>OX276332.1:0-2500000 GCA_946251845.1 Andrena fulva
AAAAAACCAGAAAAAAATCAGAAAAAACCAGAAAAAACCAAAAAAAACCAGAAATAACCCAGAAAAAACCAGAAAAAACCAGAAAAAACCAGAAAAAACCAGAAAAAACCAGAAAAAACCAGAAAAAACCAGAAAAAACCAGAAAAAACCAGAAAAAAATCAGAAAAAACCAGAAAAAAAAAAATCAGAAAAAACCAGAAAAAACCAGAAAAAACCAGAAATAACCCAGAAAAAAAAAAAAAAACCAGAAAAAACCAGAAAAAAATCAGAAAAAACCAGAAAAAACCAGAAAAAACCAGAAATAACCCAGAAAAAACCAGAAAAAACCAGAAAAAACCAGAAAAAACCAGAAAAAAACCAGAAAAAACCAGAAATAACCCAGAAAAAACCAGAAAAAACCAGAAAAAACCCAGAAAAAACCAGAAAAAAAAAAATCAGAAAAAACCAGAAAAAACCAGAAAAAACCAGAAAAAACCAGAAAAAATCAGAAAAAACCAGAAAAAACCAAAAAAATCAGAAAAAACCAGAAAAAACCCAGAAAAAACCAGAAAAAACCAGAAAAACCAGAAAAAACCAGAAAAAAAAAACCAGAAAAAACCAGAAAAAACCAGAAAAAAATCAGAAAAAACCAGAAAAAACCCAGAAAAAACCCAGAAAAAACCAGAAAAAACCAGAAAAAATCAGAAAAAACCAGAAAAAACCAAAAAAAAAAAAAAAATCAGAAAAAACCAGAAAAAACCAGAAAAAACCAGAAAAAACCAGAAAAAATCAGAAAAAACCAGAAAAAACCAGAAAAAATCAGAAAAAACCAGAAAAAACCAGAAAAAACCAGAAAAAACCAGAAAAAACCAGAAAAAACCAGAAAAAACCAGAAAAAACCAGAAAAAACCAGAAAAAACCAGAAAAAACCAGAAAAAACCAGAAAAACCAGAAAAATCAGAAAAAACCAGAAAAAAAAAATCAGAAAAAACCAGAAAAAACCAGAAAAAATCAGAAAAAACCAGAAAAAACCAGAAAAAACCAGAAAAAACCAGAAAAAACCAGAAAAAACCAAAAAAAAAACCAGAAAAAACCAGAAAAAACCAGAAAAAACCAGAAAAAACCAGAAAAAACCAGAAAAAACCAGAAAAAAAAATCAGAAAAAACCAGAAAAAAAATCAGAAAAAACCAGAAAAAACCAGAAAAAAACCAGAAAAAACCAAAAAAATCAGAAAAAACCAGAAAAAACCAGAAAAAACCAGAAAAAACCAGAAAAAACCAGAAAAAACCAGAAAAAACCAGAAAAAAAAAACCAGAAAAAAACCAGAAAAAACCAGAAAAAACCAGAAAAAACCAGAAAAAACCAGAAAAAACCAGAAAAAACCAGAAAAAACCAGAAAAAACCAGCAAAAAAAAAACCAGAAAAAACCAGAAAAAACCAGAAAAAAAATCAGAAAAAACCAGAAATAACCCAGAAAAAACCAGAAAAAACCAGAAAAAACCAGAAAAAACCAGCAAAAAAAATCAGAAAAAACCAGAAAAAACCAGAAAAAACCAGAAAAAACCAGAAAAAACCAGCAAAAAAAAAAAACCAGAAAAAACCAGAAAAAATCAGAAAAAACCAGAAAAAACCAGAAAAAACCAGAAAAAACCAGAAAAAACCAGAAAAAACCAGAAAAAATCAGAAAAAACCAGAAGAAACCAGAAAAAACCAGAAAAAACCAGAAATAACCCAGAAAAAACCAGAAAAAACCAGAAAAAACCAGAAAAAACCAGAAAAAACCAGAAAAAAAAAAAAAAAACCAGAAAAAACCAGAAAAAAAAACCAGAAAAAAAAATCAGAAAAAACCAGAAAAAACCAGAAAAAACCAGAAAAACCAGAAAAAAAAAACCAGAAAAAAAAAAAAAAAAAAAAAAACCAGAAAAAACCAGAAAAAACCAGAAAAAACCAGAAAAAAAAAACCAGAAAAAACCAGAAAAAAAAAATCAGAAAAAACCAGAAAAAACCAGAAAAAACCAGAAAAAACCAGAAAAAACCAGAAAAAACCAGAAAAAACCAGAAAAAACCAGAAAAAACCAGAAAAAACCAGAAAAAATCAGAAAAAACCAGAAAAAACCAGAAAAAACCAAAAAAATCAGAAAAAACCAGAAAAAAACCAGAAAAAACCAGCAAAAAAATCAGAAAAAACCAGAAAAAAAAATCAGAAAAAACCAGAAAAAACCAGAAAAAACCAGAAAAAAATCAGAAAAAACCAAAAAAAAATCAGAAAAAACCAGAAAAAACCAAAAAAATCAGAAAAAACCAGAAAAAAATCAGAAAAAATCAGAAAAAATCAGAAAAAACCAGAAAAAACCAGAAAAAACCAGAAAAAAAAAATCAGAAAAAACCAGAAAAAAATCAGAAAAAACCAGCAAAAAAAAATCAGAAAAAACCAGAAAAATCAGAAAAAACCAGAAAAAAAAAAAATCAGAAAAAAAAACCAGAAAAAAAATCAGAAAAAACCAGAAAAAAAAAATCAGAAAAAACCAGAAAAAAAAAAAAATCAGAAAAAAAAAAAATCAGAAAAAACCAAAAAAAAAAAAAAAAATCAGAAAAAACCAGAAAAAACCAGAAAAAAACCAGAAAAACCAGAAATAACCCAGAAAAAACCAGAAAAAACCAGAAAAACCAGAAACCAGAAAAAACCAGAAAAAACCAGAAAAAACCAGAAAAAACCCAGAAAAAAAAATCAGAAAAAACCAGAAAAAAATCAGAAAAAACCAGAAAAAAAAAAATCAGAAAAAACCAGAAAAAACCAAAAAAAAAAACCAGAAAAACCAGAAAAAACCAGAAAAAACCAAAAAAATCAGAAAAAACCAGAAAAATCAGAAAAAAACAGAAAAAACAGAAAAAACCGTCCGAGGATGGAGTTGTTGGACATACTAGTACCAGAGTGGCCTGGTAGTGCGCACGACAGCCGTATATTTCGCAACTCTTTACTCTATATGCGCGCGCGGTACTTGCCGAAAGACATTTGGATGGCATGCTTGTTGGCGATAGAGGCTATCCTTGCTTGCACGTCCACCAACAGACAGACGAACAAGAGACGTAAGTATTCTGTTTTTTAAAATTATCATGCTGTTCGGTATGAAAAAGAATTATAATTATTGACCGCGACTATTGTATCATTGCAGCTATAACGCGATATCCAAAGTAGAACGCGCATCAGTGTGGAACGGACTTTAGGCGTTTGGAAACGAAGGTTACCATGTTTGTCACGCGGATTAACGCGACTAAATTGATCTGCTCTACCACACAACTGTGTTGTGTGTGGCATGTGCGGTGTTGCGCAACAGCAGTGGATGTACCGCAAAATCGGCAGGGAACGCCGATAGGTTTGCTGTCCGTGAGCACTATATATATATACACACACACACACTTACGCACAGAAATCGGCTCTTTTCAGAGCCACCAAAATCGGCTCTTTTCAGAGCCACCCTGATGTACAAAGTCCGACCGAGCAACCTCCTCGTGGTGTACATCGGGTAACGCTAATGCCGGCGGCGTATCAACTATATAATCATCTATATATATATATATATATAAAATCTTAAAATAATCTGGTTTTGTATATGTGAAATTAGTATTATCGTTATTATTATTTTTTAGGAACCAACCACTTTCGACCTTCTCTTATCTAAACACGTTTCGATAAATCGTCAGGCAACGTACGCGTAAGTAGAGCCTCGAGCATTCGAGAAGAAGGGCGTACTTATTTCTTGCGTCCAACGAGTCGTGCTTTCTTTCCAGATTTGTGTTTAAAAACGAATTGGTTCGGTAAACCAATTTCAGTTGATTCGAATAGAGTTTTCGTACGTATTTGCTTGAATGCTCGTGCAATCATTTTCGTAACCGAGTTTCCTTCCGTGTAGCTTTCTAGCGCGCGCGATTCCTATACTCTATGCTTGATCGAGGTAATATATATGAGTTTGCCTTCTCGCGTCTTTTTCGTTCGTGCCTTGGAAAAGAAGCTTTTGGCGCGCGCGTGACAAGTGTTTATAACCGCTGATCTGAGATTACATTGTTGTTTCGTCTCGTGGAAAACGGATTTAGCGTTGTTGGTTCGATCGCAGTCGGTTGGCTCTCGTTGTTGCAAACGACGAGAGTTTTTATCTTAAAATTTCTGCTGTTTTTTTTATCCGTCGTAGATTTCGCGATTTTCTATTCGTTGACTTTCTAACCTCCGAGAGAATACGTGTTGCGTTCGAATTTGTTTATTTGTATTATTTTCGATTATTTACAGGGTCGTTCTGCGCGACGAACGCCAACGTGGATCCTCCCGAGCTGATTGAGAATCAGCGCTGGTCAAGTTGCTGCAAGCGCGCCGTGCTTGGTCGCGGTCCGTGACGTTGGATTCCCCCCGTCGGGTAAGTAACGAAACAACTGTGTGTTTAACTCTGTATCATTTATATATCGTTTCACAATTCTTATCCCCTTCTCGAAAGACGATCGACGAGATGTATTCGTCTACTAATTCGCTCCTTGTCGATTACAGATCTTGCTTTCTGTGTGCGTACAGCGGTGGGGATCTAGTCGCGAGGTTGGTCGTTGTTACGCGCAGTTTATAACGCCAAGACGCATGTGTGTGCTCGATTATTAATTCTTTTCTTTTCCTTTTCAAAGCAGAGGTTTTGCCGATTCGCTGTCGCTGCGGAGACGCTGCTGCTACTGCTGCTGCTAAAGGACCGTGGACAACGGAGACACCCCGCTCTCTCTCTCTCTGTCTGTGAACTGTGTAGCGCGCGCGTGTTACGAACTAACAGAGTGTTGGGGAACCAACGAGTGTCGTCGCTCGTGTGTCGAGGTATCTAAAGGAGGGTCTGGGATGTCGCGTGGTAACCTCCGACCCAAGACCTCGCGCCAGCGAGCGAGGTCGGAGGGGACGAACGCGACCCCTTTGTTGATATTCGTTTGGACGAGACCCACTGAGGGGGGCGGGGTTGGGGCCCCTCTCATTTTTTTTTATTTTTTTTGATTATCTTCTACACAAAACCTAACTAAACTTAGCTGTTGCTTTTCCTCTACACAAAACCTAACTAAACTTAGCTGTTCCTTTTCCTCTACTCTAAACTAACCTGTTTCTTTTCTACTACACAAAACCTAACTAAACTTGGGTGTTGCTTTTCCTCTACACTAAACCTAACTAAACTTAGCTGTTCCTTTTCCTCTACTCCAAACCTAACTAAACTTAGCTGTTCCTTTTCCTCTACTCCAAACTCAACTTTACTTTGTATTTACTTGATATTTTCTACTCCAAAGTTAGCTGTTTCTTTTCTTCCACGACACCGCGTCTCTAATCTCTCTCTGATCTGTAAACTCGGGGTGCGTAAACCTAGCATGCTTTACGCGTCCGCGAGCGGACGCGCGCCCCCAAAAATTAGAACCCGAACCACCACTAATACCCCGGTCAAAGTGTAATTGGTGGTTCCGCGACGAGTCGCGCGCGTGACGTCGATCTCTGGTCCAGCCTGGCGCGCGTTCGCTCGAGTTTCAAAGGACCTGTCGCGGGTGCACAGCACTCGCTCTCGTGCCTGCACCTTGCCAGTGCCTTTTAGATTGTTGCTGCCTGCTGCTTTCTGCTCTGTGCTTGCCTGTCGCTCTCACGCTTCTGCATCCTGCTTGTGACTCTTAACTTGAACACTTACCTGCATGTGCCTTTCGTGCCTGCTGCTTGCTAATGGTCTTGCATCCTGCATGTTGCACGTGACTTTTCTTCTTCTAAACCAACCATACTTATACTTCTCGTGCCTACTCTTGCATCCAGCTCGTCACCTTTTGCCTTACACTTGCGCCTTTCGCGCCTGCCTCTGCATCCTGCTCGCTACTCTCCGCTTTATACCCGTGCTTTCGTGCCTGCCTTTGCACTCTGCTTGCTAGTTAAACAGAGAGAGATCGAATGTCAGTGGGTGAGAATGTAGCTCTCGCTGATACCACAGCCGCGCGCCCATCTCTCGATCCCTCTGATTCCTTACCCTTCGAATCTGCTCACTGTCTGAACTCATTCGTTAAACGTTTCGCCATCCGCTTGGTTGGTTGGTTGTACGAATCGCGATGGTCTAGGGGACACGTGAGAATTTCCGATGTGACTTCCAAGCCGTCGTCGTCGTCTTATTCCTCTACTCTTCTGTTTATATAGACGCGCATCTGCCTCGTATGACTCTGCTTCCGATCCTCAGAATTATGGAATTCGTCTTTCTATTTGGCTGTTGCTCCAGTCGACGAACCATCATGCGTGTCCAATCTTATGCTGTCATCTATTCTCCTCTCTATGGCTCTAGATCATTTGCCTAAATCGCTATGTTCCACATATACTTACCTATGAAATGTAAAATGTAAAATGCAAATGCCGCGCATACTTAAAATTCTATCATGTGTATTATCTCCTAAATGCTTCTCTCTGTCTCGTGATGAATCGAATGTTATAAATTTTATCTGTTGAACGTTTCCTTTGAATTATCTGTATGTTTTACGATGTAACCTATTTCTATACATACCTCTATTCTCGAAGCTATGTTATATTCCATCTGCCATTGATTTTACTCTCTTGAATAGGTTGTCTATACATTTAACTTGGTCCATAATCAGAATTTCTGCTCTTTGACACACACGTTCATAGGCCCCATACTACCGCTGTAGTGCAGAGCTGAGATGGCATCAGTCCTAAACATCTTCCTCAAGCTACTCGAGTTCCAGAGCTGATCCCTCGGATTGCTGTTTGACGCATCTACGCATCGTGGCAACTGCTGCTGAAATGAATAATCCATGTGCGAAAGATAAATAACAATACTTTCCCTGGCTTCTCTGGGTTCCCTGGTTTATAGAAGGATCCCACTACTCGTACATGGACAACGACCGACGGACTACGCGCGCCTCGCATCACGCTACCAACATCCCGAGCCAAACACACACACACAGAGAGCAGTCAGGAACGCTGAAGTGCACCAGCCATCCTCGACACTATCACCATCGTTCTCGTTCTCATGAGTGCTTAGAACGTCTTCTTGTTTGCTTCTCTTATTCAGATATCATAGAGCGGTGCTATACACTTTCCAGTCTGTTGGCATCTCTATCCTCGCCCGATGATCTGCAAACCTGGTCTTCTTCTTCTTCCTATATCGTCTACTAGGCTCTGTAATAATCCGCTGAGGATCCTGCTTACTCCTGACACCGTGCGAGGCTTTGCAGTACTTGGGCTGAGACGCTACCTGCTCCTGCTGTGCCGTGCGATGAGATCTTGTCGCCAACGATGGAGCCAACTTCTCTGCGCATGTTTTTGCAGATACCTTTCGTTCCTCCAGAGAAGTGAGAGCTGTCGCTGCTGCTGCTGCTGATCGGTGTATTCCATATTCTGTTACTTTTATACGACGTAAACAATCATTCGTTAGATGGCTAATTCCTACACTCTGGGTATGCAGCTTCCTTGATACGTGCTGCTCATCGTTCCACCATCTGAGAGTCGGTCTGCTGTTCCTGTTCGTCAACCTTTTTGTACTCTCCCAAGTAGTTGGTTCTATGCTTTATTACTAATATTATTTTCTAAAAATCTCCTCTGTTTCAGCCCAGTCGCGCGCGCGATTTTGGTGCTGTGAGTATCGGCCTGTCGCCTGCAAGATATTCGTAGCCGAGAATTCATTTCATCTCGATCGAGATAGCGAAATCGGGCGATGACCATCGTTCATCGGGCCTATCGCGTCATGCCTACCTCAACGTCGATGATTAGGTCTAGTGAATTGTTCGCAAGTTCGGGGCGGTTGGTCTGGAGTCTATCGTTTATCGTTTATCGTCGTCTATCGTTGGGCATCGTCGTAGGGTCTTAGAGGAAGCTTGTCTGTCAATCGCGGGCATTAGATTCCTATCCGGCAAAATTCTCAACCTTGTTTCCCCAGACTGAATGAGTAGCGCTGAAGTCTCTCTCTCTCTCTCTCTTTCTCTCTCTCATGCTTGCTACCTCTCGATTGCATGTGCTTTTCGTGCCTGCTGTTTGACGATTCTTGCATCCTGCTCGCTGCCTGCTTGTTGAGTTGTGTGCTGCTGCATCCTGCTTGCATTTTCTACTCTACAACTGCATGCACTCTTCGTGCTTGTTGCCTGCTATTCTTGCATCCTGCACGCTGCACGTGACTTTTGACTTTTACCCTCCACTCCATGCTTGTGCCTCTCGTGCCTGCCTGCTTTTGCATCCTGCCTGCCACTTTTCGTCTTTGAAATTTTGCTCGTCGTGCCTGCTCGTGCATCCTGCCTGCTGCTTCTCACCTTCACTCTCCACTCTATACTTGCCTGTTGCCTGTGTTCTGCATCCTGCTTGCTCCATCACTTTCGCTCTCTCCACTCTGTTACCTCGGCACTCTTGCATGCTGCTCGATAATCCTCACCTTCGATCTCTATACCTACCTGCCGCCGTATACTCTTGAGTCCTCTGCTATTCTCTGCTCTATACTCAACCTTTACCTTTACTTCTGCCCTCTAGCTTCTTCTTCCCTAACACTCTCCGTTCCACATTCAACTGTCGCTTGTCGTGCATCCTGCACCTTAAACCTATTTATCTACTTGTATGTCCATTCATCTACCAAGCACTTATTTATTCTTTTGATGCTCACCAGGGAAAGAAATATAAAAACGAAAAGGGAAGAGGACGAGAACGAGGAAAGGACAACGACCAAACAGAGGCAGAAGCGAGAATGGAGAGATGGACAACAGGCAGGACACCAGGCAGGACAACCACCACCACCATCATCATCATCACCATCGATACTACAGCTACGAGGGAATCAATCGACAACCACGAAACGCAACGCAACAGCAAAGATCGAGTCAACGGGACGTCTCAGCCACCAAACAGGACAACAACAGATCACCAACAAACCAACCAACAGGAGACGACATCAACAAGCGGCGGTCTTGTCAACGAGACGACACATCGGATGGTAGATATCGACAACAGTCAGAAAACTAGCTCATAAATAAACTTGCAGGTCAAACGAGAACGAAGACGACGCCCTGAATGCTGATGCTGATGCTGATGCTGATGCTGATGCTGATACTGCTGACGATGGACGCAGAGAGGAACCTGGACAAAAGAAGCAGTATCGACCCGACAACCCCGACCAGGACTATGGAACAAACATCGATCGGACAGTAGCAGAGAAACACGGAGAACAGGACTCGTTCGATCGAGGCCTACCGGCTGTCCAGATCGGGTCAATACCACCACCACCACCACCAGCAGAAGGCGACATCGACGAGTGGCAACGAGACGACAACGACACATCGGATGGTAGATATCGATAGCAATCAGGGAATTAGCTCATGAGTAACCTTGCAGGTCAAACGAAGACGATGACGACGATCCGGACTGAAACTACGTAGCAGACATCAGCGGCAACGGCGCCATGGAGAGCACGAGGAGCGGGACTTGATCGAACGACGCTCGAATACCGAAACCAATGCTGCCGGAGACGGATGCAAAAGGAGAAGCTGGACAAAACCAACACAGGCCTGACGATCCCGACGGGGGCTGTCTGACAGACATCGGTGACATCGTCACGCGGCGACCGTATCAACGAGACGACAACGACGACACATCGGATGGTAAATATCAACAGCAGCAAGGGAACTAGCCCATAAGTAACTTTTGCAGATCAGAAACAACCGAACGATCCGGACTGGAGCTGTGCGCAACGGACACCAGCGGCAACGGCATCAGGGAGAACACGGAGAACAGGATCCACTCGGACGACGCCCACGAATGATGGTGAAATTGATGCTGCCGGAGATGGACGCAAAAGGAGTGAACCAGGACAAAACCAACACAGGCCTGACGATTCCGACTGGGGCTGTCTGACAGGCGTCGGCGACATCGACACGCGGCGATCTTATCAACGAGACAACGATGACGACGACGACGACGATACATCGGATGGTAAATATCAATAGCAATCAGGAAACTAGCTCATAAGCAACTTTGCAGGTCAGACGACGACGACGACGATGACACGGATTGGAGCTCCACGACAGACACCAGCGGTGACGACGCCAGGGAGAACACGAGGAACAGGATTCACAGGATTCACTCGGACGACACCACTGAATGCCGAAGCGGATGCTGCCAGAGATGAACGCAAAAGGAGAGAGAACCAGAACAAAACAAACAGCACAAAACAGCACAAGCCCGACGATCCCGACTGGGACTGTCGACTGTCGACAAGTCATCAGCCACATCGACGGATCAACAGGCGACGACAACAAATTCACCAGCGAAAATGCATCAGATGGTAAGCAATGTTAAGGGTCAGGCAGCTAGCTAACAAGAAATACGCAATGTTACATGTCGGACTCGAGCTACATGGCGGACACCAGCGACGGCGGTGGCAACGGTGACAGAGGGAACGTGCGAGGATCAGCATCCACTCGGGTGAGACCTATCGTTGACAGTCTCTGCGGATGGAGATACACGCTCCGGGGAAGTCTGGACGACGACGACGAACGACGAAGGACTGCAAACCAGACTCTACCTCTTCGGACAAAACCCTCTACACACATGAGTCCTGCACAATGCACATCATACATATACTTTACCTATACCGAAACAACTAAAATTTATTTGGTTGCTCATTTGATCATTTGTCTGTTTATTCTATTTGTTTATCTGCTCATTCGTTCATCTATTTATTTGTTTATTTACACACGTACTTATTCACTTACCTACTATATCTATCTTACTCGCTTACTCATGTATTCACCATGCCAAAAATCCTATGCCGCTTCCTTCCAAATCGTACCATTAATATCCCTAAACACCTCCCAGTATAACAATTGATTATCTCTTCATGGCCAAATATAACTGTCGGAATGGTTTAACGAGTACAGTATATTACTGTTCCTGCAACTGTGGGACAATGAAACTCTCGGGGTTTGCATCTCGGTTGGATGGCAATTAAGCACTCTCGATATATTCTTTCTACTGAAATCCTCTCACAACTAATCTAACCCTATAAATAATATTATTCTTCCTTCTCTTCTATAAACTCACTTTACATCGCGATGGCCCCACTTTTATCCTTGTTGGCCTATTCACAACTAGCCATGTATTATCTCTCTATAAACTGTTAATCTCCTTGTCCATGACAGTCCTCCTTTGTCTAAATTCGTTGGAGTTCGTCGCCCCCTCGAACTTATTTGGTATATTCGCATCAGTGTAGCTTACATGGATAGACGAGATATAGGATTGCCGAATCTACTTATTGGATATCTCGTCCTTTTCGATACTCTCTCTGTCGTTGAATCGTCACTACTTTCAAGATCCTCCTTAACCGAATCACCACTATCTCCAGGCCTGTTCACAATATTATTAAAAAGCAATTTCTTTGTCTGACTCGAAAATCGAAGTAGACGACAATTGATCAGTTTTACTTTCATATATCCCAGTTTCATCATTTCACTTATCTCTAAACAAATCAGCTGAGCACTACCTTCAACCACATATCTGGAATATCTTGGACTAAAACCCTATAACCGTTCTCAACATAACCTACTGATGCATCCAGATGAGTTTTATTGCCCCACTTGCTCTTTCTTTCTTAACATCTCTGGTACCCGACAAGACTCGACTTCCGTAAACTCTAAATGATTTGCACCTGATTCTACAAAAAGAGTATCTCACAAGAAGCTGTCTCTCCGATGCGTTCACAGTTGTACGGTTCTTTAGATACGCCATTATTTTCACGATTTCGGGCCAACAACATCTGTGAATTATTGTCTCTCGCATTAAACATCTACCTATGCCCAGTGCGGACCCGTTACATCTCCCCGATACTCCACCTAATCCATACACGCAGGGTGGTCATGGCAATAATTCAACTCCTCTAGATCTCACAAAATCACCTATTTCGCAACTTAAATATTCCTTCCCATTACCGCATCGCAACTTCTTTAACCATTTGGTGAATTTAGCTTTAACCAAACTCACAAATTCTTCGAAACAATTCCAAGTCTCGGCTCTACCTTCGATGCAGGGAATTCTTGCACATCGACAAGGATAGGAAATATTTTCCTTCCGGTACAACCAGTTGTACTATGGGATCCAATTAAATCAATGCGAACTAACCCTAGAATCTCAGTAATCTTTAATCTTTGATCTATTGCCCCAAAAGGTACATTAGTCGCTTAATCTACACAACTCACACATCTCATGACGATGCTTCCAATACCTTCTGGCAGTCCCACTACTAAACTATCTCCTACCAACCCATCTAAATACTGGAAAATATGTGACCAAGCGCTCTATGCCACTTTTCTCTCTCAGACAAGTGCACTGAATTTATATACATCTCTTCACGATACTCTTCTGACACGAAGCCTTGCATAGCGTACATACTATCTGCTTGACTCGTAACAGCTGTTAACTCTCTGCCTTGATTGATCGTAGATCCTCGCATTTGTCTGCTTTCGTTACTATAATACAATTTCAGCTATCCTTGAAAACCCAGTAGATCTTACCAAATGTCTGCAACATAACAAACACTTTTAAATCAACGTGTCCCTGACTGCAGTAGTTATTGAAACAGATTCTACCCACCGATTCTTATAACTTCCAGAGTTTAACCATCTGGCAACCTTAAATCAACAGAAATCCTTAAATCCACATACCCATCGCTTTTATAATACGATCTGCACACCCACTATCCAACAACCAATTAATAACATTTGTCTCTCGTTATTCTCGATACATCCGCTATCTGATTTGCCCTCGGATTGCACACCAGCGCTGTCCGCGAAGCTTGGTGGCAAAGCCCTGAATAGATACCTCACCTTTCGGTTTCCTCCAGCTTTTCGCCTACTGCTCGGGAATCATTCTTGCTCTTCTAAAATCAACGAAAATTCTTCTATCGGATGGTAGGCTATTCTAATTTCGCTCCCTCAACCGTCCCTCTGCATATAATTTATAAGGGCTGTTGACTCAATCCTGGGCCTCGCGCTGAATTTTGATATCACCTGCAAGGCTGTTGCACACTCACATACATATTCTAATCGTTCATCGGAAATTGAGCTCACGACTACGACTCCAGCCTTCGGGTCCATTGTCTTCAAGTCTGGCTCTTCGCTTCTATAAGCTTCAATTATAGCACCGACTGCTGCCTCGTTACATTCTTTGCATTCTAATAAAGTCATTAATCTGAATATCCACCTGGAACAGTGTACTCCATCAAAAGTAGCACCAAGATATCTTCTATCCTCACTAGATTAGCCACTGAAGTCTCTCTAACACTTATGTTTATGTTTCCGTTTCAAGAATGTCTCTCGAATCTGTCTTCCTTAACTTCCTGTGCAATGTATCTTCTCTAGTCACCACCTGTATTCATCTTCTTCCACACATCCGAACATATGTTTGACATCAAAAACTGCCACGTGATCTGTGCTAGCGCGCTATCATGGGCTTCATTTGCCAAACTCAATCCATTAACATCGCACACATATCTTGAATATACATCACGGAATGCTCTGATTCTCCAATAACTTACAACTCTATCCTTGGATACAGTCTCAACTTGACTACTCCTCTTCACACTTTCCTAAATGTTGCCTTACGACGAACTCAGAGACCAAGTATCTGAACCGGCATGATTATGGGGCCGACCGACCAACCGATTAACCAACTAATTAACCAACCACGCCTTACTCGTTTACTCGTTTACCCATTCAGCACTTTCACCTCCAACCTCAATGCTCCTACCAAGGCTCTGAATCCACTCACAATGTTTCCTACCCCCATAACCTCCAATACTACGCCATCACATATTCTAAACTCTTGAACTTGGATACTCTGGATATATATTTTGACCATCACAGTCACTCTCCAAGATGTTCAACGCTGAAACCGTACTGCTCGGCCCGTCCACGCTGTCAGTGACCACCATCACCACGATCACCATGTACACTGAGGTCTCTACGGCCAACTCCTCCTCGCTGCTGAAACTGATGGGGTCTACGACCATCCTCTTGTGGACCGCCTCTCTCAGCATGGACTAACTCATCTCTAACTCATCTCTACGAACCTTCCAAAAGACTACTGCTGACCCTCTAATCACGTCTGATCAAACCTAGTCACCTACTCATCTACTCATCTAGTGCTTGTTACCACACAAGCGGTCCTCCTAAAGCTAATTAATCTCATTCATTTATCTCATTTATTTATCTATCTAGTTATTTATTTATTTATCTAGCTATTTTAATTTATTTATTCATTCATATATTTGTTTATTTATTTATCTATTTATTTATTTATTTATTTACTTATCTATCTATTTAATCATTTTACTCTATTCATGGGTTCAACTTATTTATTATTCACTCACTTATCTATCTATCTATTTATTTTATTTATTTATGTATTTGGCTTGCTTATTGAAGATTTGTTTATCGGAGATTCGCTTGAAGGAAGTACAATACACACACACATATGCGGCCTACGATTCACAAAAGAGTCTACCGTCATGAAACGAGACCACCCCAATCCCAGTTCTTTACATAGAAATGGGCAAATATCGCGGCAACAGGGAAGCAGACCCAGACACCATTACCACAGACCAGACGATGACCTAGGCCTGAACAATGGGAAACATCAACAATGATCGATCGAGCATCAGGCGGAGTGAGGGGAATAAACACCTACTTGGACGATGCCTCCGACCACTGATGCGATCAGAGAAACACAATCAACAACAACAGGGAAACCTGGACGAGAGGACGATACGGGTCCAAGGACCTCGACTTAGGCTGCGAGGGAAACGCGACTCATTCACTCGCTCAACCAAGATCTCCGATCAAAACCGGAGAAACGCGTACCAAAAAGCATGGACGGAAGCACTACAGGTCCGTGAGTCTGGCACGGACTGTGTGTGTGACAAACACCAGCACGACAACGGCGGCAGGGGGAACGCGGGAAGCGCGACTCGTTCGTCCAACCAAGGTCTCTGATCGAGGCCGGAGAAACGCGTATCAAAGAAGCATGGATGGAAGCACTACAGGTCCGTGAGTCTGGCACGAACTGTGTGTGTGACAAACGCCAGCACGACAACGGCGGCAGGGGGAACGCGAAGCGCGACTCGTTCGCTCAACCAAGGTCTCTGATCGAGGCCGGAGAAACGCGTACCAAAGAAGCATGGACGGAAGCTCTACAGATCCGGGGGTCTGGCTCGGACTGTGTAACAAACATCGACAGCGGCGACGACGATAGGAGGAAGCGAGGAGCAGAACTTGCCAGGACGACGCTTCCGACTATCGCTGATGTGCCGCAGGAAAACGAGCAGCAAGGAACATAGACGGAAGGAATGCAGGCCCGATGAACCAACCTTGGCCGCTAGAATTGGGTCGAATCGAAGCAGCCGTCAGGAAGGGGTTAGGAGATGTGGGGCTTGCACCGGAACACCGCCTCGGCGCTTTTCCCCCCCACACACACAATCCACAACTGCACGGTCTGCGACGGGGATACCGGAAAAGACAAACAGAACCAATCAACCAAGGGGCTAGACGAGACAGGACGAATCGAGAGATTCGACCTGGAGATCGATCAACACCAACAAGACCGATGACAACCGACAGCGAAACGGACCTGCAAATGAAACGGGGCCGACGCAAGTTGGACCCGGATCAACTCAACTAAACCGAAGAGACCGGCAGGAGGGGACGTGAGACGCGAGACCCACTTGAATGACCATTATCGGGAACCAAGCTCGCGACTCTGCCCTGGCCGCCTGGTCTGCAACGATACAATCACAAACAACAGTTTGTAAAATCCAAGGCACGAGTGGGAACGAGTTGAGCGAGCAACGAGGAGGAACATGTGCTTCGCAAGGACCTCCTCGAAGTACGCTCCTCTGTATCCAGTCTCACACTCGACTCAAATGCCCAAAAGAGACACAAGAACCAACAAACTCGGAGATTCCGAAAGGGATCACCGAGCAAACAGACCTATAAATAAAACTGGGCTCGACGCAAGTTGAACCCGGAGCAGCCTGGTCAGCTATTCATTCACAGAATCAACTCGATTGAATCGAAACAACCGACAGGAGGGGACGTGAGATGTGGGGCTTGCACCGGAACACCGCCTCGGCGCTTTTCCACCCCACACACACAGTCCACAACCGCACGGTCTGCGACGGGGATACCGGAAAAGACCAAAAGAACCAATCAACCAAGGGACTGGATGAGACAGGACGAATCGAGAGATTCGACCTGGAGATCGCTCAACACCAAAAGACTGATGACAACCGGCAGCGAAACAGACTGCAAATAAAACGGGGCCCGACGCAAGTTGGACCCGGATCAACTCATCTGAACCGAAGCGACCGGCAGGAGGGGACGTGAGACGCGAGATCCACTTGGATGACCGTTATCGGGAACCAAGCTCGCGACTCTGCCCTGGCCGCCTGGTCTGCGACGATACAATCACAAACAACAGTTTGTAAAATCCAAGGCACGAGTGGGAACGAGTCGAGCGGGCAACGAGGAGGAACATGTGCTTCGCAAGGACCTCCTTGAAGTACGCTCCTCTGTATCCAGTCTCACACTCGACTCAAATGCCCAAAAGAGACACAAGAACCAACAAACTCGGAGATTCCGAAAGGGATCACCGAGCAAACAGACCTATAAATAAAACCGGACTCGACGCAAGTTGAACCCGGAGCAGCCTGGTCAGCTACGCATTCACAGAATCAACTCAATTGAATCGAAGCAACCGACAGGAGGGGACGTGAGATGTGGGGCTTGCACCGGAACACCGCCTCGGCGCTTTTCCACCCCACACACACACACAGCCCACAACTGCACGGTCTGCGACGGGGAAACCAGAAAAGACAACCTCACTGCATCAGAACCAACAGAGGCTCGAGGGACGAAAAACCGACGACGACCGATGCGACCGGACCGCTTAGCGTTGGACAACAGCCAAACGGTGTAACGGAACGCAGGCAGGTCCTCGCTAGATGCCGTCGACAAACCAAAAACCAACGCAAACTCGAGACCTGTCCGGGAGAGCGGAGGCCGAACCACCGAGACTCGGAGCCTGAAGGAAGTTGAGAACCGGAGGTGGGCACTGGCTCGCAAGGACAGACATCGAACCAATCAACCAAGAGGCTAGACGAAACAGGACGTATCGAGAGACTCGACCTGGAGATCGCTTCACACCAGAAAGACTGCTGACAATCGTCAGCGAAACAGACCTGTAAATAAACGGTGTCCGACGCAAGTTGGACCCGGAGTAGCCTGGTCAGCTCTCAACAATCATCCACGCAGCACTCTCCCAAGGGAAAGAAGACCAGCCCAACAAGCAACACCACCACCACCATCACGGAGAGTCGAAGCCTGTCTAGAGGAATGGAGACTGGACTGTTCGGACTCGGAGCCTGAAGGAAGGAAGTTAAGATGCACACCGGACCCACGGGCAGACGTCGCGAATCAACGAGACAGGACGGATCGGAAGACTCAGCCTGGAGACAACCCACCAGAAGCATCACCACCAGAAAATCCTTCCTCATTCTCGCTCATTCCTATTCCTATTCCCGTGTACAGACGCGACTGCTCGCCACAGGGAGAGCCTCAACTTTATAAATTAAACTAGATTAGATTGGCATGGTCACCGACATGAACGCTCTCGCTCGATGGACTGCGGGTCACTTTAATCACGAAATGCAATATAAAGCGATGCAATGCGACGTACTTCGACTCCCTTAAGGCCTTCGATCCGATTTGATTCCTGGCAACTGTTTGTATAACGCAACCTCTAACACTTCTCTCATTACTCACTACTCGACAACGACAACAGATCCATACATCGAGAACAGCAAACCCCCTCGTCGTGCATAATCCGCGGAACTCATGGAATTTACAAAACGGATCCGAATCGCATCGAAGGCTGATATATATATACATACATACAAACAACGACCCTCACACCGGTAGAACTATGCAAATAGGTTGGACGCATCAGTAAATGGACACATAAGACATAAGACTAACGAAGAAACAGATCTGTGAGGCTATTTGCAGCACCGTTGTCTTCCACGTGCTGTAGAGTTTGCTTGGATACGAAATAGAAATAGAAATGGGAAGAATAGTAGAAATCTCGAAATGCTTGATTAATTAGTTACCCACTTTAACGAATCAATTTATTCATCTTAACACAGGATGTCCATTCGCTGATACACGTTCATTTACTGATGTGTCTGTCCTACTCGCTTTGACAGGAAGTTAGCCTCCTCCTCGCACGCCCCTCTCGATAATGTCAAACATCGCGAACCCTGCACTTTATATCTTGCCTTACCCAGTTGCTCCACCTTGCTTAACTTTACTGGTCGTGCAAGCCGACCCGACCATATCTTCACCCCAAAACATCGTACCAGCCCACCGATTAACCCTCTACCCTGCAACACACCACTCGACACACGCAAAGGACCTCAAAGGATTCAAGGACTCGAAGCATCTGGGAAGGACGCAACATCTACCTCCACACCCATGAGAAGAGCATCCTCATGAATCGAACCACATCAGGAAGGAAGGAAGGAAGAAATGCTAGACTGCAACCGGAGTGCAACTGGATCGCCCAAGATCTAGCCCTACCTCTGACCGAAGCCCAAGCCCAAGCCCAAGCCCAAGCCCACCGTATACCCCAACTATCTAACATCTACCTCAAATAGTTAAATAGACCCGATATAACCCGATAGACAGATTGAAACGGGTCACTGGACCCTGCAAACTTGTACGCGATGCCACATGACAAAAATAAGAATAACAATAACAACAAAACCCTCCTCCATCGACTGAGTAGGTGGTGGGTTGCATCAACGAGTGAGAACGTCAATCATCACGGAACTGAAACGTAATTAGAACTTGTAGGCCACAGCCATCGCAGCGCACTCCCCTCTGGATGATATGGTGCTGCGACGGGCTACGATCATCACTCTCTGTACATACCTTCTTCCACCCCTTACCCCATAACCACCTACCCTGCATCACGCCTCACACTTGTGTATGTGCCTCGGGACAAGCCCCGCAAGTTTGCACAATTACACAAGTAGAAGGCTCGACTGAACCAAAGCGGACGACAGGAAGGGGACGAAAGATGTGAGGCTTGCACCGGAACACGGCTTGACCCTTTTCTACCTCACACGTACTGTCCACTCCTGCACGGTCTGCGGCGGGGAGATCGCACAACACCCATCTACGGACATTCGACAGTGTCCACACCCCAGAACGGCTGGATTTAGGGCTCAATTGCATGCTAGTCGGACTCCGACAGGACTTATCGTAGTTCAGGTTAGCGGACACTGTTGGGTGCCGTCGTTCGCTCGAGATCTGTCCGGGGACAGTGTCACGACGAGACTCGAAATCTGACAGGAACAGAGTCTTATACGTGGACACTGAACCCTCGGGCAGAGAATCGAGCGATAGTCAACTAACGTGTCCAGAGACCATCGAGCGGCCAATGAGAGGGGGAATGAAAGTGAATCGTAGAGATGCTTTCCTGCGCACTTGACCTGACCCTGATCGATGGACCTGCCTCGGGAATCTGGACAGCTTCTCAAATCAGTTCAGAGATCGTTGAGCGGCCAGTGAGAAGGGATACAAAAAGTGAATCATAGAGATGACTTCTCGCGCACTTGACCCTGATCGCTGGACCTGTATCCGAAATCTGGACAGCTCAGTTCAGAGATCATGGAGCGACCGGAGAGAAGGGGATATCAAGTGAATCATAGAGACACCTTCTCGCGCACTGACCCCCTGATCGATGGACCGCCCGGACTCTGGGCCAAGACCATTCAACTCATCAGTGCCACCTTCTCCCAAGGGAAAGGCCAGCCCAACGATCAAGGATATTTGAGAGCAGCCACATCCAGAATAGCTGGAGCTAGGGACTAATTGCATGCTATCCCCACTCACTCGTCGAGTATAGGTTAGAGGACACGGCCGAGAACCCGTCAACTTGCCTAGAGACTGGAGTAGTCAACACGGGACCGCGCGAAACAGTCTCTGTGATGGCAGACCCCGCGAGTAAGGACATTCTCCGTCGACATGCGGTCGAGTAGTTCGCGGACCTAAAAAAGTCGATGGGGATACTGAAAGCGGGTAAACCTCCCAAGCGGGTAATGAGACGCCGGGAGTATGCTCTTTGATGACTGCCTCCACAGGCGCCAAGAGTACAGCTCCCCGATGAAACGGTTTTAGGACCAGTCGCTCCTTTGTGGCCTCTGACCGAAACACGCCACCCCGCTACACGTTCAAAACAAAAACCCTAACGATGCGTAGAAAATAGCAAAAAACCCAGAAAAAACCCAGAAATAACCCTAACAATAGGCAGAAAAAACTCTGAAAAAAACACTAATAATAGTCAGAAAAAACCACTAATAATATTGAAAAATGACCGAGAGTAAATAACTAAAGAAACGCAATAATCGTATCGGGCCTCGCTACGATAGGATAACCTGAGCGCGCGCTTAAATCATAGCATAAACGTATTTTCGTTCGTGTCGCTGTAATATGTCGAGCAATCTGGAATCTAAGTAAATCGGGATCAATGACCTTGAAGCGACAGAGAGATTTAAAGACAAGTACACGTTTAAAATTCAATTTATTGAAGAATCTCAGTCTCTCCCGGACTCTATACGGATTCGCGATACAACGGAGAATACAAACGCAGTCTGAAATAATTCGCTGCTTCGTCTCGACTCTCGTATCATTGGTTGATTGGTTGATTCGTTGATTCGTTGATTCGTTGATTCGCCGCGGTTTTTCGTTGTCGATCGGCAAAAGCTAAAAAAAAAGGAAAAGAAAAGAATTAATAATAGAACACACCAACCTCTACTCGATCCGTTTTTTGAAAGCAAAAAAAGAATTATTAGTTAAAATCTGAAGAAAAAGCGACAAAAGTATAGTAGACACCTCGCGAACGCAAGATTTCCAAGGGAGTGGACGTAGCGTGGCACGCAGCGACCAACCAACCATCCAACCTCGTCTCCGCCAGCGGTAGCAGCAAACAACAACCAGACAAGACACGGACCAAGAGCGCAGCATCGTCGGGGTCCAGCGACTGTCCAGGCGCTGTGTGGCGAGACGTCTGGAAAATTGACAAGGAGAAATTAGTCGATGGATCTACTATAAATCTACGCTAAAGCGAACCTTATATATGTATTGTTTTAGAAAACATATTTATAAACAACCTATAACCCGATATACGCAGGGCGTACTTACTTATCGAGAAATCTGCTGCTCCGTAGCGGGTCGCTTTCGTCGTCTATTCCAGATAATCGCAGCACGCGCGCCGCGACCAGTCCCCTTGCTCCTACGAAGCCACACAGAAACGGGGGGGTCTAAGAATTGTGAAATGATATATCGAAAATACAGAGTTAAACGCACGCACAGCCTTTTTTACTTACCAACGATTGCAAAATCATGTCCTAACACGACTCAGAAAAAACCCTGGAAAAGAAAACGTAATAGTTAGTAAAATCAACTGATGTACAGGTTAGAATTATTCGACTGAATAATCGAAATCGCGATTTTAATGAGATCGCGCGCGATATTTAACGACTGTTTAGCAGAAATAAGAGAGGAAATTCGTAAAAACTCGCGCGTTTTTAGGTTAAAAACTGCAACTTGGTTTGCAACAACAACGATTCGCGCGCGGTGTAAACACGCCACTATTTTGCAAGGCACGAACTTGGTAAAAATACGTGAGAAGGGAAACTCGTTAACTCGATCGAGCATAGAGTATAGGAATCGCGCCCGCTAGAAAGGTACGCGGAAGGAAACTCGGTTACGAAAATTCTTGTGCACCAACAGACAATGCCATTGGTCGCGCGCGAATCTAAACCAACCAACCAATCGCCGCGGTGTATACTGGGTTCCGTGACGCTAGGGGCCGCGTTCAACTGTGTACAGCGAGTTGCATTCTTTTAGGGGCAAACGCCGCGATCCCTAATGTCTTGAACACACAGCGTTTCGACGATTTGAAAGGCAGAGAGTAGTCTATTCGAATCACAAATCTGGAAACAACTTGTTGGACGCGAGTCAGAGTCTCGCCATCAGTTTAAACTATAATCAATATATATATATATATAAATCGACACTAATGAATCAACGAATATGACAGCGCTCGTTGGAAAACTATGGCATCGACAACGATATCATGCGTGCAGGTTCCAACTCTGTTTGAGCACCGCGGAAAAGAAAGGAAAATACAAGTCCCCGAGGCGCCGGCATCTGGCAAATCTCTAACCAACCAACGAACCTCGCGACACCAACCCCGCCGACAGCATAACAAAGTGTCTCTCTCGAGCACCCCCAATAAATCGTCATCGAGCTTAGCTCGGAGAAAGCAGCGCGAGCCTTGAAAGGGTCGCGCGCGCGCTCGCACATGTGCGCGGGCGAAAAGAGCCTTGGCTCGAGAACCGTAAAAATCCTTGCTACGGTACTCTCTCTCCCCTCGGTGACCCACCAAGTTTTCAGAGTTAAACATGTGCAAAGCACCGCGCGCCAAACCGTAAAAATCCTTCCTACGGTCTCTCTCTTTATTTGTCTACCTACGAGGTGCTAGTCGATCCGCCATAAAAATCGACCCTTATTTGCTGCACGTGTTTCTGTACCGGTTAACTACCTCTAATTGGTGTCGTCCACGTCCTCGCCGACGTGGGTGCTAAATATTTGGCCGCTCGCGGGGCTGCCTTTGTTCGAAGAACAGAGATCGTTTATTGGGGCAGCTTAGGAAAAACCAACTCGAACCGCGCCAAATGCCAGCGCAGGTGGTCTCTCTCGACATGATTCTAAAACTAACGACTGATCGCGACGCGTCTCTGGTAGTATAGGAATTAGAAATTGCACATTGGTTTGAATTGAAACCATATATATGGTTATATCGTGGCAGAAAAGAATCGTAAAACGTGCTATCTACTATCTGATTGAAACGTGCAAAGAAATCATCACGCATCGTGGTCTCGTCAACGTTTTTCTTGAAATTTCCTATACTTCGTAACTCTTTCGGGGCGTAATTCGCCGCCGCGTCCCCTTCTCACCAGACAGAGAGCAGATCTCTCTGTCGCGGCCATTTTCAACGGGGGCCGAGAATGTTGGGGCTCGTGGATTGGTCGTGACGTGGAAAAAGAGGTGGTTCGCAGAGTCGTTGGCGGGAAAACGTCCCCTCCATCAGCGGAGAGAGGGTAGTAGTCTCGGTCGTTGGAGAGGGAAAAGCGTGGAAAATATATAAGCGCGCTTTTCAGGCTTCTAATCATTCGCTCTGCTTTTGCACCGAATGCCAAAGTGTTTTTGTGTGTCTCGTCGCGTTTTGACTTGTGTTGTTGTGTGTGTCTTGGTTACTAGAATCGAGCTTCTCGTCTAGTCCCTGCGTACGTATCTTTTCCATCTGCATATAGCATTTCCATCGCGATATACTTGATCGATTTCAACGCAAACTTGTTGTTTGGAAATTCTTTTCCTCTATCTTTGTGTCGTCTTCCTCTTCCTCAACGTGTGTGCTTTTATGCCACACAGGTCTTGCTGCCGTCGCAGCAATCGCAGCAGAGCCAACGCCGAGCACCGTCCACGCCCAACAGCGTGCACACGTACCGGTCAAGGGAGGCCCCTTATAAACACTGCAAACGTGAGTTTATTTAATTACAATTTACATATTAACATGGGTCAATCGCAGTGTGTTAGTGGGGACGTCCGAAACGGAGAACTGTGTAGTGTGTCGAGAGAGCGCGCGAAACTTGTCGCGCTGATTTGAACGGTTCGTGTTTGCACTCAGAATCCATCTAGACTTGTGTATATGTTCGCTTCTTCGTCGCGATATTCGAGCGCGCCCTTTTTTCTACATCATATATAGAATCTGTATAGAATCTCGTTTTGCTTTGAAATCAATCGTCTTTTTCGACTCTATTTTCGCGTCAAACTGCGTTACGCTTTGCGCGCCCCCCAAAAATCAGGACCCGAACCAACACTAATACCCCGGTCTTTATAGAATCTCGTTTTGCTTTGAAATCAATCGTCTTTTTCGACTCTATTTTCGCGTCAAACACCGTTACGCTTTGCGCGCCCCCCAAAAATCAGGACCCGAACCAACACTAATACCCCGGTCTTTATAGAATCTCGTTTTGCTTTAAAATCAATCGTCTTTTTCGACTCTATTTTCGCGTCAAACACCGTTACGCTTTGCGCGCCCCCCAAAAATCAGGACCCGAACCAACACTAATACCCCGGTCTTTATAGAATCTCGTTTTGCTTTAAAATCAATCGTCTTTTTCGACTCTATTTTCGCGTCAAACACCGTTACGCTTTGCGCGCCCCCCAAAAATCAGGACCCGAACCAACACTAATACCCCGGTCTTTATAGAATCTCGTTTTGCTTTAAAATCAATCGTCTTTTTCGACTCTATTTTCGCGTCAAACACCGTTACGCTTTGCGCGCCCCCCAAAAATCAGGACCCGAACCAACACTAATACCCCGGTCTTTATAGAATCTCGTTTTGCTTTAAAATCAATCGTCTTTTTCGACTCTATTTTCGCGTCAAACACCGTTACGCTTTGCGCGCCCCCCAAAAATCAGGACCCGAACCAACACTAATACCCCGGTCTTTATAGAATCTCGTTTTGCTTTAAAATCAATCGTCTTTTTCGACTCTATTTTCGCGTCAAACTGCGTTACGCTTTGCGCGCCCCCCAAAAATCAGGACCCGAACCAACACTAATACCCCGGTCTTTATAAAATCTCGTTTTGCTTTGAAATCAATCGTCTTTTTCGACTCTATTTTCGCGTCAAACACCGTTACGCTTTGCGCGCCCCCAAAAAATCAGGACCCGAACCAACACTAATACCCCGGTCTTTATAGAATCTCGCTTTGCTTTAAAATCGTTTTGCTTTCGCCGGTAACGCGATCGAAAACGTTTCAACTCGACCGTTACGCGTGTTGGAAATCGCAGAACCAACCAACGCAACAACCCCAGTCGTCTCTCTGCAACAACGGCCCCCCACTAACCTAAACCCACTGTTTCAACCATTTTTTATTCACTCCTCTCTATGTGTTTTTTACATGTGTGTATATATATATATGTATGTGTATTTTATATGTGTATTTTGTACGAAATCGCCTCTGATTTGGGGCCACTCCGTTACCAACCACAACTAAAATCCCCTCTTGGAACGCGATATTTCGCCCTGAATCAACAGCCAGAAACAACTCAGAAAAAACCCAGAAATCGCCATTCTCAGCCGCTCTACTCCCGCTAAATTCGCGCTCTTTCGCCGCGCCGGCCGGCTGCCGATGATACAAGTTCGCCCGAGGCATGCGTCTGAGCAACGCCACCCTCGGGAATGGCGAACGTCGACCTTAGTTAGTTATATTATGTATGTTAACGAAAATTTGTACATATACGCGGTGAATCGCGTGCCTAACGGCGCCGCGACAAACTCATTTCTCGCGTAGAGTCGTAATTTCAGAAAAAACCCACACCGCATTCGCGTCTCTTACGTTACACCGCGCCGGCCGGTTGCCGATGATAACCCCGTTCGCCCGAGGCATGCGCCTCTCAGCAACGCCACCCTCGGGAATGGCGAACGTCGAATTGTAAATATAAATTATGTTAGTTTAAAAATGTCGTGCAAGAACTCTTATTTATTTAATGAAATTTTGTACATATATACGCGGTGAATCGCGTGCCTGACGGCGCCGCGACAAACTCATTTCTCGCGTAGAGTCGTAATTTCAGAAAAAACCCACACCGCACTCGCGTCCTACGTTATACCGCGCCGGCCGGCTGCCGATGATAACCCCGTTCGCCCGGGGCATGCGCCTCAGCAACGCCACCCTCGGGAATGGCGAACGTCGAATTGTAAATATAAATTATGTTAGTTTAGAAATGTCGTGCAAGAACTCTTATTTATTTAATGAAATTTTGTACATATATACGCGGTGAATCGCGTGCCTGACGGCGCCGCGACAAACTCATTTCTCGCGTAGAGTCGTAATTTCAGAAAAAACCCACACCGCACTCGCGTCTCTTACGTTATACCGCGCCGGCCGGCCGGCTGCCGATGATAACCACCCTCGGGAATGGCGAACGTCGAATTGTAAATATAAATTCTAGGAATTTGGTAATAGTGGTAGTTTAGAAATGTCGTGCATCAACTCTTATTTATTTAATGAAATTTTGTACATATATACGTAATTTCAGAAAAAACCCACACCGCGCCGCGATACTCTATACATCTCGCGTCCTACGTCTGTCGAATTGTAAATATAGCTTATATTAATTCGGTGGTAGCAATAGTAGTAGAGTTAGAGTTGGTTAGTATCGTCGAATCCATTTGTACGTATATACGCCATCAATTGCGTGCCTAACAAACTCATTTCTCGCATAAAACTAGAATCCAACCCAACAGCAGCCAAGTACCGACGGCGCTAAAAGGCAAGACCGCTCTCAAAGTACAAACGAGCCAGAAAACCACCAATTTCGATTTAGAGACGGAGAAACCACACCCCCCAAATTCGTTACATTCTTCGACATTCTTCGCGATATTCAGACGCCACGTCCAACGTTTTTATTCACTTTTCTTCTATTCTCATTTCCCTTGCTACGAGCCAGTAGCTAATTCGCGTTACATTCTTCAAAATTGACAACGTCCAACCGCGAATCTCGCCAACAATTCCGTATCCGTTACATTCTTCGATATTGACAACGTCCAAGATTGGTGGTCATCTCGCCCCAACGATTCGCCTTACATTTCTTCGATATTCACACCAATTCCAACCACGAATCTCGCCAACGATTCGCGTTATATTCTTCGAAATTGACCACGTCGATCCGCAACTCTGGCAATTGGTTACATTCTTCAACGATTCACCACGAATCTTCTCTCCATTCGACTAAGACGCGATCGCAAGAACCAACAAAAATAACGATAACCCAGAAATAACCCAATGTCTATTCCAATCACACGCGAATCAACTGTCAACGAAACGTTCTTGTATTAAACCAATTCTTTCTTTTTTCTTTAACGTGTTGTTTACTTGTTTGGCGTAAACAAATTAAATATCAATGAATCCGTAGTTGTATTCACTCAGAAATAATTTGGCTTTATCCTTTGTTAATTTTCAATGATTAATTATGTGAGTGGTCTCTGCGCCAACGACGAAAACCATTTCTCCCGGCACCTCGGGGTGGGTGGTCAGATGTCGTAACTTGAGTTTTCAACCCGATTTACAGTAAATATTGTCTTGAAGCCAATATCGACCAGTTTTCCTGAATCGGCATAATTCTAAACATATTACGTTTGTTCTGATAAAATAAGTAATATCTATATTAGTTTTAATAGCCATTTTATATTAGGTCGACCGCGTCTAGGGAGAGTATGGACGCCAAACAAATGGAAGGCACTACGGCCTGTACGGAGGAGTCAAGGATGGCAAGATTCAAGAGTTTTTTCCAGCGGACGCCTGAGGTGTCGCTGATAAGAATCGGAGATAGGCCGTCGTTGACATTGGATGAGCAAGAGGTGGAAGAACAAGTAAAAGACCAGGGGAGGACCAAGCGTAAAACGTACGTTATAGAAGACAGCGAGGATGAAGCGGATGTGGAGAAAGCGGATGTGGAGGAGGCGACAAATTCAACTCCATCCATGCAGGATATATCGGCGTGGGAGTCCAGGGGGACGCGAGCGATAGAGATCGCAGAGCTCGCGAAAGCTGCGTCCCTCTATAGAATAGAGGAGGAGGAGGAACACAAGGATGTCGATGGAGCGTTAATGATCGTTACGGAGGACGAAATGGAGCGGGAGAAGGATGAACGGGAAAGAGAAGAGAAGATGGACCAAGACACGGACCACGAAATGTTTGAGGTGTCCCCATTAAGGACGGAGACGCCTCCGCACATTATCATATGTGGGAAAGGGGGAAAGGATGAGGAAGACGGGAGGAAAGAAAAGGAAGGTGAAGAAGAGGGGAAAGGAACGGGAAAAGGAGAGGGGAAGGGAAAGAGAAAGGGAAAGGGAAAAAGGAAGAGGACAGGGAAGGGGAAAGGAGAGTCAGCCCCCGAGCAAGAGCCCACTGCGGGACCAAGCGGGTGGAGAGCCGCTACGCAAACACACGGACACGGCCACGGACACGCAGGACCGAGCAGCACCAACAGACAGGACGGAGGTACAAGAAACAGACAAACAAACCATTCACCACGACCAGACAAATCCATAAAACTCACTACGACGGCACTGACTTTCAGGGAGTACCCGAAATATGAAATCACCGAGAGGGACAAAAACCTCATCACCATCATAATAACAAACGAGGCACTGGGCAGTGGCTTCGATATAAAAGTCCGAAGACACGGATTAAAGAACGGGGGGATTATATTTACATCCGAGGGAGAATCGTTCGTAACGTTAGTGGATCGTTTGATAGAGGCAGACAAATTGAGAGTGGATGGGAAGATGGTGGTGCGGCAAGAAGAAGAGATATTAGATAAGAAGCATTTAATAACAATTAGGATAAATAATCCACAAGCTTCTGACAAACATATATTACAGTGGATAGAAAAAATAGTACCCACCACCATGGCCACTAGATGGCACGTGGTAAAGAGTGGAGCTCCACAGGAGTCCACGAGGGAGATGACCGCGAGCATATCGGGTAACGCCCTTCATATAATACGCAGGAAGGGTATGACGCTGCGTGTATGCGGTGGTATGCACCGCATCACATTCCGCGAGAAGAGGAGCTAGAGAGAAACAAATTCTCTCTACGCACAGTCGGGGACAAAAATCCAACTGTGTGGACAGGTACTGGAAGTAGGTATGAATCAAGTTTAATCCAACTAGTACTAGTCTTATAGATTTAAATTTTATTTGTATATATCCTTATAATACATAGAGTAGATGTCCCAATTACTGCCACGTTAAGATTATAACGGAACTTGGTTTAAGGTGGAACACCACACACTGTGACGACCGGAAAAGTAAGGCATTTTTAAAGAAAATTTTCAGGAATAATTTACAGTTTTCATATAAAATTGTTCATTACCTACCCCTCTTTGGTACGCTGTCTTAAGAGACTATACAAAGAGAATAGAATAACCACACCCCATAAATTTTACAATATTAATTAATCTTCTAAACCCCCCCACGCGCGAGCTGGTCGAATGTGTGTGTAACTCTGTGTGTGTGTGTGTGTGTGTGTGGAGAACAGCAGGTCCGAAATCAAATTTCATTTTTTTCTTATAAACTATACGGGTGTAGTTTCCGTTGTGCGTACCGATTTCTTAAACAAATTATTTTTGTAAATAATGTTTGTTTTCTTTTGTATTTAAAAAAGTTGGTTTTCAATCCAACGAATCCGTACGTACAACGGAAACTACAGTCGTATAGTCTATAAGAGAAAAAACAAAAAACTTGGGACCTGCTGTTCTCCACACACACACAGAGTTACACACACATTCGACCAGCTCGCGCGTGAGGAGGTCTAGAAGATGAATTAATATATGAAAATTTATGGATGTTTTTCTATTTATTTATTTTTGTACAGTCTCTTAAGACAGCGTACTCGAGATATATGATGAAAAATTTTCTATGAAAACTGTAAATTATTGGTGAAAAAAAATTTTAAAAAACGCTTTCTTTCCCGGCCGTGACAGTGTGTGGTGTTCCCCCCTAATCATTTCGCGTTTTTTTTCATTCGCTTCAATCGAGAAAAGAAGACTCCTAGCAGCAGAGGCGGTCTCGGGCTGTGCAGTCCGTCGCTGTGAGACGGACTGGTCGAGTCACAGCTATGGTTCGCGGCACACTTTTAAACGACGAGGCACATGTATTTTAGTTATTGGTTCGAGTTGCCACACGTACGCATTGTAAACTAGCCAACGAAACAACACATGGCGAGATCGAGTGTGGGATAGAGCGATCTGACCAAACGTAGCCTACGCTATTGTTTTGACGATCGTCGGTCACTCGCGCGATGTGTTTCGCGTTGGCTCTCTTGGTACCGCGCGCGGTGCGCGACAATTCGTGTATCTGTGGCAACTCGAGCCAATAACCAAAATACATGTGCCTCGTCGTTTAAAAGTGTGCGTGAACCATAGCTGTGACTCGACCAGTCCGTCTCACAGCGACGGACTGCACAGCCCGAGACCGCCTCTGCTGCTAGGAGTCTTCTTTTCGCCGGGTAATAGTACATATATTTTTTTATTTTAATGTAAATAATGTCCATAACATAATAACTGTTTTTTGTACTTTTTTTTTATACGTTAGGTTTTTATTACATATAATAAATCAAGTGGCAGTAATTGGGACATCTACCCTAGATTATTTAGTGAATAATTGAAATGCATGTTTACAATTCGCGTGTGCGAACAAGCCATATTTAACGAAATAGTATAAGCTATTTTGCGAGAGACAACCAAATAAGTAATCATGAATGCAGAGAAGAGGGTATATTAAAAATGGGTCTCGTCGGCGGATTTGTCTTGGACCAAGACGACACAATGTGACCCCAAACACACGGCGAAGAAAAGTAAAAAATGTTTAAATGATTGCAATATTGAATTGCTCGAATGTTCGGGGCTCTGTGCCGCGGCCATTCGAGCGATTAAATTTTGGTCTCGTTTAAAAATTTTAAAACTTTTATTCGCCGTGTGTTTGGAGTCACATTGTGTAACTTGTTTCAAGACAAATCCGCCGACGAGAGCCATTTTTAATATAGCCTCTTGTAAATTTTCATTCCATGTATCGCGCGATATACTTGTCTGCATTCATGATTACTTATTTGGTTGTCTCTCGCCAAATAGCTTACTATTTCGTTAAATATGGCTTGTTCACACAAAAATGTAAACATGGATTTCAATTATTCGCTAAATAATCTCTATGTGTTACAAGTATATATAAGAAATTAAACTTTAATTTCTAAGACTAGTACTAGTTGGATTAAACTTGATTGATGCCTACATGCAGTACCGGTCCGCGCAGTTGGATTTTTGTCCCCGACTGTGTATCTCTGTAACAAGAGATAGAGAGAATGGTTTCTCTCTGTCTCTTCTTCTCCACCACCGGCACCACCACCACCACCACCACCTCCACCGGGCCCCCGCAGTCTCCCTCTGACACCGAGCCCCCCGTTCCATATTTTTAATATTTGTATAAAAAAAATAAACAAAACAAATTTTAAATACCTGCGTTTTATTTATTTATTTAGTCACAGGTGACCTGAATCCAAGACACGATCGACATCACTTTAAGAGTGGGTTAATGATTAATAATTCATCGGTTAATTCGGCGCTGACGTCAGACTTTTCAAAACCATCCTTGCGATCCCCAAGTGTTGAGACTGAAATCCCTTGCTATATAATGTTTAAAAGTTTCAACTAAATCCCTGAGATCGAGTGCGCAGGGAGTGTGAGTGAGATCGATTTGCCGTGGAATGACGCTGAAAATAGAATAACGAATCCTACGAGCCTGTGTCGCGATATATCCGTTCCCCCCGATTTGTCCGGCATAATTATTATTATTTCATGTTCGTACGCGCATATCTCCTCGGGATGTTGTGCAAATATATATATATACATATAAGTCGAACTAGAAAGTTTTAAATAAAACAATTTCAAAACCGACGTGCAAGGAAAAAGGCCGAAATTGCAGAGGAAAAGTGTTAACGTTAATCGCGACGACGCCCAATCTCACTTATTTCGAACAAAACGACTGGCATATTTAAAAAGTCGCCGCCAGACTTTTCGGCACTCACCGACTTTTTAAACTTGCACAGTCGTTTTGTTCGAAATAAGTGAGATTGAGCGTCGTCGCGATTAATGTTAACTTTTCGTGTGCAATTTCGACCTTTTTTCCGACAAGTCGGTTTTATTTTTTTTAATAAAACAACAATAACCTAAACCAACAAACAAACAATCCCACGAACAGATGGCGCCTCGAGTTTTGGACCAGCAGATCGCCGAAGATGGCCGCCTTGCACGGCGATCGACCCGAAGAGGGGGACGCGTTACGCCCTTCGGTGGGCACCAGCACCAGCACCAGCACCGGCACCGGCACCAGGACCCCGAGCCCGACCGCCATCACGCGAGTACTCGCGAGCTCCTCGTGCCGGACAACATTTGGCTGGCCTATGTACACACGGCCTCTCTGCCGGACTTTGACCGGTCCGTGATGGCCATAGGCCAGTCAAGTCCGGTCGAGGAGCAGAGGAGGAGGACGGTCAGAGGGCTGATGATCAGCTCTCAACTCAGGAGGATCAACATGGACCAGGGAGCAGTAGTGGGGAGGGAGAGAGAGGCGGGGGTGGAAGAAACCAGCCTGAGGAGATCATGGTCCGACTCCTCAGGCTGGTACGAAACGAGGGCCGACGAAATTGTTGAACAGTGGTTCCAGGAACAATTGCTCCAAGTTTCGGAGGAGGAGGACGACGCGAGTATCAGCGTCGGCTCTCAATCGTCGACGCTGATACTCGCCGACACCGACGACGACGACGACGACGACGACGACGACGACGACGACGACGACGACGACGACGACGACGACGACGACGACGACGACGCCTTCCCCCATGCCCCTCGCAACTCTCCCAACCCCGAGAGCTCCCTGAGCCCCCTGAGCCCCCTGAGCTGCTCCATCAGCCCCCCAACCACCCCCAGCTACCCCACCTTTCGCGACTATAGCGAAAATCACCCACTCCGACCATTCAGCCCGGAGTGGGATCCGGGTCACGAAACCCCGGCGTCTCCGTCATGGTCGGAGTGGGACGATGATGCAAGTTTTGGTGGGAGTATGTAGGATCGGTTACAAAATAAAAACATTTATACTTATTTAACTGTTTCTGTAGTATTATTTCGAAAACCAATCTCATAAACCGGCAGTTATAAATTCTTCTATTTTATTTGTTGCTCGCAGTGTGATTTGTACCACGATTTGAACAACACGAAAGTCAGTCCCATTCAGTGTATTTACCGCTTTGTACATGTTCTCGCACAACTGACCGTGTCGGTTCGCGCGTTGAGATCCTTGCTGTTGATCGTTTCTTCTTGATCGTTCTGTGTGATTCTGTACGTTTCTTCGTCGTACCAGCGCAGTAATCCCACTGCTTTATGAGACTGCCTACTTGCACAACTATAGTTTATTACTCGTCGCCACTGCCTCGTTCATTTTATTTGAAATTCCTCCACCTTCGGTCTGACCGATTTCCCCCCGAATGATGGTGAACGGGAACCAGAACGAGAACGAGAACGAGAACGAGAACGAGAACGAGAACGAGAACGAGAAGGACGAGGACGAGGTCGAGGACGAGGACGACATATACCAACCAATCAACCAACCAAGCCCATCGCTGTGCCCTGGAGGAGCCGTCGTCGCCCTTGTTTCCCTCCACTGCCCCCCGCCCCCCAACATTCCCCCTCTCGCCCGGAGAACGCGATCCGGAGCTGTCTGCCCAGCGTCGCCCCCATTCTCGAACGAGGAAGAGGATATATATATGTATAACCAGAAATAATGTAGAAACGAATGTAACAAAAATGTACGTAAATAAATCTGAATAAAACAAATATAGAAACGTATACATGCATTCTGATTTACGAGGAAAACCCTAACCGAAACTAAATCCAAATCCACCGCATGACACAACCAACAATAACCAACCAACCAACCAACCAACCAACCAACCAACCAAGCGCACGTTATAAACGCACTCTTTCTTTTTTTCTGTTATTCTAGGCAGACGATACACGCGCGCGCCGAAATATGGAGATTGCGCAGATAAATCTACACCACTGTATTGCTGCCACCGAGGCGTTGGTCGAGTTTATGAAAAAGGACAAGATCGACGTCGTGCTGATACAGGAGCCCTGGGTCGGCGGCAATGGGCAGATCCAGGGTCTTGCAGCAGCCGGGAAAATCTGGTCGGTGGCGTCCAGCAAAGATATCCGGGCCTGCGTCCTGACGAGGAACGGGCTCGATGCAACATTTCTTCCGCAGCACAGCGACAACAGGACGAGCGCTGTGATGATAACGATCGTCGCCAAGGACAACGGGAAGGCAGCAGCCGCGCCACCATCGTCCTCGGCAGCGGCGGGTAAACGACAAGTGGTGCTCGTGTCCCTGTATGCCCACTCGTTCGACAACGAGCACCCGCTAGGAAACAAGGGGGAGGGAATAGCCGGCTGGTGCGCCAGCAAGGGCTTGGACCTCCTCATCGGAATGGACGCGAACGCTCAACACGTGACGTGGGGCAACGCCACGAGTAACGAGCGAGGTGAGAATCTGGCCGACATGGCGATGGACAATGGTCTGATTGTCATGAACAGGGGAAACAAACCCACGTTCATGAACATACGCTGCCAAAGCATCATCGACGTCACGCTGTGCGCGAAACGCATGGCGGGAATGGTAAGAGATTGGAGAGTATCGGACGAGGAATCCTTTTCGGACCACGTGTACCTCAGGTACCGTCTGACGGGGGCCAAGTCCGACTACTCGACCAGAAAAAGAAACCCGAGGAAAACCGACTGGTCGGCGTATCGCGTGGCAGTGGAGGCGGGCGTCTCGAGGCTGCCGCGCAGGTACGGGACACAGGAGGAGATCGACAGGGGAAACGAGGCGCTGACGAGCCTCCTAACAGAGTCATGGGAGGCGTCGACAGTCGTCTCGATAAATCGAAATAGAATTCTGCCCTCTCCCTGGTGGTCCAAGGAATTGGCCAGCCAGAAGGCAGAGGCCGGGAGACTGATGAAGAAGGCCCGCAGGAGTCGTAGGAGAAAGGATTGGAGGGCTGCGATCCTATCGAAGAGAGGATACAACAAGCAGTTGAAGGAAGCCAAAACGAAAGCCTGGAGAAAATATACCTCGGAGGTCACCAGCGTAGCGGAGGCCTCCAGGATAAACAAATCACTGATGTCGGACTGTTCGGCGGAGCTGGGGGCACTGGCCCTGCCGGACGGTCAGTACACAGCAAACGACGGGGAGATACTGCGGAGGCTGCTAAAGGAGCACTTTCCGGGATTCGTGGCCAAAGAGCCGGCAGCAGCGAGTCCCGTAAGAGGAGGCGCAACTTTAGCGGCAGCCGCGACATGGACCCACGTCGCCAATACACAGCAGCAGCGGCCCCCTAGTCCGATGCTGCCGGCGGGAACGTCGTCGTCGTTGTCGTCTTCGAGAGACCCTGGCGCGGCGGCAAGGGAAGAGCCGCAGCAGCGGCCCCCTACCCCGATGCCAGGGACGTCGAGAGACTCGGCGGCAGACTTACCCGGCGGCGGCGCGGCAAGGGAAGAGCAGCAGCAGCAGCAACAACAACAACCACCACCTGACTGGGCTCTGGGGAATAGGGTGGTGAACCTGGAGAGGCTGGAATGGGCGGTGAGCTCGTTCAAGCCTCTCAAATCCCCGGGGCCGGACGGTGTGTACCCAAAAATGTTGCAGGAGGCGCTGCCGAGCATAGGCAGGTTCTTAACGAGCCTGCTGAGAGCTTGTGTAGCGCTGAGCATCGTACCAACGGATTGGGGACGAACCAAGGTCGTCTTCGTACCGAAACCAGGCAAGTCGGATTACACGACGCCCAAAGCATTCAGGCCGATCAGCTTAACCTCGTTTCTACTGAAAACGGCGGAAAAGCTGATGGACCGATTCCTAAAAGAATCGGCGCTGACGAGGATCCCGTTGCACGCGAGTCAACACGCGTTCACACCGGGCCACTCGACGGACGTGGCGCTGCACCAACTAGTTGCCGAGGCAGAGGAGGCCCTGGTCCGAGGTAAGTATGTGGTTGCAGGCTTCATGGACATCGAGGGGGCCTTCAACAAAACGACAACAGCCGAGATCGAACGGGCAATGGTTCGGTTCGGGGTGGAGGAACCACTGCGGAGATGGATCAGCCACATGTTGCGACACAGGCAACTCGTCACCAGCAGGGGATCCACGACGCTAACGGGATCGGTGGACGAGGGGTGCCCTCAAGGGGGTATCCTGTCGCCGATCCTGTGGTGCATGGTCGCCGACGGACTGGTGAAGAAACTAGCAGCTTTGTTCGGAGTGAGGGTGGTGGCGTATGCAGACGACATCGCCTTCCTCGCGATAGGCGGCAACCAAAAACTCGAGTCCCCAATGGCGAGGGCGCAAAGTGCGTTAAACGCCACGACGGAGTGGTGTAGCGCAACGGGCCTGTCGGTAAACCCGACAAAGCTCGAGTTGATGCTCGTCACCCGTCACCATAGAAACCAAGAGTCGATAGCCGAAGCAACCGAGGACCTGCAATTTCTGGGTGAGCCTGTGACGTTTGTCAGCCAGGTAAAGTACCTGGGGGTGACCATCACCGACCGGCTGGACTGGAAGGTGCACGTACGTCTGCAATTGAGGAAGGCAAAAAACAACATCTTCCTCATGAACAGAGTCGTGGGCGGCACCTGGGGCCTGAGCCCCAAGGTGTCGCTATGGATATACCAGGCGATAATTATACCTCGACTAACCTACGGAGCAGTCGTATGGTGGTCAGCGACGCTGAAAGCAGAGATCAAGGACGAGCTGGAATCGTTGCAGTGCTACGCCCTGAGGAGAATCCTCGGGGCGTTCCGGTCCACGCCGGGGAGAGCCATGGAGGTGATAACCGGCGTGCCACCGCTGGACTTGGCGATTCAGACGTCAGCCCTGAACACGGCTCAGAGGATCAACAGCTGGGGCCAGTGGACAGAGGCGGGACTGGAGCAGGTGAATCCAAAGTTTCACCACAACTCCGTCACGAAGCATGTGGGCGATGCCACGACGAGAAAACTGTTCGAGATGCCGCAGGACCGGTGCGTAGCGACATACTCGTTCCGTGACCGGTTCCGTGTCGACATCCCGGACCGGACGGAATGGGAGGACGGCCTCAGGCCGTACAACAGGAGCCGAGAAGACGTGTACTTCACCGACGGCTCCAGGAAGAACGGCCTGACGGGAGCCGCGTGGACCAGTTTCCACAGGAATGACACCAGTTTCGCGGTCCTGAGAATGGGCGAGTGGGCCACCGTGTTTCAGGCCGAAATCAGTGGAATCATGGACTGCGCGACCACGCTTTTAAAGATGAAAACGACGGGCAGATCGGTGGTAATCTGCTCCGACAGCCAGGCGGCACTGATGGCGCTCACCGACCCGTCAACCATATCCAAGATGGTCGGTGTGTGCAGGGACCGCCTGAACGCCCTGGCCGCGAAGAGGAACCTGGTCAGGTTGACCTGGTCCCCCGGACACAGCGGCATCGAGGGGAACGAGAAGGCCGACGAACTGGCCAATCGGGGCTCGAACGAGGACAAGTCTGCAGCCGATTCGCCCGTACCTCTGGCCTTGGCCACGTTCCGAACGAACGTGAAGAGGTGGAGGGACGATGAGTGGACAAGTAGGTGGCAGGACCCAGACATAGGCTGCAGACAAGCCAGACAACTGCTGGGGGACGAACCGCCGTACAAGAGGAGCAGGCAAATGGTCGACAGCACCAGTCGAAAAACCACCCGCAACCTCACGGGAATGCTCACCGGACACGGAGCCATAAATTATCATCTCAACCTAATGGACCCGTCCAGATCGGCGGCCTGCTCGTTCTGCGAGCAGGCAGCCGAGACGAGCGAGCACCTGCTGTGCGAGTGCCCCGCGCTGCAGGACGAGAGGAAGAAATACCTGGGAGCCGAGTTTATTGCAGCGGAACACGTCCCAGAGCTAAGTATCGCGGCGATAAGTAGATTTACGAACGAGGTGAACCCTTGGAAATCCCTGTGAGGGGACCAAGAGGGCCAACTCGTTCGTGTTGCGCGATTAAATTCAAGCATGTTTGTCATCTAAAGGAGGGTCTAGGGATGTCGCGTGGTAACCTCCGACCCAAAACCTCGCGCCAGCTCGCGAGGTCGGAGGGGACGAACGCGACCCCTTGGTTGAGAGAGATTCGTTTGAAACATGGGGGGCAAGGCGATGCCCCCTGGACGAGACCCACTGAGGGGGGCGGGGTTGGGGCCCCCCTCATTTTCTTTTCTTTTCTTTTTTTTGATTGTCTTGTACACCGAGAGAGACTGCGCAAGTTTTCAGGTAACTTACAAATATAATATTCTATTTTTAACGTCTGAAATATTGATAATTTTAAAAATTGTTTAAAATATATTTGTAGCAACTGCGCTTGGTGTTGTGATGGAGCGATTGACTGCACACGTGTCAGGCCAACTACGTCGTCGTCGTCGAGCACGAGGTCGCCACAATATTGCGGAAATCGTTCCGGAACCGTAAAGGATATTTTTTCACTTGACGCGCAAGTAGGTTCTCGTTCAAGTTTTTAAATCATAATTGAAATATTATTATGGTTCGCATCAATTATGTAATTGAATATCACTACATTTTTTAGTCTCCAAGTTATTCTCTTTATTTTTTTAATTATCATCTTTGTTTCAGGCTGTCGTTGGTCCGAGGATGGAGTTGTTAGACATAGTGTACCAGAGTGGCCTGTGTAGTGCGCGCGACAGCCGTATATTTCGCAACTCTTTACTCTATATGCGCGCGGTACTTTCAAAGACATTTGGATGGCATGCTTGTTGGCGATAGAGGCTATCCTTGCTTGCATGTCCACCAACAGACAGACGAACAAGAGACGTAAGTATTCTGTTTTTTAAAATTATCATGCTGTTCGGTATGAAAAAGAATTATAATTATTGACCGCGACTATTGTGTGTGTATCGTTGCAGCTATAACGCGATATCCAAAGTAGAACGCGCATGATTGTGGAACGGACTTTAGGCGTTTGGAAACGAAGGTTACCATGTTTGTCGCGCGGATTAACGCGACTAAATTGATCTGCTCTACCACACAACTGTGTTGTGTGTGGCATGTGCGGTGTTGCGCAACAGCAGTGGATGTACCACAAAATCGGCAGGGAACGCCGATAGGTTTGCTGTCCATGAGCACTATATATATATACACACACACACACACTTACGCACAGAAATCGGCTCTTTTCAGAGCCACCAAAATCGGCTCTTTTCAGAGCCACCCTGATGTACAAAGTCCGACCGAGCAACCTCCTCGTGGTGTACATCGGGTAACGCTGATGCCGGCGGCATATCAACTATATAATCATCTCTCTCTATATATATATATATAAAATCTTAAAATAATCTGGTTTTGTATATGTGAAATTAGTATTATCGTTATTATTATTTTTTAGGAACCAACCACTTTCGACCTTCTCTGGTCTATACACGTTTCGATAAATCGCGTGTCAGGCAACGTACGCGTAAGTAGAGCCTCGAGCATTCGAGAAGAAGGGCGTACTTATTTCTTGCGTCCAACGAGTCGTGCTTTCTTTCCAGATTTGTGTTTAAAAACGAATTGGTTCGGTAAACCAATTTCAGTTGATTCGAATAGAGTTTTCGTACGTATTTGCTTGAATGCTCGTGCAATCATTTTCGTAACCGAGTTTCCTTCCGTGTAGGTTTCTAGCGCGCGCGATTCCTATACTCTATGCTTGATCGAGGTAATATATATGAGTTTGCCTTCTCGCGTCTTTTTCGTTCGTGCCTTGGAAAAGAAGCTTTTGGCGCGCGCGTGACAAGTGTTTATAACCGCTGATCTGAGATTACATTGTTGTTTCGTCTCGTGGAAAACGGATTTAGCGTTGTTGGTTCGATCGCAGTCGGTTGGCTCTCGTTGTTGCAAACGACGAGAGTTTTTATCTTAAAATTTCTGCTGTTTTTTTTATCCGTCGTAGATTTCGCGATTTTCTATTCGTTGACTTTCTAACCTCCGAGAGAATACGTGTTGCATTCGAATTTGTTTATTTGTATTATTTTCGATTATTTACAGGGTCGTTCTGCGCGACGAACGCCAACGTGGATCCTCCCGAGCTGATTGAGAATCAGCGCTGGTCAAGTTGCTTCAAGCGCGCCGTGCTTGGTTGCGGTCCGTGACGTTGGATTCCCCCCGTCGGGTAAGTAACGAAACAACTGTGTGTTTAACTCTGTATCATTTATATATCGTTTCACAATTCTTATCCCCTTCTCGAAAGACGATCGACGAGATGTATTCGTCTACTAATTCGCTCCTTGTCGATTACAGATCTTGCTTTCTGTGTGCGTACAGCGGTGGGGATCTAGTCGCGAGGTTGGTCGTTGTTACGCGCAGTTTATAACGCCAAGACGCATGTGTGTGCTCGATTATTAATTCTTTTCTTTTCCTTTTCAAAGCAGAGGTTTTGCCGATTCGCTGTCGCTGCGGAGACGCTGCTGCTACTGCTGCTGCTAAAGGACCGTGGACAACGGAGACACCCCGCTCTCTCTCTCTCTGTCTGTGAACTGTGTAGCGCGCGCGTGTTACGAACTAACAGAGTGTTGGGGAACCAACGAGTGTCGTCGCTCGTGTGTCGAGGTATCTAAAGGAGGGTCTGGGATGTCGCGTGGTAACCTCCGACCCAAGACCTCGCGCCAGCGAGCGAGGTCGGAGGGGACGAACGCGACCCCTTTGTTGATATTCGTTTGGACGAGACCCACTGAGGGGGGCGGGGTTGGGGCCCCTCTCATTTTTTTTTATTTTTTTTGATTATCTTCTACACAAAACCTAACTAAACTTAGCTGTTGCTTTTCCTCTACACAAAACCTAACTAAACTTAGCTGTTCCTTTTCCTCTACTCTAAACTAACCTGTTTCTTTTCTACTACACAAAACCTAACTAAACTTGGGTGTTGCTTTTCCTCTACACTAAACCTAACTAAACTTAGCTGTTCCTTTTCCTCTACTCCAAACCTAACTAAACTTAGCTGTTCCTTTTCCTCTACTCCAAACTCAACTTTACTTTGTATTTACTTGATATTTTCTACTCCAAAGTTAGCTGTTTCTTTTCTTCCACGACACCGCGTCTCTAATCTCTCTCTGATCTGTAAACTCGGGGTGCGTAAACCTAGCATGCTTTACGCGTCCGCGAGCGGACGCGCGCCCCCAAAAATTAGAACCCGAACCACCACTAATACCCCGGTCAAAGTGTAATTGGTGGTTCCGCGACGAGTCGCGCGCGTGACGTCGATCTCTGGTCCAGCCTGGCGCGCGTTCGCTCGAGTTTCAAAGGACCTGTCGCGGGTGCACAGCACTCGCTCTCGTGCCTGCACCTTGCCAGTGCCTTTTAGATTGTTGCTGCCTGCTGCTTTCTGCTCTGTGCTTGCCTGTCGCTCTCACGCTTCTGCATCCTGCTTGTGACTCTTAACTTGAACACTTACCTGCATGTGCCTTTCGTGCCTGCTGCTTGTCAATGGTCTTGCATCCTGCATGTTGCACGTAACTTTTCTTCTCCACTCTATGCTTGCTAATTCTTGCATCCAATCACTCTTCACTTTCATACTTACCTGTGTGCTTTTCGTGCCTGCTTTGCATCCTGCTTGCTACTCTCCGCTTTATACTTGTGCCTTCGTGCCTGCCTTTGCACTCTGCTTGTTGGTTGGTTAGAGAGATAATGTTTGTCTGTGCGAATGTAGCTCCCGCTGATACCACAGCCGCGCGTCCATCTCTTGCTCCCTCCTGTTTTCTTACCCTTCGAATCTGCTTGCTGTCCGAACTCACTCGCTAAATGTTTCGCTGTCCGCTCGGTTGGTTGGTTGTACGAATCGCGATGGTTTAGGGGACACGTGAGAGAATATCCGAGGTAGTTCAAAGTCGTCTGAGATTCCTCCACTCTTCCGTTTATATAGACGTGCATCTGCTCCGCGTTGATTCTGCTTCCGATCCTCAGAATTATGGAATTCGTCTTTCTATTTTTCTGTCGTTCTTGTCGACGAACCATCGTGCGCGTCTAATGTTATGCTGTCACCTATTATCTTCTCTATGTCTCTAGATTATTTGCCTAAATCGTTATGTTTCACATATACTTACCCATGAAATATAAAATGTAAAATGCAAAATGCTGCGCCTACCTTCGAGTTTCCTCATTTGTATTATTTCCCAACGCTTCTCTGTCTCTCGTGATGTCTCGAATGTTATAAACTTTATCTGTCGAACGCTGCTCTAGAATTGAATTATCTGTCTGTTTTACGATTATACTTGCCTCTATTTCGATGTTACGTTATATTCCATTTGTCTATAATCAGAATCTCTGCTCTTCGATACATGTTCACAGACCATACACTACTGCTGCAGTGCAGGGCTGAGATGACATCAGGCCTAAACATCTTCCTGAAGCGATTCGAGTTCCAGAGCTGATTCCTCGGATTGGTGTTTGATGCAGTTACGGATCGTGGCAACCGCTGAGGAAACGAACGATCCATGTGCGAAATAAAAATGCTTTCTCTGGTTTATGAAAGGATCCTACTACTACTCGTACATGGACAACGACCGAGACGGACTGCGCGCCTCGCATCACGTTACCAACATCCCGAGCCAAACACGCACAGAGAGAGCAGTCAGAATGCTGGAGCGTACCAGCTATCCTCGACACTATCACCATCGTTCTCGTTCTCATGAGTGCTTACAACGTCTTCTTGTTTGCTTCTCTTATTCAGATATCATAGAGCGGTGCTATACACTTTCCAGTCTGCTGGCATCTCTATCCTCGCCCGATGATCTGCAAACCTGGTCTTCTTCTTCTTCCTATATCGTCTACTAGGCTCTGTAATAATCCACTGAGGATCCTGCTTACTCCTGACACCGTGCGAGGCTATGCAGTACTTGGGCCGAGACGCTGCCTGCTCCTGCTGTGCCGTGCGTTGAGATCTTGCCGCCAACGATGGAGCCAACTTCTCTGCGCATGTTTTCGCAGATACCATTCGTTCTTCCAGAGGAGTGAGAGCTGTCGCTGCTGCCGTTGCTGATCGGTGTATTCCATATTCTGTTACTTTTAAACGACGCAAACAATCATTCGGTAGATGGCTGATTCCTACACTCTGGGTATGCAGCTTCCTTGATACTTGCTGCTACTTCCTGACACTCATCGTTCCACCATCCGAGAGCCGGTCTGCTGATGCTGATCCTCCCAGCCGCGCGCGACTCTTGGTGCTGTTAGTATCGGCCTGTTGCCTACAAGATATTTGTAGCCGAGAATCTATTACATTTCGATCGAGATCGGACGATGATCATCGTTCATTGGGTCTATCGCGTCGTGTCTACCTCAACGTCGATGACTAGGTCTAGTGAAATTACTCGCAAGTCCGGGGCGGTTGGTCTGGAATCTATCGTTTATCGTTTATCGCCGCCTATCGTTGGGCATCGTCGTAGGATCTCTGAGAAAGTTGGTCGGTCTGTCAATCGCGTGCATTAGACTCCTATCCGACAAAATCCTCAACCTTGCCTCCTCGGAACGAATGAGTAGCGTTGAAATCTCTCTCTCTCTCACGCCCGCTACCTTTCAACTGCATGTGCTTCTCGCGCCTACTGCTCGATGATTCTTGCACCCTGCTCGCTGCCTGCTTGTCGAATCGTGTGCTGTTGCATCATGCCTGCATTCTCTACTCTACAACCGCATGCGCTCTTTGTGCCCGTTGCCTGCTATTCTTGCATCGTGCATGTTGCACATGACTATTGACTTTTGCCCTACACTCATGCTTGTGCCTGCCTGCTGTTGCATCCTGCTTACCACCTTTCGTCTTTGAAACTTTGCTTGTCGTGCCTGCTCGTGCATCCTGCCTACTGCTTCTCACCTTCACTCTCCACTCTGTACTTGCCTGTTGCCTGTTGCCTGTGTTCCGCATCCTGCCTGCGCCACCACTGTCACTCTACACTCTGTCACTTCTATACTCTTGCATGCTGCTCGATAATCCTCTCCTTCGCTCTCTACATACCTACCTGTTGCCTTATACTTTGCCACCTCTGATATTCTCTGCTCTACACTCAACCTGTACCCTACTTCTGCCCTCTAGCTTCTTCTTCCCTAACACTCTCCGTTCCACATTTAACTGTCGCTTTTCGTGCATCCTGCACCCTACCTGCTCACACCCGCTTTACCCTCTACTCTAAAACTGTCCGTGTACTCGTCTGTTTATCTGCATTGTGTACCAAGTACTTATTCGTTTGACGCTCACCAGGGAAATAAATAAAATAAAAACGAAAAAGGAAAGAGGACGAGAACGAGGAAAAGACAACAACCAAACAGAGGCAGAAGCGGGAATGGAGAGATAGACACCAGGCAGGACAACAACCACCACCACCACCACCATCATTACCATCGATACTACAGCTACGTAGGATAATCAACAACAACAACCACGAAACGCAACGCAACAGTAAGATCGAGTCAACGGGACGTCTCAGCCGCCGAACAGGAGATCAGAACTACAACCAACCAACCAACAGGAGATGACATCAACAAGCAGCGGTCCTGTCAACGAGACGACACATCGAATGGTAGTTATCGACAACAGCCAGAAAACCAGCTCATAAGTAACCTTGCAGGTCTAACGAAGACGATGACGACGATCCGGACTGGAGCTGCGCGTGGCAGACATCAGCGGCGACGGCGTCAGGGAGAACACAGAGAACAGGATCCATTCGGACGACGCCCACGAATGATGGTGAAATTGATGCTGCCGGAGATGGACGCAAAAGGAGAGAACCAGGACAAAACCAACGCAGGCCTGACGATTCCGACTGGGGCTGTCTGACAGGCGTCGACGACATCGACACGCGGCGATCTTATCAACGAGACAACGATGACGACGACGACGACGATACATCGGATGGTAAATATCAATAGCAATCAGGAAACTAGCTCATAAGCAACTTTACAGGTCAGACGACGACGACGACGATGACACGGATTGGAGCTCCGCGACAGACACCAGCGGTGACGACGCCAGGGAGAACACGAGAAACAGGATTCACTCGGACGACACCACTGAATGCCGAAGCGGATGCTGCCAGAGATGAACGCAAAAGGAGAGAGAACCAGGACAAAACAAACAGCACAAAACAGCACAAGCCCGACAATTCCGACTGGGACTATCGACTGTCGATAAGTCATCAGCTACATCGACGGATCAACAGGCGACGACAACAAATTCACCAGCGGAAATGCATCAGATGGTAAGCAATGTTAAGGGTCAGGCAGCTAGCTAACAAGAAATACGCAATGTTACATGTCGGACCCGAGCTACACGGCGGACACCAGCGACGGCGGTGGCAACGGTGACAGATGGAACGCGTGAGGATCAGCATCCACTCGGGCGAGACCTATCGTTGACAGTCTCTACGGATGGAGATACACGCTCCGGGGAAGCCTGGACGACGACGACGACGACGACGACGACGACGACGAACGACGAAGGACTGCAAACCAGACTCTACCTCTTCGGACAAAACCCTCTACACACATGAGTCTTGCACAATGCACATCATACATATACTCTACCTATACCTATACCGGAACAACCAAAATTTATTTGGCTGCCCATTTGATCACTTGTTTGTTTATTCTATTTGCTTATCTGCGCATTCATTCATCTATTTATTTGTTTATTTACACATGTACTTATTCACTTACCTACTATATCTATCTTACTCGCTTACTCATGTATTCACCATGCCAAAAATCCTATGCCGCTTTCCTTCCAAATCGTACCATTAATATCCCTAAACACCTCCCAGTATAACAATTGATTATCTCTTCATGGCCAAATATAACTGTCGGAATGGTTTAACGAGTACAGTACATTACTGTTCCTGCAACTGTGGGACAATGAAACTCTCGGGGTTTGCATCTCGGTTGGATGGCAACTAAGCACTCTCGATATATTCCTTCTACTGAAATCCTCTTACAACTAATCTAACCCTATAAATAATATTATTCTTCCTTCTCTTCTATAAGCTCACCTTACATCGCGATGGCCCCACTTTTATCCTTGTTGGCCTATCCACAACTAGCCATGTATTATCTCTCTATAAACTGTTAATCTCCTTGTCCATGACAGTCCTCCTTTGTCTAAATTCGTTGGAGTTCGTCGCCCCCTCGAACTTATTTGGCATATTCGCATCAGTGTAGCTTACATGGATAAACGAGATATAGGATTTCTGAATCTACTCACTGGATATTTCGTCGTTTCCGATATTCTTTCTGTCGCTGAATCGTCACTATTCTTATTCTCTCCCTCAATCGAATCATCAATACTCTCACGATCATTTACAACACTATCAAAGCAATTCCCCTGAGTCGAAAATCGAAGTAGACGACAACCGATCAGTTTTATTTTTCGTATATCCCACTTTCATCATCTCTCTCTAAACAAAACAGTCGAGTATTACCTTCAACCACATGTCTAGAGTACCTTGGACTAAAACTCTAAAACCGCTCTCAACATAACCTACTGATACATCCAGTTGCGCTTTATCGCCCTACTTGCTCTTTCTTTCTTAACATCTCTGGTACCCCGACAAGACTCGACTTCCGTAAACTCTAAATGACTTGCACTTGATTCTACAAAAAGAGTATCTCACAAGAAGCTGTCTCTCCGCTGCGTTCACAGTTGTACGGTTCTTTAGATATGCCACTATTTTCACGATTTCGGGCCAATAACATCTGTGAATTATTGCCTCTCGCATTAAACATCTACCTATGCCCAGTGCGGACCCGTTACATCTCTCCGATACTCCACCTAATTCATACACGCAGAGCGGTCATGGCAATAATTCAACTCCTCTAGATCTTACAAAATCACCTATTTCGCAACTTAAATATGCCTTCCCATTACCGCATCGCAACTTCTTTAACCATTTGGTGAATTTAGCTTTAACCAAACTCACAAATTCTTTGAAACAACTCCAAGTCTCAGCTCTACCTTCGATGCAGGGAATTCTTGCACATCGACAAGGATAGGAAATATTTTCCTTCCGGTACAACCAGCTGCACTATGGGATCCACTTAAATCAATGCGAACTAACCCTAGAATCTCAGTAGTCTCTGATCTATTGTCCCCAAAAGGTACATTAATCGCTTAATCTACACAACTCACACATCCCATGACGATGCCTCCAATACCTTCTGGCAGTCCCCCTACTAAACTATCTCCTACCAACCCATCTAAATACTGGAAATTATGTGACCAAGCGCTCTATGCCACTTTTCTCTCTCAGACAAGTACACTGAATTTATATACATCTCTTCACGATACTCTTCTGACACGAAGCCGTGCATAGCGTACATACTATCTACTTGACTCGTAACAGCTATTAACTCTCTGCCTCGATTGATCGTAGATCCCCGCATTTGTCTGCTTCCGTTACTATAATACAATTTCAGCTATCCTTGAAAACTCAATAGATCTTACCAAATGTCTGCAACATAACAAACACTTTTAAATCAACGCGTCCCTGACTGTAATAGTTATTGAAACAGATTCTACCCACCGATTCTTATAACTTTCAGAGTTTAACCATCTGGCAACCTTAAATCAACAGAAATCCTTACATCCACATACCCATCGCTTGTATATAATATGATCTGCACACCCACTATCCAACAACCAATTAATAACATTTGTCTCTCGTTATTTTCGTTATTCTCGATACATCCGTTATCTGATTTGCCCTCGGATTGCACACCAGCGTTGTCCGCGAAGCTTGGTGGCAAAGCCCTGAATAGATACCTCACCTTTCGGTTTCCTCCAGCTTTTCGCCTACTGCTCGGAAATCATTCTTGCTCTTCTAAATCAACGAAAACTCTTCTATCGGGTGGTAGGCTATTCTAATTTCGCTCCCTCAACCGTCCCTCTGCATATAATTTATAAGGACCGTTGACTCAATCCTGGGCCTCGCGCTGAATTTTGATGTCACCTGCAAGACCGTTGCACACTCACATACGTATTCTAATCGTCTATCGGAAATTGAGCCCACGACTACGACTCCAGCCTTCGGGTCCATTGTCTTCAAGTCTGGCTCTTTGCTTCTATAAGCTTCAATTATAGTACCGACTGCTGCCTCGTTACATTCGTTGCATTCTAATAAAGTCATTAATCTGAATATCCACCTGGAACAGTGTACTCCATCAAAAGTAGCACCAAGATATCTTCTATCCTCACTAGATTAGCCACTGAAGTCTCTCTAACACTTATGTTTCCGTTTCAAGAATGTCTTTCGAATCTGTCTTCCTTAATTTCCTGTGCAATGTATCTTCTCTAGTCACCACCTTATTCATCTTCTTCCACACATCCGAACATATGTTTGACATCAAAAACTGCCACGGGATCCGTGCTAGCGCGCTATCATGGGCTTCATTTGCCAACCTCAATCCATTAACATCGCACACATATTTTGAATATTTTGAATATACACCACGGAATGCTCTGACTCCCCAATAATTTACAACTCTATCCTTGGATACAGTCTCAATTTGACTACTCCTCTTCACACTTTCCTAAATGCTGCCTTGCGACGGACTCAGAGACCAAGTATCTGAACCGGCATGATTGTGGGGCCGACCAACCGATTAACCAATTAATTAACCAACCACGCCTTACCCGTTTACTCGTTTACCCATTCCCTCCACAAAATCAGCACTTTCATTTACAACCGCAATGCTCCTACCAAGGCTCTGAATCCACTCACAATGTTCCCTACCCCCGTAGCCCCCAACACTATGCCATCACATATTCTAAACTCTTGAACTTGGATACTCTGGATATATTTTGACCATCACAGTCACTCTCCAAGATGTCCAACGCTGAAACCGTACTGCTCGGCCCATCCACGCTGTCAGTGACCACCATCATCACGATCACCATGTCCACTGAGGTCTCTACGGCCAACTCTCCTCCCTCTTGCTGCTGATTCAGATGACGTCTACAACCGTCCTCTCGTGGACCGCCTCTCCCAGCACGAACCAACTCATCTTTAACTCATCTCTACGAACCATCCAAAAGACGGCTGATCCTCTAAAAACACGTCTGATCAAATCTAGTCTAGTCACCCACTCATCTAGTGCTTGTTATCACATAAGCGGTCTTCCTGAAGCTAATTAATCTCATTTATCTATCTAGCTATTTATTTATCTATCTATTTATTTATTCATTCATTTGTTTATTTGTTTATTTATTTAATCATTTTACTCTATTTATGGGTTTAACTTATTTATTCACCTATCTATTTATTTTATTTATTTATTTATTTATTTATTTATCTTATTTGTTTATTGAAGATTTGTTTATCGGAGATTCGCTTGAAGGAAACTACAATACACACACACACATGCGGCCTACGATCCACAAAAGAGTCTGCCGCCAAGAAACGAGACCATCCTCAATCCCAGTTCCATGCATGGAAATGGGCAAGTAGGACGGCAATAGGGAAGCCGATCCAGACACCATCACTACAGACTAGACGATGACCTAGCCCTGAACAATGGGAAACACCAACAATGATCGAGCATCAGGCGGAGTGCGGGGAATAAAGACCTACTTGGACGAAGCCTCCGACCAATGATGCGATCAGAGAAACACAATCAACAACAGGGAAACTTGAACGAGAGTAATACGGGTCCAAAGACCCTGACTCCGACTACGAAGCAAACACCGGCAGCAACAACGTCAAGGGAACGAGGAGAGCAAGACACGCTCGAACGACGCCCCGACTGTTGCTACTGCTGGAGATACAGAGGGAACGTGGGGAGCAGCACCTGCCGGGTTGATGTCTACCGACAGATGCTGCCGATGGAGATGCACGCACCGGAGAAGCCCGGACAACAACAATAATAATAACACAACAATGACAGGAGGAACGAGAGAATTCGTTCAACCAAGGTCTCTGATCGAGGCCGGAGAAACGCGTACCAAGAAGCATGGATGGAAGCACTACAGGTCCGTGAGTCTGGCACGAACTGGGTGACAAACACCAGCACAACAACAACGGCGGCAGGGGGAACGCGGGAAGCGCGACTCGTTCGTCTAACCAAGGTCTCTGATCGAGGCCGGAGAAACGTGTATCAAAGAAGCATGGATGGAAGCTCTACAGGTCCGGGGGTCTGGCTCGGACTCTGTGTGTAACTGTGTAACTATGTAACAAACATCGACAGCGGCGACGACGATAGGAGGAAGCGAGGAGCAGAACCTGCCAGGACGACGCTTCCGACTATCGCTGATGTGCCGCAGGAAAACGAGCAGCAAGGAACATAGACGGAAGAAATGCAGGCCCGATGAACCAATCTTGGCCGCTAGAATTGAATCGAATCGAAGCAGCCGTCAGGAAGGGGTTAGGAGATGTGGGGCTTGCACCGGAACACCGCCTCGGCGCTTTTCCCCCCCACACACATAATCCACAACTGCACGGTCTGCGACGGGGGTACCGGAAAAGACAAACAGAACCAATCAACCAAGGGGCTAGACGAGACAGGACGAATCGAGAGATTCGACCTGGAGATCGATCAACACCAACAAGACCGATGACAACCGACAGCGAAACGGACCTGCAAATGAAACGGGGCCGACGCAAGTTGGACCCGGATCAACTCAACTAAACCGAAGAGACCGGCAGGAGGGGACGTGAGACGCGAGACCCACTTGAATGACCGTTATCGGGAACCAAGCTCGCGACTCTGCCCTGGCCGCCTGGTCTGCAACGATACAATCACAAACAACAGTTTGTAAAATCCAAGGCACGAGTGGGAACGAGTTGAGCGAGCAACGAGGAGGAACATGTGCTTCGCAAGGACCTCCTCGAAGAACGCTCCTCTGTATCCAGTCTCACACTCGACTGAAATGCCCAAAAGAGACACAAGAAACAACAAACTCGAAGATTCCGAAAGGGATCACCGAGCAAACAGACCTATAAATAAAACCGGGCTCGACGCAAGTTGAACCCGGAGCAGCCTGGTCAGCTATTCATTCACAGAATCAACTCAATTGAATCGAAGCAACCGACAGGAGGGGGTGTGAGATGTGGGGCTTGCACCGGAACACCGCCTCGGCGCTTTTCCACCCCACACACACAGTCCACAACCGCACGGTCTGCGACGGGGATACCGGAAAAGACAAAAAGAACCAATCAACCAAGGGACTGGATGAGACAGGACGAATCGAGAGATTCGACCTGGAGATCGCTCAACACCAAAAGACTGACGACAACCGGCAGCGAAACAGACTGCAAATAAAACGGGGCCTGACGCAAGTTGGACCCGGATCAACTCATCTGAACCGAAGTGACCGGCAGGAGGGGACGTGAGACGCGAGACCCACTTGGATGACCGTTATCGGGAACCAAGCTCGCGACTCTGCCCTGGCCGCCTGGTCTGTGACGATACAATCACAAACAACAGTTTGTAAAATCCAAGGCACGAGTGGGAACGAGTCGAGCGGACAACGAGGAGGAACATGTGCTTCGCAAGGACCTCCTTGAAGTACGCTCCTCTGTATCCAGTCTCACACTCGACTCAAATGCCCAAAAGAGACACAAGAACCAACAAACTCGGAGATTCCGAAAGGGATCACCGAGCAAACAGACCTATAAATAAAACCGGACTCGACGCAAGTTGAACCCGGAGCAGCCTGGTCAGCTACGCATTCACAGAATCAACTCAATCGAATCGAAGCAACCGACAGGAGGGGACGTGAGATGTGGGGCTTGCACCGGAACACCGCCTCGGCGCTTTTCCACCCCACACACACACAGCCCACAACTGCACGGTCTGCGACGGGGAAACCAGGAAAGACAACCTCACTGCATCAGAACCAACAGAGGCTCGAGGGACGAAAAACCGACGACGACCGATGCGACCGGACCGCTTAGCGTTGGACAACAGCCAAACGGTGTAACGGAACGCAGGCAGGTCCTCGCTAGATGCCGTCGACAAATCAAAAACCAACGCAAACTCGAGACCTGTCCGGGAGAGCGGAGGCCGAACCACCGAGACTCGGAGCCTGACGGAAGTTGAGAACCGGGGGTGGGCACTGACTCGCAAGGACAGACATCGAACCAATCAACCAAGAGGCTAGACGAAACAGGACGTATCGAGAGACTCGACCTGGAGATCGCTTCACACCAGAAAGACTGCTGACAATCGTCAGCGAAACAGACCTGTAAATAAACGGTGTCCGACGCAAGTTGGACCCGGAGTAGCCTGGTCAGCTCTCAACTATCATCCACGCAGCACTCTCCCAAGGGAAAGAAGACCAGCCCAACAAGCAACACCACCACCACCATCATCACGGACGGTCGAAGCCTGTCTAGAGGAACGGAGACTGGACCGCTCGGACTCGGAGCCTGAAGGAAGGAAGATGAGGCCTGGAGTTGCACACCGGACCCACGGGCAGACGTCGCGAATCAACAAGACAGGACGGATCGGAAGACTCAGCCTGAAGATAACCCACCAGCAGCATCACCACCAGCAGACTCTTTCTCATTCTCGTTCACTCCTATCCCGGTGTACAGGTATGATCATTAGCCGGAGTGAGAGCCCCAAGCTTACAAATCAGGGTGGGTTGGATTAAGTTAAATTAAATTAAATTAAATTAAATTAAATTAAATCAACTTGGTCGTCGACATGGACGCTCTCGCTCGATGTGCCGCGGATCACTCTATTCGCGCTGATGCAACCGAATGAATATAACGTGATGTAACGAGATGTACCTCGACTCCCATAAAGCCTTCGATTCGACTCGATCCACACTACATAAAGCTAAACTCAAGAAACGTGGCACGAGTGACGTTCCTCTGCGAGGGACGGGCAACTGTTTGTATAACGTAACTTCTAACTTCTATTACATACCTCATTAGACGTCAACGACAGCAAATCTATAATACTATACGCAGACTTTCTCGTCGCTACGCGAATCGCGGAACTCGCGGAACTTGCAAATGAATCTGAATCGCATCGAAGGCCGATGTACATACAACAACCCTGAAACCGACAGAGCCTCGCGAGTGAGATGAGCGCGCCAGTGAATGGACACTTAATACTAATGAACGTATGATCCTGTAAGTCATGCCTGCAACGCGAGCAATTTCACGTGCTACAAAATTCAATCGGACACAAAGTAAGAAATGGAAGAAATACCAAATGTATAATCAATTAGCTGCCCATTTTAACAACTCATCGTATTCATCTTAAACACAGGATGTCCATTTGTCGACACGCGCTCGCCTACCGATGCGTCTGCTCTACCCTAACCGCTTCAACAGGAAGTTAGCCCTTCTCACACGCCCCTTTTGACGGTGCCAAGCATCGGAAACCCCATAGCACTCTCCATCGGTACACGTGTTTTCCACGTCATTTTACTCTGCTCTCCAAACGTGCAACCCCGACCCCAACGTATCTTCACCCCAAAAATCAAACACATCACCACATCACCGCACCCAACCTACCGCCGCATCACGCCAACTCCTGCACGCAAAGGATACCAAGGACTCGAAGGATGTCAAGGATTTCAAGGATTCCAAGGATTTCAGACACCCGAGAGGGACTCAGCACCCACACCTCCACATCTCTGAGGGGGCATCTCATGAGTCGCACCAGGAAGGAGGTTGGGACTACAAATGGACCACAACTGGATTGCCCGAGCCCAAGCCCAAGCCCAAGCCCAAGCCCAAGCCCTAGCCCAAACCCAAGCCCTAGCCCAACCCACCGCCGTACCACGTCAACTCTGGCACGCAAAGGACACCAAGGAGTCGAAGGATTTCAAGGACCTCAAGGAGTTAAAGGATTCCAGGCACTCGAGAGGGACTCGGCATCCACATCTCCACATATCCGAGAAGGACATCCTCATGGACCACACCAGGAAGGAAGGAAGGAAGAAATGCAGGACTACAATGGACCACAGCTGGATTACCCGAGCCCAAGCCCAAGCCCAAGCCCAAGCCCAAGCCCAAGCCCAAGCCCAAGCCCAAGCCCAAGCCCAAGCCCAAGTCAGCTGAATGGACGGCCGAACAAATAACCCAATAGATAGATTGATCGAAACGGGCCACTGGACCCTGCAAACTTGTACGCGATGTCACGCGGCTTAGATAGGAAACCTTACTCCCGAATAGAACGACCTGCGATACGAGTGATCTCACTCATGTATGCTGTGCGACTGTGTGATAAAACAAGAATAACAATAACAACAAAACCCTCCTCCGTCGAATGAGTATGTGGTGGGTCGCATCAACGAGTGAGAGCGTCAATTGTCACGGAAATGAAACTAAATCGCAGCACACTCCCCTCTGGATGACATGGTGCTGCGATGTGTCACGATCAGTACTCTCTGTACATACCTTCCTTCTTCCGTTCCACTCACCACCGCCCACCCTACAGCCTGCCTCACACTCGTGTATGTGCTCGATTCTACAAAAACGCACAATTACACGAGTAGAAGGCTCGGTTGACCTAAAGCGGACGACAGGAAGGGGACGAAAGATGTGAGGCTTGCACCAGAACACGGCTCGACCCTTTTCTACCTCACACGTACTGTCTACTCCTGCACGGTCTGCGGCGGGGAGATCGCACAACACCCATTTACGGACATTCGACAGTGTCCACACTCCAGAACGGCTGGAATTAGGGCTCAATTGCATGCTAGTCGGACCCCGACAGAACTTATCGTAGTTTAGGTTAGCGGACACTGTTGGATGCCGTCGTTCGCTCGAGATCTGTCCGAGGGCGGTGTCACGACGAGACTCGAAACCCGACAGGAATAGAGCCTCGAACGTGGACGTCGAATCCTCGGGCAGAGCATCGGGCGATAGTCAAGTAACTTGTCCAGAAACCATCGAGCGGCCAGTGAGAGAGGGAATGAGGGTCAATCGTAGAGATGCTTTCCTGCGCACTTGACCTGACCCTGATCGATGGACCTGCCTCGGGAATCTGGACAGCTTCTCAAATCAGTTCAGAGACCATCGAGCGGCCAATGGGAGAGGGAATGAGGGTCAATCGTAGAGATGCTTTCCTGCGCATTTGACCTGACCCTGATCTATCGATGGACCTGCCTCGGGAATCTGAACAGCTTCTCAAATCAGTTCAGAACTATCGAGCGGCCAGCGAGAAAGGGAACTAAAAGTGAATCATAGAGACGATTCTCGCGCACTTGACCCTGATCGCTGGACGTGCATTCGAAATCTGAACAGACCAGCTCAGAGTCCACGGAGCGACCGGAGAGAAGGGGATATATATAAAAAAGTGAATCATAGAGATACTTTCTCGCGCACTGGCCCCTGATCGATTGGACCCGCTTCAGGACTCTGAGCCAAGACCCATCAGTGCAGCCTTCTCCCAAGGGAAAGGCCAGCCCACCAATCAAGGACATTTGAAAGCAGCCACATCCAGATTAGCTGGAGCTAGGGATAATTGCATGTTTTAGAACTCCCTCGTCGAGTTCAGGTTAGAGGACACGGCCGAGAACCCGTCGACTTGCCTAGAGACTGTATGTAGGACCCCCCGCAGGCACGCGCGATACAGTCTCAGTGATGGCAGACCCCGTAAGTAAGGACATTCTCCATCGACATACGGTCAAGTAGGCGTCGTGGATCTAAAAAAGTCGATGGGGATACCGAAAGCGGGTGAACCTCCCCAGCGGGTTACGAGTCGCCGGGAGCATGCCCTTTGATGATCGCCTTCACAGGCGCCAAGGGTACAGCTCCCCGATGAAACAGTCTTAGGACTAGTCACTCCTTTGTGGCCTCTGACGTCAGCACGCCACCCCGCTAGCCGTTCAACAACAACAACAACAACAACCCAGAAAAACCCAGAAAAACCCAGAAAAACCCAGAAATCTAGAAATAAGGTTAGGATTGATTTCCGACTCGAAAAATGGGTCCTTTTTAATTTTCAAAAGCGCATAATAACCGGGACGACGTCCTGCATCCAGAGAGCTAGGTCAGGATTGCCTGCGACGTCAGGAAACGAAGTTAAGAAACGCGAAAAATAAGAAAAATAAGAAGATCCGAATCGCATCGAAGGCTGTTATACATATATACATACATACAAACAACGACCCTCACGCCGATAGAACCCCGCAAACAGGACGGACGCGCCAGTGAATGGACACTTAAGACTACTGAGTGAACGGTTTCTGTAAAGTTGCGCTTGCAACGCGAGTAACTTCACTTCACTTATTGGAAACTTGCTTGGACACAAGCAGGAAAGGGGAAGAAACGCCGAAATGTCTAATTAATTAGCTACCTATTTTAACAACCTATCTTATTAGGATGTCCACTGACTGATACGTGTTCGTTTATTGGTGCGTCCGTTCTACTCGCTTCGGCAGGAAGTTAACCTCCTCCTCGCACGCCTCCCTCGATGATGCCAAACATCGGAAACCTTACACTTTGCCTTACCGTACCCTGATTCACTTGGCTTTGCTTTACTAAGTGTGCAACCCGACCTGTAACATATCTTCACCCCAAAACATCGCACCAGCCCACCGTTCAACCCTTTACCCTACAACACATCACACCACTCAACTCGACACACGCAAAGGACCTGAAGGATTCAAGGACTGCAAGCATCTGGGAAGGACTCAGCATCTATCTCCACATCTTTGAGAAGGGCATCCTCATGAAACGCACCAGGAAGGAAGGAAGGAAGGAACGTGACACTACAACTGGACTACAACTGGACTGCCCAAGCCCAAACCCAAGCCCAAGCCCAAGCCCAAGCCCAAGCCCTGGCCCCAGCCCAAGCCCTAGCCCAACTCACCACCCACCACCGCATCATGTCAACTCTCGCACGCCAAGGATACCAAGGAGTCGAAGGATTTCAAGGACTTCAAGGAGTCAAAGGATTCCAGGCACTCGAGAGGGACTCGGCATCCACATCTCCACATATCCGAGAAGGACATCCTCATGAACCACACCAGGAAGGAAGGAAGGAAGAAATGCAGGACTACAATGGACCACAGCTGGATTATCCGAGCCCAAGCCCAAGCCCAAGCCCAAGCCCAAGCCCAAGCCCAAGCCCAAGCCCAAGCCAGCTGAATGGACGGCCGAACAAATAACCCAATAGATAGATTGATCGAAACGGGCCACTGGACCCTGCAAACTTGTACGCGATGTCACGCGGCTTAGATAGGAAACCTTACTCCCGAATAGAACGACCTGCGATACGAGTGATCTCACTCATGTATGCTGTGCGACTGTGTGATAAAAACAAGAATAACAATAACAACAAAACCCTCCTCCGTCGAATGAGTATGTGGTGGGTCGCATCAACGAGTGAGAGCGTCAATTGTCACGGAAATGAAACTAAATCGCAGCACACTCCCCTCTGGATGACATGGTGCTGCGATGTGTCACGATCATTACTCTCTGTACACACCTTCCTTCTTCCGTTCCACTCACCACCGCCCACCCTACAGCCTGCCTCACACTCGTGTATGTGCTCGATTCTACAAAAACGCACAATTACACGAGTAGAAGGCTCGGTTGAACCAAAGTGGACGACAGGAAGGGGACGAAAGATGTGAGGCTTGCACCAGAACACGGCTAGACCCTTTTCTACCTCACACGTACTGTCCACTCCTGTACGGTCTGCGGCGGGGAGATCGCACAACACCCATTTACGGACATTTGACAGTGTCCACACTCCAGAACGGCTGGAATTAGGGCTTAATTGTATGCTAGTCGGACCCCGACAGAACTTATCGTAGTTCAGGTTAGCGGACACTGTTGAATGCCGTCGTTCGCTCGAGATCTGTCCGAGGACGGCGTCACGACGAGACTCGAAACCCGACAGGAATAGAGCCTCGAACGTGGACGCTGAACCCTCGGGCAGAGCATCGGGCGATAGTCAACTACCATGTCCAGAGACCATCGAGCGGCCAATGGGAGAGGGAATGAGGGTCAATCGTAGAGATGCTTTCCTGCGCATTTGACCTGACCCTGATCTATCGATGGACCTGCCTCGGGAATCTGGACAGCTTCTCAAATCAGTTCAGAAACCATCGAGCGGCCAGCGAGAAAGGGATACAAAAAGTGAATCATAGAGATGCCTTCTCGCGCACTTGACCCTGATCGCTGGACCTGTCTCCGGAATCTGAACAGCTCAGTTCAGAGACCACGGAGCGACCGGAGAGAAGGGGGCTTACAAGTGAATCATAGAGATACATTCTCGCGCACTGACCCCTGATCGATTGGACCCGCTCCAGGACTCTGGGCCAAGACCATTCGCTCATCAGTGCAACCTTCTCCCAAGGGAAAGGCCAGCCCAACAATCAAGGATATTTGAGAGCAGCCACATCCAGATTAGCTGGAGCTAGGGACTAATTGCATGCTATCCCCACTCACTCGTCGAGTATAGGTTAGAGGACACGGCCTAGAACCCGTCAACTTGCCTAGAGACTGGAGTAGTCAACACGGGATCGCGCGAAACAGTCTCTGTGATGGCAGACCCCGTGAGTAAGGACATTCTCCGTCGACATGCGGTCGAGTAGGTTCGTGGATCATATAAAAAGTCGATGGGGATACTGAAAGCGGGGAAAAGGTCCCAGCGGGTAATGAGACGCCGGGAGTATGCTCTTTGATGACTGCCTCCACAGGCGCCAAGAGTACAGCTCCCCGATGAAACGGTCTTAGGACCAGTCGCTCCTTTGTGGCCTCTGACCGAAACACGCCACCCCGCTACACGTTCAAAACAAAACAAAACAAAACCCAGAAAAAACCAGAAAAAACCAGAAAAAACCAGAAAAAACCAGAAATAACCCAGAAAAAACCCAGAAAAAACCAGAAAAAACCAGAAAAAACCAGAAAAAACCAGAAAAAACCAGAAAAAAACAGAAAAACCCAGAAAAACCCAGAATAACCCAGAATAACCCAGAAAAACCCAGAAAAACCCAGAAATCTAGAAATAAGGTTAGGATTGATTTCCGACTCGAAAAATGGGTCCTTTTTAATTTTCAAAAGCGCATAATAACCGGGACGACGTCCTGCATCCAGAGAGCTAGGTCAGGATTGCCTGCGACGTCAGGACACGAAGTTAAGAAACGCGAAAAATAAGAAAAACGCGGTTTTTTCGGCGCGCCCTCCTGCAAAATTTTCCGCGGCGCGGTTAGGTCGAGTTTAGTTCATCGCGGTACAAGGTTAGGTCAACATTTTCAAGATTAGGTCACAAGACGTGAGAAAAAGAATGGAGTACCCATGATTGACCGTTAGAGCGCCATGTCCACCAGTCGGCGAGATCCCGATGGTGGGTACAGAGACGCCCGTACGGCAAACTGGGGCCCGTGCGATGATCGGCCACGAGGACCGACCACCTAGTAGTGTCACATTGTTTTGAGCCTTTCGACCCACACGAGACTCCTAGAAATATCGTTGCCGCCTTTGACTAGAAAGGATACGGCCTTAGAGGCGTTCAGGCATAATCCCACGGATGGTAGCTTCGCACCACCGGCCGCTCGACCGAGTGCGTGAACCAAATGTCCGAACCTGCGGTTCCTCTCGTACTGAGCAGGATTACTATCGCAACGACTAGTCATCAGAAGGGTAAAACTAACCTGTCTCACGACGGTCTAATCTTCTTTCATGTTTTATAACTCTCTGTTACAATTTTTTAAATTTTTCTTGCTTCTTCTTTTTACATAAAACCCAGAAAAACCCAGAAAAACCCAGAATAACCCAGAATAACCCAGAAAAACCCAGAAAAACCCAGAAAAACCCAGAAAAACCCAGAATAACCCAGAATAACCCAGAAAAACCCAGAAAAACCCAGAAATCTAGAAATAAGGTTAGGATTGATTTCCGACTCGAAAAATGGGTCCTTTTTAATTTTCAAAAGCGCATAATAACCGGGACGACGTCCTGCATCCAGAGAGCTAGGTCAGGATTGCCTGCGACGTCAGGACACGAAGTTAAGAAACGCGAAAAATAAGAAAAACGCGGTTTTTTCGGCGCGCCCTCCTGCAAAATTTTCCGCGGCGCGGTTAGGTCGAGTTTAGTTCATCGCGGTACAAGGTTAGGTCAACATTTTCAAGATTAGGTCACAAATGTTAGTGTTAGGTCCAGGTTAGCTCGAACATTTTTCAAATTTTCACAAAAAATCGACGTTAGGTCGTGATTAGGTCACAAAAAAATAGAAATATGTCAAAAATTTAAAGATTACGTCACAAAAAATTAGGGTTAGGTCAAGGTTAGGTCGAAAATTTTTCGAAATTTTGACAAAAATCGAGATTAAGCTTAAAAATCGAGGTTAGGCTTAAAAAAAATCATGGTTAGGCTTCAAATAATCGAGCTTAAGCTTCAAAAATCGTGGTTGGCTTATAAATAATTATGGTTAAATAAAGAAAAGAGGTTAGATAAAAAATCCAACGCTATGTCAAGAAAAAATAGGATCGGGTCAAAAAATGCAAGGCTAGGTCCAGAAAAATTAGGGTCAGACCGAAAAATTTTACAACGTTAGGCTCAAAAACATCGAGATTAGGCTTAAAAGAATCCAGGTTAGCTTATAAAAGCGAGATTAGCTTATAAAATCGAGATTAGCTTATAATAGCGAGATTAGCTTATAAAATCGAGGTTAGCTTATAATAGCGAGGTTAGCTTACAAAATCGAGGTTAGGACAATAAAAATTAGGATTACATCGAGGAATTTTACAACGTTAGGTCAAAAAATTCAAGGCTAGGTCAAGAAAAACTACTTCGGGTCGAGAAATTTTACAATGATAGATCAAAAAATTCAAGGCTAGGTCAAGAAAAATTAGGACCGGATCGAGAAATTTTACAACGTTGGATCAAAAAATTCAAGGCTAGGACAAGAAAAATTAGGGTTAGGTCGAGAAATTAAAAGTATTGTATAAAAAGTAAAAAAATTACGCCAAGTACACCAAATGAAATAAATCACAAAAAATAGAAGATAATTACGAAATAAAAAATATAAGAAGAATTCTTAGGAGCAAGCAAAGTACGAAGGTCGCCTCAAACGCAATAAAAAAACTTCAAAAATGTAAAAAAATTACGCCAAGTACTTGAAACAATTAAATCACAAAAAATAGAAGATATAAATCACGATACGAATAAATATTTTATTCAAAATACTTGGCGCTGCGAAACCGAAAAAATCTTAATTGTCTTATTAATAGTAAATTAATAATTTACAATAACTCACTTACAATCTAAAATACATTACGAACGCACACACAGGAAAACAGAAAAAGATTAATGCAATTTAGACATACATATTTATTCAGTTTAGCAACACCAATTCGAGGCGCAGCGCCAAGTATTTTGAATAAAATATTTATTGGTATTGAAATATTTATTTCGATAAAAATATATCTGCTTAATATTATTAAGCGCAGTTGGAAAGCACCGAATCTTACATTGCGTTACACACGTCGCCTTTGCACGCTGCGGGAAAGCACCTTTATGTACTTGCAGCTCATTTTGATTTCACATCTTTTTTTATTTTGCAATTATCTCTTCTTATTGCAATTATTTCTTCTATTTTTTGTGATTTATTTCATTTCGTGTACTTGGTGTAATTTTTTTACTTTTGGTTATACCGCAACCCAAAAAAAATCCTACAATAGATATTGGTTATACCATAACCAAAAAACTTCTCGTCAACGATAACGGTTATTCATAACCAAAAAAAATTCTGGTCATCGATAATAATGGTTATTCGTAACCGAAAAATATTTCCGTCGTCAATAATGATTATTAGTGACCAAAAAATAATTCGGTCGGCAATAATGGTTATTAGTGACCAATTAATATTTCCGTTGACAATAATGGTTATAAAGTAACCAACAGAGGTAAATTTTAATATTTTTTAATCACTTGATTTTTCGGGAAATTTATGCAGTATTTGATGAAGACTATTTAAATAAAAATTAACTTTATCTCAATGATTTTTTTTCGAAAAAATTTAAAAATTAACTGTTATTTCTGGTCTCTGGTTTTTCCTCATAGTTTCCTCCACATCTGCTACATATATTGTAAATAACGTTCGACTCAGTGGGCATCCCTGTCTTACCCCTTTTGTTGTCCAGAATTTGGATGACATTTCTCCGTTTACTTTTATAGTATTTCTTGTTTCTGTGTAAATTTCTCCGATTCTCGTCCTCAAGCGTGTACTTATTTCCTTTCTCTTCATGATGTTCTCAAGTTTTACTCTATCCACTTTGTCAAATGCAGCACTTAGGTCCGCGAAAAAGGTATACAGCTTTCCCCCTTTTTTCTGTATTTCTCTGTTAGCTACATAGTTCAGAATAAAAATGTTATCTGTTGTCGACCTACCGCTCCTGAATCCTGTCACCATTAACGATGGTAACCATCGCTGTCACAATGTCACCAGGCGCAGGAACGATACTTTGCTCTGTTATTCCATGGACCTCTACGGTGCAGGTGTAGAAAACAATTAAAATCAATTACTGAAATATTTTCAGCTAGGTACATCGTATCCAACGCTGCATCTCATATTTTCGTGTCGCATTAATTTAACGACACCGGTGAGCTTGGAATAAATGTAGCCCTGTTGCTCGTATGTCCCAGGCCCGGCTAAGTATGTAAATTTTATCAGAAACACATAATCTCTGACCTATTAAAGAAAAATGATAGTTTTAATTTTTTGAGCTGCTTCGTTCAAGTTACGCAGCTAGCCACCTGGTACGCAAACGATAAGTTCTTTATTTTTCTCATTTCATTTCATTTACGTTATACGGTTAATTAAACTTTATGCGAAGCGTTTATTTCATCAATAACATCGTTAGAATATCTTTCAAGTTATATTAAAGCCCAGCAGCATAACGCACTCTGGATATAAAGTGCGGTCATTTCAAAGATCGCAGCGGAAAGGAATTCTATAAATTTACACATTTTAAGGAATCTTTGTATGGTTTAACAATTTCAAATGTTGTATATATACGTGAGGAATGGCGGGATAAATGTTTTCTTTGAAAGACAATAATCACGAGTGCTTATTAAAAATATTCAATTGAGTGGATAGCTCGAGGTGATTATTCTGAAAAATATTTTTCGACGATTCGTTTGTACAATCTTTAATGATACCTATGTAATTTTGTTGTAATTTTCGAGATTTGAATAAAACAATCTGCATTTGCGTTCAAAAAAGGCGGGTAACATTGGCTTCCCCCACTCTCTTGCTCATACCGACGAATCACGAAGCAGCCTAAGCACAGTCGAGTGGTGCTCGGGTTACAGTTAAGACGTGTCAGTGTTTCAGTGTTTTTTCAACTTCCTCTGAGTTATATTTTTACCGGTACGTTCCTTTTCTTACTCTTTAATGTTCCCTAAGACATCTTTGTGCTGTTTTAACGTTTTCATTTGAACTTCTTGACGTTTTTTTCAATATAATCGCTCGTGAAACGTAGAGTCGTCCCGCGGGGCCCGCGTCAGCATTCGATCGTTATTTTTCGCATTTTCTCACGTTTATTATACTCTCCGCATAGATTTTCATCATTAGCCGGCTTTTTTCTTTTCGATTTAATGTTTGTGGCGTATTCTCGCCAAATATAAGGATAATAAGTCTATCTAAATTTGTTCTAACCGAATTTCTTGGCGTGTGCAGAATTTTTGTGGGAGATTCAAATGTTGGAAGCTCGTAATGGCGCGAAAATTCAAACGGCGCTTGGGGCATAAGCGGGCTACAGGTGAGAGCTCCTGCAGTTTATGTAAGTCAATTTTATTTATGTTTTACCTGATTTGACCATGAAAATCTGTGACGCTTGAAATTTATGACTGCAAATGTAGATTTTCATAAATAATTCCAAGTGGATACAATAAAATAATTCATTTATTTATAATTTGTGACACAATATATTATACATTTCTACAATATATTAAACTAAGAATCCATTTATTTATAAAAACTTATTCATGCATAGAATTAATTATATATGAAATTGGAGTTTTCGTATTTGTGATGGAATATTGCACTATTTGGGTTAAAATGTGTATCAATAATTTTATTACATTACGAGTGCTACGGGGAAATCAATTACACTTTATCTAATTATAATTAAAACAAAATGCAATTCAATAGAAATATAAAATGTATGCGTAAGTAATTAAGATCGCGACAATTGTAGTTTACTCTAGCTTTTATTTTCACTTGCTAGATATTTTGCATAAATATATTTGGCAGGTACTTATTATTAGTTTAAAGTTTAAAGTATCTTGCACGCCACAGGCCAGGTATAGAATTCTACCCTGACAACAAAAGTGTTCATGGAGGGTGCTGATGCCAAAATTTAATTGGTTCATAACTTTTTTGTGAAGGGTGGGCAAACGAAAATTTTGGGTGGGCAAACGTGGGCAAACGATGGACAATCATTTCCCACTGTTATTTTATTATCTCTTATTATCTCTGACAATGTATACTGTCTTTGGGCATCTTTCATTGCTTATAATTATTGGTTTCAATCTTTCAGTATCACTTTCAATATTCGTCACAATGTTTTCTACTTGTTCTTGTCCCTGAGACTCTTCTTTTGCTATCTTTTCACTCTTTTATTCTGAATATTCTCCTTGTTACTGATTTTCTCATTTTTAATGTTTAACTTTTTGTGCAGGTTCTCTTGTTGCTTTAGCAGCCTTGCTAATTTTTTTGCTCCTTTCTCTTTTTCTGCTGCTTGTTTATTTTTTAAAATTTCACATTTTTTAGCATCTTTCTTATTTCTTTCCATTTTTTGGTGTGCAAATTTCTGTTCTTCGTTTAACTTCCATGCTAGCGATGATATTGCATAAGATTTTCTTTGTGTAAATTTCTTTCCTTTACGTTTGGGTGTTAGTGGTCGCTGTAAGAAATCATTTAATCTTTTAGAGCAATCACTGCGATGAGCAATTACTAATAAATCCAGTAGGGTATATGCACCATTTGTGGCCACTTTAAGGATATCAGTGACTTTCGTCGTAATTATCTTTAAAATTGTACTTAAAGTAAGGAAACCAATAGCTTTACTAAATTTTACACTATCTTTACTATTCATGTCTAAGTTACCATTAACTAGAGAAATCGTTAAAGAATGAATAAAGTTAAAAAATATAAGAAATCCATTTTTCACCGTTTGTGGCCACTGCACACCAGTTTTGGCCACGTTTGGTACTAGTTTTGGTCACTTTCAAAATTTAATATAACGGGTTTAAATAAATTTGAAATAAGGGAGGCGCTTTAAGTAAGAAAAATACAGTACACGGCCACAATGTTTTATTTTATTACTTTTATTTGAAAATAACATTTCCATGTACTTAAATATTTACATACATAGCAAAATAGGATCTTATTTATACTAATTTCTTACTTTCTTTGCTTTATTTGTTTCGCTCTTATTTTTATTTTTTCAACTTTGGTCTCCCTTTCGACGCCGAACAGGTGTCTGAACGGTTGATGAAATATTTTCTGTCTCTGTTTTAATATACTAATTTAAATTTTAAGTAAAAATGCTTAAATTCTTATAATGGACGAGAAGACCCTATAGAATTTTATAATTTATTTTAATTTATTTAATATTGTGTTGAAATAAATTTTTTTGTTGGGAGGATATTTAAATTAATTAAACTTTAAATTTTTTTTGTCCAATTATTTTTTATCAAAAAGATAGTTTATTAAGAATTGTTAGATTAAATTACCTTAGAGATAACAGCGTAATATCTTTGGAAAGATCATATTTATAAAGATGATTGCGACCTCGATGTTGAATTAAGATGTAATTTAAATGCAGGAGTTTAAATTTTAAGTCTGTTCGACTTTTAATATCCTATATGATTTGAGTTCAGATCGGTGTGAGCCAGATCGGTTTCTATCTACATATACATATATTTATTTAATAGATTTTTGTACGAGAGGACTTGATTTATGAATTAACAAGGAATTGAAACATATATACATATATATATATATATATATATATATATATATAAATTATTTATATAATAATAGAATATCTAAGCATCTATATGCTAATAAATAATGTATTAAATTCCTTTACATTCCATCATGCACTCACGGCAGACACGAAATATTCAACAATCCCGAAACTTGTAAAAAGTTTTCCAATAAGAAACTGTATATCACATATTACAGTAATTTGCGAATATACATATACTTATTAAGCCATCTGTGTTAATTTTTACAAGCTTTAGTAAAGTGTCCTGTATGCAGGTGCTAGATATTTCCATAAACCAAGGAAATATATTACGCATAATATTTCTATTTTATCTGTAGCAGAACGTGTGTGGTAGAAAGGACTGTTGTTATGACCGAGCTATGTATGCCAGCTTTGGAAGTCATCTCTACATATATATATATATAAATAAAACGAATAATTTAGAAAGCGAGTTAATCCCTTCAATTTCTAGTACTTTCTTACATGTCCATTTGTCGCAGAATTGTACGGCGCCGTGAATTTCGGAGTTATTCGGTTCGTTTTTAAGAAAAACAAGAATTCTTGGGAACGAAAGGTTGTACCATTATCCACCACTACGACTCGTGGGATGCCAAATGTACTGAAAATGTCTCTACATTTCTCTATTGTTGTTTTTGCCGTTATATTTTTGACCATTCGTACTTCTGGCCATTTTGAAAATGAGTCAAGCAACACGAAAAAGTAATGGTTTAAGAATGGATCTGCGTAATCATTGATACCATTGATAATCATTGTGTACCCGATCGAAAACTGCAGTCGTAGGTTCCCAACCATGCGTGTCTACTTTCGCGGGGTTATTCCTATTATTGTGTTACAATGTATGCAATTTTTCGTAATATTTTCTAGTTCCCGATCGATACCTGGCCACCAACATATTCCACGCGCCAACTGTTTCATTCTGATCACGCCAAAATGTCCTGAGTGTAGTTCTCGTAGAGTACTCTACTTCGTAATCGCTCTAGAATGACTACCCTCTATCATTGCACATAATTACACCTTGTTGTAAACTGTAAGCAGTTTGATGAATGTTAAATCGATCGCGCGCTGCTAACTGTTTGCCAGTTTGTAATGCCCTTTTAATTTTTTGTAATTTTGTATCCGCTATCGTTACTTGAGCTATTTGCTTAGCTGTGACTGGCAACGTATTAATACTATCTAATTCATGTATGCCGTGTTATGCATGTGTGCCCAAGGAGACACGTCAATGTCCTGGGGAAACCATTCGCTGGCGTGAAAAAAACCGCCGACAGATTGTGAACAATATTGATGAGTGTCAAATATATGAGAATGATTTTGAGATAGGTGGGAAAACATTGTAAGTAAAGAAAGTGCTGGAGCTTGCGGCGCTCACGAAATTCATGAATGTCGCATTATGAAGTCGAGGCTATTCACTTTGTGTCATTCAACATTTGAATATTTTAATCCATTAAATACAAAATAATTTGTCAGAGAGATAACGCGGTTCACTAGTTTTCTGATGTGTCCGTATATTATGATCGCGAATAATTAAATGTATAATACAGTAGCTGATAATTTACGATCTGTTGTTCATTCAGTGAGCCACGGCGATAATTTCACTAACCCCGCGGCGAAAATTTATGGCTATTTATTTTTTTTTTCGCCCCCTTCCATCGGGGCACCTACCTCGGAACCGCTACGAAAATTTATTTCATTTTATCCCCGACCATTTTTTACCTGGATTTATGAACAAGCCGAATAACAAGCGTGATACATTATTAAATTCTTTTTACTCGCCGCGACCTACAATGCAGTCTGATTTTAATTCCGAACAATAGCGTGTTAACGAATCCCTGAATGATAACTTTGAGTTGCTACCAGAGGAAATAGTGCCCTCCTACATATGAAAAATATCGCAAATAGTCGACAGCCATTTAAATAATTCAGTAACGAACTTTTACTCGAACTTCCCTTGGAGGCGTTGAGAGAGGACAGTTTACCTCATTTATGTCTGAAATTGGCAAATAAAGTAATTGCTCCCAACAACTGCGAAATAAAGATAAATGCAAGGTGATTTAGTATTCCTTAATTAGTTACTGTTTGTGCAAATTTAATGTCCCATAATTTTCTATTTGAGGAATATCGTAGTAATCGTAGTAATCACACATTGATTATACAAAATATTACATCTCTCTACGTATAAATGAAAAATATTGATGCGCAAATTAGTATTGTTTCATTGACATATTTCCTAACTTCACTACCCAACCTCTCTATCTTTCATTATTGCTATCCTCTTTTACGTTCGGCGAGGCTCTGACGCTAGACGCAGCTCTCGTGCCGTATTCCTTCAAGACAGGGTTTGGAGGACTCTAGCGTGGCACCACACCTACAGGAGCGGTGGTAATGTGTGCGTGAATTGACGCCAGCGCGAAGGCAGCCAAGTGGCGACAACGCGAAGCGAATGTGACGTCACGAATGTATAGACGCCAACGCCAAAGACGCGATTGTGAATCGAACATTTTTAGTAGTTTTTCCAAGTTTTTCATTCAATTGAAATTACACTTCATTACGACATGAATAAGGAATCAGGTAAGACAAATACTTAATACTTTTGCATCATCAGAATTATAGAAATGATATTTTTTATATATACCAGCGCCCAGCGAGTGACGCCGCACAGTTGTCCGACGCATAGAGGAGAAAGTGGAAAAAACTCATAACTTCAGCATTTCTCAATATTTTTTAATTATTTTTGTTTCGTATTACTTCTTAAACATCAAACTTAATATAATATTAAAGAAATAATTTAATATGACTTTTTACAAATGAAATGTGTAGTTTTATCAAATTTTATTCAATATATAATATAATTAGGCGTTATAAACTAATATTTGAACATACGTAAATTATTTATACATTAATCTATATACAACAGTCATGTTTATTTACAAATATTTTTAAGTAGTAATAAATCTGAAATAAACCGTGATCCGCTATCAAGCCGTTTACACAAGCCGTAAATTATAAGATATATTAATTTCAATATAAGATAAAACAAATCTTTAAAACAATAAACAAAAACACTCTTTTATAGTTTATACTTGCTGTTTTCATGTCACGAGAGCATTCACAGGTGTTACTAACGATTCTTTGTATTGCGTGGTTTCAAATTTCCTTTTATGAATTTCATATGATTTGCAATACACACATTTGGCATGGTGATAAATCGTTTTGTTGGAATCTATTCCTATGAGAGTAACAATTTTGTATAGGCACGAAAATCATTCGAAACGCGCAGCGAAGAACCGGGAACCTATTCGGGAGTCCTGCTGTACCTCCAAAATTTCATGCGTTTTCACACTTTAAACATTAATATCAGCTAAAGTTGCAAGAAGTAGCAGCTGATTTTTGCAGGACATTTGTGTGATGGTATCTACTTTCAAAATATATCATCAAGAGAACGTAGGAACGCGTAACTTTTTTTGTAGGCCTACAGAAAGCAGTTACAACCTGAAATTATACGTACCTTACTTTAGGGCTCGAAAACATGATTTTGGTTCTGTATTTTTGAAAAGTATTTTCGTCATACATAGTTGAGACTATACCCGTTTATAATACATAATACATTTGATTATAAATGTCCCCAAAAGTGAAAGGAAAATGTCGAAACTTTGGTTAGAAATCTGTCAGAATCCCGCTAGAATACGAAAGGTCTACTTCAGATGCATTTTACTTCCGTATTAAAGAGAAAATCATATATCCCTTTTCATAGTAAGATACATTGGTTCATTGGCTACCAGAAAATAATAATCGATACATAAAAATCCGGCTTTCATAATTTAGGGTTTTTTCCAGCTCGGGACCACTGTGCGCCGCGGCCAACCAGCGTCGACAACATATTTCCCGGTGACGCTGGTTGGCCGTGGTTCGGCGGCTCCCATCGTGGCGTCTCACGCACACATTACCACCGCTCCCTGTAGGTGTGGTGCCACGCTAGAGTCCGGCAAAGCGCATCTTTTCGTGGCACAGAGTCCACCTGTGACGTCACATTCGTTTCGCGTTGTCGCCACGTGGCGCGCTGGCGCCAATTCCCGCACACATTACCACCGCTCCTGTAGGTGTGGTGCCACGCTAGAGTCCTCCAAACCCTGCTTCAAGACTTCTCGATAGACAGAGAGATCTCTGTGGCAACAGCGCGGCAGAGACAGAGAGAACAGGAGATGCGGCAACTATGCATGAAAAATTCGTCTACACAGAGTACCTGGAGATGTCACTACTGTATAAGTTCTTTCAATCGACCACAGTAGTTTCATTAGGGTCCGTCTGTTTACTGGAGACGCTTCGATCGATTCGGACCATAACAAAAATGAGACGGCAGCCTTAGTCGAGCTCGCAAAACACGCCATGACGACTCTATATTTTGTGTATAAGCTCCGCTTTCCGGCTCTACGAAATTAGTGCTATGGTTCACAGTTTTGTGAACGTAACCATGTTTTTCTAAATTTACATAGCCCTTCCAACAATCTGTGTGTATTTCTGAGCCTACTGCTACGTGTTTCTTAATTAATGAAATAAGAGTATTTTTGTCTCGTTTGTTTTCAGGACATATTTCTAAACGATACTTCTGTCCTCCTCGTTCTATCATACCTATTCCAAAATTTTCATATAAAATAAACAATAGAAATTAAACTAATTATTTAAGAACTTTTAAAATAACAATGGCCATAAAAATTGCACCTAATATCCATGCTCCTTCACGCAAACGGCCTCTTTCAAATTTCCTGCGTCCAATTTTGCATTCGTCAATCTCGACTATAATACCAGGACCACCGATTGAACCTTGAATTTCATATCGTCTGTCAAGCGCTAGAGTGCACACTTCTCTACAGAATGAAAATCTATCTGCAATTGACTCAGTCGAAATTGTTTGGTCTTTAGCGATAGAACATTCATGCTGTGTTTGTTCGTATGAATATCGCCATGCAAAAGCATAAGTTATTAGCATGCAACTTTGAAAACTCAAATGACAACGTTCGGACCTATGGAAATTTTCACTTAAGATAACAATAACATGCATAATAGAAGTATAATTACCATGTATTATGTGCGGCTGTAATACTAGGGTCATATTTTCCTGATTTATAGCACCGAAAATAGCCCAGACCTCCTCTTGTTTCGACATAAACCATCTTTTTTTTATGTTTTGCACAACACTTTTCCCTGGGAATTAAAGACATTTCCTTTAGCCATTCAATTCCTGTTTCGTGCTCGGCCATTTTCTTCGCAAAGAAAAATATATTTATGTAATTCATTTTTAACCGACTTCAAGAAGGAGGACCTAGACTTACTAGTAACGTCGAACCACAACGAACTGAACCACGTGTTACATTGTAGTCTCAACAATCCCGATACCTTTTAAAAACATTTGAAAACAGCAGATTCTGTGGTTTTAGAGCCGCCTTCAATGTGTCGGTAACATAGGAAGTGACACTTATATGATAAAAAAAAAATCGAGTCGCCAAAAATCCTTCTCGCAAACATTATTTCTATGCAAAATGAACCTGTTCCCAAAATTTCAGCCAATTCGGAGCATGGGGGTTTTCGAAAGTACAGCCGAATTTTGACTTTTCATAAATTCCATCCAACTCTTTGTTAGGTTATCTAGCTGCTCTTGCATAGTTTTTAACTTTTTTGACGTTTTGCTAGATTCTCTTTCACGTTCTCTTGAACGCGAACGAGAAGGCTCCCTTTTCTTCGACTTTCCCATCGTGCTTAAATTCTTTTAATAATCAATAACTTACCGTAATATTCTACCCCATAAAAAAACTTCAAAAAAGTAAAAAATACGCCAAGTACATGAAACAAATAAATCACAAAAAAATAGAAGAAAATATACAATATAAAAAAATATGTGAAATCAAAATGTGCTGCAAGTACATAAAGGTGCTTTCCAACTGCGCTTAAGATGACACAACTACATATACACAGCTAAAATGCTGTGTTCATACATTCCATTACTCATATCGCGGTCATTTTAATAATTTGTGCAGATAAAATGTCTACATCTAGACATTTGCCTAGGTGTCCGCGGCCTGGAAGTCAAATACTTGCGTAATGGGTTCCGCATATAAACATAATGTAAATGTAATTTTTTTTTATTGTACCTCGTAAATGAAAAACATATTAAAAAGAAAACTGGTGCAAAATTTTGGGGGCGCCAAAAATTTTCTTGCATAAGGGCGCCAACCATCCTCGCGCCGGCCCTGACTACAAGTAATCATCGAGAACGAGACGCGCAGTATAATTGGACTTATTTATGCAAACCCTGTTGCGACGTTTAAAGGGTCAATATTTAATCGATATTAATATACGGGTGTAAACACTAATGCAATGTTAATTAACTGAAACAAATATCAATATGAAAGTGATATTGACTTTGACATCAATTGATATTAATTTGAAAATGGGCGGCAACGTTAATTGTGAGTTATATACCTAATACTGTTATTTATCTACACGTAGCGCCGCATTCATGTTCATTCTCTCATGAATTTTACGCCGGCGGTGGTCGGGAAGCTCGTTTCTTTGAGATCGATAATTATTTATGTGGAAGCCATGGTACCGCACAATGCCAGTATTTTTTACATGGCTTCCATCGACGAGCGATGAATTTATAGGATCTTTAAGTGGTTCGCTTATTAATCACACTTTGCCTAGGTGAATTGAGTCGCATAAACTGACACAGATGTACGGAAACGATTGCTCTACATCGAGAAGGATTCGCGATCGTTTTCAGAGGGCCATTGCTTTAAATGAAAAGTTATGTCTCTGCTGAAAACGAAACGCAGTTCCATTCGAAGCACGACAGAAATTTATCAACGTCAGTCCTAAAACGCATACTAAATTTCAATAGATTTTACTGTGGACGTTGTACGAGCACGCGAAAGAGAAGAAGAATATACCTACATACCACTTTATTGTTTTATTTAATGACATCTATGAGAAATGTTTTTTTAAATGTGAATTATAATTAGTCTATTTCAGGCAATTCGCGTAAGTATAATATTTATTCTTTCGATGAAAATTTCAAAGGGCTTACAACACGCTACAAAATTCCATACGAGAACAGCGTCAAGAACATTTCACGTAAAATAAAACACGTCTTCCACATACTTCCCTTCACGAATTCAAAACCTACAATTCTCCTGCAAAAGTTCCCCAGTCTTCTGCATAGACCAGTGATTTCCAAACTGTGGGTCGCGACCCCCAAGTGGGTAGCGAAGTGTTTTCTGGAGGGTTGCCACAATTATTTTTAATTTGCTATTTTCAGCACTTATTTATTTTAATAATTAAGTTAGAATTATATTCTGAAATACTTATTTTTAATGTGTTTTCTTTACCTTATTAAACGTATCTTGGGGATCGCGAGTCAAAAAGAGTTGAGAAACACTGGCATACACGATCACGTTTCAAAATCCAAGAACAGAGATTTCATCAACTCGAAGGGCCCTCGCGAGCTTCCTCATCCGCCATCTCCCAGACGCTGCGAAAGAATCGAGGTGCTTCAAAACCACCCACCCCCAGCTGGACTCAAAAAACACCCCTTCTCATCGCCGGTACGTCAAACGTTTCCCTCAGAGTCGCATTGCAACAGACGTTTCTGCGAATCTCTTTCCCTGTCCGTGCCACTGACCCCTACTTCGCTTAGCACGGACACAAAACGTTCGTGCGTGCGCGATCCAACACACCTGCGGTCAGATAACGCTTAGGCGCGTCCCAGTGCATGAACAATACGGATTCACTCGAACCGCAGTCCCAGCGAAGGGGTAGAGAAAGGTGAACACCGTGGAAGCGGGCTTTGTGCGAACTGAGATCGTGTAGTGTAGATGGAACATTGAGCCGACAATATGTCTGCTAAATCTTATGTAACGCGATCACCTTGTCCCTATCTATGTTTGTGCATGTGTGCGTCTCTGCGTGCCGACCGGAAGTTAAGCCTCCAGCCCCGATACGTTTTCCTTAATTCACGACCAGCCAGAGGAATGAATTCCAGCGATACGTTGGATGATAAATTGCTGCATTTCGCTGGCTACGGATTGCTCCATTGCCGATGAGAGGGGAAATCGAGGGGATAACTGTGCATGCATTGGAGATGTTCGTAATTTAAGTCAAGGTGTGCAAAATGGGGAATTTTTTTTTTTTCATATTTTAAATGGTGAAGTGTAGGGTTTCTTCTGAGGATTTTTAGTGGCGTTTTCACAGTCTAGTTGTGAGTTTTAGGGGAGTTGGGTGCGAGTACTGTGGTAATCATAGATCGTGTTGTTTGTGAGGCAGATTACTTTAGTGGAGAAATTCGAGTTAATTAAGAATCAATTTTTTGTGGAAGCTTTGGTTTAGAAATAAATTTTCCGTAGAAATGAATATTCTTTTTCAAAATTATTTGAAAATTAGTTGAACGAGGATCCAAGCGTATGCGATAAAATTAACAGCACCGATTAAAATCTACATTTCAGCGTTATCCACGAATACAGTTTGGAAACCCTTGACTTTTCTAGACCCATTTAGCGTCCTATCTGGAATGAAACTATCGTACCACGTCCAACATTTCGGTAGGATTCATTATACCAGGCATTAACTTAAGAGATTTCAATAGTTCAAGAGGATTTCACCCAGCAGATTGAGGCTCACCTTGATGATCTTCCATTTTTACGAAATGTCTGGCATAATAACTCTGGTAACCCTTGAATTTCGAAAGAGATTTGGGAATACAGAGTTTGCTCTCGCGAGGTAGAATCCACAGACGTGAAACGTATGTTAAATATAAAATTGCAGGATCAATATTTTACAAAGTCCTCGATATCACGTTCAATCGAACTATTCATGAACAAACACACAAGAACCTTGCATTATATGCTGAATAATCGTTTTTATCAGAATCCCACGTTATAATGGAATGTCTGCTGCTTTGAAGAAACGCTGCTTAGCGTGAAAGAAAAATTATATCTGCATATTCAGGAGAATTCTAGAGGGAAGCAGAGCTTTTTGGGTACAATGGTTTTGCAAGGAATACGACTGTAATGAAAAGCAAGACACAATGTGGTAGGCACTCGACGAACTTTCGCCATTACCTCGCAGATATCTCTATGCTTAAAGCAGAGTAGGTGGCGGATAAAGTGACAGCAATATGCACGGCGCATTAAAGACACCTGAGTGCGTGCATTCGGAGCGTCGGGCTAGCAATGTGTTTACTAAGGCTTCTCGTATGATGTTTCTCTCTTCAAAGTTCCCTTCAGTGACGTATGATAATCCTACAAAGGAAACGCGACGTCGTAGTAACGCAACGATTATTAGCGATGACTGTGTTCCGACGATAAGCCCTCTGTTCGAATAGCTTATGAATATACTGTAATAAAGCCTGATTCATGTGGAATCCAATAAATTTTCGTTCAATACTTTTAACAGCAGTGGCAAATAGAATAGAATCTTCATTGTTTGAAATAATAGTACCTCAATGGAGATACGAGTATTCAAATGGGAATAATTTAGGATAACAGAATACTCACGGTCGCAATGTTGTTGATTTATTAAGTAATCTCAATAAACCATAAAAAGTTCGAACAGCACAGAGTAAAGAAACTACCAAAGGTACGTGTAATAGAGAAAACTTCAAAAAAGTAAAAAAAATTACACCATGTACATGAAAAAGTCGAGGACGGAAAAGAGTATTATCAAATAAATCACAAAAAAAGTAGAAGAAAATGTAGCGGACTGTAGTACGAGAGAAAGTTTTACATATGTATTTCTCAGGCCTAAAGCTAGATTCTCACTATCCGTCTGGACGGCGGCAAGACGGCGACCGTCCCACTAGCGCAAGGGAGACACAGATGCATACTTCTCCGTTGCGCTAGTGGGACGGCCGCCGTCTTGCCGCCGTCCAGACGGATAGTGAGAATCTAGCATAAGGGGGGTCACTCAAGTGAAAATGAACTACCAGTTATTTTACAGATAAAAATTTGGAAATATGTATTTCCATATTATTTTTTACGCTGAAATGAATTATGTAAGAATTAATACAGTGACATTTTTTTTCAGAAATTTAAAAAAAAAAATTCGAAAAAATTATTCGATTTTAAAATCCATACCCTTATCTCTGTAGTATTGTATACAAAGACTGCAGAAAAAATTTCAGCTCGAAAACTTCATTTTTGTCCGAGTTATAAAGGTTTTATATTTTGGCGTAGTAACTAAAACGCTCCTGCTCCGTACGTTGGACCTTCTTCTTCTTGAAATGCCTGTTCTCTTCGTGATTGTGCAGTTCGTATCATTTTTCTTGCACGTTTGTATCTTTCTGAGGCTTTCTGTTTATACCTGCGTACTCGTTCTTTGTGACGGTTTTGAACAATTTTCAATGATTGTTCGCTCATTTGCATTTGGTTGTCCTTGAATGCATGTAATATTGTTTTCGTCCATCCTTCATTACATTCAGTAACAGCTTCTGCGACTGCAGCTTCAACAAGATATTGAGAACCATACGCGACGATATACCACGCAGTTTCGACGGATACGAAACCACAACATTATAAATGTCCATCGGGTGAAGAATCATGGTGTTTCTACCAATCAGCAATTGCGAAAGGAAGAAAACCTGATTCTCATGCTAAGAAAATAGGAACACCTATCAGAGAAACATTTCTGGATAAAATATTACCAATTTATAATAGACTAACCCACACAGCACCATAACATTGCAGCAACGTCTCTGCAATGATGCGGTGCAAGATGGCAATATTGCAACATAACATTGCAGAGACGTTGCAGGTTCAGTCCTATGTCCGCCTTCGCAATATTGCAGGTGTGTATTTTGCAAAGTTGCGGCAACATTACAAATATGTAGTCCTGCAACGTTCCGGCAATGATTCTGCAACGAAACGGCAAAATTGTGGCAATGATCCTGCAACGCCTCGTCAATATTGCGGTGTGAGATTGCAATGTTGCACCGCATCATTGTAGAGAAGTTGCAGGTTCACTCCTATGTCTGCCTTAACAATATTGCAGGAGTGTATTTCCGCCGCAACGTTTCGGGCAGTGAGGGACGCGACGACGTGAATGGGTGCAGAATCGTAGTAGTATAACGACCGTGTGTCTTTTTCTCATAGAAAATTTTTTTACCCCAGGGGGATTCGAACCGAGGACCTGAGCATCGTAGACGAACACTTTACCGCCGCAGCTACAACCGCTGATTGATAAGATTGCTTACGTATTCGAACTTATACTCCTACGGTGCAATACTTCAAACTCAAATTATTAAAAAACGAAGGCTCATTTGACAAACCCCATTAGGGTTCTGTAACACTATACATATATTGGCCGGTGAGTTTCGTGAGGAGTATTCTCCCACCATACCGGTGTCCTGCCTCAGTGCTCCTTTTCTCAACGTTTTCTGACTCGGTCTCGCCTTCGTAGAACAAGAGTGGGCCAGAAGTGGTAGAGATTGCGCCAAGCACCTGACGTGTAGGCCAACCGAGTTCTGAGCGTAGAAATACAAACATCAGAATAGGTGTGCGTTAGCTCCGAAAAATTCAGAAGTTTTATGGTCAGAACATTCATTCTTTCTCGATAGCTTCATCTCATATTGGTCTACGCATAGCTTCGTAACCTTAGAGCATATAAGTATACATTGAGGTCTCATGGCCTCGTGTCTCCTGTGGATCCAGTTGCCGACCAACATCGTGCGAGAGAGAAAGACATCGTGCGAGCGAGAGAATCTATACTTCACTCTCTCGCACCAGTTCGCACGATGTCTTTCTCTCTCGCACCATGTTGGCGACAGTTTCAAGCTTTCGATGAGACCTCCAAGTATATATGCTCTAAGTTCGTAACGCACACAACTATTACGCTAAGAATAAATAACAGCCACACGAGCAGCATTCCCGTTACCCCGCCATACCCTTCGGGGGCCAGCAACTCCAACTGACAAATCCACGATCGTCAGACCGGCCAATATATCTGAATCCGACCTTAGGATAAAGATATAATGAAAGAAGAAAAATTATTCGAAGCCCAAGATGAAAAGCCTTCGAATAAACAATGGAAACTAATAAATACCCGACCTATATAGAATTTTAGATTTGGGGTAAACACCCCTCCCCCAAACCTTGTGCCGATCAGCCACTGGGGTCATTCGGAAGTATATCCTTTTATTTAAATAATGCCCATCTCCGCATAGGACCGTAAAGAATGACAAAAAAATCAGGGAGTCAACTGTTGACCGGTTTGGAGACTTTTCCTTGTTATATGTTTTATTCAATAGTCAGAAGAATAATAATAAGAGCAATAATTGCAAATAATTGCTGTAACTTCCACATTCTGAAAATATAATATCAGTAAATCAATATTTCCAGTATTAGTAAAAATGTTCCAATCTCTCTTTTTTTACTTTAAACAATGTGGCCATATAATTATAACATAAATTCGACAGCGATTTCAAGTAATGTATGTGTCACGGTAAAGGCGTTAATTTAGTAAATGTATAGAGTTCCCAGCAGGGAAATCCTAGTAAATGTATGCCTAAAATGCATATAACCTAACCTCTAATCGTACGAAAATGCATACATTGACTGCATCACGCTTTTACTGTGGCACATGTATCCAGCTAACGCTTCAGTTTTGCTATTATTCCACGCGGGCAGTCCTCCCGAGTAGGCGCCATCTCGTATCCACTAGCTGAACTAAATTTGTCACGTGACTTGCTCTGCTTATCGCCAATATGGCGGAACTCGTATTTGGGAATGCAGTCACGCGGATTCGCTTTTCGTCCTTATATGAGCACATTTTGGGCTGGGTGAGGTCTCATTCGAAAGAGGAAGACTCGATACAGCGCGCTCTGGTCATCGTTTGAGTCACAAAACACTTTTTTTTTTCAACGTTTGCTCTACTTTCTGCACTCACATTATTAGATATCAACACAATCTCGTCGAACCATGACCAGAGCGCGCTGCACTGAACCTTCCTCTTTCGAATGAGACCTCACCCAGCCCCAAATATGCTCATATGAGGACGAAAAGCGAATTCTATAAAACTCATATTTCAGGCCAATTTAGTGTCGATTACAGAGCGCTGTTTTACCCGTGTCTACCCCCTTAAGGTGGAATCAGACGGCGCGTGAATCGCCGATCCACGCGCCGTCTGATCGGTCATGGCTCGCCGAGTCGGGCTCGCCAAGCTAGACGAGCCGGGCCAGACGAGCCGAGCCAGCTCGCCGATCCACGCACCGTCTGATCGGTCATGAATCGTCGAGTCGGGCTCGCCAAGCTGACTTGCCGAGCTAGACGAGCCAAGCCAGCTCGCCAAGCCACGCGCCGTCTGATCGGTCTTGAATCGCCGAATTGGGCTCGCCAAGCTGACTTGCCGAGCTAGACGAGCCAAGCCAGCTCGCCAAGCCACGCGCCGTCTGATCGGTCATAGATCGCCGAATCGGGCTCGCCAAGCTGACTTGCCGAGCTAGACGAGCCGAGCCAGCTCGCCAAGCCACGCGCCGTCTGATCGGTCATGGATCGCGACTCGGGCTCGCCAAACCGACTTGCCGAGCCGAGCAAGCTCGCCGATTCACGCGCCGTCTGATTCCACCTTTACGATATCCCTTATCGCCGTTTTCGTCCAAAGCAACGATTTCGATAACAACTCTTGCGCTTCGTATACTGTAGATTGTAATCTGTAGTATACGAAGCGCAGAAGGTTCTTCGTAACAATTTCTCTCTCGATTAACACGAAAAATTCACGTGTTCACTTAGCAGTTTTTAAGGAAGCTCTTAGCGTTATAATTGATACGATGAAACGCTTTTATTAACAACGAATATTTTCATGAAAGAGAGTAAATTATTGCCTCACATCAAGACTTTTAATATTCCAAAAAGTAAGTACGATGTTCAAAATCGTATCAGTTTATATTCTTCTAAACGATGTACACTTTTGTTAGCTCCTAAAGTTATTGGAAAAATTTATTGAGCTCGCTTCTAAGCTAACCTTGGATCAATCACGATTGGAAGGTGTTTTTCCAAAATTATATTAGGTCAGAGAATGGTACGAGATCAAAGAAGAAAATGTGATTGAAAATATGTATAAAGTGCGCAAGAGAAAGGCTGGCCGCTGGAGCACACGGGGAAAGGGTGATGAAATCAACGATAGTATATCTATCAATAGAGAAAACAAAAGGCATGGTCATTGCTAAAGAACTCGAGGAATCCGGTTGTCCTTCTGTCTCTAAGCTTCTTGCACAAGCAAGTTTCACGTTTTAAACGTCAGCGGCTGATGAGCGGTCCGATGGGAAGGACCTCCAAATTCCGTTCACGACTCGCCTCCACGACAAAGACGTACGAGCTAGATCACGACCAAGGAGCAAGAGGAGTACCCTTCCATCATGCATTATGCAAAATAACGTATTAATAACGCGTGGCTGCCGAGCGGATTTTAAAGCGTATGCTAATCGAACAGGGACGTTCGCCCTGCCTTTTAATGTTTAATGCGTGATACATCACGGGATACAGCGTGAAACGCGAAAACTCGTGGGAAACGGCGTAAACGTCGCGACATTTACGAAATTTCAATAAACGCCACATTTCTCTGCTGTATGTTATGTATTACAGTGCTGGTCTAAAATGTTTCTACTTTTCTATGCGTTTCTCTTGCGACTTTTCGTTGTGTGCGCCTCTAGATTTTCGAGTCGACTATTTAAAACACTGTTGTGCGTTTTATTGTCTCTGTGGGGGCAATAGCCATGACTTAGGTTGTACTTTTCTGAATCCAGATGGTAAAAGCGAGATGGAAGTGGGGTGGGAAATATTGAAAGAGTAATTTTTAGGGATGAAAAGGAGAGCTTGAACATTTTACAAGCAGATTGAAATTATATTATTCTTCCTCGTTAAATAAATATTACTTGTCTAAGTTTCATTTTGTTACTGAAATTTCTTCACTGAAGTTGCACTGAAAGGTGTAGAAATTAGATTCTTTACTTTATTTCCGTTGTCTCATAGGGTGGACTCTTCTAATGTAGTTCTTAGATGTTAATAGACTTTCACTTACACGAATTGTACTCCTGAAGCACTGACACATATAAGTTAAATATTAGAGGTAAATTATTGGAAATCGTTTAGGAGGTATGTTAATATTTCGAGGAGGATTAATTTCCTGTGGCACATTAATGAAATGTTCTTCACCGTTTTGAAAAATGCATACGACAAAAGTTATCCATGCAGATTGCAGACTGTTACGTTTTGTAAAAACCTTTCCGGCGCTCTGGAAGTCTAGCGTGGTGGCTCCCATTTTCAAATCGGGGGACAAGAGCGAGGTTAAGAACTATAGGCCTATTTCGCTTCTTAGTTGTTTTCCTAAGATTTTTGAAAAGATTGTCACAGGCAAAATTTCGGGGTTGATAAGGGGTAGCTTGTCCGAGGCCCAACATGGCTTCTTTCCGGGTAGGTCTACTGTGACCAATCTTGCGGTCTTTTCGAACTTCGTGTCCTCGGCTTTGGACTTGCGTCAGCAAGTCGATGTTGTGTACACGGATTTTAGGAAGGCATTTGACACGGTGGACCATAGTATTTTGTTGAACAAATTGGGGGCTTTTGGATTCCATGGAAGGCTGTTACTATGGCTACGTAGCTACTTGACTGATCGGTCACAAGTAATTAAGGTTCGTGGTTGCCGCTCTCAACCTATTTTTGCATCTTCAGGGGTTCCTCAAGGGTCACATTTGGGTCCCGTGCTTTTTTGTATATTTATTAACGATCTCCCGGATACCTTTCAATTTGCTACACCACTGCTCTTCGCTGATGATCTGAAATTATTTGCTCGTATTAATTCCTTTGATGATGCATGGAGTTTGCAATGTGACCTCGATCGATTAACGGATTGGTGCAGTGTTAATAGACTCTCCTTGAATTTATCTAAATGCGTGGTTATGAGGATCTTCCGATCTTTTAGTAGCATAAGGTATGCGTATTCTCTGGATATGAAGCTCTTGTCCGGCGTTGAGAGTGTCTGTGACCTCGGGGTGACGTACAACTCTACTTTTTCCTTTAAATTACATGTATATAGAGTCGCTAATGCAGCATCCAAGCAATTGGGTTTTATAATGAGGCACTCGCATGGGTTTAAGAACTTGCGAACATTTAAATTGTTGTTTAACGCCTTGGTAAGGCCCTTTTTGGAGTACGCTTCTGTGATATGGACTCCTCACCAAGCCTACTTACTTGTTGCGTTAGAAAGAGTCCAGCACAGATTCCTGCGGTTTGCGTCTTTCCGCCTTGGGCAACCTATGCATAGATTCAATCATGATTACCAGCCGTTGCTGCATAAGTTCAATTTCTTGACGCTGCATCAGCGCCTTCAGCTAGCCGATTTGACCTTCCTGTTTAGGATTCTCAATGGTCAAGTTATCTGCCCCCAACTTCTGGGGTTAATTAATTTTTACGTGGCGTCCAGGCCGTTGCGGCATACTCCGTTATTTTATGTCAAAGCCTACAGAACGAACATCCTCATGAGTGACCCTATTTCTAGAATGTGTATGCGTGGTAATGAGGTAGCCGACACTATAAACTTCTTCGGATCCTCTGTTGACATCTTTAAACGGATTGTAACTTCCTCATTTCGCACGTCGTTGCCATAATGTAATTTGTTATTGCTATCAGGCATATTTTTATTTCTACTAGTCTTCGTGTATCTATGTATATCGCGTTCTGTACATTACTGTTTTTCCTTCTGTTGAATATTGGGGCTAACCCGTTTAATAAATAAATAAATAAATAAATAAATAAAAAGAAAGTATCTGCCTGTAAAACTGTATCCACATCATTGGCTCAAATATTTTCGTCATGCTATGTGAGAGCTTAGTAAAACTTACGAAACGAAGGACATAACTTTTTCAAGATTCAAAATTTCAGTAGAAAAATAAGATCGAAACAAGTGAACCTGACTTTAGTATTAATTCATTTAATTCACTCCCACGATTTTTCGCAACGAAGTAGCAGGCCCTTTTATGCCATCGTAACTTTCGTGTTAAAACTTTTTTGCTGCTCCAGCCTGTTTTGCGTATCGATCCTACGAGCGACCCAAATAATTCCGCGCTTCGTAAAGTAGTTCGATCGGAAGTTTCGAACAGTACGCTTTAAATGCCCATCGCTAAGTTCCCTGAGAGTACACGCGATGTGCATCACCGTGAAAAAGCTTTCGATTCAACCACCTCGGATCTCATCTCGGTTTCTTCCCGCCGTATGAAAGCCTATCTCCTCCCGCCGCGGCCGCGGAGACAGTTATGTAAACGTATATATGTATACGTCCTACTCGGATTGTTCTCCGACGACGGGATGTAAGATCGATTCAACATCTCCACGAGTTCACTTCGTCCTACACACTTTATCCCTGGCATTTATTTCCTTGCTTTAACACTGCTGTTTCCGATACCCGCGCCGAGGGAAGATTATTCTGATCCAGAAAAATTGAAAGCATAACCGAACACTTGGTGCTAAGGGATCAGTGTATTTGACTGGTTTCATTAAACTATGACTATGTATATTTCTCTTCCTTTATTAATTTCTAGTTGGAAGATATTTCTATAAAAATTCAACGTATGAAAGATAAATTCTCGTAAAATGTTACGATTTTACGTAATTAAAAATGAAAAAATTCAACATATGAAAAATAAATCGTCGTAAAATATTACGTAACATCGTAAAGGCGCGGTTACACATGTGCAATGCGCGCTACAGAACACCATTACAAGGGTCGATTTTTATGGTTCGGCGCGCAACCAGGTACCGCAACGTGAAGCCGCGCACGCGAATGGTTGCGCGCATCGTCGAAGAATTTGGTGATATTTGTCTATAGCATTTGTACTATAAAAGCTATCGAAACGAATTTTGTGCCAAAAAAATATGAAAAAATTATCCCCTTCTAATGATGTATAACTTAATATTTTTTACATTTATTTATTTATTCTTTTTTCAATTTTTTTAAGTTAATTGTTATAAAAAACAATGCGTGGAAATGATTCTTGCGTGATTACGTAGAGGAAGATATGCTAAAAATATTTCATTTGGTTAGAATGTGGGAGCCTTTGGGACTTTAAAGATATCCTCTCTTAAAGTAGAGAATCCCGCAAATTTACCATACTGCATTCAGCATTATTTTTTTAATGGATTATTTACATTAATTACTAATAAAGGATAACATTTTATCGCACAAGACTGCGTTTTAAATTTAAATTTAAAAAAAAAAGCGACTTTGACTACTTTCCTCTATTATTCGACTTTCCTTATAACCTGGAAACATAAAAGTTTTCTCAACATGCGACTTAAACGACTGAAAAGAGTATTAAATAAAGTACCAAATAAACAGCCCTTAATTTTTTTTTAAAACAATTAACTTAAAAAAATTGAAAAAAGAATAAATAAATAAATGTAAAAAATATTAAGTTAGACATCATTAGAAGGGGATAATTTTTTCCCATTTTTTGGCGCAAATTTCGTTTCGATATCTTTCATAGTTCAAAAGCTAAAATAGACAAATGTCACAAAATTCTTAATTTCAGACCGCTCTGCGACGGGGCCCGAAATACGCATTAAGAAATGGAAAATACCCAAGTCCCACATTTCTCATCAGATCTTTGCGAAAACGATGCCAATCGAATAGGGTAGAGTGGGGCTAAAAGTTCCGTTTTTCGTTTTCGTACATGACATTTGGTATGATTTTAATCGGGAGCACACCAGGAATCCATTGGTGTCATTTTCATATAGACACGATGAAGAATGAAGAATAACGAAATTCTTAATACCCTGAAATGAATATGTCACCCTCGACCGCGGGGAGCCGACCTCGAATCGCTGCGGTCGACCGAGGATTCATACCTGTTTCAGAAATAAAATAATTCTTTATACTATATCGTATCGATATGGAAGTGACACCGATGGATTCCTTATGTTTTTCCGACGAAAATCATACAAAATTTCATGTAAATGAGGCTACTTTAAACGAAGTTAAATGCAGATAATGAAAATAGATTTTTCATCTAATTTTCTTCATTATGCTCCGAATTACGTCGTTCTTGGTGCCAGTTTCATCGGCGAAACATAAAGAATCGATTGGCGCCGGTTTCGCAGAGATCTGAGGAGAAATGTGGAACTTGGATTTTGCCCACTTTTAATGGTATTCCAAACCCTTCGAGGGTCGAAAGACATAAAATTCGGTGCGGCCTCGTGGAGGGTTGACCGCGCCATGGGGTCTGCGCGGCGAGCATTCGCTTGCGCGTGATGGCATGCTTTTCACTTTCGACGAACATTTGCGCGGCTGGAATGCGCGTCCCGCCATAAAAACCGACCTTTTTTTAGGGTCTCAAGTGCAAATTCGGCCGCGCATTGCAGATGTGCGGACGTGATTTTCCGCTGCGCACGGTGTTCGGCGTGCAATGCGCGCTGTTGCACATGTTTAACCGCGCCTTAACACTAATATTTTGTAATATTTTACGCGCATTTATTTTTCGTGTCCCTATTATTTATGAATTATTCGAATACTGAGTTACGCGAAGACTCTCTGTATTTGGTTCCTGTTTATGCGAAAAGTAAAAAATTATATGAGCCATTTAATGCAAAAATGGTGTACCTATGTCAACTTTTTGCCTATTTATTTTAACACCACATCTCGAAAGTTTAACCTTCGTTCTGTTTTGCGCAGGAGTTATCCAGCAAACAACTTTTTCGACTTACACCACTTTTGCATATTTCACGAGTTGCACTAGCCTATATGTATAATGAAACCAATAATTACGGTTTGTTCATCCACTCCTCAGAGACAATCGAAACGCCACTGTACTCCATAACCATTCTCATTGAATCAAGCATTGCAATTGTACATGCACTAGTGACAACAATATTCCACCCCCAAGCTGTACTCTAAATTCAACATCCACCCTCCGCGCCCCACAAAGCCAACCAAAATTATCAAGCTTCCACTGATCCTCAAAGTGATTCGAGGCAAGACAACACCCTACAAGACGATCCCATTGACGACTCGAAAAGGCAGCGAATTGAACGTCCATCACCCGAAGGCCCACCCCGATCGAGACGGATAACAAGTTGATCGCTGATTCCGTAAGACCCCCCTCGCAAGCGACGATCCCCATTCGTTTTCCCCAGTCTGCCACGCCGCGGAAGGAAGCGAAACAAGATGATTCCAGGATACAGTCTCGCAGGGCCTGGGTATTCAACTGATGGACGAGCCCACCGGTCCCTTTGTTCGCGGGGCGAGATCGAAAGGAAGGTTTCAATAACGTTGCCTCGGTGCCCTGGGGCCCGTCTCCGCTCGGGCGCGAATAAATTTTCCCCGGCCAACTACTGTGTCCATTACTTTCCCCTTATCGACGGGCTTTCGTTCCTTCGCCGTGAAAGAGCGCGCGGCACGTGACCGTTTCGCGGCGCGGCGCTCTGACGTCGCCGAAAAGTAAATAAGCCGTAAAATATTGCAGCCGGGGGATGCGGAGGAGCGGGCGACTTCGCGAGAGGGTTCGAACGACGCGTTCGAACGGGGGGTGCCACGGTATCCATCACGGGACCTGTCAAAGCCACGTGGAATAAATGTAGCTTGTAAGACGCTCGCGGCCCGACGCACGTAGACGCGCCGAGGGTGTCGCTGCTGTTACCTCGCCACTGTCCTGACGATTCGTGTTAACGACGCGTGACGGTTATTTATGGCCAGCAGACTCCCTTTCAGCGCGATTCGCCGCTTCCTATTTGCCCATTTTTGGCATTGAGACTGTGTTTAATCGTGAGCGCAGGGGGTGACTGGGATTGTTGAATGGAGGATAGTGGGATGATAGAAATTTGTGAAAATAGTGTAGGGAAAAAGTAGGGTGCAGGTGGAGATATCGTTGATGTGCGTGGGTTTGAGTGATGCGTGCACGAAAGGCGAGAATTTTATGGATTCTTGGTAAGGGATAAACGGTGGCGTAAAAGGTGCGAAGAAAGTTGTGTGAGGCTTCTATCGGCAGCTGGGTTTGAATAGTTATGTCTGTGGTATACCTACTGCTGGACACTATTCTTTACCGATCGGTCACGCGAAAAGTTAAGAGAAATTCGTGTGAAGTAAAAATAGTGTATCATCTGATATATACCTAGGTGGCATTGTTTTAAATCATCAATTATTAGGTAGAAGAAGATCGCGTATTGTTTCAAATTTAAGCATTAGTAAACAAATGACTATTCAAAGCTACAAAGTTTATCGTGAAAAATATGTGTCGCAATAAATTAGCCCTCGTTATAAGGTTTCTAAAGTTGTATGTAAACTTTGTGTATTCAAATTGTTTTATCTGTCGTGTTTAATTTTTACATGATTTTTAAGAAGACTGTACATGCCTTTTCTTTGGCATTTATTTTTCAATGAATGTATACATAGTCATATACCTATTCGGCAAAAAATAATGTCCAGCAGTATAAGTATGGCTAAAATTATGCAACGCTTCAGATGTGACCTGTGGAAAATAAAAATTGGTATAGCACTTAATCCTGCTACAGTTTTCTGGTTAGCTACACTTAACATAATGACAAGAAATGAGTATTAGTAATAGCTTCCTTACGTTTTTCTTAAAATTAAAAAACAACCAGAAAATGAACCTTCATCACTGCTAATGACAGTAATGTTATTCAGAACTTTGCAGATTCAAAGGCTCGGTGATTACAACCAGTTTAAGGGGGGTCACTCAAGTGAAAATTAACTACCAGTAATTTTACAGATAAAAATTTGAAAATATTTATATCCATATTATTTTTTACGCTGAAACGAATTATGTAAGAATTAATACAGTGACATTTTTTTTCAAAAATTTAAAAAAAAAAATTTCGAAAAAATTATTCAATTGTAAAATCCATACCCTTGTTTCTGTAGAATTGTATACAAAGACTGCAAAAAAAATTTCAGCTCGAAAACTTCATTTTTGTCGGAGTTATAAAGTTTTTTGTTTTGGCGCAGTAACTAAAACGCTCCTGCTTCGTACGTTGGACCGACCAAAATGAACTACCAGTTATTTAAGAATTAATACAGTGACATTTTTTTTCAAAAATTTAAAAAAAAAAATTTCGAAAAAATTATTCGATTGTAAAATCCATACCCCTATCTCTGTAAGATGATATTGGCGCGTTGATTCGGTCACTATACAACAATTTATTTTATTATTTGAAAATAAAATAAAGAAAACACCGCTATTTCGTAATTAATTATAGAAAAATCCGACGTTTCGGTTCATGATTTGAACCATCCTCAAGGAAAGTGAGATAAATTATATAAAATTACGCTTGCTGGTGAAAGATGTGTCGTAGCATTTATAAAAGCAAACGACTACTGAGTCGGTTGGAAGCAGACTGATTTTTCTATAATTAATTACGAAATAGCGGTGTTTTCTTTATTTTATTTTCAAATAATAAAATAAATTGTTGTATAGTGACCGAATCAACGCGCCAATATCATCTTATTTAACAATTTCGGTCGAGAATCTCAATTTGAAATTTAACCTATCTCTGTAGTACTGTATGCCAAGCCTGCAGAATAAATTTCAGCTCGAAAACTTCATTTTTGTCCGAATTATAAAGTTTTTTGTTTTGGCGCAGTGACTAAAACGCTCCTGCTTCGTACGTTGGACCGACCAAAATGAACTACCAGTTATTTAAGAATTAATACAGTGACATTTTTTTTCAAAAATTTAAAAAAAAAAATTTCGAAAAAATTATTCGATTGTAAAATCCATACCCCTATCTCTGTAGTATTGTATGCCAAGCCTGCAGAAAAAATTTCAGCTCGAAAACTTCATTTTTGTCCGAATTATAAAGTTTTTATGTTTTGGGATAGTAACTAACACGCTCGTGCTCCGGACGTTGGACCTTTCTCTTCTTGCAATGCCTGTTCTCTTCGTGATTGTGCAGTTCGTATCATTTTTCTTGCACGTTTGTATCTTTCTGAGGCTTTCTGTTTATACCTTTCAGGGTACCCTGCCCTTTACGCCCTAAAGTAATACCTTTCGTACGCTCCTGTTTTACCAAATCGGTCAAAGCTCTCCATAATCTTTTGCCAACGTGGTTCACACACTCTTTTCTTTTCGATTTATAACTTTATAACTCGGACAAAAATGAAATTTTCGTTTCGCAGCGCCAAGTATTTTGAATAAAATAAAATATTTATTCGTATTAAAATATTTATTTGAATAAAAATATATCTGCTTAATATTATTTAATACATTTTTTTGTATAAGTAGCCATTGTTATAATAGGCGCAATTTTGTATATTATTTTTGTAAAGCTATTAATTAATTTACGACAATGTTTTTAATTGGGATTCTTTTTGATGGGTTAATTAAAATGTCCGCGATATGAGTAATGGAATGTATGCACACAGCATTTTAGCTGTGTCTATATAGTTGTGTCATCTTAAGGGCAGTTGGAAAGCACCTTTATGTACTTGCAGCTCATTTTGATTTCACATCTTTTTTTATATTGTACATTTTCTTCTATTTTTTGGGGGATTTATATTATTATCTTCTTTTTTTTGTGATATTATATATTTTCTTCTATTTTTGGGGGGATTTATATTATTATCTTATATTTTTTGTGACATATTTTCTTCTATTTTTTTGTGATTTATATTATTATCTTTTATTTTTTGTGATATATATTTTCTTCTATTTTTTTGTGATTTATATATTTTCTTCTATTTTATTATTATTTTTTATTTTTTGTGAATTTTTTACTTTTTGAAAGTTTTTTATGGGGATCTCACTTCTTTTTACAAAGATAATTCATATTTTCTTCTATTTTTTGTGATTTATATTATTATCTTTTTTTGTGATTTTTTTACTTTTTGAAAGTTTTTTATGGGGATCTCACTTCTTTTTACGAAGATAATTCATGTACTTGGCGTAATTTTTTTACTTTTTGAAAGTTTTTTTATGGGGATCTCACTTCTTTTTACAAAGATAATTCATGTACTTGGCGTAATTTTTTTACTTTTTGAAAGTTTTTTATGGGGATCTCACTTCTTTTTACAAAGATAATTCATGTACTTGGCGTAATTTTTTTACTTTTTTGAAGTTGACTGCCACGTGTGCTAAAAATAAGGAAAAAGTAAGGAAATCCCAATAAATTATAAATTCTGATCTATCTTCGTCACACGTTTACGTGTTTATGGCGCCCTGCAGCCTATCTAGTGACGTTAGAGGATAAGGTATATACTTGGAATACTCGTAATAGCGCAAAGCAGCTCAGCGAGTGTAATTTATTTATTTTTTGATTAAGGATAAATTCTACGTAAGTTTAACAACTACGAAATGAAACCATGTGCACTGCATTGCTGACATGTATAGTACTTTGTGTACAGTACATTTCATTTACTCTTTTTATTTACATTTATTTCATTTTCAGTAACTTTCCCTTTCAGCTGTTGAAATAATTCTCTTCGTCTGCATCGTTAACTGAAAAATAGGACACATTTATTAATTATTTATAATTTATCACACATGCTCAAGATCATTGAATGATTAATTACGTATGCAAAACCCTACCTGCAAATTTGTGCGTACATAGTCTGGCGTAGATCACAGTGCATCACCTTCTGTTTCTATTATCTGTCAACTCTTCGTCTGTATCGTTAACTGAAAAATAGGACACATTTAATAATTATTTATTTATAATTTATCACACATGCTCAAGATCTTTGAATGAATAATTACGTATGCAAAACTCTACCTGCAAATTTGTGCGTACATAGTCTGGCGTAGATCACAGTGCATCACCTTCTGCTTCTATTATCTGTAAATATATATAATATATTTATAAAGCCACATTTTAGTTATATACTACAACTTAACGTAGAACTTATTGCAGGAAATTTAAATTAAATCCTAATGGTAATAATTCAGCGAAAATGAACGTAGAGAACCAATATTTTAACGCACAATTCATTGGTGTTGGAATAAAATTAATTTAGAATGTTTATTGGTGAATTGAAATAACGGGAATCGAAAAAATTAATGAACTAATGAATAGCGTGGCAACTACTGTGGATTTTATATTAAAGTATTACGAATGTCTTTCACAAAAGATTGAAAAGCATCAAGGGAGATGTGTTTTTAGCGTACTTTCTTGACTAATGTGACTGACTCTACATTGCAAGCGGTACGCCATAATATTCTTAATCTTAATTCTTAATGCTACGTCGTTTGACAAATTTTGTAGATTTACCTTATTTGACAAATTTCCAGAAACTTGTGCGAAACAAGATGCTCTGTCTATCTATCTAATCTTCTCCGTCTAATCTTCTTCGGACAACCTCCAAGCCTGTGCGTCACCTTCAATTTTATATCCAAGTCGTGTGCGTCCCCTTCAATTCTACTATCCAAGCCTGTGCGTCCCCTCCATTTTTATTGAAGTCCTGTGCGTCCCCTTCATTTCTATAATATAATAGAAACTTGTGCGAAACAAGATGCTCTATCTAATCTTCTCCGGACAACCTCCAAGCCTGTGCATTCTCTTCATTTCTATCAATCCAAGCCTGTGCGTCCCCTTCAATTCTACTATCCAAGCCTCTGCGTCCCCTTCATTTTTATCGAAGTCCTGTGCGTCCCCTTCATTTCTATAATATAATAGAAACTTGTGCGAAACAAGATGCTCTATCTAATCTTCTCCGGAGAACCTCCAAGCCTGTGCGTCCCCTTCATTTTTATCGAAGTCCTGTGCGTCCCCTTCGTTTCTATAATATAATAAGCTTTACATAAAAACTCTAAATTGCTGGTATATACAAAAATACAAGTATCTGGCAATTTAAATGCAATGCAATTTTTTACTACAATATATTATTTTGTACATGCATGGTACAAATTTCCAGAAACTTATGCGAAAGAAGATACTTCTTTGTCGACAACTTCTCCGGACAACTTCCAAGTCTGCGACTCTACATAAGAAATCTATTAAAAAAATTTTGGCGACTTACCTTGTTAATTGAGACAATAATTCAGTCTCCTATTTAGTGTAAAAGCTCCTGACATTTCACATTTGGACCACTTACATTATTTGACACTTGGCAGGTTATGACGGTTTGACATTTGGTAGGTTATAAACATAGGTATATGTACAATGGCGGACGCCGATCATACATACACTAGTTTCTTTTGGCTGAAGGAGCGCGTGTAACGCGTATACGTATTATGTCGACGAAAATTTTGACTGGAGAAGAAGAATCAGAAGAAAAATCTACCGTTTCTGACAGATCCATGACATGATATTATGATATCTCTGTAATGCGTGGACAGATTTTATTGAAATTTGGTCTTATTCGAAAGCTTATATGCGGTTTACATAAGAAAATTGCCTTTAAATTTAGAAAATATTGCAGGCGTCGTGAGATATTAATGAAATAAGTTTCAGGTTAGGTTGGAATAGCCGTTTCTCGAGTAAATGATAGCGGTAGCGACCATAGACATATATAGACGGAGCGTGTCTGAGGGGGGTTGTAAGATTCGCGGTAAGGGGACTGTCATACAGGCAAATCGGGTAACTCCGTTCCTCCTCGGGGCTATTCGGAAATTCAATGACGTTATATACAATATCTATGAGGGATACTTAGTCGAAAAGGTTAGGTATACTTATACATAATTCAAAATTTCGTATATCATGTAAGTTATATATATAACAAAATTAGTAAATAGAATGAAGCTTTTTTTAAATAAAATCGTACTTATAGATATATGCAATAATAGTTATATTTTTAAAGATTTTGTAAGCTTAAAAGTTCATAAACATAATTAATATGCATAAATAATTATATAGTATAATAGATATATATCGCTCATTTGCTGCGACATAACTGATGAAAAAAAATAAATATTTTTATTATAAACATATTATATATTCGATAATCAAGCAACACATTTGAATTTCTAAGATTATATATATAATATATAAATTGTTGGTTATGTATGTATATTTATTTATTTACATGTGAAATCGAATACTATCATTATTTATATTTTCTTTCTCCAACTGTTCGCAGTTTTTATTTTTCCTGCGATTTGCACAACCGATTACTATGCAATAAGTCATTATTACACTCAATTAATATATGATTATATACAACGACCACTACGACGCTTTAGAACAGTAATAGTTGAGCAACAGTGATTATGTTTCGAACATAGCCATTAATGCCGAACCGACAAGAACCGAATACATCCGAACCTAACTACCGAATTGCTTGTATGGTTTCTGCCTTTTCCCCTCCGATCTTACAGTCCCCTCGCCTAAAGTCCTCTCTTCCGCTCCGTCTATATAAGTCTATGGTAGCGACAGTCGACATATACAGGGTGTCTTTTCTGTACTTGGCGTCGAGACGCTACCGCGTCTCTAGATATATGTACTTACATATAAGCGGTAGCGACAGTCGACATATACAGGCTGTCTTTCCTCTTACTTGGCGTCGAGACGCTACCGCGTCTCTACATGGATACTTATTAACGCAATGATTCCTTTGGATCTCTGAAACAGATCAAGTATAACGCACAAAACGTTCTTTGTTCGGCTGCAAACCTCATTGGCTATAAATTAATAAACGAAGGCGACGGTGCCCTACAAACGTAATGGCGACCTGTCGATGACCCCGCGTAATCGAGAATGATAACTCCCTTAACGAGACCTAATTATTCATTGTCTGGTGTTTCCTGTAGTGGTTGGTTATTCGTAATAAATATCGCCTTTTGGTTACAAATAGAAATTAAGTAATTCGAGGTTTGATGAATGAACACAGTACCGAATATCAATAGAAATCGAAAAGTACGTTGAAATTTATATGTCGTGCGATTCGTCGAAATCGATATTTCTTTTGGAAATAAATTTTCGCTGAAAATAGGTATTTTTTGCCGTCACTTTGTTTGCAAATAATTTGAAAGTGCTAATGAGTGGAATATTAAAAAGTGTCAGTCATCCCTGGGTGCTTTTTAATTAATGCGAGCAGCGTGTGCGGGAGTTTCTCTCTTTTTGTAAATTTAATTACTCGAGCATTCAGCCAGCGGAGGTCGCATAAGGCAATATTTCATTCACGAGCATAAATTAAGCGTTCTTTTTCGCTGAAAATTCATTGTCTTGCCTCTTTCAATTAACACATTAACGCATTAGCATTATTACTGCACAGAACAAATAACTGAAGTTGCACAAACACAGGGTGAAGAATGACATTTATCAAAATACTACGTAATAGTTTCTGTATTGTTATACCTATACAGTTCAGTCAAATCAAAGTAATATAGCAATATTTTAATAATTGTATCTACTAATCAAAATGGATCTACAGAGGACGTGCAGGGACAAGTATTTTCTATTAATGCATAAGAAAAATTCACTCCTATTATTCACAATTATTTTCCGATTAATTACTTGTTAATTACATTTTTTCTTAATTTCAATAAGTTACTTTGCAGTGCATTAAACATTTAATACATTAATATTGCATTAGAATTACCTGTCCTTACGTCAATAAGTATGCTTCCAATTTCATGTTAATTAAGACCAACAATCAATTTTCATAACACACCGAGTTATAATTGAATTAGTATGCAGATTATTTATACATATTTCAATTCGTAGTGATAGTCGTTATAGTTACCTGTCATTTTTACCAGAAAAACGAATGCAACTGGTCAATAAAGAGAACATGGTACTAATCAGTGAGATCCTGTAGCTCTCTTTTTCACCAAATCATTTACAAACGCAATGGAATTCTCCAGAGAGGCTGGAAATCCTTACACCTGTGTAAAATACGAAAGCTGCGCGGAACGTAGTGCCGAAAGTTTGACCGCGACGTATTGTTCGGACGTGAACTCAAGCAATGTATCTTATTGTAGGTATAAGTTAGTTCATGATGGTAGACTCTTAAGTGCCCTCCTGTTTCTCACAATCAGTTACGTTACAACGGTGAATCACAGATAGCAGTGCTGCACACTGCACAGGTACCTACCTAGGTACTGCATCTCTCAACAGGACTCGGACCTTTCCCCATCCTCCACAATTCCACCAATCTCTATATGTAGAACCTGCTCGTGCAAATATGAAAACACTGAAATACCCCATCTTGCATTGCAAAAATAAAAAACAAATCAAGGCTTTTAATTAATTTTTAATTTAATAATTTTATTTAATTATTCCGTAAGGGTACCTATGTCTTTAATTGCACACATTGTTATTAGACTGTTCCAAAAGCTACCCTTCTATAGAATAATCTACATCAACCATATTTCATGAATTAGAATTACAAACAGAAATAATTAAAGAATGAGAAGACATAAGCGCTCATATTGAAGCTTTCAATGTCCACTGAATATGTCTACTTTTTTCATAGGTACCAAGGATTGACAGCGCCATTTCACCTTCAATCCTGCAATTTCTGTAGCTTCGCTGCTCACTCTAGAACTCATCGCAATGCTCCAAGTCACTTTATTTTATATGCACTCCATAAAAGTGCAGTCTGCGAAGTTCTTTAACAAGACCCATTCAAGTTACTTACGTAACGCGCATTGAGCTTATTTATCGTTCTATCGAGGGCATAGATTGCCAGCGTTTTCCCTGCGAGTGCTGTTAACGTCCCTGATATTTCTGCGAACGAAATGCACGGCTGCAATGTTTTACGTTAGGCGTGTCTTAAGAACAATCGCTACACTGACCAATCACACACAAGCGAATAAAGAGAGCAAAAAGAGAAATCGGGGATTGAAAATATCGAGTGGATACAAATCCATGCGCCGTGCCCGATAATAATAAAGTAAGAATGTGCACACACGGGTACGTGCGCTCGCAAATATTCGACTTGTTGTGCAGTTTCGAGTGCATCGATGAAAACTCACGGAACTGAGATCGATAAGCTGATAGCGGACGCAACTGGCACAATGCAGTGTATTAATGGCGTGCAATTCATAATTGTTGTAGGCAGACACGGTTTATACAGTTTTCAATTCGTTCTCGCTGTCAGTGAATTCGCGGAATCACGGCACTCGTACGTTGGTGCTTTGAAATGTTGTTTTCCCATGTCAACTTATAAAATAGCAGTAGCCAGATTCGAGAGACATTGCCGATATTTTCGGCGTGTGAAATGGAGGGGCTGAGGTATAATACACGCATGCTGTTTGTTTTTAAAACAATACGAGTAAAATACAAAACGATATTATATTGTGGAATCAGTTGCTAATTAATAAAATTGAAATTGAAATTGAAATTGAAATGGAAATGGAAATGGAAATGGAAATGGAAATGGAAATGGAAATGGAAATGGAAATGAAAATGGAAATGGAAATGGAAATGGAAATGGAAATGGAAATGGAAATGGAAATGGAAATGGAAATGGAAATGGAAATGGAAATGGAAATGGAAATGGAAATGGAAATGGAAATGGAAATGGAAATGGAAATGGAAATGGAAATGGAAATGGAAATGGAAATTGAAATTGAAATTGAAATTGAAATTGAAATTGAAATTGAAATTGAAATTGAAATTGAAATTGAAATTGAAATTGAAATTGAAATTGAAATTGAAATTGAAATTGAAATTGAAATTGAAATTGAGATTGGAAATTAGAATTTCAGCTAAAATATTTGATAGGTAGGTATGTGAAAATATTATGGACAGTTTCAGTTAACAAAAATAAATTTTTTTTCTTCTTGGGAGACGTTTATCTGGACTGCTTTGTGACAAATTTCAACCATAACTATTTGAATTATTCGTACGCAGGACAACGGAGAAATTATTTTCTTTTAATTTCAGATTATTGTACAGCACCAATGATTTAAATTAAGTATGCGCAATTAAACGAGTTTAATAATTGAATCTTTTCTGATACGCCGTTTCAAACGTAAACCGAGTCATGTAGTAATGCCGTGGAATTTGACTAAATTAAACTTCAATGGAATCTAGAAAACCGCGCGTGCTAACTAACTAAATTAAGGTCGCCTTTGCTTTATATCGCACATTTTCCCTCGGTTTTCTCTTTCGACATTTTTTGCGGTTCAGCGAGCTTTACGAAGTTTCGGGAAGCTTGCAACGCAAACCCGTGTTCCCAAGTTTCAACTGCTTTAAACATGAATTGGAGAAAGTACCTACATTTAATATAATACAGCACAGTTTATAAGCAACCTGTAGTAAAACTGCACACGCCAAGGATAAACTGGACGTGCTAAGTTTTTCGCTGATAGTTCGAGGCGAAACGCTTTAACAAGCACGTGTGAAAAGACTATGTTAAGGCTGTTTTTGAAAATAGTTGCGTGAGGTAAAAACATGTTCACGCAACGATGACTCTGTGACGTTTAGTATTTTTTAACGAAGTTAATTTTCTATTTATAAGAAATACATAAACATATACCTATATCTTCAGCTGCATCCAAAAAGTTAAAGAAACAGAAATAATATAATTTCCCAATAAACGGCAAATAAAATAGGTTTCGAGTAACAATCTGAGCCGGTTGAAAGTTCATTTATTATTATCCCAAGCTATTTCTTTGCCTCTTACCATTTTTATTACTTACTACGTAATTCATCTAGAAAGTAATCCGGACATTTTTAAATTCTTGAGGATACAACTCTTGGAACAGATTTCTTTTCGGACGAGTACACAATGGCTGCATAAAGGAGGCTACTTAAGACGACATTACCGCTAAGTAATTTTCAATTAAATGATCGAAGGCTCAGCGTGTACTCGTTCGAGTTTGCATAATGTGAGCCTAACATAACAGGAGGCATACTTACCGGTGACGAAACTGCGACGTTACTCAGCGCTTTCGACGATACCTTTCGGTTAGACAAGAAGCATCGCATGCTTTACGGAAACGTACTCGCGCGTCGACTATAGTGGATTATTTAATTAATTTCTAGCACTGGAACGGATAATGATGTCCAATACTGATAATATTATTTCGCCCACCATTTTCATGAATAGTATTTTTGGAAGAATGGTTTTATTTAAATATTTAAAACATGCAGTCCCATTTAAATTTTAGCAAGAAGGTGAAATTCATTGGTGTGAAATATAAATGAAGCATCAGTTCCAATCCAGATTAATAGTATAAATTTATTTCTTCTGAGCGAAATTCTACGAAGTACAAAAAATGTAGGCAGCATTCTACTAAGAAACAAAAATAATCGAGGAAAAGCCATTGTAATAATGGTTGGGTTTACATTATTATTGGTATAAATAATAATATAATGGTGTTTGCACTGCTGAGTGGCAGTAGCAGACGTGTGCGAGCACTGGCGAACGAGAAATTCTGTATTTTCCGAGAGCCATGTTTAGGTTAACGTAATATGCCTTCGGGCAGTCATTCCTAAATTTAATGAAGCATAAGCAAGCCTAATCAGACCGAGTCACGAGCAGCTCGCGTCGTCGCCTGCAGCGTTAACTTAACTCGTTGAAACGCGCCGAACGCCTCCGTAAATTGCAACTCGACGCAGCTCGCGACAATCTTAGTGTACCGTGAAATCATGGACACATTCTACTGTGTCTCATAAGCGTGATTTTTATAATTAAACTGCGCGTCTGTAACCGTGCACGAACGTTTAGAAAATATATTGTATAATGATTTAAGTATCTACATAGAACACGTTTCACCGTACACCAGTAATATTCTTATATTAAAGATATTAAAGAAATATGAAGTAGATCACAGAATTGCACAGAAATACATCAAAGTTAGCCTAATTTTGAATCTACAATATGGATAATAAGTTTCACATTTCCAGTAGGTTTATTTTTTCGACAAGTTTCTAAAATTAATGGAAATAAATTCTGAAACTCGCGATAAAGAAGTGAGAATTACAGAATTTAATTAAAGTATTTGAATTTCATTTGATCGGTGTTTTCGTCTCAACATTTTATTATCTGTTTAAAGCAATCGAAATAATTTTTAAGAGGACACTTTGGGTATATCCTTAACAGCATGGTGTACAGTGGAATACATACATACAGGGTGTCCCAGAATTGAGGGACATCCCGGAACATGCAATATCCTGATGCAAAAAGACATCGAAAAGTCCTTAGCCGTTTTGGGATCCGGGGTTTCGTTTTCGAGATATTAACAAAAAACCCCGACCAATCAGAGCGCGCGCCTTCCGCTGGAGGTCCCGCGCTAGCGTGGCCGCGCGCCGGGCCGCGCTGCGACTACGAACAAGCAAGGCGGCATGCATCGAAGGAAATTGCGTAGAATGGTAAATGAAAAAGACGTAACAAAAAAATCCAACCTTTTGCCATGGTTTGTTTGCCATTTAAAGTGAATAATGAATAAAGGATAAATGGATGAAAATCATGTGTAACGTAAAGAAACGAATACAATATTTTTTTTTAGAAAAATCGAAAATAATAATTATTTTGAGTGAGGGGATAAGGAGCACGTAAATTTCCTTTTTTTAATAACGTACAAACGAAAAGGTAATGCAACAGGGAACGAACGAAAAGTGATCGTAGTTCGTTATTGTGATAAAAATCCGTAGTTGAATAACGGCCAACACTGTTGTTGATAATTAATAAGTTGGTTTAAAAACTCGGAAGAAAAATTTACGTACGGAAATTTTGAGAATTATCTCCGGAAATGAGCCGTAGCCTGCGTTAAATTTAAAAAATAATAGTCGCCAATAATGTAACTAAAACTCACCCTTTCGGAAATCCACCTGCAGCTTAAAAACCTGGGTGACTAGGTCACTGAACCGATCCTGGTCATCGCCGAGTGCACAGCTGATCTCAGGTAGACGACACCATCCAAAATTAAGGGTGGCAACGTCAAGTGCGTCCGGGTTAATGCACCGAATATTCACTTCACTGCACGGCTACTAACACTGATCACTTAATTTATTTTTCATGAAACGTGTTGTTGCTACGTTCTAAAAATTGGTGGAAATGAATTTTTACTTGGCGTTCGGAGCCGTGGGTAATTCCCGCGCAAATTCTCACGCTGCAGCACTTGCGTCCTCGTTGTTCGGGGGGTACACACAGAACATCGCGTAATACTCTCGAGCAGAGAACATTTGTCTGCGACGCGATTGCTAACTGCTGACTGACAAGATTTTTTCCACGCGACTTCTTCTACCCCCAAATAGTTTCTCTCGTTCCATTATGAGTTGACCCCCACCAGGCCAAGAGGCTTCAGGTAAAAAGAAGCCAGCACATTTTCGGAACACACGTGTTTTGCACAAGTGCAACGAAAACTTTCACAAAAGCCCGCGCTCCGTCCTTCTACTGCCAATGTACCCATTGCTTCGAGATAGAAAACAGACACCACGTGTATCGGTTCGAAAGGGTCCGAAGAGAAGAGAAACAGAAAGTCTTCGAGTTGCTATAAAGAAAAAAATCCTGCTTCCTGTTTCCCTTTTCCGATACCCTGAGTTCACGTCTGCTACGAGGCGGAACCAAGTAAGTCATAAATTATCCGAAACTGTAGGAAACCGTTCTCTACCGCCGACCTGCGGGACAATACGGTCATAAACCGCGACCCTGGCGAAATGCTCTGGCTGATCAGCCTGATTAATTTTGGAGAACTAGAAATTACAGAGTATTATCCAGCATCAATACGTCTCGCGGAGAGACACAGGAAAAGAAGGGATAGTCCGCTGACTGCGCGTAGTCCCGCCTGCTTCGTCCTACCCTCAAATTAAAGACGGATCCCTTGTCTCTCGAGTATAAACACGTGCTCGAATTTCAAAACACAAGCACGCGTCGACGTATTCGGTGCGAGAGACTGTGGGCTTGAGGTCCGATTGGCCCCAAACTAACCAATCTGCCCTGCATCCCTCCCAAACGGCCACTGTCCTTAAGAGGCCCTCTTCACAGCGATATCTCCTCCACAAGGCCCACCTTCTCTCGCACGGAATACGTCGACGCATGCTTTTGTTTGGAAATTCGAGCGCGTGTTTAGACACGAGAGATAAGCAGGCCCGATTGGTTAGTTCAGGACCAATCTCCTCCCCAAGGCCCACCTTCTCTCGAACGGAATACGTCGACGCATGCTTTTGTTTGGAAATTCGAGCGCGTGTTTAGACACGAGAGATAAGTAGGCCCAAATGGCTAGTTCAGGACCAATCGAACTTCAAGCCCGCCTTCTCTCGCACGGAATACGTCAACGCGTATCGTCCCTGAATTGGGGGACAACCCGGGACATGTATTATCCTGATGCCAGAAGACATCGAAATGTCCTTTACCGTTTCACGTCGAGGTCACGGTTGTAAAAATCAGAAAAAGTACTACCACATTCGCTGATATGTTTTCTGTAAATTAAGCTTATTTCTAGAGTAATGCAGCTGATATTAACGTCGCAGTAACCTGTTAAAGGCCCCGTGGTGCGCCCCGTCTCAGGTAAAGCAACCGCGCGCGATTACAGTCAGCTGACCGTACCGCTACCATCCCACATTTCTTCAGTGAGGTCAAAAAACAGATCGACAGAATTTCAGGAGAATTTTACTAACCCACTCTTGGCCAATGATACTGTTTTTATAATAATCAGATTTATAAGTTCCAGCTTGTCCTTATCTTGATTATTTGTTGAAAAAGTGTCATTGCTCAACGGAAACCACGAGAAGGTGGTGGGCTTTTTCCATCAGGAGAGGATAAGGATGGGTCAGGAGGATGGCATGGATAAGAGTCAAATGACGGGGCTAACGGTTGGAAGTAAGAAGGCCCGGTCATAAATTTTAAACCCTACTGACCGGCCATGTACCTTAATTCTTTTGATTGCCGGACTTCCCACGTTTCTGTATTACTTCTTTGACATTGTTTCTGACCAGTCGTAAAAATTAACTGCGTTGGTCGTCAACGTAGTCTAAAGAAGGACGCGGTTTATGACCGTATTGTTCCCTGAGTCGACGGTCGAGAACAGTGCGCCCCGGTCACCATGTTGTCCCACCCGATAATGAAGCAGTATACCGATTAACCCCTTAGTATTCGAAATGAGTTTTACGAACGAAACAAAGGGCGGAGAGGATAGAAACGAAACGCACTGTCAATAGCACCCCCGTGGTACGTTTCCTGACTTACCCTCATAATAAATTTTATAACGAAATGATCATAACGTTTTCGCCTAACCGACACCGTTCCTTCGCCTGTCTATCCCTTCCACAACCTATCTCTTTGTTTTCCAAATATTGAAATGACCAATAATGTACCTATCTTCGAGGACGTTGTGGGGGCACGACTGGTAATACCTGGCATGGGACAGTCAGAACTGTTTCTGGAGCGAAAGCGAACGGATTTTAACAGAGCTATCATCGTACATTTGGCAGACAATGTATACCAACGAAGAGTATTACGATATGTTCGTGGTGTACGGGAGCTGTGACACCAACATCGTGGCTGCTGTACGCGCATACAATGAGAAGTTTCCCAATCGGCGTCCCATAACCAGGAAAATAATGACGGGGTTGATATGGAACGTAAGAAGGACTGGTCAATTTCGTTCTGATAACAGTACGAGGGGAAGAACAAGAAGCAACGAGTCCGTGGAAAATGAGGAAGCAGTGATCGATTTCGTGGAAGAAAATCCAACAATAAGTGTGCGTGACATTGAAAGAAGATCAGGAATACCGAAATCGACGGCACATCGTATTTTACAAGAAGAAGGATTGTATCCATACCACCTGCATCGTGTACAAGCACTACTGCCTCGCGACATGCCAGTTCGAGTGGCGTTTTGTCAGTGGCTCTTGAACGCGTATGAAGAAAATCCAGACACCTTAAAAAGGATTCTGTGGACAGACGAAAGTACGTTCACGCGAGAAGGTGTTTTTAACACAAGAAATTCACATGTGTGGAGTTATGATAATCCACATGCAACCACCATCAGAAGTTATCAAACTCAGTGGACCCTCAACGTTTGGGCTGGGATAATTGGTGATCACATTTTGGGCCCTTTCTTTCTACCATCAAGATTGACAGGTGAGGCGTATTTAAATTTTTTGGAGAACGATTTGCCGATTGTTTTGGAAGATGTTGCGTTGGATGTGCGGCGGAACATGTGGTACCAGCAAGATGGAGCTGGACCACACTTTGCGAATATTGTGAAGGACTTTTTAAATAATGTCTACGCGGGTCGTTGGATAGGTCGTGCAGGTGCAATAAATTGGCCACCACGATCTCCAGATCTTACTCCCTTGGACTTTTTCCTCTGGGGGTATGTAAAACATAAGGTATACTCCATTGAAATTGATACCGTAGAAATATTACGACAACGGATAATCGCGGCATTTGAAGCTATTAGAGAACAAGGGGTGTGCGAGAATGTTCGCAATTCCTCCATCAGAAGGCTTCAAAAGTGCGTAGAGACAGAGGGAGACCTGTTTGAACATTTATTGTGAGTAGTGTAGTGCAGCAGAGTGTACATTAATAATACCAGTGAGTGAGTGAGTGAGTGAGTGAGTGAGTGAGTGAGTGAGTGAGTGAGTGAGTGAGTGAGTGAGTGAGTGAGTGAGTGAGTGCTGGTTTTTAGTGAAGTGAGTGCTGGTTTTTAGTGAAGTGAGTTACATACACTAAGATAATTCCACGGAAAATCGATCACTGCTTTCTCTCCATAATTCGAATTTTATTGAAATTGGGACACGATATAAGTACTTTCGACTGCCTTCTTACTTCCAACCGTTAGCCCCGTCATTTGACTCTTATCCATGCCATCCTCCTGACCCATCCTTATCCTCTCCTGATGGAAAAAGCCCACCACCTTCTCGTGGTTTCCGTTGAGCAATGACACTTTTTCAACAAATAATCAAGATAAGGACAAGCTGGAACTTATAAATCTGATTATTATAAAAACAGTATCATTGGCCAAGAGTGGGTTAGTAAAATTCTCCTGAAATTCTGTCGATCTGTTTTTTGACCTCACTGAAGAAATGTGGGATGGTAGCGGTACGGTCAGCTGACTGTAATCGCGCGCGGTTGCTTTACCTGAGACGGGGCGCACCACGGGGCCTTTAACAGGTTACTGCGACGTTAATATCAGCTGCATTACTCTAGAAATAAGCTTAATTTACAGAAAACATATCAGCGAATGTGGTAGTACTTTTTCTGATTTTTACAACCGTGACCTCGACGTGAAACGGTAAAGGACATTTCGATGTCTTCTGGCATCAGGATAATACATGTCCCGGGTTGTCCCCCAATTCAGGGACGATACGCGTTGACGTATTCCGTGCGAGAGAAGGCGGGCTTGAAGTTCGATTGGTCCTGAACTAGCCATTTGGGCCTACTTATCTCTCGTGTCTAAACACGCGCTCGAATTTCCAAACAAAAGCATGCGTCGACGTATTCCGTTCGAGAGAAGGTGGGCCTTGGGGAGGAGATTGGTCCTGAACTAACCAATCGGGCCTGCTTATCTCTCGTGTCTAAACACGCGCTCGAATTTCCAAACAAAAGCATGCGTCGACGTATTCCGTGCGAGAGAAGGTGGGCCTTGTGGAGGAGATATCGCTGTGAAGAGGGCCTCTTAAGGACAGTGGCCGTTTGGGAGGGATGCAGGGCAGATTGGTTAGTTTGGGGCCAATCGGACCTCAAGCCCACAGTCTCTCGCACCGAATACGTCGACGCGTGCTTGTGTTTTGAAATTCGAGCACGTGTTTATACTCGAGAGACAAGGGATCCGTCTTTAATTTGAGGGTAGGACGAAGCAGGCGGGACTACGCGCAGTCAGCGGACTATCCCTTCTTTTCCTGTGTCTCTCCGCGAGACGTATTGATGCTGGATAATACTCTGTAATTTCTAGTTCTCCAAAATTAATCAGGCTGATCAGCCAGAGCATTTCGCCAGGGTCGCGGTTTATGACCGTATTGTCCCGCAGGTCGGCGGTAGAGAACGGTTTCCTACAGTTTCGGATAATTTATGACTTACTTGGTTCCGCCTCGTAGCAGACGTGAACTCAGGGTATCGGAAAAGGGAAACAGGAAGCAGGATTTTTTTCTTTATAGCAACTCGAAGACTTTCTGTTTCTCTTCTCTTCGGACCCTTTCGAACCGATACACGTGGTGTCTGTTTTCTATCTCGAAGCAATGGGTACATTGGCAGTAGAAGGACGGAGCGCGGGCTTTTGTGAAAGTTTTCGTTGCACTTGTGCAAAACACGTGTGTTCCGAAAATGTGCTGGCTTCTTTTTACCTGAAGCCTCTTGGCCTGGTGGGGGTCAACTCATAATGGAACGAGAGAAACTATTTGGGGGTAGAAGAAGTCGCGTGGAAAAAATCTTGTCAGTCAGCAGTTAGCAATCGCGTCGCAGACAAATGTTCTCTGCTCGAGAGTATTACGCGATGTTCTGTGTGTACCCCCCGAACAACGAGGACGCAAGTGCTGCAGCGTGAGAATTTGCGCGGGAATTACCCACGGCTCCGAACGCCAAGTAAAAATTCATTTCCACCAATTTTTAGAACGTAGCAACAACACGTTTCATGAAAAATAAATTAAGTGATCAGTGTTAGTAGCCGTGCAGTGAAGTGAATATTCGGTGCATTAACCCGGACGCACTTGACGTTGCCACCCTTAATTTTGGATGGTGTCGTCTACCTGAGATCAGCTGTGCACTCGGCGATGACCAGGATCGGTTCAGTGACCTAGTCACCCAGGTTTTTAAGCTGCAGGTGGATTTCCGAAAGGGTGAGTTTTAGTTACATTATTGGCGACTATTATTTTTTAAATTTAACGCAGGCTACGGCTCATTTCCGGAGATAATTCTCAAAATTTCCGTACGTAAATTTTTCTTCCGAGTTTTTAAACCAACTTATTAATTATCAACAACAGTGTTGGCCGTTATTCAACTACGGATTTTTATCACAATAACGAACTACGATCACTTTTCGTTCGTTCCCTGTTGCATTACCTTTTCGTTTGTACGTTATTAAAAAAAGGAAATTTACGTGCTCCTTATCCCCTCACTCAAAATAATTATTATTTTCGATTTTTCTAAAAAAAAATATTGTATTCGTTTCTTTACGTTACACATGATTTTCATCCATTTATCCTTTATTCATTATTCACTTTAAATGGCAAACAAACCATGGCAAAAGGTTGGATTTTTTTGTTACGTCTTTTTCATTTACCATTCTACGCAATTTCCTTCGATGCATGCCGCCTTGCTTGTTCGTAGTCGCAGCGCGGCCCGGCGCGCGGCCACGCTAGCGCGGGACCTCCAGCGGAAGGCGCGCGCTCTGATTGGTCGGGGTTTTTTGTTAATATCTCGAAAACGAAACCCCGGATCCCAAAACGGCTAAGGACTTTTCGATGTCTTTTTGCATCAGGATATTGCATGTTCCGGGATGTCCCTCAATTCTGGGACACCCTGTATATCGGTGATGAATAATCACATGTCGCCCCGACGATTATTCACCCAAAGCAATGATGAATTAAGACGCACGCCTCTGAGAAGCGCGCGCGCGCGCGCAGTTTAGACGGAACGTGGCCAATTTATCACGAACAAGCGTCGTTACACGCAGCCAAATACAAGCAAGTTTAATCAAGCTTAATCAAATGAAATCACGATTAACTCACATCGTTGCCCGGGGGCAGCAATTCGGCTCATCGCGTCAGATGACTCCGTAAATTCTCCCAATTCGATGGAGCGCGCAATCACTGAAACTGTCTCGCCAACGGGAACCGCATTTACCTACATAAGGCGAGAACTTTGCGCGCGTTACTTCATACTACAGATCAACACTCAAGTGCTTCTCAGACCGTCCCGTCGAAGCCATCGATTTCTCATGGTCAGGCAAACAATGCGTAAATTATTCAAGTTCTGTAAAACTGAACAGAAGAAAGTAGCCACGGTGAAGCGAGCGGTTCTCGATGCACTGGAAACCACACTTCTGCGTAACCGCTTTCTTCTACTTAATCTCACTTTCTTCTGTTCAGTGTAACATGGGTAGTTGGTCAATTAGAAACCATCGAGGCATAGAGTAACGAGAAACTACATTTTCGAAGCAGCATCTAGTGGAAGTGGCTTCTGGTGATTTTTATGAAATCCTCACCTTGCGGGGAAAGTACAAACCGTTTAACCAAACAGGGAATAGACTGGGAAACTAACGATTCCTAGTGTTTTGTAAGAAATTCAGTCTTTAATTTCGACATACGTGGACGTTTTGAAGCGTAACAAATCGTTTTCTAATTTTTATTTTACCATATACATATAAAATTTATTTTTGAAATGTTGTTACTCCTTTTTAGATTTGGAGCGTCTGAGGGAAGCTGTTGGGGATTGAACGGATTTGCGAGCGTTCGCCCGTGGACACTGGACAGTCGAAGAATTGGAATAAGTCACGATTAACGCGCGCAAAGCGCGGAGGGACACGCTGGTGGACTACGTAAATTGTAGCGTCGATACGATGCGTAACGAACCGATGCTACCAGCTTCGGACCTGTTCGGAATGGTGTACGCAGACGTCCCGCGCGTGTAATTAGGGAACATACGTGCCTCGCTTGACAGTTCGTTGTATTCGACCAAGTGTTTTCACGCCGATTCGCAAGGGAGGCTCCAATTCAAGCCGACCCTAACTGTGTTCGCGCTCGTTTGCATAGGAAATTGATCGAAATAAATTTTTTAAGGAGTCTGCGACGCGAAAATTTCAGTGAATGGGGACCATTTCAGATCACGCATCAACTTTGCTTATTTTGTTTACTAATGGTAAACAGAATTCAAAGAATTAATTGATTCCTTCGCAATTTGGTGTAGTAAATAGTATAGTATATTTATAAATTTCAGGGAAATATGATTGCGCGTTGACAGAAATATGGAACCTTTGTGATGCAGCTGTGAATGGTTATTAAAAAAAAGGAGAGCTGTTTCATGTTTCGAAGGCGATAGAAGTGGAATTAGATTTATAAATGTGAGGCACAAGTAGGTCGATGCTGGCTAGAATTCCTTCGATTCCTGCGTTTCGATAGCAATTGCAGGGAGGCTTTCGTTTAAACTAGTACCTAATGGTGTCTGTTTAAGAGCTTCCCGATAATGTGATGAGCTTCAAGCATTAAGAAATTGATAAGTTTTGAAGGGAAATCGATAACTACTTGAGAGAATTCTGTTGCGGTGGTTTTGAAGGTATCAGTTTCAAAATAATTAGTATTTCCTTAATGATTGCCAAACTTTACTTTGGACTTGTTTTGTTCGACGACTCTATCCGAATTTGATGCAAACGATCGCTGAATGAGAACACATTTATCTTATAATAAAACAGAAGCTGAAAACTACTTAAAAAACCTCTAATATTTGCCTCTAATGTTATGATTAAAAACAGCCCCTTCTAATATTCTGCGATTGTACATGAAGAAAATTTAAAATTGGAGGTGTATTGGAGCTACTAATTTTAAGTACTTAATTAGAATATAATTATAATTTCTAGTTCCTCAGAATAATTCATTAATGCAGTGGCATTTTTTTTTGCAAAAAATATAAGGAATTCAAATATCCGTTTTCCTCCTGTTTCCGTGCAGTTTCTCGTGCAGATTTGCTAAAAATCGTCGTTGTTAAAAAATGTAGAAATTTTGCATGTAGGTATTCCGTGACTTGATCGGATTGGAAAACACGGCCATGAGATTGTGACAACCGGTTGAAAGGGTTATTCGACCTTCATTCCGGCCTTTACCACATTCCAACCAGCGCCGTGAATTCCACTCCTTGTTTCGACGTGACCCCATAAACTTGAGGGCCACCAATAGGGCCCCGAACTCGAGGATCGACTTGGCCAGATTATTAGTAAAATAACTGGGGAACGTAATGGAGCAACGGGAGTCCTAATACTCACGTTTGCACAACGACAGTATCTTTAATATAATACACAGAAAAACCAATTAAAGCTACAGCATAATAAAAATTCATAAATATTATGCAATCGCAAATCGCAACACTCAAAGGAAACCTGTTTACCATACGCTTTATTCCATTCTGCGCATCATAATAACAATCTCGGAGAAACATTCACAGCTAAGTACGCAGATATTCACAGAGCTCCGATTAAAAACCGCAGTACAAGCGAGTCTTTTAAATTTTCCCGCGACGCGTCGACCAATCGACGCGAATCGGAGCGCGGACCTTGACGACAGACGTCAACATATTCGATCCGTACCGATAGATCCAAGTACACCGGCCTGGTCGAACGTTGTAACGAAGAGGAAAATACGGTACTTAACTTTTCGCGTGGAACGGAACGTTATCGTCCGGCCGTAGATCTCGGAGCACCGTGTTGACTACCCAGCGTCGTTGGCACGATTATTTCGCGGGCCCGTAAAGTAGCGTGCTTTTGCAACGTGGTCGCGCCGAGTCCTCGCGATCCGGCCCGAACGCGGCCGTTCGGGCGAATCGGCAGCGGTCGGCTGGTCTGCAGCGACACCGCGGCTCGGAAGGGGTTCAGTCGCTTCGCGCTAGCCGTACCGCATGTGTTGCCTTTCATCGTATCCCTTCGTCGCGATCGTGCCCCCGTCGTGCAAACCAGCGGAACACCAGCGATAGTTTCGTGTGTCGATTGTTGATCAAGCTTCCCTTCTTCACCTGTGATCTTTACCGAGAGAGAGAGAGAGAGAGAGAGAGAGAGAACGTGCTTGCTCCATTTGGTGTTGACAAGTTTCATCCGTTCATCGAGCCCGCGGGAGCTGATTTCGTGATCACCGGCTCGGCCCACCGGCTGTGGTGAGTATCGAAAGCGCGCGATGTCTTCCTTTTAAATTTCGCGCCGCAGTTCACACTCGTCGCGTCGAGTTAACGCGGCGTAGTTTGGCTGTCAGCAGCGTTTGTGATTGTTCCTTTTCGCGGTGTGCCCTGCCAATAGGCAGTGTTTATTATGAGCCTTTTTTCGGGGGATTGTAATAATCGTTAGTGGTAACTCGCGGTGCGTGACTCGATCGCGTGATGGGCTATCCTTTTTGCTGTTTCTCTGGCCAAGTACATACATACAGCACTGCTGCGAGACGAACGCGTAATTCGTCCTTGATTCTTGCGCAGGCTGTTGATTCGCAAAATTTCTACCATAAGGTGTACCTTCTTTCTTCAGTGTTGTTGATACTGTGATTGTGGGTTCGTAGATTTTTGGGAACATATGACGATAAATGTTTATGTGTGTTTATATTGTGTTTAATTTGAAAACATGTTGGCAAGAGTTTTAAGGTTGTTTGAAATTTAAGGGAAGAAGACACTGAAATTTTGAAATCCGAAAATATTTGAGACATGCGGAATTCCTCTTGAGGGTAGGAAGTAGGTTTGGAGTAAAGCCCTTATGCCAGTCTGGAGTTCTGGACTCAGTTTTAATCATTGCTTTTCATAGAATTTACATTACGTTAAATTTGGTCTCATGTTACTCTTGAAGCGTGCCAAGCTGCAAGAGAATCAGACCAACAGTTTTGCGCAAGGAACATTAAATATATTAAAAAAGTAAGTTTTGAGATAAATGCATTTTAAATGTAAACAGCATAAATTCCAGACCATTTTTCCTTTTTGTATACTCTAAAATCCACCTGGTTGATACACATCCTCATCAATCTTGCTCTATGGTCTCTTCCTCTCAGCAGCAATTTTCTTTGTGTTTTGTTTCTTCTTAAAGCGGTTTCTTGTAGTGGATTGCTGTTGTGCACTGCAGCTTTCTCTTCTGTTGTCTCTGTTTCTAGCTATACTTATAGCTGTTTCAGAGACAACTTTCCCAGCTGTTTGTTTCCTTACTGTCAATGAGCCTTCACAACCCATATTAAATTCTGAAACAGCACGTGCCACAGCTACTTCAAGCCCCTTGCCTTCGATACAAATGTTGTCTCTTCGGGCAGAATCTCCACACTTTTGCACCAAGAGATTCATTTGCATTTTGAGTGCCTCCCTTACAGCACCGTGCCATCAAATTTTCATTTAACACTCTTTCGTATAGGAAGGGGTTTCACTTTGGTGGCGACATCTTCGGACAGCTCGAGTGACATGCGTGTGTGGCTCATTGGTTTTCATCTAATACTTTTTGCTCGATTGTAAAAGCACCAGGATTGCTTGCCCTTAGGACATCTGACATGGTTAGGTTTGCTGTCTGTAGAGCTACAGTGATACAGCATCTTCCATGGCCTTTACATTTGGCATATTTCTTTACAATAGCATTTCTGTAACATTAGAAGTAAATTGTAGCAACCCGACAGAAAATATCCAATTGATAAAATATAGTATGTTTTCTGCAATCGCTTTACAACCTGTAATATGTTGTCAATTTGTCAATGGTAGATTCCTTGAGTGTGCCTTCACCCTTGCCACCAAGTGTCACATTTTTGGCTCGCCACTCTTTGACAACATTTCTAAGGCCAGTACCCATGCGCTTCGCAACGGGGTTTACACATTCTTCTTTCTGGATGTCAATGTCAGGACCGTACACTTGCAAACTTTGAAGATAGGTGTGGGTCTTTGCATCGCCATCATCTGATAACATTGTGGTGTATCGCATGTTACAATGTTCCCATGGATCTCTTCCACATTGCTTCAGCAGCTGCGATCTCCATCCTTCCGGAGGATCCTTCAAAATTTACCTAAAAGAATAAATGCGTCCATATACATATACATATACATATACATATACATCTTATCTTCTTATCTTCTTATCTTCTTATACTATAAAGCGGAAAGTGTGTGTTTGTCTGTCGCCGAAAAACTTTCTAACGGTAAAGTCTGGGGTCACGAAAGGTATCTCGGCTCATTATGCCTGGCTAATCCAGATGAATATGACTATTTTCAGCTCGCTACGTCCTTCCCTTCTCGAGTTATTAGTTAAAATAAACGAATAGTGTCTACGATTCCAAGCCGCCGATGGCTCGCGAGAGAGAGACACAGCGTAGGCACGTGAAAGACGAAACGAGACAGTGTATCTCTCTACGTAGCAGACGGTAACGCCGCGCGACTCATTCGTCACCTCTCGCTCGCTCTCGGGTACCTCGGGTACCTCGGGTTCTCTCACTCTCGACCGAATGATTCCAAGAAGTGGTGCGGATAGCGACGACCGCTTAACGCATACATTGTTGAGAATGTTTGGATGATCCCAGAGCAAGAGATTCTCAATAAATAATTTGTGGATGACTGAATTAGTGAAATTGATTTGTTTTCAAGTTTCTTTCTTGCAAGCATCAACTTTTTTTTCAGGGAAATATTATTTGGGACGGTATAATTATAATCTAAATTACGGGCGAAGCCGGGTAATAAAGCTAGTATACATATACATGCAAATACATATTTTTCTTTTTTTTATGGATATATCAAAATTATATCCGTACACAAAACTTACTTGACATTCTCCAATTTCCACATGCACTTTCTTCCATTCGACAAATTCTGGTGAATCTGCTTCGAATTCAGTTGTTCGTATCCGCGCACATGTGGCAATACTTTGACATCACTTCGTAATCCACAACGAGGCCTGTCGTTATGTCTATGACAAAGGCGATGCCATGGAGGGAAGTATGTCCCCTCTTGTGCCATGATCCATCGAATGACATCTGCGTATCGAGCACTTCACCTTCGTCGACAGTGTGCATGTTTCTCACAACTTGGCACGACTTCCGGAGAACACTTTCCTTCAATTCTTTATTTATTTCTTGAATTTTTTCAAGGTGTGTTTTCCACCATGCTGTTGATGAAAGCACATTGATACCGGATTCCATTGCAGCGTAACCAGCTCCCACAGAGACAAAAGCATCCAGCATTTTCCTATTTATCAAGAAAGGTGGTCTTTTTGTGCTTTCATCGGTGCTTATTCTGGGGCTGGTGTAAGTTTGCCCAATAATTTCCTCCAAACTGGTACATCTTGCAGTCAATTTTCTTGTGAATCCCTATATGTATGTAAAGTGACCAGATTTCCAACTTCAGAATTCAGGATGATTGGTCAAGGAGGGATAAAGAACTTTTTTTATAAACACAAAAATATGTGTAAGGAATTTTCTATAGTTAGAAACCTAATCGAGGCAGAGTAACATTGTAATAATAAGAACGTGCGTTTTAGAATCGTGAAACGCATTTTGGCAATTGGTGAAAATAAACAATGTCAAGGCCACGCAGTTAATTTGGATTTCCCAAAACACTAGCCAGCGGTTGAACATACTCAAAGAGCTAAATAACAGAGAAATATACCGAAAAACGAAGGTTTTGCTTTTCGGCTATTTCGCAAGGTTTTGGAAAAATAGGTTTTTCTGGTAGAAAGGCAACACTGAATGTCAAACCATGTTGTGTACGGTTGAACAAGGGTTCAGACTTGCCAAAAATGCAGGGAAAAAAAAAATCTGAAAAATGGTGGAAAATCGCGATTTCTTCAATGTCCTCTTCCCTTAACCTGCTGCTACTAGTTGATAAATACGAACGAAAAATTGATTGTATTCTGTTGATAGCATTTATAATTGACATTATTGAATATGAAAGTTTTAATTAGGGTTGTATCACGAAGCAAATTTGAAATTTCGTTAAAAGTATGATAAAAAAAGAGTTCTTGCAGTTCAATTATTGTTTCGAGGACTAATATTATTGTATTCGAAAAGCGGATGAACACAGCTCAGTTAGGAATTTGTAATTTCACAAAACATCCAATAAATGGTGTTTCACCTGACAGCCTTCTAAACACAATTTTTTACACAATACAGTAATTGTAATCTCAACTATTTAAATGTCGTTCGCACTCAATTTTGGAGTACCAGATGCTTTAACTTCTGAGCAAAACTCTTCGTTACAGAAAAATCATTTCTTGTGAAATGACTCTTGTGAAAATCATTTATTTACACGAGGAACAAAGCCAATATAAGGATTAGGTACCTTTCAGTTTCCGCGTGAAATATGAACCATTTGACCAAGTATTCATGCCAGACACAGGACCTTCTTGTTTTTTTTTTTTTTTTTTTTTTTTTTTAGTACTTAATTCTTCCAAAAACTCCTTAGTTCAAATTATAAGGAATACCTATAATCTCGTTCACGGAGGCATGAACATTATAAGATTATCATCGCATCGAGTTCATATGTTCCGACGTAATAAAAGCGCCACGATTTCAAATCAAAATGCTTCGCCGCAGCACAGATACATTCATCTTCCGCATTTAACCACGTATTATGGTCTAAATACGACTCCAGTTTTTCCTGCTGGAACCACACCAGCCGTGAATTATTTGTCATTTTGTAGGAACATAAATTCTGTTTTGGTGCTGACATTTGGTAGCGTTCAATATACGTTCGGACAGTGAGTTTTCTCCTCGCGCCAATAATTTGGGGCTACGCGATATGTCACGGTGAAAAACAGAACAGCCATTTTCACGGGGACGCCTATACGCCTATACGCCTATACGTCTTCGTCAATGGAATACGATATTATCGTGATCCGATAAAATATTGCCAATAATCGTCGATATAGGTACTAGCACAGTATTGCCATTATTTTCATTGGTTAAAGTATTCTATAGAGGTGTTTGATAATTGGTTCAGGTGATTAAAGAAGTGTGAATAAAGGGGGATTGCACAAAATATAATTTTTATCATTTGAAGCTATTCTTCATTTCGCTTGCATTCTCAATTTTATTACAGGCCTACCCTAATCTGTTCCCTAAAACGTAGAAAAGTCTCTACGTAGAAATCGAAATTCATCACTATTGTTAGTTTTAGAAAAAGAGCTTGCAATACTTGATCCACTTTGTCTGGTATTTTCATAGAATTCTGTTCCATACTAATTGATTTAAGATCCGTCGTGGTTAAGGGTCTACGTTTATACTACGTGTAACACAGCAATACCACGATTCTATCGTGAATAGGGCTGTCTAAAGTTGAGTGATGAATTAAGATCTTAAGGAGGAATACGTGTTTTAACAGTAAGTTCGCAAATCTCGCGTTTACGGGAGTAGAACTTGGAGCAGTTAACTTCGCGTTTCGTGTGCCGAAAGTAAATGTTTACTTAGTTTTCATCTTTCCCCGTGTCCAGGGGGAAAATGCGCGACACACGTAAGTTCGCCGGAATGATTGATAGCCCGAGATAAAACGAAACAATCGCGCGGAGTTGCGCGCGAAACTTTTCGTGTTCCGGGCTAATCGAAAGGAGTTTCTTATCGAGGAGCACAGCGGTCGAAACTCAATTTCTGTTGAGTCACACAGCGAACTCTTGATACGTGCTCTTTTTGCAATCCCCTGTGTATCAAACTCTATAGAGATTTATATCAAAGAAGTAACCGCCTCGTTCGTGCATATGAAATCTCTCGTTTTTTTTTCTGAACTCGGAGCGTGGCGATTTATTAAGCAGCAAAAAGTCGAGGCTTCTCTTCTGCATTATTTTTCAAAAAGAATCTCCAGTTTGTTATTTAAAAGATCCTAGTTCGCGGTATGAATAATTCAGCGATGCTTCTTTATAAAAATGATTAAACTATTAACCAGCGACTAGTCCAAGACTTCGTTTTCTAAATTCAGATTCAAGGAAATCTAAGTCATTTTAATATGTAGAATTTCGTATTTGACTACGTTCTACCTTTTACTCGAGAAACTTCATTTCATATGCAGCAACGTGATAAAGCGAGCGCAGCCGAAGCATCAAAGTGAGTATTAATTCCAGCGAATAAATACTTGATAAAAAACATATGTAGAGTTAGAAGAATCGTGCGAATATTGGGGAAAGCAGGGGTAGAATTAATTATAAATGTCGAATAATCGATAGCCGATAAATTATGTTTCGATGCTCGGAGCCACCGCTAAAAATAAACACGTGTTCACTGTTTTGCATACCTACCATGAAAATTGCGGTGCGTAGTATTTCAATATTTCATGGAAAATATATTTCCAATTCATAACACTGTCGAAATACCTACTGTCCAACGGTTTTGGGCTTCTGAAATTGAAAATAACAACGAAACACCATGCAATTGTTCGAAACATTAACAAACAACAGTTTCCTTCCATATTTCTTTAAAAACATTATTCTTCGAGAAACTGAAACGCGACTAACAATAAGTAAGTTCATGGTTGAAACGAGGCTCATCGAAACGTATTTTAATTAACGTGAAACGTCCCCAGCAAGTGGTGCAGCGATGACAATTGGAAATCCCTGGTTCATTTATAGGGAAACATCTCTGAGCATTTTGAAATCTTAAGAAGGTGGTGCAGCAAGCGGTAAGACGCTGCGTTAATAACGTAGCATTGGAGGCAGACCACGGGAGATTGCTTTTCCTATTTAGGAGCATCCTCTGAAGGCCTTCCCTCGTCGCGCACTTTTTTGATTATGCAAATAAACCGTTGCACGAATATTACATTTCACTGCAAATAAGTAGCGACGTTTCAACTGATGACGTCTTAACTGGGGATTATCCCATAGGCGAAGGGAGAGTCCTTTGAAGCGATCGCTTTCAAGTTAAAAGTGCGCACCTGCGGTCCTCGTCAGTTTTATTTGACCGTCTGTTTCGGAATCTCTCTCGTTTCCTCTATTTTTCGAGGGATGTTGGAGGCAATTTATGAATCCGTGAAATGCACCTCGCTGCTTTCCCAATGAAGCGTGATACATTTTGCAATAGCGCAGTTCTTTATTAGCTCTCGCAAAATATCGCGGAGAAAGCCCTTTAGCGAGCGTTCAGAATTTTTTCCCCTTAAAGTACGAAGACGTTGGCGAACATGAATATTTGTCTTACGATATTCTCTGTCTTAAATACCTCGGCTTCAAGTTTTATGGGAATTGTCGAGGCAATTCGAACGAAGGTTGACAAAATTGAAAAGTTTCTTTGAGAAAGACCAAAGCAAGAAGTTCCTTCCAATCCCTATCGGCGACTGAAGTATATAAATATTAAATTATCCTTATAATTATCCATATAGCTATTACTTATCGATATCAAAACTTCTATCGCACTCGAACTTTTATGCTTCTCGTAATCCAGGATCACGAAAAACTGCTTCAACTTTTATTAAAGTCGGCTACATCGTACGCGGAACGTGTCCCCTGAAATTTCGAAAGAAAATTCCGCTCGCTCGGTCGAAAGGGGTCGAACTGGGGAGTGGGGTAATTTCCTCGAGCTCGAAGCACGCTTGAAACAAGCTTCATAGAGATCAGGAAACAAGGCTGATGCTTCTGCGGGGCCTTGGCAGCAATTAGAAAGCTTTAATTAGCAGAAAGGGAGAAGACAGTCGTAACGATAACGCGATACGGAAACGACTTCGGTCTTGTACGAAAGTACCATGCTTTTGTCGCTAAAATGAGCGCTACGTTCCGAGCGACCGATCAACAGACAATAATCGAGACCGTTTCATCCTCCAGGCTACCGTTCCCTTTTCGAACCTGCCGTCGTTAACAAGCGCAAAGCAACAGAATCCCGCGAACTCAAACTTTCCTGCCGAGAAAAACGTAATTTGCACGCTCGGAAAATTAATGCAGATCCCGGATAAGATTATGCTGGAGCAAAAGTAGTTGAATGCAGGCGACAAAACTATGCATATTCCATTTACAACGAGTCCGAGAAGAGTAATATCACTTTACCCGAAGCCAAGTGAAATCTTCTTCTCACTTGTAAATAGGTTTGCTAATTAGCTGCTGAGAAGCCTTGGACTCTTCGAACTTGACGATATTTTAATAATGTTTTACCCGATGTTCTTCTGCGAAAATATTGCGGTATCTTCTCTAGAGCTTTTTTCTTAAACGAAGCAGGGATACGGGGTCTCCTTTATCGCGAGTCGACTTGATTGATCACATCGGAGGCAAACAATAAAACACAATTTTTCATCGTACCAACCTAACCCATTTGTCAGCTCGTATTATAGGATAGCAGGCATTGTATTTCAAGGAGCTAAAGAACAATTTCCTCGGAAGGTGCGTCCGTTCTCATCCAGGACCATTTTATCCTCTCGCGATCGTAATTTCCTTCCTTAATCAGAGCGAATATTCGTTCTCATTGCGCGGCGTTTTATCGTTCCGAGCTCGTAATTTCCCCCCTTAAAGCGCCCGCGCCGTAGCTTCGCTTCTAATCGACGGATAATAATGGTTATCATTTTTCCCTGTTTTTCACTGCCGATGTTACGGGTTCATATACTCTAAGGAGCATTCACAAGTATGTTTCTTCCAATGGCGCGCGTAGAGGAGAGCCCAAGAGAGCTTTGTAAGAGTAAAACAACATTGCGATTTTATTCTTTAAATAAATTTTAATAATCACCTAATGAATTTTATTGAATTTCCATTAAAAATATTCTTATCCGTTCAACTCGGCTCCGCCCAAGATTAAATCCTGAAGGCGGCACTGGTTGCTTTCGTAAACATTTTTAAGCCGACCGCTTTGAGGGACTGTTAGTTTAGGGGTATGGTTACAGGCCGTGCCATAAACAAGCGACACAGCGAGCGACCATCGATGGCGTGTATCGGCGGCGAGATGGCTGTGAGTCATGTAGCCGTTGAGGAGATTTTTTACTGCGTTTGAAGAAACAGTTCTCTGTTGGCGACCGACGAAAGACGTTGGTCGGAGGAACCGTCCCGTGAGTGACCACCTGACCACGCTCTATCCGCGAGACTTGCCTTCCTATATTCTCTACAAATAATCAGTAGATCGTAATGCTACGAATTGGAAAGAAAAGGCAGAGAAATTTCACGAGCCTCGGAGTGACCTCGATCGCGTGTGTTTTGACGGGCCATCCGTTTCGTTTCGTTTCGTTTCGTTAAATGGGCATTTAGGGGCACGGAAACGAGCAACTGAAAGGATCGGAAGGAACGCTAATCGAATGTGTGTTCCCCCTTTTAAGCTGATATTGACTGGACGTCCCGTACTCGCGCGGGGATTAGTTGCGGATTTATTTCGTAGGTTCGCCGGCATAAATCAGATCGCGTTTACTGTTATGCTCGCGCTAGAATAACCGTTTGCAGCTAGATATATCGCGGCGTGCTCGCTGGAAAATCGGCAGCTGTGCTGAAAAATTTATATCTGCCTACGGTAAGCCGATTAAACATTCTCATCGATCGCTGAGAAAACTCTGCTCGGCCGTTTCGTTTTGGTGGGCCAAGGCGCAGCGAGAGTTCCTACGGGAAGGAGGGAATTTCTGAGGTGATGGTTGAGCAATAGCCTCAACTGACGTATCTGTAGTCTGGACTATCTAGCCATTCGGAACAACCGAGAAAACTGAAGTTTTATTATTATGGTAGGTAATGTATTTAATATTGACATAGAAATTAATTAAATGCTTCAGATAGGATATTTTAACCATCTGAAAAGCAGATAGGTTAAATAAATTTGACTGCTTAAAAGACGTGTGGAACTTCAAGTATTTCAACATATCTTGAAAAATGAAAACGCGCTATATTTAGGACATTTTAACTAAGGAGGGCAGTATGACGAACCTTACACGGGAAGGAAAAGAATTATTGCTAGAGGAAGAGATTTGACGCAGAAGCTTGAAATAAAAGTGTCGACGTAAGTACTGTCGACACGTTTTATTTTAGAATATACATATATGTAGAACGCTGATGGTGTTTTTGAAGCCTCGAATAATAACTTGCACAAAAGTATACCTACTCATAACATAATCTTCGATCCTGTATAGAAAAATAATTTGTTTGTGGCTATCTCAAGAACAAAATCCTTTGAAACTTTCCATGATGGGTAAATTAGAATACTACTAAATTTCACAAACTGGTATCACAGTTTTGTATGAACCGACAGAGCGAGATATTGATGTTTATTCAACGCAAGTAGGGTCCAGCTATTACCCAGAGAATGAAATATTGATCCGTCTATACGGAGTAAACGTGCAAATCCACGATTAGAAAAATATCGTGTCTTACATGAGACTTTAATCTCATGTGACAATTATTTAATTATTTTATGATTTTTTAATTATTTTGTCATTAGTTTTATACCATTAGGTTCTATATGATTTATATATTATACATAGAATATTTTCACGGTTCAAGATCTGATATAGTCAATACGAAGAATTAATTGTCAGCAAGTAGATATATGTAGGTAGAAGTCTGAAGAAAGAAGTTGCGATTGTTAATCAATCGTAGTTAGCTCGTTCTTAATTTGCCAGTATAGGTATTCTACAATAATCCACAAGAATCCATCCTCCGTTCATCTCCTTCAATTGCTGCAAGATCCACGGCGGTTGTTTTCAAACCTCTTTAGCATTGCTGAACGGAAGCATTGCTATGCAGCAAAATGACGCGGAACGTACAAACGAGAAATATGAATAATTCATGTCATAATTGCATTCATATCTGAAATTATCTCGAAACAGTCTCACCCCCGTCGACCTGTTCGACAGTATAATTGAAATAGCTGCTTGCGCTGTGCGTACAGCGCGCGAGGTCGAGATAACGTGTAATCCTAATTAAAAGCTTTCGCGGAACTTTACAGTTCTCGCCACTTACTGTTAGTTTCTTCATTTCATTACGGCATTAATGCCAGAGAAACGTACACGGCTCGCGAGTGGCGTGTAGTGCGTAAAAGTTGCTGGAAAGCTCGGAAAACTGCCGTCAAGGAAATTGCCCCGTGGTTTGGGCTCGCGTCGCTAAATCTTTTGTACTTAACAGCTCAAGGAATTCGCTTACGAGAGTCTTCGTAATTTCCTGTACTTCAAATTAACCTCCCTTTTTCCCGCCGCGTGTAAAATCTCGTGAAAATTTTCCGCAGAATAATTCGCACACTCGCTTTCCAGGTCATCGAGGTTTGAGCAAGGGTGTACGGTTGAGTTGGGTACGATTTGAAAAACGAGAGTGTCGTGCATAATTTATTAAAATTCGTCGATTTCAATGAACGCGTCGGGTTTCTGGCGCACGCAATACGGAAAATCGTTTGCGTTTCCTTTCACCAAATAATTGTATCGTAGAAGGCATTGTCTTATTGCGTGGTATTTAGAACGAGAGATCAGTGAAAGGTTCCACTGTGCGCGTTACTGCAAGGAACGATATAAGTCCTACATATTTCATTTCGGAATTGTATGCAGAAATTTGAAAGGCGCGTTATTGTATCGAGCGTCGTAATTATTAACATCTATGCTCCGCTCGAGTAGTACGTTTGAAAATGTGGACCCGTTAAAGTTCGATGCTATTTTTCAGTGAACAAGTTGGATTAAAAAAAATTGAGCCGTACGAACTCGTATCCGCTTGTCGGTTATTAAAATCGCGAATAATGAGACGAGAGGAATTTCTAGGGGCTGTAATATGGTACTCGCCATTTAATAATTATAAATCGGTTAAAACCTCGAAGCAGTTGAATTGCTTGTAGCCTGCGTACTGCGTAGTGATATGATCGGAATATATGTATTCTCCAATTAATTGAAATGAATGAAACACCAATGCTATTAAAACATAGAGGAAGCTTGGATTATATGTATTAAACTCATACGCTTATGCTATTGTTATAGGAATTATAATCGCGGAGTGTTTGGGAATTTAAATTGACTATTTTCTATTGTTATCGGGAATTAGTTAAATATGAATAAGAGACCGAACTCTTGAATTAAATGCAAATTGGTGTTTATGAAACAAATGGAAAAAACGGAATTAGAAAAGAAAGCATCCACAACAAAATCAGATTTTAATACAAGCAAAATAGGTCCGAGTTTTCGATATTAAAATTATACGCTTGCAGGTTCTTCGTGTGTTTTTCCCAAGTAATTACAACTTTAAAAAAGTAAAAAAATTACGCCAAGTACACGAAATCAAATAAATCACAAAAAATAGAAGATAATTACAAAATAAAAAAAAGTTGTGAAATGAAAATGAGCTGCAAGTACATAAAGGTGCTTTCCCGCAGCGTGCAAAGGTGACACTGTGTAACGCAATGTAAGATTCGGTGCTTTCCAACTGCGCTTAATAATATTAAGCAGATATATTTTTATAGAAATAAATATTTCAATACCAATAAATATTTTATTCAAAATACTTGGCGCTGCGAAACCGAATTGGTGTTGTTAAACTGAATACATATGTATAAACTGCATTAATCTTTTTCTTTCTTTCTTGTGCGTGCATTCGTGTGTGTGTGTGTGTGTGTGTGTGTGTGTGTGTGTGTGTGTGTGTGTGTGTGTGTGTGTGCGCGCGCGTAGGCTACGTATGATATTAGAATTAAATATATGTAGAATAAATCGTGAGTTATTGTAAATTATTAATTTACTATTAATAAGACAATTAACATTTTTTCGGTTTCGCAGCGCCAAGTATTTTGAATAAAATATTTATTGGTATTGAAATATTTATTTCTATAAAAATATATCTGCTTAATATTATTAAGCGCAGTTGGAAAGCACCGAATCTTACATTGCGTTACACAGTGTCACCTTTGCACGCTGCGGGAAAGCACCTTTATGTACTTGCAGCTCATTTTCATTTCACAACTTTTTTTTATTTTGTAATTATCTTCTATTTTTTGTGATTTATTTGATTTCGTGTACTTGGCGTAATTTTTTTACTTTTTTAAAGTTTTTTATGGGGATATCACTTCTTTTTACAAAGATAATTTGCATAGGGAATGACTTCAGATAATTTTTAATATTATATTATCATCTATTTTTTGTGATTTATTTGATTTCGTGTACTCGGCGTAATTTTTTTACTTTTTTGAAGTTTTTTATGGGGATATCACTTCTTTTTACAAAGATAATTTGCATAGGGAATGACTTCAGATAATTTTTAATATATATTATATTATATTATATTTTTTGTGATTTATTTGATTTCATGTACTTGGCGTAATTTTTTTACTTTTTTTAAGTTTTTATGGGGATAAGCTTTACTTAAAAACCCTAAATTAAAAATAATTTGCTGGTATAAAAACAAATCTCCATAAAAATTCTATTAAAAAATTTTGGCGACTTACCTTGTTAATTGAGACAATAATTCAGTGTCTTGTGTGGATTGTGGTGTAAAAACTCGTCACATTTCAGAAAATTTTGACAACTTTCCTTATTTGACACTCGCCAGGTTTATAACCTGATTGTAAGCTGTCAAAATTTGGAGTAGATTGCACAGTGAAGGTAACGTAATAGCGTTTGACGAACGAAACATGTGTTAGTTTCTGTTGGCTGAAGGTGTGCGTGTAACGCGTGTGACGAACGAAACATGTGTTAGTTTCTGTTGGCTGAAGGTGTGCGTGTAACGCGTATGACGAACGAAACATGTGTTAGTTTCTGTTGGCTGAAGGGGTGCGTGTAACGCATATGACGAATGAAACATGTGTTAGTTTCTGTTGGCTGAAGCTGTGCGTGTAACGCGTATACGTATTATGTTTGACGAAATTTGGTTGAAGAAGAAGAATCAGAAGAAAAAATTACCGTTTCCGACTGATCCATGAGACGATATTATGATATCTCTGTCATGCGTGGACAGATTTTATTGAAATTTGGTCTTATTCGAAAGATTATATGCGGTTTACATAAGAAAAATGCATTTAAATTTAGAAAATATTGCAGGCGTGATGAGATATTAATGAAATAAGTTTCAGGTTAGGTTGGATTAGCCGTTTCTCGAGTAAATGATAGCGCCGGTAGCGACAGTCGACATATACAGGGTGTCTTTCCTGTACTTGGCGTCGAGACGCTGCCGCGTCTCTAGATTTATTCCACCGCGAGCTAGGTAGTGTTTGAAGAATTCTATCTTCACGAAACTGTTTCTCCCAGTTAGAAGTTTTACAGAAGAAAATCGGCAGAGCTGGCGAACATAATTGTCGCATTCGCCGTCGAACATTGTGAACATGCATGGGAATGTGGTCGCATTTACATTGGACGACGCCGCCGCCGCCACAATGCTCGTCCCTTCTCGTTCCTATTTCTCCCTGATATTGAAACAAACACAATAAACGACGAACCTCGGACAAGACTTTATTGCTTTAACGTGAACTCTCCGTTACCGTTTGCTTTTTCACCCCCCCCCCCCCCCCCCCCCCGCTTGTTTTTCCCTTACGAAGCTATTCTCCACCGATCCCGCTTTCCCTCTCGTTTCGCCCCGATCTTCCACCCCCTTGGCGGAAGAACATTCGCGGCGCTTTTGTGCCCCGCAGAGCGAATGATAATGCACCCTTTTAAATGAAACCGCGTTATCGATCCTTGCTCGTGGCCAGAGACAAGGCATTGATTGCGGGCGAGAGCAACATTCTTTTGTGTAGCATGTCACGAAACTTTTGTCCCCTAGGAAACTGTTTTCGCCGTGCACTGGCACTGTCAGGCCTCGGGATTTATTCCATACTCCCAAAACGTCGGTTTCTATTCGCGCCGCGACTGATAGAGGGGATCAAATTAATCGCAGAGCTTTAAAGCTCGTTGAAACTACTGCATTGTTATAGAAATTGGTGAAGTTCTAAATATCGTTTCGAAGGTATAATTTTGTCGAATGTTTTGAGTGGAATTCGATATTAGATAGTCAAACACTGATCATATTTAATTTCAATTTGCATACCAGTTGATGTTAAGAATCCTACAGAGCCTTGGGGTTGCTAGAATTTTGGTGGGTATAAAAAAGTGTAGCTCATTTTAATATTTAATTATGATGAACATAGATATCGCACTATGTGAGCTTTCTTTTCCTAAATATTATAATAAAATTATAGGGACTGGTTGGTGGTGAATTGTCATCATCTCCGATAAACCATGTGGCTTTCAAGTCTCTTGAGCTTGAAACTAAACGCTGCGTAATAACATTCCAAGAGGAACACAATCGATTCGAGACACTCGGTGTGACTGACCTCGATTGTGAAACATTCTTCTCACATTCTTTTTACGATCGAACGGGTGTCGCGTACAGACGATCCATGAGTTATTTAAAAGCCGTACCGTTATCGAAATTTGGAGCGTTTCCCGATCACCGATCCACCGGCACGATCGAAGATTACCCGTGAATACATTAAACGCCGAAAGGTACGCCCACACAGGGGCTGCTGCAGGTGCACGGACGTCAGTGAAGTCAACACACGAGCCTGTGTTACTGCCTGCAGGATATCAGGACCGTTTTATAACTGTTACGACAGAAGAGGCAGGACGGCATTCCATCGTCGGCCCGATTTGAATGCGACCTCACGAACAAATCCCGATAATTCTCCGCGGGCGCACCTTCCACATTTTTTCAATCGAGCTCCTTCTTTCATCGCCGTTCGTACAGAATGGAAAGAGAGGAGGAAAAGACAAAATGGTAAAACTCCGTTGACCGTCGCAATAAATTGTTTCTTTCTGCATGATACCTACCCTTCCTTTTTTTATTCTCCGTTCGCTATATGTATATCGACGAAAGTCCGCGAAAGAAGCTGGCCAATACAGCACGCGACCAGGAATTTGTCCCGAATTCCACGAGCCGGTACGCCTTTCTCACGGAAAAGAAGTGTTTTATCGGGTTTCTCGCAGAAAGTATCACCTCGCCCAGTGCCCACTGATACGGAAATCGCTTTTCCCTGCTCGGAAATTTATTGGACGCTCCTCTGTACCTACCGATCCACCTCTTACCTCCGCCAAATTGGTATCGCTATTTATTAATGCCACCGTTCCTCCTCGGGACGGCTCGAAAATTTAACGGAATTCCTGCGGAATGTTTAATTCACGGGGCTCCGTTTCTCACGCTGGTTTTATCGAGATTGCATCGCGCGCCCTTGCCCGCGGCCAGATATTTGCTTGAATTCGTTAGGAATAATTAATTTAGGAACGGGCACGCTCCCCGCGTTTCGCTTCCACCGAGAACCGTTCTACCTCCGTGAATTTTTTATATTTCATTCGTATATTTCGATCCGCGGAGAAACAGACCCGCCCCGAATTCCAGCCGGTCGAAAAATTCTGCGCGATACCGTTCGAGGGCGCATTTTCCGGCGAATTTTCTCTAATTTCATTTCTCCCTGGTAGCTTCCGTTTCGATTGAATTTATTTCGTCGGCCATTGCGCCTTGTTTCTCCGTGTAACTCGGGCCATTCGGGGAAATCCCGATTTTTCCGAGCCGAGGGCATCCCTGAAGCTTCGTCCGCGCGCGTCGCTAGACCAGAAGGTTTACATTCTATAAATGCCGCAGGAATTACAGGCTCGTGGAATGTGACGTCGTTTCGATTCTACGATGCGCGAGGGGTTCGCGCGCAAACGAACACGATGTCTGCGTTTCATTGTCTTTGGGTGGACATCGTCTGCGTGCGACATTAAGGTGGAATCAGACGGCGCGTGAATCGGCGATCTTTGCGCGTGAATCGCCGATCCACGCGCCGTCTGATAGGTCATGGCTCGTCGATCCACGCGCCGTCTGATCGGTTATGGATCGCCGAGTCGGGCTCGCCAAGCTGACTTGCCGAGCTAGACGAGCCGAGCCAGCTCGCCAAGCCACGCGCCGTCTGATCGGTCATGGATCGCGAGTCCGGCTCGCCAAACCGACTTGCCGAGCCGAGCAAGCTCGCCGATTCACGCGCCGTCTGATTCCACCTTTAGGCGTCGCTAAGTAATCCTCGCCGTTGCGCAAGTCCCTTCACTCGGTTCAATGGAATAATGGAACGTATGGGTGATGCAGGTTTCGAGGGATATACTTCCGAAAGGGACCGGTGGCCGATCGAGATGAGGTTTGGAGGGAGGAGTGGGGAGGGGGTGTGGACCCTAAATCTAAAATTGTAGCTCCGGGTATTTATTAGTTTCCAAAATATTAATAAAAAATTATTGTAATTTTTTTTTGAAATTATGTTTGGACGTAGGTGCCGGCACCCCTACCCGGCGACCCTCCCGTCCCCACAAACTGTTTTACGAACTGTTGGACGCGTTCCTCTTACCTCCGCGTGCTCCTCAGGCACCGGAAAGGCACGCGTATTTAGCTGAAATTCAAAGTCAATTTTCTTGAAAAGGAAGCGCGATATTAAAAAATTGTATTCTATATTTTCGTCTTATTTTGGCCTGTCGAATCGCCCCCTAGAATATTGAGTAGGATGGGTCGCATTCGCAAGTTGCTGGTTCAAATCTCCAAACTCACATCGCAAGCGGGCGCGCACCCCCCGCACTAATCTAGCCCCAACCAATACTAATATCCAGAAAAAGTTGAAAAGTGGAATGCGTTATGTCGGAATAAGTCAATAGAAATACTAAAGGTTTTTTTATTAATATCTCGGAAACTAATAAATTCCTGAAGCAACAATTTTAGATTAGGATCCACACACCCTCCCCTCTCCTCCCCCCAACCCTCATCTCGATCAGCCACCGGTCCCTTTCGGAAGTACAGCCCTAGAAAGGAATATTCCTCTTGGAGGAAATTATTGGCGAATTAGATTTAGAGTGATGGACAAGTTTAACACAGTGGCACGCCTAGAGGATGCAAGGGACCCTGGCACCCCCAAAGAAAGGGATTTTTAAAAAGAAAAGGATACTAGATTTTATTCTTTAAATAAATTTTTATAATCACCCATTGAATTCTATTGAATTTGCATTAAAAATATTCTTATCGGTTCAACTCGGCTCCGCCCAAGATGAAATCCTGAGGACGGCACTGGTTTTAGACCGAGAGCCAGTGAACATTTTACCTACGTCATTTTTAAATGGAAATAATTCTTATTTTATGAAATCATATATACAGACGATAACGGAAACCATCGTCTGGCGGCCGGGCGTTAGAACAACGACGCGTGGGCGGACGTTGAAAGTGCAAAAAAAAACAGTAAAATTACGCCATTTTTTAATGGCTGATTTTTTGTGTGGTATTTAATAACATAATGGTAAGTTATAAAAAAATGTTGCCAGACGTTTTTATTAGAACTTAAGGGGCGCCAGACGGTCATAAAGTTGCATTTTTACAATTATCATTTACGTCATAGATAAATGGCTGTTTCTTTTTTTAAACTTTAATTTAGAACCCCTTTAACACTAATATACAATTGCCAGACGAAAATCGCGGAACTAACACCTTGCCAGACGTGAGCAAAGTCTCGGCCGGCGCGCACATCGACACCTCGACGCTACGCTTAATCCATTACTGTAATACTTCTTCAACAATTATATACGTTTTCCAGACGTATATATCGAAACTAACATTTTATCAAACAGCTGCAATGTTAAATGTACATACCTTTTCGCTGTTGGCGTGGGGGAGCTATTCCACGTCAAAACGGATAGGTGAAATTTTAGTTTCACCGATTCTCTTCAAAATTACAGCATTTGACGGTAACCTTGCAAAAACAAAGCATGCTGAATTTTAAAGGCCTATGTCAAATAGTTTTCGAAATATTTACTGTTAAAGTTTTAAAAATTGAAACATAATCGGCCGACGCGTCATCAGATGAATTGTAATATCTCGGTCATTTTTAAAGATAATGCCTCCGTCTTGGGCTCATTTTAAAGCTGAAGGAATGCTTTCTCAACCCGTATATAGAATATTTTGTTTATTGTTAATAAACTTAACAGTAATCGGTGTCAAAGTTACAAATCGCGATTTGACGTCGTTTCCACCCACGATCCGGCTTGAAAAAAATACCATTCGATTCGTTGAGACGTCAAATCGCGATTTGAAACTTTGACATCGATTACTGTTAAGTTTATTAACAATAAACAAAATATTCTATATACGGGTTGAGAAAGCATTCCTCCAGCTTTAAAATGAGCCCAAGACGGAGGCATTATCTTTAAAAATGACCCAGATATTACAGTTTATCTGATGACGCGTCAGCCGATTATGTTTCAATTTTTAAAACTTTAACAGTAAATATTTCGAAAACTATTTGACATAGGCCTTTACAATTCAGTATGCTTTGTTTTTGCAAGGTTATCGTCAAATGCTGTAATTTTGAAGAGAATCGGTGAAACTAAAATTTCACCTATCCGTTTTGACGTGGAATAGCTCCCCCACGCCAACAGCGAAAAGGTACATATGTAGTTTCGATATATACGTCTGGAAAACGTATATAATTGTTGAAGAAGTATTACAGTAATGGATTAAGCGTAGCGTCGAGGTGTCGATGTGCGCGCCGGCCGAGACTTTGCTCACGTCTGGCAAGGTGTTAGTTCCGCGATTTTCGTCTGGCAATTGTATATTAGTGTTAAAGGGGTTCTAAATTAAAGTTTAAAAAAAGAAACAGCCATTTATCTATGACGTAAATGATAATTGTAAAAATGCAACTTTATGACCGTCTGGCGCCCCTTAAGTTCTAATAAAAACGTCTGGCAACATTTTTTTATAACTTACCATTATGTTATTAATTACCACACAAAAAATCAGCCATTAAAAAATGACGTAATTTTACTGTTTTTTTTTGCACTTTCAACGTCCGCCCACGCGTCGTTGTTTCCAACGCCCGGCCGCCAGACGATGGTTTCCGTTATCGTCTGGACGTCTGTATATATGATTTCATAAAATAAGAATTATTTCCATTTAAAAATGACGTAGGTAAAATGTTCACTGGCTCTCGGTCTATTTATTTCGTAAACATTTCTTGCGCGTCAAATAAAATATGCAATACCTCAAATTTAATTCTTGTAGGCATTTTTGGATGTCGATAGTGTCGAGCGACGAGAGATTAGCCAGGCAGTCGGCCGATCGTCGGCCTACCGCATTGAGGGACTGTTAGTTTTGGGGTATAAATAGTTACAGGCCGTGCCATAAACAAGCGACACAGCGAGCGACCATCGATGGCGTGTATTGGCGGCGAGATGGCTGCGAGTCATGTAGCCGTTGAGGAGATTTTTTACTGCGTTTGAAGAAACAGTTCTCTGTGGGCGACCGACGAAAGACGTTGGTCGGAGGAACCGTCCCGTGCGAGATCATTTTATAATAAAGCACTATTAATCTGATTCTCCTCAGTTATTGAGTGACCACCTGACCACGCTCTATCCGCGAGACTTGCCTTCCTATATTCTCTACAAATAATCAGTAGATCGTAATGCTACGAATTGGAAATAAAAGGCAGAGAAATTTCACGAGCCTCGGAGTGACCTCGATCGCGTGTGTTTTGACGGGCCATCCGTTTCGTTTCGTTTCGTTTCGTTAAATGGGCATTTAGGGGCACGGAAACGAGCAACTGAAAGGATCGGAAGGAACGCTAATCGAATGTGTGTTCCCCCTTTTAAGCTGATATTGACTGGACGTCCCGTACTCGCGCGGGGATTAGTTGCGGATTTATTTCGCAGGTTCGCGGGCATAAATCAGATCGCGTTTACTGTTATGCTCGCGCTAGAATAACCGTTTGCAGCTAGATATATCGCGGCGTAGATTAAATCCTGAGTGCGCCACTGGTTTAGCAAGTACACCACGTACATCGAATTTCAAGGAAAAGTTTCAGAAAAAGTTTAAATCATTTTATATATCTCAAATATATGTATAATAATAAAATTCTTCAGAGTTCCCTATCTGTTTCAAACTTCAAGAATAAACTACCAGAGATCGATTCAGGGCACTAGTAACCTTTAAATACTTCTCTTAGCCAACTCCGGATGAATTGCAAAATGCCCCAGTTGTAAAATCAATGCTGAATAGCAGTCGATGACTAATAAAGCGTAAAATAATGCATTTCCATCATGGGCAAACATGTTAGAAAGTGGCGAAAAAGTGACACGGCTGGTTGCAAAGGACAGCAGGGTTCGATTCATTCATTTCCATAAAGTTTCGCGTTTTGCATTTATTATTCCATTCCAACAGCTGTTTGGCTCGGCCGGGCAGACACGGCCGTGTCGCGGCTTATTCCGTTTGAGTGCGCTTTCCTCTCGTAACGGCATTCTTGAGCTCGCCTATGCGAGAGTAGGCTGCGAGGAGAAAGATATTGGTTATTTAACATTATGAAAGGCCGAGAGGAGAAATTCATCCTGGCTGGGGAAGGGGCTTCTGGAAAAGTGAGAGCAGAGTGTTGATTTGAGACGACACAGGTTATCGACCGCTCCAATAAATGCGCATTCGCTGCCAAGCACTGCTGATGCAACACTGATGCATTTCATAATGAAGAAAGTAAAGAAAACAACGCGCGTTGGCTGCACTCCTGTGCGCAGAGGATACTGGATGTTTCTGTTCTAGGTAGGCAGTTGGGAAACGGGAGCTCAGAAAAGTGAACAAAAAAGCCTCGGAGCTTTTTATACGAGATACCTTGGCGGCTGGTACTTTGGATGTACGATTTGGACCTTTTTGTTCGTTTGTTAAAACAGTACTGTCTCTGCCAAGTGAATTTACTATTAAGACTATCTCGAGTGAGAATGTTCTTAGTGAATGTACGTAGGTCTATAAAGAGACTGTTTTTTGAGATATTAAGTTTAATAACCGTGCAGAACTCGTGGTACGTCTGTGAAACTCTTAATTTAGTGTGGTTTTTACTGTATAGGTTTAGGTTGCTTTCGTAAGACACACTCCATAGTTCGACGTGCGTTACGAAAAGTAGCACGTTTGCCTTCGTTCTCACGAAAACTATCACGTTTCGGTTTTCGCTGCGAAAACTAGCACGTTTGAGCGTTTTGCCACGAAAACTATCACGTTTCGGTTTTCGCTACGAAAACTAGCACGTTTGAGCGGTTTGCCACGAAAAATAACATGTTTCGTCTTTCGCTGCGAAAACTAGCACGTTAGAGCGGTTTGCCACGAAAAGTAGCACGTTCGCAATTCCCGCACCCTCCCTTACTTAAATTATGTAGATTAAAATTTTCATGTGTTGTCTTTTGGAGATTAGATGGAATTATTATTTATTAAACAATATTTTCAACAGTTGAATTCTTTTAAACTGCCCACGCGCTGAAACGCGATAGTTTCTGCAGTCTGCAGTATAATCCAAAACGAGCTATTCTTCGTGGCCAAAGCGGATAATATGTTAGTTTTCGCCATAAATTCCCAAACGTGCTATTATTCGTGGCGAAACAGTATAACGTGCTAGTTTTCGTCGCAACAGTACGAAATGTGCTATTGTTCGTCAGAAACGATGGAACGTGCTTCTTTTCGTGGCAAACCAAAACGTGCTACTTTTCGTAAGAAAATTGAAACGTGCTACTTTTCGTAACGCACGTCGAGTTATCCATAGTAATTTGCTAGATGAGAGTTTGAAATGTTTCTGCAATGATCCTAGATTTGTAAATATTGATTGCGAGATTTATACATGATACATAGGTATATTCATTGAGGATTGTAGGGATCGTATATAGGTAAATTGGTCACACACAGTTTTATTAACAAGTTAAGTCTTTAGAAATAGTGTTGAAACTGGGTATATATTTTGTGACGTTAATATTGCAATGGATTTGTGATCTTCTATATTTAATTAGTACTGATAGCTTCAGTTCAGACTAGAATATGAAAGAAGTTGTACATTTGGTCTGAAAATAAAAATTGCAGATTTGTCATATTTTCGTACAGGTGTCTGTAAAAGTATCCTCATAGTAAAGCTTACGCTGCTGAAATCCTCCCAAGGACGATTTTGTATATATGTATAATATGTATATGTACATATATTTCTCCCGTTTCTCTTCCTTTCAGACGTGACTTTCTTTTACATGGGTTAATTCTTTCTCTCCCCGAGGATTGTTAACTTCCTTAGACTTCGCTCCGTGCCCGTTGATACCTATTTTCAATTTTCGGGTGCCCCTAAATTCATAGGACACTCGTAAAGTCGCAAGTTTATGACAATAAATAGTCGATTCGAGTGGATTATATGTATATTTCTCTGTTTATCTTCAGTCGCGATCAACTAAAAATAATTTCTTGCGCGATCATGTACCACACCTTATTAGCGAATAAAGATTCCTTATCAAGCTATAAACCTTAGGGGAATTGTGCTCAAGATGACATACTTTTTGTTCTGAGGCAAATATCTTAAGAATTAAAGGTGGGATCAAAATAAAACCAAAGAGCAGTCTTTATCTGTTTAGTAATAGAACATAAAACACCAGTCTCATGACTCCAGCGATAATAACAAAAATAAGAGAAATAAAAAATGACATGCCTGTGCATCTGTGTAAGTTGGCATACTTCTGTATAAGATGACATACTCTAAAGCGGGCTTGCTCAGTCGGGACCCGTAGACTTCTTTCGACCATTTATGTCGTGTCGAAGTCCGTTTATAGTTATTAGGCATCCTGGAATAGAAACTGAATCAATCGTACTTTATTCTGAATACGTAGGCGCTGTGGGGTAAGACGACATAGTATGCTATCCTAAACCGACGTTCATTATGCCATCTTACCCAAAAGTGAACGTAAATGTACTATTGCTTTCTAGTGACAAAAACGTTATGATTTTTTCCTCAGCTGTACAGTATTCATGATGCAAACTAACGCTACTTTACACAAAATTCATCTAATAAATCGAATTCCTTACCTGGTGGGTATTTTCGTAACAGTACATAAACCAGAATAATTATTTTTCCGGTCACAGAATCAGACAACTCTTCAGCACGTCTAAACGTGCGTCCGCCGGTGATCATACAATGTTGCACTATTGGGGAAATCTACTAGCCGATGAATAAACATCAATGTCACGTTTCTCGCGCGAATATTTGAAAAGATAGTAATGGTATGTCAACTTAAGCATAATTCCCCTATACTTGCTAGCATCGATAAAACTTAGCAGATTATTCCCTTGAAAGGAGTCTTCGGCAGTAGTTGAGTTCATATAGTAGTTTGCCTCACTAAAATCAAGCTATAACATGAAGGCTACCCATCAGCTACCCCCACCCTAATAAATTAAACGAGATATGGACTGAAATATCTATGAATGAAAATCACCATCAGACCAACGACTGCGGCAAATAAAATTCCCGAAGTTTGTATCGTGCGTGGAACAAGTCTAGCACATGTGATTAGAGAGATTAAAGGGAAACATTTTATCGTAAACGATTCGAGAGAATTTAATTCACCTGAAAGCTTTCAGGGGGCATCGCCGCGTTTGGAAAGTTCGCTGGAAAATTCACTTTGCTGGCGGGCTAGCCGTGCAATTGCAATACATTCGATAGAACGATTGAGTTTTCGTGCTTTCATCGTAGCCCGGGCATAATCGAATTTCTCGATTCGTTTTCCAAAGACAATCTAATTAGCCACCGTACGCACAACAGCTGTGCAACAATTTGCCCATCCTCTAGAGTCTAGACTGTATTTTTCACCAGTTGCTTCGTCCTTTAACGATTGATTACAAGTCTTTAATAATCGTTGTGTCAGTGATTCATCACCGCCCAGCCCAAATCGCTGACCCTAGAAACATGAAATTCGGTGGGTATATTCCTCTTGCGGCGTAGGTGCTCGACGAGAAGGGATTTCTTGAAATTCCAACCCGGAGGGGATAAGAAGGGGTGAAATGTGTTTTCACGGATTCCTTAATATCTCTTAGGCCCGATTAGGTATCAACTTGGTTTTTACTTCGGAAGGTTACCCACATAAATGCCTAAATACCAATTTCATGATTTTGCCCTAATCAACCCCTAAGAGGGTGGTGAAAAGGGTGAAATTGGAGTTTTAATGGAGTCCTTAATATCTCTTAGGCCCGAAGCGAAGGGTATATTGCTAGTAAACTTATGAATCTTTGCAAAGAAACCACATGTTGTATTCCCATCAGGTATCTACACTATCTACCACTAAAGCCAGCTTTCTAAACAATCCACCGCAGGTTACGATTATTACGAGCCTCAACGTCAGCATGACAAAAATTGACCGCGATGACCAGCGTCTCTGTCCGGATAGATCGCGGTGGTTAGCGTTGCCACCGTCGCGTCGAGAGATTAGGAATAAAAAGGGAAGCGCGGTAATTAGAGGTAGATCCGAGGGGAAACTGAAATATCCGTGCATAAGTTTTTTATCACTACGATTACACGACCAGCGGAGTATCAATCTCGCTGATTTGCCTGTCTTCCGCGAGCGATCTTCGGCTTCGCTCGTGCGAGGAGTCACGCGACAATGAGCCACTCCGGGACGAGAGTGGCTGACGGTGAAGAAAAAGATGGCCAGGGGATCGTTAAATCTTCCCCGTCGCTCGCGGTGCCCGTGCCCCGTGGTCGTGCTTTCACGATTTCTCGATGCAGCGCTGCTCTCGAATCAGGTTGAAAAGGGAGCCTGAGCGGGAGCGACTCTCGATCGCCGATTCGTGCGACACCTTAAGCTGGCCTACGTGGACGGACACCACACGCCCGGCGCACGTCCGTGTCGAGAAATAAAACGGCAAAGATATGCCGCTTTATCCGCCCTGCTCTCTCCCTCTACGCAGTTTACGGCGGACATACCGGGTGTCCTTGCGGAATGAAAGTACCGCGGTGGAAAACGTGACCTCTCGTTCCAGCTGCACCGGCGACGGCGGCGCTGGAGTCTTTAACAGCGGGCTGCTGATGGATCGAGGCTGTTCCAGCGTTCCCCGCAGCTTTCCCGAACGGGAAAGTTCTGAAACGGTCTCGCGACGGGACGCGGGCCGGGCGCGAAGCGCTCCCTAGCTTCTTTTACACTGGATGGGTATTAAACTCGAATACTTTCCTGCCGCTCTGCGTCGCTAATGCGGCCAAGTTTCCGAGGCAAATTCGCTCGCGCCGTTATCAAAATTAATCGCTAACAAGAGGCGCTTCTCTGGCGAAAGCGAATGAGGTGTGAGGGATGATTTTTTGGCGAAGCAATGAAAGAAAAGGAACAGCATATTTGGAGCATGTTTGGCGAGCGCGAAAGATTTAATTTTAATCAAAGGGGCGATTATTCGCTGTGATGCTAATGCAATTACGCGAAAGTGCGAGATAATCGCACGCGTCAGATATTATGCATGTCCCTCGGCTCGCTAATCGTTAGTTCGATAACAGAACTCGAATTGATCGTGCTAAAACAGCCGAATAATTCTCTGCCGGGCAATAATATGCCGGGGCGGAACGTCACATGGCTCGATCGGTGTCAATGGTTTAATTGGGCGATCAGCGAAGGCGTTTGTTGCGAGCGGGCGCGTGCGAAGTGAATTCGAGCGAGCCTCGGCGGAAAAGGAAGGGCAGAATTCACGAGTGTGCCGCCCTTGGCGCTGGTTTTCATTAAGCACGCAAAACGAGATGCTGGAAGTCCTTCACAGTTCACATTGCGCGATGAGAATCTTAATGCGATAGTATTAACATAAAAACGTCGTAGAGGCCGCCGCGCAAGATTTTGTAAATTGTTATTCTAAATGCGGCGGTTACTCGTGAATTATTGCGCCTACCCTGGCACCGCCGCGAGAGAGATAATTCGTACAATTTCATTGCCCTTACAGGGGCACTCTCGCGAATGGCGGTTAAATTCACTTAGCGCTATATCAGCTTGATGCATTAGCATGCTTGGCAACTGCCCCGACTTTGTTAAGACTCTTTGTAATAATTTCACTACAGTCGGCTTCCCATGAGTCATTGGTTATGTACGGCGAGGCGAGTAATGTTTCTGCATTATTTGCCAGAAATTATGAGGTTTTGAGGGTGAATTTCAAATTTCGCTCAACCGATAACGTGAAAGAAGTTTAGCTGTCGTGGCCGTTAGCTGGCTTAACGGGGTATTCTGGTCTAGCGCGCGGGTTTCATGACCATTTCTCAGAAGTTTTTATGGGCAATCAAAGTAAGTGTGGTACCCAATGTTTTTCCTAATATCTTAATCGTCCTTTGAACTATATTTACAAACTTCGTTGTTCTGAAAAAATTAGTGTGACATGTCTGCATCATGGCAAAACGCACAATATTCATGTCTTCATACAGACGTGCCATACTAATGTTTTCACGACAAAAAAATTTGGTAAATATAGTTAAAAGGACGGTTAAGATTTTTAGGAAAAACTTTGTTTGCTACACTTACTGCGATTGCCCATAAAAAATTCTGAAAAATGTTGATGGAACTCGTGCGCTAGACCAGAATACACCCTGAAAGGAGTTCTATTTACGAAAGAATGTAGGTACTTACTTGTGACCATTTATTACGAATTACGAAAAAATGGATTATTATTTCTTTTTATATTAGGATGTTCTAATAGCTCTGGCATGAAGACTGGTCTAAATCCATATTCCTTAGTAGAATTTGCAGTTGATGTGAAGTTTAATATATGAAATTCTATTGGGCCCACTTGTCGTTCAGTGGAACTGTCCCATACTCCCGTTATTTCGAGTTTCAACGGGCAAGGTCGGCCACCAATTGCCCAAGGCGGTGTTACATCATTAAACGAATCTCCTCCTTTAATTTCAGGTCTGTGGCTGGGGCAGAGGGGCGAATCGGAGAGCGTTTATCGGCTTCCGTTCTCGAACGATCGACTTCGCGAAAGTGGAGCGGCTACGGGAGATCCGGTTTCGGGAGGACAGAAAAATATGAGCATCTCGTAAAGTCGGTTAAAGTGCAGCTTTCAGACACCGTAGGGGTACGCCATGGAAACCGAGGAACTCACTAGGCTCGTAGATGAGATCTACAAGGTAAGCGACCACCGATCCTATCGATCCTCGATCGCCTCACCTTGCACGCCGTTGCTCACGGCACCGATGGGTTTCTCTTCCCTCGCGACCCGAGTAGAAAACCAGACGCAGAAAAACGGTCAAGTTCTGCTATACTTCGGATGGAATTAATTGGCCGAACGAAAGCGCCGCAGATTAATCGCGCAATTAGACGACAGCGTATTCTATTAAAGATGCTTTTTGCCGTGTCACCGATGAATCGGCCGTAGTTTGCGTGGGAAAGCGAAACCTAAGGATGCCATCCGATGGAGGATAATATAAATGGTGTTTCAGTGAGCATAAAGAACTTACATTAATCGGGGTAATGGGACTCGTGGAAGGAAAGGATAAGGGATTAACGGACGTTGGCTCTTGAAATATTTATTTCTATAGTAACAAGATTTGCTGAAGCGTTGCCTTTTGCAAATAAACGAAAGTTTGAATAATATTGTAGACTCATGATTGCTTAGAATTCTTAGATAAAACTATGGCTGTAATATTCAATAGGTATTCATTAAATATATAGTAGGTAATCGTTAATTGCGGATAAGATGAACTCTAGAGATAAAGTAATTTTTTTTATTTCAAGGATGATTACTTAGCAAATTCACGTTTATCACGACGTATTCGAAGACAAAACAAGATCGTTTAATCGCATTCTAACTCTAGAAATCAAACTGTTAGAAATCAAATTGCGAAACTTAAATAAGATATTTCGTAGAATTCTCCTTCGACCAAAGTAACATTAATTACCCACATTCACTCAACGTAACAGAGAATGTACACTATCTTACAAAAACAACGTTGAGCAATGCTTACAAGTGCACTCAACATTTAATAGTCGGACTTTCAACATATGTATAATTTGAGGATTTCTGAAGAACATCTTCAGCTCTTCCTCGGAATTTTAAATATAGGTAGGTACCTACATTCGCATGTTCTTCCAGCTACAAACATTAATTAATTTCAAATTGCAACAGGGGAATTTGAAATAGCCGTTGCGTGAGTGAAGAAGCCGCGGAGGAATTCTTTTCCACACAGTTTGTATTTATCTCCGCGCAGTGATATGGTGGAATTCGAGAAATTCGTGGATTCGTTCTCCCCTGTCTAATTCCGTTTCGCCACGCGTTTTCTTCCGTTTCCCAGAGAAACATGAATTGCCCTGACGCGGGTTTTTGTCCCGTCCATGGATACCCGCGCGATTATTCTCTCGCCTCGAGCCAACGAATTTCCCACCGAGGCAAGAACATCCGTGTAAACACCGCGACACCTCAATCACGTGTCACTCGAAACACCTGGAAAAACCGAAAAAATGGATTCGCACACTCACGCCCCCGAGTAGTCTGAAACTTCCCTCAGAAATCTGCATCGCAATCTTCTTCCCATCGACAGTTTAGTAACAGAGAATGTTTTTCGTGAGTCCCCACAGTCTTATCATTCAGCAACACTTTCAGCTCGATAAAGTCTCAACTCCGTAAATCACAACAGGTTAAATGAAAAATTCCTGCAGCTACTTAGCAAGCTGTAGAATTACGATTCGTTATTCATAACTACTACCCTATCGCGTGCCAGTAAAATGACGATCTATTTCACTCGGCATAGTGGCCCAATATGTATATCCTCCCTCTTACAAATTCTCATTCTCGTTCCAAGATCTACGTGAAATTATGACGAAGCGATCTTCCACGCCGCTTCGCCTTTCCTCCCAGGTCAAGACATCATTAACGCGCAAAGTAAATGGATATTGATCCCCAGCGCCCCTACGGACTAGTTTTTACCGGCACTCGAGAAGCTACCCCGCGAGCTGGCAGCGACGTTGTATTCATCATCCTCCCGGATAGCTGCGCGGCACGGGGATGCACGCAGAAGGGCATCCGGGAGACTTCCGTGAACGGGAATTAAAAGAATCCCCCGGGCCGGGTAGGCCGACGCAGACGCGGACGCCTCCCGATCGCGGTAGAGGCAATTTCACGCGATATTTATTTCGAAACGCGCGGAAGTCGGTTTCCTCCGGCCCGTGGCACAAACAACCCACCCGCGAACCACGACCCCGGGCGGCCCATCTCGCGCGTGATATTACGGCGAGAAGCCCGATGCCAGCCGAGTGTACAAAACTGCCTCGTCGCTGTACACCCTGCAGTTAATCCATCTAGCCCCGTCGCGTCGCCCACCCCTCCACTTATCTGCGTGTCTGTCCCCGAAACCGGGGGTTTACGCGAAAGTCCGTAGACACGCTTACCGCAGAATTTCCTGATAATTAGGTGTCGCCTCGGGATATTATCCGTCGCGAACACAAGCACCGGCTCGCGGGGGTGGGGGTCGTAAGCGGTGGATGGCGCTCACGGGAGTGAGAATGATTAGGCGGAAGGTAATCTTATTAGTCGTTCGTTCGGCAGTCAAGCTTTCCTTTAAACTCCGTACCCCTTCCGTTCATCCCCCGTCGCGATCCTTCGCGCCACGAAACCCCGGCTCTCCCCCATTATCCCTCTAGACGTAGTAGACATAGCCCGTTACGCGGGCTAACGACGGATACTTGGTTGGAGAATGCGAGAACGGACCCATCTCGAGGAGCACGACACTCTAATAATGATAGCTGCAGCCTCACAGCCGCCGATACGCTTGCTGCAGTTCCTGCCTCCCCCCATTCCCCGCCTTTCGACGACTCACCCTTGGCTTCTTCGATGCTCGTCCATTGTGACGGTCATTGTTGACGGCTGTTCGATGATGCTGGCTATTGGCTAGAAGGGGGCGTAGCGTTCGTGAAATTGTGGAGGGTGGATTTCTGAGAAGAATTTTTTGGAAGGGAAGTTATAGTTATGAGGTATTGGTTATTGATGAGAGTGGTGGTAAATGGCGTGAGTGGCAGTGGCGGATTTAACAGGGCGGCTGATGAGCAGTTTCCACCCAAAAAAATTATGATTAACACTACATTTTTTTTCAAACTACTATACTTAGCCCGTTTTTAGTAAACTACCTCGTCCTATTCCCGAAAAAATGGGCCCCTCGGAACGTTTGCTACCTGGGCCTTTTTTCTGAAATCCGGCACTGGTGAGTGGGGAGACGGAAGTTGAAATGAATTCAGAGGTAAATGTGGTTTGCTATGTTTGGTTAAAGGTTCTTAGATAAATAAATTTCCTGGTAGGTGGTCACATCTCGTTTATTGACTAGATGCTTTTATTTTTCTATTAAAACTGGCAAATAAATGTGTTTATCGAGGAATTCTACACAAAATGGAAATTCAAGGTATGTTACCTGCTAATTTATTCACGATTTAATGTATTCTTATTAGTGGTCCTGAAGATTATACAGACGTAAAATTATTCAATGCTACGGGACGAATCAGATTTTAATAGAGGACAAATACATGTTATTGAAATTACTGCATTTTATTTCAAACGTCTGTCGTACCATTAATTGGAAGAATGCAGAAGAGACTTTAATTAATGATGGCACGAGGTGCTTGGTCGTAGACGCAAATAAATCTACCATATAAAAGAAATAAAAGTTTAGATGTAGTACTTTCTATATGATTTTGTTCTAACAAATTTATATTATAATTAAAAACTACAAAGTCCAACGTGTTTCCTGTATTTAATATTTCTAGTTGATTTTTCTCGTTACTAATAAAAAATCTGTACTGTTATACAATTATATGCACATATTCTATGCACAGTAATGAGGCCAACAAATACTCTATGCTTCTATTTCTTTCATTTACGCTGATTTTATGATTCTTTCTGGATAAATTTACGATACCTAACACCTTTGACAAGGCAGGTAGTAATGACGTTATCTCATCGGGTGCTTCTAACGACCTGCATATCGAAGGTACTACATTCGAGACTGCTCACTCCTACAACTCCAATCTCCTGTCGTCTTTTTTCAGTAAAAGCTTGTGTAGGCATTTTTTGATGACGATAGTGTCGAGCGAAGAGAGATTAGCCAGGCAGTCGAGCGACCATCGATGGCGTATTGGCGGCGAGATGGCTGTGAGTCATGTAGCCGTTCAGGAGATTTTTTACTGCGTTTGAAGAAACAGTTCTCTGTTGGCGACCGACGAAAGACGTTGGTCGGAGGAACCGTCCCGTGCGAGATCATTTTACAATAAAGCACTATTAATCTGATTCTCCTCAGTTATTGAGTGACCACCTGACCACGCTCTATCCGCGAGACTTGCCTTCCTATACTTGAAGAATAAATTATACCATAAAGTTATCGCGAAACCTGAATATTCTGCGAAGTTTCTGGCTGTAAAATCACTCGCTCTCTGATACGTTTTTAACTTCTCGCTTTATTTCCTTTTTTTACGTCTACTTCGTCGACGGAAGTTTATAGTTCCTCGTAACTGCAGAGTGAACTTTCAAAGCTGTTCCCTTATTTACTATGTTACATGTTAAAGGGAACTCGAGTCTGTTTGCAATAAGAGTACAGCTGAAAGTGTTCGCTTTAGATGCTTGGGGAAAAGCTTCTTTCGTGTTTATGATCTATCAACTGCTAGAATAATCTAATAATTCCATTTGAATATTCAATCTTTATAGGTTCGTAATTTTAATTTAAATAGGGAACAGAAAAACGATTTACTTTTTTATAATCACTGTAAGCGACGGAAAAAGAGAGCCACACCGGCGCCGGGAATCGAACCCGAGCCGCCCGCGTGCTGATCAGCAGCGTTAACCACACCCGGCTACGCCGACTCTACGTGGTCCCTTACACTCCGTCGCTACATTACTTTCGTTGGGACGCCACCTATGGTCATAACTTGCACATCATAGGCCGTTCCCTAATTTGCCCTAAACTCTTACATCACCATTATTTCTCTCAAATTTATTTCATTCAAATTTCATTCCATCAAATTCAATCCTTGTAAGTTCAGCGAATCACTCCAGAATACAATATGCCTGGTTATGTTCGCCACCATTTCTATTTCCCGTGACTGTTGCAAGGAATCACAATCAAGCCCTGCAATTAGCAAAGAATTTAATGGTTCGCCGAATACAGCCTGGGCCCCGTCGCGATTCAGAGCCTTAAAAAGGAGCAGCGAACTTTAAGTCGAGAAAACGTACTGAAATAATACTGAGATACTTTAGCGTTCGCTTCGACGAAAACAAGATTTGTATGGGGCTTGTTATATTTCTTAACATGAATAAGCAATTCCAGTTTATCCGACGAGAGGACGATGTAAACCCTGCCAAGCCAAGGAAAGCCTCTTTCTGCCCTTTTCTTTCAATAATATTCTCCGCGGGGCATTTAATGCGAGAGATAAAATAAAATTGTTTACAGTAATTATCTTCTTCCTTATCGAGGTGCCTCGGTTAAGTCGCGCGGCTATTTTCGCCGCAGGTGTGAGAAGCCTCGAACAATTAAAATTCCCCAAATAACGAAACTGGAAAATGCCCCGATATGTTATAGTTTTCTCCGTCTTCACCCAGAAAGTAGCTAGCTGTACTCCAACTTCCAGAGTCACCTGGTACTCACCTATTTATCACTGCTACTAGAAAGCTAAAGAGCAATCGATCGATACAGGGCGGGGGGGGGGGGGGGGGGCGAGGTCGATAAAGGATACATTTACCTCCGTGCCTCCAGAGAACGAAGCGATCCAACATCTTTCCATTCTTCCAGCAGAACGATTCGGAAATCGTTAATAAGGAGACGCGACAAATTAGGAAAACAGGGCTCGAGGGGACCCCTCGGACCGTCCAATTAAATATGGCCGAACGAATTAATATTACCGCGAATGGCTTCGTTAAGACACCGTCCCGATCGAGTTAGCAGCCACCGTCACCCCTTGTCCCTCATCTTTCCTCGCTTTTTCCACGACGAAAGCAGACCCGGCGGTCGGGGCGCGCCTATAAATTCTTGCGGTCGCTCAAGTTATTAACGTAATTACCGGTGAAAAGCTTAAGGGGTGGCTCGCTCGCGCGCTCCCTCTTTCACACCCACCGGCCCGCGGTAATCGATCTAACGTTCGCTGGACTGCAGGAAATAAAGGATACAAATCGGTTATCTGTCGGGGCTCAGGGCGGGTGTGTGTTTCGACGTGCTGGAATTAAACTGCAGCGCGACGATCGCGGAACGGTGGTCGCGACGCTGTTGCCGCACGTAATCCCGGATAATCCTTTAATTTTTGTGGATTCGATTTCGCAGGTCGGCTGCGTGGCCGCACATACGAGCCGGCATGAACTTGCACGCGCGCGAGCCTGCGTAAAGACTGCTATTTGTATCTGCCAGCGCATATATTAATCAAACACGGGGCACGCTCGCGTGGCAGCGACCGTGCACGCGTGTAGATCGGTATAGATCGCGTATTGAGATGTGCGGGACGTGTACTGATCGCGAGGCTGTGTCCGCTTGTACGCGCGTGCCTGTATTTGTGCGCAGAGAAATATGGCGCGCGCGCGCGTGTGTGTGAGGGTGTGTGAGGGTGTGTGTGTGTGTGTGTGTGTGTGTGTGTGTGTGTGTGTGTGTGTGTGTGTGTGTGTGTGTGTGAGGTGTGTGTGTGTGTGTGTGTGTGTGTGTGTGTGTGTGTGTGTGTGTGTGTGTGTGTGTGTGTGTGTGTGTGTGTGTGTGTTGCATCGCGACAGATCGGCGATTTAGTTGCGTTGGCAAAAGTGTCGATACGTGACAATAATGGATGGGATTTGACGATTTAATGTTGAAACAGTGGGATTAGAAAGAATTGGAGAATATCACTGTTAATGTGGAGTAATCGTGGTTGGATGGTAAATATGTTTTGTAGCTTCTGGTAGCAATATTAATAATTGCTTGTCACCGATGATTTCCGTGGTGTTTCAAAATATATAGTGATCTAATAGTAGGGTAGTATTGCCACGAAATTATCAAAAGACTTCATCGGTATATTAATTACTTAACACCCCGATTACCCGCTGTTTCTTCATCAGCCAGCAATGCCAGAGGAGCCTCGCCACTGTCGTCCGATTGGATTATTGCATTTTCCAGATAAATTACTTGTGTATTTGGCCACATTGACACTTGATCACACGGTAGCGGCGGAGGGTGGCAGGGGCTGTGACGCCTCGCGGGCACCTGTTTCGAGGGGTGTCTCGACGGTGGTCTCTCGATGTAGATCGGAAGCCAATTAATATCCACTGGCATCCTCCCGTTTCCCTATGGTGAGCCGCTGGAATATACCCCGTTGAAACATAACTGCGCGGCCCGTGATATACTCGCGCCATGGGGCTCGCTTGTCGGCGATGGGACCCCATAAACCCCGTCATGCGATAACGGCGTTAACCTGTAGTTACCTCGTTATTTTCTAACGGCCCCCGTCTGGCGGAAATCGAGATTGTAACAAGACGAGCGCTCCTTCTTCGCCCTCCGCTTCTTTTCTTTCTGGAATCGCTCGTGTGATTTAACTGCGGCCTGATTTACCGCCGCGATTCCCAGGGAAATTTATTAGCGCCCGGGAGCACCCTGGCTTCGCTTATTTCGTCTTATCGCCGCGATTCGGATGCATAGAGCGTCGCGCGGATGGTTTATGGAATTTATTAGCTGCACTCTTTTATTTAACGCGCATATGGGAGATAAAAGGCTTGGCCGACGCGCTGGATCTTTTTACGCTCTTCCCATTTCCCAGCTGATCGATTGACGGTGGTGGAGGAGGGTAGCAGGTGCTCTGAGAAGCGTGTAGTTTAATTTAGATCATAGTGCTCAGTATTTGTAGTTAAATTGTAGTGTAATGTAGTTCAATTTTTTATTAGTAGTGTAGCAGTGACACTAATATGGTAGGAATTCTTTCACCTACATGTGTTGGCAATTTCATATAGCAAAATATGAAAATAGTATTCACTACACAAAACTTGCTTAAGGGGACCTTCCGGTCTAAAAGTCGATTTTTTTATTATTCCATTTTTCGAATGTTCAACCTTTTAGGAATACGTGTTTAAAAGGATTTGTTGAAATTCGTAAAATTCCAGAAGTTATAGGCATTTGAGTAGCGGCAAATGCATGGGCAACAACCGGGCACTCGGCGCTTACGTAAACCTTTAAGGGGGGTCACTCAAGTGAAAATGAACTACCAATTATTTTACAGATAAAAATTTGAAAATATGTATTTCCATATTATTTTTTACGCTGAAATGAATTATGTAAGAATTAATACAGTGACATTTTTTTTTCAAAAATTAAAAAAAAAAATTTCGAAAAAAATATTCGATTTTAAAATCCATACCCTCATCTCTGTAGTATTGTATACAAAGACTGCAGAAAAAATTTCAGCTCGAAAACTTCATTTTTGTCCGAGTTATAAAGTTTTTATGTTTTGGCGTAGTAACTAAAACCAGGGATTGTAACCGCCGCCTAACCCTAACCCGAACCCGGTTAACCGAGCGAAGGTTACTGTAACCCGTAGTAACCCCGAAGGAACGGCTCCCAAAGAGTACAGAGAGCCGGTTAACCCGCTCGGAGCGGGTTACAAGTGACATACGACATTCTACGTCCAAAATCCGACTATGGTCGCTCCGCGCTCGTCCACCGCTGCGATGCAACTGCAATTTTAACAAGAACCGGGTTACATGCAATGACGTCAATCACTTGCAGGGTTTTGTTTCTCGATCTAATTTGTAATCTCTCGAGGAAAAATGTGATGAATTTTCTTGAATTATACCCACGACATTACATGCAAATCGTTTCTTGGTCAAATTGCATCACCGTGGTGGATGAATGGCCTATAATAAATGTAACAATCCTGTAGAAGTTCGAAAGGTAATTTATTTATTTATAATAAAAATAATATTTTGTAACACAACTATTATATACGAAATTTACTGATTTGTAAGAAAATAGTATGCAAGTGTTAAAATGATAACACAATGTTTATACTATACGGTCATGGAATATATTAAGTACATTTTTCAACTTTAGAAACATGTCACCCTCGAGGAGAAATTTGCAAAATAAAAATTTGTTTATAATTTGACGTTACATAAATAATTTTACAATTTCAAAAAAATATTATTCAAATACACAAAATCTTCTGCATTAAAATAAAAAAAGGATGAACCTAATGCGATAGATAGTTTTTAAAATAAAAATTCATAAGTACAGGTCGATTTCACAAAAATAGGGAAACACTACGCCCTCTACCGGATTAGGGTAACCCGCTCCGAGAGCGGGTTAACCGGGTAACTCTGTGCCTAGATGCCTCGGGTTACCCGGTTATGTAAATTAGTCTACGGTACTGAGAACCGAACCGGCCTAGGGTTACGGTTACAATCCCTGACTAAAACGCTCCTGCTCCGTACGTTGGACCTTCTTCTTCTTGCAATGCCTGTTCTCTTCGTGATTGTGCAGTTCGTATCATTTCTCTTGCACGTTTGTATCTTTCTGAGGCTTTCTGTTTATACCTGCGTACTCGTTCTTTGTGACGGTTTTGAACAATTTTCAATGATTGATTGGCTCATTTGCATTTGGTTGTAATATTGTTTTCGTCCATCCTTCATTACATTCAGTAACAGCTTCTGCGACTGCAGCTTCAACAAGATATTGAGAACCATACGCGACGATATACCACGCAGTTTCGACGGATACGAAACCACAACATTATAAATGTCCATCGGGTGAAGAATCATGGTGTTTCTACCAATCAGCAATTGCGAAAGGAAGAAAACCTGGTTCTCGTGCTAAGAAAATAGGAACACCTATCAGAGAAAAATTTCTGGATAAAATATTACCAATTTATAATAGACTAAGCGATGAAAAACTGCTCCGTCGTTGTGCACAATGCCTTACGCAAAATTCTAATGAAAGTTTGCATAGCATGATATGGCGTAAGTGCCCAAAGGATATTTTTCCTTCCAAATATCTTGTTGAAGCTGCAGTCGCAGAAGCTGTTACTGAATGTAATGAAGGATGGACGAAAAGAATATTACATGCATTCAAGGACAACCAAATGCAAATGAGCCAATCAATCATTGAAAATTGTTCAAAACCGTCACAAAGAACGAGTACGCAGGTATAAACAGAAAGCCTCAGAAAGATACAAACGTGCAAGAAAAATGATACGAACTGCACAATCACGAAGAGAACAGGCATTGCAAGAAGAAGAAGGTCCAACGTACGGAGCAGAAGCGTTTTAGTTACTACGCCAAAACATAAAAACTTTATCACTCGGAGAAAAATGAAGTTATCGAGCTGAAATTTTTTCTGCAGTCTATGTATACAATACTACAGAGATAAGGGTATGGATTTTAAAATCGAATAATTTTTTCGAAATTTTTTTTTACATTTTTGAAAAAAAAATGTCACTGTATTAATTCTTACATAATTCATTTCAGCGTAACGAAATAATATGGAAATACATATTTTCAAATTTTTATCTGTAAAATAACTGGTAGTTCATTTTCACTTGAGTGGCCCCCCCTTAAACGCGTTTTTCTCGAAACAGTGTTCTCAAAACGGTGGGACCTGTATCTCCAAAAGTTATTATCCGATTCGACTGAACCTTTTTTTATTTTGAAGAACCCCTACAGCACACTTCGTTGCAGGAACGTTGCACAGCCGTTTCAGTACATTGCAATGTTGCCGTTTGGTTGCAGGTTGCATTGCAATGTTCCTGCAACATTGTGGAAACATTGCCGTGCAATATTGCAATGGCCACGTTTGTGCAATGTTTCTGGAATATTGCGCACACATTGCCGTGGAATATTGCGCACATACTGCGTTACAATAATCCAGGAATATTGCGCACACATTGCCGTGGAATATTGCAATGGCCGCGTTTGTGCAATGTTTCTGGAATATTGCGCACACATTGCCGTGGAATATTGCGTACATACTGCCGCACAATATTCCCGGAATATTGCGCACACACTGCCATGGAATATTGCGCACATACTGCAGTACAATACTCCCGGAATATTGCGCACACATTGGCGTGGAATATTGCGCACATACTGCAGTACAATACTCCCGGAATATTGCGCACAAATTGGCGTGGAATATTGCGCACATACTGCAGTACAATACTCCCGAAATATTGCGCACACATTGCCGTGGAATATGGACTTACATATTTTCACTCCTCGCCTACGCAAAGCGTTCGTGAAATGCAAACACACGGAATACAGTCTTAAATACCACAGGAAACCTCCGGGGGAATATATGCGACCGTGAACAATATCTGACATAAGTAATTAATACAATTACTTAGTTAACACTATAAAGTTTAAACAAACTCATAAACTATATATAGCAACAAAAGATATTTGTAAAAAAGTGTTTCATGTACCAAGTACTGCCAGTGTCTCTACTATTGCCATTTAATCTATTGTTCATAACAAAAACGTCCCGCGATGTCGAGTGTAAATTTAGAAGTCCGTATTATTGGCGAACGCTGTAGGAACGGCCCGGTGGGACGTTCAGGCAACATTCGTACATAAAACGGATTGACGCGGAGCGTTCGTGAAATACAAACACGTGGAATATATTCTTAAATACCACAGCAAACCTCCGGGGGAACATAGGCGACCATGGAAAGTATGTGATATTAATAATTAATAACATTACTTAATTATAACTATATACGGTTGAAGCAAAGTGTGAAACTGTTCACAGCGACAAAGGATATTTGTAAAAAAGAAATATTAGATGTCCCAAGTACTGCCAGTGTCTCTACTATTGCCATTTAATCTATTGTTCATAACAAAAACGTCCCGCGATGTCGAGTGTAAATTTAGAAGTCCGTATTATTGGCGAACGTTATAGGAACGGCCCGGTGGGACGTTCAGGCAACATTCGTACATAAAACGGATTGACGCGGAGCGTTCCTGAAATACAAACACTCGGAATATAGTCTTAAATGGCAATAGTAAAGACACTGGCAGTAGGTACTGGGGACATCTAATATTTCTTTTTTACAAATATCTTTTGTTGCTATTTACAGTTTCACACTTTGCTTCAAATTAAGTAATGTTATTAATTATTAATATTACATACTTTCCATGGTCGCCTATGTTACCCCGGAAGTTTCCTGTGGTATTTAAGACGGTATTCCGTGTGTTTGTATTTCACGAACGCTCCGCGTCAATCCGTTTTATGTACGAATGTTGCCGGAACGTCCCACCGGGCCGTTCCTACAACGTTCGCCAATAATACGGACTTCTAAATTTGCACTCGACATCGCGGGACGTTTTTGTTATGAACAATAGATTAAATGGCAATAGTAGAGACACTGGCAGTACTTGGGACATCTAATATTTATTTTTTACACATATACTTTGTTGCTATATATAGTTTATGAGTTTGTTGAAACTTTATAGTGTTAACTAAGTAATTGTATTAATTACTCATATCACATATGTCGAAAAACGGAATACAGTGTTACATTTCACAGGCATCCTCCGAAGGAATATATGTAAACACGGACAATATGTGATATAAGTAATTAATACAATTAGTTAATTAGCACTTTTACTATAAGCTGTACCTACTGCATTAGTTTGGTCAAATTTTGTATTCTAAAGGTTTCTCCCGTTAATCCAATAATAATAATAATAATAATAATAATAATAATAATAATAATAATAATAATAAGGTTTAAGCAAACTGTTAAACTGTATACAGCAATAAATGATATTTGCAAAAAAGTCTGAGCTGTGAAATGTAAATCCACAAACACTAAATACTAGAAAATAAAATAAATGATGTTAAACGATTGTATTAAAAATGCGCTAAAACTAAAAAAAACATTATTTTCTTGTACTACGCAGGATCTTTCATAACAGAATATGCATCAACTTAATACAACATCAAACGTCGAAATTAATTTGTTGTGAAATATCCGACTTCACGATTAGGGAGATGTAATGGAGTTTGTCAAAACAAATCTTTGTTTTTAAATAATTTGAGTTTAAAGTGTTGCACGGTAGGAGTATAAGTTCGAATTCGTAAGTAACATTCTCAATCAACAGTTCCAGCGGTATAGTGTTCGTCTACGGTGCTACGGGTCGCGGGTTCGAATCCTCCCTGGGGTAAAATAATTTTCTATTTAATACAGATACACGGACGTTATACTACTATGGTTCTGCAACACATTCATGTCGTCGCCCCCCTCGGAGACACGTCCGATATATATAATTAATAGAAGAATAAAATATCGTTATTTTTATTTTTGGCCCTACTGCCCGAAACGTTGCGTAACCATTCCTCTAAGATCTCCGAAACGTTCCACGAAAAATTCCTCTAAGATCTCCGAAACGTTCCACGAAAAATTCCTGTAAAATCTTCGAAACGTTCCCCGAAAAATTCCTCTAAGATCTCCGAAACGTTCCACGAAAAATTGCTGTAAAATTCCGAAACAAAGTTCCAGAGATATCTCCTGCAATGTTACACAAGGCGGACATAGGAATTTGCTTGAAACGTTTCGGGAACATTTTGAGCAATGTTCCCAATGTTGCAGCGCGACGTCACTGAGACGTTCCTGCAACAATGTGTGCTGTAGGGGAATATACTTCTGGCTAGGGGGGGGGGGGGGGGGGGGGGGCTAGAAAAATTACAAAAAATTGAAAATTTATAATTTTCAAAGGCGTTGAAAGGACGAAAAGTACAGGGAAAAGTGATTTCAAACTTCAAGTGTCGTTATTTTCTAAAAAAAAAATGTCATTTTTTTAATTTTTTCTAGTTCCCCCCTAGCCAGAAGTATAATCTCCAAAATAAAATAAGTTTCAGTCGAATCGGATAATAACTTTTGGAGATACAGGTCCCACCGATTTGGATCAATTTTTTGACGCCTTGACTTTAACGATTCCCCAGGGCCGTCTGCAATAATTAATTATAAAACAAAAAATATATTTCTATAACTTAAGACATCCTTAATACAATGCAAAAAGTCCCATCAAATTATATATAGTAGTTTTCCTTTAATTAATTCCTAAAAATCACCTATTTTTTTGGGCTCTAGACCGGAAGGTGCCCTTAAGGGGGTACATGGGTATTTCGGTGTCAAACAATCGAAACTATTTTTCGCTCACTAAGATCGCATAACTTCAACATAACATTTAAGCCCACATTAATCACATAATTACTTCAGTAAAATCCTTCGAAGTTGATATTTGTTGTATAACACCGTGAATATTTATTAAAAATTTTCGACCGTGTTCCACATTGTAGGTTTTGAGTTAAAGGATACTCGTATAGGGTAAGTGTGGGTATTACTGCGGACTTTTAAGGTAGGTTAACTTTAGAACCCTCGATACGGCGTTCAAATGAATGAAAGTTCCTCCTTCTTTTTTTAAAAGAAAGGTGGGACCTTAATAATTCCATAAAAAAATATAAGGGCGGGGTAATAAGCACAGTTAATTAAAAACAAAGAGATTTATCGGTCAATGTCATTGCATGAGTTACTGCGGACATGCATGTATTACTGCGTGCCAGTTACTAACGAAACACCAGTTACTGCGCATGTATTACTGCGATCAGAAATTCGTTTCCCATTTCGTATTTCTAGCAGCGCAACAGATAAATGTTCTTTTAAATAACACAGCCGTTGGCTTTTTCTTTTATTTCTTGATTCCTTATTATCACTTGAATTTTTTCTCGGCATGTTTACAGAGTTACACGTGATTGCACGCACCATTGCGTACTTTGCAGGTTATATATACCTAGACGTCAGTGAATACAGTCGTAGGTCCGCAGTAATACATGCACATGGTGTCAAGTAGTGCACCTAATACTGCGGTGGGAAATAAAAATTAAAACTAAAATGTAGACGACTGATTTAGGTACTGTTTTTCTGAAAAAAAGAACTCTTATTCTATCGAGCAATACCGCTACAGTACATGTATTACTGTTAACCGGTTAACTGGCAATGTATCATATATGATCAAACAAAAATCTGGCCAATTCTGGCAATGTATCATATATGATCAAATGGAATAACTTTTTGTTTTTCAATCGATTTGAATAAAACATGGTATGTAATGGTTTTTGGGGTCGCTGAATCTGAATTTCGCATCGGAATTGTAAAATTCAATATGGCAGACTCAAAATGGCCGAACCAAATTGGCTGACAAATATTAAAATACTATCGGGATATAGAAAAATTGTATACATATAGGGGTTTTTGGGGTCGCTGAATCTGAATTTGGCATTGGAATTGTAAAAATTCAATATGGCAGACTCAAAATGGCGAACCGAAATGGCCGCCAAATATTGAAATACTATCGGGATATAGAAAAATTGTATATAGGGGTTTTTGGGGTCGCTGAATCTGAATTTGGCATTGGAATTGTAAAATTCAATATGGCAGACTCAAAATGACGAACCAAAATGGCCGCCAAATATTGAAATATTATCGGGATATAGAAAAATTGTATATAGGGGTTTTTGGGATCGCGGATAAAAAAAAACCACTTGCGGTGGAATTTATGGATGAAGAATTCAGGTATAAAATTATTCGAAACTTTTTCGTAGAAAATAAAAAAACTAAAAAATTAAACCCCTAAACCCTTATTTTTCAGGGGTTGGGGGTGGCATTGAAAAAAGTAACTGCTGCAATCGAATTATAGACAAGAAAACTTCACAAATAAAAAATTTTGAAATAAAAAAGGGTTTAGTAAAGAATTGACAAACTCACCCCTAAATTCTATTTTTTTAGGGGTTGGGGGTGTCAGATGAAAAAATTACCCCCGGAATCGGTTCAGCGACTCAAAAAACCCCTGTATACCAAATTTTGTGCGATTCACTTAATTATTCGATGGTACCAGTTTGGGCCCGAATAGTGAAAAGGACCGCGCCAGTTAACCGGTTAATAACAAATATATAAATGTTTTTCAAGTAGGTGTTCATGACCGCCATATCGGAAATCGACCGAAGTTTCGCCTTGACGAATTTCAAACTACGATAAAAGAATTAATAATAACTTTGCTGTACATACTTATTAATAATTATCTGTAATAGAGTTTAAAATAATTTTATCAAAAATTTTCAAGAGATTATGTACTTTCCAACACTAAATATGATCTGTTTTAGAATATCCGCAGTAATCGGGACATGCGCAGTAATACCCACACCTACCCTACAGCGATTTTGCTTTTAAATGAGTCGGTCAGTCGGAATCGTGTTCACCACATAGAGGCGCGCATTACACAAGCACTCACTTTGACGACCTGTAAATTCTTTAATTTTTAATATTTTGTAAACGTTGTTATTTGAAAATTCGCCTTATACCCCTAAGAAATAATTGTTAAAAGAGCAAATGGTTTAAGTTATTACTGCCTTCACAATCTAGCACAACAGCAAGCGTTGATTTTAGCTGTGTAATACCCATGTACCCTCTTAAAAAGAGTACCCACTATTAGTCATGAAGCATTTTTCCTTGTTGTTACTATTTCATACAGTTTTGACATTTGTATTATACACAATTTGGAATTAAGTGTCATAAGACTTCTCGACATTGATTTCTTTATCTCCATGCTTTTCCAGCTATGCTACTAGAACTCCCATACATTTAAAACACTAATTCCTCCTCTCATCTTATTCATCTTGTAACAACGCAATAGACGTCAGCAACAGCAGTCACAGTCGCCAAATCCGTTGCTCACAGAGCATGACATCTCCCCCCCCCCCCCCCCCCCCCCCACCGTAGTTCACACAGACTGGCAAAGTAGCGTTCTACATCCCCGGACAAAATCTAATTACAATTCATATACCCACATTTTTGAGAGCATTATTACTCCAGCCATTCCCTACATGGAAGCCCGCCTGAAATGTGACACTATCCCGTCACGCTGGGGCATCGCGTCCAGCGTTTAACGCTGCGTTATTTGCATGCCCGTGCGCCTCCACCCTCTCAATTAAAAACCCGCTACGATTAGCCCGGTTGCCCGGTGCGAAGGTTCCCACAGCTGGCTGCTACAACACCATTAATAATCTTTAAAAAGGTGAACAGGGGACGGCGCGGGGGGGGGGGGGGGGGGGGGCGGGTTGGCTGGCAAGCCACGACTAACGCGGTTTAGTTGGCCAAGTGAGTGCAGCACGTGTCCTAACGAAGGTCCGCTCATTGTGCATATTCATTAGGACGTTCATTACGGTCACTTGTCGTCCGCGGCGTCCCTTCCCTTAACGGTCCAAGGGCCTCATTTTTAATATTCTTCGCGGCGACGGTGCGAAAGGAAGTCGTCTTGCGGCAGCCTCGCTTTCCTTCTGTCACCGTTTCGCCTTCTACTGATCAATTAATTTTCTTTCACCGCCGCTCCTCAGCCTGCTTTCTCTCTCTTGGGCGAAAAAATTCATTACCATGTCGCGGCGCGGCACGCCATGGCCACTTCACGGGGATGAGAATTTCTGGCCACCGCTACAATGAAGGCGAATGATGTAATTCGCCGGGAGGGGACTCGTCGCTGCTCGTTTCTATCGAGGGGATTTCCCTTTTTTCCCCTTTTTAATAAAGCCGCCCGCGGATTTAATTGTCCCTTCCCCTCCCCCCCCCCCCCCCGCCCCCCCCCCCGACAGTGATAAGAAACGTTTAGGTGATTCCGCCTGGGGGCCTCGCCTTTCGTAACCGAGCTTAGCAAGTTGGGGGATGATATTGAACTGTTCAGGCTGAAATTCTATCGCGAAAACGGCACAAGTGGGTGTTACCACGGGGGAAGGAGGGTTCCTTTCAGGGGATTTCAAGCACTATTATTAAAGGTTTTTGCTGTATAGCAGAGATGGGCAACAATTTTATTTAAATACAAATTTCGAATAACGACCAAAGTTACAAAAATTAACTTTATTAAATAAGTTTTTATTTAGTTAATGACCAGCTCTGGTGTATACCATAGGTTTGACATTATTTGATGAGGTCCAGATTAACCTATAATCAAATTTTTGGTCACTTGTATCATGTTTCTGTAAGACTGGTTTTTTCTGCACAGCCTTGAGCAGCGAAACAATTATATTCGGTATAACTGTTTAGACATCTACACTGATTTATGGTTACAATATTTTATACATAGAAGTCTGAATAACTGGTCACAGTCTAAAATCCTTTCGGCAACTTATTCCTCAATTAGTTAACAAATGGACACCAGCTGTGAACAGGTTCTGCTATATAATTAATTCCGAGCAAGGCAGTTGAAGCCATTGTCTATAAACATCCCAGAATCTAAATTGCAGTTGAATATTATACTAAAAATACATAGAGACATTTAAACCGAACAAGTTCTTGCAAGTCCAGTAGAAAAGATCGTATATAAGAATAAGATAATTGAATTTTCGTGTAGGCAGTGGAAAAAAGTGGCAGCCAGATGGGTAAAAATGAATATCGCGGCTCAGTCTATCGAAAAAACAAGTCTCGCGTCGTAAAATCTTGATAGTGGGGGAGATGGCGCGAGTGCATTCGTGCCCGGCTGGGGAATAGCTAATAATGAAATCTCGATGCAATTTCGATAAAATATCGATGCTGCTGGCGGCTCGTTGTCGAGGAGCCGGTGCTGTTTCTGCCCGTGGTTAATATCGTGGATAATTTTTTTTCGTTATCTCCCCTTAATATGACCCCAGTGACGTCGTTAGTTAGACGGGTCCGATTATTGAGACGCGCGCGTCTGAAGGAACCAGACACTCAAACGCACCTCGCGTCCCGATATTTTACACACCGCTAATGAGATAGAAATAGTAATGAAGCGCTATGATCCCGCCGAGTGTGCAACGTGAATGAGGGAAACGCGCGGGCCTTCGTTTTCACTCCCCTCCCCATTTGCCTTATCCTTTGAATCTCTTTTTTCCAACGGTACTTATCGAGTTTCCCTATCTTTCTAGAATTCTGCGCGTCCTGCTTCGTTACGGCCACCTCAAGTGCGTGAGAAAGGCCTGCATAGAAGCGTATTTTTTCGAATGATAAAAGTTTCGCGCAAGCGATACCGCCCGAGTCGTGTTCCCGCGAGACTCGCGCTGCTCCCTGCGGAAGAATAATTTCGACAGGTCGTTAACCTTGCTCTAGCTAGCCCCCCTCGAATTTGTTTCTGCAAAACCATCGATTAACGTAATGCATCGGAAATGATTCGGCCAGTGGAACTTAGCTGAGGTAGTTACATTAACGGATACAATTGTTTCCCTTTCTGATTATCAAATTGCAGTTGTAATTTGGGATTAATGGATCCAAATGTAGGTAATGGCACGAGAATTCATTTGGCCCGTGGTAAAACAAAGAGCTTATTATTAAATAATAATGAGCTTATGAGCTAACACGGTGGAAATGCATCCCTCGTAATACGCCCGGTGCAGAATTCCAAACGCAAGGCTTTCCCGCTGTGACGATGTAGCTTGGATTAATTTAATGTTGAAACGCATTAACATCACCCGTTTTATACCTTGCTGATGCCGTATATGTTATAAACCGAGCGTTAAACAATTACGACTCCGAAACCTCGTGATTACACTTTATAGTAACGTTTCCCATAGAAATGATAGTTTCTCTAAAATTCATCCAAGTTTCCTTGTAACAGGCATTTCGTTCTTGTCTGTTACACCGTGGCCGGTTCTCCCCGGGCAAAAGTAAACGCGCCAGGAATCCTCGAAAATTCCCGTCCTCTTTCGTTTCAGCGAATTGCATAAATCCTTGGCGCGACTTGGCCGAATCGCAATCCGAGACGTGATATTCCACAGGTAATGGTTGTTTCATGGGCGTTAGAGGGGCGGGGTGGAGTTGGAATCGGAATCGGAATCGATGTGCATACCGCAAGCTACGCGCTATCGCAGCGAGGCACATTGTCGTCATTCGAGAAGGATATAGATAGACAGAGAAGGGAACTAGAAACGGCCAATTAAGGGCGAGGATACCGAGTTCTGCGACTGCATACCGTGGCGAGTGGTTACAGACCCGCCGACAAATTCCTCCACGATGGTTGCATCGATTTTTTCTCTACTTCTTCTTCCTTTTTGATCGATTGCACCTGGAATGCTTGTAAATTAACCGGCCGCCGCCGTATCGCCGATAACAACTACAGATCAGCGTGGACCGGCGAGTTCTACCTCCTCCATTAAATGCAGGAGCTAAAGAGGATTTTCTGCAGCTGGAATTGGCCAGTGGAAAGGAATATTGATTCGATATCAGCTCTTTTGATCGATGCCAGTGTAGCGTTGTTTTATAATTTCAGAGGCTCCATGTAGCCTAAGCGAAGTGCTAATCACTGCTTTTGCATAGTTGAGGATTGTATGTAGTTTCAATCCGAGATGTGTTCTGCCCAGTTTGACTTGGTCACTTGGCCTACCTGGGATTTTAATTTTATTGGCTTTGAATTAAATGAATTTGTAGTGTCTATGGAAAAAGTGCAATGAATTTTTTAACAAATCTTGGTATTTGTTTATGATGAATAGAGGTGTATTGGGTTAGTTGAGAAATCAGAAGTTCTTGTGAGGTCAAAAAAAGTTTCTTTACTACTGAATTTTGCGACTGGAATGAATGACTACTAATTGTAAGAGTTTCTTGTACGTTTCAATGTCTGCTCCATAAACTTCAATGTTTTCCTTCAAAAACATTTGCTCTGATATACAAGAAGTCTGTGTCTGATTTCTCAGCGTTTATAATACTTCTGCGCTCGCGCGATCCAGATGTGTCAGGCGTTCCTAGCTATTAATTGTAGAAGCAGCCACGGTTTTCGAGTAATGTGTCTACGTTGAGAGCGGACTTGCAGCTGACATTGTCACAGTGAAGTTGCTGAACAGACACACGTTTAAAAAAAAAGCGAAAACACCTGTCCACTCCTGCTGGGAACTCTAAATACACCGCGTAAATGTCACCCCGGTAAAGCAGATCCAATTTCTTTGGCACTTCGATTCGACGATATTAATAATAGAATAAAGATTTTTATCTGTGTTCGTGGGTAATGTGCTTCAAAGGCTTAATTTTTCCTAATGACACGGCGAGCGTTTATCTTATCTTAATCCGACCAGATTAATCAAGTTTATCGTCGGTCTTCCCTGTCTATATCGAACAGCATCGCCTGGTGTGGTGCAGCGTATGATTAAGTTCTACATTGTTCAGTGCTAGTGTTAAATAAAGTATTATTGAATTTTTAAATCACCGAATGATGCGTTGAATTTTCCAGTTAATAATTGTTACACTGTTACATAAGAGTTTATCCTCGCGATCTCTGAGATTAATTCTGCGTTTAAAACAATGCACATAGTTTGAAAGTACATTTAAACAGCTATTGTATTCTTATTTAATATAATTCTAGTTTCCCTCGTTAGAGATTATGTTTTTAAAATACCTGCGTTGGTAGTTAATTTCCTGGCGATTAAATTGATCATACATAATCGAAGTTGTAATGCAAAAGTAAGGAAGTAGAAGTAGAATCTTCAATTCTTGTTGCAAAGAGGAAATTCGAATGTTATGTTTAATATTCAAGTGATGTTCGTTGTGAAGATAGGTAATTTGGTGGCGTATGTTAGGATTAGATGGATCCACGATGAGAACAGTGACTTGTGTGTCTGATCGTATACTGCCATTTCTACTCATTCATCTTATATGGGAAGGAAAGGTTTCAAGAACAGGACTAACACAGTAACCTTTTTTTATTATAATCTTGGTATAGCCTCAGCTGTGTTGAGTTATTTTATTCGTTTAAAAAAATGTAGGTATTTTAAAACACACGATGATGGTACTTTATACAATCAAAAGATGATAACGAAAAGTTACTTAACTGTATATTTTTTCTCGCGATCAAACCATCTTGAGAAACGAAAATTTCACATCCCCCTTAGATATTTTATACCATTTTTATTATTAAAGAATGAAGCATGGCCTCTTTTTTTAAAAGGGAAAATGCTCAACAACTCTGACAATCTTGAATGTTCGATCTAAACTCCCAAGCATTTTTAACTGAATTTAGTGAATTTACTATTTACCCTGTAAGTTTTAAACCTTTTTCTTTAACACCCTGTGGGTTCAAAGTACCTACTATCATTCCGTCTACGCGCTTTCATTCGTAAATATCGCGAGCACGCTCTCGTGTGACGCTCTCGTACGCGGGACGTGCCGATTGAAATCAAAATTCGTGGCGGCATTACACGATCGAACGGGGACAAACGTTGCAGACGTTGGCCCGCGGCCAATTATAAATTTGCCTTTATGTAAAAGATGGCCGTGCCTGCGAGCGCGCCTCCTCATGCAAATTTCTCAGCGCAATGCCAAGCTGCGCCGCGCCGCGCTGGAAGAATTGTTGTCCGGCTAGAGTCGAATGAAAAGCAGAAACGCGAGAAAATAAGATTGGCGAGCAGCGATAGAGGGGCAAAATGGCCGTGGACGGCTCGCTCCGTGAATTCTACGGAATATATGTACCCATAAAAAACTTTCAAAAAGTAAAAAAATTACGCCAAGTACATGAAACAAATAAATCACAAAAAATAAAAGATAATAATATAAATCACAAAAAAAATAGAAGAAAATATATATCACAAAAAATAGAAGATAATAATATAAATCCCCCCAAAAATAGAAGAAAATATACAATATAAAAAAAGATGTGAAATCAAAATGAGCTGCAAGTACATAAAGGTGCTTTCCAACTGCCCTTAAGATGACACAACTACATAGACACGGCTAAAATGCTGTGTTCATACATTCCATTACTCATATCGCGGACATTTTAATTATCCCATCAAAAAGAATCCCAATTAAAAACATTGTCGTAAATTAATTAATAGCTTTACAAAATTAATATACAAAATTGCGCCAATTATAACAATGGCTATTTATAAAACGAAGAAATGTATTAAATAATATTAAGCAGATATATTTTTATAGAAATAAATATTTCCATACCAATAAATATTTTATTCAAAATACTATTATTTTATATTCTTAGGACTTAAGTATGCGTAATTACGATTCGTCTGCATCGTTAACTGAAATAGGACCCATTTACTAATTATTTATCGGATATGCAAAACTCTACCTGCAAATTTGTGCGTACATAGTCTGACGTAGATCACACTGCATCATCTTCTGCTTTCATTATTGTGTAAATAAATAAATAAATATAAAAGCCACATTTTAGTTATATACAACTTAACGTAGCGACTACATAATGTGTCCGAAAGAAGTGAGAACATATGGTAGAAAGTCTTGTTGGAGGAAATTTAAAAAATGCTAATAATAATTTAGCGAAAATGAATGAAGAGATTCAATATTTTTATTGGTGTTGGTTTAGTATATTTATTGGTGAATTGAAATATTGTTAATGGAAAACTCGTAAAATTAATGAATAGCGTAGAAACTACTGTGGATTTAATATATTAAAGTATTATGAATATCTTTCACAAAAGATTGGAAAGTATCAAGGGAGATGTATTTTCAACGTACTTTCTTGACTAATGTGACTGACTCTACATTGCAAGCGGTACGCCATAATATTCTTAACCTTAATTCTTAACGCTACGCTAATTTGACAGGTTTTGTCGATTTACCTTATTTGACAAATTTCCAGAAACTTGTGCGAAACAAGATGCTCTGTCTATCTATCTAATCTTCTCCGGACAGCCTCCAAGCCTGCGCATTCTCTTCATTTCTATCCATCCAAGCCTGTGCGTCCCCTTCAATTCTACTATCCAAGCCCGTCCGCTTCATTTCTATAATATAATAAGCTTTACATAAAAACTCTAAATTACTGGTATATACAAAAAATACAAGTATCTGGCAATTTTTTGCTACAATATATTATTTTGTACATGCATGGTACAAATTTCCAGAAACTTACGCGAAAGAAGATACTTCTTTGTCGAACCTTCCCCGGACAACTTCCAAGTCTGCGAGTCTAGGTAAAAAATCTATGAAAAAATTTTGGTGACCCACCTTATGTTAATCGAGACAATCATTCAGTCTCCCATGTAGTGTAAAAACTCGTGACATTTCAAATTTGGACAACCTACCTTATTTGACACTTGGCAGGTTATGACGGATTGACACTTGGTAGGTTATAAAGCGATGACATTTGGTAGGTTATAATTCAATAGTACACATAGGTATATGTACAATGGCGGACGCCGATCATACATACGCTAGTTTCTTTTGGCTGAAGGTGTGCGTGTAACGCGTATACGTATTATGTCGACAAAAATTTGGTTGAAGGAGAATCAGAAGAAAAATCTTACCGTTTCTGACAGATTCATGAGACGATATTATGATATCTCTGTCATGCGTGGACAGATTTTATTGAAATTTGGTCTTATTCGAAAGCTTATGTGCGGTTTACATAAGAAAAATGCCTTTAAATTTAGAAAATATTGCAGGCATGATGAGATATTAATGAAATAAGTTTCAGGTTAGGTTGGATTAGCCGTTTCTCGAGTAAATGATAGCGGTAGCGACAGTCGACATATGTATACAGGGTGTCTTTCCTGTACTTGGCGTCGAGACGCTACCGCGTCTCTAGATTCGAGAGATTTGTTTCGATGAGGTCATTTGAATTCCGGTTTTATTACGTTCTGCTTCTTCTTCCCGCTACTTTTTGTCCCCAGTGATTCGCGAATTTATCCCCCTCCCGCATTCTTCTTTTTTTGTTTCATCTATCGGCGGATAGCGGATATACTTAGGTATATTTTCGTTGAAATTCGGAGGGAATCGAGGTTCTCGTCGGGGGCAAACAAAAGAATGCGACGAATGAGTGTGTAAATACGGAGGATATAACATTCGGTTTGCTTTCTGCACCACCACACCCGATTCTGCATACGTTGGAATACGAGATCGAAATGGAAAGATTGATACTCGTGTCTGTGGGAAAAAGGGAGCGAGTGTGGCTCCCATTTGCTCAAATAAAAGCAAGCTAAATGTCTCTCTCTGTTATTGCATAGAAGGAAAGTTCAAAGATTTTATTTATGAAAACGACTTTGGGATATTACGATATTAAAGTGTTCGCGGAGCTAGGTGTAATTTAAAACAAACTACAACGGAATTGCTTGTACCTACTGTTGGATCGACAATCTTGCAAATGCTCGCGAGCGCTTTATTCACAGGTCGTTTGCATTGCGAAGGAAAGAAAGAAGGATATCGAACAAGAAGCATGGAATATTTTTACGGGTCAGCGCGTGAGAAATTTTTCTTTCGTGGAAATACAGTTACGGGGAACGGTACTCGAGCGATTTGTCACAAGCTTCGCCGAACGGTGCTTTCCATCGGCATTAAAATACTAAGATAAATTTTACGACGCGTCATTGCGCGCGTTGTTTGGCAAACACGAAGTGGTACGCCACTCGATTGTCGTAACTCGAATCTCTTTACAGCCACGCGGCACGCACACAGGCTACGCTCCTCGAAAGCTTAATGCTGCTAGCGTTATCGATGCAACGATCGAAAATATCGCAGGGACTCTTGAAAAAGATGCCACAGTTATTTAGTCGTTCGTTTTTAATCATTTCTGTCGGTGGTGTTTACCCAATACTCTACAGTCTCACAGTCTGCGAGGGAAAGATAGTAAAGTGTTTTCCAATTAACTTCAGCATTAATATAATTTATTCAAATAATTTCAATGAGATCTGTTGATAAATCAATAACCTTTCTTACCATCTAACAATAAGTTTCGTCTTATTCATAAAAGTACCTTTTCTTCCTGTTTTATATTGAGAATATATTTAATTCCACTGTGAGAGGCTATATTGGAAATCTTTTCGTGGGAACTTCTGAAACGACGTGTATTTAAATTAGTAGACGGCATAAATCTTATAAAAAATTCTGGTAATTACTATCACATTTTCTTACATCCCTTCCCTCCCGCGGAGTGATTAGTTTCACTGCGGTAAAGATTTTAACGACTCAATCAAATTCCACTACGCACAATGCCTCTCAACCCACATTTCCATAATGAGAAACGATAAAACGTTTGTATAACAAATTATCCCCATTATTACATTTCCACGTAACCCTTTGTATTCCAAACATACCAAACTTGAAATTAAGTTTATACATACATATACCTACTATCATAAAACCTTAGAAAAATAGAAAAATTCGTGATTCTTAAAGTTGAATAAATTCTTAATTTCAACACTTCATTTTCCGATTTGAAAGTGTTGTATTGAACAAGTGTATCATTAAACAAGTAAGCCAGTGAATCGACGGTAGAATAAATTGTAGTGGAAATTTCTGGAGGAATACTACTTTTCTCTGCCGACGTTACAAGCGATCAGAAATTGGCCTATGGTAATTTCCCTCGTTTCTCTTCATCGTTGAAATCATGCCGGGCCCGGAGGGCCGGTGCTGCTCTTTTTTCATTTGTCGTCGGCGAAATTGCCGAATGCACGGGGGCACGCGCGCGCCCCCGCAGGAATGGATGTTTTCCTGGCTTCAGGAATTCAGGAATCCCGTATGAATATTTATGAGCGACCATCTCGAACTGGGCGCTGTGGATGGAATCTCTGTTTGCTCTCCCTCTATCTTTCTTCGTTTCCATTCTGTTCAATACATCTCCCCCTGGATATCGTCCCAGACTCTTCATCGTCGTGCTGCCCCCTTTCTCCTCAAAGCGGTCTCGTCTTAATGGTTGTGAAATCATAGTGCACTTCTATAAACATCGTTAAAGCTACAAAAAATACCCCAATTACTGCCAGTACTCTAAAATTATTGTTAATGTGTGAGGTCACACCCAGAATTAGGTAGCGTGATTCACTTCATTATCACCACGGCATCGGCATCGGCATCGGCATCGGCATCGGCATCGGCATCTTGTCACGCATTTATCAGACACCTAATTCGCACCTTTTTAATTCGGAGGTCACTCTCCACACGTTCCCTCAGAGAGCGTTAATTCGTTTCGTGATTTTCATTCGATTCCCCTCCGAGTAAATCAGAACGTGCGCGCGCTTCCGCTTTCATGGCCTCGGAACAAGTTTGTAAGTGCGTAACATTATTACCTTAAATCGCAGCGTACCTTGACGAAAATCTTGATGTAGCTCGGGGATCGCAATTTCGCCAAAAGAGCCTGAAAGTGAAAACGATTTCATTGGTAATCACGCGATGGGATTATTACTTCAATCATTACTACTTGTATATTAATCTTATTATTCTAAATTCTCATAGTAAGCTGCGATAAGAAGTGTTTTGTAGCAAAGAACTCATTGAACAGCAATGAATTCGTAACCTCTCATCATTTAGAAATACTGTACAGAATCGTGACGATTCAGATACAGATCAAACGTGTTGCAAATTCGTTTATGTAAGAAGCAATTTGCAATTTAATAGAATTCAGATTCAAATTTGAAAGCGAGCGCGTATACCTAATAAATAAAATTGGACGCCCTAATTAAAGTAAAAGATGCGGCTCGATAAGTATCAGACGATTTTCTCGTTAGTTTCCGTCGATCCGCTTCCGTGTTTTCGACTTTCCTTTTTCACAGTGGCTGGAGACTAGTGGAGACTAGCGAGTTTTGAATCGAATGTTGAACTTCCGTCGCTTTTAAGCGTCTGACTCGATCTTCCGTTTTTTCTTCGACTCGCACTATTCTTGCTCGGCGTTCTCTTGAAATGGAGTTCTCAAGAGGAAAATGAAATCTTTCCACCTTTCTTCTCACCCCAAGGAAACTGTAATTGTTCTACATCGGGCTCTTGTTTATACGATAGAAAGGTGGAATAATAGGGTTCCAATTTCCCGCTCCCATTGATCCGGAATTGGGTCTACGGGAATCACTTCGGCTACACAGCGTTAGGAACACTCAGTCAAGAATTTTCTTGAGAAGCAATTTTCTTGGGAACTTAGTCGTGGGTTTTTCTTACAATAGTCTCAGAATTAGGTATTTACCTATAATCTTGTGATACACATTGCGATTGTAGTGCACTCTTTATGGAACACATTAGTTTGTCTTCATTTCAATTAACCTCCTTTCTGAAATTTCCGGCGATTCATATTTACCTCAACACCTTAGTAGCAATCTTCTGTTTTCCACTGCACGTTTGAATTTGGAGAATAAGGAAGTGTTCTGCTGACAAATACTAAGTAGGTATTACAACGGCAGTATTTTCTTTTGCTAACATTTCTTTGTTGTCGCTGTAGAGATGTGTAAAGGGACAGCAGCTTCCATTCTCTTCGAAGAAATTCTTTCAGTTTTTATTAATTTATTCCTGCGTCCTTTTAAGCGCGCATAATGAACTCAATCCTGTAATTTAATTGCCAAACTATGTACGAAATTTGGGTCTCTTTAAAACAGGTCTGATTTTCTCCCACCAAAAACCAGACAGCGGTAAAATACACTTTATCAATGTCAAGATAAGGTAACCAGATTCGTTACTTACCATAGCAAATAATACAATATCCTCCTTGGAGTATGAAATCCGCCCGTGAGTCATATCCTGAGCTGATATAAACTGCTCGAAGGCAATTCGGAAGTGAAGCATTAGCTCTTTGTTTCCGCCCGTGGAAGAACTTTCGTCGCTGCTCTTTTTGCCATGTTTCTCCACCATCTTTCTCAAACTCATTCCCAGATACCGATCGAACTTTCAGCTTGCCTTCGTGCCGATCTTTCCTACTAAATCCAGCTCGATCCCAGCAAAACTACTTCCACCAAACTACTTCCGTCCGTTTTTAGGCCACGAAAAGATGGCTGAAAAATATCCGTTTCGCCTGACCTCCCAATAAAGAATCCTTCTTGCCTTTTTAAGGAGAAGTCGCGAAACTTTCTCCATCCATCAGATCATACACTTTTCTATATGTTTATTTCTACATATACCAGGTTCTCTTCCGATCAGTGTAACAAAATCATTGAGAAAATATCATGCATGTTACTTTACTCCATATTCATATAGAACCTGCTAGAATATGCTCCTCATTTTTATAAGCTTGAGTCGTCGAGCGAATTTTCCACTATCCCGGTGTAATTTTCTCAATTGCAACAACGCCCCTCCCGTGGAATCAATCTCTTGGCCCGGTTCTCCTCACATTTGCTTTAGAGTCTACTCCTTATTCAACTCTGAAAACTGAATGCTCGCTCTGCTGGAAAATGTTCATTCCGTTTCACTTGCTTCTTAGAGAGGCGAATTCCTAAAATTCAAGACGATCTCGATCCGCGCTCTTTGCGGGATCGCGAGTCGAAAGTTGATCGACCTAATTTCTGCCTCACGGAAGACAACATTCCGTGAGTCCAGGTGGCCAAGTGCATGCTGTTCTCATTTACCGCGCTGACACGCGGTCGCTGCCTTGTTTGACAACTGGATTTGTCGCATCAACGTTCCACAGAACTTCCAAGACACAAATCGGCTGTTTTGATAAAAGTCTTTCCAATTCGTGCTGGTAAATGTAAACTCGTAAGCTTTCGATGGTAACATACACATTTCGAATAAAAAGTTAATGTCCAATGGGAAGCAAAGGATTCGAACAATTTATTCAAAGTATACCAGACGCGTTAATGGAGAAAATGATCTTTACTTTACTTTCCGCACGGGCATTCGCGATACTCGTAAAAAAGCGTTACACCGTGAAGGCACATTTTACGTGTACGCTCGACACGAGTTTAATTGCATACTTTCTGCGCTTTAGAAAAATTTTTCCGCAGTTATCCCTAATAAGGGAAATATAAAAGAGTAATGCTGTAATTGCACGTAAACGTGTGTAAAAAGTAATGGCAGCGTGACAATAACAGCCGTTCATGTACTTAGTTCGCGTAGATGTTGAAGAAATGAATTGCAAAGTACCTATACATATAGATAGAGGATTTCGTTAATCGGTACACGAAGTCTATACAATTTAAGTGTTATTAGTGAATAATATTATTCGTTACTGTTTCACACTTAGAAAATGAAATACTCATATTTGGACAGGAGTAATCAAAACTACTTGTATTATACAATTAGGTACATTCTCAGTGTTCAGTAATGAGACATTTGGTATTGTTAGAGTAGCTTCTATTCACTTGTTTTGGTTGTATTATTATTTTCTACATTACATACTTGGGGTGCAGGATCGTCCGCGTTGTTCAAACTGCAAATGAGCTGAACTTTTCCTTTATAAGCTTATCAGTTTCCAAACACGAATCGAATCCATTGAAAGTTAACGTGCCGTGGCGTTGTTTGTTTTACCGAGTTCCCAGTTTTCCAGCTACCTATTGTATACTATCACATGCTTGGTAAAAGTTGTGGGGCGAATTTCACTCCAGAATGAATAGCATCGACAGTGTCGCTTATTCGTGGGAACTTTACTTCCGTATCTGAATCTTCCTGGCAACTGATTTATCATTTCAAGCGAGCCAGGTTGCTTCGTTTTGGTAGGGATACAAGAAAAAAAATTATAATCTCTCCCGTGGCTCATAACAAGTACGCGAAGTACACTATTAAAAATTCACTACACTAGTGAAGCTGGTGGCACTGAACTTCTTTCCCTTTAATAAAAAATCACTCGTTATTTTCTCCAGAATAATATTAACTGGGGTGTAAGTGATAAAAGGGTTAAAATGAGGGGTAAAAAACGAGGAATGTCCATTTTTTGTGATTTTGCGATTTATAGCATATTTGGTTGGTGACAACTGGGACTACAGAGTACAGAACTGTCGAATCACAAAGCGTTATAAAGTTCAAATGCCCCCGTAAGATAGCGTTAACGATTTGATATATTTACAGTATTGCATACCCCATAAAAAACTTTCAAAAAGTAAAAAAATTACGCCAAGTACATGAAACAAATAAATCACAAAAAATAAAAGATAATAATATAAATCACAAAAATAGAAGAAAATATATATCACAAAAAATAGAAGATAATAATATAAATCACAACAAAAAAATAGAAGAAAATATACAATATAAAAAAAGATGTGAAATCAAAATGAGCTGCAACTACATAAAGGTGCTTTCCAACTGCCCTTAAAGCCGCGTATTCACCTGTGCATTCGCCCCGAATGTGCATTCGGCGCGCACCGATTTTTTGCTCGTGTGGCGCGCATTTGGCGCGCGTTCGGTGCTCGACGTGCATTCGGCGCGCGTTCGGCGTGCATTCGCCGCGCATTCTCCGCGCATTCGGCGCGCGTTCAGTGGTCAACGTGCATTCGGCGTGCATTCGCCGCGCATTCGGCGCGCATTCGGCGCGCATTCGGCGCGCGTTCGGTGCTCGACGTGCATTCGGCGTGCATTCGGCGCGCATTCGGTGCGCATTCGGAGCTCGACTTGCATTCGGGGAGCGGCAAACGACGAGTGCAGATACAATGTATGGACCGAGATCGAGGCGATTGCGAACCGAGCGTTCGCCGGGCCATTCGGGCCGATCCGCTTGCTGGCGGTCCATCAAAGCGTGCATTCGCGTCCGAACGACACCATGATGGAGTGGATGCCGCAAATTTGTCTCAAGCTCCTTGAGGTATTCGAGAAACACGAATCCTTATGGAATTCCAGACACCCGCGTTATTTCGATACTTTAAAAATGGACGACGCGTGGTGTACAATTGCCGAAGAGATCGGACCGGAGGCGGAAGATTGCAAGAGGAAAGTGGAGAGTCTAAAAAGCTCGTACAGACGGGAAAAGGGGAAAATTAAGAAAAGCACCACAACTGTGGTATGATATTAAAGTAATTGCCAATCTTTCTTCCGGCATAATCGCTTTTCTGTAGGCAGTATCTTGTCTTGCAATTTTATCGCGAATGTATTTTAATATAATAAAAAAATCTTCCGATAACATCCTCGTGAAGTTTTGAAATTGGTTGCTTCCCACTTCAGCATTTAAATCACGTAGAAATGTTTCGTTGCACCTGACGGTATATATTTTCCTCGTCCACCAACGTTTCTTCTTTTTATCCTTTTTTTTTAGCACTGTATACAATACAGACTTTTCTCCTCGTTCTTTGGATCGGTGCTTATAGGGACTGTTGTGAATGAACACTGCACGATTCCCGAATGCGCGCCGAATGCGCGCCGAATGCACGCTGAATGCACGCCGAGCACCGACCGCGCGCCGGATGCGCGCCGAATGCACGTCGAGCACCGACCGCGCGCCGAACGAGCAAAAAATCGGTGCGCACCGAATGCGCGCCGAATGCGCGTCGAACGCGCGCCGAATGCACGCCGAGCACCGAATGCGCGTCGAACGCGCGCCGAATGCGCGTCGAACGCGCGCCGAATGCGCGTCGAACGCGCGCCGAATGCACGCCGAGCACCGAACGCGCGCCGAATGCGCGCCGAATGCACATTCGGGGCGAATGCACAGGTGAATACGCGGCTTAAGATGACACAACTACATAGACACAGCTAAAATGCTGTGTTCATACATTCCATTACTCATATCGCGGACATTTTAATTATCCCATCAAAAAGAATCCCAATTAAAAACATTGTCGTATATTAATTTTTGGCTTTACAAAATTAATATACAAAATTGCGCCAATTATAACAATGGCTATTTATAAAAAGAAAAAATGTATAGAATAATATTAAGCAGATATATTTTTATAGAAATAAATATTTCAATACCAATAAATATTTTATTCAAAATACTTGGCGCTGCTCACCGCATTGGTGTTGCTAAACTGAATACATATGTATAAATTGCATTAATCTTTTTCTTTCTTTCTTGTGCGTGCATTCGTGAATATGTGTATGTGTGCGTGTGCATATGCTACGTATGCTATTAGAATTAAATATATGTAGAATAAATCTGACTGCGTTTCTAATATGTATATGTTTATGTATTTTAGATTGTAAGGGAGTTATTGTAAATTATTAATTTACTATTAATAAGACAATTAACATTTTTTCGGTTTCGCAGCGCCAAGTATTTTGAATAAAATATTTATTGGTATTGAAATATTTATTTCTATAAAAATATATCTGCTTAATATTATTTAATACATTTTTTCTTTTTATAAATAGCCATTGTTATAATTGGCGCAATTTTGTATATTAATTTTGTAAAGCTATTAATTAATTTACCACAATGTTTTTAATTGGGATTCTTTTTGATGGGATAATTAAAATGTCCGCGATATGAGTAATGGAATGTATGAACACAGCATTTTAGCTGTGTCTATCTATGTAGTTGTGTCATCTTAAGGGCAGTTGGAAAGCACCTTTATGTACTTGCAGCTCATTTTGATTTCACATCTTTTTTTATATTGTATATTTTCTTCTATTTTTTTTTTGTGATTTATTTGTTTCGTGTACTTGGCGTAATTTTTTTACTTTTTGAGAGTTTTTTATGGGGATCTCACTTCTTTTTACAAAGATAATTCATGTACTTGGCGTAACTTTTTTTACTTTTTGAAAGTTTTTTATGGGGATCTCGCTTCTTTTTACAAAGATAATTCATGTACTTGGCGTAACTTTCTTTACTTTTTTAAAGTTTTTTATGGGGTTGTATATAATTGTCATCCAAACTACGCACGCCTGCAAAGCTTCAAGACGATTGGATTGGTGAAATTGGTTTAAATTAGAATTTTCAGATATAAAACAAGCATACAAGAAGGAAACAGAGGATCGAAGCTGAATAAAATCGTTTAATTAATATAATAAAAGCAAGCATACAAGAAGGAAACAGAGGATCGAAGTTGAATAAAATCGTTTAATTAATGTAATAAAATCAATAGTATGTTCCAATAAAATTTTTTCTCTGATGTAGATCGCACTGCATCATCTTCTGCTTCGATTATCTGTAAATATATAAAATCCACATTTTTAGTTATTTTAGTTACAACTTAACGTAGAACTTATAACTTAAAACACTTTAATAAATCTGTTTTCTCAAGTGTCATTATAATTTGACAAAGTCGGAGAACGATACATAATATTTTTAGCAAAATAAAATAAATAATAATCTATTTACGTTTGATTTGATCGTATTATTTTATATTCTTAGGACTTAAGTATGCGTAATTACGATTCGTCTGCATCGTTAACTGAAATAGGATCCATTTACTAATTATTTATTGCATATGCAAAACTCTACCTGCAATTTTGTGCGTACATAGTCTGACGTAGATCACACTGCATCATCTTCTGCTTTGATTATCTGCAAATAAATAAACAAATATAAAAGCCACATTTTAGTTATATACAACTTAACGTAGCGGCTACATAATGTATCCGAAAGAAGTGAGAACATATGGTAGAAAGTCTTGTTGGAGGAAATTTAAAAAATGCTAATAATAATTTAGCGAAAATGAACGAAGAGATTCAAATGATTTTATTGGTGTTGGTTTAGTATATTTATTGGTGAATTGAAATATTGTTAATGGAAAACTAGTAAAATTAATGAATAGCGTAGAAACTACTGTGGATTTAATATATTAAAGTATTATGAATATCTTTCACAAAAGATTGGAAAGTATCAAGGGAGATGTATTTTCAACGTACTTTCTTGACTAATGTGACTGACTCTACATTGCAAGCGGTACGCCATAATATTCTTAATCTTAATTCTTAATGCTACGCTAATTTGGCAAGTTTTGTCGATTTACCTTATTTGACAAATTTCCAGAAACTTGTGCGAAACAAGATGCTCTGTCTATCTATCTAATCTTCTCCGGACAACCTCCAAGCCTGTGCATTCTCTTCATTTTTATTCATCCAAGCCTGTGCGTCCCCTTCATTTCTATAATATAATACACTTTACATAAAAACTCTAAATTGCTGGTATATACAAAAATACAAGTATCTGGCAATTTAAATGCAATGCAATTTTTTACTACAATATATTATTTTGTACATTCATGGTACAAATTTCCAGAAACTTATGCGAAAGAAGATACTTCTTTGTCGAACCTTCTCCGGACAACTTCCAAGTCTGCGACTCTACATAAGAAATCTATTAAAAAAATTTTGGCGACTTACCTTGTTAATTGAGACAATAATTCAGTCTCCTATTTAGTGTAAAAGCTCCTGACATTTCAAATTTGGACCACTTACATTATTTCACACTTGGCAGGTTATGACGGTTTGACACTTGGTAGGTTATAAAATTCAAATTAGTATACATAGGTATATATACATATATGACAATGACGGACGACGATCCCTGCCGAATGATTCCGAGAGTCGAGTCGACGAATCGACGAACGAAACATGGGTTTGTTGATCGGTGTGCGTGTAACGCGTATACGTATTATGTTTGACGAAAAAATTCCTTGGAGAATCAGAAGAAAAATCTTACCGTTTCCGACTGATTCATGAGACGATATTATGATATCTCTGTCATGCGTGAAACAGATTTTATTGAAATTTGGTCTTATTCGGAAGCTTATATGCGGTTTACATAAGAAAAATGCCTTTAAATTTAGAAAATATTGCAGGCGTGATGAGATATTAATGAAATAAGTTTCAGGTTAGGTTGGAATAGCCCGGCGACGAGTAAATGATAGCGGTAGCGACAGTTCGACATACATATACAGGGTGTCTTTCCTGTACTTGGCGACGAGACGCTACCGCGTCTGTAGATTCACTTGGCAGGGGTATCGCTCACTTTTTTCAATAAATATAAAAAGGGGATAAAATATTTCAATTTGTCCGAAATATCTGTCACGAGTCACAAAAGTGACTGAAAAGTTGGAAAGCTGTAGAGGGGTACAGACAAGAGTGGTCCGACGTTAATTCAGCCCATTACGTCGAACGAATCAAAGTGTAATGCACCCGTTGGTGCAGAAAGGAGCGCGTAAATTCGCGGGTAAAGAGAGCCCCCACCCAAGATCTAAAGATCCTTCCAGTTAGTCGCGCAGGAGGGACGAGGGTCGTCCCGGTCCCGACTCCGCAGGCGTCGTCCGTTTTGAATTCCTTCCTTCTCTGGGAAAATTGTATAGGGCGTTGGGGAGGGAGGACTATTAGGGCTTATCACGAGTCGCCCCGAATCCCGTGAAATTTTATACCACCGTCTGCTTTTAAATGCCGCGGGTCGTCGGACGGGGAACTCTCTTTTGAGGGCAAGGGGAACATCCAGCCTTAATGGGAAATAATAACGAAACGTGGCCGTGCGCTCGATAGCGAGTACTTCGCGAGAGATTCGAACAGGGCCGTATACAACCGATCTCTTGCTCCGAATATCTAGGTATCTGAAAGTTACTTTTACTCCAGCACGGTGTTTTACTCTCACATTGTCAGCGGGGGAATTTTCAAGTTAATTTGTTCGTGACTTGTGGTCATCCGCGCGAGGTTCATTACCGTTGGTACGGAATTCAGTGTAGGTATATACATACATATAGTAGCGTTTAAGCCGTTTAAGGGAAAGCATGACTGGTGAATAATGAAACTTATGCTTTGTAAAAGTTGAGTGTTCAGAAACACATCTAAATATTTCCATTAAGTTCAAGCACAGGGTAAACTTTTCCATTGCGTTTGAATTTAGAATAATTTAGATGGTTATTAGTTGCTTATTAGTTGCTATCTCTTACGCAGGGGTATATAATATATTCCCTGGTTATTTCTTAAAAAGATAAAAACCAGTATAGTATAATATAAAAATAACTTGAAACTTTCAACTTCCTAAAGCTCTCACACAGTAGGTAACAGACATACAGACCACGTAGGTAGTATCAATAGCAAGTACCTATAATTACGTTCCTACAGTTCAATGAAGGGAAACAGAAAAGTCTTTCCCATTGCCCTGCTCCCTAGAATCCCAAACGTCGCCCCGAAAGTTTTTCGTCTTCGCACGAGCTCCGATTCTCGATACTGTCTGTCGCTGTTCGTTCCAGTTCGTAAGTTCGCTAATGGAATCGCCACTGCTCGTTATCGCGCGATAAACTCCATGTCGAGTGTCCGTGGTTCCCCGCGAACTTTTTTATTCCCGCCCACGGTGAATCCCAGAGCGCTTTATGCGCTTTATCTCGAGCAAAATCTCTGTCCCCTGTTTCCATTTAGTGCGCCGTAAAGGTAAAGACCGATCGGCGCGGCTTTCGCTTGTAAAATTGAGGAAGTCGTCGCCGTCCACGTCGACCGAAACCAAGTTTCGACGCTTGTGGTACAGGAGCGGTGGTCGGAAGGCCCCCTGTTTCGATGGCAGAGGAGATTGCTGACGAGAATTTGGCCGAGAGCCTGCATCGATTACGGCCCTGGGACTTACGGTGCGCCGCGTTTTAATGCCTACGAGAAGTGGCCGGCCGGCCGCTCGATCTCCTCTCGGGGAGCCGAGCGAAAGCAACTTTCTCGCTGTGCCGCGTGATCTTTCGCGTTCACGGGCTCCTCCGTGAACGACAATCCTACGCGATTTTCCATTCGACGTATTTTCAGGGAACGTAGGAGCCAGCGTTTGGGACCAACAGCGTCGTAAGTAGAGTCGACGTCGAACGTCGTACAACGATTGTGTGTGCGCAACAGTACATTACGGTGGTTGGTAGTTTCTGAATTCAGGAGGCCTCACAAGAATTGGTAACAAGAGTTGAGGAATATAAGCGCTCTGCAGAAAAGTGTTGGTTGAAAAGTATAAAAAGAATATTTACATACTTAGCTCACGCGTCTCATGGACGGAAAAGAACAGAACAGCAAATTGCTTGAAGTCAGCGTAGTGAACGCCAGGAAAATAAAAGACGGTACAGACTACAGACGCCGTGTTCGTCCAGCGCATGCTTTGGCGCGCAACATGAATTCGCCCGCGTGACAATCTCGTATCAAAAAGCTTAAGGAGGGGATGTTCCGGTCTAGAGCCCGTAACAATGGGTAATCTTTAGGAATTAATTAAAGGAAAACTACCACAGATAATTTAATGGGGCTTTCTTCTGCATTGTATTAAGAATGTCCTCAACTATAGAAATATATATTTTTTCCCCCTGTAATTAATCATTGCGAATGGCATGTGCCAGTGCAGTTGTGCAACCAGAGGTGCACCGCTGCGTTACGAGAAGGTCGTAGGTGGTGCCAGGTAGGTTAGTCGCCCAACAGGTTTCCATCGCGACCAATGGTCTCCTGGAAACTGCCGTGGAAAGTCGACTTGCCATTGGAGGGTACGCAAGAATGTCTTCCGCTAGAGACGAAATCGCATAGATTTGCATTTCGCTGGCCACACGCGTGCTTTTTCCTTTACACGACCTTACGACGAACTTTATTCGATATTCCGGCACCAGTAGAATTCTCCTAAATTCCATACTAACGCGAGAAATTTTAGCCCCCGATATTTTCCAATTACACGTAGCATCTTCGTAGCATCAATTGCTCGTTATCGAAAACTGGTTCGCTGAAAAGGCACCTAGTGAGGAAGAAAGCAGTGAATGGTGGAAACCATTTACAAGAAGTGCAGGCTTCTTATCGAGGAATTTCGTGGTTCCATGAAGCGTGCAGGTTTTACCGACGGAAGTGGAACAGATCGGGATAGTACCCTCGGTCATGATTGTCGATGGACGTTGTGCAATCGTGGGCTGCAGCTCTCGCAGAAAGGTCGACGGTACTTCCAGGTGGGTCAGTCGTCTGTCGGGTTTCTAGCGCAACGATTTTCACGGAAGTAACGCGGGGGGTTTCTCTCGGACGTGAAACAATCGCTACCATTGAAAGAAGGAGACGATATTAGCTGGAAGTGCATTCGCTCATCAAACGAAGGCAGTAAATTCGCTGCTCCCATTGCTGCTGAAAGCAATCCCTAAAGAGGATTGCATGGTCACAATAGAAATTTTATTTTACTAAACTATTTTTATAATGCCATCATTGATCATTCATCGCGAATTTAACGTGATTACTGATTACTATTGAAACAGAGTTAAAACCACTAGACAGCGTTTTAACGATAACTTCGTTACTAGGGTAAATGTCCCTATTACTGCCACTTCATTTATTTCACTTAATAAACACGCAACGTATAAAGAATAGTGTAAAAAAAATTGATCATTAACTTGGGACTGTTCTTCTTATTATTATAGCCTACACTATTCTTTATACGTTGCATTTTTATTAAGTAAAATAAATCTTGGCGTGGCCAGGCAAGGTATTCTCAGATCATCAATACCCATACCATCCCTCTCGCAGGCTTTCAGATAATTTGTCAATTTAAATCACTGACAATATGAGTACACTTTCTTTATTTTGCATTTTTAAATAATTCATATTCATCGACAGATTGACCTTGCCTGGCCACGCCAAGTATTTGACTTCCAGGCCGCGGACATCTAGGCAAATGTCTAGATGTAGAGATTTTATCTGCACAAATTATTAAAATGACCGCGATATGAGTAATGGAATGTATGAACACAGCATTTTAGCTGTGTATATGTAGTTGTGTCATCTTAAGCGCAGTTGGAAAGCACCTTTATGTACTTGCAGCACATTTTGATTTCACATCTTTTTTTATATTGTATATTTTCTTCTATTTTTTTGTGATTTATTTGTTTCGTGTACTTGGCGTATTTTTTACTTTTTTGAAGTTTTTTTTTGTGGGGATCTCACTTCTTTTTACAAAGATAATTCATGTACTTGGCGTAATTTTTTTACTTTTTGTAAGGTATATATACTTGGAATACTCGGAATAGCGCAAAGCAGCTCAGCGAGTGTACTTTATTTATTTTTTGATTAAGGATAAATTCTACGTAAGCTGCATTGCCGATCTATATGTATTTTATATGTATAGTACTTTGTGTACAGTACATTCATTCAAAGTAACGAATGAAAATTAACTTTATTTCTCTTTTTCACTTCGCTACTTCGTCTTCTCCCCTTTTCTCTACATAGGTATATGTATTCCATATCGATTGGGAATTGATTTGATTTGTGGTTATAGGCTCATTTCAAGTCGTTAGAATTTGTGGTTATGGGTTATGGTTGCAACTCAATGGTACGACGATACATATTTGTAAAAACACGTGGCAACTCAAATTTTGACAACCTACCTTATTTGACACTCGTCAGGTTATAATCTGACTGTAAGCTATCAAAATTTGGAGTAGATTGCATAGTGAAGAGAGCGATTGATGAACGAAACATGGTTAGTATCATTTTGGCTGAAGGTGTGCGTGTAACGCGTATATACGTATTATGTTTGACGAAAAATTTCTTGAAGAAGAAGAAGAAAATCAAAAAAAATCTTACCTTTTCCGACAGATTCATGAGACGATATTACGATATCTCTGTTATGCGTGTACCGATTTTATTGAATTTGGTCTTATTCGACAGCTTATATGCGGTTTACATAAGAAAAACGCCTTTAAATTTAGAAAAAATTGCAGGCGTGATGAGATATTAATGGAATAAGTTTCAGGTTAGGTTGGATTAGCCGTTTCTCGAGTAAATGATAGCGGTAGCGACAGTCAACATATACAGGGTGTCTTTCCTGCACTTGGCGTCGAGACGCTACCGCGTCTCTAGATAAAGTGGCAGTAACAGGGACACTGATAGTAATCGGGACATCCACCCTATGTTTATCATTCCTAGTTGTACCACGATGTAGCATTATTTTACCATTCTTTGACTTGCTGGGCGATAAATAGTAGTCTCTGTCCAATATGTCTCGTGCCAGCAGCTGCACTATCCAATACACCAGAGTAAATCAAAGCCGATAGGTCAGAATTCAAGCAGATTGATGTAGTAGGGAGAGGCCAGGCGTGAAGTGAGATTTATACACGCGCACAGTGGCTGTGCGTGCATATGTATGTATATCTCAGCGCTGCGGGTTCCTTGAGATCCTGACGCGCATGGAACGCGGGAATGGAAGGTTCGAAATTATCCGTGCCGCGCAAACTATGGTCTTAGGAGACGAGACGATGTCTCGATGGGCAAACCGGTCCGCGTAGGGTACCACTGCTTTCGTAGTAGGTAAGCCTCTTTTATAAATGACTAGGCATAAAGCGGCCACGAAAGGGCTGTAACATCCAATTAAGATTGAGTGCGCCGATACTTGCTCTGTTAACCAATTATGTTAACTTACGAGAAACTGGCGCGCCTGAATATTTAGCAGGGCAGTTATTTATTGGCGGACGTTCGTTTTATCTCGTCACTCTGCCCGCGCTAATAGCGGCTTCCGACGAGGCACGCTCGACGTTTGTAAAATCGAGAAACTGCATGCTTAGGATGCTTTCTTCTCTATTTGGAGCGCACTCCAGTTCGCTCGTCGCTCTGGTTACGTAAAGCTGCAGTACCATCTAGTTTAATCGACTGCGTTTTGCTGTTTGATTAATGCTTCGTATACTGTGAGACATGGGATTATTGTAACAGGTAGAAGCTGGGTAAAGAAGTTTGAAATAACAGGCTGATGAAAGTACCTACTTGGAGTGTTCATTATCTTGGAATATGTATCTAGTTTACGTGGTACATTCATAAAATGTTGCAGCGTAGATGTGATATTCTATGTTAAGTATAAGTAATGATAGGAGGCAGATTTGTTTCAAATAGTACCTATCACTTTTTGTTCGGGCAATTCTGTTCGTCGTGTAACATCAGATATCGAGTTTGATAAAAAAAGATTAAAAAAATGGTGTAATATCATAAAATAGTACAGTATTAACGTAAGATAACTTTGGAGAGATATATCTGGTCCATTAAGATATTTTATAAACAGCTCCACAGTGGGAATACATAGTTTCAGGGTGATGATAATTTATCATAGCAAAAACTCAACACTCCATTTTTTGCTCAGTTTTTAGCAAACTCAAGCTCAGTGCCAATCACTTTGAAATTCCCAAAGCAGCCATTCATTATCCAAAACTTTCACAACTGCATCCTATAAATACAATAGAATGGTAGCTTTAATCGTACAATAAATTGTGCCAGTGATAGACATAAAATCGAATCAGATTCTCAGACTCGCCCAGCAAAAATCCTAAATTCACACATATACGCACGTGCCTGAGAGCTTCAGATAAGAAGGGGCGAATTTCTGACGTTTCCTTACAAAGGGGAGTGATATTTTTACGTAATATGTTTTAACCTAATATTCGATCTCATGTCTCATCGCACACACGAAACCGAGTTAAATGAATTATATAAAGCTTGAAAAGAATTTTAATAAGTGAAAAAGTGCATTGCAAAAAAGTAAGGGAGGGAGTATAAAATCTTACGAATTCTTATACTGGGGGAGGAAGGAGGTAAGAAATCGCCGAAGTCATCCTTACGTAATTTAAGGCCGGCCCCTAAGGTGTTCACAGGTTCCACGATCAACGATTGCACAAAAATAATATACATAGTCGAAGCCGCGTCTACTGTTCCACTGCGCACGTCATGCAATATTCTATGGCCTATGCATTGTGAAAGTGTGTCCATATCTACCTGGCAGACCGTATCTCGTGGGGGCAGAGCCTCCATGGAACCACGAATGTATCCCTGGTGTGACAGGCCTTCCAGACAATGTCGCGGTTCGGCCGGGGAACACCGTGAATCCAAAGGATCCTATATAGATGGTGGTCCCGCTACGGGCAAATGCAATTAAGGATTACGCGGGCGAGCGTAATCGTTCGAACAATGCTGGACTTTTACTCCTGATATTATCGCGCTATTGTACCATTGTATCCTGTGCGATACTAAATCGAGAGATAATGATAAAGGTCGAATGAAACAGGGCCGGGGGAGGTGGGCAGCTTTGGCAGGAGTTTTATAACACGCTCTGGCGGTGCCATTAATCCTTTAAAAGCTGATTTGGGAAAGGCCAAGGTGAAAGTTCGATCGAGCGAGCGACGAGCTTCTGTCGAGTGTTTGTATGGTGGCTGACGGCTGTTGATAAGAGGAATGGGTAAAAGTTTGATTGTATTTCTTCCTCTGAGGTTGCTTTCCCCGCCAAGCTTTCCGCTGGCGAACACTTGGCCAGTTTGGTAATCAGTTTGGAAATTCACGTTGCCTTCGCTGTCCGGTCGAGGCTACTTTAAATAACCGTCAAGCAGTTTTCTTGTTAGACCTTCGAAGGTATGTACTGCCAGGCACTCGACGCGACGTCTTGATACTTGCACTGCCGCGCCGTCTCGATCTAGATTCTGGATCGATGTTTCGCGATGCATCGTTTCTAGTAGGAGACTCGGCTGCTCCTGCACCCACTCTGGCTCATAAACTTTTCCAAATCTCTTAAAGAACATCATCATCAATCTCTCTAATCGCCTTCCACACTTTCCATCGCCTGATTAACCTGCCGTCTGATGATCCTCTTAGACTACCACTCGCTTAATTAATGGACGCGAACAGCTAGATAATATTCTGAAACCGAATTAGAACGAGAACGGATCAGAGGCATTGTTGCTAGCTGGTACACCACGGTTGTACAAACTATAGCTACCGTCGGCGCGGGCTGGCGAGGTGAAGCCAGGTGGTGGGTAGAGAGGGAATTGCAGAATGCGTTTGAGGGAGACAGGGGAACAAAGAGGGACGGAGAGACAAAGCGGGGCGGACAGAGAGGAACAGAGTCAAAAGAGAAGGGTATATCCCTTTCTCCGGCGATAGTAAAGTCTAGTTGCTCCGGGGCACTTAGTCGCTTGCGTAATTCTGCCAGAGCATTCCACCGGTCCACTGTTAGCAATCTGTCTGACTATACAGATCACGATTGACCGATTGGCAAACACGACACACACCGGCAGCTATTCACTTTGTCCTCCGGGTCGCCCAAAGATTCCGTCGTTAACGTCGAGAATCGAATAAAGTTCAATAAAGCCCCCGATCGCTCGCTTTGTTGCACCGCACCGCCTCCGGATACAAAACGTGTTCAGTGACTGGTCATCTGAACCTGCCCATACGCTAATTCCATCGGGCGGGGGGGGGGGGGGGGGGGGGGGGGGTACTGATAACGTGACCTGGTAAACAACCAGGCGCATTCACCTGCCGTTTCGACGCTGAATAAGGGGTTCACCCACGGACCCTGTCAAACGGAAAAATCGGTGGAACTTGAACACGCAGTTGCTTTAAAACGGTCCTCTTTCGAATAGCGGACAAGCGCTGGTGCGTTCGAAATGCGAATAAACACGGGGATGGCGGGCGATATTTATTTTCCAGTCGCATATTGACACGATATCGTCGCTACAGATGTTTACACAAAAGAACAGCACCCGCGCAATTGTACCTATATGCCGCTGTTACAGTTTTATACCTTTTATTCCCGTGTTTCCCATTAGGCTGAAAATTCTGCCCTACCCCCCCCCCCCCCCCCCGGTGTTCGCGGAATATGTCGGCGCACGTGAATAAAATGGAAAGTCGCGCGTCTCCTGTGTGTGGCCAAGTGTCTGAATATTGCACGCTCGAGCAAGGAAGAAAATGGTGAGCGGGAATGGGGTGAAATAACACGCTGAAAGAAGCGCAGGAGGCTTTTCGATTTATCGATGAATTTTTGGTATTTGGGAGGGTATAATAAAGTGGGGCGAAATACCTAAATAATGGTGTCGATGTTTGATGTTCAGAAGCTCGATTGTTTCCTTTCAATAATTTTTCTGTGTACCTATGTAGGTAGTAGGGGAGAGGTGCTATAAAAGGAACACTTTTGTTTAGCGTCCATTTCTGACAATGTCGTTATAGGTATTTAAAAAACAACTACATCACAAGAAAGCGTGTTTATTTCCCTTCGATAAAAGTATATTGCGAACTCATAAATTGTAATAGAAAATAACAAAATCTTCGATTTTCAAAAAAGTGGGAAATGTCCCTTTTACGACTAGGTGGTTTTAAATGGGACAGTATAAGTGATGAAAGGCACACGTTAATAAAAATAAACTTATTAAGTATTACAATTATAATTCTAAATCTTAATGATACAAAATAACGAAATCTACGAAAAAATTAACTCTTTGTAGTATAAATCATCAATATTTTATTATTAATGACACATGGAACAGAAAAAATTGAATGTGCCTTTTATTCCGCATGGCTCATTGGCCCATTTACCGCAAATTTACATACAACTGTAGCAAATTTATAACTTATAACGAGGGCTAATTTATTGCCACACATTTTTTTGACGATAAAGTTTGTCGCTGTGAATAGTCACTTTATTAATTCTTAAATTTGAAACAATACGCCATCAACTAATAATTCATAGTTTAAAACAATGTCATCTATGTGTCAGATGATACAGTAATAACTTTACAGGAAAGTATAATACATATAGTGTCCAGCAGTACATGTGTATGAGAGGGGGACAGCCATGAAATGGTCGTCCCATTTAAGACTTGTTATGCTGTCCCTTTTACGACTATAAGTGAGTTTAATATTAAATAACCGCAAAACAAAGAAAACAATTAATTAAGCTTACCTCTTAAGCGTTTTCGTTTCAGTTGAATACAGGCTATTTTAATGATATAACACTTTAACACTTTGTATATATCTTAATCTCAGAAAACGACACAGAAAACCAATGAAAATTTCACTTTTACTGCCGATAAACATCAATCGTGGATTACTACTCTGTTGCAAGTGAGATCGCAGTGAAGTTTACGTCAAATGACTAGGCACTAGTGTTGCCATAAACAGGAAAATAACTTGCATGTGTAATGCGTTTAGAATTTTGGAAATTCGATTTGTCCCATTTAAGACGTGCCCCCTTTATAGCACCTATCCCCTACCATTCACTGAAGCACAGCTTGTGTTTGAATACTTTGACGGTGAAAATCGCTGAACAAAGAATTGCTAAGAAGTTGTTACAGAAGAATTACATTTCATCCTACTAGCTAGTAGCTAGTAGATCAAATGGTAATTTGAGTTTCCTAGTGCCACAAGAATTTCCTAAAGATATACATAATATGTGACTTCAATTGCCCATCGTACAGTTTCGCTAATAGGCTGAATCCAATTCTTATTTCTCAAAGAACCAATTACCACACGAAATTTTGGCCTCACTTAAACGCATCCAGGGACTCCAGGGTGGTACTACTGAATATTAACAGCACTTCACAGGGGTCGTATAAACAACCCTCGAATGGCACAAAACACTCGAAACATTTCCTCGGCAATTTTTCACTCGAAAGCATCCCCCCTGCCAATTTCTCAGTCTGTTCACGCGCCACTGGTAATTATACCACCTCGCTTTGCCCTTTTTGTTACCTTCAGTGATTCGACCCTTACGCGCACTGCGCAGTCCGTCAACGAGAGAGGGCATGGGTGGATGGAGAACGCGATGAAGACGCGAGAGAACCCCTCCCCCGAGCCGATAGATCGGGATTAATTAAGCGACCACTTCATGGGCCTAGCAAGAAGTTGGCGATAATTAGCGCGCTGGCCCTGCAGCTTGCACGGTTCGAAATGTGCGCGGTCAGCGCGCGAATTCGAGTGCAAAACTATTCAGGTCGATTCGCGAGTTTTCACCTGGAGCTTTCGATTTGCTCATTGCGATACAGTCTATGGCATTAAAAGTTTGATGAAGGGACACGCCCCAATATAGACGCGGAATTTACGCGAAAATCGAGTTCGAAAAAGGGATGATCAATACGAGCTTATCCGTCCACTGTAACGAGGCGATCGGTCGAGCTTTTCTGGGCTCTACTGGCATCAAAATTCGTGTGCTTCATTTTTCGTGAAATTGCTGATATTGAAATTTTATTATACCCTATCTCAGTTTCATTTCATTGAGCTTTAAGTGCGCCAATGACAATGTCACGCAAAGCTGACAGAGAAGAATCGATATTTTCAGTTCTAGAATGTTTACTAAAATGCCTTTATAGCACTTTAATCTTGTGTAACTGAGGCCAGGAATAATAACTGCAATGTCCATAATTCGAGGCAGTTGGTAGGTCAGAATATTTTGTAAAATTTAAAACAGGAAACTTTGCTGGGCTTTCGTCGCGTGTAAACACGGACCTAACAAACATTTGCGAACTTCTTGGAGCGCACAGTTTCTTGTAATTTAATATTTTTTCATCACAGAATGTTTCACTCCAGTTCCTGCGATATTTTCTGTTCTCCAGCTGGAGGATCTTGTGTTGGAACAAAGTAAAGTAACTCTGCTGCCGCGAGCTCGCAGCAACGGTTTCGTAAGAACTTGTTACCGCGGGCGGCGGGCGGGCTTGCCGCAATTTATCTCGACGCGACGACTTAAAATTGTCATGTATTTTACAGTTGCTGTTGGCGTGGAAATGTAATTCCTCTAAAGCCGCGTGGCAAAACACCTGCTTTTTCATATCGCGTCGCGTCCCGGGCGAAAATTTACGTCACTCGGCCGGCTCGAAACGGTCGTCTGATCCATTTTTTATTCGACACTCCACCACTCTGGAACCATAATGAAGTAGGCGACGCTTCCGGGGGAAGCTGTTCCTTTTCGAGTTTCTTACCAGGCGCAGCATTAAACTGTGGAAAACCCTGGAAATCGCGCTGGCATATTTTTCACTGGCAATCAAGCTTCGCAAGCTCGAATGTATAGCTTCCTTGGGGGACGAAATACGAACGGGGTAGGATTTTTTCCGCGCAGTCTTGAAAAATATCGGGTGTCATATTTTATCTGGAATTATCTTCCGAGCAAAACTCTGGAAAGATAAAATGAAATTTGTACGTCTGCAGCCAAGATTTCCTCGCCGTCTCGTGTTTCAAACCGACGCAAACTGAAATTTCATTCGAAACAGGATGCAGCTTATTTTATGATGAATGCTTCGCACACCTTCGATGGAATAGATAATAAATTAAATGTGCAATAATATTATGAGCTGCAGTAGGGTATATCAATTATTCTTCCATGAAAATCATTCGTTAATGGCTTCCCTTTCGTTCGCAAAAATATTTTCGAAAGACTGTGGTTCATTTATCAAATGAGCTTTCCGCCCGCATAAGCTGTTACTGTATGTTAAGGTTCACAGCAACCCCTTCGACGTTCCTTCGTTCGTTTACGATATTAATTACCTTGTTCAGCCCTATTAACGAACTTTCGCAAAGTCACAGACTTCCAAAAGCACAAAGCTCAGGGGTGGTGTACTACTTTTGAGCCGCACCAATGGATCGGGGAAAGCAAAGGGACGTTGGGGGAGAGAAAGAAACGCTTTGTCATATTCCATTATTATAGTCTTCATTAACTTTTAAAAAGAGATACGAACAATTACATCTAATATCACTATTTTCTTCCGTACTTGCACACTTACTACTTATGTATATGTATAGGGGAAAGGTGGGATAGTTGATCAGCGGGGATACATGATCACATCAGTTTTTTACTTAATATATTGGCAATTTGTGCCTGCTGTCACGCTAGCGTGGTAATGTTTACATTATCGCAACACTTCACGTTGCAGTTTTCTTTTGGGAGCATAGAATAATGTTGTTATAAGCTTCGATCTTATTTGCAGGCAAAAAGTAAATATTTCGGTCTGCTTGTTCTTCCTCCTTTTCGAGTAAATGTTGCATTTTCAACGATTTGAAATATACTAAGTAAAAACGGCAATTTCGAGTCAATTAATGGTATTTATTAATTTATCTAAATATTTAAGGTAAGTTTAATTTTTCATCTTTTTCAAATCGAGTGCATTGAGGGATACATGATCAGTGTGTGAGGTGGGATACTTGAACAGCTGAAAATGCTCCAATAAAGAACCATAGAACGGCTAATGAAACAGAAAAATACGACCAAGAAAGTGAGAAGGAAAATCTTTTCTTTATCATCATCTTAATCAGATGATATCTAAGTGAAATGTCTTTTAAGAATGCATTTATGTAGTCTTATGTCATAGAGTTTAATTCTTCGGTTTCATTTTTTCAGTAATTGCTTCAAGTTTGTTATAGTTTACTTTCTTTTTATGATATTCCCTTTATTTCATGTTATTGACGAAGATAATAAATATTTTTTAGAAAGTTAATGTGTTATTTACTCTGAAAGTTCACTGATCAAGTCTCCCTAACCGTTTGATCAAGTCTCCCCTTCAGTGGGGGATACCTGTGCATAACGTGACTGCCAGAAAATGTTGAAATTCTGTCATTAAAATTAGTTTTCAGCTCTCAAATTTGTCAAAGTATATTGAGAATACTCTAAGAATCACAACTTACATAATTAAATAGAAACAAAGCAAACCATTATTATTATTTCAATAAAAAAGCAAAACTGTGATCAACTATCCCACCTTTCCCCTACTATATTCTACGTCGATACTAGCTGAGAAATATAAATTTCACTTGTGCACCCTACATTTAAATGCAACTTAATTTAATATCCCCAATTTGGAGCCTGGTAAAGATCATCAACATCATAGGTTTTCTTTTTTAAAACTCTGATGATTAAAGGTTAATAGTCTACACAGAAGAAATTTTGCATATTTGGCAATTTTACAAGCGAATATTCAAGTAACAGTAAATGAATATCTGATTCCAAAGAATCTTCAATGTAACCTACTATGTATTCAATCCATTACTGCTAACCAGATTCATTACTCTACATACACAGTAATGATCGAAATTATGTTACCAGGGCATTTGGAGAAGTAAACACATGCTGTGGTCGCGGCGGCAAGCTGGATTGAATGATTCAAAAATGTTTATTTATACGATTGCAAAATCTACTGGCGCGTGTATGCGCATACGAACTGCACATGTGCAGCTTTCTGCCGAATCCTGGCGATCTGCCAGATTAATATTGAGTGGTCGGGTGCCATCCAGAAAGCTGAAATATTAGATTTTACGTGTGATACACGACAAGGTGCAAATATTCTGTACGTTCCATATGGTTCCTTCGAAGAGAATGAAGAGATCCCTCCCCGCCAGCATTTGCAAACCTCTCTACGTTTTCTATTCCCTTTATTCCTCTACACTTTGTAAAACGTATACTGGCAATAATAATTAAGCAGAAAATATTTTTATAGATTGTTGTCAATCGAAAGCAGTCTACATTCTATACTGAAATTCTTATTGTTAGTGACAATACCAGTAAATATACCTACTAGTAAAAATGAATTGAATTTTAATTTTAGGATAGATTCTGGAAAATGTAATTTCAGGGTCCTTTTGAAACACCCATCGAACTCAAACTTTGCTAGATTAGAATTAGTTATATTTTTAATTCACAAAAATACATGGGGTCCTCTTTTACTCATTTAGAGTTAGCAAAAAGTGTTTAAGGGAACTTCTAATAATGACTTTAAATTATAATAATAACTTTAAATGAATTACAAGGCGACAATGATATATCGCCATCTCCCTTCTAGTAAAGAAAAGTAAATAATTCTGCTACTTCTGACTCATGCACCTTGTTTCAAAGCCCTTTCTCGGCCTTGTCGGAAGCGGTAAAAGGTAAACGACTAAGTAGGATGCAACAAATAGAGACGTAGAAATAACAAACCATTCTCTTTCGAAGGATTTGGGAACACGGCAAGGCTTCTTCCATTTTCGCTTCGCTTTTCCTTACCCGCTGCTCCTGTGCAAGCGCGTGTCCTCTTTGTAGCTTTCAGTGCCTTTCAATCCGTGATTCAACGTAAAAGCTAAAACAGAGGAAACCCCGCGGAGGGACGCATACACGTATGTATTTTGTGTTTCCTCTTTTAACTTTCTCCATTTCCCCGGGACACACCCGTTTGCGTAAAATATTTTGGATAATACTTTTGTTGGTCGCTCTGTCTGCTTGTTCCTCTTGTTCCTCTTGCTCCTCTTGCTCCTCTTGCTCCTCTTGCTTCCCCCGGTTACGTGAGTCAGATTTTATGTAAACGCGCAGCTGTTTGGAATTTGCTCGTTTTATGGTCGCAGAAGAAGGGAAAATGGGAAGGGAGCATAATGTAGTGAAAAATGGCTATTTGTTTTCATAGTGCAGAAACTGGTGAAATTATTAGTGAAGCTTTCCATGGCTTCTATTTGTACTTCTCGTTCGTCCATTTTTATATTCCATTTTTCGGATCATTTGTGTGTATCTTTACATTACAGCACAATAGGTGACTGAACCATATAGCCAGGAGTATATTAGCCTGGACAGAAAATATATTATTATTGTTATTACTATTAAACGAGTGGACACCCCGTGGTTACATAAAGTGAAAGTACATGATTATTTTTGCAATTATTTATATAATTATATAGCTATACTAAAGTTAAAATTATAAATCATTTATTTTATGAAATGGAGTCAAGTATTGATTTATCATATGATCTGAACGTAGATATGGCATAGGTATTGCTTCCCTCAGATTTTTACGGCTCCTTCGTTGCAAAAACTCCGATGATGAGGAGGACGTAAAATATTCCCTTTTACTTTGAAATATTTAAAATAGAGCTCACGTGGACTTTAAAGTCTGTAAAAAAGGAACTCATTTGTCTCCCATCGCGGCCTCGAAGATCTTTAATGTGAAAGGAAAGCTTTCCAATATAATCTCTGCTGTACGGTCGAGATATTTTGCGATATCGCAGAGCTCAAAGACTGTTCGATGAACAAGCATGCGGTGATCGCATGAATTCGTATCAAACGTGTTCTACTTTGCAGCAGATATCGAAATTATGAAACATTCTTTTACTCTGGGAAACATGCTTTGTGCAAATGTGATCGTATAGGTATTATTCGATGTGTCGGAATAACATTTTTTCCTCCCTTTGAATTTTTATTTATGTTCAGGTGTTCGCGAACAATGCACGCGTATTTTATAAAATGGAAAACTAATAATGGGTTGTATTCCGGTGATTTTGTTCTGAATATGTGTTACTTCTACCAGTTTTTCAGGGTTCCATTGTAACAGCCACGCTGGAATCATTCAGTACTATTAATACCTTTTAATACCTTTTAATACCTTTTAATACCTTTTAATACCTTTTAATACCTTTTAATAGGTACTTGTTATTTATCAATTACTGTGGCTGGTATTGCGTGCAATAGCTTTAGATCTAATAATTCCCAATTGTTATGAGAACGTAAACTCTTTTGTCAGGATGATTAAAATATAAATAAGAATGCAAAACTGAAACTTCAACTTTTAACTCAATTCTGTTTTGAAAAACACAATCGCAAACGTGAAAATTATGAAAACTTTTTCATTTAACAGAAAAAGGAAGGTAGATTTAAGCTTCCACAACGTTCCATACTCTATTTTAAAATCATAATCCGAGCACTAGTAAAAGGAATTCCCGTAAAAATTATTATACCCACGAGGTCGATACCCATTCAACTTCTTTCAAATCAAAACCAACAAAATGAGCCTCCATTAGCGAAACCTTTGATTAACGTAGCAGCGGAAGTGGCGTTTGCAATTAATTACACTCGATGTTTATCTGAATATGCCTCGGAACCGCGAGTATCCTCGAATCGGTTGCATTGCCAAGAAACAGCACTGCATTCCACTTAATAAACTGTCATTAACAGAGCCACCCCAGTGAAATCACGTATGTACGTAACGTATCTAGACTAGACACTCATCAGCCTTATCAGCGCGATCGGCTCCTCCAGCCATGAGGATCCATTGATGGTTTCGCTCGCGATTATCTCATCGACCTGGTAGGTAATAACGAGAGGAGTCTATACGCAGGAAAATTCTCATCCTCAGACTCGGCTTCGCGGACGAGTCATTGCGACGGCCCCTCGATCGACTTCTTCGGGATTTGTTCCCGTGATTCCGACCAGTCACGCGTTATTAAATCGCGTAAAGAATAGAGGGTTAAAGAAAACGTCTCCGTGCCACGAAGTCGTCGACGCTGTGCCTGCTCGATTTTCACAGACGAAAAGTTGAGTAAACTTCATAAATTCGAACCATGACGATCTTCGCGGTTACGTCCACCGTTAATGGCGGGGGCCCGGTTGAAAGTTGAAATAGAAATGGAACAGTGACTCGTTCGCGCGAAGCGAATTTAATCAAAACTTGTGCGAATAGGCGAGTCCGATGTGGGACCGTCTAATTCGACAGACATGTCTCGAGCTACCTGGGTGGCTAACTATGAGGCGGCGTAGGACAATCAATACTCATAGCGGGGGCCATAACGAATAATAATTATGCGCTGTTTACGTGTATATGTATGGCGCGAGGCTCCTCCATCTCGGATTTGCATGATTCTGCTTCGAAAGTGAAGGACCCTGTGAACTATTCCAATGGCAATTGATCTGTGACACCTTCTTCCTTCGGCGCTCGGCCATTTTACAGCTGAACAAGTGGTTGGGAATTTTATAATTGTATTGAGGGATATTTATATTCAGAATGTGTAGTAGATATTTTAATATATGGAGATAGGATAAATTGATCTGTTGTAATATTGTTTGATATCGTTTGAACCACGTATATCTACTACTTATATGTATGGCAATACTGAAATAGTTGAAATTTTCTTTCATTCGAGATTTTAGACTCTCTTCGAATCTCAAAAGAGACGAGAATACAAAACATTCTCTGGAGAAACAGGGAGAGAGAGAAAATAAATGTTTTCATTATTCACTAATAATGATACATCGTGCAACATTTTTGGCAGAGTTTTAAATGGCGAATGGGTAGGCGGATGAATTAAACCATTGGCTCGTGAAGCACCGAGTGCACAGTATTTGATTATTGGACGTTAAATACGTAATCCGTCGCTTATGGTTGCATTGATAATTAATGGTAAATGTCTCGGCTCGATGTATGTGTCTAATGAAGCTTCATGGATAACACACATTCAATTAGGGATTTTATGCTGGCTTCTTCTGGGATGAATCGTGCTTTCCGCCAATGAGCCATGTTCATTTGCACCGTGTTCTTTGGGTATCTATTTATTAGAATTACCGTTTAAGTACGTAATACTCATGTGTGGGAATATTTTTCATTGGGAAATGAAACAGTATTTTAAAAACTCAAACCAACTACTTATTTTAGCCGTCAAATCAAATAATGTAATTTTTCATTAAATATTATTCCACTCGTTACACCATCACAGCATAAAATCCCTTATTTCTATCGCAGAGACTCTGATTTACCGCATTTCGTAACTCTACCAAGGGCACAGCTTCGATGTTCGCAAATCCAGGGTTCCTCTAACCTAACGGTTGGACGGTGTATTTGCCGATTTCCATAATTATTCACAAGTAACACCGTCCAAGATCAATCGGACACTCCGTAGTCGGTTTTTCCCCAGGTGGTTTGTAATTCTAATCAGGCAACGGTCCGCAATAAATTTCCTATCTGCAATTACGGAACGCAGAGTTGGAAGTGACACGCGCTAAGTGGATTTGCTAATGAATAAATCTAGCTTTCACTATCCTCAAGATTAGCAACATTCTTCAGAAAACAAACTCCAAGACACTTTAAATCCTTCTTCATTAAGAGCTACACGACCGCGCAAACATTTAGTAAGTAGGGGAGACCGGGGCAGATTGTAACAAAGTGTTTTCCTCAATCAGAAAATAATTTGCGTGATTTACTACTTACATGTGTGGTGAACTAATTGCGTGAAAGTACGTGACAAAATCTTGAACACTTAGACATCTAGCATCATCTTAAACAAATCTGAACCTTTGTTACAATCTGCCCCAGTCCGGGGTAAATTGTAACACATCTGTTTTACTTATTTATATACAAATATGAATACAAATAAACATTTCTAAAAAATATAAATGAAAACACAGATTATTATTAAACATTTGATATACATGAGTTAAGCAATCATTGCTTATTCATCTTATTCTATCAAAATCTTCTTCTGTGCTTTCTTTACTTTTGCCTTCATACTTTTTTTCTATTTTTTGAATTCTCGATTGTTCTGTTGTTCGTCTAGAGCATCTTTTTCCGGTGTGTCAGCAAATAGCTTGCTTTATCATCATTTGGAGCGGAGTAAGTTCAGTAACATGTTACAATTTTTGCGTTTGATCTCAGCAAACGAGAAACTAAACATCAAATCACTAAAATGCGTACACATAATAATAAACCAATGTGTACTGATTCGTTTGCGACAAAGAAACAAAAATTCAAACGGTTCCTAATGACGGTTAATTGTAATAAAAGTGCTAAGACAATATTTACTTACGTGCTCTAAATACTAAAATTCTGGGCTGTTACCACAAAATGAATACATAACGCTCGTTTGTGTCACTAAAACCGACGGTGCCTATGTATATCGTCAAGCAGCTCTCGCATGCTGTGGGTTACCAGATTTGTCGTTCAAAAGATTTTACTTATGTTACAATTTACCCCGTGTTACAACCTGCCCCGGTCTCCCCTACCGTCAAGGACCCAGTTCCTGATCAGTACCCAATTCCTGATCAGTTTAGTATATAAATACCAACCAACCAAGCTTATTACGATACAAATTTATACGCAAAATTTGATGCCTCATATTAAAATGTGTTTTGATAAAAAAAATATCAAAGTACGACGCTTGTAGCTACGCCTGGTTTGACGCCATTTTACTGTTGTTCAGTATAAGAGAGCACGTCGTGAATTTCAGTTCTTTTCTGTGATACTTTTGAAAATTCTTAGTTAACTTCTTTGATACTTTAATAATATTAAATAACTAAATTATGAATGTGTTGTATTCTTTTTAATGCAAAAAATGTGGTGATTAGTTATTGGGTACAGTTTTTATATGCTTCCGCAATTCCTGATCACCTGATCAGCAAATAGGTTATTGAAGCAAGAATTTTGAAACCCGAAAATTTAATTATACAGTTGAAATTTACTAGCTAATTTTTTGTTATTTTCCAAATAATATGTAACACTCTAAATTGAGTAATTTCTAATCAGGGTTTTGTGTTAAAAAATAAAGGGTATGTTTATTAAATCATCCAAGACATTTAGGTTAGCAATACGCAATACGCACATAAATGATCAACTATTAAAATTTTGCATTGAAAAAATTTCAGATACCAGCTAAAAGATTGTAAAAATATTTAGTATATTTATATTCTGTTAATAAAGATGCCATAAAAATATGCTATTTGATCAGGAATTGGGTATTGATCTGATCAGGAAATACTCCCAGACATGATTTAGGTGATCAGAAACGGATCCCTTTGCATTTCTCACTTTCAAAGTTAAATTATAAAATAATGATTATTATGTTTGCATTTTTTTAAATACCAAATTAAAGATTAAACATAGATCTAGTGAAATAACAAAACATCTTTTAAATTTGGTTAAGTTTTCCGTTTACACGTTTAAAAACCCGCGACGGTTACTCTTAAGTGATCAGGAACTGGGTCCTTGACGGTACGCCTCCCATAATTGCATTCTGCATTCGACAACATGCAACAAGTAGTGTCTAAAATCTCACCATATTTATCGAATTATTTTTTACCATTTTTTTAATTTTCAACTTACCTCAAGCTGTATATAATAGCATTATATATAACATTATAATTATATTATATATGCCTCTTATAACTTCATGACTTTGGGATTTATCTACATCTATTAGTCAAAAAGTGTGTAAAAAAAATGAACGTATCAATATTATACCGTGAGTATCTTTTTATCAATGTGTATACCTGTACTTTTGGTAGCTAGTGTATGTTTCGCATCGGAACAAGGAACACGTGGAATGAAAAATTCTGCCCTCCAGCTGAGAATATTTATTTCTGCCGCTTAGGTCAGATTACTTAAGTTTATCACGCGCCAGGTAACCCATTAATATGTTCAATTCCCGTAATCTCGCCCCTCCCAAAAATGGGTACCGGTTCAGCTCGCTGGCTTTCCTTGTTCCTAACGGTATATCGGCTCCTATCACCTGCTTCCCTACCGTTTCCCTCCGCTGATCGTTCCAGCCGAGTACACGGGAAAACGTAGTACTTCCTTCTCTTTGATGTAATCGACTTCTTTCATCGGTATGCGCGTTTCTCTATCGAGCCGTTTTCTCTTAACACTTACTTCCAGCAATCACGAACACACGCGCGTTTAACGTAGGTACCTATGTAACTACGGCGAGCCTCACATCAGATATTAATCGTGCAAGAACCTCGCGGAACTCAGTGTTCCCTCAACGTTCTTACTACTGAAAGTGAACAATAATAAACGCGCTTCAGATTTTTCACGAACAATACGCCTCCCACTGTTCGTTGATTTTAAATATAAGCGGGTTGGTTATCGGAATAAATCTGCATTAAACGCTTGATGCGATAACTAATTTCGAGGGAGGCTGTTGGAAGTTTATTCAAGTTCGTGTGAACTCGAGGCAGATGTTTCAAGATCTGTACAGGGCGCGCGGTTGTGTATGTTCCTCGAACAACTAAATCCTGGGAGCTTAGTTTAAGCGGTAAACGGAGTTTAGTCGTGAAGTCCTTGGCGTTAAACGAAGTTTAACTGCTTGGCCCGTGGAACCCCGATTGAGTCGGCTGAGCTGTCAGTTCAGCTACGTTTAATACTTAAAGCAAAGCACAGGAACGTAACTGAGTCGAATCTTACGTGGAAATTTATGGGGCACTCGGGGAATCGAGTGATTGGGTCGTGCAAACCTGATGGATAGTCAATTCCTAAAATCAGCACACTCGTTTCACCCGGTGGCTTGTCACTGTTGCTAACTTCTTCCTATTTATTCGATTCTATATTTTACACCAAATTTCATGGTACACAAAGAGTGCTTAATATTAATATAGGTACTATTATACGAAAGTAACAAATTTCCAACAACACTATAGTAGTAGATATTTATTACAACTGAACACCAATGTGTGTAAAAGTATCGAATTCAAAAAATGAAGGAATCACGGTATTATTAGACTCCTTCACAGTTCACATTCCTCAACATCCTCGATTACATCAAAGTGCGGCAATTAGCAATTACGCGAACGGAAAGCGTCCTCAAAATCGTCCCTCCGCTTTGCGGACATAATTCGCTTCCAGAGACGTGTAAGAATTTAATTAATTCCATTTACGAATGCAGCTGCTCGCCTTTATTCTTACGGTGCATTCTGACGCGGGGGATTGCGTTGTTAAACAGTTTATCCCGGAATTCCCGTGATCCCAGAATTGCCCGCTCCATCTTGCGAGTAGCGATTTTCCCAAGGCAAAGGCGGGGGCGGGGATTAAGTGAAACGGGAATCGAAACAAGGCTGCGTAGGGCAACGAAGAACCGAGGCAAGAATGCGGAGGTCTCCCCTGCGATTGATGGCCCAGCCTCAACCAAGTGTTAATCTGTGTGTTTATGACAGTGTCTCTTTTAACTGTCCGGAATCCGGATCCGCCGCGCCGGGTCGCTCGTTGAGTAATCCCTGCTGGGGTAGCAATTAACGGTAATTATATTTTATTAGTCGTCCTCGGGACCCTCGGCGGCGGATTATTTCGTCGGCGTTTAGTTTTCACGCACACAGGGACGATTTGTTCGATAAATCTCCGCGCGTTCGCGCCGGGAGCTGCTTGTGTTAATTAGAAACGAAACTCATCAAAGTCTGCGAGCATGAGTAATGCTCCCTGCTCCCTATACAGGAGGAAAGAAATTGATCTATTTTTCCGATTGCACTTGCGAGATTGCATCGTGACTGTCCCATATACGAATTCATAAATCATCGTCAATTATAATTCAGATATTAATTGTACTATTTATCTACTCTTTCTAGTCATAATATTAAAATATATTCAACTCACTATTTACCCAGTGATTGCGACTTTCAAAGCTCCCTTCTTGAATTAAAGCCACCATATTCACTCAGTAAAAAGAGCGTATACATAGTCAAGTACCTCCTAATCCACCAGTATAAATTCCAGGGAAGTCTCCGCTTTGAGACAGCTTCGCCAAGGATAAATAATCGAGTTAGTCACCGGCGGCGCGGCGCGGCGCGGCGCGGCGATGCTAATGTCATGCTGCAGCTTGGCCCCGTTGCGCAGCGATCGCTCGATAATTTTCTGCGGCTAGTTGGGAGCTTTTTACACCACTGTCTCGTTCTAGCGACAACCGCAGGGCAGTAAATTACAGGCTGCAGAACTTTCGAAGATTTATTTCGCGCGGATGGCGCGCATGACAATCGCCTGTTCCCAAGTTGCAGGGGGTCAGGAGGTCGTGCCCAAGAGACCCACATTTCTCTCTTCACCTCTTTACCAGCTTCCTTACCTCCTTTTTCCCCTGTCACGTTACATTCCCCCTTATCTCTCCTGCGGCTCTCTCGACCGCGGCTTCGCTCCGTGTCTCGTGAATCCGTTCGGCTTATCTTTGCCCCGTGCTTTTAACGTGTAACGCTGCCAGAAGCTTATCGAATGGTCCGCGGCGGGCGTTCGAATGCGAAATTTAGCTACTGGAGGTGCATAAGTGGAACGTGGTCGATAACGGTGGATCGCACGGTGGAAAAAATGGCAACCATCTGGCGGGTCAGATACGTTTGAATACGTTACGCCTCAGAGTGTATGTGTTTTGGGCGACTGAAGCCAATTTGGAATGATAAAATGCAAATGGGAAATGTTCGATGGATGGCCAGGTGTGCTTCGTGAATTCTGACGCTGTAAATTTAGGTTTAGGATATTTCTGATAACAATGATTCGTGCTAATGTGGGATAATTAGTATTCAAGGTATTGGAAGAATGAATGGGAATGTTCCCTGCCTTTGAAGATCGATTCTGCTCTTCAACTACTATCGCTTAATTTATTTCACTTTGCCCTCCAACTTACTTGCTCGCGGATCGATCACAGATCTCTTGCTAAATGCTGCACTCATTAGACACAGTGCATTCGGAGTAGGAAAGAATATAGCACCGCGATCCCGAGATCCAATAAATCCTCTGATATCGCGAGTCACGAAGAGAAATTTACGGTGGAACGTGAACTTAAACTCGGAGTGTCTAAGCAGCACACATTTTCCCCAACTTGAGGAGAAATCTGTTCCTAATATTCAACTAACACGAGACACGTTGCAATGTTTCATCTCCCGCGTCGTTCGACGACTTTCACGTGCTCGATCGTTTCACCCAACACCGCGAAGTGCATTAGTTTGTCCCCATCGATCTCCGAAAATCTAATGGCCGGCTTACGTAGTTGGCCGGTTTCGTTCGCAGTTCCTACCGTCCCGTTCAAGGCAGACATGCCGGCCGTGCAGCGGACGAGTCCTTGTCATTATTTAATTTAATACTCAATTGGAGTTAGCCGGCAGGGAGTCGGGTCGAACTGGACGATGAGAAATTTCATAAACGTTGGTCCTCTGAAGCCCGTGCTGTTTCATGCGGCGCGGCGCGGCGCGGCATACGGCGGATCGGTGAAATTGAAGAGGATAATTAGCCGCTTAAGGCTCTCTCGTCTGACCCTGCTAAATTGCCTCTCCCTCTCTTCCAGTAGAATTTATTTTCCCCGGGGAATCAAATCCGTCATTTCCCACCCCACAAAAAGAAACGTGGGTACCTATATGCACCCTCGTCCTCGTCTAACTTCGCAGGTGTAATTCGCGGTTCCGAATACTCGGCTTTCCCGGCACTGCCCTTGCAACAATATTCCTCGCCGCTTTGCGCAAGTCAGTCGATCGAAGTGTGCATAATTCAGGCGCTGGGTGTACACTTTTTCGCGTTTGTTCCGCGCGTTTTCGTCTCTCGCAGTCGTCTCGTTGTCGGGCATGAATAGGAATCACTTTAACGCGCGTTTTTCCTTACTTCGATATTTATGGATAGACGGCGCATTTCCCCTCCGCAGTTCGTTTCACGTCGGCGCTGTCAAAGGAGGATGCGTGAGTTTTTCTTTTTACACCCTCGGCGTTCTTTCGGGTTTCTTTCTCCCGCTGAAAGCTTTCTTTCGACCGTTCCGCCCTGGAGTGGAGTCATTGTATCGTGAAACTTCTGCGACTGGCGTGAAAACGACGCCGAAAGAAAGCTGCGATATCGAACCCGAGCCGCGGCGAAGTCATCGGTGCCCGAGGCTCGGTTGTTCGTTAACTTTCGTAATTTCGTTTGCGGCAGTCGCGCGGAAAATAGAAAATAATTGGGATCCAGCGAGCTGCGGGATTCCAGCGTGACCGTCGAAGGAGGGTAATTTCATCATGCTGCGGCACAACGGTGATATAATTGTTTACGTTTCAGCATGAAAATTCGATCGGGATATTAAATGCGTTTGGCTGGGTTCGTGCATTATACACTCTGTCACAGAATGATAGCACACCCCTGGTTTATAGTGTTTTTCTAAAATAACGCAACGTGCAAAGGTTTTGTACATACCTTCTTCTTATTTTGTTATTTAAGGAAGAGAGAATTTTTGTATACCTACCTATTGCATTAGTTTCGGGAAACACTGAAAGCCTAGAGACCCTATTATTTCGTCTCGGAATATATAATAATTGAAGCGGTATTCTATTTCACAATTAAAAAACCCTGGTAGAAAACAGTAACAAGTAAGCATTCACTTACATATAAAGGAATAGAGTTTCCCGATTTGGAATATATATGTTTAAAGTACTCATAGTAACTAAGAAATCCTGAAAATTATATCTGCAATGGACCTGTTTTACTCGTGTTATCAATAACATTCAAAATAGCCTCAAGGTGTTTGCGAAAAACTGCAAAATCCTCTTATTTAAGAATGATTGGCTAAAACCTGGCATCTGTATGTGTTTTGTGGTGCTGAAGTTAAGGTAGTTCTCTTAATAAAAAATCGGTTTTTTGGAGATACGATGGATTTAGGTAGAAGGGATTGGCATTAGACACGCAGTGGTCATTTCTCTTGTTCGGGGAAATTATTATCATTATTATTCTTAAGCGTCTTTATTGCGCAACACAACTATATAAGCAAGAAAAGAAAGAAAGAAAACAGAGAAACGCAAAGGCGAGGTTCAGTCAGAGACTGTTTTTCAACTTAACCTAAACTGGTTATGAATTGGTATCTTGCCCTATGGGCCCATGCAGATGTAGCCCCGGGGAGTTAAACACAGGTTAAAATGGATTTTGAAGTAAATTGGTGCGAGTAGTCCGAAAAAAATATTTAAAATATTCTTCGGCCTCTCCTTTTCCTGAGTTATCTCGAGAAAAAAAACCGATTTTTATTAAGAGTTAGGATTACCTTAGGATTTTTTTTACACAAACAATAACGTCATATTCGGATTCAGCACTACAAAGAACATACAGATGCCAGGTTTTAGCCAATTATTCTTAAATAAGAGGATTTTGCCGTTTTTCGCATACGCCTTGAGGCTATATCGAATGTTATTGATATCATGAGTAAATTAGGTCCATTGCAGATATAATTTTCAGGATTTCTTAGTTACTATGAGTACTTTAAACATATATATTCCAAATCGGGAAACTCTATTCCTTATAAGTGAATGTTTACTTGTAAGTATGAAAATTGAAGAAAAATTATTTATTGGAAAATGTTCTACGTGTCGGTGGTATAACACTATAATAGTATAGAACTTGATTTTTGGCACTAACTCTTTCATTTGTTTTCTTATTTACAATTGAGGCATTTGATGGAAAAAGGGCACATACGCCAAAATGCCAGTTCAAGAAAATCGATTTCAAAGTTTTCATTACAGTATAACTTAATAAAAAGTAATGCAATTAAATCCATTTTTTTTAAGGATGTAGTTACCGTGTCCTTCAAACGTTCTGAAAACAGAAGTCATGATTTGAAAATGATATGTGTCTTTATTTATAAGTTTCAAGCAAGTGATTTATGTGCCCTTATTCCGTAAATATGGTAAATTCGTAAAAAAAATTGCTTCTTTGTTTAGTTATTTAAATATAATTTTGTTTACTTACTTCGTTACGCATTTTTTTTACATTCCTTAAATAGAAAGTACAAAATGAAGCAAAAAAATAAACAAAAAATGTAATGTTTTAAGTAAGTATTAGTTTCTTCGATTTTTTGCAGCAAGCTGTCTTACAAATCAATTTTTTCTTTCCTAAATTAGCTTCTTTCCTTGCGGATTCGATACTCGCCTCACTTTCCATATTTCCTCGCTTACACAAAATCCTCTATGAAACAAAAGTACGATTATTGCATGACAGCACGGTTGCGCGACCGCTCAGCGTACTATGAAGCTGCGAGTCGATCACGCTACGATGAAACAGCATCTAGCTAATCTGAACGCGAGAGAAGTAATGTCCTTGATATATTATATACATAACACATACCTGAGTCGATTTAAACGATTTAAGGAAAAAGGGCACATAGGCCTATGTGCCCTTTTTCCATCAAATGCCTCAATTGTCATTCATCTGTTACCAGCCTCTCGCCTTTTCCACTCTTCAGTCTTCACATCCTCTCGTTTTCTTTATTTTCTTCTCTTACCTGGTTGGTTCTTTCCTCTGCCGTTAGGTATTTCTTCCATTTTTATACTTCATCTTTTACCCATTTCACGTGAGAGCACACTCCACGATGTAAGTTCGTGGAAGCGATCCTTGCTACCGACGGGGTAAAACGAAATGGATGCTGAGGGTTGTTTCCTCCAAAGAATCAGTCTCGAATAAAGGATACACATTTCATTCCAAGGTGAAAGTAAAAATCTTGCAAATGGAAAGTGCATCTTCCTGCACCATGTAACTTTATTTATCTAGTGTGCATTCAGAAAAAATAACAGCAGGATAAAAGTATCTAATCAATTAATCCATATTCACAGTGAAGTATCTTTCGTTTGATTCTTTATCTAAATCACTATTTTTTCTATACAATTACCATATAATTCTTATCTCTACTCGTTCGATTATACGGCACGGTAGACAAGGCTCCCAGTTTGCCGCGAGATGTCGAGAAATGGAGCAAGGGAGAAAGCAATATGCTGGAGGGCAATCTTTAGTGGGCAAATTGATTTTGTTTAGACTGTATGTTCACTCTGCTTAGGATAAACGATGGCAAGCTGGTTCCGTTCCATCGGCAAATGTGTTTCACGAGCGTTTCTGCTCCGTTTGCGATTACGACTTGTTCCTCGACGAGGGAAATCGTCCCGCTCGGAACGAGTTTACGCGCGAAGAATGAATTTATACCGCGAAATTTATCCGACATCGAGGCAAATCGACCGTCAGCGAACGAGACTTTACAGATTTCTCCGCGGTGCCTTGATTTACGACGTAATTGAAACGCATTCGTTCGTAGCCTAATCCGCCCGCTCGGATTTTATTCTCCCAGACATTCGATTGGACTTTAAGCGGGGAAACGTGTTTGAGCTCTCGTATTTTCTAGCATCCTGTGTTTGTCAAGGCGTCTTCAAAGGGAAAGTAAAAACGAAATTTTTTCTAAATCGTTCCTACTTCCCAATGACTTAACGTTCTGGTATTTGATAAGCACCATGTCGTTCAAAGATTGATAAAGACGTTAAAGCAGAAAGTCGTCCGCTGGATGATTTTTCCTGAGCTGCAAATTGATTTTCTTTACTTCTGTCGACTTTGAAACTCTCTTACACGGCTTCGCCTCTTCATATCGCCCGTTCATTCCAATAGAAAGTTCACATACTTATCACATAACCGGACGTAAATTATCTCAAGATCCAATGATGAAAAAGACGATGTGAATGCAATGACATTTCTATCTCACGTTACGCATTAGGCGCGACACCTGTAGCTCCTGATGAAAGTCACAATATTTAGCGTCTCCCACTTGCGCAATGGCATGTTTAGAAATACAGCCGACCGCAATAATTACGTAACACCTAATACCCATATCAATAATTAATTCACGAATGATAAGTGAAATGTCAGAAATCGTTTCACGTACAACTACAAGACTCTGAAACCTAAATTATCTCTCAACCTCCCACAAAACCAACATTTTATTCATACTGAAAAATCTAAAATACCTACAGTGTTCCCTAAAAATTGATATCCGGACCGCCTTTGTTAAAACAGTGGAAAAATGTTTGTGGCGCTCGGCGCGTCGGCTATTGGATAAAGGGTAGCGGTTCTTCAGCGGCCACAGGATTAAACCCAGCGATCCTGTCTATCGCGGCAAGAGTTAATCCCTGGAAGTCCTTTTAACAGCTCGTAACTCATCCCCGGTTTACCGGTTTATTGAGAATCGCCAAGCCACAAAGGCGAGCGCGCAACACGCATCTATCATCGCCATTACACCAGCGAGGGGGTAGGTTTGGAGGTCCGGGCGACACTCGAAAAATTACATTCGTTACAACTGCCGCGCTGATGACAGATCATACGTTCGAAAGCTTTGAACATTACTTACCGGAGCGTGGTCCGGGGGAATCTGAAATTCAGATCAGCCGATGCCGGTCCCAGATAGTCGGGATGAATTCACGGATAGACAAACAGAGAATGGAAGAGCTGGGGCGGACGAGAGAGCGAAGGGAAGCGGCGAGAAAGACGGCCAGACGTATCAGCGATTCGTGTATCCAGGGTCGGTTTAACCATATTCTGTTCCCTTTGAAGCTTAAAAGTTGCAAAAGGTGGGAAAAAAGAATTCCGGATCGAGGTTTTAATTGGTCGAGCGACATGCTATGCTGCAGGTAGCGGCGTGCCGAGGCGATAGTAACCCGATTAGACTTCAAATCAAGTACTTTGGCGGGTGAGAGAAATGGGGGTCGTGCTGACTTATTGTTAGTTTCGTTTCTTTTCTGTGGCATTTATATGTGATGGAATATTTCAGAGGTTTTGAAAGCGGAGTAACGTATTGTTTGATTCACGCTGACTTAAACGATCCTGGATTTGAAAATGTAGGTGACTACTGGGAGAGAAATATAACAAGAAAATTAGATGGATACTGCATAATTAAAGAAATACACCATTTTACAAAAAATGAATATACTAGGTATATTTGTGCAGTAAGCCAGCCATCGATATATAAAATTTTCAGTTAGCATCGAAACGTCCTCAAAGTGTTTTATTCCAACGAAATACAGTCAAGTCCCATGAGATCCACGAGACTCTTACATTCTTGAAACTCCTCCAATCTGATCTGAATCACGCGGAGCCTCAAACCCACCTCAAACCACGAAATCCAGTTTTCACTCAACCATTCCCCTGTCCAAACAAGCAATTACTCGCGAAATGTTCAAATATCCTTCCCAGAACTCCTATCAGTTCCTCCCCATCGCAGCCTTATCCCCCAAAGAAAGCAGCTTCGCACATACGCGCTGAAAGGCTCTGAGACCAAGCTCAGATTTGCGTGGACGAATACGTCGAAGCTCTGGCGAAGCGATGAAACGCTCGTTACGGAAAGCTGCGAAGTTTCGGGACGCTGGTCTCAATCGAACGCTCGTTGGCGCGTCTAAAAATTCACTTTAGCTCGGGCGGGATCGATGACAGGAACAGATGATGAGCGAAATTCGAGGCGGCTGCGAGATATCTGGTGTCGATGGCCCTCGCCTCGTACTTTTGCACGTGTCGGCTGGTATTTACAAGAGGCTACGTACGAACAGCACACCGACACGTTGCTGCAGACGAAATTCATGCACCGCGTACCGTTAGTCGACATTCATTGGCTTCTTCTTCATCTCCGCCTTCTAGCCGTGTTCTGCTTCGTTTTCTCTCCTTTCACCGCTCGCCCTGTCCCCGTCCTCCTCGTTCTCTCGTTGGGTTTTTTTATATTCCAACGGAGACCAACTGGTTGCCAATAAGAGAAACCTTCCCCTCTGCTCCTCGTGTTGCTTCCATTTTCTTGCTCAGCGCCGCCGGTTAGCCAGCGTGCCCAGTTATGTGGACTATAACGGAATCGGTACCGGGTTAAATTTAACCTTGTTGTGCCCGGTGCTGACCTCGTTTCTGCTCCTGCACCCTTTCCGCGATCCTTGCGGAATTCTTTATTAGATGAGTTCACAGGGATTGCGAGAGTCCCTGGGTTTTTATAGGACATTCGAGGGCACGTGGCTGGCTGGATCTACTTCAGCTTACGATTGCAGACCCTCGAAGTGGACGTTTGGTGCAATTTCATGAATTCTTTGAAGATATTAGAAATACTTGCCAGGTGTACCTACAGACAAGGGTCTCACATGAAAAGACTCTTAGAATTAGTTTGATCGGTGATAGTGGCTTCTTGGGAGCGGGTGACATTTATGGGGGGTTCCGGGAACATGAGATTTTTTTAGGGACCACCTTCACTTCCCGTAGACTCGGTTATACTGTTGTCAATTTAGTAGAATTTTAATAGCAACCTCATGGCTTCGATTTCATATTGATTATATTGTAACTTTAAAGAAGAAATACAGAATCCGGGACTATTGTCGAAAATCGGAAAGCAATGATCACCTTACAGTTGGGCTTAACTACCGAGCAAGACTTTTCTCAGACGAGAGAATTTTCTGTTTCGTAGGTAATTGGCGCTTTAAAATATACACATTTTCTACATTTCTTCTTTTTCTTTGCAGAAACGGTGTCTTTGCTGTGTCATTATGTATGGAATGTCAATAGTAAGCTAGAGAAGCGTTTTATCTAAATGAGCCTGGTTGTTTATGGTAATGTTAGATTGCAGATAGTTGAAGGAAAAGTATTTAGAAACCACGGGAAACCACGGGAAACCACTACCACCTGTAATCACTGTCTCGTTACTGTGTCATTTGTATACGTATCGTTAGAACACATTGAATTATATTATCAGTGATAGAGATTGCTATCGATCGTTGATTTAATATTGACTCTATTCGATGTCACTTTCCTTGACGTGGTAATGGGACGCAAAAAATTGGCCAACTGCTTCTAATAATTAGATAGACCATCGTTGATAATTAACGTGTTAAACCAGGTATAAATATATAATAATGATCACTTTCAACGAAAGTCTTCATTGAAAAATCGCATTTTAAGTTATTTCTGAAATACAACATGTTATTCCTTACAAAAATGCGCAAAACATTACAAAACTATTGGCAGAGGTAGGACTCTACAATATAAGGATTTTAACACAGAAACCCTATATCAATAAACTGTAAACTTAATTACAAATAATACACTTCCACGTTCACGAATCAACCGTGTAGTGGAATTCGTTCACTATCTTCTAATTGTTCCCTCAGTTGCTCCCTTTTCTCCCAATGCCATCGATAAATAGGCGTGTCCCGTTCGAGCCCTCAGCCGCGACGCATTTTGCAAAATGTCCTTTTGTCTTCCGAGCGGGCTTTCTGCGCGGTTATGCGTGATCTGTTTACCGCGAATCGAAAGGGGCAGAGGGAAAAAGGAACAGCAGGAAGTAGAACTAGAAAGGCACTTTTATCGCGGACAAAACCGTTTTCAATGGAGACCATTGTGCATGGAGTAGGTATAACCGTCGTGTATATGTAACGGTATTACTAAAAATCGAAGTCTGTACACCATTCAGTTCTGTTCCATTTGATTTCATATCGATCCATCTTTCACCCTGGAGACAGGAGGCTTGACAGGCAATTTTTAGTCGAAGCTGAAATCCATGTTTCATGGATATCCGTGCAGTAGAACTTGTCTGAAATGAGGATTTCAATGTTATACCTAGGTAGATATACAGATCGTCGATTTATTTGGCAGATTTTTGAGTAATTCCACTATGTCTCTACTTGCAAAAAATCATGGCTACCAAATTTTTTAAAATTCACCTCTTACACTTCTTACAGTAATGTGTAATGGCATTTATATAGGGTTAAAAAATGAGCCAGATTTCCCTGCCTAGCTTATACATGACGCACTCTGTGCAAAATTTTGTTTAATACTCGGTGGAGGTAAAAAAATAACTCGACAGTCCGTCTAGGCAGTAAGATATTGCACCATTACTTTTCTGTTCCGTTTATTACCAGCAGATGATGTAACACGACGTAAAATAAGTTTACCCATTTCCTTTGCGAAATGAAATTTCATGCGCAATGCTTGCGGTCGAAATGTATGTGTTTCCATATGAATTCGTATTCAAGTCAAATAAAGCGTAATTAATGTCAATTGGGATCGAAGCCCCAGCAACAGCATCTGTGTTTACGTTATTAAATTGACGCTAAATAATCACCGTTCCGAAAAGCATTTATTGCTATTAACATATTAAACAGATCTGCGCAGGATATAAAATATTAAATTAAATTTTGATGTTTCAGTTGCATGTATTTTAATTTAAATTTTTTACCGCTCTTGCGAAATGACTTCCGAACTCCCTTGAAACACTTATCATTACGAAACGTTGCTTAAAATCATCCTCGCGGAAAGTTTACTGCGTGGAATGTTTCCAAATGTCCAGCAAACGCTGACGCAGGCCGACTTCTCCGAATCCTAATAAACTCGCTATTGGGAATGTAATTCCTTCGATTTCTAAGCGTCGTTAGCATCCACGTAGTCTTTTTCTGGGAGGCGTCCGCCGAGAAAAATATCGCCATAAATTCCGTTGCCAAATGACACGGGGAGTCGGTGGTTAAAATCGACGTACGGTACTTGGAGCTTGGAGATATTTTTTCAATAGTCGAGAGGTCAAGGATGATATGCTTCCCGAGGGAACCGGTTTTATGAAAGGACTCCGAGCAAATTTGCCGACTCGCGTGGCAATTGGCGTTTCGACGGCTAACGTATCTTGGAATTGTTTGCAATTCATCGGGTGATGTCAGCAATTCACGTGTATTCAGTTGCTGGACCATGAAGGGCACCTGCTATTTGGTATTCTTCAGAAATCTGTGAAACGTTCGATAATACCAATACTAGGTGCTGAGACATCTGGCTACTTCAAAAAGCATATTTCATCTTCTATTTATTTTGGGAGAATTTTTATTACCGACTCGCACGATTGTTCATGTAAATTCGGAAGGCTGACTGAGTGCGAAGAAAAATTATTTGAGATAATGAGTTGTTTGATTTTACTACTTATACTCTAAAGTCTAAATATAATGTAAAAAGGTAACGTTTTTTTTTTTAATTTAGTTATTTCAAGTCGCATTAAGCTCTAAGTTGGGTTATCAGCGACTCGATCTATAGTGAAAATTTTCACAACTCCCGCAGAAGATTAGTCAAAAGCAGATAAATCATTTTGAAATATTTTTTTATGTTAGATACCTGTTTTAAATGAAATAATAACAATGTTCGTAATGTTCACTCTCAGCGCTATTTTGGTCCAAAAATTTATTTAGAATAATTGGAAATTACTGTTATTACGGAGCTTTCAACAACCACTTCCGAAATATCAATAAGAGTCCCTGGTTTTAGCACACAGTAATGTGATATCCTAAGTATGCAATCCGTACGCGTAGAAACGGAGTAGCGTCGAGAATAGCGAGCGTTTCATGCAAAGAATTTCCCCGGACATATTTCGTAGAGGATCGCTCGTAAAATTCGCAGTGTCGTTCACGGAATGCATCCTAATGGCGCTCGAATGAGGCGATTTCCCTAAAGGTACTTTTCTTTGAAATATTCCAGAAATTCGGTTCTAAATATACGCACATTCTCTTCCACCGAAATAAAAGGATCGATTAGAAACTTTCCAATGCGCAACATTTCATGAATTTTTTCCTGTGCACTAATAACCAAGGGGAATTTAAAAAATCCTCGCCTTCAGCATGCAGTTTTCGCCATTCCCTGGCAATTAGAAAAGTTCCTCAAAACCATCCTACGTTTCTATGCAATAAACCGAGGCTAAAAATAAATCGCTGTTGTAATAATATGTATAATTCCTAAGCTTCGTTAAAAGAAGTTACAAATAAGTATTAATAATAATCCAATCACGACAAATTACATTAAACTAAACGACTTTCCGCGTTTATTATTAAGAAGATTCTCTGTCCTAGCTCTCGGTTTCCACCATTTCCATCCTGAGAACGCCACTAAAACGTTTTTCACAGCGTTCCAATACCCGTTTGCAAAAAAAAAAAACCACGCGATTCCTGAAATTCCACAACCCGTCGGAAATCAACGTCTTTACGCCATAAACGCCGAAATGAGCAGTAATGAGAATCCCTTTGATTAAGAATAAGTCGGGAGGACTCCCGCGTCTCATCAGGTGGATCTAGCTCGATGGCACCCAATATCGGCGTGGAAACGAGTCATTTCTTGAATAGCGGAAACCCCCTTGATTTTCCATCGTTCGTTCACCCCGCTCGCGTTCTTTCCTGACACCACTTGGCCTCAGGCCGATTCCAACGTTCGAACGAGCCGTTTCGCCATGCCACTTGGTGCTGCGCAACGATTGTTTCGTCCCACCGTCGATCCTCTCCAACGGCGATCCTACGGATTACCGTCTGTCCGGACGTCGCTCGAAATTCCCCAGCCTTTAACGATTCTTAACCCGCGGAGTCGCGTTTGACGTACGAACGGTTCACCGAGTTTCCGTCAATTAAAGAGATCCCCATGGCAAACGTCTAACTCGGTGGTTCTGGCAATTAAATCCTGACCGCGGTTGGGGTCTAGCTTTCTACCACGAGGCAGTTGTGGAAATGAATCGTTTTACAAAATTCTTTCTTTATTAATGTAAAACGATGGAAGATTATTTCTTACTGTAGTTTCAACTCAAATTCACCTAGCTTTTAGAAGGGTTATCTCGATTGATTATGTTAACTTTCATTAGCAAGATAGTTGCAGAAGGAGGTCAGTTTTTAAAATTCTGTGATGCTAAGCCATTTTCTTCTATTTGTACCGTGTCATTTCCAAATAACTCTTTTTACTGCTCATCTGAATTTAAAATGAGATTCTCCTGACTATGGGAAGAATTGCTCCAAGCCTGATGACTCTCTGACGTAAGGCTCGCGATTCGGATCTCCGAGTAGCTCGAAACTATTGAAATGCGAGACTTGAAAGTGAACGTGATCATTACGCAACTATCGCACATTCAGTGGTAACTAGTTCTGAAAACTCTTCCGTTCGGCGCGCATCGTCATTCCAGTTGGATTTCATCCGAAGTAACCGAAATCCTCCGCAGGGCGCAGTGACGTAATGCAGTGGACATAATTCAGCGGATTGGTGAGATCTAGTTACCATGCGTTTCCGTTATGATCATAGGCAGCAATTTCGAATGCAAGTCAGTGCAGGCGTACCAGAGGGACCATCCATGCGGGCGCAGCCAAGCCCTTTGACCATTGCATCGGTCGCGTTACTACGTCTCCGGGCAAATTACGTAATGGCGATAAGCAAAGACGCTTCCTGTCCTACAGCCTGACACGGAATCGTTATTCCGCCGCGAGAGAACGCGCGCCATTACCCGGCTCGTGCGCGAGTCACATTTGTGTCGTTCTTTGAACTCCGTCGGAACTGCTGCACCTCTGGAATCTGATCCCAACTGTGAATGGCGCAGCCGAGTCTCAGCCAGTCGTCTCTACGATAAGCCTCAGACCGTGCCGTTTCGTTTTCAGCCGAACAATGTGCCTCCACTTGCGATCTCACTGTTGGAAGAAGAAACAGTACTTGGTGAACACTGCTGTGGATCCAAATTCAGTCGTTCTCGAAGAGTATTCGTTTCTCTGTTACTAACACTGTTTAACTGATTAATAATTTCGAGGAGCATAATATTCCTCTAGTTGGGTCCAAGAAGGAAGGCTGAAACAATAATATAGCGGAGGTTAATGTTGAATTTCAACAACTCGGTATCTGGAATTCTTCATATCGTCAAAAGTTATCTTCAGAATCATTTACTGTCCATTTTGGTAGACTCACCAGCGGCAACTATTGCTACGTAAACCCACCACTCGTACTTCTTCAAGATTCCACGAACCTATTGGTGAGTTTGGCCTCCGGATCGTTCCACTTTTCGCGTGCACGGATCATTACTCACGGTGCAGCACCAAGCTGCCCCTCATTAACATTCTCCTCAAACCAGTTCGTACCTTTTTCGGCCAGCGACAATGGATGATGGATGTCGCGACGGATCAGCAGCCACGTCGTGGCAAATTGCGCGCGCTCTTATTTGCCAGCGCTAGAATTTCGGTGTTTTTGGCCGTTAATCGCCCGTCGTCGCTGGCTGTCTATCCGTCGCTTGCGTCCCTCCGCCACCCCTCGGCACGAAACAACGTTCCCGTTGTCCTGGAGTCCTGAGATACCAAAGGGATCTCTAGGAGACTGTTGGCAGCTAAAAGGCGTCGCCTTGAGAGCCGAGTGAAAGGAGCACTGGGGCGAGAGAGAGAGAGAGAGAGAGAGAGAGAGAGAACGCGAGTGGGGGGGGGGGGGAGTTGCCGGAAGAGATAGACGCAGGAAGACAGCCAGGTTCGTCCTCAAAGCAGGAATGCCACAGGCGTTCGTGTACGTTCCCTCTTGATAGCTAGCGAACCGCGCCTCGCCTCTCGTTATTCGCCCTCCGTTGGTTGTCCTTCGCGAGAATTCTGTTTATTCGACTATCTGCCGGCTATCAACTAGCCTCAAGTTTCCGGTGACATTGTTTCCGTTTACTTTTCAGCTCCGTTTGCTCGGGCCCCCGAGTTTTGATCGTCGAGAACGGCCTGGTTGTTTCGGGGTCGGGGCGGGGTTGTTGGAACCCCGGTCTGACGTTTCGAAAGATAGTTTAGAGACGGAGGATCCCTGTCGAGGTAAACTTCAGCTCGTGGCAACTGTAAGTTTCGATGCTGGAAGGACCTATCGTGGACCTGTTCGTGGTTGATGGAATAGATCAGCTGAGAGAATCGATGTGTCTGTAATTCTTCTGATTGCGAGTGCGGGGAAATCACTTTCTTTGTTGCTTTGGGGTAGGAAGAAGGCAATGGGGATTTTTTAGAGGAGACACTTTTGTGACTCGTGAAGGATATTTCAAAAATATTCATACGTTTTTTACGTTAGCACTGTCTCTGAGAAGTGAATATATTTAAAACTCCTTGGAGCTACGGAAATGTCTCGTGTAGAACGATTCCTGATAACATCGAACGCATATTTTGTTGTGATAAATCATAGCCTGCATTGTAAGACACTCCTTTCACCGGTATATCAATTTCTGATTCCTGTGACACAGGTCGCACAGACTGGTTTGTCTTTGATAAGACAGAGGTGTAGTTCGTGAATAGATAATTATCTAACAGATTAAGGTCTGACGGTTGCTTGCAATGTGTGACCAAGTCGATCGCATTCCAAGACTGAAGGCTGACTTTTGCTCGTGCATAGGAACCTAATTCGTCGCACTGATGTAATCCGATTAGCTCATGCTCGTTAATACTTGCCAGTATGGCTGGGTATCGATCAAGGCCTGAAGAAGACGTGTCTAGAACGACGAGTTTTAAAACAGACGCAGTTCCAATTGCGTGCAGAACTATTTTTATATGGATTCAGGCGATGTCGCATTGTTTATTTTTTCACGTGGCGTAGCAGTTTACTTGATCACTTACGTTCATACCACCTGTTACGAATCATCTATGTTTTCGTTTTCTTTATTTCTTCAATTCCTATTTTAGGGTGGACATAATTCTATAACCAAAAACAGGATAATTCTACCAGTACAAATAAAACGAAAATGTGAATTTTTTTTTCGTAGCATGTTTCGTTCTCCAGGGAATGGAATTTGGTTGCTGTAGCTAAATAAATATTCAAAATTGCCACTATAACAGCCAAATCCACCACATCAGTGGAAAGAAATCTTCAAAATCGATACTATTCTCAAAAACGAATCCTCGTATAAACAAACTTTTTTAAAAAAAGGTACAAAAAAGAGCGCCAAGTATATAACCCATTCAAAAAGAATCGCATTTAAAAACATTGTCGTAAATTAATATAAATTTATTAATGTGCTATATTTTTTAACTTTACAAAAGTAATGATATACTATAATTGCGCCAATTATCACAATGACTATTTATACAAAGACAAAATGTATTAAATAATATTAAGCAGATACATTTTTATACAAATAAATATTTTAATACGAATAAATATTTTATTCAAAATACTTGGCGCTGCTCTCCGAATTGATGTTGCTAAACTGAATAAATATGTATAAATTGCATTAAAATCTTTTTCTTTCTTTCTTGTCTCAGTGGTGTCTTGTCTTGTTTTATATTTATTAACCAAGACAATTAACATTTTTTTCGGAGAGCAGCGCCAAGTATTTTGAATAAAATATTTATTCGTATTAAAATATTTATTTGTATAAAAATGTATCTGCTTAATATTATTTAATACATTTTGTCTTTGTATAAATAGTCATTGTGATAATTGGCGCAATTATAGTATATCATTACTTTTGTAAAGTTGAAAAATATAGCACATTAATAAATTTATATTAATTTACGACAATGTTTTTAAATGCGATTCTTTTTGAATGGGTTATATACTTGGCGCTCTTTTTTGTACCTTTTTTTAAAAAAGGTAATTTTGTGGGAATTTCACACATTTTGTAGTTTTATTGATGACCAATTATCTAATTGGCGCAATTTGCTTATTTATTTACTATCATTTTTTGGTAAGAACAAAATATAAAGATCTTTAGTGCTTCTGGGCCATTGCCTTTTTTTAATTTGTACGTCATCAGCTTCAATCCAACTACTAGTCATTCCTTCTTCTTTACATATGCTGGTGTAATGGCCATCCTCGATACATGAACCACTATGAAATATAGCATTCATAACTTTATATGATTGTCTAGCTATCAATACTTTGGTTGTGGGAATAGTACATATATTAAATTTACGTATTGCTTTGACTATTTTATCACCTTGCAATGAAAATAATAGTAAACGATTAATAACTATATCTTTCGTCAGTATTAATTCATTCTTAAACATAATATAATTTCCTGTACACTGTTCACATGATCCGTTATCTGATTCATGCCATTGTGATGAAAATCATACCAAATATCATGTAAATCGGACTACTTTTACACAAGCAATTTGTATTCCTAATGTAAAAGTAGTCCGATTTACATGACATTTGGTATGATTTTCATCAGAAAAACATAAGGAATCTATTGGTGTAACTTCCATTTCGATACGATAAAGAATAAAGAATTTTTTAATACGCTGAAATGAATATTTCACGTTTTCACCTTCAACTGCGGGGGGTAGACCACGATTTGCCGGGGTCGACCGAGGATTTCATACCTGTTTCAGAAAAAAATAATTCTTTATTCATTCTCGTATCGATATGGAAGTGATGCCGGTGGATTCCATATGTTTTTCCGATGAAAATCATACGAAATTTCTTGTAAATCGGACTATTATTAACGAAGTTAGCTTGAGGTTATGGAAATTAATTTTTCATGGAATTTCCTTCATTATTTTCCGAATTACGTCGTTCTTGGTGTCAGTTTCATCGGCGAAACATAAGGAATCAATTGGCGTCGTTTTCGCAAAGATCTGATGAGAAATGCGGAAGTTGAAGATTTCTCACTTCTTAATAGGCACTCGAACCCCTTGTCGAAAGCCCTAAAATTCGGTGGGGCACTGCGGGGGCTTGACCTCGCCACGGGGTACCAGGACGCATCCATTGTCGGGCGGAGCTCCTGAATCACCCTGTAGAAACTCTAAATTAAAAATGGCTTACTGGTATAAAAATATCTGGCAATTTAAATGCAATTTGTTACAATATATTATTACTTTGTACATGCCTGGTATAAATGTCCAGGAACTTGTGCGAAAGAAGATATTTCTCTGTCGAACCTTCTCCGGGCAACTTCCAAGTCTGTGCGTCGCGTCCCCTTCGTTTCTAGAAGCTCTACATAAAAAATGTATTAAAAATATTTGGCGACTTACCTTGTTAATTGAGACAATAATTCAGTGTCCTATATGGTGTAAAAACCCGTGACATTGGAAAAATGTTGACTACTTACCTTATTTGACACTTGGCAGGTTATGATGGTTTGACACTAGCTGGTTACGTTTACCTTGACAGATGTGCTCTCTGTCTGGCTGTAACGCGACAACAAATCGTGTTTGTTACGCGATTGGCCGAAAGTGCCGGAACCTTCATCCAATGAACGACGTGCCAGAGACATTTCCTCTCCCTTTCATGTTCCCCTCTGGCCCACACTTGACGATGGAGAAAAATCTCTTAACATAAAATTCGGCAAATTGCAACTTTGCATTGGAATATCTCAGCTCATAAGGCACGTAGGAACAAAACGAAGACACTTTTCTGATGTAAATCAAACCCAAGCTATCCATTAAGACCATTCAAAACTTAATCGGATCTGCCGTTATTGAGATTCGGTAATCTCAGGGTTCATCCAAAAACCGCTCGGCGTTATATAGCCACGAGTGACTCGCGCTGCGCATATACCTATATATACTTGGCGCGAGACACTACTTACCGTGTCTCTTGATAAGAAATTCATTCTACACTTTTGCTTCATTTTTACACGAAGAATCGCCCCCTCTCTGATTTCACTCTATATGAACAATACAATTGATTCTCAACGAATCTGATATCCTGAATTCAACCAACACAATCTGTCTATATGATTACAGAACATCCTGGACAAGTTCAACCCAGGAGCGAGGCAGCTGATCAATGCTGGGAAAGCATATTTGAAGGCTCTTCATGGTGAGTGAATTAAATTGAATCTTTAAGTGGGGCGGAGAGGGGCATGGGGGCAGAAAGATGGAGAAGCTCGCGAGACAAATAGCGACAAACGGACGACCGTGAAGTGCCGAGGAGGAGTTTCGAGGGGAAGGGAGGTTAAAACAAGGAAAGAGAGGACAAACGAGCCTGGAGCGAGCTTTATGCCGTCTCCTGGGTCCTGTTTCAGGATCGAATTGCCAGCTCGTCAGAACTGCACGCTGGAGGGGTGTCAAGCTTCTATTTCATTCTTTCCCTCTTGTTCCCCGCGCGCCTGTCACCGTACACGTTCTTTTTTATTCCCGTCGGCCTTTCCAGCCACCATCGATTGGTCCTTTTTTTCGTTGGATTCCACGTCGGCCCCTTTCCACAGGATGTGTAAACAGGGTTTATCGAAACGCTTTCTCGCTTGTTCAATGAAGCTCTTAAGCTAGTTTTTCCCCAATGGCGGTGCTCGTGGAACGAAATAAATTATCAGCCGCGTGTGAGTGTATTAAATTTATAGGCACTTGGTCTGCTACAAGGCAGATACCTTACATAGTTGTTGTTCAACCTTTGAATAGAGAAGCTGCTAATTAATTTAACTACGCTTGTTGGAGCTACACCGGCAACTAGGTCTCAATCAGGACTTGCATTAAGAGCGAGGAACCAAGTTTCCTTGCTTAGATGAACAATGAAGCAGAAATTGCGAAGATGTTGTGTTCTAAGTTCAGTATGGGGGGTGTGTTCTTCTGCGTAGATATGTATTGGATCGCATCAGCTGTGATATTTTGCTAGGTGATAGTTCAGCAGTTCAGAGTATAGATAATTTGATATTTGCGCACCGTTTGTGCTTGGAGTTTATATTTAGAAAGTCACGTCGTTCTCCTTTCTTACTGTCTTTCTTCGTGCTCATAATGATCGATAATTTTCGTGTGTTAACCTACTGGCCTTGAAAACCAATTCTGTGTACACCAGCATGTGTGCCACACTTGAATCAAACCCGATACTTTCATTATCCTGCATGAGATTAATCCCGAAACAGGTGCACTCCGCACGGAAGTGTAACGGAACATGAAATTGTCGTTAGAGATCAGAGCACGTCTATCTCGTTAATTGAGTTTCATAACAGTATCGCGTTTTTCACTCTACTTGTGTCCTTTATTTCGTACTTCACATGCAATTTCATCCACATTTTCTGAGTGTGGAGTAAAAGAAGCTCCCTGATATTTTTATATCTAAATAATCACTCTGTTCGAAGTTGTGCTCGTAATTTCAGAATTCAGTTCTTCAAATTTCATACCTGGAATCGAATTAATAAAACTAAATTTTGTACACAAAAGTGGTCAGTTGTAAAGGTTTATTACGCAAACAAGTGCAAGGAATCCACCGAAAAAGCGAGTTCCAATTCAAATTCGAGATTCTACTTCGTCACCTCTAATAATCTATTCTCCCATCATCTTCAAATACCCCACTAAACTGACTAACCCAAAAACATCCAAAATACATCCAAAAGCAAAAACTCACCTCATTCCCATTTATCACTGAAACCACCACACACATAAAATCCAAACCAGAAAATAAGTTTGAAGGAAGAAATGAGACCTGTGTGCATACCTGTAACCAAACCCGAGACTCTGGACGCATCATAGAAACAGAAACCACCTATCAGCGACTCATACAAACCGCAGCAGAGTCCTCTTCAAGACAGACATTCCGAAAGATGTTGGTTGCGTTAAGGCGGGATCTCCTACCTGCGACTGGTCGCAGCGATTTGACCCAGCGACTGGCCCCAGGCTGAATCTCCTTTCCTGCGACCAGGGGTGTGCGGATACCCGACTTTTCGGGCTCGGGACGGGCCGGACACTTTCGGGCGGGATCGGGCGGGGTCCCGATACTTTCGTATTGCACGAGATCCCGACGGTTTCGGGATCCCGAGACTCGATTCGGGCTACAAGCATAGCCGCCATGAGCGGGCAATTTGATTTCAGGTCGGCTCGGCAAAACTCGGACGTTTAAACTTGTTGTCTATTCGTCTATTGTCTATTGTCAAATCGACTAAATGTACCTTACCGCAGTTTGCTGATTATTGGCGAAGTTTACCAATCATTGCCGAATGGGCATTTAAATTGGTTGTTGTCTAGTGATTTCCCTAGTTTATTTCTGTCCTTGTCGAGTGACGCCTCTTATTATATCTCCTCTTTGCTTGTAGCCCGAAACGAGTCTCGGGATCCCGAAAACTTCGGGATCTCGAGCAATACGAAAGCATCGCGACCCCGCCCGACCCCACTCGAAATTTCCCGACCCGTCCCGAGGGCCAGGTACCCGAGCCTCGGGACGATCCGCACACTCCTACCTGCCACCAAGTCCATTGCCACAGTGGGGCAGAATCCCAAGAAACAAGGAAACGAGTCAGAATTCAAAAGTTGTGGGAGGATTATGTATTTTTATATATTTATGATAATAATAATAATAAATCGTGTTTATTCTTTTATAATATTTGATACAACGCAGTGGAGTTAGAAACGCAAAGTACCTACAGAATGGGCAAGGCTCAGCGTCGCTGTTATTCATGCCTGACCCGAATATTTCTTGCAACCTACTAATATGAGCTCCTAAAAAAGGTAAAAACCCAGAAAGAAGACCCAAAAAGAAGCCAGAAATAAAGATTTTAAAAATTATAGAAAAAATTGTAGCTAAAAATATTCTATCCTCCCAATGGCCCACCTTCTCTCACATCTGAATACGTCAGCGCGTGCTTTTGTTTTGATATTCCAACGCGTGTTTATATTCGAGAGATAAGAGATCGATCTCGAATTTGTAGGGAGGACAAAGCAGGCGGCACCACGCGCAGTCAGCGGTCCACCCATTATCTTCCTGCGGCTCTCCGCGAGGCGTACTGGTCTTTCTGCAGAATAATTTCGATTCCTACCCCATTGTCAGGGAAAGATTCTTCGATCTAGCATAAGAACATCTTCTTCTTTTGGTAATTGTGCGGACTATAAAATTAATTTTCGTCACGGTCAACGTTCCGACCATACTTATTCTTTTATACTGTAGCGAAACACGGTTTATTGCCTGTCGAACGTAGAGGAATTAGCTTGTAGCAATTGGGGATTAAGCCTAAAAATTGTTCAGCTGTTCTGAAAGTTACTTGGCAGATATTTCCTAATTACTTTATATCGTGTAGGGGGCCAAAGGTCTAGTGTAATAAAGCTGTAGTAAACCGTGACCCGCTAACAATCCGTTTAGGGCATCACTCACCACGCTACATCATGGAACTTCGCGCGTGTGTCAAACATAAACACGTGTTTACACACAGATCAGAAGTAGGCGTCATGATATTTTTACCTTTTTTAGGTGCTCATATTAGTACTCTACAGGTAATATATAAAAATACATACTCCCATATCTTTTGAAATCTGACTTATTTCTTTATTTCTTGGGATTCTGTCCCACTGTGGCAATGGGTCGCAGTGCCCAGCCTGCGACTAGGTATAATGGGAAACAGACCCTATCGCATTGTGTTGCCTCTCGAGTAGCCTAGGCTGGTACTCAAACAGACTCGCGTCAGGCTCCTATGTCTGGCGCATACCCGACGATCGCAGACGCTTGTAGGAGAACAGATGAATGCTTTCCCATTGAACCAGTATACTGCGACCGGTCGCAGGTAGGAGATCCCGCCTTTACACGGGAACACGACCCGAGCTTTCTCACTTCATGGACAGTTGAAGCCGCCTAAAGGGGAAATATTTGGCAAACAGGCGACAGATGACTCGTTCGGCGATATTACGGGGCACAAAGGGAATGGTCATTGTCTTTTTATTCGACGTTCACGGGGACGTGTAGCAGTCGTCTCTAAATCTGCGCGTTTGTCTCGCGTGCTCACTATTATGGCTGATAACGAAACGACGGGGGTAGGAAAATCGTTATGGAGCAGCGCGCACGGACCCTAGCGAATTCGAGCCAGCTGGAAAGCTCTGACTCGTAAGCGGAGCTTAAATCTGGCTTTGTCACGGTGAAAGCGCGCACACGTGGAATCACGCTCTCGGTGGAGGTGATGCTTGCACCCTGGCTAGGGGATCGACGATCTGACGGGGCTGAGGGAGGGGAACGTCTATAGCGTTCGCCAGCGATTACGCGGGGGTGGCTGGGGCGACTGAAGCGGCTGGGGCGCGGAGAACGCGAAGGGGTGGCCGAAGAGGGACCGGCGGAGGAGGAAGAGGAGAGAGCGGAGGATTAGCGAAGGGAGGTGCGTGGAGAAGCGCAGACAGGGTGAGACGTACGGGAGCATGGATCGTGGGACGGGTTTGGTTTTGGGTAGAGGGAAACAGGTGGAGGTGGGAATGGAAAAATATGTGGGAGGTCGTTGGGGGAGGTGGGTAGAGAAAGGGGTTCAGCACACAGGGAGGAAGAAGGTTGAAATGTTTGACATAACGTAGATCATGTTATATTCCTAGCAATTTTAATTCGGTATAGGTACAGTTTTAATTAGGGGCATAAGGGATGTAATTTAAAATTCGTGGTGGTGTCTTCCCTTGAATATCTTGACTTTGATATTTGGAAAAAAATAGACTTGATTTGTTTGATCGGTGTGAAGGGTGACATTGTCGATTGTCACGTATATGTGGCGTTGGTCTGTCACGAGGAATTCAGAAATGACGAATTGCTACATGTGACAGTGAAAGTGTCAAAGGGAACCACATGATGGGTTACTAGCCATTGGTTGCAGGGCTATGAATCACTTGGAATGTGAGACAAAAAGTTGGGAATCGCTTCGAATGTTGTTTGAATTTTAAAAATTTTAAGAAACCTAATGTGTCTTGAAAGTTTTAATGAATCTATCTTTTCTTGAATAACTGCGTGTACCTACTATGTTCAGAATATTTCCCATTGCCAACTCGTTATACACTGAATGAGAAATGAGTGGCAAGCACGAGACTCCTACAACTGTTGAGTTTGGAATAATACATAAAATGATTTGGTGGGGACTAATGACTGACCTCACTGAAAATTTTCAAGAAACTCTTACCTAATTGTTTTTTTATTCCAGACTTCTTTCAGTCAAGAGATTTTTGATTTTTGATTTTTGATTTTTGATTTTTGATTTTTGTCCCGTCTAAAAAGACCTCAAGAAGTTAATGTTTTTTTCTTAATCGAAGCTCCTTATTCAAGCAGTTTACAATGTATAATACATACAATTATTACAGGACATTTGCGTATATTAAAGTTTCACAATTTTCTGGCATTCTCCACATAGAAAATTTTAATAATTATCTACACCACGAATTATTCTGACTCATTCATATTGATGACACGACATGCGCCAGCGTTTTCGTTCGCTGATATGTTCACGAATGCACATTCATAACAATGGAGTGCCAGCCTTCGTGTTTCTGGGTTCCGCTACTAATCCACGACACTTTCTATCTTTCTTAGCACCTCACTCGTAAATATCTTTCTTAAACGCTCCCTTTCTCCGTGTATTTACCGAGCAAACACACCTAATAAATTCTCGTTGCACCCGTTATGCCTCTGCAAATACACGTTCTGCCATGGAAAACCCCTTCTCCGAAACTTTATATCGCACGATCTACGAGAACGGCTTACGTATGTAGAACAAGGTTCTACCAATGATAAGAAACGCAAGAAACAATATTTTGACACAACACGTTTCATACTTCCCAGAATATTGCAGCTTTCTCTAAATAAAATACGAAAGAAAAGGATAATAAAATATTCCACTTGTAAAGTCCTGAATTTTCTTATACCACTTTGCGAAAAGGAAACAAAAAAGATTTCTAAATTCCCACAAAGAATAATAAATTATAACTAATAAATAAATAAAAAATTCCACAGAAATAAAATATACACTACACAGAAAATTTAGAAATAGAAAATAAGATTACCAACATAAGTGTACAAAGAATCCTCTGCGATTGTGATAACTTTTTCAAGATTTTCCCTTACTTGATTCGTCGCAACCTCGAATATCCGTCTCATCCCCCGCACAGTTTCCCCAACTTGGCCCTCTGCGTGAAACGTATTGCGAGATTGCGATAAATTATGCAGAATGTGGAGCAGCCACTTCGCAGTTTCCAACCTTGTTTCCCCAGCTCTTAATCGTAATTCCCGAAATTCTCTGGACGCGAGAAAAAAGGGACATAAAGATAGCGCGAAGGCGTCGGCGCAATAGTCGGGGCTCCTCTCGCAAATCCAATTAAGTCCCTTGAACCGTGATCATCTTTTTTTGTTTCCTCGGTGAGAATTTGATTCGTTCTATTTTCCCCCGGCCGCGGCCTGCAGTCGAGGAAGTCATTGGACGTTTCTTGCGACCGACGATGTTCCGATGGAGGGCATTAATTACAGAGCATTTTGTCAGGGGTGATTTATGCATGGCTCGATCTCAGCAGAAGAAATGAGTGTCCGCCATTTTGCTCTTTGAGTGGTACTACTTAGGAAAATCTATTGGCGAATTCAGAGATTCAAGTACCAATGCATTGATTAAAAAAGGTGGTGTTGCATACCTACAAGTTTTGGGGGAAACCAGGAACTTGCATTATATCTGAGTATTCTATTATTCTAACGTTAACGTCTTTATTATCGATCACATCTCCTTTATTGAGCATTTGATCTATTCATGTTTTACTGTGTAATCGAGTTTCTCAATAGCTTTAATCCTTGGTAGTCACACGGGGTCAGAGTTAGGCATTATTCGGTTACATTTTTATTCGAATACGGATACGTATAAATCCCAAGATTTATTCGCGAATAACGAATGACGGTTTTATTCGGCGAAAAATTATTCGTTATTCGCGAATAAATCTGTACCGTTATTCTAGCCAGATTCGTTCGGATACGAATTTATTCGTTATTCGACCTGAATGAACGACGAATAAAGGTCGTCGCCCACTAGGCCGAAGCGCGGCGACCACGCATCGCTCATATGACAGAACAGCAGCGACCACGCATCGCCCATATGACAGAACAGCGGCGACGAGCATTTCGCTTTGGTCGCTGCGCTTCGCTTCGGCGTAATGGGCGACGACCTTAAATGTGATACCCGGCATCTATCGATAGAAGTCTGTCTGTACTGTGTCCAACATACGTTTGGACGTGTGTGTTTGGAAGTGTGCATATACGTCTGAACGAGCCGAGGAAATCCCGCCTTAAAGAAGTATTCTCTTCTGGAGGTGTCGGCCATCGGTTTTAAGCGATATTTAGGATAAAGAATTATCAGATTATGTGATTGTGTATTACGTGTGTCTTGGGCATTGCCAGGGCACAACATACATAAGTCTCTAATTGTGGAAGTAACAAGCCACGTTATTTTTCAAGCAACGCTTATAATTCGAAGAGATTGATTTTTTCATTAGTTTAAATGGATTGCCGTGAGCAAATTTTATTTAAAATAAATCAAAACACCACTCTATATAGTACCGCGGTCTTACATCTTCCTGCAAAGTGCGACCTATGACAAGAGTTACTTAACCTAAAACATTAGGTTTCATGGGTGTCAGTCAGTGGTGTCATGATACATCGCCGAAATCACGTGATCATTTTATTCGTCCGTTGACTCGAATAAATTATTATTCGAATAAATTTTCAGTCGAATAAAAAATTATTCGTTATTGTCGAATAATGTCATTTTATTCGAATTTTTTATTCGAAGATTATTCGAATAAAAATTTATTCGCACAAATGTATTCGAATCCGTATTCGAATAAAAATTTAGCCGAATAATGCCCAACTCTGCACGGGGTGTATCGCACCCCCAGGCAATTTTCGAGTTCAAATGTCGCGTCTTTATGAATTCCAAATGAATTTAGACCTCAATATTAAAATTTAAAAATTTGATAAATTTTAACAAAAATCGCATTTTTCTACTACAAATATCATTATATCAAAATTTACATTTCTAGAAAATGACTATTGAAGCATGATTCAAAGGTACGAAAATAGTAACTCAAAAATGAAGCTGGGTTGCAGGGAATCCCACGTGAGCAATTTGTGATTATAAGAAGCTGTGACCACGGAGGGTTAATGAATGTAAAGGTCATGAGGTTCGGTGTTGAAAGAGTAGACAGATTTGAATATTATATACACAAGGTGTTCCAAAATTATATGTAGAACTTAGCCAACTCACGCAGATTCCTCGTGCCAGAAGAAATGAAGAACCCTTAAGAATTTAGTAAACCGACCAACGAAATCTTGTAAAAGACTGTATATTGCGATCTGTAATTCTTTCTTACATAGGTATTGTCACATATAATTCCTTTTCCAGTCGCTTAAACAATCCTACAGACCACAAAATCCTGCTACTGAACTCGCGACGAGAGTGAAAACTGGACACATTCATTCGTTTCCCTTGGTATTGTTTCAAACTTTCTCGGCACCCATGGGCGCCGACTAAGTGGAGAAGGGAGACAGGAGGGGGTGCTCGCCACTGTATCAGTGTAGTGGCAGAGATAGCCCTCTGTAAGGGTCTCTCGCGACGTCCTCTCGAATCCAATTGCGTCCTTTGAATCCTGCATCTCCTCTTTGTCCTCGAGTTTTCGTCCTTACGGAATTAATTCGTTCCGTTCCTTCCTTTACCAGTCGGAAGGAACTTGGCGATAGAGGAGGCCCCTCGATCTTCTCTCCTCCACGCCATTACGTCGCGTTTCTGTGAAATCCAAGGTGGAGCAGTCGACGACAATTTATAACGAGCCGTCGAGCTACTTTGAGGGCCCCGCGCTCCTCGAACCTCTTCGAACTTGGATCATCCGGTGATATGGCCCGCTAAGCCAATCTATACGCAACGATGTTACTTATTGCGGAAACCTTCATCTGCTCGCAGTTGCACCAAGTGGTTTCGCGCACGTGTACGCACTGAAGATTTTCTTAACGAGCTAATTAAAGTCTTCGAAGGGTTGGATCGCTCGCGAATGGAACACTTTTCGGAGATGCTCCACGGCTGGTCGTGTTCCAAAAGTGCTTGGACTCGCAGTTGTCTCGACGATGCTGGTTGATCTTAAGTAAAACCTGATTATTCGTTTTTTTTTTTTTACCAAAAAGTAGTGTGGGATCAGGAATCCCCATACCATAAGAGGCGGATACGGAAGAACGAGGATGGGGGGGAAGTCGGCGGTAGCCGAGGTGGTTAAGGCGGCTGACCAGCGCGCAAATCTAGAGATCGCGGGTTCGAGTCCCGTTGAGGCGACTTCCTTTTTTCCGTGATCCTACATTAGTTTGCCTTTTTAGGGTCAAGATTTAATATTGAAGCTGTAGTGTGAGATTTTAGAAATTCTTGGAAGAGAACTTTTAGCGGTGCATTCTAGTATTCGACTAGCTTCAGTAGTATAGTATAATAAATAGAGGATGAAAGGAGTAGAATACACACGCAACGGGTCAGGATACTCTGCATGCAACAAACTACAGTCGCGGATTTTTCCCGAAAACACATTAAACCCTTCTTCCTACTTGCATGGCCATTATCGTAGCGCGAAGGAGCGCCGTTAAAAGTCTAGAACACCGCTGCACAAAAGCGGCATATGCGTCGAATGGCAATTAACGTTTCTAACGACGTACTCGGCCGACTCGCAGCACTTTCACACCCAAAGCGTGCAAGGCTTTTTCCATGGGTAGTGGAGAACCTTGCACTTGAAAGTCCGACGTCGTTTTCAATATTAAACGGGCAAAATTTTCAGGATTTCAAGAAAATAGGAAGCATTATGTATTGAAACTGCCACAGATGCTCAACGTTCATGGCACTCGTTACGTGGTGATTTATAGACAACGCAGTCTCAGTCGTTTAACCAGGGTTAGATTAGAATTCTGCATGGGATTTCATTCCATTTTATATTTCAAAAGGGAAAGGAACTGTTTTTACTGATTTGGGTTTGGGTTAGCTGCGTAATCATTATCATATCTCTGTACTAATCATCTATGCAAAACTAATAAGTACTTCTACTACCTTTCTTGAAATAAAATTCACTGCAAACAATCCCTAACATATACCATTAACATAACAAATCTAATCACGAATAATTTCGTGGTCCACCTTTCGCATGTTAACAGACCCAATTATTTTCTTTAACTAATCAAAAACCCCCCAAAATTCTACCTCCGAAACCGAAACTCCATCCCCTTCATCATCACTGATCCACATCGCAACTTTCCCTTACGCGGAAAACAGTAGAGCACCGCGAGGAAGAACATACACACTCTTCAACCAGAAGCGCGCTGGGCAGCAGTCGTTCCCGGATTGGAAAATTGCGTCGGTTCTACGAGGCCAGCCGCAAGGAGGGTGGAAAACAGAGGGGCAGGTAGATGTCAGGGGCAGATACAACTGTTAACACCGGGAAACACCGACACCGTAATTACTGCGTCCCGTAAAACAGCCAAGCCGTGTCTTCTATCTTGCTCGTCCCTCCTCTCGATTCTCCTTGCCCGTTGCGCCCATCAACCGCCTCGCCCTCGTTCGCCGTTCACTTTTGTCCAGCTCGGCCAGTCCCTGGTTTCTGCACGCGTTTCCACTCCCCGCCTCCTCGCCGCGATTTTCCAGCCCGACGTTTTACGCGTTGTACACGTTTTTCCGGGCGTACAACGGCGGCCGTGTGTGCACACAGGGGAAAATGTAGGCTGATAATTTGGGGCGGTGACTGTGCCCGTTGCTTCGGACTCGCCCGCGAACTAAATGCTTTCGCACTTTGACCGACGCGACGGACCGACCGCGGCGATAAATGGATCCTTTCCGTGCTTTTGACGCTTTCGGAAGGCGCTTGCTCCGCTGTGGTAATTGAACGACAGTTTCTTTGTTTCTGAATTCTCGTTGCTGTTAGAAGAAGAAGGGGCTGGGAATGGGTTATTGGAGGAGAGTAGGTCGTGAGGGAACGAGGGTGGGATGTTTGTTCTTTGATGTTGATGGATTAAGACTATTGATAGTTTATTTTGATATTCAACAGGTTTGAGATTCCAGTGAAGATTTAAAAAAAAACGTATATAGGGTGATTTCTAAATTTGTTTATCGCTTAAAAGCACATTCTACTCCCAACTCACTCACATATACACACCTACTTCCATTTTGCAACTGAACAGAACACGTTCCTATATTTTGAATACTTACTTCTAAAAAACTACACCCCGCATTGTGCCCCAAAACCTGGTCCACTTCCGCCCTTGTTCCAGCAACTACCCCACTTCCCTCAAAAATAACTCCGCGATCACAATAGCTAGTCAGCCTCCCGCAAATTCACACCTTACAACAAAACAGTCTCCCCGTATCCGTGATTAAACCAACCACCCAACACAAAACCATCCGCTTAGCACTGCCTCTCAATATTCGTTCCCCATTCGCAGCGTGTCAGTGACACCCAATTCTTTCCTCCAACGCCCCGCCACGGTGAACACAGAAAGGTCCGCGCGATAAGTACAGTACTCCCTCGCTGAGGGCTCGATTTGGCGTACACGATGTGGACTTTTCGCTATCCCCACCAGTTCTGTCTCACTCTTGTCCGGCTAAGGTGAGAGCGAGATGGAACGAGAGCGAGTCAGGACGGTAGGAGCAGACGACGCGTTGACGTTTTGTCTCGCTCCCTCCTTCTGACGCATGACACTCCGTCCTTTGCGTGCGCGACGGGCGTGCGCGATGGTTGTGAGCAGTCAACGTGAACACGAAAACAGCTTCAGCAAAAGTTTGACGCAGGCCCGGCTCAAGTCTTCTTTGCGCCCTAGGGGAACTTGTCAAATTGCGCCCTTTATTATATTACATTTATTTGAGATTATTTATGACCTTACTGTGAAAAATTAGGCAACTGCCTAGGGCGTAAGGTTAACAAGAGGCGCAAAATGGTCTTTTCATTGTTGGCATTGTTGAAAATAAACTTTTAAATGAAATACAACAAATTGTTCTGCAACTGTTTTAAACTACGAATAAAAATTCAGAGTAAGGTCATCAATAATCTCAAATAAATATATTATAATAAAGGGCTCAATTGGACAACATTCACCTAAGGCGCAAAAAAGGCTCGTGCCGTGCCTATCTGACCGTGGCGCGCATGCGTCGAGCAGTCACGATTTCATCTGAGCGCTCGCGCCCGTCGCGCACGCAAAGCGTTCCATCTCGCTCCCCCCTTCGGCCAGAAAGAAGCGAGAAACGAACACTCGGAATTAGGCAATTAGGGCTCCGTTCACGATACGGGCTCAACGCCGGTCCCGACCAGCGAGCCCTCAGCGAGGAAATACTGTAGTCGGCCGCGCGTCCTCGTTTGTTGTTTCCACGAGCGCCGGCGGATCGCATTTTGACACTCGCCGATATCTAGAGACGCGGTAGCGTCTCGACGCCAAGTACAGGAAAGACACCCTGTATATGTCGACTGTCGCTACCGCTATCATTTACTCGAGAAACGGCAAATCCAACCTAACCTGAAACTTATTTCATTAATATCTCATCACGCCTGCAATATTTTCTAAATTTAAAGGCATTTTTCTTATGTAAACCGCATATAAGCTTTCGAATAAGACCAAATTTCAATAAAATCTGTCCACGCATGACAGAGATATCATATTATCGTCTCATGAATCTGTCAGAAACGGTAAGATTTTTCTTCTGATTCTCCTTCAACCAAATTTTTGTCGACATAATACGTATACGCGTTACACGCACACCTTCAGCCAAAAGAAACTAGTGTATGTATGATCGGCGTCCGCCATTGTACATATACCTATGTGTACTATTGAATTTATAACCTACCAAATGTCAATCCGTCATAACCTGCCAAGTGTCAAATAAGGTAAGTTGTCCAAATTTGAAATGTCACGAGTTTTTACACTACATGGGAGACTGAATTATTGTCTCAATTAACAAGGTGGGTCGCCAAATTTTTTTAATAGATTTTTTATGTAGAGTCGCAGACTTGGAAGTTGTCCGGAGAAGGTTCGACAGAGAAGCATCTTCTTTCGCATAAGTTTCTGGAAATTTGTACCATGCATGTACAAAATATATATTATAACAAATTGCATTGCATTTAAATTGACAGATATTTTTATTATACCAGCAAATTATTTTTAATTTAGAGTTTTTATGTAAAGCTTATAGAAATGAAGGGGACGCACAGGACTTAGGATAAAAATGAAGGGGACGCATAGGTTTGGATAGAAATGAAGGGGACGCACAGGACTTGGATATAAAATTGAAGGGGACGCACAGGCTTGGAGGTTGTCCGGAGAAGATTAGATAGATAGACAGAGCATCTTGTTTCGCACAAGTTTCTGGAAATTTGTCAAATAAGGTAAATCTACAAAATTTGTCAAACGACGTAGCATTAAAAATTATTAAGAAAATAGATTATGGTGGACTGCTTGCAATGTAGAGAAAGTCACATTAGTGAAGAAAGTACGCTGAAAACACATCTCCCTTGATGCTTTTCAATATTTTGTGAAAGACATTCGTAAAACTCTAATTAATCATACGCTCTCACCTCCTTTAGACACATTATGCAGTCTCTACAATTACTATAGCAAAAGGCCACTCTATTTCTATATTTCTATATATAAATTCTACGTTAAGTCGTATAATTAAAAAAAATGTGGCTTTCATATATTTACAGAAAATCGAAGCAGAAGGTGATGCACTGTGATCTACGCCAGACTATGTACGCACAAATTTGCAGGTAGAGTTTTGCATACGTAATTATTCATTCAATGATCTTGAGCATGTGTGATAAATTATAAATAATTAATAAATGTGTCCTATTTTTCAGTTAACGATGCAGACGAAGAGAATTATTTCAACAGCTGAAAGGGAAAGTTACTGAAAATGAAATAAATGTAAATAAAAAGAGTGAATAAAAACAGTTCAATGTTAAATACGTTCAGCGCCATAAGCTGCTTCGCGCATTATGTACTGTACACAAAGTACTATACATATAAAATACATATAGATCAGCAATACAGTGCGCATGGTTTCATTTCGTAGTTGTTAAACTTACGTAGAATTTATCCTTAATCAAAAAATAAATAAAGTACACTCGCTGAGCTGCTTTGCGCTATTCTGAGTATTCCAAGTATATACCTTATCCTCTAAAGTCACTAGATAGGCTGTAGGGCGCCATAAACACGTAAACGTGTGACGAAGATAGATCAGAATTTATAATTTATTGGGATTTCCTTACTTTTTCCTTATTTTTAGCACACGTGGCAGTCAACTTCAAAAAAGTAAAAAAATTACGCCAAGTACATGAATTATCTTTTTGAAAAAGAAGTGAGATCCCCATAAAAAACTTTCAAAAAGTAAAAAAATTACGCCAAGTACATGAAACAAATAAATCACAAAAATAAAAGATAATATAAATCACAAAAAATAAAAAATAATAATATAAATCACAAAAAATAGAAGAAAATATATAATATCACAAAAAATAGAAGATAATAATATAAATCCCCCCAAAAATAGAAGAAAATATACAATATAAAAAAATATGTGAAATCAAAATGAGCTGCAAGTACATAAAGGTGCTTTCCAACTGCCCTTAAGATGACACAACTACATAGACACAGCTAAAATGCTGTGTGCATACATTCCATTACTCATATCGCGGACATTTTAATTAACCCATCAAAAAGAATCCCAATTAAAAACATTGTCGTAAATTAATTAATAGCTTTACAAAATTAATATACAAAATTGCGCCTATTATAACAATGGCTACTTATACAAAAAAATGTATTAAATAATATTAAGCAGATATATTTTAATACGAATAAATATTTTATTTTATTCAAAATACTTGGCGCTGCGAAACCGAAAAAATATCAATTGTCTTAGTATTAATTAATAATTTACAATAACTCCCTTACAATCTAAAATACATAAACATATACATATTACAAATGCAGTCAGATTTATTCTACATATATTTAACTGTAATATCACGTAGCATATGCACACGCACACATACACACATTCACGAACGCACGCACAAGAAAGAAAGAAAAAGATTAAAGCAATTTATACATATGTATTCAGTTTAGCAACACCAATTCGGTGAGCAGCGCCAAGTATTTTGAATAAAATAAAATATTTATTCGTATTAAAATATATCTGCTTAATATTATTTAATACATTTTTTTGTATAAGTAGCCATTGTTATAATAGGCGCAATTTTGTATATTAATTTTGTAAAGCTATTAATTAATTTACGACAATGTTTTTAATTGGGATTCTTTTTGATGGGTTAATTACAATGTCCGCGATATGAGTAATGGAATGTATGCACACAGCATTTTAGCTGTGTCTATGTAGTTGTGTCATCTTAAGGGCAGTTGGAAAGCACCTTTATGTACTTGCAGCTCATTTTGATTTCACATCTTTTTTTATATTGTATATTTTCTTCTATTTTTGGGGGGATTTATATTATTATCTTCTATTTTTTGTGATATTATATATTTTCTTCTATTTTTTTGTGATTTATATTATTATCTTTTATTTTTTGTGATTTATATTATCTTTTATTTTTTGTGATTTATTTGTTTCATGTACTTGGCGTAATTTTTTTACTTTTTGAACGTTTTTTATGGGGATCTCACTTCGTTTTACAAATACGTATATACGCGTTACACGCACACCTTCAGCCAAAACGGAACTAATACATGTTTCGTTCATCAATCGCTATCTTCACTATGCAATCTACTCCAAATTTTGACAGCTTACAGTCAGGTTATAACCTGACAAGTGTCAAATAAGGTAAGTTGTCAAAATTTGAGATGCCACGTTTTTACAAATATGTATCGTTGTAACCATTGTATTGCAAGCAAAATGCAGTCTCAATCACAAGGTAAGTTGTCGAAATTTGAATTGCGTCATGTTTGTATATCATCAAACTGTTTTTTATTTGTAACTAAACTGAGGATTTTATGTATATGTAGATAGATACATGAAAAAGTCGAGGACGGAAAAAAGTATTATCAAATAAATCACAAAAAACAGAAAATAATAATAAATATAATATTAAAAATTATCTGAAGTCATTCCCTATGCAAATTATCTTTGTAAAAAGAAGTGAGATCCCCATAAAAATAACTTCAAAAAAGTAAAAAAAAAAACTACGCCAAGTACACGAAATCAAATAAATCACAAAAAATAGAAGATACTAATAAGTAAGTACAAAATAAAAAAAAGATGTGAAATCAAAATGAGCTGCAAGTACATGAAGGTGCTTTCCAACTGCGCTTAAGATGACACAACTACATACATATACACAGCTAAAATGCTGTGTTCATACATTCCATTACTCATGCGCGGACATTTTAATAATGTGAAGATAAAATGTAACGTCTAGACATTTGCCTAGATGTCCGGGGCCTGGAAGTCAAATACTTGGCGTGGCCAGGCAAGGTCAAGGTGTCGATGAATAAAAATTATTTAAAAACGCAATATAATGAAAATGTACTCATATTGTCAGAATTTTAAATTGACAAATTATTTGAAAGCCTGCGGGAGGGAAGGTATGGGTATTGGTGATCTGAGAATACCTTGCCTGGCCACGCCAAGTATTTGACTTCCAGGCCCCGGACATCTAGGCAAATGTCTAGACGTTACATTTTATCTTCACATTATTAAAATGTCCGCGATATGAGTAATGGAATGTATGAACACAGCATTTTAGCTGTGTATATGTATGTAGTTGTGTCATCTTAAGCGCAGTTGGAAAGCACCTTCATGTTTCGACCGTACTTCACTAATTCATAGTAAACGTAGGTGCGCGTCCGACACTTTTTGCGTGATCGAACAACGCTTCCCGGCGGCAAATTAATGGCGACGGGAACTGTGATTGGCTGGGAGAATTTGAAAGAACTGTGACAACAGTATCTCCTAGCATTAATTTTAATAGTAGCGAAACAACAGATACAATTTAATGGATGGATATAGCAATGGTTTATGTCTTCTGGACTTTGACTTGTCCTTATCGTGGTTTTCGTGCAACTGCATCAATGAATAGCACGCGACACAACGTGGACTCCGTGTGGGTGGAGTTCAGTTCGTTTTTCCGAATCCTGTCGCTTCATTGGTGCAATCCCGCATAACTCCCACCAAGGGTGTCAGTATGGTCTTCCCTTAATAATTAGGGAAAGGGAAATTCCGCCGTGGGAAAATCAACGACGTGGGAGGCCGGCGTCTACGAGGACCTCTGACCCGTCATCGGGCCCTACAGGTCCTTATCGCCTGCTTACAATGAGGCCTTAGTCGCGCCTTGTTTAAGAATACTGGCGCCTTGAAATAAACACTTCTTTCAAGGCGCCAGATACCAAATTCCGTCTAAGGACGGAACACTTCATGTACTTGCAGCTCATTTTGATTTCACATCTTTTTTTATTTTGTACTTACTTATTATTATCTTCTATTTTTTTGTGATTTATTTGATTTCGTGTACTTGGCGTAGTTTTTTTTTACTTTTTTGAAGTTATTTCCCTATAGTCGAGTGGAAATCGACCGCGTGTGGCTCGCGTGGCGGCGGAGGGCGGTAAACGGGTTCGATTGGAATTGCAGGACCAGGCGGAACGTGGGAGGGCCGGGCCAAAAGCAGCGGGACGACGAGAAAATCGAGCGTTTTACCTGTGCGGATTCCATAATTAAAATCAGTCGGTGCGCCCGTCATTGTCCCCGACGGTGGACGTCCACTTTGCCGCTGTCCGCGGACACTCGGCGTCCCGTGGCCCGCGTACCGCACGCGTTTTACGCAATTTAACGAGAAAACTTTTCAAATTACATTCTACGGCTGCCACCACCCCCCCCCCCCCCAACCTCCAGCCGACATCAACTTTTTCCTTCGTCCTCCTTTGCCATCGTCTGCCCCGTTGTTCTCCCCCGGTCTTCCTCTGTGTTTCTCACTTTGCTGGCAGCGGGATTTACCTGGGAACCTGCCCGCTTATGATAAATCTCCGCTGTTTCGCGGCAAGAGTGTGTAATAAGGGAGGATCCCGCAGGCAGGAAGGTAGATAAGTGTATCTGAGAGTTCTTTCTGCTCGGGGATTCCTCTTACTTGGGTGGCAGAGATGGGTAAATATTTATTTAAATAAAAATTTTGAGTTGGAATAAAGGATAACAATTTTAGTCGTTACTCGTTACTTTAAAGGTAACAAGAGTTATCTTTATTCGTTGGAAGGTAAGGGGTTGGGAGGGTTGAATCGATTACGGGAGATAGGGCGGTTTGTTTATTGATAATCCCTTATCGAGGTATCTCGTTTCGAACTGTGACGGTGGCCCGATTTCAAGATGAGCGAATGCTCATTTCCAGGGAAGCGTGGATTGCCTCGTGTCTATTGTTGTCCGCTGTATGTCCGCTAGTTTTAGTAAGGGATGCTTTCAACAGGATCTTTTGTTTAGGTGTCTTTCTGTTCTTCGTTTTTGGTTTTTGATTTTTGGATGCGCTTCTATTCTCGTCTCTATGGATGCAGAAACGGAACATCTATTCTTGTGGCACTTTTATGTTACTGAAATGAGAAGCAAGAGTCTGGAGATTTGTTGTAGTCATTCTTGTGATAACAGGTTTCGTGATGGTAGAGATTTGTAAGTTATCGTGTTTTCAAGTTAGAATTCTTTTATGTCAGATTTAATCAAAATTTTCGAATAAATTGCCAAGCAGGTAAACGCATAGATGAAGGTTAAAATTTAATTCATTTGTTAGTAGAAGAGTTACTTCTGTAACCGTAAGGTATTCTTTTTAATTACTAGGTCAAATGATGTGGAAGTCGTTTTACTAACAAGTACCCTGCAAATTATTCGATAATCCATACACATACAGTAGTAATTTAAAAGGACTTTAAACACTTTGCATAACGCTTTCTACAATATTTAATTTATTTTTGCAGTGCCAATAATTCCATATCTTTATAAATTTACGTTTTAAGTCACAAACTAAATTGTTTAAATTAGAAGACGTAGTTGTTATATAGAAATTGGGGAATCCTGTTTCTAAGTACAAAATCTCAGGACTGTTAATCTTGAAAAGTCACATGTACTGGGATAATATTATTCTAAACATCTTGGACATAATGTGATTCTTCTAACGGCATTAAATTACATGTATGCACTTTCGGGAATGAATATTTAATTGATACTACATTTCATTGTAATACTTAATATGTGAATTTATTGTGGAGGTATCGTAAATGCAGAGAAGGCTCGTCAATGTGGTGGAAATGGAAATTTGGATTCGGAATATGTGGTAGACCAAAGTTGAACGTGGCGCGCATTTGGAGAAAATGCTCAATATAATATTACAAGTGAGTCGAAAATTAGATGACTATGACTATGACTATGACTATGACTATGACTATGACTATGACTATGACTATGACTATTGAGATTGAGGTATGTAATAGTAAATTTCGTGGAATAGGTAATAACGAAATACAAATCTAATTTCACATTGCCAACTTCTTGACACAATATTCTTAGACTTTAAAATTCTAGAAGTAGGTATCATAAGAAAGTGCTCTCGATTAAAAATTCATTGTGTCCATTGTTGAATTGTAATAACACTAAACTTCAAACATCTTTCAATGAGCAAAGAAATTTGTCTATGTACATATTCCATATTTTCGCATATCAAGCATCAAGAAACAAGAAACATATTCCTAATGGCCAATTAACTTTTCCTACCGCCAGAAGAATCAAATCCACATCGATATTACTGATAAAGACAATCGTTGCTAGAGTATCAGAAAGGTATCACAGATAGATAAAGGTTATCCAGCAGTGGGGCAAGCTGTGCGATGAAATTCTGGTGTTTAACAAACGTTTTGAACGCTGCTGATAGAGGCCACGTAGCTCTCGTGGACTTAATTAGAAACGCTGCTAGAGCGGGATACTCTGATTACTCTGAATTGATCGATCTATGGACGTGTGTGGAATCAGCTTCCGTAATAGTTCCATTAGCACACCCGGTATGCACGGTGGATGACGTGTGTGCATACAAATATGTAAGGTAATCGCGATTAACCGAAATTGAAGCAGATTCCTGGACCCTTGCCCTGGATTGAGTAGCCCGCAGTATTTTGCATAAAAATTTCATTCGTGGCCCTCATTTCTGTTCACCAAAAATGCACTTTTCTCTCGCGAGAGCAGAAAGATACCTATGCGGTAGAATTAGGCAGACAGATTTAAAAAGGGGCAGAGTTTTGCAAGGAGGTAAACTCGATATTCATTCTATTTGGTGTTTGATGACATTTATTGTGAAATCTATTAGAATTTTCGAAGAACAATTTCACTTTAGTATTACATGCACTACTGAGCATGGAATTTTGTAGAAATGGCCCAGGATGCACGTAGCATTGAGAACTATAACTTTTCTGTCGAAGTTTGATAAATTAACTCTGTTGCCCTCCTCTTCCATCGTAAACAGCGAATCAACACACTTCAGATTTGCAGCAATAATTAATATTCTCTGTAGCGTGTCGAGAGTTTTCCAACTTTGATAAGATGATACATTGGTGTACAAGAATGCAAGAACTCTGTTTGCTGCTGCTTGCAACTGGTATTAAGGGTTTCTCAATATTCCAGTAAGATTGTTAAAGAAATATGGAATAAAAACTTTCGTTCTGGATGATGGAAATACAGCTTGTTCGTTAGAGATAGTTGTCAAATTAAAATCTTTGAGAGAAAAAGTTTTTTAACCACACTGAAACTAGCCCAGCTCTAAATTCGATGCTAGATAAAATTTGGATGAAGGTACCTATATTCGATATAACATTAAAATTGAGTGGTGAACATTTTGTAGGTCAAGTTCTTCATTCACAAAGTGTCTTTTCTCTGTCATTTGTACTTAAGTAGAATAATCTCACGAACGGGTTCAATTTTTAAAATTTATGGGTACTCAATTACTTCATTTAACGCTAGTTAAGTTTCGGCAACAAATAGTAAGAAATATATAACCGAGAAAGGTTAGCAGGATAGTATATTCGGTGAGAGATAACATGTCAACCTGTTGCTCCACTTCCTCTAGGAAAATGAAAATAGTTTTCTTACTTGCAACGTGTTCAACTTTATAATTGCTGCATAATTCGCATTATAATTTCCCTAGGAGGAGTTAAAACATTCCCACATCCTCTGGATTATTACGGAGTTTCTAATAATCAGATCATTTAAACAGAAACTCGTGGGAACTGAAGGAAGGGCTTTTACACGAAGCTCCATTTCAATTTTGGGATCGTGAAAACCAAAGCCATACTGGCTATAACTGTTTTGTAGGAGTTTGTTTAATTTCATAACAGGATTGAGTGAATTATTGATACCTACCCTTATGTCGCTAGGTGTATTTACTTTTTCATTTAGAATAATCAACTGGACAAGGTAAATGCAATTAAATTAAATTCCCTTCTAGTAACGAGCCATCTTTCATTCGTAAAAGACAGTGACATATGGACCATTATCATTTGGAGAAGTATTTGCTCAGAGCTTGTAGAAACTTCGAGAATGAAGCTATAAATCAGAGAGCTGCAGTAGGGAAATAAAAGAGTTATTTCCAATCAGAAATTTTCAAACAATATGTCAAATTATTTGCTCCTGTTTCAAAGGAATTCTTAAGATTATTTTTAATACCATTTACCATTTAATATCTCTGCAAAAGAATCCTTGTTAAAACAATTTATTACAAGTGTCCCGTTAGTCCGATTTTATTTCAAGAGGGAACGAAAGTGCCACAACTCCTTCATCATTGGCATCGACTCGAATTGTACAATTGGATTTAATTTCAGAACAAAAAAAGCAACAGTTTTGAATGACATCCAATTTCCACTGCAGCCCCGTTGAATCGTTCTTTCCCTCTCTACGAGAATGAAACGAGCGGTGCAGCAGGCTGTCTCGATGCTGTTCGAATCTTGGTAGTACCTAAGCGACGGATTTCCCAGTAACACTTTTGTCCTTTTTCGAGGCCATCGAAGGACTGAATTTTCTCCGATTTCCTCGTGACATTTCCCCCTGGAAAAAAAAAAGGAACGACCCAGCGTCGGCTAACGCTTTCGACCAAGTATTTATCCGAATGGGGAGGGTGAGCGTGCGAGGGTGAAATGTAAAAGCAATCAGTCGCTTTAAAAGATTCAGGAGCGTCCAAAGGGATGCCAAGATGCGCCATTATAGATTCTATTATGCTCGGTTTTGAAGAGAGTTAAAGAGCCTAAATAATTCTGCCCTTTCGATCGTGCAGGTGGGGAAAATGTTTAGTACCCTCTTCCATTATCCGTTCCTTTACTCCCTTTTCGGCCAGAGTTAGATTTCCTTCGGTTCCTGACGGTTCCATTTTTAAAGCCCTGTCCACGCGAAGGTTCCTTTCTTTTGACAGATCTTTAAAACGCTTTATTCACTTGTTCCGTCGTTAAAGTAAACCAGTATTCCTAGTTATATAGAGTAGTTAGATTTGTCATAAAGTCGGTGGGTTATTCACGAAGTAATTCGCGGCTCGAGTGGCCAGCGGTCGCTAAAAGAATAATTTTGGTTCGTTTAACAGTGAAGACGTCCTTTCTGTCCCTTTCATGGGGCAATACTCAACGCTTATCCGTTATACTCGTTGGAGTGTTTGTCCGTGGTCTGAGGGAATCGAATGCATAGGGGCGGAAACACGAGGCGGAGGCACGTTTCCACAAAAGCTTCGAGAGTAACCAATAAGTAGAGGGGATTCAATTATTTTCGGTCGGTGAACACTTCGAAGTGGCCTTTTTCATCGCGAGAAGAGGAGAAAGATTCGTACGATATCAGGGTTTCATCTACAGGAGCGATGAAAGAACTCGGAGCTCTCGATTCCGTTCGACGGCTCCCTTTTGACACAAAGCCTTATTTTAGCTGGATACGACGTATTATTTCGTACTGGACAATATTGTATTGTGGCTGGGAATTAGCTGGTCCCTTTTCGTCGTGGCTCAAACCACGTGGAATAATTAAATCTATCTGTAGTCACTCGAGAAATTGTAACGTGATTACGAATTTCTTCTGAATATCTTTTTTCTTGTTAGAATTTTCATTTGTTACCTATCTATAATACTATCTCTGTAATATTTTTCACAAAATCGTCTCCAGTACCCAATAGAAAGAAATTGAATTTTTCCAAATTCTACTAATTCAACGCCTCAAAATTAAACATCATACCGGAAACGAATCTTCTAAATCCTCTAACTACGATATCTCCCTGCTCGCCCCAATAAATTTGCGCATCGATCGACTAAGATGTGCAAAAGGATCCCATTACTCTCGTCCACTCTTGGCACCTCTTTTTCGTCGTGGAAGCGTCCAATTACCCGAATGATTTTAACTCGTCAACGCGAAATTGGTTCCCTTGCGGAATCGGCACCGCTGAACGAACGCCACCGTGCCGCTTTCCGATTCGGATTACAGAAGAGGGGAAGAAAGAAAACCCTATTTTCATTTGCGCCGGCCTCTGTCGGCGTAGATCGATTTCGTTCGCGCCTATTTGCGGTACGTCGACCAGCAACGGCTGTTAATTGATACATCGAGGACACGGCTCGTTTAATTGAACCAAAGGAGCGGCGCGGCGCGGCGCGGCGCGAAACGCCTGGCGAATTAACATTTAATTACGAGGATTCCAGCATTTCGCCACTATTTCCCTTGAAGCTTCTGCTTCCTGACCGATGAAAAAGGCGTGGCGCTTAATTAGATGGCAATCAGATATTCGTTCAGACGTTGGGGCGTGCAATTAATACGAACAGTTGGACGGGGACTGGTTTCTGGATCCATTCCTCTCCCCCATTGTACCACTTCCTTCGCGATGATTGTCTGTTTATGGAAATCCATGCGTTAGCTTGGGACTGAATTATAATTGAAGAACAGCGCGGACTATCCCTTTCCATCGAACGTTGCTTTGATAAAAAATAATTGCATTTAAAAAGTTCCTTTCTTAGAGAAGGAAGATTATGTGTTACGGGGCTTTCCATAAGATTCGAGAATAGTGATATGGAAAGGATTTGCGTGACAGAGTTTGTTAAACGAGATCATTTCTAATATACCTATGTATTAATTTCCAGTAAGGATCGTTTCCCTGAAGCTTACACAGCGCTAGAATTCAAATGCCAAACCTTTTAACTATCAGTAGGATTTAATTACAATTAAGACTCGTTTTCCAAGGAATCGAGGCTTCCTAAAGTTCACGAACGTAGGCATTGTAGACAAGCAGTTCTATTGCTGGACATTTTAGCCTGCTGTTCTCGTCCACATTATTCTGATTTATCAAAAGCTCGCGGAACAAGGTTCCTCGCGACAATAGCTCGCTCGAACGGCGCGCAAAGTGGCGAAAAGATCCTTTGTCCGTTCATTCCCGTTCAACGATTTCTTCTACCGCGTGTTTGTTAAACGCGACAGCTCTTTTTAGGAACGCTTTGCGTCGTTCTCCTTTCAAGCGGGGTCACGAGTGCTCCGCTTTGCATTATGATAAAGCGACGGACGGTATTCCCGGCCCTTTGTTCCCTCAATGCTATGAAAATTTGTTTAACTCGAGTAATTGTTGTTGTTTCTCTCGTCTCGTCAACGCGCCACTCTTATTAAATCTGTTCTGCCGTCGCGATGCCCTTTGTCACGTACAGCTAAATGACGTTAAGTAAATTGAACGTTACGAAGGGTCGTTTAGTTGACTGTGATTTGGCTTTCGCGCAAACATCCATTTGTACCTACTCCGATTACATTCAAGAGAGTCGTCGTACAACTGCGTTCCCTGGAAGAAATTTATTTACTGAGTTTACGGTTCCATCTTACAGCGATTTTCTTTTTCAAGAATTTTTTCTTATGAGGCTTCGTCTTCGAGAAAGTTCACTTCCAATATCCAACAAGTATTTCGGGCAATCAAGTGGATTTATCGTTGATTATGACTGATTATTTCTTCATTTCTTTTATTTCTTCAAATACTACCTACTCTGTTTTACAGTCAACAATCTAATAATAAAACTGTGGCGAATTTATTGTTCGATAATACATTCTGTTATTATTTATCACTGAAGAACATCGAAAGTTAATATTTATACAGCTATAATTTTCCTCACGAACCAAAGTGCTACAAGCAATAATGTACTCTATCTAGCCCTCACATAATTTATCAAGTACCACAAGTACTCAAAGTGAAGAATACTGTCTACGAAGATATGGAATATTAACTCATGTTACACAGTATTCCTTACATCCTCAATTTTATTTTAGGAACATATAGTGAGTATACAGTTATTTATTGGATGACTGATTATAAAAATCCGTTTGCTTGTGTATCATCCACCGTGGCTGGTTACGAAGAAGCTTTTAACTTGTCAGGTACTACAGCATCTTCGTCGTAACATGCAGTCTCTTCGTTTGACATGTCTGGAATGACACGTGATTAATCTTGGGATACTTTTTTAGAGATCAAAACTCTATCATCAAAAAATTAATAAACCAAATACACTTACTGACAAAAGTTAAGAAACAAAATAATCGTTTGGGATTTACTGTATATTCTTCATCTTCTGAGATACATACGTTGGAACTAAAATTAGCACATAGAGATAACATTTCATACGTCAATGTACAATGAATGTTTTTTCGAATATACTACAATTAATTTTGGTCGCAAAAACGAAACACACGCCTTGTGACAAAAGTAAAGAAACATGTGTACAGTGATCCGCATTAATATTCGGACACAGTGGTACTTGGAAATATATTGCTGTGTATCTTATTATATATGAAATATATTTAGTGCACTTATTCTAGTTGCTAAAAACGTAAGATTTTTTTTATTTAATTTATACACTTTTCTTGTTAATCGATGGTAAACGAAATAATGCCTAATTTTGACGTCGCAAAAATATTCGGACATCACGTACATATGCTTTGTAGTTTGGTCGTCCTGTTAAGCCAGTTAGGTTGCACGGTGGCAATGTTTGTAAACACAAGATCTAAGCACTACCTTGTCGACTTAGTTTCATTTCAACATTCATTCGTACCGCACGTAATTTTTGTGAAAATGGAAAAAGGAAAATCGTATCGGGAAATCGGGTAAGGTTCATTACTAAATTTGAGTAAGAGTACTGTAGCAGGCATTATACGGATATATAATCGCGAGGATAGGATTGAATCTGTTGCTCAAACAGGTCGTCCAAAGTTACTCGATATTCGTGACAAACGTAAAATTATTAGAAAAGCGAATAAAGATCCCAAATTAAGTGCACCAAGGTTGGCGGCAGAATTGTTTGAAGAGACTGGAAAGAAAGTTCATTCTCACACAGTTCGTCGAATGCTTAATGAAAGTGGATACAACGGTAGAGTTCTCCGAAAGAAGCCATACATTAACGATGTGAATCGAAAGAAAAGAATACATTTTACTCTTCGCCAAAGAATACATTTCGAAAGAAGAAACGTGGTGGAAAACTGTAATTTTTGCAGATGAGAGTAAATTCAATATTTTTGGGTCCGATGGCCGAAAACGGATATGGCGTAAAGCCAAAGAAGAGCTTCACACTAAAAATCTCAGACTAACAGTGAGACACGGTGGAGGAAGTGTGATGGTTTGGGGTTGCATTTCAGCTGCTGGAATGGGCGAATTAGTTTTCATTGATGGAATTGTAGATAAAAATAAATATTTAAATATTCTAAAACAAAACTTACAGTTTTAACAGAACTTTGCAGAACTTACAGTTCTTACGTAACAGTTTTAAATTTTATCAGGATAATGACCCCAAACGGCCCAAACACAAATCACGTATAGTTCAAGAATATTTATTGTATAATTGTCCAAAGGTATTGCACCCACCTCCACAGTCACCAGACTTAAATCCGATCGAAAATTTATGGGATTACTTAGATCGTCGAATCAGAATAACACCCATAAAGTCGAAAGACGAATTAAAATTACGATTAACCGAAGAATGGTCACGTATTCCGTTAGAATACTTAAATAAAATTATTTCTAATATGCCCAAACGATTAAACCATGTACTTAAACAAAAGGGCAATCCAACAAAATATTAAGATTGATGTAATTTTGTGTAAGTATATGTGTATTTTACATAAAAGCATTATGCTTTGCAGAGTGTCCGAATATTTTTGCGATGTCAAAATTAGGCATTATTTCGTTTACCATTGATTAACAAAAAAAGTGTATAAATTAAGTAAAAAAAATTTACGTTTTTAGCAACTAGAATAAGTGTACTAAATCATAAAAAAAACGAATCCCTTATTTTCAAAATTACTACAGATATACACTAACGTATTTTTTGAAGTACCACTGTGTCCGAATATTAATGCGCGGCTCACTGTACTTCTCGCAATAAGTCAAGTTCGCAATGTAAACAAACATGTTTGGAGACGGTCAGTCTCCTCCCTGATATCGTCGAAAGTGGTTTGTGTTATAACCTTCATTCAATATGGCAAGAAGGCAACATTTAACTGAAACCGTGAAAGAAAGAGTAGTTAATATGTTTAAAGAAGGCCAGAGAAAAGTTGATATTGCATAAAACGATTTCAAGAACATTGAACTGTTAAAACGGCACCACGAACCGGTAGACCGCGAAAAACAAGTAAAAGGCTAGATCGTCGAAATGCAAAGCTCTCTAAATGCAATCCATTTTACACTGCTTCCGAAATTAAAAATGAATTGGGTCTCGAAAACATTAGCAATAGGACAGTTAGCCGACGTTTAAATGAAAATAATCTTTTTTCGCGCAAAGCATGTAAGAAACCACTTGTTTCTAAAAAGAATCGGAAAGCTCGGTTGGAGTTCGCTAAGCAGTATATTAATTGGACTGTTACTGAGTGGTCAAAAATTTTATGGAGTGATGAAAGTAAGTTCAACTTATTCGGAAATGACTCCAGGAGTAACGTCCGACGTCCTATTGGACATAGGTTTAATGTCAAGTATCTGAAACCAACAGTAAAATTTGGTGGTGGTAATGTGATGGTGTGGGGTTGTTTCTCACTTAACGGTCCTGGTCCGTTAACACAAATAAAAGAAACAATGGATAGATTTGCTACCATTTGCTAACGAGAAAATGTCAACAGAGTGGTCATTTCAACATGATAATGACCCAAAACATACTTCTAAATTAATTAAGGCGTTTCTTCTGGAACAAAATGTTAATGTAATCAAGTGGCGAAGTCAATCACCAGACTTGAACCCAATTGAACATTTGTGGGATTACGTTGAACGTCAATTGGGGAGTCATTCGTTCACCAATAAAACGGAGTTAATGCAAAAAATCACAACAATATGGTCTCAAATACCGGTTGAGTTTTGTCTCCGATTAATCGAATCAATGCCACGCAGATGCCATGCATGGTGATGGCTAGAACCGTGATTTGTGAATCACGAGTGATCCGATCACGTTCGTTCCCAATCACGGTGATTTTTCACAGTGATCCGTGATTTTCGTGATCGCTTCTGATTGGTGCAGGCAGAACAGTGATCGCTTCTGATTAGTGCAGGCAGAACAGTGATCGCTCCTCTCACTGTTCTTATAGAGTTTCAGTTGTACACTTTGAACCAATGTTATCGTACTTGATCTATTTAAATTAACGAATATTGATTCACTGTAGTTAAAAGGTATAATGTATATGTGAATACTTTTAGCCAATCAAATCAGTGCGTGCATACATTGACTATTTATGAATGTAGTATATACTATGGGCGGTATTTTCAGTCGTTGCTTATCCTTAAGCAAAGCTTAAACATTCGGCATCCTTTATTAGCTACTAGGTTAGTAGAAGATGCCGCATGCTTAAGCATTTGCTTAAGAATAAGTACCGAGTGAAAATACCGCCCTATACTATATTCGCTGAATTAGCACATTTTGACTATAACACAAGCTATATTGAGGTATTTTATAAAAAATAATTCAATCATGATCAAGAATTAAAGATCACAGTATTCACAGTGAACAACTTCACTCGAGGTAAGAAAATCACGATCACCGTCGTGATTTACGTTAAATCACGACCGTGATCGTGATTCTGCGATCACGATGATAAATCACCGTTAGTGATTTTACACTCCATCCCTAGCCATGCAGTCATCAGTTCCAAGGGATATCCAACATCATACTAGATTATCACGAAAATTACAGACATTACACACCGTTATTTGTTGTTAAAAATGATTATAAATTATGTTTCTTAACTTTTGTCACAAAGCTTTTGTTTCGTTTCTTCGACCAATATTAATTGTAGTCTTTAGACAAGTACATTCGAAAAAACATTTATTGTATGCTGATGTATGAAATGTTATCTCTATATGCTAATTTTAGTTACAACGTATGTGTCTCAGAAGATGAAGAATATACAGTAGTTCCCAAACGATTATTTTGTTTCTTAACTTTTGTCAGTAAGTGTATAATAGTACCATGAACAGCCATCAAGCTTTCACATCAATCATTAAGGTTAAGATCAAACTTGAATTGTCCATTTTTAATCCTCTAGCATTAATGTATTGGTAATCAATAATAGTTGTACTTTCGTCATTCGATAGTATGTTCTCTTTAGTATTCTAACGCTGCTCCTCGAACATTGCTCAGAGACAAAGGTGGGTTTGTCCTGCCACTCCCTTAAATAAACTCCCTTTAAACCAATTTGTTGCTCGAACGATATTAATGGTTCGAAACAATACCCACTTCGCTTTCAGTCGAGACGGAATAATCCTTAAATATTATCCTTGACGGTTTCGAGACCTCAGCCGGTTTCTCCTGCCGTCCCCTCGCTGATACGCGAATTTATCGGTCCTTTTTCCCTTCTTTTTCACTACGCCAGACCCTTAAGCGATTAAGCAACGCTCGGCAGAGGAGCCGAGTGGTTTAACGTCGTCGAATATCGTCGGGAATTTGACGGGAAAACGATTTTGATTCTTCGTCCTCTTAGCGAATTTAAAGCGACTTTCAATGCCAGCCGACTTCACAGGCAGCCTCTCCTCGCAGACGCGATTATGCGAGCCGATAAATTCGCCGCAGCAAGTTCACAGGCGTATAAATTAAAGGTGGTTACGATTTCACAGACAGTTCTTAATATCCTCGTGCAGAGCGACTTTAAACTTTAAACTACTAGGAAATCTCGGCGACATTTATCGAGGTTTTTCAACGTGTTCGCGTTAATTTCTTTTAATTATGGAGCCCAATTTTTTACATAGTTTGATATAAATTTACCGAATCAAATTATTTTAGTGTTTGGATAGGGTAAATTTGAAGGACAAGGTTTTAAAAACGAGCTTTATTAAATCGCGCAGAAAGTGTAATGAAAAACAGGAAAGTATAAATAAATAAAAATTAAAAGATAGATGATTTTAATGCAACGTGCATGAAAGTGGTGTCAAGAGCGAGGTTTGGTGTAAAAAAGCTAACGGAAATACTACTCTCGTATAATTACACGAGATCACTGTAAATCTCTGTTGTTTTCACGAATTTTAGAGCCCGCAAGTAGCTATTAGCTGGTTTTTCTATGAAGTGCGCTTGCTCTTTCATTCCACACTTTCCTCCGTGAACAGACACTCTAACTTAGCTCAAAATGGAAGTGAGTGTATACTTTACATTAAAAACACTTGAGAGTGAAATGTACAAGCCGAGGACCTTAGCATATTTACCTCGAGTAGCTTTCAAACTACACTCACCGCACAAATGTTTTAGGTAAATTTCCTGTTTCGAGAGGGACGTACCACGGAGTCCTCGAAACTTAACACTATTCAGCATGGAGGAGTTTTTTTTTTCTTGCAATATGATGTCATTTAGTGTCCTTATTTGAAAATTGAGCATCATGTTGGCCCAAAATGGCAATGGTTGTATTTAAACATATTTGCATACTTTAAATGAATTTCAGGTAATCAGTACAAATCTGTCAATCAATTTTGACAATTTTCAATAATACCATATCAACAAAAACCCACAGTCCCATTAAGAAGAAAAGGTACGAATAACCGTGACAATCCCAAAAAGAATTGCGCGTCGATTTCAGCAGGTCCTCCCTTTGAAACCACCCAGCCAATTTTTCATACCATCAAAAGCAGCAGAAACAACATTCCGTAGAGACCAGAGCTGCAAAACAGAGCTAACTCTTCTCACACGTGCGCCCTAGGCCAGCAAATACAGAATTTCACCACTCCACGTCGTCACCATGGTCCACAGACTCCTTTGACTCGGAACGTCCCCAAAAAATTCACGCCTACCTCGATCCCACCCGAGCATCCATATCTCCCCATAAAGGAAGAAGCCCTCTTCCACCCGCTTGCGCCAAGGGGTGGCCCGTAATTCGTCGAACCGATTAAACTGATTTGTCGATGGCGATTGCCTTCGAGACGCGACGGAACAGCCGCCGTCGAGCCGCAAAAGGAACAAATTGCGCGAACACTCCCCCGCCCTCCGAGCAAAAAGACGACGGCCTCGGCGAGGGTATAACGAAATTAAAAGCGTCTGCTGTCGCAGCTACGAGGGCGAGGGCTGCCCGGGGGCCAGCAGCGAAGCCTGACGGTCGGCTGAGTGAAAATAATAGAATAGTACACCGGCAGCCTGGCATTGTCCAGAATAAAGTTTACGTTCCGTCCTCCCCGTCGCCCTCTCGCGACACTCGTCCCCCCCCCCCCCCCCCCCTCCTCCCTGCGGCGTGTCAGCCCTTCGAAACCGGGCACGCCACCGGCCCTCCGACGACTCCCGAACCTCTGTCTCATATTTTCATTTTCCCCGCGATGTTTCCACCCCCGCTAACCCCCCTGCGACCACGCGCCGCCGCGCCGGCCGCGGAAGGCTCCATCCACCCTTAGTAGTCGCGCGAGCCCGCGGTACCCCGGCGGGAATGCTGTTCCGCGGGAATAATAAAGGAATGGAATGACCTTAAAGCAGATGAGAGGGAAGAAGCCAGACGGAGAATTCCACGGCGAACCGACCAGACCCCGTCACCTCGTCCGACTCCAACGAGCACGCGTTTTTCTCCGCCGCACGGAATCCCGATGCTCCTATTTCTCCCGCGGAAACGCCGCGCTATTGAATTTTCCGCGTTGAATTATGAGACGCCGCGGCCGCGGCGCGGCCGCTCGCCTCCACGAAGTCGTTGCGGCGACGCGAGAATTCCAAGCGTTTCCCTGCCCCTTTGTCGCGGAGAAGCCACGCTGCTCTTCGTCTAGACTCTAGAGGGACGTATACCTTCCAGCAGTAATCAGCTTGTAGTGCAGGCCGCTGCAGTGTGTGTGTTCAAATTTCACGGCTTGGTTGGCTGCGAATTCTGTGAGCAAAACTGGGGGGAAACTTCGGGGAGGAGATATCTTTTCCGTTCTACTCGGGGGGAGTATACACGTGTTGGATAAAGCACGCGGAAGTTCTTCAGTCGTAGGAGGAGGACTGAAAAGAGCTGGGACAGAAGGGAATGTAGGGAAAGTAGGGAAAGTTCTCAGATCATTCAATTTCACTGTTCAGAAGTAAGTATAAAAGCTTTAACCCTCATCCGTCTCTCGTGGCAATTTAACAGTTTTCCCGTAATAAGTTATACTGCTCTGTTATTTGTGATTCTTGTAAACAAGCAGTGTGTCCTCCACATCGTTTTATTTTATGCGGAAGTTGTGAAAAATCTAAGGTATAAATGTTAACTCATCAATTTGAATAAGAAAATATCGACAAGTACCTAACTGCTTACCTTGAGGGTTAACCATATCGTCACCATGGAATGTATTTGCTGTTCAGCTATTTGGTCGTATACTTAGGTATTATTATGTGGTGCGAATAAAGTATTAACACACCCCGAGCTCGTTACCGGCATTGAGGAGGGGAATAAAAGGGAAGAAGGAAGGAAAGTTCGGGATGATTCATCGGAATTGTGCGACAGCCTGCGAATGTAACGATATTACCGCGTACTCCACAATTGCGGTATTGTCAGGCTCTCCGGGTCCAATGAGTATACGCGCGCAAATAATGGGGGGGACAAGCGTTCGTCTGGCGGCGGGGTGTATGCACGGGGGCCTATAGAAACGAGACGAGGGTGGAGAGGTACGATTTCGTCGTATATCTTCAACGCTAGACACCCGACACCGCGACGGAAGGTCAGGGGGCGCAAAGTGATTCGAAATGGCGAAAGAATGGCAGACATTTCGGGGCTCTGATACGCGTGATACTAATGGCGTCGGACGAGGCTTTTTGCCTAGGGTTTCAGTGGCTCTGTGCGAGGGGAGGCTTTGCATGAATCGCGGCCAAGGAGTTGATTCATACTGGATGGCTCTGGCTAAATGAACGATCACTTTCTCATTTTGGTTGAACTGATAGGATTGTTGGAAAATATGGGAAATCTGTTTCTTTGTGGGATAGAATAGAGGTAATTAGAAAATTAGTGGTACGTTTTGCGATATTTATAAGTGATATCATTGTAGTTGATGAAGTTACTTTGTTGAAGTAGATTTTTGTTGGTAGGTAAGCAGTGTGTTGAGGTTTGCTACTTGGGTTGGTTGTGTTTTTGAACTTTAAAATAGTAGAATTTATTACGAATGTGTGCACTACTTCTTGTAGGAAATTTCAGGATTTTTCTTGGTGAATTCAAGGTGGCGTTTAATTGCATCAGGGGTACCTAGTAATAGAAGAATTTATTGAATATTGAATTCGATACAAACTTTCATTCCATTACATATTTGAAAATTAGGAATTCATAAGAACAGAATTCGACGAGGTTTTGGTCTTTACAACTGAATAAAATTGAAGAATGAAGCTTACGAATCGTTAAAGCAAGCTTTGAGTTTCATCGGAAAAGCGACATTTTACATGCGCTGACCTGATGTCGCCCAAGGAGATTGAAATAATATCTAGTAATATCGATTTCCAATTCAATCGAACGTGCCCTCATTGAAATTCGGAATGGAGCAGGAAATTGGTTGGATTGGACGCTAGAAACTTACCGATTCACACGGAGGTTCCGTGGAACACCACTTTTATTATTGGACGACGCATCTACTGCCGATTCTGTTCTATAACAGCTTCGAACAGAAAGTGTCAATTTCTTATGCAATTGGTCACCTCCATTTTCCACAGAAACACCCGCGCGGCGCGATCGTGCTTCTGATGGAATTACGTGGCTCGTCGGGGACTAATTTCCTCCATGTTCATCCTGCAAGCTCGCGCGAAACAGAAAGCGATTATTTATTTCGTCGAATGGTTCGTTCATCGGAACAGAGCGCGCGGAAGAAACCGTCCCCTGCATAACACGAGCCACGTGGCTAATACGTTCAGACAAAGTACATCTCGGTTAAGATAGAACGAGATAAGGCTGCATTGAAATGCCAGAAGTAGTCGGGGCCGGACGTTGAACGAACTGGTTTCCCGTAAACGATATATCATCTTGCATTCGTTGGATGAAGTTGCCACGAGAACGTCGAGTAGGCGAATAAGAATCAGAGAGGGAAATACGGGGAAGCAGGGCTGATACACAGGGGATGATTTAGGATTTCCCTTTACTACCCTTCGGATCCTCCGCCATATAAACTCGAGTGGCCTGATACGTCAGCAAATCTCCGATTTTGGTACTGAATCTTGGATTGATGAAATACAGGAAAAGGAACAGGAACAGGAACCCAGGATTGGTAGCGGCAGTGGTAGTACTGAATATGTTCTGACCTTGGAAGGGAATAATTTTGTCACATACATTGATGTATTAAATACTTTGCTAGGTGAAGTTGGGAATGTAACGAGAAGATAGTAGTAGGTAGGGGAGACCGGGGCTAGTTGACTAACGAGGTTAGTTGACTAATTCCCTTTAATTCTTGTATTATGGAATAAATTATGCTGCGATTCGCAATATTGGAGCATATGAATGAGCAGCTTGCCATTTAATGTGTCGCCGTGACAAAAACTTGCGTGGTCTGTCAGTGAGAATGAAAAATCTAAAAAGGTCGGCTGGAAGTAAATATTTTCGTTTTGACTATTTATGAATTTTTGCCCACTAAGTACTGCTTGATGTTATTTCATGAATATTTTGTGGAAACGTGATACCTTGACTATAATTTACGGAATTTTATTTTATCCGGTGCGTGGAGGTTTTGTACGTACGACCCTTAACATGTTAACAATGTCGGACGGGGTTACTTGACTAAGCATAGGAATACTACTAATAATTGCATTTTTTATCCTCAAGATGCAGTCGAGGCAAAGAGTTTAGCTGCTCAAGTCCACTTCCCCTACCACAAATCCTTCCAAACTCAACCCCACCAGTTTTACACCCTATCCTCCCTTCAAACTCTCAGGCCTTCCAAATAGACCATAACAAACCAGTACAAAATAATTACAGTATCTTAGACCATGATAATTAATAAAAAAAAAATAACACTGTGGAGGAGTGAAAAAAAAATAAAAAAATTTATTGGTCGTAGTATACATATGTATGCGTTTCGTATACTATATTGATGGAATTGGCAGCGTATATATACGTTTTTCACATTATATTGATGTACTGTGACAGCGTATATATACACCTTTCGCATGCAAAGGGTTAAAACTGAAAAGTAAATGTCAAGTCAACTGACCCCATCATATTTGTCAACTAACCCCGTAGCCGGGGTCTGTTGACTTATTCGTCTCAGTACTCTAAATACAATAAAAACTACAACCTAGACTCAATAAAAACAATTTTTAAAATAATGCGGGTATACCTAATGAAATTTGGAAACTTTTGGGATGCAGTAAGTCAACAAAATACTAATGGTCTATTTATAAAAATTAGGAATGTAAAAAATTAGTCAACTAGCCCCGGTCTCCCCTATACGTAGGTATGTACTTATATTAATAAACTTCTTCATAAGAACACATGGATACGTAAAGACGTACATATAATACCATAAAAGTACCACAAGTACAATATGGAAATTTATAAAATTTTTGTCCATTCTTGTGCTATCATTTCGTCGAATCTTAAATAAGATGGGAATATCTTCGTAGAAAATTCCCAACTAAAATATAAAAAAAATTGAGTAGGACTGTAACTATCCCTTAAATAATTTATTAAGTGCCACAAGTACTGAAGGTAAAGAATAGGTACTCTCCATAAACAAATGGACCGAACATTAATTCATTCCCCACAGCCTTCGTGCATCTCCATTTTCCCTGCAACACACTGCGAGCGTATTCAGCGCGATTTATTGATACCCGATCTCCAGCCATCGGTGCATACTGCATTGACGACCAAGCAGAAGTAACGTTCCAGCCAGGAACGAAGCCACCGAAAGTGTTGGCGGCGCGGCGAGTACGAACTCCGAATATTAATTGGTCTTAATTATGCGCGGCGGGAGGGCTCGCTTTAACACGGGCAAAGTTTTTCGCGGCCCCCCAACCCCCGTTTTACCCCGTTCCCCTTCTTTCATGGACCCTCGGCTGATGCAAGCGTACACGGAGGCTTTAAAAGGAAGTTACGCGGAGCGGAACGAAAATGGTCCCTTGACGAGTTTTGCCATTGTGGTTTATCGAATTTTCTCTTCTTCCGTGAGAAGTTTCGAGTGGCGGGCTGCGGTTACGCTCGCGCCGGGCAAATTTCAATTAACGTCCGGCTCCTTTGGAAATTCCCCAATAACCCCTGCCCACCTTCAATTAATGAATGATGATCGAGAAGCGAAGGCGAAGGAGCGTTCGTTCGATGATGTCTTTTTCTATTTTCTCCTCTTTGTTCCTACTCCCTGAACTTGGCTTTCGTCCGACTGATTCTCCGGTAGAGGCGATGTCTGCTTCGGAGAACGTTCCTGGAAGTCCGGGTGGATTTATGGCCGCCTTTTTCTGAAATTCAAATCTCTTGCAGTGTAATTTGTTAGGTCTTCTTGAGGAAATAGGCGGGGTGTCTGATGTATGTAAGTAGGATGAGCTGTATCTTTGATGAGGTGGAGGACAGAGAAAAACATCAGAATGCAATGGTAAGTGGTTTTAAATGTCCCAAGTTTCCACGTTGTTATTTTTCACTTGCATTGCCGCCTAAAAGATTAGAATCACTTCTTGAACTTAGTGACTTGAACAAACGTGACATTTTATCTCAAACTTAATATACATATATTCAACTTGAATAGGCATCTACTGATTGTAGAATATTTTCCACATTTTCTTTATTCGAATTATCACAGGTGTTTACAAAAAATTGCTTACTACACGTGTCTTAAAAAATTCTTAAGAAACTCCTAAAACTTAGTTTGTATATTGCACTGTACAGCAAGTAAAATGTTAATTAGGTATATGTATATCTCGCGTGATAACATATCACAATCTGCTAGATAGCGAATTAGCGACTAGCAGCATGCAAAGTGCAACTTCACGTTTCCTTAATGAAACCCCATATTTTCCAATACCGTAATCGATGCAGCGTTTCCCTAACTACAAGGGAATATTAGAGAGCTTGTGCAAAGAGATAAAGTTAATTGCGTGGGCCACCCTATGCAAATTCCTATAACAGCGGGGCTTCTTTATAGGGGGTAGCGTGTACCTTCGTGGAGTCATCGCATGAAATCGATGGCCATTTTTCCTAGTTAACATCTCGATGGCCTGGCTTTTACGTTTTCGATGGTCGACTTCGTTGCGTCGACTATTTTCATATCCTGAAAGTGGCTTTTTTCCGGTGGAAAGCCTATTTAGCTTGCACACGGACACGATGTAAATGCGGCAAGTTAAGTACGGGGGCGGCTCTCGAAAGTTCCAATCTCCCGAGGCGAGAAGGAATGCGATTAAGCGTTGATGGCTTCCTAAATGCAAACAACCCCCGAAACCGTAATCACCGGAGACAATCACGACGCGACAAAGGGTAGACGGTGTGTCACTGAAGAAGAATAAACGACAGGAACAGTCGGGGGATGATGTCAATTAAGCGACACCTCTTCATTCGTAGTCCCCTTAGAAAAACTCTATGTTCTTTGTCGATGGGGGATGAAATAAGCTACTTATTTAAAGTAAAACTTCCCTTAGGTTCGAGCAATGTAATTCTATTCTGAGTAGAAATTTGAAATTATTAAATACGTAATCTGTTAGTAGGTACTTATACCTCGTTAAATATTATTGCGTGATTGTTAGAATGTTTTCTGAAGTTTGTTTTTACTCTGACGTTTTTAGTGGGTATTTAGAGGATTAATAAATGATTAAGAAATATGTGACATGCGACAGAACCTCGATTTATGTTGAAAGGATTACCTATGTGTTGTAGAAGTGGAAGGATTTAATGAAATTCCATGGCCCTTTCGAGATTTTCTGAGGAAAGGTTTCATGCTCCGTTTCATACGCCAGAAATCGCATTTAACCTTCAAGTTTACTTTGCTCGCTTTTAAGCCAGCCTTTCGGAATAATCTTCTTAGACACACATACCGTCTCGAATAGTACCCATTCCAGTGAATTCCCAACCCAACGAACTTTTTCAAAACTTACTACAAAATCTCTCACTTTGGAGACACTCGTCGTACATCTCAAAATACATCACATATGCATTTTTTAACACGCACAAGTACTCGCGGAAGGAAGCAATCTTAAAATATGCATATCTCCACAAATTAAGCTGGGAATCCACCTGGAAGCTAAGCTAAGCTAAGCTAAGCTAAGCTAAGCTAAGCGAAGCCATGCTATGCTATGCTACGTTTTAAAAAATTAGTTTCAATGGATTCTTATGGAACCGTTTCCACCAAAATCTAAGCCAAGCTGTGCGATGCTATGCTACGTTTTTATAAAAAACTGCTAATACATCATTTTCCACCACAAGCTACGTTTCTGTGTTCAACCTATGCCTTGCTATGTTTCCGAAAAATCGCTTGCGGGGCAATAAAAAAAAAAAAAAAAAAAAAACACGAAAACCTGTCCATTTCAATTAAAATCAAACACCCATCAATCTATGTAGTACCTTTTTATTACCTACGAAAAAAATGAACCGCCTTGAAAAAAGAATTTCTCTCCATCCCTCTTACATATACATCCCTCAAATTTCCCATTGGGGAATCGACGGACCAAAAATCCTCAGCGATACGTCCAACAGCAATAAAGAAATCTCTCGAGGCTTTGTAACCCTCGGTGCGTCGGCCTTCCGTCGCAACGTCTACATCGGAGCAAGGAATAGGCTGAATAAATCGGAAGACGCCACTCGATCCTTGGAGTATCCAAACGATTAACTCGATTCCCGCGAGTGCATACACAATATCGCGTTACCGGGACGGGGGAGGGAAGGAAAGGCGCCACGGTGTGCGTTATTGGGCGCGATACGCTCGACTGTGTAGCTAGCGCAGCTTATCGTGAACCGGAAGGAGGGTAGCTGGAATTCGTGGGTTACTTGGTATCTCCCTTCAACGTCGCAGAGCATTTCCCGACGCGACGGCATTCGACCCCCGACCACCGTCATCGAGGTATTCGTCCTCATCGTTGTCGTTATGCCGCGGCATCGCCACCCCACGGCGACGATGTCGAACCACCCACCGTGTCCAAGTCACGACTACGCGCGTCGAGTGACTTACGTCTTTGGGCGCGTAGAAGCCTTCCTCCTCGATTTCTTCGCGGGCGCTTCTTCGTTTTTAGTGCTGTTATTCGAGACACTTTGCTCCGGCGATGGCAACGGAGGCTGCTGAATATTGTAGAATTTCTTGACGGATGTCGGGATTTTCTGTGAGTTTCATGGACTACGATGGATGGGGCAAGTTTCGTGTTGGGTCAAGGGAAGCTTGTGACCTTTTTTTTTCTGCAGGTAGGTACATTTTGCATTGCTTTTGATCGAGAATTTTTGTAGATTGTTTATAATTGATTTAAATGTGTAGACCTAGACGTAATTGGTTTCAGAGTTGTGGAAGATGTAATGGTGGTGGATTTGAGTTTAAGTGAACGTTATGTGCGAAATTCAATTTTCTGTGATTTTTATTTGCAGATCTCATTGCCCCCGTGTTTTTATATGTGTTTTTATTCCAGCTGTTTTACTATTGACCTTGAAATTTGCTCGTAATGAGTATGCCTTCGCGGATTATGCGTAACATGATAATCAAGTTGCAGAGTGTCTTAAGCACAGAAACAGAATGTGACTTTGATTTAATAGGATTAGGTGAAAATTTAATAACATTGCGTTACACCTTCGTAATGTGTATAGTGTTTGGAGTAGGGAGTAATAGAGTAAACGATATTCAAAGGAAGGTTAATACAATTTACATCGGCAAGCGCAAACTAATATTGGCTGAAGAACAGAGGAAGCTTTTGCCGCCCTTCCTGTTTGCAGACTTGTTCACACATACCGTTCTTCGTGTTCTTCCTCGGAGCGGAAGCTCTTTGACTAGGAAGAAGGGCTGTAAATATTACAGAATATCCGGGACGCGATAGGGAAACGGAGAGGGGTAAGAGGGATCTGTTTGGGGTGGATTCTTAGGGCCAGAATGTATGCAGTTGTGACATTTTTATATTCGGGCATCCAAAAAAATATACCATTGAATATTTACTACAATTATAATTATTATACAATCTACTGTGATTAAACTATCCCTCTGTCTCCCCAAAAGGTTACCTCAGGTGGACAAATTCTTATCGAGCTAAAGAAAGCATCAGAAATTTCAAGAAAATTGATTTGTCCCAATTTTAAGAATGGGCAGTTCTAGAAGCGCAAGAAGTTAGATGCTTTCTGGCAAAGAAGATAGCTGTGATTAGCGAAATAATAGGAAAACTTTCGAGCGTCGATGATTTCCATTAATCCGCATTAATCCAGAGCGGAAGCGGTGAAGGAGAGTTCCGGTTGGTGGTCGAACATTTCGCGGCGTGCCACGATAAACACGGCGATGAGTAATTAAGTCGCTTAGGAGAATCTTAGGGTTCTTGCTCGTTTATTATCCACGCTTTCTAATCAACCAGCTACGAGCGGTCTCCCGTTGATAAACGACGCTCGCTGGTGGAATTATGCTCCGGCTTTTCTGTGTTCGGAATCGCCAGGCCGGGAAAAAATGGGGCCACGTTACTTGCATCAGCCGTAAAGCCTTAGTATTTTTTACATTGAATTATGCCCCTCCTTGGTATTAATCCGCTGCAGGTGGATTAAGGAACGTATTAAATTGGGAAAAATTACTTCGGAGCGAGATGACGAATGTTCTTTCCCTTTTCGAGAATCAGGGTGGCGATCGTGAAGTCGAGGAAGAACAGGGATTAACTGGCATGATGGTAGCGGCGCGAATGAAACGAAGCAGTGATAAATGAAGGCTTCATTTCAGAGCAGTGAAGTTACGGGGTTCTCGATACTTTCATTTTGGGGTAGTCTTCTCTGGAGAAGTATTGGAAGTTTCATTGTTTTTTTTTTTTTTTGGAACATAGAGTGATGCTAGAAAAATTGTTGGAATTAAGAGAAAGCTGGAAATCCATATCTATGGTTAACCCGGGAGTAGGCGCATGTTGGTCTTTTCGACCGATGATTTCGTATGTTTTGAAACATGATCCATAGCGTTCGACTGTTCTGGGGGCACGGTAGTTTACGAGCGCCGAGTTTACTTTTTTCGTGAAGCGATTCTCATTTGAAGGAAGTCTCGACTTGTTTCTGTTGCGGAGCGACACTTATTGTTAATGCACTCGTGTAGGTTTTAAAACATACATTGGTACGCGTCGGTCTTTTCGACCATAGCGTGCCTGCTAACGTAAGTTATTTGGTGCGCCTACTCCCGGGTTAATAGAATTTAGAATTATTTTCGAGGATATCACTAGGAACTAGTGACGATTCATATAAATTTGTAAATGGTAGCGTTTTCTCACGACACTGCAGCCAAAATTCTCCGTTCCCCCTGCAAGCTGCGTAAAATTTGGAAAGTTGAAAGCCACACTGGGCTCGAGAAGATCTTTCGAACAAGTCTGTATTTTTGTTATTCGAATTTTATTATTCAAGATTCTTGAAGGAACTTCGTTACCGTTCGTGTTAGAATTTTTACGAGCAACCAAGTGGAAAACTGTGTCTTGGAGGGGAGGCGCGAACTTTTGCACAAAGCTTTTCCTCCTTTAAGAAACTCCTTTAAAAAGAGAGCCAGCCCCTCCACCTCCGTTCAGACGTTTTATTTCGCGCCGCCCGGGCGGCTTTACGGGCTTCCCGTCGTTTATTATTTTTCAACGGCAAGTAAAGTTTACGGGGCTCCGTTGCCGCCTGACCCCATGCACCGAATGCGTCACAGATTTCAAGTAGAAATTTCCTTATAAGTCATACGTTCGTTCTGTGCACGCATCTCATATCCAGCATTTTACGATTCCGAATTTTGCAGCGTCGTCGAGGCTCCTTCGCTGGCAGCTGTTACCCAGCCCCACTGTGCGTGTCGATCGTGCCCCGAGCATCTCATAGTCCCTGTATTAAATCGTGAAAAATGGATTTTTTGATCCCCGGCTCGACAGGCCGCTGCAAATCGCTCAGTCTTCCTCTCACGCACGCCAGGTGATTTATTGGATTCGCATACCTATCGAGTATATTACACGAGAAACAATATTGCCCTGGAGCATGAAAGTATTATAGTCTTTAAGCGAGGAGCACCTTAGTTTTCTCTGTGTCGATTTGACTTTTCCTTATTTTTTACTTTACTTTCTAATCACTTCTAGATTTACCCTTGTCCATACGGCAGATTTATTAGGGTCGTTTATTGCCTATTTAAAATAGAAGAATAAGATGTTAGCACTGCAGCTCTTAATAGCTATATGGCGTAGAAAATGCGGTGCTAGAAGATGTATCCAGTTTCTGGAAATTTGTTAATGCTAAGCGGGTTGGCCATGGAATTCCTGAAAAGGTGCACCTTGATGGTGATTATGTTTCGACGCACACGACAGCGGCAAATCTTTTTGCCGACTTCTTTGGCTCAGTATATAGTCCTCCGGCCGGGGCGGTACCTGTCTGTAATCCTGGCGTTTGGTGATGTTAATATTCACTCGTTATCCATCTCTATAAGTCATATCTTTACCAAGCTTAAGTCGCTTGATGTGTCGAAAGGCCCAGGGTACGACGGGATCCCCCCGAGGTTGTTAAGGGAGTGCAGCTTCATTCTGGCTAGGCCCCTCTGGCATATTTTTAACTCCTCATTATCTAGGGGGTCGTTCCCGGCAGCCTGGAAGACCACGTTAGTTACACCAGTTTTCAAGGCAGGCAACCGCTCTGACGTTAGCAATTATAGGCCGATATGCAAATTATCTGTCTTGCCTAAGATCTTCGAAGAAATTGTTACGGAGCAACTAACACCATGCCTCACGAACGTTATTTGTGACGAACAGCATGGGTTTGTCCCCGGGAGGTCGACGGTAACCAACTTGGCGGTATACCACTGCTTCGTCTCTGCTGCACTGGATGCGGGACTTCAAGTGGACACTGTATATACCGATTTCCGTAAGGCTTTTGACTCAGTAGATCACGGTATCCTGCATCAGAAACTAGCCTCAATAGGGATTAACGGGCCGCTTCTTTCTTGGATTGCTAGTTACCTTGAAGGCCGCGAGCAGGTTATTAGAGTGGGGGATCAGTTATCGTACCCAGTCAATGTGACCTCGGGGGTCCCGCAAGGATCGCACCTAGGTCCACTCCTGTTCCTGCTCTTTATCAATGACCTCGGCGTGATTCTCCGAAACAGTAAATTTTTAATGTACGCGGACGACTTGAAAATTTTCCGTACTATAAGTGGGGCTTTCGATGTGGCTCTGTTGCAGTCTGACCTCAGTAGGTTCGAGCAGTGGTGTGCCGCCACCAAGATGAAGCTAAATACCGCGAAATGTGTATTATTGAGATCACATAGGGCTGTAAATGGTATTCCTTCGACGTATATACTGAGCGATACCAATTTAACTGCGGTAAAGGAAGTCTTAGACCTCGGTGTTACGTTTATGGGCGGTCTTGATTTTCGTAATCACTATCGTAACATCACTTGTAAGGCAATGAAAACCCTCGGGTTTATCGCCCGTTTTGCGAAACACTTCAAAAGGATTAGGACATTAAAATTGTTATATGTCGCACTGGTAAGGCCGCAGATTGAATATGCATCGGTTATTTGGAGCCCCAAACATAAGTTGTACGCCAGTGCAACTGAAAGGGTCCAGCACAAGTTCCTCAGGCTTGCCATGAGGGTGTCAGGTTGCCCAATGCGGTTTGATGATCACGATTATAGTCCAGCCTTGCGAAAGATGGGACTTACCACTTTGAGCGTCCGCCGTGTCTGTTCGGACATATTATTTTTATATAAAGTTTTTCACGGACATATAAACTGTCACGTGCTCGTGTCACTGATCTGTTTACAAGCTCCGCAACGGTCACTGCGTCCGAGACCTCTCTTTGTTCCGCGCGTCCCTGAATATCACCATTATACTGTCGATCCCATAAATCGCGCTATGGACGAGTTAAACCAGTGTCCAGCGGAATTGGATTTATTCTCAGCCTCCCTCGCCACGTTCAGGGGCCAGTTGCTTAGTAGACTGCCACCTACTTAATTTATCTTATTTTGCGTTATCGCTGTCCGCGGTGATGTTGCCGCGTGTAGACGGTTTTGTTAATATTTCTGTTTCTGTTTTTGTTTTTGTTTTTGTTTAGTTTGTTTTTGTACTCTCTATTTTCAGTTATCTGTCATATTTCATGCCATGTATCATGCGATATTTACTTATTGTTCTCTGTATTTATATGTAATAATTTGTATTCTAAAGGGTTCTCCCGTCGATTAATAATAATAATAATAATAATAATATTTCTCAAAACTGAATCGCCACAATATAAAGTGTAGGTTTCTCGAAGCGAAAGAACGGAATTTTAACGCGATACTCCACCCACGCGTCACTGTCTCACCAACAAAGTCTCGAGCTGTTCGCAACTTTTCACGAGTCGCCCCTCGCGGTTTGAGATTCATGTCCCGCAGCTTAGCTTGCCAATCAGGAGCAGAGTGTCGCTCGATTTCCATGCGTTGTTGCGAGTTGGCCGAGCGCGAATCGATATTTCGGCCGGCGCGGCGGATCGACAGAGTTTCGACGGGCGTAGCTCGACGGGGCCGAGAAAGGGGCACGGTCGGTGACAGATCGGGCGGAGACGGGATCGACTGAGAGAAAAAGAGGGCGAAAAAACACGCCGCGCCGGCGCCATTTATTTCTACGAAACTTTCGTGCTTGAGGAATGGCTCTCGTTATGCAGCCACCGAACACGTCAACGTTTTCAATTGTACCTCTCGTCGGTTCTCGCGGCTTTTTATCGCGCCGCGCCGCGCCGCGCCGCGCCCGACCGTGAAATCGAAGTGTTACAATCGCGTGTCTCGAGCCCAGCGGCAGAAAATCTGTTTCTAGCGAGCGTATCCAGCTCTGGCCACCGCAACAATCGATCGAGTCTGACGTGTCTTGGCATCGTTGACGCGTCCACGATAGTTCGTTCCATCCAGCTTTTTTTCGGCTCCAAGGGAGCGTTTCTCAATGCGCAGCGCGCTAACAAAGGGGTGCGATATGTATGAGGTGCGTAGCACCCAGTGAACTGAGTAGAAAATCTTTAATCAACGTGGATCGGAAAATCGGCACTGAAAAAGGTGCAAGTGATTTTTCGTTCTAGAGTTTGAATTTCTTGTAAGGTCGCAAATGTGGTTAATGCAGGATGACACTGCGGTTCAGTTTTATGTGAAGTGTGGTAGAGAGCGTGTGAATGGGGGAGTTTCAGTGGAAGATGGATTGGATGGGGTGGACCAGTTGCACGGTCCACTGAATCTCTCGCCTTCAATAAGCTGGATTTTTCTTCATAGGGATTATCTGCAAAACTTAATGCATTTTTCACCGCGGGATAATGTGTCAGAATAATGTCAAAGAATCTAAGGTGCCTGTCTAAGTAGTGATTCGAGGGAGACCGGGGATTTTTGAAAGGCTTCCCAATTTTGTAGTACGTGATGTTCTACGTGAATTTTGTATGGAAAGCGCAGGTAACTCTGACAGTACTTTTACATTATAAGTATTGCAGTCTTCTGTTAATAACCCCTATGAAGTCCTTATTGGAACTCTCTAAGTTCGGAAATTCTAAGAAATTTACTTAAAACAGTAGTTTTAATAATTAAATTAAACTTTATACCTAGTCAAGTTTGATGGGTAGACTCCTTAGGCCTCGTTCATATTAGTCAAGTTACTTGACTTTAAGTCGCTTGACTTCAAGTAACTTGAAACTACTTTGCCAACGTGAACCTGTTAGTTACTTGCCTTGACATATCCTTTCAGGTTTCAAGTGAAGTACAGATTCTTTCAACTTTACTTGCCTTGAAATACAACTTGACTGGTGTGAACGTGACTTTAGCAGCCACTAAAGGTCTAAGAAATATAATTCTACTTATCCAGGAGTAACCCTCTAAAACTAACTATAGAAGTACATACATTTCTCATGCATTTAATTAAAATTTCTGCCTAACATTTTCCTATAAAAAATCTTCGAGTAAGAGTATCGTGGTGGTAGAGGTTATCTATCTCTGTGGAATGTCGATGGTCTCGTGGAGGACCGTGAATATGAAAAAACGAGGCATATCCGAGAGAAATAGTCGATGGGCGTGTGGTAAGAGTAACCTTGCGCTTATAAATAAGTACGTCGTATCGAATTGATCCGTCGCGTCGGCGGAGGAGAACGTCCGTGGCATTGACAAATTGGCGTGAACAGTGGAGAATACCGAAGTGGACGGGCGATATTGCGTCTATGAGATATCGCGGGGGTGTGACAGAATTGTTCATGCAACGACTCTGTCCTTTTCAATATATTGGATCCTTTGTGTGCTCCATGCTGTCGGCGGAAGAACGGTGCGCGCAAAAAGAGGATCAGTGGACTCGGCAGTTTCTGTCCATAAAATAGTGATAGGTATACATGTATTTTTCCCGTAACTGCTATTCCCTGTAGATTTCAAACTAAGCACGAGGAATTATCGAAATCACTTACTTCTTTTCGCGCATACAGGGTGTCCCAAAAATGTCGGTTTTCCTTGAAAGGGGTGACTCAGGGGGTGATTTGAAACAACTTTTTCCTTAGCGAAAATATTGTCCGAAGCTTCGTTAAGGAGATATTAACCAAAAACCCCGACCAATCAGAGCGCGCGCCTTCCGCCCGAGTTCCCGCGGTAGCGTTGGCTACGCGGTAGGCGACCGCGCTTGTGCTACGACCGTACGAACAAGCAAGTCGGCATGCATCGAAGGAAACCGCGTTACACAGTTTTTTTTTTAAAGCAGAATCTTAAATAAGAATAATTTGAAGTGAGAGGACAGGAAGTACGTAAATTTCGTTTTTAAATAAGGCATAAACGAAAAGGTAACGTAACAGAAAATGTACGACAAGTGATCGTAATTCGTTATTGAGGTAAAAATCCGTAGTTTAACAACGGCCAACACAACTAAATTAAAAAAATAATATTAGGTGTATGAATAAATTCTTTCCGACTGGAATTTCTATCGCGGTGGTATTCAGAAGCTGCCAGAAAAATGGCAAAAGCTAATGAACAATAATGGAAATTATTGCGATGATCGAGTTGTTTTCATATTTTTTAAATCGAACTGTTATTGTACCCTAAAATCGGAAAGAATTTATTTTCACACCTAATAATCACCAATAAATTAAATAAAACTCACCCTTTCGGACATTCCTTTCCTTGCTTTCCTTCCCTTTTCGGAAACCTGTGTCACTAGGCCCTTTCGGGGCCTATTACTGTTAACTACTGGGACGAGATTACTACTATTACCCGGCGAAAAGAAGACTCGTGGCAGACGGTCTCGGGCTGTGCAGTCCGCTGCTGTGACGATTGGTCGCATCACCTATTTGGGCACACTTTTACAGACGGGGCACACGTATTTTGGTTATTGGCTGAAGTTGCCACATACATTGTCGCACCGCGCGGCGAAGAGATCGAACGAAACTCGATGTGCATGTGGCAACTTCAGCCAATAACGGAGTGTCTTTCTTTTTTGGATTAATGAATGAAGTTTGTACCTATATGTAGAGTCTGTAGGAATAGTTGATTTATATAAATTCACGCACCCATTAATAAAATTAACTTTACTGTCCTCCATTAGATGATATTCACACTTAAGGGGACTAGGCAGTCGTTTTTCGTGAGAAATAGACTCTGTCCTTTATTTATTTGTAAACAAATGAAAGCACATCCAGATATATGCTTTTACCCAATGTTTATTACTACCATACAGATTGAAAAAAAAGTAATAAGAAATATATATGTGCTTTAAAAATGGCGCTGCCGACGGGTAAACATTTTAACGTTTTTCTGTCGTTTTGCTTTAATATCGGTGTTAAAATGTGACGTAATCCGATCTCAAAGGCGAGATTCTTGTTTGTTGGATTCATAGTTTCCGCCCAAACCTATAAAAACAACAAATTAAATCAAAATCATGCGATTGGTGGCTGAAAAACGGCGATTTTTCCGAGAAAAATTCGTTCTTATTTGTGCGCTGCAAAAATCCGGTGACTCCTCAATTTTTTTATAAAAATCTCGAATTTTTACGGATCATATCAGAGGTTTGGGGCGAAATGGCACATGTTTTACACATCCTGTAATTTTTTTCAAGTCGATCTGAACCTCCATTCGTTCGCAATCAGGAAAAAACCAAGAGAAAAAAAGATTCGAGAAAATCGCGTTTAAAGTTTCTGGGCAAAGGCGACGCAATAAGTTACCGCTTGATCTTTTTAGCTGCGAAATCAACAATTTTGCGAATTTTAATATAACCCAAACGGCATTTTATTCAGAAAAGATAGTACTTTCGGAAAATGCAATAAAAAAATCGATTTTTCGACTGCCTAGTAGTCCCCTTAACAAGACTTCGTTATTAAAACACGCGCACGTTAAATATACAATTTTCCCGCGGCCCTCGTTGTCTCGCGGAATTTCCATTTTTTCAAATATTTATCACGACGGAACGTCCATAATACTTACTGTCAGACGCATTTGCATGAACCCTCTTCTCCCTAAGGGAAGCAGGTGCCCGCTGCAACTGAAACGGACGCATCCTACGCCATCCGGAGATCACACCCCAGCAAAACCGCGTTTAATTAAAAATAACCTACGCATAATCCCTCCGCCATTATCTAAATTACAAAAAAAAAGAAAAAATCGAGAAACAATTTTTCCCTCTCGCGAAAAAGAAACTCCTCCCCTTCAGCTCCCGCTACACCCGATCAAAATCGTTGGCCAGCGTGTCGAATATTATTGAAGAATACGTCGCTGTAAGAACGGAGCCGCGATGGTCGCCAAAGGTGACGATACGCGTAAAATTCTCGCATACCCAGGGCTGGGGCCAGGAATCCCGGAACGCAATATCGGGGTGTCTCGTGGAGGGTGGCCAGCCACGATTGGAGGCTGATCCATCAGGCCAGGACACGTCCATTCCGCTGGTGGGCAAAAGTTTGCCGATAGTTGAAGACAGACGAACGAAGACGAAGGATGATTGGTTGGCTTTCGGAGTAACTTGGAGACAGGTCGAAGACAGTGTCCGTGGGCCATAATACAGGTCCCTTTGGCTGGAAAGGGCAAGGGTGGAATCGCTCACATTCGTACCGATCCCAATTCCTGATGCCTTTGCCTCGTCGCCGGCATCAAGCTCTCTGCACGCTTCGAGCCACCGCAACCGTCAAGCCGCCGCCGGCCGCAAACAAGGAGGTGGGCAATTTCGGGGTTGCTCAGCGTTTCTATCCTGTTGGACCATCCCGGAGCAGCACCCTCTTTCTTCATCCCTCCCTCGCTCCGCTGTGCCCTTAGACTTCCCCGCCGCGCCGTCGGCGTCGTCTCCTCCCGTCTCCTGATCAACCGCACCGCTCCAAACCAGATGCTTCCACATTCTTGGAGGGCGAGAGAACTTCATTGGCGCTCGTTGCGAATGGATCCTGCTGATCTCGGAACTCGATCTATGGAACGATTCGTTGGATCCCTTATTGCATTACGGTTCGGGTGCTTTCCATGTCGCCCATTCGAGGCGTGTATGCAGATCATTTCGCGGGGGTGCTAACAATTGAGTACTTCTGGTTTGAGCTTTGTGGAGAGAGAATGGTGGTGCATGCGATGGTTTAGAAGGAGATGTAGTTTTTATTGATAACGGGGAAAGTGTTATTTGTGTGTGGAAAATGAACTGTTAGGTTTTGTGGTTTGTTACGTTTATGTGATGTGTTAATGTCAAACATTTTCATATCGAATTCAAAATTTCAGATTTCCTAGTAAAATGATCTTTGTTTATAAAGATTCATTTTATTTTTTCTACGATTGTGCTTGATGTAGCTACGTTCAAGTAGAAAGGAGTCAGTAATTAAGTAGTCCCGTGAACAGTTCATTTTCATTGCAGGATGAAGTGCTATTGTCTTTCTAAATACGAAAAATTCACTTCAGATGAGGAGCGATATTACTTTTCCTTTTCATTTCTCTCATTTATTGCATTTACTGCGTTTTCATTTCATTATGCAGTTTCCCTGTCGCCTCAGATACAAAGAATATATTTCATATACGATGGAACTGTCTGCTTCTATTGTTTGCCATTATTAAGTTGCAATATAATAATCGCTAAACAGACAGGAATAATGAAGAATCTTCGTGGGAGCTTCATTTTTAGTCTATGGTATCAGATTCGTCTGAAGTAAAAAGCAATCACGTTCCTTTAACAATGATTCCATTGCTGTTTCCATTGTTATAATGATTGATTTCTAAATATGTGCGAATATTTCACTTCCATTTACGTAATAATTATATTCCTGATGCCAGCTTAGTTGAACCAATAGTGTGGATATATAAAGACACGTTCTTCAATATTTAATTGTAACAGCAATTAAGTAGAATAATACTGAACAAATTTAATTCTATTTCGTGGATTCCATATAAATGATTCATGGCCACATTAGGAATTATTTGTAACACTACATTTTCTTGCCATTAAATATTTATCAATCTTCCATAAATGCAAAGTGTAATATTAAAAATATTACAAGTGTGTTTAGAGTATAAGTGGAGTACGAAATGAGTCCGAAGGAACATGCAGTATTCCGTAGTAGGGCCTTATACAAGTACCCCTGGGGTGAGGGAAGAACAAATAAACAATTTATATGCGCGAGCTAACGACGTATATTTAATGCAGAACGCTGGGTGTCGACTCGTCACGGGCCGAACCCACTCTGCCCGTTCGGTACACACGGCGGTGTATATTATGACGACATTCTTAGGTTACTACAGAACATTTCCCCAATTTTTTCTTAACTGGAAATATACAGATCGTATCCAAATTACTTTGATTATATTAAATAGCAACATTTGTTTTCCAATAAACAATTAAAGTAAAAGCCCTCGCTGTGCCAATATAAAGTTACTTGATACGTTGGTGTTACACTCGTAACTCAATTTGAACGGCAACGTTACAGGTGTTCACAGCGTGCGCGATTAATGTATGTCTGACCATGTACCGGTCGTATACTACTTGGTTGTCTGATCCCATACGGGGGCATTTCACTCAGAGCGCCAAAAAAGAAACTGTTCCCTCGCTTTCCATCATAACCCTTCATTATTTTTCCTTTCTGACCCGGGAATTACCTTACACGTAGACAGTCATTGTGTTTGTCAAAAACTGAATGACAAGCATAGTTATTTAATAAACGAATGCTCGATATGATCTACACAAATAATTCCCAAACTCAACAGATTCTCCTCTCATTCAATTTTAAAGATTCTGCTTTATACTAAACTAAATTTTACACCCTTCACACACATACATAGACTCAACATCATTATGATAATAGAAACGACTACGATGTAAAACGTCAGCCCCAAATAAAGTCAGTCGCAACAGGTCCACGATAAACGTATTTAACCAGAAACGGTGGCAACGGTGTCCGAATCCTTTATCCCTCTGAACACAGATAAAAGGCGGTTTTTATTCGACGGAGGCACTAAAATTACAGAGACATCAGACACAGTACGGCCACCGTGACCACAAATAATACGAAACAGTTGCCCCGCGTTCCGAGCCATTTTCACGTTAGACCGGCCCCTTTTAGCGAACGTCTGTGGATTATTCCGTAGCTGCAAGTGTACCGGAAACGCGGCCAACGTTCCTGTAGCGGACCTTAACGTTTATTGTTATCCAGGTTAATACCCGGGGCTCCGTGTTGTGGAAACTCACGAAATCCCAGTGTGGCCGAGGCTGGGCTTTGTATCTTCCGCTTTCCGCGCCTGTTCCTCGGTCGGTTTTATATTCTCGGTCTCTGGCCTCTTTCCCGCCGTTCCTCTCGTTCAACTGGCTTTTCGCGCCGCCAGATTGGCGGAGTCTTTTATTTCTCGAATAGAAAACGGATGGGACGCGGCCACGTCGGTGTTATCGAAGCGATGGAAGAAGCTAATCCGGCGTAAGCTCCTTGAGACTCTTAAAAATCTGAAGCACCTGGTGACTGTGCGATAAGATAAGTGGGATATTGACTGTGGGAATCAACGAAGTTCTGTGAAAATAAAAGTGTGTATTATTTCATAGACACTGGGTTCATGTGTGCATACAGATCACCATTTTTTTTACGTAGAGCGATGAATAATAATAATTATGGGATTTCTGATGTTGAGTTCTGAGACTCGAGATGCTGTAGAGTTTATAATTTATTCAAGGATTCTGTGTTCCCTATACTTTTTTATTTTCAGCTTATCACTATAATTCTGATTGATAGAGAAAGAAGTCTATATTTATAATTATTCGTAATTTTACAGGCCTTCCCTTTTCTTATTTTCATATGCATTTAGAAACGAGTGGAGGAATTCTGACTAGGTTGAAATTTCTGTTATAAACAAGTCATTTTTAGAATCTTGTATCCTTTATTTAGTCAAGAATGTGTTGTGTACATAACTTATCATAAATACTTAACAAACACTTAAATCTATAAAATAAGTCCCGATATTCCTGTTATTCTAAACTCTGGTGTTCGCGTTCTTCGGCACATTTCGTATGATTTTATTTCCACCATACTCTTTGCTTCACTTCCGCCTGGTCGATAAATAAGGCGTTGCAGAGCGCATTGAAAAATATCGAGAAAATAGCCTCAAGATGCTCTCAGCCGAAAGAAAGTATGGAGGTAACGTTATACAAATTTAATACTGCTGACTTTTCTGTGTTTCGTGAATATACACAGAAATATTTCGACCTTTACGTACGTACCTACCCTGTTTTAAGAGCGTTCACTTAGTGTTTGTTTGATTTACCATCCTGTAAAAATATCGTCCCCGTGTATTTTCTCGTCCTGTTGAATATATTCACCGACAGTGGACAGAAGAATGCTTGGAAAGAGCTAGGTACTTCCATTTTCCACTTTGTTCTCGTGCCTTCGTTCTATCCTTCCACTCGTCCTGAGCCTTTCGGAAGTAAATGGCATAAATTAGCAGGAAGGAAGGGGAGATACCACAATTAAAGTGTCCCTGTTAACATATTCCAGTTAACTCTGAGAGCACTTTTCAAGACCAACGCCATGCATTTCTAAACAACTTATTACCTACGTTGCTATCATTAATTATCAACCACTTTTCCATCCTGTGAATTCCTATGTTATGTTCGAAAGCAGGGAGATGGAAATGGTAATATGAAATTGAGCAATTGATGATTAATTCATCATTCACTCAGAAAAGCCCATCAATACGAATATACAACTACAACTAGGAAAATAAGTATTTTAACTAATAACCTTATTTTCTTCTTACAGACATCATAAATTCACCCAATTCAAATTCCATTAAAATTCAACTTCGAAGGTTCTCGAACCACCCCACGAGTCAAACTCAATTCAAGTCTCCCCAAATTTGATACACACAATGTACACCATCGAAGCTATTCTTCCATTCGAAAAACGCAAGAGTGTCAAGATTTTCCGGTAAAAAATAAAGCAGAAACTAAATTAAATTTAAATTCTTAAATTACGAGTCTAAACATTCCGCGCTGAAAATATCATAATATCAGAAACTTAGTACAAAACCAATGACGAAGTTACATGCACTCTCACAGGTCCCGGACGTTACCGCGACAGTTCCGTGAAATACGAACTGGATTAAACTTATCGTAGCCTGGCGCATACATCTATCGTTATCCGAGTTAATACCTCCCCCTCGTTGCAGCCCGCAAAGAAACAACACGGGTCTACGAAGCGACGAAGGGCAAGCCGCGTTTCCTCCATTTCCCTCTTTTCTTTGCTCGCATTTCCCGTCCCTGTGCGCCGCCCCTCGCTGTCGCTCCTTCTCCCTTTCCTCATCCACGGCTTCTCGTGCTACTAAACGTTGAGCTTCCTGTTCCTGCGGGGCTGGGTGGGAAGGCGGGCGAGCACGAGAAAAAAGACAGAAAAGGGAGAAGGCGCGGCTGAATTTATGCTTCATTCGTACACGTTAGGTATACACGAGGAGGAAACGAGTGGAGCGTAAATTATGGTACCTACTCTTGAACGCGAACTCACCCACGTTACGACCTTCTATACCTCAGCCTCAACCCACGCGTTCTCGTTGCTAGAGAGGGGCCCGTTGGGGGAGGGGTTGGGGAGGGGTGTGTGTCTTTTATTTATTGTTCCAGGCCAAGCTGCTCGGGATCACCCTTCCGTCCCCCTCGACGGCGCGAGAAATTTAATTTTAAAAAATGCCACCGTCTTCTTCCCTTCCGCTCCGTCGTGTCTCTCGTTATCTCCGCCTCTCTGCCAGTCTCCTTCTATTCTCTTTTCTTCGCCAGTGAACACTTATCACCCGACTTCTCCTGCGAAAGAAAAGCCCGCTCGCGGCGGTGGCCGCCAGCGAGACCTCTTTCTTCATTCGTCTCTTCAACCTCTACTTTAAGTCTCTTAAGCTCCCGTTTTGGAGCATCCTGCTAGGCTGTTAATAGACAAACGAGCCGGCTGTGAATCAAAACACCCGTGAAAGTCGTTCGCGCAAGGCTCCGTCCTCGTCCTCCAGTCACGATTCGACTCCTCGCGCTTTCTGCTGAATTAATACCTGCGTTGGGGCTTTTTCAGGGCTGTCTCGCGTTCTTGGGACACTGTGCCTTATGGTTGATCTGGAGTTTCGTTGAAATGCGGTTCGAGGGTTATTATTCCATTGTAGACGGGAAAGGAAATTTAGTTGTGGAAGTTAAATGTCTGAGTTCGTAATATGACAACTTGACAGAAAATAGGAATTTAGTGCCGTACAGCTAAAATCTGACAGCAGTCAATCATTCGAATACTATAATACTTATACTATTTAACTGCGTTAAATCTGCTGTCTCCATAGTAGATTTCCAAATTCTACTTCATGCCCAACTTCTCCCGTACACCCCAACCTAACCCGTCACTCAGCTACCATAACGCGCAGAATACCACACCTCGAATACCTATCCCCAGTAGGAAATCACCATGGTCTGAAGACCTTCAGTCTTAAATGGCTCGATGGAGAAGCTTATATTTCCGAGCCGCCCTTTCCCCAGGAAACGGTGGCTGAAGCGGGGGCGAGTTCCTCTCGCGTCGCTCGACAGAATAGCGAGCGGAAAGCACTAATTGACTGGCTCCGTCGCCTCCGGTTTTTGAAACGAATTAGTCGGCGACGAATCCGATTCAGTCGCATCCTTTCAGGCTCCCCCATCGCGTCCTGCTTAAACCCCCCTACCCGGCCCGTCTTTGCAGCGCGGGGGGCCGCGTTTTTCAGACCTACACCTCGTTATGGTGTTCATGGACAGACCGGGAAAGGGGTGAGAATGGGTGGAGGGTTTTTGTTAAGTCATCGAGAATTCCAGTTAATCCGCCTGGCGTTGGGGACGAGCGCATTACACGCTACGGGACTATGCTTAATTAGCCTGCCATCGAGCGCACGATTTAATGCCACGTCCCTATCAGAAAGGTTCGGATCGCACGCGGTGCTCCTCGAATCCTTCGCGGCCCGTTTCTGTAATGACGGAGGGTGTTGATCCCCGTCGACGCCATTGCAAAACAAACTCTTTTCAGATTTTGTGGCGGAGTGCTCCTCTGTCCCTCGAACGCGAATTTCGGATTTCGCGAGGCTCGTAGTACTCCTTTTCAGCTTCAACACGTTGACGGTTGCATTGAATCGGTTGTTGATTTTTATTAAATTCGTAACGTATCACAATTATGCTAAATAGTAATTGGACGTCAACACTTTTTGGATGATGATTTGAGTAGATTTTAATGCGTGTGAAATTATATGATAAAGGTTCTTAACCCTTAAATGCATGATTTATTTTTTTTTTCGTTAAAAAAAGATATTTGGCAGACATGTACAAATAAATAAATTTTTTTTTTATAATTTTTTAATGGTGTTTCATTAAAAAAAACTACCTGGTGCAGATATACAACACTATGCATTTACTGGACATTAATGTCTATTACTAGAGATTACAATTTACGTATGGAAACTTCTGAAACAATGCTTGGCTTTAGTAAGGCAAAGGCTTATGTTATTGTATGTACTTACCTTAGAAAATCAGTTTATTACACAGCAAAACAAAACTGCAATTCTGACGTCCAACAAATTTCCGAGAGTCTTCACTTATTCAAAGCAAAAGTGACATTTAACATTCGCGAAAGAAAAAAAAAATGTTACCACTCGATAAAATATATTACCGTGAACGCGATAATTCTGCAGCGGCATGCATTGAGCACAACCGATAAGTTTGAGGTGGTTTGCACGGTATGTTGCAGTTTTACAACACCATGCATTTAAGGGTTAATAAGAAAATTCCTACTACCGTTAATTAAGCAACAGAGTGATTTTAAACCTCTAAAGTTCTTTGTTTCCGGGGTTCTTAAACGGAAAAGATGGGGTGGGGAGATTGGTTTTATAAAAAGGGGAGCAAGAGCTTGGAATTTATGGTGGGAAATTAGTTATTAAGGGCTGCTGACTTGAGTTAAAGGTGGCATATTTACGCTCTTTTAACGATCGCTTCATTGTCAATAGTGTCAATACACAGGAATTAAATTGGTTCTCGGTTTATGGAAATAATTCGCGGGATATTTCTATGCAAATGGTTAAATCGATCTTTTCAAGGAGAAAAGCAAAGTTTGAAGCAGACTGCCGTCGTATTTACATTCGTTGGAATGAATTTCGAACGGAGATCGAAGAATTTTATTCAACGAAAGTTTGTCGCGGAGCTTAATTTTCAATTATCAGCCGATATCTGAAAGGGGGCGCGGTGAAATCGTGATAACTGGATTAATCAACCGCTGTATCCAGCGATAGGCTATTCTCTTTGACGTGAAACACACAGAAAGAAACGATATTCCCGAATGGAATAATTCTTTGAATTAAATCAACTTGTGAACCGTTTCAACAAATAAACCCGTTTATTGTTTCAGCATAAAAGTGTAATATTTAATTACGTAACTCAATCGCTGTTCTTTGTTTAAAATAAAAAAATACTTTGACCGTCAAATAATTTCCAATCCTGCCTGAAATATAGCAAAAATCTCATCTAAATAAAGATATATTTAGAACTTTATTTATTTTACTAACGGAGCAAACGTTGCACAATTTTAGCCATTTATCAAAAATTCCCTCAAAAGTTACCTACAGAAGAAAACCACCATGAAATTCACCATGATCAGTTAAAATATTGAGAACACAATAAAACTGCAACCTACCACCCCTTTTCCAAAAACTACTTATCCTCCCCTTGCAATATTTAAATCCCCCAAAAAGTCATTACATTCCACATACCATATAAAACAATTTCTCTAACTGTACTTAGGACTCCACCCTTATTCTAATAATTCCACTCTAACGTAATTATCAATCCGCTTATCGCTCTAGCCAGTCGCGTTTTCACGCCAGCAAATCGCCAGGGACGTAGACCCCCCTTATATACTACATATACATAGAAAGGAAGGAACCAAAGGCGGAAATACAAGAAGGTGGGGAAAGATCGGTGGAACCCGAACCCCCCAGTCTGAAGCATTCACGCGACGACCTCGTGTAAGGTCAGAATCCTCTTGCACGTTCAGTCATAAAAGAGGCGCGCGTGGTGCTGTCGGTGGTTTCAACAGGGGTTGCTAATACTCTGGAAATCTGCTCCCCCGCATCATATTCGAAAGCTCCTCCGGTATCGGGAACCCTCCTTCGAAATTCCGCGTCGACATCCGCTTGATTACATGCGTCCCTCTTCCGCTTCATTTCCGAACAGGGACCCGGGCTGTCGTTGGAAATTTCTTTCTGGAGCAGACCCGTCTGCGCCTACAGCCTTCCGGATCGGATTCTGAACGGTTCCGCTTAAACGATCCCTCCTCGAAACCGATTTCCAGATGCAAATCAGAGGTGAACCTTTCGCGAGAGATTCTGTCCATGCTGCGCTCTCTATTTACCCTTCTCTCTCTCTCTCTCTCTGACGCAAAAAATTCCGACGGAAGGGCTCGAAATTGCGATGGGGTTGCTGAACGGCCTGTGACGATAAATACGATTCCTGCGATGGACTACCGTAACAGGGGGTTGAAAATATAATGCAGTGGGACGATCGGGAGCTCTGATGTTCAAACAGTTATTTTGATGAATAATATACTGTTTTATTAACTCTCTGACGTCACTCCGAGAGTGTGGGACAGCTGGAAGATCGAGCTGCTTTTCGTTTTCATTTCAAGATTGGAAAGATTTGATATTATGAAATTAGATATTTTTAGCAACATATGGAACTGTATTATTCCTTTGTGAAATAGGTGAGCAGGGGGGGCCGAATGTAATCGATAATTAATTTCATATGGCAGAGCTCCTGCCCCAAATCCCATTGCACTGGGAAAATGCAACCGTGGCACAAGGGACTCTCGGTTAGAATGTTACACACTCGAAGGCGAATAGGCCCTTTGCCCGTGGAACCGGGTGTAATTACCGAGAACGACCGAGAATAACAATTAACACCGCAACGAGGCGGGAGCAGCCTCCCCCCGTCAACCAAAGCGTTTCGGACAAGGGCCAGGAAACGGGACGGGACGGGACGGGACGGAACTTGACTCTGCAATCGACGTTATAAGCTTCAAGGTCGTCAGAATTTCCACGCGTTACACAGCTTCCTCAAACGAGACTAATTAGTTTGCCCTAGTTCGCGCGAGGGATGAAGTAACAGGAAAAATTGTTTGTGCGTGTCGTTTCGGCGTTCCACGAAGCAATTCGATCAGCTCCGTAATGAGCAAAATCGAATTAATTGTAATTTTAAAAGGCACAGAAAATCTATCAAAATTATTAATTTAACTCGAAGACATAATCATAAAAGAAAGCTTGTTATTATATTTAATAACAATTTTGGTTCATCGTTTACGTTAAAAAATAAGTAAAAATTCCTCCTATTTAGTGCATGCAAAATTTTTGGATGTAAAGTAACGGAGGGTTGAAATGAAAGTAGTCGAATGTCTTAGTAAGCTTCATTCTGGTTCGCGGTTCGTTCATAATTAATACGATTCTTCGATCAGAACTCTATGGATTAAAGTGGCGGGTGCGAAGTTGAAGCTTTCGGTTGCTTAAGGCATTGGTATTCGACCAAGGTGCCCGTCTAATGCCCTGCTTTTGTCTCAACAGGGGCGAATGGGGAGGGCAGGCGATTTTCTTCCAGGAGAATGTAATGGGTAGACCGGATCAGTCTCCCTGTCCTTCTTTTTTTATCCTCCAACGTAGCGGAAAGTCCTTCGAGAAAGAGTTCCACGGCTACGATGAGATGAGACAAGATAGGGGATGGTACGTCCTCTGTCGTTCGGAAATCTCCAACAAACTTTCCAGAAAACAAGAATAACTTCATCATTTCTCTATTTTTCGTAGTAAAAAATTTCATCGAAATTTTACGCGATTCAACTCCCTCTAGAAAATGAACTACCATTATTTCCTCGCTGCTTTATTGACAGTCAGTTTTGATATTTCCAGGGATAATATTTAGAATACACAACAGAACGGTTGGATGAATTTGCATTTTACAGAATTAAACATGTTCGAAAGCAAACGTCAATTTCAGCTTGTTAATTTGCTTCGACGTTGCTTGGCTTCCTCGAATATCGAACAAGCGGAAGGATTGCGGATATCGAGTTTGTTTTTAGAACTTTTTACGGGAACGTCGCGTCGCTGGGAAGTTATCGTTGCCGACGTTCCAACTTTCTCGTTGCTGTGCAAACGGAATTCGCGGCACGTTCCTTTAAATTAGTAAAGCGGAATCCATTCGGAACGAATTATCCAGCGATATCAAGGAATACCCTTCCCATCGGTAAAATTACATCCCTTTCCTCTGTGCTTCCAATACGTTCTCAAATACTTCATTCTGGTGAAATTTTCGAAAGCAAATGTACAGTTTTTTCGAAAACAATCATACAATTCGAACTGTCTGGCTCGTGAAAAGTCTGCAGTTGGTAACGTAGCCAATTTGGAGCAGAAATTCCCTGATTCATCTGCGTTTCATTGGAACAGGGATCAGGGAGCTTTTCGTTTGAGATCTTCCATTAGAATTAAATCCGAAGTGTCCACTTTTCTCCGAGACGGACGTATCCTGATCTTAGGGCGACAGGCAGAGAACGATCAGCTCGCCGCGCCGTTCGCTATAAAACAACCCCTACACTTTCGTGCGGGTTCGTTCCTTCCGAGATACAGCACGTTTCTACCCTGCCACTCATGTCCAAGCTATTCCTCCTTTTTCCGTCCTCCCTTTTTGTCCGCACAGCGGCAGCTAGTTACGTACCATACAACTCCCGTATTTATGAGGGATTCTCTGGCGGAGGAAACAGGGCACACACCACCAATTTCCACCGATCTACCCTCCGCAGACTCTCGCCCCTTTCCGTGTTCACCGCGGGACCGTCCCAATTTTTCTGCCCCATAGATTTTAACGAGGAGCTTTCGTGGGATGTGATCGTTCTTTATTGATAACCGGAGTACTTCTAACAGCGTTTTCATTCGCCAACCCCTTTCTAGCTGGCCATCGTATCAGGGGCACTCAGGTGTTCAATGTTTCCGTTGCAGCGTAAAAGGGTAGTCGTGTGTAACTTGCAGGAATGGCTGAGGCAGACTGGTTCGTAAGAGGAATGGAGGTTAATGATTAGGTTCACTAATTTATAAATATTGAGTACTCATCCTTAAATGATAAGAGTTTTACTTCATAGTGATTTGATCAAGTTCGAAGGAAAAGGAAACTGACATGTGTGTATTAGAGAAGGTACTATTGTTAAGCCAAACGACACAATAATTGCCAGGAAACATTAACAAACTCCCTCCATTATTAGCTTTCATAGATCATACAATCAATAGCAAGACAGTGCAGTATTTAATATTTAGCTGTCAGAGAAGGTAGACGAATGGGGAAACCTGCTGCTCGTCTAATGAACATTAATGTTAACACAAATACCAAGGCACAATGAAGAGTCGATCCTTAAGCATTCCAGCCAGGAATGAAAACAGTTCTTTTTTCACAGACGAATCGACAAAATTTTCATGCGGTTCAGACTACTGTGGCTGCCTTTAATTAAAGAGGCCGTGGCAAGCCATTGAATTATCGCCGGGAAAAGGGGAAAAAGTGTATGAAATCGTGATACACCTGCTGTTCAGTCGCTATATTTGCCTTCTGTTTAATTATTTTCCAGGTGCCGCAACCGCATCCCGCGTCTACGTGGACGCATTGTCTCGATTAGCACGGCAGGCGCAGCTGGGGACATGGGGTGGTTCCAAGGATGTCGGTAAGTTTCGCAATTTTCGTATTATCACTGGCGAGGGAACTTTCTTCCCGCCGTTAAACCCAGGAGAAACAGACGACACACTTTTAAATCCCGTGTTTTGTGCCGTTCTCTGGTAAACGATGGTTGAATAATAATTTATTACCTACACGACGAATAAACTGTCATGCGAAGAACACGGAAATAATTAAGTACATAACTTTCATGAAGTAATTGAGGTGCTCCTTCTGAGTCCTGGGAAGATTCTGGTTCTTGTGATTTCGAAGGAATATTAAATTAAATTTCCCTGTCACGTGAGGTGGTGGTGGAAGATGCACAATAAGAAAATGAATTCTGTAATATTTTCTACGGATCTGTCACTTTTCTTGCATAGTTCATAGAACAGGTATATCAGTGTCGTAAAAGCAATTAGGACGAAAGACTATTCTATTTGACTATCAGAATTGCTACTTAGTCCAACATTCAGATATTCCTTTGAAATTAGTTTTTTGAAGCTCTGAGCCTACCAAGTAGGACTGGTGTTTTAATTTTCTAGAGTTCTATACCCTCATAGCCTGGGATTGTTTCATGACAGCTTTATACTCCCAGAAGCACGTTCCCAGGACGGGAACCAGCGATCGCGTGGTCCCGAGGTAGCTCACCAGTCCTGAGCCCTTAAAAGAGACTCGGCTGGGAGCGTTCTGTGAGCGCAACAGCTCCAATTAGCTTAATGGTGAGCAAGGGTGCAACAATCAGTCAATGTAAAGCCCTATGCTGATTACCAAAAATCATATCGAACGACCTGTCACCCCGGGAGACTCGTTTTGAAGCTCGAAGCACGTTGGTACATCTATTCCACTGTTTGCCTATTGCTCCATAGATCTAGAATGCTTCAACCACTATTAAAAATAGAAACACAAAGTCTTCCGAACGTCTTACAAGTAGGCACATTTGATTTCTAGGTCTTGGCAGGCTCGTGTTCGTGCGTCGTCACGGTGAATTAATTACAATTTGTCGCGTGGAATCGTCGAATAAACGCGAGCCGGTCGAGTGATTCTTAAAAGGCGAGCGTGTCGCGCGGCTGAATTAATTAGCGTTCCACGCATCATTAGACGCGCGAGAATAAATCGCCGTGACGCGGACACGGCTGTCAGCGGGAAATTTGTTTGCCTCGATCGCTGTGTTCCGTTCGACGCGTTGAGTTTAGAACGTGGCATTCCGGTTTCGTCCCTCCTCCCCGCGATCGAACCCGACGACTTTGTCGTCCTCCCGATGCCGCTCTTAATTAACAGATCGCCCGCGTCGCATGCTGATTATTTCAATTACGGCCGCGCGACGACGCGACGCAGCCACCACCATATTTGTTGGAAATTAACAGAGGCCTGGGCGCGCAATTAAAATCGTCCCGTTGCCATTGAAACGTATCGTTAACACTTTTTGCAGTGCTTTTTGGTAATTTAGGGGCTGATGAGTGGAATCGAGGGATTGGTGCGATATGGACTGGAGGTTTTTAGGTAAAAGTAGAAATAAGGGGTTATCTGAAGGGGAATTGGAAGAATTGAATAATATATTATTGTTTATGGAAATGGATAAAGGTCTCATTTAGGTCCGTCAGTCATTGCATACATATAGGTCTTCATGTTAAGTTTGACGAACATGTGGATAAATATTGTTTCGTCAATTCTTCTGAATTAGTGTTACTTTAAGACAGTTTCTAAGATAGCCTAACTGTTTGAATAATCGAACGTCTGGTTAAACTATATTCACGAAATCGAATGTGTTAAGTTGTGGTCAAATAATCAAGGTTTTACTGTGCCTGGTTTAGCATGTTAACTCGGAACGACGAGATAATTTGTCATTTGAAAATTATGCATTGAGTTCATTCAACGGCAGAATTTAATAATTGCACTCGTACAAATGTAACACATACAATGGCTGTACTGATAGGTCCTGTCTCTCATATGTGTACCATCGCAAAGAAAATGCAGTAGTTTACCTTTAATCATTCTAGACATACACATTTAAGTACAATGCAAGCGTTTGTAGTGGATGAATGGCCCACGCAACACTGCAAGTGATACGAAATGAAATAAATCAGACATCATACCCAGAACTTGAAAACCACTTAGATTCTAACGAGATCTTTTAAGCAACCTAAAAATCTAATAATTCAACCCCTTTTCTACAAGAATCTCCACCCAATACTGTCTAATATTCTAAAAATTATTAATATCCATCGACTCCACATCCCAAGCCCGATGCCGTAGAAAACGTCGTAACCTCTCCTTACAGACTACGCAGTCACCCTCAATTAATCCCCCCCCCCCCCCCCCCGAAGTGACCGCGTTATTCATAAAATCCCCTGAAAGAACCCCAACAGCAATTACGTAATTCGCCAAAATTATTCTGTCCACTCGACTCGGCGGGGACTCCGTCAAACAGCCACTTTTATGTAAGACAAACACGCATGGACTCCGTTTTCGACTAAATTTCGAGTCCATGGACGGAATAACCGCCGTCCCCTGTCCTCAAAACAAATTAACACTCGTCTAGCGGGGCTAATTTGCAGGGGCCGCCCCCCACGCGGAACGACTCGCACTTTTTCTCTTCCGTGATGGTGGGCGAGCACTCTCCTGGCTTCCAAAGCCAATAAACGCTCGCCAGTTTAACAGTCTTTGTCTCTATGTGCCTCTCTCTCTCTCTCTCTCTCTCTCCCTCTGTGTCTGTCTTATGTCGTGGCTCGGACAGAAAGGGGGTGGAAGAAGTTGCTAACAGGATCATTGCAGCGTGATAAGTGTACGTATTAAGTCCAGGTTGGCAACCTCCGTGGCCGAGCTCGCAAGTTTCGAAATAGGAAAGGAACACACGAGGCGGGAGCGGCTGGTTGCCTCAGGAAGCAGCCCAAGTGCGAGGGAAGTTTTATTTGTTTCTCAAGCGGAAAGGGAAATCCCATTCGATTCGAAACGAATTGCACGTTGCTCGCCTTGGTAGGTATTTTCCTCGCCCTCGCGAGGACCGCTCGCTTCGTGCAGCGCGGAATGTTTAGCGCGGGACATTTCAGATACTGCTCTATTTCTTTTGTATTTATTATATTTATATTTTACTGTTATAAATTTTTTTTTTATCTTTCATACTGTTAAATAAGGTACCCTCATAGTTGCGAAAGGATTAGCACATTCGTATCTTTGCAAAAAATTCCTAAAAATTGAGACAGAAATAAGCCGTTTATACGGGCTTCTCCCCTTAATCGCGCTAAAGATGATGCACAACATGAATATTAATATACAGCTACTTCACATTAATGATGCTTCAGTAGGTATATCAAGTTTTAACAGAACTCTGGTATCAGTATTGTCATTAATAAATTGTATCTATTTTATCCAACAAAAATAAAAACGTAACAAATTTAGCCTATTAAGAATAACCCTTCTCTCATGCCACACAGCAATTCAGAGAAATAGGAATACATAGGTAGGGCGCAGTACGTAATTAAACGGGAGGATTTCACGGATACAGCGTTATTTTCAAAGATAATACAAAACGAGTTCTCGAACTTGCCTACATTGCATCATCCCCACTCTGACCCCCCGACAGTAGCCGAAGTTAACTGCAATCGGTGCACGGTGGTTGGGTAGAATATCCGAGCCTTGGATATAACCCCTGTTAACTGCATACGAGACACCCCGGGGCACCTTCCAATTTAAACTCTGCCCTGTGTGCTACCACGAAATAGGGTTACCGTATTATTATTTGTCGTTCCAACCCGTTACGGGTAAGAATAAAGCGGATAAATTATTGTTCCAGCAGGCTTCGTTACTATTTTGCGTCGCGAAACCTGCAATTACTTGATACCCACGGACGGATCCTCCTTTCTGATTAAGCTCGGCTTAATCCTAATTGCCCCTCCACCCTCGTTCCTTCTGATTGCTTTCTTTTTAAATTGGAAGCCTCTGCGTCCGATATTCGTGTAAAACTTGGGCTTTTTCTTAGTTGCGGAAAGACACGAGTACCTATACCTATCTGGAAAGTTGGAGTTTATGAAAATAGTTTTGGCAGAATTTCTTAATCAAGAGAGTTACACAAAAAATACAGTATAACTACGCTTTAGTAGCCATTGAGATCAATTTTGTCCAGTTTCTCAATATCCTTCTCAAACTCATTACTTTGACGTAAATTTTGGCCAGATACTATCACATACCTAGTATACCTATGTATAATAAAATATGCAATATCTCAAATACATTTTATCAGTGGAAACTTCTTCACAGTTCGATATTCCACGAAGAAATATTTCATATATTCAGAAACCATAACTTTTTACACCCCTGTATCCGCAGGATCATTCCACCCCAAATCAATCACTTTTCGCGCTTTGCACCGGGGATTTCGATGAAATTGAAATATGATGTAATCCACGTCAAATTAAGGGGTGTTTAAGTCATCATCTCCCATGTTCTAAATTAGTTTAAAAAATACAGGCTATCAAAGTTTGCAATTATTAAGACGCCATAATTATTACGCTTTCATAAAAATTTTAGGGGAAGCTGGCTGCTGGCTGAGTTTAGTGGTATGATAAGTAGATAGCCTTATAGCTGGCGATAGGGATTTACGTCTGCGGAGGTCGAAGGAAATTCCTGGAAAATTGACTCTCATCAGGAAAGTGTTACACTTGGAAGACACTCGGAGCTTCTTACAACAATCGATGGGTAGCGGAGCGGAATATCTTATTACCTCCATTTGGCCGTTTGGCAGTTTTCCAGTGTACGCCAATTTGCACTCGTTAAAGAGACGCTTTCGAAACTTTCCGCGCGAGCGCTATGTTGACTAAATGTCCCTGCCTTTGCAGAACTGAATTTTCATTACGGACACGTAACTTTACGCCAGAATTTAGCGTACCCTATCCGCGCTGCGGACTCCGTTGGGCCCTGCTCCACTTATTTCATTTAGAACTCGGAATATCTCTTCACCTTCGTCTTCTCAATAAATAGGTAGTATAATCGATACTTAGAAGCTACTAAGAACTCGACTCTTAGAATCTACTTTACATAAGCATGTGTTTGCAGAACGGAGTTAACTCTGGAGAACCTTGGTAATTACTAGAGGGACGAATGAAGAAGAAATAGAAAGAAGTTTCTGTCTGCAAACTGAATAATTCTTCAGAGGAGAAAAGGGTATTGAAACGTCTCCAAATAAAGAGGCACGCGCGTCTGCCATTGATACAGTATCGAACAACGATCTATTATTTGATTTTCTCTGCGAGCTCGGGGAAAATGCCCCGACTAATACTTAGGAACGAGGCTCGTTTCCACCCTCCAATTATCACCGAGGAAACTTTCTCCGACTTCCCCAGCTCGTGCTTTTTCCACGGCCGCGGCAGTGTGCATTGTTTTTGTTTTTGTTTTTCCATTGTGCGAAGCAACCCCTCGAACCTGACAATTTCCCAGCGGCTCGCTGGCGTACTCGTGCTGATCGAGTAAAACAAACTTCCGAAAACGCTATAACAGATTCTACAGCCGGCAGATCCGGCAATAACAACAAACATTACCGTTTCAATAGGTCCTCCTAGAAGCGCGTGCTTTCGCAGTGAAAAATCCAATAACGGTCTAGCGACTCTGCGATTGAATTGTATTAATCGGTAGCGTAATTACCGTTTAATCGGGGCCCTCGAATATGTTCTTTGCCTTGTGCGACGGTAAAAGTATACATAATCGATTAATATTAATCCACGTTTCATTTTCTGGTCGACAGCTGTGCAACTTCTTGTTTCCCAACTTTTCATTAATTATGCCTCGGAAATGGACGATTGTGCAGTTTATTATTTTATCCGTGCATTGTTCTTTGAGCCCGATGTCAACCGGAGATAAAAATTTCTGTCTAAAATTATTGCCACTCTCGTATTTCATCCCTAGAAAATCCTACTGACAATGCACGGCTGAGGGTTGGGAATTTTTATCTCTCTCATTCTGCCTGGAAAATCGTAAGCAATTATTTGTAACGAACGAGGGAGATCCTTTTATTCGAAGGCCTTTACCAAACACCGGAAGATCCCTCTCATTGTAAACCCCTTTGCCGAAAGAAAGGTTTAGCAAACACAATTAAAGATCCTGATTACTCACTCCAGGGCAATCTCGTTTCAGAGGGAGGATATCGTTCTATTAGAAAAATGCGAGTGGTAGAATAAAGGCGAGGGTCTCTGTAAATCTTCCGTTTGCCCGGCTCGAGTTTGCCGTAAGGCAACTCTGATTAAGTAGCCATGAGACTTTTTGCAAAAATTTAAACAGCCCAAGGTGAGGGCTTACAATTAGTTGAGAGCACTCACGAGCTGTTGGATCCCTGTCTGCAGCTGATTAGTTGATCGTCAAGGGCCGCGTTCTATTGTTGTTGCAAGCGTTCCCAAAAAGGCACCTAGCGAAACGCCAGCTTCAGATTACACCGACGCGACGGTTTCCCGTCGAGTGGCGTTCCCTGAATAGCGCAGGGATTTCCTTTGCCTGTACGACGAACCTTTCGAACTTGCTCACCGAGGAATCCGGCGAGATAAGTTTAAATCGACGGACTTTTGTCAACTGCGAAACGACACACGCCGCTAGACAGACAAACTCGTTCAATTTCGACACGCGATCCACCCGAGCACGGCCAAACTAAATTAAACTTTTAATTATTTTCTATGGCAGCGGGAAAAGAGCGGGCTGTAACTCTTCTTGTTGCCTCTACGCTGCGCGATGGCGTTACTTCGCCCCTTCTTTCGAAGCACGGGAGTCGCGACGCGGACGCGAAGAATTGGCACAAATCGATTGGAAAATTATGTGGAGGGTGTATTGGAAAATGGGCCCGTGGAATTTTAAGTGGCGATCGGTGGTTTTGGAAGTATTGGGCAAGAATGTAGGAATTTTAGGTAATAATTGTGTAGCACGAGTGTGGAATTTGTAATTAATATTTCCATTTGCATTTGGAGGTGTTGCAGCATGAATTCGAGAATTTGTATTGATATTTAATTTTATTTCTTAACATTAAAGAACAAAGTGGGAATTAATTGGGGGTTGGTTTTAAATTTGATTCATTTCTTTGACTAAGTAGTTTATGCGTCAGTTCATTTCTACCAGGAAAAATACATAATTAAAGTGTGGAATTAAGTACGAAAGGTGGTAGTATGAGAATGACTTATTGAACTGTTTTATCTATAGAATTGTCATTCTTAGGGACTTAAGTAACTCAATGTATTTATAAGGCACAGAATCATCGTTACAGAAAACAAGTACAGGATCACACGGTACGAGTTACAGAAATTTTTCAAAAGCTGTTGGAAATAGATACACGCATTCACGAAGAGAGAAATATTAAACTGGCAGAGGCGAGCTAACTGCGTTCAATAAGGGGATCCCACGGTAAGACGTATTTACCAGTGCGAAGTGAACTGAATACTAGAGGATGGTAACATTATTCCGTGTTTGCCATAAAATTAGCATCCAGGATTTCCGCTGTTAATCATAACAAACGCCACTGAAACCGAGGCGAACAGGCAAATAACCGTGCACCACCGTGGGTGCATCAAACTCACACTGCATCTCGCTACTTCCATCAACCACAAAATTCTCTGAAACTGTCATCATCAAGTATTTATTCATATTAAATTGCACAAGCTCCACAGGAAGTTAGAAATCTACCATAACATCTTTCTGCAATTATATTTATTTCCAAATTTATTATAACTTCCATATAATTTACAACAGAACATCCAACTCTTCATGTTCCTTTAAATCAGTTTATGCAAAGTTAAACACTTTACAGGTACATAAGTAACTTACAAAAGTAACGTCGATTCGATGTCTGTAAAACCGCACACCAGCTCCGACTGAAACGATTTCCGGTGGATGCTCCAGCAAAGCTCGGATCCTAATAGTCAATATTTCCAAATGCCTTTTCACATCGTGCAGGTGGGGTGCGGAATTTCCATAAGTAAATCGATAAATTCGAATACCACAGATTTCGAGGGCCCGGTCTCGGGCTCGTTTGCCAAAAGCACAGCGATGGAAGCTTAAACGCGGACTAGAGGGCTGAGCTTTTCGGTAAATCGAGTTACTGTAATACGCGGTTCGATTTCGAGAGACTTGGTGCTCGGTTACTGGACTCTACGGTTACTACTGGCTTGCTGTCGATATCGATCACTTGAATCTGTAATTCAGCTGACACGGCCTGTTGAGTCGTGAGTTCCTGGACTAGGCGTATTCTAATAACGCGGCAGCCTTATCGGCACTTAACGCTGCTGGTTAAACGTACGTGACTGTGCAAGGGGGTGACTTAATTTTCCTGAAAAATTATTCCAGCCTGGCATAACTTTCTAACCTTTATTCGTTGGACGAGAAATATGACTGTGGTTCAACGTTGTGGGTCATGTTTGAACATAGGGACTTATAGCTGACATTTGTGTGATTCACAAACTGTGAGATTATGATCTGATTGCTTCGCTTTCATAGGTAGGTACTTTAAATATGGCAAGACGTAAAGTGGAACAACTAATTATCAGTGACAAGTTATTGAAAATTTAAGAAACCCAGTACACAGTCCAGGGATTGTTTAATTAAATAATTAGTTTCCCAAGTAAATTAAAATCTAACGTTGTTGTAGTTTAAGGGGGGAAATTTAAAAAACATTTTCACTAGGAAAAGTACAGAAGTATCAGATTTATATTAGTGTATTAAAGTTTATATGCTTTCTGTTGCCAAATTTCAAATTTTCGACTCTCTGCATTTTTTCCCTATTTCAATTTGTTTAATAAATACATACGTAATATTACGCTGCACATTCTTGGATATGTGGATACATATACTTTAGCTGCATAAGTATCCGCAGTCTACTCATCATCGAACACCTTTCACCACGAAAGCGTGTCGTACGAGAAAGTCCCAGTTCCCACTCGATGCTCGAAACAATTTCGTGGACAGACTAATGTTTCACTTAGCAGTCCATCCGGTTCAATTAGTCTGCGACTATCGAGGCATCCTCATCAGCGAGATCCATCGATGCGAGCGACAGTCAGCGACCACCGTTTGATCTGATAATCCTTTCTAATTCTAACTCCGAGTCAGCGGTCGGATTTCCTGCCACTGGTCTTTTCTGGGGGTTCGCTCGATCTTCACGGGTTGCTGGCAACCTCGGGGAAATTGGAAAGTCGTGTCCGACAGATTGATCGAGAAGTCGCCGATCGAGAGGCCGACCCTCTTTTGAATACCTCTCCTTTGACCGCGATTATGGGAGGTGAACAGCTTTCGATGGCCAAGTTTTACCTTCAACTGTGAACGATGCGTGAATCAATTGATTCTTAAGCTTCTTCAATAACCGTGACTCGAAATGTCAATAGTGTTTTGTGGGAGGTGAAATTTTTCGCAAAACTTGCCACTGGAAAGTGCGATTGTACTGCAGTAGGTTTTCTGTAATTGGAAGTCTGGTTTTAAGGGCAGGATAAAGGGAATAATTTGAAGCTTAGTTTGAAATTCATTTCACTCTGTTCGAAGCAGGGGCTAAAAATTCGCGATATTTGAAGTCTAATTTTCAATCCCCTTTGAAGTTTTATTATTGCAAAATGAGACGTGAGGTATATTTTCAGAGTTCGTAATTAAAATTGTAATTAGTTTCTTTAGGAGAAATTATTATAGAGATAATGATCGTATGAGGATTCGTGTACAAAAACGAGCGTGTGTGAACCATTTTGTTGTACTTAGGTATACATTAATTTATACTCACTATACCAGGGGAGTTGCATGGAGAATTGCATTTGCTTTCTCGATAACCCGTTTATTTATAATATTAAGATTTACAGAAACGCATCTCCAATTCCGTAATTTCCACCCGCGTGTTTACGTTATAAATTATGCTGCCGCGCATTTATCCGGGACACTCCTGTTTGCTCATTTGCCTACAAAATACACTGCTCGCCGCATTTGTCCCAATTTTACTTAATTATGGCCGCAGCGCGTCGAATTATTTGTTGCGTAAATATTTATTATTCCCTGCATTATTTGCGCGCAGCGTGCCACATTGTCCAGCTCGAGGCGCGATGCTTTTCCGTGCGTTGTAATTTTAACGTAATGTACAAAATTTTTAATTATTCCTATAATAAATCGCGCAGTTGGAGAGGCAATTAAATATTCAAACAATATCACATCATTACTAAATTAAATTAATTAGTTTTTCGAATTCATTATACACGCGTTATGCCTGAGAAATATTTTCTGTTTTCTCGTTTTTTTTCACTTTTATTCCTTGGAGTGACGCCTACGAAAAGAATCAAGAGTAAAGTTCTCTCAGTGGCTTTTTAGGCAAAGAGCATTATTTGGTACATATAAATACTAAAATTGGTGCTGGAGCCGTTTTCGTTTGCTTTCCCGGCTAGACCCTTTAAATAAAAACTCAAAATCTGGCTACGAAATCGTCTCTAAAGTCAGATGTACGTTCGAAGAGCGTAACCACCGCGGGGTTATCGTTGCTTCTCCAGCCACGTGGGACGCCCCGCGTCATAAACAGGTCAGGATTTTTCCATACTTCATCCTGGTCGAGCATACGTCGAGGCGCAAATCCAGCGAAACGCCTTACGCGCGGTTACCATAACATAACGCATTCGAGGAGGCGTACAGCAAGCGGAGACGATGATAGCGAGGGAAATTCGTTTTCACCCTCCCCCCTCCCGTTGCAGCTACCCGGAGCACGGGGGGCGTGAAGAGAAAATTCGATGCTCACGATGTTAGCGCAGGGTGGTGCCGAAATGAAAGCGTGATAGCGAAATTGGCAATATCGCGACTTTTCCCTCCCATTTCTCTCTCTCTCTCTCTCTTCCTTGAGAATCGATCGCTTGCCTCCACCCCCCCCCCCCTTCGACGGCAACGAATTTCCTTCCGTTGAAAATCCGTCCTACTACTTACCCTTCGGAAGCGTAACGAGATTGTCGTCCGAGATTCGATATTAATTCTTAGAACTGCACAGACTTTCCCACCTTCAAGTGGCAAATTGTTATTCGAATTTCAAGCGGAAGGGAAAGATAAACGGTTCTTTCGTCGCGATTGGAATACGTTTTGCGATAGTGGAGTATGATGGAGGTAGAGTTTTAGACGAGGTGATTGAGTGTAGAAATTGGGAGGCTGTCTACAAAGTGGTCTGCAAAGGTGGCTGTGGAAATTTTTGGTCGCAGAAGGCTTGCTAAATTTTTAAGGAATTTGGCGAGATAGGTACCTACTTATTTTCTTTTTTACGTTTATAAATTTTAAAATCTTCTTATTACGTATCAATTTGACTTAAGGACAGAAAGCTATCATGTATCTGTACTCTTTATTTCCACACGTCTGATTCGTGAAAAATACAAGTATATTTAAAGTTAAGTTATGGAAATGGTATGCAAAATTTATGACCCTGTAAAACTTTTTATTTAAAGAGGGAATGAAACTCGTTTCAAGTTGGCTGTCTTTTAAGTTCTAATCACCGATAAGTATCTGTACGTTTCACGATCGATGCTTACTTGTCGATTTATGGGCAATGTTTATTGGTAACAAACAAGGCAGTCTGTTAGCGAACGTTCGATGGTTATTTGAAAGTTCACGTTGGTCTCGTCCGCTTGCTTTTCTCTACAATTAGCCCGACGCGGATTGCCGTGCAACAAGGGGACAAACAATCGGTGCACGCTGAGTAATTTCATTAATAGCAAATTATTGTAAATTCGCCCGCCGCGATACGCTTAACGAGCTATCGGAATTTTGTTAAAAATCTCTCTGCCCCGTGCGTCGCGACCTGTTAAAGATACCGCCTGCGATATTAAAACTGAACGTAAATTAATAACGAACCGTAGCCTCGACAATTCATGAGCGGTCGATACGTCCATTGTGTGTATATTTATGGAAACCGTCGAAATGTTTGCTCCAATATATCTGTCCTTTAAAACTTGCTACACGAATATACGAATGGTACCTGTACGATTCAATCCCAGTACAGTTTCTGAAAAAGTTACAACTCCGCTAAATTGCACATGAAACTCCTTCAAATAATATAATCCTCTCACATTTTCCCCAAATAATGTTGAATCTGCCGCTACAGGAGAAATACAACGAACACAATATCCTCAGTATTTTTAAACCAACCATTACACATCACATCCAGATGTGCCACACGCCACACGGTGCACTCTAAAAAACACTGCTCTACTCCACTATCTTGTCCCTCCGCATCCCGTGGCCCGCGAGACGAGGCAGGTCGCGACGTAATCGGTGCTCGTTTAAACCAGCCGGCCGATAATTTGGCCCCGCGTAATTTTATGCAATTATGCGTATTACCCCAGCCACGCAGGTTTGTACGTTTGTACGTGGACAGACGCGTGGAGGGTGAAACGCAGCTGGAATCCACGGGGGTGGCTCCCGGTGTCCACGTGGAGCCTCCGCGACCACCCCATGGCGCCCGTGGTACAGCGCCCCGACGACCAGCGTCGCCTCGTTTCACGGTAAAGTGACCGCGCGTTAACTCCCATTCGTTACGCGTTTACATTATTATTAAAGCGCATTTACACGGCCGTTGGCGCGAGGAGTCTCGCGGAATTTTAATTCCCAAGTACGCGCCGCCGCGTTTCCCATCTCCGCTTATCTTCGAGCATGAAGCGAAAGGGAATTAAACACCGCCGTGGATGGAATTCCGGTCGAATCGCATCGCGAATTTAGCTAACTTGTGGTCTGCGCTTGTTGGAACTTGTTTCGTTTTATAGGGGCTGCTAGGTGGGTTGTTTTGGGAGGTTTTGTTAAATGTGTTGAGTGATGCGATGTTTGGGCAGGAGTGCTTTCGGCTTTACATCCTGGGGGATTCGGAGGTTTCGCTTGTTTTTTTTACAGGCAGCGGATTATGTGATTGAGTAGACGTGGTTTGGGGAAGTTCGAATCCTGAGTGGATTTCGGGGACTTTTGTTTGTTTTGTTTGTTTATGGGCTGCTCTGTTTAATGGGTGTAAAAAGTAAGAGGGTATTATACAAAGTAATCGTTCGGAATGCTGCCACGTGAAAGGAGATTTTCAAATGCTTTTAGGACCACTTTTGGGAAAGCTGCATATTTTGTGTGGAATATTTTCTTTCTCGATAGTATTATTTATCTTCTGCAAAATAGTACAAATTCAAACTTGATGAAGTTTGAGTTCCGGGAGGTCTCAAGGAACCTCAGAAGTCGAGCTCACCTGGAATTCCCCCAGAATTAAGGTAGCAGTTACTAACGCTATATATATCGCTAGACTAACTTGATTTACGAGGAATTCTTCTTGGCAGAGTGTGTTTGAGGCAATTTGCTTGTGGTTGTTCATTATGAAGTTTCCAATGAGGTGATTTATTACGGGTAATTTTGCATTGTTAAGCTAAAGGACTTCTTGAGAATGGAATTATTGTGCTGTGATTCTATTTCATAAAATAAGAAACCTATAAGTTATTCATACAATGGGTTTATCCCTTCTCCTTTGATTTATCTTGAGAAAACAATAACCAAACTGAGTTTCACTGTAAACACAAGTTATTTATTATTTACAATTATTTACAAAGTTTAACTTAACCTACTGTACACGCGTACCTGTAAACACAAGAAACGACATTAAAAGCTATTATTCCACAAAGTCTTATGTAAGAGAGCGACAACACATTCAGATAATCCTAATCAACCAGATCCTATAATGCACGTGGCTTTTCTCTCTTATCAGCTGTGTCAGTCCGTCGTCTTGTCCTACAGACATGCGCAATACCTATCCAATTCAAAATGAGTTTTAAAAGGAATACGTTAATCCTACATAACCTCTATCGTATTTCTTTTACATTCATATGGAAACAGTTAAAATCATCCATTCCTTCCACACCCCATTTTCTCAAGTGAAAATTTTTATATTAATTCTTCATCGTAATATGCTAATATACACTAGTTAGCCAAGAAACACGACAAATAGCGTTTTGCTACAATTTTCGTTAAATGACTGCTAACTATGCGTGGAATTTACGGTTGTATGCTCTGTCGTGTATTTTCCAACCACATAAACGATTCATTCATGAACACAGCAGAGTTTAGCAAATATCAATTCGAATACAGTACCTATCCGACAAACGTTGTTACATTGATTAGGAAAGGCAAAGATTTGCAAGGAGCGTTTCAGCTTTACACTACGGGATAACCATGTTAATTTATTTCATTATTCCACTGTATTTATGTAAAATTGTGCATTTCATTTGTATTTTTTCGTTACAATACCATCAATTTCCCCCAGCAAGTGTACAGATAAAAGTAACTGTCATTAAAAGCTATTTACCCCGAGAAAGCGGTTATCGGTACGATGGAAGCATTTGCAAAATTGAAATTCACGTTGCAAAGTGTGTGCCTCCGCAGCTGCACCAACATTTCGTGCGTCGTTTCCCAAATCGATCCGAATCAGAGTAGCCTTTGACCCAGCGAAGACTCTCGATCGAGTGGGATCGCGAAACCGGTGCTCGCATTGACGTCAAAGGGATCCACGTGATTTCGATCGAAATAAAGTTGCCTGGCACGAGAACGCCGCGCGCATTCTCAGCGCCGCCGCTGCTCAGCTATCGCGCGGAGCTGAATAGCCACGCTGCAATTAACTCGCATTCAACACTTTGATGTAGTAAAATCCCCACATTATACGCGTCCCCGCGATTGTACGGGGTGATCTGAGCCGATGAAAGGATCGCTGGCTGCAACCAAGCTGCAGACATAGGTGGTGTTTATCGAACGAGCCGGGGATACCTGCACTTGCAGTGAATATTGCCACTGAGGCCGTGAAATCGATGTGCAGTTGCACGTTGCACGGGCCTCGGCTGTGTTGTTAGCCCGCCAATTCCCGTTCTTCCTATTTGGTAGTCAATACGGACGCTGGTAGGCTGACCTGGTGTTTACGAAGAGGAAAATCGCGGAGTCGGCGAAAACTGGCGAAGTTAATGAGCTTTATTGTTTAACGGGCGCCCTTAGAGGGGGTGGTTGAAATGTTTGAAGTAACATAGTCTAGGTATCGTTTGAGTTGTTCCGTTTATAGCAAGCCTTGCAGAGTTTAATTCATTCATTCTTTTTATTCTAATTTTTTTATCTATACTTATACGGATTCCTCAAAATCTCAGGCCCGATTAGATATCAACTTGGTTTTTACTTCGAAAGATTACCCACATAAATGCCTAAATACCGACTTCAGGATTTTGCCCTAGTCAACCCCTAAGGGGGTGGTGGAAAGGGGTGAAATGTGTTTTCATGGAGTCCTTAATATCTCTTAGGTCCGAAGCGAAGCGCGGGTGTATTTGGCTAGTTAGTAATAAAGCTCTTTTGGGGATTCAGAATTTGGGCCCTGTTTTCTATCTGAGCAAACATGAGAGTTAAATAGATTTCCCAGTGTATTCTGGATCGTTAAAAGTTTAGCGGGACCAGTAGTAATTGTAGACCACAATGTAGAGGTGCGATTAAGGGCTGGATGTGTATCGGCTATTTTCAAACGGAATGAAGGGGCACAGATAAGGCTCTCCTTTTGTAATATGGAGAAATATGCGACAAACGACGAGCACCCACGCAAGCATCAATTCATTCGTCGGTTTAGACGCTCCTAACGAGCGACGACGGTCGTAACGATTTCATTGTCGTCAATCGAGGCGTGCGAAGAAGACCGTCGTGTCAAGTAGGACGACGCGACGACATGAAGTAGGAGTGCACTTTGTGTGCATCGGAAAGCCTGCAGTCCAAGTGCAGGCTTTGTGGCTACCGATAATTTAATCCCTCCACGATTTCTCTTTTATTGCCTTAATTAGACACTCCCTTCGCGATCATTGTAATAAGCGACATAGAATTTCCCTTTAGTCTCGTTCTCCATGGAAATTGTCATATGCAGTTGAGGATTTTCTGAATATTAAATGCAGACTACTGTAATTCAAATTCTAGAGTTTGGAGTTTAGTATCCTAGAGTTTATTTACTTTGAATTATTATATAAATAAAATTGATGTTTCATTAGTTTTCTTTGAATTGGAATACTACGTACAGTTTTATGAATTTCGAGGAGAATAAATATTTATAACAGCATTAGAAGCGATTAGAAGCCAGACGAATGTGTCTAGTTACTCGCAAGTTAGTCTGCAAACTGTCGCTTTTGGTAAATGTCACCGTCACTTTTAATATTAATAAGATTTCAAAGGGATTGACTAGGAAGTTTCTTCTTCGAAAAATAATTGGGAGCCCTTTGATGATGTTAATCGCTGGGGTCCTTTATCGTGTTTCGCTTTCGCTTTAGCGACCAGTTTCTGAGTCGTGGACACGAGAACTTTCGCCTGTGTGTCTATTTTCATTAAACTACACGGGGATAAACTACGGCAAGTCCTTCTTTTTTCTTTTTTGTCTGAGGAGTGATCAAAGGGGTTCAGTCTCCTCAAACTTTACCTATAAATGTGCAGTCAAATACTTTTACTTTAGAGTTGATATTGCTTTAAAGATAATAGAATGTCAGCCACCTAAATTATTCAAAAGACAAACTCTCGAGTAGCGGTACTTTATCAATCTAAGCTTGTCAAATTCAGAAGGAACGGCGAATTCTCATCGTGTTGCAGAATCAACAATTACACACTGGAATGAATAAATACCAAGTCGAATCATGCAGTTGTCGATAATATTTTTATATATTAAATTATTCCAATAAAAAATAAAAATTTAAAACTGAACCAGAGCAAGAAAAATACTCAAGGGGCAACCATTACCGTGAATTTCCCTAGGTAATTAGACTGTCTATGTTCTCTCGTGTCTAGTCGTAATTAGTTTGTTCCACGTATCGCCAACTGGTTTCCCGAAAATGCAAATTCGCTGATAACATTGGGCACGCTTATACGTCGCTTGAAATTCGCGTGGCGTTAAACTATTCGAGTGAAAACAAAAGGGTTCAGCAATTACTGCGTCGTCGGACGGCCCCTCGAGATAGTTTGGCGTTCTGGCTACGGGCTCAAGTAGTACGAACCCGCGCACAGTCAGCCGGTAAGTAGTTGCGCCCCGAACGCGGTCGAACAATGTCAATCAGTAGCCTGCCTGGCATTTAACTGCTTTAAATTCATATTATGCTGTGCACACGATGTTTTCTGAGGGAATTTGAGCTATGGTTATTAACTGAATGATTTCTCACATTACACGTGAATTAGCTGATTCTATACACGGTAAAAGCGAAAGATGAAGGAATTTCTCAAACGGCAAGCCTCCCCCAGTTAGCAAATTAAATAAGAATATGTATTCAGATTTCGAAAAAGGTACTCGATAGTTTATTTACAGGACCGTACGTTCCACTGATACCATGTTGTACAATTAATCCACAACAAAACAAGAAGCTTTGTAGCATTCAATACAAAAACAACACAGATCAAGCTAATAGGTACTTATCCCAACTGCCAATATTAATCGAAAATCGCAACAACCCTAAAACACTTTAAGCCCTCAAAGGCACATTCCCCTCCAGCCCCAATGTGCTCAAGCACACCTTTCATCCGGAAGAACCACCGCTGGAATTATCAGTCTCCCCGAGGCAAACCGCACGCCAGAACGCCACAATCCCAAACCGGCATCCATTCCTCGCGGAAGTAAACAGTGTCGTGGATGTCGTGCGTGCACAAACTAATCAAGGAATTTACAGTGGCATCGGTTTGCCCGAGTTGCCGGCCTCGCAGGACTAACGACGGCCCTGGCCGCCGTATTCGGCCAGACAGGAGGTGGACCCGCTTCACACGTCAGGAACAGAGAAGCTACCGCGTGGCGATGGGGACTGGAGAAACGTAGACGGGCCGTAAAGGATATCGGCCGTGTCCTTGCTACTGGCACGTTCCTCTAGAAGCCAGCGAGATCCTTCCGTGGAACACGACGAGAATGCTATCTGGTGGTAGTGCGAGGCCCACTTAATTGCGTCTGGTCGGCATTGCACGTATAACGGGCAGAGAGCGTACAGAGGGGGGTTGGTCGACTGCCTTGGCAGATAAGGCTGCCAGAATGGCCAGCCATGCGGAGGGATGAGAGCAGGCTCGTTCCTTCGTTGCTTAGTTCGTTTCATCCCGAGCGTTGTCCTCTTCCGTGTCCCTGCGAATCGGACGCCCCCCGTGAATACTAGTTAGACCTCCTGAAAGCTGGCCCACTGTTCTGCTGACTTTCGACTCCGGTGGCATTGTCTCCTCGGTTTTCATCCCCCCTGTTTCCTCGTTCGCCCGGCGGACCAACTTTTTCGTAATTCCACGTCGATCGCGCGGTGGGCGGCTTTGTTCTGGGATCCTCGTGCAATCGCCGTTGGTATTGATGGAATTACTAGGGATAATAACGACTGGGGTAGGTGTTACCACCGTGCTCCAAATGTATTTGCAGCTACTGTTTGTGAGTATGGGTAATCAGTAAAAAAAAAAGTAAAAAAATACGCCAAGTACATGAAACAAATAAATCACAAAAAAAAATAGAAGAAAATATACAATATAAAAAAAGATGTGAAATCAAAATGTGCTGCAAGTACATAAAGGTGCTTTCCAACTGCGCTTAAGATGACACAACTACATATACACAGCTAAAATGCTGTGTTCATACATTCCATTACTCATATCGCGGTCATTTGCCTAGATGTCCGCGGCCTGGAAGTCAAATACTTGGCGTGGCCAGGCAAGGTCAATCTGTCGATGAATATGAATTGTTTAAAAATGCAAAATAATGAAAGTGTACTCATATTTTTAGAGTTTTAAAGGTATCGGTGTCGATGAATGATCTTGGAATTATTTTAAAACGCGATATAATGAAAATGTACTCATATTGTCAGAGTTTTAAATTGACAAATTATCTGAAAGCCTGCGAGAGGGATGGTATGGGTATTGATGATCTGAGAATACCTTGCCTGGCCACGCCAAGTACAATTTGACTTCCAGGCCGCGGACATCTAGGCAAATGTCTAGATGTTACATTTTATCTGCACAAATTATTAAAATGACCGCGACATGAGTAATGGAATGTATGAACACAGCATTTTAGCTGTGTATATGTAGTTGTGTCATCTTAAGCGCAGTTGGAAAGCACTTTTATGTACTTGCAGCACATTTTGATTTCACATCTTTTTTTATATTGTATATTTTCTTCTATTTTTGTTGTTGTTGTGATTTATTTGTTTCATATACTTGGCGTATTTTTTTACTTTTTTTTAAGTTTTTTTATGGGGATCTCACTTCTTTTTACAAAGATAATTCATGTACTTGGCGTAATTTTTTTACTTTTTGTAAGGTATATATACTTGGAATACTCGGAATAGCGCAATGCAGCTCAGCGAGTGTACTTTATTTATTTTTTGATTAAGGATAAATTCTACGTAAGTTTAACAACTACGAAATGAAACCATGCGCCCTGCATTGCTGATCTATATGTATTTTATATGTATAGTACTTTGTGTACAGTACATTCATTCAAAGTAACGAATGAAAATTAACTTTATTTCTCTTCTTCACTTCGCTTCTTCGTCTTCTCCCCTTTTCTCTACATAGGTATATGTATTCCATATCGATTGAATTGATTTGATTTGTGGTTACAGGCTGATTTCAAGTCGTTAGAATTTGTGGTTATGGGTTATGGTTGCAACTCAATGGTACAACGATACATATTTGTAAAAACACGTGGCATCTCAAATTTTGACAACCTACCTTATTTGACACTCGTCAGGTTATAATCTGACTGTAAGCTGTCAAAATTTGGAGTAGATTGCATAGTGAAGATAGCGATTGACGAACGAAACATATACTAGTTTCTTTTGGCTGAAGGTGTACGTGTAACGCGTATACGTATTATGTTTGACGAAATTTGGTTGAAGAAGAAGAAACAGAAGAAGAAGAAAAAATTACCGTTTCCGACTGATCCACGAGACGATATTATGATATCTCTGTCATGCGTGGACAGATTTTATTGAAATTTGGTCTTATTCGAAAGCTTATATGCGGTTTACATAAGAAAAATGTCTTTAAATTTAGAAAATATTGCAGGCGTGATGAGATATTAATGAACTAAGTTTCAGGTTAGGTTGGATTAGCCCGGCGACGAGTAAATGATACCGGTAGCGACAGTCGACATATACAGGGTGTCTTTCCTGTATTTGGCGTCGAGACGCTACCGCGTCTCTAGATTAAGCCGTGGACGGGTTGAAGATTTTCTTCATAATGTATGGGAATGTGATTCCAAGATTTCTTGTTGTTTTTAGTTGACAAAGTATTTGGAGGATACTTATCTTAGATGAGTAATTAATATTTTCCTCGTTCCCTTGAATCACTTGGTTAATAGGAAAGAGTGTGTTAGTAAACGTAGTTCACTGATATCTGTATTCTTCAAATTCTGTGAAAACCTGAGCTTATTAAAGAACGACTCCTCCACGGAAGCCCTTCTAAAATCACTAATTACTACTTCTATGTGAATTTTATCAAATGTCTGGTACAGTGTAGGAAAACTTTCAAGTATTTATTTCTAGTATCTTTAACTTAAGCTTCTGCGGGTACAATTTTGGGGTAGCCTAAAAATATTACATATTCACATTTCTAATAGTGAATCTAATCGATTCTTGTAACTTTCATTGACTGCACTATTATTCCGTAGAACCACGAAGCCTCTTTTCCCAACTGTTCTTCTTTAAAAAACGGTACGTACCAAAGAATATTTTGAATTCTCTTCATATTTATTTAAAAGAGAACTTACTACTACCGGTCAAACATCTGTCTCTTTGTCACACTTGAACTCTGAGAAAGAGCATGTTACATACATAAAAGCAGGCAAGCAACATGCTTTACACGTCACAAAAATAAATTCTTTGCAATTCTTCCATTGTCCCGTCTGCTGTTTGACTGCCGTTAGGCATATTGCATCACGTAGATCGAAGGAACAGAAGATCACTATGGTTTGCCGGTCTTGTTTTCTGCGTGCAAGTCCATGGGAGGAGAGGGCGTAGAAATTGGTCAGGCGTGTGACCGGATTGCGACCAGAGCCCCAAAACCATCCCTCTCTTGCATCCCTCTGGGCGCCGGACGCCTCCCTCGCGGCCGCTTTTAATCCACGTAAATGACTGGCCTATCCCACTGCTGCAAGCGTTGTTTAAAGCCTCGATTTAGGGCTTCTGTGTTCATTCAAGCACCTCTCACGGAAAAAAAGTGCGTTCTCGCTCGTGCACCGCGACCAAACGTTCCTCAAATTGGTAGCCCCCTGAATTTGACAGTTTTCTTCCTTTTTCCCTTTGCCGCTGTTTTCGAAACAGGGAAACGCGAACGGAATGCATGTTTCAGCGGCAACGGACGCGCGAACTCGATACCACCGCGTTCCGTGGTTATTTTATGAGGCTCGGTTAACGTTTCCAGCAGGTGAATTGTTAATCGCGAGGCGCGTGCATCGTTCCCCACGCGACGATTGTAGATCGTTGTTTGATATTTACTTGTAACCGATCTTTGGAGACTAGGGGCCGGTATATGCAGTTTAGGGCAAGGTTTTCCAATTGATTATGACGTTGGAAATTCAATATTTGTTCTGGGAGGATTCAGGAATATGAACTTTTTTTTTTTTTTTTTTTTTTTTTTTTATTAATAATAAAAAGGGAGCCTCATATAACAAAACTCCATTCTACATTTTTCCTCTACTTTTCTATAAGAAATCTCCTTATGCTCTCAATGCCACACCTTACACATTATTATTATTATTATTATTATTATTATTATTATTATTATTATTATTATTACTATTACTCATACTATTACTGCATTGTACTAAAAGTTAATATTACTAAATTATTATTATTATTATATTGATGAGTAATAGTAAAAGTAAATCTAGAGTGAACATTACCTCTATAATCGAAAAATAATAGTTCGATTCAAAACTGTCCATTCACCACATTACTTTCTCTGAACAGATCGTCAAATTTTCCATACCCATCGATAGTCAAATTACTCCACAAATATGCCCTTAAAAATCCTCCCACCACTCCAAACCCTAAACCGTAACACCCACCATGAACAAACTACCACATTAAAAGTGAAGAAAATACACAATATTCCTCAAAGCTCTCGCCCACGCCATTAAGTCATTAAGCCAACTTCTTTTCTGGAAATCAAAACAGGGAGGCAGCAGTTGGAATGCATGGCAGCTTCGAGATCGAAGGGTCGCGAAATGCCTGCAGCGAGCTAATGGTTTCTTTAGTCGCCGATTCTTTGGCAGGCCAAGATGGAGAAACGCGTAGGGTGGCGTTAACAAAAGCACTCGTTAATGTGATTAACGAGCAGGAGAATAGGAACGGAAGGATAGCGACGCGGACGCTATTACGAGCTTTATTAATTGCCGTGCTCGAGTAATTTGCTTCTCGTACGCTGCTGCGGACGAACGGAGAATCCGTGAGATGCTTTACTGCCGAGTCAGCCTGACAGATTCCACCGTTTGTCTTTGCGGCCGGGGGAGAAAGGGGCCCCAAAATTTCAGACATCTTGTATACGCGTCGCGGCGTGCGCGTGGTAAACATTTACCTTACCGCTGGGTACATAGTTTTAATCACAGTGAAACTTTATCAACCATGGACTCGGGGGATCCTTGGAATATTTGAGCTTCGTTATTCATTTGACACTCGAGCTCTGTCGGAGCCGCGGCTGTATAACTGTATTATATTCCGCGGAGTTCTTGTACCAAATCGGCTTCATCTCTTTTACTCCGAGTTTGCTCGATATTTAGTAATTATATCGAGTGCTTCTGGTTTTGATAGCGGTTATGTAGATTTTAATAATATATTATTGACAGGAGTGTAGACCTTTCGAAAGTATTGATTAAACGGAACGGGAGTTAAACTGGTGTACACAAAATTTATTTTCATTTGTATGATGAGTAAATTATTTTAAAAACCTGCTGTCGATACGAGACATTAAGATAATGCATCCCTTTCCATGCAAATATATTAAAAATTAAGTAAATACAAAATTACTCGACAGAATTTGCTAAAATTGTTTTCATCATAGAAATGGAGGTTAATGAGAAAAGATTGTTTAAATTAAACATTGAAACAATGCTATTGATTGATATTAGTTGAGGAATTATGCTTTCAATATCTTGTGCACGTTATTAAAATTATTATTATTATCGACGGGATACCCTTTAGAATACAGAGAAATATAAAAAATTACTAAGGGAGAATAATTGTTCTGATTTCTATGTTCACCATCTTCAATTCTGTACTGTACTGCCCCTCGACACTCAATCAAGTCGTAAATATTAGCAAAAAAATAATTGGAAGACCCTCCTACATGCTTTAAAGAAGAAAATTCAATTGCATTTATTATTCGGTCCCCGAATTCACACCTTTCCATCCGATGGAACAGTCCACCACCCTTAATTCGATACCTGCTCTTGGTCGAGGAATAATATCGTCTGTCAGGGTGTGTTCGAAATTGCATTTATTGCAACAGAATGCACTCAGGCCGTAGGTGCAGCGAAACCGTTTAGGTAGAAGCGTAATTGATTCGGAATTATTGCGTACGACATTCGCCGATGCGCCGACGCAATCGAGTTATGGGGAAAAACTGTGTATCGCAGTTATTCAGGGGAAGGGGGGGGGGTGAAGGTGTACAACGCTCGTGGGGGCGGACGGCGCGCACGGGGCGCACAGGTATTGTTGCGTTCGGTTTATTTAATTATAAAATCGAGGCAAGCACGGTTCGCTATTTCGAATATTGTTTTAACCTTGTTTCACGAGCGCGTTGATTGGCGTCGAAGTGATTTCGCACACTGATCCAACGGCACGCGATATTGCTGACTTTATGTTCTCACGTTTTAGTACGATTATACTGCGTATACTTTGCTTTCGCGCTGATGTTAGTGTTTCTAATCGAATTTTCATGCTGCAATTGATTTTTAGAAGGCGTTTGGAAGAATTCTATACAATGTAATTCTTAATTATATGTCAATAGGTTAGGGGAAATTTGAGCTAGAAGATAAGAAGAATATAAAGTAGTTTGAATGTATATTGTGTAAGCTTCAAAGTCCAAAAAAGTTTAACATAGTAATGAGTAGGTAAATTTAGGCATTGAGAGTAAACACGGACCGACCCACATTTTTTGTGAAGTTGAGTTAGTAGCAATAATGCATTCCAATAGGCCATACTCTTAATCATATAAAATAGGAAAAATTATTTTTGGGTGAGTCCTTTGTTGCTCTCAATGCCCCAATTAAATTATTATAGGTACTTTAGTTATTTTGAATTTTCTTTTACCAATCACTGTACACTTCCTCATACCTCTACGTTGCGTAGATATCACTCGAAAATAAAAGCCTTGACGCCTTCCATTAGTAAATGCAATACAAATCACCCCATACATAAGAAACCTGACAATTATTACCACAGGCTACTTTGTTCAAATATTCTCATTTCCCTCGCCAAATATTTATAATCGTAAGTAGCACTTTAATCCCCAATACAAAGTATTCGCTCGAAAGAATGAAAAGAATGCCCAGACAAGAGGTCTCATTCAAAATCAGTCTCACAAGAAAACACTCACAGTTCACGGTCAAACGAGCCCATCCCCGAAACACTTTCCCTCGACGCGACTTCTCGGCACCCAGAACCGCCTCCTGTCCCCCGGAGCCCCCAACTTTCCTCCTATAAACAGCGCCGATAAAAATCACGAGGAGGTTCCACTGGCGCAGAATCAAGGGTTGTAAGGGGGAATAAGAGACCATAGACGCGAGTAACTTTCGATCCGTTAAATTTATGCGGCCCCGATAAGCAGTCCATGCTTTCTGACGTCCATGCGCGTCCACGGTCATCTAAATGAATTAAATTTTAACACGTTAACGACTACATGTGTACTCTGAGCTTCTCTCGTCGTTGTCCTAGGCAACAACCCCCCGAACGAAGCAGAGCGAGGATCCCTTCTAGCATGGCGGGATCAAAGGATCGCGCGATGGAAAAGGGATACGTGGGAAGGAAAGAAATTATTCTAGATTAATTATGCGCGAGTCGGACCACCCTTTTGGAAGCTGGCGTCTCGTCTTCGCGTGTGCTCTTCTTTTGTTCTTTCGGCTTCCGTGGACGCGGCCGGACGTAACGGGGAACGAGAAGTTAATTTGGCTGGGGATCGGTGCACTGGGTGGAGGGAAGTTAATTATACCGTTGACGGTCTTTTGCGGCAGAGGTGCATTGGACGATCGTGGAAATTTGGAGTATTGGGAGTATCGGGAGGATTTCTGATGGGAGGAGTAGTGTTTATTCTGTTGGGTCACCAGGTTTCTATTGGCGGTGAGGTAGTAGAGGGTGGCAGGAATAAGTGGCGTTTTCCTGATAATGTGTGGAGTGTGACCTGGAAAATATAGATCCAGAAAATTTAATTGTTAGGATCAGAATTACAGTAGTAATGTATGTACTTATTGAATTGTTCCTTTTGAGGTTACAATGGCCTTCTTTTATATAATATACATTGTCCTATTTTAACCTGTTCACCCCTCTTTCGTACCAATTCCAGTAATAATGAATAGAGAATTTTGAAGAAGCGGAATAGTGTTTACACTTTCATTACTGTAATTTCCTGTCAAAAGTATATCTATTCTTATCAAACCATTGAAAGTAGCTCGAAAATCGGAAGAACTATTACTGAAACTACCCTTATAGCAAGAATTTTGAAAAAACGTACTAAAATTATTCCATTACCACAATCAGACACGAAGTTCCATGTTTCTTCCATAATATCAATTTTAAATTAACGCGTATAATTTTGAAGCTCCTGGTTATTCTTGTCTACAGTTCTACACGAGATCCTCAAACTACTTCAGACAACGAAACATGGTAAAATCTCGTGCACCTGCGGCAAGTCCTCGATGGAACGGCCCGACGAATATACATTTCGTTTAATCATCGTTCGTCGAAACATTTGGCTTGAGGGGCGCGAGCGTGCGCACCAATCAGTGTGCCAGATATACCATTTAATTGCCGCGATGACAGAACTATATCGAGAAATTAATTATCATCGGTCGCCACGCGTATTTTCATTTGACCAAAAATCCTCGTAATACGGGCGGAATCGGGCAGTGGGAAAAATTCGGGATTTATCCATGCGCGATACGTTTCATCGACGTATTTCATCCATATTGCCGCGCGATGCGCGCAGACCGCCGCTGTTCGCCCTCTGTTCGGGTGCGTGAAACTGATCTAAATGGACGGTGTTTCGCGATAAATCTGAACGTGTTACGCGCAACGAGGCATTTCCGTAATATAAAATTTATAACGTTTTAATGCATGGAAAAGTATTTTCCAGCTCGTGAAATTTCACGTTTTCACGGGGACGGGCGACCGAACCTGGTGATTTCAGTTAAATGAAAATAAAAATGCAGGGAGAATTGAGATATTTAAGCACACTGAAAAAATGGACTATTAAATTTTTCAGATTCCACTTGTCCAACACACTAATGATTCTTTTTGCAACCCATGTTAATAAATAATAAACTATTTCTTGCTCGTTGAGGAAACATATTATTACATATGTGTACTTGATTACATCTTTTAAATAATATTCCTGCTGTAGCCTTTAGGGTTGTCAGGAACAAGGATATATTCTGTACAGACAAAATTTATTCGGATCAGGAAGGAATACATGGTTTGGTAGGACGGGGCTACAAATTTCGAAAGACAGACTTTATGTCTCGTTGAGTTTATACAAATTTCAAAATTCTATTGTGCAGACGGCACTTGGCTTTATTCTAATGAGGCGTCCAGGAGTTACTCTGTACTCTCCCGTTCGGTTGGCGTCCAGGTATTATCGCCGAACTCTCCATACCGAACGGGCGTCCAGGAATATTCTCTCCCGTACTCTCCTCTCTCAACGATCGGGTAATTAAGAAAGGGGCTTTGTACTTTCGTGACTCTACTCTACTGAGGCGTCCAGGAGTTACTCTGTACTCTCCCGTTCAGTTGGCGTCCAGGTATTGTCGCCGAACTCTCCATACTGAACGGGCGTCCAGGAATATTCTCCCGTACTCTCCTCTCTATTCTACTGAGGCGTCCAGGAGTTCCATCTGTACTCTCCCGTTCGGTTGGCGTCCAGATATTATCGCCGAACTCTCCATACCGAACGGGCGTCCAGGAATATTCTCCCGTACTCTCCTCTTTCTAATGAGATGCTCTGTACTCTCTCGACCGATGGGCGTCCAGGTATTATCGCCGTACTCTCCACATCGGTCGAGCGTCCAGGAACAGACTCTAGTGTGAAACCCTCCAGCAGGCGTCCAGGTATTATCGCCGAACTCTCCTGCCGGAGTCCCTAAGCTGTCCGAGAGCGGCCGTGTGTGTACCTCGTCCTCTCTCTCAGATCAGCTAAGAAGAAAAATGCCTTTGCGGGCCTCTAATTTATACCCAATCGTTGCTATCCGCGGCCGCAGAAATCAACAGACGCGTCGTTAAGCGCGGGTCTCGCGAGCCGCGGCTTCCGCGCCCGCACGTCTCTCCTCACGGGCGGCCTACAAGCGTGTTCGAGAAACGTCTCGATGATCAGGGTTTCTCAAAGCTCATTTTCTGCATGCTACACTGCTAGTTTTTAAATAACAAAATACAGATATTAATTCTCAAATAATCACAGGCATTCACTATCACATTTTCGTGTATTATAAAGTGATTCCTTCTTGCTAAAAATTTCCTACAAGTACCTACTCTACGCACTCGCGCTCGTTCACATAAAAATTCAACCCATCTGAGATATTGAACGCGTCAAGCTCTTTCTACAAACAAACAAAAACAGCTCAATTCCTCATCCCTTTTCACCTCCAACCCCTTCAACCAGATTTTTGCACGAGTCTGTACATTCCACTGAACTTCGAATCGACGGTAAACAATTCCACTTCGATCCACTCGATTTTTCCACGACCCCTCCGCGCGACAATAGATACATCCCCAATATCATCGACAGACTCTTCCCCAGCCGCGTCCTAAGCGGGACGCAATCGTAGAAAAATCTCGCCCGACGGCGAAACAACGGGGGTGTGCCGCGGCCGGCGGGCCGATAATTACAGCTAAACCGTCTGTTCCATCGGCAAAAACGTTTACCGCGGGGGCGGGGAGGGTGGGGGTGGAGAGGGATCGTCTGGTGAGGGCGAGGAAACGTTACTTTCCGAAGCGAGATAGCGGTCAGGGGCGCGCGGGGGGGGGGGAAGGATGCTAGGGGGGTACACCGGGGGGTGGCGGACGGTTGCTTCGGAATTTAATCTAAAGTAGAATCACACTCCCGCGGGAGGAGCTCGCTTACACTTTATTTTATTTCGCTTTATACCTTTTTGCGCGGCTGGAATGGTAGTTCCTCTGTATAATATCCCTTCGCTGCACGTATAGTATCCGCGACCGCGCACAGCGACGCAGTTTCGCCGGGATGCACTTAAGCGAGCGTTGTCACGCCCGTTTCGCGACGTTCTTCGCGGTCCGTGATGGCTTGACATTGAGAGGCTTTAAAGGGGGTTGTAAAATGAGATGATTTTAAAGGGATGCATTGAGGCGGAATCGTGGGTATTAAAGTTTAGGGATGACGTAGATTTGTTGCTGATTTCGAAGATGGTTCTGGAGGCTTACGTAATTTCATGGAGGGTGGGGGGGGGGGGGGGTATAGTGTACATATGTATTAGTGTCGCATATGGCTGAATTTAATTTAGCGAGGTTTTAGTTTGGAGTGTATTTTGATAATTCATTCCACAGTTTCAATTTTGTCATGTTTAGATAGAGTTTCATTTTTGGAATCTATAATCCTTGAATTTTTAAACACACAACTTGCAGGGCTTCGTACACTGAAGATTTTGGAAGATCGTAAGGCAACTGTACTGACAATTCATTAAGAATTATCTTCGGTTACTCCTTGCTGATTAATGTCTTACAATCCAGTAAACTATTCAGTGGAGGATTTGTCGTGGGTAGAAGAAGCACGATGGACTCTTGAAAGCAGTAGAGGGTGAAAACAGCAGCACTCTAGAGTGCCATAAATCAAGACAACAGGATCATATTTCCTGTACATTTCTTGAATATCAGCATATTAAGAGTTTCACACTAAATCTAGGCAAACGTTCAGTCCTGCCCTGTGTAATATACTGCGAATACTGCGAATACTGCGAATAAGTACTTACCAGCTTCCACTCTCAAAGGTATCCCTTTACGTATCACTCAGCTGTGCTGTAAGTACCTACCCCGCTATATTCCTCCAACACCTCAAGCTTCTTCCTTCAAACGCACTACGTACAATCTCCACTAATTATAAGACACACCAACGAACGGAACATCTTCATTTACTCCAACATTTAATCTCACACCACAGGAGAAAGCATATATATATACAGTAGGCCATCAAGAACGCACTGAAACCTTCCACAAAATGCATCGTTTGAAAATATCAGCAACATCTCAACCACTCGTCTTTCACTCGCACCAACCGCAACCGCGCCACTCCTTTGCAACTATTACATTCGTTCTCGTCGTCTGCGATAAAGAAGCGACGACGGAAGGGTGCAGCAAGCATCTGCATAGAAAAGTGCATAGAGACGGTGCGCGTCGACACGCGTGCACTGTCTAAGCAAACACGCGACGGTGGAGACGCGAACACGCTGCCGGAAGTTTCGGGGACAAATGGATACGCAGACAAAGAGCACCGGTGAACGCGTTACACGGCGTTGAATAACGAAACACACGGGGGAGGCGGCACGTGCCTGCTCCATCGTTCTTCCTGACAGCTCTATCTTGCGCTTATCCGACGAATCCACCTTCCGTCTACCGCGGGGATGCAGCCCCGACCTTCTGCCTTATGAACCATTACTCCCACGGAATACCGAAATCTTTCGCAAGGGGGTGGCTCGATTCTCGGTGTAGTTTTCCCGGAGATCGCGATGCCGATCCACGAGGAAAAATCGTGGCTCGTTGGATCTTTGATGCCCTGCATACGTGACGGGGGATGAAAACGTAACGAGCTGGAACCGTGGCGTTTCTGGAATTTATGGGGCTGACTTCGACAAATTATACAGTGTTATGTTACGTTTTTGAGGGATATTGTTGGTCCAGGGGGTGATGGCTGACATTCTTTGTTTATGTTTTACGTAATGTAGAGATTGCTTCTTTGGGGGTAATAAAGGTTAATTGTGCCTTGCGCTTAACGAAGCTTTGTGTTTTAAGCGAAGATGCATAACTTTTAGCTGTGAAATTTGTAAGAGAACAAATATTAAGATATGTGGCGTGAAAATAGTGAAATTATTTTAAATCATTTTTAATTTGGATAGTGTTTAATGGGTTGTCCGTTAACCCTCTAGGGACGACTGGGACTCCAGAGTCCCATTCAGATTAACACATTTTTATTTACGTTCCATCAATAAGATCGAGATTTGATAGGTATAGTGACCTTTAGTAGGCAGAGAAGAAACTGTTGTACCATCAGAACCCGAAATTAAACTTTTTTTTGTTATATTGTTATAAACAAATTAAAAAAAAAACTAACGAGTAGTTTCCAAATCCGAAGTATAAAATAGACTATTTTAACGCTCAAAAAAATTCTACGTTAAGTTTAAAACATCCCCGTCCCTAGAGGGTTAAAGTGAAGGCTACATAGTTGCCGCATTGGTGGGTAGTTTATTGAGAAAATCGAAGATTATCTTCGGATTTTGACGAGAAGCAAGATAGGAAGTGTTGCATAAAATCATCAAGTCAGGAAGTGGCCCCTTTATTTATCTTTGCTCAAGCCCTATGCCATTCTTCCTGCGCAATCTATTCCATGCAATTTTAACTGAAGATTTCCTGATGTTTGCGTTCAATTTCGTCGAATCTTACGCGTTACAGCTGAGTGCATCCCAATGTCCCGTTTCACGCGCGAAAATATTTGCACTAAAAGATGCTGGAATTTGCTTAGCTCAGCTACGAGTTCTTTCTCAAATTCTCCGTCACATAGCTACCCCTTTCTTCACCTTAACGATCGATACAGCCAGTCCTCTTCTCACATAAACACGGATACTACTACTGACCTCGCTGCAACTAATAAAATGACATTTACAAACCAGCATCAATCAAGTGCAGTAACAGTAGCCCACGGTATTTTTCAGCGATTTTTTTATTACAAACCTGCTTGACCATGTGTATTATCCAACTTCAATAAATTACGATATAACAGTTATTCCACAGAAGAGGGGTTCGGTTCGTTTGCCTTGTAACATCAGAGAACGATAGAGAGCATTGTTAACTTAATCGTGTTTGCATTATGCTCGCTCGGGGCTGCATTCTAAACATGCAGAGTGGGATTTTCAATTTTACACGGAACACAGCCTGGAACAGTCTCTTATCTTGCGGGTTTCGAGGTTATCAAGGAACAGCTAGGACGAGAATAGAACCGTGGCTTTATTCAAGGTGTAATCATCGGGTTATTTTATCTCTGGAACGTTTTCGCTCGCAGGCATCCGCCAATTAGGGAAGGTAACTTCCCTACTGTCTTTCGCTTATCGTTAGAATCTTATCTGCGCGCAATAAAACCGGCAAGTATCGACGTTTTGAATCAGAGGTTTCCATCTCTCCCATCCAATAACGAGGCAAAGAATTCAGCGTGACTGTGTGCTGCGAAATTGCTTTTTTACCCAAGACCGTGCAATACCTACTTTGTCATGATACAGAGACTTTATGTCTTTGTTCGATTGAAGTCACTTTATGAACAGGGTGTTTCTTAATATAAGGTGGATATTTTAGTGGCAGATTATGGGTGTGGAAATAATGGGAAGAATTCGGTGGCACTGGGGCTTGGGAATTGCAAGCTCAAGTAGTTAATAGAATTTATGCAAAATAATAATGCGTTATGGTTCAAATTCTGTGTTGATGATTCATTCGTTTTTTCGTTTCGAGGAAGGTAATGAAAGTGGTATATGCTTGGAGGGTTGTTTTCAGAATAATTAAGTTATTTTCATTTTAGGAAGTAGGGACTCTGCACTGTGTCTGAAATCTGAATGTGATTATTCAATGTTTACACATTTTTCTATTTAAACCATATTTTTTCTACATTTTCTAGAGAAGCACACTAGAAATCTACTCGCATATTATTTGAAATTTATTGCATAATACACAAATTATTCCTCTGCTACATTTCTTATATATCTTTTTAATTTTTTAAATGCTGCTTCCATAGGCGCGGAATCTTTCCACTTTTTAAACAATTCTCATTCAATCCTATTTTGACCTATCTCGTACATAAAACCTCCACGAACTAAGATATTATCGGACACCCTTCAAAATTATTACAGAATTGATCCAATTTCTCCTTAACAATACTCGGTCTCGCCAACAGGTGACATCCTGCGGCTAAACCAAGATGCCCACAATCACGAGCAAAGATCCCATCCTCCCCCACCCCATTCAGTTCGATTCGATGGCCAGCCTCGAGTAGTCCTTCAGAAGCAGTTCGAGCAACCCTCCGCTAAACCCTCTACGTGGACACTCGATGAAGTATCGACCCCCTGATAGCCCTCCAGGTCAATTATTCGCCGTAACGGGAGCCGATCCGAATACGTGTCTCACCCTGAGCTCCCACCCTCCCCCCGTCATCCCTTTTTCGTATTCCTTGAGGCGGCAGACGTAACGCGATACTTACGGCTTCCGAAAAGTCGCCGCTTCTCTGGGATTCCGTGACAAAGGAGAGCGGAGAATATGTGTACGTGTTTCTCGGTCGACGGGGGCAAAGGGACGGGCGCGATGGAGACCGGTGAAACCCAAGATGGCGCCATAGAGACGTGTCGCGGCGAGTTATGAAACAAAAGGGTGGCGAGAGTCGCTGCGAGGGCCTGCTTGCGAGATACAGAGCCGTCGCTGAGCGTCGTCGGCGACGGAATCTTAGGGTGGATTTCCATTTCAAATGCGCTGATACGGGAACAGGGACGGGTACACCCACTCCCTGTTACTATTTACTCGCGCTCGAACCGGGATCCAGCCGCTTCGCTTGCCATCCCTAGGCCTGATAGCCAGCCGCCACCCCCCCCCCCCCCCCTTACCCTCTGCCGCCGCTCTTTCCCTTTCGTTGGCTCGTTCTACTTCGATGCAGCGGAAGGAGAATGCAATTCGACGTAATGAAATGCTTCACCTTCCGGCTCGGACGCGTCGACGAGACGAGACAGTTTTCAGGGGACCCTTAATGGCCGCCGAGCTGATTAGAGGGGTGCCGCTGAGGGATTTTATTTAGAACACGTGCTTATTTGGGCTCGTGCTTCTGGAGTTCATCGGGATGCTCGAGGAAGGCGGGTGGAGTTTATTCGCGCGATGTCGATTTCTGTTATTGTAGGGCAAGGTAATTAGTCCTGTAACGTTTGAGTTTTAGTGTAACTTGGGAAGTGTCTCAAGTGGGTTCGTCTAATTTTCACTTGAGTTTGCAGGATGATGGAAATTTGTGTGTATAATAGAGCAATATAAGTACAGATATGCAATGATTTATCTGGTAGTTTTAACTATTATTTATTACATTCCTTTTCTTATATTGTCGAGCAGTATACAACCCATTAATAATTCTGAAATATTTTGTTAAGAATTAGAAATAATAATAAATTCTGTAGAAGGGACATCATCTCACAACTTCAAAACAACTAATCATCTACTTGCACTACTTTAATGAGATCAACTGTGAGAAACAGAAACTATAATAATTAAATCACCAACTACCAGCACACAGCAGGGATTTCCGCTAGTATACTTAGGCCACAAAAGTAGATCAGAATGAAAGGACACTTTCTACTCTTCCCCAGCAACTTTATCTTAATCCCCAAAAGATAATCCATAATCCTATAAACACAGTGCAAGGATTCCACGCACAAACACCTCTCGGCCTCCCCTAAAACATCCCGATACCAAATCTTCCCCTTAGATCCATTGAAAAGAAAACTCGAGGGGGTGAGTGACAACAATGGCCCCGCTGAATAAGCCTTCAACTTCCCTGGAATATCTCCATGACAGTGCTCTTCCGAAACCTCATTAATCCACTGAAATCAATACCCCTCCCCGGAGTGGCTGACCCTTATCGAGTCGAACCATCAAATATTCGAAACACCGAGGTCCACGTTAAAACCGTCGCGCAATGATCGCGAGTATGAAGGAAACAGGAAACATATACCTACCAAGTACAACGCCAACACTCTTATCAACCAATTCCATTACGAAGATTACATCATCCACTCGTCCCGTTCGAGGGGGGTGGCTTCCCCAGACGATCGGCGGCGGCCTGTTCACCGACAGGGGTGTAATCCCCCAGTTTTCGCGGTGCAGCTTTTATTCGACCACGTGCAACTCGGTGGCTCGTCCTGTCCCACGTTAATTAGTTCGAGACGGTCGAGCCGGGTGAACGCTGTTTGCCTTACCCTTCTTCCTGCGCGTAGGACTATCCAGCCGCAGGGGTTGACTCGCGCAGGGGCTGTTGTTCCATCGTTCCTCCACCTGGCCAGCCCTCTTCCACCCTTTTTCACGGCCTGGCTTTCGTAGGAGTCGGTTAGCGCCATGGGGCGCGTTCCTCCCCGAATCGTGGCCACAGATGCGGAAAACTATCCACCCCCGCTCGAGGAGAGAGGCAACTTCCGCGGCTCCCCGAGCCGAGAACCGAGCATGTTCCTCATCTCCTCGCCAGGGGGGGGGGGAGGGTTGCTGCCGCCCCTATCCCTTTCTAATCGAGGGATGAAGGGATGCCACGGTGATCTGAGCAGGAATCAAATAGGCGAGGGGTAAATTGATGTCGCTTGTTGGTTGGGCTCCGTGATTGATGCTTGTCGATAATATAATCGGATCTGGATTACTTTATTCGAGGCCTGCTTAAGTAGAGATTATTCTCAATTTATAGAGATTATTCTTCGTTTTGTTCGTTGGTTTGTTTCCTGCTTGACATAGTTTGATAGGTTTTAAGGAATCTTGCTTTCACATTTTGCTTCACGTGGTGCAAGGGATGCAGTTTGATGGTAGTGAATCGGTTTATGGAAAAATTGTTTTTTTTTCTGTAGTTGTAAGGAATTTCTGTATATTCTGTTTTGTATATAATTATGTACATTGTATCTGTGTAATGTAACTTTTCGTTGGGGGGTATTGGAACTTCAAATTTCCGTCAGAAATTAATTATATATTTTATTCGGAAGTACCAGTCTTCGTTCTTGTAACAATATACAGATGTAAAGTATATTAAAAACAACGAGTGCTTTTCGAAATTTTATACAACACAAAATTTATTTAATTACTGTGCTACATTATTTTCCTAAAGAAGAGCACGTGTTACATTTTTGTTCAAAATGTAGTATTTCCGAGAGCTCTTATGTATTTTTTACGATGCATATTGTGCTCTCGTTTCAAGTCATAAGCCCGCTCTATTCCCCCCTGTGTTTCCCCTTCGTTTCGGGATGTTCGGCCCGAAATTACAGGCGTAAGTGATTACAGCTAATGACAGGCTGTGTACACACGGATCGGAAGCCATTTCGAGTCTTCGAGAAATCCAATTACGGTGCTGGAGTGCCATGAGACTGGTAATTTCTTGCCTTAATGGTGTAATGAAGGGATTCGGAAATCCCTACGCTTTTCATAGGTCAACTGTAATGTCAATCCGATTTAAGCGCGAATCAATTACTGACGGGACATTTCGAGCATCCCTCTCGATCAATGGGTACTCCACGTTTGATACATAAATGATTGCAGAGAAGAATTGCGATAAAAATCCAGCAACGACGGTCAGATTCATTTCACATTAATTGCATTACTGCTACCAATTAATCAGCGACGACTGACGGATACAGAGTGCACATTAATGGGTAATTGGGACCATTATTTCAGTTCTGCTTCAGTCTCGATTTTATTTCGAACACGCAGTACTGGATCCTGCGAACATATTTCAAAATATTTTTTCCTATCTATGAATATTGTGAAACAGTATCAATAATAGATATATAAATTTTACGCTAAAAATAACATCACTCGTGATATTCATTCAATTATAAAGAACACTTATGCTTTCTAAAATAATAGGTAGGTACATCTCACAAAATATTCAAACTTCCCACCTATAATATAATATATAAAAATTACACTAACCGTGACATTTATATTAAATTTAGATCCACACACGATGCGAATTACCTGCATAAAAGCTCACATCTAAAGAGAACAGAAAATTATCAATTTCACCCCTGGTTCTCTAAAATTCTCTGATTTATTTTTCTACTTTCTGACAGCCGGATCCCCCCTTCTCAGCATAAACTCTTCCTCCAGCATTTGCATTCGATGTCGCAGCCTCCAGTTTCGCGTTCCTCCTCCTTTTATGTTTCGAGAAGTCAATTAAAACGTTCCCGACTATCGCTACTTTGCAGCCAGGCGCTATGGCGGAGACTTGCATTCCGGCTGATTCGTTAATTAAGTGTCCCAGAGACGTTTCGTGTTTACGCGTCGTTCGGGACCCCTGCATTTCGTTCTCCCCGTTTTGCTTACCTCGTCTCCGCCCGCCATCAGACAGTCGCGTAATTTTGTTTGTCTTCGACTTTAGTTTTCGCGAGGGGTAAAGCCCTTTCGAATTCGATCTTAATTAGTGGCACCAGGGACCACATCAAACGGGGCGGGGAAGTGGGATTACCCTAACGATGGAAAAACTGTTTGACTTGCTGTTCGATAGGAAACGTTTCGACGCACCTGTCTGCGTGATACTCCTTGGCAATGATAAACGATGCTGTAAGCTAGGAATATGGGTAATCTTATGTTTTACTGGTTTGTCAATGGTATTTTGAAACTTGTGGTTAAGTGAGTTCTGTAGAATCAGAGTGATGCATGCGTTGAGGGGTGAAAAGTTGTTATATCGTATTTTTTAAATAAAGTAAATTCGAGGTAGGTACCCAAGATTTATTCTCTTTGCAGGAAATGTTCATGGTTGGTATTGAATCATTTTTATGTCTGATCTTCTGCGAATTCTCTCAAATTGTTGTTCTTGAATATGCCAATCTTTTTACGATTCAGTGGGAGCTACCTACCTACGATGTTTTATGTAATGTATAATGAAAGTTGTGGTACACGAGACTTCCGCTACGAACTTCAGGCCATCCACTTTATCGAGTGAATTTGAATAATCCTTTGAAATACGATCTTCTGAGAATTATAGTTTCATGGAGGCACGTGTTGTCACCTAATTGACAGTACTTGCCATCGAGACACTAGCTCCTCCATGGAACTTGCTTCACTTTGTGCAGTTATGCAATAGTTTCGCTCTATTTATCCTCAATCTAATTTACGTGGGATTACATTAATTAAATTCGAAGATGCTAAGAGGATAGCGAAGGTAGACTCCTTTCAAGATTAATGACTAATCCTCTTAAACAGTTCCTGAACTATGCGCGCCCAAGCATTGAATATTGCACGTGTACCTTAAACACGAATACTTCGACTAGAGGGATTGCACGCTGCACAGCCATGTTAATTATCATTTCTTGAGAATGCTCCTCCTGCTGCAGAACAATACGTTTGTGTCTTAAAACACAATATTATGGATTTCATCGTGCAAGCTCAACATTAGAATATTTTCCTCTGAGTTTGATACCATGTAATCTACAAAATATTCTACAAATCCCACAACTGAGTGGGAAAATAACATATCAGATCAAAACTTCATAATCGAAACTCGGCAATTTTATTTTACTAATTCATAAATACGGTAATAAAACGAAGAAGTTTGCCAATTCATAAATGTACAAGCATCTCCGAAGACAGCTGTTGTTGCACCAAAGGCATCGATTCATTAAAATACAACGTGAAATTCTGCCAAGGGAGCGAAAAAGAGAAGGGAACCAGCTCTCAGGGCAATCGACCAAGAGCTTCCAAGGATGTCCTATTTTGAATACGCTCCTTTTTCCAATCGACGGCACAAGATCGTTCAATTTGCAACAAAGTGGCAAGAACGGCAGAGGGAGAGACGTTACAATAGTCTGCTAGTCAAACCGAATGGACAATTTCGAATCAAAGAGGGCGGAAGGAAAGAATTGCAAGACCGAAGGCGGCCGCAAGCAGCCAATATTGAACCACTGTGGATAAACAGAAGTCGCCTTCTATTTTCTCGTTTGATACCCCCGGCTTATCGATAAACACGAAATCCATGATACAGGAGACTGGGGTACATACCCAATGGGGGGTAAACAAGTTATGGAAACTGAATCCACTTGGAATATTCGAGGAAAAACTAAAGAAGTTCCACTTTTTCTTACAGGGAGAGTGCACAATTTATTGTTCGGCTCATCGATTTGGTTCAAATTGTGTCAAATTGTTCAACATTTAAGTTGCAGTGGTAACAGAGGTTTTAATAATTTCGAATTAGTTTTACTATAACTTATAAAGGAACTCAAACTCGATTTTCCCCAAAAATTGTGAATAATGCACCCTATGCATTTTAATAGATTATTATAAACGATGTAGAGTAATTATATACAGTAGAAGCTCGTGCACTCCTCCTGTTAAACTTTCTTTAATCTTCTTTTAATCGAGTACAAGGATGTCTAAAGAAATTCGTTTATTGAACGAACTCTACGCAGGACAGGTCGAAGATTTTCGGTTTTGTTAGAGGTTACACAATTGCTCGTAGGCGTGTCCCATAAGGAAGAAGAATTGCCGCGTCGTTTAATGACAAATTCGTGCGTAAGACAGGAAGGAAATTCGATGGAACGACGCCGAACAGCCGAATTGATGGCCAGTAGGTACTTTAGTGGATCCTCGGGCGCAAAAATTTATGCTGCGCATTGAAAGCCCTGTACTTGTCTCTTCAGGGGAAAACACGGTACACCCTGGACATCAAGTATTCAATGACGACCCCAGCTTTACAGACACCTGCGTTCTCTTACTTACGACGCTTTAAATTTGCTTGTTTTCGACTCTACCTTATGTGGATGTAAGCTTCTTCATTTTCTCCCTTGTAACTTGGGAGGAAATTATCATATAGTTAGGAAACATTAGGATGCGATTGTATTGCCCTTTTGTATCAGAATTAAATAAATAGTATGTTCCTTATAATGAGACATTGGTAATTGTTAAATTTATACAATACTTATATAATGTTCAATTTTGTGATCATACTATTCTTCGATTTCTCTTTCTGCAATATTTCACTTATACATTAAGGGGAACAATAACCAAGCATGGTTTAAAAAATCAAACTTTTACTCTTTTTAGTTTTAAATTTATTCAAAGTTCAACTGTTTAAGAACGTATCTCGAAATCTTCGCTTCAGAATTCCAAACGTGATCAAAGCATTCAAAGCTACACAACGTTACCCCCATTCTAATCCTGGATCCATAAAAACCACCCCACTAATGGGTAAAACGAGTCTAAAAAGTAAGTCTCCCACTTCTCACAGCCCTGAAATACGCAGGTCACCAGGAAAGTCAAACCTCGGACGCGTTGAAAAGCTTAACGTTACCGATGAAGTTCTTTCAGGGACTCGTTCCTAAAGGAAGAAGTTGCGTGCTGTCCAGTCGAGGACATCTGGGTGTCCAAGCTTGGAGCAAGACACGGGCGCTCCAGGGATATCAAATATTCAGCCGCGCTCCTCCCTTTTATAGGCCCGCTCTTCCCTCCATTTACGGCGTCTTAAATTCCTCTTGCGCATTTTTTACGGGTCGCCAAGTCACGTGCAACGCTATGTTTTACGTGACCATTCCGCAAAGTCACGGGAACGGCCAGCGGGGCGGGGAGGGTGGGCTTAAGCACTGCCTCCTGGATGAATATGTTTATGATCTTGGCTCGAGGAACACCGGAAGCCCCCGCGGAGGAGAGAAACTGACAAAACCGTGCCGCTTACCCTTGACTCGTTACTCTTTCATATTTATTCTCTCGCGTACGGCAAGGGGTGTTAGGGGGTGTCATTCGAGAAAAAACGACAGGACGGTGCAGGCTCCGCGAATTTTTTCAACTCGCCTCGCTGCTCCGTGCCTGAATTCTGGAATGCAGAGGGGTAATTAAGCGTTGTAAATGCCCTTGATGGTTGGATTTGAAAAGGAAATGTGGCTGTTTTACAGAAACACGTACTTTGGGCGTGATTCCGCGTGCAGGGACAACGATTTTTTTCTGGGAGAATGATGTACTTGTGGAGTTTTAGATTGTGGAAATTACTTTTTCTTTGGTGATGATGTTGTAGGGTTGTAGGAGTTTAGAGGAAACGATATTTAATATATGTATGACATATGTATACCTATTTTAATATTCTTTTAATGGGCCTTAAAGTGACAGAGTCTTGTGCTTAAATATCAAAGATAAATACAGTTACATACACACTGTATAAAGGTTTGTGTTTTACTGACGAAACTATATCGTTAGTGTCCTCATAGAGAGAATTTGCTATTTCGATATGCAGTGGTGTAGACATCTGATCACAGTCTCCCTTATTCCTGAGCGTTTCACTTGCACAAAGACTATTGAATTTCTCTCAAGAGATGTCGTTGGAACAGAATGTTTTGTAATCGGATGAAACTTCATGCTCCCTGAGAGAACTTTATTCGTTTTATGTAGATAGATGGTAAGGGACTAACATGCGGAAAGTGCTGGTAAGAGTAATCAAGAATAATATCACAATAACGTTTACAAAGTGATTTTTCCAAAGTTCCGCATCTGTTGCATGATACTTTAAGTAAGTAGGTACAACAGGTGCTTCGAAGCTGAAATCACTCGTACGATTAACCAGTGCCATTTTCCTTAATCAATTCTCAAACACTGTGATACAGAACCTTAAACAACATTTAACATGGCAAAAATCTCCTGGAATTTTTTCATAACTTCAACTTTTTATTACTCTCTTTTACTCCAACACCAAATTAGCAACTCACACTTTTCCATTCCACAAAACTCAAGAGTCCTCGTAAAAAACACTCTAAGTGCCGAAACTCAAATTTTTCAGCAGACAGAGAAAACGTCCCTGACTTCAAATTATTTACGAAATTTCATTTGTTTTGATTGCCAAATATGCTCAAGTATACAATAACCCAAACAAGTCACAAAATTTTCTATTTTTTACATTAATATATTCCAAATTCATGAAAAAGCGAAGTGTACTTGTAGAATACCCTGTATGTGCCACCTTTAAGTTGTAAAAAAACTGAATGTACCATTCATTTACCTATCCCTTAATTGGCAGTTACAGTGTTTTCTCCAATGACTCTTCAACACTAGAAAAACTATACACAGAGTTCGTTGGCTGTAAAAGTAGCCGGTCTCATAAAATCGAATGACCCACGGTGACGCGAATTTTTTTAACGTTTACCACGCGTGTTGCGCGATAGCATTGTCGATACCGCACCCCCGAACGCACCGATGTTTCGACAAACAGCTACAGGACTACACCTAATCCAATGAACCGTGTCCCGGCGGAAATGCCGTCGTATTTTCCCAGCAAGTTGTCCCGTGGCGGCGCGGCTCTTCTTTGTGTCGATGGCACGAGACCGGAAGCACGGACGCCGTGAGCTTTTCCCAAGCACGGCCGACTGTCTGGTCGGCTGCCATAGATCCGCTGTTGGTGTTTACGTTGCGCGTTAAACCCCTCGCGCCCGTGCATTAAACCCAAACCCAGCGAAGCCGCACATCGCTAGGCTAAAGCCCCATAAGCATCGTTACGCCGCGTTACACCCCCCCCCCCCCCCCCGCCCCTCCTGCCGCGCGGCTGTCAAAATTACTGACACCTACATGCGCGTCCCCCGTCCCCTGGACATTTATCTGTACCTGCGCTGCCGATGCGCAACACTCATTTCCGCTCGGGGGATAATGACGTAAATTGACCCCATAGGTAGGGGATACGGTCACTTTTCGGGGGTCCTCCTTTTCAGTGGGTGGTCGGTACGTGAAGTATAATCGATATTGGTATTGAACTTGAGCTACGAAATGGTTTTGTCGCGGGGAATCTAAATTACTGTGAAATTGGTTAGAGTTAAATGTGTAGGGTGAGGTTGGGAGTTTTTTAAGTTTGGAGTATTTTTCTTGGGTATTGGATAGGTAGAATCTAATCGATATTGGTATTGCACTTGAATGATGAAACGACTTGAGGGTTGGAATTCTAAAGGTAAGGTGTGGTTGAGGACGAAAAATCGACTAAGCTCTCTTTTCTGTGAATACGTTATGATAATAATAATAAAACAACTTTATTACCATTTGCAAAATAAAGGAATGGCGAACGAGTGGCGAAATAGGCTCGTCGTAGCTGCTGTTAGGCCTGACCTGAGAAAGAAAGGGAGAGAGAATGACGAAAAGAATGAAAGGGGTGGTAACGGCAGAAAATATATTAAAAAATATTCAAAGAAAACATGGCACTACGAACGATTAGCGACTGCAGTAATGCAAAGCACTGCGCATACTACTCAACATCTTTGCACCCTCATTAAATCCCAAGAATATTTAATCTGTGCGAACGTCGGTTGTATCATGTTATTTGAAGACTAAACGACGGAAGTCTCTTCCTAAAGGCATCCTAAACGTACGAGGACCAAGGAACCACCTCGTGCACGCACACATAGATACACCCCACGCTTGCTACGTCTCCCTCCCGGTTCTGTACAGATCAACATGCACAGACGGTCGGGTGCACACAGCCAGGTTGAAATATCTATGCAGATGTACGCGTAAACGAGATTCACCATGCGGAGCTTTACGTATGGCGAGGGATTACGATATTGTACGGCTGAGATACGATGGCGGAACGCATAGATAGCTCGCCTTCCCTTTGTCTGCGCGATACCACCCTCTTCTGTGCCGCCTATGGCCCCGGCTCCGCGCCCCTTTCTTTCGACCCTCTCGATTTCGGCGCACCTTTCCGCGCTACCGCTCGCTACCGGCGTTTACCTCTTCTTCTCACCTTCGACCTCTGCGCCGCCACTCGATCCTCGACCTTGCCCAGCTACCCGATTCAGCTCGCCTTCCCTCGACACGGTTCTCGGGCCGAGAGTTAATTCGCGGCGCGGCGCGTAGTTCAGCCAGGGTCTGACGAAGCCAGGAATGGTAAGTAGCTGTCGCCGAGTCGGCGTGTATGTTAATGCGGGGGGCGCAAAGATCTCGCGGCTTCACGGGCCGCCTCTGATCTCGGGGCTCTGTGTTGGTGGATCTCTGGAGCGCAGACAGCGTCAGCCAACCAGGATGCACAGTCGATTTAATTCCCATGGAGTGATTAATGTACAGAGTGGATCTAGGGGGACGCGTGAATACTTCCATATGGGAACCTGTAGGTAATTTTGAATGCAGAAGGTAGTGCCGATGTGGGACTGATACTCAATGGTTAGTGGGATATGGGGATATCTTGATAGTTGGTTTAAGATTTAAGATGATCAATAACTGAATTCGGGGGAATAGTTCTATGGAAAGATATAGAATATTAATCTTTGGGAAAATAATGGTTGCTAACAAGCAAAGGAGGCCCACCCGCAACTATAATGCTGTCATTTAATTTTTATAAGAAATAAATGAAATTTTCACATTATTGCTCGTGAATTTATTCAAATTATTACATCCATTATATTTTCAAGCTCCTAAAAGGCCATTAACATTTTTAACATATTGTCTGATGTTTCAGGGGGCCCACAGGGGCTTTTATTCCTTTTTGTTTTAATTTCTGTGACATTTCTCGAGTCGTAAGCCGGTGTGCTGAACGTAAACGCAGGAACTTTTACGCAATTCGTGCTCGGCAATTTCTTCGTTACTTCACTAATTTTTTCATACATAGTATGAGAATATTTGAAGTGTAACGTGTAATACTATCAGCGAGACATTATGTGTATCCAGTTTTGATTAAGAAAAGTATCTGCATTATGCACCGCTATACTTTGGAGGGGAATGTGTGAATGGGAGGAATGGCAAAAGTTAATTACTGCCACGCGATACTCGTCGCTTACTTTCAAGAAACCTTTTGCTCGAGAAATTACAGGAAAGTTGACCTGGTGTATTCGTTACACGGGCGAAGCCCTCTATGATTCATGTGGGGTTAAGCGTAACGAGGAAAGGAAATCCCATATGTCGAGAAGTCCCACTGCTTTACCCTCGTTCCACATATATTAACTCTAGAACTGAAGGGGTTGAAGAGACAAGTCCTTGACATGATTTTCATCTTCTTCATCCTTTCCATCGTACTTTCATGACCCTTTCGCGAACGATTTATTTCCATCCATTTTCATCCCCAATGTTCACATATTCGTTGTAAAATCCATCATGAATGGGACACTATGAACCAGATTTAAGAGAAAGAAAAAACAAAATTTGAAATTTTTACGAGAAGAATATAATAATATATCATATACATATATTTGGAATTGGAGGAAGTATTATATGGTAGGAGTTAAATATATTTTTTATTTAGAAGAATAATTACAACTTTTGATGTCTGATATGAAAAAGACGCATATGCTTAAGGGATCGTTTGCCAGAATGGTTTCTTTAATGCCATCCCTTGGTGGTGTGTCAGTATCCGTCAGCAACTTTACGTAAACCAAAACGACGATTTTACAACCCTGATGCATTGAAGCATACATTGAATGTATCCAGTAGTAAAACGACCATCGCGCTGTTACAACACAGAATATAAAATTTTTACTACTGTATGGGTCCAGTAGATTTAGCTTGAAATATTTGCGCGCAGAGAAAATAAATAAAGAGGATCAATCTTGGCTATGCATTGTAGCTGACTTTCATGTAAGTACAGACAAATGAATACTGTTGGAAGAAGAGATTCAAAGGCGGCTACATTAGTGGAACGACGTATTCTCGAGAACAAACAACAAGAGAAACGTGGAAATTTAATGTAACTTGCGTTAATGAAACATTTAATCAAAATGTCAAAAATATTCTAAGGTGATGTTTCTTTTAAACAGCCTTTTCATAAAAAATTGCTTATGTCAATTTTTGTTTGAAATTGAAGGAAATATAATGCGATTTCTCTGAATAAGCAAATAGCCAATCGTTTGTTCTGTAGTTTCAGAAATTGTGACACGTTCCATAGTTGCGATTATTATACAATGAATTTTTATGTGACGAAAGTTTTCACAGATGAAGGTCCAATCATCAGGTAGACACAGAAGTTCTTGAATTTTATTACAGATACCTTAATAAACTAATTTGAACTTAAGGTTGATTGACGCTCATCTAACTTAATTAAAACTTTAATTAGTCGATCAAACTTGAGAATATTTTGCCCCTCTTCATTCTTTCCTCTTATCCAGCGACGTACGATTTCTCGCTTACGCGTAGTCGCGAATCCACTGCCACCAGCATGAATTCGCGTCGGCGCCAGCGTTTCGATTCCGGTATTTGTCATTAACTATGTAACGGTGAAATTGTAATTTACTAGTTCCAAACTATCTGATAACTGATTAACTGAGCGCGGTCTCATAAAGGTTCATTATTAGTGATACAGTTAATAAGTGCTGTAGAATTCTACACCCTTCGTATTCACTTTACAGGTTATTAAATTTCATCGGGTAATCGATTATGCGAAAGAATGTGAAATTAGCGGTTAGCCTATGTTTGAAGCAAAAATTGAATTTCTACACAAGAAACCATTGAAGTCTATTATTTTTATAATATTGTTGCGAGCACCGGGTATAGGCCTATGCATGGCCTGCTACTAGTGCTCGCAGCCGAAGAAAGAAGAAGGTCGGCCTCCGTCAAGAGGACGATCAGGAGGCCGACAAGACAGAGTCTTATACCGAACGCCGTAGTGTTCGGGCGTACGTGTCATACCGTCGTGTACCAAATATAGTAAATGGTCATACAATGTGTGTGCTCGTGTATTTATTCTACCCGTTGCGTCGGGGTGGCCTGCGGTAGAAACGCCCCGGCGCAACAATATCTAATAGAATTCTTGAATATAAACCTCAAATAAAAATCCTTTCTGCTCAGTTGTGTCAATGAAAAAATTGAAAATATTTACAGTGATTATTTTATGAAGTAATGGCCCCTTGCGATTGAACGATAGCTGTAGAACATTTTGAACTGCTCAAATAGTTGAATAAAAATTACCAACTAGTCAAAATTAGAAAGGGGCAGTCGAAATAACATATTAAATTCTCGATAAATATAAAATCTAAATAATACTAAATCTTCCTCCACTGTATCTTCAATATTAAACACCAAAAGATTATTCCGTGGTGCTTATAAAACTTCAGCTCTGTGCCTACGAAGAAACCACCATAAAAGTATCATAAGTTTTCATTTAAACCCCTCGAACCATGAAAACTGCAAAGAAAACAGCTTACAGAAACCACACACCACTGCACATCGTACGCCTTAGAACCGAAGTTCTCAAATATACAAGAAACTTAAATCGTCCCCCTAACACTGAAAATCCCCAAGATCATTAATTAACTCAGTCCCTCCAGTATACCAAAAGCGATAAATAGAAAATTAAGCCAAACGCAGTCCAAACAAGAGAACTTACCTATTTCTGTAAATATGTTCTCGCACATATAAGTCTCTCACGACCTCCGCGGCACTCAATCTTCTCTCGTCGAAGCCGCCCCTGAAATTATTCCCACACGCTGGAACTTCTAACCGCGTTTCGTTCGCGAATGCAAACACGCGTAACGTATCGAGCAAACGTGGTATGCTTCTTGGAGAGCCGAGGGACCTCTTTCGGGCAGAAGTATCGCGGCAAGGAGCGTCCAGGAAACGGCAGGAAAGTTTTTGCGCGAGACCAGCCAGGAACACGAAAGTTTTGTCGAACTCCAGCAGCCCCCCCACGTCGCGGCTTTCCAAGAGCGTCGCGATCGTGGTTTGCTGCGTGCTCCCCCGCCTTTGTCGCGCTCTTTCGGGAGCTTTCGGGGGGCTTTCCACGGAGGAAAGTCACTCGAAAATCAGCCCCAGACCGCTGGAACGCGGTGCCGCCAACTCTCGCGGTCGCTCGCTCGCTCTTCCCTTTCTTTCTCTCACCCCGGGCCGTGGATTAAAGTATCGACGACACCAGCCACGTCTGAATAATTCAGCGCGAAAGTTTCAACCGCGAAAGCTCTCCTGGGTTCGACGCGAATCCCAGGCCTCCGTAGCCGGGGACTGTTTGAAAACGATCGAAATACGCTTTGTGTTGCAGGACTAGCGCTGATGAAGATCGTCGAGGTCTATAAGGAGATCCAGGAGCAGGAAATGAATATCGTGAGTACCTTGACTTTATTTGGTAGATTGCCTGCCGATGGCGTTTGTTTGGTGCTTACAAAGCGTTGCCAGTGGAACGTTTTGCTGGGGACTTGGGGCCTCTGTGTGTGAGACACTTTTGTGGGCCACGAGTGGTACTTGGCATGTACTATGTATTCACTTGCTCATCATAGTGGTGCTTCGAAGGAGACAGGGGAACGTAGAATGTGTAAATATGTTTGAAATGGGAAAGTGTCTTGTGTATAAAGGACCATCTGGTTGTTGTTGATTTCGATTTTTAAAATACCTTCGTTGATATTTAATAACATTTGCAACTGTCTTATGGTACAAGCAGGTTTGTTTACTTTGCGAGATGAGATATTAAATGTAAATGATAAAGATAAGAATGAAAATGGACAAAAGATTCCCAACTTTTGGCCAGGGGTGTGAGTAAGCTAATATAATACAGATTTCTATTTTCTTTTTATTCAATTATTTAGTTAACACTATTTCCCATTGCTTATATTTAGTACACTTACCTATAACCAAGTAGACACGACAAATCCTCTCCCTAGGTGGGAACAGAGCACCTTATCCTTGAGTACCTGCAACTGCCAAAGTATATTTCCCTCGATAAATTGCATCGAGCATTGCAGCGAGGCCGGGAAATCAATCCTGAATACTTCATAAGAACGATACACAGGGGGTTTAGGCTTTCGTAACGAGCTTAGGTGGCCGACCGATCCGAAGGAAGGCGTCAAGGAGGGCCGCGAATAAATCGTCGGGCGGCGCGCGGCGGGCCCTGGACTGTTGGCGTTCGAATTATTTAAATAAACGACCGCGGCTGACGCAATTAAAATCGAGGGGGAGATTTATGCGAGGCGCGCGAGAAACAGAAATGCGCGGAGCCAGTGAATTCGGGACGGGGGCGAACTTCCAACCCCGTTGGAATATTAATTGGAAAGTTAAAAGAGAGTTTTGATCATTTAGCTCGTCTCTTTCTCCCTTGTTCCCGCCGCCCGCCCCTCTTCCTCTAATCACAGACTTTGTCCTACCCTCTACCTCGATCCCTTTCTCGCTGCCGGCCTCTCTCGTCCTTTCAGCGCGTCCTCGTCGCTCCCGCGCGGTTCCAGCGCCTCTTTTTCTATCCGTCGTCTAGAAACACATGAAAATCTCTTTGATCCTTGCGCGACCCTCGGTTGCCCCAGGGGTGAGATTACACACCTGCAGACGTTCCCTTTTGAGGGTGAAAATTCGTTCTGGCCATAACGACATGTTATTACGATTCCCGCCCCGCGGACAGCGATACGCAGTCGTGTATTTTGAAAATCGCGTCCCGCGGAGGAACGTCCACCGAGGAGTATTGGACTCGACGTGGTGTAGGAGTCCGTCGCTGGGAAAAGGCTCCAGTTAATTAAGAAATTTTATACCGCGAGCATTTTTTTTCTTTCAGCCCCCACACTGGCCCCGTATCGCTGCGTGCAGTGTTATTTAGAAAATTCTCTCTATTTTGTTCGTGGCGTTGCTAGGGCGACATGTTATATGGAAATCGCATGGGGCAGGTTCGCGTGAGAACTGATGAATCTTTCATGCAGTACGTGCTTGTCAAACATGGGCATTTGTGTATGAAAGCACATTGTTCTTCTCAGACTGTCTGGTTCGTAGAACTTCGTAGAAAATTGGCAAAGTATCTCGTGGTTTTTGTATTTTATTTAATAAATGGTAGTGTTGGGTGAGGGTAGAAGTTCTGATCGTAGAACCTTTTGTTAAATATAATTATTTTCCTTCCAAAGAAGGATCCCTCAGGAAAGTCTTAATTATTAAATCATCCAAGTCTAAACAGTGAAAAAATTCTTCTTCCAGAAACATATAGGTAAAGATATTCCACTAAAATCAGCCACAATCTTCCTCCCCTTATCTCAGGCACCAACGATCATAGGATGTTTTGTTTCAATGTATCCCTCAGCTTAAACCTACCATAATTTTTCACCACCCAAGTACACAGAGCTCCACCAAACAAAGCAATATAAAAACACACAAAGCATTTCCGAAGCTACACGCGAAAATCATGCCTTTAACCTATTCGTCCTCGTCGCTTAAATTTCCCTCGAAACACCCTCGCGCGCCCGGGAAAATATATTACCATTGCGTGATCCTGTTCTCCTTTATGGAGAATATGCCCGACAATGATCACCGGCCATTATGAGCGATCCTCCGCAGCAGCAGTCGTCGCTGGAATCGTTCTCCAGCGGACGTTAAAGTCTGGAGCATTGAGCCCCTTTGATCCCCCGCGGCGAACGAAGAACAATGTTTCTGGCAATAACGACGGGCCGTTATTGCGCGCGGGTTCTCGCGGAATTGCGGCCGCAGCGTCGTGGAAATCCCCATAGTTCGTTCGGCCACGTTGAAATCGGCCATCCGGGAACGCGGAGCGACAGGACAGTCTGAACTTCAACCCGGCTAATTGTTTCTTACGTGACCGTAGTCGATAACTTCCGCCACCGTCGTTCGGAAAGTAATTGTTTGCCTCGTCGCTTTTCCAACGGTTCTTTCGCGTGTTATTGCTCCTGGGAGCAATAGCGCTGGGAGACGGGGGCGATATCGAATGATTTAGAGTTTCTTTCTCCCGCGCGATGAAGAAATTCGAGGGACGACACTCCGTCTGCGGCGCAATTACGGATCGCGAGGTGATGGAAGGTTATTACAGGGATGATTCCGGGGGATATTAAGCTTCGAGGGTAGTTTCGAACTGTATTGTGTTGAGGGGCTCTGGGGGCGAATATGTTTTGTGTTGTGTGGTTATCATTATGATTTTGGGGAAGGATTGGGATCCTAGTGGTTCGTAGAGTTCGAGATGGATGACCTCGATGGTGATCATATATTCTGCTTTTATTATAAATCTACCTCGAAAGGGGGGATGAAAATTGAAACTGAAAATATTTTAGCTATTAATTTATTCATGGATTAATAGTATAGTATATGTGTAGATGAGTATAAAGTTGTCACTTGGAGGGCAAACATTCTAGTATAGCAAAGTATGTATTATTTAAGCCTTAGTATTCAAAAGATTCTTGTTTTTAAACAATTACATTCGTAGATGTCCAATAATAGAGCTATTTTGGTTGAGCATTTAAAACCTCTGTGATTTCTAATACCTTACTCTTTCTTTGGGGCTCGTCGGATTTATCATAGTGTCGTACTACTGAACATTTCCTCTAAATATCCTAATACGCGCGAAGGTGAAAATTGAGTGTTCTGCAACGCTTTATTTTAATTAAACTTCCTTCGTAGCTTCTGAATAATTCATCTATCTATAATCAATATTGAAGCCACATTTTCTGGACTCGCCTTCTGACTGTCTCTTATCCGCCTCTGTACTCACATACTCACGTTCAAGTAACACCTACAAATCATCTACGTACACAGCGTGCCGAAAAATCATTTCGAAACTATTTTAACCCCATTTAGAAAATGTCATTAGCAGCAGTGGCTACGTACAGCGCACCAATTCTTATATTCTTCGTCCCTGAATGTTCCAGACACAGGTTGCATTCCACACCCTCGACTACCCGCGCAGTTAATCCTCCTCGCCGCAGAAATAATCGGATTCTCCAGTCAGCCAACACGCTTCGCGCATACTTTCCCGCATTTCACGTTCTCACTACACGTCCCCTACATACGTCTCCCCGTCTCGTGTCTTCTTTTCTTCAAACTCTCGAGGGGCCCCGACGAGCTCGGGACCGTTTCCACTACGCCACCGCGCAATGTGTTTTATAGGAAACGCATATCCGAAGCTGTTCACGCACGAAAGGTCGTTGTCTCAGGCCAACGCGCATACAGCATTTCTCCATCCCCGTTCCCCTGCTTTCTTCGCGACGACGCGCCACCCCCCTTCACCCTCCATTCGCAACATCCGTAAAGATGTCCCTTTCCCGCCATTCCGCGCTCGCACCTCTTGCGAACTCCCTCGCCGAGCCTAATCGCGCGGAAATATACAGTGGAAGAAGAATTTGGTCCGGCCGTTGAATCACTTTTATGGGGTTGAAGACGACCGACCAACGGGTGGGTACGTTTCAGGTAACGAGATCAGGGTTGCAACTGGCCAATGCTACCGGAAGCAGTTCATACACTGGACGAATCAATGATTCGTGGTTTCTTATGTCGATTAGGTACATATACCTACCCTTTCGTTACCCGCGCGTTGTACTTTTTACATCACGATTTTATCGTGTTTTTTTTTCTTCAAATTTTTACTTGTTCCCTGTTTTATTTGGTATTCTAATTTTTTTTTTTAAGTTAAGAATAGGTACGACTTTCCTTTAAAAATAATTGTGTATTAAAAAGTAAAAGGCAATTGTTTGGGGTGGAATTTTTCAGTCAGGCGGGCTCGAAGTTTGATGCACAAAAGCAAGCAGGAACGTGAACTGAATTAAAATTTCCCGCCGTTTTGATATTCAGGAATAAATTTCTCTTTCGTTCGCCGACTGTTCAAAAGCGGACGCATTGACGAGTGCGAGACACATCCATTGAAAAAATCATTATGGTAATATATTCGTTCGAGAGCAGAGCGGCTAGTGAATGACGCTGACAGTGATTGATGGAATTTGCCGGAATTTTTCGAAAATTGGAGACGGGGCCCGTTCAAAATTGTTATACCGAAACCGTGTAACGCGAGACTTTCGCGGAGGGAAGGTACTCGATATCCGACTGTTATACGAAGCTCTGTGTAATTGAACTACCATTCGAAATCGATACACGTTCCCTTTATTTCCTCGTATTTTTTTTTTTTTTTTCAAAAGGCTACATTCCTTCACTGTGATAAACCTCGGAATGTTCAACTCGATTACCATTTCTATTGTGAAAAAAAGCAGAAAATCTCTTTATAGCTCTCACTCGAACTTTACACCTTTCTATTCGTATTACGTAACTCACCGACAATAAACAAGGACTAAATTCATTGCAAAATTCCTCCATTCTTATTTACGTTGTTTGCCCGTAGTCTGCATCAATAAAATTACACGTCGACCTGAAAATCGTTCATCGAATTAAGTGCTATCGAACTTGTCGCTCATCCACCACGCTCGTGATTTTTCTTATCATCAATATCACCCTCCAGTGCACTCGGCCATCCACCTAACAAGATAAATGACGCCGATTCTTTCCTCTTGGCCGAGGACGGGACTAATTCAATTTCGAAGGGTAATACCTGGAAAGCATCGGGCGCATTATCGCATTTTTCTTCGCGACTGAAAATCGACTGCCACGCAAGGATACCCGAATGAACGAAGGCTGAAACGAGAACAGCTGGGGTTCGAAGCGGAAGGAGGTCCAATTGGCTTTCAGTTTTGAATAACAGAATAGACATTCTGGCTCTAAGAGGAAAAATTTTGAATATTTTCCCACGAAATAGTATTTTCTTTAGTTTATTAATGCTCCCTTCTTTGAATCCCCTTGACAAAAGTCCTGTTTGACAAAGTGGAAGTACAGCTTCCATGCAGTAGTTTACATTGTGTTCGTTAATTACTTGGTAGGGTCAGTTTGGAGAATATTAATATTTGCATTGTAAAACGTTTCGTTGAGGAAAGAAGATTGTACGAAGAGTATTTAATATTTGCCGAACACTCGTTTTCGTTGTAGCGATTACATTTAATTGGCCGCTGTTCTTTGAAAGAGATGATAAATCTCTTTTACTAGCACTCCTCAAACATCCGACGACGTGACCGAGCGAAAAGAAGGCAGAAATGAAGAAGCACAAACCGAGCTTCAAGCTGCAAGCCTCATTTGTATTCCTAACATCTCTATTTATTAAACCGGGCAATGCTTCGCATTTACTAAAACATAATTCATCAAAGTTCTCTGCATACACGAATCCAATAAAATCGATGAAAAGCACGATACAACTGTCTGAAAATGTAAAACGATGCAAACGATAGCCAAAAGTGATTTTCACAAATTTCCAGCTTCAGAAAACTCTCTCCTCGCTCGTGTAATTCATGGCAAAAGCCTCGTACCAGCGGCCAGCGAAGGCAAAGGAGCCTCCTAAAAACAGATGGCTCTTCAATTTCACGAATTCCCATCGTAATTCCCGTTCTCATTAATACCATCGCCGGATACACAGAGTTTCCGCGGCTGAAACGAGCGGCGGGCGGGAGGGGGAAAATTGATGAAAATTCCACATTGCCCGTCTCTTTTTCCCAGCCCGTGCGCCTTCATTGTTACAGAAGTGTTAGCCGTCATCGATTGATCGAGTGTTGCCGGGTCGAATGGCTGCGTTTGTTTCTCCAGGGAGCATCGTGGCAGAGGAACTTTTGAGATATGGTCCTCGTGACGTGTAATTCGTAGCCACGATCACTGGCGTAGCAGCGTGGGAAAAACGGGGGTGGGGAACGAAGTGAAAAAGAGCGGAAACCATGCCCGATATGTAGTTACTGTCAGAACGGACAAGCGACCTCCCCGGGGAAAAGTCGCCTCGCGATGAAAACTTTCACCCAGCCGCGTTCAGTCGTTTTTTTCCAGCCGCGCTGTCGACATAGTTGGACCCGCTGGAGCGATGAGGCGGGTCACTGGATTATTTGGAAGTTACTCGAACCGACTAATGAGACGTGGTGGACGCAATTTTCCCTTCTGTGAAAGTCGATCTTCAACCCCCTTTCCTGGGCATTCGTCGGTAGGGGTATTCCATTTAATTGTTCGATTCTAATAAAGTGAATGGGTTCCTGATTAATTACACTCGTGTTTTAGAGCAGACTGTCACGGATGAGGTAGATGATGGAAGTGCTAGTTCGATTAACAAAGTATTTGTTGGAGAAGTCAGTGGATTATTTGGCAGTTAATCGAACCAATTAATGAAACTTGCTGGACGTGATTTTGCCTTTTATCCAAGCCAACCTCTTCAACACCCTCTTTTTGCATTTGTCGATAGGGGTATTCTGTATGCTGAATTCTAATGTAGTGGATGCGTGAATTTTTAATTAATCACATACATGTTCTAAGGTGAGATGTAATAGATGCGATAGATCAAGGAACAGTCACCTCGATTATAGGAATGTTGTGTGGGTGGTTTATGAAGCAGATTGAGAAGTGATGTAAACCAGGATTGCATTGGGATGAAATTGGAGTAGGAAATATGTATGTAGTGGGAATTGGAAGTGAAATGGTATTGAATTGGACGTTGCAGTGTTTGGGGACTTTTGGAATGGGAATCAGTGAGTAATAGGACAATTCAGGGACCGTTTTTCAGTGGATTAATCAGGATTTGTGTGACCTACTGTCCAGAGAGTGGGAAAAGTCAGCTTTAGTGGAAAATATTAAGTCTGAAATTCTTCTATCAATTTTGTAGAGTAATATATCTACTTGAATACTTTCACCATCCTCAAGCAATTAAGCAGAGAAGCTTCCTATTCCCAGCACTGCAAGCTTCACACCAGACCTTCCACTCTAACACTACAGAACGGAGTTGGAGAGAAAGATAGGGCAGAAAGTGGGAAGATTAGTACAGAAGTCTGGTAACGGATAACGGTGGATGAGACACTAGGACCTAGGAGAATCACCATCCATCAAAAACGAAGCCTCCCAGGCTGCAATTTCCCATTATGGAAGCCGTATCGCGATAAAGAAAACCGTCCATCCAGCGGGCAGCTTTATGTTCTTTAAGTGGATTGACGAAGGGTCGAGGGAAAGGGTTTCATGGAACGGCGAAAAGGGGGCACGGAGGAAGCGAAGATGAATCCTTCGAGTGGTCTGGCTCAAATTCGAGTAGCTTGCATTCCCTTTTGAAGCTTTTGAAGCCGTTGAGTTCCGCTGCTGCAACGATCGTCTGGCAAAAATAGGGGGAAGGGCCGATGGACCCTTTCGCGCAGATTAGAGGAGAATCCAATGGGCCATGGTGAAAGGTCGCGACGCGGGGAGTCTTCCATGGTGTTCAATGACGGTTATTCAACGCGACCCTTTGCAAATTTTTTCAATCGAGAACCATTCTTGATGTCCGAGCAGCCTTCACTGGCTGCTCGATCGGCGTTCAAAATATATTTCCGCTGCCGGTTGTGGACGAAAGTCGACGCCAGAGGATCGAACTTCCTGACAAAAGCATTCGTCCTTATCCGAGCAAGTTGAAAGGTCCACAGCAATTTTGCATTTCAATGGCGACTGACACAAGTCTCTGCATATCGCAAATGGCCCTTCATATTTATTAAGAGCAGGAATTAATTAAAGTAGTGCACTTTCAGCTGGTATTTGTCCTGAGATAATCGTAGCGTATAATGAAAAGGCCAGGGACAGCGGCCTCTAGAGTTTAAAGTCACGAATTTAATGATCGTCGGCTCTGAAAGGTTTCAAACTGTCCTCGAAATTGTCTCGAACGCCTGCGAACTCTTGAAAAGCAAAAGTTTCCAAGGTGGCGGGGAAGTTCATTAGAAAAGTCCCAGCTTCGAGCACGCTTCTGTGATTGATGCTCGACGTTACGCGATACTCCGGCGAGCAGGAAGTGACTGCTATGAATTTTCACGGTCCCGTTAATCGGTTCTTTCTCGCTCTGGGGGGATCCGCGGCGATATGAATCAGCGAAAAGAGCACGCCGATATATTAGCGTGTCTCAGATTTTTTGCCAAGTAGAAAGTATGATACGGCAGGCGTTTTTGTTCCTCCGGTGGCCGAAGGATCTCTCCTGCTGGAAGGAAGCCAATCGGCCAGCCGTGTTTTCCCTTTTTATCGCGAACGGCAGGAGAACGTTCATAGACGTGGCAATCCAATCGAAAGTGTCGACGGTAACGCTGCTCTTAAAAACTTCTTCGTCATGCACGTGGAATTGGAGCGGGATCAGTTTCGAATCGATGTTTCTTGGGGATGCTGGCTTTATGGTTTGAATTTTTTTCGAGACCCTGACTTTGGGGGAAGAACTTAAAACTTTAATTGCAGGGAAGGGTTCGAATTTGATAGAGCAATGTTTATTGGATACCATTGATGCAAACTGCAAAGTCATTTTGTAACTGAAAGTCAGTATTAATTATTATAAAGTGACAGCCTCTTCCACAGCAAAAGTCTCCCCAAAGCACCATTCCTTATTGAAATTATACTTCTCTAAACCATCCACGTAACCACCACCTCTCCACTGCTAAAAAATACTTCTACTTCTCCTTGTTCCGCGAAAGGGAGCCCAAAGATTTCAAACCTCACTTGTTGAACCCGAGAAACGACTGACCCCACATTCTCCGACCCGCCTCTTGAGCTGCAAGCCAAGGATTAAATCAACTTCGCCAGCACTTACCAAGCGGTATTACTTGGGATACCCGGGCTGAAAGAGTGGCCGGCGAGAAAAACACGGAATATCCCCTGCTGCCCTCTAATGAACATTGAAACGCCGACGTGGAACTCGCGCCGCTACGTTAGACGTTCCATTGACGCACGGCCGGCACGGCACCCCGGAAGTGGCCGGGACCCGGCTCGATGAAAGCGAGCCATCCGGATATTCGACGTCGGGCACAGCACGCCGCGGCCGGTGGAAAGGGGTCGGTCCAGAGGGCGCTGACGCGAGTTTCCAGCCGTTCAAATTTGCACACCGAGAGTGAGGGGCCGCGGAGCGAGAAAGAGGCAGGGATGTTTTCCCCAGCGCCCCGTCGGCTCGGGAGGTCCGTGACTTTGCTGGCTTTTTATGCTCGGATTTCTACATCCGTCTTGAAAAGCTCGCGCTCCTCGGATCCATCCTCCAGTCTGCGTATCTCGCGAGAGGGGTGGAGAAGAAAGAGCGGAAGAGACGAGAGACCCTCTTCGCCGGCGAAATCTTGGCATAGGCCAGCAGAAAAGCGTGGGCGAAACGTTTCACGAGGAACCGGGGGTGTTTTTTTCCTTTGTTAGGGAGACTGGATAGCGTGAATCTATTAGATGGAGCGCGACGCGCGAGTAGGTATGCACTACTTTTCTACTGTTTCCTGAACAGACAAGCTGGCGAGTTCAATGGTTGGGGCTGCACCGCTGCGGGAGGGTTCAGGTGTTAATGAGAGTGTGTATGAAGATGAAATATTCTTTTATCGTGCGGATGTCGAGTTTGACGTTTTATTTAAGAAATACAATAGGTATGGAATTTGTGGGGCTGTTAAATGGTACAGGGTTGCGTTGTTGCTTCAGAGATTATTAGTTTTAGTCGATATGAATAATATCAGAACTTTATACGCAGGAAACTCGCACTGAATTCGATAATACGTCAAATGAGCAAATAATTCAATTTCTGTCCACCTTCCGCCATACACAACGATTTGATGATTGATCCTTATAAGTATTGGAAATTTGTTATTCCACAAATTCATCGCTTCCCTTTCCCAACACGACTAAATGCTTTCTGGTTTTACTCACTATTCTTCCATTTGATAACCTTTTCACGAATTTCAACTGTGCGTGGTCTATTTTAATCCTCCAAAAACAACCCACGGACTTGTACATCTAAAACCATCTGTTACCTTTAAAAATAGTTTCCACCCAGAAAACCATTAACTCCATCACTGGATATTACCCCGGAAACGAAATAATCCCTAAGAACGAAAGCCCCCATATCCAGCAGTAACAGAGATAGGTTCCAGCTATTTACTGATTGAAAAATTCCATTTAGGAATACACAGCCGTCGCTATTGTCTTCAATATCATTTCCCACCGCGTCCCAAACAAAAGCCACGAAAAATCCCCTCGAAACCCCACGTATTCCCACTTTCAGTTTAAATCAGTGCACACTGACACGCGATCGCCAGGCACAAAGCCGTAACAGCCGATCTCCTATTTTCCATAGCCTCGCAACGCCGCGCCGCCCGCGAAAGGGGCGAACAATGAAATAAGCAACTCTGCGCGAGACCCGCAACCGGATCGTAAAGTCGGCTGTAAAAGTTCCGCCCGGGGCATTAAAATTGCCCGCTGCCTTTTCGCCGGCGTCCCTCCACCACCACCCTATCTCGAACTGCTTAATTAAATCCGCGAGCTTGCGAATCAAAACACGTTCGCGGGAACGAAATTCCGAGCGTTTTGTCGGGAGCCCCCCGTGTTTTCACGGCGGAGAACTTCGATCGGGGCTCGTAAACGGCTGGGCGGAAAAAAGAAAGGAGAGGGAAGAAAGCGAGAACGTGGAAGGAAAAGGGAAACGATCGCGGCGAATAAATAACGCCGGCCGTGCTTGTACGCCGCGACGTGAAAGCTGAGCGTAAACCTGTCAAACGTCTAAATAAAATCGACCGTGCGCGTGTCGCTTCAAGAATAGTTGGATGGAATTCGGGGGTCACGGAACCCGCGGGAAATTCGTGATTTGTTTGGCGCTCGGCGCTCGGCGCGGCGCGATGCAAAAATAACGCCCGCCACCCGCCATATTTTATACGCGCTGCAACGTTCTCGCTACTGCTCAGCATTTTTTCGGGAATCCTTCTGCCGTTACAATATATCTCAGCGCGCTGTGAAGTTTTGGAATTACCTGTCGAAACTTTCCGAATTCCGCCGCTGCACAGTGGGGTATTTGGCCCCAAAATCCGGACATAAATCGATTTAAAAATTTTTGCGTAAACCGTAAAATTTTTGGTGCTCGAGGCAGTTAAATATCTGAGGAACAATGTATGAATATTGTTTTTTTCATTTGTGTACTCATGAAGCAACAGGCTTCGTCGAAAGTTAAGAGATTTTAGAGCTCGCGATTCTTTCTTAACCGTCCTCTGAAACATCGTTGGCTTATTAAAGTTTTCAACATGTTGTAAAGAAATTTGGTGAATTCTTGCATTATGGAAGCTTCTCAGGTAGGTATATACTACACTTTCCAAAAGGTTTTACTTTTTATCATATATATTTGCATAGTTATTAACATTTGAAGATAATCGAAAATTCAGTAAATTTTCTTTACGATTATAAGGTTTCATTAACGATTTTGTTATACTGCTAAGCCGTGTTAACTGCTTTTGTTGGTGCCATTACATTTGATAAAGGTTTGTGAAGACAGTGCAAAAAAGATTGGTTCCGGATTCGTCCGGATTTAAGTTTTATAGCTAATTTAGCTAGAAATGACAATCGAGAGCTGGTGCGTTTTACGTACGCCTGTACGGTCGCGCTCCCCAGGCCTTCGTGAGATGTTTAGGAACTCTTCAATGAAACTGTTTAAATTATGAACACATATGTATTAACTGAGTAAAATGAAAGAAAAACTAAAATATAATATATAAGTACGTAAAAAATACTTTGAAAATTTCGCCGTGTAGTCTCTGGTGACACTGTTTCAACTGAATACAGACATAAAGTAGAGGACTTACAATTAGTAAAAGATTTATCTATAGCATAACATAAACATTTTATCAAATTCTGTCTGCATTCAGATGAAACAGTGCCATCAAAGACTACACGGCAAAATATTCAAAGCACTTTTTACGTACTTATATGTTATATTTTAGTTTTTCTTACATTTTATTCAGTTAAAGTTTTGTTTTGTATAGCCTATATTTAGTGTGTGTTATATATATTTATCCTGTGTTTATTAAGTTCATTAGTTGAGTTCATATTTAAGTGCTGTTTTGATTTTACTTTTATATTAAATTTCATTTTACTTGTACTTGGTAAGTACGCTTAAACATTTGTCACATGAACTAGATATTTTCCGCTTTTGTTATTCAGATGTTACTTATTTCACGAGAATATATATATATATATATATATATATATATATATATATATATATATATATGTATAGGTATTAAAATGTCAGCAAATTGTTCGGTTCAAGCTGCGGGTCCATCTGGAATTAAACTGATGACTTATCGTAAAGGCAAAGGATCATACTTTCCGATAGTATACATAAAAATTACAAAAAATATTGTTTGCACTCCGTAGCCCTTGACAAACATCAAGAAACTTTTTCAGTTTGGCACATTCCTCTTTAAGGGCGGATTTTTCCCCCTGGATTCCGATTTCGATAAAATTGATTTAATGAGTCGAAAAGTAGAAAGTTTAAACTTTAAAATGATTTTTATTTCATCAACTTTGGGTGAATTTTAACAAAGTTATGGGGGATTGAAGATTTTAAAATAGCCATGTCCGGGTTTTGGGGCCAAATACCCCACTGTGCGCTGACAATGAGAGGGATGTGTGTCCTCGCGAGAATGAAGCGTAGAGATTTTTATATGGACCGATGCGTTGGGACTGAGGCGAAACGCCGCGCCGTGGAGAGTCTGACCGAAGGTAAATGGGGGTGAAACAAATTTGTATATTAAAAATTCTTGCCACTTTATTTCTTGATTAACCGCGGCAAATTACGTCCGCAGAAGTAACGAATAGAAAATTATATCTCTCACTATACATATAATACAACTTTACACGATTTTTCAAAATTTCCAAACTTTCTCCCTTCATTTTCGTTCAAAGTTGAACGTTGCAATGTTACGCCGTTATCGACGGAAAATGCCCAGATTTTTAGCAAGGCAAGCGCGAAGATAATACGCTGGAACGTTCATTGGAAGAAGAAACAAGAGTTTTAGCTGCGAATCGGTAGATCCCAGGAAGGCAGGAGGAATCCTCCACCGCGGAAAACGCATCGAGAATACACGGGGCTCTTTTCAGCGCATCAACAGCGCCAGTTCAACTCGCATTTCTCTTCCCCTTTCGACGACCGCTTCTCACGGGCAGCGATCGACCGACGGCGGAAGGTTGCCCACTCGTGGAAACGTATTTCTGATCGAAATGCTGCCTCTAATCAATGTCCATTAAGCCGCGCGGAGAACAGGGAGTGGGAAATTCCGATGAACCCGTGTCTCGCCGGCTCGTCCGCGACTAACACCACCGCTCCGCGGATTTCGTTTCGAACGAGTTGCAGCGGATGGATTTTCTGATTTTTATTTCGACATGCGCCCCGACAGATTGCCTGCCCCCCTTCTAGCAGCGGCTTCGTCAAATGCGCTATTTCCATTGTAGCCCCGGGCAGTTACTCCTTTTTCGAATTTTCAGCGAAGTTGTGTCGGTCGAACGTGTCGTAAGCAGGATTCGAATGAAACTGTTCACTTTTATACATAAAAGTTATTTGCTGAACAGTTAAATCATTTCTTTGTACATTTTAAGACACTAAGCCTGTTGTAAAGGTTCGATTTCAACAGTCATTTTGTATTGATTTAATCAAAGTTCTGAAGGATCGTATAATTTTTTACAGATATTTTAAAATTAGCGGAAATAAATCTGGATGTTTGCTGAAGGCGTGAAGTGAAAGTTTGTGTAAAAAGCTTTAATCATTCAGTCGAGTTGAATTAGTCACTGCGCCAAATGAATGCTCTGGGTTACGCCTATGACTCTTTATACCTATAATCTTTTCTGTACCCTCCATTAAATTGACCTGTACCTCCCACATTAAAACATTCATTAGAACAATTCCTCAAAACACATTCCCGCCTCTCGTACCAACACCCACACGAATGTTTCCGAAATTAATTCAACTCTGCTTGTTAAATAAATTTCATTGCCAGGCGCAGTGAAATTTTAGTTACCTCGCAGAATTAAAACGATCTCGATTAATTACAGGTAACGGTGGTGTCTCTCTAACCTAACCGAAACAGCAGGTATCAAATTCCTGTTCATCAATTCTTGCTTAACTGGAATTAAATTTCTGCTCCCGCGCCCGTTCTGTTTTAAACAACATTCGATTCGCTCCCCGTTTATCATCCCCTCGCAACGTGCCATCCCATCCTCGTTCGTTGCAACCGCAATGTCGCGTAATTCCCTTTCCTCGTGCAATTTACCTCCGCCCGAATCACAGCCTGAACTCTGAGACTTCAAAGGAGAACGGTGCTCCACGGCCAGGATCACAATACACCAGCGACGCGTAGTTTTACGAGATTCGTCGCTAGTAATCAGGCCGTTTCTGCAGCGTTAAATCCCCGTTTAAAGGGGCAGGCCTGCAGACAACCGCCTCGTAAACTCGTCTCGCGAGCGCTGCGAACGAAGGAAGCTCGGTGGGCCTTTTGCACCTGCCTGGGAAACGTCGAGAGTCCCTCATTACTTAAGCTCGTTTCGAATTCACTTTCCGCGCATTAAAATGTTCCAGTTTCTTGAGCCCGGCTACATCGTGACCGTTTGCTTGCTTTCAGCTGAAGGCGTTCTACGTGGACCTGCTGGTCCCCCTCGAGACGAACCTGGAGAAAGACACCAAGGTCGTCCAGGTAAGTGGACCCCCAAATCCCTCGTCGCCTGGGATATCAGCCGCCACTTCCGCCCCCCACCACCCCGCGGATCGCTGAATAATGCAATAATGCTTATCTCAGAGCGAGCAGAAGAAGTTCCTTCAGCAGCACAAGACCAGGTCCGAGACGTACAGCAAAGCGGCTGCGACGATGAAGAAACAGAGGAAAAAGTCGAGGAGCGCGGGCAAGACTGGACTCGCCATGGACAAAGAGCTGAAGAACATGCAGATTCTCGAGGAAGAGAAGTCTAAGCTAGATGCCTTTTGTGAGCAGAGCTTGAAGAACGTAAGTATACATATGATGGGTAAGGTTCTGGACGAGGAATGGGAGGAGCTTCCTCCACGTCACGAAATCGGGTAAAAATGGCCGGATTATTAGTGTGGGAGTTTCGTTGTCTTTTATGTCGAATTATTTTTGGTTTTACTTTGAGGAAAGTTCTTGGGATGTGTAATTGTTATTTTGGGGTTGATAATTATTGGAGACAATTGTGTAAATTGATAGATAGGTACTTTCGTAAGCTCTTCTGTTGCTTATATGGAGTTTCTGAGGTTTGTGCTGAAAAGTTACTTGCTCCAGAGGGAGTTCAGTGAATTTATGTTTCTGAACTCTTAAAAGTCACATATCTTTACTGCCATCGGACTGGCATACACATCCTTTTTAAAATTTGTTATCTGGGATGTCTCAGGAGATAGATACTCTCAAATTAATAAAAACTTGAGCTACCAAAGATGAGGAATCGCTTCTTAACATAGCAATAAATTTTTCATAGTCCAAAGAAATTTTAAAGCTAAAATACCACGAGGTACCAAAGACTGTAGAGTGATACCAATTCAGTTATAAATAAAGTCTAGTTTGAAAATTATTTGTACACGTTCAAAACAACATTAATTTTATGCCTTTTGTATAACTTGTCACTATTGCTAATTTATTGAAAATCCTCGGTATTCACGTAAATTGTTACTTGCGCCTAATTTTCATAGAAATACGTGGAGCAGCGTCGGTCTTCGTCTCGACTTAAATAAATTAATGAAGCAGAAGCGAAACAGGTCAATGACCATGCATGACTAGCTTTCGAGCCTCTCGACCCCTTTTTCTAGGCGATGGCTCAGGAACGAAGAAGGTACGGCTTTGTTCTCGAGCGACAATGCTCCTTGGCGAAACATTATGCGAGTTTTCATGAGGTCGCGTTAGCTGCTCTTCATCCCTCGGTCGATGAGTGGCGCGAGGTAGCTTCTACCAGGGAATACTTACCCCAATCTGTGGAAGACATGTTCGCCTCCAGACTTAGGGTGAGTGATGCCATGAATATTTCTTCGTTACCCTGTGCCTTCTTCAAAATTTATCTGCCACCTGCTTGAGAAATAGCGATGCTTATCGCAACCTCTCAAGGATACATCAGAGAAATTATTTGCACTCACGTATGCAGGTAACAAGAAACTGTTGCTGACGCTGATAACATTTAACGAATAGCACTAAACTAATATTCGTGTTCAGTGTTCATTTAACAAGTTGGCTGCGAGCGTGTATTTGGAAAACACAAGCCACGCTATATTTTCAGTGGTATTATTCAATATCAAGCTGATTTCAGATTTTGAATTTCGAACTTTTAAGAAAAACAGATCCCATTTATTTTACCAACATAGTTGGTAGCAAAATTCTTGGGGTCAAGAATATGTAACACGTAGTAGCGAATGTCGAATCAATAATTAATTTTCTTTGTACTGATTCTTTGAAAGAAATATATTTTCTTTGCTAAATATGCATAATAATAATGTAACTAATTAGTTCGAATAGGAGATGAGTGCCTACAAGTTTTCTATAGATGGAATTAGTTCTAAATGTCGTTTAATTTTTTCTTGATATTAAGTTACGTCGGGTGTTTCCTTTCTTTATAGCAAGTTTCATTTTGGCGAGAGGACGAAGAGAATGGCGGATCAAAGCTTACGATGAGCTTGCAGCTGAGGAAGACCAGAAGCATGGACAGCTCCTGTCTGGATCTTCGAACAGTGCCGCCTTCAGGAAACGTGCCCAGCGCCACTTATCAAAGTCGATCTTCGCATCCGCCAACTGCTCTGTCTAGAGCAAGGTCAGAGGCCAACCTCGATGCTTCAACGTTATCTCTAGATCCAGGTGAGCTATCCTCCTTCGCAGAATTTTTCATCAAGTTTTATCAGAGGAAGGTTGATCCATTGCTGCTTAAGAGTTCATTTCAAAACTATTTTATGAAAGCAGTAGGTATATTACGAATTTAAGATTGGATTGTGTCCAGTTTCCTAGTAGCTTCCTAACAGAAATGATATTAACAGAATTAGCACAGTAATTGGACGAGTAGGAACATGAACGTTAATTTTTCTTACTACTGCTGTTTTCGTTATTTTTCTTCTACTTGCTTTCGACTGAAATGTTCATTAGGGAGAACATTGTGTTGTAATGAAATAAAACCTAGAGAGGCGAGAGAAAATGTGAAGTCTGCAGTGATGAAAGCACAACATTATTTTAAATTTCACTTAAACAGTGTAGAACGTCCATAACGTTGAATTCGTAGAACAATTCTTATTCCAATTTTTCTATTAACACGATACTTTATCCACCAAAACCGAGGACAATAATTTCCATACTATTGTCTCAGTTTCTTCGCAAAATGTTTCACCACGTTATGCAGTGTTTTCTAGCGAGCATAAATTCATTGTGATTTTTCTGTCGGGAGCTCAGGGGACAAAAAACCGAAACCTCGAATCGCGATTTCACACGCGGATAGTACAGGAACGCGTAGATGCTCGACAGCAACGGAGAAAGCGAAAACACGACACCATGGTCGTTTTTATTGTAGCCAAACCGAATGGTCGAGTACGTTTCGAGGGAGTCGACATCGGGGTGGTACACGTAACAAACGGGTGCAGCACGACCGGATGGAGAAGTGCTCGCAAAACAGTTGGAGAGCACTGTGAGATTTCGCTGTATCGAATATCGAATTCCACTTGCCGACCGTTCCAGGAGGCACTAGAATTTCACAATTTTTCCATTACCGTCAGAGCAACGAATCGCATTAATCCAGGTTCTTTATTCTACTCCTAGTGGAGAAATTTCGAAACTATGGTAGCTAAATGGAATTTTTATTTAAATTTTGGAAATTAGTAAAGTAGTTTCAGTGAAGGGAAAATGGATCAAAGCGAGTTAGCTGGTAATCACTAAAATGATTATTTTAACCATTCATAAAATGAGTTTCCACGAAACAGCTTATGTAGGCTATTAATGACAGTTTCATCGATATTTTGAAGCAAAAATTTTATTCATATAAACACCTTCATTAGCATGTTTATTCGACTGCATTTCGCGCGCAAACAATCCACAAAACAAGCATAAAAGCTCCACGATTTTCCGACTATTATCCAAAATACTCAATTTGCTCGGCTCAATTCCCAGTTCCGCCACTCGAGTGTCGCCTCTCCGACAGGATACATCCAAGTTTTTGCTGCAGGTCCGTAGTCACGGGGTTCATTTTCCCGAACGGGCTCCTAAATAATACAAAACTTCCCGTTTCCGCGGCGCAAAAGTTTCTTAAAGCGATGCTCTTGCGCGCCAGCCAAGTCGCATAAATTCGTTGGTAATAATGCGGTGGTAAAATAGATTGAACGCAGAAGAGAGAGAGAGAGAGAGAGAGAGAGAGAGAGAGAGAGAGAGAGAGAGAGCGGCGGGGGCAAAAAACGCTGGGAACTTGGTAAAAATATTCAAGTAAGCGAGCCGTTTCGAATCGCCGCGGTTTTTGGCTGGGAGCCATTCTTCTGGATGGAACACGGAGTGCGGTAAAATAGGAACACTGGCACGGGAACTGCGAAATCTGCGTCAGGTGCTGCGAACTCGGGAAACGAGCGTAGCTGAGGAAATGGGGATGCGGTAACTGGGATCAGCGTACGGGAGAAAGCGCAACAATTTGTGTGATACAAACTGTTTGTGCATTCGGAACCGTATCGTAGCTGTGCAAGGAATACTTGTGCGAAAAATAGAGCAGTTTAATGTTTCTTCGAACATTCTCTTCAATTATTCTGCGCTTGTAAGTAGCAGAAATGGTGGGAATTTTCGATGGGGCATTTGCGTGGTGAGACCTGCTTGTTGGAATTTAAATGAAGGTTGCTTTTCTTGGATACTATTCATGGACATTGTACAAGTTCGTTGGAAGATAATGGTATTGACAGTGATGGATATAATTGTTTGAGTGTTAGTCAGTTCGGAACGATGAGTAACATCCCCAGGGGAGGTTCTGAATTATTTTTCTTAAAAAGAGAACGACGATGTTATTAACGCCATGTCGCATTTATATTTCAATATTTTACGTTTTCTATTTTAGTCAGGATAACTAGGTACCTACCTGTACATTTCTGGGGACACTTTCCAGTAAACGTTTCATTTGATTTCTTGCTCTTCATTCAATCTTGTCTCCCACTGCATTTCTAAGTGGTGGAAATTTTCACGAAGCTAAGGGCAGTGCTAATAACAGGCTTTCAAGAGTCCGCAAAGTTAAAAGGGCAGAATCGAAAGAGTCCATTCGTAACTCAACTATGTATATAGATATGCTGAGCCTGCTTACATTTAAAGCCTGAAATTATAAACAGAAACGAAACGAGAACTAATGTAACGTTCTCAAACGAGACTGTGCCGTTTGCTACAGGCGATTCCACAAGTAGAGCGGTTTACCTGTGAAATTATGGGATTGGTTCGGGTGGCGTGCGATTAAGAAATGAATTTCAAGATACTAGAGTCCTTCTTTTAACAATAATTAACAAAATAGTTTATTCAAGAAAAGGCTTTTGACGCTAGGTCGAAGTAGAACATATAATACGACACGGAGTCGTGTGAACTTTGACGATATGATATTTGCGTAACGACGTATAAGTCGTTAATAAAGGATATTCCTTTGACTTTGGTTTCGACGCTAGATCGGAATTAAAGAATAACGTTTGATTTCGGTCTCTACGCTAAACCGGCAATTAAATATAGTATAATAGTACGATACTAAATCGTAAATTGAACATAAAGTCTCGACGCTAAGTCGATATAACGGTTTGATACAATGATGACGCTTGGTCGATTTGGAATGTTAAGTTGATACTTCGAGAGGGTTCCTTCTCTCGGATTTGTTGTAGCTTCCAGTTGCCTATCAGCTGGCCCACGCTTTCTAGGATGGAAGCCGAGGGGCTAGTTAAAGCGACCTCGGATGGTAGCCAGGTAGCCGGTTATGGCGTCCCCAGATGGAAGTAGAATTGGATGATGATTCCCTCTCCTGAACTAGTAGTAGCTTCTGGTGCCTATAAGCTGGCCCACGCTTTTTAGGAGGGAAGTTGAGGGGCTAGTGAAAGCGACCTCTGGATGGAAGTTGAGGGGCTAGTTAAAGCGACCTCTGGATGGAAGTTGAGGGGCTAGCTAAAGCGACCTCTGGATGGAAGTTGAGGGGCTAGTTAAAGCGACCTCGGATTGATGTTGAGGGGCTAGTGAAAGCGACCTCGATGGAAGGTGAGGGGCTAGCTAAAGCGACCTCGTATGGAAGTTGAGGGGCTAGCTAAAGCGACCTCGGATAGGTGTTGAGGGGCTAGTTAAAGCGACCTCGGAAAGATGTTGAGGGGCTAGTTAAAGCGACCTCGGATTGATGTTGAGGGGCTAGTGAAAGCGACCTCGAAGGAAGTTGAGGGGCTAGTGAAAGCGACCTCGTATGGAAGTTGAGGGGCTAGCTAAAGCGACCTCGGATAGGTGTTGAGGGGCTAGTTAAAGCGACCTCGGAAAGATGTTGAGGGGCTAGTTAAAGCGACCTCGGAAAGGTGTTGAATGTAGGAAGTTGAGGGGCTAGCTAAAGCGACCTCGGTTAGATGTTGAGGGGCTAGTGAAAGCGACCTCGATGGAAGGTGAGGGGCTAGCTAAAGCGACCTCGTATGGAAGTTGAGGGGCTAGCTAAAGCGACCTCGGATAGGTGTTGAGGGGCTAGTTAAAGCGACCTCGGAAAGATGTTGAGGGGCTAGTTAAAGCGACCTCGGAATGGTTGAATGTTGGAAATTGAATGTTGGTAGTCAGGACGTTGAATATATATAGACTTGTTGAGAGACTTCTATAAGCGGCGTGCTTATGGTTCGGTAGCAGAACCCAGTCTGAATCTCCGCTGCTGGCAGGCTCGTATTTATACAGTTTGGCGATACCTTGCTCTCGCCAATCACTAGCTGTCGAACTCGCGCACCAATTAGAATTAGCATCCGGTTCCCGCCGGTTCGCGCACTGCACTCGGTTTATTCGGCGTCCGGTTTATCGCGCGGGCTGCGCACGCGCGCTTGAGTCGTTCACAGCACTGAGTTCGCAGGCGGTTATGCGCATGCGTTGCGAATGTCCTTAATACTAATATTACAATTTAGATATATAGAATGAAAATAGTAATTGGTATAAAGAATAAAGGAAAAATCTGCGGCGTTTGGTAGCGGTACGTTACACTAACGACAACTTTCTCCACAAAGTGCTCCCAATTCTTGAATTCAATAATACTGTACAAACTAGGGTGGGACTATTTGTCGAATTTTCGGTATTCGAATATTCGAATACTTCAGTTGCTCAATTATTTGGCGAATATAATTCGAATATCCAAGTATTCGAATACTATTCGAATATTTAAGTATTCGAATACTATTGTAATCAATCGCGCTGCAAACATAATTTTATGAAAGTGTTCATTCATTAATCTTAAGTGTTCATTTATTGGTGCGTTTACCCTATAACTAATTATAAAATAATAAAAATAAAAAAAAGGACCAATAAATGAACACTTAAGGCTAATGAATGAACACTTTTATAAAATTATGTTTGCAGCGCGATTGATTCCACGTGCTGCAAAAATTGTTTGGATATGAAGCAAGAAATTAAAAGAAGTCTCTAATTAATTAGTTGCTTATTTTAATAACTTATTTAACTCATTTTAATATAAAATGTCCATTCACTGGTACGTGTTCATTTACTGGTACATCCACCCTATGAGGGAATTCTTCTCAGGCCGTCATTTCGGCCGGTATCAAAATTATTGGTTCCTTTTTAGTTCATTTTAACCCTTAACTGGTATACTGTTTTTTTCAAACGTAACTGGTATACTGGGGTCGTGGCAGACCCCAAGTAAAACAGGACACAGAAATTTGTAAAGTCGACACTAGATCCAACCTCTACGAATATTTTGTTGGTAGGTAATGTATAAAATAATAGAAGCGTAGAAAGTTAAACTATTATTATAAAATTAATTAGAAATTCAGTTTACAAACCTGGACACCCAAAAATTTTGCAGCGAACTTTGCGTGCTTGGGGTCATGACCGACCCCAGGATAGCAGTTAAGGGTTAATAAAAGCTTGTTTTTAAAAAAAAATTTCACCATAAAATATTTCATGCTTTTTAGTGAAAATATTGTATTGTCATCGGAATTACATATGTGTGCAAAGTTTCAAGCCGATCGGATATGTTGAAGTGGGTCAAAATTAGTTTACAAGATTTCACCCTGACAAACTAACGAACTCACAACTGAAACTAAATAAATGCTTCTAAAAAAATGAACCTAAAGAACTTGATTTATAATTCACACCATACTATTCGAATACATCAGTATTTGAATAGTATTCGAATACATCGGTATTCGAATAGTCAAATATTCGAAGTTTATTCGTAGCATTCGAATACTTGTAAAATATTCGAATAGCCCCAGCCCTAGTACAAACATCGTACGTTACGGCGTAACGGAAATTATTTATCCAATAAGCGGCAAACAGTCGGAGAAGGATTGTGGAGTTGAATGCTATAAAATAGAATATTATTCTTATTAATTATTTGTTAACAGGTTTACACCACCTCTCCTACAACCACAGTTCCACCCGTTTTCGCAAATAAAACAGAAAATACCGAAAAGCTAACCTCTGATACCCTAAGACACTATCCATTCAGGGTTCACATAATCCCCACGTCACACGCGGGTTGCAGACAGAAATGGGCCGCATTAATCGCGTCCTTTCGTATTTTCGCAGAGGTACCGGAAACTCCACCGCGGCCACGGTCCATGGCGCCTCCAATATCGCGCAACAGCGGCAGCGGCGGCGGGGGTGGCAGTGGAACAGGAGTGAGTTCCGGCGGCTGGGGTGATGCACCCCTCGCGAGGGCCCTCTTCGCCTATTTGAGCTCCGGGGAGAATCAGCTGAGTTTCCTCGAGGGTGATCTCATCGCGATGATGGGTGAGCACTGGATACTTGGATAAACAAACTTCCGTTTCTTCCCCACCCCGAGCTAACTGCACCGTGCCTGACCGTATCCTCCCACCGCATTAAGGTCTGCGCACACATATTCGTTCCGTCTCAGTTCCGTGTCAGTGTGCCATTCGTAAGAAGAAGAGGGGCGTAGAGGGTCTCTTCTTCTTACCACTGGCACACTGACGCGGAACTGAGACGGAACGGATATGTGTGCGCAGGCCTTTAGCCAGCCACGTCTGGAATTCGTCTATGCGACAAATTCTAACAACTCGCCCCCGCGTTATTACCAGATACGATCTTAACGAGGTCGGTAATTGAGCCGACCGTCGGCTATCTGATGCCCCCCCGGTGCCTTTGTGAATCCTCATCGCGTTCTCGGCCATCTGATCAACGTAATTAGAGGTCGCAGCAAATGGGACGCACCTTTTTATGGGGAACGTCTAATGATTCGTGGGAGTGACAGTTGAATAGCCCGTTTCTATTTCAGGAAATTTGATCTTCGCTACTTTTCAATAGGACTTTCGTACGTTCTCGTTACGTCATTGTGTGGCTGTTACGTGCCCTCCGTGCCTTTCGTGCCTTCATTACATCACTCCCTGGGGGTTCTTTCTAACTATCTGCCCAAGTTTTGTTTCTATGCGCAATTTCTTATTCTACTTTCGAGTATTTCTTGCGCACTGGAGAATTGTAAGGAAAAGTGAATTGGGTACTCGAATAATTTCTACTCCTTGAATGCATCCAATAACTTTTTAATAACATCCCTTTTCCAATAACCTAGGACTGGGGACATCTCTTCTCAGTACACTTCAAACCAGAGATGAGCAAAATTTTATTAAAATAAAATTTCGAATAACGAATAAAAGTTAAATAAATTATTCATAAATAAAAATTTTGCCCATCTCTGCTTCAACCCCCCCCCTATCATTCCATTTCGAGAGAACACTATAATATTTCCAGAATTATATACATCATACCAACGATCGAACATCAAGAAAAACCTTTCACATCGATATCATCTTTGACAATATTGTGGTAGATACGATCCCTTGCAAATCAGACTCCTTATTTATCGGTCCCCAAAGTACGTTCCTACGCCAACCATCCACCACAAACGTTATTTCTGTTTCACGAAACTGTCCCGTCAGGAGATCGTCAGAAAGGCTGGCAATTTGGGGAGAATCTTCGCACGCACAGCTCTGGATGGTTCCCACTGGCGTACACCGAAATTATTATCGACGATATGCTCGGGTAAGTGAACAGTGGCGGGAAAGGCTGCGTTTCAGCTGTGATATCGGGGCGAAACTTGTTACGGTGCTCGATGCTAACAACTGCACCAGCACGGGGTCCAATGCAATTACGCTAATCTAGAACGATAACGGGGAATGGCTGGCATCGATGCGGCCATTCCCATTAAAACGTAGTCGTCTCGGTGTTATTGTTGCATCTGCTCTCCTAAATCCTATTATTCCGTTCTCCGATTTACGGTACGACGACAGAGATTGCCTATCAGCGGCCTCTTACAATTAAACATGATTTACCGCGTCGGCCGGCTTTCTGGAATCACGCCTGTATAAAAATGTTAATCTGATTCTTAATCATTTAACGATCCAGGCAGCGTAATAGAGGGGGGGGGGGGGGGGGGATGTGTGTGGCTATTTTGCAGGTGATTTTTGCGGTTCGATATGCAATAGAATGGAACGATTTCAATAGCAAAATTATGGGAGATTTAGTCATTTTAAAATTGATATGGTTTGGTTAAATTTATCAGTGGAATTTGGATATTCTAAGAAATTAGATTTCACTTGTGTAGCCACTGTGGAAAGTATTTTTAACACACATATGAGTTCTTGCAATTCTAATTCGATGTTCATACTTAAGTCAAGTTAAGTCTTTTAAAATCCATCGAGATTTGTAAAATTTCCAATACTTGAATGTTACTTAAAACGACTGGAGTTCTATACCATTAACTTTACCACCGTCAAGTTTATACATATAGAAATCAAAGACTCGTTAATTTTTTAAGTTAACAACTCGTGATTCAAATTCTTCTTCGGACATCCAAATATTCAACGTGATTTGGGGCACGTCGCTTGTGTCATCGCTAAAGTAAATTGTTACGATAATATGCAAAGATCTCCGAGTCACGGAACAAACAATGGTCGTGCGACGGAGCCACAGGCAATTCCACCCTGCAAGCCTCCACCCTCTCGGCCGCCAGTGACACCGAGCAGCATGGACGAAGTGTCGAGTGGTTTCCACGGGGTGGGGAACAACACCGTCCACAACAGCAACAACAATAACAGCAGCGCCGGCACCCCTACCAATGTACCGAACAGCAACAGTTCTCACAATCTGGCGACACCCACTGCGCGCCAATCTAAACCGGTGAGTATGATTATGCATCTTGCGAACTAAGATTGCTCGGTTAATTAGAATTCGCGTAGAAAGTCCACGAATCTCTGCGGAATTCTGTTACACTTGTTCATTGGGGATTTGCATCTGTGTATTAATTAAACTAACAAGGAAAGGCTACCAATCCAAAAATTCTGATTTTAATGAAACTTGGTGGAATTTAACTTTACTTTTCTTTTACTAGCGCGATAGAGCATACAGAACTGAACAATCCTTAGATTTAAAGTTTGCTTCTATCTCTCACCATTACAAAGTTATATTACAAAAACGAAAAGGCTGATTTCACCCCTTCAGAGTAAATTTCCGGAGAAAGAGGAAATTGCTTCTTGCGTACTTCAATACGCACTACAGTCACACGAAGTTTCATTGAAATCAGAATTTTCTTATTAAGAACGTTTCCTAGTAAGTAGAATTTAAAAAATAAAGAAATTAAGAAGAATATTAAAATAGTGATCAAAGGGTTTATATTCGTTAAAGAAATTTAGAAAATTCAAGAAAATGTATCAAGCCCGCCCGCGAAAGTAACAGGAAATCTACGAATTCACAGAAGTCTAGGTAACCCGAAAGCTTTCAAAGTTATGCATCTTTAGCATAGTGAAACGTTCATAAGCCCGTAATGCCATGGAGAATAGCTCAATCTGTGAAAGCAAATATCCCGGCGTTTGCCAAGAAAGGTGAAATGTAAAGGCCATAAAATTTCATGTTGCTACTTTCTCAGATCCGTCCATCGGGCACGTTGCCCACCGTTCTAGCTGGTGGCCGTAGGATACAGCCACCTGCTCCCCCAGTCCCGCCGCCTCAGGTAGTGACGTCTCTTCACAGCAGCAACGACAGTGGCTTCTCAAACGAGCCGCCGGCCCAGCCCGACATCGATTACAGCGACGACGAGGCAATGAGGTAAGCTATCGCCATGAGATTTCACCGAAGGTACTTTGGATACTATGATTGAAACTTCGAACGAGGTAGTCGACTGATCGTCGACGAAGCCTGTAGAAACGCTTGAGCCTGTCTGAATCATGACCTCCGAGCTTTGTATTCTACACCTGCTGTCAGTAATAATATTCTCTATCTTGGTTCATCGGTACCTCTCTAAAATTTACAACGTAGAGCCGTAACTCGTATCTATTTTACTCTAACGACCCCCATCATTCGATATTTCTCTCTTAATTTCTCATCTTCACGAAATGCCGGCGTAGTGTACATTATTCTGCATGCGAATGGTTTACGAACTTAACCGGTTCGATGCGTTCCTGTAAGTGTAGTGGCTGATTGATCCTTTGCTCTCGGACTACTATAGCATTGACAATAACGAAGCTTTCACTTTAGAACTTTGATACGTTCATACTTGTTGTATCTGAGGATTTCTTTGATATAGCTATTTCCTTTGAAACTAGTGGCCAAATTTCTGTCGAACTAGCACTTTGGGAGCAAGTTAATCTGGAAGATCTCCAGTTATTTATAATCTGCACAGTACTTCGAGTTCAAAGGCACAACGCGTCATTGCGGGGCAATAAATTAACGAATTTCGAAGAACTACCATCCCTGGAAATCCGCTGAGAAAGAAACTAATGATCTCGATCAGCAACGTTTCGGTCATCATATTGTTTCCTCCCTGCTGCAAAGAACGCGGTCACACCCAACATCCAGCGATACCCGACCGAGTAGGCTTGTATCCGGAGTCACGATGTTGTTTTCTCTCCTGATTTGTAGATTCCGCATGCGTTATCGCGGTCGATGGAAATAAAACACGGCCTGGTGGTGGCTCATTCACCTCTCCGGGCTCCTGCGATGCCAGCAGCCATATATCCCCCATCCCCCGCATATCGCAAAGTTCGCGACCACAAAGCTCGACAGCCGCATAACTAATCCTGCCCAAGTACTTGGCTCTTGGTTCTCTCTTCCCACTCTTTGCACTCTTCTTTTTTTCTTCCACTTCTGTTTCGTCTATTTCTTCTTCTTCTCTCTCTACTTCTTCACCTTCTTCTTCTCTCTCTCTCTTTTTTCTTTCTTCTCTGTCTCTCTTTTTTTTACTCATCCCGAGCCCAAACGAAAAACGCAGACAACGAAGAAGAAAGCCGCGCGCCGATAGAATAACCGAGGCGGTGAAGCAGCAGCAGCAGCAACAGCAGCAGCAGAAGGAGGAGAAGTCCAGCAACAAGGACTGGGAGAACGACTCCTGGAAGACGATACCCAGGGACGAGAAGAGCTGGCACCTTTACAGAACCGCGATGGACCTCTGGGCGGAGTCGAACGCGAACCAGAGCAACGAGAACGGCGAGACGAGGTACACCGCTTCCAGTCGGCGTTACGATACCCAGGAGCGGAAGAACGGAAGGGACTTCTCCGATCGTGGCACGATGGAGAACGGGCCAACGAGAAAGTCGGGGAAGAAGGCGCAGGAGCAATCGCAGAAGAACGAGTACGATAACCGTGGCCGTGGTAGTTCGAATCACAAGAGCAAGGGCCTGAGCAACGAGGAGCAAAGTAGAAGCTCCTCGCGGAGGAACAAGGAGCCGACCGAGCAGGATCGTCGCGAGGTGAAGAGATCGAAGGACCAGGAGGAGACGGAGGAGGACGAGCTCGAGCTGGAGGAGGAAGAGGAGGACACTTACAGTGCCAGGATCGATTACCAGAAGTTCGATGGGAAGAAGTACTACACAGAGAGAACGGAAGGGCAGGAGCGCAACTCACGGCGCAGTTATCGCCCGGTGGAGCAGGAGGAGCCCAAGTACGAGAACGAGAAGACGTCGTCCGCTTCCTCCTCGGGCACAGACGACGAGAGCACCATCACCATCCCGGAAACCGGAAGGAAGGTGGAGCACATTGCGCAGAAACTCGAGCAGACCGCGCAGAAGTACGCGCGGGAGCACAGCCCGCCGAAGTTCATCGAGCGCAGGAGCGATTACAGGAGCCTGGATCGCAGGGAGGAGAAACAGACGGCTCCGCCGCCGTACGAGAGGTACAACGATTGCGACAGGGGCCGTGGCCAGCAGAGATTCGATCGCGAGAGGGAGCGTTACTTCGAGAAATCCCCGCCAGCGCAGCAGAAGATGTCTACCTACGAGAGGGAGAGGGCCTTCGAGAAGAACCCTGATAGAAATCGGAATGTCGAGCGAGCCTCGAGTCGGCGGTTCGAGAGGCCGAGACCACCTTCCGAGGAAGCGCCAGAGAGGCCTACGGAGCAGCACAGCTTCTACAGAGAGCGCAGATACTCTGGCAAAGAGGAAGCGATCTATGGGGAGACCAGGTACGTTCACGAGGTGTCCACGGATAAAGAGCGTGGCTATGAGTCGAACTTCGAGACGAAGCTGGAGAGGACGAAGGTGATCGAGAGGCATGGCTACCAGAACGCTCTAGGGCAGGGGAGTCTTCAGAAGTACCAGAGGAACGGGCCCCAGAGCCTCGAGAAGAACGACACGAACAACAACACGCTGAAGGAGGAGAACAGGAAACCGCTGCTACCCAGGCAGACCACCGCGGTTGGACATTTGATACAGACTGGCAGGGCCTTCGACGTCGACTCGAAGAGCCCCAAGCTGGTGAAGAGGACCAAGTCGTTCTGGAGGTTCAGGAGGGACTCCGACGTGCTGGAGGGTATGGCACTCTGGCAACACAGGTCCCTGGTCGATATTCCTAAGATGATTAAGAAAGAGGTGAAGGAGGACAGTTCTAATTCCGAGGACACGAAGAAGCAGAGCCCAGAGGGCAGTCCTAACTCTCGCCAGAGCTTGGAGAAGAGGGACAGCGATGTGACGATCACGAATGATATTCGCCTAGACGAGCCCAAGCCTGCCGAGAGGATTCACGTGCCAGAGAAGTCTGACTACTTCGAGGACTTCCCCACTCCGGCTGAGAGACCGAAGGCTGTCGAGAGGTCCGAGTATCGGATGCACCAGGAGGAGAGGTCTTACTTCATGGGGAACGTGTCTAGGAAGGCCATCATCGAGAAGGAGCGTAAGCGCAGCCTGGAAGCGAAGCGTAACATGATCGTGGCGGAGCTGAAGGAGAACAACGAGGCGAAGAGGAACGAGAGGAGGAAGAAGTACACAGACGACGAGGACACCCTGACCCAGAATTTCAGCGAGACAGAGGCGTCCGACGAGGAATCCACGTACAGCTGCATCGTCGTCAAGGACCAAACGGTGGCCGAGAAGACCCTACTGCCCAGGACCAAGCTTCGAAGGGACTCCGACCGAGAGAGAGATAAGAACACGTGCGGGCCTTGGTACGATCTCTGGGGAGTGGACGCTTCGGTGGCCAAGAAGAAGAAGAAGAAACAGCAATAAATATAAAAATAATACCAGAAACTATGTTCTACTCTCCGTTTCCTCGTACCAGTATCGTTGTTTCGGCCTCATCGACCCCCTAAAAGAGTTTATTAATATTATTCTGTTGGACAGAGTCAGAGAGACGTTGTGCCTGCAAGACCCGAAGAATCGAGGGACGGGAGGAAATCGATCTTGGGCTGGATGGGACCCGTTCTATCATTTCGTTCTTACTTTGCCGTTATATCTCAGTTTTGTTGCCGTCATCGACCTTCTGTGCCCAATTGATTTGCATCGCGAATGACCGTACAGTCAGGTCTCCCGTCGCGACGCAGTGCTTCCCATTGCTTCCTGAAGCGTTTCAGCCTGTCTCGATTGCAATTAGAGTCGCTGTTTGATACCGTTCCCGCGCTTTCGTCGACGCTCGTTCAAGACCTAACCGACGTGTTGACGTTAAGCTCACGTGACTTGTTACCGCGACGGAAAAAAACAACGTTATGGATGGTGTTTCAATCATAACTCTTGTTGGATCTGTCGTCACGGGATGCCGCTGTGACTCGTTCACGCTTGGACTGCCCCTGTAAAGTCACGCGTGAAACTTACTCGCTAGAATCGAGTAGGTTTCTTCGTATATCTGTCTTCGCCTACCGACAGATAAACTGGGGACCATTTTGCACGACTGTCTTTCTATCTGCCCTTATTGTAAGAAAAATGGATTTGAAGGGTTGTTTAATGCTCCTCTTTTCTCTCACTTTTGAATCAGGGCGAGAGTAACAATTTTTATCAAATTATAACAAATATCAAATTTCAAATATAATATTGGACAAATGTATAATTGGAAAATGTATGAATTAGTTTGATATTCAGTATATTAGTATCTTTAAATGAAGTGTTATGGATATCTCAGAGAAATAGTGTTACTTTCTAATGCAAAGTCCAACAAGTAACGAGAAACATTCATTTTTATTCACAATTGAATGACTTCTGAGTTGAACGCGAGAGGAAAAGCGTCAGAAATAGACGCAGTAATACACGCATCAACGAGTCGAATTAACGTGTCATTTCCTGCAGACGTCTGTCGATAACCAACAAACGCATGAATAATGATATATCCACGCAACGCTTAAGAACAACCGGACAAACTAGTTTCTGCATCAATTATACAACGATCTGAATCTGGAATTAAATGTCCGAGCGTTCCCCCATTAGCCGTGTGTAAATTGGTTTCCAGTATTATTTGTCGGAACGGCGTGTCGTTTGAATATTGCACATGCCTAGCAGTCGCGAAAAACTTGGAATTCAATTCCGTTCCCACGGCATTTTCATGTGGATATAGCAAACGGTGTTTATCACTGCTCGTGCGCTGGACAACGCTTTTCGCCTTGAAGTTACGCCACGAGCCTCGTGATATCCCGTTTCAACGCGCTCGAATCTTTTGCACGGTGCTAAAACTTTCGTCAGATTATTCCCCGTTCATCTCCCTATTTTTATTTCTCCGCAGCTAGCGAAGCTCGTCCTGTGTGCTCGTGTTTCGTTTCATTAGATTCTGCCGCTGGCATTTGATAAAATTTGAACGCTAACAAGTGTTTCGTTTCCCGGAGGAACGCGAAGAAATCGTCCGTTTTATTTTGCGTTCACGCTTCGCATGGAATCCCGTATCAATGTTTGGAGAATTTTTACTACACCGCTGTTTGTTCTGTTTTTACGCTATTGCGAGACGATTGTAACTGCAGGCCTGCAGATTTGCGTAGAATTTGTTTCCGAGTGGTGTGTAGTGCTGTGTGAAAATAGTACCTACTGTAAGAACTAGGTATGCATCCAAAAGCAAGATTTATACTTGAAATCCTTATAAATATTAAAGTGACGTAATAATTCCAGTGGGCTGCCAATAAGAATATTCTTATTATTACAGTAATATTACAGCAGTCTTATTTCCTTAAATGGCAAGATTAATCAAAGACAAAACTTTTTAAATTACAAGAAACCATTGCAATATCATTCCGCAGTGAATTGGATGTAAATTTCTTAACAAACTTAAACACAATCGTATAGAATGCTCCCCTTCATTCTTCTGAAAAGACACAGCAGTCTCCCCAAGAATGAATTTCTTCTTCCATCAAACGAATCCATTTATTAACTCCACGAGCCACTTGAATTATTGCGCTTTAATGGCAGAAGCTCAGAGAACGAGTTAATAAGAAACATTAATCGGGATCACCCCTCAACGTTTCGTTCTTCTAGGACAAACATATTCGCGACCGTAAAGCTGCGCAAAACGAAGACGAACGATCGCTCGGCGCCTGCGTTGTCATGAGATAAGCTCTTCATCTAGATTACTTTCCTCGTGTGATCTTAGATGTACCGTCAAAGAGGGTGTCTCTTCGTTCGCGGGACAACAGTTCCTTTCATGCAGAAAGCTCTGAAGCTCCCGAGAGCTTCGGAGATCTTCTTCTAACGGCGTGGATGTCCGTCCAGCGAAACACGTCTGACTTTAATCCTCTATGACTATACTTTTCCAAAGAGCGCGAATTCATCGAGTCTCTGAAAGCTTGCTACACACGAACGAGATTCGTTGGCAGCTTTCGTACGAATATACATATATCACTCCCGATGAGACTCGAGATTTTATCTACGATCTCGGCTCGTCCATTTATCCCAGCACGCTGAGCGACGAGAACATGGAACTTTTGGGGACCATTTCGCGATCAACGACTGTACGCTTTTATACGGCAAGTTTTACCAACTGTTCTATTGCGGTTTTCGAGTTTCTATAAGCGTCATAGAGGATTGAAAAATAGTCCTCGAGTTGAAGGACCGTTGAAAGGTCTGACTACGTCCAGGTAAGATAGCCGTCAAGCATTCCTTACGCGTTTCATTTTACTTTATGCCACCTTTTATGGATACTTCACGTCGCGACTGATGCTTTTATGATCAGCCTTCATATTAATTTGTGTAGCAGATTGGTTTCCTCTGGGGAAGTTGATGATGTTGAAAGTATTCTGTGAAATTTAGGACAGTCAAGGATGTGCTTAAGACTTGTAGCATTGCAGATGTCTCAATGTAACGGGTCATTTTTGTTTAGAGGGTTATAGCGTGTACATTTAGAGCGGTCAATTTTTAGTTTGACGATTACCGATAAGATTCTTCAATAGCTTCTTATTGGAGAAGTGATCTTTGGTTTTTTAAATATACACCAATGCAGCACATTTTCTATTCATTCTCTCAGTTAATTACGAGTTTATTCGAAGGGTACTTAAGCAGATCAGTCATTAATATACATAGATGTAAAACCCTATGGAGGTACTAGAGTTAGTAGCTTCCAATCCCTGGTATGCCAATGTGCGATGGGATTCCAATTAATGTTATTCTTTTATTTTCTAAACTTACTATAGGAGTATAAGTTTCTTTTCTATCGAGGATTAAGGCACTATCCAGAAATTCGTCATTTATGGCTAGAATCACTGAAAGTGCTATAATCTTTCCTCCGCGTCACTTGAAAATTTACCATACCGTATTTTAAGACCCTCACCTTCCAACTGATTTCGTTCCAAAGTCCAATTTTCGTTCTCGTCACTTCCTTGCACAATAATACTTTATCTTAATCTTATAGAACATATATTCAGTTAACCTTCACAGTGTCTGTAACAAAACTTACCTTATTCGCTGCAATTAAATCCCCACAATCTCCCTTGAACAATAACTACACCTCTCCGAGAATTATTACTTCATAAAACCCTTTCGATCGATCAAATCACTTTTTCCTCCCATTTCCCTTTCTTTTCGCGCCCAAGCTCTCACTTCATCCCCTCGTTCCGCCCCGAGAGCTCGAAGAGTCACGATATACAAGCCCCATTCCGCTCACTACTTTCCCTAGCCACGATTTTATTGCCCCCCCCCCCCCCCCCCCCCCCCCAAGCCGACGAGCGTTCCTTACGCAACTATTCGTTATTTTTATCGAAGCCTCGATACACTCGTGCCCGTTGCGACAGTTTATTTCCTGGCAAGTTAATCCTCGACGCCGTTCCCTCGTCTTCGACGACTCCGTCGCGCCGTCACAGAGCGAAACTTTCATTCTAGACGTCGTAAAGCTGCTTTACGTCCGCGCACACGGGTTAAGGCTCGTAAAATTTCAATTCTCATTTTTTTCTTCTCTTTCCTTCGCCCTACCCGGTTCCCGTGCCAGCCAACCCCTTCGAGTCTCGCGCGCTTCCGCGTCGCGGGTCCTTTTCCTCGGTCGTCGTCGTCGTCGTCGTCGTCGCTTCTTCAGCTCGTTCAGCCGTGAAAATAAAGCCCAATGAGGGAGCGTGGCAGCATCGACTCCTCCATCCTCCTCGCGCGTTGTCTCCCGGGAGAAGCGCCGCTTTCGGCTCCGTGACTTTTGTTAACTCGCCGTCCGGTCCTTTCGTCGACGACAAGCCTCGCCGCGCGTCCCTTCCACCCCTCGCTTCCGTTTCGTTGGTACCCTGCTCGCGCTGGAACATGCGCCTCCCTCGTGCACACGACTCTGCGCGTGCAGATTCTTTTTCTTCGGGTCTCCCGTGAAATTTCAATGCAAATGCCGCGGGTAATTCTAGCCGTGGCGGACGATTTGCCGGGGACACGACGAATGTACGAATGTGTGGTTTGTTGGAAAGTTTCTTCGGTAACGAGGCGGAGTTCGACGCGCACCTTTTGTTTGATAGGGTTTGGATGAAAGTTTGAAGGGGTTGGAGAAGGTTTATGAAGGTATATCTCGAGGTGACCAATTGATGAATCAAAAGTGTAGAATAGGGTAGAGCGTGAAATAAAGATTTCAGTTTCAAGGGATTCTGCGTGTCCTTTGGTTTGACCAAGAGCGTATTTACTGGTGTATGGAAGCTCGCGAGCATTTAAGGTTGATAAGATTGCATTTCTGTGGGAGCATGATGTCGATTCTTCGGCCACGCATACTACTGTGTACTGCCATGTGATTTTATATTGAGATTTAAAATTTCGAGAATTTTATTCGTACTAGACTCTTAAGGAAACTTTACTTTTTGTGGAAGGAAACGTCGTTGTTTTGTACTTCGAGAATTGTTGATTTTTTAAATTGTGTTTTAGCTTGGTAAGAAAACTCACAGAGATTTTTTAGATAATTTTATTTAACGAGGTTACTGTTTTAAAATTACTTTCTAATCAGAAAATCGTTTTTAGATGAGATGGAAATCTGTGTACAGCGTTCGATCGTTTGATCGTTTTCTTACCAATCTAACATAGTTTCGTAGGAGATACATGCGAGAAAACTGCCAGAAAATGTAATTTCCGCGAGCAAGCAGGAAGAACTCTCCCAGTGGAGAAAGATTTTCTCTCGCGAACATTGTCACGAATACTGCCACATTCCAGCGCTGCTCGATTTTCGCGGAGCTTTCGCGGAGTCCTTTTATCAACGAAGTATGATAATCGCGAAACATCGATCACAACCCCGTGAACAGTTTAGATCTGTCGACGCTTCAGCAATGGGAAACTCGAGCGACAATTAATTCCACGGTCATTCCTAGGCGCCGCGATTCTAACCGGACACGTAATTGTAAATATTAATTCACACACCCTTGAGCAAACGTATTACCGTTCTTCCACACGTATTATTACACACTGACAGGTGGACAAAGAGGCGTACACGTAGGCCAGGGACCTCTAAAATGTCTTACAGGAACCCACCCCCTTGGATCAAATCAATCTTTTCGAAAAAAAAAAGAAAGGTTTCCCTTTGTTTTCTACACCTTTTCATCCCTTTCCGTCAGTATCACCCCTGCGTCCATCCCTAATTGAATTTCATAGAAATTTCAAAAATTTCCTTAGAATTAAAGAAATTCAGAGCTCGACGTAGACGTCAATCAATGAAATCGACAAAAATATAAAATCAACAGGGAAATGTTTCCAGATTACCATTTTCCTTGACATTAACTTTAGTCATCCACCCCTACGATTTTTCGTAATTTCCTTCCAAGGGGATGTACTGTTCCTCTCCCACGTTCGAGGTCCCCCCATGTAAATTACATAGCTTCAGGATGAAACACGAAAATAGTTAAAAAACGAAAAAAAGGTTTAGGGCAACTTCTTTTGTAACTGCGTTTAGATAAGCGATGCGCGTACAAGCGAGTCTAGAGAAAGAAGATGTTAATATATTATAAATATACATATTATATCGGCGTGCGTGCCGGAGGGCAAGGGGAATGTAACGAGACCGGCTCGTTCCGCGGCGAGGAATCATATTTTCGCCGCGGAGCACTTTGGTCGAAATGGTCTCGGCGAGACGATTTCGATCGCTGCTTCCGGTGATTCTGTTTTTTTTTTCAGGGTAGCCTAGGGAAAACGAGATGATGAAATTGTTGTAATAAGAACCATGTATACATGCATATACGTTATATATATATATATATATTATTGTTATTATATTAACGGTTTTTGTGCATCCCCTGGTGTACGGTTATTTATTCGAACGCCACCCCGCCATTCTTTCAGGTGCAATTTATGGTACTGTTCGGAGGGCGATACGGCGGATCGGATGAAATATGGTGTTCAGGAGTCTTCAGAACACATTGGAGAGACAGAAGTTGTAATAGTTACAATTTATTGCGGAAATGATAGTACATGTTTTCCAATATTGTCTTGTACGTTATGGATGGATACTTGTATAGCTTTCTGGGAATGGAAATGGAGGGTAATTGTGCTTTGTTGCGTTAAATTTGAAGATATAATATTTTTTCTGTGGAATCACTACTGAAGATAATTGTTATTAAGTGAGTCGAGTTTGGTTATTATAGTTGGAGTAGTCTGACAGGTGAGAAAAATGGAATTTTAGTTTCCTCATTTTGCATTTATTGGAAACAGTATTTTTGGTAAATATGTTGTAAGAGAGGATAGTTATTTTTTCATAATGTACATATATATCATTTAAACATATATATTTGTTATTTTTGTATTCTACAATGTTGAATCACTGAAAAGTTGTAGCTTCCTTTTCCCGTGTAATGCCGCTTCAATTATCTGAGGCGGTTATACTTTGATCCCTGGTATCAGGGACGTTATTGGACGAAATAAGACACCATCCTGGTTTCCAAACACGAAGCAAGTAAGCCATTGCTTATCTCGTGGCCACTACAATCTCGTAGGTGAGACTTCGACTTCAGCAGGTAGGTATTTTGTACAAATAATATTGTTTATTTAAGGCTAATAGGCGTATACATATATATGCGGGGTTTTCACCCGAGATAATTCTATCCAACATATACATCGTGATTCACAAAAGTTCTCGCGTGGAAAGACCCTTAGAAGTCCACAAACGATTCACGATCATCAGATGTGCTCAACGAAGCGATTGTAATATCTGACAGCGAAAAAATAGTCTAATTTAGTTTTTTCAATCCCTCGAGGGTTGTAACGGTTGAGCCTATAACTCGATGGATGCCGTTCGGCGCCATGGCCGACGTCGAAAAGAGGGAGACAACGGAGCAGATGATTAAACACGAGGGACACGCGTTTGTTTCGCTTTCGCCCGGAGGAATCGACAATTACGCGTCACTGCGCTCCGCCATTCGACTGGTCGATTGATTCTGCCCTTGCGAAAAAATCCCCTTATGAATCAGGGTAAGGGGCGAAACTGTCCATTGACTTTCTTCCTGTAAACAATCGAACCGATTTTGGAAGCTTTTTGGAGCTTCAGATGAACTTTCGATTCACCTCTGTTTTGCCTCAGGATTATAAAGATGCTGCAGATTCTTGAATCGTGGTCGTGGGTTCCAACGAAAATTTTTCTGTTTTGAAAATGGTAATAAAATTATGTTGATAGAGACTGATTATATTTCAAACGATTCCTATCAAAGTTGAATAAGATAGCAGTAATGATAGTTTATGTTTCTCCTATTGCAAACAGCTGTGTTTAAATGTAGAATAATTATGTGAGCCCCTTAGAAGTGAAATTGGTAAACCGAAATTACTTAATATTGGTACTGAAGTATATGATGTTTAAAAAGTCATCAATTACTACCCTTCGTTTCATAAAGTGGGAAAGAGAAGGGAAAGCTTCGAGCTGAATTTTCTTAGAAATTTAAACTATTGAGTAGTGTGCCCCCATCCGTCCAAGGCAGTATTACCACTAAGTGCCCCCAAAATTTGAACCAAACCATTAACCTGAATCTCTAAATGTCTCCCAACTACTTCCCCACCTACAATATGCTTTCAACATCCACGCCATCCCAAAATCGCCCTAACTTCCCTTGAGCCCGTGCCACAAGAAACTTTTTCCAAAATATACGTCCACCACGTTCCCCCGTTGTCAGTCAACTACCTACTACACATTCCGCTCTGCAATCCACAGCTTGCTCCCCAAAAGCAATATAAACGATAGCTCGAAACTGAGATAGAATAGGACGAAAAAAAGTGAACGAGCGGCAAGAATCACCGTTGACAGGTTTTAATCCCGAAACCAATGATTGGTCCACCGTTGTGTATTAATCGGGGCAATTTCGTAGCGTGCATACGCAACGTTCATTACGCACGAGTTCCCTTGCCCGTGTCTGTTTACTTTGCTTTGAGCCGCCGCGCCGAATTCCGTATCCAGGTTTTTGCCTTATGGAATGCGCCAGGGCCGAGCGTATTTGCAAAGCGGTTAATTATCATCCGCGCTCTCGCTCCACCCTTCACCCCCAGACGATCGGGTTGCGGGCTGACAAAGCAGCGAGGTGAAATCGACGAAATGTTGCGCGTCGTTATTACACACCGCTTAATTAGTTCGCCGTTGTTTTGGTCCAGGTTTCTTCCACGGGAAGCTTCTCTAGGAAACAGAGGGACAGTGGATCTGTGTATCGATCGATAAGGATTTTCTTCCACGGGATGACCGTAGCGCTGGATTAACCAATAAGCAAAATAAGCACGTGCTTAGAGCACCAGGAGAAGCGGGGCACCATAGAAATTGTTTGTATTTTAAAATCTAGCTTTGTTAGAAATACTTTTAGTCAAATTATCGGAAATGCTAAGAAATCAGTATAAGGGGGCCTCGAAATCTTTTCAGTGCTTAGGGCCTTAAAAAGTCTTAAGCAGCCCTGGATCTGGTGAATGATCGATCGAAATGGTAACAGGTGATTCTTCATGAAGAAGCAAATGGAAAGTATGGAGTAGGTTTTATTGATTGATAATCTAATTTCTGAGGAATGGAGTTTTAAACAGCGAGCCAGGGTAACAGGGGTTCGTTCTGTTCGTATGGGCTGTGCCGCGATTTCCTGAACACCCTGTGTTATTGGGGATTTGATTTCGAAAGGGGTTGCAGGAGATTTGTCGGAGTGCTGCAACTCGATTAGCGTCGATTTGATTGTTTTCGGCGATTTGGGCGCGTTTAATTCCGAAGGAAATAGAAGCTCGAAGGGAGGATAGAGTTAGGAGTAATTAGTGGATAGCGGCGTGTTGATTTTGATTGGTTTTTGCTACGTTTCAAAGAGAAAATTGTGTCTGCCTTTTGCTTGGAAATTTGAGATAAAGTGGAACTGTAGAATCGTCTAGTAATTTATTGTGGTGACCATTTTAGTGAGAAGTTGAATTAAATTACTGTTGAGGGCTAGAATTAGGGGTGGGTTTACTAACATAATTTTTAAATTCTCGATACTCGAATCCGAAACTCTTGAAACTCGGAGTACTTACTGATTTTCTGTTTTGTAAGTGGAATATCCTGCTTTATAGCGAATTCGGCACCCCGCATTTGTACGAACTGAATGCGAACTTTTTCGGTGCCAAGATCACTAGCGCATTCGGCAGGCACGCACTGACTCTGTGCTGTTCTGGTGCTGCCCCTGTTGCACGATCTCGTGGGGATTTTTATTGGAACGCGAGTTTTTTTTAACTTTTCTCTTTATTAAGGCATTTTTGTTCTGGTTGAAAATGTTAATTTCTCATATTTTTTTCGCACAGGTTTTTGTACCAAATATGGTGCCCTTTTTTAAGAGCGTCATCCCCTTTAATCCCTAGCGTTCCGTTTCTTTCTAAGAAAGGAAAACAGGGTTAGATTTAGCAGGTACAGAGGGGGCACATTATACGGGGTGCGTTCCGATTCGCGCATTGAGCGCATGAAATTGGTGGCCTCGTGTTGGGAGCGGGCAGTTTAGGGGAGCGGGGGAATTAAAATTACTGGTGTGGTGCAGTTTCAGGTGGTTCAGTTTGTTGTGCAAAATTTGTCGTATCGCACGCAGTAGTTTCATTAGGGTCCGTCTGTTTACAAAGGACGCTTCGATCGATTCGGACCATAACAAAATGAGACGGCAGCCTTAAAAGGAAATTTTCTGTGTCGTCATTGCTACTGATACTCGTTTCCAATAACTCCATAACGAATAATTTTCGGTCCATTTTGAAAGTAATCTGGAGGTTATTCGGTGCTACCAAACTGCACTGACTGCACTGCCGCAAAACCTCAGTGCCATTAAGGCTGCACTCCGTTGATCCGAATGCGAAGTTTGCACTACACCAGGGCAGTTCATGGTCGCCGAATACGATACAGGATTGGGTCGTATGTAATCCAATGTAATCGATGCTAGGGAATCTGCACTAGTGCAGTGCCAGTGCGGGTCTCCCGAATTCGCTATTAAACAAAATACAAATAAAAATATAACAATATACAAGTTCTTGAGACACGCTGCACAAGGTTGTTTATTCATCGGTTTTATACTTTGTCTTAACTGAATTCGAGAGTTTTGGAAGATGCAAAAAGTGCAAACTTGGCAGGTTTCGAGGTGTCGAAGCTTCGAGAAACCCACCCCTAGTTATTTAGGAATTAATTATTAATCGAATTTGTAGGAAGTATTCTCATGTACCATCTATTTTTTCGTTCCTTTTGATCTTTTAGTCTGCAGCTATTGAATAAAAGCGAGGGGCAGTTGCTTTCTATTGATTATTGAATGAATGTTTTTTCACTGAACTGCTCTTTAATGTCCTGCTCGCAAATAGGTACAATTATTTGAATGGGCTGGGCATGAAGGGTCCTTCAGCGTCGAACAAACAGTTTTGATAGACAGCGGCAGCGATGATAATGCACGTATCGGTGTGCGTTCATGAATATGCCAACTGGCTCGAAAATCCATTCGTCTGCCCAATATTTTTTTTCAATTGAAACACGTGCGCACACTTTATTGCCACTAGAGTCATTGAGACAGAAAGGGCTCGAAAACGAATCGTTTTTTATCGTATATTTAAAATGTAAGAAAATAAATTAAAGGGTTGTCTATTAAATAGGCTTGTCAAATATCTCAACTAAATAGGCTTGTCCGCTAGAAAAAGAGAAATACCAAAACATTCGGTTTTGAATAATTAGAAGTTAGAAATATTTCATTAAAAATTCTAAAGTATTCCTAATGCTAGAAGAAATAAATTATTAGACGATTAAAGACCATTATCTCGTATAGTTATTAGTTCCTATGTTATAAAGGTTACTCAACAGCCCAAGAAACATATCACCACAAATTTTCAAGAAAATATTACGCAAATATTATTTATTCATCTAATCTACTACTATCTACTAATATTATATTATTCTATCAGGATTACGTAATGCCCAATGTGCCCATTCCCAGCTTCATATCTCCCTGTTGATTCATATGTATACCTAGCAGAAATTTCACTGCACAGAGAAACTTATTCCTCCACTATAGCAAACGTTGCCTCATCACTCCGCACAAAATTCAAAGCCACCGATAAAATCGTGTATTTTTTAGAACACCTGTTAAAAAGTGCCCCTAAAACATGCCTATCAAATTCGAAGTAAAAGCCCGTGTAAAGCGAGCCTCTGCAACGGGCTCGTAAAAAAAACACAAGAATGCATCATCGAGGGGTTTGCTCCTGGTTCAACGTATTCAATATTGCGGTTTATCGCGGTGCCCTTAAAACGGAACCACGAAAGGAAGGGAGGGAAAATCTCGTTGATTCTGGTGCATGTGTCGCTCCGTGGGTGCTCGTAAAAAGGGCGTCCATCAGGTATTTTACTGGGCTGGGCCAGGTTACACACAGCAACGGGGGAAAATATGTTCAGCCTGGCCTCTTGATTCCAACCAATAACTTTTTATATAAATTCTTACATTAGAAATTGTGCGCAGCTTATTTATATTGATTAAAATCTATACTGATTTAATTTATATTTCTTTATAGGTGATGCAGTTAGAGTAGTGATTCTACGTGAAATAGTAAGTAGAAAATATAGACAGTGTCACTGAATTGAGAGTAGAACTTTAAGGGGCGTAATAAATGGTGTAAAAGTAGATAGAAAATGTGGACTATAATTTTTTTATAAGTTTTAATTTCGAGAAAATTAACTGATTCGTAGGTAATTGATTATAAATCATAAATTGATTTTCTCGAAGGGGAAGGTTTCTTCGAGAAAAAGTTGTTGTAGACTTTTGACTTGCTGTTGGGTAAGGATTCATATCATCGGTAGTAAATTAGTGTTGCATTCTGTCAATTTTATTCTTAGTCGCATAGGTACCAGATGTGGTTCTCACGTTTTTCTTCTGTGCTTTCACATTTTACTTTTACATTTTCCTTTTGGTTTATATAAAAAGTTATTTTTTGCCTGGAATCAACGAGCTGACGTGCATGGACACGTTTTTCATGCCATTGTAGACGACAGAAACTTGGCGATTCGCTGTTTTTTCCGTACAAGTGGGGGTTGCAAAACGTGCACATGCTGTCGCGAGATAGAGCACGTTCCTCGCGACTGAGGGAACGAAACTTTCCCTGACATTTTTATATAAAAATGTGCAGGTAGCATGTACAGAATTTAGGGAATGTATAATATTATTTACCGGTAACATTGTTTACTATTTCTGTTTTTTTATGTCATGGCTTCCTGACAAATAGAATAAAGTTTATAGGATTAATAAAATTATACATTTTTTTACTCTTTCAGAATTCTAGGAACAGAGTTAATACAATAGAATTATACGGAGTAGTAAATGTAAAAGAATGAAGGTGTCTAATTATTAATTTAATTCTTCCTTTTTTGCTATTAGCAAACGTTTTCCTGTAACAGAGCTTCGGTTGGTAATATATCGTGCAATCGTAAAAACTGGTTAGTCGAAGAAACGGAGGACGGTGTGTGGTTTCTTAAGCGTCACCAGAAAGTTTATCCCTTTACGACGCGCCACCCCCTGTAAAATGAAAACACACCCTTACACGCGTTCGAGTAGTGACTTTAAATATATTGCATCGTAAAACCTGTTTCCTCTCATGGCCCCGTGGAAATATGATGGTACTTACACGTGTAAAAGTCCTGCAATTGATTGGGATTTATAGTTTGAATAGTTACGGTGTTCGAGTTAGATTTCAAGTAGTGAAATTCTTTCCACTGCCGTTTCGACATTTTCGAGAATATCCCTGGGCACTTTCAGCACTTTAGTTCCATTATAACCCGAGTCCATTTCACCTTAGCTTTTAGTGTACGAACATTTCAGAAGAATTCCATTGATTCATAATTGAATATTTAGTCTGGCAGCTGGTCCCTTCGCTGTCAATCCATTTCAATTTTGATAATGGTAAGGAGTTTTGGAATTTGAGAATAAAGCCTTCCGTTTTCTAGTTTTTATAGATATAAAATTGATTATTATCATTCGTTATCAGAGTTAAGAACCAGAAAATAGAAGAATTTATTAAAAAATTCCAAAACTCCTTACCATTATCAAAATTGAAATGGAATATTATTTTCTTTGTATTTCCACGGTCATCTGATTCTCAGATATTAATCTTCTATCATAAATTATAAATTGAATGAATATTCTTGACTTGAATATTCAGCCACCCTTCTCAGTTCCACACGATTCCCTCCTGTTTTATGCCAGCAAACTTACAGTCTCCGTGCCTTGAAATTCAACCGAAGAATGTAAAGTAATTTAACTATCTCCTTGTGTATATGATTTAAGTGAAATTACTGTAGTTATAATCAAGTTTGCAGACACTGACACAGTTTAAAAAATCCTTTGGATTCGTTCGTTTAGTCTCTGTTACGAAAATTCACTTGATTCTCTTCACTGTCGACTTCCCTGAGATGCCCCGAGGGAAACCGTTTCAGGCAATCGCAATTAACGTAAACAGTGTCCGCAATAGAAATTTCGAAAGTCACAGATATCGTGTGACCGTCGCCGCGCCGGGGCGAATGGGGAGAACTTTCTTCGAACGAAACAGAACGCAGCGTAGCAACGGCTTCCACGTGTGGCAGCCGTTAAATTCGCTTTAACGAAGTAGCTTTAAATTCAATAAAAGGAGCGTTAACTCTCGGGTCCGGTCTGTAGAATTAAATTTATGTTTTCCACGGCTGATTTAGTCGGACGATAAATTTAACTCGTGCAATTTTACTCTAGAATGAGAAATTACTGATTGTATAAATTCGATAAATTCCTCGATTTTCCTGCGAAAGGAAGCCAGGAAATAAGTGATATTGCTGGAAAAGTGTGTTAAGTGCAATAACTTATTTGATTTTCCCTTTCAATATTTCCAGAGAGGTGAGATTTGGGAGTTTGAAATTCATTGCTCCATGGAAGGAGAGATAATAAAGATTTCCGTACATTATATTATGGAAAATATGAGCTAAATTTAGCATATAATTAGTGCATACAGTATATGTATAATAATGCGTTAAATGCACAGGGTACATAAAATCGAGTTTAAAGTTTTCTCCAGATGCTCGAGGTGTATTTATCAATATGTATTAAAGTTTGCAAGGACTTTTAATGAAAAGAATATTTAAGTAATTTATGTTAAGAAAAACGTTTCTATCATCAGCCAGTTACAAAGTGAATATATGTATAATACATACAAAACATTATCCCAACAGATTTCAAATTATAATCACTTCTGATTGCAACCAGTTTCGCTAATTTTCCAGCAGAATGTTGCATAATGCAACCCCACGCGTCTAAGACATAATTATACATGCTATCCACTAACTACACACAAAACTTCCTTCACACCACTAACCTAAACCCTCTGCAATCCGCTCTTGAACCCGTCCACAATATTTCTCCCACACACGTCGCGGAAATTCACTCGCACCCCAAATATCCTCCCTCTAAACAAACAAAAAATAATCACCCACAAAAGTGATAAAAACACCAGAGAATCCGTCATCGCGAATCAAGCCAACGCCAATCGACACTTCAAATAACCGGCCACCATTCAAAACAATCGAAAACGATGCCTGCGAATTACTTACCCCCTTGACCCGTTGCTGCTGGAAATTTATGCACGCGGGACGCCTACGGCCGCAGCCTGTCCTGTAATGGACGTCCTCCCAAAAACTGGATCGCGAGCTTCGATACGCGTTTGATTAAAATATGCAGATTCGCGCGCGCGCGAAAAACGGCCACTTTTCCGCGGCCACGGTGACAGACGGTGGCGGCCGGTTTTCCTGGCTGCGACTTCATTAATTCCCGTGTCAACCGACGTTGATAAATCCCCGAAACGTGACGGGCCGGCGGCAGATATTGCCGCGTTTCGCGGTCACGCGGACGCCGCTCTATCTCTCCTTCATCATTCGGAGGCAAAAATTCCGCGCGAGCTCGTTAAAGCTTATCGCCGCAATAATTCCCGAACGCTTACGAGACGCTTCCGTGATAATGCCCCCGCTATATTTTTATGATAATCCCGCCGCGGAATGGTTCTATGAGAAGTTTCTTGTGAGCGGCAAGTTTTCTTGGCCAGATGCCCCAACATTCACCGCGGAGGGGGGGGGGGGGGGGGCTACTTAGGAATTGGTAAGATTTCGATGATATTTTGCGGGTAGATGAAGATTGGACAAATGTTTGACGAGGCTTTGGTTTTTCGTTTGAAAAAAATTTGTATACCTAGTGTTGGGAGAGGTATTTCAACTTTAAAGTGACCAATTAGGATTTCAAATGCTATTAATCAGTGCAATATTGATTGTCTTCTATTCGTGTGCTTCAAGGACTATCGTCCTGGGAAATATGTTATAAATCAATATTCAGATTTGAGCCTCACCATGTGCGCGCTCCTAAAATCCATAACTAGTCACAGAAGATTAGTCTGTCATGTGACGACGATGTAACAAGCTCATATGGTGACACACCGCTTCACAGAATTATTATTCGTCCAGTAATTATACATACACAGAAATTGACCCAATGAAAGAATCGATCAAGCCTGCTGACATTTCACCTGAATAAACTCCTTGCCTAATTAGAGTAATTGTTAATTTATTACTTTAGTTTTGAATAATTCATGTATCAATGAGTAGTCGAATCTATTCTTGTCCTTCGGGTAAGTTAACTGTATGTGTGTGCAGGAAATAATCCCCGATTGTCACCGAGAAGTTCGCAGAGGGGTTAAAAGGGCCAGCCTCGTTACGTGTATAATTCAAGCACACGCCTCGCTGGACAACCGAGTGTCCCGCGAGTAAACGCGCGAGCCCGCCTCGATTATTAACGCCGGTAATTCCGTTTTATCGACGATTGCCACTCTCGAGGCGAAGCACCGGCGTTCTCCTACCACTGCGAGAGGCCCCATGAGTAATCTGCGAGCTCCGGCTAATGCGGTGAAATATTAAGTGGGCCAGCCAGCCGTTTTTCTGGGGATCCAGCCGGTTTAGATAGCTAACGAGAGACACAGACAGCTAAATCGTTCTTTTTCCCCGTGTACTTCTCTCACTGGTACTGGGATTCTGGATAAAATACAAAGCTGAAGGAATGGGGGAAAGTTTCAGCCACAGTGCGAGCTCATCGTGAGTGGTCTTAATACTTTGTCTGTATAAGAAAAATGGACATCACCGTATGACGTTATTTTGTGGGTGTAAGGCTTTTATTGTTGTGTTGGATCAAAGGATGAACGTGATATACAGTTTTGGGGATTGATGAGATCACTGGTAACAAAGTGCGATTTATGAAGGTTGATAATGCATTGATTAATATTCATTAAGGTGATTTATCCTATTAATTGTTGATTGTCCTTGATATGATTCAGTTCGTGGAATTACTGAGAATATTGTGCACTGACTTGCGAGTATTTTATAAAATTAATGCGGAAACTACTTAGTTTGTGGATTTTGCTTTGCATCAATTACGTGTGATGCATTTGGAAGCAAATTCTGAGTTCTTCTGCTTCTTCTCACTTTCGACTTGTCAAAGCACCTCTGCTTTGATTAGGTACTGATTGTTTGTGACCCATAATAAGATGAAATTGGGTGATGAAGTGCAACAGAGGACCGTCTTCACGCCGTCCTTCGTTGTTCTTCGAAGCGGAATTTGTTTCTTCTCGAGCACATCTTCTTTAGCACATACTTCGGGGCACTTACTATTTCTCTTCACCCTCGTTGCAACACCAGGAATGTAGCTCATAACATTTTATCAATTCTACTGCTGCATACTATGCTTACTAAAGACTAAGCTTATTTCAAGGAAAATTAGAATCTACCTCGTTACATCGCAAAAACTAGTAACTGTAGTAGCACTTGAGAATACTGGACTCGTACAAGAATAGTATTTCATAACACAACGATATAAATTCGGAGGCTGAAGAGGGGGCATAATGAAATTCCGAGCAGGCCGCAGGGACGAGAAATTTTCGCAACTGCGTTTTCCTCGAATTTAATTAAAATTTTTGCCCGCTCGGTTTGACCTCTGCGTTTTTCATTTTGCAGCAGGGAGGAGAAGTTATCGGGCGAAAGAGGAGTTGTCAGTGGCGAAGATTCCTCGATCGCCTCGTTCTGTCTGTCCAAAGTGCTGACAATCATGATTTCATCGCACAACAAATTGATTTGGAATAAGTCTTAATTTGAGTAAGCAATGAGTATTAATTACAGAAGAAGTTGTCAATAGTATCATAATTTCAAAAGGCAAATAATTGAGAAATGTACTTGACAATCCAGGTGGATGAGCTCAACAGTCTTAAAAACAAAGAACACATTTCTTCTTATTAAATAAATTTTCCCTTTGCTTTGCACTGTGAAAGCAATCTACAACGTACAAATGTGTACACAATTTAAAACGCTGCATATACGGCAGTTCATCTCTGTGACGAATGTGAAATTGTGAATATTCTAACCAAAAATCTCATTTCTCTAATAAGAGTATGCACCTTTAGAATAACATAGGGTAATTAGTTTACTAGCTTGTTTATGTTCCCCCAGGTTTAGTTCAATGGTAACAACAAAACACAAAATGCTCTCAAACTTCACGGCAGAAAGAAAGGAGAAATCTGCAAGAAAGACAGAGGTACAGCTTACTATCTCCTGTTATAAGCTTCTATTACATATTTCTTCTTGATAATAGTCTCATAGAATGACAGTAGAAGTCGTTTTGATGAAAAACGACCAGAAAATTTGGCCAGAGATGTGTATTAAAGTAGCATAAAGTTTTAACAGTTATTTTGGAATGGTGAATTCCATTCAGTGATCGCTGATAACATTATCAGCTGGATGATAGTTTCCTCTTTAAAATGGCTTTTGTTTCATGTCGATACGACTTTCCGTTCCTGAGATAGCTATCGTTGTTTAAAGTGAAGCATAATTTTTTAGTAATTCCGTACCGCCGGCCGCCTGGCTCGCGCACTCGGACCTCTCTCTCGCTCCCCGTCACTGACCTACCTCGCTCGCGGAAGTGTTGCGCTGGTCAGTGACAGACACTGACTCAGCGTCTTTTTACTACGCACTGCTACTTCTCTTTAGTCCAGTGAAATTAGGATTTGTCTTCGGAATAAATCCCAGCAAGCTAAATTTTGGTATGGGCCTTTATTTGGTCGTTTTAAACAATATGTCAAAAGTCCCCATCGATCCGAGTGCCGCTAAAAATTTTACAGAGGGTTGAAAAAAAAAACAGTTTTTCGCGAATATCTCGTTATCTAGCAGTTTTGCGACCAAAATAGGTCTCACATAATTTATAACCTAGGAAATTCTCTACAAAAAAGGTTGTATGAGTTTTTTTCGTAGGAGTAACCATTTTCGTGTGTGCCGGGTTACCAAGTTTCAACCCCCATACTTTTGACAAGGGAAGATCCCGAACCCGGAAATTCAGAAAATTATGAAACTCTGTAAATATGTAGCGGAAGTCCTGCTGAGTAAAACGCAATTTCGTTTGCTGCCCAAATTCACTACAAGAGGGTGCAATTGACCCCTGAAATTTTTTTTATTTTGTATTACTCGCGAACTGTACGAGATAGAAAAAAAGTGTTCAGGAAAAAGTTACTTCTCTTAATTAGGACTAACATTTGGGAAATTATAGTTCTTACAGTTCTTACGGTGCGTGAGTTATAACACAAAATCTAAAAAAAAAAACGGATTTTCAGGGGTCAATTTCACCCTCTTAGAGTGAATTTGGGCAGCAACAAAAATTGAGTAATACATACCTATATATCCTCTACTTATTCCCAAAGATTAAAGTTTAAATTTGTTCAGTCGAAGGGGGTGAAATTGACCCCTGAAAATCCGGCTATTTTCCGATTTTGTGTTATAACTCACGAACCGTAAGAACTGTAAGAACTATAATTTACCAAATGTTAGTCCTAATTAAGAGAAGTAACTTTTTCCTGAACACTTTTTTTCTATCTCCTACAGTTTGCGAGTAATAATACAAAGTAAACAAAATTTCAGGGATCAATTGCACCCTCTTGGAGTGAATTTGGGCAGCAAACGAAATTGCGCTGTACTCAGCAGGACTTCCGCTACATATTTACAGAGTTTCATAATTTTCTGAATTTCCGGGTTCGGGATCTTCCCTTGTCAAAAGTATGGGGGTTGAAACTTGGTAACCCGGCACACACGAAAATGGTTGGTTACTCCTACGAAAAAAACTCATACAACCTTTTTTGTAGAGAATTTCCTAGGTTATAAATTGTGTGAGACCTATTTTGGTCGCAAAACTGCTAGATAACGAGATATTCGCGAAAAACTGTTTTTTTTTTCAACCCTCTGTAAAATTTTTAGCGGCACTCGGATCGATGGGGACATTTGACATATTGTTTAAAACGACCAAATAAAGGCCCATACCAAAATTTAGCTTGCTGGGATTTATTCCGAAGATTGGGCAGATTTCCGTCTAATTTCACTGGACTACTTGCAGTAAGTAGGTCACGGCATTTCCGAATCTCTTGGCGCCCAGTACGTTTCGAACGCTGCACTTTGGAGCCGCATATCTCAGGAACTAATTGTGATATCGACTTCAAACAAAATGCATTATTAAGGGTATACTACCCTCTACCTTCTGAGCATATCTGCCGCCAATATTTCGCAATCCTTATGTCTGTGATTTTGGTTTAAAGTTAATGCTGTACTATTACGTATTAAAAAATTATTTCGTTAAGTTTTATTAATTATATACAGCTGACCAAGTAATTATAGAAATGTGATGTATTAAATTCCATGTCGAGGACCGATAAAAACCGTACAACTCATAGCTGAAATGTTTTCTCCTAAATACAGTAGGATAATATATTGTTCGTGCAAGTTTAAATAATTGAGTTCCAACTGCACAATTGCTAGTGCCTTTTTGTTCCCGCTAAATCCACAAAATTAGTATAATAGAGCTGGTCTGTAGACACATATTCATTAGGTTAATTAATTCCAATAAATGACGAACACTTTTGACGAGTCCTTTAGATCGTGGAATCGCCCACGTCGATATCTGACCCTTCCATTAGGGGTATTGAATTTCAGCTGCGCCTTTTGGCTCACCTCCTCCCCCCTCTTCAATGGTCCGAGTTCCCAGCAGCGATTGGACCATCCTTGCCTCGACTAACCAGATCCGTTGAGACACGATTGTACCAGCGTGCCAGCGGTGGACGCCACCGCGAGGACCACTTTCAATTTGGTGTCGAATAGGAAATTCGATCCATGGGGGTGAACAGACCGGAACCAGGAGCATGTTTAATCAATTGTTACTGCCGGGACACTGCTGGCCCCTTCTCCTTGATCCCTGGAATCTCTGAGTCTCTCCCTGTGTCCAAAGTTTCTCGTTTCCCGCCTTGTATCCTGCTTCTTTAACTCATTCCTCTTTGCAGCTGGTTAAGTCATGCTTGCATGTAATAATTTGCAGTTGAAGGAACGCAGAAATTTGTTAGACACGAGTATTTATTACTGGTAGGAGGAAATATGAAGGAATAGGAACGAGGATTAAAGGAAAATACCTATGTAATAATTTCCAGCCGAAAAGTAACTGTTATACATATGCGGATATAAGTCAGTTACTCAACTCTCCCTATTTACAACCGATCCACTTCTCAGGGTGGTCGAAATTTCCCTATTCCAGCGAATTTGCCAGCACACCAGCCACGGTTAACCGAAAATCAAAGTGTGCAAACTCGAATACCGGTTGCCCCGAGCATTTTGACTCCAGAAACTCCGTTCATCCTCAGAACCCCTGGAGCCGCCGGTGAGGGGAGTGGGTTAAAGCCGGTTCACGCGTGAAACGCGTAGGATCGCGGAAGAGACAGGTGAGTGGCGTGGCAGACTAAAGGCGCGATTCGAGGAAAGCGATTAGCCGACACCCTGTCAAACGCACGCACCGGGTCCCGCCCGCCCGTAGAACGTCGCCTTTGTAGCAATCGACGCCGATAGCGCGGGAAAATTAATCGAAGACCAACGCCACATGCGGATGCCTCGGTTAATTTCCGACACATGTGCGAGGAATTGCATTCCTGCTACCCGCATACCTACTGGATCTCTCTTGTGAATCTTGGGAGCAATATCGAGAATCTTGGGGAACACTTGCGCTGTCAACATGGGCGGATTTGAAGATTCCCGCGAAATATCATAAAATATTTCAATTTAAAAGAGTCGAGACGATTTCAAAATTAATTCAATATAGCAACTCACATATGAGTTATTGCTATTTCGCTATATGAAGAAGAAGTGAATTGTTTTTAAAGTTGTTTCAAGCCTCTGTGTTTAAACTTAAACCCTTCCCAATTTATTTCGCTAAAAATTTTTCGCTCCCCAAAATTTAACGCGCAGTTTTGAAGAATATGGTCTATCATTAATCAGACAATTTATGCCACTTGGATGTCAATAAATTTAAGCGATCAATTTAAGTTGAATTGTGGGAGTAGGTGTGATTACTGACAAATAGGGGAGAGGGCGATTGGGACGGCCACTGAATTGCGAGTCTGTCCTTAGCTACTCTTTAGGCGAAGGTCTTTATTAGAAGGTCTTCTGTGAGTTTCGTAGAGGCTCGTTTTAGAGAAACTTTAGCGAATGATGGAGTTAGAGGCGAAACTAAGAAAATACATATTTAGCGGGTGTTCAAGTTTGTGTAGATTTATCACTGTTATTAAAGCGCTGAGCTTAACATGTGCATGCTATTCGAATGCAGCTTACTCGTTTCACAGATTAAGTACTACTTAAAAATTCATTCGAATTAGTTGGAACTTAGATAGAGTTTCTATTCCATAATTAATGTAGGTAATTGAAGTTTTGTTGCAATGATTAGATGCTGACAATGTTATTAATGTTACGATATCGCTGCAATTACCTACATGGAACTCTGTTGATGTTTTATTAAACGCTACTTACTTATGAGCATGCTATTTGGCAAGCTAATGCGTCAAACAGCTACTAATTGCCTTTCGTCCAACAAATATAATTGAATTAACTCTGTCTGGTACTATAATTCGCAGGTTGAGCCATAATTTGCGCACAGTAGTTTATGCTACATTAGTATTTGAAACTTGTAAACTATGAATAATTACGCATTCTGATGGATATAGTAGCTTACTCCGCCATTTATCCTTCAGTTTAATGTGACTCCATAAATACAAGTTATGGGGCTTAACGGCTGACGATTTTCGAGACCATAATTTCAGTTCAGAGCCTTCTTTACAATCACGTCTTTCTTTTTAAAATATCCTCAACATCTGTCTCCCAGTTGTTACCCAAATATAGGAAGGTATTTTCGATAAATTGTTCACAAAACTAATCAAATATTAACCGTCCAGATATCTCTATATTTGAATTTGGTAACCTAAAATATCAGCCAGCACCCCTTTACTTTTCACTTTTGTGTACAACACAAGGCAACAGAGAGTTTCAAAAAGAACATTCACACATTAATACACATTCCTAACTATTAATTAGTATTTCCAGCAAATTCACATGCTTCCTACCACTTCCAACCATTCTTAAACCCTACTAAGTACATTCTTCAGTCGTTTTGTCTCACTGGTATTTTCATTTCATCAAAGACTCCTCCAACTCAGAAACCAAACTAAAGAATGGCTTGCCAATATATGTATGTATATACTTTTCATTCTCTGATGTTATATTAAACATATAACTAAGTAAACCGTAGACCAAAACAGTTTAAACTAGTGCTGTCTCTGCTAAGTGAATATATCCGAAATACCAGTTGTGGCTGACTCAAGTGAGTCTCATGAGAAAAACCCCTTACAGTACCACCTCCTCCAGCCCACAATATTATGCAGTTAGGCCAAGAATGACAGGCTTTAGCATAATAATTCACCCCAGCGACGTTAATCAATCGGACGTACGTGCCACGTGTCAAAACGCGGTCCAGGATACGCCTGACCCACGGTTATGAACACGCATTCGTTAATGTACCTAAGTATCATTAAACGGGGGCGTAACTGACTGACGGCGTTCAGTTGAGCATTCGCTGGTAGTAGTTAATGGCCAAGCGGCTGGCTGATAAATATACATATAGTAGGTAATATGTATACACACATGTATATATTTGGAACGGTGGCTTCCCGATACGCGGCCCCGCGGAATATTTTCCATATATTTTCCACGGGATAAATGTAATGCCTGCAATTAACCGATGTAACGGCGAGAAACGATAGCGAATCTGCGGCCCGCTGTTTATTCGACGGCCCGGCAAATAAACGCGCGCCTGTTATTATCCTGGCTGCGATATTTCGGCATCTGCTCGATCGTAAACCGCCGCGCCGGGCCACCATCGAGGCCAAACGACGATGATTTATAGCGACCGATGCTGGCGACCTTTGAAGTAACGTGGATCGTTCAGCTGTCGTGGGTCGATTAATTGCAAATCGGGGATTGTGCCGGCGGGATGGGCTAGGTCTCTGCTTTTGACGAAGGGGGTGTGTGCATAGACAGTTTTGAAAAATTGGCCTCGTCTGGGGAATTGAGGGAAAAGTTATTTATGCCATCAGAATGGACTTGGAAACTTGGAATCAGTGGTTCATTAATGGTTAAGTGTAGTGGTGCCGTTAAGTTTAATGTTGTATATCTATATTGCGGTGATTATGAGTCTGTTTGTTATACATATAAGGTCCCCATTTCTGCTCATTTCGTATTTTTCTTATTATTATAAGCGTTACGTTTGTACTATAGTTGCAAGAAAATAATTCTAAATTATTTGAACATTTACACGAGTGTTGCACGAGGTTTGGGCTAATCAAAGTGCAGCATAAGCAACGAAAAACTTTTAAAACGAGAGACTCATGATTTTTCGATCGTGTTCTAGCTGGTTGTGCTAAGGAACAGCGTCACTATTGGTATTCGATAATTGGGCAGAAAATAGTTCTTGCAGTAAAAGTTCTTATTTAATAACAAAAACAAATACCATATTGTGCTCTGGATTTAGATTTTTTTTACTATTTTTAATTTTTTTAAGTAGAAAACAGGTGAGTAGGTTTAGGGTCAAGTGAATCACCGTCATGTCCGCATTTCTACTCACCAAAATTTTAGTAACATAACCGCACAATTCAATGTATGCTGTAACGTCTGTTTCTATTCGAAGGCATTTTATTTTTTGTTAATCATTATTTTATGCTTTACTGTTGTGTTATAAAACCTCTCCATAGAAGATGTAACTTATTTTAACCCGAAAAGGCAACATATTATTTGAGCAGAAATTGGTACAAATGGTGAGTAGAAATACGTACATCGCTATTTTTCGTGAGCAGAAGTACGGACATTTATTGCATTGTATTTAATTACAAATTACTAATAGTTAAACATCTGGAAATATAATTCTTAAATAGTTTTCGAATTGGTTGATTTATTATTAAAGAATTAATCAATTACTCTGCAACTTTTGATCACAAACAAATTTTTTACACCTTCTTTATGACGAGTAACCTCTTAAACGAGCAGAAATTGGGACATTCACCTTATATGAGTGCTAACTCAGAGAAATAAAAGAGTAATTTTATTTGCTTGTGAAGCGAGTACCTACATACTTGGTATTGTTAAAATGCTTCAGTAGTCTGTTTTTTGTTACAAAAATATTATATTCCGTTCTTCTACTTTGAATAAATTGTGCACCTCGCTGTGCTGTAATAGCTTTGAGGCATTTCTTGAAATTTATCGCAAATTATTTCTAATATACGGTGACTTTTTGAATAATCCTGTGCCTCTTTTCTGTATTGCTTTCTGAATTATGGATTTACGAGGCCGCGGAATTGCTGGATTCTCTAACAATGACAGTACGATTCGAGGGGTTTATGACTAAGATTGACTGTAGCTCTTTCAGCCGTAGCGTTCACGCAACCCCAATTCATCGTGAAATATTAACAATGAAAGCTAGCTGACGTAAATAGGCTTCGTTCTATTTGTCATGCGTACGCACTACGCAGTTGCGGTCGAGCTTCCTTTCGATTATTCCTACATTTCTGCTGTCGCCAATATTTCACGCAGGAAATGTACTGGATTTGAAATTGCACAATTCCGATAGAACGATAATTTTCAAACGGCAATAATGGTGACATTTGTTATAAACCAGTTGCTAAAAAAATTCATCAAATTCTGCTGCCTAAGAATTCGTTGACCTTCCATTTCTTGCATCTGGAAACTTATGAAATTAATATATTTCTTGCATATGATACAAAATGTCTTCCTAACTTTCACATTAACGCAATAGATTCGTCATTGTTATTTATTTATGGTAAAATTTTGGTAAGAACAAGGAACTTGATATATTCCTCAGGATTTAGTGATTCTTGCATCGAATTGTAGAAATTGCTTTAATGATGTTAAATCATTGCTATAATTACGTTCCTTCACGATCGAAACACAGGATGCTTTGGAAATTCAAATGGGAGTTACACGGATAATACCAGCGTTACGCGATAAATTGTAATTCTTTCGTGCATATTTCACAGGATGTTCGTTCTGCGTGGACTTTGCACCGAGCGCTAGGAAATAATTCTCCCCGGGGTGAAATTTGTGACCCTCGGTACATTGAAACGCTGGGAATTTTTGCAATCAAATTCTACAGTTTTATTATACACCCGAGCCGAGCAATTATACCCAGTGAATTCTGATACGATACATAGCGTGCAGTATTAAATGGAATAAAGTAAAAAATGCAACACTGACAAAATGTTAAACAACGAACCAAATATTACAATGCATTAACCACCACTCCTATTTTTACGTCTGGCTGAATGAAAATGAAAAGTCGCAAAACTTCGGAAATTATTAAGTGGAAAGGTGCTTCCAATTCGTGAAACATGGAATTAATATAATCCTTTCAACTGGCATCTGATTATTACCAAATTCATTTCGTTGAAAGGTACCTATCGCCATTATTTGCAATCGCAGCGCAGTTCGTTCGACGGAAAATATAATGAAAATGTATTAAAATATTTTATCATAAAAATAAGCATTATTTTTCTTTACACTTTTCGTGGTACATAAAGCAATAAATTTTCAGCATTTCACTGTACGTTCCATTACCTACCTATTCTAGGAAATAAATCTCCGGACAGATTTTATTCTTCAGAGACAAAATAGATTAGGAGGTCTCCCTAGTTTGACGCTCTAAAAATGAGGCAAATTTTGAGGAAACTTTGCACGTTTATTAATTGACACTCGAAGAATGTGTTGAAATTTTGTCATGCTATAATAATAATTTGGTTCAAAGTTACAGTGATAGTAGTAAGAGGAGTTTGAAAAAAAAGTTTCTTGCTGGAAAACATGGTTCTGGCTGTCGTAGTCATCCGAAACATAAAACGAAATTTTTTTTTAATCTACATGTGTGTGGTTATCGTATGAACTAGAATAGACCCCTTACTACCCTCGTCTCCGCCAAAAAACACCCAAACCCAGAAACTTAATCTTCCCAGGTCACATAATATTACGGCCCATTGACATCAGTTATCCTGCAAAATGAATGGCCCGAGAAGTTTAAAAAAAAAGGCGCACGCGATCCACCATCCCTCATAGAGGATTTGGGGTCCCAAAAAGCCGACCCCCGTATAATACAGTAATCAGAAAGCGCCACGCGAGGTCACGCGTGAGCGTCCAACCCTGCAGCAACGTCCATGCTTTATTAAGATCGCGGGTCCTTGTTTAAAATTTTCATCCCATGGCACGATTTCGGGACGTGATTTTACCAGGCCGGTGCCCGATCCTCCTGGCGCACGTGCAAGAAGCCGAACATAGACGTGTGTACGTACGTGGCGTGAAAAAGACACACGTAGGTACGGGGGCCGAGGAACGTCCGAGGAAGACAATCGATAGGGGGATGCGTGGCATCGAAATCGAAGATTATTCAGGAAACGTTCGGTTCCTCCTGCAGCCGGTTGCCGGTTAAAATAGAGCATTACGATGCTATCTGTGTTACCGAGCAACGTGGAGGAGACGTGAAGGTGCGCGAGCGCGCTACACCCCCCTATCGACGGGGAAACAAGAGGGAGAATCCCACGGCGAAGGGGTGGGATTTCGGTAAGCGCGCTGACTTTAAGACCACCGCGTATAAATATTTATAAGGGGTATCGAAGTTTAGTCGGCATAGTTTGTTTTGTATTAGCTTGCATCCCTTCTACGATCTCCTCAACCCTTTACTCTTAACTACGTTACCCCTTTCCGCTTTTTAATAATGCGAGGAGGAAATTGTTGCGTTCGTTGTTACAACTTGAACGGGGGATTAATAGTTGTTGTTAGAGGGTTGTTTTGCTGGAGCTTACTTCGACGATGGAAACGTGGGGGTTGCAAGTTTCTTTGGTGGCTGATGGTTCCAAATGAAGGTTTTCTACGACTTTGGTTTGATTTGATAGATTGTGGGGTGAAGTTCTTTTGATAGTGTTAGAGAGTTCTTGGGGTTGTTTTGATATTCTTTTAGTGATGTTGAGATAGATAAAGTGGTTTTTGAAAGGAGAAAATTGGATTTGTTTTGGAAGAAATTGTAGGTGTATGAAACGAAGAGTTTATGTTATGTAATTTCGTTGTTTGTCGGTAAGCTGAGTTGATAAATCGTGGGAGAAAGTTCTCCTGAAAGAGTGTAACAGAATTTTGGGATTGCTTCGATGTTTGTTGAACAATATTCAAATACCTACAGTGATTCCAACAAAGAAACTAAATTTGTTGAAATATAGATATAGAATGTATACATTGTGTTATTTGTCGCTTAATAATATGCTGTTAGTGTGAGCGAATGTGTGAGGTTTTCACTAATCTCTACATTTATTTGAAGAATACATATTTCCCAAGATACAAGTACTTTAGCTAGGGAATTGTTGAACCATATTTTTAGTACAAAACATTTGATCTATTTAAGAAAATTAGAATTGGGATAGGATAGATCTATCAACCAATATCAATATTTGACGAAAATTAGATCTCGCGATTGCTTCTCTTACTTATATCTACTTTCCGTGGAGCTTTAATTACCTCTCGTGTTAATTACTAACGCCTCACTATGCTCACGTAAATGTAGGCAGAATGAGTATTCATTTTATGTGCAAATGGTAACACTTTTGTTACTACAATCTAAAACTTTAATTAAGAAATAAGTTGGAATATATGTACGTCTGTAACAGACAAGTCGCAAAGAACGAATGACTCCAACGAGAGCCGAGAGAAAGAGTATCGATGACCACGCGGCTTAATCAGAAAATCTTTCGCGGAAAAATCTTGCCTTCTTTAAACAATAAACCATAATCGCAGTATCTCCTCTTGGAGTGTTGATTCAATTTCGGCCCTTTACATTCCATCGTGCACTCACGCCAGACACGAAATATCCAACAATCGCGAAGTTTGTAAAAAGTTTTCCAATAAGAAACTGTATATCATATATTACAGTAATTTACGAATATATGCTTATTAAGCCATCTGTGTTAATTTTTACAAGCTTTAGTAAAGTGTCCTGTATGCAGATGCTAGATATTTCATAAACCAAGGAAATATATTACGCATAATATTTCTATTTTATTTGTAGCAGAACGTGTATTGTAGAAATGACTGTTGTTATGACAGAGCCATGCCAGCTTTGGAAGTCACCTCTGTTCAGAAGACTCGGCCACGAGCCGCGATATACGTCACTCGGCGTAAAATAACAGACCGATATTCTACATTTCGGAAGTATGTACGTGTGTATCGCATCGCGTGGCCTGCCTGGTCTCCCCCCACCTAAACCCATATTCGCTAAGGTACAGCGGCGGGACGCGGGGGTCATTCATCCCGTGGACATCGTTGGGTTAAGACGCTTCGATAGCTCCGTATTTAAATGGTACGCGCACATCGCCACCTAATTACTTCTAATCATTATTCGTATTCTTCTTTACTCTCTCTCTCTCTCTCTCTCTCTCTCTCTCTCTCTCTCTCTCTCTCTCTCTCTCTCTCTCTCTTTTCTTTCTATCGTCACTTGCTGCTACTGTTAAAATACACTTTTGTCCCGAAATTAATTAAATATCGCAAGAAAACCGTTAGATGTTTGTCGCGTATTCCCTTCGTTGCCTCAACAATATTTCTGCACATTTATTGCACACATATCGTGTCTCCGTATTCAATTACATCCCGTTTCGGGAATATTTCAAGTTTATTCACAGAAGCAAGAAGTGGCCAAAGAGCCGAAGATAACCCGGCCAGAGAAAAGGCCACATCGTGTGGGCTACCAAGAATGGCCCTGCATCTTCGGGTGCAGGGTCATTCTTCTTTTGCTATTATGCTCGCCTGTACTTGTAGTAGTAGCAGTAGTTTGGTTGGCCATAGGCTGACCCATCGACCCCCACCTCCCTTAAATTGAGCAAACCGCGTTTTCAATTAGGGTTGCGAAGATGATTACGGGTCCAGTTAGTGTTGCGACTAAATGTTGATCACGGTTTGAATTCGCGTTGCGAATCGAGTAGTCCCCGCGTTTGGTTCCAGCATAGCGTTGCGAATGAATATCTTGGTTGCTTGTAGTCAGAGATGGGCAGAAAATTATTTGAAATAAAAGTTTGTGCACGAAATTTTTATTTAAAATAATTTTTTGCCCATCTCTGCTTGTAGTGTTCCGAAAAAAGAGTCGCGATTGTTTCTGAAATTGTTCTTGTGTTTTAAATTGGAGTTACTAGAGTTTGATTCATTGCATTACTTTTGATTCATAGTATTCTTTTTATTAGCGTTGCGACGCGACTGATCGCGTTTTTTTAATTAGTCTTCCTAGTTTGATTCTTAATATTCTTTTGAGTTAGTGTTGCGATGATGACTGATCGCGTTTGTAATTAGTGTTACGATCCCCAGCCCCCAATGCCCCAAAACTGTTCTGGGAAATGTCTGGAGACACGTTCCTGGGACCAAGGAGTCACGAGCAACTGGATTTGCTGCTAAGCCTTCAGGAAGGCTGCAACGAATTAAAGTTAAAGTGGCGTATTACGAGACACAGGTGCACTGAATTTTTATTAGTGTTGCGAAGAATGAAACCACCTACGTGGTGGCTCTCGGTAGCTTTTTATATTTGTTAGAGTAGTGTAGCTCCTTGGGAGCTTTTTTGTTTGCTATTCGGTGTTTGTAACAAGTACAGTAGAATTTTCAGTAATGAAGCACCATCCGGGAATTTTGAAGTTGTTTGAGAAATTAGTGCTGCGAGTAGTCCAAAGTCCTAATGACTATGCTCGGGAGTTGATTTTAGTCTGTAATAAGTTAGCGTTGCGAAAGAAAGAAACGGTCCACTCACGGTTTTCTTGCGTTAATGAGTGGACAATGATCAGCTCTGCCCTTCTGGCTACTGATCATTTTTTCTAGCAGCCCTACGTGGCTGCACCTTCCTCCTCCTCTTACCATCACCTACCCACCCTTGAATCGAGTGTTTGTCGCTAGAAATATTGTTTTAAAAGTATATTCATATCTTGCAGAAAAAATGTTTTCTATTTTTTTTAGAATATTTTTAAATTTGAAGTTTCAATTTTCATGGAATGTCGTTTGAAAAATTTTATTGCGCGACTGAAAGAATGGCGATGAAAGGTGTGATTCATTATTTGTAACAGAAATTACAGACTTCTGACACACCGCCATTCAATTGAAGTTCTAATTAGAGTCTTTGATGAGTCTTTGAAAGCAGCCATTCCTCATTAACGTTGCTGATTTTTGCATAGTAACTTCGTCAATCGTTGTATTGATTTTCAGATTGAAAAGTAATGTAGTTTTTATTTTTATAAATTTTAAACATTCCTTTGCATTGATCAAAATTCACCCGCGATTGTTGCTTAATTTGATGATGTTGAAACGAAATTTGCACTGAAAAAGTAGGTAAATGCAATTCGGCACTTTATATTGATAGTCAATTTTCAATATTAACGCGTGCTCGTTTTTGCTACTTTCTGTATGAAAGTAACTTCGTTTACTGTGCAGTAAAGTGCAATTATTCCAATCTTGAACATTTGCATAAATGTTTTTGATTATTGTATAGTCGAGTCATTGATACATAAAGCTTTGAAGATGCCAATTAATGAGAAACTAGAGGGAAACTGGAAGCAAAGTGCTTAAATTTATGAATATCAATTGCTTCGAAATGAAATGTACTTAATATCATTAGTAGGTTCTTTTTCACCAATTGCTAAAGTTTCGATTGCCTTCTTTGTCTGCTGACAATGAAGCAGTATTATTAATCTTTTCCTTCTTTCATCTTAATACCAAATCGATATTCCATATTGAGTTTTGGCTTGTAGTTTCAAATATGATATTTCAATATTTAGGCAATAGTGATTCAATGAAAAGATTATTTCTGTTGAAATTACATTACTTAATCGAGATAGATTGTAGGTACTAATCCACTGAGAAAGTTTCTGTTGCAGAGTATTATGTGTGAAGAATATTGCAAATAGAGGATTTCAGGTTCATCATCCATGAGAAAGCAAAACTCAAGGAATTTTTATGAATACTTTTGAGAATGTTTCAGGCAACATCGTGGGTCCATCGAGGGAAGTAAGAAACACACGACACTTTTAGATTTATACTAGGCAGGTCATCATTTAAATTTAAGTAGATATGTATATATGGATAGTTAAGGTGTTTAGTGGCCACATAGAATTAAATAGTTTTTACGGAAAAAGATAAACACTGCAGTGTTTAACTAAATATAAGTAGCAATTATTAAATACGAGCGCTCGTATATGTAGGAATTATTAGTATCAACAGACGCGGTCGCGTCTGGAAGCTAATTCCCCTTCCCCCTCTACCCATAGGCACACTCAGCGACCATGTCTCTATACACGAAAGATAGCGAAATTGACAGGTCGTCGGAGCTATTTTAGCCTTATTATCTTATTTTATGACATAGTCCCGGTGTTTTTACATGATTAAGCGAATCATTTATTTTTTTCGAACCCATATGTCGTTTTACTTAATGTATCAAGCTATTTGTCTAAAAGATATAAGATTTATTCTGAATTAATAGTTATCAAAATGATACTTTTTTGAGTAAGACGGTTCGTGACGTCACGTTGTTCTCCTCCACTTGACGCCAGTAGGTGTCGCCTCGAAAGCATAATTTATAAATGTCACTTGGCTGTCATTCAATCATAACCTGCTAGTTGTTAACATTTTTGAAATGTCACGATGGTAAAGAAGACCATAAAAAACTTTCAAAAAGTAAAAAAATTACGCCAAGTACATGAAACAAATAAATCACAAAAAATAAACGATAATAATATAAATCACCAAAAATAGAAGAAAATATATAATATCACAAAAAATAGAAGTTAATATAAATCCCCCCAAAAATAGAAGAAAATATACAATAAATCACAAAAAATAGAAGATAATTACAAAATAAAAAAAAATGTGAAATCAAAATGAGCTGCAAGTACATAAAGGTGCTTTCCCGCTGCGTGCAAAGACGACACTGTGTAACGCAATGTAAGATTCGGTGCTTTCCAACTGCGCTTAATAATATTAAGCAGATATAATTCTATAGAAATAAATATTTCAATACCAATAAATATTTTATTCAAAATACTTGGCGCTGCGCTTCGGATTAGTGTTACTAAACTGAATAAATATGTATAAATTGCATTAATCTTTTTCTTTTTTTCTTGTGTGTGCGTTCATAATGTACCTATTTTAGATTGTAAATTATTAATTTACTATTAATAAGACAATTAACCGTTTTTCGGTTTCGCAGCGCCAAGTATTTTGAATAAAATATTTATTGGTATTGAAATATTTATTTCTATAGAATTATATCTGCTTAATATTATTTAGCGCAGTTGGAAAGCACCGAAACTTACATTGCGTTATAGACCGAGAGCTGGCTACATAGGGTTCAACGTGACTCAATGCAGTTACAATTCTTATTTAAAAATGTTGGATTAGTATTGCCGAATACGAAATCGCCGGTCTGCCGCGTCAGTCCGGGGAACTAACGGCGGGGGTGGACGTCAAACAGGTAAAATTTCTAGGTCAATAACGTCATTTCTGCATTTCTGAAAATTCTGGTATGTATAGTACATGATGGTACAAAGAGCGTGTAACTATTGGCAGACAACTAGACAGGGGAGAAATGGCCGGCAGATCGAAGTAAAGCTGCAAAATATTCGGCAAAGTTAACGTCATTCTTGCAGTTCTGAAATTTCATACACTTATTGTTTACGCATTTAATGAACGATATGCAAAATGGCAGACCTCCAAGTGGGGGATAAAACGTGGCAGACGTCGATGAAAAGTGCGGAACGCGGCTTCCGGCTTCGAGGCTCCGTATTACAGGCAAGATTGAAAATCTAGCGGTATTACGGAATTTAACTTAAAAATAAAAACAAACAAGTTTGTAGGTGCTGAATTTATTGTTTTTAATTACATTAAACCGTTTTAAGATATAATATGCATTTTATACGGCGAAAACAGTGTTTATAATTGATTTATATGAAATAGTTCGGTACAACATTTCTTAAGGTTTTGGACAAGAAATGCTATTAATTCACCGAAAGCGTGTTACGCATTTTTTATGAATACTTATAATATTATGACATATTAAAATTGTCGTTTTTTACTTTGAATCTTGTTCGTGAATATTTGAATTTAATTAAAAAAAATTTGTTTACGTTTGTTTATGCATGGATTTTGTTTCATTGATAATTTGAATAGAAAGGCTCCATAATTGGGACAGGCTCCGTAATAGGGACACATACCCTAGTTGCTGAGTTGGACGCTGTTCATGCACAGAGGCCGCTGAATTCAGTCCTGAAATTATGGGTCGGTAACACAGTTTGGGTGGTGACACGAACATCCATAAGGTGATAGCATCGACGAAGTATAGGATAGACCTATCACCTTATGGGACTTCGTGTCACCGCCCAAACTGTATTACCGATCCATAATTTCAGGACTGAATTCAGCGGCCTCTGTTCATGAACTATACGTGTGACTTGTTTAGAGTGATATTCGACCCGCAAAAAGACATATTCGACCCGCGGAATCAGATATTCGACCCGCGGAATCAGATATTCGTCTCGCGGAATCAGATATTCGACTCGCGAAAAGACATATTCGACTCGCGAAAAGAGACATTCGACTCGCGAAAAGACATATTCGACTCGCGAAAAGAGACATTCGACTCGCGAAAAGACATATTCGACTCGCGAAAAGAGATATTCGACTCGCGGAATCAGATATTCGACTCGCGGAATCAGATATTCGACTCGCGAAAAGACATATTCGACTCGCGAAAAGAGACATTCGACTCGCGAAAAGACATATTCGACTCGCGAAAAGACATATTCGACTCGCGAAAAGGGATATTCGACTCGCGGAATCAGATATTCGACTCGCGGAATCAGATATTCGACTCGCGGAATCAGATATTCGACTCGCGGAATCAGATATTCGACCCGCGGAATCAGATATTCGACCCGCGGGATCAGATATTCGACTCGCGGAATCAGATATTCGACTCGCGAAAAGACATATTCGACTCGCGAAAAGAGACATTCGACTCGCGAAAAGACATATTCGACTCGCGAAAAGACATATTCGACTCGCGAAAAGGGATATTCGACTCGCGGAATCAGATATTCGACTCGCGGAATCAGATATTCGACTCGCGGAATCAGATATTCGACTCGCGGAATCAGATATTCGACCCGCGGAATCAGATATTCGACCCGCGGGATCAGATATTCGACTCGCGGAATCAGATATTCGACTCGCGAAAAGACATATTCGACTCGCGAAAAGAGACATTCGACTCCCGAAAAGACATATTCGACTCGCGAAAAGAGATATTCGACTCGCGGAATCAGATATTCGACTCGCGGAATCAGATATTCGACTCGCGGAATCAGATATTCGACCCGCGGAATCAGATATTCGACCCGCGGAATCAGATATTCGACTCGCGGAATCAGATATTCGACTCGCGGAATCAGATATTCGACCCGCGGAATCAGATATTCGACCCGCGGAATCAGATATTCGACTCGCGGAATCAGATATTCGACTCGCGGAATCAGATATTCGACTCGCGAAAAGACATATTCGACTCGCGAAAAGAGACATTCGACTCGCGGAATCAGATATTCGACCCGCGGAATCAGATATTCGACTCGCGGAATCAGATATTCGACTCGCGAAAAGAGACATTCGACTCGCGAAAAGATATATTCGACTCGCGAAAAGACATATTCGACTCGCGAAAAGAGATATTCGACTCGCGGAATCAGATATTCGACCCGCGGAATCAGATATTCGACTCGCGGAATCAGATATTCGACCCGCGGAATCAGATATTCGACTCGCGGAATGAGATATTCGACTCGTATAGTGTTAATAGAGAAGGATAAGTGCATATTGGAATATTTCAGCAAGATACTGGAACTGATGGGTTTTTCACAATTTTTAAAGTACTCTCTGCTTCAGCCCCTTATTGAGATATACCAAGTCACAATTCCTTGCTGTGGTATTCCTACTTAGTTATAACGTACTGTATTTTTTAAACAAATTAAGTAAACGAGATAAGTACTGGTCAACGTATGGCGAGGCGCGATCATAACTATGTACCACTCATGCAATCTTTTAATATTCCTACTTTACAGATACGCAGAATTGGATCTGATTTACTTTTTATTCACAAGATCGTCAATGGTCTAGTTAACTGTCCACAGATATTGTGTTCCATCAATTTTCATATTCCGCCTAGGCAGTTCAGGGATCCCAGACTGTTTTACACGACTTCTTAGGCCGCGTACAGACTTGAGCACGAACGCGAATGAGGCAAGCCGAAGCAGAATGCGTATGCAAGTGTTGCACGTCGGTGAATTGCTCGGGGCCGTTCGCCGCATGCCTCGGGCCGTTCGCCGCTGCCTCGGGGCTGTTCGCCGCACGCTATCGGTCGAAAAAAATTAATTCGTGCTCAATGTGAGTGTCTTTCCGAGGCAGGACGTGCCGCGGCGCCATTCGCCGCACGCCTCGGGCCGATCCAAAGTTATCGGATCGGCCCAAGGCATGCGGCGAAAGCAAGGGAAAGACGAGCCACTTTCTATACATTTTTATTTATGATTTTTTTGCACCTGCTGTTCGATTGAGTGACCGACACAATGGTCGGACACTTCATAGTTCGTATGGAACTTGCACCCAATCAGGTGTCCACACATATATATACACGCGATCATTATCTTGTCTATGCCATACTAGATATAGTCAAACCACGTTCCACCGCTCGTTTTGTGTTACGCCGAAATCTACGCGATATGTCATTGGATGCTTTTAATGCTGCCGTGGCCGAGATCGATTGGTCGCCTATATACGAAGCCAACTCCATTGACGAGAAAGTAAATTTATTCCACTCCTTAATACTTACATTATTTTATCACTTTGCTCCTATTGAACGTGTGCGTATAACACGGCCGTCCGCCCCATGGCTGACTGTTAATTTACGTAAGCTTATGCGTATGCGTAATCAGGCGAGTTTGAAATTTCGTAGGACTGCCAATCCTGTGCACTGGCGCCGCTATAAGCAGCTTCGCAATCTCTGTACCGCAACTCTTAGAGCCGAAAAACGAGCACTTTTCAACCATCTTTCATCTTCTTCCAAATCTCCTAAACAATTTTGGAACCTCATTTCTCGCTCTGGCTATTATCGTCCTCGGCGAGATCCTAACTCTCTTCATTCCTTCCCTGACCCCAATTCTATTAACAATCACTTCATCGATTCCGTTCCGGCTACTAACATTTCTTCTGAAACAATCGATACCTTTCTCAATGAATCTCATACTCATCCTCCTTCCAACTTCTCTTTCTCCCCCTTTACACCTGCTGACCTTTACCCAATCCTTAAATACATTAAACTCACCTCCTCGAATCCGTTCGATTTGTCCGGCCAACTTTTATTGTACTGCATTCCCTTCTGCCTTGATCCACTAATCCACATATTTAATCACTCCATATCCTCTGGCACCTATCCAACCATTTGGAAGAACAATATCGTCGTACCTATCCCTAAATCTCCTGATGCATCAACCCTTAACTCCCTTCGCCCTATCTCTCAGCCCCCCTTCCTCTCTAAACTTTTAGAGAAATTATGTCACGCTCAACTCTCATTTTTCATCTCATCTGTTCACGCCTACCTGACCTCCAATCTGGTTTCAGACGAGGGTACAACACGACCACCGCTCTTCTTTTCATCACTGACTCCGTCTCACGTGCTATGGACTCCCATAACCTCGCTCTTATTACATCACTTGATTTTTCCAAAGCGTTTGATACCGTCGATCACAACCTGCTGATTGCTAAATTGAAATATTTCGGACTGTCTCCTCTGTCCCTCTCATGGTTTCGTTCTTATCTGGTTGGACGCACTCAACAGGTTATGCTCAACCGTGACGGGCCAAAATTCTCCGATTTGCGTGCGGTGGAGTACGGAGTTCCACAAGGATCCGTGTTAGGTCCACTACTGTTTAATATTTTTGTTGCCGATCTACCTCGTCTCACTAGGTCAAATGTTTCGTGCATGTATGCCGATGACATGCAGATTATTTCCACTTTTGCGCCGAACAATATTAATGAAGTTGTTAGTAAACTGGAATCCGATCTTGTCCTAATATCCGAATGCGCGGTTCAACATGGGCTTAGGCTTAATCCTTCCAAATCGTCTCTCCTTGTACTTGGCTCTCCTTTCCTCCTTCGTACCCTCCCTCCCATTACTGTCACACTTGACTCCGTCCAGCTACATCCCGTTACTTCCAGCCGGGTTTTGGGACTCACACTGGACACTACTCTTACCTTTGAAAACCACGTGACTGCTATATGTCGCCAAGCCTTTAATCGTCTACGTCTATTATATCCTTCTCGTCATATTCTTTCCTCTTCTCAGAAACTTCTCCTATCTCAGTCCCTGGTTGTTTCGCTGTTTGACTACTGTGATGTCGTATATAGTCCTTTTCTTACCTCTCGTCTCTTTTCCCTGATTCAGCGTGTTCAAAATTCCTGTCTGCGTTTTTCCTACTGTGTCCGCAAGTTCGATCATATCTCTCCGCTTTTCGTAAAATCCTCCTGGTTACGTATGTCTCAAAGATGGAAACTCCACTTGTGCTGTCTCGTGTTTAAGGTTCTCTCCTCTGGTTGTCCGTCATATCTTTACAACATCCTACTTACAAATCTTTCCTATCACTCCTCTAGTTCTCTTTCAACTCACTCCCAATCTCTTCTCTCTATTCCTGTACATCGTACCTCCAAATTTGAATCTTCCTTTTCTTATACCGCGGCTCATTATTATAACTCTCTTCCTGCTTCTATCCGACAGTCAGACTCTTTTCCGTCCTTTCAACAGGCAGCCCGACAACACATCCTTCAGCTTTAGTGTTGTCTCACTTTGTGATGTTTTTCCTTTCCGCCATAGCCCACGCTGTACCGTTACCTGCGCATTCGCCGCCATTGTATATTCTTTCATTACTATCTGTTTCATATTTCATATTTCGCATTCCAGATATCATATTTCATATTTCATATTTCATATTTCTGTGTTCAATTAGTTTTAGTATGGTTTGTATTAGTACACGTAGTACTAATAAATGTTTAGTTTTATTTTATGTTATGGTTAGGCCTATTAACAGTTTTTACTGCGGCCTCGCCTTTACTCGCCTTTACTGTCTCACTATGTACTTTACCTTTGTTTACGAGTAATAAAGACGAAATAATAATAATAATAATAATAATAATATATACATATGATATGTGAATATGCATACAGTGTGTGTGAGTTAAGGGAGAACAATTAAATGACTCGTATGCGAGTAAAAATATGGACAAACTGTTAGTTCAAAAAGAAAAATGTAGGTTCCTCAAAGCAGATGTTTCAGTGTGCAATAAAATAACAGCATTTATGCCATTCTCTGTGAGCCAGGTATTTCGAGACTCCGATAATGCACTCCAGTTCATACTTACCGGCGCATTTGAGAAATACGAATTTGAAAGAAAATGAATATGGAGGGTGAGTCAATAAGAACTTTGAGTCGCGATGCCCGCTCGCTCGTCACCTTTTGGCGTTTTCGGACGGTCGCACTGAGGCGGACCGAGTGCGAACCCTACCCAATCGGAAGCGAAGAGTGTGAACTTTTTCGCCTCCGATTGGCCAAAATTCGCACTCAGTGCGCCCCAGTGCGACCGTCCGAAAACGCCATTAGATTGTTCGCGGCGATTACCCTGGAGATTATACTGTTTGTGCTGTTACGTTACCACGCCATAACGCGTGAACATAGCTTTATAAATTTTATATACAGAGATAATGTATATGGATATTATATATACTCAGATATAGAAGTGTGTCTCAATTTGCCTCAGTTTGCCTCAGCTTGCCTCGTTCGCGTTCGTGCTCAAGTCTATACGCGGCCTTATAAGTCGAATTTTGGCTACTCTGATCCAATTAATCGTATTTGTGAAGTAGCTAATAAGTTTACTGGCTCTTTTGATCTTTTCACTCTATCTCATTCTGCACTCAAACGTCATCTGAATAATATTCTAAATAATGTACTGTGACATCCTTCGTCTTTTCTCTATTTTTAGCTCCTACACTTTACTGTTTGCGGTTGATTTCGATTACTGGTGTTTCTCACTCAAATTATTTTATAACATGCACCCTCTCACTCCTGTACACTAAAGGGATCTCTTTCCCGTTTACAAACAATAAATAAATAAATAAATAAATAAATAAATAAACATACTAAAACATACTAAGTTCGGACGTTTGCATTTTTCGTAGCAGTTTTCATCATATTTAGTTTCAATTCTAACCGCTTGTAGCATTGCGTTCGAATTCCACTCTGAATCGATAATGTTGGGTGTTACACGAAAATGGTAAGGGGGCTCGGGCTCGCCCCCCGAGCGTGTGACACAAAATTACATTGCATGATAGGTCTATCCTATACCTGGTCTGTGTCTGTGGCCTCGGCTAATGGTAGGTAAGTATGGATGCTGCAGTACCGTCCCTAGCTAATGCAGATTCATAGAAATCTGTTAGAAATCTCGACTGATGGCAGCACACAAAAAAGGATGGGGAAATTGGCTTTGCGTTTGTAAACGAAAGTTTTCGTGTCGCTTGATTTGCGTTAGAATTATTAATAAAGCGGAATAAATGTCCTCGTAATACGAGCGTTTGGGTTTATAAGGATAGTTGCTTGTAATTAAGTAGTATCGCTAGTCATGGTGCGGAGTAGCGACAAGTAAGTGCCACATTTTGCATATCAACATTTTCAGGTTATCGTCATTAATGGTTCGCATTCGTGAATTGATATTCACCGAATAGAATGATGATGTCGAATGACTCGTCGAATTAACGATACGCGTGCACATCTATTTCCCCGTTTCGCAGGGATAGGCATCACAGAAGGCGGTCGCGTTCGAGATCCAGGTCTCGGTCGGGTACACCGGAAAAGAAGCGGCGACGGTCCAGAAGCAGGGACAGGGACAGGGAAAGGGACAAGGGACGGCACAGGGAAAGAAGAAGTCGTTCCAGGGATAGGGACAGAGAGAGAAGCGACAGGAGGGACCGCTCCGACAGGGACAGAGACCGTGACAGGAAACGGTATATTACAATTAGCAGTAATTCCAGCTCGCCGAAGGGAATAGCATAGATATCCATCTTGTTTCTAAGTCTTATTCAAGATGCGCGGAATGTACGAATAATCTGTTAACATTGATTGTTTTCGGTATGCTAGTGGAGACAGTAAAGAAAAGCGTCTTACAGGCTCAAAGTCTTCGCGATCAGGGAAAGATCGGTCAAACAGATCTCGGTCGAGAGAGCGTAAGGAGAAAGAGAAGGGGGACAACGACGAGTTACCATTTGACCACACTAAGTTAGACAAGGTAGCGTTGTTAATCAGAGCACGGAGAAGGTGTAGGATAGACCCGAGGTGCGCGGTCTATCCTACGCTTTATCTTTGATAAGAGTGTCATCTAATTTACTCCAAGACTGTCTACTAATTTACTCTCGTTCAGGAGGAGGAACAGAAAAGATTAGAATTGGAGATGCAGAAGAGAAGAGAAAGAATAGAGAGGTGGCGCGCGGAGAGGAAAAAGAAAGAGCTGGAGGCGACCAAGAAAGACGGTAAGGCATCCATTTTAGCAAACCTTCAGCTGCCCATGAAAAAGTGGTCCCTCGAAGATGACAGTGACGAAGAGACTCCTGTTGTTCAGAACAGCAACAAGGAGGTGAAAGAAGAGGGGGATATGAAAGAAGAGATCGAGGAGGCTAAGGAAGAAGTTAAGGACGAAGAAGAGGAAGTCGATCCCCTGGATGCTTTCATGGCGGAGGTACGTACGCGTCTTCATTGACGAGCAATCCGACTCGTTGTCGCGTGCTCAACTAATTCAGAGTATTGCCGAGACAGGTTCAGGAAGAAGTGCGGAAGGTGAACAAGATTGATAACAAAGGTTCGAAGAGCACGAATAATGGCACCGGCGCGGGGGGTACTCAGAGCGGAGGCGTCGTCATCGTCACCGGCGTGGCCAAAAAGAAGGTGCAGAAGCAGAAGGGAGAATTAATCGAACAGAATCAGGATGGTCTGGAATATTCTAGCGAAGAAGAAGGAGAAAATCTGCATGAAACGGCTGCCGGCATCGCGAACAAGCAGAAGCGAGAACTGGCCAAGGTGGATCACGCGACGACCGAGTATCAGCCATTTAGGAAATCGTTTTACGTTGAAGTACCTGAGATCGGTAAGTTACACGATTGAATCTCTACCACAGTCCGCGCGCAGTAACACCGTTTCTCATACGCTATCATATTTGCAGCACGGATGACACCGGACGAAGTGGAGGCGTACAAGGAAGAGCTCGAAGGCATTCGCGTGAAGGGAAAGGGCTGTCCGAAACCCATCAAGTCGTGGGCTCAGTGCGGCGTGACGAAAAAAGAGTTGGAAGTGCTAAAGAAGCTGGGCTACGACAAACCGACTCCGATTCAGTGTCAAGCCATTCCAGCAATCATGTCTGGTCGCGACCTGATAGGTATAGCGAAGACGGGCAGTGGGAAAACGTTGGCGTTCCTGCTACCGATGTTCAGGCACATCCTCGATCAGCCTCCCCTGGCAGACGGCGATGGTCCAATCGCGTTGATCATGACGCCAACGCGAGAATTGTGCATGCAGATAGGGAGGGACTCGAAGAAGTTCACCAAGTCGCTGGGATTATCTCACGTCTGCGTCTACGGTGGGACCGGTATATCCGAGCAAATAGCGGAGCTGAAGAGAGGCGCCGAGATAATCGTGTGTACACCGGGAAGAATGATCGATATGCTCGCTGCCAACAGCGGGAGAGTAACGAATCTACGCAGAGTGACGTACGTAGTGCTTGACGAAGCTGACAGAATGTTCGACATGGGCTTCGAGCCACAAGTGATGCGCATCATGGAGAACGTTCGACCTGATCGACAAACTGTACTGTTCAGCGCAACATTCCCTCGACAAATGGAAGCATTAGCCAGAAGAATCTTGACCAGACCGGTGGAAGTTCAAGTTGGAGGCCGGTCTATCGTTTGCAAGGACGTGGAGCAACACGTGGTGGTCCTCGAGGAAGACCAAAAGTTCTACAAGCTGCTGGAGATTCTGGGCCACTACCAAGACAAGGGCTCTATCATAATATTCGTGGACAAGCAAGAGAACGCTGACACTCTCCTGAAGGACCTTATGAAAGCCTCCTATTCCTGCATGTCGCTTCACGGGGGCATCGACCAGTGCGACCGGGACTCGACGATACTGGACTTCAAAGCTGGCCGGACGAAATTGCTGGTCGCCACATCCGTCGCTGCGAGGGGCTTGGACGTGAAGCAACTTGTGTTAGTAGTGAATTATGACTGTCCGAATCATTATGAAGATTACGTACACAGATGTGGAAGAACGGGACGAGCAGGAAACAAAGGGTGAGGATCCGTTTAAGGATTAATAACTTGTATTATGGATCCCACAGAAATAAGCATATATTTCTTATTTTTAGGTACGCGTACACGTTCATCACGTCAGAGCAGGAGCGATACGCTGGGGACATTCTTCGTGCCCATGAATTGGCAGGTGTTCCCGTTCCCGAGCCGTTGCGACAGCTTTGGGAGGGCTACAAAGCGAGGCAAGCGGCTGACGGCAAGAAAGTGCACACCGGAGGTGGTTTCAGCGGTAAAGGGTTTAAGTTCGACGAGTCGGAGGCCGCGTTGGCGAACGAGAAGAAGAAATTCCAGAAGGCAGCCCTGGGACTGCAAGACTCCGACGACGAGGACATAGAGAACGACATCGATCAGCAAATAGAAAGTATGCTGGCGCCGAAGAGAACCGTCCGCGAGATCGCCAGACCTTCTGCTGCCAACATCGCGGTTCCTGGCCAGCCTGTACCCAGTGCAACTGACAAATTGGAACTCGCCCGGCGATTAGCGTCAAAGATCAACATAGCCAAGAACCTAGGAGCAGAGGCGAAGGGAGCGACGCAACAGGCCGCCGAGGCTATACTCAAGGGAGCTGGACCTACCAATCTCATCACAGCGAAGACAGTCGCTGAACAACTGGCCGCCAAGCTGAACACCAAGCTGAATTACCAGCCTCGCGAGGAGGATCTCGTGGAGAGCGATGCAGAGGCCGGCGAGCAGACGTTCCGCAAGTACGAAGAGGAACTGGAGATCAACGACTTCCCGCAGCAGGCCAGGTGGCGCGTGACCAGCAAGGAAGCTCTGGCACAGATCTCGGAGTACTCCGAAGCTGGTCTCACCGTTAGAGGAACCTACATCGCTCCGGGCAAGGCTCCCCCAGAGGGAGAGAGGAAGTTGTACCTCGCGATCGAGTCCACTAGCGAATTAGCAGTCAGCAAGGCCAAGGCGGAGGTCTCGCGGCTGATCAAGGAAGAATTGATCAAGCTGCAGGCGTCTGGTGCGCATACCGCGTCTCGCGGCCGATACAAAGTCTTGTAAACGGCCGCCGTTTCCATTGTACATGCAATCGTACGCACTACAGTAACTACGATTCCACTGAACTGCGTATGAGTAAAATTAGAGATTTATTAAACTTACAAATGACTATACAAACACTTTGTATTTAACGGTACAATAACGAAGTATGCTTAACATATTTCTGTCAGTAATTCTTCTGCAAGCGGTCCGAATTCGTCGACGCGACATTCCGAACGCTTGGCAGAGTATTTTCCAGCGGCTATCCTATCTGCGAAGAATACAACGGGAGAGTCAGCGGACACGTCGTTTGGTAACTTAAGTTAGGAGATTTTTTATTTACAACTCGCATAATCACCCTCGACCAATCGTTTCCAGGTGATTATGTGCCTTTGTACACGTTCCACCCACTCCCCTTTCTTTGGCAATATTAAAAGATAGACGAAAATACATTTTACTCTCCTGTCTATTACGTAGGCACTAGAAGAATCACAGTCATGAAATCGGCGCTGCCGCGAATGGCGGCGCCTTAGGTAAAAGAAATGCATCAGCACCATTGAAAGTGCGCGGGTTGAAGAGACATATCGCTCGTTGCGGTAGCGCCACGCCCGAGCCGCGCGTACCGCAATCAACGATGCCTCTAATCCCTATTTCTCTCCGTTATAGTTCTCAGGAAATGAGAGCATGGATGACGATCCCGAGGAAGATCTTCGCGAGACATCCCCCGATCGCCATGGCACTGGATACGTAACTATGAGCAATTTCCGCTCTCGTGAGCGCGCCCAGGGGTACCTCGGCCGCGATTCTAGGGCTCCTCTCCACAATCCTGGTAACTAGCTTCTCGGTCTCCGCCACGCAGGCCCTCAGTTGCAAAATCGACGGCCTCTTCGACGTGGGCTGGACGATGACGAATATATCGCGGTCCGGCGTCATCATCCCTCTCAGGGCGCACTGTGCTACTTGAATCTGCCTCGCCAAACCGTTCAGCAGAGCTTCCAGCGTCACGGAATCCTTGTCCACGTCCTCGTTCATCATGTAGTATATCCTGTCCAGCTGTAAGGCCCAAATCGGAGCATTAGTAACGTTTGAGTGTTCACGCAACAGCGTTTGACCTAGGGGGGAGGGAACATCGTGTACCTGTTTTTTCGAGTAGAACAACTTCGCCGCGCCGCCGCATACCGGGCAGCAGGCACCAGGTGGAGTTACTCCGACGCAGTAGGGCGCGATCAACGGGGGACACTGGACATAATCACCGCAGCGAGGCTTGGCTTCGTCGCCGATCAGCCCGACAGCCACGCAAGGGCCAAAGTAGTCGACCACGGTCCTCTCCGCCCAAGCAGCGCACTCGTTCGTGTATACCTCGCCGTTCATGCCGCAGACAGGACCTCGCAAGCTGCAACCTTCCAGACAGCGTCCTCTGTAACCCAGCTTGGCTCCAGCGCGGATCATAGCGCAGATAGAACGATGCTGGCGATTCTCCTTGTCGCAGACTGGCCCACTAAACTCCTCCCTGGGATCGCAGTCGAGAGGGACGCACTCGTACTGGCGGCAAGGCTTGTGAAGTCGGGACAAGCAGATCCTGGTCCTCCGTACGCACTTCTCCGTGCTGTCGCAGGTATTGGACGCGCAAGGGTCGCGGGAGGAGCAGCTACCGAACTCCACCTCGTTGGTGGACAGCTCGGCGCACTTGGCCAGGCAACCGGAGGCAAAGGTGAAGCCCAGCCGCCCGCAGACCGGCACGTAATGGGGTGAGCAGTCGCAGGGTAACGATGGAATCCGTACTTCGCCGCAGCTCCTCTTGGAACACGTGAACTCGCCCTCGAAGCAGTGGCAGGGATTGCATTCGAGGTAGAAGTTGGCCTTGTGGACGATCAAACGGTCGTGCACCCAGCAGGAGTCGAGCTTGAAGCAGTTGAGCGTCCTGCACTTCTCCAGTCCGTGAGTCGTGCACTGGCAGATCTTGAGACAGCCCTGTTGGTCGAATCGAGGGATCTGGACCCAGGAGCCGGCTGGTATCATCTGCTTGGACATCTCTCCCAACGAACAGCCCGGCACGCAGCGGTACACCTGACGTCCATGGTGAAGGAGCTCGCAAATCTCACCTTGGGCGCAAGGGTTGCTCTTGCAGGGTGTCATGATATCCTCCTCGAGGCGAATCACCGACTCGTTGTCCTGGGGATCCTCTAGGAACGGCCTCAAGGACACGCACGGAGCGTCCGACCTGGCTGGCGAGAGCTTGGCGCATAGCGTTGGGGCCGTATGAGGTCCCGTGATGGCGGACCAGTCCACGCAGCTGGTCATCAACTCAAGGCAGTCTTCTCTGCAGAGCCTCGTCTCGTGAGTCCTGGTCTCGCAAGGCCTCAGCTGCAGCAGGCATGCGGCTGCCTGCAGAGTCTCCGGTGGACAAGACGCTGCGGCGCGGACGGGCACACCAAGACCTCGAACGATTCCACCCCGGGACCAATGGTCTGCTTCCCATTTGGCTGCCTCGTCAGCCGCGACTGAACATGTCCTGAGGAAGAAATAGAGTGCAAGAGTAAGAATAGGGGACAAACAGATGCGCGGAGCGAGACTTGGAGCTGCTCCAAATGCAGTTCAGGCTTTACCTAAAGAGCGTCGTCGATCTGTCGTTGAATCGAGCGCAATAGGACAGTCCGGAGCAGCCCATCTCGCACGGCTCGTCAGCATCCTCGAGACACCGCCTCAGCTCTCCTTCTAAGCTCGATGACAGGCATTCCGCGTCCAGCTGGAGCCAAGCGGACTCCCAGTCGGCCTGGAATGCCCTCCAGCACAAGTTCTGGCACGACGATTTGGTCGCCTTGGTGCAGCAGGACAATTTCCCCGCGTCCAACGGCAGACGCGCGGGTTTAGAGGTTCCCGACTTGAGGAGGCAGCTCCAGAACGGAGACTGAGGCAACACTGGGCTGCACTTCTCCGCCAGGGCGTCCATGATCTCCTGGTCGGTCGTCGCGGTGTACAGAATCTTCTTGCACGTGTCCGAGCAGACTGCGCTCGTTGCCTCTTTGCAGCAGTGCAGATCTGCCGCGAGAAAGTGGATTAAAGGATGCGGAATAATAAAAAGCCACCGTGTTCCCCGTCTTTCGCTTACGTTGCCTAGGATTCTCGGCGTGCTTCACCTCGGCGACGCTCTTTAGACACTTAGGAACCTGGTGGAAGCAACCCTTGCTGCTGTACAACTTGAGGGTGGAGATTTTCCCGGGTTTGTAGAAGAGTTCTCGACATATGGACCTGCAGGTGTCGTTGGAGACGTTGCTGCAGCAGTGCTCTGCCTCCTCGCGCCTCTCCAGACAGGAGAAGAACTCGGGCTCGTCGCTTGGCCGACAGGATTCGTTGAGATGCCTCCTGGACCCCGATAGAGCGCACGTGGCTCGACATATTGGGTTCTGCGCCAGGTGACAGCAACCCCTCCCGGTCCAATTCCCGTGTCTTTTGACCTCTGCAAAAGCGAGGAGTACGATTAAGGATCTGCAGCTAGGGGAGGACGAGCGAAGGGATCGTTCAGACTCTCACCGTTTAAAGTCGAGTTGACGCAGCCCCAGAATTCCGCCTGAAAAGGACAGAGGCGAGTTGAGGGCAAGGAGCAGCCAAGCGACAAAGTGAAAACCGAGGCGAGTAACGTAAGAGCAAGGTATCGTGCAAGAGTCTCTTGTAACGCGAGTCCATTCAGCTCAGCGTTCCAAGGGACCCGTGTCCCTTTTTCACGAACCGCTTAAAGTATATCGTCGGCGGATCTCTATCGTTACTCGGGGCCGAAGTGTGGATTAAAAGGATCGATTAAAGGCGGCTTACCAGCTCGGGGGAACAGAACTCCAGCAGCCGTCGTGTCGCGTTCTCCCTTGCCTCCGCTTCTGCCCCCAGCGCGACCAGAGAGATCTGAAAGCGACGCGTTACTTTTTTCTCTCCTTTTTGTTCAAACATCGATTCATCCTAAGGACTAAGGAGCCGTCGTGCAACGGAGAATGGTGAAGAACGATCCGTGGAAACAGCGAGGACACGAGAGAAAAAAACAGCGCAGCTGTGTCCTCCGATGGGAATTTCCACAATTTCGAATGCTAGGCGCAGCACGCTAGGAGTTATTAAGAATCAAGGACACGAGCACGCCTCGGTCGCCACGGTTTCCTGTTGTTCGTCACTGAATTACAATAGACCGCACGGATATCGACTGCCCAGCCATTTAGGGATTCATTTTCCATTCAATCAACGTGCACCGCGAGGACGCACAGGCCCGTTTCGTACGCCCGTCACGGCCGCGAGTTACGACCATCCATCCACCGACGCGTGGTGGGTCCTGTTAGACCTTCGGCGTAGGCAGGGGTCAGAGGTTGCGTTTCATTCCTTGCCAGTCACTCTTCATCCTCCTTCCGACTAGATTTCTTCCGCGATCAGACGGGGAATCGCGACATTCCGGTGTAGATCCAAGAGCTAATTGCTTCGGACAGAACTTTCCAGTCGAACTGTTTAAGGGCGTAAACGATAGCGAACACAGTTGAGGACGCACGTATTTCTGTCGCGGTATATTCTGGGAGGTATGCGCGGCCAAGCCCCGTCGCCATTTCTAAGGGGGTGCATTTTTCTCGCGAACATTTTCCACGGTAAATACCGAGCGCGACTCGATTTCACAGATTGTGGAGAGGTAATAATATATCCGAGGATATGGTCTAAACGCGGGCGTAAAACCTTACACCGCGGCTTGGCACCGTATTTCCGGCGACTTCGCTTTCGAATTGACGAAAGAGTAGCGGCTCATCGGTAGTCGGGACGACCGCGCGCTCTTTCTCGAGCTGTTTCTGCACCTCCAAGCTGTCGTCGTATGCCGCATTCCACTGACACCGACGCTTTCAGACGCATGAAATATTGGGCAAAGAACACTCGTACGTGTCTCCCTTTCCTCCGCCACCGATAACATTCTCTGCGCGCAGAAATGTACAGGGTGGTCCAGCCACGGCCGATATCGCGTTGCACTTTACAACAATAGTCGTCCAGTGATAGCATCCACGAGTTGGGAAAGCGTTGCTCGTGAATCGCATCGATCCGAAGGCACGCAGAGCCAGCGGACCACCCTGCTTGACGATCTCTGTGGAATCTCATAGGAAAGCAAGTCCGATGCCGCGTTGTTCGGTGAAAAATAGAAGTGTTCTAGAGGTGGTTCGCTCTCGCGGCCACAAATCGCAAGGAAACACGATATCATTGATACCGTGTGCCCGTTTCTCGTAGTGGAGTGCGTCAATTCGTAATATTTGCGTATGAATGAGCCTACCGGGGGCCCCCCGGGGGGGTCCCGCGTAAATCTCTCAGCGGGCCCCAGTGTCTCCGATATTATCTCCGGAGGGGCCCTGCAGCCACTTTTAAAGAAGCTACAACCACGTCGCTCCAGGGGCCCCCGTTGCCTGTCGAAAAACCACCGTTGCTTCCTCTCCCTCCATCCTCCTCGCGGTTTCCTTTTTATTTCCGAGAGATCCTAATATATCCGTGGACACGGCATATTTTGTACCCTTTATCGTCCCGGGGTCGGGCCACCCGATATTTATCAGCCGCGTGATATCAACCTCCGCCGGCGAAATTATGCCGCTCGAAATTGTCTTTTTGAAATTCCCACGGAGATCTTCGCGCGTATAATTAATAGACACGGTAGAACAGCCCTGGTCCTCGGACAACAGCGGTCGGATCACTCCTATAGGTGAGTAATAATATATCTGTTTCGTTGCCGGTGTTTGAGAGAATGCGCGCAGGGGATTCATCTCTACAGCTATTGCGAAAAGTGAACCATCCTCCTTTCCCGTAAAATCTGTGTCCAAGCAGGAGGGGCGTTCTACCGTATCGGTCTCGCCCAAACGAATTCTCCGAGCCGACCGTGAAGCATGTGTTGCCCTAATCGCGGAGCGTAGAATTTTCCGGGAGACGTACCTTGGAGCAGACACTGCGACAAGACCCGGCAGCCAGGGAACAGCAGGACATCTCTGGAACAAACGGAACACAGATATACCACGACTTCGTCGCTGCGCGCTAAAACATATGGCAACTAAAGAATCCATAGACAGGACGCACGTTGCGGGAGGATCCTTTCTCCGCTTTTCCGTGGACACGAAACAGACGCGTGTCCTGCGTTACGTCAGTTTCAAGGAGAAAGGTCCCGCCTTTATAGTGCCGGATGAGGACACGCGGGATATGTCAAAACCGAACGACCCTCGCCGTCCACTTTTCCAGCTTGTCGTTTCTGACTACGAAGGGAGAGCGGAGTGGAAGTACTTAAGAGTTCTACTAAAGATCATGCTACTCCGTCAGGAAGACGCAATTAATTTAAAAAATCAGATCACGTCGGAGTTTCCCGGAATTTCCTCTCTTCTTGTCCCGCCTCTTCGATGAACTATTTCTGTTGATGCTAGGAGACTTGCAGCGGTTGTCTCATCTTCCTCGTGACGTGGAAATTCTTTTTATTAAACGGTCGCACGATGGGAATTCAGACGCTTGCTCGCGTCATATTTTCGTCCCGGCAGCGTCGCGTAAGTGATCTTTTACGACTTTACGGGCATAATATGCGGGTCCAGTCAAACTGGCTTTTGAACGGGGACCGAAATCGTGAATGCCCTGGCACAATAAACGATGCACACGAGCACGGAGAGAGAGAGAGGGAGGGAGCGAGAGATCGCCTGGAGACAAGGGGGTTCGATGCGTGTTACAATTAAGTTAATAGATACCAGTCAGACAGAAATTGCGGCCGACTATGTTTCTCTGCGTGACTCGCTTCGTGTATCATATACTTTCATCGCTAGCAGACGGCCTGATCGTTTCAGTTTGCCATTGCGATCTTTACTTTTATTTCCCCCGCCTCGCGTAATAATAGCTCGTCGGTGTCGCCGCGGCAAAACGAGGCTACCGCTTTGAAAAAGTGCAAGCTCCTTCCGGTTTGGCAGCGTAAACATTTAGACAGTTGGTTTGATCGTAGCGATCCCGTGTTTTCGGAGTAATCGAAGCTGCCTGGTCGAACGTCGGGCTCGAGGAGCGGCACGGAAACTTTATGTTGTCGCTGAAAATAATTAGGGGATGCACGCTTTTTATATAGCATTCCCAGTATTCTTTCTCCAAGTGCTTTTAGCAATACGCACACTCGGCTCCTCCACTTTGGTGAACCTCGGTGTTTGCCGCGGAAGCTCTTTGAGTCGTGAAATTCGTCGCGGCGAGTGCGTCGCGTCGCCTTTAAAACGTAACGGGTTTGTGGCTTCTCTCGCGGACGACACAAAAATAGCCGGCGTCGTTTGCGGCCATTCGACTTCTACCCCGATCTAAGCCGCGAAGTCCCCTTAATTTTATCCATCCGGATGAAACGGAACGACCAAGACCTCCGTCTCTGGCTCGTGCTCGCTGCTCTTTGAAAATCTTTGCCAACCGGAGGGCTCTGTCGAATTTTCGCCTCACACTTTTTTCGGGAACGGTGTGACGCGCTGTCTTAACGATCCACCAAGGAATGTGTCAACGTCTCGCTCGCGCGCGCATCGCGCGTGTGGGTGAACGAGTGCATCCAGTGAAGTTGCATATAAAAGGGCCGTGACTGCGCCCGCAGCTGCGCCTTTCCCTGGCGCGTATCGTGCGCGAATAGTGACATCCAACATCGTCGCACTCGTAAAATATCGCGCGATTCTCCCACGCCTCGCGATAATAATCCCTCCGCCAGATGCCAGATAACCGAGCAAGTCGAAAGAGAAGCTTCCACGAACTCGCGTGTGGACCACGTGCATCGATCCGACTGCAGATCCACTCCCCCGTATCGACCTCGAATCATCCTGCACCCTATAGGTACTCCGAGGCCGATCGATCGGTTACGAATGTTACGATCCATTCAACCTGCTGCCCCAATTAGCCGGCTCGCTTTGATCGCGCACGTTCGCCTTCTAACGAGGATGCTCTCGCTGTTGATAGCTGGTTGCGTCACAGTTATCGCTCGGCCACGACCGGCACTCGTCACACCGCGTTGGATAACTTCGGTCCAAGAATTTTTCCGGCCGTGTTACCCGGCAAAAAAGCGCGCGCCAGCTCGAGGCTGATGAGAACGTAATTACACAGCGCTGGACGCGAGAAAGGGGTGGAAGGAAGCCGGAGGATACTGTATTACGCCTAATTAATACAGTCATCAAACTTGCGAGCGAGCGGTGCGACGAGGGCCCAGCCGCGTTCGGCGCTTCGCGTTGCACGCGAGGGGAGCGACGGAGAAAGCCAGGCGCGGGATAAGGATAAACCTGTATAAAGGAGCGGGAGCGCGCGCGAGTGAGAGAGAGGAGAGATAAGAAGGAGGGAATCGAGAGATACGTGTCTCTCGACGTGTTTTTACCCGGCGCGAAGCTGTCGCGGGGTTTTATGTGTTTATTTATCGCTCCGCTCTCTCGACACGTCGTGAACGTGTATCGATAGTTGGAGCGTGAGCTCGACACGCACGTGGTGGACCGTGTCAGGGCCCCGTGCGATTGGAATTGGAAGTCGTCTTCTCCTTTAACCCCTTCGATTCGTTACCCCCCTCTGTTCCGCGTTCTTTTCCCCCGTGGGCGCGGCAACCAGTCCGCAGGGCCCGTTCCCTCGGGACCTTGGGCGCCGCGGAATCGATCGTGGATCCTCTGGGTAGCTCGGGATGTCCCTCTAATTGCGGCCACTGGCTCGGAAATCGGGACGGAGGAGTCGCCTTCGTTCCCTGGCTCACGCAACACTGACTAATTGTTATTACCATCGGCGACGATAAAAGATACGACGAAGGCGTCGCGATTTACAGAGAAACGAGCCTGCGTCGCTCGAGCGGAGTCGCCCCGCTCGTAAAAGACCGGGGAATAAACTTCCACGGAGTTTAATTGCCGATCGCGGTAATTATGCTGTCGTCGTCGCTGGAACGAGCATTCGCGAGCGGAGCCCGGCTCGAGCGCGTGGCCCAAATTCAATTCGCGCGGTCATCGAGTGACGCGCGCGCGGATTCGATTGATCGAGAAACAACGGCGGGCGTGAAGTTCGAAATCCGAAACTGGGCGTTCCAGCGAATCGGTTGGAAGCAGGTTAAAAGGACGTGGTCGGATTAATGAGCCTCTTTACTCGGTCAACGACCAGCGAAGCGCGCGCGCGCGATTAATTAACAAGATCAATCCCGATCGACGTTGTTCGAAGCATTGCCATAAATCGCTTGCGCAACCCGCGCTCCGATTTCCAGCTCGAAAGACGGGCGAAATTATATGCGCGCGCGTGGCATAGAAAGGATTTACGCGCACGAAGCAGGCGTTAAAATTACTATGATCCCCGTGGTTTCGCGTATTAACGCGGCCACGAGCCACAGCGGGCACAGGACAACGTCCTTTTTTTCTCTCTCCGTTCTCCTTCGCTCCATTATCTCGCGGGCCGCCTCGATCGACATCGAAATTACTGCAATCCAGTGTCACCGCGGCGATGCTTTATCGCCGCTGCCAACGCGTCCATTTAGCTCTTCGCTGATCTATCATCTGTCGAGCCTGTTTCACTGCGAGCAGCTCGGAATAGCGCGTGTAAAGAGACAAACGCCGCGCCGTTTCACCGGATCGACGCACTTCGATCGTCGATAGGGCATGGTCCCGATAGCCTGCTTGTCTATCGCATTAGCATTGCGCCTGCATAAGTATCGGGGCTGGTTCTGCTGTAACGGAACAGCGTTAACATTCGTTCCCGTGCTGATACGCCGCGCGATAGGCGCCCGTGGAACTCGAGCTTCGCGTCGCCGGGAAATCGAAACGAGGGATTTACGAGGGATCAATTAATCCGCAGCGATTCGTTGGCGTGTCGACGACTAAGTAGCCGCAGTAAGTACCACCCTGAGAGGAAAGAGGACGGGAGGAGTCGCGGAGGTGAGAGGACCAGAGGAACGCGACACGTTATCACCTTCGACTCTCTCTCTCTCGCGCGCGCGCGCGTTCGCGAATATACTTATGCGAGAATATGCGGCTGCCAATGGCTCTGCTCGTGCCTCTCTTTCGTCTTATTGCACCAGCTCCGTGGACGCGTTCGAAGCGAGCCGAACAGGCAGAGGCGAAGGACCGTTAGCGACACCTCGTTCACACGCACGTGCACCGTGTAAATTTCTCGAGGCGGATGGAAAAGAGCAACCAACGCCCGAACCGTCGAAACTTCCAGCGGAGGATTTTCGGGGAAAATCTCGGACCGCGCCTTCCACTCTCTGCCCTAGTGTCCTAGTTGCGAGTTCCGGAAGGAAACGGAGGACTGCTCCGTGGGAAGCACAGTTTCTGCCGTAACACTTGAGCAGTTGAATTCGCGCGGAAGCTCGATCAAGCCGCGTCCTGCTTCTCAAGTGCGGCGATAACGTCGGAGAGAAGGGAGAAGGCGTTAAGATTGCCGCGCGAATCGAACAGCGGAAGAGGCTGGGAAAAGTGAGCGCTGGCAAAAGCGACGAGAATTAATGCAGAAAGCGGAGGAGGGACAGAGCCGGCCGAGAGGGCAGAGCGCACATGTGGCCAGAAGTTGTCGTCGATATCTTCTTCCCGCGATGACAAAGACCTCGCGATGGGGACGGGTTCAATGAATCCGTCCTCCGAGCTCGTATTTCGGCGCGGCCGCGGGAAACGACCGGTTGTCATCGGTGTTTTTAAAAATAATCGCGCCCGGCGCCACGATAAGGAGCCGGCCGGCTGAGCGTCGCGCGTCCGTGTTTTTAATTCGCGCGAGACGAGGACGCGCCGGGTAGCAGGATTACCTTGCGCAGCTTCGAGGAAAGGATTGGCGACAGCGACGAGCGCGAACGTCGTCGTCAGCAGGCCGACGAGCATCATCGTTGGACAGCACGCGTTTTATCAGGCCGCTGGTTAATCTCGATCAGCGATCACTGGACGGATCGACGCATCTCACCGCGCACGAGGACCAGCCGCACGAAAATTCACTAACGATCCCACGAGCAGCGGATATGCAAAAGACCTGGCATGTCGGCGCGACGAGGACTCGCGCGGTAAACGAAGCGTAGTGGAGCGCGGCCCGCGAGCGACTGAGCTTTTCGTCGCACTTGCGGCCTCGAGCCTCCGGTAAGCTTTTTGCTCGACTGAGTGGGTGAGAGGAAGAAGGAGACGGAGCGCTCAGGGAACGAGAGAAATGGCCAGAGAGGGAGAGAGAGCGCGAGGCGGTGAGGAGAGACAGGGATCGGGGGATTGCGTGTGGGAGGAGGGAAAAGACGCGTGGCGCGTTGTCACGCAGTGCAACTGCTATTGTGACATCTTCGGCCTGTACCCACACGACTCTCGGTATGTACTTTTTTTCCCCTCTCTCGTCTATCTTGCCCCTTAGCTCTCTCTTCTTAGTTCTTCGTCGCCCGGGACCGCCGTCGCGAGATTTTACGTGGAATTTCGCGCGTGCGAATCGATCGGATGCGATGCGAGAACGAGACAGGCGTACGGTTATTAGTGAATCGTGGGATCCTCTCGCAGACGGATTTCTTGGATGACAAGCGGAGCCTCGTCGAGGTCCGGAGAAACTCGTGAATTCGAAGGAGCTGCGTTTCACTTGCTTAGCCCATGGGGAGCCGCATTCCTATACCGGGTAAACCGATAACCCCCGCTTGTACTTCCTTTGATAGCGATTGGACGTATTGCGAGCGCTCGTGATATTCTCAGCGATATTAGAAAACCTACCGATCGACGTGCACTATCTTTGGAACAGTGGATATCTTTGACCCTTCCACGATCCTCAATTCCGCTATGCCTTCGACACTCGTGGGTCTCAAGCGCATGCGTTTTCGTGGAAAATCCCCGTTTCCTTAAGGAGTTAATATAAATATATGCTTCCGCTTTTTCAAAAAAAAAAACTCACAACCCCTTAAAACAGACGACACCATTAGCAAATCGGTTCTGTTTGCTTGTCCGAGGTAACGAACCGGCTGTTTGCATTCCTCCGAGATTTCGAACGTCGCTCTAATCGCGCGAAACTCAGCCGTCTTGTTTGCCTTGCCGATCTTTGCCAAGTGACGAACACGCTCGTAGAATGGCTAATAATTAGGGGATCGTTGATTAGAGCGAGGTTACCGATGCTTTGCAAGTTACTCAACATTCGGTGAAAGTAATCGTGTTTGTCCCTTCTAAGATCGTCCAACTACCATGAGTAATATCAAAGAAAGAATGTGAATACTTATTTCAGCGCCTGGCGCGACCAACCCCCGATAGCGAACGAGCAGATCGGGTTGCCCGGGCGTAGGCGCGAAAGCTAATCGAATTTGCGAAACACGATATCAGGCATGGACGCAGCAGGAATTGGTAATCCAATGTAACCGGCCACCCCAGTTTCTGGATTTCTCTGGGAATTTTGATTGAACCCGGGATCGCCGGATGGCTCGCAGCCAAAGTCCGCGGGAATAAATCGACTCGATGAGCGCGTAATTTATTAATTTATTCCGCCGATAAATCTCCTTCAATCCGCACGTAGGCTGCGAGATGAATCGTCCCTCGAGTCTTCTTAGAGCAGACTCATTATTCCCTCGTGGATATGCGCGCCCAACGCATCAACCGTCATTTAAGATAACAATTTTATCGTCGATAATCACACGATGCGCGCGGTTCTGCAATTATTGCCCAAAGACGACTGCCGCGAGTGCCGTGGCCTTGGGAGGGAAACGCGAAAGCTCGTCGCTGGGAAATTCGTGATTAAAGTGAACCGGGGAGGGAACCAGTTTCCAGCTGAGTATCGATAAATACGTTCCAAGTTCCTGCAAATGTGTACCGGTTTAGGGCGCAGCGTGGCCGTTCTCTGTACAGTGAACACCGTAAACACCATTATTAATGTAGCGCGGCGGGCTCGGCGACTAATTTGCAAAATGAACGGTTGATGGCATTATCGCGGGATGCATACGAGCCAGCCGATCGCTGCACCTTTGACATTAACAAAGACATTCGCGGTACACGGGAACGCTGCGAAATTTCCCTCGTCTCACTCGGCTGAACTTGAATCGCCATCGGGAGATACTCGATCGCGTCTAATGACCGACCATCGACCGTTCTCGACAATTAAATTCCCCCGCCGCGTTACGTTTTTACGTAATTATACGTGGCTACGCCGTTTAATCGGTTTCATCGGATTTTCTCAAACGTTTCAGAAATCCCGGCCGCGAGGTTTTCTATCCGGACGAGATCGCGACAGAGGCGGTCCTGCAGCGCGGACTTGGCCCCACTCGGACTAACTCACTCAAGTAGCCGCAATGGTTATTAATTATCCGGAGGAGGGCATCGTTTAAGGCTCAAGTGGACGGCGTCGCGTGCGTTCGGCGATCGCAATGCCGGGAACACGAACTCTGATTTCCAACCTGCCGGCGGGAGCTGTTGGATTTCCGCTTTCCGCAGACCCGAGGGAACTGCGAGCTGCGAGTTCCAGCGACGTTTTCCACCGAATCGTTTATCGTGGAAAGGCGCGGGGAGGTGACGGTCGCCGATATAAATTCGCCGACGATTTACTTTCCGTGCATGCACGCCTCAAGTATTTGCCTCACGCGCCCTTCGCTACGACGCGAAAGGAAGAAGGAGGGACGAGATTGAGCGCGCTAGCAAGGGGAAAGACCAAATAGTTCTGTGAACGTCGCATCCTCCGTCAATCGTCGGCTGCATGTCAATGAACTAGCGTCGAGTAGGAATTGAGGGCCAAGTTCGTAGATTGTCTTCGTAGCGCGTGCAGCGTGGGAAATCGTGCTCCTCGCGTAAAATTGTCGCGCGTCTGCACAGCGCCAGAGGAATGTCCCCTTAACAATGCATAGTTTTCAATTTTAAAGGATACGAGTCAAGAGGATTGGACGAGAGAAGGGATTGACCGGCATTAATGCTAGCTGCGACTAGCTGCGACTAGCTGCGACTAGCTGCGTTCTGCAATTTGGGTAACACAATACCGTCGATCATCTCCGTGTTTACCGACTTGTCATTATGGAAAAGTCCCTCGTGGGAGGACAATGGAAGTACAACGAGAGAAATTGGAACGCACCGAGACGGCATTAAGCGCGCCTCGACGAATTAGAGGCTTTCCACGAAGTCACGGGCAGAGAAAACGTCTCGCCTCGAAAGGTCAGCGCGTCGACCGCCCGAGAATGCTCGCAAAAGCGACGATTTCACGGCTATTAACGCGAATTTGTTTGATCACAGGTCTCTGCAGCGGCATTCAAGATTGCCGATAGCCTCGACGGTATTCTGGTCTACCCCCTCGCGACCGGTGGTTGCTGGTTGCACAGTGAACGGGTAAGAGCCAGAAAAGGCGGCCTCCGTAACCCGGAAACAGACGCCCAGGTAGGTATCATAAATAAGATTCAAATATCTCGAGATTGCGCGTTAAAGGCGCCTCCATTGAGCGCATTGTCATCGTAACCTGATATATGCGCTATTTGTTCTGCAGAAAATTCCCCTCGCCTCGGGAGAGCGCGCCACGAAACTCTCCGTGGCTGGCAAGAGTGGCAAGTACCAAGAGGCCTGGCCGAGCATCCCTGTAGGTCTGCAGATACCTATAGAAATTCAATTCTAATTTTCCGTCGCGTGCCCTGCGAATAATTGGAGCGAGACGGGGGACATTTTGAGGTTTGACGGTTGACCCTGCCACCCTTTCCGCCGTCGAGGATCAGGGGTGAAATGAGACGGAAAAGTGGCGGGCAGAAGCTACTGAAAGCTGCGGGAAGCTTACCGACCGCGTGGAACGAGGGTCGCGAGGGTGGCGCCTTCGGCAAGGTTCGTTGTACAAGCGCAACCCTCCGTAGAGACGAGGAGCGGAGGTGAGCGGAGGTGAGCGGAGGGTTGGGAGTCAGTCGGTGGGGTGGCGGAACGAGGAACTCTTTCCGCGAAAGTGCCGTGGTGGATTGGCGCTGCCCATATGGAGGCAAACGAGGCGCCGTGTTAGGCACTTGGGCCTGCACGGACGCCTTGCTCTGCGTGCTGCGAGAAAGAGTGTTGGGAAAAGAGCAGAGCCTGGCCCTAGTGCGGTAGATAGGTCTTGTTAATTCGGTGAGTGGCGAGGTACGGGCGCACACGGAAGAGTTTCGAGCGCGAGTCAAGAGTGCACGGCCTCTTAAATGGGTCAACCCAACCCAGCAACCTGATGTGCACTCCTTTGCTCCGTGAATCGCTGGCTGGCCTAGTTTCCTCGTGGGCGACCGAGCGAAAAGTACACGCTACCTCTTCCTGCACAACTGCACACCCCTCGCTCGCCTGGCCGTCGCCGTCGCGGTTCCCCGATCGAAGCCAGCCAGAAAACGAATCATGAGATCCTTGTTGCCGGCCACGGGGACGGGGGCATTGATTGACTCGTGACCGCGATATCGTATCGGGGCACGCAAGTGTTAGGCCAAGTGCGAAGACCACGGTGGTGAGAGGTCGCGTTGCATTTCCTTGTCCACGAGGAACCGCGAGCGTGGCGGCGCATCCTGGAGATGACCGCGACACGGATCAACCGCCAGCGTAATCAATCGGCAGCTTGGGTCAGGATGGATCAGGATGCGTCGGAAATGACTCGTTGCGCGTTTTCGTTCGGTGTGAATATCCGCGATAATGTCCCCCGCGGTGCAATCGCGGCCACTTGCACGCGACCCTGAATTCAATTATCGATTCCCCGAAGAAAATACTCGGTGGTGCGTTTTCGATGCATCGGGTAGTGGGTACAGGCTGCTACCTGCTGCTACCTGCTGCTACCCACAGGCCAGGTGGCTGTTTCCACAAGGCTGCAGGCCTTGCTGAGGGAATGCATAGGACGATGCTTGAATAAAAGTGCAACTCTCGCAGATACTTGGAGCACCAGTTGCATTCTTCGAAAGTTTACCTCCTGCTAGGAGTTTCCGCTTGACAAACTGTGCCCTCTATAAAACGCAGCGGGTTTATCTTAATCAGATTCTCGCATCCCCACTCGTGCCTATGCAATAATCTAATAATGTGCATTTCCGTCCTTCCCCAGAGGTCGGCGAGTGTTGATCGCGTGCAATAAAAATGGCGGCCAACAAATCACCGGAAATGAATTACACGTGCGAGATTTGTGGCCAGGAGGGCTTCAACGACGAGGAGATGAGAGCTCATATGGTCTTCTGTCATCTTCAAGGAGTCGCGAACTGCCCCTTTTGCGACTTGGGGGAAATCTCGCCCACTGAAATGTTGGCCCACGTTAACAGTGCTCATCTCGATTACTTGACTCCAAGGTACACTTGACGCAACGCGCTTCATTTATTATATTGCTCGTCCCCTCACCCCTCACCCCTCACCTCTGTGCTTCTTAAGTCCGTCATGAGTTATTTAAATGTTTCTGATAGCTTGGAAAATGGCGGCAAACGGAACTCAGATGTCGCTATAACATGGCTATCCAAAGTTTGTGTTGCTTATTATAATAGAGATTTTCGTTGCCAACTTTGATTGTAAAGATTGCTCAGATGCATTTCAGCGCACTCGCTCGTCCTTGTCTGTCATTCTTAGTTAAAGAATACATTCTTGTAATTCATGTTGAATCTTAACTAAACTCACTGTGATGTTATTGTATAAACGTGTAAATGTGCATGTACATTTTAAGATGATACATAAAAGATGATAAGTAGTGGAAAGAGAATTAACACAAATACGAATTAACTCCGAGCGAAAATATCTTATTTCTTTCCATTATTGCAGTACTCCGGAGCATGACATGATGGCATTTATTGACGATGATTCACTGGTGGATGACCGTAGGCACGACGAGTGTCGCGGTCCTTCTCCATCCATGTCTTTGCGCCCACCTCTTCTTCAAAATGGGTGGAGTAGCTCATCCAGTCCTCGTGTAAAGCAGCAGCAGGAGTTATCAAAGTCAGAGCCACAGAATTCTAGTTCTAATGTGAATAATAACAATAATAATAACAACACTGGAAATGTTAATGGTATCGAGAAGTTTAATTGAATATCAATCCTGCGATGGAGAGTACGCGAGACGAACAAAAAGATTTTATTTCAGTGATAGAAGGTGCAGCCGGTCACGGCTCTCCACTGCGCTCAGGCCTAAATCTGCAGCTGCGTTCCCATGCTTCGCCAAAACTTCCAGTTCAAGAGTGCCCTATGTGCCCCTACAGTTCGGACAGTCCGTTAAGGCTAGAAGAGCATATCAATCGACAACACTTTGACCTCACTTCGCCGTCCTTTCCACCTGAATCTCCGCCGTCGAGAGACGGAATCTTTAACTGCCCTCTCTGTATCACATCTTTCCCAAATTCTTCTGATCTCGAGCTACATGTCAACATAGAACACAAAGACATTTTGAGGTAAGACTAAAGTTATACACGCGCCAACTACGATCAGTTGTAACAGAAACTTTCATTTCTCTGCGTAGCCCAGCGAATGGCGCTGCCTCGCAGTCTGACGTAGCAACCGTTGGCAGTGATACTCCGGCGTGTCCAGTTTGTTTTAGTACTTCGTTTAAGAGTAACGACGAATTGACTGCACACATAGAAGAGCATTTCACTAAGAAGAGTACTCCATCTCCCATAACTCCGGATCTGTCTACCGACAGACTGCTGGCCAAGGACATGGAAAGGCGCGAGAAAGAAGTTAGAAAACTGCGCGAGCAGCGTGAATTCGAAATGCTAAGGGCGCAATATGGGATGGACAATCAGGGGAATTTTAGAGAACAAAGCGTCACTAATATGCAGCGGGCTGTGTATTCCGGTGAAATGACGATTGCCGATTACTACGAAAGGCAAACCGAGCTCAGAGTGGCTGAGAGTAGCGGCATTGATGACGGCAGCTCCTGTACCAGGGGTAATTATATTTCCCAAAGCAAATTCTTCCCTGCAGTGCGAAGAATGTCCTGTAATGTCGTGTAAAACTATGTGAATTCTCCGCAGGTCTAGTTACCAAGATACGAGCTGTCAGTCAAGCGTGTAGTAACGTACTGAGCACGTGGATGTGCTCCACCGTAGACCACTACGCCACTACTTACGGAGACAAGGGTTGGGGATGTGGCTATAGAAACTTACAAATGTTAATTTCGTCGCTTTTACAGCATACAGGGTACAATGAGTTAGTTTATAAAGCGTGGAGCTCTGGCCTGGGCAGTGGCAGCTCTACCAAAAATCCGCTCCGAAGTTCTATACCATCGATCTCGAGACTTCAGAAGATGATAGAATGGGCTTGGGTTCAGGGTTTCGATACCCAAGGAGCGGAACAGTTGGGGGGAAAGTTGGTGAACACTAGGAAATGGATTGGTCCCACGGAAGTAGTCATACTGTTATCTAGTCTCAGAATAAAGTACGTGCGCTCAAGTTCTCGCGATTCCCTCGTAGAAATCTATCACACGTAATTTTTCCTGTTGCGCAGATGCCAGCTGGTAGATTTTTATAGACCAACCAACGCCGACGGCGGCCATCCAGATATGTTTAATTGGGTTTTACAATATTTCCAGCGGTGTGACGATTTCAAGCCGCCTCTTTACCTACAGCATCAAGGTAAGGATTTTCAGATGGGAATGAAGTTTAAAAATTGAAATTTTCCCGCATTCTTGCAGGTCATAGTAGAACAATAATAGGAGTAGAACAATTAGGTGACGGTTCGATAACTATGTTAGTACTTGATCCAAGCCATAGTCCAGCACAAATGGCACAGTTTAATAGCACAAGTAGCGCGCTCGGTGCAATGCGTTTGGTGCGAAAATCGATTGCAGCCATGAAAGCGAGGCAGTATCAAGTAGTCGCTGTTACCGGTATCATGGAAACCGAGTTGGAGTATCAAGTAAGAGATGGTTGCGCGTTTCTTCTTTGCTGACTACATAATTACCCGTGCAGGCATTCAAACGTTCAACTTGATTTTGCAGCAAAGCAAAGTATTACGTTTGAACCGCGTGCCCCAAGATAGGTGAGATTTGCTGACCCGAAAAGGAGTCGAATCATGTGGGAAGACGATAGACTGCCTGAAACCAATTTTGTCCAGCATCCTTAAAGTTACGTGACCGCAATGTTCTAGGTTTTATCATTAGGAGGTTCGCTCCGTCGTAGTAGTTGCAGAAATATTTATTTAACAATATATTCTTGCATCTTTTAGCCGTCATAAGTCGACTGGCTCCTCGAATCGTGTATATCCTAAGCCTGCGTCGCGATCGAGAGTTCTCGGTTCTCGTTCTCGAGCTGAAATTAAACGATGAAAAAACAAAAACCACACAAGTTGTAATTTCTTAAAAAACAAAACAAAAAAAAAGGACAGCAGAAGAAGTGTCTGTATGTCGTGCGTTATGCTTATGCGTATCGATCTTTTCTTAAATTAGCAATCGGCTCCGGAAATACACGGCCACGGCATTACGATGCGCGTTTGGCAAGAGAGTTTCACTCGCCGGGTGTGTCTAAAGGATAGAATGAATAATTCGATCGCCGATTCGTTTCTTGTCCACAATGTTCTGCTCAATTTTCGTCGCACCGAACAGGCTGTGCTAATTTTTAGTCAACCAATCGTCCTATGCCGGTCGGTTGCATCAGCGAGAAAAGCCATGGCAGAGGTTGGGAAACGAGACTCTTTCGTAGCTGTGATGCTGTTATCGATTTAACGCAAATCAATCACCGATTATAAATATTTTTGAAGGCACTCCATACAGTCGAGACGTTAACGAAAGCAACATTGTCCGCGCTTACCTTACTCTCACCTGTACTCTACATTTTTAATAAACGTTCTTGTCGAAATGTTGTCAATTTCTAGTCGATAAAAACTACCAATAAAAGAATACGGTACGCATTGCGATAAAATTTTCTATACCGCGACACATAAGTTTTCTCTGGCATATCTTCGTTATCGTTGCTTTTACAAATACGGTTCTGGGGTGTCTACAAGAATAAACCACGTGTTTCCGTATATTACATGTATAACTTATCTATATATACACACACCACATATACACATACGTGCACACTCTTCGTTATATTACAGGTCACTCACTCATACATAAAGTACAACTATACTTTCATACTAATTACAAATATTCTATTTAATTATCCGATTAATTTAAGGCTACCCATACCTTAGCTCGTAAGGTCAACGCAACGCTGTGACTGGGATGAAAAAGAAGGAAGAACCTACAGTCCATTTAATTGTTATTTATACGGTACTTTTCAGAAAGGTACACGAGTCAGTAAATTATTATTAAATATTTATCGTATCTTAGAAATTCTACCGATACATATGATATATTTATTATGGTTAAACTATTCGAGACCATTGAGAAATGTTGTGTCGTTGTTTTATAGCTTTGATAACTTGTAAACAAACTAAACAAACGACGATTTGTCTTTTCTGCTCAGTAGGACCAGACGCAATAATTACGACTGACAGCGAAGATATAAGACAATTATTATTACTTGCATTGAATTTTGTTATACGCAGATTAAGGATACGTTTGTCGTTTCGGAGTGTTAGTGCAAATGAAGCTGGGGAATTGTTATGCGAGTGTAAAGAAAACTTCATATTAATCGTATGTCAAATTAAAATATATGCTTTGTTAGGATTCCCAAACTAAGTGTGATTGTCTTATACCAGTTAAAACAAGCACATTCTTTTCTACATGTGTATTCACTAATTCCCGAAATTAAACAAATTTCCGTCTGAATGTCACGCTGCTTTTATAAAGTAACACGCTTGGCGCAAGTTATAGATTCCATTTATTTGTAAAATGAACAACTACACGGTACATTAACTTCATTTTCATGAATATTAAATTATTTACATAAAACAATGGAAATATTTTAACAAATCGTTAGAACCTGAGCATTTATTAATACATTCTAGAGTAAGGGTGTTGATTTTAAGATTTATATGTTAAATCCCAGTGATCGCATACATGCTTTATGCGCTTCTATTAAATGCCCGCAATGCTCCTCACCTTTGGTGATAATGCTGAAAAATTAAATACGTTGTGTAATTATGAGCCTGTTATTAATAATGGCATGTGCGGGAATCGAAGGGGAAGGTTATAAACGAGATTCCATAAGAAATTAAACTAATACACCGGTGCACGCGTTTACTTTTTCGTGGGACTTTAGTGATGAATTTTCTTAATTATTGCTACGATGTTCTACGAGCTGTTATCCTTTCAAATATATCTCAAAGGAAAATATAAGGTATCGAAAGGTTTAAATGCCTGCATACCATTCGTCCCTTATTTTCTTCGTCTCAGGACAAGCACAGCAAGGTTTGAGTGGTTTGTCAGATTTCTGGGCTCCAGCTGATGCGGCACTTACTTCAGCCGGTTTGCCATTGATAATGCCCATTGTTATACCGCTTTATTTATAAAAATCGAAGTTTTATACAACTGTGCTGTTAACGGTTACATATGTGAACGATGCAATGATACGACGACAGAGGTCGCATCGCCTCCAGCGCCTCCACTAGGCAGAATTTCGCGAGATTCAAGTTTTAGGTAAAGCCAGGTAAAGCTTCGTATTAGTTCGCGAGTGAACATTTGTCCTTTGCTACATTGTTGCGTTTTCGCGGGGCGCTCAATAACGTACCTGAATACTTACCATATTTTGTAGGGAATGGCGTGTTTAAAACAGTGCGTTAATTTCAAGATTTTTAAAAGCAGCTCAGTGTGGAAGGATCATTTTAGGTGTTCTTTTAAGCATGTCTTTTATATATGATTTGGAAGAGGAAGGAGTAAGCAGCGGATGAAAGGCTCATTAAATAATAGTACTCTTTTGTCGCTTAGCTGCATTTTATTCAAATAAGTGAAATGCGATACAATGAAATCTTGCAAGTGTAATTGACAATTCGGGTGAAGCGATAGCATTTCAACACATTTCAGTGTAGTTCCGGAGTTGGACACTGTTCATGAACAGAGGCCGCTAGATTCAGTCCTCGAGTTATGGGTCGGTAACACAGTTTGGGTGGTGACACCACAGACCAGGTATAGAATAGACCTTTCACCCTATTGTCTTCAGTGTCACTCGATTTTGGGGCTCTAGAGCCCCATTACCATTTCCGTGTCGCATCCAACGTTAACGGCTAAGCATGAAATAAGAGTGCAGCACTACAAGCGGTAGGAATGAAAGTTATAATAACGGTGAGAATTTAGATACAGGGTGTCCCGATGCCAAATTAATACAGCATATTCAAGAGGCAAATAATTGAGAAGGTCATATCGAAATAAAAACTTCTTCATTTGCTTATCAATCAGCAACTCTACAGACCCATACAACGGAGAAGCATGTATTGACTCTCAGCTATCTTATAATTCCTTAATAAATTATTTGCGGACATGGGTTTATATTAACTTTTTTCAATTATTTGACCTCCTAAATACGCTGTATCAAATTGGCACCAACCTACCGAGATACTCTGTGTATGTACAGAGATACACTTTCATTTATCATTTTGAACACTTCCTATAATAACTAATTAAAAAATGATTAATAAATTATGGTAATCTTATGATGTGTCTCGTACCAAGCAGCAGAGTAGTGGTGGGCCCATGCCTACATGTACGTGTAACTCTACACAATCACGTCGTTCCGAAATCTTTACCAATTTTTCCTAACCATATGGCTTCTTTCAAACATTTTCCCTTCTCAACGCGCAGAATATGTTGATGTAAAAAAAAATTAATATTAATTTTCAATGTTATAAACAATTTCGCGGACACTTTTTTTTACAAATGTCCACCGATCCAGAGGTGTAGATTCACCTCCTAAGAGCAACGACCAATAATTTTTCTACACAATGTACAATGAATGTGGAGAATGAACAGATAGGTGTGTTCTGCACGAGAGAGTACTGTTTGAAACTTGAAAGAGTGACGTGTGACGTGATTTCGGTGTGGCTGATTTTTGGGGTGTATGATTGTGGCAGGAATCAGTTGTCAGTCAGCGCGCAAAGAATGGTTGGGAGGGTCGCGGCAACAATAATCTGGGTAGACGGTCATCGGGTAAGTGATTGGGGAAAACCCAAGTGGTGTAAACGATACTCCTGCAGGTCAGGATACTAATTGTGATTTTCGCTTCTCATTTTGGAACCATTTTCGCTTCCAAAATTTTGCCTGTCTTCTAACATCTATACATCGAGAAATGGTTTGGAATGGTTTTAAGAAAAAATGTTTCAGACAGAAGTTGCTTGTTTTCTAACGTGGATTACGAACATAATTGGTTTCACCTCCGCTTTAAATACAAGGAGGGATGAGTGCGAGCCAGTATTAATACAGATTTAAAAGCCCCTGGGATACATGGAACTCGAGTCCAGACCGATATATTAAATTAAGGTATCAAAACTTACGCAGGTTACTCTGCATAATTAGGTAAAACAAAATTGGAATACGGATCCTTAAAATTCGAACGTACTACTATATTATTAGAAAAGAAGTGTAGAAGTGGGCTATTTTTAGGATGATAAACCTTAAAACAGTCTGATGTATATCGTGTTTGGACTCATTTTCATCGGGAGGACCTCACCAACCAATTCGAATTATTTTCATTAATGTAGGATGAGAAATGTGGAAAGTGAAAATTTTAAACGCGCGCGGCTTTCGTTTCAAGTATGTACATACCGGACCCCCAGCACTCGAAATGTTAAAGAACGGATAGGTAGCGTTTAGAGTAGTACAGACCGACAGTTTGACTGTCATGTGGCATGGAGAAAGGGACTGCGGGAGTCGGGATCCCCGAGTCCCGGAATACCTAAGAAAATGTATAGGCTAGTTGCGATGGTCGGGCTATTGTAGTTCGAGTCGATGTTGGTCTTTAACCGACCCATTGAAAGGATGGCGCACCGACATAGCACGAACCACTGTAGTGGTGCATCCCTATCACTTACACTACTATGACTTGCTGCCGCCCTTTCCCTTGAAGGTGTGAAATAGTTAAAAGAGGCAAGACAGGTAGCTAAAAAACAAAGTCGCATCAAGTTCGATATAATATTATGTACTCTACGAATGCTTCAAATACTTCCAAAAAATTGTTTGGACTGGTTGGAATAGGTATTCATTATATTCTGCTGCGTGATAAGTTGAATTATTTGTTTAATTTCTGTATTATTTCATGTTTTAATAAGTATATCAATATGTTTGAATTTATATTAAGTGTCGTTCATTTGGTTTATTACACACCCCTCACAATTCACATGACATGTTTATATTTTCAAGAGTAAAAAACCGCCCTTTCACGTTCGTATTTATCGTTTTATTTTATTATTTCCGCATTCAACGGCCGGCTATCCGAAATGAACTGAGTATAGCTTCGAATATGTTTCATAATCAAAGTAATAGGATGGACAATGTTGAATATCTCAGAAACAATAAGTTTTAGGATTAATGCACCTTAATACTTTCATACTCAGAATTCGCTATTCTATTGAATTTGACGATAAAAAATTTGAGAGTCCATTTGAAAAAATAAAATTGACCTCCCAATCCGATCTATCCTTGTAAAGAAACTAGTTCCACCGTGTTTTGTGTTTCTTACAACCAGACAAGTTTTATAAATAATATTATCGCTTATTACTTGAAATAATAGATATTTGAGGTGAACCGTGTTAGTGGGACACCCTGTATAACACAGCATCTATGCTTCTCTCGGTGATACCGGCAGCTTTAGTGGCAATGCTAGAAAAACATTATGTTTCCCGCACCCACCGCTCGAAAATCGGAGAGGGCGCTCGAAAACCAGTGGTTGTTTCAGAATATCGATACTTCAGAACGGTGACACTGAAGACAATAGGATGAGAGGTCTATTCTATACCTGGTCTGTGGTGACACGAAGTCCCATAAGGTGATAGGTCTATTCTATACCTTGTCTGTGGTACAAGTATATTGTACATAAATTAACAGTTTTTTTATTTCCAAGTCCTATTTTTAGTCAATTTTATGCTACAGTTTCAACATAACCTAAAATTGTATTTTCTTTCTCCGCGCGCAAACCATTCACACAAACACTAGTGGCGCCTGGTCTGTGATTGTGATCTTATTTTAGACTGAATCGATAACGTTGGGTGTGACACGAAAATGGTAAGGGGGCTCGGGCTCGCCCCCCGAGCCTGTGACACAAAATTACATTGGGTGATAGGTCTATTCTATACCTGGTCTGTGGTCCTACTAAGGGTGCGTTCCGTTAGTCACTGCAAGTACTGGCAGTGCATAGGGTACGTGACATATACTATGCACTGCAAGTACTTCTTATATGACGTCACTATTTTGAAATCGTTGTGTGGTCACGTGATCACTGCGACTGCTGTACCTGGCCGGCTGCAGCAGTTACAACAGGAAGTGACGTCGAAGTTCGTGACGTCATACATCTGTAGCAGTGCTTTCGCAGTGAACTGCTATCTAGTGATCCTCTAGGCAGTGATCGGACAAACTGCAGCCATTTTGGGGCAAAACCGGAAATAACATAACCTAAACATTCATTAAATCGTCTGCTTTCCAAGCTGCTTGTTTATCTATCTCTTTCTATTCGTATTTCTTTCTCTTTCTTTCTTACAGTTTCTTTCTCTGTCTACTTCCGCTTTAGACAAAATCGCAGCAACCAATCAGCGACGATATGCGTTTGTCCGATCACTGCCTAGAGTCCTAGAGGATCACTACTGCTATCCATATCGCAACGCTATTGTCAGCACTGCCAGTACTTGCAGTGAATAACGGAACGCACCCGAATGGTGCACGTTGAGTCGGTAAAGTTCTTCTGTATCGACACAGATAATCAATCGCCCTCGAAAGTTCTCATTCTAGCTCACAGGGGTCTATAGGTTATTCGAATTTAAATTTTCCCACCTTTTTATAAATACGTTTATTGATCTCAAGTTTGTGCAATCCTATAGTATTAATAGTTCTTATGATTGACATTATATAACAGCACTGTATCGTTCTCTAACAGTCTCTCCTTAATCTCCAGCTTGATAGATCGACCGTAATAATTGAAGAGCCCTTGTAGAAAGCACTGCAAGTGGCAAAATTAAATATTTCGTTCTTTTCATCGGAAAATGTTCCACGCGCCAATGGTAATACTATAGTATTCCTCAATTAATACTCCAATTCCGTGTAGCAACACTTGGAATTTCACACGCGGGATAAGAAAGCGTGTCGATCACTTTGCCGTGTAATAGTTCGTTTTCACGAATGGCATCCTCGTGACAGTAGCTTTGTACGTTTTCCCTCGAATCTCAACTAATACCCCCCCGCCGTATTGAGCCAGGTCCGGGGGCACGTAGCCCATGGCAATGGGACGTCCCAGGGTTGGACTGGGACCACCCGAGGTGATGTTGCCCACACGTTCACCTTCTGGAGTCAAAATAGCTGCGCCTTCCCTTGCTGGTGGCCCATGCCCCAGCAGCAGACCTATTCGCTTCTTCGTGGTGCCAGATTTGATTTGCCACAGTATCCTCTGAGCACCAGGAAAGTTTGCCTCCGCTCTTCTCCTCTTGGCTGAAAAGAGGACAGTACAATGTTGGTCTTTCGTTTAGCACGATTCAAAATACTTCCCTCTTACTGACCTACTAGCCAAGTAAGCCCAGCCTCGACTGGCGTAGTGTCCTCGTTGATATCGTGTCCGTAAAGACAGAGACCAGCATCCAGCCTGCGAGAATTTCCATGAATCGTTGATTCAGACCGATAGATCGTTAGTCGAAAGCTTACCTTAGACTATCCCTGGCGCCCAGGCCTGCCAACTTGGTGTCTGGAGTTTGCAGAATCTTTTGAACGAGTCCAGTCGCGAATTCGGAGGGCACAGAGATCTCGAAACCGTCCTCCCCCGTGTATCCACATCGAGACACTCTGATCCGATTTCCTAGCACTTCGGTTTCCACGCTGTTCATGAATCTCAGTTCTTTCAAATTGATATTCACTAGTGGCTGCAAACCCGTGGACGCAGTTGGTCCTTGCAGCGCGATCAGTCCCTGCTCTAAAGGATCTAAGAAATGTAGGTTCACTGATTTCCCTTGGGCCTTGTATTCTTCCTGAAACGAAGCGTCTGATTATGATAGTCAATTAAAGGAATCATGCTTTAAAGAAACTACCTGCTCACCTGTCGATTAACGAGCAAAGCAGAGTCTTCGTTCCTCCTCCCAGCATTAGACACTACGAAGTACTTGTCATCGTCGTCCTTGGTGATGATGAGGTCGTCGAGAATGCCTCCGTTCTCGTTCGTGAACACCGTCAGCACCGCGCAACCTTTCCCCAAATTCCTCAGGTCGCTGGTAGTCAGAGACTCGAGGAAGTCGGTGGCATCGCCACCAGAAACGCGTGTTTGCATCATGTGACCGACGTCGAAGAGAGACGCATAGGTCCTCGTGTGTTGATGGGACGCGGCTATCGCCTCCCCATACTGAACTGGCAGTAGCCATCCGGAGAAGTTGACTATTTTACCTGGATGAGGAATAGAATACTGATTCCTCGTGCGCAGTGTGTACAGCAGCGGCGTTTCGAAATTCCGTTTACTTGCATACACGAGTAAAAGCACTTTACCTCGATTCTCCGCGTGAAGGTCGTACAAGCAAGTCTTCCTCGGCTCCGACGTTGTTGTGGACGATAAACGACGGCGTCCGGCGCCGCTGAACGGTGCCTGAGAATCGATCAAACATCTCGAATGCCTCGAGTTGTATTTGGAAATCGCCGCGAGACCAGACGATTCCCGGCCACTTGCCAAAGTCTCCAGGCATTTGTCGAAGCTGTCGAAGCAGACCGACCTCCCGCGAACGCCGACACGAAACATCATCCTTCCTTGCTGTCAATCGGTCGTGAACTAACTCGAGAATGCCGACTTGGAGCACCGGCAATCCCTCTCTAGATGACCTCGTTGACACGAGCCGCCTTTCAGGCTCGGATACAGTATCAAAAATCGGCCGCTGCTCGCGTGACGCAAACGCGGTTTACCATGTTGTTATATCTGACGCGCGATTGGGAGACGGGACTCGATAAATAAATGGATTTGTGCAACGGAAGCTTTTGTGGCATTGACTCGAAACCTGTTAGGCGTAGATTGTACCGCAGTTGCTCGCGATTCTACAAGGAAATTTGAGCCCCCGGTATCTGTTTTATGGTTAGTTTCATCCGTGCGTATTGGGGCCTTTTTGCGAACTGGCGTGTCTGCCAAATGCGCTCCTGAATCACGATCGAGCGATCGTGAAGCGTATATGCACAACCCGTGTTTGGAATGTGTTGCAACGGGAGAACGATAAAGGAGGGCCTCGCCGATAAATTGATACATTCTCTTGCACGATGCCAGCCGCGAATAGTAGTTATCGTTATTTTCGTGCGTAAGAGAGGTCAGCATGCCGCTGAAGTCGGAAGCGATAAGGTGGCGGGTACTAGAAAAAGTTCTCGGTGCTTGTTGTTTCTGCCCGCGATACGACGGAGGAGGTGATAATAGTCACGAGACCCGAGCACGTCGGATGCTTATTAAATTTTTATTGTACCACGTAATAATAATAATAATAATATTAATAATTAATAATAATAATAATAATAATAATAATAATAATAATAGTGATAATAGTAATAATCGTAATAATCATCATCGCAATAATAAATCGTGATAATAATGTCAATAATAAATGTTAATAATAATCCATAATAATAATCATAATAATAATAATAATCATCATTTGTCGTCGTAATAATAGCAATAGTTTCGTAATAATAATGACAATTCATCGTCGTCGGTAATAATCCAATGACAAACGTCAATATTCATATAGTAGCGTGTCGAACGGAGAAACGACCTTAAAAAACGAAGACAGTATCAATTGTTCGTTCGTACATTTTGTTCATTTTTTTTTTCTTTCTTTCATTTAGCTTCCGTCGTCTAACTCTTCTCGCTCTCGCTTCTCTCTTCCTCCTTTTTTCTTTTTAATCTCTTCTTCACCGCTCTCTCTCTCTCTCTCTCTCTCTCTCTCTCTCTCTCTCTCTCTCTCGCTCGCTCTCTTCCACACGCGCATTCTCTCTGGCCTCTCTTTCTCTCTCTCCCTGTCTCGCTCTCGACTTAGTATTTTTTTTTTCTACCGCGAGTTTTCTTTCTCTCACACACACACGCACACTTTCTCCCTCTGTCTCGTGTTTACACAACAATTGATGCAAAATGTCCCTACACAGTCCGACGAATGTGTGTGTGTGTACGCTTTTCCGATCGATCGATTTTTTTCTTCCTCTCTCTCTCTTCCTCACCGGATCGTAAGTGTGTTTGCTCGACGCTTCTCCCTATGTACCGATACTACGATATCGCTTTTGCGCTATTTTTTCCGCCCCCTCTTATCATCTTTGAAATCCGCTATTTTCCCTTGTAGCACGTGTCGACACATTCACTCACATTGGTTGATCGGTTTGCTAGTGAAGGGACTGAGGGGGTAGTGGGGAGGGGTGAAGGTGACGAATGGTGACGATGGAGATGCTAAATGGGGATGCATGGGTGTCCGGGGGGTTGGTGCAAGGGTCTGGCGGGATAAGGGGCAGCAATCAGGAAGGCTTACGAGGAAAATTGGTTATGCGGCGGTGTAAACAGAAAGCGCTATGACATCTTGGCCCCACCGGTCAACGGTCACATTCTTTTGATTTGCCGATTCTGTGGCGCGATTCTACGTATGTTAGGCGACTTTTCAAGAGAATCCCGACGGATCCTCGGGCGGGCCGAAAGGGGTGTGATTTTCTGTCTCGAGAAGCATGTTATGTTTGATACCGTCCGAAATTCGTCGACCGAGGGACATTTTTTCCGCGGTGCCGAGAGCGTCGAAAATCGACAACAATCGCCTACGGTCGCGAGGGGAAAGCAAAGTGTTTAGATCGTGGTTGGGGGGTTGGGGGGGGGGGGGGTGTGGCCGGCGATCGCGGAAAGTGTTCGTCGCCGCCTCGTTCCCGCGATTTCGTCGCGCTCGTCCCGCGCGTTTTTACCGAATTCTCTCTCATTCTACATCTCTCTGTCTGCCTGAGCTATTTTTCTTTTTTTTCTTGTTTTGCCTGTATGTCGCCTCTCCTCCTCTGCTCGTCCTGGAACGCGACAATGCGGCCCTTTCGGTGGTGTCGAATTGCGTCTAGTATTTCCATTCGGTGGTCCGTGGGAGAATAGAAGGTGGACCGAAAGTCCGGGGTTGCACGTAACGATTAGAGGGGATTTGGTCGGAAATGGAAGTTGGATCGGGCGACATTGTCACGAACGAGGAAGCACATCGCGTACGCGCTTCGCGTCTTCTGCACCGGATGTACGTATGCGTGCGTACATACATACATATATGTATATCTTTATATATAGATATCTTGTACAATGGTTTTGCTTGTGGCATCGGCTATTTCTCCTTCGTTTTTGGTCGTCGTAGAAAATTAAACCAAGGGTTGAGTCGTTACTTTCTGTTTTTCTTCTTCTTTCTATACGGAAAATTTCTATGTTGTGTACCGGGAAAAAAAGAAAATCATTCCGGCGAACCCAAATTCTATTGCCTGCTATTTGTTTTGCTGCATCTACGCGCGATTGTATTGCCTGGAGATGTGATTTTGTTTGTCAATTTTTTTTGTGTCGTCGCATGTGCTCTCTCTACCTTTGCTCTTTTTCCGTTTCATTCCGTTTGGCCATGAGATGTTTGTGTGTGTTTTTTTTTCCACGTTTTAGTTACTTTCTGCTCGAGGGTAGGGGGACCTTTTTGCCTGCCGACATTATTACAGTTTGCAATCACCGTCGAAAAAATTTCTCGCCACTCTCGCATTCTCTCTTCTCGTTCTCTCGTTCTCTCGCTTTCTCTCTCTTATATACTCTCACTGTATTCGCTCCCTATATACTTCGAGTTCGATAATTTCGTCTAAAATTCCATTTTCGCCTTAACTATACACAATAATCATAATATATAATAATAATAATAATAATCACGACTCGAATACATCATCGATCACCTCCGAATATAGATACAATAATTTTTTTTCTTATCTTGCACCTGCTGCTCTCCTTGCTTAAACCTTCAACCTCCTTCCGCCATTACTCTCGCATTACATCTCGCGATAATGATCGTTTAGGTCGTCGTATATCTATACATATACATATACATATACATATACATATACATATATATATATATAATTTATAAAATGAAAATAGGTACAATTTTGGACGCTTTTTTCTTCGTCGAAAAAACGCTCCGAAAATCTCATTTTCGCTTAATAATGCCCATCGGTTGCGATTCTAGTCCACTTGGTAGTAAAATTTTGTTTAGTTTTCGCTCGCACAGTCACGCTCTTTCTCTCCCTCACATTCACTCGTCCATTGCGCTCCGATTTCACTCGTTAACTTTCTTCCACTCTCGAATGCACTCGCTCGCAATCTCTCGCTTTAGCGCGCTAGATTTCTCTCCCCTTAAAACGCTCTAGCATTCTCGTAATTTTCTTATTCTTTTTTTTCTTCAACATTCGTTTGACACTCAGACCGCACCATTCACACGAAATTTCAGCGATACGATCGCCCTCGCGATACATCAGCCTTTTTTCGCCTTCGGGTCCGAAAAGACATTGAATTTCCGGCTGGCCAATCGCGTGCTTCCAGAATCGACGAGCTCTTCCAGCGGCTCTCGCGATCAGAACAAAATTTTTCCTCTACTCTACGCGTCTCGCGTCACAATATTTACAACTCGCTCGATTGCAACTCGAAGTTTGTTCTTCAACGACTCGAAACTCGAACTTGGAGCAGCTTTAACACCGACGGGCTCGCCGGATTCAAGCCCCGGGGGGCATTTGGTTATTATTTTTCTTCTGAATGGCAGAGAGAATTTCGTTCGACGCGTTTCGACGATCGGTTTCGCCGCACCGATCCCAGATTTCGTGTCGTGAATTTTGATACGCGAAACCGATCTCGCCCAGCCACGCGGGGCTTCGAATCCAGCGAGCCCTACGCTCTCGATAGGAAGCCCGAAAGACGTTTTATACACATAATTTGCTCGCCTTTTTGCATCCGCGATTACACTAGGATTTGCGAAACATTGATCTTGCAGTGTTCAATGGTACCTACTTGCGAGTATCTGAAACACTGCGCTTGGATCTGCTCGTTATCATCGTCGACTCGACGGTTTCTTTTCACCATCTCCGAAGAATACACTTTCTTATTCCTAAATAGTTGAAAATAACATTCGTTTTAGCAACGGTGCCGAGTTACGTCGTTTTGATATGTCTAATTAAGATCCAAGAACTGTGGTCCGACTAGTTTCCCCCTCGAGGTATCAAAATTACTATAATTTCCTGCGCTTCTACGCGGTTCCTGAGAACGATCGGTCGAATTTGTCTCGTTTTCGTGAAATCTCTAGTCCGGGAGGAAACTACGGCGAAACAGAGGCCTTGCGAGTAGAAACGATACTAGAAAGAAATCTCTGATTAGTTTTCGGAGACGCTCTTCGACTCGCGAACCGCGGCGAGTAAAACGGCGCCGCGCCGCACCCCTCGGAAAGAAAGGTTGCAAAAGTGCGACGAAGAGCCTCTCCGCGTACATTTGTTTCAACAGACGCTGGTCCAATCGCTGAATTGGCCTTAACGATCGATTCCCGATACCAAAAGTAGCTAATCTCATCGAACACTGCCCACCCGCGTCCACGGAAAAACGACGTTGGTGGCGCGGACAAGGGCCTTCGAATTTCGAATTGTTCTTCCACGCGTGCCCGGAAGTCGTTCCGTCGCACGGAAGCACTCGTTGACGAACGTAACGATCATCGTGAAACAGAACGAAAGTAAAACACACGTTATCATCGTACGTTTCCTAGATAAGAAATGTGTGTTGTTTTTTTTTGTTTCTCTTTTCAATCAGAGTCACTCAAAAAGGCTCTCGCGATCTCGAAAATATCTCAGCTTCTTCATTTCACCGTTTCTCGCAATCATCGAAAACGTTGCTCTTTCTCCTAGATATTGCATCACATGTATCATATCATACATAGAACCATTAATGAGAAATCCTACACAATGCGGAACTCGCTCGTAACCGAAAGAGACTGGTATGAATTATCTATCATTCGACATACCGTTTCGCTTATTTTTCGTTTCTTTTTTCTCCTCACCGCTCCCGCTGTTTCTCTACTTCTCTCTCATCTACCTCCATATCTCTTCGCTTGTTTTTCTCAGGATTTACTTGCTAGGCTTTATTTTTAGGTGTATTATTTTTTTTTGCGCGTCGACCATTTCCAAAATTCGAAATTGTAAACGCTGCTCACTACGTACGCGGCGCTTGGAGGATTCTTGTGTTGTATATATGTATACGGCTTGCTCGAACGTGTATGCTCGTTCCCCGGGACGACGCCGTCGAAACGATAGCGGTCGCTCGACGACCCCCGCGGTTCCACGACGTCGTTGCGGATTGAAAAGAAATTTTGTATGTTCAGCTCGTTATCGCACTCCGGATGTTAACCTTCTCTTCGGAACGCCGCTCTTTCAATCGCCAGCTTCCCCTCGTCTCGATCAGTCGTGTCGGTTTCTCCTATGCCGCGACTGCGAATCTCGAGATTTTAGGATTCGAGGATCGCCAGTAGCAGCCAGTAGCAGCCAGTAGTGTCGGCGAGCGGTCGCTTCACTTTGGCTTGCATGGCACGAGACGAGGAGCGATCGAAACGGATACCTCGCTTGCCGATCGACAGTAGGCTCGCAACAAGAATCGATAGCGATAACTAATAATAGTGGTAATAGTAGCGATAGCGTTAACTAATGATAATTAATAGCGATAACTGATAACGCCGAGAAACGGTCGGAAGTGTGCCTGTCCAGTCGGCGAAAGGGAGTAGATACATCGACGAAAGTGTCGATTTTTTTTTTATGGAATATATCGAGAATCCTTGACGGGGATTTGAATAATTTTTCGAAATGTTTCGTCGTGCCGCCTGGTCAGGTGTGCACGGTTCCGCGGTGCCTCGTCGGCGGGGCAATAATAGGTAACGATAATATTTAATAAATGCACGTGTCCTAAATTTCGTGTGACAATCGTCAGCGTATTTGAGAGATTTGTTAGTCGCGACGCGTCCCCCTTTCACGGGGGACGCTCTCTATAGTTGGGCCGTCGATAGCGAAGCTCGACGTCAAGGAACCACTTGATACGAGACAAAATAATATTACTCTAAATAATAGTAATAAAAGGAAAGAAACCAACGATGGTCAGACTGCCACGAAAACAATCGGACTTGTGTAGGGGTGTGTTTAGCTTAGCGCGATTGACGATGATGATGGGCATCGGTGATAATGGTGGTGATAGTAATTAAATCGTAATAGTAATCGTAATAGTAGCAGCAACTAATAGTACGGATATTAAACGTAATAAAAACGGTAAACTAACGTGTGTACCGACGGTACAGCGGTAATAGTAATAGTAGTGGTGAAAAATAGAGTGTGTATGCGTGTAGTACACCGGTTACGGTAGTTACGGTAGTCGGAACCAACACTAGGATTCAAAAGAGTATCTACCTTCGAGATGTTTAAGGGTAAAGAATAAACAGAGAAAATGGACCGGTCACGAAAGGGGCGAAAGTAGTGGTGGTAGTATTATAGTCGATCTAAACGGTGTCGACGTGTGTGAACGATAAACCGCGATGAATTTGCATAAAACCGGCGCGGCGACCCGGCGCGCCATTTCTACGTGAATAGTAACTAAAGAACCGTAGTTTTCTTGTATACACTCGGCGCGCAGTGCGCGCGTGCACGTTTCTTTCCGTTTCTACTTAATTAACATCTCGAGGATGCGCACCCTCGGGAACGAACCGGAGTCGCGTCACTAAATGGCTAATTACACGATAAAACGATGGATTAATTAATAAGGCAGTAACTAATCGTACAAATCCCTAGCTCTTGTCGTTTGATCCTTCGTTTTTAACCAATTCTGACTAGCAAACATAACTCGACGCGGTCGTATTCACCGATCGACGCGTCTCGCCGACGATTTTTCCCTCCAATTGTCTTCGTATCTTTTTTCCTCTCTTTTGAATGTAGCAACTCGAACCGAGACCAGGCTCCCGATCCTCTGCACGGCGATCGGTGAATAGAAACGTTGCGAAGTACGATTGAAGAGTGCGCGGGGGAGATATTAGCAAATCGATTTGGGACTCGGTGTTTTCGTTCCAATATGAATGGAGAAATATTCCGTGTATAGTAGAGAATATTTTTTAATTCGTACTTTAACGAGGACCACGCCACATCGTTGTCAAGCTTGGTTTTGAAGGCTGGATGACTTTCCCCCGGCACTCTTCGAACTTGAACGAGGATACAAATGGTATACACAAAAGGGACAAGGAGGAACGTATAACGCGAATATTTACTTTTGTCCGACTCCTCGATCGACGAACACGCGCGATTTCTCTTGGGAACGAGGGGGGGGGGGGGGGGGGGGGGCAAAGCGAGGATTTTTCCACGATAAAATAACGAAAGTAAAGCTTAACAAACGACGCGAGTCTCAGCGGCGTGTATAATAACTCTCAGTCGTGCGCGATGCTACGCGTTAATAATTAAAATTAAAGGGAAGACATTGAAAACTACAAAGAGGCGCGCGAATAATTTTGCCTAACCAATTATCACTTTACTACTTTTTTCCTTCACCCTCTTCTTTTCTCTTCCATTCTTCTTTCGTGTCCACTCGTCAACTAGTCGAATCGAGTTCGCGAAAACAAAACAGCGAAAGGGACTGAGAACCTGGCGATTGTTCGGAAACGCGCTCCTTCTACGTTCAACGTTTATTACGTACCGGCTTCGCTCGTGTATAAATAAGTATGCTAAATAATATATAATATTTAACGAGTATATATATAAATCTATATGTGCGTGTCCGTGTGTACGTACACGTATATGTTCAAATATATATTTATATAAAAAAAAGAAAGAAAAAAAAAGGGAAAAGACTAAACAGAAAAAAAAGGAGAATTTCGAAACGTGGCTACTATTCTTTCACTACCTCGACTGACTTTTCGTCGATTCGCTTATTTCTCTTCTCCTTTGCGAAGTTCGCGATCGATTCGATGGCTTAAAATGATTCGGGCGATCTTGTACCGAGCCCTCGCTCTGTTTCTCTCGCTTCTCTCGCTTCTCTCTAAGAAATACGCCTCCAATTGCCTTCCAGCAATTTTCGTACGATTAACTAATCATTAATAACTAATAGCGATTATAATAGCGATATTGATAATAATAATAGCAGTAATAGTAATAATAGCAATAATAATGTTAGTGGATTAACCGCGCGGTATCGAAACGCTTGGGTCGTTGCTTGAACCCACTCGTCGCGTTTTTTCCCTATTGTTCTTTCATTTTCCAAAGCCGATCTTTTTATCCTTTTCTCCTAGCGACGTCTTCCTAATTAAAGAGGACGATCTTCCAAAGGAACAACCGCGACGAGGGGGTGCAATTTGCGCCCTCTCTAGAAAGCGTGGATGGGCAGGCATTTTGCGAAATAGAAAACAAAAGAACTCGGCGAAACAACAAGAATAATGTCATCGAAGCTTTCGAAAGATTCATTCGCACCGTACATCCATTTTTTCTTCTCGCTATTTTCGAAAGAGTGTTGTTTTTGCTCATACAAGGATCGACCGGACTTTGGCCGACATTTTTGATTACAACGAAAAGAGGCTACTTTGTCTTTTGTCAACAACGCGGATCTTTTCTCGTGTACGGCCCCGCTGGCCCGTTATTCCCCCGATTCGCCTTCGACCGTCCGTTTCGCGCAATTTTCCCGTTTCGCCAATTTCGCTATCTCTTCGTTTCCCTCCTCCTTCCACCATGTTCCTTTACGAGATAAATAAGTACCGATTTTGCCGCCCGAGTCGGCTTTGTACCATCCTTTTGACTAGAATCGAATTTCGAACGGACGATCGCGAGGGAACGGGGATCTCTGCGCGGTGGTCGAGCGCTGAGGTGGCCCGCGGGGCCGGAAGTGCGTCGGTATAATCTGCCCAAAAGGGGACTTGGACCAAACTCAATCGATACCATTAAACCTGTGCACTCGCATTTTCGTCGCATCGCCGTAGATCGTCTCTCTCCGTTACTTTTGATTATCATGGTCTCGGGATCTCGCTTATCAGAGACGACGGTTGACGCGACGAAAACGGGCGCCGAAAATCAATGATAATCTGCGCTGTGTTTGTGTTACTTGGTAACTAACTGTACGTAAAACGTCTGAAATCTGAAACTCAACTGGTTTGCTTCCCTTCGAGGGCTCGACGTTGGTCGCGTCCCGCTCCGTCGAACGTCCACTTTCTTTTCTCGATACTCGTGCTTTCGACGTGGATCGTTCGAGAGATGAATCGCGGCGATATGTCGAACAGGAGAACGGCCGAGTGCGTGGGGAGCACGGGAAACGACCGGCGTCGCGTGAAACCCATAATTGAGACGTCGCGAACAAATTGGAAACAATGCGTACACGTGAAACTGTTGGGGCGGGGGGAGGGGGGGGGGGGTGGTGGTGGTGGTGGTGGTAGGCTCTGAGGGGGATTACCCGTGGGGTGAGGACGTGGTGGATGGGTTGCTCTGTAGGGGTGGGTGGCAGGGTATTTTTGTATTGTGTCGAAAGCAACGTCGTAAGTGAAGGAACTGAACGCTGCACTTGAAAGACTAATGAAAAACAGGGGAAACCTGAACGCGCGTCGCTACGCTTTTCCTCTCGAGCCTAGCGCTCTCGAGTCTGTTGGGTGGTTGGTCGCTCGCTCTCGAAGACGACGCTGCGAGCCGGGATATCCCGCAGGGGGGGGATATGCCGCTGGCGCCGCGACGCCCGTTCAGGCACCCTCCGATCCGCGTCCGAGTCCCACAGTCCTTCGTTTCGTTTCCGTAGTGAGTGCCTCCGCGATTTATATCGAATAAAAGGGCGACGCTTGGGGCGCGATCGCTGCTGTCCTTATATAGAGTCGAGTACGTTTAATTAATAATTATGCGTGTGTATGCGTGTTACGGTTAACTGTTAATTAACTTGACTTGACAAACGGTTACGGTACTGCAATTAATTAATTAATTATTATCTGTTAGTTTAAATATGCGACTGACTGACTGGTTGGTTCCATCGTGCAATCGTCTATCCCTCTCTCGCTCTTTCGCTCTCACGATCCCTCTCTCTCTCTCACCTACTCGGATTGTATGCAACGTACACGTTGCCTAAACTACGGACACTTAGTACACTTATTAGCATATTTATTCTGTTAAATACTGAACGGTCGGATCTGGAATGAAGTGTTTTTGGGGGATGGTTTGGAACGGGAACGACCACGGTCAGGTAGATGGGAATTCTTCTTTTTTTCCTCTCGTGTCTTTTAGTGGTAAATTTTGTGCGTTGGTTCTCGTTTTGGAATTATCATTGACCGCGCGCGTTAAATGAACGTGGGGCTCGAATGTTGCTTGGGGGAGGTGTGACGTCTGGTCAGTGGGTAAGAATCTGGGACGTAGGAAATCGCGCACGAAATGAATCGGGTACTTCCGGTCGTTGCACTCGCGCGATTGGCGCTGGTGTACGACGAGACTGTAAACTGTAAACACTGAAAAAAGACCACGTGCTTCCTGTATACTTACTTAGTTTAACTGTTTACTGCGGTACACTGTAATTACTGCTCTACCATAGTACTACTAGTTGTGAGTTATACTTGAGAACGTTTGTTTAACTGTAACGGAAAACCCTGACGAAGGCACCCACTCAACGGACTTGTGACGTCTCTCATTGTCTCTGTTCCGATTCTCCATGATTTTTGTCGCTCGACCAATCTATCGTTTACTCTGTCAATTCCTCGCGTTCGCTTTTCGCGGTTCTCTGCTCATTTCCATTGATAATCCGACCTATCACTCGAAAGGGTTAGACTCTCGCCGTCTGGTTTGCTTTGGGTTACGATCAAAGATGTGTGGACTCGGTCTTTCACCTCGGACACGCATACGGGGGGTCGACAAAGGGTTGTCGGGGTAAAGAAAACACATTCCCGTAAACAAAATGTTTGGAGAATATTTTGAAAAGAGTGTCGGCTCGTCGCGAAGTCCTGGAGATCCGAGAGGGAGCTCCGGGATTTCAGGGACGAGCCAGCGCGGTGGGTTCGCACGTTCGTCGCCGTCGATTGCTCCATACCTGTTTACGTATTTCGATCGATGATGATAGGTACTCGTGGCACGTTACTACTCTAGAGCTTCCAGTTGTTCGCAAGGAGATGTTGCCTTCTCGATCGTTCGGTCTCGCCGGAGTGCCTGAAGATCGTCCAACGATCGAAGAGAAATATCAGGAAATTTCGAATTTCTGAAGCGAAATGTGCTTTAAGATTTTGTCTCGGAGGATAGATTTTGTGCCGGCGGAGAACGCGAGGGATGTTCGCCCTTCGAACTGCGGGGATGATATCGCGGGTGGGATGAATGTATCCGGACCAATGACGACCAACGACTCGATGACGGCGAACGCAAACCCACCGCCTCGCCAGCTATGCCTCTTCATTTATATAGTGGACATTGAAACAACTTATTCCGGTTTTTAATCACGGAGGCTCGGGCTGGGACACCACGTGAAAACGCGAATGCCGCCGAGGCGCTCGCACTGCTAGACTGTCGGTTTTATCATATGCTGCGCACTTACGATACACACTGCTACGAATATCCACATACGTGTCTCGTCTATGCCTCTCTCTCTCTCTCTCTCTCTCTCTCTTTTGCTCTCCTCTGACTCCTTCCTCTATCGCTACCTCTCTCCCTCTCTCTCTCTCTCTCTCTCTCTCTCTCTCTCTCTCTCTCTCTCTCTCTCTCTGTGTGCGTATGTCACTCGTAGATCGAACAGAGCGCGCGACCGTACGTGGTATATTCGTCGTGAGATTATTTCATTAAAAAATTAAAACCCGATCGAAAACAAATCAACGGTTTTTGCTTGTAAAGCCGCGAATTCGAACAACGGCTCTCTCCTAATGCCGCTGCTAATTGCTTAGGATGGTCGTTTGTGGGGTTGGTTGGACGGCGCGGGACAGGCTGCCACCTCCTCCGCCTTCTCACCGCGGAGAAGAGGTGCGACGTCCCGTTCTGCAACGTGCCCCGTCGGGGCGCTTCCTCGCTCCCGTTCGGCTGTTTCCGTCCGTTTCGAACGCGGTGGTTCGGTTCGCGGATCGCACCTCGCACATCGCAGCCCGCCCGCGTCCTCTGGACATCCTTCGACGAAGAGCATGTCGCGTCAATTCCGGGGGTTTGTTGGCGTCAAGTCCGGGATGCATGGTGACGCGCCCGCGCCCGCGCTGGGACGCGGGCCGTCGACTCGTCATCGGTTCTGCATCCAAACGTATGCCAAAGGCCGCGAATTTAGCTCGTTTTCTATTTTCATTATGTTTTTTTTCTTTCTTCTCTTTTGAATCAATTGCTTTCCGCTTGTTTTGATTTAACTTTAACCGTGAATCCTCTCGTTTACCGCCGCTCGGAACGATCGGTTGGTAAACATTTCCCGCGATCACGTTTCGAACGTTAAAGCTCGTGAAAAAGGTAATAAACCGTGCGTGGTGGCCGAATCGTTCTGGATTTCTGTTTACCTGAAAGTCCGCTGCTTTTCCGTATTATTTTCGACAATTTACAAAATCAATTGGCTTTACATATCCGTAGCGTGTGTAATTGAGTGTAATTAAGTGTGGAGGGTGTGTAGAATATGTATATGGCGTATGGGCGCTTGGGCCCAAGGGCGCAAGAGTGTAGGCGAAGCGTCGCTGCGGGCGCGCTCGCCTGTGTATTGAGATGTGCGTGAGCGCGCGGGGTTGCACGCTCGAGATCCAGGGCAACTCTGCTTTGACATTGTGCGTTGATCGGGACCGGCGCGGTCCCGACTTCTCTCCTCCTCTGTGTGTGCTTTGTCTGTGATTCTGTCGCTGTGCACTGTTGTGAACTGTTTGCTCCTTGGCGAGAATACCAATTCTACCGCGCGCCGCCCCAGAAGGCGGCGGCCGCGCGGATTTTGCGTTTAATTCGTGAGGTCGAGTCGTATTTGTGAGTGTGTATGCGCTGGGAGTATACACCAGCGCATCCGGGCTATGGCATTTCTTTTAGATTATTTAAACATTTAGCAAATTTACATGAAAGAGATTAAGATTATGGGTAGTAGTAAGGGCTGGTTTTGCAGAACGCGTGCTCCCCTCTGCTCGTGGATTCTTCTGTCGCCGATGCTTCGTCCGCTGCCAAGCATAGCAACACTTCCAACCGTCTCGGTCACTCGCCGTGCCGCTCGATTCTTTTTTCACGTTCCCTCCGCGAGTAATTCGGAACGGGGGACCCTCTCTGCCACCCCTCGACGCTGCTTCCGTTGAGAGAGTCGAGCTTGGACGACGAGCGTCAGCCTCCCTTTCGCTTCTTGCTCTTCGTAACGTCGAGTCGGACTCTGCTTGCTCTCGCCGCACTGCTTGGGCAGTAGTGTAGCTCGTTGAAAATCCGGCGAAGGTAGACGCGCTGCGCCACCGGCCCGCTTACGAGTTACGGGCATATGTAAATCAATATATTTGTAAATTATTTTTTTGTGATTTTCTTTGTCGGCGCGCCTTGGTCGGCGCGCTCGCCAGTGTTTTTTTTATTTATTTATTTATGTACGTATTTACTTGGTTATCCTCGCTTATCAATCTTCGATTACAGAACATACACTACTAGAGCTATTGTAACTTGCTTGTGTGTTTCGTTTAATTGATTTTCTTTTAAATAATTATGGTACACGTTCGCTGGGGCACGGGCCGGCGCCTCGGGAATAATTCCTCCTTCTCGCGCGGGGATGTGACGTGTGCGGGGGGGGGGGGGGGGGGAGTTTAGTCGGCTGCCCCTGTTTCTTCAACCGAATTCGAATCGTTTTCATTACCGTTTCATCTGTCCTTTATTCCTGCTCTGCTCTCTTTTCTCTATTCTTTTTTCGCGTTGAATAAAAAAGCAACCCTCGGCGCACGGCAGGATGCACCGGTGAATAAGCTGTCGTCTCGGAAATCGTTTCATGACCGTCGCGTGTGTCGCAGTCTCCTTTACTCATCACCTTGCGTCATGAATGATCTCGACGTTGTGCTGCTTGGTGGTAGTGGTGGTGGTGGTGGTGGTGGTGGTTGTGGTAGTGTTTAACTGTATTTGTTGTTGTTGTTAAATTTTTACTGATAACGGCGATAGTGACGGTGAAAAGTGGCTGGTGATGCTGTTGCTTTTTTAGATCGAATTTTCCTTCTTCTTCGTATCATCTACTCCGCTCCTACAATTCGTGCACCATTGCTTTTTTGATTTATACTGTTTTCTCGTTGTGTAATTTGCTTCTTTTGTCGAGGGACCGTAGAAAATCTTCGCCTCTTCGTTTGCTCGTGAAGGGAACATTCCTTTGGACCGATTTCTTGCCAATCTTCTTGCTGTTTTAATTTTTTACTTTTTAATTTTCTAAGCTGGCGATACGCGTGTCATCGAACGGATGTTCTCGCGTCACAGTTACTCGCTCATTCATCCTCCTCTCTCACTCAACCGCACCTCTACTTCTCCGATCTTAAAGCTTGGCGCGAGTAACCGCCTCGTCTGACCCTCGACCGCTCGTACTACTTGCAGGTTCGTGGCTCGATGAACGCGCAACGCGCGACTCTCGTCTAAAGGGACAAATGGTCCACGCCGAAATCATTCTATACCGAATATCGTACCTCCAGAAGAAACTGTTCTCGCTTTCTGCGCCTGCTACGAATATCCTTCCGAATATAGCCGAATCGCGTGCATATCCGAAAGACGAAATCTCGCCAAACGTTTTTGGTCCCTGTCCTAATTTGGAGGCTAGTCGGTGCCGGTGGTGCGAGTGTGTGAAGAATTGTGTTTCTTTTTCTTTTAGGCTTACTTATCTATCCTACAATCGTAGCTGTACAATCCATCGCAATGCTGTGTGTAGGTGAACGTGTCTGTGTAGTTGTGTAGGTGTATCAATGTCGAGAAAAAAAAACTTCCCGATCAGCGACGCCCATTCTGGGGGATGCCCTTATGCAGAGGACCCCTTGCTGGATCACGTGTGTTGCGGATTCTCCCCCGCGGGAGTTATGGAGTGTGTTCGACGGGGTTCGCGACGCGACGGGCTGCACAAGGGCGATCGCCAACGATCAGGCGTACACCGACGACGAACAGAAGCACTGGTTCGATAAAAACGATTATCGTTGGTTGCGTGAACGAGGTGTATGCACTCGTCCAGCTTTAGGTATTTACATAGAAACTAACCCTATTTCGCATTATGTACTCGATTTAAGTTTACCCAGTAGATTCTCAGTTTATGCTTGTGATATCAAGGTGTATTTACATACTACTTAATCCGAGGAAAAAACGCCCTGTAACGCAAAAACTTGTTATAATAAGAACGACAAATGATCGACCCGCGTGGCCCGCGGCGGGAACTCGAGGCGCCGCGCCGACACTAGCGCCGAAGGCTTCAGGCGTCTCTTTCCCTCCGCCGTTGAATTGTCGTTGCGTCTGAACCGCGACAGGAAGGCAACATCGATTTGGACGTAAAATTTGAGAATGATTTTCGTGGCGATTTTGAGCGCGGCTGGTGTCCGAATGGGGTGGCCAGGAGAGCTCGCGGGGGCGCTCGAGTTCCAGTCGCGTGGGGCGAGTGCGATCGTTAAATGTAGCTTTGACGATGAATCCTTTAGCAATCTTTTCTTCTCTCGATCCAGATGGTGAAAAAAGCCTGGCTACACGCCGACGGCTTCTCGGCGCGTGTCTTTTACGTTCAACGAAGATGACGACGTTAGGCTACTTTCGTAATTGGCGAACAAAGGGGTTAACAAGTGGAGGGGATCCCCTGAAGAGGAACGGAGAAGTTGGGACACAGCACACACCACGTGGTCTGCTGAGCTTTTGCTGAGCTTCTTTTTTGTCTGTTGCGTACCTCCGAGATAGTCGACACGTCTCTCTTCTCCCTTTCGGTCGAGGGACGTTTGTCTCTTGATGCTCGGCACTTGATCTTGCGTCCGCTCGCGTTCCGAATGAATACACGCGTGTTTCAATGGGTGTGGATTTGGAGAATTTCGCTCGGTTAGCTCGGGACCGAATCAGGGAAACCGTAGATAGGAACGAAAGGTTATATAGTAAAGGGGCTCGAGTAACGGGGGAAAATTCGTCCGATGGGAATAACAACAACAACAACAACAACTCGGTCGACGTACATTGTCTTGGGGGGAAGAAAAAATTCGGCACGCTACCATATATTTTCCGCACTCTTCAGTCCGCGATTGCCACTCGAAGAAACGAAGAAATCGAACGTGTCGTAGGTGTTTTTGGTTTCGGCTCTCTTTTCGCCTGGACCGCCTCTGGCATGGACCGTTTATTTTTTAGGGGGCAAGGGGATGATAACCGTCCGTTTCGGTTTGTGTTTGATCTGGTCAAGATTGGAGTTTTAAGAGAGAAGCGCGTTTCTTTCCCGATGCGCGTGTGGTTACGTGTTTCGTTTCATCTCGCCTGGTCTCGTGGAAAGTAACCCCATCGAAAGTACGGACTATCCAAGAGTTGTTTTTATAAAAGGTCAGGGAAAAGGGGGGAGGGTATATGTATATCGGGGTCGAGAGGGATTGATGGGGTATCACAAAGAGGTATTTTAGGGGTTAAGGGGCTGGCCCGATTCTCTAAAGTTCGCTCCACGATGAAACCTACGGACTTTCTCTATTCTTCTTGTTCTTCTCCTCTCCCTCGTCATCCTCATCTTCGTATCTGATTTTGTATTTTTCCTAATTGATCCACCTCTGTTCCGCTTCTCCTTCTTCTTCTTCTTCTGTCTTCTTCTTCTTCATCTTCATCTTGTTCTTGTTCTTCTTCTTCTTTCTAAGTATTGCGAGAACGTAACGGTATATTGCAAGTAAAAGTTCGAAACGACGCAAGTATTTTTACGCGTTCAGATATATACCCGGAAATAAAAAAATATTTCGCTTATAACGATCACAGGACCTCAGATTACCTGAAGCACGCCACTCTAAAGTCTCTCTTTCTCACACTCGCGCTCCATTCTCTCATTCTCTCCTCCTTGATGCTCACGAAGCATTCCCTTTCGCGCAGATCCCCTTTCGTTCAATCGCGTGCCCGTCCACGTACGCGACAATCCCAAGGTCGTTCATTCACGAAATCTTGTGCATTTTCTCCCTCTCTTTCTCTCGTATCTTCCTCTCGCTCCTCCTGTTCTCCCGTTCTCCCGCTCTCCCCGCGGCGCCCGGCTTCCGGGGGCGCCCCTTTTTCTCCCTCGTTTTCTCGTCGACGTAGCTTGGAATCGCGTACAACTGGCCGGGCACCCGTCCCGCATTCGCACGAATATCTCTTTCGCCTAATTTATCCTAGTCTCATAGACCCTATATTTATTATTTATAATATTTATATATATATAATATATATAATATTTAGCATTTAGTTTTTTTATTTCTCTCTTCATCATCTTCACCTCTCACCTTCATCTTCATTTTCGTCTTCATTCTCGCCGTGCTCTGGCGTGCGTTTGCTCACGAAAAATGCTCGTACACTCTCACGTCTGACGATTCCTTTGAAAATGTGCACGTGTACCGGGAGGGGTACATGGGGCCCGCTCCTTGCCTCCGTCCCCTCCCTCTTTTTTCCGCTTTTTTTTTCCTCTTGTATTCCATCGTACACTCCAGACACTCTCTCTCTCTCTGTATGTATATATAATATATATAATATAACTGTTTGTAATAATTATATTTTGTTTGTCCGCTTACGAGCTAATAGTTTTCGTGCTGACGACCAGCACAAGTTGCGCGCATTTTCTTTATATATCCTTACGTCTCGAGTAAGTTTCGCGTTACGTGTTACGTGTTACATGTGTGTGTGTGTGTGTGTGTGTGTGTACATGGGCGTGTGGTCTTGTAAATTTGTGCAATCTTCCTTCTTGCGTGTTCCTTCTCTGTGTGTACATGTATCACTAACGAAGCGACCGGCGACTGACCATGGGGTGCCGAGTCGCTCGATCTTCGGTCAGACCTTCCGTTTTTTCTGATTCGTTTCGCGTTCATCCGATAAACGGGAAGGGGATGGCGGTACCGATGCTACTAGCTGATCCACCTGACCGCGTTTACGCACGTCTCAGACGCGTGTAAGTTTCCTTTAACGTTACGGGAGCTAAGATTAAGGGAACCTTAAATTGGTTTTGTAGATGTGTGTGTGTGTGTTCTATGTGTGTGTATGTATAATATACAGATAGTTTAGTTTGTTGAGCCTCTGGACCCGGCCGACGGGACTTATCGGGTTCACGACCCACCCGGTCGGCTCTCGGGTCCACTGGTTTCGGCTCTTGTACTAAAAAAACCATAGTACCTTGCGACACCCGGTCAGCGCCACGGCAGGCGCAGGACAACCGGGGGCGCGTCAGTTATCAGTTTCCTTCGATAATAGTATGGCACGTCTCAGGGGTGACTTCGGCCAGCGACGGCGGCAACGCGTCCTGGGAATTCTGAAAGATCGACTCGACGAAGCAAAATACGTCGCGCGAAAGAGAGAAGCGCCGTCGTCGTCGTCGGCTCGCGGCGGTTGACGCGCGAGCGACTCCTCTCGTCCGGCGAGCGATGTCGTTCTAGGAACTCTGTATCCAGGGCCGAAGTAGGAACAACGTGATCAACGCGACGAGTCGCGCGCTGTGTGCTAGAGACCGTTGCCCACCGTGGCCGTCGTCACGCACCGTCTAACGGATTTCTAGATACGTATGACGTCTGATCAGTCTCTCGCTCCTCTGATTGTCTGCTTCAGACGGAGTAGAGCTTCACAGAGTGGATCGACCGCGACGATCTCGAAAAACGTCGCGCGCCGGTGAAGATAGGACTCGGGAGGTCCCGGGAGCGTAACGCTGGCCAGGGCCTCGCCGTTTTTTTTTTAAAAAGAATTTGCTTGTACTGCTGAGACACTAGTGATTGCGCGGGTGACCACACTTGGACGCCTGTTTCAGAGACGACGTAGAAGGCGACAAACCGATTGAGCCGTTTACCGCCCGTGTACGTCGCTCTTTACACGTTGTCAGAGTTACCGATCATGTCGTCGGCCTTCCTCTTGACACCGCGGTCTTCTGCGAGCTGCTGCTGTTGCTGCTGCTGCTGATGGTGATGAAGACTGATGCTAGATGAAGCTTGCTGCTGCTGCTCGCCGAGTGACGCTGGTCGCTCGACGGATTGAAGGGATTGCTGATTCAGGCGTTCAGCTTGCTGCTGCAGGCTCGTCTGCTCCGACGTCCAAGGGGTCCACTCGTCTCAGTAGTAACTGAATTTTCAGGGTTGCTGATTGTTCTGCTGATTGACAACATGCTGGAGAGTGAAACTCAGGGCCCGAGGATCGCCGTGGAGCCTCAGGGCTTGCTCTAGCCGCTGTTCTTGGAGTCGCAACGCTTCCCCTGCGAAACAGAAACCATCACGATTCATTTAGATCATCGGAAGGTGCAGCAACAGGTTACAATCTATCGTAGATCACCTGGAGAAAAGATTAATCGATCTCGTTTTCAAGGGACAAACTCACCAAGGTCCGGCGGTAAGGTGTCCTGCTGGGACATCTGCTGGTTCGTGTGGTGTCCTGGCATGCCGGAAGTGCTACCTCCGTTATGCTGTCCCAAGTGATGCCTCACGTCTCCGCCAACCGCGGAACTCGCCGCTGCCGCTGCTGCCTGCGATACCTGGTGCAACACGCGTGTAACGGTCGTTTAATTTCAACATTGTGCATCGACACATCCGGGGATCTAGGTCCCAGCTGGATTGTTAGATCCTCAGGGCTTGGGGCTTGCTTCGTGGCACATTGTGCCCTGAAAGCAAGCCCGCACGACGAGAATTGGCGGTCCCGGGGAACTCGTGCTGGCTCGTGGGCAGTGATTATGCCCCAAAATATATGCGAGTCGCAGGTGCGGATATTTTCTCGAGAATATTTTAAGGAAAATAGGAAAGGCGAGGCGTAGAGTGAGTGGATGCAATGCCTCAGAAGGTCGTTGACAGGGGCTTCTTGCACTCGCGTCATCAAATTTTGGAGGATCTTTATGGAGGTATAGGTTCCAGGTTCCATAGGTTCCCATAGGATCCAGAGAGTGGTAGGAATGTCTGTACTTACAGCCAGTCTAAGCGCGGCCTCGGCCTGAGAGCGCAGCAAGGCTTCCGCCTGGTGCATCCTCAGCGTCTGTTCTGGTCCGGTTGCTTGCACCCCCTGTTGCTGCGGTCCCGTCGATCCTTGCGCACCCCCGCTCATGTCACCGTTGTTTCCCATCCTCATCGCCGCCGCCAGAGACGCCATGTCCACCGGCGACAGGTTCGGCGAAACCGAGTTTTGCAAACCTGTCGGATCGCGGAGCGGACACGCGGTCGATTATTACCCATGGTCTTTGATCCGTCGGTTGCTGCGGGGCTCGTCGCCGCGCAACGATAAGCGGCCGAAACGTTGCTACATCGGTTTATTTGCGAGCTTAGATGGTACGTGTGGTGCGGTTCGGTCTAGAGATAAGGGGGACTGTTGCCGCGGAAAAACGACAATAATATTGTAAATCAAACTTTATCGGGAATAATTGGAACGAATCCGCGGTATCTGTTCCGCTGGAGCGAAGTCGCGCCGAGCAGTATCGATAAGCGGTATCGACGTCCTTGAACGGACGCGGGCGAGTTTAGGTGTAGCGTCTATCGCGGCGATCCCGTGGACCGATCGATTCGGGGGGAGACGAATTAAAAAGGAATGAGCTGTCAAGTTCTTACCCGCTGACACTGCGGCTGCCATGACTGCCATGCGTTGCTGTTGCGACTGCATCTCGTCGTGGTACTGTTGCGCTGAGCCCGGCTGGCTACCCGCTCGAAGCATCTCGCTGAGCTTGTTGCCGCTCGGCCCCGGCGACGCCATATTGTTGTTGTTATTGTTGTTGTTGTTGTTGAGCAGACCGGTACCTGCGCAGAAGTCTGCTCTCGTTAGTACACTCGACGGATGACGAAGGCGGGGTGTGAGGTTGCGCTACTATTTGCTACGCACTATCATCTATTATAGTATCGGTAGAAAGTGGAGTAGCATAAAAACGGAGCGAGTGATCCGAGCGTGATCGTACGACGAAATTACTCACACAGGAATTCGTAGATGCTTTATTTTACTCTCAGTTATATCAAGTGTAAATAATGGTTTGCTACAATATAACTGGTCGTTGCGTGTATCGAAGCTGCGGGGGCGGGTAACTTGCTTAAAACCGTGTCTGTAATGTGTGTGTGGGGGGGGGGGGGGGGAGGTGCGTGTGCGTGTTGCGTGTTGCGTGTTGCGTGTTGCGTGTGCGTATTACTCCATCGTGATACATTTGAGCGAACGTGTATTAGGAAAGAGAGGTCGGTTGTCGAGGTGTTAAGAAGGTAGCCGTTACTTTAAGATATTATCGTAATCACGGGCACTCTAACGATCATTCCAGACGACCGTTTGCAAGAAGACGAGGAACAAGATCGGGGGAGCGTACCAGGTTCACTACCGGCCGACGATAGTCTCCCGTTTCCACTGCTGCTGTCCGAGTGAGCCGACGGCGAAGGGCACATTGGTGGTTGTTGCAAATTTTGCGGCCCGCCTGTTTGGCTTCCCAACACACCTAATCCAGCACCTGGACACGAGAATCGTATATGTATCGTTACGATCGTCTCCTCGGAACGCTTAGAATCTATCTGGTCGCCGTGGGTCTCTAAGGAGGGTGGAACTTCCATACCTAGACTCGAGGACGCGAGGATTTCCCTCTCTCGCCTCTCGGCGGCAGCACGGCTTAAAACGTACTGCGCGGCGAACTGGTGTTTCGGGTCCATTCTCATGTGCTCCATGTGACTCAATAAACCTTAACAGCAAAGCAGAGCATTCTCGATAGAGGTTTTCGGTGAGTTTCGTTCTCATTGATGGACGAGAGAATGAATAGTCCGGTAATATGTATATGTATAGGTATGTATAATGTAACAGTAACGGGCTCGAAAAGGAAAGTAAAGGCGATAAGACGCGGTAACGTCGAGGAACCGAAAAGTAATGGCATTAACTGTGATAGTACGTTGCACGGTTGCTTGATGAATGAGAATATACTTACCGCTCTCATGGGTGAAGACGGCTTGGCACACCGAGCACGGCCACATCCTGAGGCTTGTGCTAAGCTGACTGGTCTCAGGATGGCAGGCCAGGTGCTTCCTAAGACTACCCTCGTTGACGTAGTGTTTTCCACACACTGGACACGGGTGGTTGGCGGTCCGTCGCTTCGCTAGGTAAATCCCGGCAACGGAGGTTGTGCAGTCAGCGGAGGGAACAACAGGGCGACACAATTTCAAGGTCAATGCTAAGCAGGATAAAGCTTCCCAAGGAACGAAAGCCACCCTCCTCCATCATCATATCATCTCATCTCATATCATATCTCATTTCATCTCATCTCATCTCATCTCATCTCATCTCATCTCATCTCATCTCATCTCATCTCATCTCATCTCATCTCATCTCATCCTCATATCATCATATCATCATATCATCATATCATCATCACCACCATTTCATCACCGTTATTCATCATTATCATCCTTGTTCGTTCTTTTTTTTTCACCATCATCAACATCATGATCATCACCGTGACCATGATGATTATCATCACCATCATCTTCATCACTATCATCCTCCTCCACCTCCACCACCTTATTTCTCACGCATTCGCGTGTACACAGGCGCGTACGTACGTCGGCATTCCGGTCGACCTCGAAGGCGAAGGGAGAATCCTTGCAGACACGGATAACCGAGGACCAGGAGAGCACTGACCTCGGACGCACCGCGCGCTGCCTCCGCCGTTCCTGGCTCCCTTTCACGAGCGAGGTCGTCGGCCCAAAAACTAACATGCACACGCACGTACGCGAGCGTTTCCACGCTTATAGACGCACAAAGAAAAGCTCGACCGAGATCTCTCTTTCCCTTCTTTCGACATTTATTTTATATTCCGCTCTCTTCCTCATTGTCGGCCTCGATTTTTTATTTTCATCCGTTTTTCGTTTTTCTTTCGCTTGTCTCCCTCCGTCTCTCCGTTTCACTGCCACCTACTGTTTTTCCTCCCCTTCCGTCTCTCCGAGAGAGATCCCCGATCGCCCGAGCGGGCGACGAAGAATTCTACGCATTCAACGATGGCTTTACTACTTACTTACTTACGCCCCTTGTCCGGCGGCCGTTATAGGCGCGAGACCAGGTCGACACTGGTGCGCTGCATATTGTCGTTCTACTTGAAAGATGATGGAGGAATCGAGACGACGCGTTGGAAAAACGGGACTCGCGGTTTCTCTTGTCGATTGTTCTCTTCTCTGTACGTCTATCTGTGTACCTCTCCCTTTCTCTTTTCTTTTTCTCTCCTAATTTTTTTTTTTTTTTTTTTTTAATAACTATACCCACACACTTGACAGAACACGCACAAAAGTCGAACGAGACACCCATTGAAGCACCGGTTTTTGTATTAGCGAAGTAGTTACGCAAGTATTAGTTAGGTGAGTGCGCTCTAAGTGTGCTACACCCCCTTATCCGTTTCAGCGAAACAGTACGAAGAAGTGACAGGACAATGTGTGCATATCGCCCGCGCCAAAGCAAGTTTCTTGGGTGGGGGATGTGAAACGTACTTAAAGACTATAAGGACGAACCACCCCTCGTTCGTGTCTCTCAACGAGCGGTCGTCGTTCCGCTCCTCCCTTTCTCTCCCTCTTGCTCTCTCTCTCTCTCTCTCTCTCTCTCTCTCTCTCGCGCGCGCGCTCCATTTCTCTCTCTTTTTAGACTTACTCGCAATTAAGCCACCCTCGTTACGTCTGTCGCCGTTCTTTCTTTCTCCTCGAAGGAATCCCCGCGAGAAACCCTCGTTCGTTAGCTGTTAGGTGTTATACATATAGCAGCGTGGACGGACGGAATACCCAGCGATAGTCGGATGTACAACGAGGAGGAACCGATCGTAGCGAACACTGGATCGCTATTTTTCTTTACTCTTTACTCTTTGCTCTTCTTACGCTTGTAGAATCGCGTGGCTCTAACGTCCTCTACGTGGCATAGTTCCCCTCCGTGGCGATCCATAGATGAAGCGCAAAAGTTTCGTTAGTTGGTTTTGATACGAGACAGAGTGTCTTACGGTTAGCGTTAGTGCGCAGAAAGTGTGGTAGAATGGCCATAAGCGAAGGAGAAAGAAAGAGCGACGCGGACGAGATTACCGAGGGTGGTCGATTAACAGTAGATACTTACTGGCAACGCCGGAGGCATTTGGATCCTTGTGGGTGTGCTTCATGTGCTCCATGAGAGCTTCGCCGCCGAGGAAGAGTTTGTGGCAGACAGGGCAGCTGGTTGCGTTCGGGCCGCCGATCAGGGCGGCGTGTTGCTGGAACACAACACGCTGTTGCAACTCCTTTTTTGGGGGCCGGAAGAAGAGGAACCGGAAGCAGGCACACGAGGCGCGCCGGCAGAGAGCAGCCGACCCACAGAATACCACCACAGAGTCGCGAACCAGAAGCGCAGGACAGGCAGCGCACAGAACAGAACGATTGACCAGTAAGAGTTAGAGCACCGATTTGCCGCCGCCACCACGGACTATTTCTTTTGCAAAGGGAATTCACCTCGAGTGTCTGGCAAAGGACTTTCCGGATACAGGTCGTCTTTTCATTCTTACGATTACGTGATTTTCTTTCATTTACAAGGACTCTGGCGTTGAAGCTGAGGTGGGACCCATGTTTGAAGGCTCGGGCACTCGGGCAGGGAGTCTTGGATGGTCGGGATGGCCAGGGGTGTCGCGTTATCTCGGGGGTTCTCGGGTGCTTTAATTTCTCGGTTACGGTAAGAAGTGGAATTTGTTAGGGGTGGTAGGATGCTTGAGGGTGACAGGAGGGAGAAAGCGAAGCCCAGACAGACGAATGTATGAAAGCGTGAGGCCCGGAGAGCGATCGGTAATATCGGTACAGCACCGCGATACAGTATAGATATCTCTGTTTGTTATTCGTGAAGTGCAAAATTCCGACAGCTTTTCCTCTGTCATTGATCATTTCCGATCGGTCTCGCCCGACCTCACCCATGAACGGGAACGCAAAGCATAGATCACAAACGACTAGCTACTACGATACAACTACGATGGCCTCTGTTGATGTTTTAATCGTTCACTCGCGAATTCTTTCTCGCGCGCTTGATTTGCCGACTTGGATGACTTGGAGTCATCTCGCGATGTTTGGCGAAGCCAACAGAGGCCATTCTTCGCATAGATAAACATGAAGTGATGAACGAAATTCGACGTCCTCGTTGCAAGTGTCTGTCTCCGTGATTCGTGGTGACCTCGTGTTAAGGAACAGTGTCGCGGTCGTGTGGAGTAGTTTGGATTAATTTTTCTGCTTTTTTTAAGGACCTTTCTCTCTCACTTTCTCTCTCTCTCTCTCTCTCTATCTCTCTTGGTTGTTCTTCTCTCGCACACGCGAAGGTCGGATTATACGTACACACTAGGCGGTAGGGGCACGCGGTGAGGAAAAACATGGTGGCCAACCTTGCTCGAAAGAGTGCTTAAAACGGAGAGAAAAAGAAGACGAAGCGGAAGGAAAGAAGGAGGAGACGATGGGGTGGGAGGAGGGAAAGGCTAAAACGAGACCAGACGGCAATGACCCGAAAGTTTTGGGGTCTTGACTCGCCTCGTTCCTTTCTTCCTGCCTATTCCCCGCCCCCGACTCTGATACAACGCATCCTTCTCCTCCTCCGTTTTCATCTTCTCCTTCTTCATCTTTCTTTTCCCTTTTTCAACGCGCTGAGTCGTCCTTCTCTCTCTCTCTCTCTCTTTCCCTACCAATCTCGGACGAAGCGACTCGTACCCTTCTTTTCCTCCGGACCTGGGACAACCGCGACCGAGTTGAGACGATGAACGAACGGAGGAGAGCCGAATCTCGGGCAGGACCAGCTTAAAATAAGACCAGACGTCGTCGACCTTTGCTTTCGGCCAGCCAATTCCCTCTTCTTCTTTCGATTCACTTTCTCCCCGGCGATGCTCTTCCTTTTCCCGAAGAATCTCGCCCGAGTATTTTTAGCGGCGACTCGCCCGAACCTTTCTCAACCCTGCCCGAGCTGCGCGGCCGGCCGCTGGATCCGCCTAGTTTTTCGCGCGAACAAGGAACCGAGAGGACGGCGTCGGTCTCGCGGTCTCGCGGTCGCGATTGGAACCTCGAGGTCGCCCCCGTCTCGCTGGCCGCCCTTTCTTTTATTCGCCGGTGTATACTTTACGCGGAGCATCAAGGCTCCGTTTCCTTTTTTTTCCTCAAGCAGCCTCGGTTTTGTTGGTCGGCGCGGGAGCGCGCTCGAACTTCCTTGACCTGGGACAAACCGGCGCGGAGGATGGCGCGAGGAAAGAAGGAGGACCGAAGCTGGCGGCCTGAAAAAAGGCCGGCGTCAACGAACCCCCCCGGTGTTTAGAGGGTCCTTGCCCTCGGTCTCTTCCTCTTTCTTTTGTTGCACGGTACCCGTTCCAACGCCCACGCTCGCCTCTCGTTCTTCCTGTTGTCCGAGGATAGGCGATATTCTTTTCAAGGCACGCCTCCTCCCGGCTGTTTTCGTCGGGCCGCGGGCCCCTCTCGCGCCCCTCCGGCGCCCCTCCGGCACCCCTGCCCGTCCTTGTTCCCTCCCGGACCTGGGGCAACCTCGAGCCCCTTGTCTTCGAGTCGGATTCGACACCACGGGCGAAGATGCTGGACGCGGACCTCTTCGGCGTCGCTGGTGGTGATGGTGGTGGTGGTGGTGCTGCTGCTGCATGCAAGTTATTCTCGGAGGGAGGCTGCGGTCCGTAGGTTCGACGCCCCGACCTGGCCCAACTGGAAAAAACCGGTTTCTTCGTTGCGCTCTTCCTTTTTTGCCTGCATCCTCGCTTTTTGCACCGCGAATACCTCGACTCTCCCCTGCTCACTCTTGCTCTCTCTTTCTCTCTCTCTCTGGCCGTTCTGTTCCTCTTCACCCCCGGGCTCCCGAGCCCAGCCGCGCTCTCTGTCTCCTCTCTCCTCGCACTCCGCGCTCAACGGAGAGAGAATGGACGCGGCGTGGGCGAATCCCCAAGGGACTTTACGATTCGCCGTGACCAGATTCATCTCCGCTCGACTCCGAGCCGGCCGTGAGCTGCGAGCCGCTCTATTCCCAATTCCATGCTTCCTGGTCCCCCGAGCTGGCTGTACGCGTTCTCCAGATCTCCGCTCGGCATGGTCAGTAGCACTGACCCTGGCTATGGCGAGTTGTTTGCGTTCGCCTCCTCTGCGAGCTTCCCCTGGTCCGCGCGTCGTCGCAACGATCTCCCGCTGGATCCTCCTCCGTCTCGGTCACGGTGCGTTTATCCACTCTTTTTCTAGCGGCCAGATTGCCGTCAGTTTATCCGCTCGAGCCTCCTCGAAGTGTTTCAGCTGGCTCGGGCCAGGGAGTGGCGTAAAAAGGAAGTGGGTGTGAGCACACGCGTAGCGATGCGCGACGCTGGGCCCGGTGGAGCCATTTTGCCCCCACAGAAAAGGGACCATCTTTGATCGGGCGACTTTTCCTCCAATGAAGGAGTTCTTTATTCGCAGGCATCCTGGCTTGTCGCTCGCTTGCAGAGACCCGCTCCGTTCCTCCTTTAGATGATAAAAGCCGGGGAAAAATCGCCGTGGCGCGCGGGGCACAGGCGCGGGTGTCCCTCTCCTTCGAAGCGATAAAATCCGAAGGCCGTTCTCGCGGAGCGCGCAATTCTTTTCGCGTCATTCCTCTCTTCTATTTTTTCACCGCCGCCGTCTCCTTTCCTTGGCTCTCTTTTAGCCGCAACGAGGCCGCGAACCTCGACGGCAGACAACCTTCGCTCCGGCGCGGCGCAACGACCAACGAAATCCGCCGCAGATATTCGTCCCGTCCCGTTGCTCTTTTATTCTCGAGCCCTTGGTCAATGGTCGCCTTCTCGCGAGCGCGCGGGCTAATCGTCTCGGGAATCGTCTCGATTTGCAATAGGATCCTTTTTTGTCTGCTCGCAGCACCGAGGGGGACGAATATTATTCGACGGCGCATAAGCCGGCGTGGAAAAAGTGCAGCAGATTGAACGGGCGGGAAATAATCCGCGGCAGGACACGCGTGATTTCTTTCATTACGACCACTGTTTGATTTCCCTCGTCTCTCTCTCTCGCTCGTCCTCCCTTTCCGCGCTACCTATCGCGCGTTATTCAGCCCCGTGGCGTTTTTTTTCGCGTATCACGCGCTGGTAATCCGCGCGTTATGCGTGTCCAATCATCCCCGAGGAGCGGGGAGGAAAGGCGAGCGGCGCGGCGAGGAGAAAAAGTAGCCGGCGGGAAAGGGTTGAGAGCGCGAGAACGCGGTTCCCTTCCCTCCCCGCGTGTTGTGCCAATAGCAGTCTGGACGAGAAAGCCTCTAGCGCGCGCTCGTGCTCGTTCGGCTAGGAGAGCGGAAAAAACGGAGGGGTGTCGGCACAATGGCCAGAAATGTCCCACCCCGACGGGATCGGCGCGGGAATGATTTCATTAGTACTCGACTGGTGATGGAGAGAGTGTGTACAGAGTGGTAAGTGAGAGAGAGAGAGGGAAGAGAAGAGAAAAAGGGGCCCGCAGAGGCGGAGTCTGAGCAAAAAATTAATATCGAGGGGGACGAGGGTGAAAAAAATGTCGGAACGGGGCGAGAGAGGGACGAGAGGGCTCGAGCGCAGCGCAGCAACGAGCGGCAGCGACTGAACGGAGAAGACGAGATCCGGCGGAGTAAAAAAGTTTGGAAGGTACGGTCCGATTTATGAGGCGTTCTGCCGCGAAAGGTCGCCCCACTTTTCTATTTTAACGCCGCGAAAGAGACGAGGAGCAAAGTCCTTCTGGAGATCCGCCAGGCGGCGATGTTTACCCGCGAGGGGACAGAGGATCAGTTCGAAGCGTGGGGAGCCGAGGGAAACGCGACGGAGGGAAAAATGGCGTGCATATCCGGGCGGCTCGAGGGGCGGCGGGGGCCGATCGAAGGACGACTCTTTGAACTGCACTTCGGCGATGCCGTAAATAATGCAGAGGCGACGTTTGTGCGGCGATAAGGTCGAGAAACACGGAATCGTTAGAGGATGGAAAGGACGTAATTAATTAACGAATGCCAGATACCAGACACGCGGGGCGCGCGTGCCTTTCTAATTTTCCTTTGAATTTCGTGCAATTTCGGCGGGAACCGATCGAAAGAGCAGCGGTGCCGCGGTTTTTGCCGATTACATTATCATCGTGGAAAATGAGAGGCGAAAGTTTGCAAAGCGAATTGAAATTACACCCGAAAGGAATTCCCATGGGCTCTGCCGTTATTGACCCGATCGTTTTACCTTTAATCGTTGCCATGGGTACTTGGAACACTGCGACAAAGAGAGACCAGCATGAAATGGAGATCAATTTACATTATAATTCGAGGTAATTAAATATCGTTGAGAATCAGATGCATTTTTTTTTGGTTTGTTTGCTTAGAAAACCAACGTCCTTCGCTCGGCACAGAGAGTTAAGAAAAAGCGATCTCGCGATTCGCGGCTCGAACGACGGTGTTTCCCGCGCGAGTCTCTTTATAATTTTAATCGCCTACAGAATTTGGACGGTCGCGATTTAAGTTTCGCTTCTCTTCTCCTATTCGCTCTATCGACAGATGGAAGAAAGTGTGGAGAAGGTAGCGTTGTGTAGCGGTTTTTCAGAAGACGGAACGAATCCCCGTGGCGAGGAAAAATAAATCTAATGGCTAACGAGTTTTTACCGAGCCCCGCGCTCGGGCAATTAAGAAGAGGGTAGTGGGGCTCGATGAGGGGCGGGGGGCGCCCCGGAGGTGAGTCGGAAGAAGGTCGAAGGTACGAGAAAGAAGGGCACGCCGGCAGAAGGGGTTGTGTGTCGTGTTGCACGACAATCAACCCTTGTACCGCTAAACTACAGATAAATACGAAGGCTGAGCGCGCGCCACGCGAAAGTGGGTAAGCAGCGAAGAAAAAGCAACCACCCACGAGTTCTCGCAGTGCTCCGAGGCTTTTCCGTTAGATCGATGCGTTAGAAGACTCGGGCTTTTCGACTTGTGCACGCTCGATTCCCGTCTAATCGAAATACGGGCGAATGTGTCACTGGTTATTGGTTAACTGTGCGCACCGATCTGATCAATCTGCGCGGGTCCTTGGAGCAATAGCGAAGCGTTCGTTCACTCGCGGCATAGACGTTGGCCGTTGCCTTTGCAGTTGGATTCCCTTCGGGGGTCGATTCTCTCTTGCCGCTTGCCGCTTGGCCTTCCTCGTCCATCCTCTTGTCTATCGGGCAGGGTCGTCCTTCGGCGGCAAAGTAGAGTACCGAACGCGGTTAAGCTCACGTGAATTCGAAGAAACGTCAGCCCGTTCCGCTCGGAACAATGAAAGGGGTAACAGTTCGTAAGACGAGCGGAGGGAATCGTGCACGGGGAGGAGACGCGAGTTTCTATGGCTGGCTACCGATCGTTCTCTATAATACATTTACGCTCCAGCCTATTATAATATTGTGCTCGGAGTGTATTGTCTTTCTCGGCTGGGATAATGTTTCGCCGACACGCCAGGCCTCGACCCGCACCGTATAACTCTTTCGTTTCCCCTTTCTCTCGCCCTTGCTTTCCCACTCTCTAGCTGTTGCTTAATCTCTCTTCTTCTCTCTTCCTCCCTCTCTCTCTCGTTGTTTTTTTGCCTTTTTAAACAACGATCCATTAGCTATCAGGGTAGTCGACGAGAAGGGACGGACGGACGGACGGGGCTAGCAGATAGCTTGGAATAGCGAAAACAATTTCAAGAAATCTGCCCTGGCGAAAATTCGATTAGCCGCGCGGAAGATGGGCTCTACCAGCCTCTCGCTCTCTCTCTCTCTCTCTCTGTCTCTCCCTCTCTCCCTCTCTCCCTCTCTCCCTCTCTCCCTCTCGCCCTCCCTCCATTTGTTTCGTTTCGTTTTATTTTATTTTCACCGGGCGGACAGGACTCTGTTTCTGTCGCGCTGGCGGCTTTTAATTACTTCTCCGCGCGCTCTCCTCTCGCAACATCCTCTCGGCGAGCTCTCGTGTTTTCGCGTTCGTCCTCCTTATTCCTCCTTATTCCTCCTGCTCCTCCTCCTCCTCCTCCTCTTCGTCTCTTCTCCTTGGCTTGTTTTTATCCCACGGCTCGATCAGGCTACAAAGATGCTTTGAGAGCTACTTTTAACTCGCGCGTTCCTCTCCTCCCCGATTGGCGGCTACGTGTCCCTCGTTATTTCATTAAACACGGCGAATTTCGACCGCTTGCCAGCGGCGTACGTGGAAAGTCGGATAGGGATGCCTGGCTCGGCTCCGCCGGGAGATTTATCGAGGTCCAGGGGAAAGGCTGAACGCCTTAACCGTGGATTAGCTTTCAATTAAAGGATCCCGATGAGCGCAGCGCCGAAAGAAGGATATTTATCGCCGTCAGCGACGTACCCGTGGATTACGGTCGCGTGCCTCCGTAGGATGCACCTGATTCCTTGTCGTTTCTTCCGTCGAGTCTGCCGACTTTCCTCCATCTCTCGTACGCGGTTGAAATTAATTAAATCTCGCGTTATCGTGGACGACGCAATTAGGCGAGGCTGAACGGCGTTTATGCCCGCCGGCATGTTTATCGCGGCGCTGATGGATAATCGGCGCTCAACCGGGCGGCCCTTCTTTTCGCGCATCCGCGGCTGGAGAAGTAGGTACACGCTGCTCGTTGGTCTGCGACTGGTTACTGGTTACGCAACATGCCTGGCCTAATTGGCCAGGGTAAAAAGAAGCCGATAGGGTTTTTCAGCGCGGCGAAAGAAGCGCGAGAAGACGGGGAGGAGAAACAAGAGGAAAGAGCGAGTCACGGACGAGGCTCGACAGATGCCTTCCCACGTTTTTTCGCCCAAGACATGTGCCTGGCGCGGCGAAAGGGTTGAGAAATTCAGTTGGTCGGCCGTGCCGGGGCAAAAAACCACCCCACGGTACAAGATTCCTCTGGTAATCGCTACGTGCCGCGATTCACCGCCAGGGGTGAATTCGATTAAGCCACCGAGGGGACTGCGACCGATCTTTTTCCCAGATCGTCTGATTTTTTTCTTCCTCGGTGATGCCGCGTTAGCTCCGCTTTCGCCTCTACCTTCGCGCTCTTCGCTTTGTAGTTCCGCGGGGATACGGACGAGTCAATGAGCGCCGATCGTCGTTGCTCCTCGCGCTAGCATCTTGGAGTCGTCGTGGTTCGTTGCATCCCCTAGCGAACTGAACAGCCGTTCCTCCCTCGATGATGGGAGCCTCGTCCTGGGGACCCGTCGATCGTAGTCCTCTTCCGCCGAATGCCGCTCGCGACTGTCGGGTATCGCCCCGCGAACACCGCGTGGTCGGTGAGAAACCACAACCAAAGCAGTCCCAAGCGTTACGAAGAAGCCAGCAGAACGATCTAAGCTACCGTTAGGATCTCTGTTCATTGTTACGACACACGAGCGGCGGGGACTGCTGGGTGCAGAGCTACTGCTCTGTTACGTGGCACTGCACTCGCGAACCGGGAGCGAAACTCTTTGCACGGTCTAACGCGGTGAACGTTTCCCACTTTTTTTCCCCTCTCTCGTCCCTCGTCTCTCGTCTTTCTCTTTCCTCGCGATTACTACGAACATCGATGCGGAGAAGTGATTGCCGGCGAGCATAGGTAGGCCTCGAATTAATTCGCCGTGCATCGAGTTTTCCTCCCGCGAAGGTCGAGAGCGTTACGGTTAGCCGACGATTCCAACAGATACGAATTACGAATGCGATGGTCCCCTGCCCTGCGATTTAGCGAAGCTCTACGAACGATGTCGAGAAGAGGCCAGAAATTGAAGCTACCGTAGGGAAGGAATGAGTCTATAGATCGTCTGGATAGAAGCGTGACCCACCACCATGTGTGCATTCAGAGAAATCGCGATTCCGGTATCTCTTTTGGGGGGGGGGGGGGGGGGCGGAACTGTGTAGGTAACATAGGCGTTTATCGTCCGATTAGAAGAGCGTTCAGCGGATTACGTATGATAGTGTATACGTATGTGTATTGAAAAAACATATGTGCGAGTTATATCGCACGTGTACAACCGTCTGATCGATACTAGACTCGATTCTCCGGGATCGTTCCGACCGTGGTTCGATTATTATCGTGTGCGAGCACCGCGTTAAGTAGCCAAAATGCCTGTTGTCGTTGTTGGACGTCGGATTTGGTACATACATGACTGACCTTCGACGTGTGGGTACGAAGGCTGGATTCTGTGGCGAAGCCTTTGCCGCAGATGTTGCAATGGAACGGCCGGTTCTTCGCCCGTTCGACCTGGGCGTCGTGATTCCGAAGGTGCTGCTGCAAATTCGATAGCTGAATGAACGCCCGCCCGCAATCAGGTAGATGGCACTTGTACGGTCGTTCACCTGCAAACAAAAACCGTTTATCATGAACAAACCGCTGGGTCCCCGGCTATCCTTTTTGCCGAACCATCGAACGATGCCTTATTATTTTACTATTGTAATCGAGGACCTTGCGGCAACAGGGGTGCAGCTCCATTTTTCACAGTTTTTCAGTTATCATGTGTCACGAGAATATGTGTAAAAACGTATTCTACATTTATTGCAAATAAATAAAAATATAAATATTTCTATTTTAATATCAATATTGATATTAACATTCTATTAATATTTTTATTCTAGAATATTTTTGCGCAATGGAAATGAAAACTTATCAACTCAATAACTCCTACTTATTGCGTGAGAATATATATTTTTCGATTAGTGTTCTCTTTTTAATTTTAAGTCAAAGAAAGAATTTTATAACCAGCTTTTCCCAATTTACTTGAAGTTGGTAATGATGAAGCGGCACCCCTCTTTTTGCAAGGTCGTCAATTACCTACTACTGTAATCCTTCTTCCCATCAGTAATCGCCTAACCCAGAGTTAGACAAACACCTGTTCGCCGTATCTGTGGCAGTTCCAGCAAGTCTTATGTATTATTTCGCTATAGCTTGATGAACGGGAAGGCGTGTCGTCAGTGGAAATTACGTCGACACGTGGGGAGACGGTTAATTTGCAATTGCGATTTTCGTTTAAATAATAGCAGCCGTCCGGGCTGGCTGTGCTCGGGATACGGGAATACGGTGGATACTTTTTTCCAGGGCCGAGCAACAGGTATCAGCGGACAGATTTAGGGGTGGGCGTAAAAAATGCCACTCGTTTTAAAACGACCATTAGAGCCGGTGTTTTAACAACGCGTAACCTTGCACCCTGATTTAAAACGTTGAAAACGCATTTGTTGCCGCCGCGTTCCGCCTTCCTCCCGCCCGTGTGTGTTAATAATCTGTAACAGTGTTTTTTTACGACACGTTGATCGATTCTTTGCACGGAAATTTATAGCAGCAACGCGGCGATATTACTGGTTTCCATGCGACAGCTGTCCTGATTTGCAAAGCTTCGTACTATGTAGTGTCATTGATCCCCTTCGATAAGAGTATCGACTAGTTTCAATTACCCGATGTGTACGTTCCGCGAAATATTTAGCTATGTAAATTTCGCCCGTGATTATTTCACGACTCCACCACTGTTGCAGCTGCGACGTCGGCGGGGCAACAGCTTCGGAAGCTTTAAGCTCAATTCCATCGATTCGCGATTGTTGCAATTTTTATTGCGTTCCCTCCGCGCCCTACTCTATTTTAATTCCCACAAGCGATTGGTTCAATTTAACTTTTATTAATATCGACATTCTTCCCCGATCCTTTCTCACCCCGGGCAGCCGTTCTTTCTCTTCCTCTTTGCTTTCTCTCGCCCACTCGCTGGCCACTCTCTCCTTCCTCGTTCGACGTGGCTCATCTTTTATTCAGACCGATCGAAGATTTAATAAAAATAATTCGACAAGACCGCCCGCTGCGAGGTATCAGCCTCGCAACATCGGGGAAACAGAATTCTTGGGTCGCGCAGGATAGTGGAAGCTGCAGCGCGGATGGTCGAGGATGAAGGGAGCGCGGAGAACGACGGAACTCGTCGATGGGCTTAACGTCGGTTGAATGAAGCTCCTGCGACGGTTGTAATGGTCCCGTCACTCGCCTCTATGGGGAATTAACGCCATCGGGAACGAGGCGGCGTAAAAATTATTTATTGCATGTCCCTTTTACCGGGCGATCGAAGCAAGCGCCGGGGAATCGCGGAGGACGCGAGCGGAGTGCCGCGAGCAACACCAGAAGGCGGCATGCAGCGCGTGGCAAAAGTTATAGCCAGTACGTAAACTATTACGTTTACGAGCTTTACTTTACCATTTTTACAAGCGCCACCAGGCAGCCGTTTTATGATTGGCGTTTATTTAGGTGGCTCGAGCGTAAAGCTTTATCGTGTTTGCATCTACTCGAAACACGCGTCTCGCGCGTCGCGTAGCCATCTCCACAGGCGCGGCGCGGCGGCACGCCGTTAATGAATTCATCAATGACAGCTCCGGTTCGGTTACAACCACCGGCGCGACGCGCGAACCCGTTGAACAGCGCATCGGGCGCGTTCCGTTCGTCTTCTATTCGTTGCGATCCCTATTTTCCATGCACAGCTTTCCACGGTAAAATCTGACGGCGCGCGCCGCGCCGGTTAATTGCCCTCGAGTTGAGTAATCGGGGAAACGGTGATGCGCGGTCTGCTCCTTTTTAGAGACGTCCGTTGAACGGATCGATTTTGGTGAACGTGTTCTCTTTTTACCTTCCCCGCCCCTCGGTTTAATGCCTTGTCGTGTATCTCTCGCGACGACACTAAACATGCATCGACATTAAATTTTGCACGACGACCGTAATTCCCCGGCCGGCGTATAACGTCATTACATTCATCACCTACACTGCCTCGGAATATCAAATGAGAGCGGCGATATATTTGATTATTTGTCAGCGCGCGGCGGTTTCGCAGCCGCGTGCACTTGCCCGTCCCACGCCCACCCTCTCTCCGGAGCCGGGGAAAATCCCCGACGCGTTTTTCCGCGGCTCGGCCGCGCTTTTTTTTCCCCGGGACCCCGGGAGCTTGGAAACCTCGTCGTCCACTCGTCAAAATCACCGGCGTTGCTCGGAAAAGTAGGTAGAAATCCCGGAAAGAGCTGGCACGTGGTTGGACGTGTGTGTATATATACGAAACAGCCTGGACTCGCCTACCCCCTCTCTCTCTTTCCGTCTCACTTTCTCTCGGGCTAGGTCTCTGCTTGCCTTTTCTATCTCTCTATGCCCTCCCGTGGCTCTCGCCGGTTCTCCCTCTAGCTGTGTTCGGTGCTCGTGCACACTCCCTCCGTGTGCAACCCTCTTGCCTCGTCCGTGGAAACGGCGACCACCCAGCGGCCCTCCACGGCCCACTACACGTCCACGGCAGAAAATTAATGTCCCCTGCAATCCATGTATAATGCATTCGCATTTCGTTGAACGAACAAATGAACGCACCGCTAGAAAATTTACGTCCTCCCTCTTTCTCTCTCGCTCCCTCGCTCCGGTCGGCCTTCCTCCTGCTCTTTCTCCGTTTCCCTGTGTCCTCTTCCCTTGCTCCCCACTCTCTCTCTCTCTCTCTCTCTCTCTTTCACCCTTTCTCTCCTCCTCCATTCCCCGATCTCTCTCTGCTCTTCTTTGTTTCTCCCGCGAGATTTTGCGCGTGTGCAACAAGCCGGCCCTGACCAACTCGTCGTTGCATATACACGTCCCTCTCTCTCTCTCTCCTATCCCTCTTGGACCCCAACCCTCTCACCCTCGTTCTCGTCCCGTTTTCCCTCCCCCGTTGCAGTTGCCGTCATCGAAATTCCGGCTGGAAATCATTAAATTGCACGCACTCACATGCACGTGCGTGGTGCACTCGCTGCGATGACCTCGTCTCTCTTCTCTACTCCCTTTCCTCTCTCTCTCTCTCTCTCTCTCTCTCTCTCGATGGTACTCGTCGAGCTATTCATACGAGCGATGCCTTGAATTTCGCGGCCCGGGGGAAGAGCAAATACATAGTTGCAGCGTAAAAATCGGGGATGAGAATGCTAAACTGGAGCGACTGGAATTTGTTTGTGTATCGCGATGATATTCGTCGAGCGCACCCCGTCTCTTCATCCCTCCCTCTATCTGCTCGATGAAGATCTTTTTTTTTTTGGTCGTTTCGTTGGACCACGCGAAACGGTACATTCGAGGGAAATAGATTGTTCGCGGAATCTTTGCCGCTGTTATCCCACGGGCAGCCTTTGTAGTAACTGGAAATTCGTTTGAAATGCCGCGTGGCGTAAAAATCGTGACAGGGCGAGCGGCGTGTGCCGCGTTAACCTTGGTACGATCAAACGGTAATTAAACAGTATTTTCGGAGGGAGACGCTGTAACTGCTTCGGCGCTAATTAAAGCACACTTATCCGGGAATCTACGGGGTAAATCGGCACGGCCGGTTTAAGAGTAATTTTAACTTGGAGCGCGGATTAAGAGCAGCACGACGACACTGATCTCTGATAGATTCTATTAATTTTCGTTGGCGGAATTATCGGTATTTCGATCGCCGCCACGAAGAAGCAATCACTTAGAACGATATAAAAGGACATCGATCAGCCCTTAACGACCACGGCTAATCGGTCGATTTTATTCGCCGCGTGTTCATTAGCGCTCCGACTCCTTCGCCGTTCCGACGATAAAATCGACGTTACTCGATGGCTATTAATGCAAATCGCGGCTATGTAATCGTTCGCGATCGGCCTGCCGCGTTAAATAGTCGGCGTACCTTCGCGCCGGATTTTTCTCACCGATTATCACGCAATTCCTTCAACGAGGCGGTCTCGTTATTATGTTCCCCGTGATTTTCGAGTTTAGCTGTCGTTATCGCGACGTGCTCGACGATCGCGCGGATCTCGTGACTTCTTCGGGTGGCTGGGGGGGGGGGGGGGACCCCGTTGCAGAAGGGGTGCGAATGCGCTTGATTTACCAGCGGCGAGGAGCCCGCGATCGACGTTGCCCCGAGGTAATCGGCGCTCGGGAAATCGCCGGGAATTTATCGAAAGAAGGACGAGCATTACGCGGTTGGCGGAAGCGAAATTTATAGGGTTTGGAATTAGCATGAAAGCAGCGTTAGCGCGGCGCGTTCGCCACGGTGTTGTAACGTGTGTATCGCGCTAGGAGAACGCGTTACCAGGCGCATAGAGAGCGAACGGGCCAGCTAGAGTGTAGGAGTAAGAGAGCCGGCGGGAGGGGGGGGGGGAGAGCGAGCGAGAGAGAGAGCATCCCTTTCCCGAGCGATGCAGCCGAGCGTTTCACGCATGCATGGAAATCATTAAAATAAAATGGCCGATAACAAATGACTGTTGCAAAGAGGGGAGCCCTCCTGGTTGGCGGCCATCTTGGTTCACGTGACCGTCATCCGGGCAACCACGGGCACGCCACGCCCCTTTAATGATTTCTACCCCCTGGCGAATGTACCGCGCGTACGTACGTGCGAAATTTCACGACTATGTATGCGTGTGTGCATGTGTGCGCGCTTGTATCCCTCTCGTACGCGGGGAGTACAGTCATCATCAGTAGTCTAGGCGAAAGCACCCTGGTACATCCTCTTCAAAACCTAACCACCATGGCAACGAGAATGGCACCATCCCTTCGTACTCGGGGGAAGCTTCCAACAGCCACGATTTTAAAAACAGGAGAATCCTTGGGGGTACCATTGGCTGTCCAGGGTAGACGAGGTCTAGAGAGAGATTTTACAGGCATCCCCTTTGAAATAGGCGAGACTGATGACGATGGGATCGCGGGAGAATGCGAGCAACCCGTTGATAGAATCACCCTGCGAGGTGAGTGACTTGGAAGCCGCGTCAAAGAGACGCGATCGGTTCGTTCGGATGCCTTCGAATGGAATGATTGTAAAGGTGAATGACTGGCGGTGGCCAGATCGGAGGGTCGTTCTCGAGTGTCTGAGGGCGTTTTCGCTGGGGCACGTTGCCGCCCAATGCGATTCGTACCAGGCCGGAGGGCTCGCTCGCGTCGAATAGCATGGTCTAGCAATCTAGTTCCCTAGATATCTCCGCGGACGACGGCGGGCAAACGTGCCGAGAGTGTTTGAGAATCGTCGAGTGGCAGACGTTCAGCCCCGTGATCGATATTCTTGCGACTCGCCCCCGGCTTCGATTCTCGAAAGACGGCCCCCCCTCGATGACGATCGCGACACGGACTTCGCTCCACGTGGAAAGATGTTACAGGAGGCTCGCCGCTCAGCCGCACAATGATGGCAACGAACTCGGTTGCGCCGGTTGGCAGGATCGTACGCGGGTGGAACATTATTCGGGCATATGGTAGCTCGATCCGTCTCGCTCGCTCCTACCCTCCCGAACGCTTTCACCTGCCCTGTCCGAAACTCTTTATCGTTTTTTTTTTACCTCTCCTTTTCGACCGATACCTTTTTTTCAGACCGCCCAGAGGGAGCGTGTCAGGTTCGCTGACCCCGCAGGAACCCTTCCTTCCTGTGGCTTACTTCTTCCCCGGCCGACGAACTCGCGTTCGCCGATTTGTTGTTTCGAGCCTCTTCCTACCGCCGTCGCCCTGGACGCGAACGTTTAAATACAAGCTGCCAGGATCCTCCTTCCCCGGGCGAAGCGTTAATTAGCGAGAGGCGCAGGGACCATTCCACCGGAAGTATGTAGCCACTCGTCGCACTCTTTTCTCTTTTACCCTCTGCTGGTTGGCTCGCTCGCGGAGAGCTGGAGCTCTAATTTCGGGGCTTGGTCATTTTTCTGGCGGACTTAGCCGAGCATAATTTATTCCCGATGCCTGATGAGACCCATTGTTGCGGCGGCGTTGCTGCTCCTCGGCTTGAACGGGGTGAAAACGAGCCAAGGGGGTCGTAGGGAGAAGGGTCGGAGGAGCGGCGGAGAAAAACGGACGAGGAATTATGTAAGACACCGGAAGGAAGGAGTGTACACGGCACACCGGCGGCCGGCCCCCCTTGTTCTGGCACATCCGTCCGAGCGGTAACGATCGTTGCTGGATGCAGGACAAGATCTTGAACCCTTTCCCAACGACGACGACGACGGCGACGAGGACGATTCTCGCCACTTAACGGGCCTTTCGACGAGACCTTTTTTCTTCTCCCTCCTCCAGCCTGGCCTCCGCCGTCGTCTCCGTGGAGGCAGCGGCAGACTTCGGGTCATTAGGCAGATGGGGGTAAAAAGGGGTAAAAATTAATGTCTCAGAACGAAGGAACGAAGGAACGAACGTACGTTCGGCCTGTCGAGTGGCCGGAGCTAAGTCCTGCTGATGGCCCTCGTGTCTTTACGATTTTTCATCGCGAGTCATTTCCTCGAGAGGGATTTCGAATGCCCGCCAAACCGTCCTCCCTCTATCCTCAGAGTTACCGCTCGGACGATCCTGTTCCACGGTATCGTGACAAGAAAAGGAGACGGGCAGGTTCAATCAGCCGCGAGACCCACTTAAAAATACATAAAATACCCCCGGGGACGCGAAGCGGGTCACTAGGTGGATAATGAGCGGCGATTAGGGTGAAAGACAAACGGGATGTAGCACCTGCGATTGACAGGACCACCGAGCTCTCCATCCGATCCAGCTACGAGCTGGTTTCCGGTTTACTGGCGTTCAAAGAAACCCCTCTCTCGGGTCCAGGCTTTCTTTCGCGCAGCCCGAGTTTTCGCTGCGAAGGGTTGCCTTGCCAAGGGTGCAAACGACGCGTTTCCCCTCTCGATCATTTTTATTCCCGGCGTCTTAATCGCGTATTCGAAGTTCGAACGTCCTCGTCGCCCGTCCGCGACATTCTGCAATTATTTCTCACCGAACCCCCGTATCCTCTTCAACTCCACCCAAGTTTAGAAAAGGTAAATCGTGCCACATCGAAGCCAAGTTGAGCTCGCGCTGGTTTTAAGCGGCCGCGCGTCTTTAAGCCTGTTCCTCCAGCTATACCTGTGTATCTCTCTGTGTGTGCGCGCGTGCGTGCGCTCGTCGAGAGTATAACCCGAGCAGCGCACACAAGGCTGCGCCCAAAGTTTCTAACGTAAGACGCCAGAGCTGTTCTCGTATGCCGTATGGCGTTCTGCGTTGCCACCCACACATGCCGTGTAGAAAGTTTACTAGATGGAAATCTATATCTTTTATTACGGCCGGCCGTGCTCAATATTCTTGACCCGGCTGGTCGACTGCCCGATAATTAAATGGCCCCTGTAAATCTTCTTTCCTCCCGGCGCGGCGGTCGGTGAAAATTCGAAAAACCAGCGCGCAGCGATCGCCGGACGAGAGGAGGCATCGCTACATTCGCTACCGATAGACTCCGTCGATGATAATGACGCGGCGCCCCGGATGCATTGATATCGAGCCAGGAATGTCAAGTTCACGTGGAAAGTCAATCCCATTCTACGCTCCAGAAACGCTTGCCGTAAAAATCGAGCTTCCATTACTACGACCCGCGTATGTATCTAGCGGGGGCAAAAAGTTAGCACCGCTTCGAACACGACGCTCGAAAGAACGATACTTTAACTACCAAGCGTGTGGGATTGGTTTATGCGAAATTATCGCATTGGAGGCGAAGGAGCACGAGGTATCCTTAACCTACAGACCGGTTTTCTGCGGCCGAAGCGTGATCGTGCAGTCCCCGTTGAAGATCGTACCTGATTTTCAGCAAAAAGTCGCTTGCTTTCGTGCCAGCTTTAGAAAGTCAATCTAGATTTTGTAGACCGTTTACCGCGCGCGCGAGTGTACGGTAGATAGGGAACTGGTATGAAGCGGGATTACCGCCTTCTGGTGCTACGCTTACACGTATCGCCCGTGTGTATCTTGTCCTTACCGGCCGGCGGAATACTTTTCCCTGCTTACGGTTCCTCGGCGTATTTTTAGCCACTATTTTCCACCGTTCCTCTCCCCACCCTCTGGCCGGGAGACCGGGTCAAGGAGGATGTTCCGTGGCGTCGCGAGAAAGTTACGTCGCCGCGCTTCCATCCCCAAAGGGTTGCTCGGAAGTAAGTCAGTAATGCGAAGGGGCGAGAAGTTTCGTCGATTCTAAGGGTCGAAGAGCAGCCGTGCCCCTTTAAGAATTTTAAAACATCTGTGTCATCCCCCGAAAAGATACGCGAGCTCCTCGCCGTGAAATAATAATCGCGACACGTTTCATCCGAGCGATTAACGGCTTTAATTAAGAATCGGTGCTTTTCATTCAATCGATCCCGCTGAAAAGTGCACGTCGATTTTGCTTTTTACCGCTCGGAGAACACTTATTGCTCGCGGCCGCATTTCAGACTCTATTCTATATCAGTAACGCGCGATAAGATAACTCGTAGAAAAAATCACTCTCATGGCAACAATCTGAGAACGCAGTGCGGATTTACGCGCTTTTGAAAAACTAATAGCGCGACGAGTATCACCGGGCGAATATTCTCAGAGCAGTTGTAGAAAAAATCCTGGGCTTTTGGGTCAGATATTCCAGCATGAATTTAAGAAATCTTAACGATCTGCTTTTCTATAATCAGAAGTGTTTCAAAGGGTTAAAAGTCTGTTGCTTTTGTCACGAGGTCGTGGAAGATTCCATTCTTTTCGTGCTGCACGTTCGTTCTCTCGCGCTAGGAAGATTATTTGATAGTCTCGAACTCCTTGCATTCTATTACTAACACTTTCCTTGCAAGTGTCTCTTCGATGCAAAAGATGCGAATTGGTGTTAAGGGGACGGTCTTGGACTGGCGGACCTTCTCCAAGGATGAAAAGTTCGGTTCTAACGTGCGATCGTTTGTTCCCCGCGCGAATCTATCAAGGTTCCGAGCAAACATCGAGGAAAGAGAGAGATTACTTATCTGGGATCAGGAACGGTACACAGAGTGACAATGGCGCGTTCGCGATCGTTGAAAGATGACCTTAAAAAATGACGTGGCGTTTTCGCGCGCCACGAAATGCATGCTCATCTTGCACGACGCAGTAGCAACCGAATGCCACCCCAAGCTGGGGAAAAAGCGAGCACGTTGGGAGCACAAAAAAATCAACAATCTGCCCTCATTGTCCCAAAGGGTTGCGTTCGACAAGACCGAAAAAAAGGCGAAGAAAGAATGAAAGAAGAGTAGGTCGAGGAGAAAAAAAGCGTAGGCGTATCATCGAGCCATCCCCCAGGAGCGCGCGCGCGCGCGCACGTGTGTGTGTGGCGTGTAGAGGCAGCGACCCTATTCAAATTAACCCTCACGGAAAAAATGCAGAGCCGCGCGGAAGGGTTCGTAGAAAATTAGAATAGACTCGTTTGGTTGGCGGCCTATGCATACGCGGCATGACTACGTTAATTTTCTGGCAGGCCATACGGTATCTTGGACTTTTAATTATCCTTACCTTTTACCTTTTAACGGTTTAATTGCCTTTCTCCTCGCTATCGGGGAATAGGATTCCTCTGACCGTTACACCTCGTCTCTCTATCCTTGGCAGCGTCTACCTATGCACGTACGACCTGCTCGTGCGAGGATAAGTTCTTGCTGCAGGTTTTCGCCGCGAATTCACCTCGAAGACGCGGTCGACCTTTCTTCGCCTCGTTAGATTGGTCGCGTTGGGCGTTCGCGTCGTACAACAGCCGGTCAACTTTTCGGCAAAGATTGCTAATCGAACTGTGGCCGGCTCGGTCTCGTAACCCTTGCACGTTGGAAATTCAGCCGCACGGTTTTGATACACGAGTAATTTACCTACGATGCCGGCGCGCAAACTAATATTAGGATTAATATCGCCCGTTAAAATATTTACGATAGCCAGGTATGGGGAAATTGATTAGCTCGTATCACGCGAATTAATTAAGCATCGTTGCCGAAAGGTATCGCGTTCGCACCATCAATCGATCCCCCCCCCCCCCCTACGCTGGCTAAAAAAATAATCCGCCAGTAATCGGAATTGCGAGCTCTGCCGGTGGACGCCACGGTCCCTTTACCGGGGGCAACGGGAAAAAGAAGGAGTTGCTCGGCGGCAAACGAGACGTTTTACGCTTCTCTCTAGCAATCAGCCACCTAGCCGTGCCCACCCACCCCCAAGTTTTTCCAGACGCGCAAAGCGCTGCCGCTTTTGTTTAATCTTTCATTCCGCGTCATTTGTGATAAAGGGCTGGCGCCGTTCTTTCCGTTGCGCCGCTTTGATTTTTCTCGAGACGTCTGGCGAGACATTCCGTCGCATAAATTCTTAACTGGGTGAAATTAGCGAATTAAAAGTAGGAGAGAGAGGGAAAAGGCCGGCCGAGGACGGCGAAAGAAGCACTGCAGGGGTGGCTGCCGAGAAGTCTTGACGGCCCCGTCACGAGGTCACCGACGACTGGCAAAGGGAACCGGAAACGGCGTCGAGGGAAAAACGGTGTTTTTTCCCTCTTGTCGTAGCTCCATCAGCTCATAAATACGGATATGCAAGGCCCACGCCGACGTCTCAGGCCATTTCCCTCAAAGGGGAGTCCCTCCAACGACTTAATTTTTATTCATGCACCAACGATACGGCAATTTTTCGCAGTCTTAAGTGGGCTTTAAAATTGTCCGGTCAATTTCGCCCGGCGGACGTGCTCCTTTTTTCAAACGCCATCGCCTCGCTCGAAAGGGGTGACTTTTCGCCAGACCCGCTCCACCGTTTGTATCGGTATTAATGGACTCGTCTCTCGCTGCCTAACATCCTTTTCTTAACGAGGACACCGTTATTGCTCTATCGAATTTTAGTAGCAGCGCCGAGTCGTTGGACTCCACCCCTTTCGCGGAAGCTCTCAGGGATTCCACATTTCACAACTGTTGGCCAATTTCGAGAGAGGTTTGTCGCGAGCTATTCGCTCCTCAGCCACACGTACCTAATCGCGTAATCACGTCTAAACCGTCGATCGCGTTTCGAGAAAAGTTCCATCCCCGATACCAGCCGCGTCCCCAAAAGCTAACGCGACCGCTGCTAGCTGGTTCAGGGAAACCGATTAATTCGGCGCGCGTGGGGTGACCGATCATTAGATTTCGCCCCATGAAAATTGAGTTTTCCTCGTTGCCGAAGGGATAATCTTTGGCGTAGCCTCTGGCCCGTTGCGTGCGGGAGGACAACTCTGCCGTCTGTCCGCCGCGCCGGCAGGGCCGCGAGAGTGCGTACACCGCTATTTATTAGGCTGCTGCATCCTCGTGAGCGCGGCGGTGTGTGCAGGCTCGTTTTTGCGTGCGTGTGAGCGTACGCGCGGTGGTGGCGATGCAGCGCGATGCACGGCGATGTGTGCGCGTGCGACGGTGGCGGCGCGTAACTTCGGTTCCATTATTGAGCGATCGGGCGATCGAAAAATTGGCGCGCTTTTTCGCGCGCGACCCCCCCGAGTGGGGCGAGCCGACCTCCCATTGGCCGCGCGCCTAGTCACCCTCGCATGCCCGCCACCGCGGAGGGGAGGATGGACTCTGTACACCCTCGGCAGGTATTTGTCTAGGCTGCTGCAGCTATTGACCAGCTATCGATATCGTGGACGCTCACCGATATTATATTCGCCGTCCTTCGTTTCTGCCACCCTCGCATTTCACCCCGCATTTCACACCCACCCTCCCCAAACTCCCGATCGCCCCGACCCCCAACTGACCCCTCCCCCTTGTTTCTCGCTTTGCCCGGCCGTGGCAGCGCGAGTTTCATCGAATTTCGGTTAATGAATTATATGCGTATACGTTGCAAATTTTATAGGCGCGCGCGCGAGAGAGCGAACGACATATATACATACATGTATATATAGACGTATATAAGAGTATATTGGCCTGTCGGGGGAAATTGTTGTAAGCCAGCGCGTTATGCTGCACCGGGGGTGTGGGTGGTCGCGCGCGCGCGGAGGGGTGGCGCGTGAACGCGACGGCACGGCAGTAAATTCCCGCCGTTTTTTGACTCTGACTGGCCAATCGCCGGGCAGCAACGAGATCTCGCCTGCGAAACGAGAAATCAATATGGCATGCAAATGCTGTGCGCGGTATCGTTTGGGAAAACAACGGCCGCAGGGGAATTTGCAAGGAATTTCGGCTGCGAGCGCGGCGATTTTTGAGTCGCGAGAAATCGGTATGCCGGCCGTTGGAAAATGGGAAATATCCCTGGCGCACGCTTCGAATATCGGAATATCCAATTGAACTGGGCCGCGTCGGGGCCAGTCGTTTGCATTCCTGTCGCGGATTTTTCGCTTTCGGGGATGGGTCGCGACGCGCGTCTGTTCGAAGCGTTTCATCGATAAAGACACGGAGAGGCAAAGTCGTGCATGCGATAGATGCGCGTACACACCGTGCAGCACCGTACACCGACGTCAGCTCAAGTACCAGCCGCGGCTGAGTAGAGTGGGAGCCCAGTACGTGGGAAGGGTGATTATTAATGTAAGGGGTGGCCTGAGCAGTAGTTACTCGCTCGTTGGTAGTCGTCGAAAAGGGCGAAGGGGTGAACCGAGCACGGTGAAATCAATGTCGGCCCTTTTTTTTTCCCCTCGTTGAACACGGGCAAGCAACGCTCTCGAATTTGTTTCTACTTTTCTTCACGCTACCATGCCTCCTCTCGGGGCAACCGGAGAAAATTGCTTCTTCCCGTCGATGATTTCAAAGGAATGTTTTCTTAAGAATCGATGAGCGCGCGCGTTATCCTCGCGCGAGCGGCGACGGAGATAGAGAGCCGGCGGACCTCTCGATTAAATAGCTCGCATACCGACGAGGTTTTGTTTTTTCTTCTCGTCCGGAAGCAGATCTTGGGCCAGGCTAGCGAGACTTTTCCGAGGGTCCAGTCATACGCGGCGCTGACCGTTCGCTTTCTCGAGGCTAATACCTTCCGATTGACTACGCTCATCCCTTAATGAAATTCTTTCTACCCGGGCGCGACCCGTTGCCTGCCTCTGGCCGGCTGGCTTTGCCGTCGAATTTTCTCATTATTACGGGTCCCTCCGCCCGTCTTCGGTCCTCCGTCCTTCGTCCTCCGCCTCTCTCCGTCACCGCTATTCTTAGTCGAACGGCTAAGCGAGCCGCTCGATGAATTCGATCGTTCGCCCCGCGTAAATCGAACTTGTCCGCAGATACGCGGTGCCCGTGTGGCGTGTATGCATACCGAACGACAACGTGCTCAGTCAACGGTGTCTTGGAAACCACGCTCGGAGCTCTGGCGCGACGCGACGCGCATTGAGCAATCTCGCAGCATGCCGCATTAAAATTAGCTACAATCGGAACGCGCGATCGCTCGTACAGATTATAATAGTATATTAATTTATTGATTATCGACCGGCCGCGATGCAATGCGGTATTCATAGAATTTACTATCAGCACCCGGCACACTGAATGCATGCATTAAGTACGGGGGGCCTCGCCGACTTTGCCGCGCGGACCGCGACTTTGTTGCGGCGATGTTGCTGGCCGCGAATACCCGATTCTCCTCGTCGTAGTTTCGTCTGTTCTACGGACAGTGGAAATGAGGAAAGCAGAGTCCAGGGCCTAGTCTCTGAAGAGTCTCGGGTCCTATTCGAGAGTTCAAAAAATTATGAATCTTTGGAGATATCTAGAGGATATATCTGTAGATGTAAATTAAACAATTTTCTTTGCTGCCCAAATTCACGCCAAGGAGGTGAAATTAACCCCTGAAAATCCGGCTATTTTCCGATCTTGTGTTATAACTCGCGAACTAAAAAATGATAGTCCTAATTAAAAGAAGCATCTTTTGTCTGAAAACTTCTTTTTTATCTGTCACAGTTCGCGAGTTATAACTAAGGGGTTTTCAGCGGTCAATTTCACCCCGTTCGAGTGAATGTGGGCAGCAAAATAAAATTGTGTAATACACACCTTATCCTCTACTAATCCCCCAAGTTTCATAATTTTTTGAATTTCCCTGGAATCTATCGGCTACAATGTCGACGGGATCGAATTGGCGCGCGATCGATCGCGGCTAATTCCCCCCGCAGAGGGTGGGTTGGGGTGGTGGGGCCAAAAATCCTGCCATTCCTCGGGGCCAGGATCGCCAAGACATTAATAGAAGACAGATACTCACCCGTATGCAGGCGGGTATGTTGTTGTACATGGCTGAGCTGCTTGAACCTGCGGTCGCAATAGCTGCATTTGTACGGTTTCTCGCCGGTGTGGACCCTGATGTGCTGCACGAGCTGGTGGTTGCTGGAGAATGACTTGAGGCATTGCTGGCACTGGTGCGGCTTTACCTCGTTACCGGCGATCATGCCACCCGGACCGACGCCGATCGGACCCAGGCCCGCCAATCCGCCCGCCACGCCGCCGGGTCGACCCGTCAGTGCACCCGCCGCGCCCAACTCCCTCGCGTGCATCTGCATCGCGCTCTTGTGCATGAAGATCTGCGAGAAGAACTGCCGGGGTTAGTTGGTACGCTGCACTTTTGGTCGAGCAACGGAGGATGGCAAATCGACGAAAGAGCTGACCGCCCCGCTCCTCGCCGATCGCCATCGGCTCCTGGACTTTCAGAGGCAAGGCTGACGCGACCTGCCCTTGCCCTTTTTCAAACAGACAGCTGCTACGTAAAAGTCCACCAAGTCTTATCCTAACACCGAGAGCTACTTGAAATTTAAACGCCACGGAGTTTACCCTCCCCGCGAACGCAATTCGAAGCGGAGAGTGCTTGGCTTTCGATTGTTCGCGGGGCAGAGAATAAGCGAACAAGTGCAAGCTGTAGCCTGTAGCAGTGTAGGGCATAAGCAGACGCTCAGCCTCGCCTGTTTCGTTGTACGTAGACGGTTCGAGCGATCCTCATGATTTTCTCATGCAATTATAGGATGACGAGAATCAGAAACTACCGGCTCACACTGCTCATAGACCGTGGCGGTATCGTTTGCGTTTTCAGTTATTCATAGGCGAACTCTCTCCCGGTTGTCTGTTGTGCTCCGCGTTTCGACTCGCTGGTCGACACAGCGGGTGTGTCGGAGTCGCGTCGCGTCGCGTCGCGTCGCGTCGCGTCGCGTCCAGCTTGAACGCGATTCATTAATTAAAAGTTCACGCGGGGTGACGTAATTTCGCCGGTACTTACGCGTTCGACTCGTTCGATACATGGTCGCGACGGTTCATGGGACCGATTCAGTCACCTACTCGCGTCGAGTGGGATTTCTTTGTCGAAGCGAATCGTGATTCGTCAACGAAGCTCTACGCCTCGTAACCGCGATATTTTCACGATCTCCCTGGAGGAATCACAGTGTTCCCATCCCGATAGCCAGAGATTCGCAGAGGCTCCCTGGGACGGCGAACTATCGCCTCGCATCCGCTCGCCATAGAACGTTCTCCACGAATTTAATAGGAAGCGCGTAACAGCTGGCCGCAAAGGGGGTCAACGGCCCTCACCGTCGGTCGTGGTTTTCGAAAGCAACCAGCCGATCGATGTTTTTCGAGTCGCACGCGTGTACGTACACGTACGGAGCGCGAGCTGCGTACACGCGGCCCGGCACTTGCTCGGCTGTTCCTCGACGCGATGAGGAGGAACGCGAAACTGCTGGAAGGGCCGAGCCCACGAGCGGGTGGAACGGCGAGGAACGCTTGATTTCGGGTTCTCGTTGAGGGAACAGGTGTTGCTCCCGTCGTCGTCCCGGTGTGGGTGTAGGTGAACGAACGAAAGGGTTAACGTTGAAGCCGAGGGTACAGTTCGTGGCAAAAGTCCGGGGGATTCGACATCGGCAAGTTGGCGGAATTAAAGAAGGGAACGGCCAGTGTCGCGGGCGCGGGGGAGGGCCGGAGGATTTTATTAAAATATGTTAAAACTGTAATTAAAATCGAAAAATCTCGCGAGAAGTTTTAAGAATCTTAGGCTGCCGTCACCCTCCTCGCGGCAGCGCGACGGAGACGCCTCTCGGAGACGTGGAAGGGTAGAGGAGGACAGAGGCGGAGAAAAAGCTCGAGAGAGAATTGAAATTGTCACCGAGGGTTCTCAAGTTTCCGCGACTTTCAACCCTTTCTTTCTGGGACGACGCGTCGCGTCGGCGGATATTTGACGGGCGACCTTCGGCGCTGGGCATCCCTGATTCTTAATCCCCGTGAGAGAGGGAGAGCCTGCAACTCGATTTTATTCCTCGTTTTTTCTCGCGTTTCTTTCGCCCGGAGACAAATCAATCCGAGTCGTGTTTTCCGCGTCGATTTGAATAAAATAGACCCACAACCCCCCCGGAGGTATCAGTGTCGCTTTCCGGATTGCCGGGGCGCGATTCGTTTTCCTTCGGTTGATCGTTTTCTAACGTAATTTTTTTCGCAGCTCTTCCCCTTCCGTCTTCTTCGCGGACGGGTGCGATCCACGGTACGAGGAGACGTTTTCGCGGCGATTAACCGTAGCCAAGGGCTGTGAAGAGGGGGCGAGAGATTCGACGCCAGCAAAGTCGAGTTGCGAATTTTTAACGACCGTCTCGAGTGGATCGTCGAGATTTTTGGCGAAACTTTTCGACGAATATACGTCGCACGATTGGACGCAAGAATCCGCGAGCTCCTTTCCCCCACAGACGTCAGTTTCTTTAGACGATTTTTCGAGCGAATGCTAATTAAGCTTGGCCGCTATCCACAAAGGCTCCCTTGCTTTTCCTCGAACTCGAAGACCATACGTCCATTAATCAAATTTTTATCTCCCGGCAGACGGAAAATTGCGTTCCGTCGCCCGGCCACACCGTGGCCCGGAATCTTTTTTTCTGATTTATAGTCGTCGCCAGCGCGGAAAAAAAGGAGAGAGCGAAGGAGAAGGCAGCCGCGTCTGCGGCAGGGAACGGAGAGAGGAGGAAGAAAGCGGAAAGAGTTGCTTGCCTGCGGGCCGCCGGCTTAATGTCCTTAATAATGGAAAAATATATCAAGCGACACCCAGTGTATCTCTTAAAGAGCATCCCTCAGCTCCTCTCACCCTCCGGCCCCGGTTGCTCGTTCTCACGGTTCAAGGCGCGGACCTTCCCGTACCGACGATTTCGACAGATCTCTCGTCGCGCCGATCGTTAGTCCCGCGCGGAACCATTTCTCTGGGCATCGGCATCGGGGGAAACGACCAGTGGGTTAAGACGGTTTTCGGCGGAGTTGCAGTCGGGCTCGTCCCCCTCGGAACGATTTCGTCTGTAACGGAACGAGTCTGGGACACGTTGGCCCCGTTTTTCGAAAGGGATCCCAAGGATCGGAGCGACGCAACCCTTTGTTTCTCCCCCGGCGCAGTAAATTACGGCGGAATAACATTGGTCACTGGAAGTAGGCTACTTTATACACACTTGAAACACAAAGCAAAGGTCTCACCTGCTGGCCATATGCCTTTTCTCCATGGCACACATACGTACGTAACGTGTTCCGTCCACCCACGCACGCCGGCCATCTAGCACTTCGCATGTGCTATTAACTGAGAGGTATGTGTGCCTCCCTGTACGTGCAGCGGGAGACGCTCGCGCGCACCTTCCACACCGTATACCTGCGCCGTGTGTGTCTGCACAGAGACAACGTCCAATCTAACCTACCTAGCGTTGCCTGACTCATTCTCCTACCTACCTACCCACCTATCTGTCTAAACTGCGGCCGCGAATAGTGCTGTAATATAAAGGAAAAGGTGGACCCTCTGCGCCCCCCCCCCTCTCTCTCTCTCTCTCTCTCTCTGCCTCTCTCTCTGTTTCTCTGTAATTGTCGGCCTTAATCCGACATCTGAATCGCGGCAACGTGATCCGCTACTTCGAGGGCCGTTTCCGGTTATAGGCGAACCTGCCGATCACGTGGACCCGCCTTTTCGAATCCCTCGATCCCGTCCTCGCGATTAGGGGATTCGCGAGAACGACGACGTCTGTCTGCCATCTTCTGCCGACCCTGAGACTCGCTGACACCTGATGGTAGCGGCGACCGCGAGTCGTCTCGAGGGCGTGGGCCTACAGCTTCGCTCCACTCGGAGTTTCCGCGTGACCGGCCGTTTTTTACGGCTCCCAGAGAAATGTGGGTGATCGCGACAGGCGTGGGAGACCTCGAAGAAACTACTTTGGCGTTAAGTACGACTTTGTTGTCAAACGAAGCCAGAACATGTACGCGAGACGCGCTCGCTGCCAAATGCCGTTTTCCTGATGATTTCGCAAGGAACGACGGAGCTGTTGTCTAAATTGTTTCCTCGACGGCCTAGCGAGCGGAGAGAGTCGGGAAAGTACGACCTCCAGTCGGACGATTAGCGACAACTGTGCTTTATCGTTTCCCGGAATAATCAGTAGATCAATCCGTGGCGTCTGTCTGACGCGCGTAAACGCCAACGGTGTCCGAGCAAAAATTCTGAAGTTCCTTGGAGAGACGGATACGCGTGGAAGGTGCGTTGACAGACGGACAAAGTTGGCGTGAAAATGAGACGTTGGAAACGGCACGCCGTCTATACTCTATACCCGTGATTGTACAGCGAGGCCCGCGGTGGTGAGCGAACTTGCGCTACAGGCGGTTAAAGCGATCGTCGTAGGTTTCCCTTACGATATTAATCAAGCGTACGCCTTGCCGTCTAGCCGCGGAGTAACAGTCTCTAATCCTCGATCAAACGGCGCTCGATTAGCCCAATAAGAGGGCAACGACAAACGGCTTTACATACTTCGCCCCGGTCGCTTTCTACTCGCTCCGCGGTTCCTTTAAGCGATCAGCGTTAAGCTCGCCATCGAGGCTTCTAATACCGCGTCGAGTCGCCGAGGTTTTCCAGATAAAAGGGTCAGAGGTCTCGTAGAACGACTCAAAGTTCCTCAATAATAGCGCTCGTTTGGGTGTACGTACGCAGGCTTGATATGTGTTCGTGAAAGAAGCGTCGGTGCCGTGCGGATCCACGCAGGCTCGCTCGCAGGACCTTTACGTAAGTTCCGCTGAGAGGACCCTGACCTGGAACGGGCTCCTTCGCGATATTTTCGGCCGAAACGGCGTCGCGATTCGATTGGGAGCAATCGCGAAGGAAGGAAGAGGACGAAGCGGGCGAGCACGTCCGAGGGCGAGGGCGGATAGCCGCGGCAACGGGTCTGGGTCCAGCGAGTTTGGAAAGATTCTTGGAGTTGCAGGGAAGACGGCCGGTTCGAGCGGGGCTGTGGAATATCGTCAATAATTACCTCATGCGGCAAGTGGTGATGAGGATGCTGATACGACGGCGGTACGTACGGCGGGTGGCTCGGATGGTTGTGGGGGTGAGGTCGGGGATGGTTTTGATGCTGGGCTTGCGGCGGGAGCGGTTGGGGCGCAGGAGGCGGTGTCCAAGGCCCGTGGTTCGGCCCGTGGCTTTCATTGGTGCCATACATCTTCAGGGAAGAATGCCGAGCACGCGACCTGAAGAGTCCCTCCCGCCCTCCACGCACGGTGATACGAAAGTCTCCGATACCGACATGGCTACCCTTATTCCAGGTCGCACCGGCGACACGCTCGTTTCCGACCAGTCCTTTGGCCAGATGCTATCCGCATCGCCGCCACGTCTTCGCATCGATCGCCCCCTTCGCTATTTCTTTTCTATTTCTCGTTATTTCTCGTTATTTCTCGTTATTTCTCGTTATTTCTCGTCTGGCCTAGCGCCTGGGTACCTGGCTGCCACTACTTTTCTCCTCTCCAGCTAGCCGCCAGCTCGTTGATATTTAGACTCGCGATTCACCGCGCCGTCCGCTGCTTTCTCATTTCAGACGAACCCCCCTCGATCTTTGCGCAACGAACGCCAGCAGGAACCGTTGCGTGAGAATCAGACACTCTCCTGGCGAGCGCATCTGCTGCCGCGAGGGCGTGATTCTTCTTTTGTCCGTCGACTAGTATCCTGCCGTGTGAGAACGGTATCGTTCCACTTTCACGTGCTTAGTTTTTGAGCAGAGGCAGCCATCGTCGGAGCGCGCGGTCTCCAGCTACGCGCCTTCCAAGATTCTCGTGATTTCTTTGCGGCAGCCTCCGGATTAACCCTCGCCGAGACTCGCCAAGCCTGCCCCGTCACCTTTTGCGCAATGGGAATCGACGAACGGTTGCATAAGCGAACAAAACTCCTCGATTCGAAGATCCAGCACTTGGGTTTGTTGGGGCGACTGGCGATGGACTTCTATCGGCCCGCCTGGTTTATTCACTGAAGGGAGAGACTCGGGCGGAGGGCGAGGATGATCGTTCGATACTTGTCACGATACGTCTTTGGCTATGTTTCCTCTTGGAAGAAGAGACAAGACCCACGGATACTAAAACGAACACACGCGGCGAGAAAATCCGTGGAGATACTTGCGGACGCACTGCTTCCACGTCGGCGGGAAGACTTTTTTTTATCGTCGAATCACTGTGGTACCGGCGGGCGAGAGCGTGCAGGGCGCGGAAAAAGGGTCGTCACCGGCGAACAACGAGCGCCACAGAAGAAACTATCACTCCGACGACCGTGCGCGGCTTTTTCCGCGTTTTTCGGAAAAATCCAAGGGGGTAGCTGGCGCGTCCGTGAATAGAAAAGCGCGGACGCAGCGCTGTGCGCCAGCGTGTGGCGTCTCCGGCGAACTAAGCACGCCGAAGGGGGGGACAGAGCGATTTCTTGGTCTCCGGCGCTGTGCGTGTGCTAAACGGGGGAAGAAAAAAAGGTGGAAAGGCGCTGATAACGCGCCGCGACGAAAAATCGCCGGCTACTCGAAGAGATATCGATTGAAATAACACGATTCCGGGGAACGCGAGCCAATCGGCACCACTGACACGGCGGAAGGGGCCAATCGTGCCCGGTTCTGTCTCTCTTTCACAACCTCCCTCGCTCTCTCCCCTACTTCTTCTCGTCATACGCGTCCTCCGCCAGGTCCCCCTTTCGCTCCTTCTCCTACGTCCGTGTGCCCCTGTTCCTCCACTCTACTCCTCATCGTGTGCAACTCGTGCTACCGCCACCGCCACCGCCGCCACCGCCGCCGCCGCCGCCGCCGCCGCCGCACAACCTTCCGTGCTCTTGCTGTTGCTTCTCTTTTCCTCCACCCTCGCCACCCGGACTCGGCGCGACTTCCACTCCGCCTTCACTCGTAGAAAGAGAGGAGAACGTCGGCGTCCAATGGGGTACGGGAGACGGGACGACGAGCGTTAGACGTTCAGGAAGTATCCACCGATCCCGAACACGCGTCATCCTCGACCCGCCGGATTTTTCCACTCCGCCGCCTCTTCCCGCCTTTTCCCGTCCACGCGGCCACTGGACCGAAAGGTGGCTGCGCGACCGGCCCCCCCCCCCCCCCCCCCCGGTGCCCAATCGAACCATCACAGATCCTCCGTGTGAGGACCGATCTCGTGGTCTCGCTGGGACCAGAAGCTTTCCTTCGTCTCCTGATTCTATCATTAAGCAAATTACCGTTCCGCGAGACCGTGCTCGGGAGCTCTGGCATTTTTCCAGTGGGTCGGTGGTTAGCATCGATGCTAATCGAGGCGAGAACGAGCCGCGAAAAGTACCGGGGGATTGTATCTCCCGTCAATCGCAGATGCCTCTCATCGCGAATTTCGGTGACGGACGCGCCCGGTTGCGTAACTGCGGAAAATAACGGCAAACGAAAATAAGCTCGGATGGAAAAAGTTGCGAGGTGGAGGCCGTGGTCGCTCGGCGTACTCGCCATCTTTCTTCCCTGGCTTGTAGAAATTATTTTGGGCGTGCCGCGAAGGTTAGCGCCATAGACGATAACGCGCGCCCGCGCTCTAAAAGTGCGTCCGGCTAGAGGCAGAGAGAGGAAAAAATAGGGCGGGGTCTCTTTGTGAGCAGACTTTGCCTATCCATCATGGCCGCTTTATCAATGACGTCACGATAAGACGTTCACGCACGGACAAGCGCGTATCACTCGCGAGACGCCGACCAGAGAACCGATGAATCGGGCACCGTTCCCCTCGCCTCTACCTGCCCAACTTTTACCCGCCTCGTGGCCTTGCTTCTCCCTTTTTTATTAAAAAACAGTGGGGGAAGGAAAGATGCCGGATTTTCATCGAAGCTCGACGAACTCCTCCCTCGAAAACTTTCCAATCGGATTAACCGAGCGCGGGAGACCTCTTTTCCTCTGGAAGGATTCCGGTTTCGCGGCCCAACGGGAGAGGCAATGTACCTACGCATCCTCGAAAATAAAGAAGGACGCGAGATCGCCGCGCTCGATGGACCGCGGCATCGAGAGAAAATGCAAAGAAGCCCGGGCAGTGGAGTGAGCGAGGCTTCGCTGCGTTGCGTCGCGTCACGGCTACGGAGAAAGTGTATCGAGCGTCGAGCGATATCGAGCAATGCAGGACAATCGAGATACCGCATTCAAAGTCCGCCCGCAGCGTTGACCGAGCCACTAAAGGTCGCGCAAAAATAACGCCGGCTCCCCTGCCCGTCTTTGTTCCTTTTTCCACGTAGGGCACGCCGAGATTTTCCCGATACCCAGAAAGATCCCGGAATAAGATTGTTCCGAGGAAAACGAGGCTCGGGCGCTACGATAATTGCCGGCGGTTCCGCGTCATTATCCGTCCCTGTTACACGCCCGCCCCCCCCCCCCCCCCCTCGTTTTTCCGATGGAACGCGCGAAACGTAGAAATGATCGCGGGACGGGGAGAAGCGAGCCGGGAGTGATCGAACCGTCGATACCGAGGAAGACGCGCATGGTCCATGCCTATCACTATTCACTTGGCTGCGAGCAACGACTGTTACTCGCGTTTTCAAAGAAACAACAGGCAGAATCAGACTTTCAGTGTTATCGTTCTGTCTATTAATAGTGCCGGTGCTGTTTATTGGGTCAAGCAATTGCGACTGTAGATCTCATACATTTCTCCGAGTGCCGATGCCTGGGAGGGGTGCGGATCACCTCTTCGCCCCAGTTTTTCTGCCCCTTCTTTTGGGATTTTCACGGTTGAACCGCATCCGACACCGAGCTCGATCGCCCGCGCCGCGCCGCCGCGCTCGCCTCCCGTCTCCCGCTGGCGCGGACGAGGGCTAATCCCGCGAAGAAATAAAGAAGCGAAAAAGGAAGGCAAGAAAGAAGGTGGAACGGGGAAAAAAAGAGTATCTGGCGAAGGCCGAGGCGCGCGTTCCCGTCGCCATCCCTCTTGGAAAGTACTGACCACGGGCAACTCGAGCGCGAGGGGGAGAGAAAGAGCCACGCGGAGAGAAAGAGGAGGCGGAAAAAAGGAAGAAACGTCGGCGAGGGAGAGAGGGAAAGAGTGGAAAGACTGTGCGCGGCGCGAGCGGGCTGAGGGGGAGGGAAGATCGCAATAAAAATAAACCGCCAACGCGGGGCTCGCGTGTGTAGGAGTGTTCTGTGTATACACGTATATACGCGGCGCACTCGAGAGGGGGGCTGAAAAGCCTGCGTGGCTCTCCGCTGTTGAGAAGAAGCAGAGCAATGAAAGAAGAAGGTGCCGCTGCTGAAGGCGGACTGGGAAATAAGAGGAATAACGAAAGAAGCAAATAAGAGTGTCTGTGTGCCTCTTCCTCTATCTCCTCCTCCACATTTTCCCCACCACACTGGCGTAGCCTCTCCTCTCTCTCTCTCTCTCTTGGCTGTGGGTTAAGCCCCTCGAGAGGGGAGAGGCAGTGAACAAGAAGGCGAGAACGGTACCCGCGGAGAGGGAAATCCTACCATCGACAGAGAAAGAGACACGACGCACCGCGGGAGAAAGATGGTCGGGCAGCGACGAGCGCGGTGCCCGACTGGCGGGAACGAGATGGAAGAAGAGAAAAACCGAGGACCAGACGCAGAGCGAGACAGAGTGCGAGAGAGAGAGAGAGAGAGAGAGAGAGAAAAGTCTGACAGGCCTTGGCTGCTGCAGTCGTTTGCGAGCCGCGTTGCCAAGTCTCATTTGTTTATCATAGTTCGCCGGCCTGGCCTTTGCTATCTCGAAAAAATCGCGTCCCAATTTTTCCCATCGAAAGACCGCGTTTTCGCGCTGCAACTCTGCCTTTCGGGCCGCGGGACCATCGCCTGCTCCGAAATTTCGGAGCGGAGGTCCTCGGTTCTGGTGCGGAAAACGGTTTCAGAGTCGCGAATAGTATTGGTTCGGGGAATTGGCCAGTCTGATGGCAGCGGGATTGAAATTAGCACGGCTAGACGTCGAACGGAGGGGGCGCAGAGGTGCAGAAACGATTCGCGAGATTTCGGCTCGCTCCTCCTCGCTGTTTCGTCTTCGTCCGCATCTTCTTCTCCTTCTTCTTCTTGTCCATTGTCGCGTGGACTCGTTTCTGAGTCATCGTGCGTGCACGCATGCACTCTCGCACTGTCGCGCGCGCATGCGTGGTCGAGCGTGCACGCGTTCGTGCTTCACACTCTGCACGCGTATGAATATGCATGTGTACGCGTACGTGTTGCGTACAATCGACGTCGGCGATGCGTTTACACTCTGCCACGCTCTTGCTCCTCTTCCCCTGCCCCCTTCGCGCGCATTACAATCGATTTGCATACAAATATACCGGGCATCTCGATGGGTGGTATGTTTATTAGCGGATCCACGCGGAAATTCTGCCGCCTGTTAGCCACGGCCGGCCGGTTCTCGGAGAGAAATCGGCGTGCTTCTTCATGGGAAACAGCGGGCGATTCCGAAATCGTCGCTGGGAAATCGCACGGGATCGCGACGTGCTCGACGGTGCGCTGGAAAAGAAGCAATCGCGGCGCGATTATTTGCGTCTCGATCGTATCCGTTTACGATGCCGACGCGATCGACGAAAGTCGGCAAGCTTACTCGGCGTCTCTGCTCCCGCGGTTCCCCCTTCTCTCTTCTCCCTCTCTTCTCTCTCTCTCTCTATTCATCCCGATGTGTTTCTTCTCTCCTCTGTTCTTTTTGCGCTCCTTAGGTCGCGCTACTCCGACGGCCTGCTGCAGAACCACAATCTCGGGATACGAACCACTCGCTGCAAACGCGCCTACGATATTAATTGAGTCGATGTCCGCCGGAGAGATTCAATACTGGATGCATTTTAAACGATCCACGGCTTTTACATTTCGGATGCAATGTTCTTTGACATTTCCTGGTCCTTTGGCCGTTTCTTCAGGTTCCTGCTCGAGAACAGGAACAGGGGGAACGTTGTTGGTCCCTTTTTCATAGATGGCCGAGGAATTCTTTGAATCATCGTCGAGAGTGGAAGAGGCCACTCGTGTCAGGGCGATCGCGAGAGATGCTGGCAGCCTTGGTGGGGTGGCGCGTATCACCGCCATGTGGCACTAACCTTGCGCTCGCGTCAGAAGATTTTTTTTTATCATATCACACGCCGACGCGACGCGAGTCGCAGACACGGCGAAGCCGGCTGCGGCAAGGTAAGACAATATGAACGGGTTTGTCCGCGGTCAGTTCTGCCGGTACAGTCCGTGGAATATAATTTCTTTGGCACTTCTTGCTGCCTTTTCTGCCGGCAATCGCGTGCCTCGACGTGCACCGCGAGCGATGCTTTTTCTCTCTGCCGGATCGACGTGCTTTCAGCGCGATCGTCCGCTCGAGATCCTCCATGGAAATCGAGAACAGCATCTCGCAGATGCTGCGCGATAAGAGGCCATGCTTCGAAGATGAGTCTCATTCCTGCCATCGTGCTCTCCGGTGAATCGAGATGCGGCGTTACCGTAACTTTTTAGCTGCCAGCTTCTTTGGCGGCGCAGGTATCCGCCGCGTCTATCGTTATCACCCTTCACGTTCAGGCCTATCGCCTCGCCATCGTTTCCAGAGGATTCTCGAGAATACCGAGGAAAGTGTGACGCGCAACGAGAGCGTTCCACTCGATGACGGTAAAATGCGTGGTGCAGCGCGGCTGGGACGTTTGCACAGTGGATCAGCGAGGTATTAACGTGCCGATAATCGCGCAACCTTGACCGAGTGCACGACCGATTGCTGGTTGCTGGATCCTCGACACCGGAGACGACCCTGAAGCATTCGCGTAACAGCGTACAAATCACGAGCGAAGGACATCGAGAAGTTGATGTCCTTCGACGGCACAGCGGTCTCCCGGCGAAATTTCTGCCCTGGCAAGCCGACGAGCGAAGCATTGTAATGGAAAAATGGATTCGCATCGAAAGAAGAAAGGGTCGCGGCGCGACGGGACGCTGCCGCGACGGTCCCTCGCGATCTCTAATTTATTTTAATAAGGAGCACGCGGTGAGAGGAGCGGCAGCGAGAGTAAGAGAGAAAGAGAGAAGGAATGGTTCGCGCGCGGAGGCTCGGACGGAATGCCAGCGACGCCGGCGTGTATTGTCGGAGGTCAGGTTCAGCAGCCACGATGCGCTGGTTCCCTCTCTTCTGCCTTCGTCCCTCGCGAACGCCAGCCACGGCCGGAGATAAAAGAAAGGGGTTCGAAGCCGGCCGAAAATATCGAGCCTGCTCCGAGCGGAGTAGCACGGTTTCGCCGCGCGGAAAATTTGCAAATTCGCGTGTCAACGACCCCCCTTTTCCCTCCAGCTCCGCACGGTTCCCTTCGCGCTTGGGACCGCTGGAAGTCGAACACGCCGGAGGATTTCGGGCAGGGCGCGCGATAAACGATCGATTACCGCGAAACGCAGCGAGATGAACAGGAGGGACCCGCTCGCGGATAGTTGGCTGCGTTTCGGAGTAAAGTCGCGTCGGGCAACGTTTACAGCGCTCCTAGGAGAGAAGGCTCTCGGATGCTGCTCGCTGCATCCTGCATATATGTATGTTTTATGTCAGCGTGCATTCTGCATTCGCGCCGTTGCCACGTCTGATGGCTCTCCTCGGCTCTCTTTCTCCCGTTCTCCCTCTCCCGCTCGCTCTCTCTCTCTCTCTCTCTCTCTCTCTCTCCCCCCCCCCCCCCCCCTTTCTCCCCTTTTCCATCTGTCCGACTCTCTGTGTCTCTCCTCACATTCGTCTCTGCTCCCCCCGCGACTCTGGCCTCCCGACGCCGCTGCCCGCTGCATTTCTTGACATTTCTCAAACCCGCGTCCCGCCTCGCGTGGCCAGCACCGGAGAGTCGTTGAACTCGAAAAAAAGCGGGGGTTCGAACCGATTTCGTCGGTTCCGAGGAGGCGGCCATCGGGTCGCCAGCGCTCCCCTCTCGGGCGTGCACGCGCGCAAGCCACCGCGAGCCCAACGAAATTTCCCACGGCTCGCGCGACCAAAGGGTCGAGTTTTTGCCGGCGAAGGAATTTTTCTTTGACTACTCTCCGCCGCGATTTGCATACGCTCGCTCGCGCTATCTCTCTCCGTTTATCTGCCGCTTTCCTTCTCCCCTCCCCCCCTCCCTTCTCTCGGTCGCAGTCCTCGCGGCAATCTCACCCCCCTCCTCCACGTGCCTCTCTCTTTCTCACCGGCTGATGCAAATGCTGTTTCTCTCCGTCTCAGAATCGGCCGGCCGCGCCAGACCGTGGATAGGGGCTCGCGAAAAATGCTCCAGCTCGCGCTGGCAACTGTTCTGGCAAGTGACGAGCCTCCGCGGGAGGTGGGTTAGAGTAGGTCGCGGCTCGGCCCTTGAAACACCCGCGACACCATCCGTCCACCGGTCTAATCGAATGCCCGTTTCCTATCTACGGGTCGAAAGAGAATCGTCTGCGAGATATCGTAACGCGGCGATCAACCCTGACAGATTGCACCGTGGAGAAGCGACGCGATGGAAGAGAGAATAGTGGAAACAGTCGAGGAAGAGGCTCGAGGGGAAACGATCGTAGGTGATCGAGAATGACCAGCCTGCCAGACGTATGCTAGCTTTGTGCGTCGGAGCGAGAACGTGATCGAGGCTGGATTTCGAGAGAACGGTTGCATGGCGCACGCCGCGAGAGGTGCACGTACGTTTCTCCCGCTGGGGGAGACGAAAGGATCTTTCTCTGGCGAGATACAGCGACTTGGAGCCGATCCAGTTGACGGTGTTTCGCGCTCGAAGGAGCGCGTCGTCCTCGTTCTGGAATGCATAGTCGCGGTACGCGATTCCGCGGGAGCACGGTTCTGACGGAATCGGGCGTTCGTGGCTGTTAACCGAGCGGAGATCGTTGGACGCGCGGACGCGCACGTGGATGGCGGGCAGAACGACGACCCTTCTGTCGCGATCGGGGAATTCCTTTTACCCGGGACCTAGCGGCGGACGCGAAACGGCGTATCGCGCCGCCATCCATCTCGCGCCTCGAGTTAGGATAGCAGTAGGTAGCGTGGTAGAGCGTGATAGCTGGCGGTGGTGGTTAGAAGTAGAAGAGTATATGTCTCCTTACCTCTCTCGTGCACGGTTCTCTAGAGTAGGTGGATCACAGTTAAAACGCGGTGGTAGGAGCTAGGTAAAAAGATCACAAAATATGGCACACTGTTGCCCGAGTTCATCGTTCGGCACTTCGCGGCGCGGTCGCTTGTTACTGGTGGGGGCGGCGAAGTACGGGTGGAAGAGAATGACGAAGAAGATGTATGGTGTAGAGAAACGAAAGGGAGCCGGGCCGGGCCGGGCCGGGCCGGGCCGCGCCGCGCCGCGCCGCGCCGCGCGGGCAGAGCAGGAAAGGAACACACTCTCGTCGCGGGGACACTACGCGGATCCGAAGACGAAGACGAAGACGAAGAGGAGAAGAGAGACGGCGGGATTCGCTCGCTCGCGCGGGCTGTCAGCTGTCAATGCCGTGCACGTTGTCACTCATCCTCGGTGGTTTTTCGTCGCGACGCGAGACCGATCTCTTCCTCTTCGACGCCCGCCGCGCGACACATCGAGCCGCTCAGATCCAGACCGACATCTGTCCCGATCCTCCTCTTGGGCCCGCTGCGGTCTCTCGAGTTTCCTGCGCTTCCGATCACCGATCCGATCTCCACGCTTTACGAGCTCTCTCGCTGCTGCTCCCTCCGGTTACCGATGATTCGTCGCTGGGTAAGAATGTGGTGTCGATAGGGGGTGAGGAGGATGCTGGGACAATGGGGGAGTGGAGGAAATGGAAAACAGTTGTTTCTGTCAGCAGTCACTGTCTTCGTCTTCGTCGTGGTCTTCGTCGCACTCTCGCCTCCCCGCGTGCGTGTGACGCGGTGCGCGCGTGGTGTCGCGTGAAGTTGGTCGTGCGTGCGCACCTTGTGCTTCGTTAAAGAGTCTTTTCCGTATAAAATGCTGGGGCGCCGGCGAGAATCGGCCTGGCCGTCGCCGCGTAGGCTTCACGCCGGCGTCCTCGCGGCCGATTGGCCGGGTACCAGCCGGTGGGGGGCACTGGCGCGAAGGTCCGAAGGTAGAATACTCGCCTCGAGAAGCTACCAGAGCGGATCCACGAGAGTACGGAGTGGGGTTGTGCCTTTGCTATCCCGCTAACGCGAATCGCGTACGTTTTATCTACGACCCAGGCGAGCAGGGATGATCCGGGCCCTAAACGACCCACCAGAAGCCTGGGCCCGTGCACGAGCGAGTTTAGGGACGCCTGGGGACGCCTGGGGACGCTTGGGTCGGCCCAGCCGCTCGGGGATCGCCGGCCAAGGTCCACGAAACCGGGTGATCCGCTCTCCTATTGGGTAATCTCTGGAGATTCGAGGCATCGGGAGTTGAAGGACCTGGAATCTAGCGGAGATGGTCCAGAAGCGGAATCTCGCGGAAGCGGGGCCTGGAAGGAGGCGCGGGGAGACGAAAATTCAGTGGTTCCGCACCGTAATGGTCAGCCGTCTTTCTTCTTCTACGCGGCCTGTTCTTGCCCCACTCTACTGCGCGAGTCGCGCGCTCTCTCGCTCTCTCTTCTATCACGAGGACTTGTCGTTCTGCTGTTCTCTCCGCCCGCTCGCCTCCTCTCTCCTTCCCGCCTTCCCTTCGAGGCTCTCCTGTCTCTCTGTTGCTCGAGACCGGCCAGGCTATTCACCCACGCATGAGATGACGATGACGATGACGCCGACCGCTCGCCGCTGCAACGTGCACTCTCGGAGCGCTCTTTGCTCTTTCGTCCGTATTGCGGGATGAGCGGTGGGAAAAAATTCTGCTGGTCGAAATTCCTGCTCGGTCGCTGGGTCTTGCCAGTTCTGATCGGGATCCTCCTCGCGCGAGGTTCTGACTCCAGCATTTTTCCTTCCTTGCTCCCATTTCTCGAGGAGCGTCAAAGACTTTTCGATCGAGAAGGAGGAGGATCGACGCTCGATCAGCGGACTTTTCGCTGCTCACGATTTTGCTGGCCTTGCGATCTACACGCCTGACATTGGCACATTGCGATTGCACAGCCCCGCTGACCCAGATTCCAGCTCGGTTATTTTTTCCACGCGGACGGATTTTTTTATCTCTGTCGTTTCGCGCATCGCTCTCCGTCTCCGTCTCCGTCTCCGGCAGCCTCGTCCGCCCAACTCGCTGCTCCCCTCGCGAATCGATCATTCTCCTTCGTCTTTCATGCGCACGTTTTACCCCGCGATTCCGCCTTTCCTTCGCCACAAATAAACGAGTCTCATCAATCTTTCGGAAGTTGATGAACGCTGTAATATCTGGGTTCTGCTCGATTGTTGTTCGAGTTAGCCAGCGCGAGAAGGGAAAGAAAAAAAGTGTAAAAGACCCGGCCGGTATAAAGAGGAAGCTGGGAAGCGATCTGAAGAGCACGCAACTAGACCAACGGCAATCTCATCTCGCGTATATGGAATGTTTGCGCGGAACGTACGACGGGGAGTCGTTAAAAGATGAGTAGCATTTCTCCTACTTTTCAGCTGGGAGAGGATCGTGGCACGTGTATCGTCATCCCTGTTTCGCAGAAGGGGTCCCGGGCCATGCTCCGGGTCCCGTTGCCTCGGAGCAGCCGCAACGCGACCGGATCCTGACCTACGACTACGTCGAGGGGAGCCGGCGAATTTTGCCCGAAAGTCAACGAGAACGAAAGAGCGGATTCGCAGGCCTTCGAGGTCACGGAGCAAGAACAGTGGGGATCGGCGTCAGAGGAAGCCGAAGAGGGGGTCCGAAGAGGAGGTGGTGGATATGGGCCCGTGTTCCAGGGAGTAGGAGAGAGAGAAGCCGACGGAGGATACGCTCTGGCGGAGGAGGACCAAGCGACGCGCTAGAAAGAGGAGCGCGAGAGCAGCAGCTTGCAGCCAGCAGAAGAAGACGAAGAAGAAGGAGGAGAAGAAGGAGAAGAAGGAGAAGAAGGAGAAGAAGAAGAGGACGAAGAAGAAGGGAAGAAGCGAAGAAGAAGAAGGGGGCTGATCTACCGGCAATATATACACAGACCCGCACAGACCACGGCAAAACTCCGCAGTTTTGCTGTTCGATTTTGCAAACTTATATTTAGAAGGGCAACGATCTTTTGCCGCGGCAGCTCCGACCGGAGGAGAGGAAAGGCTCTCTCGGATAGGCGCACGGTCTCTCTCGTGACCGGCCGCTGAGATTTCTCAACTTCACTCGGATCTACGAAATCCTATCCCTGCGTATCTCCGATCTTTCATCCACGTTTTCCCACTTTCCCCGCTTTTCCCTCTGCCTCAGTGGCCTCCAATCCGATCTCTTTTCCTCGGCTTTCCTTGGATCGACGGATCTCGCGCCCGAGGAGAACGAGCTGCGGTTAATGGCTGCCTCCGTACGCGTCGCGTCTCCAGCTTGCGATAATTACCGGTTGCTCGTTAGATAACGGTATATTATGTGGGATAATCGGCGGACAGAGTGGCCAGCGAACCGCTTCATTGATTGTACGAGAGGAATCGCGATATTAGGGAACGGCGAAGTAGGTCAGAAGGAGGCGCGGCTCCTTCTTGTTGCACGCATTCTTCTTGGACTTTCCAGACTCGCAATTCTTTTGCGCGTAGTGCTCCACATTCATCCCCCAGGTGTTTGGACTCTGGAATTTTTGTGCCTCGCGGGAATCTTTCAAGACACGCGGACCATGCTGTTAAGTATAATAGAAGAAAAATCCTGATACCCTAAAGAAGATAGAACTCGAAGCCTGTGTGAAGCTCGAAAAGAAAGTTCCCCGAGGGTAAGGTGCCGGGAGGTTGGCGATCGCTCCAGAATCGTGCACGACCGCCCCTGCGAGCGTAATCTTATCGTACCGAGAGCGATGCGGCGCGGCGTGGCGCGGCGAACGCGTTCTCTGCGGCTGCAGATCGCGAACCGCGGAGTCAACGAACGATAAAAAAAAAGCGCGTAGCCATACGCGCGACACAAAGAATAAACTCTGCGCGTACCGCCCGCCTCGCCCTCCCTTTTTCCGCGCCGATAGGCCGCCCCGTCTCTCTCTTTCGCTCGCGCCAGCGTCTCCTCGCTCCTTGGTCATCCGCGTTGCAGCTTCGCAGCCGTGTGTGGGCGCGTGAGTTCTCTCCTCCGCCACCACCACCACCTCCTCTCTTTCTCTCGTTTTCCCGCTCGCCGCTGCCTCCTTCTCCGCCCCCTCTCCCCCCCCCCCCATTTCTCCTTCTTTTTCTCCTCGACCGCTTGGGGTAGGTCATGGCGGAACCGCGCGCGAGCGAACGAAAAAGAAGAGGAAGAAAGAACCGTACGCCGCCGCGCGTACAGAAGGTAACGCCGCGCCGGCACACGACTTTGTAATGCGCCCGCCAACTCGCGCACTTTTCTCAAATTATTTATCGCCATTTATCGGACGTCATTGCTCCTCGCCGTTCCAGAAATTGTCACCAATTTTTCGCCAAGACTTTTCAGACGCTTCGCCTTTTTTCGTAAATTCGCTCGTAGGAGAGCGAGTTTCTCGTGCAAGTCTGTTTGGCGTCCCCCGCCGCGGTTTCCCACCAAAGATCGAACAATTCGATTAGGAGGATCTTAACAGCCGGCACGGGGCCGCCGCGTTATTGTTAGCGATCATGCGATCTGAAAATCATAGAAAATTACTGAAAAGCCAGGAAACTTCGGTCTGGTGCGCTCCGGTCGGGGCAGAAGGGATATGGTGGTTGCCCCTGGACTTGAGATGTCGTAATTTTGCCTTCGCCATAACGGCTACGCGGCACGGAAGTCCCACCCTCCCCCTTCGCTGCCTACGATCTTTCATCCTCCGGCTTCTCTCCTTCGACTCGAAACAGAAAGCTCTCTCCCCCCTTTTCCGTAATAGTAGAAGGGTTAGTGAAACAATGGCACACGCGCGAACACCGTTATTTAAATAATACGATGGAACCGCTGCGGGGTGGAAGGCAAAAAAGTTGCGCTCAAGGGGTCGCGATCGTGAGAAAGACGCGTCTAGCGTCAGCACCTTGTCCTTCGATTCTCTCGTCGTTCAGCTCCTACTGGCCACGTTCGACTGCAGTCGAGGCGCGTACGATTGGCGAAGCTTTAGCTCGAAGGGGCCATTTACTGACCAAAGATGGATCAAGTTTGTTAGAATTCGTAGGCGTTCCGTTCGATTATTTACGTGTTCTCGGTTGAAGGCTCGAGTATCGATCTCGAGGGCTGGAAGAGCCTTCTCCTTCGCTTCCCCCCTTTCGCTCGTCGTCTTCCTCTTTTCACCGCGCGGCGCAGTTCCGGTTCTGGCAGCTGTCGTCGATTCAAGATCGGGACTCTGCGGATCGGTCAAGGGTAGGCCCGTGGCTGTGTAACGTTACCGCTTCGGCGGCGAACCGGTTTAATGCGGGGTGAAACAGAGATCCAGAGGGAAAGAGTCGGCGCAAAAAATTCATTTGAATCGCCGGAGGGTCGGGCAGAGGTGTCGAAATAATTGGATTTTAATTTTCGAGCTCGCGAAAGAACAAAACGCCCTTCCCCGAATCGGCAACCATGAGAACCCCAGCCCGGCCGACGAGTGTTTATTCAACGTTGCAGCGCATTAATGTTTTCGAGACTTCTCGTCCGCCTTAGCGCCCTTTTGTTTTCCCACGACCGGCAACAACGTTTATTCAAAGTTCAAACACGCCCGAACGTTTGCCACCGACGTCGTTCGATCGGTTAGCAATTTTTCGGGCTACTATCCTGGAAATGATCGAACGCTTTCGCGGGACGATAAAGCGGAGGGTTCCAGAAGCGCGTCTAACATTTTGTCCCTCCCGATGGAGATTCGCGGTCGGAGCGGCACAAAGGAGGCGAACGTTTTAATTAAATCCCGGGAAAACGCGAAAACTTCGCCATCGCGCGGCGTTTTTGCGATTTTCCGAAAGTTTCGCCTCGCCACTCGCTTTCAAGGTGGCGATGGACGACGGGGGTGGAAACCACCGCCTCTTTTCCACCTTTCCATTCATCCCTCCTACTCGCGGCTGGCGGTAATAAAAGAAGTCGGAAAAACAAAAGACGGGCACGGCTACTTAGCGAAACAAATTGTTGCTTCGTACTCGGCAGCAGAATTTAAAAGTTTTCCACCGGCGGCTTCTCTTTTTACTCGTTCCCCTGTTCCTCCCCATTCCCCCGTCCCAGCTTTGCCACCACCGTCCCTGTCTCCGACGATGCTTCTCGTTGCTCCGAGTGGAACGATAGTTCCAACTCGATTCACGGCTCGTTAGCGGTGCTTCCTTTCCCTTCATTTCGGTTCTCGGCTCGTAAAAGGAAAACGCCATATACGCGGGGACGCGTGTACTATCGATCCATCCAGTGACGGACTGTCCCATTAAATCGGTTGCGTCGTGCGTGGAATACGCGCGTGCGGAACAATTAAACGCGGTATTGTGTCGCGAGCTGCCAAGATGTACCGTTCGGCGAGACGCGAGACGGTCGTCCACCGACGAGCCCGTCCGCGAAAATTCTCGGTTTCGCTGTTGGCGAGCGGTGTCGCGAATAGCGGAGAAGTAAGTAGAGGATCGGTATCTCGAACCGCCACGGCGGTCAATCCTGTGGACGATCGAGTGGCCGTCGTTGTTCGTGGAGCAGCCACGATGAGCTGCGATTAATTGTTGTCCAGCGATGTTGCATTAAGACTACACAGATCTTACAGAAGCACATACACGCACGTAGAGCATGCGGGCGGAGAGAAAAAAAAACAAACCAAAACGAAAGATGAAATGAAACCAACGAGAACGCTGACGGAAAAATGAGGTGCTGTCGAAACCAAAGGATCGTTACGAAAAAAAAAAATGAAAAAGAGAACGTGATCAGCGGGTCGTTGTTCTTGCATGAACGTGCGGAGAGGAATATAAATAATATAGGGTGAGAGATGCACGAGAGAGTGCCTACACGAATCGGGCGAAAGAAAAAGGTGATAAGTTACAGGATGCTGTTTGTGTGACGAGGAGAATACATAATAATAAGGGGATTTTGAACGGGCTGAGTGTTCAACTCACTCGTTGCAGGGTGGACCAGCATTCCTCGAGGGTGCGCTCGCTGATGTTGCCCATTCCTCCGCCTCCGCCTCCGCCTCCGCCGGCGCCTCCCGCACCTCCGAGTCCCGCCGCAGAGGCACGAGACTATCGGGCAAGACAGGAGGCTCGTGTTAGTTTACTTTTCGCTGCCCTTTATGCTAACCAGCATCGCTACGAAATCGCTATCTTGCCTAGCGATCTCGGGACACTAGCCTACGGTAGCTCGTGAAACTATTTCGCGTCGCGGAGCCCCGATGCTTCTTTAGAACACTCGCCTCCACCCACCCTTCTGACCCTCCGCCGAAGGAAAACCTCGTGGTCAGACAGGGTATCGGCGGACGCTATCAGGATTATTAGCGTGCGAGGTGACTATCAGAACTGGGATAGCCCGCGGAAGATTGCCAGAGGAGAATACGTAGATTCCATAACGACGATCGAGAAGAAAAGACAATACGGAGAGGCATTTTTAAAGCTCCTCTACCAATACTCCTCGGCGTAATTCCAGCTTCCAGAATCACTTGGGTACAGAAGCAAATGGTCCCCTCGCATGGAAACGATGTAGGAACGGTTCTCCTGTGCTGTTCGCGAATGAAAGAAAAGAAAAAAAAAGGGCGAAACGAAAAAGGTTCGGATTGCTATTAGCGGCGAGACCGAATCGGATCCGCGCGTGGATATATTTACTTAGTTTCCTCGTATCGAAGCTCGCGGACCGCGCGGCATCGCAGGAGCACGCCGCGATATTTTCTCGAGAACATCTTCTCGGCGTACCGTATGACGTATGCGTATAGTATTATCTGTGTTGCGCGGGTCAAGAACCCCGAGAGGCGACGTATCTGCATCTCGTCGCATCGGTGTGCGTGGGCCGCGTTTGCATTTGTGGCCCCGTGACTCTAATGTGTGCGTGCCTGCCAGGCTGCCTGGCCTGCCTGCCTGGCTGGCCTGCCTGCCTGCCTGCCTGCCTGCCTGCCTGCCTGCCTGACTGCCTGCCTGCCTGCCTGCCTGCCTGCCTGCCTGCCTGTCCGCCTGGCTGCTCGCTAGCTCGCTAGCTCACTCGTTCGCCGGCTAGCTCGTTCGCTCGCTAGCTAGCCAGCGCGCTCGCGCGATCGCGTCCATGCTCTCCTCCTTTCTCTATCCCTCGCTCTCACTCTCCCTCTCTCGCTCGTTCTGTCGCACGCCTGTGGCTTTGCGCGCGAGTGTGGGTGCGGGTGTGGGTGTAGGTGTGTGTACGCGCGTTGCGAAGTACGCGACGCGGTAAGTCAACGTATTCCAATGTGCGTGAACCATGGTCAGTGTATCTCGGTACAGTCGCAGATTCAAACAGTCAGCGAAATTGTCGACGATGTAGCTCGATTTATTGAAAGTCATCCAGTTAAGCCGACACGGAGGCTCTCGTCGTTCCCGAAGGGCTTCGACGAGCCTGCTTTTTTTTCTATCCAAAGATCGCCGAGATCCGTCGTTGGGGGTAGAGATGCATGTTGGTTTCCAGAGTCTAGGGAACGCGGAGTCTAATTCGGGGGTCGACGGTAATGAAATAGAAGATATCCATATTCGATGGAATGTCGCGGTTCTGATTGGGAGTATTGAGAGGCTTGTGTTGATGTCGAGGGTGAAACGAGCGAGCAGGGAGTATGCGTAATACAAGGTTCCGCGTGACGCTTATTTTTCTCCGCGCTGGCAGAAACTGTTTGAAAGTATTGTCCGGCGTCAGTCGGCCCAAGTGAATGACCCTATTTATCGGCGCATTATGCACTTTTATCGCGGTTGCCTCGTCCCAGTTATTTATCTGTTCTCTCCGGGGCTACGGGCGAGGCGTCTAACCGAGATCGAGAGAATAAATGCGAGAGGAAAAAAGGAAGCAGAAAGCGAATCGTATGCGGCGCGGTAGAATCGCGAACGGTGTGCTCACCTGCAGCTCGTTGACGAGTTTCTCCGTGAGGCTGGCGTCGTGGGAGTCCTGGCTGGTCGCGCCCGGACTCAGCATCGCGTTCTGGGAGTTTTGCTGCTGGTTCGTCGACATGTTCATCCCGGCGAGGCCGCCGTTCTGAGCGATGCTGCCCGCCATGCTCAACGCCTGTTGTTGCAGATTTTGAGTCAGGTTCTGGGTCTGCTGTTGCAGATTCTGCGAGAGATTCTGCGCCTGCTGTTGCAACGCCTGCTGGCTGAGGCTCTGGCCGAGGTTCTGGGTGAGATTTTGCGCCTGTTGCTGCAACGTCTGCGACAAGTTCTGCGCTTGACTCTGGATGTTCTGCTGGAGGTTCTGACTAGCCTGGCTAAGGTTCTGCGGTTGATTGAGCAGCTGTTGTTGCTGCTGCGGCGACAGGCTGGGCGTCAGACTCTGGGCGAGATTGTGCTGCAACGTTTGCCCCAGGTTCTGTTGCATGTTCTGAGTGAGGGCTTGGGTCAGGGCCTGTCCTAAGTTTTGGTTGAGCGCCTGAGCCGCCTGGACCGCCTGGACGGCCAGGGACGGGCTGGACGCCTGGGACATGGTCTGCTGTGCCTGAGCCAGGCTGTGGAGGCTCTGGGCCATGCTGGACGCGATGGCATTTTGGTGGTCCGCCTGGGGCGACGGGGTCGTCGGCGCCGGGGGAGATTGATGCTGTACTCCTTGAGGCGTTTGTTGGCCCATGGACATGGCGTGCTGTTGTTGCTGCTGCATTTGCTGCTGCGGGCTACTGCTCTGACCTAGTGCCGTGTTAGCGGTCTGTTGCACCTGCGAGACGGCTGTTTGCTGCTGCTGCTGCTGCTGCTGCTGCTGTTGTTGTTGTTGTTGTTGTTGTTGTTGTTGTTGTTGTTGTTGTTGTTGTTGTTGTTGTTGTTGCTGCTGCCCGAGCGGACTGTGGATCTGCTGCACTTGCTGCTGTTGGGTCGAGTTGGAGATAGGGCTGTGCTGTATCCCCGGCGAGTGCTGAGGTGGCACTCGTTGCGGTTGTTGCCAGTAATCGGACATCTTGAAGACATGTTGACGCAGCGCGTGAAGGTTGGCGGCCGCCGCGGTGACGGCCGAGGCCTGCACCTCCATGGGTTCCGGCTCGTTGTCGAGGTCCGGTTCCGGAGAGCTGCAGGGATCTTCGTCCTCCTCCTCGTCCTCCCTCTCGGTGATGTCCTCGTCGTCTTCGTCGTGGATCCTGACGGTTCTGTCCGCCTCTGGCCCGACCGTTCCTCCTCCAGCAACACCAGCAACACCACCGCCACTTCCACCGCCGCCACTTCCGCCGCTTCCGCCGCTTCCGCCGCCACCTCCGCCGGCTCCACCGCCACCTCCTCCACCTCCTATCCCACCCCCCGAATCGCCAGAGTGGAGATGATTCCCGGGATGATGCTGATGATGATGATGCTGTTGAAGGTGATGGTGTGGACGGGACTCTGGACTTTGTGCCTGTTGCTGCGGTTGCTGCTGCTGATGATGATGCTGTTGCTGGTTGTGGTCCAAGCCAAAGTCCGGTTGGGCTTGCGTCTGGGCACGTAGGTCCAGGGCCGCCGTCGCGTCCGAAATTTTGAGGCCTTCGCGAGAAGCCCGGGCTACCCCCTTCCGGCGCAGCTTGCCCGCTTTTTCGCACCCCTTCCGGTAAGCAGCTCGACGGCCGGCACACTTCCGCGCTCGCCGCCGTTCCTTCCTATCTTCCTACCCGCTCTATCGCTCTGTCCTTAGCCCAGGATCGTCCAAAGGACAACGATCCTCGCTCGACGTGGGCGGCGGGCAACGTCAGTTACTCGCCACCTGCTTCGACTTCCCGGGCCTGCTGCTGCTTCTGCCTCCCGCTACTTGGCTCATGAAACTCTTTCTCTCGATACACCTTCTCTGTTGTCCTATTACCCCTTCGCCTCTTCGTCCCCTGCCCGAGATAACTGTTCGATCGGCGGTCGAGCTTCTGCTCGGCCTCTTCTGCTCGATCTAAGCAGAAGTCTGGTTCGATGTTGGAAACGTGTCTCCCGTAGCGCGATCACCGATCGATCTTGGATTCTGTCATTGATCGTTCGCGTGCGTCTCCGCGGTTCGGCGTTTCTCCTCTTCTACTTCTTCAGATCCTCCTTCCCCTGGTCTGCATTTGCTTCGATGCGTCTGAGTTCTCGTCGAGATTACGTGTACCTGAAGGTGTACGTGTGTACGTTCGTGTATGTGTGGGTGTGTGAGTGTGTGTGCTTGTTAAAGATGCGCGCGCGCGCGCGGTAACGGACGTCCTCCGACACTGTGGAGAACACCCTATTTCTTTGTTCTATCTAACTTAAAGTCTATCATACACTTAAGTTCTGGTTAAAATTCAGGATTGCCCAGCCCGGACGGTGTGAACGAGAAGGACAGTCCGTTGCAGACGCGAATCTTCTCTCTGGACGAAGTAGAAGCGTCGTGGGCTCGTTTGCGCTCTGCCGGGTGAGAAATCGCACTCCTGGATGATACTGCTCGTCCCGTTTTGCCCTGAGTAGTTCGTAAGCCCCGTTATGTCGATGTGGTGCGTGTGGGTGCGTGTGAGTGCGAACGTTCAAGCCCTTGGTTCGTTGGAAGCGTAAAAAGAAGGGACTCGCCCGTCCACCGTGTGAATACGTGGTGTGTGTGTGATTTCTTCGTACCGGGACGGCAGTTCTTCTCCTCTGTCGCGAGATTTCGGTGTCACTCGGTCCGCACAGTGCAGTGTGTCGAGGTTGCTGCCGCTACTGCTTCCGCCGCTGCTTCCTCTTCCGTCACGACTCTTCTTCGTCCTGTTACTCGCGTCCGTTCACGACTCCTCCTCGAAATGCGACTCTAGGGTTTTTAACTCTTTAAAAGGAATTCTATTCGATTATCGATTAACCGCTCGTCGTTACCGATAAATCGTCGATGGTAGTTGTGGTTGCTTCTTATTATCGTTTAGGTTTAATAATATTGCACTTAGGTACACTCGTTTTTTGAACACACTGAAATATATATGTATGCGGCGCGAGGTTCTCTCTAGCGAGCTTCTTCTTCCGATTCTTCTGCCTCTTGCTCTCCCTTCCTCTTCCTTCGCTCTTCTTCTTTTTACCTTCACTTCCACCTTTCCTATCCACCAGTTTTCCACTAGCTTCCTCTCGTCCAGATTTCTCTTCTTCTTCCTCGTCTTCTTCTCTTCCTCACTCTCACCCTCGCGTTCTCGCGCTCAAAACTTCCTCTCTCTTCGCTACTTGAAATCACTCTCGTCGCAACCCCGCTTCTACGCGTCTCGCTTTCGCTCTTCTTTTGCTCTTGTGTTCCTCCGCTTCTTCTGCTTCGCTCGTCTTATTCTGCTTCTTCCGCTTTGTCCAGTCTTCCTCTCCTGCGCGGGAATCTCTTGCTGCAATGCGTCTCCCGCTCGAAGCTGCAATTCAGAAAGAAAACGCTATTTTTATGCCGATCCTACGTTATCCCTTCGCCGCGTATCGCGCTCGTGCAGCCACTAATCCTCGCGCGAGATTTCTCGTTAGAACGCGGCCGAGGCATGCAACTAGGCTATCGTTTAGAAGGCCGAAGGGTGGTTATACGATTTCGACAACCTCGCACTGAACGCGACTTATGCTACTCGACGACTTCGTGCCACGCTTTGCCACTCACTGGAACAACTCAAACTGTCTTCGATCCTTCGTTTCAATCCCTAAAGACACAAGCATCGACCTCGATATGCTTCGATTCGCGGCAAACGGACATCGAGGGCGAGGACCGGGACGTGAGAAAGGAAAGAGGAACACACGTTACTATCAATTGCACTTGAACGAATCTCGTCGATCAAAGGACGAACAAATCGTATTCTTCACTTATCAACCCCTGTATTTGCCTTCACGGTTCCTGCAGTTTCACGACAACTGATTATTCTGAAAGGGTTGCTTTCTGTTGACACGTGAGCCGCGAAACACTTTGCCGTCGCGTCAGCTTCGGTCACCGAGCTACGCGAATCGTTGGCGAAAATGACGGAAGTTTGACAGGGAGGACGAGGAGAATCGCATAGTTTTTCTCGTTTGACGGATGCTGAATGGAGAGAGAACGCGATCGAGATTGAAAAATTATAAGCCAACCCCTGAAATTATCATTCGATACTCTGATATTTCATGCGATATCGCGCTTTCCACGGCTCGACACACGTTTTCCTATGCAGACGTAATCCCGAAGCACTGTATTTTTTGCGGTTTAAACGATTCCCGCGGACTATTAGAGATCCGGTAAATATTTAGTACGCGAGCTCCTCTCTTATTTAACCGGATTACCGTTCGATGAAAACGAGCTGCACGCGATTCGACGAGGGGTATGAGAAATTCCTTGCCACGATTCTGCTCCAACAACGCTTCGAAACTCTTCCTCCAACGAACACGCGATTTCACATAGCGAGAAAAATCCTTCGAACACAACGACGGCTGGCAAATTCAAGGGGACTCGTGTAAATCGAGATACGTCGCACTGCAATCGTAGGTCCGTCGTCACCTTGCAAACGATCATCCCCATCGTTCGCGACATCGACACGCTCAGTCGTCGCTGACTGATCTCCCGTGACCGCGATCTTTGCCGACCCCTCAGTCGAATTTTCCATGGATCCTCGAACGAGTGGCAGAGCAGCCCCTCGCCCCAGTAATTCCTCGGTGCGAGTTTTTCCGCTCGTCGTGCCGTATCGTATCGAGGCACTCCATTTCCAGCTTGTTGGCGGGATTAAGAACGGACCGAGCTGTCGGCGATCACGACGAAACACTGCTGACGACGGTGACGTGTACCGGGCATGTCAGGGTAGTGAGTTTGGAGGGGGTGGATCAGCAATGGTTGGCCGAAAGAGGGGAAAAGTGACCAAAATCACCGGTGGAAAAAAGAAACAATCGCCGGGGTGTCCCGCGGCCACGCTCTCCGTCCTCGCGAAGGCAAGGGTGGTTGTCACAATTTTCTCTAAGTCCCACGACAATTCGGAGCACTGCGAGGGGTACTAAATCGCGGAATGGACGGAAAAGTCCAAGATCTCCTTACGTTCCGATCGGATCGAAGGGTCTCTCGTGTCGACAGAGAGAGAAACGTTGGATCGGTAGCAGTGTTAATATGCAGTAGATGAAGAAAGCGATGATCGCGTGTGAACGCACTTGGTCGACTTCTGTTCGAGCAGTGGAATGTGCAGAGAGTGTCCGTCAGTGGCAAGACGATGCGTTGCTCCAAGTATCCCGGTGGAGTCGCGAAGACGAAGGAGCACGACGACAACGACAACGATAACGACTCACGGCGACGGCGATGGAAACGGCAACGATAACGGCCACGACAACGGCAACGGCAACGGCAACGCCAACGGCAACGGCAACGGCAACGGCAATGGCAACGGCAACGACAACAACGGCAACGACTACGATAATGACAGCGACGCGTGTACGATATATCGAGGAAAAAGCTCTCTCCTCTTCCGCGTTCTCGAGTCCTTGACGGAGGAGGAACCGAAACTGACTCGGGTCTGCGGCTCGCGAGAAACGCTAAGTCCTTCTCCGTCGGCGGGGGCCGGTGGTGGCGCGCTTCTCAGACCGCGTGCGTCTGACTAAAAGCCACCCCCTCGTGCCTTAAAGAACGCGTGTTCGGGTAGGGGCGTTGTCTTAGGTGGTGCGCGGTCGCGAAATTTCTGGCTGCCTCCGGCTCCCTTTGCCAGCTCGGTTTTCCGCCTAAGAGGCTCGCGAGCCGGGGTCCGAAGGACCTGGGCCCCGGCCCAGGTCACCCTCGACCGACGTCCGACCCTTGCCAGGTCCTCCCACGACCAAAATCTACCTCCGAGAGGACGAAAAACTGAGCCTTCCCTAGGACAGCAGTTTTCAAGCCACCCCTCTTTTCCTTTGCCCCCACCAGAAAGCCTTGGTCGAGGCGCGCGCTCTGTCTCCCCCTTTTCCTCAACACTCGGCCACCCCTCGCGCCCTCCCGCTCCTTTTGCCGTCGAGCTACTCTCCTGAGTGCTCGGTGGGTGGGGGACTCTCCGCCGCCGACTCCGCCGACGTCTCCGACGGGGGTAGCCCTCCTAAGGGGTGAGAAAGAGAGTGGGGCGTTTTCTCTTTCTCCCTTTCCCGCTTTTTCTCCTTCTCGTCCCTTCTCCGCGGCTGTCTCGGTTTCCCTCGATTCGTTTTCCCCCAACCTCCCCTTCTCCCGCTAGCTTGCCACCCCCCTACCTCCGACCACCCTCTACCCTCTACCCTCTCTGTAGCTTCCCTCTCGAGAAAACCGTCCGGAAAGGCAGGGTGCAAGAACTCGGATCATCCTTGTGTATATGTACCTGGACCGCCGATGCCACCCTGGCACCCTCCGCCTCGGACCCGGCTCGCTTTAACGCGAACATAAACACGCGCGCGGACTTATCCTCGCTTCGTTCTTACAAGATTGCCCTTGAAAATTCCGCCCGAACTTGGAGAGCTCGAAGACGCGGCGAGGCGCGCGATACGTCACGCTCACTCGACCAAGTTCGCGGCGTCTCTTCTCTCGTCCCGTCTCTCGATTCCGAGTTTCACGTCGGGTCTAGCTTGCACGGAACACGGCGTGCGTACGTCACGAACCGACGAATTCGACTGACCGAAAAATTGCTGTCGGCCTCCACTGTAAAGGGGGTGGTGTGTAGCGGTAGTCTGAGGTACGAATAAAAAGAAGGGGACCGTCGTATAAAAATGGCCTCCTCCCTTATGCTCCGTATGGCCGCACACGCGTGACTAACTAGCACGAGGGGGAGTGGGACGCGCTTTCTTTTTTATCCCTTCCCACTAGTCCGACCCTTCGAATCTAACTTTTTTCACCCACCACGATATTCTACGCTCAACCGTGTCCGTAATTATCTACTCTAGCAAACTCGAGATTTCAGTGGCTCCCGCGAAAGGTGCTAGATCGCGATCGAAAGATAGATCGTCGACCTCGACGGGGACGTCGACTTTGCAGCGGAGGCGCCGATGTTCATTTCATAGCCGAGGGTGGTCGATGGTCATCCTGCTCGTCTTACGCAACCCTCCTCGTCAAATAGACGGCCCCTTCTCTTCTTTTCACCCCTCCTCGCCGCGGTCGTCTAACGTGTTTACCCCTCCATCGGCTAAGCTTTCCATCCCTCCCCGAACGCTTCCAACGTCTTTCTCCTCTGCTCGTTCTTCCCTGTCGTCCCTCTCCTTCCATCTAGCTAGCTGTCACTTACTCCCGCGCGCCAACTACCCTCCACCCCCGGGGGTGAGCCTCTTCTCTCCTTTCCTCCGCTCGCTTTCGCTCCCACCATCGCGCCACGACCCCCACGCGTCGCATTTTTACGCTGGCCTCGTCCTTTTTTCCACGTGTAGGCCACGTGGAAGTGTTAGTCCGGAGGGCGGAGAAGAGCACCACTTTTTTTTCCCTCCAACCCCCACCGCGACCGAGCGCGTCGTGTCGCCACGCCACGCCACGCCGCGTACACAGCATCCACCCTCCGCGACTACCTGTCACGAGACCAGCGTCTCTCCACGCTTCAGGTGGACGAATACCAGCAAGAAAGCGGCCCTCTGCCCTGCCCTTCGTTCCTTTTGCTGCCTTTACGCGACACGCGCTCGTCCCGACGACAAGTCACCCGTGAAAAGGCCCGTCGCGTCGCGGCCTTTCGTCTCTCTCTCTCTCTCTCTTACTCGCATTCTGCTTGCCCCTGGGGCGAGCCCTTTCCCCGCGCGACGACCGTGATCGCTTTGAAAATCCATGCAGAATTTTGCCGCGCGACCCATGGCGGGGAGATAGACGGTGTTCGATAGAGGTTCGACACGGGCGGGCCGCTGATCTATCTGTCGGCGAATCTGACAGATGTCCGTAACCGTGCGAGCATTTTTCGGCATGCACGCATCTGCATAAACACGCGAAACGGCGGCGCGGGGGAGTGGACGGGACGAAGGGCCCCTGTACCACGATCGCGATCGAACTTCCGGCCGCGACAGCCTGTTACCGAGGTAGGAATTTGCGGAGGAGAAAGTACGCGCTTCCTTCGTTCCCATGTTGTGCCGCGCCGCGCCGCGCCGCTTGCCTCGTGATTTCTCTCCCCTCGTGCCTCCCCGGCCAACTACAAAGTGTATTCCATTCTTATCCGCCGAATAATGCCACGGATTGTGCGTCAGAGCCGGCACGCGGAAAGGCTTCCCAATTTCCATTGGCCAGCTTTCCTATTCGATGGTTCCTCGTTTGCGAGTCGATCGGACCTATCTACGATCAAACAACCGGGTATCCACGCCGATTACCCGGGGTTATTTTTTCAAGTAGGCCGCAACTTTTACCGCGGGGGAAAATACGCACGAATTTATGGACTGGGGCGATAAGTGGGGGGGAGGACGCATTGGGCAATCGAGGCTCGTTTTAAATTACAAATGAAGCGGCAGGGTGAAAACAGGTGAGAGTCGAGTCGCTCCTTGACGAAGGGTGGGTGGATCGCGAGCTGTATACGCACATATGCACCGGCCAGCGAGCGTACGGAACCGTCCGGCCAACGACCAATTGCACCTACGTACGTGCACACGTTCATGTAGCATTTTAGATCCCAATCCCGATCCCGATTCCCCCGATCCCGATCGGCAGCTGGAACCTCGACGAACCAACCGACAAGGGAAGGATACTCGAGTCGAGTCAGGTCGAGCCAGGGCCAAGCCAAACCAAGCCAAGTCGAGCCAAGCCGAGTCGGTGCATACGACGTGCACGTGCACTTGCATCCCCCCCCTCTCTCTCTCTCTCTCTCTCTCTCTCTCTCTCTGTCACTCCCTCTCCTTCTGCCTCTGCACGGCACTCTTTCTCTCTGTGAATCGACTCGATCGACTACCCTGATAGAACGCACCGCTCTGCGTAGGAAGACATTTGTCTTCTGGCCCTGATCTTGCCTTCTTTCTTTCGATTGTCCGCCTTCTCAGCCGAAACGAGACCCTCGACCCACTCCGTCCTTCTCTCCCCCTTTTCAACCGTCTCCGATTCAAGCGTTTTCTCGATACTCTTTGGACAGTCGACGAGATCGCGCCACCGCTTCCTGCTGTGGGTATAGAATTTTCTGGCACTCGATGGCCCCGCCATTTCTTCGCTCCCGGTGTCTCCTTTTTGTAATAATACCCCTCAGAGATCTCCGTCTTCTTTCGAGGCAGAAGAGCGATGGCCTTTGCCTCGTTTCATATCTCTGATTATGCTTCGAGTTTCGTGTGAGAAATGATAAAGTTTGAAAAGCCCGTGCCGAGGTCTCGTTTGCTGTTCGTGTGAAGTCGCCTCGTCGATTCATCCCCTCGCGAGAAAACCACCCCGTGGAGAGGTGACGCCTGGTGGCGAGCCACGGAACAAGGGTTGAACGAGTGCAGAAAATGGTGACTCGTTCCTTAGGTTTCTGTCCGTGCTAAGGTTTGCGGGGAATATCGATCGGTCGGCAGCGGAATGATCCTCTCCTGCTCAACGACCAGGGAGCACGAAACGCGCAGCGAGATGCCCAAGAGGCACGATCTATTCTCTTTGTAGTTTTTTAAAAAAAAAACTCACACGTCTACCTACTCCTGAAAGCCGATGGGGCAGCGAACTTCCGCGAAGCCAGGCCGCGAGTATTCGCGTCAAGTAGTGTTTCCTCGATTACGGACCGGAACGACGAATCAGAGGGACAAACGTCACACGAACTATCGAAACTGCAATCCGGATTAAGAATTCTAACGGTAGGAGTGCTCGGCAGTAGGATGAAATGAGCGACGCGTCCGGCGCATTACGCAATGAAAGAAACAAATGAAGCTTAATAGAAAAACTGCCCGCGCTAGAAAAACCGTTCCATCGTGCGCTTAGTACAGCTGCGGCAGAAAGTGCACGCACACTCGCCTTTCTACCCTTCCACCAACCATTACCCCCTGGAAAATTTCCGAAAAATAATGGAACGTCGTACGAATTGCAGTGGAGCCTAAATGCAATAGGATGGAGCGAGAGTCGAATGTGTCAGAAGAAGTCCGCTGCCCCAAAATCTGTATAGACACGAACGCGACATGTCGAATTTGTCGAAGCTGTGTACACGAGCCGGCTGTTGACAACGATCAACAAAATCCGCGCGTGCGATGCACTGAACGTCCTATTCGGCAAACATCGCTCGGTCGACAAACTCCGGGGTCCAGCTACGAATTTAATCAAAAATTTCGACGACGATTATCGGTGTGCAGGCTTCACGGATTGGAGGGAAAAAGGGCCGTGGAGGTTCGAAAGGGAAGCATTCCCGATTAATGGATTCTGACAGAAAATCGGGCGTCCGGTGTGCGGGTGGCCCCGGTGTCGTAGATATCGGAGATCAAAGTGTGTCGGCGTGGCGCGGGCAGTCCGCGCGACGAGGCCGTGGAACGTTTCGTCGCTCGCACTTTTCCCGACTGTACCACCACCGTCGTCGTCGTCTCTGTGGCTATGTCAATAGGAGCCAATCTAAGTACATATGCACACACAGATGCAACGCGACGCGACGCGCGGTGCACGCTGCGGAGACCGTGATGCAATCGTGCCTCGTGCCTCGTGCAGTTTCGACATTCTCTTTGCCCCGCGCGATGCACAAAGTGCGGCAACGAGTGCCGCGGCAGAAAATTTTCTCGATTGATGCGCTTCGATTCGGCGATCGGCACTCTGCCCGTTCCGTCTTTCTCCTCTTCCTTCTCCGCCTCCCTTTCTCTGTCTGGCAGATCGAGCGATCTCATGATCTCATGGGATCTCGCTGGACGCTGGCGTTAAGCGCAGAGAGAGGGGAGAGGTGAGACGGAAGATTTCGCCGCGGTGCTCGAGTGGCATTTTTTCGCGACTCGCGACGAACGCGGTGATAAGATAAGGGAATCCCGTATCCAGGATCAAGGTGACCAAGATAACGCTATAGATTGAACCGTGTCACGAATCAGTCGGCTGACTGTCGCTGTTCTAGATTCTAGATTCTAGATTCTAGATTCTAGATAGGAGCAAGTAGAAGTGGCAGGCTTGGAGCGGGCACGGGTTTCGCGAAGAAACGGCATGGGAGGATCGTGGTTGAACCACCGGCACCGCCGCCGCCACCGGTCAACGACATCGTCGATGATTCGAGCGGCATGGCGATTACTTTGGTCGCAGCCAGCGAGTCCAGGTTCCGATTGCCGATATTCCGCGAGGGTGGAATAAAAGAGGGGTGGCGGCGGGGCCGTTAATCGCGTCGAATGCGAACGGTCTGGACGGAAATAGCCGGCCCGGCCTGGCGAGCGATCGTCGAAAGTTGGGCGGTTTTTTGGGGGTCGAAATGCAGCCCGCCGGCAGGGTAGGGGGAATTTTCCGTGGAAATCATCGACGTGTCCCGGGTCATCGACGAGCTCGAACCCGGAACAGGGAACAGACACGCGTGCAAACGCGTGTGCACGTACTAGTAGCTGTAGGAAGGTGGTAGGTGGTAGGCCGGTGTCTCTCGTATATATATCGGGGTGGTGGTTCCCGCATAGAACGCCGTGCGACGGCCTCCCATTGGCCGGTCCGAGGGTGGCTCGCTGCAGTCATCGATTCAGGCAGTCATTGGCTGACTCGGCCCCGGCCGCCATTTTGAATGACTCCGGGATCAATACGCGGGGTGTGGAAAAAAAATGCATGCAGGCCCGCCACCCTCCCCCTCTCCCTCTCGCTCACGCTCACGCTCACGCTCTCTCCCTTTCCCTCACGTCAGCTTTCCTCTCGCTCACCCTAGCTCATGCTACCACCGACACCGAGTTGCATCGCCTCCTCTTTCCACCGAGGGGCACCCTAACGCCTTTCCGCTCCTGTCCACCACCCCCTGCTGGCATTCCCGGCGCAACGACGCCGACCATCGACGAACCCAGCCAAATGGGATGATAGACTCTCTAGCTCGCTCTCTCGCGCCCACGTTCCTACACGTAAACCATGCAGTTCAACCCCTCGTTTGAAAATCATCGAAAAAATGCCGGACGAAGGCGCGCTGTTGCCGGTATCCCGCGCAACCATCCGCCCACCCTCTCGCCCCCTCGTCATTCTCGCTCGTACGTAACGCTCGCGTGTTGCGCGTCGCTACGTTGCATGCGGCGGCCAGTTTTCAAGCCAGTCCTTCGCTTGCGAAATAGGAAATTTCAAATCGAATCCCTGCACACCCTCCCATCCTCCTACCCCACCTACACTCCTGCTCTCGCTCTGGTCGCGCGTCTCACCCCCCTGATCATCGGCTTGGCTCCCGGGTCTGGCAGTGGTGCGTCATCGTTGCACGGAAAATAAAATGATTTCGAGCGGCCTGCTCGCTTGGCAATTTTTCTCCCCCGCCCCCGCGCCCCATGTGTCGCAGATTTCCCTCACCCCGTTCGTTTCGACGCGCCCCGTTTGCGACGATAAATTCTAGCCGACTGAAATTCGCTGATCCTGTGCTTCAACGATCGCGATTTCGAGACCCACCCCCGCCCTTATATACGTGTTTTTTCGCGTTCGGTTTGCAACCATTTCACCGCCATTTCCCCTGAATAATCAGCTTTTTTTAACAGCCCGTTCATCGAAACCGATACCGACTCACTGGCGGACTTAGGAAATTCTCGTTACGTGCCATTTTATGTAGTTTTGTGTTTCGCGACTTGCCGGCTTGCAACAGGCGGCTTCTCGAGCGCTGTTGGAGCCTTTCGAGGCTCGCAAATGTGCGGTATGGGCGGATTTTTGGCCCGATACTTGGCCAATTAGCGAGTGCAATTTGGAGTTGACTAGCGATTGCGCTTTGTTTACCGATCGGGGGTCCACGCAGCGTACGCAACGTGTCGTCGCCAGCTAGGTAGCCATCAGAACGTCGCGTACCGCTTAATAATCTGCGAATTATAATGATAATGCGCCTAATGGCAATAGTACGGGGCGACGGTAGTGATTACGGCATAGTTGCTATGATTACGGACACTCTCGCGTTTAACCGATTTACTGTAATAAGTGTTGCAGCCGCGGCGAGCGCGCGGTGCTGTACGCACGAAAGTGTACAATTACGAGAGGCAACTTTTGCAGGAGTCGCTGCCGGGTGTGCCATTCCGTAAAGGGATCTGTCATTATTGAGACGAGTTAAGACTGCTCGCGAGCGAAGACCGCGTTCGTGTGATTTAGATGGCCCCGACCGACGCGACGCCGCGAAGAGATCGCGGACGATCGAGATCAGTGCGAGGCGTTTTTCCCGAGCGGAAAAATAACGGAGTTTCGGTAGCTGTATTTAATATAGTAGAAAGAGAGCATGCAGCATGCCATGCGAACGTTTGTTGCGGCTTGTTGGTTGAGGTACTTACGTTTGGAACCGAACTAATTGAAACAAGGACATAAGGCTTCTCTTAGTAGCAACGACTTTTAGATCACATTTTTAGTTATTAAGAATTTTATCGCTTTTCTTCATGTTTCGCGTTTAAAATTTACGTTTAAAATCTAAAGTTTCTCAAAACTTGTTAAAAATATACTTTAGTCATATCTTTACAATTTACTTTGTTAGGCGTCTAAAGTGTTTTTTTGTATTTTTTTTCCTTAATTTATTCTTTTTCCCCCCCTGTGTCTCCTGCTTGTTCCTTCGACAGTGTAGGTATACTCTTCTTCTCCTTAAGGCAATGCTTTTTTTTCTTTAAATTTCGTTTCTTCTCTTTTTTTGTGCTTTTTTGTATATTTTTTTCTCTTGGTTTCCTATATCTTTTTCCCTCTTCTTTCTTTTCCTTTTCTTCAGTTTCTTCGTCGTCTTTTTCTTACTTGTCGTAATTTCGAAATGAGGATCGCTCGAAAGAAAGCTTGTGTTCTATTTAAGTAATCGAGTCCGGTTTCGGCAGAAACTTAAGAGGAGTTGTTCAGACTTTGTGTTTCACAGACAGAAATCGGTGCTGGTTTCGGAAACGGCGAAATTAATTTTTCAATGAAATAACTATGACAACACATAACAACACAGTGCGACGCGTCTGAAACAGAAAGAATTCCCGGGTGGGGGGGGCTCGTCAAGGACCTGCGTCTTATCCGCTGACCGAGATCGATTCGATCCGACGATCTACGAGAATCGACGCGGTTCGCGATATCCGATCGAAGGACCGAGGTGGATCGATAAAGAATTCTGGGGCAAAGCTACAAGTCTCGATTAATCTGATTTCTTAAGAAATATAGGAAATATCACGCGAGAAATAAGGGTGGAAGTTTGAAAAAAAAAAGCGCGACTCATCATCGGTGGTCGAAGACCGTGGCGTCCGGTATCGAACGAGAGGTCTCACCCCCCTACGAGGGAGGTAGGGAGGGTGGGTGGGGGGGGGGGTAAGTAGTCGGGCGTAAGGGGTTCGAATTTCCCGCGGGACGAAAGGAAAAAGCTCTGTTATAAGAAGAGGCCCACGTGACTCGAGGAACGAATGAGCGTCTTTGCCACCCCCGCCGCGGCCACCCCTTTGCCACCCCCTCCAGCTCCTCGTTCCCCTTCTAGGGAGGCGCGCGGCGTCGCTCCTTGCGCGTCGTGGTAAGACGCGTCGGGACGCTGCTTCCGTCCTCCTCTCCCTTGCGTCGGTTCTCGCTCGTAGCCTCTTTCTCTTGCTCTCTCCTCGTGCTTTCCCGGACTTTTCTCCCCCACGTGCTCCTCGCGACTCGCCAGTGTCTGCTGGCACGTCGCGGGACGGTGATCTTGGGTAGAAAGCACAGAGGTCTCCTTGAGCTTGCTCTTGCTCTTTCTCTCCCTCCTTTTCCTTCTCCCTCTCCCACTCCCTCGCCCTCTCGTTCTCTCTCTCTCGCTCTTTCCCTTGGGGGCCTTCACCTGATCACGCGCCCTCGACCCCGTTCGCGAACGCGACGATCTCACCACCGGACGTGCCACGATCAATCGGCCCGCGCGCGCTCCTCGGTCCTCCTTTCTTTTTTTTCCCATAGACTTGGAACGCGCGGCTCGACGTGCCCCCGCGATCCTCCCGAAGACTCGGTCGAGCGGCCGCCTGCGTCCTCGGCCTCGGCCCTCGGTCTACGAGCACCTCGCGCGCACCCGACACCGATTTTCCCGGCGATCGCGATACGGAAACCGGGCGTTTTAGGAAATTTTCGGTAACCTTTGATAGAGGCATTGCGAGCATCCCCGTGTCTGAGTAGCAACTGCGCCGTGGCCCTGTGCCGGGCACCCCCACCTCACCTCCTCGCCGACTCTATCGCACCAACGAGCCAGCAACCCTCTCTCGGACGCGCGCCCCTCGCCCTCCCCAGCACACCCGCGGCCCTCCTAGCCTCTCTCTCGGCCCGTGGCAGCCCTCTCTGCCGGACCTTGTCCCGCTTCAACACCACCCAAACCACCCCCTCGGCCACCCTCGCAGCCAGCGCTGCTGCCCCATGCGCTGAAGCGGCTTTCTCTGCGCTCTCCTGCGTTTGCGTTTGCGTTTTGCGCTGCGCAAACCCGACACCCCGCCAGGTGGACGGCGCGGCGCGGCGACCACTCGACGCCTACGCCGATCATCTCGTACGCTCTGTCCCCCGATTCTATCCGTGTATCGTCGTTTCGGGACAATCGGTCTCCTGGATACGCTTCATTTCCCACGACGGAGCAGTTTTCAGGACGCTGTCTAAAAGTTAGTCGAAGGATCGAGGGTGTCCTGTCCTTTCGACTTGCCACCATTGGGTGGACACCAACCCCCTCCGCCGTCGTTTGCTCTTTCGAGCCTTATCCGCGCGCCACGGCTGCGTTCGTTTTATCGATTGTTTCGATTGGTACGCCGGCGATTCGGCTCGCACGTTTTACGACCAGTCGTAATTCGGCCCGGGCTTCTGCGAGGAGGCCTGGGCCTTGGTCGCAGCGAACGCGCCACCGTCTATGTATCCTTTCGGGCTTACAAGCTGTGGCTATGTTTTACCGGGTGTCCTTCGCGGAGGAACGGTAGTTTTTATGGTCAATCGAGAAGACACGGAGCTGGTCTCGAGTAAAGCTGGGATGAAGAGAGAGCTTGAAAAGGGGTCATGAGAGGACCAAGCTCGACAGAATGCCACTGCTGACCCGCCCCCTGTTTAAACTACCCACGGTATCGGCTTCTTCCCGCCATTGGCCGCCCCTGCGAGAGAGGTCGTCAAAGAAAGTCTCATTTTTCCCGAATTACGCGATAGTTTTCCAGGCATCGACTTGCCGGCTGTTTACGATGCTTCATTTCCACGACAGAGCGGTTTGTAAACGATGAGGGGTGGCCTCTCTATCACACCCAATAACGATTCGGAGGCGTTATCGCGGCTTTACATCCCTTTGGCCCCGGCGTGACAGTAAGGTTAGCACGCCGTTGTTGCGTACACGCCAGAATGGACTGCACGTTCACCATCACATGTATTTCGAATACCGGCGTCGACCGCAGCTTGCCTCGTCCTCGCTTTATGAGCGACAGATCGTCTCCGCGAAACATACTCGACGATCTTTCGCGCTAAATTTCCGTGCTTCTTTCTATAATTCGGTTCACAGAAAAACTGAGGGACTTGAGAATATGAAAATTCTGAAAGCTTTGAAGGTTGTATTTAAAGCCACTGCGAGTACAGTTACGCTTCCAAGCAGTGGACTCGTGTGAACTTTACTGTCTCGTCGCAGAATCTGCCAGTAATTTTTCTGAATTCCACCCTCCACGTTGGTGTTATGAAAGCCTTGGCTGGTTCGTCGTGGCGAATAGCGATTGGGGGGTGTCAGCGCGACGCTACGTGCCACGCCACCATCCCAACGATAAGGTTAACATAACATCGTTGCGTACGCGACGTAACAGAGTACGTACACCGTCGTATTTCGAATCCTAGCGGTGACCGCAACTCGCTCCATCGCGTTTCCACGGGGGTTGATCGACAACCCCCAGAACGGCGTGCCTCGCCTCTGGAAATTCTCGGGCGGCATTCCCTAGCGCGAGCCTTTCATCGATAGACCAGATCTTATTACGGCTGTTGCCCCACGCTGCATACCTGCAAATCGTTGTGCAACTGCATCCTCCCATGTTTCCCTCGGCAATCGTGGCCCAGAATTTTTGCGAAACTCTTCTTCCGTGGAAAGTAACGCGACTTTTTCATCCACTCAAAGGAACTTGTCGCATCTCGCCCCCTTTTTTTGCGCCGCGCAGAGACAAGGGCGAGGTCTCTACGGAGAGGAAAACTCGGGGAGGGTTGGCCACCGATAGAAAAGAGGGACTCGAGCGACGACCCTTGAAGCGTCCTCTTCCCAGCGCCGATGGCGGTTCCTCGTAATTGTATCGATTGTCTTAGAACGACACTGTCCCCGACCGTTGAGCGTCTCCCAAAAGGTGAATGCCGCTTCCCCTCCTGAACACCCCTCGCGGTATTCTCCTTCGGGCCGACGTGTCAGGCTTTGACCCCCCTCCCCCTTTGTTGTTTCGTTCGTCGAAAAAGAAAAATTCCTAACCGGATGAAAGTTTGACCTGGATCTTTTTGTCGACCGCGCGGAGGGATGGGGGGTGCAGGGAGATACAATGGTCCCGTTAAATTTGCATACGCGGACAAGCGGCAACGTGACATGCCGTACATCCCAAACGCCGCGTCTCTTTCATCGTCGACGGCGACGTTCCTCCGCGTCGTCCACCACGGCACGAGGTTTTCGCTCGAAGAAAACGATGCGATGGAGGAATTTCGTCGTGGAAGTAGTATGAGCCAGTGTTTGGTCATACCACTTAGGTGAGGGAAACGAGCGACGAAAAGGCGCGGAGGAAAACTGGCCACGCAGTCGGGCGAAACGGGGATGATGAAACGGTTCGCCCCTCCCCTCGGGCGACCCTTCGCTAGGATAATCATAATAAGGACAGAAGGACCGGTTGACCAGCGGATAGAGCCGCTGGGGACGATAAAACAATCGGGGCTGATTTTTTGTCGGGCCAGCTGCAGCGACAGACCTCTGTCCCTGAATCGACGGATTCGACCCCGCTGGTGGACGGGCCATCCGAATTCTTTCGCGCACCTTCCCTTTCACCGCGGTCCGTCCGATTGTTCCCCTTAACCCTTCGCCGAGGATAACGATCGCCGCCGAAGAGAATCGTTGAACCCTACCGAGGGCAAATATTCGCGGAGGAAGAGTGGACAGTTTCATGGGAGCACGAAGGAACCGTCCCCGGACGGGATATTAATTGAATATCGAGTCCCCTGTCTCCCCACGCTCCGCGAGGTCGAACAATAGTTTCGCCGCGTTATTTAAAAGCGAGAAAAGGAGCAATTCGCCGAGGACACCCTTTTGGCCGGCCGCCTAATGATCGGTGGACAAGACGGCCGGGGGAGGACTGGAAGGGAAGCTCGATGGCTGACTGGTCCTGGGTAATTAGTAAAAACAAAGGAGAAGCGCGAGGAGGCCGCGAGGGGGCCGCGAGGAGGTGAGCAGGCCGTCCGACAGGAACATAAGAAAAGCGACGCGCGACCGACTCAGATAAAATCTAAATGGAAAAGTAATCCCTGAAAGCCGCGCGGTGGAGGAGCCGCCGGGGAAGGCAGAGGAGGAAGTCGGGGCGGGGGCGTAGAAATATTTTGGCCACGCGACTCCTTTTTCGCGGTAGGTCATGGTACCTGGGATCCTCGCGTGGTCTTCCCCGATGTAAACACCTAGCGTGCGATGTGACCTAGCAGCGCTATCGGGCTAAGCGCGAGCTTAACCTAACTCAACCTACCGCGCCGACACACGGCCACGCGCATCCACACACCCACGCGTGGACACGCGCGCGCGTGCAATACGTGTGGGTGGCCCCTATCGATTCCGGCCCGTGAAAATAACGGAATCTCGTGGCGCGCTTTCGCCAACTTCCGCGCGCCCTCCACGTTGCTAACCAGCCGTTTTCCACCCCCGCCGGCCGAGCAGCGCGGCGGGGCGATGTCGGCAGGCCGAGCGGAGCTAATCAAATGAAAACAAAAAGCACGGGCCAACCTCCACGCGGAAGAAAGTTACGCGGCCAACTTTTACCTTTTTCGCCGCAATTTGCGGCCGATTCAACCGTGAGCCACCCCCCAGCTACCAGCTATTCTTCCACCGCTTCTTCCGCCCCCACCTAGCCAACACTTTTGCTACGAGATCTTGGAACGGAGATGGGAAGCAGGACCGAGGGTTGAGTGATTTACGATTTACCAGAATTCTTGCTGATCCAAATCGCCATTGCTCAAGAGTGAGCACAGTCATACTGCTGGCTCTCTCTCTCTCTCTCTCTCTCTCTCTCTCTCTCTCTGTTATGGAAACGTGCTAGATCCGAAAAGGGTCCAGTCAGTTTCCTCATCTCGAAAGCCCAAAAACTCCTCCATGCGTACATATGCTCGGGTTGAAGTTCGCGGAACGAGCCAGCGTCCCTAGACCAACAAATCTCCACCTCCGCCCTCGTCGGCGTTAGCCGCGCTCGAAAAGCGATTCAATTAAACTTTCGGCTCCGCGGCGTGCTCGGAGTGATCTTCGATGCCGCGCGTATCGGGCACGCGGCAAGATGGACAAACGAGCAAATAATCCGCAAAGCACCGCGGGCAGGCCAGATGTCCATTCTCTCGGAGGTATACGCGTAGCATGTGGATAATCGGAAGAGTACCGGCGCGGCGCACCGGCCACGCGGCGGCATATGCCCGCTACCTCCGCGAGCAGCAGCTGCACTCTTCGCCGTCCAAGGATCGCGATTGCGCGCCGTAATCCCGCCGAATCGAGCCCGGATGGGGAGCTGCGTTATCGTCCGCGGACCCTGCCGTCTCACCGAACCAAATGTCCCTCGCTGATTTTTCGAGCTTTCGGCCAGAATCGCGGCTGACTGGCCTCGTTTCGTCTCGAGGTCACGCCATCGTCGCCCTGGCCCCTCATTGTTCCCAGCCTCTTCCTTTTGTGCCCGAGTTCTCCGCTCTGTCCTCGCCGGAGAACAAAAGGGCTGCGAGCCCGGGAAAAAAGGGAACCGGAGGACCTAAGACATTGTACTCCCATTGTACCCCCCTCTGACGAATCTGCGAAAAGTGCCCTGCAGACTAATTTCTCGGGCCCACTGGCTCCGTTCTTCCTCGACCCCTTGCAATCTTTGACGCTCGCTGCAGTTTATCGTCCACGCGAAACCCGCCAGGGCAGACAACGCGCAAACTTTTCCATCGCGGGCACGGAAGAATCGCCACGCTGATTGCGCCTCGCGGTCCGCTAGTCGCTCGGTTTTTCCCAGGGAGGCGCACACCGGCGAATTCGCCGGCGATATTTCGGCGACGAGTTTGCGGCATGTTAACTTTGTTTATCTAGAAAGCGACGGTCGCGCTGATTAAGTCGCGGAAAAGTCGCGGCCGAAGCAGAAGGCGAGGTAGTGCTGGCGGTGAAATCCACGGCAATATTTCAAAAGGCCGCGATGTAAAGCGGGCGAGCGCGCCTCGGGCAAGTTGGCGAGTCGTCTTATCGCCGCGGCGCGGTGCGGCGGCAGAGCCGCGACACTTATAATGAAATTCCCGCGGCCAAGTAAGTTTTAAAAGTGCAAAAGTGTCCAGGGACAAAGGAGCCCGGCCGAGGGAGGGACCCGTCGAGATTTAGGAGGATCATAAATCGAGGCGACGTCCTCGTGCCGCGAAAATCTCGCGAAGATTAGAGAGCCACTCTCCCTTTCTCCCTTTCTCTCTCGAATCGGCTGACGAGTTTCAGAGCAGGCACGGAAACCAACCCCTTTCACGGTTCAAATGCTGGCCCTTTCAAAAATTCGTGACGTAATTGGAGAATTTGCGGCGACCCACCGTATCCGTGCACTCGATATCTTTCAGTATTTTGCGATCTAGAAATTCACCCCCGCGAGCATCAACAAGCAGGCTTGCCTTTCTTCGCGTAACCATCCTTCCACTCGATGTTATTCTAAATTAGCAGTTTCCCCAGGATGCTCGGGAGCATCAATATACTACGATCGGTAGATTCGATCGACAAGATGCTTGCTCGTCGCATCGAAATAGCCGGGGGAATCGGGGCATTTCGGTTTTTAATTGAAAGCAAAGTCTGTAGATTTTTAATTAAGAAAATTCAAGATCGACCTGCACCGGGTCCATCCATCCATCTATTCGTCCATCGAGCACTGGCGGCTCCTCGGAGTCTCCTCAAACAGTTTTATAATTGATTTCATTTTCATTTATTTTCGCGCGAACCTCCGACCCCGTCTTCTTCGCCGCTTCTCCAACCCCCTCGCCGCGCTGTCTCTCTTTTCCCTTTTTCCCCGAGCCCGTCTCTCGTTATGCTTCGTCCCGCCTCGGGAAGACGGTGGGTGCCCCCCTCGCCGCCCCTCGACCTCACGCCGCAATCAATTTAATGTTTTAATTAAGAGAGTATCCGTGAAAAATTAGATTTTAATCGGATCGCGCCTCCGCATCGGCCGTACCCACCCCCGTCTTCCCTCTGTTTACCTTGGACCGGCGCCTTTTAATAAATAATTTTAATTGCCCGAGACGCCTTCGAAAGGGTTCGACGGCGCGGAAGAGTCCTCGAATCCGGCGACGTCGAAGTTTTTCCACGAGACGCTTCGCCCCCGGTGGCCCACGCGCGTTTCCCAATGCTCGCCACGCCGGCGTTTGGCTGAAGATGCGCTTCTAATACGTTCCTCTCTCGAGCCCTCCAAAAAATACCCGACATTTCGCGCGTGCTATTTTTGCACGGTCCCAGGTTTGCGCAACACACGATCGCGGATCGAAATCGCCGCGATAGAACGTCTCGAGCACGGCACTCGTTTACCTCGACTACTCGTCTGTCAGACGTCTAACACTTCGATTCCCTGGATGGGAAATATTATTATCCGCATATCCTTCGGCTGCACGCGCAACTTCGAAGCTGACAAGATGTCGACGAGATAGGACGATTGGCGGCTGTTAATTTCGGGCCAATCCTTTGGGGGGATAAATTTAGAGATGAAGTATTTAACGTCTTGTTATCGTCCAATTACTTACCCATTTTTAACGAGCAGCGACGCTAAATTTAATCTGCACTTCGCGTCTGTTCATTGTATCTTTGGAAAGTGTGGAAGACGGATCTGGTGCAACTGCGTAAAGGGTGAGAGAGAGGGGGTGGGGGGAGAGAGATTTCCCGGTATTGAGACGCAGAACGGAGCGGCGGAGACTAAAAAAGAAAAAGCTAGCCGCGAGAGAAGGTCCACCATTTTCCGAAGCTATTCTAGAGTGTTATGCAACCGCCGGCCAATGCATTTGGCCGGGCAGAGCTTTATGGCCGAAGCTCGCACGCGCAAAAATGTTTGTTTTAACTCGGTGCCGCCCTCCCCTGCCCCCGCCCCCCTCGCTTACCATCTATCGGCAGCCTTGAATTATTCGGAATGTGAGAATATTTGTAAAATTAGATCTTCCGCTTTTCCGAAGTGACGCTCGCTGCGCTCCCCTCGCCCATTGTCTGCTGCCGAGCAGACGATACAATTTTACACTCCTGAAAAAAACTCTTCGAAATCCTCGGAAATTCTTCGCCTCTTCGCGATTTGTTGGGACAAAGAGCACCGCAGATTCAGCGTGCCAACGATCGAGCTGCCTCGAGGAACCAACTCCGTCGGAGAAGTGGTCGGGAATAAATTAATTTTTTATCGCTCAGACGCGGCTCAGTTTTTCAGGCGGAGTACGTTCAGCCCCGAACCCTTTCGCTCGATGAACAGTCACGCGGCTTCTTAAGGCGATTTCCATTTGTAAATCGCGAGAGCGAACAACAGGCAGCATCCCTCTCTGACGGTGGTCGCTAATGGAAGACGTCTTAAAAAGTTGCCCCGCGCCCTGGGGACGCGAAATTTTGAAACGTTCCACGGGAAGCCCGTATTCCCATTGGAACGTCCGAAAAGGAGTGTCGAGAGAGAGGAGAACGTCGGCGGGGGTGGGGACTCGGAGAGACCCCATCCCACTCGTATTTTTCACCCTCCATTTTTACGCCATCTTTTACCGCCGGCCGGTCCACCCTCCCTTACTATCGCTGTCCCCCTCTATGTCGCTCGTTCTTGGCGTTTCTCTCGAAAGTCGCGTCACAGAGACAGCTCTCTTCAATTGTTTTAATCAATAACGCTCGAGTGGATCAACGAATCTTTCTTTTCTTTCCCTCCCCGATCCCGCGGGAGTCTGAGTAAAGTTTCCTCTTCCAGGCCTCGCGAGCAGCGTGTTTTTCACTTTCCAGTGAGAAACACGAGAATACGAAATTGGCCTCGCTTGAACCGAGGGGTAGTGGCTCTCTGGCGACGGGGCTGTTATTCGGAACTTTTATGGGTAATTCAGTGATAAGAAAACGGGAGGGAAGTTTTTGCCGCTTAAAAAGGAAAGAGGAGATCCAATTTCCGGGCGATGATTGGCCGATTCAATCAGTCGTGACGATAATGGAATTCTTTGGGAACGTTTTTCCGTTCTTTCACGCAAATTGGAAAGCCATTGTTTTCGTGGATCGATAGCCGTGCAGCATCTCGTTCGGTTCAAAGTTCCTTCATTCAAGTACGAGCTGCATGACTCTTTGATGTGCTTCTTAGAATAAAATGGCGTTGTACTCGAGACGGCAGCGACAGACATTGTTTGTTCGAATTAAGGAAAAACCTATCCCTTTCTAGATTTCACAGTTGGCAATTAATTCTTCCCTTTCAAGCGCTAAAGAATTTAAAAGACCACCCGGCTTTTTTCCCCCCGTCAAAATATTTCATCTCGGTCCCACAGTTATTCCCGCGGTTTCAGCCACTCTTTCGTGCGCACGGGTCTAGTAATTATTTTTCCGGTCCGTCATCCTTGCGACGTTCCCTCGGCCTCTCGTCCCACCCTACTCGCACCCCCTTGAGATTTTTAACGTCTCGCGAACCCTTTAACGTCTCTGCCTTTCCTTGCTTGTCTCTCCTCGGAGGAAGCACAGGGGTTGCAGCCCCTGCTGCAGCCCGAACGGAAGAAAAGAAATTAGCGAAATTAAACGAGCCGACACGGCCGCGTCGTTTTTCGGATCGAGGGGAAAAACACCATTATTTACGATTAATTATTCGACAGGACGCGGGACGATTGGCGCGACAAATTCGATAGAACCAGCACTATTGTTTTAATCCGCTCCGGAGCGAGAATTAGAAGATCAGGGAACGGGCGCGGAAAAAAGCTTTCGGGTCGGCTGCTTGCTGGACGAAAGTTTCAATGGAATCGCGTCTCTCTGTCGCGGGAGCGGCTCGCGTTCGGTAAATATTTGTTGATGAAACTACGAGCAACGATAAAACGACGAGTGGAAAACGAGAGGGAAAAAAGCGCGAGGGAGCGAGTGAGACTGCGTGGGGTGGGGGCGGGGGGGGGGGGGGGGAAGAAACGAACGTTTAATATTTCGGATCGTCTGGCTGGAGGCGCGGCCGCGTATTTGTTAAAACCTTGCTCGTGAAAAGCAGCGGGGCCTGCTGGAAATGGAATTAATCTGTCGATGCGTACCGTGCACCCATTTAATATCCATCACGCGTTCATCACTGCAGAAGCAATCCGGCGGTGGTTCTCGCGCCCCGTTGTTTTTCCTTCCCTTCTATCGCGCGCTCTTCCTTCGGCTCTTTGGTGTCTGTTCCTCTCTCCATCGGGGCTCCGTTGCGAGGGTGGTGGTGGTGGTGGTGGTGGTGGTGGTGGTGGTGGTGATGGTGGTGGCGGCGATGATGTATCCGTTGACGAAGTATAGCTACGCACCAGCGAAATTTTTTCACGCCGCGAGACACGATGACACGAGGTCGATGAGGAATTTTGAGCGTAGCATCTTAGTGCGCCGCGCGCCCGTCGAAAACTGACCCCGCAGCTGGCCGCCTTAAAAAAGGGGGGTGGAACGGGGGCCCAGCAGGGAAGGGCGAGCCCATCCATGATGCCCCTGTGGCCAGAGGGTGGGGGGTAGCCGAGGGGCGAGCAGCCAACTATCGAAAATTATTTCCTTCCTTCTCCTGGTTCTTCTTCTTTTCTTATTCTTTCGAGATTTCTTACCCCCTGGACGGCCGGCGGGGTCCGCGCACCCTCGGCGGCGTATTATCTCGTCACCCGGTGGCAAACGCGTTTCGTGGTGTCGCCGGGCTGGACCTGTTTAAGGGTTTAATACGAGGGTCGGTTTTACGATGGGCAAGGGGGTGGGGAGGCGGAGGGGAGGATCGAATACGCGACGCGTAAATCGCTACAATGTCGCGCTTCCAGCCAGGTAAATTTAATCGTAACGCGAGCACAGTGCACTCGTCGCTCTGCCTTTTTATTTTATCGAAAACGCAAACTACCCTGGGAGAGCGAAGGGTTTAGGGGTCGCAGATACCTCGAGTGGCCTGTCGGCGCGCGTAGAAAGGTGACGGTATAAGGGGTTGAATGAATGTATCGAGTTTGGAAATGCAAGCCTCAGGTCGTGTTTTATTCAGCTTTTTATTCGGTAATGCACAATACATATGCCCTGGCGTTTGTTTATTCACGCGCACACAGCGTGACTTCGCTCTTCCCCGGCGATACACGCTTTATTTGTCCTTTATTATATATATCGCCGGCGAAATTCTGCGCATTGTTTTCCAAAACACTGCAACCTATCACCCCGCACCGCTCCACCTCTCCCTGCTTTCCGCGCAACACCCTTTCCATCCGCCACCTATTCGATCGATCGTTCCGCGAACGCCTGGCATGGCTCGCTTCGTTGGTCGATCCTCGATAGTTTTGTCGCCGTTTCGAGCACACCTCCACGATCCTCCACTCTTACTTTTCTCTTATTTTCTTTTCGTGTGGGAGAGGGCGACAGGCTATGCGAGCGAAGCGTGCTAATCAGCAAAGCAACGGAGAAAGCAGCTACCACGGAAATCCCGAGCAAACGAGTGGGAAGGAGAACGGTGCGGGTCTTTCGAGCTTAGTCCGCACCAGCCATTTTCCTCCAATCCGCGTGCTTTCGGTTTGTTAGTTTTGCGGCTAAAGCGTAGCGGTCAGAATTCTGCAAGCAAGGAATATTAATAGTTGTTAGATTCCAGCGCGGTAGAGGTTGAGCCGAAGGGACCCACCGATCATCGATGAGGAATCGTTCGATGCCTGATCGCGAGTGGGTCACTTCAGCGTCCGAGACAACAGCGTGAAGCTCGCTATTAGGTATATAGCCAGAGTGCTGGTCGTTCGAAGGTACCTAGCACAGTTTTACCTGAACTCGAACTGGCCTCCCGTCGATCCGCTCTCTACCAGCCTCTCGTTATCATCCTCTTGCTCGTGCTCGTGTTGGCGATGGTGGCGGTGGTGGTGGTGGTGGTGGTCGTCGTCCTCCTCACCATCCTCTTCCACTTGGTGCAGGCCGTGTGTCCAGTTCATCCGACACTGTTTCGCGAAACTGAACGGTCCTCACTCACTCGCGCGCGACTAATCACCGACGAAAAAGGCCGACCCGTCGACGACGGAACACGGAAGCGCACCTCTCTCGGCGTGCACGCGCCTCTTCTTATCGACGCGAGTCGCGCGAACAATCGCTCCAGTACCGGCGACGATGCGGCACCGCACCGATTCTTCCCACTTTCTCCCGTTTTCTATGAAAGATGTCTCGACGGCCGAGCAGCGCTCATCTCCGCGCGCATCGCTCCGCTCGCTGGCTCGCGGTTCCGCTCGACGCTACGCTGACGACGACACTGTGCGTGCCCGTGTACACCCGAATCGAGTCGTCTCCTTCGTGGCTGCTCGCGGAAAAACGCACGTGCTCCCTGATGAACTTTTCCACCAGCCAGGATGATTCCTCGCGACCGCCTCGCCGGCGAAAACGTGCACCAGGGCCGTAGGAGGCCCGCCAACGCAGAGGGCGCCGACTCGCTACTCCCGCTTTCCTCTGTTTCCGTTTTCTCGGGGCCCCGGGAATCGCTGGCCCGCGATCTCTTTCTACGCCAGATTCGCTGCACGCTATCACTCGCCCGACGAGTCTCTCTCTCTCCCTTTCCACTGTTCCTCGAGGAGAGGGAGAATCTTGGACTTTTCCTGCAGCTCGGATTTTTCTCGGTTTCGTTGCAGCCACGTTGGAGGGAGTACGGTTCGCCAGGGTGCAGAGCTCGCGGTGGATCGCGACGACGTTACGATTTTCAGCGCACTGAAATCCGCGGCACGGAGCCCGCAAGTGGGAGGGACTGGTTCGCACGTGACTCGGTGCGTCGTATTCTTTTCTTCCTCCTTCGAAACGCGCTGCTCGCATCCGCGGCAGCCCTTTCCCGTGGATGGTTACGCGCGTCCACGACGCGAGTCGCGCGCGGCCGGCTCGCTGAACGCGTAACCTTTGTCACTTCCTGCCCGGTGAACAACGACCGTGGATCATCGTCTCTAATTCGACGACGACCAACGCGTAATCCGCGAGCGACTCGATCACTGCGACGCCTCCGAGTATTTTTCACCTGCCCCCCCCCCCCCCCCCCCAAGATGGAGAAAAACGCCCGCGACCCCGTGGGCTGAGCAACCCCCTGCCCCCACTGCAACTGCAACCACGCCGAGCAGGAGAGGGATCTACGGGATACGCGTCGAAAGACGTCACCAGGTTCGCACGTGCGTGTGCTGGAACGCGCGCGCGCACACTGTCACGAAAGCCGATCTCCGGTGCAACAGCGGCGTTCCTCCCTCGGGGCCTTCGGGGTCCTCGGGGTCTCCTCGTCGCGAGCAGAGTCGCGTCCCGCGAGAGCAGAGCCTCCTCTTGGCGCACCAGATTACCGAATCCCTATGAAAATCGACTAGGCGGATCGTGTCTCCGTTTCCCGGCGTTGAGTCAGCCAAGGCTCTCCTCTGCTCCTCTCTATCTGTACGATCCGTTCTAGTTCCCTTCCCGGTGGATGACCGCGTCTTCGTCGCGGTGGTCGTGATCGTGATCGTGATCGTGGTCGTGATCGTGGTCGTGATCGTGGTCGTGGTCGTGGTCGTAGTCGTGGTCGTGGTCGTCGTTGTCGTGGGTCGTGGTCGTGGTCGTCGCCGTCGATCGTTGGGTGTCACTGGGCCACGGTTTCGAGGCTTTTCGAGCCAGCGCGGGGCTCTCGACTTCGATATTTCTGCGATTTATTGCGGCGCGACTTAGAAATGCATCTAATGCGGTGCACGCCGCATAGAATGCATGCATGCACCTTGGCGGCGGGGAGGGCGAGCCACGGAGAGCCGAGGAGAACGAGGGCCGAGGCGCGTCGAGTGGAGTCGCGGCGCGGCGCGCAACCGCGTCTGCGCATGCGCCCACGATCAGACCGTGTGTACTCTACTCGCGTGCGCGGCTAGGCGAGCGCGAGCTCTAGCGAATATGAGCGAGCGAATCGGCCCGCCACCGCCGCCACCGCCGCGGCCGCAGCCGCCGAGGAGTATCTTCGCTACGTCATTCATTGGCGTGGAGAGTGAAAATCAGAGCTTCGTGCAGGCTCCGTGCAACTGTACCAGCAACGGTGCACAGCGCGGGCGACATGTTGCCTCTCTGCCGCGATCTCGCTTCGTGGAAAAGTTCCGGGGATCGCGCGGTCTCTTGGGATTTCGCAACTTTCCACTGGGATGCTGTACTCTTCAGTACCGCCTCGGTGTCGTCCTATCCCGCTCGATCATTCCATCAAGGGAAAATCGAACTTTTCCCTCGAGCGCGGTGGGAGATCCCCGAGCCACCACGGAAGCGCCCGAGCTTGCGCGTTCCGCGTAACGCGGCAAGTAGACGCGTTAGATCCCTATCGGTGAGAAACAATCCTCACCGCGAATGATCGAAGGAGATCGCAAAAGTGAAGAAGGGACCCGATTCGACTCTGTTCCAGTAATTCCAAATACAGATTCGGCAGGCGCGATCAACAAAAGCTCTGAAATATCTTTGCTCGGTGGCGCGCGAGAACTTCCTGCCTGGATGCAGTTACCGGCGGTAAATTCTCGCGGAACGGTTCGCCGCGGTAGGCAGATACTCGCGCGAGCAGCTCGCTCGTGCCCGCGCTACAGTTGGCGCGAGTGTTGCATCTGTCTGCTGCGTGCATGTGCACGTTCTGGCGTTTCCACGTCGAAGCTAACCGCGTGGCCTATCCTAGAGAGTCGCTCGGCGAGCGGCGCGGCGTGTGGAGAGGAGGGCTGCTGCGCTCCCCGTCGCCTTCTCTCGCCTTCTTCCCGCGGCTTCCCTTTCCTCTTGCTTGCTCGCGCGGTGGGTGGGAGGCAGTGCCCCCCGCTAGGTACGACACTGCATGATTTTTTGACGACCGATGAAAGTTACTCGCGAGATATTCTATTTTAAACTTTCGGCCGACAGCCGCTCCGCGGCCACCTCCACCCCCACCACGTCAGCGGAGACTTCCTACATCGCGATAATTCCTGAAATGGAGGAAGCCATTTTGCTCGGCTCTCCGTTCCTCGCTGCTCGCGGGCCGCTCTGTCCCTCGTCTCGTCCACCCGCCATCGCCTTTTTTCACCCTCCCGCAGTGGAACACGGGCTCGCTAGCGCGCGGAGAATTTCCACGTTTCAGCCTCTCGCGCGTCCCATTTCAGACTAGGATTCCCCGTTTACACTCTGGCGGCGAGTGCAACGTTCAATTCAGTCCCATCCAATTGCTCCCGTCGATGGAAATGTTTTCGGGTCGGGGGATATCTCGTTGGAGCGATTGCAGGAATGTAAAAAATGGAAGCAAAATCGGTTTCGATTGGGGCGCCCGGGACGGAGACGCTCACAGAAGCGGGCACGCACGCACACCAGCGTGTGTATCGTCCGTCGGCTGGTCCCGCGGTGCCTTTTTCTTTTTTTTCCCCCCTCTCGGCCACCCCGGCGCACTCCCACCCCATTGGCCGGCACCCCGTTCCGTTCTCTGGACGTAGCTCCGCACCGCCTGGCCCGCTCGCTTTTGTTTTCCTCTATTTTCCGGTTTTTCCGGGCGGGCCGCCACCGCGCCGCGCAACAAGTAGCAGATTATAAAAATCACTCGACGGCTCGAGGGCGTGCCGGGGGGGAAAAAGCGGTGGAAAAAAAGAACGCGGCCGGCGTCCACGGAGAGCGATCGCTCCGGCGGGCGCGAGAGGGAGAGCGGCGCCGCGAGGAGCGAGAGAGCGCGAGGAGAGAGCGAGTGAAGGCGATCGAAGGTACGCGCAGCGCGAGAGGGATGGAGCTGGATCGAAAAAGAGAGCCGACCGGCCACCGAACGGGATGGAAGTATCCAGCGAAAGAGATGTGGGAGGAACGGGGAGGGAGAGAGAGAGAGAGAGAGAGAGAGAGTGAGAGGGGGTCAGAGGGTTGGCGAGAGGGCAGGGGGGGGGGGGGCAGAAAGAGAGCGGCAGGGGGAGGAAGAGAGAGAGAGAGAGAGAGAGTCGCGGGCGTAGGTACACATTTACCTATACATACGTATGTTTCTTCGTCCCTCCCCTCGCTCGCTCCCTCCGGCCACCCCCACCGACCCCCAGCCCCTCGTTCTCTCTTCCTCTCTCGCTCTCCCCCCCCCCACCGACCCTCTCGCGCGCTCGGCCCGTGCGTGGCGATTTACATTAAACGCTGGTCCGTTGCCTCCCGTTCCGCAGAGACGCGCGAGCATTGCCGTGGGGGCGAGCAGAGGAGCAAAGGGGGAGGTACAGAGAGAGTACCGGAGGAAGAGAGAGTGGCTCTCCTTCTTTATCCCCCTTACGCTCTTTTCTCTCCCTTTCTGTTACTCGCGCGGCGCGACGCGACGCCGGCGGACAGAGGAGAAAATCGTCCGAAAATACGCGGACGCGAAACGCGGTGAGCCGATACGCGCGGGCACCGAGCGCGACAGAAAAGATTTCTCGATCCCCGGGCTTCGATCGCCAACCCCCCTGCGCCCGCCGCACCCCCTCCACGCCGGGGATGCATCGGGCTCACGAACGATCGCGTCGGCGTCGGTTCAAAGGGAATTTTTCGGGGGATATTTCGGGGAATTTCATGGGCCAGGCACTTGTGCGTTATTCAATCTTTTTATTCATTCCATTGTTTCGTGATCGACAGAAGCCCTTTAATGGACGCGGTAATCACATTCATAAAGGAATAATCGTAATTCACTCCGTAGTTGAGCCCATGACCGCCGCAATACGTAAATTGGTCTCTATTGGGCTCCGCCGTCAAAGAAGTCTAATCCAGTGCAGCAGGTATTTGCCGGCTTCCATATGCTGATTGTGGAACCGCCTCGCTGTAATCTGAAAGCAAACTAACGCAAATTGTGGCGAAAGGAATCGCATCGTGCTTCCTCCGCAGGAAGTCAATGAAATTCGATCAACTTTTTTCTGTGTTCATTTTCCATTCACTGTCGCATCAAACATACTTTACACACGATTTTCCATTGACGAAACCGTCGTACCTGAAGCCCTGGCGCTTCGGCGCTTCAACCCCCTAACGTAATTTCCCGCGCTTCGCTCGCACTCGTCCGATTCTTCGGGCATCGAAGGAAAAACCACGGGACGAGACTTGGATCGCCGGGCGAGAAGGTTTCGCGCGTTTCGTTATTAACGGGATTGCAATTTCTACCAGTTGACCCTCGTCCTTTCTGATCTCGACTCGATCGATTTTCCGTGGGGTCATTGACCCTCGTTTCGCTCCCCTCGCACGCCACGCAGAAGAAACGAAACGCGACCACTTTTGTCGCCGGCCATCGTCCGATTGACACTATTCCGCCATATTCATCGACATATTAGAATACACTAGGACACGGGCTAGTGCATACTATATATTTACTACGAAACGATCAATACTCACAATTCTGATGGGACTGTGCAGTGTGCATGCACGAGTTATCCGTGCAACGATTCGGCCGAGCCGCGCCGCGCCGTGCGCGCGTTATTTACACAATGCGTTAAATAAATTTTCCGCGTCGCTGCTCCCAACCCCTTGAAATATATCGAATCTGAATATTTTCGGCGTCGCCACCGCGCCCCACGCCGCCCTTCCGCGGCTTCCCCTATGAAATTTCGAGTCGCGATCGTCGCGAAAAATACAGTGAAAAACAGAATAGCGATCCGTTGGTGACGCGTCACCGGTTCTAGTAGAAAACGTACGGTCAGAGACGGGCAGCCCTCTCTGATGCACCGTTGCGCCATTGCCAAGGCGGCAGTGTAAAAACTGGCGCGCAACGATGACTAACAGACGAGCGGCGACCGTAAAAAATTGCAGCTCGGCTGGCGTTTCGACAGTGACCGTACCTCGCCCAAAATTTTTCGTGGTCAGTCGTAAGAATAAATTCGCGCGCGAGCGGTCGCCACCCGAACGCGGCTGCCAAGACCCGGAAAAAGGAGAGGCGGGTTTTCTAGAACGGCCAAAAATAGCGAGCGCACTCTTGAAAATAAAATGGCAGGTCGCGCGCGCGCGCGCGCGTGTGAGACCGGTGGCAGAAGAAGAAGAAGAAGAAGAAGAAGAAGAAGAAGAAGAAGAAGAAGAAGAAGAGGAAGAGGAAGAAGAAGACGGAAAGCAGGGGAGCGAAGCCGGCCGAACGTGGCTCGTTGGAGGAAGCAGAGGAGAGAGAAAAAAAAGGCAAAGCATCTAAAATTGGCGGGACTGGGTTTGCCAATACACCGCGATGCCGGCTGTTCTCTATGCTGGTCTATACACATAGGAGGGGGGACGGTCTCGTGTCAGAGAGAGAGTGGCACACGGGACGACGAGCATCGGGAGGAAATAGCGGGGAATGCACCCGAAACCGCGAACACAGAGACAGGAAGAACGAAAGTACAAGCGAACGCATCGCATATTATTAGACTATCGATATTCTCGAGGCTTACGCAACGCGGAATCGCGAGTAATAAGCGCGAGGAATAGGGGCTCACCGGGGTAGGCACCCCGCGCGATGCATCATCCCCTTCGTTGCAACGGGGATTGATGCATCGCCGTCGTTGTAGGGTGAATTCAGAAGTACTTGGTCGAGGAGAATGGAACGGAGCGAAAGGGAGCTGGATCGTTACTTTTCTCGGCCAGCGCGAAAACACGAAACTTGGAAAACTCCTGTCGCCCCCTGTTTCCCTCTTCGATTAACAGAATGACGCAAAGATCGAGAGTGCGACTGCTAAAAATACGGCAGTGCCAAGAGTTTCGTGAGCCGATGAATTAGGTGCGTCGCCAAGTGGAAAGAAATCGCTGTGTCGCGAATTTCGTTGGACGCCGAGTGGGAAGCGGGACAAGGAGGAGAGTTTTCCGTGGGCCTTTGATCGCGACCGCGCTCGCTGGACCTGACTCGCGTCTAAAAGAGTTGAGGAGAGAGGGATGAAAGGCTGCACTATTGAGAAAGAAGAAGAGTGAGGTGACGAGGCCGGGGGCGAAGGGAACACCGTCGACCTTGATGGAAATAACCCGTCGAACTGACTGTACCTTCTACGCGCGAAATTAAAGAGTGCCTCTCGCGCGAAACTCATTCTTTTCGCGATGCACCGAACCCACCACGTCACATTCGAACTTTCATTCGTCATTCAAAGGCAGAGGCATCCAATGCCAACATCGCTTGTTTTCCTACTTGATAAGGGATGCTCCACTTTGCTCTATCTTCCTATCTAATCTTTGAGACGATTCCTAATCACCTTAACAAATGGCACTGGCTCCGATTTCATTTGTATAAAAGTTTCTCCAATTTCGAAACGCTCGAGAATTCTTGCCACGAGAATATCACGCGAACCAGAGGAGCTCTCCCGCGAGAAAGGACTCTCACCCAAGCGTGGGCGGCTTGGGGGCAAGATCGAACAATCCTTTTAGATTAGACGAGATCCACGAGCGATCTTGCTTTACCGACCCGGCGCTCGCGACTTCGAATCGAGGTAACTTGTGGCGCCTCTGCTACCAACTGCTGATCGCCGAACTACGCTTTCAGGCCGAGTGTGCTCCCGCGGGTTTGCTTCTGGGCTACAGTCTCACCCCGCGGGAATTCAATCTACACCCAGGATAAAAGAAATCAGGTGGATTGATGATATACTTAGTTTATTATTTTATTACTAGATAGTTTTACGCTAAAGTATATATTATAGCGAAAAATTGGTGAAGAAGGGTGAGTTTAGTGTTCTGTTTTAAGAGTGAACGTATAAACTTGTATTTTGGCGTCCACGTATCACATTTCACGGTTTCATGTTTCATTCAATTCGAATTCCGAGACTCGTTGAATTGTAACGCGAAATAGGATTCGTTTAAATTCCCCGTCGTGTTTGCCCGGCCAGTGGGTTTTAAGTGTTTTTACTATCATCAGTCAACAGCCGGGCGCACGAGATTTTATATTTACCGAGCGTTTCGGGCAAACGCGTGCACCCGCGCAGATAAATCATCATCGTCTGGCCGGTGTGACACATAAACATAAACACACCGACTTGTCGCCACCACTGCTCCCTAGGGGTGAACGTTTTTTTTTCCATCCAGCGTGTTACCTGCGTCCCGTAGTGCATAGAGGGGGTGCGAAAAATCGCCGACAAAAAACAGGTCGATTAGAGGGTGCCCAGAAAAAAGGGGGTGCGTTGTTTAGGGTTAGATCGTCACCCCTGTTTTCCAGCCCTGATTTTTTGCCCACCTGTTAAAAAGAAATCCGAGGGCACACCTCTCAGCTCTCTTGGGGTGCGTGATTTTCGGGTGATCATCCCCCTACCTGCGAGGGATCGCGTTTTTTCTTCGCTCAACGTGTAGCGCTGGGTAGTAAGATCTTTTCACTGGTTTTTCGAATACCTTTTTTTCTCCACAGAGGGTTGGATCGCGCCAAAAAATTGACGACCCGCGATGGTGTTCCGTTAAATGTCCCGAGGGGAGCCTTTATCGTGTACCGAACGTAAGTCGAAGCGTTTGAGCCGGTTACTGCCTACATCGACCCTTTTCCTTCGCAGAGGGTGACTCCTGCAGCACGTTCCCCCGGCGGAGGATCGTCTTAACGTCCACTCTGTACCCCGAAATTTCGGAATTACCCGGGGCAGCCCCGTTGCCGTTGTCGCGTACTTTGCAAATTAAATAACATTGCATTGGGTTAACGAAGTGTAGACTCCGTCGCTCGGACGCCTATCGGGACACCCGACCCTCCCTCGTCCTCCGTTCCTCCCGCACCCCCCCCCCAGCCCCTCCATTTAACCATCTAAGTGTCGCCCCCTCACCCCCCACCCGCGGCCTATTTTACCCCACTTTCGCGTCTTTTCCCCTCTTTCGCTTAAGGCTGGCCATCCCACTCACCCTACCGCCTTCGCGACTTATCCCCACCCTCGGGGCTCACCCTCCTGGAAAAATAAGCCGCCGGACACCTTGCCGGGTGGCCCTCTCGTCCAGGCTACCATTGGCTCTCTCCTTAAGCCGTGGCTAACTTGGACTTTAGCTTGTCTGCGGAAAATTCGTTCGTTCAAAATGGTCCCTCTGCTCGTTTAGCTTCCTTCCGCGAGAATTCACGGTCGGTGATTGCTTGAACGCGGCAAAGAGTGACCCAAAAATCAGGCCTGTTTTAGCCTCTTTCTTTTTGGTCCCACGATTTTGGAACTGAATTTTGTGCCAAATGATGCCTTATGACGACACATCATTCGCAACAAATTTTCAAGTTGAGGTGACAATTAGTTTCTGAGATATGAGAGGTCACACATGTGAACATTCATTAATGCATCAGCCACGGACTTTTATGTCAGTCCGATAATTAAAGAATTGTTCCCAGGGATTTTGCTGACTGCTAACAACGAATTTGAATTTAGATTTTCAAAATTCGTAACTTCTATTGCGAGAATGTCGTTAATACGGAGTTACTCAGCGGCCACGGGTGTAAGTAAACATGTACTATATGGGCATTCTATCAGTCAGAATCATTGTTAAAACCATAAATATTACTTTAGTTTTGAAAATTCATTTTATAACTATTTACGTTAGGAATATTAGACCAAAGTTTTATGAAAATTAAAATTGTGAATTTTGAAAATCTAAGTTCAAATTCGTTGTTAGCAGTCGGCAAAATCCCTGGGAACAATTCTATAAATTATCGGACTGACATAAAAGTCCGTACATCGAATTGTATCGGCTGATGCGTTAATGAATTTTCATTGCTTTCACCGCCCGTATCTCAGAAACTAATTGTCACCTCAACTTGAAAATTTTTTTGCGAATGATGTCTCATCATAAGGCCGCGTACAGACTTGAGCACGAACGCGAATGAGGCAAGCCGAGGCAGAATACGTATGCAAGTGTTGCACGTCGGTGAATTGCTCGGGGCCGTTCGCCGCATGCCTCGGGCCGTTCGCCGCTGCCTCGGGGCTGTTCGCCGCACGCTATCGGTCGAAAAAAATTAATTCGTGCTCAATGCGGGTGTCGTTCCGAGGCAGGACGTGCCGCGGCGCCATTCGCCGCATGCCTCGGGCCGATCCAAAGTTATTGGATCGGCCCAAGGCATGCGGCGAAAGCAAGGGAAAGACGAGCCACACCACACATTCCGCATCATCGTCGTCATCGTCATTATCAACTTCATCTATGTTACTCGGTATGTTCCATATTACGTACACACATGTTCCGACAATAAATTAAGAATTATACTAAGAACAAAGTAGGTAACTTTATTGGTAAACTATTGCTGAATAATCAAGAACACACATATTTAATGATAAATTATATCAAAATAATACTTTGTAACATACCTTCATTACAATATTTAACTGTTTGATGCACTTTTCAGAAACATTTACACCCCACGAAAAATATAAACGTTTCTCTTTCAATGATAGATGCCCGACTGATGCTCAATTCTCAGTATCATCGTCTATTGTGTCTAGGGATCTAGTATAAACGATTACCTGAAGAGTTCGTTATTTCTTTATCGAAATTTTACGAAGTTCCATATTACGTGCTGTTCCATATTACCTGCCTTTACCCTACATATACACGTATATACATATGATATGTGAATATGCATACAGTGTGTGTGAGTTAAGGGAGAACAATTAAATGATTCGTATGCGAGTAAAAATATGGACAAACTGTTAGTTCAAAAAGAAAAATGTAGGTTCCTCAAAACAGATGTTTCAGTGTGCAATAAAATAACAGCATTTATGCCATTCTCTGTAAGCCAGGTATTTCGAGACTCCGATAATGCACTCACATACGAATTTGAAAGAAAATGAATATGGAGGGTGAGTCAATAAGAACTTTGAGACGCTATGCCCGCTCGCTCGTCACCTTTTGGCGTTTTCGGACGGTCGCACTGGGGCGGACCGAGTGCGAACCCTACCCAATCGGAAGCGAAGAGTGTGAACTTTTTCGCCTCCGATTGGTCAAAATTCGTACTCAATGCGCCCCAGTGCGACCGTCCGAAAACGCCATTAGATTATTCGCGGCGATTACCCTGGGGATTATACTGTTTGGGCTGTTACGTTACCACGCCATAACGCGTGAACATAGCTTTTTTAAATTTTATATACAGAGATAATGTATATGGATATTATATATACTCTAATATAGAAGTGTGTCTCAATTTGCCTCAGTTTGCCTCAGCTTGCCTCGTGCGGGACGCACAGGACAAAAATCACAATTTTTTCCAGCCCGAGGCATTCGGGTCTGCCTCGGCTTGCCTCATTCGCGTTCGTGCTCAAGTCTGTACGCGGCCTAAGGTGTCATTTGGCACAAAATTCAGTTCCAAAATCGTGAGACCAAAAAGAGGCTATTCCTTGGGTGTCTCTTTCTCCGCGTCTCGCTGGCTTCCCCGTTCATCCCCGGCCGATGAAAAGTAAAACCGTGGGCGAGCTTTGGCGAGCGAATCGCGCTAAACACTCGGCGGCCCGGCAAATTCGATCGGTCGGTTGTTTATCAGGCCGCGACGCGGGAAAGAGCGCGGGCATAGAAGCGTGCCGCGGATTTATTAAGCGCTAATTATACGGTGGGTGGCGTGCAACAAAATGCAAACTGTTTATCGATATCGTAAACGATGTTTGGCGGGTGGCGATACGCGCCGCTGTTTTCCCATGCACCGTTGCCCATTGGCAAATACCTACACCTGTTTGCTCGCCTTTGAACTCTTCCACCTACGCGATATCCTATTTTTCCCTCGACGATACGCGCGCGTACATTTCCTGAGCGAGGTATCCGCGACGGGAATGCGCGTCCCGCTTCCGCGGGCTTCCCACGGATCTTGGCCTGGCCGACAGGCGATAAAGAAACGGCTCGTGACCGTAGAATCGAAATGCAAATGTCCCGAGGCCGGTCCTGGGCCGCTTTAAATCTCTGCCCCGCGCGTTTACCGGCCCCGGCTCGCTTGTTTATTTTTTAATTAAAGTCTTCCGTGGGCACAGCTTCTCTTGGATACGGTGGCGGGATTAAAAAAGGTCCCCCGGAGTTATTAAGCTAATAATGTGTCCCGTGGCGCGCGTCGCGCTCCTCGCCAGCAACAGGGAGGAAAAAAAGGTGGCCGGGGAAAAGGTCCAGTCTCGGTCTCGGGTGGGCCGAGGGTGGGTCGAGGGGGACGGGGCGAACGGAGACCTCGGACAGGGAGGAAGAGAGCGCGCGAGAAGGGGCCGAGGGCGCAAAAAATCACTTGGCCACGCGCACCACGCCGCCGCTCATCCGATCCTCTCTCATTGATTCCCACCCCCCTCGGCCCTACGATCGCCACGGAAGTTTGCGGGGAAAAAGACGACTCGGCTTTTAAAGCGAGCTCGAGCGGCGACGTGCGGTCGTGTAGTTTACCGCGCGTACTAATGAACCTCCCTGCGGGCCACCCCCGGTTCGATTAAAGCCGGGGAAAAAAAGGTGAATGGAACCTCCGCGCCGTGGCTTCGGTTACCTGGGTCGAGCCGGGGCTTGATTCTGTTTGAGTTTTATTCGGTGAACGAGCCCGCGATTAACGCGTCCCCGGAAAAAGGATGATACCGGGCTGCTGCTTAAGAGGGTCAACCCCGACATATTTGTGCCGGTGTCCGAGGCGTAAAATAAAAGCTGCGCGCCGACGGGAGGAATTGTCCGAGCCTTTGGAAAACAAGAAACTCTCGACGCGCGAACAGCGGCGTGTAGACGTTAGCGGGGAAGGAGCAGTGACCAGAAAAGAAGACGGAAGAGGGAGGCGTCGGATGGTGAAGCGGCTGCAAAGAATGGCTGGAGGCTGTGGAAGGATGGAGGAAGGAAGGTCCGCTCTGCTCACCCCCCCCCCCCCCCGAAAACCATCCCCCGCGTTGCCCCTGCTCCTCGTGCAGGCACCCTCCTGCCTCTTCCTGGCCGTCATCTCCTGGGCGATTTTCCACGGCACCTAAGAGAAGGGGCCAATGAGACGCTGGGCGTCGGTATTGATCCGAGGCGTCGTCCAGGAGACGCCCGCTCCAAGACGCCCGGCTTGCCCGGCGCGAGAGAGCGGCACCACAGTTCCAGATAAAAGGACGAAAGCCGTTCCTAGAGACGAACCGCGGGACCATTCGCCGTCCTCGTTCTATAACTTCCATGACACCTCCTAGAATTTACGTGGACAGCTTCGACGCATCTCGAACGACGAGGCTCATTTTTCCTTGCCTATTTCGACCCTGCTCGCCCATCGAATGACGTTCCACCTGGCGACTCCGCGAGTGTTTGGGGTACTTCGCCGATTTATTAGCCGAGAAATATGTAAGTCGTCGAACTCCTGGCTGAGGATAATTCGGGTGGGTTTTTGAATTTGAAATTGAATTTATTCGATCTTAAAAATGCGGTGCATCGGCCACTGGCGTGACAGTCACGGTCAATGTTTATTATGCGTTGATACGTTCAATCCCAGTCGAACCTCGCTTTCGCGTTTTCTTTTTCTCTGTTGAACACTGCGAGTCGTCTAAGGTTTTGTCGCGATCAATATTCATCGCGTCAACGCGGACTCGATTAAATTTCTAAGCTACACGGAAATTGTAATTGTAGTTTTGCGGGAAGAGGCGCGTCTACTCCACGTCGAAGATCTGGGACCTCTTTGCGCGGTTGAAAGAGGCCCGTTCAAAGTTAATTATCCGTTGTACTATCAGCCAGTGTCCGTGGAGCTTTCCTCGACCATCGTCCACTCTGGAACCAACCCTTAGCCCGTTCACCGTTCTCTTTTTCCCACGCAGATGGCCCGATACTCGAGCCATCTTGGACGAACAATCAGGAATCATTCCAGCTCCCAATCGTGCCTTCCAACTGCTGTGTCCGGTCCCTGCGGTTCTTCCACTTTGTTTTACGCTCATCGTGAACCCTCGAGATTAGTCTCGCAAGGTTTTTGCGTGGATCGGCTCGCTGTACGTCAGCTGAGCCGTGAATTATCGAGGTGCGTTTGGTGCGCAGTCATTTCCGGTCGAATAGGACGACAGCACCCTCGATCGCCACGATGGGACGTCGCACGAACGGCTCGATAGCATTTCGAAAATGGTAAATCAGTTTAGGGCTGGCGAAAGCCAAAGAAGCTTCCAGGGGATGGGCGACGCCCGCGGCTTGTGCGCGACGTGGATATTTGGACGCTCCTCCTTTTATTTTCCTTCAATTTCCCTCCTTTCAGCTTTCCCATCAGTCTCTCCATTAATATTAAAACGGTAACGTGGCCTCGCGAGGGCTGTTTCAAAGAGGGGTGCCGGTGTATACCAGGCCGTGCTCGCTTCTCTGGAGGTACGGCGAACGGGGGTGGGGATCGAAGGACCATGCCAGCGGAGGGGCGGGAGGTGTTCAGCTCGTTTTTCAGCTTGATCTTCTAGAGTTACCAATTTGGGCCGCCTAGGACCTCTCTCTTCCCCCTTCACTCCGCCTCGAGCAAGTATCGCACAAGTATGGACCAGGTAATACCTCCACATGAAGAAAAACCACCGAGATGGTCGATTAGCCGAAGGAAAAGGGGTGGCATCTGTTCGAGGAAAGTACGTAGTTACAAGCTCGCGTTTGGCCAAGAAAAATCCAACGGGTCCGCTCGTGGGAAATCGTCTCCGCTCCTTGAACGACGAGTCGGCCTTTTTATCGTGACCTGGTCCTTTCTTGCGCGACCCTACTAGCCGCGAGCAACCCTTCAGGGTCGGCCAACGGTCAGCGAACCCCCGGCTTTCGGCTTTATGGGAACCGGTTTTTCGGACGCCTAGCATGCCCGGAACTTTTCCATCGAATTTTTATCGCGAACCCGTCCGACCGGTCAGCCGAATGTTCGTCCAGGTGGTCACTTCCTGACCACCCTGGTCCGGGTCACTCTTTACCTCCCCCCGCGTTTTGATCCCCCCCTTTATGCCAAACGGTCGCAGCTCCTTCGTTCTGCAATCGGATTTCGCCGCTTCGCATTTCGATGCGTGAATTAAACAGGGGCGAATCGTAAGTTCCTGGGGCAATGAATGTTTCTCGGTAAAAATATACTTCTGCCAGCCGCCGTCAGAAGTTTTGTAAAAAGGAGGAGCTGCTCGAGGGGGTTGCTTTCTCGTGCAGTATATCTTCTCGATATTGTCCGTTATTCTGGAGACCTTCGGGGACCATTTCTTCCGCGAATCAAACGGTGCGCGCACCACCTACCCCCGACGCTTAATCTTGGCGGCCGCGCGTAATTCATGGCGGTTTTTGCGGTTTGAATGAACGCGCGACATCGGTCGACGCCGCCGTTGAAGGAGTACAGCTCGCCTCTTCAGTGTTTTACATTTGCATTCGATGGCAAGTCACCATCGGACGGGAGGGGGCCGCGGGGGTGGCAGGGAAGGCGCGGGGGTGATGTTTTGCAAGATCTGCTCGAGAGACCATTCGTCTTAGTATCTGCCTCGGGGGGGCGGTGAAATATAAGCTAGATCTACGGGAAAGATAAATGAATCCATCCTCCTGCCCCCGTCGCCGTTGCCGCCTTCTCCTCGCCCTCCCATCCTCCACCGCAACCCCCGTGCTCGCAGCAGAGGAGAAAATCAGCCGCAACAAGAATAGCGACTTCGCTGGTCTTCGGAGATCTCGCGAAACACCTCTGTGCCCTCGCGAAAAGAATTAACGATATGGCACGGACCGGTTTTAGTATTCCATTTTATCGCTTGTCGAATTACCACAGGCTAATGAAACATTAATCGACCGGGTAATTGGTTTAAATCGGTCCCCGTCGAGCCACGTTGTTTTAAATCGCCTAGAATACCATGCAAATTTTAGCTCCGTTCTTTTTCAGGAGCTCTCGCCGACTCGAAACCTCAGTTACAAGTTCCTCGTGCGTGAAATAAACGAGGTTCGTCGAGAGCGATGTAGTTGAGGGGATGTCACTTAGAAGGTGTACGAGAATCGTTCGGAATTAGCTCCCGATAGTGCGGATAATTTCGAGCGACCTGGCTGAACTCGAACGATATTACTGTCGGAAGTATCTGGAGCTATGTATATCGAAAGGGGTAAGTAGAAAGGGGTATCACTCTCTATCGGTTCAGGGAAATAAATAAGCCAGCGAACGCACCGAGCAGCGACAAAGAGGGAGTCGCGTGCAGAGACGACGCGCAAGGTGCACGACGAGCTCGTCGTCGCCGAAGAAAAGGGGACAAGATTAAGAGGGAACGCGGAACGACAGAAAAGAAGGGACAGGAAGAAGGTGAACGTAACGGGGGAGTACGGCGGCATCTGCGAAGTCGGCGCCTCCTCTCTTTCTGCACCGCTGGATAAGCATCGCTTTGCATACGATCGCCATTTTGCGGGGAGCATAATTTAAATTTCGTTCCATTGTTTTGTCGCTCTTCTTACGCCCCCCTCCTGGCCCACCCCCGTGTCGCCTCGGCTCGGGGGGCCACCCCTGCCCCACCCTCGTCACGCAACCCTCTCTGCACCCGCTCGTAACCCCCACCCTCGATCGGCCCTGTGCCCCGAGCACAGGCGGCCATTTGCATGAAATTAGAATCAGAATTTTCTTGCTGGAGAATTAGCCTCTCACCGCCCACCGTCTCGACCCGCGCCTGTGAAAATTTTAATTAATTCACGGAACCCTCGGTGTACACGAACGGGAAGAGGAGGTGGTAGCGGCGGCGGCGAGGAAGAAGGAACCAAGAGAGAATCCTCCGGTGACGAGGAAAACAATTTTCTTGGGCGTTTTCGATACGCGGCTGATGAGTTTTTCTCGACGGAGGACAGATTGCATATCAGCGGCGTGAAAGCGTAGCAACGGTTTCAATGCGCCCCGCTCGCCTTTGAATTCTTCAAAGAGGGCGGAGAGGGGCGCGCGGAGGCCGCGGCTCTACTTTCTATAAATGGGATTTGTTAATTTGAAACGATGCACGGGCATAATTACACTAGCTCGCGATACTTATGGCTGTAAGTATTTCATCGTCGTATTAAGCTCGTAAGCTCGTTATCTCCGCAAAAGGTACGATAGACCCTTGGCTCCGGCGAGAGGGAATGTACGGGCTGGTAGGAGGACCCGCGGAGCGTTTCATAGCGTTTAGTCTTTATGGCGTGTGGTTCTGCAGCCATCTCGAGGTAGCTCTTCTCTCTACATTACCTCCCTCCAGCCTCCAGCCACCCAGCCGCCTAGCCGCCCACCCCCCTTTGCTCGTTCTTCCTCACCCTTTGCCTGGCAAGCCAAGCAACCTCGCAAGCCTGACTCCGCGTTACGGCGAAACAATGGACCGAAATAAATAGCCCGTCTTTCGTCTTTTGTTTCTTGGGGGCCCATTGTTGCCGCCGTAGATAAGAAAACAAGAGACTCTGTCGCTGTGTGTTTACGAGCCCCGGCCGAGGCTCCTGGATGCTGCGGCCCCCTTTTTGCCTCGTTCACCGAGCCACCTTCTTCTCACCCCCGTCTTGCAGTCCCGACGCCGACGGTTTCGCCTCTCGTCCACCTCTCGTTCTTCTTCGTCTCGACTAATCCCTCTCGCGCCGCTCCGCGTTCCACGGAATCCTCGTGACGCGCGAGCCCATGTCACCCTTCCGTTTCAGCGATACCCCTTGGTAAACTCGCCGGCAAGAACTCTATCGTCCTTGGCCTTTCTTTCGCTCGGCCGGACCTTACGAGACTCCAACTGGACCACGCGTCGCGTCCGTCTCGAGCACATAAAAGTTGAATTGTACAGTTGCCGACCGTCCACTGTCCACTGTCGCCCCGTGTCGCCGCGTGGAGTGGGCCCCGGGAACGGAGGCCGCGCGTATAAATTTCGGCTGGTCTCCTTAGCGCTCGACAATGGGAAAGGAAAGAGGAACCGGTCGCAGGCCCCGACATTGTTGCGACATATTCAGGGACACGCGGACACCCGGCGTTATTGGGGCCAGCCTTGCCCAGCGGCATGCACACCCCTTGGACACACTGGACATCGGCCAGTCGAGCTGTCCCGTTCGCCGGGGGAGCCTAATTTCGAAAACGGCAAACTGGTTTGTCCAGTTTCCGCCTTTATTCCGCTGCGATGGGGTTGGCCGGCCGCTCGTATCGCCGACTGGACCCAAAAAGAGGAGGTCCAGGCGGCCCCGAGGGGGGAAAACCATTGCGACGGTCACTTTTTCGAGCGGGTCCAGTCGGCCAGTCGACGCTGGACGCGCCATGCCGGACAGTCGTTGGTATTCGCGGCGGTTCGCGATAACACTCTCCTACGTCGCACGGCGGAGGGATTCGGATCGATATTTGAAAGAAAAGACGCGAAAGGTAGCGTCCTTGGAGCTAGTCGAGGTGCGAGGAACAGAGGAACGGTGGGAGGGAAAGACTTGGAGGAATTTCCGAGCCCCTTGTGCCGCTTGTTACGTCACTTTTCACCCTCCTCCAGGCTGCTCCGCCTGTCCCCGGGAACTCGGTGTAATTCAAATTCGGTTAATTCCGGTGATTTTTCAAAGTTTCATTAGACCGGGCGAGCGCCGAGAGGGGCCAGGGAGGATAGAAGCCCCCGCGGGTGAAGTATGGCCTCATACTTTACTCTGCGGTCGGCGAAGGCGTCTTAGGCAACTGGAATCCTGGAATAACAGGACTCGCGAGCACGAGAGGACGAAGTGGATGGAGGAGAGAATATGTACAACGGAGGCAAAGGATCGCCGAAGGAAGGAAAGAGAAAAGGAGAAGAGCATGGCCCGAACGAGATCCGAAATTGAAGACGGCTCGATTTAGATTGGACGAATTTATACCGCCACCCTTATGCGCCGTGCCTCCTTGGAGAAAAGTGCGCCCGACGATCGACGATCGACGATCGACGAATCGAATGGAAGCTAAATTTCTGGTGAAGTGCTTCCTCCTTTCCAAAGTGCTGATATCACTGGTGATAGCCTTGGACGATCTTGTTCTTCGCTGGTGCTCCGGATGTCCAGAGTGGCGAAATTAGGAGAAGATCTCGAGGAATGGGAGGACGCGTGCTACCGTGTCGTTACTCGGTGGTTTGTAGGCCACGCGGTGCAATCGCTGGAGAAGGGGGAGTCCACATGACGCGACATCTGGCCAGCCTCGGTGCATCGTGATTTTTTCACCCAGTTCTTTGATTTTTCAGCCGCTCGGCCCACCTTCTTCCGGTCCACTTACGCGCCGTCTCGTGCGCCTCCCTCAATGTCACGTGTCGCAACTCCCAGCCTAAATAAGTCACGACGGAGAAAGCGATTCCGCAATTTTCCCCCGCAGACAGAGGGTGGTAACCTCGTGGCGTTTGTCGTGTCGAGGGAGGATCCTTTGGCGTGCCACCCTCCGCTCGTTCCACCATTTTTGCCGAGGAAATTACCGTAGTTTGCTGGCTAACTGGTGATTTTCTTCATCGCCAAGCCTCTGTTCCCTAGAAAATTGCTGTTATGCTGATTTCTTGCTTGCCATTATCGGCTCGCACTCCTGATAATACGGCTGAGAGGGGTTCGCGCCGGCAACGGTCACCGAGCTAGCCGGCTCCATCTTTTCCAACGCATATTCCCAAGGCGACGGTTTTCTTCGACGCATTTTCCAAACAATTGCTGCGAGAGATCTTGAGACGTCTCGAGAGACCACTGTGTCCCGTTTCATTAAGGGCCCGCTCGTAAATCCTGCGCCTCTCTTAATCGAACCACTTCCCCATGGAAAGAATCTCCTGAAGGATCATTTCAGAGGATGGAATTCCCGCCTCTGTCGGGGGAGTCCTTGGCGAGGGATGGTTTTAATGATTTTTGGGGGTTGCCAGGAAAGACAGGCTTCCTCGTGGCGGACGAAGGAGGGCGCAGAGGGGCATTTTTAAGCCCTTACTTTCGCCAGGGACCCTTCGTGCTCTCGCGAGCTCTCCTCGCAGCTTTTACCCCCGACGAAAGGCTGCTGGTCGGGGGTGGTTTGTTTCGGCCCGGGTGCACGACGAGAGGAAGAGATACGGCAAGGGGAAAGAAAAGCTAGTAGAACGAGGGTGAGTTAGGCGGCCCTGCGCGAAAGATGGCTGGCAAAATGGAGGGATCTCTTTCTATTATGCCTGGTCCCTCGGCTTCGCTCTACGCTTCGAAGAACTCCCTTATCGATCTTCGAAAAACGCCACGTCCGTCGTAGAAAACGGCTCTTTGCCAGGCTCTTTGATCGTCGACGTGACGAACGATTCCACGCTCGATGCGCCCCTTCCCTTCGAGCATCCATCGAACTCTCGAGCAGATCTTGGCAATTATGTGCGATTCCGTTGCATCGGAAGGTCAACGGCTGCGGCTGCTATCGTCCAAAGCGTAGACGCGGTAAATTGGCAGCAAAGAAAGTCGCCGGGCAGAACGGGGACTGCCCGAGCTGTTGCCGCGCAGCCGGACAAGCGCGTCGAGCACGGAGACAGGAGGGAAACGCATTTCCTCTGGCGCGAACCAAGTCTTTTTCCCCGCGACGCGGCGCTCCATTGAAACACGACGTCCGCGAAAAAAGAGGATACTCGAGAAAAGTCTGCTCCATAGCAGGGACGATGAAACGCGCAGAAAACTACCGTCGGCGAAAAGCGTAGCGCGATTTCCTCTCCTCAGTTCTCGCGGTCTCTCCTGCAACGCTGCCGCGCCACAGGGGTGTGGGTGGCGGCGCATAGGGAGGGAGGAAGGGAAGTCGCCTTCATTAGTAAACTTTCGTTTAAAATTTCTACCGTTTCCCAGCGGCCGGGGGTCGACATCGAACAAAAACAAACGCCCGCACGCGCTACACCCCCCGCGCCCTCGCTCGCGCGCACATCCCCCCAAACTCGATTTTAACTTTCGAGATATAATTAATTTTTCGAGACCGACCGCGCGCGAGCGCGCCCACCGCCCTCCGCTTGTGTATCATCGCCGAGAAAAAGAGGAAACGAAAGGAAGGACTCGTTATTATCTCGAGATATCCTCGCTTTCCCGCCGCCCCCTGCCGAGCCAGGGGTTGAATTTTAAACGAGATTGCTGCCGGGCCAAGAATGCTCGCCTTTTATGCGCCCGCTGCTTCGCGATGAATCGTGCCTCCTAAAATTATTTTACTCCTTTCTTCGCGTCGGCTACGTATTCGTAAATCAAAAGACAGCTTTTTTCAACCGCGACGGCAAGAGGTAACAAGCTGGAGTCATTTTTAATCGAAACTCGTCCCACGGTTTTTGCAAGAGTCGTCGGATATGGGTACCGTGTTGGCTTGTCTCGTTCCCGAAGCGATCTCGCGCAGGGCGTGTGCCATGAAATAAATAGTAACGGAATCCCGTACGCGGCAGCCACCCCCTACGACCGCCGTTCGTGCTGGCCTCGTTGCAGCACGACGCGAGAACCCATAAACCAGGAATAACAAGCTCCGAGACGAGAGAAACTAGCGGAGCTTCTCGGGTTTACCGGATTTCAGACCGCGAAAAACCACCGCCGACACTGTTTGCGCGACCAACCGGGGGCTCGAGTTCGACCACTCGGGCACAGACGTCGAAGAGTAACGAAATCAGGATTCCTTTTCGATTCACTATCTCCTCCCGCGAGGAACTATTTTTCAATCCCTTCGTGACTGGGAAGCCGGGCAAACGTTTGCGCTGGCAAGATTATTTGCCGAGCAAAGTTCACTGATCCCCGCTGGATCGGTAAATATTGGCAGAATTTCTTCGCGCCCTCTTTTCAGAGACTCGATCCTGTTCCGCCAGCTTCAAAAATTCCCTCTCTATTTCCGCCGCTGACAACTCGAAGGTTCCGCGAGTCACGCTCCTCCAGACTTCGCGCGGAAACTCGATTACCATCGGCGAGTCTTCCGAGGCGGATCCTTCCGCTTCTTCGTCCTTTCTTTTCCGTCACCGTGCGTCTGCTTCGCGTGCCAGCCGCTGTGAAACGACCGCTCAATTATTCATTCGGATGAAATAGTGTTAAAGCGAAGATCGTGTGCAAGTTTAATGCGCCATGGGCTCGGCCAGGCGAGGTTATATTCTTCGATGTCTCGCTCCCAGAATTTCGCGTCTGGCCTCTGTGTCTACCGCATTTGCCCCGAAAGAAATTCATCCATGTGCCACTCTCCTCGACAGAGTAGTTCGGTCAGTATTTCGGTTGCTGGAAATTCGAGCGTAGGGTTCATCGACTCCTCTTCAATTTTCGGCCGACCGCGAGGAGTCCGGCTTCGGGGTTAGACGCCCCGGCTATCAGCGCACAAAGGCGACGAGGCGGTATGCGTTACGAGAGAACGATGAACGGAGCGGGAGAAGCGTGTAAGCGGCGCGGAAAGAGCGTAAGAAAGGAGGCGCGGGGGGAGCGAGACGGGGATGCACTCGACGCAACGCGCGCGCTAGCGAGCGAGCTTTCTGCGGGCCTCCGCATTAAAACGAGAGGCGAATTCGAGTCTGGCAAAGTTTTAAATGATTTTCGCCGAAGTTGCCTCGCGAGTTGGTTTATTAGGAAAAGTCAATTTGCCCGGAGAGCCGGGCGAACGGGCGCGAGGGGGGCGGGGAAAGAGAGAAAAGGGGTGGGAGAGGGGCGACTCTGCGGAGCTGCAGCGCGGAAAAGTCCTGCAAAATTACGACGTTGCTTTTCTACGTTCGCGTAGCACGCCCCCCGATCGAGGGGCGATCGCTGTTCGTCTCTTGCATTTTCGTATATCAATGGTACCACCCTCGAGATGTCCCTGTGGTTTACGGCGGCGGAGTCCGGGGCAAATTTTCCACTCCACTTTGCCTGTCCCGCGATATACGGCTGAGCTTTTTAAGCGGACTCGTTTTATATTTGACGACGCATCAGCGGCGAGCAAACGCACACCTGCCGACAGGAGGAGCCGTGTGTCCGCAGCGTAAACAACCACCCCGGAAAAAGTGGTTGAAACCGCTTTTCCCTCCGTAAACTCGGGGGCTGCTCTTACGAGACCGGCTAACGGCAGAGAGGCAGAAAGCCCGTGAGTCAATTTGACCGCTCCCTTCACCCGCGCGCGCTACCCCCGCAGTTAACGCAAACGCGGGGCCAACGGGGGATTTGAGAGACGGTACGCACCGGGCACACGCGTAAACGAAAAAAAGGTAGCCGGCAATTACCCGCTCGTTTCAATCCGACGACGTAAAAAAACCTGCCGGCCGACCTTTAATAACCGGGGTAAACTTTGCACGCCGACAGGAGGGGGTTTGTTACTTTTTAATCGCGGGTAAATATTGACCAGTGGCCCAGATTCTTTGAGGCTCGCGGGATACACGTCGCATCGGGGATGAGACTTCGAACGAGTCGATTAGAAAAATAAAAAGAAGGGTGGAGCGGGCGAGTGGGGAGGAAGGAAGAGAGGAAAGAGGATTTCGGGGAAGGCGAGGGGTTGGAAAATGTGGACGGTCGAAGGAGGCTGGAGAGGGGAAGGAAAGGTCGAGCGCAAGTGACGGAGATCGCGAGCCCTCGTTCGTAAAAGGCACAGGCTGACGCGGGGACGAAGAGGGAGGACCGAGAAGGAGAGAAGTCCAGGAGCGGGTCCACCAGGCTTTTGCTCCTCCGTGAGGGTGGCTCCTCTGAATCAATAAGAACTGTTTCCCCCGCGAATGCCCCCCTCGCCCTCACCCTCCCCGCCTCGTCCGTCGCTGTTCGTTCGTTCGTTCGTTCGTTCGTGGCACCCCCACAGGCCAACCTACCACCTTCGGCTCTGCTCCTCAGTTTTCTCCCCTTTTTCCTTTTATTACCCGTGAGGAGTAAGGTGGCTCCGGTGGGTGGCTCGGCCCCGGAGGCACGAGCGGCCATCTTTATTTCTCTCCTACCCTCCACCTCGACCCTCTCCTCCTCCTACGACCTCTCCTTTCGTCTCCTCCATCTCCTCCGGGCTAGGTCCTACGACCTCCATCCGTCTTGCCTCGCCGAGCTCACCCTCTTCCCACCCTCTTCCCTCTCTCACTCTCTCCTCCTCTCCCCATTCTCACCCTCTGCAACCCTCTTGCTCTCGCGCACGTGGAAGCTCGACCTTTAGGAAACGAGTACCTTCTAACCTTGTCTTTCCACGTCTTCTTATTCTTGCCGCCACCCTCCGCTATTTCTTCCACCCGCTTTCCTTGCAACCGGTCTCCTTTTCTCTTCTCTTTGGCATTTCAACGGCTTGAACGTGCACCGTAGAGCCAGCCGCTCGCCCCTCCTCGAAGATGATCGACCACTTTCCACCCTTCGAAACCACGAGCCCCCGGGGCTCGATGGACCCTGTGGTCAAGAAACACTTCCAGGAGGCTTCTCGCTACTTCTAACTTAGCGAGATCTTTCGGCTTAAGGGAACCACGTGTCTAGAGTCGAAAAGGTATCGTCGGATCCGGACGAACGTCCCACCTCGAGGGCGGCTCCTTCCGCTACGTAATACTCATCGATCAAGATCCCCGAGATCCGAGATAAAATGCCCGCAAAGGGTCAAGATCCTCGAGGACGTACCACAGGTGTCCGCGCGACCAGAACGAGAACGAGAGGATGCGGTGGCGGTTACCGATGGCGACGATGCTGGAAAGGGAGGAAGAGGGATCGAAAGGGGAGAGGAGAGGAGAGAGAGAGAGAGAGAGAGAGAGAGCGGGCGTAGGGCTGGAGAGAGTGTTGGAGACAGTTGCCGCGGTGTTGCCGGATCAATTTCGGTGGACCGCAGACACAAACTGTTTCAGTGGACTCAATCGAGCGGTTCTATCTCCGACTCCTTTCTCGTCGGCTTCCCTCTTCGTCTTCCTTTCATCCCTTTCCACCGCTCATTCTTTCTCGCGGACCAATCTGCACGTTTCAATCGGCCGGAAATGTCCTCAGAACCGGCTATTTTCTGCCGTCTCTGTTCCTTTGTTCTTAAACGAGCCATCCCTTCGATTCCACCCCACTAGAAGTCGAGGTGATTGGCTATCGCATTTGTTTCTTCCAAGTCGGCGGCTTCTTATGTTTCTCTCCACTGATCGGAAGCTGTCGAAGGGTGTAGCATTTCTATTGGCCACTTCATGGTAGAGGTAGCTAACTATAGAAAGATTGACCTCTTCCTGTCTCTGCCTCAGTCTCGCCGAGTGCCATTTCCCAAAAATAGAGCAGACGACCCAAGCGGCGGGCTGCCTCTTCGGCTCGACAAAAATTCACTCCGAAATCGTAAGAAACACGCGCCGGGTGAGACAGGTCCCCAGGAGGCAGCCAGGCGAAAATCAGGGTAATCAACCGTCCTTTATTTCGGGAGCAAACACACACCGGCATGCCTCAGCACGCGCATACACGCCAACACCCCCGTGGACCGTCACAAATAGGGGACGGCGATGCGTCGGTTGACGCGCGGCCCGATGCTTTTAATTAAGCACCTTCAAATTTTTCCTCCCTCCAGATTTTTTCTCGCCTCGACTCCGCTCGGCCGAAGAGAAAGCCAGCCGCCTCGCTGTCTCGCGTTCGTCTTCTATCGATTTTGCAATTAGCAAGAAAGTGATCCAACCCCTTATTCCATTCTGCCTTGGAGCAGCCCCCTTGCAAAGATAATCGACGTTCCAAGAAAAGCGCCACTAATTGCGACGCTTGGAGGTCGCCCTTGCGAGCGGATTTTTCCCTCCACCGTGGTTGAGTGGATGAAGCCGGGAAGAGATCGATGCCATCGAAGCGATGGGCTTCGTTTAATATTCATCCATCTGCCTCCTACCGCGGAGGACGCCGACTATTGGATTATCGGTCCTGCTGGAAGTCGCGGGGGTTGGGCGCGAGGGACCAGCTCTTCGCTCGCGTAAGGGAACGGAAGGGAGCTAAGGAGGACAGCGGATGGAAATGGAGGAGCCGAGGGTACCGAGTAGGGGGCACGGTTTGGAGGGGTGAGGGGGGATGGTCTCTCGAAATTCCAATTAAAATTTTCTTCACTAAAAACAGAAGACACCGGGAGGATGAATAGATAAAACGAACCGGCGCGGGGGCGGGGTGGTGGAGTGTTGGAGTCTCGGTTGCGCGAGGGTGGCTAGCACGGAAGGGGTACCCCGTGGATGGAAGTAGTTGCTCGCGAGGGGCGGCTGAACGTAATTAAAGAAGGGGGCGTAGCGCACGGTCTTGCAAGCCCCTGCACACTTATTCCAGATACGGAAAATATAGGGCGGGTAAGCTTCTTGGGGCGAGGGGGCATTATACCTGCGAGAGCGGGGCGGGGGGGGGGGGGGGGGCGCGGGGATAGCGAAAGACTTCGTTGTTTCCAGGACATTTTACTCTGTTTCCTCCGGCTGGCGCCTGCTGTCGGCCTCTCAAAGGACGAATTCGAGTTCCCTACCTATTCCCACCCCTGCCACCCCACCCCCTCCCCCTTCGCTCGCCCACCCGGTTCCTTCTTCGCGCCCTCTTCCCTTTCACCTTCTTCCTTCCTTTCGAGCGCTCGGCAACTACCCTCCGCCACCCCATCGTCCGCCCACCCCCCAGGCTGCCTCCTCCCTCGACGATCTTACTCTTGAGAATTTTCCTTATATAGATTTTCATAAGTTTCCTTACTTCCGTATCAGGCCCTCCTCGGAGGAACGGGCGAAGGAATAACACGGTGAATAATTTTACGGCGCTCGCTTACGACTGAAAGCGTAACTAATATTCCTCTCCCTTGGAAACGGCGAACGCCGAGCCGGCGAGGAACTTTCGATCGACCGGCATCGTCATTTATTTCGTTGTACCGAGAACAAACGAGACGAGCTCTTCCTTAGGATCCGGATATTCGAAATGGTACCGATTGCTGCGGTCCTTTGTCAGGGTGTATGTAGCATACATTCTTTGAGCAGGATTAGGGTCGACTCTTGACGAGCCTCTATCGAAGATTTAAACGAATCTGGTCGATCGGGGCATCTGGAAAAAAACGGGATCAAAGATGATCGCGCTCGTAGACGTAGATCTATCCGATTAGCGGTTGACGAGATTCCGTGCGCGACGGGACGCGTAATAGTACGCTGGGAGTCGACGATTCCACGCTCGATGCTTTCATCAAAATCGGATTGGTGGCGGGGAACGGCTGGAAATTGCGTGGAAACGTCCCCGAGTCCTCGACACGTTGGAGCGGTGGCTATATTTGAGAGCAAGTACACAGTTATTTGATTTGTGGCGACGCGTTTGGTACGGTGACCGAAGACATTGACCTACATCAAACACGTGACATCGCACACGTGATGCGCCACACGCGCGTCCAGGAGACGGGATAACGCGAAATAACTGATCAAGCGTATTGTTTCCTCTTTGGAGGAAAATTACATTCAGCGCGAATGGGAGATTAAGCTCAGTTGGAATCTGCGCAAAAAAAAAGTATATTGTATTATACATAGAAGAACCTCTCCACCGAGGTTGACACTCGATTTCACGGGCGTAAATAAGAAAAAGCTTATGCACAATCGTAACGAATTCGATCGATACTTGATGTTTCGCAGGGGACAGGAAGCGGAGTTTGGCGGGTCAGCAGAATTCGAGCCGTCGCTGGAGAGTTCTTGCAAGACAGACAATGGAATGCCGTGTTATTTCAGGGACACCGGGGGCCCCTGATAGTTTTTCCGAATTATGCGAGCCGGCATTCAGCCCCGGTGCATTCTCCGGGACGGGGCGGCGGGGGAGTGGGTGGGCTCGCAATACTCGCAGCAGCCACCGCATACTCGTCGGCGCACGGTGTGTCATTATATCGGCGAAGTTGGCGATGTCGGGTCCAGAAAGGACAAAAGCGTCGGCGGGGGCCGTCCAATTAGCACGTAGCACTGCCTTAGCGGCGTCCTCCGACGTCGAACGGCTCTAAGACGCCTTTTCTCTGGCCGAGGATCGATAGGCGTGTGTGTGCGTGGGTGTACGTCCGCGTCCCTCTGTATATATGTAGGTCCGCGACGGTGCGGCTGTGGGGGTGCATAAGCGAAGAACGGCTGGTAATGCGGGGTGGGCGAGAAAGAGAAGAAGCGGAGACGGGAGAAAGAGGGTGGAAAGGTGGAAAGAGCGAGTAGCGGCGAGGAACGGCAGGCGAGAGGGAAAGAGAGAGAGCCTGGTCCGCCCCTCGGAGCTTGATATTTAAATCTCCCCTTTTCTAATTTCTCCCCTCTCGCCGCGCCTGGCCCCCCTTAGCCCGCCTCTGGTGCTCCGTTCCGCTTGCCCACCCTCTTTCATCCACCCCACACCTAGCCACCCTCGAGCTACCCACCGCCACCCACTCCCCATTTCCAAGCGGCTCCGCCAGCACCGGCCGCCATCATGAAAATATTAAGAACTCGGGAAAATGGCCGCCCCCACTCGCGAGCTAAGGAAAACCTCCGCTCTCTCTCGCCCCCCCCCCCCATGCCCCCCCCCGTCCACCCTTCGCCCGTTCGCCCGTACTCGTCCCTTTCGTTCCCCGTTCCTCCTCTCTTTCTTCCTCCAGCCTCTTCTGTCTCCGCGTCTCGCCCTCTGTCTTTCGCCCGCTCTCCGACACCGGCAACTTCGTTCTTGCACACCTACGGAGTTACACGGACGCCACCGCTGGGCACAGGGGTTGATACTGCCACCGGCGACGGGGGTGGGGTGCACCGTGCCTCCGCGAAGGGGCTGCAGCCAGACTTTCCGGGCAGAAACTCGTTTTCTCGCCGGCAACTTGCTCGAGCCGCTCCTCCTTCGTCGCCTTCTTCCTCTTCTTCCTCCTCTTCCTCTTCTTCCTTTTCTTCCTCTTCTTCCCGTTTCTCGCGACTTCGCCGTCTTCGAAGCGCTCCGAGGCCATCCCCCAGCGTCCGATTTCGCCTACCCGCTTCGTCGCACGTACCTACCATCGATAGCGACGCCCTTACAGAGGCACCTTCCGCAAAAGAATTTTCCAACCGTCGACGCTAAGAAGGAAGCTTTCAGCCTTTTATCTCAGTCCGACGAGTTGTCCTGCAGATAGGGCTCGTTCGTTACTCAGGCCCTCCGTCCTTTTGAAAATAAAAATCAATACGCGGAAAGTGAGGCTGGACGAAATAAATACGGCGGGGGAGAAACAGACGGAGCGACGGAAGCGGGCTTCTCGACTTTCACCAGAAGGCAAACGCGGCTAGTATGGTTCGGATGAATGGGGTATGAGTTTGTCCCACATTCGGCTTCCTCCGTGCTCCCGGCTTCCGGCCGCGCGGGGGTGTGTGGGTACGTGCGTGCACGCGTGCGTTCGCTCGTCTCTGGATTACGTCGGAGGAGGGAGAGAGAGAGACCTCGAACACGTGGCACGCAGCTTGTGTACGTGCGAGTACGTGTGCGCTCACAGATTAACGAAAGCGATCGAGTTAACCGCATCCTCCACGAACTGCGAACCTGCTCTTTTCTTATTCCATTTCCTGCGAGTTCAACTTCAATGTAGCACGTGAAATACCCGTGCGGAATCTGATATAAAGTTCCATAACGAAGCCTGATTCCAAATGGACACAATCTCCAACGTTTTCGGGAGAAAAGCCACCCCTCGCTCAATCACCGTCCCCGGTTATTAACTCTTCGGACCGATATCGACGGAGACTCGCGTGTTAATCTCGTCCGACTAAGACGCTGGGATTACCAGCGATCTGGACGCGCAAAGAATCCGCTCGTTCGAGAGGCAAGTCCAATCTCTTAGAAATCCGCAGCCGATCCCTTTCAGCCCGGTAACGCGGCCCGGGTAATACGTCTTCGTCAACGGCCGCCATCTTGGCCAGTGAGAAGGGCGACGGGGGTGGTGGCGGCGGGAGGGTTCGGGAGGTGGCTGGGAGCGATTAAGAAAATGAAGATAGATACTGCAGGATAAAGGCGCTCCGAGGAAGGGAGCCGTGACGACGGTGATGGGGAGAGAAGACTGCGGAACCGAGACCGGAGCTGGCCTGGCTGGCTGGAGCGACGATCAGCAAGAAATAGCTCAGAAGAGGACCTGATCGCGCGGAAGATTTCCAACACGCCGGTGTGTAATCGCGCGGCACCGCCGCGATCAATTTCGTCCCTTCTTCGGACGGAGTTGAGCCCGCGGCGCGGTCGCCGTCGACGTCGAGATGCTGGAGACGCTCGCCTGTCGCCGAGATACAAACGACACCCTGCCCAGATGGATGGCTGACATTCGTTTGGAAACGGTATCGATTCGGTCCCCGGATGCTTGGGGAATCGGCGCCCGAGATTAAAAGTAATTTGCAACGTAGCCAGGTGACAGTTGGAATGATTCAACGATCCCTTTATAAATAAGTAGCGCGATCGTCAGAGTCGTACACATAGTCGATCGAACGAGAGCTTCAGTTGCTCGAACAGCGTCGGTACATACCAGTCTGAGGGTAGCGGAAGAAGCTGTGTTCGAGTCCCCGTTGCGGGGAAATATGGTTGGCTTGCAATTCATCTTTTTATGGGGCACTCAAGTGGGGTAACCATGGCGACGAGCCTGCTATCAGGGGGCAATCGTAAAATTAAGTAATGAGAAGATAAGAAAATATCATCTTGCCTCGCCTCCTAACCATCCAACTTGCCGTTCCCCCGCGTTCCTCTCGCCCTCGCGCAACCCCCGAAGAGGACCAGCGGCGCTCCTCTTTCTCCTGTTTTCTCTCTGTTCGCGGCGCTGGCTGGAAGAGTCGCGGAGCAGCCTCCGGGCGGTTAGCGGAGCTGTTGCCGGAGAAGCTAGCACACTCGTAGACCGGCAAAGTGGTTAGAGCTAGCGAAGGGACGTGACGCGGGGATGAGAGGCGGCCGCCGGGCGGAAGAGAGAGCGGGGCAGGGGCAAAAATGGATAAAGTTTCGTCCAATCCTCTTCAGCCTAGGCATCGGAGCCCGCCGGAGAATTTTCGGATAAACGAGGCCATTTTCTTCGGAATTATGTCTCCCCATCAGCGAGCTCCTCCCTCCAGCCTCCTCGGAGACGTCGGGGGTGGTGATCATTTTTCATGGCCTCGTTCCTACCCCCTCGTAGCCTTGCAGCATCGTGTGTCTCGGGAGGAAAAGCAATTTGTCCGTCGAAGTAAAAGTATGATTACATTTGCCCATGTCCATACTAATTTCAATAAATGGGCCGTCTCAGGATTCATCCCTGTGCGGGGGCGGCGGTCGGGGAGGGAGTGTGCGGGTCGGCTGCATTATCACCGCTAACGTTCGACATTAATGTTTTTGTCGGCGGTTTGCGGCCGGGTAGTAAACAAGTGATACACCCTCTTAACCCACCCCTCGTGTTCGTTCAGACAGGGATGCAGTTCCAACCACCCCTCCGTCCTCTTTCCTCACTGCCCCGTTAGCTCCTCTTCCTTCTCGTTTCACTTGCCCTCGCCCTCTCTCTCTCTGTCCCGCCGCCTCCCTCTGCCGCACTTGCTCTACTTGGGTGAAACGGGAACGTATACGCGTTACACCGCTCCGTGGCCGGGCTGTACACCCCCTGTAACGTAATCGTTTCCACTCCAAAAGGAGGCAAAGCAAGAGGACGGGCACGCATCTACACGTGTGCGCTAATGGCCTCTTCAAAAATGTCGCCTCTTAAAACGCGCCACCGTTGGATCGCCTGACGCTCGTCGCACGCTAGGGCTGATTTTCTGCCGGCCGTCGCAGCCCACTTTACTCCGCCGGCTGAGAAATTTTCTTCCGCCGGAGTAACGCGAAACTCCTGCCACCTGAAACGCGCGCCGCCGTCGAGGTGACGAGCGCCGGGAACCTTTAACTATCGCGTTGCACGCGCTGCGACGCGAGCTCTGCCCTTAATTCAACGGCTAATTACCTACGTAAGGGTGGCAGCACCAGTTTTTCACAAAATCTGCAGCGCACACCGAGGTCTACACCGTGGAACAAAGCAGTACCTCGATGCACTTTCTTTCCTGGAGAAACGCAATTACGTTCAGGGCACACCTTCTTAATCTCTTCGCAAAAGTCAGAAATCAACAATCCAGAAATGAGGTTTCTCCGAGGACTTGGAACGGGGAGATCGTAGGAACGAAGGAATCATCGATCTCTCCCCCGACAAATACTCGTTCCACGCGGCGCAAGCCCTGATCAACGACTATACTCTTCCTCGCTCGACCACGGAGAAACGGTCCGGGGGAGGTCGAGGGTTGAAAACCCGATCACGAAATTCGGCAATTGGGAGAGCAGCGGGTGGCCGAGCGCGGGGAGCGGTAGTTTCTCGAAAAGTTTTATGGGCCGAATTTTGAAAGTTCCCCGCAATGGCGGCGCGCTCGAACGGGGCGGGGGCGGGGGCTGGCCCTCGCGGAGTTTAAGAGGGTAGTTTGCGTGGCCGTAAATTTTCTCCCGGTCCTGCTGGTGGGGGGAGTGGGTGCTGGGGCTACGGGGGGGGGGGGGGGTGGAGTTAAGGGCCGCGGGCGAACACGGAGGCGAGCCTCCGCCACATATCTTTCCACCATCTTCTATCAATAATTCCCTCGCGAAACTTTCCGCCAACTTTCGTCGCGATAATGCAGCTCGCCGAAAAATCGCGCGGGGGGTATGTTTGCTCGCGGCTGCGATCGGTTTCCGATCCGCGAGAGGGTGAGACGTTCACGAAGAGGCAGAGAGTCGAGGACTCGATGGAGAAAAATCGGGGGAGGGCGAGATTATCATCGAGCTGCAAATCAGCGCGATTGCTGGTGAGGTTGGGGTTCACGGGCACGACGACGGACGTGGCTGGAGTCGCAAAGTCGCTGGTCGTCTCGCAACCCCTTACTGGAGGCCGGCAAAACACACAAGACCCCTTCTCGCCGGTGCATGTACTTACTAAGTCGAGGACACTCGTCTCGGTGCACCCCTCCGGGTAGCCTCTTTCGCGCGGCAGCCACGACGACGGCGGACGTAGTATGCAGATTCGTGAAATAAATGCTCGAAAGTTTCACTATAACTCCTGCGCGCAAAATCTCCAGCTCGTCCTGCTATCCCCTCCTTCCTTACCAACCCCCTGTCGCCGCTCTCTTCTCCGTGGCTTAAACCAGAGCCATCCCCCATCCCTTCTTGCCGCTCGCCCCCCCCCCCCCCCCTCCACCCTCTCAGGACGCCAGGAGCATCCGCATTATTTAGTGCTTCCGCAGAGTCCACGGAAAATGGCCAGGAAAGCTACCGGAAAAACCCCACGTTGCTTCGTCCGAGGCAAGATGGCTTCTACTCTGGAATACACTAGCTTCCTCTTCAGGCAAACCTCCATCCACCTCGAAAATAGCTTCCCTACCCTCTGTCAGATTTCATTTTACAATCGATACCTTAGTCTTCTCATTGCGTAGATATACTTCGAAGTCTGATGAACGAAGGAATCAGCACTAGGTATGATTATGTACAGTGAGACTATTTCAGCAGAATTAAAAGGGAAGATAAGAAGTCAAATTCATCTGTACTGAGAAAATATGAGTTCATAATTCGACGTCCAGTCGCATCGTGCTCTTTTTGGTTTCACTGAAGAGTTCCCCACAGCGCCAGCGCGTCCGCGAACAGGTGGGAACGGGGCACCATTGACTCGACACGGTGATTGTCTGAAAAAACCGCAAAAAACTCGGCCCCTCGGGTCGAGATCCGCTCATCCCCCGTGAAATCAGGGCGGAAAAAGAATCACTGGATTGACTCGCTCGACGCCCTGCTTTTTTCTCGCCCGCTCCGCATTTTTTCCCTTCTCTTTTTCTCGCCCCGTGAGCCCTCCGATAAACGCGGCCAATAAAAATAACGAGCGGCCACCCGCACCTTCGCCCCTCGCAGCCCCCTTTCACCGGTGCTCGCTGGCTCGCCGAGTCGCGGGGGTGGTACGCGGCAGAGGAGGGAAGGAGGTTGTTGCTTGAAACCACAAGCCGCCAACGAGAGGATACGGGACTTTGCCGTGTATACTGCGTCCTTTCGCAATCCCCGATTCCCTCACACCCCCCTTCATCGGGGGTGTTTGTTGTTCTTCCCCGCGAGGAAAAAAAGGACGACCGTTCGATCTCGACCCTCGCGTCACGGATTTTTCCAACAGGAGGCCGCTCGACGTGACGATTTCACGCCCCGGGGGATTTCGCGCGAATAGTTTCCCACCCCCCTGCCCCCTTTGCTGTTCCATTTTTCCGGGGCACGATCGTGGATGGATTTTTTTAAGGCACTCGCGCCACACTATTTTGTCGAGCGATCGTGCGTGGAATTTATTACCCCAGTGACGTGACGTGACGTTTGCGTGATTCTGGCGATGAATGCGCGATAGATCTCGCGCTATCGGAACGAAAGAATACATACGCCTAATTCAGGGTTTATTCGAGAATCTTTTCGCGATTTTAAATCCAAATTTCCATCGAACAATCAGTCGGATGTCAGTCGAGTGAATTGGACACTTGGATCGCTTCATCCCCAATGACGATGTCCAGACGGATTGAGGTTTATTTTAAATTCGCCGGCAACTTCCGCCAAGTTCCGCGGGCGGATTTCGGAAAGGCCAGCGCGATGAAGTTCCCGTATCCGCGGCGACAAACTTTTCGTACGGAAACGTACACAATAATGGACGCACACACGCGGAGGGTCGTGCAAGTGCAGGGGAAACGCTGGTCGCTCGGATGGTGTGCGCGCTCGATGCACCGCAGGGGTTGCACTCACGATTGTTCCCAGCCCCTTTCTCTGTGCGCGTGTTCGCCCGCTCCTTTCCATAGACGTGGCAGCCACCTAATCCCGCCGAGATTAAGATAACCCCGAAAAATGTTCAGCTAAGTCGCCAACTTCGTCTGCAAGGCGCGCTTAAAACGTGAGAATCCGCCCCGAGCGAACGTGTCCCACCCCCCGTCTTGGATTTATAACCGAGCTTGAGCAGCTCTCTTTTCTTATCTTTCTGTCGTCGAAGACTTTATTCCTGACAATTTGGAGAGTTCCACGAGCGTATTTATGAATTTCGATCGTCAACTCTGCTAGCAAAAATGCAAGAGCATCCACAAGGAAGGTAAAGATCGACGAGCGACGTCACAACGACGACGTAGGCGAGGGGGTGAAAGTGGAGGCACGGGGGTTGGTTGTCGGCATGCGTAATACCGATGCTATCAGGGCAACGTATCATTGGACTGGGTGCAATGAAATTACGTCTCCGCAGCGTCTTGCTACTCGGCTAGATTGGTGTGCATCGCGGGAAGTGTGTCGCAGGTCGGTTTGCTGCGTGGATAGATTACAGAGGGCTGCGTTTCAACCCCAGACTCGATTAAACGGTGGAAACTTATTCGACGAAACGGTTTTACCAATCTGTACATCCACGCGAATGAATTCGCGTTCCACTCAATACAGTGCTGCAATTCTTTTCAGTCTTACCGCGATTCGAGAAGGTTATTTGTCTTGTGCACTCTGTAGAAGCGGGACTCGTAGCACTTTCAGGAATTCGTTTAAAAGAAGGGGAACATGGGACTGTGGAATTAAATTTCGTCGAAGCAACTTGAATCAGAGGACTGGGATGAAGAAATGGCAAATTGAGCGTGACACGCGAATGTAGTGGCTGTTGATGGCGATGGGGTGGGAAAAGGCGTCGGTTAAGGAAAAAGCTTCCGCGAGTACGGGCCGTAAACTCCTCAGAGGGCGAGACCCTCGTCGACATACATATGTCGCGGTAAAAAATGGCCTCGGAAAAGGGACACCGGGGGCCACCACAAGGGCCGGACGAGTAATAAAGTAATTTTATGAAGTGGTCGGCGACGTCCGCTTGCAACGTGGGGGCTCGGGCCGAGTGAAAAATTGCCAGGGACACCGTGTCTCCTCCGTGGCGTTGGGAATATCGTGGCTAAACCACCCTTTAAGTGAAAACATACTGTCTTGGTTGCTGCCGGACAAAAAGCACGGCTCGGAAGGGTTTCCCTTAACGCTCGTTCCCCGTTCCACTGGGTAAAAAGAACGACGGTCCTCTCCCTTCCTCGCGGACCGATGGAAATTCTGCAATTTCATTCAATTCCCCAAACGCGAGCACAGAAACCTGCCGGAGTACGAGTGCCACGATTATTTTCCATGGGCCGAGACTTTTATATTATGTTCCGCTGTGAAAGGTTGGTGACTGAAAGGATTTACTCTGATGGGGGATGGATAAAGTCTTCTAGTTATTAATTACAGGGGACGATCGGCTGTTGAGTGACATTCTCCATGAAAATGGACTCGTCGGGTTTAAATAGAGACTATTTGAATTTGATATTCGTTCGACTGCTGGCGCTTTTCTGCAGCTTTTTACAATAGGTACCTACCACCGAGCAACGTAATTCTCAAAGCGGAACGATCCGTTCCGGGGAATTCATCGACGTGGTCTGTGCATAAATTTGCGGAAAACTCGCGAGCAGCTAGGGTTCCGCGGGCCACCGGCAAGTAATAACGTAGAAATAACTTGGCGTAGGTGGAATCTGACGGCGAAAGGAGGGCCTGGGGTTTGGGGGAGGGCCGGCCTGGTCTGCGGGGGCGATATAATAAATTAGAAAAAGCCACGGGCTGGCCCGTCTTGGCCCCAGGCCGCCACCCTTCGCGCTGTAACTTCGCCGGCTGCTATTAGATTACGCGGAGCATCTGCAGAATCTCGGCTCGTGGCCGTTAATTTTCGTTAAAAAGCAAATGCTACGCGGAGGGCCCCCGCCCCTCTTCGCCCTCCACTTTTCGCGCCACCGCCCCCTTCTCCCTGCCCCCCACCGACAGTCCTCGCGGCCAGGGGCTGTTTTCCTCGAGGTAAGTAAGTACGGTTTTACATGGTTAGCCGAACATTAACGCGGTCTTGCAGACCTCCATGAAGATTTAACGCCGCGACGCTTATTTCGCGGGACTGTCGCACCTCGCGACGCGGGGGCCGAGACTCCTCTCCCCTTTATTTCGCGAGACACACCGGGGATATTTCATCTCGGGACCCGCCGGCCCTCGAGACCGACGCCGACGCTTGGAGCGTGCCGCGATACATCGTGCACGCGAATTTACTGCTCGATCGCGGCGGAAATTTATCACGATAGGGGTAGAATCCCGCAGGGGTTGATTGGTTTCAGGTGTGTCCTTAATATCGCTATGAAAACGCTTGAATTAGTGCACCTTACGGGGACGAATTTTCTACGCTTCATTTGTCGGTAGAATTACTTCAGTGGGTTGGTTCGGAGTAAGGGGTTGTAAAAATGCTGCTCGTGTGAAGTCGCCTTGTCGCTACGAGGTGCAGCACCCTGGCGGTAGATGGCAACAGAGGGGTTGTTCCACCCTCGTTGGTTCGAGTCTCCGCTACCTAGACACGAAGTTCAGTTTAGCCATTTCTCCGTGCTGGAATTTTTCAATAATTTCTGCCTGGAGACTCTCAGTGCCTGAACAGTAACTGTCGATAAATTGTTGCTTTCCATAAAATTTGAGTGCCACGGGGAAAAAAATTGCAGGCTCGTCTGCCGTGCAGATTTCATTAAGGATGTTTTAACAGTGTTTTAAATTTATCATCCAATTCCCAGGAGCTTTACGACCGCCCGTGTTTTACCCTCTTTACTGGCGAAGCGCCGTCCATCCCTTTATCCTGCACCATTCTTTGCGCGGTTTTTATCTTCAGCGCCGGGCAACTTGGCTCTAATGGAAAGCGTTTAATAGCGAAGCAAATTAGAAACCAGCTGCGTTAGGAGGCGACCGTCTGAATCTTTTACGCGCCTCAGAAAAGCTTCAGGCCCATGAAAAATTGAAAGTGGCCATTCTGAAAGTTGGGGATCCAGCAAATTTATCAAAAAAAGTTTCGTCGGGACACGTCAAATTCCCCCTCTCCCCTGCTGGAAACTTCTGCGAGCTTAAAAAAATTCATGATCCACGTTGAGAAAAATCGTGCACCCTGATGAACCCCGTGGTGGAAGGAAAGTTACCCGTGAACGTTCGTGGACCGTCGGCACGTGGCATGCTTCACCACCCCAGATTCTCTCTCGTCGCTTCAACCCCCTACGTGTGTATGTTTGCGCGCGCGCCCGCGTTCCTGGCTCTCGTTTTTTTTCGCCCCATCCCCTAGCGGCCGCGATCCTCCACGGGAGGGTACTTTTTCTAACAGGTGGTGGCCCACAGCGGCGCAGTTTTTTCCCTCTCTCGCGTTCCTCCCCTTCTTCTGCCTCTTTTTTTTCGCAGGTGCACCCATTATCCCCCGTTCCGCTTTCGCATCGGTGTCCTATTCATCCGCCGCAGAGCGGAGTGGCCACTTGCTCGACGCTTTTTCACTTAATTAGAGGTCATAAACTGCTGCCCCGTCCGCTTTACACGGCCACGGAAAAAAGAGAAGCGGGAACGGGGAGGATGAGGGTTGAGGGCGAAAGAGGGATGGGAAAACTGGACGACGTGTCTCTTTCGCTCGCGTTCCGCAAATTGCTCCGCACGGTTTTTTCTCTCCAACCTCTGCACACCGTCCGCCTCTCTCGCTCACGCTCGCTTCTCGTGGCTGGTCGGTTTTTCAGAGCCGGTACTTTACGCGGCGTGAAGAGTTAATTAGCGTGCAGTGAAAACGAGCCGAGATCCTCGCTGTGTAATTAGCGTCACCGAAGCCACCCGGGGGCTTTTCTTCGACCACTCGCTCGGAGAATACGCGAATTTATGCTTATCGAAGGAAAGATGTCTGTTCCCCCGTTCTTCGCGAGGGTAATCGACTTGAATGTTACAGTACGCGCGTAGACATTTAGTTGAGAGGCGGGCACGACTATTGCGGCGATCGTGGATACGGAAATGGCCCTTTATTCTTTCGCGGGGCAGGGAGGGGGGGGGGGGGCGGCAGCGAGCGCTCGGCAAACTACCCTCTTTGAAGCGGAACGATTACTACAAACGGCGGAAACCCCGCGATTCTTTCTTCCAACTTAGTTGCCAGTGAAAAAGGAGCAGCCGGAGAACGAATCCCATTAGATTGAAACGCAAAGGGAGAAGATTGCGCTCGTTTCCCGGCCGCGAAATGAAATCTCGCCGCGAAGTTTTTCCAGCGGGGTCTCGCGGGGGGAGGGGGGGGGGGTGGTGGTGGGCGCGAGAAACCGAGACGAGAGTCGTCTCTCGTTCTATTTCTTTTCTCGCGCTCCACTTCCGGCCAATGAGACGGCGAGGAAAGTTTTCACTTTTCTCGCCGCGTCGGCCCCCGGTGGACCTCGGAGATCTTTTCGCCCGCGAGCAATTCGCCGTTCCCTCGCCTCGCTGGAAATTTTCCACCGTTGCGTGCCGCCGCGCCGGAAAAAGACGGAGATAAAGGCCGGAAAGGAGGGAAAAGTTTTCTTTCTTTTTCGTGGGTACTTTTCTTTAACGGCGTCCGTTGGAAAAGCCAACGGGTGGAGAGAGTTAGTCCGCCCCCGGGGGTGGGGGGTTTGAAAGGAAAAGAACCAGGAGGGAGGTAAGGAGAATCCATCCCCCTCGGCCCCTCGGAAAAAGGGGTGGCTGGGGCGCTGGACCAACGGTGGGGGTAAGACTAGCGGTTGGCGCCCCTTAACTACCCCTTACGAGGCAAATCAATAAAAATACGAAAGTGTTCTTCTTCGGTGCCGGCCGGGCACCGGCTGCAATACGATCCCTCAAATTCTGTACGAAACTTTCTTCGAAATTCCCGAACAACGTGTCAAAAGACACGCGACAATATCGCTGGATCATAGACAACTACTAGGCTACTTAACCTGTGGAATAAAACGAATAAAAGTTCGAGATACTCAACGGAGATTTAATAGTGATTAAATAAAATAAACCCACATTTTCTCGAAATTGAGTTAGTAGCAATAGTTTATTCCAATAGGCTGTAATAATCATATAAAATAGGAAAGTTTAATTTTTTTTTAACGTGTGTTAGTCCATTTTTATTCTGAGTGCCTCAATTCTTCTATTGTACATAGGGGAGAGGTGCTATAAAAGGGACACATTTGTTTAGCGTCCATTTCTGACAATGTCGTTATAGGTATTTAAAAAACAACTACATCACAAGAAAGCGTGTTTATTTTCCTTCAATAAAAGTATATTGCAAACTCATCAATTGTAATAGAAAATAAGAAAATCTTCGGTTTTTCAAAAAAGTGGGAAATGTCCCTTTTACGACTAGGTGGTTTTAAATGGGACAGTATGTATAAGTCATGAAAGGGACACGTTAATAAATATAAACTTATTAAGTATTACAATTATAATTCTAAATCTTAATGATACAATACAACGAAATCTACGAAGAAATTAACTCTTTGTAGATACACAGTCTTTTTCTATCCACTAGGAATTGCTCGAACTTTACACGCGCGGTCTCCATTCAGCGAACACCATCGCGTCACGTTCCTCTCGCGCTTACAAGTGCCGTGGCATGTGTTTTGCGCCGCGAGCGGCACTTGAACCTCGTTGCGTCCCTCCAACTAGCCTCACGTCGCTCTCGGATCGCAGCAAAGTGCCTTCGAGAGTCGAGGGTGCTCGTAAGACAAAGTGCTCCTCGAAGAAGCTGGCAAATGTTTGACCGACGCTCCACGTGCGAACGCAAACGCTTCGGATCGCTCAGCATTTTTCCTCGCTGTCACGAATGGGCCTCTTTGTACCCAGTCGTTGCAATCGAGCTTCCATAATCGCCTTCGTAAACTTTCAATACCCTCTCCGCCCACAGAGAAAAGTCGTACTGGAAAAGAGAAAGAGTATCGTTAAATTCATCGATGTCCGACCACACACCTGCCTATTCCCCTGAGAAACTTGCAAACACAATTAGTGGGCATTTTCTCCGCCTACGTTTCTCACACCCATTTCACTCGATAAGTGAGACGTCGCCTCAACTACTTACCGCGAGAATTTGCAATAATAATCGCGCGGCAGCCACGGGAGTGAATAAATTTTTCAGCATTGCTTTGAGTAGCGTAATCGAGGTGTGCAACGTCCCTTCCTTCGGGCGGCTGAGTCGAAGGAAAAATCCACCCCTCCTCGATAGAGCGGCAGAGATAGCCGAGGGTGAATCTTAAAATACAACCCCTTCGAAGACTGCCGAGCGGCTGGCATCCCCCGCTTCTTTTACCCTCGTTCCTTCGGCAACCCCGTTCGCGCCCCCGTGTCCCGGGCCCCTCCTACGCCCCTGCGATCCGGCAAATCATCCGGGGCTACGTTCTTTTGTTCCTTCTTCGTACCGCGAAAGATTTTCTCGGGATGGAAGAGAGCGCGGCGCGGTACTTGAAGAGCTTCGCGAAAGCCCGACAAAAACCCTGAAGCGAGCCCCGGTGTCGCGTATAAATACACCGTTAAGATGCAAAACGAAAACACCGGCCAGAAGGCGTTTGTCGCTCGCTTCGATTGTTCCGAGTGGCCTGGAAGGCTCCAATTGACGAAACAACGACGTTCAGACAATGATCTTTCAGGTAACTCGCTGTACTTGCAATGAAATTTTGGATATGGTTGAAGAAAATAGATTTCGTCGGAAGTTTCGTTTGTGTTTCCGTGGGATGCACGTATTAACATTTTCGTTGCACGCGGTGGAGAAATAAATCGGTGAACAGAAAATTACTCGATGGCGGTGCAATAATCCTCTGCGAATTAATTCACGCGCCTCGCCAGGGGTAATTGTCCCAGGCCGACGCGAGATCGTCGATCGCCCAGAAGTTGACTCGGGCGTTGTATTAAAGAAGCAGGACAAAAGGGGTGACGCCGGGGCTGGATGGGGGTAAAAATCTTAGGACCCTTTGTCTCGGTGACGCCATTTTATCATTCCTCGCCCCCGCGGGGTGCGGGCGAACGCACCCCTCGCTCAACATATTTCAAGTGACAAAAAGCGTCCCTCTTCCGAGGACCGAGATTCATCCCCTTCGCCGCCACCGTGGCTCGTTCCTTCTCCTCGATATGCAGCGGTGTTTCTAACTTTAATTACCCTTATCTGTTGGCAAAAAATACAGCGTCACCGTGGACTCGTAGACGCGTCTCTGCGATTAAGGGCCTTCGACGGAAGTTGCCGGGCCTTTTTCCCCCCCCTGTCACTCGACGGATCGTCGAAATGCTTGGGCGATCTCTCACGCGAGCGGACCGCGCGAGGTATAACTATCGGGAAATTAAACGATAACGACATTAGTGCGAGCGAATCTCGGGGCAAGGGTTTCTCTAATCGGAAACTCAATATGGAAACTTGGTTTGGCACTTCGCTCGCTCACGGAAAGACGACGAATTCGATTTTGGCTTGTTTGCGCGATCGATCGTAACCGGATACTTTTTACACGCGTCAGACTTCCGGCCACTTCGCAAACCTTCGTTTCCAGAATTTCCCTCGAATCGGGATAATAACGACCAATCGAATTTAGACGCAGCGATTTGTATCTGTTGGTAAAAATTCCTATACACCGGCGAAACAATCGAAACACAGACCTTTATTTGGTCGTCGAAGTGGCAGCTTGTTCTCATTATCGATAGCTATAGATCAGACTTTCGTGGTTCTTTCCCTCCGCCCTTGACGTCCGCGCGTTTCAGACAGCCTTATTTCTGCCGCGCACATTGTGGGTATTAAGCAAGCTATCGGCCATGTTATTCGTCTTTCATTCCTACCGAAAACCGAGGGTGAGGCGGGTAGACTGAGTTGCCGAGGGTGGGTTGACGTCAGAAAAACCACCCCCGTCCAATTCAGCCACCCTACCGTCCCCCGAGTTTTCTTCCATCCCCTTTCGCCATTGCGGACCACTGCGAGCCAGTCGACGAGGGGATTGCCTGGAAAAAGAAACTCCGAAGTAAAATGGCCGTGCTAGATTCCTTTTATTCTTCTTTTCATTTTTCGTCCCCTCGTTCCTTCGCGGGTCGACGAGTTTGATCATACTGCCTCCGTCTCTCTCTGTATCTTTCCCTTCTTCTTCTCCTTCTCCTCCTCTTTCTCCTCTTTCTCCCATCAGGGAATCAGGTTGGAACGAAAGTTCTGCTAGTTTGTTTTCCTTAATTTTAACAGACACTCGTTCGCATAAATAGAAAGCAATTAATTGATCGTCGATACAATTTCCACGAGTTTTTCCATTCCACAGTTTGTACCGTAGTGAAATTTGTTCAGCTATTCGAGGTACAGTTTAAGAAACGGAATTACGGGTCTAAGGTTCAGCTTGAGTTGGCTTCAAGGGGATCTGTTTAGTCTTACGGAAACAAGGGTGCATTTGAAAGAACTTGTAAGCGAGGAGTAATGTTTTAAAACAGCAGTAATACCAAACCTCGCCCATTCATCACTTTAATTATTTGAATTGGCGAAGTAATAAAGACGTTATTATTATTATTATTATTACTATTATTATTATTATTATTATTACTATTATTATTACTATTAATGAAGTACGCGGAAGCTTAAAGCAATTGAGTTTTCATTGCGGGCTTCTTATTGATTAGCGGATTCTTTTGTTCCAGCCTGATGCAAAACGCAATATTGAAGATCGAGCTTCATCCGGGCGGGCCTTTGGAAAGTTCCGTTTTACTTCGAGATTAATGAGGCTTCCGCGAAACTTGCAATTTTAATTTCGTTTTAATCGCCCACCCGAACCGGGGAAAAATTCTCGTTCCGGTCTCGATCTCAACCCCGAAGGGATCGGTGGAATGAACTGCGTACTTCATGGAAGATCCGGGAAAAACAGGGAAGCGGGAACGACGATCGCGTTGTTAGCTGCAGTTCCCGTGTTTCTGCGATCTTTGAACCGACACGCCAGAGTCAAAGAGATTCCGAATGGAACTTAAAGCGGAGCTGCACATTTTTGGCCAAACTGTAAACCCCTTTACAGACGAATCGATTCCTCGAACCTTGCAAACACTTGGCACTAAGCAATATTAATTTCTTACGGAAGAACGCGGTGAGCTGGCCTTCAGCCTGCAAACTTTGGCACTAACGAAGGTCGCGATCGAAGGGATTCACAAACACCTCCAGCTTTCATCCAGCCACCGCAAGTCTCAAAGAGCAACACCATCTCCAAATAAGCGTATCTTCACACTTCTACTCCACGTTCTTCGATCACCCGACCACGCGTTAAGGCTCGCACGTTCTTCTTCGACGCGTCACGTCCTCCACCCTCGATCGCCGAGCCGACACACGTCCGAAGAAGCGACAGCGATCGAGAAAACTGCGAAACACAAGGGAAATCACGGACGGCGGCTATCCGCGCGTGTCCAGCAAAGCGTCTAACTCGGTTTCGTGGTGGAGATCGCGCTGGTCAGCCCCCACCCTTGCAGGCGAACCCTTTGATCACGGCGAAAAAATCCGGAAACCCGTTCCTCAAAAGTGACCCTACCTGGCGTGCGTGGCTTTTGTGGAACGGCCGGAGAGGGAGGGTAGAGGACGCGGAGAGAACAGAGAGAACAGAGTGAACAGAGTGAACAGAGTGAAGAGAGTGAAGAAGGGAGAAGGCGGCAGAGAGATAGAGGGAGAGGAACAGCTTCCAAACGGCCCTTTCCGCATTAGCATAACCCTTCCGCGAGAGAGAGAGAGCTGTCCACGTGTGCGCCGGTATGTGTGCCAGGGGGCCCTGAGAACTGGTCAGGTAAGTTTTTTCGCACTTTTTAATTCTCGATGACCAGATGCCCCGTCGGCCTGCCGGCCGGCAGGCCTGCCTAAAAGGGGAGAGATCGGCTCTCTGACCTCAATGAGAGATGACCTCCCCTCTCGGCCGACCGGATGACCCCATAAAAATTGCGGAACCGGTTTCCAGCACGGCCCTCGGGATTTTTCGGACGTTTAACGGTCACCCGGACCGGGTGCAACGCCGGGTCTTCAGGTAAATGTGTCGACAACGAGTCTACCGGGTCGATGTTCCTCGCCCTGGTCGACAAGGGTTCATCTCGCCTCTGCTTCTTGGGGCATGGGGCACGGCCTACGGCCTACTTAAGTGCGCGTTATATTTCACTTTGGCTCATTCGAAACCTAGAAGCCCACGAGTCTAATCACGTCGCATTTCTATTACACTCGTATCTCCATGTAAAGAGAAGTGGGACACGTCGAACGCGTCGATAACATTAATCCAGCGCTTAAGAAAATCCAGTTGGAAAGTTTGGGAATCTCCAGAGGGCCTTGGCAGAGCTGCACAGTGGACTCCGGCGACAACGTGGTCGTAGAAACGGAGACGCTTTGACCGGGTCCTCGCCTTTGACCCGCGATCCACCCCTAACAGGCAATTTGCTTAATGACTTCTCGATAGCTGGCCGGCCTGCGAACAAACGCTGACCCCGAATCTTTTACCCCTCCGATCTTACCCAGTTCTCGGCCATCTGAAAAATAAAGCAACGTCCAGCGGGGAAGCGGGGTGTCGGGGGAAAGAGGGAAGGCTAGCCCGTGGAAACGGGAGCGATAAACGCGTCGGTCCCCGGGGTAGTTTCACGCGGGAAGAAGTTGGAAAGCAGTCGCTGGCCCGGTCCAGAGGAAAAAAAGGGAAGCTCAGGGCGGTTCTCGCGCCCCCTCCCTGCGGAGAATCGGACAGAGAAGGCAACCGGAGAGAAAGGGTCCCGGTGGTGGGAGGGTGAGCAAGGGGTAGGTAAGAAGGAGGACGGGGCTGGCGGCGGTGGTAGAAGGAGGGCGGCATTAATTACGGTCTTTTATTATAAAAACTGAACTCCCTCCGGCCAGGAGGGAACGAAGAGAGAAGCAGATAAGGAGGGAAAAAGCCCCCGACTCCGACACGACTGCCACCACCGCCACCCCCCTCCCCTCTCTCCACCCACTCTCCCGGCCTAGCAGCCTCTCCTTCCTCTGTTCAATTTAAAATACTTAATCTGTCTTAGTCCGGAGCCGCGCGAGGTTGTCAAATGCAACTGTTGTTCCGGGGATGACGATCGCTGGGCTGCCTCGCCGCTCCGAACACGCAACGACGGACAGAGCCATCGTTTCACCGCGTTTCCGCCTCCGTTCTCCCTGTCCCGTCTAGCTTTTCTCCGAGGGTACTGTTAGGTGATGCAACTGCGGTATGAAAATCTTCGAGGATCCTCGGTTTATTTCACCAGGCCAGGGAGATCGGGGAGCTGTCTGGATCTGGAGAAACCGCTGAATTTTTAGGGATGGCAGTCGGATCTCGCAGCAACGCGTCGTTGGATGAGTTGCCGAAAGGCGATAATGTGGTGGCGATGAGGGCTTATTTTAGTGCTACGCGAGGAGACAAGCGAAGGGATCGGGGGTGGGCGGTAGGCGTCATCTTAACGAGGCCCGAGAACTTGGAATTACGCTCCACTGAATCTTTTGCGCGTTACCGATCGATTTCGGCGCATTGTATTCTAGTGATGGCGGAATTTCTTCGGGGGATTAACTGGATTCTTCTAAGCGAGGATGATTACTTTTCATTTGCCGAGCCAGACGGTAATTGGATCGCGAATGCTTAGATATGTTGGATGGCGACGAGTTCGTCAGCCGCGAGTCGATTTAACAGACATTATTGGCGCGCGAAACGGGCGAAACTGGCGATGGCTGGATCGGTTGAGAACCACCGCGGAAAATAAGAAACGGGAAAACGGCGAGGATTTTAATTTGCATCCCCCGTCCCCCCGCGGCAGCCACCTTCCACCCCACTCGCCACCCGGCTGCCCTTGTCTTTTGCAGAGCTCCGGAGAGCCTAGCTACTTTCTCCAGAGGGGTGGAAGAAGGAAGGTAAGAGGGATGGCGTGCAGGGGGATGAAGAAGAAGGGGCCAAACGGTTGGAAATATCATAGCCGCACGCGCAGAACGAAATTACCGATTTGCCTTGGGCGTTCCTTCCTTTTTTCCGATTCCAACCTATTCTCTCTCTCTTTCTGTAGCTCGCCCCCTCATCCTTCTTCTTTCGTCACCCCCTTGGCCCACCGACACCCTCGCCGACGAACCGCCCTTCTCGCAGAGCCCCGGCATAGCAAATAACTTTCATAATTCTCGATTAGAAAGTTTTCCTTCTCCGTCCTGCGAGAGAAGGGGTCATCCTCCGTTTCGGCCAACCCTTCGCCTCTCCTTTCAGCTTTTTCTCTTCTTTCCGACGGCTCCCAACGTCGGGGGTGAAAATCAAAATTCACTTCGGACGATGTTTTCAGCCATCGACCCTTCGCGCCACCCTCGCCGCTCGTCGTTTTCGATCAGGCTCAGTCCAAGTCGAATTCTTCCATCACGCGTAGATGTTGTAAACTTCGAGAATCTATGGTTTCGTTAGAGTTCGTGAAGGTAACTCCGATTTCTTCAGGTAAAAAAGCAGTTATATCAAACGCTCGCTAAAAGATCTTCGATTTGGGCTTCAGAACTGTTGACGAAGGGGTCGAATTGTATCCAGGACTGTACCGAGATCCCATTGAAAGTACCAAACGCGCCCTTTCAGGCGGAGGCAGCCGGGTCAGCGGCAAGGGTCACTCGACATATGGCCCAAATCCTGGCCCAGGCACTCATTACGCTGCACGAATTCGATCCCCTCCCGATTTCGGACAATTCTCGAATCACGCCCCCTTTCCTTGTACACGCTACGCTGCGGGATCACTGCGAACTCACGTCTCTCTGTGAACTTTTTCGTCCACTCCAACCAAAATAATCCGATGACTCTTGCGATCCTAGCAACGTTAACCCTGCTAAGGCGCCTTGGAGCAAGCATGACTTACATGACGGACTTTAACATTTCAATACCAATTGACTCGCGTTGCCAGAGAAGGGAATAACCAAGGGTGAAAGTTTCCAGAAGGCAGACAGATTCATGCTCCTCGGGGGACGTTGATCTCTGGTTCGCGTCAGGCCGAAAGAATCGAAGGAGGCACGCAATCTGTTCGAGGGATTCGCGATTAAAGACAGGGAGGGGGGCGAGTGCGCGGAATTATTTCGCGTGACGGAAGCGGGGGAGGAATCGGTGGGTCAAAGTTCCGGCTCGTTTCTCGTTTCTCGTCGGCGCTGTCCCCGGCTGCTCGCAGCCGTACGCAAAGAGACCTGCCTCGACAACGCGAGTTTCGCGAAGATCAAAAAACAACGAGGACGCATCCGTGGGGGCGAGTGAAGGGGCCACGAAGTCGGCGAAAGAGGGTCGGAATAAAGAGAGGAATCGGGAGAAAGAGGAAGAAAGAGATCAAGGAAAAGCTGCTGCCGGCATCTCGGCCATGGTACCCACTTCGCTTCATTAATTTCTCGCAAAGACAGTGTCAGAGTCACGGGGGTTTTCCGGCTGCAGGGGCTCCTGGGGACCCGATGCTCTGCTCCCTCCTACGCTCTGGTATTTAAATTCAAAAACGAGAGCGAGCCAACTCTCTGGTTCCTCCGCTTTCTTCCTCTGCCCCTTTCTCTCTCCCTCTTTCTCTCTTTCAGCTCCAGCCCGTCCTCGTCTCGCCCGCGGACTTTCCTAATGTTTTTCTCTCGTTTCTCATCCTTCCCTCGAAGCGCGGCCCACCCCCCCCCCCCCCTTAAACCGCTCTCCTCCGACAGTACCACCGGCCATCCCCCGCGCCCGCCCTCCATCCACCAAGGCTCAGTCAATAAAGTATTCTAAAAACCCCGCGCGAATAAGAGCCGTCTTACTCCCTCCTGCCCCCGCTCGCCCGCCCGTCCGCCCCAGCCACCCTCAACCCCCTTTTCGTTCGAGCTGGCAACCCAGCCCCCCGACCCCCCGGCCGCGGCCCCGTCCTCCTGCTTCTTCGTCCCTGAGCCACCCCGTCAACCCCACCGTGACGATGGGTGGAGAAGGAGGGGGTGGAAAAATAGGGGTGGCAAAAAACGTCAATAATATCGGCAAGATGGAAGCTGCACGAATGTTTTAAGGGATTCCAGCCCCTGCGGTTTTCGTTCTTGCTTCTCGACTCCCCCGCCGCCCCTTCGCCCCTCTGCCCCTCTACCTCTCTTTCGCTATCCACCTTTTCGAATCGCTTCTTTACTCGGCTAGGCTCCTTCCTCCTCGTCCTGCCAGCGTCATCGTCCAGCACCCCAGAAAATATTAACATCCCATCGCGACGAGCTTTCCGTCGCCCGTGTAACGGTGCCACGCGAGTGTGTGCCCCCGTTCCGTGAGCACACGCGTGCACATCGATGCCGTTTCGTCCATTCCCCGAGAAGTCAAACACCGCCGGAATAAGTTAAGTTTGTCAGCGTGGTCCCGCGAGCAACTCTTTGCACGGGCAAGTTCGCAAATTGCGTAAATTCGTTGCGCGACAGGAATACCCCTATCGGTCTCGCGATCTCTGAAATATTCTTTTCCAACGTGCCGCCGGCGATCGTGTCGATTAATCGATGCACATCGTTCGTAATTTCGCGTCGATGAATGAGGAATAGAGCCTAGGGAAAACCGAAGAAAGTGGGGGACACTTGGTAACCTTATCAATTTCGATTAATTAGCAGGAGATGAACTTTGCTGCTGGCAATGAAATAATTCATCCTCTTTGAAAATGCTTCTGATAAAGTCATACTTTTAACGGCCAATCTTTCCGGATTTTATTTGCATTTATTTTATTCGTTTAAGGGTAGTTGCGAGTAGAGTTAGCCGCGGTTGTAGCGCGAACTCTCCAGCTACCTGCGCGTTACCTCCTACCACACGCACGGCTCCGCGAACGTGCGGCCAACATACTTCCGGCAACTTACGCCCAGTGGCTTGTTGATAAGCAAACCATCGAAATTTTCCTTGTGATCCTAGAGATGAGGTACGGTTCAGTTCGCGTTTGACCCCCTTATCGAGCTGGTGTGTCGCGCGTGACATACATATATGTATGTAATAGCTCCTTCCATCCGTGTCTACCATGTCGATTCAATCACTATTTTCACAGAACTGCATTTTTCGCGAACGAAAACGTGTGCACGCGTATGCAAGTGTGAGTGAGGTGGAGATATGGATGAGAGAAAGAGGTTTCGGGGAAAGGGTGATGCGTCTCCAAGCAGTGCACACGTATGAACTGCAAAATTAATTTATTTAATGACAATCATTTTCATCCAATCTCGAGTACAATTGATCTGGCACCGCGTTAACGTTCCACGAGCGTCCTAAGTAGTTTATCAGAGTTTTAACGATATTACTACGAAACGCCAATGATTTTACATCCCCTCGACATCACCCTCTCAACCTGCACACCTCGAATCGCGTCTGCCTCGTAAGCCCGCTCCAAAAATGAAATGAGAACACAAGCAGGTCCGTTTGAAATCGCGTTCCTTTCAACCCGGCCGCCGTAGCATGCTCCGCGATCTCTAGCTACACGCGGTTTTGACGTTGCGCCCGCGCCACGGGAAAACAGGCTACGCCGTATTTTTCCGCGTGGCTGATAGCTAGGCGTTCTCCATGGTCGATCTAGGGGGTTGGGGCTGGCCCCCGTTACGTGTATACACGCTCGCACGGCAGTATCGTTGGGTAATTAGCGATGCTGAGAGGACCTAAGTACCTAGCATCCTCCTCCGCCGCCACCGTTCGCCAGCCCTCGTCCTGCCCTCCGCCTTCCATTCTAGCTTCCAATAAATGGATGGATAGATACATACCCAACGTACGAGGCAGCTGCACAGAGGTCGCGTTCAAAAGACCAAGAGCGGGCGACCTTATTGGGTGGTAGGCTCGCGCGTACACAGAAACCACCCCCCCGTTCGCCCTCCCCGCGCACCCTCTTTAACCGGGGCGTTTGTATACGTCGGAGCGTGTGCACGCGCGTGTAAGTGCGTCGGGAGGAAGGCGCGCGCGCACACAGACAGGGCGGCGTGCACGCGTGGGAATATCATTACCCCAGTCGTGTGTTTTCCGTTAATTGCCATTATCGGCGGAACTTAGTTAGGGCTTGCGTTCCACACCGTCGTCCCGGCAAGACCTTTAAGAACGGACAAGGCTCGCGCGCGGACTCTCCCTTTCTCTCATCTTTCACTCCCTTTCTCTCCCTTGGTCGATTTCTAGCCACCCTCGGACCGCTCTTTTTCCTACACAAATTTCGTTTCGCCTCGCTCTGCTTAATGTGATTTGGTTGTAAACGATCCTTTGAGACAGAGAGTCTGCATGCTGGGGAGAGTACAAGAGTCGCTTGCTTGTTGTTTTTTTCTTTGAAGCTTCAAGTTTGTAGAGTGGACAGCCGTCTTTAACGTCGTTGCGGTCCTTCCTTTTTTTTGGCGCTCTTGAACGGTCTCGTCGCGAGCGTGAGTCGGATCAGCGTAAACGCATTCTCCACTTTAAAGTTCTAATGATCTGTAATGGTTCGCCCGTAAAGTTGTCAGAGTTTAGTCGCACCTCTTTTATATTAAAGAAGTTAAGAAATATACCCACAGAATCACCGTGAAATCGACAGTGTCGAGAGCCCATGCCTCTCTTCGCCCCCTGTCGCAGCACGGTCACCTCGGAATGATCGTAGAAGGACGGCTAGCGATTGTACCGATCTCCAAGTGGCGGAGGCTTGGCGACAGATCGGAGTTTACATTTTTCTGCCCCAGATGAAAATTTCTGGAAACACGACTGGTTCCTCCCGACCTCTCTACCCTCCAGATACCCAGAGCAGTCTTCTCCACTTTCCCACCTCGGCAGCCCTGCTGGCCCGCACCCTCGCCCTCCCCCCTTGGCCCCGACTGCCTACGAGCTACACCACCTCCGCCTCACCTCCTCTTCCGGTTCTTCCTGCGAGCACAATGGAGCCCGAATCCATCTCGGACAACCTTACCCTCCTTGCCCGGCTTCTCCTTCAGCTCTCCATCTCCTCCTCCACCGCCGCCGCCGCCGCCGCCACCCTTCTTTTTCTTCGTATCTCGCTGGAACAGCGTCGAGGAATAATTCCATTTTCTTGTGCGAGTACAATTTTGCTTTCAATTTATTTTCCCCCCTTTTTCCTTCCCTGGTGCTCTCTCCGGCACCGGGAGAGATCCCAACAGCCGTGGATCGCCTCTCTCTCTCCATCGCGGCCTCTCTTTCCCGCGCGCTCACCCCCGTTCCGCTGGCTCTGCTGCCTCTTCCACGAACCTTCTTCGCCACCTCCAACCTCCGTCTACGGAGGTCTCTCCCTCGATTTGCCTATCTCTCTCCCTCTCTCTCGGTCCTTCTCGTTCAGTCAACCTCTCGCCACCCCCCTCGCTTCCCTCTGCCCAGCCTCGCTCCGCCGTCCGTTCCTTTCGTCCTGCTTCCAGCCACCCCCGCAGCCACCCCCGCAGCCACCCCCGCGGCCGTAGCCGCGCGCTCGCCTCTTCCGTCTTTCTTTATCGCTTCCTTAGTTTCTCCCGGTTCGCCGAGCCGTTTCTTTCTCTGTCGGCCGGCTCCTTCCGACCTTACCCCTTCGACCGTTGTAATTATTAAACATTGCGAGAGCCAGCGCCAGTAACAAGCGTTTTATAACTGCGCGAGCGAGCTGCCCGGGGTATTCTCCTTTTGTTGCCCTTTCCAGCCGCCTGGCCACCGGCAGCATCGACGCGGGACGAGGAGAGAGCGTCCTTGAAAAAGGGAAGCCTCTCCTGGACGGCCAGAAGCGTATCTTCCTCCAGAAATCTGGCTAGATTCCGTCCTTTGGGAATTAATCGTTGAATCGTCTCTTCTTGGTCGATTCCAACAGATCGTCGAGTAGGGGAGAAGTGGGGTTAAGCTTCGAGTAATCGCTCCATACACGGCAACGGTAGAATTTCTAAGCTACTTAACGTTTTTCAGGAAACGAATGAGTCGCAGAGCCACGAATATCTCGCCCTCGGGTAATTGGCAATTGCAATGTCAGAAGCATGCGTGTGTGGCTTGAAGTCGAAGGCATTGTCAGCTTCTTTCTTGTCTTCTCGCGGTGGAAAAGAAAATGAAGCCCCGGGAAATAGGGCGTAGGGCTCCTCTCGGGCAGATTATTCCGATTAGCAAACGGAAGGGTCTGACGGTTTTGTTTCGTGGCTGCGAGCAGGATTTTCGCGAGCGATCGCTCTCGTCTCAATCTGGATTTTAATAATTCCCCGCGCCAGGGGGGATGGACGCACGAGCGAACCGAAGAATTCGCCGGGCCTCCGAGGGTTGCGAATAATTGCCAGAGGGTGGAGGCGCGTTTTATATTCTCCTCGAACGTCTGTCAGTGGCTGGTTGCACCACTCGGTCAAGTATCAGGAAAATCGCCCCTCGGATCTTCCCCGTTTCGCCGATTCTTCGACTCGTAATATGTAACAGCAAAACTCCGAAGACCGAGCCAACATTCATCCCCTGAACTGTTATTTCGTATTGATTTTAACTGCTGAAGTGCGAAGCGTGAAGTGCATCGACAGGTTTCCTAGAGTGCCATAGTATGTGGGGTGCGATGTTTTTTGTCTATCGAAGGGGCAACCTTTTCAGGGCACGTGAGGGTCTCTCTAAAAAATCACCTGCCACCCATTCACCCTTCTTTTTTTATGTCGCAATCGTCCTGACATCTGCTGGCCCCGCAGCAAACTTTCCAACCCTGTATTACCAACTGGAATTGCACCCTCCTGTCCTCTGCAGTGGAAATAGAAAAACCTTTCTATTTTTTTTTCCTATCGACTGCGTGCATGAAAGTTTTCTAACGCGAGTCCGAGTCTATCGTGGGTATGTAATAATTCATATCATTGCAAAGTGGTCTGGTCTTGCTGTGGGAAGAAAGTTCACCGCATTCGCACCTCTATAATTCACATTCACTTGAAAAATTCAGCTTATTCGGTGTATTCCTCGAATAACCAGGATTTCGTTGAAAGTAATCAAGTACGTTTGCTTTATTCAGTAATTTGAGTATGTAATGAGTCTCTAGGTGAATTTGACTGGAGTAATTCTAGGGAAAAGACGTGGAGATGGTATAAATTTATAATGGAGAAATTCCCGAGTCACCCTCGTGCAAAGTATTATCTCCCTGATACGAGACACGACCTTTAGAGCCACTTGAGGGCTCGTAAAGTACGAAACAGTTTCCCTGCCTGCCCCCTTCGACATTGATATTTTTATACGCTTTTTTTTTGTGGCCGCGTCGTAAAGATAAATCTCGTTCATCCCTCTCCGCGCTGCAAATTATTGTCTCTGCAAATATACTTATCGATTAGAGACAGATTGCTATGCAGTGGAACTTGAGATCCGATAGAAAGCAGCAGACAATCAAGTGTCTTGTTTCTAATCAAGCACCTTGTATGTTACGGAAAAAGTCCAACCCCCATAGACGTTCCCCGTTCTTTCTCGTCGCCCATGTTTCTATAGGGTACAGGGGTGGAACAGGCCCCGCCTCGGTACCCTCGGTGGGCCAGGCATTAGAGGGTGCCCCTTATACCAGGGGCGTCACCCTTCTAGGTCGAGATAATCTTGCAGATAATTCTTCTATAGTCCATTGCTGCTTACTGTCGACCTCTCTTTGCAGGCTACACGAACCTACCTGAACGTGGACGTGTTCTAGCCAGGGGGGTGAATTGAATCGAAGGAAGTATTTCTCCCCGTCAAGCTTACAAACCAAGCGTATTATAGAGCATCTTTCTCACGTTCTGTCTCGATTCTTTTGCATTGCGGGAGCCGAGGGAGAGGCGTGGGTGGTTACATTTTCTCAGCAGTGGTCGTTATCAACACTCTCGTTCGCAGGTATGTGTAACCGTGCACGTAGAGACAAGAGATGCAGAGAAAAAGGGGGGAGACAGAGAGAGAGGCGTAACAGAGGGCCGCACACAAAGCATCGATAACCACGTCCTGCCTGCGCTAGTCCTCTTTGCAATTTGCCTGTTCCCGTAGATTGCACCTGCACGGTCTATTACCGTGCAAGTTCGTCTGCGAGAGAGTAACCTAGCCTCGAACCTTGCTACCTCATCCTTCTCGTGATGCGAGGGCGGGGGGGGGGGGGGGGGGCCGTCCCTATTATAAGTTGCGAACAAACTTTACTTATATGCTCGCGACTACCATCCGCATGCGCCCACTGTAGCCCCGCATCCCTCTTTCCCTCTTGCAGGATGTTATCCTGTCGCCTCCTCCCTCGCATCATCAGACCCCCTTCTGTGCCCCTTCGTTCCGTCTCTCTTCCCCCCTTCCTTCTTGCTCGTCATATTTATCAACTTACTTAGGTGTTCATCTCTGTGGCGATGAGGCCATTTTTCTTAATCTAGTCTCTATTTAATAATAGAACCAGCTGCATGAAATTCAATGTACCTCCATAGAAACCGTGCATTCATTATTCTTGCTTCAGTTCTGTCAGTTCCCGGCCTGATAATGAACTCTTGCATCCACTATTCTACTCGCTGCTGTCGTGGTTTTTGGAGACGAGCGTGAGCAGGGATAAAGAGAAGCCCTTGGGAATTCCTCGCAACTAGGACACCCGATAGTTTTATTGTAAATCTCATCAGTTTCTTAGGATCATCACTCTCGTTTCGCCCATCGTCCATCCGTGCCTGCCGTCTCGACGCTTCTTCAAGGCGTGCCGCGAAATCCAACGTTCACCTATACTACTATCGGTGAATTAATAGTCCCCGGTATTAATCACAGCCAGAGTGACCAATGACCAGAAACTAGTTCAGTGGCAGTTCGCTAGAAGGACTGGACAGAGGGGTGCCGATGCCTTGGGGCGATGGCTGCTCTAACAGAAAGGCACACACAAGTCGGCCGTGTGCATCGCGTGCTCGTACGTGGCCACCGTGGACGCACACGCGTCCCTCTGCCTCCCTCGGTAGAGCCCTTTTGTCGCGATCTTATGCGTCCGCGCGATCTAATGAGCCGTTGAATAATTGCTTATTAATGATCAACTGACCGCACGCGAGAGATTTGCCGGCATTGTCGCACTGGCACCGCTGGGCTAATGACGCCACGAAGAAAAGAGGAACACCGCTGACCACTGGTCACGCCAGACTAAAGGTCGATTCTTTTTCTTCTCTTCCCCCCCCCCCCCCCCCTCTGATCCGTGCACCCCTCTATGCACCGATCCGTGCGCCCCACGCTGTGACTCGGACGGAATTAAAAGCCAAGTGTGTGCATTTCGAAATCAGTAATAGGTGGTCACTGTTTCCCTCTGCGATCTTTCGAGCGAGAGGTTCACGCGGGAAATTGCTTATCTCTCTCGGAAGTTGAGGGTGGGTTTAGTTAAGATTCTCTTTAGCGAAGTAGATTCATCGAAGCATGAACGTACAAAATATTAACAATTATTACAACGATCTCCCAACGTGGCCCATGTCTGTCTTTATTACGAAACAACCCCCGTCAAGGCGGAGAAGCCCGTGCGCTACTAACGTCGATTTTAACGCGAGAAGAACTTCTTATACGCCTGCCGTTTCCCGTGGAACTTGATGGAACTTAATTAAAGTTTCTTAATGAACGTTTCTGGTGCACCCGTCATTACCTTCCGGCGTGTCGGCGCACGAAACTCCACGTTAGCTCTCCATTACTTTCGCGAGCGTGTACGTGCGTGGCGGGCCGGTGTTCTTTCCGCGTGTAGAACGTGTAGAAGTTCTTCCATAGAAAGAAACCACTCGCAGAAGGATGGAATCGGGGAAAAAGGCGGCCCCCGATCACCGGGCCCCGCGATAAATCCTTTTCGTTGCGAGACACTTGAATCAAAAAGTAAATTTCACCCGTTCAGCGCGGCTCTTTCATCGGACACCGCATCTGCCGCTCCTCCTGGACATTGTCCTGTCCCAGAAATATTTGAAAACTGGTCGAACTAGACGCTCTGGCCGAATAGGCGCCACGAAACCGAACCGCTCGAAACTGGTCCCAACTGTCCGGCTGCAAATCCGGTCGCTCTTGTTTCGCTAGATCGCCCGTTCCGATGAAAATTGTCACATGTAGCTTATCTGCTGAAGTAGCTTGCGATTCACCATGTCCTTTAGCAAACCCTTGCCAGCTAGCTTCGCTCATCGAAAGATAAAGCTTCTTGGATAAAACATGCTGAGAACATTAGCTCATGCAGGAAGAGTTTAGTGGCAGAAAACGTGAACCTGGTTTAGGACGCTGAAAATAAGAGAATCTTTCCAAAACTCTAAGGGTGTTTTACTGTATATTCAGACAACAAAAAACTTTTTTTTTATTCAATAATAATTCATTTAATATTGTTTTATCGGTATATCTTCATAGCGCCGTGCCGCCAGAGTTGTCAAATTGTGTACATCCGAGCGGATCCAATTTTTGCCCGAAATAAAAAAGCCCAAGTTTTTCTTAATTGACATGAATTTATATCGTTTTCATGGACACCCAGTAAAAAGTTATAGAAAATTCTGTGTATTTACGTCTCTTTATTAACACTCAAACAATATAGATCTAAACGAACATTAACATTACTTCATAGTATACAAGAAAAAATACTAATAAACAATTTTTTTTCAATATACTGAATGCAAACAATGTATCTGGAAGCTAGACTGAATGTCAAATTGTCAACCCAATTCCTAAAGAAACAACAGACGGCGATAAGACTTTCCACGGGTGGGGCTAAGACCCCACGTGTGCACTGCAGGGTTAAAGGAGTCGGAGAATTTAATCTTGAAGGAAAGACGATTTCTCGATACTCTGGCAACTTTCCCACAGTGAAAGGATACGAGCGGTCAGATTTTAGACGAGAAGGGGCCACCATCCACCACCAGTTGGAATCCCTTCTCTGGGTCAGAAGGGCCAGAGACTGACCCAGAACAGGTTTTCCGTCTTGTGTCTCCTTCGCCGTCTTGTTTTTTCCCCCTTTGATCCTCGTGTCCGAGTCAGATTGACCTCCAGTCGATTGTCCATCTTTCTTGGCCCGCTATATCCTGCAGGGAACTGGTTTTCTTTCCCACATATCCGGGGCCTCCACCGGTCACTTAGGGGGAAACAGGAAGAGTGGGGCACCAGGACTGACCAGTTCCCGGATGCGTACCCCGGCCTTTGGTCAGTTTACAATTTTGTCCCGTGATCGACGGTGCCGCGCTGCTGGGAGTCTCTTGAATCGATCACCGGGAAAACTGGAAAGGAATAAAAAGAAACGGGGTAAGCTGTAACACTGTTCGTTTGTCCATTGTCGTTGATCTTTATTCTACTCCCCTGTGAATTCAGTGGGGTAGTCTTCCTGCGCGTAAGTCTAGTCGACATGCACAGGGCTCGTAATTTCAGCGATAACGCTGACTGTCAATCTCAATATGGTATCTCTCCTCTATGATTATTCAGAAAAAGATAGTGAATTCAGTGCACGTAGCATTAAAAGTAAACGTGGCACGTAAACGCTCGCTAGATTCCACGCAAGAAACGGCGCTCCACCCCCACTAGCATTCGCTTCACCCCCCCATTTCGTTTCGCGCTACGCCGTAAGTACGTACTTTGTACTACCCTGTAGGATAGTCAGGTTTTCCAAGTTCTCTCCCCTTTCGAGGGATGCCACTCGAGGGCGGAGTCCCGGAGTAAAGCGGCCATACTGCCACCCCCGTCTTACCGACCCTCTTCTACCCCCTCTGGCAAAATAAGGGATGAAAAACAGGATGAGGGCAATGGTGCTTCTAGCGCGCTCTCAAGCATGCCGCCTTGCTTGCTTGCCTGCTCGCGAAGCTTCATCGGGAATTCACCCCTCCGTGCCGCCTTTATTGCTTTCCCTACGCCATGAATTGCGCTTTGCGAAAATCTCTGAAACGGATGGCTCGGTTTTCGGGAGACAAATTGCGGGTGGTTGGCTGCAAATTATCTGCCCTCGCCGCTTCTTTCCTCGCATGAAAGTGACTTAGTGGCGGTTTGTTCGTTGCAGTTTCATAGAAAATCAGAGACCCCGTTGAAGATGGAAGGACGGTGAATGACGTTTAGTATTCATCGAAAGCTGGCGGGCCTGTCTCGCGCTTCGTTTCGATAAATGTGGGAGGGGAGGTGTTGCCCTTTGGAGGGAAAGATTCCGACCGGATTCTCTCGTATTCCAAACCAGTCGGCAGCTTTCACCTCCGTACCCGTCTCTCTCCCTATCTCCGCGTCTCTCCACAGAGAAGATATTTCTCCGTAGGAGCTTCTCGCAGAGTGAATGCTCCTTAATTTCCTTTGAGCCGTTTGCTTCCGAGTAAAATCCACCCCCCCCCCCCCTACGTCCCGCCCTTCCTCCGCTTTTCTAGCAACCCCCCAGCCCTGCCAGCATCGTCGCATAACCGTCGCCGGCTCGATGCTGACGCCAGCTCTCTATTCCTATCTTTCTTCAGCCCCGCAGCTCCTCCTCGCCAGCCTTATTCTGTAATTTCGTTTACAAATGAAAGGGCCGCGAGCTACGACTTTGTGCGCCGGGTACGCGCGTCTGCAAACGTTCCAGTCCGTGACTGTCAGCTACCCCCTTGCACCTTGAAAACCGTCCCTGCCGTTTCCTTAACGCAGGCTCCAGCCTGCTCGTTACTCCTTCGTCGACGTTTCTGCTTCTGTCGCCTTGTTGCACATATTCCTTGTTATCGGCACAGCACAGCACCCTGTGCTAGATCTCTGTAAATCATCTCCAAGTAAAAGCAATTCCAGGTGGGATCAATTAACTCCTCGGTTTCATTTTTCTCAATTCGAAACCCGCGTACCCTCTCCGAAAAGACAAATCGTCCGACACTTTTGTGGCGGCTACGAAAACCCCGGCAATGCCAGACACCCCGCACGTTCGGCACGGTATTTTAATTCGTCGGGAATGTTGGCCGACCGCCAAACGTCCGCAGAGATTTCTTAATACCCGCCGCAAATGCCTGGCGTCTGTGACTGCGTCGTTCAGGGATCGGGGGTGGTCTCTGTCGCGCGCTGGATCGGAAGAGGTTGCAGCCTGGAAACGATATCGTAAACGTTTATGGCTCGCGTTTTTCCCCTCGAGGACCACCGAACTTGTGCCTCTGAGTTGCCTCATCTCTGGCGTTCCTTCTACATCGTGGTCAATGTTTCGTGAAGCATTTGAAGATTTCCAGGATTCCTAACGATAAGCTCGGATCGTAAAAAGCCTCAACGCTGCTCCTCGAGGGGAGGACGAGCCTCGTGACCTGTCGCATCCCGAAAGATATTTCGAACGGACTCGCGCGCAGTGGATCCAGACATTCGAAGCATCCTCTTCTCCCTTTCGAGGAGCTGATCCCTTATATTCTCTGAAAACAGCCCTCCTCGGTCCTCAACTGGCGCGCTCTGTCTTCGTCCTCTATCCTACCCCCGAGACCCGTTCTGAAGCCCTTCCTCTCTCTCACTCTCTCCCCGACTTTCTGTCGTCGCTGGCTTTTGTCTCGGTGCGCGCATTGATTTCTGGGGCCAACTTCGCTTCGTTGCCGGCGTCGTTAAATTATAATCGCGAAACACCCCGGCTCTGAAGTTGCAGACAAAGCCGCCGAGGCTAAGGACACGGGCTGCAGGCTAGGATGGGCACGGGGGGAGATGGAGCATTCCGCTGAAATGGAGGAGCCAGGGTACGAGGCTGGGGCCAGATACCTCGAGAAGTTCGGGGCACGTCGCTGCTTCTCGTACAAGTGCCTCCAAGTCACTCGACCCCCCGCCGCCGTTGCTGCGTTTTCATCCGCCCGAATCCTTGTGCTCATTGTCGGTACTCGAGCTCCGACATCTCCCTTTTTTTCTCGCATACACGAAACTCGAAGGTCGCGTGAGCCTTCCGCGGTCGATGTGACGATTCTCCAGCTTTCGAGATACTCACCTGTTCTATTTAGGCAAGTTTCCTCTGTACGTATTCTGGTAAAGGAGCGATTCGTCTGAGAAATGATAGGCTTCTTCCCTGATTTTTCGTAAAAATCCACAGAGCTGTGGATTTAGTGGATCAGCGAGTGAAGCCGATGTTCTTTGCAGCCATCATCTTGAGACATCATTGAACTTCCATGGTTCGTAGCTGCGTGCCCGCCCTCGAATCACTTTCCCTGTTAAATTTTCCCGGTTGCGGGTGTGAAATACGAGTTGACCCCGCCGCTGACACGAGCATAAGGCGCGCGACCACTCAAGTTCCCGTGGCAAGTTGAATCCAGACGTGGCGGAAGAAAGCCAACGGGGGTGCGACAGCCAACGAAATCCCCGGCTTTCGCGGCCCTCTCCTCAAGGGGTTGCCTCTCCTTGCCGCTTTTGTGCAAGATGCCTTAAATAAATGAAACTTCTACCGCGCCTCGCAAGAACAGCCGGCGCACAGGCATATAAATTCTCTCGCTTCGTAATTTCAAACTCAAACACCACCGGGGGTCGACTCACCCCCGTGCTCGTTCCATCGTCCCGTTCGTGCCGTGGCTGCTCTACTCGCGTATTCGAAGCACAGGCCGGAAAAGGGTATCGAAGGACGACTGAGATTTCCTCGAGGGTAAGAGTCTCCTCGCTAGCCCCCCCCCCCCCCCCCCCTCTTCCCCTTTGGAAACCGACGGCGACGATTCTCGCCGTCAAAGCTGACACAGTCTTCCCTTTCCTTCACCCCCCCCCCCCCCCCGCGTGTCGATTTATATTTTGCCTAGTCCCTCATCCCCTCTGCCTCAAGATAAAGGGAATAAGTGGAAGCAGAAGCTTAGAGCTGTCTTTCCACGAGCATCCTTCGATGCACAGTTTCCTCGTTTGTCGATCCAAACTTCGAGATCTGTTTTCCGCTGGAAATTAGATACAGACCCCCGCCGACGAGGCACGTATCCCGTAACAAAAGTGAAGTTTCAGCGATAAGACGGGCTACAAGAACCGTCTCCCCTGCTCCGCGTTAATTAGAATTTACGTGCGAGCCGAGGAGGCTCGGCTGGTTGGGGGGCGAGAAGAGAAAATCCTGGAGCAAGAGAGGCTGCCGTGCGGCAAAGGGCGCGAGAGCCGAAGGCAAGGTCGATCGTAAAATTCGGGGAACCCCTTGGAAATTGAACGAAGCAGGCCGAGATTCACGAGGAGGGCCGCGTGCTCTTTCCACAATGGCATAAATTCATGGTGAGGCCTGTTTCGCCGGGGACCAACCAGCCACCCACTCGCCACCCTCGCCCACCCCGCCCTCAGCCCCAGCTCCGTTTTCTCCGTTGCTCCTTGCAGTAATTTCCAGCAGCCCCGCCTAATCTCGTCCTAAAATCTAATTCCGCCAACAATTTCTAAGCCGGTCCATTAAAATTCTAAGCACAGTGCCGCGGCACCGGGAGAAGAGGGAGTAAACTCGTGGAGTGGCACCGTGAGGGCGAGGTGGGTGGGTGGTTGCGAGGCTGCGGGGGGCGTCGGGGCTGCTGGGGGTGTTGGGGTGGCTGAAACAATAAGAACGTTGCGGAGGCAGCGGCCCCCAGCCCCCCGCAATCCCCCGCCATGCCGTAAGAACGCCGTAAAAGCTCGCCTCCGCGCGCTTTCATTGGCTGAGCCGGCGCCCAACGAGCGAGATATCGCGCAAATAGCGACGACGAAACGACGAAACGACGGGCCACGGGGAGAGAAAGAGAGAAACGTATGGAAACAGCGCGGATTCGGGCGAAGAGGGAAAGAGAGGAGGCGCGCGGCGGAACGGCATATAAGCATTCACGGTGCAGCCGCAGTAAAGGACGCTTTTCATTGAGCCGTCTTATTGTGCCGGTCCCGCTCAAGTTTCCAACGACGTTAGCGGCTCTGTTTGCCCACGTCCGCTGTTTTCCTTTCCTTAGCTCCGCCGGGCGCAGCTTCCGCCTTTGCTCGTTACGCTCCCTGTTCCCTCCGTCAACGGGGAAGCCGAACGATTTCTCCCCTATAGAATTAGCCCAGAATTACCTTTTTCTGGCTGCTCCAGTCGCTCAAAACACCCCACCCGGACCTCTCCGCGTCTGCTTGCCGCGTAGAAAGCCAATGTTACTGCGTTGTGAGCGCTGGTCAAAGAAATCGGTGCCTCCTGGTCTTCTAAGTTTAGATTTACCAACCCCCAAGGGAATTCGACCAGGGGAACTCGCATCTTTTCCACTCCGCGGAGTCTTGTCTCTTCGACAACATATCTGATCGTCAGACTACGGGCTCGTGTCGAGGGCACTGCTATCCCAGGGCACATCAGGAACATCAGAGGGCAGGATTTTTCCGCGTCTATGATGGATCGCGAGGAGAAGGCCTTAGGAACGATAGCGTCTTAGGGGGGGGGGGGGGTAGGCAGGCGGCTGTAGGGGTCGGTGTATTGGAGGGGGTGGGAAGCTCCTTTGCGAACCTACAGGGCAAATGCAGGTTTCAGGTTGCTTCACGTGCACAATTACCGGGCACAGGATGGGCGCGGGCGGGAATGAAATTTCGTCTTGTGTAGCGGGAGCAAGCAAAGTGTGCGCACCCTCTCCGTTCTACACGGCCTGGGGAATTGAGTTTCGCCTCGAGAGAGCGAGAGGAGCTCTCTCGCTCTCGGGAGAGCGAGGAGACTGCCGATGCCGCCGCGGAGCCGCTCCGAGGAGATAGAGAGAGCAGAGTCGCGCGACGATAGACGAGGAGGGAGAGGCCTCTGGCTGGCTGGATGGGCTGCTGTAACACTGTTATTGCCAATAATGGCACGACTATGCGCGTATATGTCTCGCCGGTTGATCGAGAAATTGATTTATGAAAAGAAACGCCCCGGTCCACACGTGCGATTCCATTCCGACGCGATCGATTTATCGTCCCGGATCCTCTCGTATTCTTGCACGTTTCTGCTCTGTCTCTCTCTCCAACGCTGTTCCTCTGTGTGGTCGGAAATCTTCCTTCCTGGTCGCGGTATATTTTAATTTCGTAGCGACTCGACTATTCCAGTTACCTACGTCAGAGAACAGATTGAAAAATTCGATAGGGAAGAATCTCTTAGTGGGCCGCAAAGAAGAGCTTTGTTCCGATGTCGGTACGGTTCCCCCACGATCGCGGAGATGGCGTCAGTCGGTCGTTTGCTCCAAGTTCGACAGCGCCTAATCCGCGACTCGAAGTAAATCGAATGAAGTCTCGAATTAAATACAGCCCTCTCTGTATTCCGGGCATACCGAAAGGGGATGCAAGAAGACGAGGGGGTGGACGAGGGGGGAGAGAGACGGCGAGCACGAGCTGACTCCATGCGAGACGAGGCGAAGCAAGGTTCCTTGTATTTAATTACCAACTCTAAGTCTCCAGCCGGGAATGAGGGAGCTTCCACCCGGGCACACCTCTTCTTCGCCACCATCCACAACCACCCCCCGGACCCCATTTCTGCGCCCGCAATCTTCTTCCCCGCCTCTTCTTCCGAATGCCACCCTCTCGCCGAGCTTTTGCTTTAAACGACTCTGGGAATTCGTCGACTCCCTTGTTTTCCATCTGCAAGTCGAAGCCTGTTTGCCTTCTCACGGTCAGAAGACATCTCCACAGGGAGCGCAGAGGGTGGATCGTGTTTTTCGGACGTTGAGAATTCTTTGCCACCTCTGTACGGTGTGTCCCGCGCGTCTGACCAGTGGTTGACTCCTTCCACTGACTTCCTAAGTATGATTCACTGAGCTCCGGGGACGCGACGCGAGGACCAGTGCTACTTGATAAGAATGCTCAATCGTGTAATTTAGCATCAGAAGACGGTGAGACTCTGAGTCGAAGAAATTTATATCGTTGGAACTTTCGCGAAAGATAATGGTGAGAATGTTGGAACCTTGGCAGCGGCTTGCGTCTTATCCACTCCTTCTCATCAAAGTTCTGTTTCCATGGACACGTGGCGTGATCCCGGGATTAAATGAAGCGCGAGAAAACGGTTCACGTCTCGGGACATTTGACAAATCTTCCGCGAAGGGATTAGAGTGTTGCTTGGAAGACCCGAATTACCAGCGAATATTCATTGACCACGGATCACTTTCACGGAAGAAACTAACTCTAGGTTGCTTACTTTTGCACCGATGGTAATCGCCAGTCTCCAGAAGAGCGATTCTCACGGCTCCAAGAACGCCTCGAGTGATCGGTGACGACGTACAGAGGAAAATATTAAATTAACCATCGGAGTCTTCGCTCGTGCCTCGGTGGAAAGGCAGGCGAAGGGCGTCGGGTTAAATTTTCCAGCAGACGGGCCCTGAACTTTCGCCGCGTTCAATTCTTACCGCGTTCATTAATAATCCCGCGAAGGAAGCATTAATAATTTTTCGCGCGTCTTCCGAGTAGATCGCCGAGCCGGAGTGAAAATTAGGCGGCAGGTCGAGTGACATCAAAGAGCTCTCCGCCGGAGGCAGCAAAGAAGGCTTCCTGCCCCTTTTCATCCCTTAAATCCCGCCCGAGTGGTATTTGCCAGGGCGACCCAGCCTCCCTCGCTTTCCATCATTAGCGGGACGGAGAGGCGGCGAGAGAGGGAGAGGAAGAGAGGGACAGCCCGACGTGCCTTCTCCCTCTCGGTGCCCCTCGAGCCGCGCCAACCCCCTCCCGTACCCGGCGAGCGCGTTCTGGTCCTGGGGCTCGCGCAAATATCGCCTTTCATATTCCTTCGAAGGAGCAGAAAATCGTTACGGTGCCTTTTGCGCGCGCGCTACGGGAAATACCTAGCCCCTCGTTCCTTTTCCTCCGCGTTCAGCCTCGCATCGTTTCGTCTCACCGCGGACAGAGAGAGCCCCGGCGAGGGTGTAGGTAAGTAAAGTCTCTCTCCCTCAACCTCTCCGCCTTTTGCTATTTCTGCTACCTTCTCCGTCCGGCGGTCTCTCTCCTTCTTTCCACCCTCCCTTAGAAGAGCTTTCCGCTCTCTCCTTTCGATCTACGCCCCTCTTTCGCTGCCCTCCCGCCGCGCCACCCCTCGGTCTCTCTCGTTTTCTCTCGTTTTCTCGTTGCCCGCTCTCCCTTTCCCACGACGGGAACCCTCGACGGGGCTGCAGAGCCGCTGGAGCCCGCTATTAACCCGCTCCTTTCCCTTCTGCTCCACCCGCCAACCGCCCCACCCCCCCCCCCCCCTCCCTACTCCCCTTCGCACCCCCCGTTTCGTCTAAGCGCGAACAAAGATGGCGGAAAACTAAACAACTAGGCGAGGGCACAAGGAACGACTCCCCTTCTCGCTCCCCCTCTCCCTCTTTCGTCCTTTTATCGCGACGAATTTGACCCCCGCGCCACCGCCTCCCCCCGCAGCTACACGCTTCCGACCAGGCAATGTAACCCTTTCTGTCGTCTTCCGACGCTCACCTCTTCCGATGGCTCAAGGAGAGATCCAGGGGTTGGTTGTGGTTTACCCCCTGCCATCGCGCGCTACATTCCGTTTTTCCACGTGGAAGAAAGAGTGTATTGGGCACAACAGTCCCCCGGGGCTGATCGCAGAACATCTCCGTTGGTTGTGAAAGAATTAGGCAGGAGGGGCAAGAAAGTTCAACGAAACGAGCGGGACTTGATCCGCGATGCCATGAATTTTTCACGGTTGGAGACACGCGCCAGTGTTGGTGGCGGAAGAAGGGCGGAATGGCCGTGTCTCGGAGGCCTCGTGAAGAAGCTCGTGGGCCAGGTCCAGTCTGAATAAACGATGTTTAATCATCATATCAGAAAAGCGGGCGAAGCAGTTGCGTTCGCGGGAGAAAGAGAGGATGGCGAGGCACGGAGGATCAGCACACGCTCGCAGATAGAAGTACCGGTGGAAGAGAGAGAGAGACGGCGAGAGAGAACGAGGTGGAAGGGAGGCCAGGGGCGCCCAGGAAATTTCTAGAAACTTCAGGTTTAGCAATTAACGTCAGAAATTAACGACGCCCGCCTGCCTCGAGCGCAAAGCGCCGGAGAAATTAGTCTCGGAAATTCTCGTAAAATTTCTCGTTCGCTCGCGGGCGCCAACCGCCCCTCTCTCGCCACCCTCTCGCTCTGCTCACACCCCTCCCCCCCCCCCCGGCAGCCGCCTCCCGCGCCCTGGCGAAGGTAACATGGCGTCAGCAGTCGAGGCGAGCGGTAACTTTCCGGAAATTTTCATTAAGCCTGACAGTAATGACGTCATCAGTCAGTCGGCCCGACCTCATTTGGAATCGTTCGCACTCTCGAAGCCGTCTCGCGCTTTCGGCCTCCGACTCCCGTGGAAATCCTTTCTTCCCGCCGCGGCGATGTCTTCGCGAGCTGCTTCCCACCTTCGCGGTCTTACATCCTGCGCCCACGGATTTCCATTCTCGACCGTACTGCGAAAACCTCTCCAGTAGATCCAAGGACCCGCAGTTCCTGCGCTGTCTCGTACTTTACACTTTACAGCAAGTTTTATTTGAAGCGCGCCAATCACTTCCTCGGGCCCGGCCTGCCGTGATTTCAGGTCCCCCTCGCCAACATTCCTCCGCAAAGTTTGTCGAGCTCCTGGAGATTTAATCGAAGCCGAGGCCGGGGGACGAGAAAAGTCTCCCTGGTCGTTTACCGCGCAGGTGACCGGGAATTAATTCTCTCTCCCGAAGAGAAGGGTTGCTCGGGTCTGGAGCGGCGTTATCGCGCGCGGTCACGCGACGGCAATTCCGGCGTGACTCCCGAGTCTTCTTCGGCCGATTATCCTCGCGACTTGAAGAAGACCGGTAACGGAACAGGCCTGGCCGTTGAGTTCCCCAACAGGTCGTCCTGTAGGCAGGCAGGCAGGCAGGCAGGCAGGCAGGTAGGCAGGCATGCAGGCAGGAAGGCCGGCGAAGAATCGATCGGACCGTCCTTTTCGGAGCTATCGGCCGGCGCGAGCGAACGACATATCCGTTTTCCCAAGTAATCTCGCGGCGCTTCGGGCGATTCTCAAACAATTCTATACATCTCCCGAGTGTCGGAAGTGGCTGGAGAGTGGCAAGGATAGCAAGAGGTGGAGTACAGAGGCACGGAAAGAGCGAGACGGAGACGGAGACGCAGACGTAGACGGAGAAAGGAGAGCGCAGGAGAAGGAGGAGCGTATAGAAAGGCTGGGGTAGGTGAAACAGACAATACACCTTGGCGGTGGGTGGCTTATCTAAGAGTCCATGGCGTAGCCCCGGGGGTGCAGTAATAACCGGGAGGGCGGGCTGATACCGGGCTAAGAAATGATAACGGCACTCGCAAGCCAGCCACCATTTTCGAGTTATATTGCCTCGAAAGCCAGAACCGGCAGAGGAGAGCTGAGGAGAGGAGAGGAGAAAGGGGGGGGGGGGAGAGAGGGAGAGAGAGAGAGAGATACCTCTGCTACCACCTACACCACCTTCCACCTTCTCCGCCATCTCTTCGCTCTCTCTCTCTCTCTCTCTGCACCCCCCTCGTCGCTGTCCCGTTCCTCTTGGATGTTCGTCCTCCTCTTCTCCAGCGCCTTTCTCGTACATACCTATAACCTCGTAGTCGTTGCTGGAATCGGGCGCTATCTGGGGCCCACACCTCCTCCGCTGCCCTACACCCATTCGACCGCCTAGAGAAACGTTTCGCCTTCGAGTAGCAGCCTTCGTCGTTCCGATTCACCCCCCGGGGGAATAACCGGGGGAGAGAGATACATCGGTTCCGATGCACCGGCGATATTCGATTCCTTCGTGCGACCCATGAATTTTCAGCTAGTTGCATCCCCGATGAAACCCCTGGGTATTGCGTCCTCTGTAATCGCTGATAGCGCCCGGCTAAAAATGGCCCCCGTTAAGCACAACCCTTTGGCCGTTCCGATCTGGGCTTCTTGGACCGGATGCCGCGACTGTGGTCCGCCAGGGATCCCACATCCAAAACTCGGATCGTCTTGGGGTGTTATTGTTCCATATAGCATCTCGAACCTAAACCCCGCATCGTCATTTGAACGATCACTAAGTAGTTTCGCGTCCTCCGAAAAGCAAGGGTGAAAGAACGCATCGCTCCTCTTTCGTGGGAAGTTAAATAGCAGGCAACAAGTCCATTGAAACTGACACGTCGCCAAGTGGAAAAACGACGGTACGTTAGCTCCTGAAATTCGCGTGATCGCCGCCCGAGGGGAAGATCAAGAACGAGGCAGGAGAGGGACGAACTCACCCCCGAGCGAATTCGGACAGACAAAGCCGCAACGTGACCAATCTCGTCCGTGTTGAACTGCGGTTTGAACGAATGTTTTGCATTTCACTCCCGCGGGCTAATTTATGTGAGAGAAACGCCACCCTCGTTTCACACTCTCTTACCCGGCAGCTCGAGCGTTTTATTTTCACTTAGACCCGCGGACGAGACTCTCAAACAGCCTCTGCCCTCCCACCCGTCGCCCTCTCGCGTCTCTCGAATTTTCGGTACGCCCAAAATTTTTATCAAATTCTCGCAATTACGTTCTTCTTTTGAAGGCACACCCTTTGGCGATTCATCGTGGCTTCCCTAACGAACATCGCCGAAGAAAAATGCAGCGCGGTAGCAGGGAATAAACCACCCATGTGTCGTCTATAAAGTCGCCCCCCTTGCTAGGAGACAATTAAAAAGAGTGTCGGCCAGTAATTTGTGGCGCGGTGAGATTCGCGTGGAGCTGAAATTAATATGAGATTCACTGGCGGCGTGCGCGGATCCGGTGCGTGAAAAGGAACGGAGAAAGCGCGAGGGGTGGATGGGGAAGAGTGGGAGGGGGGTATATTTAGCACAAAAAGCCTCTAATTTCCAACGAGGGTGTAAAAACGGGGTTGGCACCCGGTCGGGTCGGTATACGCGGGCCGCTTGTTGGGTCTATAAAACGCCGCTTAGCTTTTTTACCTCCTACCTCGACGCTCCCGAAGGGGTGGTTTTAACCCCGTTAAGCTGTTTCCCGTCTTTTCCTGCGTTCCTTTTTTCCGCGGCCGGTAAATTGAGCGCGGACCCTCCTTCCTCCGTCCCATCCCACTGCGGCACCGGTTACACGCGAGCCACCTTTTCCTCTTTTTTCCACTCTTCGCTTCTGCACCCCCGACAGTCGTCGTGCTCCTCTCTTTTTACACCGCCCCGCCAGCCGCACGGCCCGTTCGACCCAGATTTCTCTCTCGCCCGCACGATTATCCCCCATTTCACCGTGATTGCGTTCATACTTGGCCCTCCTCCCTTCGCCCAGAATGTTACCCGATTTCAACCCCTCGATGGGCCAACGGTACCCCTAGTCACCTTTTCACGGGCTCGTGTCGCGATCGCCGCGGAGAAACGAAATGCTCTTGAGGCGGGCTTGTTCTTTCCGACGCGACGGCGGGACACGGGCTTGCTGGAAGTACGAGATTAATAGACGAACAAATTAGCGCAAAGTTTGGGCAGCAGCCCCGCGTGCACCCGCGCCACTAATCCCGTGCATTAAAAGTTAACGTCGGGGCTGGCTGGCACGGGCTGTGTGTGTCCTCCTGGCATTAGATTTCTGAGTTTCCCCAGCCGAGTTAGGGCAACACCAGATCTGCGTTTCAACTGGAAACTACGTTAGGGACAGATTCGAACCGATCCCCCCCCCCCCCCCTGCCCCTGTCCGTGGTCCAGTGTGTATCTATGTGGCCGGCTACAGCCGGACGCCCTTTGGCGTCGGAAGTGGCCGACAACTCGAGGAAACCGGTTCGTCGTCGGTGAAAAATCTCCTCTTCCTTCGACAGACGAAGCTTTCCGCCACAATGTTCCGAGGAAACCCTTGCAGATGTTCGATCGGTACGGTAGAAATGTTATTTTAACTCATTGATCGAGGCAAGTTAGAATTTCAACATACATTATAATGATTCGGAAGATTCGTCAGCCCTGGAAGGGTCGATTCCCGGTATTTATCGTCCAGACTGTACCACGGTGGGAGGTATCTTTAAAATTATAAATTGAGCGGGGGTGGAACCGTAGCCGGCTGGCTCCGCGCGCGCGATATTAATTCCGCGCGTTATCTAAGGTGGCGGCCGCCATTGTAACCGAATATCCCGTACCGCTGGGGGGTGAGTAAGAAACTACCCCCAACATTAATCAACCGTCATCTTTGCCGGAAACCGAGCGTTCTCCTATCGCCTTCCCTCCCGTGTTTTTAGCCCCCTTAATAATTCCCAAGCTCGTTGAATCTTCGAGGGTGGCGAAGCAGAATCTTTCGTCTTTTCGGTGTTGCCCATTGCCGTTTCGAGTCGTCGAGCAATCGCGCGGCTAATCCTCGAGAAGCATCGGTGGGAACGCTTCTCCCCGAGCGGAGGCGTCTATCGACCGGAAATAATCGAGTCGAGGAATATTTGCGATTCCAAATGGCGAGAGTGGCCACGATGACCTTCGATCAGCCGGAACAACGACCTTGACGTTCTCCACTGGCGAGGCGAAGCTTCTCGAGAGTTTCAACAAGATCTCTCGATGCGGGCGGACCTAATTCCGATGGGAGAAGGGGTTAACAAAGGACAAAGGGGAACGGGGTGCTCGCGACGAGAGGGACCTTTAATTTCACGATCATCTGATCATTAGACGGACAGGCGAACGTTCACGTTCGAGAAGGTTCCGGGAAGCGCGTTTTGTTGGAAAAACCGCGGTACGTAGCGGGGTCGTAATTAGGCGATATTTCAGGCGGCACGTGTCCTTTATCCCGGAGCTTGGATTGCAGCAGCGACGAAACCACCAAAGCTGGAAGATGTTCTGTGAAACGAGGCAGCCCGTTCAACGAGGGAGGTTCGATCCTCGATCGCGGCAGAGACACGTCGATCATCCACCCCCCGGGGGAAGAAGCTGCTGGAGGACGATACGGACAAGAGGAAACAAGAGGAAGTAAGAGATGGTTTGAATAATGACTTGGTTGGCACGTGGGGGGATGGGGGTTTGCCAGTCGGGCCCGCCATCTTGCCTCGGCTCTCTACTTATAATTATTGATGTGGCCCGAACTTTATATAAACTCGAAACTCGTCTCCCTCGCACCGTCGGTTCACCACCACCACCGCCACTACCACCACGACGAGCCGGCACCAGCATCACCAGCCTGGAACCATCTCCTCCGCGTAGCGGGTAGAACCACCCCCCTGAGCCCCGGCCATCCCCTTCACTCCCCAGCCTCCTCCTCTTTCGGCTCTCCAACCAGGCGGCAGGAGGAAATTGTTGGAGTTTTCAAAGTCTGACGTGCAGGATATTATGAACGAGGGTATGGCGTCGTCGAGGAGGTGGAGAAGGTGGTGGAGTAGTAACTGGTGGCGGCACGAGAGGGGCGCAGGGAACGCGGGGGTGGAGGTTGGCGAGGTGGAGTGGCGGTACCCAGGCAAAACTACCCGCCTCGGCTCACTCTTCTGCCTTCAGAACCACCCACCAGCCCATTCGTCTAGCTTAAACTATATTCCGACCTAACCTCCGCGTAGGTACCTTCCTTCTACCAGACCTCTACATACTACCCACCATCTGACAGCCGGCCAATACTTGCTCGATGCACCGACACCCTTGCCTTCCTCCTTCTTTCCCACTTTTTTGCCTCCAATCCCTCGCAAGTCTCTACCTCGGTCCGATCGCGTTGAATTCTGAAGAAATGAAACGTCAGGGTTCGTGACAACTCCAGCTGTAGACTTCTCAATCCCATAGATCGCGAAGTAGCCGGGTCAGCTGCATTTGAAATATACTAAGCCTCTACTTGGAAGACTTTCGGCTGTACCATTCGTTGGCCCCGCTACGATAACCGACTTGGTCGCAGCGAGACTGGAATATAGCACGTGCACGAGTATATTGTAAAGGGAGGTGGTAGGCGAGTGCACATATATCTATACAGTGTCTACAGGGGGTAGAAGTATAAGCTTTCCTCTCGCAAATGAGGTAATATATATACAAAAGCTAATACGACCGAAAGTTGCCAACTTGGATGAGTCTCTCCTCCGCCACCTACGAGCTCCTCCGCCACGTTCTCCTCCGCCTCGCCTCTCCTCGTCCCTCGACTGGAGATCCTCTAAATATTTTAAAGGAGAGCAAGAATCCGGTTTACGAGTTCCTTGGAAACACTACGATTCAAAGACACCGCTTCGCCGTGAAAAATTCCGTCTACGCCCGCGTTAATATCTTCCCCGTGAGCTCACCCCTTGAGATATCACGGCGCTCGAGGCGGCCACCGTTCACCCCTTTCAGCTGACATTTTAATTTCACGTTGCAGGTAGCTGCGGCACGCGAGATGCCAGTGAATCCACCATTCGATTCCACCGTACCATTCCTCGCGCCTGCAACTAGGCTGCCGAAGTTGCAGCGCGGGCAAAGGGGGTGAAAAAATCTGGAAGAAGGATAATTTAGCTGGCAATGGAGCAGCTTCCGGCAGACTGGGCCGCGCACAATATGTATATTCCACGAAGCCCAGTTAATCCCACCTTTCGGATCTGAATTCGAGGTTTCTGTTATACACCGCAGCCTGGCTCGGTCCACCCGATCAAAGTGAATTAAATCGCGGAGGGCGCGTTCCACGCGACTCTCCTCGCTCCCTCTTCCTGCCCGTGCTCTCGCCACCCTTCAAAAATATTCCGGGGTGGACGGAACGCGCGCGTTGCGGCCAATTGAAATTACCGCGATAAAGACGCGCCGAGGAGCGCAGGTAAGAGGGAACGAAGAGATACGCTCCTTCGCGAGAATGCCGTGCCCGAAATGGTCGCACTAAAACTGATGCTTGTATTTTATCGGATACGTTAACGGCTCCGTAAATCAGCCACCCTCTCGGCCGTTTCAGGTTTAACGGGTGTTGGTGGACGAGGTAAGACGGAGTTGCTCGCGTTTTACGCTCGGTACCCTCGAGGGAAAATAATTGAGGGTAATTGAATGGCTCCGGGGGGCAATCTTTGAAGAGGAACAAGTTCAAAGTAGGATATCTTCGGAGCTATGGACGACACCGTGCCTTTATAGTCGAAAGGGGAGTCCAATCGCTGGCAGGGATTTCGCAGGACACCGCGTACTCTTTGCTCCCGGACAGTTGATGAGGATATCCCGCGATCAGGATCGTCGAGGTTTAAAGAGCTCGCGGTATTTTTCACAATCAGCGAAATGGCGGCAGCCAAGTGGAGCCGGATTGAACAAACACGAGCAATCGGTGCGCGCAAGCGATTCGCGAGCTAGGCGGGAACGAAATGGAGAGACGTGGAATATAATCTATCCTGTTTGAGCAGAACTGGCACCGACTGCAAGTTAGAACAAACTCCCAGTGTACTCTGGGAACGTCGTAGCCGGCAACCAATCCACCAGCGTATCAACACCCCTTTCACCCCCTGGTCGCTATCCTTCCCCCTTCGTCGTCCGCGAACATCCTGAAATTAGATAAAATAACATCCTCCGCGATCCATCTGGAAATGAGGATGGTGGAGGCTCGACTTTGTTCGCGATCCTGCTGGAAAACCACCCCTGGACTATCCCCCAGCGTTCGATGGTTCTTCCTCCGGTGATACGAGAGCTCGATGCTTAATACTTATAAATATACATAGAACGTATCACTTTTATTCCATGCGTGAGTGAGCGAGAAGAGGCAGAAAACGAGGCAGCGTTTTGGTGAATGTTAAATCCTGCGATAAGGAACGCGAGGGTGAGCCAGTTGCAACTTGGCGATGGCGAAATGAAAGGAATTCTTCTGTGGCATAGCTTGAAGGGAAACTTGATTCTCAGATTCTATGAAGAACGAGGAGGAAAGGGGTAGGCAGCGTATATAGAAGTTGACGCTACCAATCCATCGGCTACGCCACCTTCCATTCCCTTCCCTTCGGTTCTCGCTGGCAATTAGATAAAGCAATATCCTGCGACGGTAAATAGAAATAGGATTGCTATAATTAATCCAAACGCAGCCGAGGCTGGATATTTTCAGCGGAACTGGTTCCCTGAATTCTATAACACGTTGATCGGCGTTCAACTGTTAAACAGATCTAATTCTCACCCCTTAAGAACGCGCTCCACAGTGGGCCTAAGTAACACTTCTAGCGACGAAAAATTCAAATTAATCAAATTAATAAGGGGAATTTGCCGTGATAGTATATCTATATTTACGTAATCTTGAAATGTAAAAAAAGCTTCAGAATTAGTACTTACCTCTTATGTTGTGTACACGAAATATTACATCGACGATGTTGAAAACACAAAATGGCTAGTTTTCCTTGGTTGCTTAACAACGGCGAAGGCGAGATCGTTCGACAATGTAGAGAATGATGTCGTGGAACGTAAGGAAAAGAAATTGTACATTTCGGACATACCGTTTTATAATAACAATACTGACCGCCATCGCCATTGCCAACTGACCGCGATTGCCTCATTCTCCTCTAATATCTTAATTGTTTGCAGACCTTTGCAGCTAACTTTGGTCAAAAGGAAATTCAGATGAATAACAGAAGTAGAGGAAACAATAATTACAGCAGATACGCGCAAATATGTGAATTGCGGGACTTTTATATTCTCAGTAAAACTAGAATCGCTGTAATATGTGTAATGAAAATGAAGTTACTGCTACTCAGAAGTTATGGAAAGAATTTTAAAACAAAATACGTTGACATGTTGACTTACCTTCTGATAATATTTCTACCAAACTATTCGAAACTACACAAAATAAGAACATATTCACCGATACATACAGCAGAACGCACAAACAGAAACTGACGCAGGCAGAAAAATATTGCCATTCTTGCTCCAAGTTCGTGAGGTATACGGGAAAACCCTTGTGCCAGGGCATTATTTTATGATATGCATGTAGTCACCGGCTACCTGATACACGGCAGAAATAAAAAATTTCCGATTCTAACAGCATTCAATTTTTGAATTATTCGTCGCTAGGCTTGCTATTTGGCCCACTGTGCGCTCGCGTCCTGAGCTGTCAGGGTTCGATGAATTCACTGCGCGTGGCTTATTTAAAAATCTTTATCACTGAATTGTATGAAATAAATAAATAAATAACTTGAATGCATGCTGGACCTCCTCTTCCACCACAGCTTCTCCACGGATATCTTCATGCAAAATAAAGAAAAAATGCGAACAAAGCTGGAAGGGTAGGTCCAGGAGAAGTTTGCTGACGATATTTAATAAACACTCCGTATCTTCCCATGGAATATCTGGTTTTTTCACCAGCTGAGTCGGGTCTCGAATCAAGAAGGTAGAGACGGCGAAGCCGGTGGCTCATGAATATTCATTTCTTGCCGGTTTCTTACAGGAGGTCGACACGGGGGTGAGCACGGAACGGAGCAGCCAGGGCCGTACTTTTAAGCACGAGAGTGGGGGTTCTGGATCAATGCCGAGGCCACGCCTCCTTCGTCTTACATCCTGCACCCTCTTCCTCGCCCCCCAGCAATGCGCCTTCCTTTCCTTTTGCTTTTCCACCCTCTGCATCCTCGCCCCGGAAAATTCGCCTCGGCAGAGTAAATACGCGGGTCGGGGAAAAACCTGGAGAGTGTATAATATACCACTTATGCTCTTGTATCCTTGTTGCAAACCTCTTCTTTCCGAGGTAGACACGGAGGTAGAAATTAGGACTATTTTAACGCCAATAAATTCAAAAAATTCCGTCGCAACAGGTAGATAAATTATATAATAAGTTAATCTATTCCAGGGTAAGATTTTTAACGCAGCACGTTGCTGAATCTTGCCCATTGCACAACAAAGAGAATGCAGATGTATCTAAAAATCGAATATACCTGTAGGTGTAATAAAAACGTATTATTATTCTAATAATAATATTATATTTCCCTGTCGACCAAGAGGAATAAATGAAAAATAGAAGGCATTCGAAGTGCAGTGATGGGCTACGTTATCGTTGCAAGTCAGCAAAGACAGCTCGCGGGCCAGCTCCACGAACCTTTGCCGTCCCCGGAGTATGTATCTCATTCCATCGTCGTGCTGTTTCTCATCTCGTCTCGTCGTCGTTCCTCTCTCATCGCGGCGCGTCTCGTCCCATTCGAAGCCGACGACTTCGTCGGCTCTTAACTCGTGCCTCGTCTACTCTAGCCACGTCTTACCTCATATCCTAGGGCGAAAAGGCCCCGGGCTGTTCTTTCCTTCGAAAGCCAAGACGCAGCTACCAGAAGCCCCGTCCAATCAGAGCCACGAATCTTCCGCGGCGTCCAAATCAAACAGTACGACTAATTACTGATCCCGACTCCCTGGCGTTCTCGCCCCTTCGACTGAATTATATTCCCAGGGGTTGGTTTTTCTTGGATCCATGTTGCTATAAAGGGTTCCTCGAGACCTCGGGAGTGCACGCGTGCTTTCCCATCGAACTGTCCTCTCTTCATAAAGGTTTTCTGCTGCGAACGTTCCCCTGCGCGATTAAGTGGAAACAGATATACAAGCGGAGTTTTGTGTCATGGCCATGGTAAGGAGTCGTCGCTCCCTGGGAGCATTCCTCGCAGGCGTGTCGAGGGTGTCTTGCTCATTGTTTCGGAACGATCGATCGAGACGAGCGTTGATTGATAATCGAATGTCGGTCAATCGGTCGAACGTTTGCTGGCTCAAGTGGCGAGGCTCCTCCGAATGGAAAATCAATAGGGTGAACGAAGAAGGGGGCACGGACCTACGCGTAGTCCCAAGGGGTTGCAATCATTGTCCGAAGGTACATTGACGGTTATCACTGGGAAATCACCGCCACCTAAGTGCGTCATTTGCGGTAATGGCGGAGCTCGATTGCTACAGCGCGTTGCGTCGAGGGCCACAGATGATCTCTCGAATCGATCAATCGATCTTCGCTCCCTTGGCTAGAACTTTTAATCCTATGAAAGCTTCTGCGAAGTCACGAGTATCTTTGGTAATAATTTATTGCTCCGCTGTGTAACATCCTCAATATTTCTGGAACTTTTTCGAAAGAAGTTTTGTATATTGTTTAAGGTGGTCCCTTCACTTTAGGGAATTTTAAACACTTCTAGAAACCTTGCAAACGAAATCACGGTGATGTCTCAAGTAACTTCTGCAAATTTATTTTTCTGAAATTTCATAGAGTATTATATCGCGAAAAACTTCTCCGGGAATATGTCTCCACGAAAACGGGTAGCATTTTACCACCCCCTGGTTGCCGTGGCGTCCACGTCGCGGCAGCACCGACTACCTCAGCCCGGTTTCGAACCAACCAGCCATAGAACTCGTTTCCCCGAAGGGTGTTCCCGACGGGCGGCGATCATTTGCTTAGTTACCCAGCGAGCGAAAGAGTACTCCGCGGATAATCGAGCACGATCACCGGCCACGCGTAACACGAAATCATGCGATCGTTCCGTTTCAACCACCATCACGCCATATAATTACCCGCAGATTTGATGGATCGACTATCAAACGCCGCTCGCGGCGACGACCGGTCGGATCGGTTAATCTATCCACTTTCGGGCACAAATTAAAAGGGGATCTAAATAGCTTCGGTGTAAAAACAAATAAGAAGAGTCTCTGAAAATTGATATTAGTTTTGAAAGAATTTTTCGTTTCTTAGCTCTTCTCGCGGTGAATTCGGTCGCAATTGATTGTTTCTTCCACAACGTACGGAGATCGACTCACTCCCACTCGCGAATGAAATTTTCGTCTCTTCTAACGTTCACAAACGAGTCTAGACGCAGCGGGGTATGTGTCTTGGGGCTCGGTTTCCTCCCACTAGCGGCATTGTGTAATTTATCAATGTAATTTACGGCCGGAGACAGTGGCAGGGAAATTGAAAAACTTTCGCGGCCAATTCAGGCTGCCTCTAATAATGGGAATCAATTTACCGGCGTGAGAGATAATAACCTGGCAGTGGAACTCGATCGAACGACCAGAACCACTTTTTGTCCCTCCACCCCCACGTATCGAGTATTTTTTCGCCGCTGACGAACGTCACCCGGACGAGACCGCCGCGAAATACGCCTTCCAATAATTACCTCGCGCGCCCGACTACTCGCTGACCGATACTACTTAAACCGGCCCGCTGCCCACGGGCTGAACGTGTTCCTTGCATCTTTCGCGGCAAAGTTTGCGTGAAATATTCATCGGGGGATGCGGGAACGTTAGAAGAAGGGTTTCTTCCTCTCGCGACTTGTTTCTCCAGCAGCGAGTAGCGCGGAGGAGATGATCAATAAGAAAGCAACCGGGCTAGGTAATCCCGCAGATTCGTGGGAGCTAAGACCGCGCGCACACCGATCCGCCGGGAAGTATAACGGCCGGTAGCCGCAGGCAACCCTTAGGAACGTAATTAATATTTATCCCACCCCCCGACACGGCCCTGTGTACCAGCCGACGGTCGCGTCCCTCTTCGTGACCCCTCTAAAATCCCGGCAAGCTCCTTGTAAAATCTAATATCTGAGGAAGCGACGGCATCGTGCCGGTGCTGGTCGGGCCAGCTCGCCCTCTTCCTCGACTTCCACGCCTGTTCCACCCCCGTGTTTCGTCGCGTTGCAACGGGGGCTCGTGGGCAGGCTGGGAGAAGAAGGATACGGAGGAAACGGCGGGGTGGTTGGCGGAGAGGAGGAGAGCGGGAACGAAACGAAAGCAGGGATGGATGGAAAGTGGGAGGGGAGGGAAAGAACGTGGCTGCGAACACGGAGGATCCCGGAAGACCAGGGAGAAACAGAGGGCGAGGGTTGTCGCGGAGGAACGACCGGGAGAAAGAGAGGAAAGACGTGGGAACGAGGTGCTGGCGGAGGGTGGAGGATGCTCGTAGGCGGCTTGAAGGCTCGGTGGCGCGCCAGGTGGCCGACGAAGAGGGAACGGAGAAGAAAGCAGGGCGGAAGCGAGAGAAAACGAAGGCGCGCGCGACGCCGGAGGAAGGAAAAGCCTGGATTGAGAGAGGGAACGAAGAGCGGAGAGAGCTCTGTTTTCCCGGGTTGTTCGCCGAGGGGCGGTGTCAAGACGCTGCGGCTCCGCCAATCGCGGGCCAACCGGTCGATTTTGCGCCGCTGCGATTCGCTGCGGGCGTCTTTCTTAGAGGCGTCGCCGCCGCGGAAAAATCTCCGGGGTAAAAAGGCGACGAGGAGCAGCCGGCACGGCCATTGGCTCCGCGCTCGCTTTTCTTCGCTTTTCGCGAACCTTTAAGGGGGGCCAATGGCATATCCGGGCGGCCGCGAAAGGAGAGGCTGAGAAATCGATAAGTTATATAGACTCACGGACCTGTGCGCGCTCCTAACGTGCCGGGGAACCGACCCTTCTGTCCTTTCGACTCGCAGCCTCCGCGCGAAAGACGATATTTTACTCGATTACGCTATTACCGGGGTAATCCGGTTACCCGTTAAATTTATGTCGCCCGAAGTGCACCCGGCTCTCGATCTACGCTCCGAACGGGGCTAGCTTCAATTCAGCGAAGAAACGGGACTCCTGGCTGGACAGGTTGGCTCTATTTTTCACGGGAAATTCGAGTGTCTTCGACGAGGGACAGTCCAATCGAGAAACAGATCGATCCAGCTTGACTCTCCTTTCTCTGGACCCCATTAATCGAAAGAACGGCTCGCTATCGAGCAGAAAAAGATAGACGAAAGTCGAGCCCCCCGTTGCTTCCTCTGTTCTCAGCCTCTCCCTCATTATTGCCGCCCGAATCGTCAGCTAGCCGGAACTCCAGCGCCGAGTTGCCTCGGGAAACATCCCTGAGACAATTAGCAAAGACTAAAGGACAGGCTGGGGGCCGAAGGGAGCCGAGGGGGTGTGTTCGGGCAACAGCAGGGTAGCTGGTTCGGCTGGCTGCTGCCGCTGATCTTCCTCCATTCGCTGCTCTTACGGTGCCTTAGCGCGCCTCTCTTCCTAAATCCGTCTTATCCGGAAGCGGGCCCGCGCTCTCCGTTGCTCTATCGCGCCTTCACGTGTCTCGTAACATTAATAATACGAGCGAAGAGGGAACTGCCGCGTTCCACCGTACCGCCGCCCCCCGCCTCGTTCCGCCTACCACCTGCAGACTGCAGGGCTGCCTCGGTTGCGAGGAACTTGGACTGGAAGTAAGTTCTCGAGAGCCTGGATGGAAATTGACGTTAATGTGCCCCGAAAGCAGCTACCAACCGCCCCCCCCCCCCTCCCCCGCGCGCCCCCTGCACCCCAGCGAGCGAGCAGCCCCGGCATGATCGTCCTTGCTCGAAAGAACCCACCCCGGGCGAGTCTGCGGAGGTAGTTAGCGAAGTAGTTCCCCGGGAGATGGATTATGACGGTGTCGTAGGAAGAATCCGTGATCGGTGTCTTGCTCCGGCCGTGTCTCGAATCCCTTCACTACCATTACACAGACTCGATTTTGCTGGTAATCGAAGTTTGCAACCGAGGGGGGTTGCGTGGCAAATTGCTTCGCAGCTTTTTCTGGGGAATTGTTCGATCGTGTCCGACTGCGACCGTTAATTGTAGAAGCAACACTGCTTTCGTGGTTAAAAATACTTGTCAGCGGCTAGATTGGAAAGTATCCTGCCACTGCCAACTTCTATCGTGGACCCTCCATCTGGTTTCCAGCCGCGTACGCGTAACAGGGGCCGCGAGACGGGCAAACAAAGGGGTCAGTTAGAGAAACAACGGGGCAATTTTGAGGTGACCGTCTTCATCAGCGTTTCCTACGGTCCTTCGGTCTTCGCTAATTGTCTCGGAGATGTTCCTCGATGTCCCCGGGACGTCAGTCGAGGAACTCTGGCCCGGGGTCGACAAGGCGACCGCACTGCTAACTGAAAAATCCGATTTACCGAGTTAAACGGGATTAATTACGGTAATTAGAGTTTGTTGTTCCAGACCGTTGCCGCGTCTCGAACTTCCCTAATGTCCGAATAGGATTTTCGGACTGTAGCTCGCCTCTGACAACCCGTCTCGCTCTCTGACCGCGTTCCCCGCCGGCACCACGGAAGATCGATGGAAGATCGCTAAACCTGTCTGAAATTTTATTTCCAATTCGGCCTACGCAGCCAGTTTTTCACGTTGTTGAATCTTGAAACTTGCACGACGATAACGACCGAGACAGAGGGGTCCATAAAAATGTTTCAGTCCGCGCTAACGCAAGAATTCACCCTCTGTTACTTCACCCCTTATCCGCGAAATAATCTCACCGGCTCGTATCGTTGATTCTCGATACCTGGGGCAACTGTTTCCCCGCATTCCCTCGGTATCGCTTACTACGTGCCGGTTCAAGGGTCTCCGGTGTTGCTTGACCACCGGTCAGCGGTGGGAAAGTGCCGTGTGCTTGCTCGAAACTCCTTTACCGGTATTACTGGTCTCGAACGGGTCTCCATGACACGCGTGACTTTCGCAACTTCCCTCGGAGACGTTGCAATTTTTCTTCTCGACAGAGAGTACCGTCGAGCGGAATCCAATCACTGCTGGAATCCTTCGAGCACAAAACTGTCCCCGACATGGCTTCGACTGGCTCCTATTTCGAATACCCAGTAATTGCCACGCCAGCAGCGTCAAGAAACCGCCCGAAATAGTACTCGCGAACGATTAAATCAGCCCGATTGAAACTCCAAGGATATTCTCAGAGGCATCGCGTCTTTAACATTGACAATAAATTATAACAGCCAGCAGTCTGAAGCCACCCTGAATTTTCTCACGAAACCAGAATCGTCGATGGGATCCACCGGTCCTTCTCCCATCGCCCCACTTGGTATCTCGATAAACTTGTTTCGATAAATTTTCACGCGATTCTAGAGAGTCGCGGGGTGAAACGAACAGGTTTGCGACGAGGTGGTCCGCCAGCTTGACGCTCCTGCGAAAAGGTCTTGCAGGAGTTGGAGTCCGCGACGGAGGATACAATAACCACAATGAGAGCGCGTTTACTCGTCTGGACGAGTTCCCGAAGGACGGCCGAGATCGCCTTTTGCGCCTCGTCCTTCGAGGACACGCCGGACCTAGGGCCAGAGGGACCGGTTACTCGAGAAACTTCTTTTCAGCGCTCTCGCAAATCCCTCGTTTGCCGAATTACCAGTGGCTTGTTGCTCGAGCGGATCGTAGGAGAATCTCCTCGAGCCTGCAGGACCAGGTCCCCAAGAAATTGGGAGCCAAGAGAAAGGAAGACTGTGGGGTTGGAAATCGCCAACCCCGCAGAAGCCGCCGTTCAATTTTCAGGCCCTTCCCCTACAGAAGCGGCGAACGAATACTTGCGTGGATTGATCAGACGCTGCCTTGAGGGGATTCGAATTTAATTTCGCCTTGGCGTAATTGATGATACGAGGAAGTAGAACGTAACGAAATTTCCTTGCAACGGACTTCAAACAGAGGACGCTAATATAGGATTTACGTTACCCAGCCGACCGCGCGCCGCTAGACTACATAGCGATAAATATATAGCCCCGGTATAGTAATGAAAGTTTCCCTCTGAACATCCAAGGCTCCTGGGATCCAACATTATGATCCCCTGCCTCCCCTCCCCCCCCCCCTGGGCCCGCTAGACGGTGGCGGCGGCTTAAAACCCTCATCTGGAAAGTGTTGTCCGTGGAAAGCTGCTTCCAGAGTTCGCAGACCCTTCAAGGTCACCGCGGCTGACCTCGAACCGTTCACCGATCGACCTGCACACGGCGTGCCCACCGGTGGTAGCGGAAGAGCGACGAAAAACCGCTGAGATTCGAAAGGCACTAGGCGGCTGGGAAATTTTTCGCGCGTCATCAGGAGAACGGGCGACGCTCTCCTTTCCCGGTATGCTAATAAAACGGATCTTATGTGGCGAAGACGCCATTTTGAATAATGTCGACCAATCAGAAGCCCCGCCCGGGCGTCTTGGGGGGGTGGCGGGTGTCGACGAAGGGGGAGACACGTGCGGAGCGTACTACCACTAGCTGCTCCAACACAAACTACCCTTATATTATGCCGTACTGTAAACCCGAGCCACCCTTTGCGCACCCGGCCATCCCCCTCACCCTGCAAACACCCATCGCCGTACCGATGCTCCTTCGTCTCGAGCTTCGACGTACCCTTCCTTCCAGAGGCTTTCCAATCTCTTCTGTCACAGCAACTACGCCGAAAGGGTGGAAAAGAAACGAGACAGCCACGCAGGCCTTCCTCGTGCAATTGCGGACGGGACTGGTTCGTTCACTATCCACAATAGCTTAGGTTCCCAGCGCGGTTCTACGTTCTCTTCAAGCCCAGTTATACACTTTTCAAGTCCGCGAGCTAAAAAACATGCAGCACTCCAGGGACAGCCGAGAGTGAATAGATCATTGGACATGCACCCCCTCGAACTCCCCCATCGTTCGGAGAGTAAAAGCAATACATAGCTCCATTTCCCGGAGAAGCTGGGATACTGGTGGAACGTCGTCGTTTCTGATTGCGCGAGGCACGCATTCAACTACATTGCGTCAGTTTGTCATTCAAATAGGAAGATTCCTTGGAAACGCGGACGTACTCAGTCTTAGCGCGCCTTAAGGGGTTATTCGTCCTATGCGGCTGAGGATACGCGACGTCTGGCGGGGGGGGGGGGGGGGGGGCGCTTTGCTCGACTCAGCTCGATCTCTCATGTTTCTCATTTCATTGTGCAGCCTCCCTTAGAAACCCAAAGGCGCACGTACACGCAGAGATGGATGACGGCAGGAAGACGTTGGAAGGACGAGCCGTGGGGGGTGGGTGGTGCGATGCCCCCGCGAGGTGGGTGGTGAGCGAAAAGGGGGATGAAACGGTGGATGGGGGGCACCGGCTCCGCGCTCTCTTGGATCTCATACATACATTAACGTCGCTTGTCAGGCGTACCGAGCCACCCTGTAAGACTTAAGATACCGCTCCGGAGAAAGGGGGAAGTTGTCTGTCTCCCCATCCTCGTTCCCCGCTACCTCTCTCGCTCTATCTCTTTCAGCAGCCCCGCCGTACATTCCTCGATGCCTGGTGCACCTCCAACTCGTTACTAAAACCACCCACTGTCTTGGGAACACCCGCTTCGTTTCCTCGAATATGCCCGCCCCGAGTTCCGGATTCCATTTGCATCTGATTATACATTTTACAAGACTCCGCCAGACGGGGGTGTGCCCCGCGCTGGAAAAGATTCGCCCCCGCGTAACCGAGCTCCTCCGAGTGCCTGGATCCGGCGGTCGGAGGTTCGAGTAATAATGGAAATTGGATTAGTCGGAGCGGAGAATAGAGCTGGGACAATTGAGAAGACGAGGGGTAGCAAAAGCACCAATTACTAAGACGCGAATTCATTATAGAGAGGGGATTAACGAGGTCGTAAACGAAATGGAGGATAAGAGAAGAATCCTCTGTCGAGGGGTTTTCGCGGGCATCGAAGATCTCACATGACCCTCTCGGGGAGCAGCGCGCCATCATCCAGCGTGACGCAACCCCCTCTGAAAATGCGTCGGGACCGAACACGACGGAACTTGCGTGGAACGTTTCATGGTAACTGGCAAGACAACACCACCCGCGAGGCTCGTCTCGTGTAATCAGCAGAGACGCGTCTGCTTTTCGTTGCTGAAGCGTCATCCTCCGCCACCCCATCCTCGTGGTGCCGTTGTTTCTCCTTCGAGCAACCCGTTCCATTTCGCCCCCCATCCACCCACATTCAGGGAGTTTGGAAAAGGAGCCGCTAAGCCCAAGTACATAGGCATCAACGGTGACGTAGCTACGTATTTACTTAGCAAGATACCGCGAGACGAGCCCCGAATTCTCAACCCCCCCCCCCCCGCCCGCCCGCCCGCCCCTTTCGTCTCCTTCCTCGCGAAGAAACAGCCTCCGCGTCGAGATCCTCGATACGGGAGCTGATTACAGCGACGAGTGAATCGCGAAACACTTCTCCCCTTCGAACGACGTTTCTATGGTGCCTGGGTGCCTGGGTGCCTGAGTGCCTCGGGGCGCGACGGTTCGGTTGAGCGAAAAAAAAAGGGAGGCTGTTAGCGGAGAAAAGAATATCCTTCCACCCCGCATCGATGTCTCCGCGACCCAGTGGGTGTGACTTTTCGTTTTCCACCGACGAATCCCCGTTTTTTCCTCACCTTCCACCCTTCCACTACTTCGCCCCGCAGAGAGCGGCGCGGGCAAAAACTTTCCATGGAAACGTGCGCGCGATGCTGCTAAAAATCTACCTCCGCTCTCCGCGTTATCTCCCCGCGAGCTGCCTGCCAACCTCTCCCCTCCGAAACTGCATTTCCGCACCATTACTGAACAGCTTTCCCCGAGCAGGTACCTATACCTGCGTTAGCAAACGATTTCCGAGTGGAGAATCCTATCGGCCGGTGATTGGATCGCAGACAGTCCCGAGAAATTTATCAACGAGAGAAAAATGTTTCTCCGCCTCCGTCTGTCGTTGGACTTCATCGAAATTCGCCTCACGCGGCAGCAGCAGCTTGCAGGAATCAGGGATGGCGGCTGTGGAAAGGGGTTGACGGCGTTGCTCGTGGGGGGAGGATGGTGCCCCAAGGGTGTGTTCCGGAATCGGGGTAAGATGGAGGAAAATCGTTACTCACTAGTCGCGGGGAAGTCGAGGGCTGAGAGGGCAGAGCGAGGGTGTAGGGGAGCCCAGAGACTCCGGGGCTTGAAAGAGGGAGATTCGTGCGCACTCACGGACGTGCACACACGCTCGCTCAGCCACACACGACCCTCCGTCTAGGTTCGAGCAAGACGATCCCGGGGAAAACGCCTAAAATACGTCGATATGAGAGGACCTGAGGAACCCCGTCTTTGCTCCGACATCCATCCCCGATCCCCGTCCCATCGGGGCTCCGTTTCCAAGAAAAACTTTAGGGAAATTCGATGGGGGTTGCCTCGGGGTTCTTTGAGGTTTAGGGACGTGGTTGGGAACGTAGGGTATTTCAGAATGAATAATCGTTCTCTCACAGAAACAGTCGTTTCGAGCTCGTTCTTTTGCCGAGGGCAAGTTCCGATTGATTTGTGAAGAATCTTTGCAATACTTTCTTCCACTGCACTGGTTCTATAGAGGTCCTTCAGAAAAAGTAGCTTAATTATAGAGAAATTAATTTTTTCAAAATAACAGACGCTCGTTACTGCAAAGAATCCCCGGGGGAAGGAAGATTGCCTGGAGACAGCCTGAAGAAACAACCCTATGTCACGGAGCGACAGTTCACCGACGTCATCCCCATCCCCGAGCCGTATTAATTGAAACCATCCATCTAGTCAGGGGCTGTAACGACGCAAAGACGAAGCCTTATAGTCTACCCGCGAACATCCGCCATTTTCCCGGAGATATGCGGAAGAGGGAAAGAGGGTGGGTAGGGGGCTGGGACTAGAGCCGTTCCTTTGAGAATTTCGATGTAAGATACTCGGGTGCGCCGTGGCAGCTTCAATTTAGATAATTAATGATACGAGCGCAGGTTAGGTACAGTTAGTACAGTAAGACCGAGTGGAAAACAGTTTCGAAGCCCGTCCGCCCCTCGCCGCTCCTTCAGCCACCCTCGTTGCTCCCCGAGAGCACGAGAGTTTCTCGAGACGGCGCGGCGCGGCGCGGCGTAGGTAGTACCTTCTGCCAACGTGAGAGAGTTGGGTGACGAGGAGGTTGGGGGCGGACGGCTCTTGCCAGCGGTACCAGAGGGGGGTGGAAAGGGGTGTCGTGTCGCGGGGTGGCGGCGCGGCGCAAGGGCTGGCCGTGTGCACGGCCCGTTTTATCTCCTCTTCGAGATGGCGAGGAGGAGGTAGGCGGTGGTTTTCAATGCAGCCCACCCTTTCACCTTCCTATTTTCCAACTCCTCCAGCAACCCTCTCCTCTCGCTCGCACGTCGTCTCACTCACAGCCACCCACTTCCCGCTTCCCACTTGCCACCCCCGTACAGCGACTCGCGATTCCCGACGCGCTGCGACGCCGAGAGCGGCGGGATACCTGCCGGGGAAATTGAATTCAATCTAGAGATGAATATCAAATCGAACGAACGACGCGACGGCCAGACTCCAGCGGAGCTTCGACCTTCGCTTTCCACCGTTCTCTTTATCGGTCTTACAAAACCGACCGCGTCTCTGCACCCTTCGCGATACCTACGTCGATCACCACCCCTGGACCACCCTCTCTCGAACTCGTTCGCTCGATTTCGTCGAGGGCTGTCGAGGCACGTTCCAGCAACTCGCAAACGCTTTGACTCTGAAACGTTCCTCTCGGTTCCAGCTTCCTTCTCCTCCAACGTTTCGGCTGCTTTAATTAAGAGGAGCATCTTTGCCGCGCGTAATTGCGAGGACAGTGTATCGAAGATTAAATATTTCACCGGCGACTCGGCCGGATCGATCGATCGACGGTTGATCGAATGATTTTTGCCGGCGTCCGGGACGTGGAACGGACTAGACTAGAGGCTGATCAATCCAGCCGGTGGACGCGGAAGGGCGGCGAAATTGCAATTTGCAAACCGTTTAACGGCCGCTTAGGTCCATTCTCGTGCGAAAACTTGCACGGTCCAAGTTGCCGGAAGTCCCCCTAACGACTTAATTGTACACTTGTCGCCTTTGAGAACTTAAGTTTCTCCTCGGGGCCGCGACAATGAGCATTGTCGGCCTTTGTGGACCGGCCAGTGTCTGCAGTACCGTACGCGAGGCCCACTGCCAATCGCGATTTACAAGGACAATGGTTTAAAAAGCCGCCAAAACAATGGCCCTGTCGCACCTTTTAATTAACCAATTAGACCCTTTGAATTGCACCCCGTGACGCAATCTTTTCACGACGGGTTCGCTTCTACAAGGGTCCGAGAACTAAGAAATAAAAGTCACAGAAGGTTTGCCAACGAGGACTGAAACAGGGCCACCGTCTGGAGAATTTATACTTTTTTACAGTTCAACGGGTCCTACTGTTCTACTCTCGCAAAAGCTTCTCTCGCTCTAGCGCGTTTCGACAACATCGAAGATCTTGATGCTCGTGACTGCTGGCGAAATTAAAGTACCTCGAATCGCAAATGTTCGAAGGATATCGACCCGTGGTTTGTCAATATTTTAATAATTCTTCCGACTGCTAGACACGCTAGATATTTCCAAGGTTTGAGGGCCTTCTCTGGTCGTCGCGACGCCCGTCTGCCGTCGGAAAATGGCCGAGCAAGCCCACTAGAATTGCAATTGCCATCTCTATCGCTCCAGACTCTTTTCTCCCTCGAACAACACGGTTTAGTTTGTCAACGAATTATTCAAGAACTTCGAAAGAAGAAGATATTTGCAATTCGGAAAAAGTAATAGGTAGGGGAGACCGGGGCTAGTTGACTAACGAGGTTAGTTGACTAATTCCCTTTAATTCTTGTATTATGGAATAAATTATGCTGCGATTCGTAATATTGAAGCATATGAATGACCAGCTTGCCATTTAATGTGTCGTCGTGACAAAAACTTGCGTGTCCTGTCAGTGAGAATGAAAAATCTAAAAAGGTCGGCCGAAAGTAAATATTTTCGTTTCGACTATTTATGAATTCTTGTCCACTTAAGTACTGCTTGATGTCATTTCATGAATATTTTGTGGAAACGTGATACCTTGACTATAATTCACGGTATTTTATTTTATCCGGTGCGTGGAGGTTTTGTACGTACGACCCTTAACATGTTAACAATGTCGGACGGGGTTACTTGACTAAGCATAGGAATACTACTAATAATTGCATTTTTTATCCTCAAGATGCAGTCGAGGCAAAGAGTTTAGCTGCTCAAGTCCACTTCCCCCACCACAAATCCTTCCAAATTCACCCCTACCAGTTTTACACCCTATCCTCCCTTCAAACTCTCAGGCCTTCCAAATAGACCATAACAAATCAGTACAAAATAATTACTGTATCTTAGACCATGATAATTATTAAAAAAAAAAAATTACACTGTGGAGGAGTGAAAAAAAATAAAAAAATTTATTGGTCGTAGTATACATATGTACGCGTTTCGTATACTATATTGATGGAATTGGCAGCGTATATATACGCTTTTGACATTATATTGATGTACTGTGACAGCGTATATTTACACCTTTCGCATGCAAAGGGTTAAAACTGAAAAGTAAATGTCAAGTCAACTTACCACATCATATTTGTCAACTAACCCCGTAGCCGGGGTCTGTTGACTTATTCGTCTCACTACTCTAAATACAATAAAAACTACAACCTAGACTCAATTAAAAGGATTTTCAAAATTATGCCTGTATACCTAATGAAATTTGGAAACTTTTGGTATACTGTAAGTCAAGAAAATACTAATGGTCTATTGATAAAAATTAGAAATGTAAAAAATTAATCAACTAGCCCCGGTCTCCCCTACTGGAATTCTACTTGAAAATTTATTTTTTATCGTTACTTCGATATCTACAAACGAGTACAGAATGTTAAAGACAGAGTAGAACTATCCACACTTGCCATCGCAACGATCTTCCAAGTCTCTGGGCCAGGTTAGGTAGGCAAGCTCCCTGCAGACGTCTCCTTGGAGCCTCGACGAGACCGACTTGACCAGTCAGCGACTGGTCAGTATCTATTTGCGGAGCATACGAGTAGAAACAACGATAACAGGTTACTAGGACCAGTCCTGTGGGAATTCTGGCGGTGCTGTCCCACATTCACGGCCCACGGAAAGCGAGTCTGTTTTCACAATGCTCATCGGGCCACCGCGTTGCGATTCTCACGTGACTGGTCAGCAACGGGTGTCCAACAGGTTTATCTTTGGAAGTGGACGAGACGCCGCCGACTCCGATCTCAGATACGGAACTTGACAGTCTCGTATCGTTTCTAGCCGAAGGAACATCGCGATTTCCTCTCGGCGATCGGGGGACGCGACTACCGTTTGAAAAGTTCACGGAGAATGGATGCCCCCGTGGGTGGTGAAACTCGACACGAATCTTTATCACGAAGAAACTCGATGCAGCAGAATATCACTCCGAGAGAAGTATGTTGCAACGAAACGTTCCTACGCGGTGGGAAAGAAGCAGCACTTGCACGACTTGGACATGGAGGAAAGTCGCGGGGAAGATTAATCGATCCGCGGCAATGCAGCCGTAGGTGGGAGAATTAAATCATTTTCCACGATACGCACGTGGTTGGAAGGAAAGGGGCGAATCCGTGCCGGAAAATGGAGAGCTGCCGGCAGACACCTTCTTTCTCATTCGGGATTATGTAACCGAGAGGGTGCGGGCACGCGGGGGCGGGAGGCGGGGCGGTGGAAAACGGTGGTGCGAAAACACGCTTCTCCGTGGAACAGTCGGACCCTCGTTTCGACGTTTTAATTGTTTCGTGCTCGTGGCGCGAGAAGGTAGAACAGAAAGAGAAACCGGGGCTGCCGGGGGGCGGTATAAATATACGGGACGTTTAAAAAGTGCTTAAACGCGTGGCCGGCCACCTAGCCCACCCCTGTTGCGGTAACGAGGGTGAGACCGGCGAAAATTTAGCGTAAAAAGCCGCAGGTTAAGGGAGAATTAAGAGCCGTCACCGAGGAACGAGTGCAGTGAATTAAGCTCGCTTTCTCCGTGTAGACTTGATCGAATCATATTCCAAAAGTGGGTGTTTCTTTTTCTTTTCAACTTCGTAAGATTCGAATCATTTGATCCTCGAACAGTTGCTTTATCGAAGCCTTCGCTGCTCGCAAGGCGAAATGTTTTCTTATCGCGCGTTCATTACACTTTCAGGGAAATTCGCGACGTGACGGTTAGTCGATAGGGAGGTGGGGGATGGCGCGGCGTGGGGTGGGCTGCAGGAGGGTATGTGCAGAACCGATCGACGAATAGAGATTTGCTGGAGTTCGACGACGTTCAAAATTTGAATTTGCCACGGGTATTCATTTCGCGACCGGCTCGACTTGCCGGGGCTTTCTCAGATATATGGAAATTTCCTTAGCCGGCGCCGTATTCAGAGGGGAGGCCAAGTAATATAAATTCAAATCAGTCCCTGTTTTCTCACACAACAAACTTGGAGGAACTCCGAAGCTGGTTCTCCGGCGGTAGTTACTGCCTCCTTCCTGCGCGCCCCTGCCTCCCTCCGCGGACTAAGTACCCTCCTACCCTGACGGTTGCCACCCCCTTAATGAAGATATGTGACAGGGCCTACCACCGTACGAATCTCTGCCTCCTCCATCTTGCCGTGAACACTCAGCTACATCCTCTGTTCCCTGAAGCCCTGCAAAAGAATCGTGTGTCCAAGCAGAAAGCTTTTTACTTCGCGACACTTATTACCTATTCTACATTTATTAATACGCCAAGGTTTCTAAATAGTGTCTCAGCGAGAACACGAGGCATTCTGTTGTGAAATCAATTTTCGCTTCTAATTTCGAAGGAGCTCGCTAGTGGAGGTGTTCTAGGGTTGCGTTTCACGTTCCTTTCCGCCCCTTTCCTCCTCCACCGCCACCACCACCACCACCACCACCACCACCTTCCCTTAATACCCATCGCGATTTCCATAATCTTGGGAGGCGCTGCGGCACCCCCTTATAATATAATAATATTCGCCGCAGAAGGCTCGCATACGCGCAGCTACGAGGCCTTGCAAAATGGCCGACCACGTTAATGCCCCCTTAATATTTAGGGATCTCGCGTGTCTGTCCGCTTCGAAGCTCAACTACCGACGCCTTCACCCTCCGGCCTTTTAAAATCCACTTTGCCCTCCGCGCTTCGCTTAAATACATGTAAAGGCATCCTTAATTTCTCTCGCGTGATTGGCGAAACATTCTACTTTGACAGCGTGGACCAGATCGAAATAGAATTCGGCTCGAATTTGAGCGATTCGTGTTTCATTAATTGCTGAAATCGTGTCTCCACTATCGATGCTGCTATGCTTCGAGAACTTTATCCACCGACTTTTCTCCACTGTGTTCTTGGAAATTCTGATCCCCTCGACACACTCTCGGGAATCCAATCGGCTCCCATCGCGTTCTTGGCAGCGAGGGGATGGAGGAGCGCGGCCAGGCGGTTTCGCAACTATCCGAGGAATTTGAAAAGTCGAAATTCGCAGTTGTACGGCACCTTTTGCGAGTCCCGGGACGCTCTCTCTCTCTTAGGTGGTAACGCCGTTGCAAGCAGAAACGTAGGTATTGCCGGAGTTCTCAGGGATTCGTGTCTGCGGACGATGCGGGGTAAGGGGTAGGTGTGGGAGGTAGGAGGAAAAGGGGGGCGCGCCCACCCTCCGGTGCAGCCACCCGGCGAGCCCCCCTGCGTCTTGCCTTACCCCTCCGTCAACCCCGGAACGACGATACCACGGGCACGAAGAGGGTGGAGGAAACCGGCAGAGAGAGTCTAAGGTAGATTATATTATTTCTCCGCCCCCGCCGGGGGCTCACCCGCCATTTTGTGAATGTTAAATCATTTATTGATCCAAGAAGGTGGCACTCACCCTCCTACCTCGGCTCGACCTACCCCCGACTAGAACTCACGCCACCCCCTCGCCACTACGCCGCCCGGCCGACGTCTAAAAGGGGCCGATCCTTATTCCGCGAAGCGAATTTATATGTTCACCCTCTCTCTATCGGTGTAAGTGTGGTACGCGTTCGCGCGCGTCGCGTCGGCTGGGTGTACGTGTACGCGCGCGTGCAACTCGCTGTCTCTCTTTCTCCTTCCATTTTCCCGCGCTCGTGTACGCGAGGACCTGGCGGCATCGTTCGTACATAGGTGAGCGAGAATTTCGGAACGAGCGGCGAATTTATGGTCTCGCGAGGCTCGATTCAACCACCCCCGCTCGCCTCCCCCTGCCTCCTCTTAGGCTATTCCTTTAGACTTCGTCCGGCTTCAGACGGCACCCTTACCCCACGCCCGCCCTCCGTCTAGTCTTCTTGAATAATAGTTGCCCGCTTCCGGCCTCGCCTTGGTATCCAACGACGCTGGGATCCACTGTATAGGGGCTTTCGCGGGATTTATCTGCCAGTGGTGGACGCCGAGATTGGCCCAACAGACACACGCGATATTTCACATTTATATCATTCTGCGCGCTGGAACTGTTAGGCACCCCTCGATGGAAAGCGTGTCGCTGATTGTGAGTAAATGTTGAGATTCTTGATCGGTTGGAAGAGCTAATTTCTTGACACTCAAGCTGTATCAAGTGACAGGAGGAAATTAGAGAATCGGTACGGGTATAATCTCGTATAAAGTCGTTGCCAAGTACCTTAGGATCTACGTGCTCGAAGTAGTCGAAGTACCTACGCGCGAAGCAACGATAAGGAAGGCTGCAGAAAGAATCGGCGAGGCGAGGCGCGTCGACGCGCAGGCTTGGTCGTTGGAAAAAGGCGATTTTTCCACGCGCAGAATCGTAAAAAACAGGAGCGCGAGGAAGAGGGGAGGATCGACGACGAGGAGGGAGCGATAGGGACCTAGGAATGAACGGGGCCGAAAAATAAGGGCGAGGTCAGTTGGACGCGAGCCGTGGAAAAATTCACGCATTTCTTCGCGTCATCTCGTCTTCCGTACGCGAGGCGCGAATTTGTGGAAACCGGAAAGCACCTGTACCTCCGACAATGGATAAATGTGAGTGGATGATTTTGAGAAACAGAAGATAACTGGTGAGTCGCAGAAACTGGAACCGAGTACGCGAGCATCGTGATAGATAAGGAATTAAAGACTACTCGTCGCTTTACCCAGCAAATATCAACGGACTACCGATTCCAAACGCAAAAGATACCGAGATTCCACGATCAGTATCGCGTGCGAGCACCACGGTGAGCCGGCAATCATCGAATTCCTCGGCGACCCGTCAGCGACGGCCAACTGTTTTATTTTTCGTAAATTCCACGCAGCCGGTGCAAGCCGCGCAATGACACCCGTCATCGAACGGACCTGGCTAATGCGGTTTGCGAACGAACGGCGATTATGCGACGCGGTGCGGCGGGCGCAATTTCGACGGCAATTCAACGGGGTGCGGGATCCTGCGGGAAAAACCGGAAGAAACTGCGAAAGTGTCGCGCGAGGACGCCACAAGTGCCCTAACTATCTCGCTGCTGGAATTCGGAGCACGGTGATTATATGGACAGGGCAGTGAAATCTCGGCGGTCGTCGAAATTTGCGGGACGGACGCGGCCCTCCCCCCCCCGTGCCGCTCGCGATGTCCGAATTCGCATTCCGACACACCGAACCGCCCCCTCTTTCGCCACCCTTGCTGCAGCACCGGCCCCGTACGTTTCCTGCTCCCGGCTGAATGTCCAACGAACACTCCGCGCGAAAATGTTATCGCCGCGATATCTCCGCACGCCGCCTGTTTGCGTGCACGCAATTCTGTGGCCGACGATGGACCAGGGATTGCGGAGTCGTCTGTGTTTCCTCTTTAAGGGAGTATCGTTCGCGTTCGAACGGTACGACCGTTCGTTATGATGCTTTTGGACTGCTCCCAACTTCCAAGTGTCTTACCCTTCGACTATTTTATACATTCTTTCGCTGTTTGGGGCGACGGAGAGCGTAGCCACGTTGCCCTGGAAAAAAATCGCTCGTGGTCTAGCGAAGGGTTAGCGGGAAGCCCCGCGAGAAATCGCGCACGGAGCAGACGGAAAGCTAGCTAGGCGTAGGCTCGTGGAAAATGCGGGATTTCAATTTGTTGGTCGAGTTCCGAGACGCGAGGAGCGTGAGGATCTAGGGTGCAGGTCGGAGGGTGTACGGGGCGCCATAGTTGGGTGGCCCCACCCCTGACGCGCTGCCTCGGCTAGGGTCGAGGATCGTAGGGGCGGCGGGGGGATGCCGGGGAGGCCAGGCAGGGCTGCGAATGATATAGGGGCTGCGACGCCATTTTGAATTAGCCGTGCTTAGAGAGCGAGCGGGAGAAAGACCGCGCGCAACGGCTGAAAGAAGACGGATTTCCAGAGGACTGAAAGAGAAAGGGCCGGGGGATGAGACAGGGGTGGGGTTGAAATAGGAGGGGGGCGAGATTTTTAGGAGAGCCTTAGCAATGGTCGCCCGGCTCCTCCGCTTCCCCGTCCCTTCCGCGAAACTCTAAACACAGTTTTACCCCTCTAAACAGCCCCGTAAGCTTTCGTTTCTCGGGAAAAAGAACGCGCAGCCCCTTCTCGGCCATTTTCTGCTAGGCGTAACCCTTTGAATCTCATTCGAAATCGATTGCCCTCCTCCTCGTGGGGTTGTTGCTCGCATTTCAATGGAGAGGATAGAAGAATCGACGCCAGTCGATATCGCAACTCGGCCCGCGTGCATCCCCCTTTAATTCACTTCTGTTGATGTTCGAACAGGGACTCGAATTTGCATGGAAAATGTATCACCGAAAGCTTTCTGATCGATATGAAATATTAGCGGCATTATATCAGCCGGCTTTCCTACGGGCGTTAACGTGTTTTTTAATCGTAGGAGGGGGCGGCGAAAGTGACGCGTGAAAAGCGAATTAAAAGCGTCAAACAAAAGCGGGAACGGGGATTAACGAGGGCGCTTATTATTAACGCTCGCGGGGAAACGAAAACCGGCCGCCGCCCATCTATTTGCGCACGATAAATCGCGAAATCAGCGACGAGGGCCGTTGATACGGTCCGTCGAGCGAAATTAGGTCGTCGACTTTTTATCGGGCTCGTTAGCAGTCATTTAATTTCACGGCGACACACTCGACGCACCGGCTGAAAACGAATTATCGGCCCTGCCGATACACGCGTATCGAATTACACAAACGGGCCGCGGAGACGCTTACAAAAATTAATTGCCCGATAGACTGAATAATTAACCGGCCGGCCGGCCGGCGTATAATTGCGCGTATTTAATTTCCACACGCAAATTCGGTGCCAGCGTCGAATCACGCTCGCGAATAATTTTATTATAATCGCGCCATATCGCCGGCTTAACGACCAGCTCGATTTCGCGCGGACAAAAAGCCACGGATATATTGGAAATTTCCTCCCCCCGGGGTAAATAAAATTCTCCTTTCGCTCTCGTTGAATCCGAAATATTTTTTCCTCAAAAATGTAACCGACAAATTCACTCGTAATACCCATATATATATGAGAAGATATACATAGAATTTAAAACACACAGGACTAGTGGATCCAGTGTCTAGTGTGCCATGACAGATACGTGTGCCGGGAATAAATCGTTCGTATAGATAAGGTTGAAAGAGTGAAGGCGTAGCGGAAATATCGCGTCAGTGGAGCCGATTAGCCGATTAATTTTACACATCGATCCCGAGCATACGTTCCCCCTGGTCGTTGAATTTCACGGGGGTAGGCTGTCCTGCTGGTAATCGTTTCATTTGCCTCGATTCGTTTGACGCGATGTAATCCGGTCGCGTTGCGAGCTCGTCTGTCGCGTTAATTATAAACTTCATTAGCGCTGGTCGGCTGTATGACATTTAAGCGGCGATGGGAAGCGCGAATTTTTCCCGCGCAGACGTCCACCATCGATCCGTAGTCGATTTTATTTATTCAAAGGGCCCCTGCCGACGTGGCCTGCCTTGTTACGAATTTACACAGAGCCGAGTACACCGGCCTCGCCCAACACTTCACTTACAAATTAATCAACGCATAGGAATTGCTGTTTGATCCAATTTTTATCCTCGCCCCTTGAGCGTCGCATTTCTCATTAAAACCAAAGGGATTCGATCACGGCGCGGGAGATGTGATACTTCCAGCCTGAAATAGAGTGCCTCGGTATCGCGGTGTATCAATTTATTTTTAAGATAAGTGTAGATATTTTAATTATTTGCGAAATTGTGTTAGAGCACTGTAGGCACTTCTGTTCAACCCTTGCTCTATTAAGTGATGGTAGCTTAATTTTTAATTTTCAATTTTTTCTAAATTTATCTTATAAAGAGAGATTTTCGGGGTTTTATCAGATTCTTTAATCCTGCCGCCCTCTGGCATCCGCTGCTTATCAGGCATTTTCAAACACGAAAAGTTTCCTTCCTGCTCGATCGGGAGGAATGCCTCCGCATAGTCCACGGGAATAGAATAGATGGCAGCTGTCGTAGCTTCTAAAATCGATAAAGCAGTCGCCTATTTTACCTCCCAGGAGACTCCTGAAAAACCACCCCTAAGGACAACAGTATAAGCGCAGTAAAGTTATTCGATTTTCTCGCGCGTCTAAAAGCATGCCAAAGGATCTTTATAAATGTCCTCTGCGAAGCGGAATGAAATTACAAGCAGAGTGTCCCAAGGGGTCGCAGGAGCGGAGGCAGTTAGGAAATTTGGTGCATCTCGGTGGCATGCATCAAGTGGCTTGTAAACTGCCCTTAAATTCTCCCGCTTTAAGCTGGGTAGCTACGCGGAAAAATCTATGACCCGGCTTAAAAGACGCCGCTTCTAATTGCCCGGCACGTCGGAGGCAGTTAAAGTAAGTCTCGAGGTGGGAGGGGTGAAAGCGTTTCGTGAAATAAAAAGAAGGGAACGAGCCAGGCATTTCCCAGTTTCTGGCTTCCCGGGGAAACGAGCCGGCGGAACGTAAACCCTTGATACGATTAATGGCGCTCGCCGCGAATTTTTCGCGAATTCTCCACCACACCCCTTCTGCTCTTGTTTCCCTCCGCTAATTTAGAGCCCTCGATTTCACGCGTTAGGGGCCGGCGGTGGAGTGTTTCCGCAACTAGTAACGCGTGAGTTTCTCTTCCTCCATCCAGGGGCAGCTGACGTTAAGAAATATAATAGGAGCGTATACGGGGGTGGAAGATCGCTTGAAATATGCTGTCCACGGTATTAATCCAATTTGCGGGGGCAAATTCACCGGTGAGCCGCAATTTTCTCGTGGCCAAGGAGAAGGGGAAAGAAGAAGGAAGAAAAGCGGCAAGGAAAAATAAAGCAAGGTACAAGAGTGCTACCCCTCCGCGAGGGGGGCGAGCCAGGTCCGATGAAATTTATAATTTGCCGAAGTTGCTCGTGGCGAGATGGCGATAATGGGGGCCCGGGCTTGCTTTGGGTCTAGCCTCGTTCCTTTTTAAGTTTTAAATAGTTTCCCGCGAGTTTTAATTAGGAAATTCATCCCGCCGCCCCATTCGCCTCTATTACGTCCGAGCCCGTTCGCAAGATAGCTACCGACCCACGGGGCTGGGGGCTGGGGGTTGGGTGATGAAAAAAGGGTAACTACTCGTCGTTTTTCAGTTAACACCGCGAGGAAAATTGTGGGCAACTTCTAATGACTATTAACACACGTAGTACTTCTCGTCGAGGAAATGTTGTCGAGGTGGGACATTGGTAGGGGCACGCGCCCCCCCTGAGCGACTGGCCTCCCGTGCGGTCGCTCGTAAGAATTGTTATGGTGCGTGTCAGTATTTGGGTCGAGACTCGGTAACCGCAGGTTGTTTTTGCAAATCTAACCAATTATTCTATTCCGCGAGCGATTCACTTAACAATCCACCATTTATTGAAATTTAAAACGCACCTCTATGAACTTCCTAAAGTAGTGCGTGAACTCTGTGGCCTACCCGAACTCGCGAGTGCCTCGATTAGGAATAAGGTGCGAGAGGAGAGGCCGGAAGGAAGGAAACGCGAGACACAGTGCCGTGATTGTACTCTGTGTGGCCGGTAGAATCGATCGTCGTACTTTTTGCTTCACCCCTTTCGCTTTGATACGGCCCAGTCGGAGAGGCATCACCCACCCCCGTCGCCGTCACCCCAGCCCGGCTGAATACTGCAGGCACCCCTCTAGCAACCCCATTCGCCGTTTACTTTATTCTTATCTGTAATACCGGAGAGGCGAAGGTGGACGCTCTTTCTTTGTGCCCTCCTAACCGCCCGACGCTCTGCGTTGCTCCTGGGGGTGGCTCGTCCCCGCCTTCGCTCCAGGAAAAACCTGGGAAAGAAGCAAAAGAACGGTGGGGGTGACCTGCTTGGTGGGGAGCCTCCACGGTTTTTAGGGGTTGCTCGGAGTTTCTCTCCCTCTGCAGCGATCGCGCCAGTACCTATTTACGTGTTGGTGATTGCTGTGCAATCAATGATTCCCGGTGTTCGCGCCTAATTTGTAAGTCTTATTTTATTCTTCTTGGTATTAACTATTTTATGTTTGGTATACGTAAGGCGTGCTGTGTAAGAAAAGAAGATTGTAAAGAACAAAGAGGACGAAATAAAGGAGACCAGGAGCCACGAGAGAGGGTTTAAAGATTTTTAGACATCCCGTATTTCCTCCAAGTTTACGAGCACCCCACAGGGCCAGCCTTTATCACCGTGCCTGCACTTTTTAGACGCGCGTAAAAGTGCGGAACGACGCTTGAAGCCATGAGAGTTTTTAGTATGCCGCGATCAACGGCATCTATATGCCCTCCTACACTCGCAGGGGGGTGGCTCCTCGCAAGCCTCCAGCAGCTTAATGATCCTCGACTTTTCTTTAATTAAGAACGCCCGCGCGCGAGCTACTTTGAAATTTTCTGCCCGCCCTCGGAGGGCACGTTTCACCCTTACAATTTCGCAGCGGGGCAATGAGGATTATTACAATCGACAGACTGCATTTCATTCTTGCTGGAATTGCGTTGCGTTGCGTTTACCGCACCTTTCCCCTCTGGCCCGTCGTCGATGCAAAGGGCACGAGTTTGGACAGCCCTGACGAAAGGCTCGAGTAGGGAAAAAACGCTGACCAAAGGGCTTCCGGGTGTCCAGGAAACCTGTTTCACGATTCACGAGTTTTCAAACCGTACTCTTCCGTCCGCAACCCTTCGTGTCTACCCCTCGCCCTCCTGCCCTACTAACCTTCGAGGTGGGAATTAGCAGCCTCTCGAGAAATGCTTTATCCAAACGCTCCAACTTGTCCCCGCGAAAAGAATGAAATATGTAACTGCGGCTGGCGAGCCTCGGCTACTGAATATCGATCAGGGAAAATGACGAGAACGATAACGATAAGGATAACGCGAAGATGACGGCTATAAAGTTGAAGCCAGCGAGGCAGCCACTACGTAAAAACAAAGGGCCTTGAATTTATAGTAGCATCCAAGAGTCTTTATTATTTTCCCAGTCGAGCCGCCATCTTTTGTTGCCGCCTTATAACGTAATAATTTATCCAACGCGATTTTCAACCTCTCCTTCCGCTTCAGTGTCCTCGGGACCCTTTTGCCTCCCCTGCTTTCCTTCCACGGCTATTGTCCCTTTCAGAAGATTACCAAAGGAATGTCCTCAGAACGGAAACTGTCGGTGTATGTACAATAATCGCGCAAATGGATGTTGAGGGTCGATATCGATATAACACAAGTTGGTTATTAAAGCAGCTGGGTAGATCGTTCCATCGGAAGTAGACTCGCCTGGACCAATTAACGATCACCGAACCCCTCATTTGCAAGGAGAGTCGGCACGATCGACCGCTGAAAGACGAATCGAGCGTTTTCGCGCGCCCGCGATGGTGCTCCTGGGGCGTCGGGGGGAACGGACGTTCCAGGACGATCGGCGGATAATCGAAAAGCCAAGCGACGGGAAAATTGCGAACGGAGGGTGACCAATCGTCCGTGAAGATTGAAAAACTATTTCGATCGACACCGCCACCGCCACCGGAACGGAGAAGAGCATCAAAGTTGCCCGGGCTCGCTCGATCGCGCGTGTTACCGCTAATGTCGACGCGGGTAATGGTGTATCGGCGCTATGGCGTTTCTGGTTACCCATTAGCGTCATTTGTTAGCTACCGATAAAACTAGCGACGATTAATCATTGGTTAAATAAGCGAGTCGCCCACGCCCGGTTCCGGATGAAATTTAACGACAAACGGCCAACTAATTGCCGCGCGATTAAATCAATAAACTGCCGCGCTTGCTCGCCTCCCGCGCCACCACTGTAATTTTATATCCTGTCACGCGGAATGGCTGACTATTGGAATTTTCGGTGACGCCGGACAATCGAACTGGAACTGTTTTCGGACACGTCGAACAGCGGGTATCTTCTTTCCAAAAGCAATTACGCGCCGCGTTACATGTCCCTCTACTCGTTATACGTGTCCTCTCTCAACCCCTAACGAAATCAACTCGAGTTTCAACCAAAAATTAATCCCAACCAGGCAACCAGGAAGTGGAGGTGCCCGGAACGGACCAGGGTAAAGGGAGGCCAGCAGCTGTTCGGAATTCAACCCTCGGCAAAGATCGTCGGAACGGGGCCTTTTTCAAGGGACGATGGTCAACCGGCGATTTGCATTTTCAAACGCCACCGTCGTACGCCTTTCGCATACGTATTTATACCGACCTCGCCACGCTCCCCAGCTCAGTTTGTCCTCCTCCTTCGTAGGGGTGCGTGTAAGGTCGGCGCCGGACACTTGGCTCGCGTAATAATAATCGATGAGCCCCGCGCGAACTCCCCTCGGAATCTTAATTTCCACACGCCTGACCGCTGCGGAGTCGAACTCTTTCACAAAACTGTGATAGCTGCAACGTCTGTTTAATAGAATCGCGTTTAATGCAGACGCGGCTAACCAAGCCTCGATTAAAGCCTCGAGCGTCGGGGGTGTGTTTCGGCATCGGTGAAAAAGTGGTTCGCGCTGCTAACAGCGGAGAACTGGTTCGATCATGAGGCTCTCTCTGTTCTCTCGTTCTCCCGTTCTCGATCGTTTACCTTGAAAAGCCGCGGGGTTCCCAGCGAGTTTTTGCGCAGAGAAAAGTCTCGAGCGGAGCGGGTGTGTGGGTGAAAAACAGAAAAGAGGGAAACAGGAACGACTCGTGATTTCTTGCATACCATTCGCATTACTGGCCCCCATCCCCTCAGCCCCGGCAGCATCGAGCCTCATTTGCTTTTCCTTTCCAGCATCCGACCACCCCCGCCATTTCCCTCCTCTCCTCTCCGCCCGCCAGCGGAGCAACTGCCCCCGCTTTCCGCGTTCGGGCAATAAAAACAAAGGCGAGCATTTTCTCGGCCTCGAGGAAGCTCCAAGGAAAATACTGCGATGCCGTTCGGTCAATACCTGGCCCCGTGCAACCAGAGAAAGAATAGAGAAAAAGGAGCTTGTCTGATGGATCGGGGAGGCTGCGGGAGCGCAGGGGCGGTTTCCGGATGCCTATGAGAGAGGTCGGAGCATTCACTTGGCGAGCTTCCACGAGGATAGAGTAAGTAACCCTGTTTTCAAACGTTCCGCGTGGTTTACCGCGCGTAATTAAAAATAATGTTCGCTTAAGTATTTAATTCGCAGCTCCCAACGCGTTGTAGATTCTTTTCGTCTTACTTTGCAAAGGCAGCTAATCGTTTTTAAGTTATTGCCTTACAAGGATGGGTGATTACCCTATTAGGGATTATTATGAAAGAAGCCGAATACTTTGATATATTTCTAATAGTATATTTAAATTCTTTTACAAAGGGGGATACAGGAATTTAGATCGTAAATCGCAAACGCAATGGCAGACATTTTGACGGTCCACTGCCATCATCCAGACACTGCAACTGGTTGAGGGGAAAGGCCGAGGGTGCTCACCCCTACTTGGATTTCCTTCGAAAATATTTTCAGCCATTTTTCGCCCCTCCAAGGCGAGCCACCCTCCTAAGAAGGCCGAGAGAAGCGGGACGGTTCCAGGGGGTGTTGAAACAATGGAAAAAGTACCGCCATCTTTAATTCCGTCTACGGCCACCCCCACACTAGTAAACACCTCAAGACAGTGGTGTCCAGGTTCGGGAGAAAGAAAAGCTGGGATCAATAAAATATTGCTAAGTGCAACCGAAGCGAACCCATTTCTTGGGGCGGCTAGGCGATGGCAGCTTTTTCATCGGTATATTATTGTAATATCGCGATCTTATTTGTAAGCCAAGATTATGTCGCTGGAATTTTTGAGATTTTTAGAATAATAACTCAAGTTAGATTTGTAACTTCTTTGTCCAGAACTTGAGAGTAAGTTTTAAAATTGTATTGTAATGTGGTTTTCTATATAACTTGAATTTATACACGAAAATGTTATTTACAATACCACAGACTAGGTATAGGATAGACTTATCATCCAATGTAATTTTGTGTCACATGCTTCGGGGAGCTCGCGAGCCCCCTTACCATTTTCGTGTCACACCCAACGTTATCGACTCAGTCTAAAATAAGATCACACTGCTCCGAGTGGTAGGAATTAAAATTAAATCTTCTCGAAAACATTTCAAATATAAAATGGTCTGAATGTTACGACTAATTTGCAAACAACATGTTGCATAATTCCAATCACTAATAGATTTTCGTAGAAACATGATTATTTTTCCACTACATGTGCTTATCCATAAGGTGATAGGTCTATCCTATACGTCGTCTGTGGTGACACGAAGTCCCCTAAGGTGATAGGTCTATCCTATACTTCGTAGATGACAATAAAATCGACCCACCTTAAATTTGAAACTCATATCAACCGTTAGCAAGAAGGACCGCAGTCACAGAATCCAACGTTATCTACAATAGAGAATGAAACGTTTTTCTCATAGGCAAGGTCATCGACGAAGTATAGAATAGACCTATCACCTTATGGGACTTCGTGTCACCATCGACGAAGTATAGAATAGACCTATCACCTTATGGGACTTGGTGTCACCACCCAAACTGTGTTACCGACCCATAATTTCAGGACTGAATTCAGTGGCCTCTGTTCATGAACAGCGTCCAACTCAGCAACTACACTGCAATGTGTAGAAATTTTAAAAGGTGTGTGCGTGCTTGTATACGTGTGACTTGTTTAGAGTGAGAATTTGACATACAGAGGGCGGGCTTTCGCTACGCTACGCTTTAGCTCGGTTGTCAACGACTCAAACGCCAAAATATGGTACTTCTTCAGAGCTTATACAAGCTATAAATTGTGGAACACTTAACTAACATTTTCACGTGTCGTACGCCGAAAAATATTAAAAATTGACGCTGTTACTGACATTCCCGCAAATCTCTGCAGTCCGCGCGTGTCTAAATAGACTGTGCCCATCCTACGACACGTAAAAATCATTGAAAATAATGAATTGATACGTTTTTGTAAAATTTATATTCATAGTTTTTGGCACCCGAGCCGCGTCGTTCGAACGCTTATACACCTAAGAACCCATCAGGGTCGTAAAAAAGGAGAAACCGAGAATGCGTGAAACAGCGCACCAACAGAAGACCCTCAACCGATGGTGGGGCAAATTGGGGTATTTCTAATTATAAATACAACATTAGAATTACAGGGATCCCCGGGTTGAGCGAAAAGCGCGCTTCTGTCAATAATGCAGTTGAAACGCGTGCCGCTTCACGTGATTCTTTGCAAACATTTATAAGGTAAAAGTACCAATAACTGGACACGTCCTAATACCTGGACACCAATGACATTTATATTTTTACTAAGCTTCATAGAAAGTTTACAACAATATTGTTGGGAATATATGCTATTTTGCAACTTGATCTCTTATATAAAAAATTAAGAAAGCCCCTAGATGCAAAGTTGAATATATAAAACAGTCTTTAAATATCGGAGGTGCGTGCATTTGAATTCTGCGTAGATTTCTTAAGTAATTCTTAAGACAAATACAGTTAGTTGTTAAGGTGATAATAATCGTTACATAACTTTTTTCTGAGAAGAAAACGTATGTACAGAATCTGAAGAAGTTTCTTGTGACATACAAAACAAAACATTGATCGGTTAATGTTGATTTTAATTAAAAATATACGTGTTTATGTACCGGTACATAATAATCTTGTCCTTTACACGCTGTCCCAATAACTGACCAGCCGTCCAGGTGGTAGGCCTGTCAGCATTTTGAACGCTGGAGGGAAGTCCCAATACCTGACCGCATTGTCTAACCGGTAAGGTGTCTGGGTTTTCTCAAATTTTTGTATATCAAAAGTGTAAGTACAAGTATATTGTACATAAATTAACAGTTTTTTTATTTCCAAGTCCTATTTTTAGTCAATTTTATGCTACAGTTTCAACATAACCTAAAATTGTATTTTCTTTCTCCGCGCGCAAACCATTCACACAAACGCTAGTGGCGCCTGGTCTGTGATTGTAATCTTATTTTAGACTGAATCGATAACGTTGGGTGTGACACGAAAATGGTAAGGGGGCTCAGGCTCGCCCCCCGAGCCTGTGACACAAAATTACATTGGGTGATAGGTCTATTCTATACCTGGTCTGTGGCAAGGTCGAAGATGGACCTACCATCTAAAGGTAAATCGTATTACGCGAACTGCAAAGGTAAGTTAATGAAGTGCTGCTGATAGGGGATGATAGGTAAGATTTCATTCCTATTCCTGCACCACTCCCTGGTGCGGACCTGGTGTATTCCACACCGTATTCGCACTATATTCACCCCTTTTTCACACCATATTCACACCAGTCGATAATTTGCCTGTGTTACAACGGTATCCGATTTGTTATTTTGTTGGACCTGCAAAAACTCAAAAATTCACCGCGCCGTTTCTCTTGCAAGCAGGTGCAGCACTTCGAAAACCCCTTGTTCCGAAAATCGTGGCACGATTCTTGCACCTGCAAGAAAGGCAGAATTTCGCGCTGCAGCTGCAAGAGAAACTTTTTTACCATGCCACCTTATTGCACTTGTAAGAGTGATTGATTTTTGTTTTGCAAAGTGGTTAATAAACTAAATGTTAAAATATAATGATAATAGGCCGGGGATGGAGTGGGAATGGTGTGGACATGGCGAGGGGGTGACGTTGGAGTAATGGTGTGAAAGTCGTGTGAAGGTGGTGTGAATATGGTGTGAAAATGTGAAAACGGGTTGAAAATTGTGAGAAAATGAAGTGAATATACTCCGGGAAAAGGTAGTTTAAGCAATCTAAAAATAATGCGCGAAGAGCGTATAAATAGTGTTCAAGTTTTCTTCTTGATAGCGCCTTATTATAATACAGTACATACATATTCAATCTTATTGTTACTATAAATTCTTACATCGCACAGTGGGGTATTTGGCCCCAAAACCCGGACATGGCTATTTTAAAATCTTCAAACCCCCATAACTTTGTTAAAATTCATCCAAAGTTGATGAAATAAAATTCATTTAAAAGTTTAAACTTTCTACTTTTCGACTCATTAAATCAATTTTATCGAAATCGGTATCCAGGGGGAAAAATCCGCCCTTAAAGAGGAATGTGCCAAACTGAAAAAGTTTCTTGATGTTTGTCAAGGGCTACGGAGTGCAAACAATATTTTTTGTAATTTTTATGTATACTATCGGAAAGTATGATCCTTTGCCTTTACGATAAGTCGAACCTCATAAAAAAAGGATGTTTTTTAACAAAGATACAGCCATTTAAAAAAAAGCTACATTTTTAAACGTTTTTACAGAAATTCTTCGTTTACACAAATCGTGAGCTCAGGGGGAAGAAGTAAATCTATTGTTTCATTTAGGAAGTGCATCTTGACAGCTTTCTTTTTAATAAATTTTATGTTTTCTCGCGTCATTAGTTTAATTCCAGATGGACCCGCAGCTTGAACCGAACAATTTGCTGACATTTTAATACCTATACATATATATATATATTCTCGTGAAATAAGTAACATCTCAATAACAAAAGCGGAAAATATCTAGTTCATGTGATAAATGTTTAAGCGTACTTACCAAGTACAAGTAAAATGAAATTTAATATAAAAGTAAAATCAAAACAGCACTTAAATATGAACTCAACTAATGAACTTAATAAACACCGGATAAATATATATAACACACACTAAATATAGGCTATACAAAACAAAACTTTAACTGAATAAAATGTAAGAAAAACTAAAATATAACATATAAATACGTAAAAAGTGCTTTGAATATTTTGCCGTGTAGTCTTTGATGGCACTGTTTCATCTGAATGCAGACAGAATTTGATAAAATGTTTATGTTATGCTATAGATAAATCTTTTACTAATTATAAATCCTCTACTTTATGTCTGTATTCAGTTGAAACAGTGTCATAAGAGACTACACGGCGAAATTTTCAAAGTATTTTTTACGTACTTATATATTATATTTTAGTTTTTCTCTCATTTTACTCAGTTAATACATATGTGTTCATAATTTAAACAGTTTCATTGAAGAGTTCCTAAACATCTCACGAAGGCCTGGGGAGCGCGACCGTACAGGCGTACGTAAAACGCACCAGCTCTCGATTGTCATTTCTAGCTAAATTAGCTATAAAACTTAAATCCGGACGAATTCGGAACCAATCTTTTTTGCACTGTCTTCACAAACCATTATCAAATGTAATGGCACCAACAAAGGCAGTTAACACGGCTTAGCAGTATAACAAAATCGTTAATGAAATCTTATAATCGTAAAGAAAATTTACTGAATTTTCGATTATCTTCAAATGTTAATAACTATGCAAATATATATAATAAAAAGTAAAACCTTTTGGAAAGTGTAGTATATACCTACCTGAGAAGCTTCCATGATGCAATAATTCACCAAATTTCTTTACAACATGTTGAAAACTCTAATAAGCCAACGATGTTTCAGAGGACGGTTAAGAAAGAATCGCGAGCTCTAAAATCTCTTAACTTTCGACGAAGCCTGTTGCTTCATGAGTACACAAATGAAAAAAACAATATTCATACATTGTTCCTCAGATATTTAACTGCCTCGAACACAAAAAATTTTACGGTTTACGCAAAAATTTTTAAATCGATATATGTCCGGGATTTGGGGCCAAATACCCCACTGTGCATCGACCAGTAAAATACAGCATTACGCACTCGTATATAGTGTGACGAGGTGGCAGGTGCAGTTACACCTACGGTTTTTTCCACGCATGGGAAACCCTCTCTGGCGAGTACCTGCGCTGTGGTCGATGTCAGGGCGCAGGGTCATTAACAGTGCGACGGTTCACGGTCACTCTCGTCGAGTAGAAAGTGGAAAGAGGTGGTCCCAAATGAGGGTCTTAAGAAAATCCAAGGGCGAACTGGTTCCATCGCGAAGAAACGACTGGTAGCAGACAGTGGAATGATTGTTTCGTGTTTTCTCGCCTCGCCTTGAACCGGCGAGACAGGCAGTTCCATTTTGGAGATGTTCCTCGGAGGCCATATCCTTGGAGATACTAATGTCCCGCAATCTGAAACTTGTATTCGAGATTCTGTAACAGTTACAAATATTTATGGGGTTGCGTAATGCCGGTCAGTCGCGCTAAACCACGCGGAATAAAAATATTCCGCCCCGCCGCGCTTAAGCTTTGATCCATTTTGCCGAGGAAGCTTTGCGCGGTGAAAAAACTGTGGGCAACCGGTTCGGAACGATTGCGAAACGCCGAATCGTTGCCACACAATAAGACTCGCGCGACGGTCCGCGTTTAACTGCCGATAGGAAGGCAAGGGCCGGGCCGGGCCGGGCCGGGTCGGGCCGGCAAGGAAAGGAGGAAGGGGAAAGTGGGAAGACGGGCCTGCGCGTTGCCCGCTCGAAATTCCTCGAGAAAAGCGAGAAAAGCGAGAAAAGCGAGAAAAGCGAATCGATAGTAACGAGTGTGATAGTGTCAAGTATAGTAGAGAGTGGTGGTGGCTAGCGCGGGAAAAGAGCGCGATTGTCAGGGCGGTTTAAGTCGAAAGACTAGTTAAAAGTTCCCATGAGTGGGTCGCCGCAAGGACAACTAACGCCACCGCTGACTCGCGACCAGTCGCCTGAATAATTACTTACCGCTCGACTACCCGCTTCGAACCGTCGCGTCGGTTATTATTTCATTATGCAGAACGTATTTTGGGCGGACGGTACTGGTTTCACACTGTTTGCACGAGAGGAATAAAAAGTCATTGGCGCAGATACATTCTTTGCCGATGAGCCAGCCAGTGCATAGTAGGCACCATCTCTCCACTTCGCCCAAGTTTCCGTTGCCATATCGGCGAGGATGACATTCGAGTATCTGCCAGCGTAATACAGTAGGTAATTATACGGAATTAAAAGAGAATCGCGTAATAAATGGGTCGAATCGTTAGGCAAGAATCTCCATACCGGGTTCGATCGGTTACATGCATCCGAGTTAAGTAATATTGCGTTAGCGTCACGGGATTGCGATTCGCCGGTGTAGCCACGCTTATTGTTGGCTACGGTTTTCCTGCATGCACGATCTATCAGACTTGTCAGGAGTCGGATAAATCTTGATTGCTAAATCGACCGTGCACGCGCGGCAAAACATTACAAGGCTGAGGAACCCGTTCGATATTTTACTCGATATAGCGCGCGCGTTTGGATAAATTCTTTATACCCTTATTAAGTGGCGTTGCGAGGAAAGCTACGAGAGTGAAATTGCATTGGAACGGCAACGCGAGATGGTCCGTTAAAAGTTAGGCGACCGTCTCGAAGAGAGAACTTGGAGCGGCGAGTTTGGAATCCGTGTACCGCGCCATGTGCGCATTATATTCAGGCATATTAACGTAGCTCCTCAATGCCGCTGAAAAGATACGATTCGCCATTGAGTGACGCCTACGACTAATTAAACAGAGCTAATCTCACTTAACCCTCCGCTTCGTATGAACCAGTTACACTCATTGCGCGCGAGTTCGATTAAACTTTAACCTTCTCCTTGTACGTTAGCGCAGCCTTGTAGAACATGGAATCTTCCTTGGCTTCGGTACCGCTGAAATATTCAAACTTGACCTTTAACAATATTAATTAAGCGCCGTGGCATTCGTAAAGAAGTAAGCGGGGGCCGACGTGACGAATGGTGCGTTCAAGAACCTAGGCTTCTCGAATCTATCCGAATTAATGGAGGATAGAACGTCCGTACAGGTTCTACCGAAAGAAGCAAGAAAGGTGGAAGAAAGATGGAAGAGAGGTGAAAAGAGAGCGATAAAGTGAAAAGAGATGACAGAAGCGACGCGTTAGAAGGGCGAATCGCGCGAGCGAGCCGCGCGTATGCAAACTGGCGGCGGAGGCGAGCGGGGCGCATCGAGCACGAGCGCAATTTCCTCGACAACTCGCGTCGCCGCGCTGCGAATCGCATTCTGTTCCGCGCGGTGTCTTCGAGTTGCCGCGCAAGCTTCGGTTCCGCGATCCGTCCCTCGCTCGGGCCCACACGCTTCTGGATCTGGACTTAGTTTTTTCCTGCCAGTCGCTGCGAGAAGTTTCCGATCTCCTCCGAGAAGCCGGCTGCAAAGATCGCTGCTCGATTTTACTTCGGTGAGTGAAGCAAACCGCTCGGAGCACCGTTCTAGCGTACCAAACTCAGAGAAGTTCGCTGAGCGATTTTTCCAAGGGCTCGCGTCGCTTTTTCGAAGCTGTCACTCGCGTAGCAGTGTTCGAACAGCTATTGCAACTCTCATCCACTCAGCTTTTCCACCGCTATCGGTATCGTGTCGAAGTTTATCAATAGATAGTACCCTTCTATATTCGAGTTTCGCTTTGGCACGGACGCGATGCTATTTCCGATTTAACGTTCTGCAATCGTAAGTGCATAAGCTTGAAAAGGAGAACGCTCGCCCACGAGTGAGACAGCTCAATCGTAGAGCCGTGTCTTTACACGCCTGCATGAAAAATTCAATTCAAAAATGACGCAGACTGTTCGGAAACGCTCGTAATCTATTATTCGCTTCATTACCAAGCAAACAGCTAAGAATTCGATTTCGACTCGTCATCTCACTTCCCCTAGGACACAATTTCGATTATAACGCGTCGATCCTCTTTCAACGCTGCACGGCCTAACGATCTAGATTCTTACCTGCAGTCTTATCAGCGCTCGCGGCTCCAGCTCTTTAATCGCCGACGCTCGTAGGTTCGCCTCGCATTCCGCGACACGCCGCTGTCGAAATTTCGTGGAGCAATAACACGGAGAGGGAACTGGGAATCGCGGAATCGCGGAATGAATGCACCCGTGGACTTTGCCCGGGCTTGGATAACTTGCCGAGCAATAGATCAGTTTTTTCTAAACTGTAGCTGACGTGAGCGAATCCAAAGAAAGTTGTGCCGTCGATGAAAAGGCCCTGACCTTGCGGTAGATGACTGATGATTCTAGTTAAACGGCGACATTTTTCCGCCGTCCAATACGAATCAATCTTTTACACGATAAGAACCATAGACGAAGCGCGAGCTCCAACTATCGGCGAGGAAAACGTAGGATTTGAAGGGAAATGGCAGATATTCGTTTACGGACGCGTCGATTATCTTTGGATGCATTCTGCGTGCATAACAACTGCGCCCCCTTGCTGCGAACCTTACCACCCCCGCAACTTACGCTCCGTGTATATATATGTCTATGATAGGGACGGCGATGCAAGTTTCTTTCGGCATAGCGCCGTCGTCATTGGAACAAATGAAAAAGAGTGAAGCTCGCGTTGCAACGGTCCTCCCACGTGATAGGGATCAGCAAAGCAAGAAAATATTTACAGAAATCGGCGAGTCGGTGCCAGAGTACCGGCTGATAATAAAGTTATCCGCGAAATCGATGCGCGCGACTTTGTACTGGCCGACAATTTTCGCGAAAACGACGGAGACCGTTGTTTTTTAGGAAACGGGGCATCGATAAAGCGCCACTCGAATTACGTAAGTGCGATGGAAAGAGCCTAGCCGAATAAATTACCCCTTTAATCGCGACGACAGCTAAAAAAGAACGATCCGCCGGGTACACGTGGAAAGCCTCGGCGGCGACAGCCTAGTAATTGGTGGGCGGAAACATTCAGCCAAAAAGGTTAATGACTACAGAGAAATTGTCGTTTCTAATTATTAGAAATACAGTAAATAGAATGGCAATCGGCGTGCGCAAAAAGTGACAGTAATGCCACGCTATTAAGATACATCGTATGCAAATGCATTCTAGCTTTGCGTACGATACGGTTCGAAGGCACGGAACGAGTGTGTCTATTTTTTATTAAGATCGATCGACCTACAGAGGAGAAACTAATCTAGAGAAAAACGGCAATAAAAGCAATCATTTTCCTATGCTTTACGATTCCTCGACTTTTACGTCTCTATTGCAAAGCGGATTACTTGTCGCGCGACAATAGTGGACATTGAAGGGATTGATGGAGAAAGGTGAACGGAACGTGGCGATGTTTGAGCGCGGAACGTCACGCGGACGAAGAAGCTGCCCCGAAAAAGGAAGACGGCATCGCAGAAGCATGAATAACCAGCGAAACTGGATTACGGATGGCAAGGAAACCGCGAGATGTTTCCTTCTCTTTTGAAATTTAAAATCTTTTTCCACGGAATTCTGATGCGCCTCCAAGTGGGTACATACTTGTCCAAACCGTTCGTTAGTCAGTCGTTTAGAGAAGCTTCTATGGGGATCTAGGCTGAAACCAGTATTAACTCAGGCTTCGTGTACCGATAACGGAACCCTGAGGGCCTCGGTCAACTGAATCAGTAAATTCGATGCAGCAAAGGGCAACGAACGCCCCTCCAGGCTTCACACTCCATAAACGAAGGCGGCAGAATCTACTTTAGTGTAATTTATCTCTTCGTCATTGATGCTCGTTGATTGTGCAACGGACACGTAATATAAAAACTAGCTTAATGCTCTGACCGAACATAATAGGTATATGCGATATCGTTGATCGGAAGGCGACGCGCGACGCCCTAGGGGCTACAAGCTTTGTCGTATTTCTGCTCCGTATGCAAAATTATAGCGACAAAGAAATACGTTAGCATACCACTTTGTGTCGACGGACGCATGCTTCCGAATAATTCAGCATCTCCCAAGTAGATTGCGCGAAGAAAGGTAAGATGCTGGAGTCGCTCGGTCAGCTACCTCCCATTTACGATATGTATGCGTAAACAGATATAATAGATTCCTAGGCTATGAGTCTCGACAATAGCTGTCAAGGACTATGTAAATTCCCTGTGGTCTTATCAGGGGACCCATCAGAAAGATTCGATGGAAAGAAACTTCGTTCCTAATATACACGAGCGTTTTGGTGGCCGTTACCGACTCTTAAACGCCGGGCGGTACCTTGATTGCTAATTAATGCCAGCCGCCGTCTACTTAAACTTTTGTTAGGGAGTGCCTGTCTAATAGCTGGAGATTATTGACTCACACTCGACGCTCAAGCCACTTCCTCGTTTTTTCCTGGATAACTGCTCGATCATCATGATTATAAATTGTAATAGCATCGGCGACGTTACATCATTTATGCACGCGTATTTGTGAACCCTTCTCGCCCAGAAATTAATAACAGTGTGCATAAGTATGTATATCGCTGGGAACGTGCGTCGCGTATCTTATCCTCTATCGCGGCAGTGTTTTCGCGGATGGCTGGATTTAGGAGAAGAGCCCCGGCGATACGTCGCAGGCCATCCTCCTTCCCCGAGCGAACATTGCGAACAATAAGAACAACAGCGCGTGGAGCCACGATCACCGTGCACCTTTTTCCTGGGACAATCGTAGTGTAATGAGAAGCGTCAATCGACCCAGCTGTTGGTTTCTTTTTCGCCACGGGCTCGCGGTCTTCGTGACGACACTGTCCACCGGTTTCCTCGATGAACGTATTTTTCTTGCCTCCGCGCGGAGCTCGTGCAGCCTGACTTAATAATTGCATATCGGTGATGGTCGTTGGCCGATCGATCGTGATAAATCACAGGCTAATCTTCTATTCAGAGCGGTGATAAATTATGACCTTTGTTATCCACTGATTATTACCGTTTAACATCGGTATTGTACCGCGTTGAAAACGAAGTGGCCAAGGGTGAGAAAAACACGTTTCATGATGCAGCATCTTCCGGGGGTCAGATTTAAGTATTGGTCGCGTATGACACCGATTACTGTAATTACGTTAGAATTACATAAACCGCGGGACAACGCGTGCAGTGCAGTGCCGATACTGTTCGGCGAGGGAGCAGAGTAGAGTGGAATAAAAAATGGAGAGGATCGTAGGGAAAAAAGACAGGTAAATTGTTGACGGTGTCCCAACACTCCCAACGGTGAAATGGCTCTCGGAGCAATTCGCCCGCTGATTCAAGGCCAGCCATTATACACGGGTCAAGATCATGTTTATGTAACGCGCCGCATGAAACCTGCTTGTTTCGCGATACACTGAATAGTGGTGTAACGAGACAATAAAATTGTCGGCTGACACGTGGCGGAAGGCCTAATTCCCCTCAGCTATTTTTATCTCGCGATTTTACCAGCAAATCCATCGGACGCATGTATAATTCAGCGGTTTGCAGTAATTTTATCGCGCGGCGTCGCGTCGGGAAATCCACTACGCCTGCCTCGTTGAGTCATCCTATTACATATTACCGGCCGCCAATTGTTTAGCGCTGATAAACAGCGAAGCAACGAAATATTACAGCTATTATCGCGCCTGTTTACTCGGAGAAGTCTAGAAGTCTAGGCGTGCACCAGGTTCTCCACCTCCAACAGATAATTAATTAACGCGATCATTTCATGTAACGATATGTTATAAAAGCTTGGTTAACGATCGCTCTTTTCTGCCGCCAGCTCCATTAATCAAACACGGCATAAGCGGGGGCATATTTTCTTCCTCCCGTTTCATATGGTAATGCCCCGCGGTAGGCAGTCGTTTCTATTTTATCGTAATCATTCATGAATCCGGTACTCATTCAATTACCATAGTTGCACAAAGTTTTCGTAGAACTGTCGCCTCGTGTTCTGTACAGCCGACGGATCAACTATGTTCTTGACTCGCGCGATCTCAGATTGTTTTCTTAATCGGAATAAGCACTACATCGGAAGACTACATCTTCCAGCTAATCATTATAGAATACGCTTCTTTCGAAGCCAACCAATCAGCGCATTTACGTAACACTGACAATTCCACTGATAAGAATTCAAGGAATTACAATATTGCAAACTTGTTGCGTGATTGCAAGCATCATTTAAGAGCTTCATTTCCGAATCAGTGGACTCGTATGCCAATCGAACGCGCAATAAACTGTTGAATAATTCGTTGCAGATGCCGTAGGCGAACAGCGCCAAGGAAGTGCAAAGCTGCCCGAGGAGATGCTGCGGCCTTTTCTATCTGCAAGTATTTGTTGAGTCTACGAGACACGCGCCTAGCAGACTTATTAGCCACTTGTGTTTATCGACTAAGCGAATCTGCCCTACGGTTTCCGCGGAGGATCAGTGAGGATCAAAGGCAGGAAGATGAGTCGCGGCGCGTGACCAATAAGGAGAATCGTGGACGTGAAAGCAGTCGTACCTACCGGCGAATCGCTTCTTCGAATCGTGAACGATATGTAAACACTGCAGGGCGCTCGGGAACACGCTTAGTTCCGCGGAAGATCGTTAACGAAAGCTCGCCAGCAGCGAATTCGTTGGAATTTTCTTGCCGCAAGCGCCTGACCCCGTTGCAGTGCTGCGTTAGGAATTGTTTGTGGCAGAGTGATAAGAGACGCGCCGATAGCGCGCGATTTACGTGTTGCATCGCCAAGGGGAGGAAGGGAGGAAGGGAGGAAGGGAGGGACCATAGAGCTGTCCCGGGAAGCAACGCGACCTCTTCTCAGTGGGTCATACGGATCACTGGATTCATTGGGTCGAGATGTATCAGCGAGCGGTGCTGGTGAACCTCCCGAAGGCTGAGTCCATTGACATTGAGTTCTCGAACGTGACTTATGACACGAGAAAACGCTTCCGAAATCCCTCGAAGCGGATCCTGAAGGGGGTCAGCGGGACCTTCAAGTCCGGGGAGCTGACGGCGATCATGGGGCCGTCTGGCGCTGGCAAGTCCACCATGCTCAACATCCTCACGGGCTTCGAGAGGGACAACTGGAAGGGCCAGATCGAGTATATCGGCAGGGAGGGCAAGCACACTTGGAAACAGTACAGGAAGCAGTCGTGCTACATCCAGCAGGACGACAAATTGCACCCGCTGTTCACCGTGATGGAGGCCATGTGGATCGCCATCGATCTGAAGATCGGCAGCAACATCACTCGAAAGGCGAAGGAGATACTGATCGACGATGTGCTGGATAACCTGGACCTGAGCAAGACCAAGGAGACCAGATGCGGTCAATTGAGCGGGGGCCAGAAAAAGAGGCTGAGCATCGCCCTGGAGCTGATCGACAATCCGCCGGTGATGTTCCTGGACGAGCCGACCACCGGCCTCGACGCCCTGTCCTCTTATCAGTGCATCAGGCTACTGCAGAGCCTCGCCAAGGCTGGCAGGACGATCGTCTGCACGATCCACCAGCCCAGCGCGGCGATCTACGAGATGTTCGACAGCGTCTATCTCCTGGCGGACGGCAGGTGCATATACGCCGGCGCGTCCAAGAACACCATCGACTATTTCGCCACGATCGGCCTCCACTGTCCCAAATACCACAATCCGGCTGACTACATGATAGAAGTGGTCAGCAACGAGTACGGCGACTACAACGACCAGCTGGCCCAGCTGTGCGACAGCGACGACCGACACTGGGGATCGGACAAGCCGCAAATAATCAAGGAATACGTTCCCCGCAATCCCGGGAACGAAAGTAAAGCAATGGTGCTGGTCGCGCCACCCTCCGAGATGGAGAAGTTCTTCATACTGTTGCACCGCTGCACGGTTCAGATGTTCAGGGACTGGACAGTCACCCACTTGAAGCTGGTGCTTCACCTTCTGGTGGGCATTCTGCTGGGCCTTTTGTACACGGACTCCGGTATAAACGGCAGCAAGTCTATCAACAACGTCGGCTACTTTATGGTGAGCAGCGTGTATCTCTGCTACACGAGCGCGATGCCAGCGGTGCTCAAGTTCCCGTCGGAGTTCCCGACGCTGAAGAAGGAGAGGTTTAACAACTGGTACCAATTGAGGACGTATTACATCGCATCTCTGATCACCAACATGCCGCTGCAGGCTTTGTCCGCGTTGTTCTACAGCTCTCCGTCTTATTTCCTCAGTCACCAGCCTGTGGACACCAACAGGTTCCTCATGTTTCTGGCCGTGGCGGTCCTGACGGCGATGATAGCGGAGAGCTTCGGCCTACTGATCGGTACTCTCTGCAATCCCGTGAACGGGACCTTCATGGCGGCGATCCTCACGTGCGCCATGCTGGCCATGACTGGATTCCTCGCTCTCTACAATCACATGCCGGTTGTCCTCGTCTACATCAGCTATCTGAGCTACTTGAAATACTCGGTCCACGCCCTCGTCCACGCGATATACGGCTTCAGCCGCGAGAAGCTCTTCTGCCCGAAAAACTACTGTCACTATCGGATGCCGGAAATGCTGATGTCGGAGTTGTCGATGACAGACAGCAAATACTGGATCGACATCGTCGTGCTATCCTGCTACTACGTACTATTCAAACTAGTGGCCTACTGCACGCTCAAGAGGAAGCTCTCCTCCGCCTAAGAGAACCGTTGTGGTCTGCGATATTCTCGCGGCAGAGCGAATTTATTTGATTGGGCATTGACAGCTGCGTTGGCAGCTTATCCAGTGAAGTTTCCATCCAGCTATCGCAACAGCGTTTCAAGTATGGGTAGTGATATTTCGCGTATGCTCGCGGCAGTTACCGATGGTGATTCGTGACCGTGGCGAGGCGAACGTGATGCGTGATCGTGTGAATGGGAACGAATGAATAGCAATTACTGTAATGGATGTACGGTGAGTGTCGATCGTAAGGACAGTGATATCCGGTTATTTTTAGAATTCTATTAGCAAATGATTCTTAAGATTTACTGTTTTGTATTGGAGACCTACAGTGGAAGTCTATTAAACAAATGTTAATTAAACTCTCAGGTTCTTTTCTTAGCCTCTGGTCGACACGGATCGCGCAACACCCCGCGGCGAATCAGGAGATCTGGGCGCAAGGTGAATTCAGGGGGCGTTCTTTAAAGTACGCTGCTCGAAATAATGTCCACATGATGTTCCTGGTCATCCTCGAAAGCCAGCTTTCTTTGACCAATTTTCGGGCAGCGTACCGTCGCGCTACCGCGGACGGTCCCATTCAGCGGAACGCAAAGGAGAGAAATCATTAGAGCGTGTGCTTCCTGAAAACGTTGAAAATCTGTATTACAAACATCCACCGACCGACATTTGCATAGCCTTTACAGCTGAACGATTCAAAGGTGACCGATAAATACAGCCACGTTCGCCGTACTTGTGTACGATGGTTGGAACTGTACGTCTTATCGACTAAACGTATCTACAATCGTGCTTATATGCTCGTATCTATGCAGAAGTAGGCGGCTGAACGAACGAAACTGAAACAGAGGCGCACTTAGAAAGTAAAAGCGAGACAAAACGTAATGGCTGCTCTTTCCCGCGATCGTCTAATGCCGGAGGGAGCGCGCACAGCTGTACAAAACGGAAGCTCGAATGAGAAAGAAAAAAACGAAAGAAAAGTGAACGGAAAATGGCCGGAAGAGAAGCCGCGTGAAAAAGCGTCAAGCATAGAGGCGTCACCGTCGGGCCGGAGTCAGACACCATGATCATGGAAAAAATGGCACATTTATTATATTATTAGTGATAATAATATTACTAGCGATAATTATACATTCCTTCTTTTTTCTTTTTCTTTTTCTTTCTCAAACGCAACGCTCTCTCGACACACACACACACACTCCCTCTCTTTCTCTCGCGCGTACTCTCGCCTCCCTTTCTTTCGATATACGCATAATATTCAGCTCGTGTTTCATCGATGTCGATAGAGTCGCAAATGTTTCTTTTTTTCCTCCCCTAACAATCGCATGCATGTCGGAAAGATCGCTTCAGTGCCCTCTTTTAAGGCCCGGTGTCACGCGAACTAGCCCACGCCAGAGACCTACGTACGCTTCTCGTTTAATTACAATATTATACAGTAATGTCGTTAGATCTAATGTACACGTGCGATTTCGCTCGTCGACAATCGGTATCCCGGCCGATCGAGGGGAGTTGTCCGTGTCGCGCAAGTTGATCCTGCACGGAAGAAGATTGCATCGATCGCAAGCGGCGCCGCGAGTTTCAGCGTTCGGAATGGAGGAACACTGGAAGTCGCGGCGGAACAGTTTGTCTCTCAACAGTTGAGGCGATCTTCCTCGCGGGATCGAAACTCGAATTAACGAAAGAACGGGGTCGATTTCGCAAATCTCACGGCTCCGCAGCCCGCCGGGCCGCGAGCTGACGGAGGACACGCGTATGACTGGGAAATGTTAAAAGAGTAGTAAACTAAATAAACCACCTCATAATGGCTTAACGCAATTAACGCACGGTGTCGATTTGAAACTTAAGACAGGTTCGCCCAGAGAGCTGCGCGAAGAGACCTTTGCGATCGTAGTTCGTCAACTCGAACCGAGCTGCACACTCTTCTCACCTTTCGCCTTTTCCACTTTGACTATCTAAGACTATCGACAGGTGTGCCTAGCTTAGACGGGCTTACGAGCTATTTATTGTCGTTATTATTTTACATGATTACCATCGCGAATATACGTGTGTGTATGCGTGTGTTTGTAATTTATCTCCCACGAATCGCCGCTGACCTCCTCTCTATCGCAATACCGTTCAATTAAACTCTGCTTTTTCGCGTTCCCCCCTCCTCGTATTCGTTTCCCTTCGGGGAGGCAATAGCCGCGACGCTTCGCGCGATTCTGTGATCCTAGATTAAATGTAAAGCGAGGTTGTGCGAGTTATCTCGACCGAGCCTGGGCGCGATCCATTCATCGGGAACGAATGCAACAGTGATAGATTGCCGGTCGATATCTTTCGCGGCCGTTTCGACGGTCCTGACTCTGCTGATCGAACTAAACCGGAACCTGTCGAAATTTTTCGTGAATTGTCTAGCCTTTCTGGTTCGCGAACGTTCCTTCTTCGTCGCCTTTATCTCGGTTTCCCCGGCGATCGGCATGCGGAAAGCAAAGAAAATAGCCGAGCGCGGGAGCGAGAACGTATCGGTTATCGTTCGGCGAGATTCCAGACAGCAGCGAGAGAGGAACACGAAGGTACAGCGAGCGAAATACGCGTGTGAATTCCTCTCAGGACCGCGCGGAACGGTTGATATGCTTTTGAAGAAAAATATAGCTGCACGCGTGTGATATGTGTGAGGAGAGGATGTACATCGCGTGGTCGCTCGAGGGAACGGAAGCCAGAACCAAATGCAAGCAAAGAAGACTGAAAAAGCAAGAGAAAAGAAATGAGAGATAGAGAACAGAACGTGTAGCGGAATTAGTGTTGAACACGGGCGCTCGTCGACACACGTGCTCTTCGATGGTCAGTTCTTGTTTCTGTCGATGTCGTACTATTTTTCGTTTTTATTCAATAAAATTTATTTATGAATCTAAATAAATTAAAATACATGGCAACTGGGTACACATTGAGTTGAGCTATATTTTTGTTCAAAAACAAAAATGTCCCCTCTTTCTGTCGCGGAGGATTTCCTCGGCGATCAATGATTGGTAGCATTAAAATAATTAATAATAATAAAATCATGATCGTGACGATAATAATAATAATAATAATAATAATAATAACCATCGTAATGATGACTATAATAATAATAATAGTAATAGTAGTAATAATAATAATAATAGTAATAATAATAATAATAATCATAATGTAATAAGGTAATTGATTAGGCGTACGTCACTGCTGAATATGTACAATTATGCGTGAGATATGTTTGAACTTTTTTTTCCGTGATCGATGGGTAGATGTCCCGATATTTCATTTTCTCCCTTCTTATCCTACCACTCACACCTATACACGTGCGCCGCGTCCCGATGAATCGTTCCGAACTACCCCCTATGCACGACGAAGAAGGTTCCTCTTCTTAGGTGTCTCCCAACCAGAGAAAGAGAGCGCTGAAGATACCCATCCGTAGCACGTGGTTGGAAAGCGCATAGGTAGAGGTGCCTTTCCCCCAAGTGACATAATCGATTAGCCGAAACGATTCGCCGGAGCGCGGTGTACTCTGCCTTTTTGCTCGATCCTTGCACTTGAGCATTGCCTCTCACTCTCTCATCGTATTTGCCCGTGGTCCGAATCATTTAAACTCCGCGAAAACGATTCAATCGTGCCACCGCCGTTCCACGCGAATTTCTCCCCTCCTCCTAATTTAAATTTCTCGATCGTTCGTCACGATCCTCCCTCTATTCCCCTTCGTACGCGTAAGTACAGAAAGTTTGCCACTGAACTAACTTCACGCGTCCTCGATTCACACTGAACGCTCGCGAAACAATCGTCTCCTCTATGCATGTATATACAGTTTACACCATCAGCCCCAACCTAGGACGATCGTGGATCTCGCCACCCCCTGCCGCCTCGAGTCGTCCGTCGTTTATCGTTTATGTACACCGACGGCAAGCAAGAACTCTAGCTGAACTTCACGAAGAGAAAAATAAAATGAAAACCCTTCCTACCTCGTCCAGCTTTCGACCCCGAGGGTCCTACGACGAGCGCTCGCGCGATCGTCCTCGGCCGCTAGGCATTTTCTCTCGTCTGTGCGCCGTGTCTAGGCCTCCTCTCCTCTACAATTATTACCGCTCTGTAACGTAACGCAACGTGTCGCCAGTAGCGTATACACACACAGAAGTGGGCAATTTCAACAAGAATCGGTTGTACCGGATAGCCGGGCGGATCGATCGTTTCAATAGAATCTCGATCGCACTACACGCTTCCTTACACCTCGAAAGAGAGGAACCATATTCCTTTGTCTTCTCGCTATTTATAAAAATAATTTCAAGCCGCCTTCGGGGGATAGGGATGGGAATGGGGGTAGATGCCTCTTAAAGGTAACCGCCTGGCTCTCACTCCCTCTGTTCCCGATGCTCGCGCATCGGCATACAGAATCCTGATTCCCTGTTCGTCGTACGCGCGTACGAGAGTCACTCAGGGAACCCATGGGTAGTACCGGGTGCTCGTTTGCACTTGGTACGTATAGCATGCACCATGTTGCGCTGGAACAGCGCAGTATCCTCTGCCGAGTGTCTACTCTATCCCGTAAGCAGCGACCAAGCGGCCTTGCGCCTCCGTGGAACGTACGTTAATTACGTTCGAAGAGTGTGCCGCGACACGCCGCGTAATACCCCCAATCTTTCTCGAATCTGTATGTGCAAGTCCCTCAAAAGTCCCAAAACTATCACCGTCTTAAGCTGTATCTACCCCTTTAACAGAGGATCACACCACCGCCACTGAGCCGCTGCTACTGCGGCTGCGATGGATTGTGCTGAAGGGAAGGTGGCGGGCCCTGGAACAAACAGTTTCCTCGTGCCGTCAACCAGTTAATCGAACACGCGCCTGGGCGCATCTTTCGCAAGGATACTTACAGGCATCGTGGAGAAGGGTGGCTGAGAATGCGCGTGGGGATGAGGATGTGGGTGAGCTATGTGCGCCGCGAGATGACCGGGTAGTTTAGGCCCGTCCTCTGCCTTCTCCTCCTCTCTCCTCTTCAAGCACGCTGCCTTTGGGTTGAGGTTTCGTTCTGCAAACAAACACCGACACCTTCATTAGAGGAACAGTCCAGGGTGCTGTTGCGATTAAAGAAAACCCGGGGCCCAATTACCTCTAACTTGCTGCTCCAACGTCATGATCACTTCGACAGCCATGTTGAGGATACCGAGTTTCGTCTGAGGTTTGTCCGTCTTCAGGTGCGTCATGCACATTCTGCCGAGTTCCTTCAAAGCCTCGTTGATGTCTCTGATACGTATCCTGAAGCGACAGATCTTGGTTACGCGCCGCGAGCAGAGCCGCCCGTTAGGGCAGTGCAGGGGAACGAAACTCTCGATGGGAAACGAGACATGTGTTTAGACTTCGCGAATCCTTCGGGCAAGCAGCTTTCTTACGCGTCTGAGACCAGAGGAGAGCTTTTGCGTCGGCTACTCAAGATTCTTCTACGTAATAGCACGAGAGCCGGATCGTTCGCAAGTAGAGATCCGAAACGACGACTGCGGCGAGCAACCTCTTTGTACTTTTCACGCATACATAGAATACGGGCCGACCTGTTGTCGAATCACAGCTTGTAGGTGGGCAAGTGGGTTTCGCGACGGATTCACTGCACACTACCATCGAGTTCCTTACCTTTCCCTAGCATTGTTCGCCTGCCGCCTCTCTTTCTCCCTTTGCGCCTTCACGTCGGGATCGTCATCCTCGTCCTCGACGCTCGAACAACAGTTGCGCAATAACAATACTCGATTAATCACCTGACGTAGGCGGTTACTTTGTCCTAGAATCGAGCGCGCGACCCGACAGCAGTAAAACCGACGTGGCACCGTGATCGTCTAACAAAACCGAGCGGTACCGGCGAGAAGCGATTAAAGGAGACTTCAATCGACTGGCAGATCCTCCGAATACGACAGGGTTGCACGAGCAAGATATACTGGGTGGCTGAACACACGCAGAGCTCTCTGGTCGGCTTGTGGTTATGGACAGAAATCAGGTTTCCATTCTCGAATGGGGCCCGTATTCTTTGCACGGAGAACGAACGACACGGAAGGAAAGATGCGGATCTAACGCACAGAGTTCATTTCGTGCTGTTACCTAGAAAATTCAGAATTCAGGTGGTGTCCGAGGGACCACGTGGATTCGGGATGGCATCGAAACGTAGTGGAAGGAATAGGGATATCTTTGAATGGTACTGGATTCTGAAATAAACGTGTCTTCATTATATGCACAAGTGGTCCCTCGGTCGTCACCTTCGTTTAGGCGCGAGAAATAATGGCGGCAAGCTGATCGAAGGATTCACGAGAATCTAGAGGGGAAATGTACCGAGAGAGCGAGAGAGGGAGAGAGAGAGAGAGAGAGAGAGAGAGAGAGAGCAGATGTCTCTCGATGCAATACGATTTAGTGTGACGCGGGTGATGGAAAGGTGCTCGGACGCTGTGAAGTAAAGGGAGCATGCCTAGAGGGGGCCGAATCGCAGCCGAATTAAAATGAGACTGATTGATAGGTGAGCACGAGAGCTGTCGATCTATCGCCTGAACCAGAAACATTTTAATTTCCACGCTAGAATACGGGCCGCGGTGACGGGGAGGACGTAGGCATGCTAAATAATCATCGAGGATCGAGGAGTAATGGAAACTTGAGGATCCCGTAAATCGTACGTTCGTTATTCTTATCTTATATCGGGCATGCATACGAGGATAGGAGGATTCCAAGTCCCGCAAGGATCTCGAAGGACTTGAAAGTATAACGGGAGTGCGTACTGCGTGTGTTCACTAACCTTTCACGCACGTTGTTGGCCTGGCGACGTTCCTTCTCGCGCACCGCTTTGGTGCTGGGATCGTCGCAATCTTCATCAGCGCTCGAACAACGGTTGTTTAAATACATTGGTTAGTTTAATTCTGCATTGCACGTTGACAAAGGGGGGCATCTAGCTCGTTGATGTCTCAACGACGACAACGCGAGAAAGATTTTGCGTCTTACGTTCTACGTTCTACGTTCTACGTTCTACGTTCTACGCGCAACGTTACCCCCTCGAACGGAGATGTGAATCGATACGATAGCCCCTTCGAGGCGGTAACGTTGTCGTCTCGAGTGAACAAAGATTCAAACAACGTTTTCCAATTAGTCACTGGACAAGAGATCAAGTCTAGTCGCCTTGGGCATTGTTTAATTCGGTTTCACTACTGCCGTTTCACGATCGACGTGGACGTAACGCGCTTCATTCCCGAACAGAAGGACACATCCAATATATACTTACTATCTGCGCGATCTCTTCGTCCCTTTTCCCTGAGACGTGGAATTCACCGTGCCAGTACCAATGACACCCCCTGCCGTCAGATCGCTGCTCGAAGGTTTCGTCTCGCCGCCACTACTATCCGGCGGATCCTTTCTCTTCTCCAGAGAGACGTATTCTGTTCATTAGAAATAGCGCTGTTTAACATCACCATATAGCATTCACGTTGATATAACATCGACAGCATTCATGGAACGGGGAGGACAAAACGTCGCGGTTTGCGATAAAAACTCAAGGTGCCACGGAGCGACCAGTTCCTTGTACTCGGCCATTCTTCAGCGACAAATGAATAAGGCTTCGAGCCGTTTAGGAAAGCCGGACTGACGGTCCGCCTAAGGACCGTCGTCGACGATCTCCGACGGCGATCAATGGGAAAAAATGCGGCTCGATCTGAGCCGGAAACCCAGCGACCTTCGCCGAACACGGCGATAGCGATCCTCGATATTATCCTCGAGCTTTGGGCAGGCTGCTTAGTCACGAAACCGTGAAAACCGTCCAATTACGAGCAGGAAGCGCTCGATACTGATTCAACGGTCTCCTTAAACGCTCGCCACGGCTGACAATCCGCCGTGCGTTTCGCGAATGCATTAGCTCAGCGCAGTGCGTTTCTCGGGAAGCCACCGTTGGCCGAGTCAGATAAATCAGCCTCGCGATTGTGTGCAAAGCTCCAGCGGCGCACGACTTTTCATTCTGAACTCGGCTATCGATGCTGCGGCGAAAGTCTCGCGAGCGTTTTTCCCTGGACGAGAGGGACGGACCGTTTAGAAAAAGATGAAGTAATTGGACCGAGGATTGTACGCGCGCGTGGACGCGGCTCGAGTCGCTGGGATTCAGAGGCTCCGGAGGCCGAGTGGATGCATGCGGTGTCTACCTCTACGTGCGCTCTGAATTCCAATCGCCAAAAATGGTGGCCGCCGGAGAAAGGAGCGCTTCTTTCCGAAGGGCCCTCGGAAAACTTGCGCATTCCATTAGCCGGCTCGCGGGGGGAGAAGGATTGCGAGCGTTCGCCGAGTAAAAGGAAGGTGCGTGACAGAAACGGAAGCGGGGAGAAAGAGAGACGGACGGCCAGAGACAGAGGTCTCGGGGAATAATAAAGGCACGACACAACGATACAGGATAGTAGCTACTTGGCGTGATTTATCTAATGTTTCCTTATCGGGCTCCAACTCCGCCGTGGAACACCTGGGAACTCCTTCTCTCCTTTTCCCCTCTCTCCCTCGCGCGCTGCTCACGAGAAAAAGTGTTGGCCCGATGATGCGACACCGAGAATAGAACAACGCCGTTTCGATTGGCCTTTGTCGGGGCCCATTCGCGCTTATCTTTTTAACGCGAATTAACAGGCCCCGACGGTATCTGACTCGGTCTGTTCCCTATTCCATGAATCTCTTCGTGAGACGTACAATGATGGAAAGAATAGCTCCAACTTACTGGCATTTGACACAGGTAACCTCTCGATCTTGATGGAGCCGTCTGTGTCTGGAGTGGGCGTGAGGCCAGGATAGGATCCCTGAGGTTGCGCCACTGTTACCGCGGGATGCGGACTCGTCTGTAACGAAGAAATCGGCGTGTATCGGTTTGCTGGTCCCCCGGGGTGGTGCAGAAGATTTCGAGGCGAGAGCAGACGACTTACCAAGTGGTCCAGTTGCGGTGGTGATGTGTGGGAGTAGAGGGAACCGTGCGGACCAACGGGACCGAGGTGTAGGCCCAGTTGGCTCTCCGCGTGGTTCCTCAGGACGTTTATGGCATCGTCCAGTCGCTCCTCCATCCGCGTTCCCTGTACCAACAGAATATCCAACGTTCGATTCGATTACGCGTCGTGTTCGACCTTTGTCACCTGCTTCCACAGGTACCAGTGCAGAAGATCTGTCACCGATAATGCCCCCCTCTGTATGCAATTTATCGGGGACAATGTCAGGACGTCTCCGGCACTGGTACAGTGGTTCGAATGTATGCACGTCTGAGGCGACGGAGAAGCGTGTGTAAAGACAGAGAGGGTTGTATCGAGTAATTATGTTTGAAAGTAGGCGTTGTGGGTAATAGAAAGGTCGCGGGGGTCGGGAATTCAGCATGCCATTAATCCTCCAACTGCAGACTGCTGCGAAACCAGCTACGATCCACGAGCTTGAGCGAGGAAAAGTTTGCTGCTGCAGTTTAAGGATCATCCGAAGTCACGGAATAATTAGTCTGCGGGGAAGTAACGTTAGATTAGAGAGGAAAAGGGGGAAGTAGCACGGTTAGTCTCGCCGAAAACGTCACAGTCGTTAGTAGACATAGAAACCACTGTGGTAAGTACATATGTACTTTCGCAGGTAGTTCGTGTAGTGTGAAAAAAGCATGCACAATGTGGCGTAGGTGGATGAGTGTGTGTGTGTGTGTGTGTGTGTGTGTGTGTGTGTGTGTGTGTGTGTGTGTGTGTGTGTGTGTGTGTGTGTGTGTGTGTGTGTGTGTGTGTGTGTGTGAGAGAGAGAGAGAGAGAGGGGGGGGGGGGCTGAAGTAAGAATGAACGGGGGAGAAAAAAAAACTGAAAATCGGCAATCCTCACCTCGGCGTGGTCGCGAAGGAAGCCGATGGCATCGTCTAGCCTCTGCTGTTCAGGCGCCGGCTTCACACACAACACCAACGCAACAACAAAACCAAAAAAAAAAAAGAGAGAACAACCAAGTCAACACAACGTTCACAACAAACAAGGAGTGAATGATGAACAAAAGAGAGAAGAAAAACATGTAAAATGACGGTGGAGATGATCGGATTCGAACGACTGCATCGAGGGAGATCGAGCGGAGTTAGTTCTTGCAACGTAGATCACACGCGTGGTGGATTTCCGGTGCATGGAGTGCATGCTACTTTGTGCGACATCCAGGAGCGGTCGCGGGGCAGAATGAACCGTTGAAACGATCTCTGCAGCATCCCTGCCGCGACCGATCTTCGGCTGCGAGTGCAAAGGTGCACAGGCTTGCCTTTCGTTCGGTCGTCCGGCGTCGACGAACCGACTCGATCCTCCCCCGATCGGAACTAAAGTCAGTGCGTGTAACGGCGGTACTTCCAACGAATCGCCGCGGTGCCGTACGATAAAATATCGCAAGAGAAGTGAACGAGCACGAGAGGTTTCTGTTACGACTGTCCTTGACCCGTTTCCGAAGCGCACCGAAACGGCGACGAAGCGTGCCTGCGTTCGACGATGCACCCGTCACTTTCCAACGAGATCCTCGTCGGAATCTAGTTCAACGATACGAGCACTCCTAAGAACTCTCGGGTGGTCCCTCGAACGAAATGACTGGAATCTCTCGTTGCAAGTGTCGGGTAACGGTCGAACGATAGATAAACTGAGTTGAAGGTAGGTGGTACGAATCTCGTAATTTGCGAGGCATTGATGCATACCATGTGGATAGTTCCACGATTGGGATCCGCCGTGAAGTGTGGAGACACTGGTGCAGCACCCGGTGCCCAGCCTGGCGCCGATCCCGTCAAGGGTGGCGGCGAACTGACTGGCGTGGACGGGTTGCTGCTGTAACTCGATACCGATTGGTCCGTGGGGTAGATCTGCGTGAAAATGCGGCAATGTTTATATATTAATCAGGGGATAAGAGGTGAAAAGAACGATGTCTACTGGCAACGAGTGTCTTGTCCCCGAAACTGGTCCTCAAGATACTACAAACGCTGTAGACTTTAGAGTTTAGACAATAGAAGGGTCGAGACGATCGACCCAGCGATGCAACGGATACTTACTCTTGTGCTTACTACAGAGGCGAGAGTTTTGCCGAGGTTGTCCCCCGTGGTGGGCTGCTGATTCGTCGTGGGCGCCGAATTGGGTGCGGAGGGTGCGGTGGTCGGTGCACCGGGACTATGACTATATTGCAAGGACGCCGGGGATGGCGCACCGGTACCGCTGTTCGCCGCCACTGCTCCGCTACCCCGGAATGTCGACATCGGTGGCAGTGAGGCAGCGCTGGTCACCGCCGAGCCCAGGATCGGCGCCGCCGGCTCTCCGTTCGGCGACATGGCCGAGTACGCCTGCAACCATCCAGCAAATTCACCGTCTTGGCTCCTACAACGACCTGTAGGTGCAAGCTGGACGTGGACGGTGAATTACGGGCCGATTCGCCAAGCGTCACACAGCTCGAGCTCATTGGGCGAAACGTACGACCGTAGGGTAGACGGTGTTTCGGCATAAAAACCAGGCACGAGGGATATCGTAAAGTGGCAGAAGGCGACCGACGACTCGCACGACCTTTCGGCTACGACTGCGAACCTTCTTCAGGTTCATAATGGACCGGGCCAGAACAGCTTTGATATCGGATACGCTTAGTGGCCTGTAGCCACGCTCGCTCGCACCTACTGGAGCTAGCTCGTAAAACGTCTAATTTTAAGCGTCTTCTCCGACCGAACAGCGAAGAGTATTTATCAACAAATTAGAGGGGGAGTTTGCACGCGACCACGGCCCTCGCGGGCTTTCACGAGCGGCTAGCACCGTTAATTGTTCGCTTTACGAACGGAGGAACGAGGCGATAACTAAGGACGGGCAGGGCTCCGTCGCCGGCCCGCTTTTCGGCCGGGCCATCGAGGACCCGGGGAGGCCTCGTCGCCAAAGACGAATTCCAACAAAAGGGAGGTTCCGCCGCCGGTGAGGCCAGCTTCTCCGAAGAGGGGTCATTAAACCGCGGGATCGTAAATGTTTAACCTTTCGACCGGCCTCAGCGGCTCGAAGCTGCGTCTTTCGTCGAACGTTCACCTCTCCGTTATGCATCATGGTTCACGTTCATCCACGATCCATTCTGCCCGAACGAGAGATTCCAAAGACGCGATCATTCGATCCATCCTACATTCGAATTCACAGCCGATTCGCCGTGGCTCGTTTAGAGACTCGTCGACTCGAAAGGGCGGAGCGGCGCCGAAGGGGCCCGGCTGGCTCGCTCCTGCCCGCTCCAGGTCGCTGTTGGTCGCTGTTGGTCGCTGTTGGTCGCTGTGGCTCGCTCGCGAGAAGGGAATTCTGGGTGCCGCGAACGGGAGGATTTCGTGGTAACCATGAACGGTGTAAATCAAACGAAGGCTGCACTTGACTAGAAACAGCGAGTAGCGGGAGGGTCGTTCTATATATAGAATCCACTGAGTCATTTGACGTTGCTGCGAGTACACGGAGCACTGTCAACAGTGCCTCTCAACCACCTCGGACCAGGCCGACGGGCTAGACCAGACAGTCGGACACCGGGTGGTCCGAAATAAGACGGCGACGAAGGTTCGCCAGCTGGTCTCCTGGATATCAGGCTCGATCCGGAGGATTAAAGTCATCGGGCGCGAGCTAGCGAGAGGGAGTTAACGACGGGCAGAGCGTGCCCTCGGATCCGACGGTGTCAGACGGGGAGAACGTCTTCCAGGGAGTCGGAGAGAAATGGCTGAGAGCCGACGGAATTTATGGCGCTGCAGCGAAACGCCTAACCGAGAGGAGATCGCGATTTTTCACCTGCAACTTTTCCTCTCCCCCCATGCGGGGAATATATCAGCGGACGCTCCGGGGAGTTGGATCGAGGAGGAATTCGTAGCAACGCGATCTGTCGTTAAACATCACTGCCATCGCTAAGATCCGCGTGATCCTGCGGGGTAAGTTTCCTCGAGAGCATCGATCTTCCGGGCCGGACGAAGATTAGGCGGAAGGTTTTAATCGAACGACTTGGTCGCCAGCTGGCCGACCGGCGACACAATTTCGGGGGTGGTGCCTCGTGTCTATCGCCAAGTTCCTGGAGTGTCGGGTCCGAAGAAACGAGCGTAGTCACGCGTGATTGATCGTCGAGGGTGCGCGTACAAACGAGAGAAAGAAAGGCAAAGGGGCGAGAGGAGTCGCTTACCATGGGGTCGTGGGGTAGGTGCATAGGGTATGCTGGTTGGGCCAGGTGAGGGGGTGCGTATCCGCTGTACGGGGGCTGAACACCGCCGCCGCCACCCGTCCATGGGTCACCAGGACCCGTTCCTGCCGCGTTTCCATCTGGAACACAAGTTCATTAATCGTAGCTTCGACGAGGAGTGGGCCGGAAGAGATTGGGTGCAAAGTCCCTGGCTAAGGTAATTGCCCCAGTTGTCGATCAGTTAGTAGGAGGTCGAAATGTTTTTAATGAAAAACTTGATGTAAATGGACCAAAATTCAATTTTGTATCTTTAGCAGTTAATTTTAACATTAATATAGATAAAAGCATAGTAAAAAATTAGAATCTATATATATTTAAATGTGGAAATTATAATTGAGAATAAAAATGTCGATGCCCCAAATGTCGATCACTAAATTACGGTCGCAACTAGTTGTCGATCAGTAAAATTGCTCTAGTAGTCGATCAAGAAAAGAGAGGTTATAAAGAAAACGGGTAAAAAATCCTTCCGAAACATTTATAAATAATTTATCTCATTAAATTATCTTATAAATTTTAATAATTAAATTTTTATTAATTACTTAAGTACAACAAAAATATTTTTTTTTATAAAATACTTGTATAAACATACAAAACATGTTTAACACAAACTTTTATATAAATTTACTAATAAATAGCTATAATAAGGCATGCTTAATTTCCATCTTATTGTTTATTCTTATCTACAGGTTGTTTAATATCATTTTGAACACCTTTTATGGCTTTCTCCTCTGCAATTAAATTTTGTTTCATTTGTCCCAAGTGTTCTTTCAGCTGTAAATCTTCCTCAATTTTTTGTTTCAAGTTTTTTATTTCTTCAGCTGATATTTCTTTTTCCTCAGGCGTTCCTTTTTTTGATTGAATCACCAACAATTTTTCTTTGGCTTTATTTTCTTTAAGCCTCAACTCTAATTCTTTAACTTGTACTGTTATTTTGTTTTTTTTTTTCGGATTTTATTTTCTTCAAATTCTCTTGAGATTCTTGTTTTATTTTCGCATTCACCACTCTTTGCTTCTGCAGTGCTACTTTTTTTATCTCCTTCTTTTCTTTTTCGTCTAAATTTTTTGTGTGCCATGCTCTCCATTCAGCACCAGTTGCAACAAACGGAAGTCTTTCCTTACGCTTTCTCTTATTATCCTCTATTTTCTTTTTCGGCATAAAAAGACAGTCTTGAAAAACTGAATGTGCGGAAGAATCTGTTAATCAAATAATATTGTTCAGTTACTGTAAATGCGCATTAACATTTTTAATAATTTTACATTTGAACAAGTTAACATACTGTTGGCATTAACATCACAATGTGCCTGTAGCTTAGTAAAGGAAGCTAGAAATTTTTAATTAATTAGTTAATTACATTTACACAATAAAAAAAAGTAAAATTTGGTTTTTACCATTAACATTAGTTGCAATATTTTCATCACCATAAGTTGTACAATCTTGCTGTACCGTCCTTGGACACATGATGCTATTATTATTTTCTTCATATTCTAGTTTATTATATTCACCTATACTATTACTATTATTAGTACTAGACTTATTTACTATACTTAAATCTATAGGAAGATCCTGAAAATGAAGATCCTGTACAGATTTAAGAATTCAAAATTAAATGTTATAAAAGTACATTGTAAATATAAACAAAAGTATTACTATACTATTTGTATGTATAAAAATAAAATTCAAATTCAGCTTATGAATATTTTTTATAAGAAAATAACTTGATGTTTACTTTTTTTATATTTAATTTCTTAATTTGAAGAATGTTTATCACCTTTTCAGAACTGCTACTGTTTTTTTCTTTATCAAGACTCACAGTGATTTTAAAGCTATTGTTTCCAAGTAAATTATTAGTAGATGTTTCTGATAATATTGTATTATCCTTGATACTAGTCTTATCAGATGGTATTTGAGTATTGCTATTTTCATTAATGAAACTTTCTGTATTCAAATCATCTTCAAGAATAACTGGGCTTGTAATTAAACTATTCTCAAGAAGTTGTTTACTAATTGCAATAGGCTCAGAAGACTTTATCAAATTATTTTCATCCACTGTGAATTGATTGATTAGAATACAATCATCTGTTGTTTGAGCAAAATTTTCGTTATTTGAAATTGTTGTAATGTTTTGCAGTTCATTTATAAATTCACAGTCATTCACTGAACCTTCATCAATTATAATACTATTGTTATACAGTTCATTGCTCGAGTTACTTTTCATATCTTTGTCAGTGATAAAATCTGTGTATAATTCTATTTGAACATTTGTTTCTGATATACTTCCAACTGGATTTTTTTGACTTTCTATAAGAGGGTTTTTATTTTGACTAATAATGCTTTGTTCTCTTGGATGTGCAGCAATGTTCCTTTTACATTTTAACCATAAATTAAACAATTGTTTATATTCAATTGATCCAGTCCATATATTGGAATCATAGCTTTCCTCAAACTCTTGTAAAATTAAAGGTTCAATGTTTGACTCAATAAAATTGAGATGTTCTTGGTGTGTGGCATCATAAGGTGTTTGATTAGTTGTACTTTCTTCTGGAGTATTTAATGTCTCAACATTTATAATTAATTTGCTATAATTGATTGAATCTGCAGAAAATGGATACAGTCCACAGCTTTTAAAACTAGATTGTAATTTTTTTTTAGTGTCTAAGGAATCTATAGCTGTTTTAAGTACACTTGCAAAATGAATTTTAGTTAAGGCTTCTCCATTATTTTCCAGCCGCCAATTGCGAACTGCTTCTCTGTATGATGTTTTTAGTGGATGGAAAAATGAGACATCCATGGGTTGCATTACATGGGTTGCATTAGCAACAAAAATTACTCAATTCCATGGTTAAATGAGAGCTGTGCCCATCTACATAAAGTATGATTGGAAATGGAATATCACTTTTCATACACCACTGATAAAAACTGTTTGCAATGTACATATAAAATGTTTCGCTGGTCATTCAACCAGTCTCACTCTTTCCAATGACGAATTCACTTGGAAAGTGTTTGGCTACCAAAGATGGAATTCTTTCGTAGTTATATACCACCATAACAGGAGGTAACTGTCCAGCAGCATTTCCAGAAATTAAGGCTGTATAACATTCTTTGTCACTATCGCAGACACTATAAACTGCTTTTTCCCCTTTACGTACCAATACCTTCTTGGTTTTTGGAGATAATAAATAGCCTGATTCATCCAAATTAAAAATTCTTTTTGGATCAATATTCATAAGATTTTTGGCAGTAAGATAACTTTCTATCTCTTTATACCAATTTCTTAAAGCCTTCTCTGTTACATTGGCTCTTCTTTTAGTTAAGTTTTGGGACATTCGTTCTGTTAAATTGGGATGTCTTTTAAAAAAAAAAATGCATACCAGCGTTTGCCCGGTCTACCATTTGTAAACGGTATGTCTTTCTTTGTTTTAATAACAATTCTCTGGACTGTATCTAGTAGATGCTCCTTCGTTATCGGAAACCCGCATTTACTTAAATCAAAAATCCAGGCTACCAATTGGTTTTCTTCCTCATTACTCAATATGCTGTTAGGTCCTGGCTTTGCATCTAATGAATATGTTCCTCTTACTCTGGACTGCAGAGTTGCATAAGGAACATTGTACGAAATGCTTACGGACCGCATTGATTTTCCTTTTTTAGCTTCCTCTACAGCTTTTTGCATGTCACAAGAATTATACATTCTGCTTCTTAAAATCTTCCTCTTAAGGGGGGTCACTCAAGTGAAAATGAACTACCAGTTATTTTACAGATAAAAATTTGAAAATATGTATTTCCATATTATTTTTTACACTGAAATGAATTATGTAAGAATTAATACAGTGACATTTTTTTTTTCAAAAATTTAAAAAAAAAATTTCGAAAAAATTATTCGATTTTAAAATCCATACCCTTATATCTGTGGTATTGTATACAAAGACTGCAGAAAAAATTTCAGCTCGAAAACTTCATTTTTGACCGAGTTATAAAGTTTTTATGTTTTGGCGTAGGTAGTAACTAAAACGCTCCTGCTCCGTACGTTGGACCTTCTTCTTCTTGCAATGCCTGTTCTCTTCGTGATTGTGCAGTTCGTATCATTTTTCTTGCACGTTTGTATCTTTCTGAGGCTTTCTGTTTATACCGGTGTACTCGTTCTTTGTGACGGTTTTGAACAATTTTCAATGATTGTTCGCTCATTTAGATTTGGTTGTCCTTGCATGCATGTAATATTGTTTTCGTCCATCCTTCATTATATTCAGTAACAGCTTCTGCGACTGCCGCTTCAACAAGATATTTGGAAGGAAAAATATCCTTTGGGCACTTACGCCATATCATGCTATGCAAACTTTCATTAGAATTTTGCGTAAGGCAGTGTGCACAACGACGGAGCAGTTTTTCATCGCTTAGTCTATTATAAATTGGTAATATTTTATCCAGAAATTTTTCTCTGATAGGTGTTCCTATTTTCTTTGCACGAGAACCAGGTTTTCTTCCTTTCGCAATTGCTGATTGGTAGAAACGCCATGATTCTTCACCCGATGGACATTTATAATGTTGTGGTTTCGTATCCGTCGAAACTGCGTGGTATATCGTCGCGTATGGTTCTCAATATCTTGTTGAAGCTGCAGTCGCAGAAGCTGTTACTGAATGTAATGAAGGATGGACGAAAACAATATTACATGCATTCAAGGACAATCAAATGCAAATGAGCGAACAATCATTGAAAATTGTTCAAAACCGTCACAAAAAACGAGTACGCAGGTATAAACAGAAAGCCTCAGAAAGATACAAACGTGCAAGACAAATGATACGAACTGCACAATCACGAAGAGAACAGGCATTTCAAGAAGAAGAAGGTCCAACGTACGGAGCAGGAGCGTTTTAGTTACTTCGCCAAAACATAAAAACTTTATAACTCGGACAAAAATGAAGTTTTCGAGCTGAATTTTTTTCTGCAGTCTTTGTATACAATACTACAGAGATAAGGGTATGGATTTTAAAATCGAATAATTTTTTCGAATTTTTTTTTTTAAATTTTTGAAAAAAAAAATGTCACTGTATTAATTCTTACATAATTCAATTCAGCGTAAAAAATAATATGGAAATACATATTTTCAAAATTTTATCTGTAAAATAACTGGTAGTTCATTTTCACTTGAGTGACCCCCCTTAAAATAACAATATTCGATATTTTATTAATAGAAGTATTACCCGTTAAAAAATGTGCAAAGTCAATGATCGAGAACTAGGTTAGGTATGAAAAACGTGTACTAGTTTCCGATCACTTAATTAAAATGTTAAAACTTAATTAATAATATCTTACCTTTCTTTCTTTAGCCATGGTGGATCCCCTCAAAACAATGTATATTTCATCCGACACATAAAACTGTATAAAACTCGTTAACCCTCTAGGGACGGGGATGTTTTAAACTTAACGTAGAATTTTTTTGAGCGTTAAAATAGTATATTTTATACTTCGGATTTGGAAGCTACTCGTTAATTTTTTTTATTTATTTTTCATTTTTATTTTTTTTAATTTGTTTATAACAAAAAAAAGTTTAATTTTGGGTTCTGATGATACAACAGTTTGTCCTCTGCCTACTAAAGGTCACTATACCTATCAAATCTCGATCTTATTGATGGAACGTAAATAAAAATGTGTTAATCTGAATGGGACTCTGGAGTCCCACTCGTCCCTAGAGGGTTAAAAACGTGTGTTTCCTCAACCAGTGCCGGTAGCTCTATGATCAAGGAAGTCTTTTGTTTGCACACGGAACAGAAACAGGCTACGTTACTTCCTTTCTTTTACATGGTTTGAATTATTATCACTTTTTAAAACTTATGATAATAATTCATACAGAATTTTACATTTAAAAAACGTCATTTTTATTATAAAAATATTGTTAAAAATGCTATAAAATCATAATATTTGTGAAAATGATCGAGAACTGGGACTTGATCGACAACTGGGGCAATTACCTTATATTTCAGCAAACGTCCTCGGTATTATTTAATTAGAATTCTACCGAAGCTCCAGGGTTCGACGCAGGAAAAAGGGTTCCTGTGCTTCTCTCCAGACAAGTGTAATCGGATCGTTTGCGTCCGCACACTTTCGACACCGGTGGACGGTCGAGCAACAAATAGCGGCACGTGGCGTTCAGTGACCAGAGAATGTCGCGCACGTGCTCGAATAATGCTCACCGTTCAGTCGAGTTAAGGGACACGTACCAGCCAACTTCGCCCGAATTACCCGCCGTTCGATATTATCGTTCTGCTGCTCGACGATCGACGGGTAAAAAGCTTCCATTGGATTCCTCAAATGTGATTCCCCGAGATCCGATTCCGCTCGGGGTGAACGAAATTTCTAGCATCCAAAAGGCCGACGATTCTCCTGGTTCTCTTTGGACACCGGATATCGAGGGCAATAGGCGGCGCAACGCGGTGGGCCATTATTTCAGTTGAAAACAACAGCAATAAGCTTCGGGAACGTATTTCTTGATACTTTTGCTTGATATAATTCCGTGCGCGGGGCTTTCCTCCGCGGAGCAAACTGAAACTAAGCCAAACTACTCGCCCGTTCCTACCCAACTACCGGCATTCGATGTCTGATAAAACTTTTTCGCCCCGTCCTCCAGCCCCCGCCGCCATTTATAAGCTATTCCACTCTCGCCTACCGGGTGTCACGAGTCGGGACCGTACTCCACAAGCTGCCCAACGAGTCTCCGTACCCTCTGATCTTTAATAACAACTTCACCCGACAAACTTTACCGATCTTATTGATTTACCGCCTCGGTAATCCGTCCAGGAAACTTCGAACACGCTCGCCGGGGACTCGCGCGGAAACGTGCCCGAAAAAATTACTCGCCAAGAGAACCACGAATCGTTTCCGGACGCCCAAATTGGCACCAGAATATTCGCAGATGTATCCTGCGAGTAGAAATCTCGCGAATAGTCCGCTACTCCCAGAGCTATCTTGGGCCCACGTTTTTCTGGCCCCAGGGGTCCAAGAATTGTATTGGGCCTCCGTTGGTTTGAGCGCAGTCGATGGCAGTTTATCAAGTTTCTTTCGTTAGTTTCGACCGGCGGGATACATCTGTAAATCGTCTGCAGTCGTTTCGGGAGCACCTCGTCCGAAAAACAAACAGAACGCACCGACGATCGCGAATATACGGCGCGAGGGAGAAGTCGGTCGCGCGAAATAGCATCGCGACGTCGGTTTCGCAACGCGATTAAATTATATCGGCGTAAAATAGGAACAGCCAGCCGCGATATAAAGTTTATTGTGTGCCGCGGGGGTGAGGCACGTCGACGCGGCTTTTCCACGAGCCGGGAGCTCGCAATTTTTCCTTCTCTCTGTTATCTTTTTTCTCCCCCCCCCCCCTCTCCCTCTCTCTCTCTCTCTCTCTCTCTCTCTCTCTCTCTCTCTCTCTCTCTCTCTCTCTCTCCGCTGCAGCCACGAATTTCACCGGCTAACTACGACGCGCCGCACGCTCGAACAAATAACGAGAGATTGTTATTGTTTTTACGCGCGACAGCCAGAGCGACGAATTTTACGAGCGGGCGTTAAACAGTTGAATATTACTGCGATCGTAAACTCCCTTTTATCGTTCGTTCGAATCGTTACGCGATTTCCAGCAGATATAGATGCAAGCGCGCCACGATCGCCGCGCGACGCTCGGCGGCGGGTTCGATCGCTAGACGACAACGATCGATCGATCGATCGATCGATCCAACTACTTTTATTGATTGTCGCGCCCGGTAACGAGCGGCCTACATTTTCCACTTAGGCTCCTTGTACCAGTTTAGGAGAGCGCGGTAATGGGGGTAGACACTTTGTTTATACTTTGACGAGCTTTTCTAGGCGGTGTGTTTTTATAGAACGTTTTTAAATAGACCGTAAGATCGCGCGAGGAGAATGGGGTGTAAAAAGATGCGTAAACTTACCGATATAATAGGGGTCTGCGTAGAGGGCCGCAGCCTTGGGGGAGGTGTATCTCGGCGAGTCCTGGCCGAATTCGTCCGAGCCGTACTGGAAAAGAAGTAACGATCACGGTTAGTCATGGGCGACAGCGAGGTGCATGCATAGTTGAATGGTATATCGAATCGGGAGGTGAGATCGCAGTGAATGGAGTCTCGGAGCAACACGTTACAACAACGGACCTAACGCATTGTCCGAACGGCGTGGACGTCAACTAGAATATCGATTCGAGCAATCTACAATCGGCGTAAATTTACGATGGCAATCGGGGGTAGGAAGCCATTGGGATTGAAAACAATACCATAGCGGATACACCGCGCGTACATCCAAAGATCAGCCGCTCTTTTCACCCTTACCATTCTATAGCTGGCGTACTCCGCAGGGCACACAAACATATTGGCGGTGAACAGAAGAAGCAGTGAAAAGGAAGTCAGATCGCGTCGCGAGGCAACATAACCGCGGCGGAGCAGAGAAACGGCGATCTACGACGGGGGATGGAAAGTGCCACGGGAGGAGAGCCTCGCAGCAGCATACCCTCGTCCCAATTTCACCGTGATATATGTTAAAATATTCCACGCCGGTTCCCTTATCCTAGCAGCTCCTCTACTACCGCCGCTCTGCCGAAAACTTTCGTCCGCGGTCCTCGCTCCGCCGTCCCCTTTGCTCTTCCACCCACCTCCACCTGCTACCAGCGACGAGGAAAAGTGCCGAGGAACCAGAGAGGGACAGCCAAGTTTCGGCTAACGCGACGACTATGGCCAGCGAGCCCGAATTTAACGGCACTGGAGCACCACCGTGAAAGAATCGCGCGACTTCAACAACTTTCCCGAGTTCTCGCCCCGAAACAGAACACGCCGCCCAACCCTCGCGATCTACGGAGCAACTCTGATTGAAGCACTCGGCCACTTCACGCGGCCTCGATAAACGATGCACTTTTCCAAACACACTGCGCGTACACAGGGGCAAGTGCCGATGGCCAAGGAAACAATGAAGGAAAATCGACCCCAGTCACGCGAAGGGCGACACGAGACTGCGAGCAGTCGCCGCGTCAGCGCGCCGATTCACTCCGAGCGGGGTAGTGGGGCCAGCGGTCGGCGGCCTACCAATGGGGGCACGGCTTTGCCACCGGGCAGCTATGATCCATATAGATCCTGCCTTTGATAGCCCGATCTGTTACGAGTTATCTACTTTCGGCTAGAAAAATTTTAATAATTATTATTATTATTATTATTATTAATAAGTTTACGGAAAGTACCCATGATTTACAAATAAACAATACAGGTGCAGTAAACAGAGTCTGAACAGTAAATAATTTAGCCAATAATGAGTAGAAAAGCAAGATAACTAACTAAACTAAAACAAAATTAACTAGGTACTAAGTAACATTTGAGTCACTTACAATCCTATATAATAATGTTCTTACCGAAGTCAGGGACCCCAGAAAGGGATCAATGACTCTAAAGTACTGATTCGCAGTTATCATCGCCCTGTTAATAGGGTCGATCGCATAATGCCGATATTTCGGATGCCTCGTAGCAAATAGAGGTCTAGACCGCAAGGTGTTTATATGGAAGCTGGTCGAAGAGTTTGCGGGTTGCAGGGTGAAGCAGCGCGGTGCTGAAAGGGTGCAGTGCGTAAAAAGGTGGCGGGAGATCGGTCCCAAGAACAAAAGATCTTCGAGAGCGCTCGCGATGCATCTCGTATCTGACGGGGGAGGGTCGGGGTACATAATTGTACGGCGATAAAAGCGTCGAGTTTATCGCGGCAGCAGTCGATAACGGGCTTACAAATACGAACGCCTGTTCAGGGAGGGGGGCATGTGAAAAAAAGCTGCTGCTAATCGCACGATAAACGCCCGGCCTCTGGACCTATTAATTTAAATGAATTGCTTTGACATTAGTGGCTCCGATACCGCGGCTCGTTCAATATCATTACTTCCCTCCGCGATCGATCCCGGCCTCGATTTCTTCTTCCACTTTCGTCCATGGTACCGCGGTACCAGAGATCTCGAGTCGTCGAGCGATCCGGTAAAAATCGGCCGCCTGATCCCGATGAATCACAGGCATCGAGCAACAGATTATCTCGGCTCCAGGGTCCCATTAGCGTCCGACGTAGTTAATACCCACGAAAGCTCGTGATGCTTGCAGGAATTGACGTAGATCGCTCGATGGAAGCGTCATCGCGCATCAGCTGCCCATGTCCCTGATCCCGATCGACGCGATCGATCCGAGGAAGCGACGATGGACGCGAGAAAGCGGAGCGGACGGGGGCTCGTGGCAGGGGAAGACACCGCGTGGCCAATAATTCACCTTTTATTTGCCAGCCGCGATAGCCGGAGGAGGAGGACACGCAATAATAAAAATGTCCAGCGGCCGGCAAGGCGGATCAGAAATCTTAATATGTCCTGGTGGGTGTCCACGGTGGCGAGAGTCAGCGATTTCCAGCCAATATAAATGTCCTACATTGATTTAGTTCTCTTTTTCCCGGGCTTGCCGCCGCCGACGACGACTACGACGACGAGCCGGAGTAGGGGAGGAAACGAATGGAAACGTCTCTGTCAGGAAAATTAGCTTCCTTCGGGGGGTTTGAAATAGGACAGAAGGAAGGGTCGTCGCAGCGGTACGAGCGAAGCGACGCGTGTTACGTGACGCCTTCGGGAGATTCAGCACGTGATGTCCGTCTCACGTTCTCATACCGGCTGTTTTGCCATCTTAGAAATTATTCCCTTCCCTTCCCGTCCCTCTCGGATATAATCTCGATTCCGTTGCGTCACCGTTCGAACCGACGCTGGAGAATCCAGGGAGAATTCGCGAAAACTCGGCGAAGCGACGTTTCCAATTCCGCTGGAGCCGCGGATAAAAGCGACGCCCCGGCGACGTCGCCCCGGAACAGGCTGTAGTATCGAGATTATAAAAAACCAGGAAATATTCGAGACGTTTTAATCGATTAACATCTTCCTCCTCTTCCTCCGGGCAGGTCGTCTTCGTTATCGGCTACACGTGGGCGGAAACGAGTTTAAGAGCAGAGGGGAGAGCTGTGAGAGTGGAGGGTCACCGGTCCGGGTATAATGGATCGGCGATTACCCCCTTATTAATTACTGTACCCAAGACTTTTGCCCGGCGAGGAGCGATTATACGAAACCAGGTGCCTCCTTGGTCCCGTGAGAATTCTTCTACCGGCATCGCTGCACACTTATGCATATTTCACGAGTCATCTCCTCTACCAGCATGCGATTCGAATGGTAAAACGATTCCGTAAACACCGCGGTCCTAGTCAGTCAAATAAATAGCTGAATAACTTTACCAAAGCTCCGCCATACTGTTCAAGCTTGACGATCAATAAAAGAAATTCAACGCTCAATGTTCTCGCGTCTTTCTTCTCCTCTATTGCAAACAGATACTGCGCTCGATAATGTGTCCGCTTGTCGATTTAATTAGACATTAATTAAAGAAGCGCATAGATCCGTTTCATCGGTCGGCGTGTTTACAGCGTAAACCCGAGCGCGAGGAGCTCCATTTGTCTCCTCTCGCTATCGGCGGAGCTTGCATAACGGATTAATGCTTGGCGATTTGTAAAAAGGCTAGATGCAACGGCCTTTAAAGCTTAATGGCCGCCGTGTCGCAGATGAATGTCGGATAATTTCTAACGAGCCCGCGGACTCTACTGCGCGCACCCGTATGAAACTGTTTGACTCCACGCAAATTGCTCGTATCACGCGGACCCATCGTGTCCACGATATCGGTAATGAAAGCCAGCTCCTTGCGATAGGAGGGGCCCTAATCGTCCCTTGAGAGCGACAGGCAGGTGCTGACGAGGAGGAGAAGCACTGAATCGAGTGTTCGAGTAGCAGGAGTCAAAGATTGTCGACAATTTAATCTGTTCTACGCCCGATCCACGGCAAGGCTAGTTCGGCAGCCGTGGCGAACGGCGAAAGAACGTACGCGTTCCGTGAAGAATGTGGGAAAGAATCGTGTCGAAGGATAGAACGTTGATCCCCGTATTTTCCTTTTCGAAATTTATGTTTCTTCGGCTCGTGTAGGACGGGGTTCCGATGGGTTCCCATGGCGGAGGGAACGGCCGGCCGTAAAGGAAATACCCGTAGATGGAATAGGCATGTTCTGACACAGGATGACTTCCGGTAGTGCCATTCCGAACCGTCGCGACGAATAGGAATCGGAAGACACGCTCCTCTCTTTTTTTTCTTCGGCGACCACAATGCGCGCGGGCCTGTGTTCGTGCCGTTTGCGCGCATAATTTTCGAGACACGCTTGAGACGGAAACGAGCTAGAAAAACGGATGGTTTTAATTGCCACTTCGGGAGAAGAAGGTTAACAGGAGAGGGACACACGATTCGAGAGCGTGTATCGAACTTTACTCTCCCCTTGCGGCTCGGTATCTCGACTCGCGTTCCGCGGCTCCGATTTCGCGGAATCGCGTTTATCTTATCGTAGAAAGAAGCCGCTGCGCGAACAGGAGAAGAGGCAGCGCGCGGAGGGGGGGGGGGGGGGGGGGGCAGGGGAGGTTTTGCAAAACACGAGATACGATGCCGCCTAATATTTGAGATTTCATTAGTGGACGTTATTCCACACCGACATCCGATCCGGTTGTTGTGCTGACGCGGAAACAAAGTTTACAAATCACTCTTATATTTTCCCGCCGGCGAGCGATCGTCGACATCGGCCGGCAAACTACGCTTCCGCGGGCAATTACGCGCCTCTTTGGCGCAGAAAAACCGCGTACGTATCTATAGGCGGCGGATGACTAAACGGCCCCGAAGTAAATTTCCCCGAGTCCGCTCGTTAAACAAAGAAGCCGCGCATCGGCGACGATACGTAGCGCAAACAGAGACGCGGAGAGGAGAGACCTGGAATCCATCGCGACGTGTAAATCTTCGGTTAAAGGAGGGCGGGGGTGGGAGCGCGCGCGCGCGGGCGTGATCGAAATGCATGCCTCCCCCGTTTTAATTGGCACCCACTAATTGGTAATTATCAGGCGTACCCACTCGCAGGGACCTGACGTAAGAGGCTTAAGGCCGTTTACACGGGATGGAGGATCCGGTGGCAGCGGTACCAATACAACCGCGGGCGTAAGGTGTACGTCGGTTTACAACGGCCGAACACACAGCGCAGGTGTGCATATGTAATTCCGAATGGGTGCCTCGGCTAGCAGCGCAGCACGTGAAAAGAGACTAGAGATCCACGACGTCTACATTATTTATTAGCCGTATCGTCACCGCGTATATAGCGAGAGCCAAGACAAACGGCTGCATAATCAACAATTAGTTGGCTGATACGGTGTACGTGAGCGGTTTTTAACGAGGGGACGCGGTGCGTTTGCATTCGGGTCTCTTGCGTTCCCGTTCGGGCGGACGCTACCGAAAAGCTCGGCATTGCGACGGTCATGGCGTGCGGGGACAAATGGATCTGCGTAGAACGACGCTGTCCCGCCGAAATTATAGGAAATCTAGATTGCGCTGCTTCTGATTTCTGATATACCCCACGGTTTATAGGGGATCCGGACTGCATACGTAGAAGCTAAACTAGGATGACCTGTAAGGTGGGTATCTAATCTGTAGCCGCAGATAGAGCTGATCTAAGTTATGGTGGATCCATTCTACCCCGAATCTGGGTTACACCGCGCCTAACTCATGGTAAGCCTAGCCCGCGGCGGACCAAGTTTCGTCTGGCTGCTAAATCAGTGCAGAGTTGGCACGAATACGCGCCGCTGGCCAGCGCGTAATTCGTCTTCCGGTGGGATCAATCTCGCACGTAAATCTCGGTAAACTTAAAACGCGTCCGCGATTTTTCCACGGCAATAAAAATAAGTGGCAAGACGTAAACGCTTTCGTCGATCGGAGTTTCTTTCTCGTCCCCCTCCCTCGGCACTGAGTCACCGGATCAGAATGCGACTGAGACCCCAGCGAGCACCAGCCTCCCACAAAAGGATCAAATGGACGGAATCGAGCGGGGCTCGCCGTCATTCCGCGCCGAACACCCGGTAGAATCCACCGAACGCGAGCGTTTCTGTTCGAAGGGTCGACTCATTCTTCGAGAATGTGATTTAAGCCTGCATAAAAGACGACGGCCGCGCAGAATTACAAGAGGCATGCAGTTCCGCTCGTCGACATACACCGCGCCGAGGAACTTTCCTCTCTTGTCACCGCGCGCGGAATACCGAACGATCGCTTATCGCGCGTTCCCGCTCGCTTCGAGAGCGGAGCCGACCTTTTCACGAATCCCTCCGAGGGAGAACTTTTCCCTTGGAAATAAACCGATTCCTATCAGACCCTCCCCCATTTCTTCCCTTTTCCCTCCCCTATTTAGCCTCCCTCCGGTGCTACCGAGCTTCCAGACCAAAAATTTATTCTCCCAAATAGGCGAGGAGCCGAGAAACGAGCCACCTTCGTTTCCGTTCGCACTCGGCGGGACTCCTAGCGCGTTCGCGCGCAATTAGGCTTCGGTCGCGAAGCCAAGGGGCAAGAAACCGTGGAAAGGAGCGGAATTTTTGCGACGCTCCGATCATCCACGCGAGCCGAGCAAGCCTTCGCGCGTCGCAAGAAGATCATTTTCTGTCATTTCGAGGTGGGGAGAGTAAGGATAGCCTACATTTTCACCGGTTGCACACGCGTTTTTCTGCGCTGCTCGGTTCGTGGAAGACGTTTCGTAATTGTAACCGCGGCTGCGGAGCGTTCAAGTTTATTCTTCCCGCGGACATGGAGCGACGCTTCTGCTCGCCGCCTCAAGGCTTCCCCGCGGCTCGCTCGTGGACGGGACGCCTCGTGTAAACGTATACTCCATCGGAGGGAACGCGATTCATTAAATTTAGCCGCTTAATGGCCGAGTTTTTCTCGCCGGGTCGGGGGAGAGCGCTTTCTGCCGCGAGTGTTGTACGCTGTTCCAATTAAAATACAACTCGTGTGCATTCTGTTGCATCGGAGTGCGCGAGTGTGTTTGAAATGCTGCGACGAGCAGCAATCGGGAACGAGGATTCGCAGGCTGCTCCCGAAATTCTTTGAGACAAAATCTTCGAGAAAGAACTCGCGCCACGTGCGAACATTCGAGCCGGAACAATCGCCCGACGGCGATACCGATTAAGCTCCGCGGCTGGAACACCGCGAGCAGAGAATAGAAAGGCGAGAGACAGGCCTCTACGCCCGTGTGGGACGTGCACCACGCCCGATCCGGAATATTTCATTCGCTTTTTCCATAATAGCGCCTCGCGATTATTAACGCGATCCGCGTGTACAGAGAACGTCCGATAATTTCGCCGAGAGCACGGCCATATTTCAACCACTTGCAAATGACTAGCTGGAAAAGTATAGAGTCCGAAAAAAGGGGGGCCGCCGAAGCTTTGTGACGCGCGAATTTTACTCGCGGTTATTTTCACGTTTTATCCGATGAAAAACAGTCGTAATTACGCGGCTCAGGCACTTTGGGGGATCGCGAATGTTCGTGGAATTTATTCGCGAGCGATTTTAGCGTTCTCGGGACTAGCGGCCGATAAATTCGTCGTATTTTTCGATCCGCGGAACCATCGGCGAGCGCTCCCGACGATTTACGGAAAAACCCAGATCGGGGGGGACACGAGAGCCAACGGAAGAAACCATCTTCCTCCGTTGTAAATTTCGTTCGCGGTGAGGAAGACAAGCGCGACTGAAATGTACGCGGCAGAGGCCGCACACAAGAGAGCATCGCAGGCACTTTAATGATCTCGCCAACTAATTAATATAATTGTCCTCCGACGACGCACGTTCAATTGCCGTACCGCCAGGGCGCTACTTCTATTTATTTATCTCGCCGAGAACTACACCTGCCGGCATTAACGGCTACGATTATCAATTAAACTGCCATTAATCGAGGAGAGACGAGCCCGTGACGAATTGTTCTCCAGCGTTTTTGACAGCTGGAGCACTCTGAGCGGAACTGAAGCTTCTTGGATACAGATCCCGCAGAATGTAAAACTCATCGCCGCGAAACCTCGACGCGGCAGAAACGGACAAGGAGCAAGAGGGTTCTTCAAATTCCATCGAGCGATTTTTTTTCCAGAGACCAATGCGACAGTGGTGGTGGTGGTGGAACGACGCGCCCTGCGCGCGTGGCTTTCGTATGCAAGTGTGACTGCCGCCTAATACGTGCCACCACGGCACATACTAATTAGCTGTGCGAGCGAAACGCGCCGTGAATACGACTTCACGTCGAGAGACAAACATTAGATACGAACCGCGGCACTTGAGGTTAGGCCGAGGCTGAAACTCGGACTTGCGAGCCACTTCCTGCTGCCAGCTGCTCGCGGATCATGTTCAGGGCGATTAAAATTATTCTTAATTCAACGCGACACAGGTTCAACGTATCCTAAGTGCACCTGGGTAGCTTGGTCTCGGCAGAACTCGAGTTTGCCGCACCATAGACCCAACGTGCCGCAAACCCAGCACCTTACTGGATCCTTGCTGGACCCACCGGGGTGCCCAAAAAGGCCCAGAGATTTAAGGATCCTCTGCTCCCTGGCAGCCGAGCGTTAAACTTGCCTGCGACTAAACAACGGCAAGTGCATTTGGTGCGTGCGCGGTGCAATAAAAGTTGCGAGCCGGCTCCAAGTCACGTACAGGTACTAAACCGGTCCTATACCGTCTGGGACTAATCGTCCGGTCTTGTGGGACAGGCCTCGTGCGAGGCTTTCGTCCGATAACAGGTATTCCGGCCGTAAAACTGTCATACCTGTCGAAACGCGAATGCGAAATTCCGCGCGAGGCCATGGCGCGCAGCCCAGCCGAGTAGGCTACGCCGAGTAGGCTACGTTCCTCCAGAGATTTACGAACGGGGCGGGGGACGGGGGACGGGGGACAGGTCCCAGACCGACCGGGTACGCTTTCGAAATGCAACCTCTTCGCGGCATGTTCCGACGAATCATCTACTTTCTGCGAAACAACCGTTGCTGCGTTTACCCCGCTCTCCTGGCCGCTGTAGTGGCTCCAATAGCCGGGGGATGGCACCGAGGAGACGGTGGGCTGCAGCATCGAGCCGCTTCCGGGCAAGCTGCTCGGGCTGGAGGCTTGGAAACGATCCGTGGCCACGCTCTGCAACTGGCCGATCGACTGCGATTGATTCGGGCTCCTCCGTAGCTGGTGGCTGTTGCACGTCAACGGGGAACCGTTGGGAGTCAAACGGGACCGATTGCAGGCGACTTGCAGGGGGCTCGATCCACTGGAGCCCGGGCCCACTCTTCCGGGTCTCATTTGCACCTGCTGCGACTGCACGCTCGCGATCTGAGCGTACCTCGAGACAGCCTTGCTGCACTGGTCGCCCGCGTGGCTCGGCTTCGCCTCGATCCCGAAGTCGCTCAGCTTGAAGTTCTGCTGATTCATCCTAAAGTCGGCGTTGTTCTTGAAACTCCGATCCATGTCGAGCGGGTGGATATTTCTTTGGATACGGCTCAACGGGATCTACGTCGAGTGCACGGCGATTCCATCGACGCGTTCACTTCAAAACTGACCGACCTAAATCTTCACCGTTCGAACGTTGCGATCACTGCTGCACTGTTCTGTCCAACGAAAATATCCCTTCGATTGGCTGCATCTCGGCTCCTCGGCCTGGCCAATTGCGCGACTGATACGCTCGAAGAAATTCGCTGGACTGTCAACTGTTCGCTGGCTGCCTTGACACGAATTCGATCCTAGCATCGTAGCTTGGTCCTTTCCAGCGAGTTCGATCGGACCGTCTGAATCGGTGGATCTATTAACGGAAACGTCGGTAAACCCTCGAAAAGCTGGGCTAGTCGAAGCGCGCACGCGACCACCGAGCGTCACTGGCCAGCGGGATCGGAGAAAATTATGCAAAGTCGCGAGATAAATTCGTATCCGGCGTGCAACGTCGAGGATAAACAATCTCGCGTAGGACGAGCCACTCTCCACCTCCCCGCGTCCTCCTCCACTAACATTTAACGCAATTTATCGCTGCAGGAACTGCTGGAATCGGAGGCAAAGTCTCCCGTTCCTCGTTACTCGGTTAAACTCGCGTGCGCGGCGATGATCATTAATCAGCGTGGAAAGTTTGCGAGAAACCGTGTCCCGGCTCCCTTCGACTCGAATTCTTCGAATGGTTCCAGTCTTTCGTCGAACCAGCGAGATATTACGAGCGTGCCGCCGCGGCGCGACTATTCGCGAACAACCGCCGTTTCACGCACTCGGCTGCACGAGACTTTCACGCGCGTTAAAAGCACGCTCACTGCGAGAACGCGCCGCCCTTCGCCTTCCTTCTTCCTAACAGCTCCCGTGGACGGGGCTCGGGACGAAAAGCGATTCTAAATCGATCCCAGGCGATCTCAACAGGTGATTGCCAGCCTCGCGGAATAATCGCCGAGGTGAGTTGTGGCCGCGGCTGATGATTGCTCGAGAGGTTGAACGGTTGAAGGAGAGGAAACGCGGCGGTCAGCGCGCGCAGACGATCGCAGCGAAAACAATCGCGAGAGGATTAGAAGGCAGGCGACGGGCAGCTGGTTAGCCAGTGGAGAGACGACTGGTTTTGTTACTCGGCTCATAAGCTACGGCGCTGCTACACGGAGCCTGGGTCCAGCGTGCCCCTCCACGATCGCGAGCGTGCTTGTTCCGTGCACGTAGACGTAGACGCTAGTGTGCAAACCTCTCTCTCTCTCTCTCTCTCTCTCTCTCTCACGCTTCTCGACCCTAGACTGTACTCGTCGTCCCGTTGCACCGTTGCACCGTTGCACCGCTGCACTCACCACGCCAGTTGCAGTTTCTCGAAGTTCGCGGAACACCGATAAGAATTTCACCGGGGCACCTATTTAAAACTGTTTTTCCCGCGAGAGGAAAGATTCCTGGTGCAGGCTGGATCCCATCCTGAACGTTTGATTCGATGGGCCACTCGTGGAAGGCCAGGCTATTCCATCGGTTTGTTAGCGTTCACCGACTAATCGTAACGATAACAGTTTTTTTTTTTCGGGCGCGGAGAAGGCGCGACAAGGCTTCTCAGAACTGGAGCAAATGGCCGCAGAGAGTGGGTGGTCGCTGGCGCGGCCCGCTTTGTCACGGGCATCTCGATCGAAAGCGTTTCCCCCGTGGTGTGTTCTCCTCCCTTGTATCGGGAGTGATCAACACAGAAGAGAGGTTTCAGCGTTTCAGGAGGGAATAGGGTCCGACGCTTCCCGTCGCGAGATTTATTCCGGACCAGCGCGCTGGGCATCGTCAAAAACAGCTAGTGTATATTGATTCATGGAGGCGAGCGTTGTTCGTCGCGGCTATCTGCCCTCCCTATTCGCGCGTGCAGTGATCGCGATATCTTAATCGGCCGTTTCTTCCCTTTTTTACCAGGGGTCAAGCACCTCGCCGGCCTCGGATCTCGTCGGTGATTGGGAAACCGAGCTACGAGAGGTCTTGCGTTTCAGCGCGAAACTCTGCGAGCGGACCGCAGCGGCGTGCGACCCGCGGCGAGGGAATCTCGTGGCTGTGCAGCCGAGAAAATCGAATCGGCCACGACGAATTGCGGTTTCGTCGAGCGGCCAGAGGCGTCGCGTTCCCGTTAAAACGCGATCGCGTACTCGGTGGCGCGCGAGCCAGTTGGAAAGTTCTCGCGTGCATCGTTGCATCTCTCGTTGCACCGCGCCGCTCCGCGCCGCGGAGCTACCAGAAATAGTTCATCCGCGGGAGCGCGAAGGGATTTCGGGAGGGGGACGCGACTGCGGCGAGCAGCCAGAGAGACGAGGAGAGAGAGAGAAGGGGAGAGAGAGGGAGAGGAGAACGAGAGAAAATACGAGCGGGAGTTACGAGTTACGGCGGAAAACGGTGGATTATGTGTGTTTAACCCCCCACACTTCCGAAAGGCCTGGAGTTATGTTTGAGCACGAAAAGTAAACTTCGACTTCGCGGCGACGTGAGGCGCTTTGTGAGGATTAGGAGGAGGCCGCCACCGGTGAATCGGCTCCTTTGTCCCGACTTCCGTGCGCTCAGGGATCGATTCTTCCGAGAGAGTACGAAGCCTTTCGAGCCTTCTTCTGCGAAACGAAACAAAGCGAGGGCACTCTAATGGAGATCTAATTGTGCCATCTCTGAGGAGCCGGGGACATTTGATTCTCGATGGATTTCGAACGCATCGGGGCTAAAATGGCAATCGTGTGGCGAGATCTTGCTCGGAGATTCGTAGGGTCAGCGCGTGGAGGCAGCTCAGCCCGCGTGCTCCACCCCCGTAGCGTCAAGGGAGGCACGGCTTTCGGGGGAGGTAAATCCGAGGAAAAACTGGCCTGGCCAACGTGCAACAGGTAGGAAAGCGAATGCACAGGCCAGTGCAAGTCCAAGCAGGCCGTCAAATATCGGCGGAACGAAGGCAGCGGTTAAGCTCCCCTTCGGGAAACCGACTGCCATATCGACTGCCCGCCGACCTCTTTCCAATTGGAATCGTCACCCGGCCAGCGGGAAAGCAACTTTTTGCAGGGCTTATCGGAACGAATCCACCAGAGACTTTTCTCTATCCAATACTGGAGGAACGTAATCAATCTCCGCTCGTTTCTCCATCCGCTGGAATGAATGAATAAATCCAATTTTTTTTCTCTCACTCCGGGGCAGAGAACTGTCCGGTGGGATTCCGCGCGGGGAAGGCGAATCGGTGCGCGTAATCGAGCAGCCAACGCGTTCCAGAATCGGCCGGCGGTTGCTCAACGAAAACTAGTAGGTACCGTACCACGGGCCGCGAGGTGCCTAATCGTACACCTTCACCTAGATATCCGTCGATGTTTGCGCGACAACGTAGCTACCCTTTCGAATCGCGCACGGTTACTCGTGCGCCGGTGTTACGCCGACCGGCACGAGCTCGACGCAATAACGCGGGGCTGAGCCACCGCGGCGACAGGTTCATTTTTTCCAGAACCGGTTCGATCGTCGAGCCGACACATATTTTCCATTTCGACGGCGAACTCGTTGAATTTTCTTCTATCGTCGAATACCTACGCAGAAGTCGCGGCCAAGACCGCCACCGCTGTGCGCGCACGATAAACCAGCAAATCGCGAGAAGGAAGACGAAGCGGAAGGAGAAACAGGACGAAAAACTCGAGCCTGGGAGCTCGGATGGGAACGCAGAACGACCAAGGGCGTGTTCCAGCCGATATGCTTTCTATCGGTACTGTACCGGTTTTAAAGGACTCGGGAGGAGTAGGCTCTCGGTCGCGCGCACACGCGTGCACCGCAGGTATGATTCGCGTACCTGAGAGGTGCGCGCGACAAGGACGGAGCCGAGAGGTGATCGTGCCGTGGCTCGAGAATAGGCGATAGAGAAGGGAAGAGAGAATACGAGCGTGTAGAGCGGATACGAGCAGGACGGCTAAAACGAGAAGAGAGGTGGACTAGCCACTGAGAAGAGCAAACTGGCCAGACTGCCTGCCGCCGTCGACAACGTAACACCGTTCTTCAGACAGCCACGGGCAGCGGTGGTAGGGGAACGTGCAGAGAGCAATCGGAGAAACGGCGACACGCTGCATATAAAACAATATGTCCTGGGCGAAATACTCTGCGATGCCTGTGCTTGTATCGGTCGAGGCGATTCATTAGGGGGAAATAGAAGGGACATTCTTACGGTATGCAGCACAGGTGGGATTGGGTATCGAATCGTTCGAAAGAGCCAGGATGGAGGGGCTTATCTTGGAGGTTCAAGTATTCGGGTACCGTGGCAGATAGCCACCGCACCGGTGGGAGTGGTTGCTCGCAATTTCTGGACCTCTTCCGAGTAGACAACGGGCGGGATCGATTAACGGGACGTTCTCCTTTTGTTCGCTCGCCGAAAGAATTAATCAGCGAAGAGTAAATTGGCCCAGACTGCCTGTCGCCTTTGGGAGCGTGGCTACACGTGCCAATAAAACTGGTCGGAGGAGAAGGAGCAGGAGGAGGAGGCGGAAGAACGAGGAGAACGCGCGATTAAAACGACCCCACCGACGTGGGGCACCTTTTCTGACCTTATTCGACGAAATTAGAAATCTATTGGGCACGGTTGAGAGACACGATCGCCGTTCCGCCTCTGAATAACTCGTCGTCAAAGCGAGCCCGGCTATCCCCGAACTGATCCGTCCGAGTTCTGGAGCTGGGGCTGGAGCCGGGCTGAATCGAAACCTCCAACGACATCCTGTTGCGTAAACCTCGGTCAATAACGCGTAACAATTGGGTCAGGCACCCGTTTGATGACGCGTCAGTTAACTTTTCCTACGCCGCGCCATCGCTCTGCTCTTCACCACCATCGCCCACGCGTTAGTGCTTTAATTGCCCAGTGGTATTCCAAGGCGAAGCTTTTGGCCCAGACTGTTCGATCGGGCGGAGTGTCGATTGCCGACGAAAAAATAACACCTTGGACGGTTCAACGATCCCGTCGAGTTTGACGGCAACCGGCTGCAGCCCCGAATTCGCCGATCGCTCCGTAGGCAGATAACCGAGCTGGTACAATTAGAAGGCGTTCCTCGGCCGATTTCTAACAGTCTCCCGGTACCGTTAACTCATCCGGCGCGATTCGTCGATCGCGAGCTTCCTGAATCTTAAACGATCGTTGGCTAGACTCTAGAGTATACCAAGCGACCGTTCGCGACCTTGTCCAGGAATTCCTCTCGCCGAAAATCGATGTAGCCCTTTCTCCGTCGCAATTGGAAGCCGCGAGGAGAACGGAGCTGATCCGAGGAAAGAGATACACACACCTACTCCCGCCTCTGTGCCCGTTTCCCGTGCCGCGCGGCCGGCTAGTATAAATATCATATCGACAAGCAACTATAAAATACTGGCTTACGACTCTCCCGATGCGTGCGTCGAGGAACCTTACGATTTCCACGCGAGATTTACAGGTCGTTCCACGACGCGCGGTCGAAGATTAATGATCGGGCTAGGTAAACACATAAAATGCCTGCATATTACGCGGGCAGCTGAATAAAGAAACGGCACGAACGCCAATGACAAACATTTCCGCGCGGTGCGTGGAAAATATCTCCGGCGGCGACAAGCCGCGAGAGGTAGGCGCGGTGCTAGAAAGTTGAATGAATTAAGCACGCCTGTTTACGATTGTTAGCGGCTGCCCACGTGCTTCGCGATCGCGAGCCAAGTCTGTAGGCTCGTTTGGTCCCCGCCGTGTCCGCGGAATTCCACCTTCCACCTTCCACCTTCGTTCCCTCGAGACAACGCGTCGCTCGAGCTCGATGCAACGGGCCTCGTTGTTCCGCCCGTAACCGATCAGCTGTCTCTCCAATTTCTCGCATACTCGACTACTCTACAAAAGTCGCGATCACTCTCACCGCTCAAGGGCGAAACAAGGAATTGCAAGCTCGACCGATTCGCGCTCGACTCGGTCCTGAAACTCCCCGGAATCGGCGATCCCACCTCGGGAAACGCGGCCCGACAACAGCTTTGTCCGCTGCTCGATCACTTACCTGAAACAAAACAGAGGAATTTCAATTAGTAACGGCCCCGGTGGGGGGAGAAAGAGATAGTCGGACGTTGCGGGACGTAATGACGCGTGGGACAAGCTAATTGCTAGCTGCGAAGCTCAAGGCGACCGGAAGTAACGGGCGAACGATTTTCATGGAAAGTCCTCGAGAGCAGCACCGTTCGGCGCGCTGCTCCCTCGAGGAGGCCGACAATCACGGATCCACCGAACGAAGAAGGGGGAATCGAGAGGCGAAGAATTCATCGCGTGTCACCGTCGCCCTCCTGTGACCAAGGCCACGTGATTATTCCGATCGGATAAGCGGCTGCAAGTCATCTACCAGTGGTCGGCCACTTTTTCCCAAACATGGGCTCGAGGTTGCGCCTCCACTCGGCGATCCTCTTCGCTTTGTGTCCCACACCGTAACTGAGTATCTTTTACAAGGATAGTCTATGGAAAGCATGCCACCTAATCACTGCCACTGCAATTACTCCCCTCGATATCGGAGATCGTCGCGAACGCCAAGAATATCCGCGGCGCTTCGTTAAATGTACGACGGCGTGTCTGACCAGGCACTGTCCGTCACCCCTGAAAAGTAGTTTCTACTTGGCGGTTGAAAGCCACTCTCCTTTCGATTTCTCCGTCGATTACAGTGTGCCAATCGGTAGCAAATGGATCTCGAGATTCGGGGGAGAGCCCCGCCACCCTCGTCGACTGAAAGCCACCCCCAATTATCGATATACCATCTCCGATTAGTGTTGAAAGCGACCTGTTCCGCGAACGCTTTCGCGGTTCGCGATCGCGGTCGCCGGAAGTCTCCTACGCATCGGCTGACGCAAACGTGCCGATAACGGAGGAAGAAAAAGCGTAGGGCCGCGTGAACGGGGGAGGAGTCCAGGGCGGCGATAACGAAGAGAACACGTCGATTCAACGACACTCGTAAAGCTGGACATTTAACGATGGCGATTTAACTGTCGCGGCGTGGCGCGCATACAATGTGCTCTCTCTCTACGGCCGCGACCTGTACAATAATAATTATGGTCCTGGCTACGATTGTTTATGGAGGCGGCAGTTAAATTACCGCCGGTTGACGTTACACGGGCATTTCGGTGGCTGCTTTCCCTCGTCGCGATGTAATTGTTATTTAACAGTGGTTTGTACCATCATCGTCCGGCAGCGATAAATTTCCGGCCCCGGTCAAATGAAGATTAACCATTGCGCGATGCGCGTTTTCATCAAAGGCTCGTTAAGCCGCGATTAAAAGCTGCGGGGGGGGGGGGGGGGGGGCACTTTCGTTTCCCGAAACCCTCCATCAATCGCGTTAATTTTTTCCATCGTCCACCGATCCAATCGGCGGCGGGACGTGTCCACGGTTTTCCAGGAACGGAGAGGAGCGCGAGCTTTTCCAGCCAGAATTCGAGCGACTTTAATCGCGAGGAGCGCGATTGTCGGGAACCGTTGCGGCGCAGGCTTTCCGTGAAATTTCGTGTGCAGTTATACGACACTCTTGCTGACGCGTGACGTCATCCCCCGTGTGGTGCAGCAAACACCTCCGACACGTGATTTTTCGCGTCGCGAGCGCGTAAGTAGCCACGGGCTACGTGGGAGGAACGATAGCGTGCGAAATATCTGGCAGGAAGGCCATCGGAAGTAATGCACCTACTCGATCTGTGGCTGAATTACTCGCTTCACGGAGATGCCAAGCGATTCCTCGGTGGTGGAAGAAAAATCACCAATTACACGGTGTACCTAATTCTAGAATGCTTTGAAGAACTAGAGTTGGATGTCCGATCGGTTGGAAATTCTAGCGCGTCCATCGGCAATGTGGTCAGAATGCAGTCGTCTCGAGCCTCTGGAATGTCCGAGCGGGTTCGACGCGCCGTCGATTCCCCCATCGATCGTTCGTTAAAATAATCGAGATTTTTGTGCGAAGGTGCTTTCCGCGGGCGACGCGCGACATGCAAACAATCCTTGACAGCCGTGTCACTCGACACCGCGTCAAGTGTTTAATGAGAACGCACGGTCATCAGCCAACTATCTCCCGTCTATCGAGTTACGTGAGTCACGAGCTTGTAATCTGAAATAATGTCGGGGCGAAAATTCTCGGAACGCCGGGATCTTTGCGCCCGCGAGAGAAAACAAAAAGGAAGCGTATCGACTTATCGCCGCTCGCCCGCCCACCAGCCGCGCGATGTTCCCAAAATCGCGAGGAAATTCTGCGCGCCTCTTCCTGGCCCCTATTATCTCCATTTCTCACTTTCCGCCTGCAGAGTCTCGCGGACGTGTTTACGCGTGGCTTCGGTAAGTGGCCAGAAAAAGGCGAGGGTGAATTTCCGTTGGTCCAAGAGGGAGTTAACGCGATTGGCCACGAGCTTCCGTGTAATTGGGAACAATTCATAAATTTATTGCGACAGACAACACACAAGAGTCGTCCCCTGCTTCCCTTTCTCGCTCACCCTCGTTCCGTAGCTCGCGGCCGTCCCTCCTCCGACACTCGCAACGCCAGGAGGGGTTGAATCCTTGGCTCGAGTGGCTTCGGGGGAGAATCGGCGCGGCAGGGGCGAGAACCAGAGCACGGGCTTGTCGGTGTTCCTGTATCAACTTGGACACATTAAAAATTTAATAACTCGCCTCCGGTCGGTTGGTAATATAGGTAGCTAGCCGCTAAGGGAGTCCCCCTAAATCCAGAGCTCTGGCAGCGTAGTCAGTGGCTTTCAATTTTCATCCCCCTTCGATCGTTCCTTAACGCTTCCGCGGCTCCCTTCGCCGCCTTTTGCCAAGTCTGACGCGCTGGTAAAGCAAACACTCGGTCCCTTAATTCACCATCGGATTCGAAGAGGGGAGGGGGGGGGGGAGGGGGCCACTTTGATGGTCCTACCCGGGTGGCTGTGATTACTCTGCCCCCAACACGACTGAGAGCCACTGGGCAATGTATTATCGAACTACTACCACATTTCTCCCTCGCGTACCATTCGTCTCAGTCTCTCTACCAGCGACTGTACCAATGGATTTCTTTTTTCCTTCTCCTGCCCCCGGTTAACAACGGTAAAACCGTCTTCGTTTCGCAATTCAACTCCACCCCTCTCCGCCATCAATTTAGGCCGCGTACAGAGTGACTGGGTAATGGTGGCGAACCTCCTCGAGAACTAACAGAGACAAGGAGGGTGTAGAAAAAAAAAACTCAAGCTCGCCACGTCCGAGAAAGCTCGGAGAGAACGCCGCCCCAAGTTTTAGACTCTTCAAAGGAAGGTCCACTCTCGGTTCTGGATTTTCAAGCGGTCATAGGACAAATTTCCTTTGACCCTACGCCGCTAAATTATTTCGCGATTAAGCGCATCGGCGAATCCATTAACGCGCGCGACCTCGGTTTAATTAACTCCCCGGCGCGGAATTAAATACTATCGCGGGACGCGTATGAATTTGTTACGGGGAGAGATAACGGTCAGCTGCTTCATAAATTTGCCAGCCAGTATCGCCCCATCTAGACGAGTCCACGGCTTTTCGCGATCCGCTCGGCTGGAAGCTAAGGCAGCGTTAATTCCTCTGGGGATCGAAATACCGCGGAGATCCAGGTCGACGAGGTTACCAGAGTTTCTGGAGAGGCTTTCATCAGAATCGAAACTCTGGGGATCCCCGAATACTCCTGGATCACCGGTGACGTCACTATGCTTGGAGGAGAAAGCTCGGATGCACAAACGCGAAGGCGAAATAGAGGAAAAAAAATACGAATGGGGACCGGAGAAAGGGGGTAAAAGGGAGGGGGGGGCGAAAGGGGACACGTAGTAACGACGTGTACACCAATCCTGAAGGCCCCTCGTGGGGTGGCAGTTTTCGGGGGTGCGCCACCCCTGCCTGCACCAACGGTATATACAGTACACAGAGCGTGTAACGTCCCACTGTCAGGCGACCCTTCCGCCGAACACAAACGGCTACGAGCTCACTAACACGAGCACGCGTACACGAGCACGAGCGCACACCTACGGGGATAGCAGGGGTCTGCCCTATGATTTGTAGCGGCACTATAATGCCTCAACTACCCGGCACCCTGACTCACCCTCTCGCCCCTCTACCCACCACCCCGACCCCACGACGCTCCCTCCACAAACACACAAGTACAGGGCGAGTAGCAAACACGCAGGGCGTCCGTGAAACACGCACCGATTCCTCCCTTCACGGCCCTTGGCCGGTGGTATAGCAACACGTAGCAACGTTTTCCGTTGAAAAACAGGGAGGCGGAGGGGCAGCGAAGAGTTACAAAGCCGGGAAACGCGGTGGACCCATCGCGAACGCCGCGCAGCTTCTAGTGTTCCGTTTTTTGGCGCGTATACGCTTCGATTTCGAAGCAGACAGGGAAGTATAAAGTCTGCCGCGCTCTAACTCGAGGAATTCCAACCCCTAGAATTCCGAGGCACGGGAGCGCGTCCCTCCCTTCTGGCAGTTGACGAAACCCAGGCGCACAGTGATTGATACTGTCGCGTCGCAGAGTCGCAAGCCACTCCAAGGTACAAAGGGGTGGACGGAGAAAGAAAAGGGAGCCGGCATTAAACCGTTTCAATTATTTGATCGACCGATAGAGTTATACGCGCGGAAGCGGATTTGGATCGGACCGAGGAGGGTGGCAACGGAAAAAAATATTCCTCCGAGAGGGGGAGCGAAGCACAAAGCCGATCACGAGGCAACGCACCCCCGTAGCGAAGATTATACACCGTGTCAAAAATAACCTAGCCGCGTCCCCGTCACCGCGTAATCCTTCCGTCTCCCGGTCCCTCGTTCGCTCCAAGCGATTATACTCTCTGGAATTTTTCTTTCTACGAATCGTGCGAGTCACGCGAGGCAGAAGGGGCGCCGGTTAATTAATCGGGAAAGGGAGGAAAAGTCGATGCGGTTGGAGCGTCGTCGGACACGGCCTATCGGTTGGCTCGCGATTCTTCTTCTCGTCGCTTGTTAGTCGATTCATAAATTACAAGTTCGCCGGCGAGGCGGGTGGGGGGGGGGGGGGTAGGGAGGAACGAGGAGAGAAACGAAACCGGGTTTTTCGAGCTAATTGGAAGAGCAGCTCCGACGCTCGTAATTAATGGCTATTTCGCTATCGCAGCGCGCTGCCCGTCCACGTTTTTCGCCGGTCCAACGCTCGCTTCTCGATAACCTGTGCGACTGTAACACGGCGGGAAGGAAAACCTCTTCTATCCAGGCGTAACGAACCGGAGCACCGACGTACCGTGCGAAAAGGCAAGTTTATGCGTTCGCTGAGGGGATGTAATCGAGGAATCAACATTTTTGGGAGAACGGAAAGAGCGACGGACACCGCGAGACGGTAAATCTGATTTTCGCGAAAATTCCATTCCTCCAAGTGGCTGGTTTTCATCGTCGGGGTGTTCGAAAACGGTGGGGGCTTACAGCTTTATCCCCGCGGGTGGATCGATCGACGATAGGAAAGCTGCGACGCGTAGGTACGGAGCTGGTGCACACGAGCCGCGGATCTCCGAGAATCGTTCCAGACGTCGTAAGTATTATTTCGTGCTCGACTCTTTTCGCCGGCGAACGGGCAGAAGAGAGCTAAGCCGCCCTCTCGCGCTTTCTTTCGCGCACCCTGGCAAACTGTATTAAAGGCAAAGTATAAAAAGTTCAGCGGCGCGCGAATTTACGAAGCGCGTGCGAGCACCAGATAAATATCTTACGGCTCGGTACTCCGCTCCGATCCGCGTCCTCTGACCCTGGCGCGCGCGCTCGTCCAGCGGAATGCCGTAGGGCGTAGGCGTACGCCTGCCAAATCGCGCGTGAAAATATTTATCAGCGATCGAATCACATTAACCCTTGAATTCGGAGTGGATCGGGCAACGCGTTGTTCGTGGTAGCCTTCCGTTTTCCGCTCGAATCTTACACGCGATAGGCTCGGACGAATGACACTTTGCCGGGCGCGTTTGTCTAACGTCCTGCATTATAGAGCAACGCGTGGAGAAAATCGAGTCCAGAAGGGTTGATAGAAAGCAGCGACGCGGTTACGACCTACGGCGGAAGTGGCTACGCGACCCCGTGGCCCCTTCACAATTGATCCATCGATTTCAGTCCGAGTGGACGGCGCGCTCGTATTTCGCATTCAGCTGCGGCGACTCTTGCCGATCAACCGCACGCAGCATTCCGAAAGCGAGCCATCGATATGCATGTACATCCGAGGATATAGCCGCGCGACGCGCGCGAGTGTGCATGTGTGTGCTGTACGCGCATGCAAATGGCTCGCGTATCCATACAAATATAGGCGATAGAGCCGGTGCACTGCGTATACGTCGCGGCCTCGTCGACGATTTATTACGTTTTTGCGGCGGGCCCGGCCCCGCTCGGCCGCAATACCTTGTGTCGCGGTAATTGAATATCTGAAAATGTCAGGAAGCGTATAAGACGACCAAGGGGGCAGAGGGCTGATTGCGCTCGAGGGGGAAAAATGGCGCGTTGCGAGCCACGAAACGATGTCACTGGTCGCGGATAGAAATTAGTCGGAGTTTCCTTCGAGTATCGCGGCTCCCTCGTGTTCCAGGCAAATTGAACCGAGAGAGAGGGCACGACTCGCGTGAGGCTTTCAATTTTTCTCAAAGCCCGAGGCTCGCCAGACCACTGGAAATTCCGAGGAGAGGGACACCGGTGATCTATGCCGGTCCATTGATCTACGACGAATTCACGAGGCGGCCGCACAAATCATGCTTCGATCGCCGGCCAGTCGTACGGAGGATGCGGCTCCTCGTGCAAGCAGAAATTGCTGGCGATAAATAATAAAACAAGCCGTGTAATTTGAGCTAACGGCTTTTCTGTCTCCCTTTTTTCCATCGTTGCTCGGCTCTTCCACGATCGGTGTACACAGCCTTGCCTCTCTCTCTCTCTCTCTCTCTCTCTCCCCCTCTACCTCCTGTTCCGCTTCAATGCACCCCCGTGCGCTGTTGCTTCGCAAGAAAACGCACGCGGGAAGTCCGTGGCGCGTGCTCGACACGCACAGGTGGAGGGCCATGGTTCGCCCGATCGCGTTAACTCCGACACGCTGGCGGAAACCGCGCTGAAATCGTCCCCTTCTTGGATTTCCATCGCAGCGAGCGCCCGTGCGCCGCAGCCAGAAAGTCGGCGCAATTTATTTCGCCGCGCTTCATCGTGGAAACGAAACTGAGAGTGGAACGCGTTGCCCAATTTCAATTAATCGAATCGCGGCTGATTCTCGGCTTTTCACCAGCGGCGCCTCGCCGCGCCGCAAGACAGATGCACCGTTCGCTCTCCCTAAATAAATAAATGCTCGACGGCGCGATTAATTAAACGATAACAAATAATTATGACGCGAGAAATTGTGGCCGCAGCTGCGGCAATTACGCGATTGTAACGCTCGCTCCGATCGATCCCCGGACTTGCGATAATATTTGCCGCCTAGCGCTGTATCCACGGCGAGATCGATTGTTAATCACCAGCCGAGGCGAGTCGATTAATCTCAAGTTCACCGAAGATACTGGTCGATCGCCTGGCAACCGATAATCGTCGATCGCTGGAGATACTCCGTTTGTATCTTGCGGCGAGAGGCGGTTAATCTGGATCAGAGCCGTATATCCTTTACGCTTTTCCAGTCCACTTTCCGCAAATTTAAGCCGAGTCGCCGGGGGGGGGGGGGGGGGGAATACGGCGGCAGGAATTTACCAGGTGGAAAGTCGCGGTGTCAATGCTCCGCTCTGGCTTGGGCTCGCATCGACGCGTAAACGTACTTACCTATGTGTCCGACCACGAGAGATCGTACAACGGCCCGTGGCTGTTCGATATTTGCATAAACACACCGCACACCTGTAAATAACTTCTTTCTCGTCCGAGCTCGCGCGCTTCCACGTGCGCGTAGATCATCCGCAAAGGCGTTATGGATCGCGGCGCGATCCAGTACTCCCGGCGGATTCGCGTCGATGGAGTCGGTCTCCACGGGGGACAGGCGCATTTTTCCGGGAATTAATGAGACCGCAGAGAGAAGAGGTCGTAAACAGGAAGCCCCGCCGCTTTTCTTTTCTTCGGCATTTTTCGCCCGCGTACAATGGTACAGGGACGCCTAGCTACCGGGCTAATTAGCATATAGAGTGGATAATTAATTACACGGAAACGGCGAGTTCGTTCGCGCCCGTTTTTACCTGTGCCACTGCCGCCGAGGCCAATCGAATGCAACAGGGAAATTAAGTTGCGAAAAGGGCAAGGCGATCGTCGCCGGGCCGCGAACGAATTCGAGGCAGAGCGACGCGGGCGCGGGCGCGAGAGCTCGACGTGGAAAAACGCGGAATCGAAACTAGGGAGAGGGCCTCGACCGCGAAAACGTTTCGCAGTATCGAAGCCCGAGGTCGAGGGCACTCGAGGGTTCTCGGGCGCGATCGAGGGTGCGTTTTTCGACGAGCGGCACCGGAGCCGTCGAGGGCACTCCGTTAATTTTTCGATTATCCCCCCGGTCATCGAGTGGAATATCATTTTTGAAACGTCGACGACCCTCCAAGCGACAACTGTTTCGCGATTCCCCGAGTGCCATCGATTCCATTAATTCGCACCGCGGGCAAAGTGGGTGGTCCATTAACGTTCGGGTTCTCGCCCGATCGGCTGTACCGCGCGATCTCGATGCGAATTAGCTTTCCGAAGGTGCCAGTCGCGCAAAAATCCCCGGCAAAAGTGCAGTCGCTGAAGCAGAAGGTAGCGAGAATAAACTTGAGGAATCGGGGCTTGTCCCACGAAAGAGGAAAGAAGGGAAGGCTGGAAAGCGGGAGATGGAATTTTCGAAAGGCATTTCCTTGCTCCGGTGAATTTCCGCGGGGACACAGAAACGTACTTAAGCCGGTTTCTAAGAGAGCCAATAAAACCGCGATTGGACTCTCTGCCGCCGTCTTCGCTACCGCGAGATATCTCACGGATAAAGATAAGGGATGCTTGGTGATGTCCCCGCCCGGCGTCTTCGCGCCCTGCCGCGTACTCCCTCGGAGTGAAATGCTCTGTTACTTAAATATTTAAGCAAAGTGACGGCTCACGGAGTTTCTCCCTCCTGTTTCTGCGTCTCGCGAGAATATCCCGCGGCAACCTCGATTCGCGGCTCCTCTCCGAACTTATTAAGCGAAACAAATACGGAAGCCCGAGTCAATGGTTTTCTTTAAAAGATCGCGGAACGGCGCAGAGGAATCCTGCCGCTTCGAAGTAGGCCGCGTCCAGATCTGAGGCCGCGTCCAGATCTGAACCGAACGCCGAACCGAACGCCACTTGAGTAGTTAGACGGAGCAAGACAAGTATATTACTCGTCTTACTCCATCTAACTACTCAAGTGCGTTCGGTTCGGCGTTCGGTTCAGATCTGGACGCGGCCTGAACCGAACGCCGAACCGAACGCCACTTGAGTAGTTAGACGGAACAAGACAAGTATATCACTCGTCTTACTCCATCTAACTACATATTCAAGTGCGTTCGGTTCGGCGTTCGGTTCAGATCTGGACCGGGCCGTAAACGATCCACTGTTTTTACCGCATCTGCTCGACGGTAGATCTCCCTTCTGTTTATCCCCGAGGAGAAAGTAAACCCTTCGGGCCTCTCCGGACAAGGGCCTGGCGCGCCTCGGTAGTCAAAACATTTCCAAGAGCATCCGTCAGATTTCCACGAGCGGGCCAAACGAAGAGACGAAAGGGGGGCTGAGGAATCGGCATCGGTAAACATTTTAACGGTTTTTACTCCCGCGGAAAACCCGTGGAAATCCGGATGGATCGGCAGCCTACGCGGCTAACAGAACCGATGATCAATGGCTCGTGCAGGCTCCGCTCCCGTGAAAAGTTACATTCGCATTCCCTGGTCTACGCTCGTGCCCGTGCTCCTGCTCGTTCAATCACACAAAGGAGTTCCGCGTGTCTGGGTGCGCGGGAGGATCGCATTGTGAGCGGACGATTCGCGCGCGTGGGCGGTTGATTTTTCAAAGCGCATTATAACGAAAAATCAGCGCCGCGATGCCTCGCCATGGTAATGGAGCCATTCGTCGAAAGCGGGATGAAACATTATTATCGGTCAAACGCACGCCGAAATATGTAAATCGCCCGACTGTGGCGGGAGAGTCGCGTCGCGTCGCGATGTGCGTCGACCGAGCGAGAGAAAGAGAGCAGAGTTCAAACAGAGAATTGAAATCGAGACAATGGAGTTTTCCACTTGTCGAGCGACGTGTACGTTGCAGTTTCCCATGGAAACGCTACGAGATCGACCTTTCCACGGCTAGAATTTCGAAGCGATCAGACAGTACTTTGCTGCTTTAACTTTGCCCTTCTAACAGCTACGGAAAGGCTGTAAAGAGGGAGACTCGAAATCGAGGCGGTGCAGTTTTCCCGGAGTGGACCGACGCGCGGTGCTTCGACCGTCCCCGCGGCCGCAATTTCCTATCGACCAGATAGTGTGCCTTGCTCCCCAAGGATACTTTATTCCTGCGAGAGAAAAAATATTTCAATTCCTCGGCGATGCACGCCCACGTGTCTCGAGACGGTCCGCGGGCCAGGAGTCGATAAGAGAGATGCTTATCTGGCCGTGGAATAATGAACGGGCACGAATCCGATGTAAACGAGAGCGGTAATGCGATGTCGGAGACGATAAGGAGATAATGACGATGATCACGGCAAGGGAACCTGCACTTTGTTCTCCGTACGATGATAATAATAATTACAATTAAGTTGGGCCAGCGAGGAAAGCGCCTTTAATGGTATGCACACAGGCCGCGACCGCTAGGGGAGAAAAAAACCGCCTCTCGCAGCCTATTATCGGCTCCTCGCGAGACTTATCGCGAGAGCACGCAGGTGATCGGCGACGCGGCCGATCGATCGGTACCGACCAACACTCCAATAATACGCGCGGCCACGGAATTTACATTAAATTAAACACTACCATTACTCCCCCGGCCCGGCCGTAATCATATACAATTATCTAGCACGATACGCCGATTATCAGCCAAGAACAACTCACTTTTTCCGCGACACAATGCGGAACGTTTGTGCGAATTATATTATAGAATCCGCATCGCGCACGACGAATCTCCGCCGCCGACGGACAAGTGATTTTTCTATCTGTAACCCTGCGGCTATCACCGTCCACCATTCCCTCTCTCTCCCTCACTCCCTCTCTCCCACCGCCCCCGTTTGCTGTTGCAATTCCAGCAGCCTTGGGATACGTAATTGTCTGCCGATTGTTATTTATTCCACAGCGTTATTCTCGCGGGGAGCGAGTTTTTGCGCTGGCTGCCAGGGTGAACGGCGCACGTTGGGAAGCACCGCGCGCGCCTGCTCCGGAGGGTAAAAATGATGTTTGCGCGGATACGAAAATTACGGGCGATGGGCGAGCAACGAGTGACCGCCACGTTATTGGCTATACTTCGGTCGGGCTCGCGTCTGCTTTATTCTCGCGCTATTCCGCTTTAATTCGCCACGCCCGGTGTGAATAACAATTATGTAATAATTTCAACCGGCCCGACCCCCCCCCCCCCCCCCCCCCCGCCCCCCGAGTATATGCACGTATATATCGCGGAGAGCCGAAAAACGCACCACACATCCGCGCCAGGATAAATCGAAAATTTCATGCTGTCGCGACAAATGAATTTTTGAACTCCCACCTCGTCCCCCGCCCGCCCCCAGAGGCCGGAGGTCATATCTCAAAAACCGCGATTCGAAAGCGCTCTCGGGGAAAAAAATGCTTTCGCGTGGGCGTACGGAAAAAAAACAGAACAGCCCGCTCGTTTAAACGAATTTCATTTTCACCGTTTCGCCGCGGTCCGCTGTCCGGCGCGCGTGTTATCGTCGCGATTCCGATCGTCCGGTTCAAAAGAGATTTTAATTTATCGCGGTGGATGTTTCCGACGATTAAATTTCATCGACGAGGCTCGGCTTGCTTTGGGAATATCACGGTCCGAACAATAGCGCGAACGCGATTCATGGAAAAAAGAAAGGGAATACGAGGTGGAGGAAAAAATCCCCGCGCGGATCGAGATAGTACCTCCGCCCCCCCCCCCCCCCCCCGCGCGTATCGTTGGAAAAATCACGGATCTCGGTCGTGACCGGGCGGTGATAAGATCTCTTTTTAATCGGCTCGGTCAGCCAGCAACCTCTTCCTAGTCGAATGTCAATCACGACCAATGAGGTGATGATAAACGGGCAGACAACATGGCGCTCCTCGGTGATCCGCGACTATCGGTTGCCTCTGATTAAAATAAACGGCCGGCAAACTTTATCTACCCGCGGACCCGGGGGTTATCTAATTTTTCTCCCTTGCCCTCGTTCATCCTGCACGCCGCCGCGGCCGCTTCTTGTTCCCTGTCGCCCCGAACGAGGGAAGATAGCGTCCGACGCGGCGATGTGGGAGAGCACCCTCGAGAAAAATGACGAGCCGTGTTTCTTGGAAGTGACGACAATGTCTCTGCGCGTTATTACTAGTTACCGGTTCGCTTCATCTTCCAGCTCGCGTGTCACGGCGAGCTTACTACACGAGATAAAACATTTTTCCGTGCCGCTGCCCCGACGGACCTAATAGATATGTAACTAACTATGTAACCGCCGCGCGTGTATTCATTGGAATTACGTTCGAGCCGCCATTATACAACGCGGATTTTCCAAATCAATTACGCCGTTCTCCGGAGCGGGAGCGAGAGTGAGAGAGAGAGAGAGAGGGGGGAAGTGTGGGAGAGGATAAAGGAGAGGACGCGTAAGTCCGCGAGCAAACGAACGGCAGATTTTTCACGGTATTGCCGGATGTCTAACATCGATTTCCTCCCACGGCATCGACGATTGTCCTTCCATTCGGTACGTAATCCTCCTTAAGACGTTTTCTAACTCCCTCGCCGAGATTAACCGAAAGAGGATTCCAGGATCTGCCCAGTTTGTCTGATATAAACGCGTCTACCTTGCCAACCGGCTCGTATAATTGGTTGTCAGTCAAGTAGTCACTGGCAACCCCCTCGGGCTAGGCTAGCGCCGTTTTCCGTTCTTGCCCGCCGAACCTCCAGGGACACCCTGTACATAAGACGGCCAGCGAGAGGCCTGATGGGATTTCACGTGCGATCGAGTCAAGAATTCCCGCCGATTTCGAGATTACGGGGGCGAAGCAGGCCGCCGCGATGAATTTCGCGGGCCGACGAGACACGGGAAGCTTTCATCGAATCGATGGGATCGCGAAGCGCAAGGGCCCCGGTGGTCCTGCCGCGAAATAAGTATGGAAAAGTGAAAGCCAGCCGAAGGGTGGGGAAAAAGTACGAGCCTTGTCGAGCGAGAACACGGATAAAAGGGGGGGGGGGGAGAGAGAGACGAGGCTGCAGGCTTCTCTCGAGCTAATGGCTTTTGGTACGAACGAGACTGTCCAAAGTACCCTTGACCCATCTAACGGGAGGGGGGCAATAAATAATTCATCGGCTGACTTGGTCCTGCCGCGACAACTCGGTCCGGTTATACGCCGGGCAAATTATCGGAGACTAATTAAGGGCCAATTAAGCGAGAACCTGCTGAATAATTCGCCACCCGTTTGCGCGAATACCAGGTTCCCAGAAGAGAAACAACCCCCTTGCGCCTCGAGAGCACATTCTTTATTAAGCTCCCCACGGTCTGCCCGCCCCCTAGAACAACGTGCAGGAGGATAGAGATCTTTGGGGCAGGCGGAACGGGAGAATTTCCCGCCGATCACGTAACTGACGGAGCCGACGAAATTGTTGCGTCGCAACGTTGATATCATCGCGAGCGGACGGTTACGCGGGCGATGTACGAAAGCCACGTGATCACCAAAGGCAAGTCCATTTCCTGGTACATTAAGGCCAGCGGTTAACGCGATTGAACACCACACGGAATGCACACTGACGGAGAGAGGAGAGAGAGAGAGAGAGAGAGAGAAGAGAGGCCTCAGTCAGTAAGCGTCGCGTAATGTATGTAATTAATGATTACTGGCACGCATCAAAGCCTCTCATTAATCTCACTAGCATGCCCGACGATGCGCGAAACGTTTGATCGTTCGATAGTAAACCGGCCGATTTCACGGTGCGTCGACGGATACGGACTCGTCGATTGTATCTAGCACAACACGACTGCGTTATTAATAATGCGATTGTCTGGTGAACAAACAGCGCAGCGTTCAGCGATGCACTTTGTGCGTTGGAAATTCAAAAGAAGACAACAGGCCCCGAAATCGACCCCACGTTCGGAAACATACTCTGTCCTAGACCAAAATGCACCGCTCTCCACTGTACATTAGGGTGGTCGCAAGACATAGGGGGAATTTTTTTTTTCGTCGTATCTTCGACGGCAACCCCCAAAAAGTTGCCAATTGATGTAAAAATGAGATTGTCAAAGTTTCAGCTCGATCGGATAACGCTAAGACTTGCCTCATCAGCCCTAAAGTATTAAAAAACAGCTATGTTTCTAAAAAACTCGGGGTTTTTTCGCTATAAAATTAGAACGGTTTTTTGCTAGGGACGTTTTTTTCTCTGGTTTTGTAGAGAATGTTCCTGGCTTCAATTTTCATTCCCACAACTTGTTTGACAAACGTACAGATCGGAAGATATTGGGCTTTGTCGTGGGCCGGACCCGGAAAATCGACTTTTTCAAGAAAATGTAAAAATTCGCTTAAGTTGATAATTTTTTTTTTTTAATGTTTTTCAAATACTTTTTAATTATTTAGCATCAAAGAGTTCAAGTAAGATACTTTTAAAAAATAGATTTTCAATGAGGTAGGTGAATAGAAGGAGTGGGATAGAGGGGGGAGATGAAAGAAAATATTGACATACGAATCAATTATGTATTATAATCAAACTATAGTGAAACTTGTCTATCGGATGGCAACTTACTGCCAGTAATTTGATGGGATATATATCCAATCAGAAAAATCTTGTCTTTCTGCCTGGAACTTGCACCACTTGTAGATGTAGAGGACGAAGGCAATGGTTCCGAATCCATTATTACTTACAGCTTTGGAAAAAAAGAAATGTAAGCTACCCACACACGCACGAAAGATTTGTCCCTTCTCTCGAGGTCGTAAGGCCCGATTAACTCCGTGGTGCGCGGTGCTAGCGGCTTTATCACTCGCTGAGGGATGATTACGAAAAAATGATAGTCTTTTTCACCATACACAACTCGCTGATTAACAAATCACCCGATTCTACAGAAGAAAGTAAACGGTTAACGATAAAGTTCACGACACGGTACCGCAGAGGGCTTGTTCAAGAGTGAGAAGCCTCGTCACCTTCGGAGGGCAATTTATACAACCCTCGCAGAGGATTTCGTCCCTGAAACAACGCCAAAACCGCGCGGAAAAAATCGGCGTGAAAATGCTTCTGCACGCCGAAAAATACTGACCTGGGCAAGTGTGGCTGCCGGATGGGTAACGTGGCGATAGCCTGGCTCTCCCAGGCCCAATGGGAAAAACTCGAGAGTACCTACGCCTAACGGAAAACTCTACCTAAAACATGGAGGCATGCTAGCGACGAAGCCGCTACACAACAAATTAATTATAAACGACTCATTTGAATCGTGACGAAAACTAAACTCGCTGGGCCGACTGTTGATCAGACGAGGTGTATGAGGTCTATGACATGAACGTTTGACTAGACCAGGTGATGTTGTCTGAACGACGACTGTATCAAAAGGCCACCCTTGCTTGAAGAGCGCTGATTGAATTCTGGTCTTTGTCCACCTCTTCGACGTTGAAGGTACACAAGACATCAGAATTGTGGGAGATGCCAAAATTGTTGATCAGCTAACTTTTCCTCGAAGAGGAGAAACCTTTCCTCTGCGATTTCGGCGGTGGAGGAGGAACCCTCTCCTTCTTGGTGACGTGAGCGGAGAAGAACCAGACATCTGCCTACCAAACCTAGTCAGATTGCTCGATCAAAGCGTCTTGCCGGGGTCGCGGTTTATGACGGTATTGTCCCGCGAGTCAGCGGTGGATGACGATATATATCGGTTCGAAGTCACCGTGTACCAGGTACCACCCACTGACAGAGTAATCAACCCAGGATTATCACGGAGCGAAAAAGGTCGAAATCCAAGAGAAAAAAAACGGCAAATATTTTCCAGTGCACGTTTCGGAAATAAGCATTGCCCGATGGTAAACGAATAAAAATGAATTTCGCTTCGAAAACTTCGAAATTACCGACTGTAAACGAAAATGAATTTTCGTTTCGCTCCGAGCCCGCTTTTGTCCCGTAAGATGGAACAAGAAATATATTTTAAAAAATATACATTGAAAACACTTATACTGAAACATTACTTTGATGTGTTTGAATGCAAAGAATTGAACGAACAACAAAAGCATGGTTAAAAAGTAATTTTATCACGTTTATACCGAATTTTTACATTTTCTTGAAAAAGTCGATTTTCCGGGTCCGGCCCACGACAAAGCCAAATATCTTCCAATCTGTACGTTTGTCAAACAAGTTGTGGGAATGAAAATTGAAGCCAGGAACATTCTCTACAAAACCAGAGACAAAAAACGTCCCTAGCAAAAAACGTTCTAATTTTATAGCGAAAAAACCCCGATTTTTTTAGAAAAATAGCTGTTTTTTTAATACGTTAGGGCTGATGAGGCAAGTCTTAGCGTTATCCGATCGAGCTGAATTTTTGACAATCTCATTTTTACACCAATTGGCAACTTTTTGGGGGTTGCCGTCGAAGAAATTCGGACATCGATTTCTTGCGACCACCCTACTGTACATAGGTACACGCTTGCATCGCTCAAGTTTGAAACACCAGAGCCGAAAGAATGCTGGAAAGAGTGCTGGTCAGGTCTCGAGAACAAAGGTGTCGCTGGGAGAAAAGGGATAGAAGAGAGCATGAGTAAGAACACGCGTTCTCCAATCTCGCAATCGCTGGTTCCCACAATTTGCATTTTCTCTGCTGGCAAAACCGCCCGCCAAGAAAATGTCACTTCCTGACTCCCCCTCTGCATCGCCCGGCAGCCCACCCCCTCTGTTTTCCACTGTCGCCATCAATCGTCCCTTGCCTAAACTCGGCGCGCACGTTGCGCGTTGCACGTTGCACGTTGCACGTGCACGTGCGACATTTCCCCAACGTTTCCTCGGCAAATCAGCGGCAAATCTTGCGCGGGCGTTTCAAAGGCGCCGCCGTTTTCCCTAAACGGTGAACTCGCGGCTCTCGTCGGCTCTAGTAACGGCGAAACCATTTTTCCCCGCGCGCGCGCACTCCCCTTTTTTTTCCTCCCCGCTTTCATCCTTTCTCCCGTTCGCGCGACACTGCCGGCGCAATTTCTCTCGAGAGCCACGCGGAGTAATTAGGTCCGGTGCCTCAGAATTCGTCGCGACTGACCCTAACGGAATGGCGCCCGGGAATTTTCGCGGCCGGATTAAAGCCCCGCACCGCCCGGCCAGTTACCATAAGGAGCGGGCAATCGATTTCTCTAGGGCGACCCGGCATTTGTACCCTTTTATGTTCTACACGGTACACGTATCACTGAATAATAGCACCAACGACTCTTAAGCTCGGGCCCGCACAATAAGTGATTACGTCGGTTAGGAGTTGTAAAATTTTTCCCCTGTAACGCACGATCCTGCTCCCTGTGGGTGTGCGCGCGAGCGCGATCCAGGGTATCTTTCTTCCACGCGCGGACAATAAGACGGAATGGCGTCCATTGTCGGCCAACTCGGGACAATTCGCCATGGATAAAGTTAGCCGGATCGGCCAGCTGAAGCCGATCGCCTTTAATGGATCGCTCGTACGTTTCGATTCTTTGCCCCTTATCCTAGCCATAGGTCGCCGGCTCGGTTGCTTGCCTACTCCCTCGCTGGTTGGTTCGCCTCCGTTTCGAACGGACGCGTTTCGCAACGCGGACCCACGTGGACGGGTGCGCGAAAAGAGCGATTTTCGAGCAGCTGCGTGAATTCTGATTGCGATAATAGGTGCAGGCTCGGGGATAAACTACCGCGGGGTGCCGCCTAGCTATCCAACGCTGCTGTATCGCGGCAGATCCCGCGCACCGCGAGCTTTCGTCATTACTAGCACGAAGCGAGGCTATTCGCACGTCCAAGCCCCGAGAAATTGCGAACGGCGGTCGGCCTGGCTATCAAGTTTAACGCAGTCGGGCGATGCGTACTCGTGAAATGAGTTTCTCGAGAAGAGATCGCTCGAAAGGGAGTGCTCCTCCGGAGGAGGAAGTCTCCGAGCACGCTGGGTTGCAGTTTCCAAGAGGAAAGGCGACTATCTCGCGAGGGAGGCGAGATATTCGAGAGGCAGACGTCCAGGCGGCTGGTCGCAGGTTACAAGCGACAAGAACCCACGGGAAAGGGCGCAGGTAATCGAGGGCACCGAAGGTTGAGCACCCCCCGGTCAAGGGGAGGCCCCTGATTGGTCGAGCGGGCCACGCACCTGGCGGACAGCTGCTACGATACCACGTACGCGCATGCGTCAGCGCCGTTACGGCGAGTACGTGTGAATGCACGCTCACATGCGCGCTATCTGCCCTGCATCGTTGTCAACACGCAGACCAGCGCGCGGCCCAACGTCTGCGCGAATGTAAATCTTCCTTGCATTCAACGGAATAAGAGAAAAGAAGCGAAAATGATTAATAGACAACGCTCTCGGAATAGGTATTTGCGAATTCGTGGCACACCTTCGCGCCAAATGGATCCCCGGAAACAGTCAGAGATCACCTGCGATCTTAATTCAATGAATGCAAATCTCTGCAATTATTTGCGTCCCCGCAAGGCACCGGAACTTACTCGAGTTTGGGAGATTACAACGTCGGTTCGCCTAGCGATTTCGGAAGGCTGAAGTGGGGAAGAGGGTGCACAGGCAGTAGCACTATCCTGTGGCAGGTCTCTCCTCGCCAGGATTATGGGTTTTAAAAGCGTGCGACCGGTTTTCGAGCGGCGCTAATCTCATTGTTTTACGCACGGAACAGCAATAACGAGGTTGTGCAAGGAGACGAGGGTCCCTGGATTAGGGGCCTTGAAAAACCTAAATCGCAGGCTCGGAGGATCTCCGCGATGAGTTTGGCCCCGGGTATGCCGTGAAAGATTCGGTGGATAGATTTTCATCACGAGGTTAGGCGAGGTCTCCGCCAGAGATGCGAGCGATAACGAGAGCGAACAAAAGTTACGGCCGCCGGGATGGCAGAAAATTTCGGCGAGCTGCAAGTTCGTAAATCTAGCCGCGGGGCGTAATTGCTCGCGAGCTTTCCCTGCCCCGCAACGTAAACCCGGGGCATCGTTTTCCTTTCCCTCCCCCGCGTCGCGGGGGATGCGACCGAGGGAGCAGAGAGCTCGCGGACGGTGAATTGACAGCGAGGCGAGAGGGCCTCTCGAGCGAGAGCGGCTATCGCGACGATTGCACAATTCAATCGTCGATAGTTGAAAAGCAGTCCAGATTAGGCACACCTGTGTAAAGAGATCGACGCATCGATCCCTGGAACCTCCGTAATATTTCCCCTGCCCCGAGTCTATTACGTTAATCTCGGTGTAGAGAGAGAGGGGAAAAAAAAAGTGGATCCCGCCGCGATACTCGCGATGAAAAGTTTCGCGGTGAAGAAAATTGATTCGCCCGCGAGTCGACGGGAAAAAGTAACGGGCGAGCCAGCGTTATCGATCCGCTCTCGACTTTTCCACGCAATCTTCCAGCCGAGATCCATGCGTTACCGGCCACATATTGGCCGGTGCCGAGCGTCTCGAAAAACCGCTCGCCCCTTACGCCGCGATGGAAAGTCATTTCGGTCTAGACCATGTTCATCATCGAGATCCCCGAGCGGGGACTTTTTCCTCGGCCGTGAACGAGGGTCACATTTTTTCCCTCCGAGCTTCTTTTTTTACATCTGTAATTTTCCTTCTCCATGGAACGAACGAACCATTCCCCTGTCGAGCGTGGAAGAAGAAGGTAGCCACGGTTAAGTGCAGTTAAGGAGGGATAAAAAGGGGAGCGGGAGCAGGAGGAGGCGAGACGGAGGAAAAGAGAGCAAGGCAGAGAGAAAGAAGAAAGCGGGGGGGGGGGGAGAGAGAGATCGGGAGAGGAGCAAGAACCCCCGACACTCAGGAAATGACCCACCCATTGGCGCAGCAAAACCATCATTCTGACCGTCGAGAGCATACCCTAGTAGCATTTATTTGTTGGGAGTTTGTTGGGCCAATGACGTGTTATCCGTTGGCCAACTGTTGAAGTGTCGCGCTATTTTTAAATGGGCCAACGATTGTAACCAACGTAGGCCCAACGTCACTTAAGGCCCGGTCCAGATCTGAGGCCGCGTCCAGATCTGAACCGAACGCCGAACCGAACGCCACTTGAGTAGTTAGACGGAGCAAGACAAGTATATCACTCGTCTTACTCCATCTAACTACTCAAGTGCGTTCGGTTCGGCGTTCGGTTCAGATCTGGACGCGGCCTTACACGAAAGCCCAACCGAAGGTTTCTTTCCATAGGCCCAACTGAAGGCTTCTTTCCAAAAGACGTCTTAAAAACGTCCAGAAGGCGTTTTAAAGAACTTCAAAAGACGTCGTAAATACGTCTTCTTCAGGTCTGGTTTAGAAAAAGAAAAAAAAATTCGCGGTGAGGAGAATCGAACCCAAGCTTTTCACTTACAAAGCAACCGCTGTTCGCAGCTGACCAACACACTTCCTTGTAAACACTTATAATTTCTAGTTACATAACTAGTATTAATTGTTTATGAAAACTGTGCAGTGACGCGAAATATTCTACAAAATATCATCATCCGACCTTTAGATTCATTCCTTAAAATTTCACATTTGTCTTAAGACAGACGTCCTCATTACGTATTTATAAATAAGAAAAGAAAAATCACAACAGGTTTTTTGATGTAGCAAATTTTCTGACGTTTGTAAGACGACATTTAATCATCGTTGTAAATTTTTTTGTTAATTAACCAACCATAGTAATTGTAGGCCCAACATTGGATATTCGTAGGCAAGCTGTCGTAACTTTTTGTTAATTAACCAACCATAACAATTGTAGGCTCAACATTGAATATTCGTTGGCAAACTGTCGTAACTTTTTGTTAATTAACCAACCATAACAATTGTAGGCCCAACATTGAATATTCGTTGGCAAACTGTCGTAACTTTTTTGCCGTAGGCCCTGTGTTGGGAATTTGTCGGCACAAACACTAACTATATCTCAACTAATTCCCAACTGTTGGCAACTGTTGGCCAACCAAAAATGCTACTAGGGTAATTCCCTGGGACCAACGGGAACACTCTCGTGTTTCTGCTGCCCCGGGAACTCGCTTCTGGGACCGTCCTCGTAATTTCGGATCGAATTTCGGGTCCGGTCACCGGGTCTCGAATTAAAATCCCTCGTGAGAACAAATCCGACCCCGCTATGCCGGCCAAGCCGCCTTCTCCGCGCCGCTCGGCGTGGATCCGACGGGGGGGGGGGGGGGGGGGGACACTTTCGAACCGACCCGATATAAAAAACTCGAAAAGCCGCCTAGGGTAAACAGGCCAGTAGATGGACAGTTTAGCTGAATCCGAAGTTTACAACAAGGTGTTTCTTAAGAAATATCTGTTGTATTAAAAAAAACCAAAAGCTTTGCACGTAAAAATGTAGAAATTTAAAGAAAAAATAACTGCAAGTAAAAAAATTAATGTATTTAAGGATAAAATGACGAAAATTCTACTCATAGCCCGTATCACAAGTAGATGGACGATAGGGCTAGCAGATGGACAGTTCAGAACCAATAGATGGACGGGTGTCTGGCTAGACGAGTAAAAGACTTATTAGCTATAGTAGATACCTAGATTAAGTTATTTTTTTGTTAAAATATAGTTTAATTCATCAAAACTAAAAACGTATGGAGTCTTCATTGCCAGAAACCGGTGCAACAGGTTATGGGCCCAGGCCGCAAATAAAGTGAGGTTATGTCTAGCCTAAAGTGGCCAGACGTCCCGGATCGTGTGGGACTGTCCCGAATTTGAATTATTTGTCCCGCATTGAAAACTGTCTCGGAAAGTGTCCCGGATTGGATATGTAACCTTTTTAACATTTTTTTAGTGGCACAAAGTAAAAATATACATCCACAAGTTCCTTTTCTAATATCATCCAAGGCTCTATTTAGATCATTACATGTATATTGATATACGGTATATTTTTTTTAATGCTTGCCATCTAAATAAAAAAAGAAAAATAAGATACCTACAAGTAAATGTGTAAACTGTTTGTTTATTAAAAAAAAACGGCTTCAAAAGGTTTAATTCCGTTCTGTCCATCTGCTGCGACAAGGTTAGAAAAACCATATCAGTACATGGACAGTCATTTTTATAAGTTCTATCGGTTTATTTTTCTTTGTTCACGCGTTTATATATAAATTGTTAATATTAGAATGCAATCATCTATTGCATACCTCTTTACAATACATCCAAATACGTTTTTTATTAACTTTAAGGGACGCGATGCTGAGCAATAGCTAATAATAAAAGAGTGACTCGCGCATGGTGGCGTAAAATCATACATACAAATACATTTTTCGCATACAAAATTTTTTTTCGATAAATATGTTAATGTTTTGTAAAACAACAAACGTTTTTTCTACAAAATAAAAAAACAATAATATAGATTAAATCTCTAGTTCTTTCAATATTAACGATTAACCAACGATTCGTCCATCTACTGGGCCCGTCCATCTACTGGCCTGCTTACCCTATCGGGTAAGAAGCATTGAAATACGGAAAGGGACGACGTCTGGATAACGATCTCGATGCTCCAAGGTTCGCGCAAACGGCTATAGCAAGCGTTAGCGGGAGTATTTATAGCAACAGTCAATAATTTCGTGGCAGAAAGCATCGTGTTTCGTCGAGAGCGGAGTACGCGGCTCGACCAACCAACCGGCGCTACGTTCTTGGCGCAATCCGGGCCCGAAAAGCACTTGGAGAACGCTTCGGGAATGATCCCCGTCGATCGCGAAATTGCTCTATCGATGACCATTACCCCGCTGTTCAGAAATTCAAGACGCTAGCCGGCTCGCCGTGGTGGTATCGTCGTCTATAAGTTAATTCGAATCGATCAAGCTGGTCGCGGCGAAGGTACACGTGTCTCTTCAATTTGCCATTGAAAGCGACCGTCTCGCGTCCCTTCCGAGGGACGAACTTTTTTCAAAAGCCACAGCGCCCTGTAATCCAAGCGGAATCGACTCCGCTGTTACGCGGCTGCGCGGCTCGAGGAAAGATTATCCGGCACGTGTAATTTTCCTGCAATAAAGCTTTCATTTATCTGAGACCGTTTCCCGCGTTAATCCCGCTGATATCGATTACGTCACACGCGACACCGTGATACGCCGTTAAACGGTAACGCGTACCGTTCGACGCGTCGCGTCCCGTCGTTTGTCAACCGAACGCGCGACGACGTCGAGCCCGGCTCGGCGACTGGGATTGTACTATGAAACGAGCGAGCGGGCGAAACTCTTATTGCGAATGATAACTTGTCGGGTCTACGATAAAGGCGCGCATGTCGAGAGGAGGAGGAGGAGGAGGAGGGGGGGGGGGGGGGGGGGGAGAAGCGAGGCGAAGATCGAAGATAGGGAGGCGAAATTGAGGCGAGGGCGGCGGCTATCTTCGAAACCGAAACTTGCTTCGTGACTTGCAGGGGGCGAAGGGGAGTGGAGAAAAGTTTCCGCTCGGGCTAAATGCGTCGAGGGGGTGGTAGCGGCGCGAGCAACAATAGCAAGAACAGCACGTAGGGACGAAAACTCGTCGGAGGATCAGCAGGATATAATCTGGAGGCAGGCACCGAGGTAGGCACCATCTACCGTGAGATCTCCACGGAAATCGGAACTGGCTCGGGGCAACCCTAATCCGAACCTGATACGACGTGCTCTACGTACGCTCGCCACAGTGTTCTCAATTATTCAGCCGGCGATTTCATGGCATCCAATCAAACTTTGACAGATAAAATGGCTAAATGGACGATAGATGTTCGGAGAGGAAAAAGAAAGGAAAACTCCGGTGCTTTCCTACCCTGGCGTCTCCTCGAGCAGAGATTTCTCAGTGGAAAGAAACAATCGTTCGATTAACGGGTGGCTTGTAACGCCACTACGCAGGTAAGGCGGGTCGCGTAGAATAATGTAATCCCTGGGAACAATGCGTGTTATTGAATGACAAAAGCGCGGGGGTACTCGAGCGTTGCGGAGGAAAGCAAATTGCACGGCGGAGCGTGGAGAAAAATGACAGACGGGAGATATGGAAAGATTCGGCGGGAGCAACAGTGAAATCTGGAGGTAGGCACGGTGGTAGGCACGATCTGCCGTGAGATCTCCACGGAAATCGGAACTGGCTCGAGCTAACCTAATCTAAGCCTGATTCAACCCCCAAGACACCTAACCTGGCTTGCACATTGGCGGCGTGTTATGGAGCTCCCCGGTGCGCTGGACACATACACGCGCGCGAATCCGCCTGCCGTGCATGTGCCCGGTTGCTCTACACGTTTTCCGCGATTATGCGAGCTACCGCTATGCAGATCGATCCCCGGAGTCGAAGGTGAGGCCCGTTTCGCTGGCAAGAACGCGCCTGTGTGCTGGCGCGCGTATATTGGTGTTCCGTGCCACCTCCCCCCGATGCACTATACTGAATACAATTTCGGTCACAAATGTCTGAAGGGTTTAATAACCGGCGCTCGATCCCCCCCGCGCCATTAATCCTGACTGCCGAGCACGATTCTATTTTTCCACGATTTTCCAGCGGCTCGGTTGCGCGAGAGCTCGTCGCCCTGTTATTTCCAGCAGCAAGATATCGAGTTCGAATCGTAGGGGTGCCGATCGTGCCAGGATCCGACTAATGCGCTGCGGTTCGTGACTTCGGACCGAGACCATTCGTCGTCCTTTAAGGGCCTGACGGTTGTTGATTAGTGGCTCCCGTTCGAGACCAGCGAGGGAGAAAGAGGAACGGTGAGGTCAGGTTATGTCCGTGGAAGTTTTACGGTGGTTGGGTATCCGTAAACGCCATATGGCCCGAAAGTCGCCATGCTTCCTCCCTTCGTTTTCTTTCGTCTCGGAGCGGACCCAACGTCCCTGCCCCTCATTCTTTAACGCCGCGCTGCTTCCCTCTCTCTCGTCAAGATCCTGAGAGTCATGTTCCGCGGCGCGCATTCTTCCTACCCGATAGAAAATTAGACAGCTCCCTCGGGACCCGGCAGGCGTATATACTCGGAGAGGAGGACCGTCTAACGATTCGGGCGAGCCTACTATCAAAGGGGAGGAAGAATCGGGAGCGACAGACATAACCGCCCGGCACCGTCGCGTATCTACGTGTCTCTGACGCCACTTAATCGACAAGATACAGGAACTGTTAACTCACCTGGAACAGAACGAGAACGAAACCGTTAGCGGAGAACAGATCTTAGCGTCTGAAAGCGTGTAATTACAGATGAGCTGACACGTGTACTCCTTTGTACGGGCAAGCAGACGCACACAGAGACAGTTCTACACATAATCGACCATCGGCACATATCGAAACTATATATATATTCGAGTATTCCGTGGCGTACGGGCGACGCCCACTCGAGCCGCGTTACTAAATCGCTCGTACACGCCTCGGCAAACGCCGCTAATACCGATACTAATAACCATTGTTTGCTCGCACCTCGAGAGCGCGGGGAAAAGTTGCGACTAACGACGCGTAATTACCGCCCGAGCAGATTAAGCCGGGGGACAAAGAGCGCGAAGCTCCGCCGCGACTTCTTATTGTCTCGTTGCGAATGGATGAATTCATAAATCAACTGAACGGCACGTTTAACTGCAGCGATCCGCGAATTTCGCTGCTCTATCACAGAAGAGCAGGAAATCCTCCGAGGAACTCTTTAGACCCTTCGAAGATTCGGTAAATCGGTCTGTACTATCCCCGAGGATCGGTGGAAAATTCGTGGTCATCGATACAGTCAGCCCCCGTCATGATCAACGTCATCGTAGCCGACGTACACGAAAGCGAGATAGCAGAGGCTGGAGGAAGGGGTTGGAAGGGGTTGGAAGGGGTGCGTTCCGAAACATCCAGCTGGCGCCTCTCGGCGCTATGGCGGCCGTTATAAGCCCGCTACCAAATCAAGCGTGTGTGACACACTAATAATCGGACGTATATATGGTGTCTATACAGTGGCTCCGAGCACACGTGTATACATAAGGGGTGGCGCGGGCGTAGCCGTTTATATATGTACGTATCACACATTCCTGTCAAGCCCCGTCTATCGTCCGTAGGTGTGCACACCCTGGAGCTTGTGTACGAGGCACACAGGCGCACGTGCGAATCCATATAGACGGGCATAGGCGTGTAGGTATCTTGTCAGGCGGTACGCACGCGAAAGGCCAAACACAGGTGAGCGAGAGTAGGTATACGGGGCAATTAAAACGATACGAGCGACGTGATTTGCCGCGGAATTTTCACGCCGGCAGTTTATTAATTCCAGCTTAATTACAGCGCGCCTAGGATTACTCCTGAGTCATCAACCGAGCCCTAAATCCCGCGATACTTTGAAGCAGAGTTGCGTCGGAATGACCATTACCAAGTTCCGAAGGACCAGCTTTCGGGCACCGCGACGCATCGGGCGATTATTTCGCGACCTCAGATTGAAAAGACTCGTTGTCTACGTCGGGCGGGCAGGGTGGCACGTGCGCGCGTAATACGCGCGTCTCCGTGCAAACAGAGGCAAGAGGATAATGGTTACGAGAAATGGATATATCAGTAGGCGAGCGTCGGATCCTAGGATACCGCTATTAGTAGAGCTCCAGGCACAGGGACACACTGTTGTCACGCGACTAACTGGTATGCGAGCGAGTGCACGCGTGCACCCGTCGCCTGTGCGTGTGTCTAATTACGCGTCCGTGAGTGCCCGCTCGTGCACCCGCGCGCGACTGCGAATATATTCCTAAGCGGAGTATCTATTTACGCGCGTGTATATGTCGGAGGCAAATTGTGGAGCGGATTGGTGGCGGAGCGCTCGCGCTCGTGCTCGTGCGCGCCTACGTGCACCCGGAGATGTAGCTACAAGCGTGATCATATGGGTTACACATACGTGCCTAAGTACTAATGCTAATCCCGAGCATAGATTACGAGAGGAGCAGCGACGATCAAGCGGAACACCGATGCCGCAGGAAATTCGTGGGGCCCTTTGGCTTCTAGCTTCTGGCTTCTGGCTTCTGGCTTCTCGTCCGACATCGGGACCATCTAATATCGTTTCGCGTCAAGTTCCTTAAGCCGGAATTTATTCGGCGGCTTAAAAATAGCCAGTGGATCGGGCCGGGACAGCCGCGTTGATAATCACGATGGAATTTATCCGGGGACCCGTGCTACGGGCCTTTAATTTCTGCGCATTTCCACGCCGCCGTCACGGCGAAAGCTCGAAAACCGACCGGTCGCCGTAATAAAGTGGCACTTGTCGGCCAATTCGACGATAGGGGAAAGAAAAAACAATCAGCTTCGAGACCGGAGCCAGGTCGCCGTCCCATTTATATCAATTCTATTCATTGCCGCTTTTAACCTAGCCCTCTCGCCGCCAGTGACTCTCACCCCGAGATCTACCTCGATCCCCGGCACGATCCTTCGCGATTCTCGTGGCCCGCCGAACGATCGTCCAGTCCTTTAGCCGCGTCACGCTCGTTGCAATTCGCGCGCCCAATTACGAGGAGGGCCAATTTCGCGTATCTAAACATCGAGCCCCGAAAACGGCCCGATTATCGGCCGTGCGATCGATAAGTCTACCGTGAATGGCGGTTAAGACCGAGCGTTGCCGTGTATTGAGATCTCGCTCGCGCGATTTGCATAAATTTCTGGCCTCGAGAGCGACTTTGTCGTCAGCCCCGTGGACGGACAGGTGAAACGGGGCGACCGCGACGTAACGGGGCCTATCGGTTTCATTCAATCCCACCGGCGCCGGTGTTCGGGCCGGCAATTACACACCGTCGTCGACCTCCTGGAAATCGAGCAGCGTCGATTTTCTGACGACCAGGCGAGCGTGTAGATCGCTCGTAAAACCTCCCATTCGACAGCTTTCGCGCGACCATCGCCTCGAATTTTCGTCCTAATTGAAGCGGCGCGGCGGCGCGACGGCACACGCACCGGACCACCGCCATCGACGACGAGTCCCAGCACTTTCGCTTTCTCGTTTCTCTCATTCTCTTCTCTCCTTTTTTTTACCCTTTCCCCCGCGGCGCGTGTCCCGGTCTCTCTTTCTCCTCCTCATCCCAGCTCCGTTCGGCCGGGTCGCCGCGCGTATTAACGGGAGAAACGCGACAGACGGTCGCACGCCCGATCGCGAGTTATCAAAAAGCTACAATGTTCGGAGGTGTAAGTACCTTATACGGTGGCCGACGAGCGGTCGAGTCGCCGATCGCGGAGGAAAACCAGATCGAAATTACAGGAACGGCCTCGGTGGGTTACGTAACGGCGTTTCGTCGGCCACTCGCCCGAGCCGCTAATTTAAACGTTTAATTGCGACTCCGTTTTTAGCGGAAAAATGAACGCGCCCGTGCGCGAGCGGCTAATTAAGTCTGTCCCAAAGGGAGATAACGCTTTCATAACGAACGCGGCTCGCTTTTTGTTGTCGTATTTTCAAGTGGTTGCCTCCGCCACCCTCACTGCTCCTCTGTCGCTCATCCTCCTCCAACGACCGCGATGACTCCGCCAAGATTTTATGTCCGACAAAGCCCGAAAAAAGCTCCTACGGCGGCGTGTACGGCCGAGGCCGAGCGTTTCGAACGTTGCAAGTGCCGTACCGGATATGAGCGGCGGACGGAGGGAGGAGCACACGGACCGGAAATGGCTGGCCTTACCACGGCCCGATCAGAAACTGGTTTCACCAGACGCTCGAAATCGAGATCAGGGGGATAAAAAAAAAAGGGCCACCGCCGCCCCCTCTTCGAATATTGCCGGGCGATAGCTGAAATTCCCATCGCCGCGCGCGCCGTTGTTATCGCTATCTTTGTCCAAGTTGTGTAATCGTACGAACAATTTCGCGAGATAAAAATTTCTGGCTCGATAGGCCGTCGAATCGATACCCGTCCAGTGGCATTGGGCAATCACCGCTCCTACCGGCAACTGGCGATTCGGAGAAGCTGTGCCAACAGTTTCTTTCGAATAATGGACCGGCAGCTGTCGATCGAACGTCGATCGATCGAGCAAGAGGAGACCACGTCCGCCAACCTGTTGTCTCGCGACGGTGACGTTCGTCTTTTGTAAGTGCGATTCTTTTGTCCCGCCGCAGTTAATGAGCCGCTCGAGTTTCGAAAGAGGCGCGAAAAGGGGTCGAGAAGCAGAAATTCTTTGCCGCGAGAAAATTGCGCAACGTCGGGCGCCGAACGTACGTTTCCATCGCCGTCCGAGTTCTACCTGGATACTCGAGTCGAGGAAGCCGGGCCGGGCGGCCGGAAAGGCTGCGAGAAAACTCGCTGGGAGGAACCGTGACCACAGTTGCCGCGGGGGCGAGGTAAAATGCCCCCCGTAACAACGGGCAGATTTATCGAACGACGCAAGTTCCGGAGGCGCGATTAAGGAGAAATTAAAGTTCCGACTGGAAAAGGAGAACCGCTGCGACCAGTCCATAAGCCAGAGAGGATCTAGCGGCTGTGTGTGGACTGTACTGAAATAATGTACAGTGCCGTACAAAACGGCAAACTGCAGGGAAAGCGGGGGGTTTGAGTACACGGAACATCGAGGCGCTCTCTCTCTCTCTCTCTCTCTCTTTCCCTCTATCTCGCGCCTATAGCTCTATACCTTCGCCTCGCTCACCGTCAGGGTGACAATGGTGTGCAAAGGAGATTAACAAACAGAATAAGCTAACGCATAATCGCATTATTTCTGGCTAAGCCGCATTTAAATTAGATAGAAATTCCATTTAACGAAACAATGCAGGGATGACGATGAGTCATTCCGCTGCCATACGAGTCGAAATAGACGTTCTCGCTCCTCCTCCGCCGGTCTTTCTGATACTCCTCGATGCCTTATTGCGCGTGGATTGTTGTCGCGAAGATAACAGCAGCGGGACGGTAGAAATTCGTGGGCCGACCTGTTCGCTCCACACTTGCCAACCAACAACTATCTAACACAGAGAAAGCTCGCCAAAAGAGACAAAAGGAGGCCAGAGATGGAAAGAGACAAGCAAGTAACCGGGGTTCACCTTCAATCGCCTTCGATCCGAGTGCATCGGGATTCGAAAATACCGGGGCACCCCAGGGAGAAAAGGGGTGGTAGGCGCAAAAAGAGCGAACGACCGACGTGCCCGCCCACGTGACGACGGCCATGCTCGTGACGTAATCCTGACGTCAGTGGGCCGATGGCGTGCTCGGCACGCTCCGTCGGCCACACGGACAAAATCGTAAACGTGCCCCTATTTCCAATTGACGGGCAATCGGATTTACAGGGAGACGCTGTGCACCGTGAAAAACCTTGGAGATTGAAAGGAACTCGTTTCCAAGTGGCGCATCCGGGCTGCGCCCGGTCGCAACGGGGCCAACCCAGCAGCCCTGAACAGCCGAGGAGACCGGGCAGACAGACCGTTCCACGACTCCGGCGTGGAAAAGTTTGCTCGGAGGGCGAGCTTCGACGCGACACGGTCAGTGGATTGTGGAATCGAAGCGTTTCGACTATTTCGAGATAGTACAGAGAATTCCCATCAGCAGGGGATGGAAAACGGTGGTGCGGTGAAGTTTATTTTTTTTCTCTCCCTTACCTGGGGACCACCGCCGACGATCGACTGATAGGCCGATTGAAAGACGCTCCCCAGCTGCGTGAGGCCGTCATCCTCCATCTGGAACATTATGTCCGCCCCCGGGGATCCGTTGTTGTTCAGATTGTTGTTGTTGTTGTTGTTATTGTTGCCCATCAGCTTCTCCGTGCTGATGATGTCGCGCAGCAGCGTGTTCGATTGCATCTCGCGGCTACGAGGAGTTCGCTGGCAACGTAGACGAGACCCGGCTTCGCTATCAAATCTCGGCGATGATCGCGGCTGGATACAGGCTGTTTGTCGGTCTCATTGTCCGCCGGAACGACCGTCGGCAGTGGCAGCACGCGTGTCTAGGCGCGCTATCGTGAACGGGCGAGAGCTCTACGTACGATTCCACTCGGGGGGAACAACAACACCTCGCGTCACGTACGAGCTTCCCGCAGCGTGTCGGGAAGGAGGATCAACGATATCGCCGGCATAGTCGGTCTCGGTCGCGCACCTTCGGGTCCTTGGTCACCAGGGATCACGCGAACAAAGTCACCAAGAGGTCACCACGTTTCCCAAAGAGCGAGCAAGAGGTGACGAGAGAGGCTCGATTCACCGACGCCGCCGCGTGCCACGAGGACGCATCGCGTACTCGCGTTACTACGATTCACCCGCGCGTCCCCGCTCCATCCTCCGCGCGGCGTCGATTTCCGATCAGCACCTCGAACACCTGTTTGGCCACGGTCGCGGGCTTCGCGATCAGACGAGCCACGCTTCCAGGTAGCTACGTGCGGATTCGAGCAAGCCTCGCGACCTGAAGCGGCTCGAAAGGAGATCGTACGTGGCGCACCAGACGGAGCACTCCACGCACTCTACCGATCACACAACTTTGTCGTTCACCGTTCGATACACTGGGGATACCGGTGCAGAGCATGAGATCGATCGGGAAGGAGGTAGGCAACGATGAGCGCAAAGATAGAACGATGTGCGTTCACACGAGCTCCTTCCTGTTCGGGGTACGCGACGAGACTGACGCTCCGTGCGGGGAGGCGGCCGCCGCACCCCTCCCCGAACGCCGGGCCTACCCCCGCCAGAACCACGATCGCATACCCCCACTTCGCTCCGAGCGTGAGGATAGCGATGGCCCGTCCTCTCGAGCTCACTCGAGTTTTCGAACAATTCCATCTCCTCGTTGAAACTTCAAATCGTCTTCAATTTCATTCCACTTCCCCCCGATATTCAGAATTTCTCAGTTAAGCGTGTCATATCCAGCGCCGGCGGAAGGTACGGGCGAGGCGGGCGACCGCCCGGGGCGCCAATTCCCAAGGGCGCCAATTCGCGAGGGCGCTTCAATAAAAAAAATCGTTGTTTAATTTAGTTATTTTCCTGCCTTATTTTTGTAGTATTTCTGTTATTATTCAAATAAAAAACGATGATTTACCAAAGCAACCATAGCAACTTATATTATACGTCGTTTTTTGAAAGAATATTAGCTACAGTAATTTGTCGTTTTAAGATCACTAGATTTAATTCGTAGTACGTCTGATCATCTGAGGCCGGTATTCTCAGTCGTTGCTTATTCTTAAGATTGTCTTAAGCATTTGGCATCCTTTACTAGTCTACTGGTCTAGTAGAGGATGCGGAATGCTTAAGATGATCTTAGTCTTAAGCAACGACTGAGAATAGCGGCTTGAGTTCGTTCGTCGTCACGAGAAAGAAATTAATCGCGTTACAATGTTGCGATGTTGCGAGGGCCTCGTCGCCACGTCGATGATACGGACTCCTCCGTCGTCCTTTGTTTTTTTAAGAAATATGCTTTTGTATAACATAGGCCACTTCAGCGTATCGTATTCACGAGAATAGAGCGTACAGAACCGGCAAAGTTACTCGTGGGTATTCGCAGTTTTAAGTTTTAAATGTAAATGTCTATTGCAATTTAGCTATAAGTTTTGTTTTGTAATATTAAAAATTTACAGCTAATAGTTTTATGTTCATAATATTTATTTGCAATTATTTTGTGATTCTATTTATTTACCGAGTGTAAAGTGAAACACATTTAGGAATAGTCTTCAAATAATAAGGTAAGTATATAAATTACAAATTAAATCAAAGGATCATTGTCAGTTCTAATAATTTGCAGTGCTTTTTAATAAAAATTACATGTGAATTTTTACTAGATAATGTATACATCTCAGCAAATTCCTATAACATATTTGAATTCGGGTAAAACATAAAAATCTTTTAACTTTCTTTACCCATAGAATGTCGAAAAAACTCTCAGGAGCACAGAATAGAAAGAGAAAACTGAATCAGTCAAAAGAAAATGAATTGTCTGCAAGTTTGATGAGTTCATTTTTTAAAAAAAAATGTGAGCCAAATATACAAAATGAAGAGCGTAAAAACACCGAAGGAGAGCAATATGTTGAAATCGCTACAATTACTTTTGAAGAGGACGGGGAAGAACGTGATGATAATCGATTTAAAAATGTAATTACTAGCGACAAATCTTCATCTGAAGATAGTGAAAATGAAGCAGCAGTTACACCAGAACAAGAGTTGATAGTTGAAAGTAGAAATACTGAAGTTTCTAATTATTCTGATCCTGCATTATGGCCCTCAATAATGACAAATTCAATACGTGATCTAATAATAGTGCAAGATCCTATATTACCGCAAGGGCCAGATTCTCGATTTCCTCTGAATAATGAAAAAAGACATTTTAGCATAAAATACTGTCATCGAATATTGTCAAATGGAGAAGTATCGCAGAGGCGTTGGTTGCTCTATTCCGAATCAGCAGACAAAGTTTTTTGTTTGTGTTGCAAATTATTTAACCCGTTAAGTTCTTCCAAATTAAGTTCAGAAGGAATTAATAATTGGAAACATATGAGCGAGTATTTAAAATCACATGAGTCATCCACAGATCATTTTAAAACATGTAAAATGTGGCTATTGGCAGCAAGCAATATTCGAAAAGTTGATGGTATTGATAAACAGTTGCAAGAACAAGTGATTAAAGAACAAAATTATTGGAGGGCAGTTCTTGAAAGGTTAATGTCTATTACACTATTTCTATCAAAAAATAATTTGGGTTTTCGAGGGACGTCTGACAGGCTTATGTGCAATAATAATGGTAATTTTCTTGGTTTGGTTGAACTTTTAAGCCAATATGATCCTATTTTGATGGAGCACATAAAAAGAGTACGTAATCAAGAAATACACAACCACTATTGTGGAAAAGATATACAAAATGAATTGATTAATTTGCTTGGTGATCAAGTAAAAACGACTATTATTCGTAGAGCTCAGCAAGCAAAATACTTTTCATTAATATGTGATTGTACACCAGATATAAGTCATACTGATCAATTATCGATTACAATCCGATTTGTGGACTTAAATGACATGTCATTAAAAGAACATTTTTTAACATATTGCGAAGCTCCTGTCTCGACCGGGGAAGCATTGTCCGATATTATTTTAGAAGAAATGAACAGGTGTAATTTGGACATGAAAAACTGTCGTGGTCAAGGCTACGACAATGGTTCGAATATGGTCGGAAAAAATAAGGGTGTAAGGAGTAGGATTAGCAAGTTATATCCGAGAGCATTTTTTAACCCATGTGGCTGCCATTCGCTGAACTTAATTGTTGGAGATGCGGCGAAGTCTTCAGTGAAATCAGTTTCCCTATTTGGAGTTCTTCAGCGTCTATATGTATTATTCAGCGCATCTACTAAAAGATGGGCAATTTTAAAAACGCACGTTTCAAATTTGACCGTAAAGCAAGTATGTGAAACACGTTGGGAATGTCGTATTCAGTGCGTAAAAGCAATCCGATATCAATTTAAAGAAATATGTGATGCTTTGTGCGATATGGCAGAGAAAGCAGAAGATCCTAAAATTAGTTCAGAAGCAAAATCCTTAGAACTATTTTTTACTGATTATTCCTTTATCGTCGCTTTGATTGTTTGGTATGATGTTCTTTTTCAAGTTAATCTTATTAGTAAAATGATGCAATCAAAGAATTTAGACATAGTTGAGTCTATAAACTTAATTGATGGTTGCGCTAAATTTTTAAATGAATATAGAAATACAGGATTTGAAAGTGCACAAGCCATTGCAAGAGAAATAGCTGAACAACTTGAAATTGAACCGATTTTTAAAGCACAGCGACTAAGAAAGAAGAAAACTCTTTTTGATTACGAGGGAAAAGATGATGGACAAAAAAGTCCCGACATGTTATTTAAGACAGACGTATTTCTTCCGTTAATTGATACAGCGATTTCTGCAATTGACGATCGTTTTGAAACACTCCAAAATTACACCAACATGTGGAGTTTCCTGCACAACATTAAAATACTTCCCACACGTGAAGATCTTGTTAAAAAATGCATGGACTTACATTTGTATTTGAAAGATGGGGAATCATGTGACATAAACGGATCAGAATTATGTGAAGAATTAATACATATTCAATCGTATTTTGTGTCTCTTTCAGATTTTAAAGATGCAATAAAAATTACACCAGGACAGATACTCAAGTTTATTCATGATCAAAATTTGGTCGAAATATTCCCTAACATATGGATCAGCATGCGGATTTTGTTAACAATTCCGGTGACCGTTGCAAGTGGAGAACGATCTTTTAGCAAATTAAAGCTGATCAAAAACTATTTGCGTTCCACTATGCTTCAAGAAAGGCTAAAATCTCTTGCCATTCTATCGATCGAACAAGACATGATTCAAAAAATTAATTTGACTGAAGCCCTTAAAACATTCGCTGCAGCTAAAGCAAGAAAAAAGTTTCTTTAGAATATGTATTTATTATGTATTATAATAAAAACTAAATAAAACTATACAAAGTAAAACAGATGGTTTCTTTTATTAAAAAATTTGGAAGGGGGCGCCAAAAAATGGTTTCGCCCGGTATCATATATATTGTTCCGCCGGCCCTGGTCATATCGAAGAGGAAAAAGAACGAGGGAGACTTGTAGCTAACTCTGTACTCGGAATTATGCCACCCGAGGTAAACGGGTAGTCTTTAACCCTCGTCGTCTTAAACATACTCAGACATACTTATGTTTAAATAATGTGGATCAGTGAAAGTTTTGAGGCGTCCAAGTTTCAGGGGGAGTAACGCTCGACTCGAAGCCATCGCTAGGAGGGCCTCTCTCTCTCTCTCTCTCTCTCTCTCTCTCTCTCTCTCTCACTCGGTCCCGATGAGAGCACAGACTCTCTCCTCTCCCCCTGTGTCGGGCCTACAGCGTTTCGGTTTCGCCTCGCCTCCCCACGCCTCGTAACCCCAGTGCACGACTCTCACAGGAAGCAACCCCTAGCGCGAAGGGCCACCGTTTTTGCCTGCACAACCCGCCACTCTCCTTGCTCGTGTAGCAACGACAAGCCCAGCTACGAGTGTGGGTGGATGGCTCTCTGGCTCTCCGGCTCTCCGGCTCTCCGGCTCTCCGGCTCTCCGCCGGCTATGTACCGTGGCGAAAACATCGGTCCACTTGTTGAGTCGAAAAGAGAGCGAGAGAAAGAGCAAAGGAGAGCCAGATGAACGCCACGGCTATCTTCTCTCCGCGTACGAGAAAGTGCCGCCGTTTTCGGCGGACAAAAGCTGCTGCGAGAAGGCCAGACCCACCGCCAAGGGGGACAAAGTTGCGCGTAGCACGCCAGACGAAACCAGTACACCGTGTACGGGACGCGAAACGCAAGACGAGCCGATGGATCGACCACGAGACGCTTATTCCAGGGGGGAAACCTGCACTTTCCCTTTTTCGCGAAATACCTTTCGCTGGTTTCGGAAAAAAGCGGTGGCTTGGACCCACGGACTGCTTCGAGAACAGGACGACGGCTCGACTGTCCCGTGGATTCGGCAAACTCTGTCTCCTTTTTGGAAGCGTAAAAGACGAGTTTCTTTGGAGATGCGCAGGAAAGCCGTCACGCGGTCCAACGAGAGGGAAAGCCATGAAGCATTAATTCTGCAAACGGTACCGTCGAGATACCTTCGCGTTGAAGCGTCGCTAAACGATCCGTTAGGCGGGAATATCTTTATTCCGAGGGGCGGAAGGCTCGCGACGATGCCGCGGTTTCGGAAAATCTGTCTCCGGAGACAAACGAGATGCCTCGTGGCGCCGAAGGTAGTGCTCGTTAGTTGGAAATTCGTGAGTAATTTTAGTGTCGTACCCACGCGACTGGCCGAAGGTATATAATTACCTAACCTCACCCGACCCAATCTAACCCACTTGGCAAACGAACGAGAGTTCCAGTTTTCCCGGACTGAAATCCGGATATGGCCAGCCGGACGTCGTCGTCGGAGGGGGGAAAAAAGCCTCGCCGAGACATGGCGGCCGGGCCGGAGAAAAAGCCTAATTAGTTGCCTAAAACCGAGCGCGCGCCGCACCTTTTTCGCCGGCGATCGCCAATAAGACCGCGAACGGAGCAATTATTCGTACACGCGGAACGTATTCCGCTGGCCACGAGTCCGTTCGGACGACGACGGAACGAGTTGACATCAATCGCCGTCGGGACCTTTCGATTGGAGACACTTGATCCGAGTTTCGATCACGGGAACGAACAGTTGGAGCGGATCGATCGATCCTCTGCATGGTCTCGCCTCGATAGGTGCAGGCCAGGGCGCAGGTACTCCGGAACCTCCGGCAGAAACGACTAACCTCTCTCTCTCTCTCTCTCCTCCTAATGTCCTAAACGTTTTTTGAGGGCAATTAGGGACAATGAGCTCGCATGAACGAAGATTCGGCAGTAAAACAGTCAAGGCCGGACAAAGGGGCAGTATGGGCAGCAAAGGAGGCCCAACCGAGTCAAAACAAATGACCGTGTCTTGCGGAGACGCTTGTCGTCAGGTGGAAAGAAACGGTCAATGCCGCCTAGCTGGTGTTTGGCTGTAAAATAATTAAAAGGTGACAGGTACCGGGCACCGAACCCAAATGAAAATAAGCTGCGAGTACAATGGAGCACCAGCCATGTACAGTTAGGGAGGATTTCGTACCTGACCCCGCGGGAGGTAATCTTCCGGAGGCACCCTAGAAAATTCTATTTCCTCCTTACCCCCATAGGTATTACGATTCCGGGGCCCCATAAGTTTTTAGGACTGCATGATCCTACGCGCGCTCGTTAAAAACCCATTGATTTTTCCGACACAAAAGCGACCAATGTCTGCCGCTCGGCCAGCGGCGAGCTGTTAAATCGACCTCTGGCAGTTATGCGACGCGCGGGACAGAAATTGTACGCGGTGAATTTCTTTCGCAGGCTTTATTAATGCGTTAAAACAATCCCGGAGGGTTAATTTCACCGGGCACAAAATAGCCGAAGGAACGCCCCACTGCCGTGGCATATTATCCCCAACTACAAGCTTATCTACATCGCGATACATACTTCCCTCGCTATCAGATCTAAACGGTCGGGAGATACTGGTCTGGAGTCCCGTGTCTCGCGTTAACGACGGCAGCCAGAAAGTTCGTCAAGCTCGAAGATAAATAACGATGCCGTTCGAATAAATAGTTGCGTAATTCCGATTCGTTGATTCAGTTGATAAGCTGTACGATGCGTCGCGTCGCGGCGGCGCACAGTGGGGCAGATCGGGTCGAAACGCGGCACTAAGTCCTTGTACAAAAATATCGTCATACTGCAAATTTTTTTTACAGGTAGTTGATTGCACATTTGGGTCATATTGTAGCATGATTGTTTTTCACATTCATTAATTTTTAACGGGACTACACGGTTTTGAAGAGGACAACCTGGAAACTCTTCAGAAATAGTATTGTTATTTATAATTTTGTTGCTTGCTTAATTCGACTATTTTTTTTGTGGGATTAAGTGGTGAGGTATGTATTTGAAGCGTGCCAAATTTGATTTCGATATCTCTGATATTTTTGGAATTATACCTTACTGAATTTCCCAATTTTCATTGTTTATTTTGAACAGGGGTTCAGTGGAGTTCAGTGTTCTTACTGGTCGCATTGGAAAGGGTAAAGCCTTACCTTTATCGTGCAAAAAAATTGGCTGCTACTAGCTGCTACTGGGGTAGTTAGGGGGGGGGGGGGGACGAGAAGGGGTCCATGACGCGTTATTTTTGCACAAAAATGCCTTCCCTGCCACTGAAATTCAAAGTAAATGAAGTATTTTCACATGTGAAAGATGCGGAGCTTTTGCCCATGTACAGAGTGCACGATATTGTCGGCAATTGGCCAGTCCGGAAGTCCTCAGGGAGAAGCTGGTACGTGTCGTAAATCGGAAGGATCAATCGCAACCATTGCTCCGTTTTCTTTCAGATACATGGCTATAAACATGATATGGCAAAAGGAAATAGTGTTTGTAAATGTTCTATTATAGCAGTAAGTGGGAGGATTTTTGTTCGTTGATTTATAACGCCCTTGCAAAATTCTTTTTGACTGAACCGTTTCGAATTGAAGCGTTTCGAACGTTATTGCAGTATCTACTGGTTGTAGCAAGTAACACATTGCGAACGGATCATCAGAATTGTCATGTTTTCATTATTGTAGCTATATGAAGCACAAAAATACCTGGCCCCTGGGTGTAGGTACTCTCAGAATACGAAACCGTTTCGATTTGAAAGGTAGTTCTCCGATAGTCCCATTACTATGTATCCATTTGAGAACAGGAAATCAACGAAGACGTAAAAAGGAATAAAAATGTATTTAACGAAGGGTGCTTGTAACATTTGTTAAAATAAATTAAAATATGTTTGTTAAATAATTTTGAAGTAATATAAAAAAAGATTTTATAACTATTCAATTTTATATGATTTAAATGTTCCCCATAAACATATTTACAAATACAGTTAAGGGACATAGTACATTTTTGTCCGAAAATTAAGCAATCTTTATGAATTTTTTTCTATATGAAATTCAAAAGCTAGAAAGATGGATTTATTGCAAATGAAAGATCACTGTTTGAAAGTATTAAAAGAATTTTTATTAAAAAAATTGCCCCCTCCCTCCCTTCGCTATAATCGCTCAAAGTTGGTCCTTTGCGGTGCCATAAATTCCGCCTTCTATGGTTATCTGAAACATAAAAACAAATCAAGACCTTAAACTTTATTACATTTTGTTTTGTTGACCGAGCCGATTCTTAAATTTCGCATTTAAAACAAAATGGCGGACTGTCAAACCTACACTTTCAGTGCCGAAAATCGAGACCTACAGTTTGACAGTCCGCCATTTTGTTTTAAATGCGAAATTTAAGAATCGGCTCGGTCAACAAAACAAAATGTAATAAAGTTTAAGGTCTTGATTTGTTTTTATGTTTCAGATAACCATAGAAGGCGGAATTTATGGCACCGCAAAGGACCAATTGTGAGCGATTATAGCGAAGGGAGGGAGGGTGCAATTTTTTTAATAAAAATTCTTTTAATACTTTCAAACAGTGATCTTTCATTTGCAACAAACCCCATCTTTCTAGCTTTTCAATTTCATATAGAAAATAATTCATAAAGATTGCTTAATTTTTGGACAAAAAAGTACTATGCCACCTTAAATAAACAAATTTCATTAATTTTTCTTTATCAATAAGACCACAAGTATACGTCCTAACTGAATGAAGTGAAAAAATTAACGCTAAATATATGATTTCAGTTAGAAAATGTTTTGTGCCGCGTTTCGACCCGATCTGCCCCACTGTGCGGCGCGGCGTCCCGGTGCCTGCTTGGGCCTCTCACAGATTCCCGTCCACCGATCTCCGCGCGCTAGAATTTTACGTCGAAGCCAAGGGCCACAGGGGATTCCCTGGACTCCCGCGGCGCACTTGCTGCCATTAATATGGCCGCTGTAAATCTCGAAAGGTACTTGTCGCGCCACCAGACTACCTCGGGATCACTGGCATATGGTGTTCACGAATATCATTCCGGGGCACCTTGCCCCTCCGAGGAATCGGTGCCCGAGGCACAAACGCGTACGCTCGGGGAAAAAATGCGGCCTACCTAGCCGGTCCCTTCGCTCTTCCACTCCGTACAGCCTGGAATATGGAATGCGTAGGTGGGTGCAAGAAGCTCCGGGCTACTGCTTTCGCTTTTTTCCCCCGATCCACGATTCGTCTGGATATTGCGACACGTACGCTCGGGAAGCAGCGAGGGGGGGAAAAAAAGGCGGCGCGAAAGGAAAGGAGACACGACACATAACCTGCCAGTGGGAAACGTTTCATCATTGGCGGCGGGCAACAAATAATTAGGTAACCTCGCCTGACCAACTGTGTAAACTGCGGCTCCACGCGATCATCCGCGCCGCTCTGCGCCCCGTCCGGCCGCGGAGCGCGTAGTAGACATCCAAAGTACAAGGAAGAGGAGAAGAACGGCGAGAGGAAGAAGCGGAGACGAGAAAGAAAGGTGGAGGAGAGTCGTCGACCCGGACGCCTCCTCTCCTCCCTCTTCGTCGTCGTCGTCGTATGGCCCCCTCGTTCGAGCTTCGGAAGGGAAAAAAATCATAAGACCGTGGTCGTAGTCGCGGTCGTCATAGTCGTCGGCGCTGATCCCTCCTTGTCGAGCGTTCGCGAGGACCCCGACAAAAAGCCTCACTCGCAAGAAGACGGAACTCCGTGCCTCGTGCCATTACGAGCCGCTGCGTCTCGGAGCGTGGCTCCCCAGGATCGACGATATAATCGAGGTCGATCGTTGGATAACGCGCGCGACGAGTCGGAGAAACTCTCGCGGAGGATCAAATTCGCCGGAGGGGAGCGAAAGAATGGTCGCGAGTACGAAGTTCCATAAAAGTGATTTAATTTGCCTGTACTGGGCACGTTCGGGCGCGCGAGGGTGAGCGGCTAGAGGAGGTAATAGTTAATAACAGCGCAGCTGAAAAGGGGATTCGGTAATCCGCTTCTAATTTCTAAAACAAAGAGAGAAAGCGTATTACGCGAGCGAGCGCCTCCTCCTCCGGAGGAGGAGCTCGAAAGAAACGGAGAGAAACCGAAATACGAGCGCAGGGAGAGACGAGGGAAGAAGGGAAGAGGGGAAGAGTAGGGGGTGCGAGGGAAAGAGAAGTATTCTCTCTGTCGTTGAGGCAAACCCGAGATCCTGAGAGTCGGGTGGGTTTCGAAGGCAGGGAGGCAGAGGGGCAGAGAGACAGAGAGAGGTAAACGGTAAGGGTAGATGTGGAAAGAGGGCTGAAATTGGGGGCGGTCTGAGAGGAGGGGAGGCCAGGGTTCCACCCTGGAACACATTAACTGCAGGGCGACGGGGTATATAGAGATGGGTTGGGGGCGACGCCACTGGCGTAAGCTCAATGGAAAACGGGATTGCTCGAGAGCGCGTAGCAAGGAGACGGCTTAATCTGGCCTTTCTTGCGAGTCACGGAGGTGTACTCCGGGGTATTGGCTTGTGTACCCTGAACGCGCCCCGCGAACATTATCAAGACGACACGTCGCGTCACGCGAAACGAAACTGATCGCGTGGCGTCGACCAGGAAAAAATTGTCTCGGAGGCTGGGTGACCGGTTATCGCGAACCGTTCCGACTAACTAGCCGAGCGAATTTCGAGGTAGCTCGCGAGCCAGACGGAGGCGATCGCCAAAGGATTCGAGCCCGCTCGGCCCGCGTAAAGAGTCCGCGCTGAATGAGGAAATAAATCTTGGCCACTCTCTCGGTGGCTGCGTTCCGCATTCCATCGTTACTTATCCTGTTAATTAAGCCGCTAACGAAGGGCGAATTTTCGATAGATTTATGCAGGCGGTTGGCGAGCGAGACACGAGGCGGGGCAGGGCAGGAAAGAATCAGCGGCGTGACTCCCCGCGGTGCTGGCTCGTCGTTAGCGGGCCTCGATATCTAATCTCTCTAATTAATTCTTTTCAATTCGCTCGCTCTCGGGGCCCGAGTGGCCAGCATAGACGCAGAAGAACAAGCGCGCTCGCGCTCGGTCTTTCTCTCGTTGCGAGATCCGCGAGATTAATCCCGATTAGCCTTAATCGAGGCTGCGCTAGCGGTGTATTTTCCCCTCCCTTTGGATCGATTCGTCCAAATATAGATCGACCTAACGAATCTCGATCGCGAGCCAGAGCCACGACGTGTGTATCCTGGCACGTCGATTCCTAGATCCTCGTTTGCGCGCGGCCGAGAGAGGGGCACAGAGAAACGCATAATACCGGGGGCATATCGTGCAGCGCTTTATAGTATACGTACCTACGTGGATGAAGCCGGCTGCCCTAAAAAGGAGACGAAAGCCAACGACCATATCGAGAGAGACGTGTCTCTCGTTTGCTCGCTACGCGCCATTCTATTTTCTTTCAGCTCTCTTTATCGACTCGCGTCGCTCGCGCGACCCACCGTGTCCCCGTCTTATCGATCGTTCTGCTCCACGGGCGATTTTCATCCGATGAAATAAATACTCTCTGCTCGATTAAACCTGCACGACCTCTCCCCACTCACCCCCGCTTCCTCGTCCTGCGATTCGAAATTAATCCGCGTGCTAACGGTGGCTTTCGACTCTCGCTGGCTCCACCGCGGCCGTCCACGCTCCGGCAGGCGTTTCAGAAACCGTTCGCGGCGCATTCCCCGTCTAGTAGCTGGTTGTCCAAAGGTGAAGCGAGGCGAAGCGAAGAGAAGCAGCCCCCGATCGACAAATTCGAGTTGGTTAAACGTTGAGTAGCAAATGTTTGCGGTGTAGGCAGAGAGCTGCTGGCAAAGGCAGCCGGAGTTCCTTCCGTCGATAGCTACGCCAATGCGAGACACTGAACGAGGGGTGGCAGGAGCACTAGTAGCGTAGTTAGGGGTGGCTCGGTAGGGATGCTTTAGGGTGAGATTTAGTACCAACCTCCGCCGCTTAGTCTACCCATCCTGGCTATACCGTAGGTATATACGTGTGTACCGTACGTCCCAAACTATAGTCGATACTCATGAGAAATATCAAACTACTGCAAAATATTGTCCCCTAAAATTGATCGGTCCTCCGGTTTTCCTCCGTCAGCGGCACCGAGAGAGCTCGATCGCCGCCCGCTCCCATTCCCGCTCTCTCAATGGGCCAAACTTTCACGCAGTTCGGAATAACGCGGATCAACGGTGACCCGGGCAGGCGTCGTTTGTCCCGAGGGGATTAAGCTCAACTCGAGAAATCAATTCTCATGGTATTAAGAAACAAAGCTAGCTACCTCCCGCGCGGCTGAACGATTTCACCCCCGCGCGACCCAGTGATCCGCGAAAAGAACAGGAAGCTCGAGTTACGAGAGCGTGTTAAACGAGTCTGCAAATTGACAACGAAGAGGGAAATGTTTAGGAGCCGGAAGAAGCATCGCTGCCCCCGACGATGGGAGGGAGGATAGGAGGAGACAAGGTCGTACGAGCGGCGTAGGTCGATCCTAATAAATTCCCGGGAATGTTGGATACAACGTGAAGCCAGTGGTGACTGAGCAGCGCGGAGCGTGGATGCTGGTGTTATCCATCCTGGTTCACCCCACTTACTGTTATCTTATATGGCTGTACTTAGGGTACATTACCCGGATACGAAGGTACCGAGCCCCGAAATTTCTATTAGTTCTAGAGGAGGAAACCACTCCACGAAATGGGACCCTTAACTTCCCGTGGGGGAGAGACGCGAAAGAATCCTCGGAGCAGTTCTCCCCGGCTCGATACACCAGCCAGCCAGCCAGCCAGCCAGCCAAAACAGTGTTGGACTATTTATGATATATTTTCGAGGGGCGAAAGTTGGGCGAAATTTCGCGCAACTTTAACCACCGAATTACCATCGCAACTGGGAGGAGAGGGGGGGGGTTTACCCTAAAACTTCAGCGGGCGCGGCCGAAATACTTTCATCGTCGAGTCGGCCTAACTGCTGGATTCACACGGATGTTTGGCCAACGTCTTCCGCGGTGGTAGTCGTTTCGAGAGTTCGGGAGAGACAAGTCGGGCCACTTGGAACGATGGAAAGAGGGATTGTAGCTCGTTTCGTGAAGCAAGGACTCGGCCCCTCGGAGGAAGGGACACCAGGGGAAGGAGAATCCTCGGAGGGGAGGGTCTCGAGTCAAGTAAACTCGAGAACCGTCGGCCTCTTTCATCCCCGAAACTTCAAAAGCCGAGCGAGTCGCGCCATATGCCACCCTTCGGCAACCTCTTTTCCCTGCTTTTTTTCTCTCCTCCTTCGCGATAATAAAATTCTAATCAGCTCCGCTGTACGCCCTCGATAGTTCCCGAAGAATCCCCCGCAGGGGCGGGACACGTGAAATACGGGAAAAAAGACTCGAGCAGACTCGAGAGGGTCAATCTCGAATGCCACGTGAAAAACGGCAGCGATTTTCGAGTCCGGCGAACTCCAAGTTCCGCCGCAATTACCATAAACCATTCGCGGCGACGAACGCCGACTATTAAAATAAAGAGATTCCGTCGTCGAAAGTGGATGATGATAGAGCCTGCTGGGAGGCCAAGTATGCCGTTTCCAGGGATCCCTAGATACGTGTATCGCTGGGGAATTAATTTAACGACGGCGCCGAAACGAGCTTTCACCCTTTGGCTCCCCCCTTTGCTCCCGCGGGCAACACGAATTAATTCGGGAAAGTACCTGTCTTTCCACACAATAAGTCCCTAATAGGATAATTTCTTTGTGTACAAATCGTTTTTACGAGCTTCCAATTAAAGCAAAGCCGAACGGCACGGCAAGGGGTTAAAATATCGTAAACTAGGGAAAACACGGAGTTTACGATGCGCAATACAAACCTAAACACGCCGAAAAGGTTCAAAGGGTACGGCGTGCCGTGCCTTAAGTACACGCCGGACCAAATAATTTGGGCCCACCACGGGACGCACGGGTTATTTACCTTCAGGGGGTGGTGTGCGTGTGTGTGTACACACGATCGTGGCTTTCCGTCGGCTCTCTATTTCCATCCCTGTCCGCGAAATCCACTCTTTCGCCCCGCAGGTCGACCAGCCACGTTCCCGTACCGTCCACATCGTCCCGAATTCGATTTTCGGGACGACCTGCACCTTTCCGCCCCTGCCTTGTTAGTTTTACGCCCCGCCGGAGCTGCCACTCTGCATTTTCACGGAATTATAACGAAAGGAGGCTCGCCACTCGTCCACCCTTTGTCCACCTTCCTTCTGACCCGCCGCCGCCGAAATTTTCCAGGTGTCCCGCGAGACGATAGGGGTCGAAACGAACGAGACAGATTAAATCCGCGATCTCGCCGAGAAGCTTCACCTCCAATTCTACGTAGCTTTCGTTTACCTTTACATTATACCCCTGATAGTCGACAAATCGTCGGGAGCTGGGGGATGAACGCGACGAGCGCGATGAACGCGAGGAGGTTGAAGGGGCATCCCCCGAATTTCACAGGCCGGTACGCCACAAATGAAGCACACTTGGGTGGTGCTCGATTTAGCTCGTATCATCCCGCACCCTCGGCTAGGCTGTACGCATCGTGCAAACACTGCCGCCTACGTAGAACAAACACACACACGCGCCGCCCTGTGTACACATGTAATTTCAGGGAATTATAGATGCATATGCCGGCTCGGAATCTGCCTCCGTATCCGCCAAACGGCGAGGGCACTGGAGCAGCGTTTCGCACAGCGCATTCCAGATTACGAGACTCGAAGGTCCTGGGTAATCGTCTTTCGGACGAGGAACTTTCGGAGCAGCGAATAGCCAGCGCTCCGAGTACACATTGACATTGAGAAACCGCGATGAAAGCTGAGAATGACGATGCGTTCTATGCGCAGCCTGTTCAAACACACGCGTCTCGTTTCACGTGCTGGCACACGCGAGGATCCACGCGCGCCACCCTCGCGGATCTCCTCGATTCGAGGGGAGAGGCTCGGAGCGATCGAGCCCCGTCCTTTTACGGTTTACGCAATCGTCTATGCAACGGTAACGAGCTACTGGTGTGTGCACCGAGCGTGCGCGCACGCATGCGAGACCACGGCAACCGTACCGACATTTATCGCGACCGTTATCTTCGCGCGAAAGTGCTGGAACCGCGCGCGAAACCAGCACCGGCAAGAGTAGGTACCCATCCAGCAACCGACGGGCGCCCGATCGATCGCTCGAAAATTCTATTGGCCGAGTCGAGCGGCAAAATGAATCCGTTTAGCGCGATTGATATGTTAATTGGCGTGCAGTTCTCACCGCGGTCGTTAATCTCCCATGAAAACGATGACGGGGGTGCACGTGGAGCGGCCGCTCGAGTAGAAGACCCTCGGCTGGCCACGTGACCCTGGCCAGGGGGTGGAACAGATAGTGGCCACTCGAAATTTCGTGCCGGTCGAAGGTAATAGATTAATCTCGTACGTTGACGGCCGGAGGAACGAATGAGCGGACGAAAGGATCGTTAAATATCCTGCGCACGCCATGGAGAGCTCAACCGTCCATGGGATTCGCCGTATGGGCCGGTTTTCAACCCTTCGCAGGACAGGCCGCGCCATCTCGGCCGTGTAATTACCGGTGTCTTCCTTTTGTTCGAGCCGGCCTTACGAAAGCGAAGCCGACGCGCCTAACGGAATAATTAACCAGCCACGAGGGACAACGCGCGCTGCTCTTACTATTCGCGACTTGTCCCTTTTTAAACGGGAGCAGGAAAAACAGCAACGGCCACAATATCGCAGGAAATCCGGCTCTATCCTGGGGAACACTGGTAATTATTATTGATACATTCCCGGTAATAATCTCGACGACCCAATTAATGCTATCGACATACCGATAGGCGCAGTTGCGATACACCTAATAATTTATCGCGATAATCCCACAATGCCCGTAAACTATCGCTCACGCGTGCATTTTCGGCCGATCGCGCGCCAGATATATACGTCCCGTGTCTTCCACAACCAGCCCGATTGTAGATCGGCGGTAATCTGCAACGTCGCGATAAATCCTGCTCCTCCCTTCAAATTAATTCCCCGCAAAAACTCGCGGAAATGCCGGTGTCCAGTAATTATCTATCGCTCGGGAAGAAAGGTCCGCGAAGGCCTGGTGTAACGAATTAAAGTGCCCGGTCGGCCAACGGGCGAGCATGCGTACGCACCGTGGACCGTGGACCTCGGTTTCGTTGCAAGCCAGAAATTATGTGTATAGATGATATCTCTCTCTCTCGCCATGCTTTATCCACGCGGATGCAAAGCCTCCCCTCGTCTCGACCCACTACCACCGCCCGCCAACACAACCGCTCGTCGCTCGTCGCTCGTCGCCCGTCGCCCCCGTGCCCCTGGTCGGCGACGGGTGGTGGTTTACCCGTTGTAAGTCGACAACTCACTCCATAAACCCGTGCTGCGCCGCGCTGTGTACTCCGTGTACTCTGTACACTGCGGCGAGTTTGCACGCCGACCCGTGAGGGAAAGAGAGGACCGCGAGCGAGGGGCCGAACGGGGAGGGAAGATCGACGGGGAAAGGTAAAGAAAAGGAAGGGGGATAAATACGATAAGAGCCACGCGATAATTCCGCGGACGCTCCTCGCGACTGAATTGTCCCTGGCTCCTCTGTCAACACGCTGTTTACCGTGGCTCGCGTGCACCTTTAGCGCCACCGGGTCGAATAAGCGAGTCGTTAAACCCTTTAGGGCCGCGGACCGATTGGAAAAGTGACGAGGGAACTTTGATTCTTTGCCGAGCAAACGGAGGCCCGAGTAGATGAGAGAATAATGGAGATGTAAGTGAGTCTGCGAGAGCAACGAGCAGTTCGAACGTTGGACAGAGAGTGCACCGGCGATGCGATTGCCGCAGAACGAGGAGGAAGGCAGAAGGGGGTTAGATTTATCACCCCTTGGCGAGGAAAAAATCGACCTCCCCAAGAAAAGTTCCGGACATGATACGCGAATTTACTGCACGGGCGGGCTAGTAAAGCTCGGAAACGGAAGCCAGACACAATGGCGAGACAATAAGGTAAAATTGTTGGGGGTGGAGGGGAGCCCCCGAGGGATTAAATACAACGTGCTTCTTCGACAGGGCAACCACTTTGCGAGCGAGATAAGGGGCAGGATCGTGGAGTGCACTTACGAGTGCGCGCGTAATCGCCGCTTCGACACCTCGTTTTACGAGCTTAACGCGACCGCGAAAAATCCCCGATTTCTCCTACTCGCTGCCGCGCGTGTTCGTTACGTCACCCCGGTGCCTGTCCAATAATAGCGTGTTCGAGACAGCGGCGGTCATAAATTACGCAAAATTCCCAACATATTTGCGTCATGAGCCGGGCCCGGCTCGATCCGCCGCCTAAATAGAACGGTGCCTCCGCGCGAATTCGGTCGACCCCGAGGGCGAGGGCCCCGCAGCTTCCTGCCTGGCAATTGCGAGCGGCGAAGATGCAATTGCGAAAGCCTCGGAGAGGGATCGATCCCCGACCGCGAAAGCCCGCAAGACGGAAGGAGCAAACAAAAGGTGCGACGAGGCAAAATAGCGCGCGCGAACGGAGCAAGGGGCCAAAGTAACACAAAGGGTGAGGCCAGGGAACGAGAGGGAAGGCGAGTGCAAGCCAAAGAGGCATTGGCTCGTGTGCTACCAGCAACAGGTGCCCGTCAAACAGCGTTCAACGTCTCTGGTGAACCGTCCCTTTCTATCTCTCGCGCACGCCTTACTCCCTTTTTCCCTTCTTTCTCTCCTGCATCGGCTCGCACGCGATTCCTGATAATTGATTCGTAGACGAGACAGCCCCGGCTGATCCCTTGTCCAGCCGGCCAGTCGTTCATCCACCGAATCCCTCTACGGAGATTTCCCCTGCTTCCTACCATTAACTCGTCTTATCGGACGTACGAATGCGATCCGAGAGTGGCCGACCTTGCATCCGAGAGATGTAATTTGAAATCCCCGAGAACCCGTACCGGAGACTAACCCCGATAATGAGTCCCGTCCAAGTCTGACAAAGGACGGGAATGAGGCTTGCGCTCGGCCTCCGTGGCGCCACCGAAATCATTCCCAGCTTTTTGAAACGCTGGGGTTCACGTGGCGGACCGATCGTTACGAAGCGTGAGCTGCACGATTAAATAAATGATACGGCAGGCTCCCTGGGAGCCGCAGCTTCCATCGACACGAAGCATCCGGAGGAATCGAATTTCATTGGCATTCAGGGAATTCATTGGATCGTCTGATTGTAAGTCGAGTAGCAGCAAGGATCAGGCTGTAACTGTGTGAAACGCAAGAAAGCGCGGAGGAGAGGCGTTCGCCGTGTAACACTCGGCTAGCTCTCGAGTTATGCGCTCCATAAACGTCAAAGCGAGCAAATGAATATTGAAAACTGCTCGTAAAGCTGCTACTTTGTTTGACGACGCTCGAGGAAAAAATCGCTCGCCGGCCCATTAATCCTGCACGCGCGATTAAGCACGTCATAAAGCCAGATCTAATAACGTAATCGAGTTATCTAATGAATGCGGCTCTGGACACACCGCCAGGCGTGGACGGAGGAGAGGTCCGAAATTCTTTAAAGGACCGACTTTTTGGCGTTACGAAACGCGGGCTGTAAAAATATCAGGCTTAATGATGCTCGCTGTAAACCCTGCGCGGTCAGCAGCAGGGTATTACGATGCAATTAAAAGCGAAACCTCAAAAGCGACCGCGGTTTAATTTCTTCGACAAGCACCTGCGACGCTGGTATCGTAAATTCGTGGCGAGTCAATCAAAGTTCCCAGCAGGCCGATGCATCTTGTCTGAAAATCTCTTCTGTCTGTAGTAAGAGTCGATGAAATCGTCAGGTAGGGTTTCTATGTAGAAAATAGGGGGACAGCCGAGACAGGAGCGACGCGTTACCCGTGGAATGTCGAAGGTGGTCCACGGCGAAGATCGTCCAGCGGGCTGTACAAATGCGTGCCACTTACACGGGAGCCTGGATCTTTGGTTCTACGAGGCAGCCACAAAATTCCTCGAGGCCACGAATTAGCGGGAAGCCATTCAGGCAGCCATAGCGCGAGCCATGGTAGCGAACTGGAAGGGCTCCACGGTCTGGCGACCGTAGCACGCGACACCATATGGTCCCTCTCCCGATACCCATGACCCCCCGATGCACAAACACGCTGTCCTGAACTGCTCCTAAAGATACGGGCCCCGAGATCTCAACCGACGAGAACGACGGAACGATGCATCGACGAGAACCCAAAGCAGATAACAAGAATTCCCTTTTTTTTTTTTGTTACGAGCGCGCAGGGAAACGGGGCACGGCTGGACACGCTGGGTGCTCTGGATCTCCTCAAGCTCGTCGTGCACGACGACGATCGCTGGGGAAAAAAAAATGGATCCTATGGCTCCCCCGTCGATTACTCCGGTATCCATAATTCCAACTGTCCCTCGCCCTAACGAAGATTCCATTTCCACCGTGGCTCTATGGTAGTAACGGAGTATTTATATTTTGGAAGAGAAGCAGGGGTCTGGTGTGTTTTCTTATGGGGCAGAACGCCACCGGACACGGTCGAGAGGTCTCGAAAAAACAGACAAGGGATGGGGCGTTGCAGAGGGACGGTGGTAACGATAAGTGAAACTCCCAGCGGAGACGACGGGAATACGGTTACAGCACCCTCGAGGACACTAGAACGCTCATATCCTAATAGAAACGTAATCGCGCAGTGTCCTGCACGCTGAATAAATTATTAGCAGGCTTACGGTGTGGCCGAGGGTCCGCGTAACACGCCATATCGCTCGGATTAACCACGATCTGCACCGTGGGATAGCCGAGGATTTATTCGGCCGTGACTCTCCGCGCTTATTTATTATTGTTTTGGCCCCATTACCCATTACTGCAGCCGCGATTTTTCCGAGGCAAGATAACCGACTATCGCCGATGGATACACCTCACTTTTCGTTTCATTCCCGTCTGCCAGCACTGCCGCGCGGCGTCGGTAAGAATCTTAACAACGGCGGGATAACAGCCGAATGGGAATTATCGGGAGGTCGATCGTTGGCGACGATAAAGCGACAGCTCGCGCAATTAGTTAAGTCACGCGTCGCCGAAAAGCAAAACAACGAATCGTCATAATTAATCTTATCGATTTCACTCGGCCCGAGAGTGCTATCGAGCTAATTTCCAGGGAAACGTCCAATCACGCGGGACGGTTATTTTTAATCACCGATGGCCCTGAATATTCCCGAACGTTCGCGGAATTTCAGACATCGAGCGGGCCTGATAAATTGTAGCTGCTACGTGCCACGCGCCACACGTTTCTTTCGCGGAACAATCGAAAGAATCTCGCGATCCAGGGCAGAATGATAGGCTTGCCTGTGTTGCGGGGAATATCTTTTAACGATTGCAAGCAATTGACGTAGAGGGAGGGTGCGAAAACGCCACCCACGACCCTTTCCCAGAGCCTCCCTCAACAAATTTACCCCTGTTTGCCTGGCAATCACGGGAGTGGTGGTTTATCGGCGAGGAACGATTGCGCCTGGAATGGTATAGCCCGTAGAGAACTAATACAAAGACAACGATCGACACGGGCGCCGCGCCGGAGAAACGAATTTCTAAGCCTCAAATATCCCCCGATTTATCCTCCTATAAATCAGTTAAGCGGATGCACGGGACGAGAATTTAAACAGGTGTGGGAGCGTGTTTGATCACACCACGGCAATTTGTTTTCGCCTCTTTTTCTTCGCCACTCGAAGGAAAGTCACGAACGGCGGATGACAAATATTTAACCTTCTCCTATCGATCGATACTGTACTCTATTTGCCGAGAGGCCGCTGCTGCGTGCCCGAGCGCGTGTCACAACTCTGAGGCCGCCGCCACTCCGAAATCGTCATCATTCGATCACAAAATTCTTCGCCCCTTCTGATCCATCCTTTCCCCGTGTCGTGCACGGTAGTTCCTTCGGATGAGAAACGTGGGTCGCGCGACCAACGTGGCTAACGTTCATGAGAAAACGACTAGAGTTCCATCTTGCGCGAGGCTCTTGGTAAAATCATTATCCCCCGTAACTCCGCTCGTAAAGATTACGATCGTGAGCGGTGCCTGAGATCATCCGAGCGAGTGTCTTCCCCGCGGCTCGACTCGGGGAAAAAGTGTAATTTACGGGGCCAGCTAATTCTACGGGTTTTCCGTCGTTGGCGTTTATCAATCGCGCCTGGAATGGTCGCGATACAACGAGCTCATTATCCACCGCTCTTCTCCAGAGTGGAGAAGCTAGTAGCATGCATTTATCGAATCTTTCGGAGGCACTCACCCAATGCTGCGTCGTCACCACTTCGCCGTCCGCTCCTTCGAGGGCCTGCTAAACGGAACAGCGAAAGATCAGTTTCCTCTGCTGGACTCTACAACACCCCACCGCCCCCTTCCTTAACAAGCAAAAGATACTTACGTCCTTCTTCCGTTTCACCGACGCCGCACCTGAAACAGTCCAACGTGACGGTTCAACATTCGCGAATGCCTAGCGCGGAGGAAAAGGGTGGGCGAGAAAAGACTAACCGGCTGTGGAATTTGGTAACCGTGCCCCGTTGGTGCCGGTGGGTGCTGCAGGGTTAGCGGCGGGGGTGGGTGTCCCCACGGAGGGCGGTACGCCCCGCGTCCCGAACGGGAAGTACGGGGAGTCCGGCGGGTATGTGGCGCCCTCGACGCCACCGCCGCCCCCTCCGCCCCCGACGCCTCCCCCGGGCCCCCCGCCTGGCCCTCCGGCGGTCGGGCCGTATGCTCCTCCGCCGTACGTCTGCAACAACAACATGTTACTCTCGTTAGTCCAGCGCTGAAGAAGGTTAAAGAAGGCTGAAGAGCGGCGTTAAGCTCGAACGGGGGAGTGCTTGGGAAGTTTCAATCGGAGGACGCGCGAGGAGGCAGAGAGTGACTCGAATAAATCGCCCATCGAAATCAATACTCCTTATCAGCTGCAGTTTAACGACTGCCGATTAGATACTGCTCTTCGCCGGCGTCGAAAAATCTCTCCTATCTCCGCCCTCTTCCCAGAAACTTCGCCGACCACACGGAGAAAGCCGGCGCAGCTTCAAAGGCAGGAGGGAAATGCCCGCGATCCGTTAATTATCCACCGAGGTTATTGTACAAACGTCGACTCCCGCAGATAAAAGGAAGGCCGCTGAGATGCGAGAGTGAAATGTGTAGCAACAAACCGCGCGGCGTATGCGGGCGCAAGGCCGCCTTCCTATTACGCGTTTCATAAATTCGACGAGCGCTCGATAACGCGATGCTTTTAAAATCACGAGCGAACTTGGTCGATTATTGCCCGCCGCGTAAATAATTTCGATCGATCGCCCCCCGTGACGTTAACGCGCCTCTAATTCCCCTCTTAGCGGGTTTTATTGGACATAAAGCGGAAACGTCCGTCCCGACGGCAGGTTTTCGAATAGCTCCTCTAATTAGCGATCGCGACGGTGGTTGCGCGGAAGAAACGAATGATCGAAGCGAGGCGCGAGAAGAAAATACGGGTGACTTTATTCCCACTCCGGTCTAACTTTTCATCCGAGCGCCGCTTAACCCCCTGCAACCCCCCGCACGTAATGTATATATGTATGTATACATATTAGTATCTACGTGTCCGTGTGCGACGAGGGAGAGCGTAAGTGATATTAAAGCTGGCGGTTGACGATACTCAACCTTCGCGAAATTGGTTAATTCGTATTTCGAGGATTAAAGAACGTGGACGATCGTCTCGAGCACTTAATTAATCACTCTCGCCGGTCCCCGAGGGACGTCTAATTGTCTGCATCGAATAAGCTTTTAATGAGCACGCTGATATCTTAAAACGGAGGTGGCTTTAAAACTATTTCATCGCGAGGGTGTTCCTCCTTAGCGGGACCGGAGAAATTAAATCTCGGTTTTACGAATCGATTAAGAGGATCACGGCGTGCTGCTCCCTCCGAAGAGAGAAGTTTACGCGCGATGAGAACCGCTTCTCAAAAATATTGCTCGGGCTAAAGTTTTCGGATTATCCGGAGGGCGGTCGAGGGGCGCGGCACGGAAGGGAGGAAGAGAGGGAGTAACTTTTTCTCGGATAAATTTGCCTCTACGACTGCAATAATTATTACGCTCCTGTTCCTTACGTAATCCCGCTCCACCTTTAGATCCGAGCCGGCCAGATAGAGGGTGAACAACTTCTAAATCTAAAGAATGAAAGTGTGAGAAAGCACTCACCATTCCGTTGTCCATCGTGGAGCCATACGGAGACTGGAAACCCGACTTTTCTGTAACAGAGAAAGGAATGAAACGTTAGAAGAAAGTTTGCCCGTGGTGCTTGCACGTCCGAGGGCAAATGTCAGCGAAGACGGCCGCTCCCGTTTAACACAGCCGGAAATATTGATAATAACGAGATCGCGCGATATTCTTGGCGCAGTCCCCGGCGAGAAAGGGGAGCAGAGGAGGATCCCCTCCGTGGCGAACACGTACGACGCCCGGCGAAGTCGATGCAAAATTAATGTCGGGGCATAAATTCACGGCGCGTCTTTATAAATCAAAACCGCGATCGCGCTAAGAATCCGCACGCCCCGCCAGTAGGATGTGCGCGCGTTTTCCGCGTTGCGGCTGCCACGCACGCGGAATAAACAACGAGACAAACATTACGATCTTCCCCCGCGAGTCGGGGCTTCATCCGTTATTAATGCCCACCCCGTATACAGGCGCGCATGCAGAGAGACGAGAGCGCGAATCTACGTGCAGGCGCGTCTTGCCAAGAATTTATGAGGATCCGTTGGATTTACTGGTTTCGAAAACCGCCGCGCCGGTGGAAGAGTTCGGATTAATCTTAATTCGACGATATTTCTTTGCGTCTGATCCGTTGCTCGGGAAACGGTACGTTCGAGTTCGGAGGGTTCGGAGGATTCGGAAGATTCGGAGGATTCGGAGGATTCGGAGGAATACTTGCGCCGCGCCGACGGGAAAAAGAGATCGCGATGAAAATTATTCCGAGTAATTCACCTGGCAGCGTACAAAGAGGAGGTCGGGCGTAAGCGTTTCCTCTTATCAAAGTTGTAAGAGCAGAAAGTTCAGCTGCCCGATAACTGGCTGGGAAAAGGCCAGCACAGAAGGAGTATATCATGTTACAGAGGACGTGGATATAGCGGTGGGTGCGTGGACGATAGGGCGAGTGTCCGACTACGACACGATCGGCCGAGATAACTATGAATCCTAACAGTTTCGGCTTGCTCGTGACATGTTTGCCGAAGCGTGCAGCGCCGAGTCTGCAATATCATGCATCAAAGGACAAGCTAAACCATGGTCCATCGTGTCATCCTCAGAGCCTAGCCGGTGCAAGCCAGCTCGACCGTTATGACGTAGTGTTGAGCACCGGGCAGCCTCGTGTCACGACTAGTGTTCGTCTTCCACGTTGTCTCCTGCCGGCGTCACCTCTATCGACTGGCTCTGCACGATGAAGAATTGCCCACGGATTCCCGGCCAGCCAGAGCGAGATTCCGCTGCCACTGGCCTTGTCCGACTTGCCGAGCAAGCGGTGCGCGAAACACGCAGATACAATGTCGCCGGTGTTTCGGTGCACAGGGATTAGCGATTAAACCGCTCTCGACCAACCCGCTCTGCCTCTACACTCGACTCGCAACTTCGGCTAGCATGCGTTTTTTCGCTCCTAGGCTATGGAATATGGGCCGAGAAAGAGGGAAATCGAGCACCGGCTGGCGAATTACGTGCTACAAGCGGCCGCTGGTCAACACGATACCCATCTACATGGATTTCGGTCCGGCATCAATACGGCATTACAGCTCGCGAAACGGGCGACACAACCTCGAAAACCGCGCGTAGCGTGCCGCGCGCTGCTACCGGCGATTTTCAGCGCGCGAGACACGACCGCGATTCGGTGGTCAGCCTCCGCTCGGCGTCGTATATCAGCGCGACCATCATCGAATTAGAATTACCGAAAATTATCTTCCCCCGGCGAACCAACTACCGCGCTCCTCGACATTACGACTCGACGAGCAGCGAGATCGTATCGAAGAACGTTTCCACTTCTAATCGCCCCCGAAACGCGGACCCATTAAACGGCGCAGGCTCCGCGGATCCGCGGGAAAATGGGAAGAAATACCGTCGAATATTACGGGCGACGAAAATGCCAGACACTTTCAGCGTTGACGATCTCGTAAAAAAAGCGCGTGGAACGCGAATCGTTGGAAAACAAGGGCGGGCATAAAAAAGATATGGCCAGCGAAGGCAGAGGGACACGCTGGAATGAAACGGAAGCGAGCAGACGCATCTGCATTTCGCGGTGCTGGAAAACAGCAGCCCAGAAGGGTTTTCGTGTTGCATGCTTAGGGCGAAGGAGGCAGCCGCCGTCGGCAAAAGTAACCAAGGAGAAGTTAATGGGCGGTTGGAATCCGAAATTTCGGAGAAATATGAAGAGGGATGCGTTGAAGTGGACGATTACACGCTCGGTCGAACGTCCTTAATGCAGGCCAGGATTTGGTGGCTGCTCGTCTGGACTTTGACCCAAGATTCCTCGGTCCACCTTGCGCGACAATTTTTTCCCCTTTTTCGAAAAACGATAGGACGCCTGATCCGCGTGGGTACCTTGCAGCCAGCGCTCGTGAAACTTAGACCGAGGGATCCGTCTCCTTTCCGTGTGCATGCAGAGCAGACAGAATTTCGAGCATTCCGATCGAGTTTCTCCGCGGCGACGAGGAGCAGAGATTTTACGAAAGAGTAATTCGTCCCGGTATCTGTCCTGCCGATCGAGATTTCCAACGAGACGCATCACCACCTGCCGAGAGCGCGATTAAACCGAGTCGAACGTAAACGAGCGCCGAGAAAAATCCAAGGGAATTAGCCGCGACAAAGGCGAGGCCTGTAAAACGGCCGAAGAAATAATGGAACACCTGCGCGCCCTCGAAAGGCTTAATTCGATTATCTTGCTCGACGGATAGCCGACGCATTTTTTTTATGCCCGCGAGTAAATTTTAACAGTCGCCCTCGGTGTTCCGTGCCGCCTAAAGACAGAACGAAACTGCCGGCATCCTCCGCGGCGAAAGAGGTAAAAGGAAAGCTCGGCATTCAGCTACAAAATTCGCCGAGGAGACGGCAAAGGATTACTGTCTCGAGGGAACGAAGGCGCGTCTATCCTGAAACCCGAAGAATCGAAGGCGCACAAAACGCGTCTCTCTGGATATCGTTTTACCTCCTGCACCATTTTTTTTTCCACCGTATTTGCGAGACACCCGATACGTGGACGGCCACCGTGCAGTCCCACGCACCCCAACCAGCCACTTCTATGGGAGAATTCGCGTGCGTACCGTGCCGGTGCACGGTGCCACGCGACCCAAAAGGGTGTTCCAGCCTTTCGAGTTTCGAGCCTTCACAGGTAAGAACGAGAGAGCAGCAGAGGGAAAGAGGAACGGAGGCAGGAGAAAGGAGAAAAAAGAAGTTCGCGGCCGGCAGAGAATAGGGGCAGGAACGGGAGGGGAAGGTTCGCCACCCTTGGGGCCCTCGACCCCAACGGTAGAGGGGATACGCACACCTCTGCAGAGGGAGGAAGAATAGAGAGCCAGGAGAAAGAGGAAAAAAATGTGGAAAAGAACTCAGGTAGCCACTGGTGCTCAACCGAACTTGCACTTTGACTTCACCAGGTGTGTCGTGTGGATCGGTCATTTCAATTACAATTACGATCCTTCGATATTTAATTAGATGGCTATTCTACACTATTCGAGTCTATGGGAATATCTGCGCACATTTAGCGATGCCCAGTCTGAGCTAGTATCCTGTAATAGTGGTTGCGCAAGAGGCACGAAGGGTCTTATAACGAGAACCGACCATTTGCACCCGTTACACAGGAACGTGGAGGCACCTCCGTAGCCTGGGTTTCGAAAGCTTGCTTCGGCAAGGGCACAGTGGAGCCAGCGGCCTGAAAGTAATCGGAAGAGCGTGTACGCTACACTTCCAGCTATAATATACCAGCTTGTTCGGCACTGGCAGGGTTCGTGGGGCCCGAAACCGCAGGGCATTATACGTGTAGCGGATCCGTGAGTCCCGTGGACCTCCACAGGATCGGAAGGAGAAAGATCCAAGTCGTTGTTATATGGTAGCGGTTTCGGATTGCTCCGAAGCAGCGACGCTTCTGTGAAGTTTCAGCGAAGGAAGAGCGCAGAAGCTCTGTTGTACCTTGAATCGAAGAGCTCGAACTTGATCGGTATGCGGTCAGCAGCGTGCCCATTGCGACTTCGACGAAACTAACTGTGACTCTGGCACCTGAACACGCTACCGAGTGCCTCCCTGCCACTTTGCCTCCGATCTGATAATTCGGAAGCTGTGTACGCCCTTAGAGCCAGTCGGGCCACGCTCGATGCCCTGCCACAAAGGCTGGCGTGTAAAAGAGAGGAGCAAACATTCCGGAACCGTTACTTTCTGGAACGGAAAGGTACCGGGAGGCGCATAAAAATTCCCAGGCGAAAAGAACACCGGGCCCCGCGGTGAGTAGTAGCATCGGTGGTCACGACTCGACCAGGAGTAGTCGAATCGACCTTAGCCCAATCGGGCTGAGAAATTCACCGAGAACACGGCTGGGCTCGCGCGTCGGCCTCGCGAACACCCAGGAAAGGAAGCTACGGGCCTCGGGAGAAAGAGAATAGAACGAAGAGAGGGAGGGAGAGAGAGAGAGAGAAAAGGAGGAGATGGTCGGTTGCGGCGTTTGGGAGTAAACGGAACAGCGAAGGTGTATTTTGTGGAGGAGAAGGCTGGCTGCCACGCGACCATGGGGCCCTATGGTGGGGATGCCGTGGTGCTAAGGGGCCCTGCGGGACCGAGAGAGCCACGGCTCGGCAAAAGGGACCGAGCTCAAGCAGAGAAACGTAGAAGGGAAAGAGGGGAATGCAGCAACAGCAGCGGCAGCTGTCGCTGTCAGTGCCCCCCTTCGTGTTACCCTAGAAGGGGCCCACCGGAGGACAGTGGCGCAGACCACAGGGGCTCCAGTGGCTCTCAATGGCCTCTCAGCCACCTTTCAACCTCCTCCGCTAACGATTATCTTGCCCGACCAGCGTGTCTTCGAAATTCCCCGGCAAACGGGAGACGAAGAAACGGTTCGACCAGCAGGACTGATTGCGGAGGCCGATTCGGAATGTTCTGGAAATGGATTATCTGCCCTAGGTATCTCCTCGGCGCGCGTTTTGCTCGTCTCCTTTGGAAGGAATCCAACTCGGTGTTCCGAGCGGAGACGAAGATTGGCGATAGACGAGAGATTGCTTCTCGAAATTTAGGTATATCGAGCCTGGCGACTCACTTTCCAAACCCTCCGGTATCTCCAGAGCTCGAAATTTTCTCTACAACCAACCCCCAGCCCTCCTTCGATGCGAACTTTGAACGACTATGAAATTCAGAGAAAACAAGTCGAATCGCACTTTGCATTGCACCAGCCAAGCCAGCGAGCCTCGATGCCCACGAACTTAGCCGGAGTAGGACGAGTAAAAGAGGACCGACCGGTCCAGCGGTGATTCTGCGATCGGTGAAAACGGTCGAGGGCCGCGCGTAAAATCGCGTCGAAAAAAGTGGTAAAGGTGCGTGCGTACGCGCGCGCGTGCCGGCCATGGCACGTGGCGTACACGTGCTCCGATTTCCCGTTGCCTCTCTCTCTCTCTCTCTCTCTCTCTCTTTCTTCCTCGTCCTCTCGTCGTCTCCTTCCCTTTGGCACGGGGTGCAAGTTAACGCGCATTTTCATTCAGAGGTTCACGCGAACCGCCGCGGAACAGCAGGACCACCGGCAGGACGAAGGTTCGAGGCAGGAGGAAATCTTGTGGAACGCCTCGGGGATGCGTTCAACAGGTGAGAGCCTGCCGCCATGTTCGCCTCTACGTTTTACAGGCACGCGTTCTCACGCAGCCAACGAACGGATCCAGGCGAGCCGAGAGAGCAATCTTCTCCTCCCGGGGTGAGGAAATAAAAGAACCAGGCACGCTGACTACTCCCTACGAAAGCGTGGTTCATTAATCGACCAAGATTAGACGAAAAAGAGCCGAGCGGATGATCGCCAGGGCGAAATTACTAGGCAGACGAGGAGTTCGAGGGTCGAGGCTGACCCCGAGGAATCTCTTGTCCAATTAGAATGGAGATTCCTCCGGGTTCCGTGGGCTTCGCAGGCTATTGAACGTCGGAAGGTGACGCTGGCCGAGGACAGTGGCACCTGCCAAAAAATCAGAGCCCCCTTTTCGGCTGGCGCCAGGAGGCGAATGCACATTTGTTCGAGAGCCCCGGTGTGTCGCGTGTACGCGTCTCCGCACACGTGTACACGCGCTTACGTGTATGTACGAGGTGTACACGTGGGCCAGACTTGACGAAATCTGGCCAGATGTCTATTCCGGAACGTAGTGCAGGTCGGCGCAGCCAGACCCACCAGCGGCTCGCACTTGCGTGCACTTGTGCACACGCGTCCCTGCCAACAGCTTTTCGCCGATTGCGCGCGCTCCCCGGCCCCGGTACAGGTGGCATCCTTCTTCCTGGCCGGTTCTTATCGGGCTGCGATCGACCGTTTCGTCTTCGAGGCTTCGATTTCTTTCGCTCCTTTTCGAGGAGGGGGCCGTATTATTTTTGGAACCGGCCGAGAAATGGTATCCGCGAGCGATCGAGCCAATCGACACCGGGGCAACTCTACCGGTGCCTCTGCGTGTTTCACGCGACGATGGAGAAAGGAAGTTGAGAACAGCGCTGCCTACGCCAATGCAGCAAGGGGATACCAGGATATGGTACCTCGTAGGGTGGTGGTTTCAGTCAGACTGCTAAGAGACTCTCTAGGGCGATGGATGCCCTTCGGAAGCGAACCCGCGCAAAGACATTCCTGAGCAAGGGACACGCGTGTCCTCTGGTAAATACAGGGCTATGATCTGCTGCCTGCAGAATAAAGAGATTCGTCTACGCGTCTCGCGCGAGGTTTCCACGGGCAGCTCTGAATGCAGAGTAAGACGATTCCTGTCGAGAGAATCGCCTCGTTTGAGGACGGTGGCATGCATTTCAAGATAGCCTGTACAGCAGCCGATCAAAGAGCCGAAGATCGGTGCCTGGTGGGACGTGAGAGCTTGCACGGGATATCCCGCAGAGCCGCGCTGCATCGAGCTACCGGCGAAAGGCGCGGCAAACACAGCGAATCGTCGGGGATGTTTTTTTTTATCGGCCCAAGCCCCTTTCGGTAACCCAGTTCTCGCGCCGGCTAATGGACTTTTGCTCTTCTCCGCGGAGCATCGCGAATTCACCAAGACCCGGTCTCGCTCGCCACGGCCACGGCGGGGTAACGCGGATAGAACGGAGACGCGAGGCTGCCGGAGCTGCAGAGCCAACGGAGAAAGAGAGGGAACCGGAGAGTTTCAGGACGATGGTGTTCCACGGTGCGGCAAATTCATATCGACCATAACGGGAGCGCGGCGAATGGCGGCGCGCGTTCGGTAACGAGGGACTTGCATTAGTCAGGAATTCGAGTCGCACCGCGCACTCGCCCGTTTCACCAACTTCTCCAACCATTTTGGTGCTCCCTTCTGCCACTATGCCCCGTCACGGAAAACTCCTCGCGTCTTCTCGAAAAATATGCAAACCGATCGACTAACGCTCGTGCGCGCGGGCTTATCGCCGAAAAATGCAACTGCGCGTTGCGCTCGCAATGGTTGAGTCAACCGGACGGCTGTTTCATCGAACGATCGTCGATTAGCAATTATCGACGCACATTTCGCGAAGAACGCAATAGACCAGGGCGATCGAAAAGAATCGCGGGGGAATTGAAAAGTCGAGCGCGAACGATTACCAGCAGTTTTTTTCGTGATTCGCGATACGGCGAATAATGAAGGCTCGGCAGGCGATAACGCGCGGAGATCTCTCCGCGTGACCTATCGACACTGGTGTGTGCACGCGTGCACGCGTTCCCGTGCGGAAAGGAAAGAGAGGAGGCGAGCTGGCGGAGTTGCACGCGGACGAAGAGGAAGCTATCGTGATTGGGAGTGAATGCACAGTGGGAGGATGCTCTCGTCGGCGGAGAAAGGGATTCGGGGCTAGGGCGTCGAGGGATGAGGGGTCGAGGCCGAGAGGGGTGGAAGCAGATGCTCATCGGGCCCCTGCTGTAAATGTAGATTATGCTCATCCTTGATTTGTGTGCGCGCCCGTACGTGAAACGCACTTTGGACTTGGCCTTTCCTAAGGAGGGAATCGGAAAGTCTTGTAGCTCGTAGCCCAGTCGCGGGAAAAACACTTGCCTGATTTACTGTCGCTGGGGAGTCCACTTCCGGGGGACGATTGTTCGCGATGCGAGCTTCGGAGGAACCGGCGAAACCCGACTGCCCCATGAATATGATTCTCCCAATTGCGGGCTAACAAACTGTTATACACCTTCGGAGCCGAGAAAAGTTTCAACTCCCATGAAATATCCGTCGCCACTGAGCATGAGATTGTTTCAGACGAGGGTACGAAATCCCTTGGAAATCTATCAACTTATCCGCTCCAAGTACCTACGCGAATTTCCATACGCGGGCGATTACGATTCCGAAGTCGTGTGCGAGGCGCGTGTGCGACCAAGGAGCGAGGCGAGAGAGAACGAGGGAGAGGATGCCAGGAAGAGAGGGATATAGTGGGAGTGAGAAAAAAAAGAGAGAAAGAGAGAGAGAGAGAACAAGAGGCAGGTGCATCACGGTGACACTCCCTCGATAATTCTCCAAAGAAAGAGAGAGAGAGAGAGAGGGAGAGGGGATCATGGGAAGAGAGTATCGAAGGAGAAGGAAAGAAGAAGAGCTAAGTCACGAGTGTTGTGTCTGGAGCTCGTTTATGGTTGTTCGTTTAAACTCTCGCTTCGAAGGAACGAGAGAGTTTCAGAAACGGCGCTCTGGGGTCAGATCAAATCGGCCACGTTTCCCTGCGAGAAGGTAATCTTCGGATTACCTGAAAGCCGCCCGAACGCGTCACCACCGTTTACGAGCGAAATCCAAGTCCCTGTATCGACCATTCGACTTATAAAAACCTTCCACAGATCATACCCAAGTTCTTCGTATAGAGAACCTCCGATTCGAGAAAGAAGCACGGTAAATCGAGGAGAATTTTACGTTAACTACCTCGGCTCTGTTGCTCGAGCAACGAAGAAACGGCGTTTCATGAATCAATTTCTTTCCCCGCTCGTTTTTGCATACGTCGAGCGCGTAATTCGTCCATCGCCGGAGGATAATTAACGCGCACTTCGAGCATTTACTGTAAACTCGCGGTACGCGTCGCTTGTTGTTGAACATACGTTTTATCGCAGCACGGTTTCCTGAAACAAACTCCGCTCCAGGTAGAATTTACTCGTGAGTCACCGGCTGATAATTTTAGATCGGATCGGCGGTCGGGATCCGCGCGTTTTCGCCGCGTTACGTGCAATTTCGAATTGATTTTCACGGCGCTGTCGCGGCACAGAAGCCTGTCTGTCCCCGCTTCGATCGAGGCAGCAGGCGTAAAAAGAAGCGTCTCGCCCGGCGTGGGCGAGACGCTTCTGAAAGGAAGAAAATATTCCCGGTGTGCAGGCCGCGGCTCGCTCGTATTTTTAGATACCCTTGCACTTGAACGATCGCGGGCCTGACCCTTAAGAGATTGGACAATGAACGTTGACGCGCGCACGCGTTACAATTTCATCGGCGGATTCGAGGAAACCAAACGCGAAACGCTCCGGGATAGATACGCTGCGCAGCGTTTCCAGTGTTTCCACTCAAAGTGGCAATCGTTGAAATTAACCGGCCGAAACGAGCGTGGAATTAACCGGATTGTTGGCAATTGCCCGCCGGCTCGACGGAACAATTGACGCTTAACGAACCTGACACCGCGCGCGCGAGCGAGCGCTCAAACATCGGAATATAAATGAGTAAGACGACGACGATCGATCCCCAAACAAACCGATATATATACATTTTCGAAATTGCTTCTGTCCGGTGACCAAACACCGCCGTAAAACACGACGCGAGCCATGTATCTAATCTCCGATTAAACACGAGCCTGACGCGTGCATCGACATTAGCGCAACTCGACCGTTCTAACGAGAATGAATTACTAAGCTGGTGCATATGAAATGTCAATGACAGTTGCTATAAACACTGTACCAACGAGGAGGCATGTTCTTCCGATGCGTGTTCATCACGCTCTAGAATAGCGTTCACGGTTCGCTGTTTAGCGTTTCCTATTTACATCGCGAATTACAAGGGTGTTGGATCGTCGGGGAGGATTTGTCAGCCAAGGAAGCGGGGAATTGGCTAACTACCATATCAGGGACGAGTAGTGGGTGGTCTGCCAAGTGGAATCTTTTTTCGACCCCACTATAAACAAACGTCCCGGACTCTCGATCCAATTTCCTCGAACCCGCGACGCTAGAACTACCTTTCGCCCGGAACTTTCGAATGATTTCGCGGTATCGCGACGAACAACATTAGCACAAGCTTATCAAACGTCTTATCGCAGATAAATCAAAGCTCGACAATGTTGCCGCGTTAGATAACATGGTTTTTTGAAAACAGATAAGAACGTTAAAGCGCGAGCGTGTGTGGGAGCGTCGATAATGTACGGCGAGGGAGAGACGGGCGCGGACACGTGCCGTGAGCGGTGACGTTAGAAAGTCGCGAAAAATTGAGAACCACTTTCGTACGGTTCTACGACACGCAGCGGTTACGGCGCATCGCTCAGCGTAGAGATCCTTCTCTCTTTCGCTCATTCCGCCCGTAGCTTTCTCCCTCGCTCTGTCGGGCAGGTGTATGAAAAGAAGAAAAATAAGGGGGGGGGGGAGCACGCTAGTCCCCTTCCCTCGAGATCTCCCCCAGGGCTGTCCGCCGAGAAAAAGACTCCGATTTATGGTCTCTCGGTCTCTCGTGCATTACGTCCGAGCGATTAACCTCTAACGATTCCAGCGGCGTCACGAAGACACGTGGTACGCGACCGATCGCGAGCACGCCCGATTCTCTAGCAGCTTGTACCTCGAATCTCGCGGCGGCTACATGGTGCGTTCGCGAAGGAACATGCGATAACTTTCGGGGCAGTCTTTTTCTCGTGTCTGAGGCCCGATCGCGTAGCGAGCACGTCCCAACGGTCCCCGTGTACTGAACGCTGTTGCACATGACAGGCGACGGCGACGGGGGCCTCTCTGGTGTGTCTAGGTTATGTCGATTCTGTCAGACGCAGGAAAACGCGTGTTTTAAGTGTAAACGACGACAGCGATGCAGAGAGCAGACGGGAGAACCGATCTGTGCCGGGGGTTAGTTCACTACCACGGGGCAGCACTGTCCAAAGCACTGACAAGCAAACCAAAACACAGGGCAGACCGAGTCGGTCGAGAGATACGTCCGGCGCGATCCTCGAGGAGATCGGTGCCTCGATCGACCCAAACACGACACTCGGATCTCTAGCTGGCCGTTGCAGCAGAGACCCGTGGTAGCCTCGCTCGCGAGATATAATGCACGGTGCATCTTTCGCAAGAATACACTAGACACGCGAGAGACTCCGCTGTCGCTGTTATTTTTCACACGCACAGCATAAGATCGTGGCGGCCGTGGCTCGGGAAAGGGACTGTTTGGTGGCTGACGGCACTCACCGGGCTGCTTGTTGGCGATCTTATTGAAGCAGTTCTGAAACACCTCGTAGAGATGCATCGGCTCGTCGTCGCTGGCCGCCATGTTTTCACGAGACGAGAAAACGAGTGGACGTCTGTGGTTGAGGCGAGTGGGCACGGTTTCGCGGTGTGGCCGCGCGCGGAGCCACCCTCCTCCCGGAACGGTCACGCACACTACTGAACCACGCCGCCTCACCGACGCTACTCTTATAGCCCATCAGTGGCGCCACCTCTCATCCACCGCTCGCGCCACCCACGCTAAGCGGCTCTTTTCAATCTCACTCTTTCGTCCTTCCGTACCTTGAAAACAAACAGAACATCCATCTATCGTTAAGTATATCGTGTGCGACCGCCATTTATTTGCCGCGAAAATAAATTAGAAATTTATCGAGAGATCGCTCGATCAGCTGGCACCACAAATCCTTAAATAACAACGTTAGAAATCTAACGAGTCATCATTAGCTTGTAACGACTTTTTATTTATACGTTATAAATACAAACAATTATATAGAATAAATCTCCGTTGGTTCGACGTATGAAATATAAATCTAGGGTAACTTTTATTACAGTGTTATAACGATACAATTTCGTTGAGTATTAAGATTGTACAATGCGCATTGCATTTTGTCGTCAACGTGTGGACAGATAACGGTAGCTGGATCGGCAGGACGCGTTTGGGTGTCACAAAACTAGGCGATATGATAAAAAAAAATAACGATCGCCCGTTTTCGTGTTGAGATATTTTCTGAGATTCTGATATACGAACGTTACGTTCCGTTCCGTTCCGAAAACTAGGATTCCATGTCGCAGCTATACGTGCGCGTACATGTTACGAGCAGATATAGGTATGACTACGACATTGTGACCTTCGATATATCTAGGTTTAGAGATATCACGTCAGATCCTTACGCTCCAGCAAAATCAGAATTTTGTGGAATCGAATGAGATATGTCCTCGTAATCCTGTCGACCAAAGCCTAAAATAGAAAAATGCTTGTGAACATCCTGCCCCCCTGAACATTTTAAATCCCACGCACGACACAACCAAGCACACAATTCGCGATGCTCGTGTACAAGAAGCTCGCGCGCTCGCACGCTCCACATTCACACTAGCTTTAAATAAAGTAATAAAAACTCTGCTCGAAGGTAAAGAAAATTTCATGCACCTACTCAAAGCGACATGTCGAAGAAGCAGGTCTACAAAACATGGATCTGTATCGAATCTATTACTGACCCATCGCAGGACTCTGCGGAAAGATTGTGGCTAAGCATCCACCTCTTGCCTGCCCTATTCTCAGCAGGCTCACGCTTGTGAAGATGCGCACAATCAGGTTTATTATCATAATACCTGCGCTAAACTTCTCGGATGCATCTACAAGTTTGTGCGATCAGATAGATATATCTCTGCGCAGGGAGGTTAATTAGAATGACGTAATTATGTACGCATTGTGTTAGTCGTAAACTAAAGAAAACAGATAAACACATCGGACAGACTTACATGTTGTTGGGAAGTAGACCGCTAATGTTACTACGTCAAAAAATATGGAAACTACGTTTATAAGGAGTGCCTAAAATGTTTAACTTTATTATACACACGCGCGCTAAGGGGACGCAGCGTATAATAATGTTAGTTGCTTACAAACTGCAATGGCTCGTCCGATTCGATATTGTGAATAGCCCATAATAAGCAGATAAAGAATAGGGTGTTGTAAAACATAACTGATTTCGGGCACCAGAAACCCTGAATACCCCTAAAATAGTCATGTATTAAGTGAAATCATCGCGCTCTGCACGCTGCGCTATAAAGTACTTGTACATTATAGATCGTTACGTATAACTATATAAAATTTATTCTTACCATGTTACTAGCACTAAATGAATTGCAAATATCACCTGAAAAAGTCCGAGACGATTGTAAGAAGTGATTTCAGAATATAAACGCGAAGTGTACGGTTCGAAAACGCGGATTCTCGAAGATACAGATATCGGTAATGCGTAGACCACTTCGATAATACGAGAAACTCGTCGAGCAAGTTATGGAATTGTTTCATTGCCGTATATACCCTTATAGAATTGTATTTTATCCCGTGTTGAACGTCCAACCGCATCGAAAGAATTACATAAAAGCTTCCACGAAAACATAATTACATTTACAAGGGATTATCTCACATGTGGTCCCATAATCGGGCACACTAAGAGACAGCGGATAGAAATATCTGCACGCGGACGTGCGAGGGGAAAGCGATAAAAATGCGAAACGATAACGGGACAATTATAACGTGCAACGAATTGTGTTTTAAAAGAGGGAGTAAACAGTCTGCGTGTAATAAAAAATTGAGGTGAGAAAATGGGGAAAACGTAACGATATTACGATAATATTTACCTTTAACGGGTAATGAGATATACTGGATGTATCCGGCATTTTTCTGTCGTGAAATCTTACTCGTATATTATACTCTGAACTTACTAACAGACTCCTTCTTTATACGACTGGTGATGTCGATTATTTGTTCATTAAAACACGATTGTTTACTCTCGACTATCAAAATGTTCTTGCCACCGAAACGAAACGTTCCACCAACGCAACTTAACGAATACGTGCTGCGTATGAAACAATACCGCCTACGACCTACTGCAACGCCATCGCTAGTGAGATTTCCACAGTGCACACAAAGCTAAAACCTAACCTCAATCCCTGCCAATCAATGTTACGACTTTCTGTACAATTAATTAACACACGATAGTGTATTAGTCATAAAAACGTATGCTTTAAATAAGGATGAATGCGTCGTATAACTATTTATTTCTCTACTGGGACGCGTGGGAAACTTGTTTTTGTATTTCACGATCTTTCGGTATGTACCTGTTAGAAGAATGGGTGGAAAGGCAAACAGCTTTCAATACTTTGCATCGTAGGAACTATTCGTAGACCTTGGATCACTTATATGTGCAAATTTTACCTCATTCTGCGATCTTTTTCCGACAAACGCTGCCTCTGCCACAATTCTGAATTACTCGCGCCATACGTTGAACAGTGTTGAACACCAGCCGCCGTACTAACTACTACGCGTGACTACGATGAGAGGGCACTGAGACTTGTTCCCTGAAATAAGCGAATCGCATTGTCCTAACTCCTAACCACCATATGGTACACACGTGAGTTGTTCTTAATTGCCTAAATACGTGTGTTTTAGCACGTAGTTTGAAAAAGTAGAATAAAAATATTATCAATAAACGATGTTGCGAAAGAGTAACTTTTTAACGAGACGCTTGCGAGTGCTTACAAGAACGTTTCACGATGAAGCGATTATTATCGGCAGCACGCAGGACTCAGGGTCATCAGCCTACCAGGTTAGAATGATAGTGCACCCATTTTCCATTCGCAAACGCAATAACTTGGATTCTTCTATATCGTGAATCCGCTTGTCGGTCCATTTTGCCATTGTTTTTTCGAAAAAGGTACAAAGCTCGTTGCAGCACATCGTCACCTCCATTATCTCTATCAAGATAAATCAAAATGTGTTTACGAAAGCGCGTTGGACTCCTACGCGCGACTGCTGCACACGGCAGACGGCACAATCGCTGCGCGCGTATTATGAATGCTACGAAACTCTGCGCATGCTCCGATCGTTTATGTCTTAGATTTTAAATGTTTAGAACCTATTAAAAATCATAATATTCCAGGAGAATTATATTGAAATGAAAAGTGCGGTAGACAGATTGAAGAAGACGGTTGAGAAAATCGCAGAGGGTGGAGGGCAAAAGGCGAGAGAGAGACATACGAAAAAGGGGAAACTTTTGCCACGGGAACGAATACACGCGCTGCTCGACGCATCATCCCCTTTCCTTGAATTCTCTCAATTGGCGGGCTACGAATTATACGAGAAAGAGGATGTGCCGGCCGGTGGTATTATCACCGGTATAGGCAGAGTGGAGGGGTAAATATTAACCACCGTCTTCGTTGCACTCACGAAAGGCGATAGCATAAAAATCCATCCGGTTATTGATTGCTAGGACCGAGTGTCTGATACTCGCGAACGATGCGACCGTGAAGGGTGGTACGTACTACCCCATTACGGTGAAGAAGCAGTTGAGAGCACAGGAGATCGCGGAAGAGAACCAGTTACCATGCGTGTATTTAGTGGACAGCGGGGGTGCGAATCTGTCCAGGCAATCCGAAGTGTTTGCCGATAAGATGCATTTCGGTAGATCCTTTTACAACCAGGCGATCATGAGCGCGAAGGGAATCGCGCAGATCGCAGTGGTCATGGGCAGTTGCACGGCAGGTCTGAATATTGTCAACTCGTTCTATTCCCGATTCCTCGGCAACTCGATGCAGTACTTATCTATTCGTGATATTATTCAAACGTTTGTCACAGGAGGTGCGTACATTCCAGCGATGGCTGACGAAAACGTGATCGTTGCCGATCAGGGTACAATTTTCCTAGCCGGACCACCCTTGGTGAAAGCTTCTACGGGCGAAGACGTTACCGCCGAAGATTTGGGAGGTGCTGCACTTCACTGCCGGTAATAGACAAGTACACTTTAACGCTCCCCTATCGTGTGCAACCATAATCGCCGAATTCTGATTTCAGAACATCAGGAGTCACTGATCATTACGCCATAGACGACACCCACGCCCTGTTCCTCGCCCGTCAGATTGTCAAAGATTTGAACAGGCAGAGACCGATGCACGTAAACGTAAACAGGGACGTGGAAATACCCGCCCACGCGGTCGACGAAATTTACGGTATCGTCGGGACGAATGTGAAGCAGCCGTACGACGTGAGGGAAGTGATCGCGAGGGTCGTGGACGGCTCCAAATTCCGCGAATTCAAAGAGCAGTACGGGGAAACGCTGGTCACCGGATTCGCCAGGATCTACGGGTACCCCGTGGGAATCGTGGCGAATAACGGCGTGCTCTTTTCGGAGAGCGCGATGAAGGGTGCCCATTTCGTGCAGCTCTGCGCGAAGAGAAAGATACCGCTTATTTTCTTGCAGAACATCACAGGCACGTAGCTCGCTCGTCCAAGTTCCAGCGAGCTAACCCGCGAATAACGCTGTTTATTATAAAACTGCAGGGTTTATGGTGGGCAGGGACGCAGAAGCCGGCGGCATTGCCAAACACGGGGCAAAGTTGGTGACTGCTGTAGCCTGCGCCCAAGTGCCTAAAATCACGGTGGTGATAGGGGGCTCTTACGGTGCAGGCAATTTCGGTACGTTGCGATTAAGAGCCCGGTGTTTAATTTGGTGTACGTTCCGACTGATTTCTACGCAGGCATGTGCGGTCGATCTTATTCCCCGAGATTTCTCTATCTGTGGCCGAACGCCAAGATGTCCGTGATGGGGGGAGAGCAGGCTGCCGGTGTGCTGGCTCAGATTACCAAGGATCAGCGGAAGAGAGATGGGAAAGAGGTATTAACTTCGTGATTTCTTTCGTTTGGATCGATGTGAGCTCTGATTGTATCGACAGTGGACGGCGGAAGAGGAGAGGGAACTGAAGAAACCGATCTTGGAGCAGTTCGAGAAGGAGAGTACTCCGTACTTCTGCAGCGCGAGGTAAGTTGTCTGGTGCGAGCAAGCTGCGAGCAAGCTGCGAGCAAGAGTCGTTCGAATAAATTATCTTTCAGACTGTGGGACGATGGGGTGATCGATCCCACGGACACCAGAGTGGTGCTCGGCCTCAGCTTATCGGCCACTCTAAACGCGCCCATACCGGAAACAAAGTACGGAATTTTCCGAATGTGATGTGGCTTCGATGATGGAATCGATGATCTGCAACTGTGACATTGTAAGTCGCTTGGTATGATCGTTACCGCGCCTGTATCTGACGTAATTTTAAGCCAAAGATATACATATATATTTTTTTATACGGTATCATCGCGTATACATGAGTGTTAAACATTCCAAGTATATACGTACTTTTTACGTTTCTATGCGTGTCTTTATTAGCCTTCTCTCTTCTCCATACGCGACTAAAAGATAAGGACACTCCTCCACGTAGGCGAGAAATAACGAGCGCGAATCTAAGCGCATCGACCCGTTCGCTCTCTCGCTTTATTAACAGCTATTTTACACTAGCGCGTTCCGTTATAATTACTTTGAGATTATAGCAGCAATTAATTATCTCGCGATCGTCCAAGTGGCTTAAGTGATAATTGCGATGTGACAGCTGGTCGCGCGACTAGGTCCCCGGCATTCTCCGCTCGCAAAGGCCGATTTTCTTCTGGCGGTATAGCGACTGTATGCAATATTAGGCGGTTATTCGCGAGCGTATGACTAAGAACGTATAAAAGTTATAGGAAAGACGCAGACTGCGAGTGAGGGGGAATGGTGGAAAATTCGGCGGTCGCAGAGCGGAGAAATTTGCCTGCCTGCCCGCCCTTCCTGACCCCCGGAATCAAAGCTATGCGATTACTCTCCCAGCGGCGAACCTCGTGCCTCTCGAATAGTCGATCGACTTCCCTTTCGATTCGATGCCGCGCAAAGTGGATGCGCATCGTCGGGCACGTTTGAATGTCACAGTTTCTCTCTACGCATAAAGAAAAGGAATTATACTAACGTCCAGCGAGAAATTCGATCATCCCTGCTCGTGGCGCACTCGAATCCTGCCGACATTCAAGCTGCCTCCTATTTACAATCAGCAATCGTTCGTCGACGTTCGGATTCTACAAGAACTTGCAGAGACAGAGGAAGGAAAGGACTATGGTGAGGGGCAGCGTTCTACACGAGCAGCCGTTCGTCTCCGTCTCGGTGACCTTGTACTTGAATTGCTCGTTGACTTCCTGCGCTATGAAAGCTCTCTCCTCTGTCCTGATGGTAGTCGGGGCAGCCTGTTCCCTGACTTCCTCGGCGATCACCGCCCTAGCTTTCGTCCGGTTCTTCCCCCGTCTGATGTACAATTCCGACAGAGCTGTGAAGCGCGAAAACTTTCGTTAAATCAGCCGAAAGGCAGTACCAAGTCTGCAGTGGATGAGTTACCTTTGTCGACCACGGCGTCCTCTTCGAAGTCGACTTTGATGAAAGTCGACATGGTCACTTCGAAGATCTTGTTCTTGTCAGTGCTCGATACGTCGATGGCTCTCCTCTTCCTGCCGAATCCTACTTGGCCGTTGCTGCATTCGATCTGACAAAACAGATCCAGAAGGACCCAGTATCGGTTAGCTTTAGTTAAAGAACCTGCTTGACGCACGAGAATCGACTTACCCCTTGGCACTTGTCCAGGCAGACGTTGACAGTGCCGCGGAACTGAACGTAAGTGCTTTCCGGGAACTTGAAAGCTCGGAACTTGGCCGTCAGGAAGTCCCCGTCCACTGTGTTGAAATTCTCGAACAGATACGGATCCACGGAGCAGCTGAAGGTAAACTGATTATGTACAAGCTCCCGTAAACCAGACACACAGATCAACAATTAATTACCCGTTAATAATGATCGTTTCCTCTTGCGATTTGGTGTCCGTTACCAACATGTAGCTCACCAGCAGCCCATAGACTGGTGCAGACTTGTTATCCAAGAAGATTTCCATCTGCAAAGGTGTGCCCGGACTGACGTTCAACTCTCCAGTCACCAAAATGCCACCTTGCCTCACGCCAACCCCTAAAATCGGTACCGGAGCCGACTCGGAGATCTCGCCCTTGATCTCGACCATACTAGCGCGAGAAACAAACGATGCAGATTAAGCTTCTTCTTCCTTCGGATAGCGGGCATCTGACGAACGCAACGCTCGATTTAGAATTTAGAGGAAGATGCGTCCGAATGCAATTTCCGAGGGAAAGAACGGCCAACGAACGGTATCGCGCCGCGTCGAATCGCTAGATCGCGATGATCTACATGTTTCGGTGAACAGTTAGGGAAAGATTCGGTCCGCGTGCAGGAACGCTGAAAACCGTGAACGAGTCCCGCCACTTTTCACAGTCATCGAACACTTTGTTCGTCAACCCGAATCGCTGTCCCGCTTTCGCAGACTCATCCGCCGTTTTCGTAGAACCGTACGTTCTGAAGATTGAACGGCACGGGCTACATATGCGCCTATATGTAAAAACACTACTGAAATCGGGTGACGATGACGAAGAAGGGAACGTTGGACGGTTTTTCAGGCCGCATCCATTATCTGGCGTGAGTCGAGGGGCATCCGAAGAATCTTCAGTTGCTCGATCGTCGGTCGATAGCCGAGTGACGCGCGCGGCGCGGCGATCCCTAATCGCGGTGGACGCGTCCAATCGGGCAGGCATGCGATTCTGTGGACTTCGCGGAAGCAGAAACAGTTATCAAGATCGAGAAAGAATTTTCCCGTGGTGCGTGTCTCGACCCCTGGCGGGGGGATCGGCCGCGCGAGATACAGCCTGATAATTCAACAATAAAGATTTTACGGCTTCCTGGTTTCGCAGGCGACATCGGCGATCCCGCGGTATCCGCGCAACAGCCATCGCCGGCCACGATCGATTAGTGCCAATAAATTAGCTTAGCAGGAAAAGCAGGAAAACAGGAACGGCAGAAAAATTCGCGACGAGACTGCGGCACTGGCGGGCCGAGTCCCGGGAGTATACCCGAAGAATGTCGCCTGGCGAAGTGACTTTCGTCCACGGGAAACAGGAAGAGAGGACCCGTGACAGCCGTCCACTCCGTACCAAGCTAAAATTACATTACGGCTTTTCTACCATCTGCCCGTTACCGTCGACTATGCAAATACGCGTCCACCGTCGCCGGTAAATCACAATTTGGAAAGTGTTCGCTGCGACCTTGTCGCGGCACCTCCGCTTCTTTCGAAACGTAACAGCGAGTGGGATTGCAACAGCTGATTGGTATAAATGTGGACTGCTTTCTGGTGGAGGATGAAAGCGAGAGGCAAAGGTGAAGCTTGGGAGAAAGCCGCAGGAGTCGAGTTTTATTCGAATCGAGAAGCGATCTTTAATGTCGGAAAAGGCCGGTTCGACACGGTCGTTAGTGCCTTTTAGACCACATTTACATGTTTCTGGGCGAATAAAAAGATCCCTCTTGATAGCCGCGCGCCAGCTGGAGCATTTTACTGGGAATACACGGGGAATACGAATGACTCGCGAAGCTGAGTTCCATGGAGCGAGCAGAAGAGGGAAGGAGACTCTGTGACGCGACGTGTTCGAGGCTAAAATTACATTTCAGGTTTTCCAGCACCTGCGCGCGTATAGTCTCGATTAATAAATGGATCGTGAAACCATGAATCAAGTCGGTGACCACCTTGCGCGTCCTTCGGCTGAGAACGCGACGAGTCCTTGAATTTTCTACTTCGCAAACCGAGTGGATATTGAAAAGTTCGCTAAACAAAGTTGAACCTGTTTTTCACTGCGGGTGGACACCCCCGTCTGGCCATGCACGGCCTCGTGTCACTGCAGAGTGCAGACAGCGCGGAATATGCGAAGCGCTGAAATCGTTGGAGTGGAAAACGCTTCACACATCCGTGAGTCAGAGCTGGGTGGAACGAAGCGTTCGAAGAAGACCATAACTATCGCTTCTTATTGCTACTGGCTACTAGAGTCTATTAGATGAGGCTGTCCTTGATGAGGGAGCGCAACTGTTGCACGCGCGCAATCACTTAACCGCGTTCAACAGCTGTTTCGCTCTTTGTCGTCGCAGTTGCACGCGAACGGTTTCAGCGCGGTTCGAAGCGCGGGAAGCGCGAGGAAGCGAGGGGTCCGCGAAACAAACGTGAAGGAACTCACTCTGGTTCTTGGAAGCCTGCTGGAAAGACGCTGCGCCGAACCGTGGTGTGATTGGAGGCGACCGAGATTCCAGGCTTCACGAGGACCTCGGTGATCACACACTTTACCGTGAACGTGTGCTTGCTCGAGTCGGCCGGCTCCTCCACTATTATCCGATGAAAGTACACCTTCTGACCCTGTGTATCATTACGCGAGTGTAATTTCGTGGGGGATCGCGAACACGGGGAAACAATGAAAGCAATCGCGACGGATTATCGTTCGATGCGCCCGCGTTGCAACGTTCCTCTCGCAGTTTTTCTGCCAGCGCGGCGGGCGAACCGTGACGGGAAATTGGACGCAAAGGTGGCTTTAGTTGCGCCCTGCGCCGGATGCGAGCTTAATCGATTCCCTTCCCCGAGCTTTAAGCACGGGAACGCAATCGATCCGGCAAGAGTTTATCGCGCGCGGCAGCAGGAATGTCTACGACGCGACGTGGATTGAAAATTCATCGCGATCGCCAGGGTAATCGAACGACATAAATCACGCTGCATCGCCGTCGCGCAAATTGTCCGTTCATTTAATTATTCGGAAGTCATAGCGGTTTATCGGCCATCAGGCTGGTAATTATGCCTTACCGTGACTTTGTTAACGACTTTCGTGATGCCGCATCGTAATATGTCCTCCTCCAGGAGCGATAATCGGAACGTGGCGACGCCGTTGCTCAGCTGCGGCTTGCAAGCCTCGTCTGCAAACGGAGATACGTTTCAGCGTTGGAAAATACGCGCGTACCTTCGCTTCCTGTGTACGTCTCACGGCCGCGCCGGTGACGGAAAGTTCCGGAAGCACAGGGATCCATGTTTACCTGGGAAGTCCTTCAACTGCTGCAGATATATGCTCGCTCGTGGACTGCTCCTCACGATGTCCACCTCCATCCACTGCTCGGAGCATCTCACTTTGCTCTGAACTGCAACGAACAAACAGCTAGAAATCTTTGAAACCTCGTTACACGAGCCTGATTTTGCGGCGTCGCGATGGGATGGATACGTCGAGGCGTGTCACGTGGGTCCTCCCGACGGCAGGAAATTCTAATTCAAGGAGCGGAAGAGTTCCTTCCAACCAGTTCCCCCATAAAGTATCGCGCGATATCGCTCGGGTAGATTAGACGGTTCGGAAAAAAGGGGGTACCTAGAGGAGGCTTGGAAAGGTGCGCAGCACGATCCTGTCCGCGCGACGGACAGGGAAAAGAAAAGGAAGAAGAAGGAGTCTGGCCTAGCCGCAAACTAACTTGCAGTATACCACGGTAATTGCCCCATAAAGTCGTAAACGTCTCGACCTTGAAAAGCGAACAGCTCGACATCGCGCCGATCGCGCGCTCGAGGATCCCTCGCTGATGTATACCTATCCCGCTTGGGCTGGTCCCTGTTTATTCGCGGTACACGATGATAGATACTTTCACCGTACGCGAGTAATGTCCGCGTGATACACCGAAACCACCGGTTTGCATTATCGCGATGGAAAAAGAACGCCCCATCCGGCCGCGAATAACGAAATAGCGAAAGGCAAGAAGAAATCGCCGCGTATCCCACAGATCATTTCCTCCCCGGGTAATTGAATTTCCAGCCGTGAATGCCCGCGTCAGAAATAAACGTGGCCTGATTGCAGTCGGTATCGTAACCCGGTATCCCATTACACCTAGTCAACGATAATTGTGTGTGAATGGCAGACAGACGGATTCAACGACCGGTGATTGGGGCTGCCGCCTTGTCGAAACTTTGGCCCCACCTTCGGTTCTATCTAAAACAATCTCGAGGGTATCTCCACGGGACGTAGCGCACGCACTTGGCGGGCAGGTTCGCGGACCGAGCAATAATTCACGGTGAAGTATCATCGTCACGTGCGCAACACGGCGTTACTGTAAAGAACCTGGCGAGCGTTCTACGCGACAAGGGAACGGACTCGAGAAACTTTCGTGCACGTCCCGCCTCGGTTGCCAGGGGTAAACTGCTCGGTTCTCTTTAATGAAAGATGGGTACACGTAGCAGGTATCACGGGTAAGATCCTTCCCTCGCCTTTTCCCTGCTCGGGGGAATCTCTGACCCCTCCGGTTTCGTGTCAGAAGCCGACGAAGAAGAGTGACCAGCGGCGATCCAGCGTCTCCGCGCGGATCTACAGGTTAACGCGAGTATATTACGCGAGTGCGCTGCGTGTCGCTTTCAAATAGCCACGGGGGTTGGTGCGGTCGGTGGTCTTTTCCATTAGCAAGTTTAAACGCTTCCCTAGGCAGCACCACCACCTGTGCGATCCTTCCGACTAAGGCCCGTAACCTTGAGCTTCTTTCTCCTCTTCTTCCTCTCCTTTTTTCCATTTTCGACATCCGCTACGTTTTTGTCCCGCCGCGCCGCGCCGTCCGACTCGCCTTTATTTGCTCCACCTCCGGTACTCCAAGTTCAAAGATACCCGGCCCGACTCTCGTGTAGAGAATCGACCAGGTTTCTTCGTTTTCTGCTCCTCCTCGCGCTTCTTCTGTCATCCGTCGCCGTTCGCCTCTTTGTGTTTTGATTCGCGGCGTCTCCCGAAGTCGTGTTCGCCGCGAGAGATCCCGCACCTCCCATTCCCTCCTTCTCCCTTTCTTTTCTCTGCTCACCGTGTCCCCATCTTCTCCGCGGTGTCATTTATTTACCCCGCTGTCAGGCGCGAGGACGACTTCCTGTTTCGGTTTTTCAACGCCGTCCGCTGTGGCCCCGAACGAGCGAGCGACGAGTTTTTTTTCCAGCATCCTGCGTTCGGACACTTGTCCATTGTTTTCGTAATTTATGCCGCCGCGGCGCGGCGCGGCGCCGATAGGGATCCGCGCGCGTTCATCGCCGAGTGATCGTTCCGTCCGAAAGCGGGCTTCTGCCTTCGACGAACCCTCCTCGATCCTGCCAGGGCGTCCGTGACCTCTCGCATCTTCCTTCTTTATTATTCCATCCCGACGCTGTTTTCCGCCATTAAATCCGAGAAGCACGCACCACCCTGCTCTGAGAATTCCGCTCCTCTCGCCTCTCGCCTCTCACCTCGCCATCGTCCTCTACTTCCTCCTCTGCTCGTTCTCGCGGGGTCTGCACACTCTGCACTCCGTCCGCAGAGATTGAGATCTCAGGAAGTTTACGAACAAGTCGAAGACGCGACCTCTGTGCCCCCGCACGGGTCTCCTGTCTTCGCGACTCTCTTCGTCTTCCCGCACTTGTATCATAATTGCCTCCCGCTTTCCGTTTCTATCGACGAGATTTCCTACCTCCGAGCAATTAAACTCTCCGATCGGGAATCGCAACAGATGCCACGAGGTTTTGACACTCCGCCGTGCACCGTGAATCAGCAGCTGGTATCAGCGCGCGGATCCACGCGGCGATCTTTATTCCGGCTCGCGATCCAACGCGGATAACGTCCACGCCGAAGCAGAGCCGTAGATCCACGGCCCTGAACTTTGTCCTCCTCTCCTCCCTCTGCCCCTCATTTCTCGCGTTTGCTTCGCGTTTCGTGGCGTATCCTCGGCGTTTCAAACAGCACGCGACTATCGGAGATAAGGGTCCGAGGAAGAGAGAATCGGTTGTCGAGCGACCGGTTTCACTGTCGATGCCAGAGATAGTTTTCATGGATTTGCATCATGTTCCCTCGAGCGCTCTCCTCTTCCGGCCTCTGTCTCTGTCCCTCGCGCCTCCGCGGCCGCCTTTTCTCCGACTGTCTCGTAAAGTTGCGGGCAGCGCAGAAGAATCGACGCAAATTGCGGCAACGTGCGATCAGCGGGATTACAATAATTTCAAGCCATTACTGGCCGAGTGTTAAGACGGGAGCGAAGGCGCATAATTACGCGTCATCGCGCGATCCTGCGTACCGCGTTCTCTGACGATTACCGTGCCAGGGATCAAGGACACCTGCGCCGAGGGAGAATCACAGCCAGAGGCTCGCGTTTTTTCCTCGCGTCGCGTCGCGTCGCGTCGCGTCGCGTCGTTGCCAAAGTCCTCGCGAGAATAAGAGAGCTGCTCGACGAGGAGCGTTCTCATCGCGACTCGCGAGGCACGCAGCGACGCGGAAGGGTGGAAATCCGGTACCACGACGACCGCCGCGCGATTAGCATTCGCGTTCCGTCGCCCATACGTCGCCGCGTTAACTGTACACCGAAGAGTGGCTCGGCGGACTGTTAATCTCGCATATCGGAAGAACGAAATGCTTGGAAATATCTGCGGTCAGCAATTAACCCGGCCGATAAACACAGCGCGAGCAGGAAGCCAACCCGAACGTAGGCGTGACTCGGAACGGTGTTATACTTTTTCCGTCCAGGCGGGGCGTGGAGTGTCTGGCGTGAGAAATCGATCGCGCTTTGCAATTAGGAGCGCCGGCGACAAATTGGCCGATTTACCAACTGCATCGCGGTTAGTCGCGGCGGCAAAGTAACGATCATTATCGCGCTCCTATTGCCTCTAACAGCGCGAACGCGGCTTGATCGAGCCGGCAGGGGTGCGGGAACCCCACTGCTTTCATGGGGATCGAGAAATTAGATTGGAGGCCACGGTATTCTACGAAGGCGGTCGCGTCCGTTGCAAATCACCGCGATACGACGCAGGCAGACGCTGAAGGAACGATTCTCTTAGGACTTTCGCAACCTCCGAAGCGCACATGGCGCGGATCTTTGCGGTTACAGTTAGCTTCGCTGGATTTAGAGAAGCATCCGCTGCGCGATAGCGACCGAGATGGGGGACAGATCTAATCGTTTCCCAGGCGACTAGGCCATTCATCGAACGCGCCGCGGCCGTCGGCAGTGATTCAAGGCCGACAAATGAAACGGTAGGTACCTACTACAAATTGATACACGCCGCGGAGCGACGCTAAAAAGAAGCGAAAAGCTCTTAATCGTTACGCGATACGCTACATCGGCCCGTAATTAAGAACAGCGCGATATTAATTGGCACGATCCACTGGCCGGCCGGGGAGGCTCGTTACGCGTGACGTTAATTAAACGGTTGCCTACGTTTTCGCAGTTATGCAAATAAATTCGCCACTCGCGTTCCACCGGTCACCGTCAACACGGCCCCGCTAATTCAAACGTCAGCTCTCTACATAATTCAATTACTCAATTACTCGACGGCTGGAGCTCGACGCGCGAGCTTGAATTATTCTCCCCCCGACAATGCAACTGTTGCCGCTGCTTGCTGGCGCGAGGTATTTAGAAAAAGACCGCGATCGAGTGTTCCCGCGTCTGCTCCAGGGGGGGTTAAGGATCGCGAGCGTGTGTCGACGCGCGCCGTCTCGCGAATGTCGAGCATTTTAAACGGCGCGGCGTCAGAAGCGCTCAATTATGATCTAACGCTCGGAACGGCCCGCGCCTAGGAATTACAGGATCCCGAGGCCGCGTTCGTCTATGGGCGCGTGGAGCGGTGTACGCGGCTGCGTAACAGGATCGAAAGTTCGTAATCGGTGCGAGGCAGGTTGCCCGCGAGAGTGATAAAAGAGGAGCGGCTGAGACTCGGTAACGGTGATTTCATTCCGGTTCCTTTGGCCGTGGCTATACAGTATATGTACACGCCGCGCCGGACCGGACCGATTACACAACGGCTGCCAGCGGTAAATCACTGATCATCAGAGATCATTAGCGGTCCACGATTCTGTCGATAGGACCGCGGGAAACGACGGAATCGCCGCGAAACCGACTGCATATGGTCGCCGGAGACTGCGAGCTGCGAGCCATGCGACCACCGCTACAACCCTCGATATCTCGATGCTATCTCGCCGATGCCTTCTTACTAAGTACACGGTGACTCGAGAATCTTATCTCTTTCGGGGCACCGCGCTCTCCTCTCCGTCATGCTTTTGCTTCGTTTTCCACCAGCGTGGTACGCCAAAGTCTGAAGCGATGGGATCCGAGGCATCTGGCGGCTATGCGACCCGCTGATTTCCTCGTTAGACGGGAGAAGAAATAATTGTCGAGCGACACCGGGCAACTGGTCGCCCGTAAGGTCGCGGCTAGTCACGAAAGCCGAACGGCACAAGGAGCAAGGTGCATCGAGCGCGAGCTGAATGCAGGATGAATAATTTATCACGGCGGCAGGGATCCGTGCAGGAATAATGCGACTGGCCTGTGATTACCGTTATGCACATTTTCGGTAATCTCGGGAACGATTAAACCGGCGGCGGTGGCGCGATCATTTGAACGATTTTACGCCTGGACTCGCTGGTGCATAAAACGTTCACACGCGTCGTTACGCGTCCCGTTCGCCGCGCAATTTTTTCGGCCCGCATTCTTCGGATGGTATTGTGCGCCAGACGTAACGAGCTGCGTCGATCTTTCCTCCCCAGTCCCCGGGGCATCCGCGGTATTCTTTCGCCAGCCGCGATTTCGGAACAGCGAGGATTCTGCTTAATTACGACCGACGCGTAACGGGACCTCTCCACTCTGAATCTCTGTTCGCCACTCACGAAAATACGCAGCCTAGAATACTATACATATACTGTTAGAAAATATATAGCAATTTTTACTTATTTTTAACCGACTTCAATGGGAGGAGCATAACTTTGTAACGCGTGAATAGATTTGGATGATTCTTTCGTTGTTATATGGAGTATGTACCCCAAGAAGGTAACTAAAAATTAAAAAATAATTAACTTTTTAAAAAAAAAGGTAAAAAACCGACTTCAAAGGTGCGCTAAAAAGGGTAAAATATATTTTTTTAAGTCGGTGCCAAAATAGACGCAAATTTTCAACAGCAAAACTTTAACTTGCGTATTTAAATCTTCAAAGAGAGGCTTTTTCCTATCATTATATTCGTTAATATGAAGCGGCGAGAAGAGGGAAACAGAGCCAGTCTATCTCTCATGGAAAATGAGCCCTCCATACACCTATGTTAATTTGGAGTTTCAATGCAATCGAACCTTTGACATATTTGTTAAGACAATAAATTAATTAATAATGCAGAATGCAGAAAAGTATATACATTTAAGAAATAAAATGTTGTTTTAATGTAGTTTTATTTTGTACGAGGGAAATTGATCGGGATCGAATCTATGAGCCGCGATTCCATCAGTGATTTCTTGTTTGTCCAGCGGCTAAGCCAGAACGAGTGGGGTAGCCGAGGAGGAATGAATTAGAAGAGGCAGAAATTAGTATTGGATAGGATCGAGAGTCGCTGTCGCCTCTCACGCGGCGGTAAGTTTCTCGATAATCGCAGGCTCGCGATCAATCGCGGTGATCAGCCACGCAGGGCATCGACAGTGGAGCGGGAACGTATCGCCTCAGACGCAGCGAGATAATTCATGGGGAAATTATTGGAGGACCGATAATCCCTGATCGCTCAAAGGGACTTGCTCGTGCTGTCGAGATATCGAATCGGGCTGGATCTATCTCTAGGCGACTTCCGGCACGCTTTATTATCCAGACTTTGTAGCTCTCGACCCGAGCGCGGAATACATTTTCCAGAGGATACTCGCGCGCTTATCTGATCGCAGGATTTAATTGTTTCCTCGAGTCCGTCCTATCCTCCTTGATTCTTGGACGTGTGGATCTGCTTAAGCCCACGGGCGTAACCCGTGTCACTTTGGAATCGCTGCTTTCGAAAAATGCACCGCGTTCGTCGATTAATTAAAGTGAAGGCGACCCGATAGATCACTATTGGATACAGACGACAGACGACAGCCGACAAAGGTGATGGCAGTGTGCGCCACGTTTTCCCCGACAGAAAGCTATTTTCACGAAACGATCCATGACCAAAGGAGAATTGCCCGGCGTTTCGCGGGTCGTTAATTTATTTTTAATTTCAGCCGCGCGGCTAGCAGGCCTCGCAGCGCGCAATTATCGCAAAGTAGGTATAAGTAAACGTATGCGGAGGGCGCGGGTACGCGAGGCCAGATTTATTGCGCTTGATAGCCGAGCTAACGATCGAAGAACGCACATTGGCAGATATGTGGAATTCTCGGGTACAGGGGCTGACGAAAGACACGCACGAACGACGCGTGCGTCTGGGAACCTACATATAGGTACGCGCGATCCAGCCGCGATAATGTGCTCGCACACTCGACGAGCGAACGCGTGGCGGTGCATACTCGACACGCTTCCCTGCAGAAGACGGCTTTTTAATCCTTACAAATGCGCTGCTTGTAAGCCGCGAGAGGCCTTCGGAGCCCGTAGAGGCGTAGACCACCGGTCTCCAAGGCGTTGCGGAGTTTTCACCGATTCATTCGAAGTTTTTCCTCGCCGGAATGGCTAGCGTGATGCTCGCCACTCAGGCTAATTGCCAGCAATAACGTCCGGCGAGGGAGCGCTCTGATATCGAGGCGCCGTGAGTTCCCCATGATCCCGCGGAGATCGGTTTGCTTTTTGTCGCGGGAATCGCGAATCGGTCACGCATCATAATGTCGGCGCAAACGTTGGCCGCGATTCGGCTCTAATTGCCCGAGTCTGCCGAGAATTTGCAGAAACGCGGTTCGTTAACGACCGTTATAATCGTCCCTGTAATTCCCCCGCTGATTCGATTCCCGAGCTACGAAACGATCGGCCGCCGGTAGTTTCGTTAACCGGCCGTTTCATTGCCGTTACTTTACAGCCAATGTCGCCCGTTTTTACGGCAGCCCTCTCCTTCTTCGTCGGGCCTTTATCTGATCGGGGAAATCCTCGCGCGATTCTTTTTTCGTTAATAGATCCCGATGCACGACTTTCGACGGTATTTTCTACCCTTATCCCATTAGGATTGCCCCATTCCGTTCGCGTTATGGTACTTCCTTTCGAACGCCGCCGTAATTATTACGTTCGTTAGCATTAATTCTTCATTAATCTCCCGAGCTCCACCGCGAACTTGCCTTTAACGCGATCTCGCGGGAGCACCTCTACCCCCCCCTATCAATTCATTAATGTTTCCGCGAGTGCAACGGCGACCGCGCCAGCACTTTGGGCCCCGATCGGTTGCGTGGAACGATCGTCACACGGTCGGCGCGGAAACGGAAACTAGGTACTCAGGGACTATCTAGTTGAATTCGAATCGAGGGGAAGAGTTCGCGGGTCGATGATGGGAGGCGAATTAAATTCGCTTATATAAATCCTAAATCGCGCGGAATACGTGTTTCGCGTGCACGCGAATGGTTACGTTCACGTGGGGCCATTCTCTTGCTCAATGAAAATAACGCGCTTTGATAACGAATTAAGAGTGACTAGCTACTTTGCGGGATTACGGGGCCGGCGAAAAAGACGCCACGAATGATTAATGACTTCGCAAACTCCAAACGATGGTCCGTGCGTGTAACTTGTTCCTCGAGTTTGGCTGGACGATTATTAAACGCGAAGACAAGCGGCCGTGAAGCCCGGCGAACAGGATCGAACGCGACGACAATAAATTATTGCCCGAACAAAGTGGGAAGTCTGTGATCTGTGAAGAGGCACGTCGACAGGCGGTATCGTCATTGACATTCTCGAGCGGAGGATAGAAATAAGAATGTGTCGACTCGCTGGCTTGATTATACTCCGTTCCTTGGAAATTGCTACTCTGTACGCGACGCGAGACCAGCTTGAAATTACGTCCCAGATGCGTAGATCCGGTTGCTGGAAACCCTTCAAGCTGAACTACTGAACTCGCCTAATGCGTTTCACTTTTATAGCGTCGTGGCGAGTCTAAGGGAATGAAAGATCCTTGGGCGAAACGACGCGAGTCTGTTTATACAGAGGAATGCTCCTGGCAAAAATTTCATCCAACGGAATAGAAGTGTCTTCCCGGACAGCCTCGTTGAATCTACCGTGGGGGGCTTGGCGGAAAGAAAAGCGCAGCGTGTTCTTTACGTGTCAATCGACAACAAGACATCGCCAGCCTAAAACGGAGGCTCGGTACCGATTTTTACGGCGAACCTCTCCGCGGAGAAGCTTATACGGCATCGAATGGCGATCGTCGAACGGCAGGAATTCGCCCGTGGGTGCTCCTGTCTGTTCTTCGTCTCCAGCTCTCCACACGCACAGGCGCGCGTGCCCACGCAGCCACGGTGACACGCGTGCACCACGAGTGGTTCGACCGGTATCCGCCATATTTGGCTGGGGGAACAGCCGCGTGAACTACAGAGAAGCAGAGATCCAGCAGGAGAAGAGGTCACGAAAGCTATCGCGGCCAGGCTAAGGCTTTCCACGATCGTTCTATGGCCACATCTTCCACGTCTTCTACCGCTGGTTAACCATTTCGAAGCACAGAGTGCCTCGAACGGCCACGGTTCGCGTGCAGGATCGAGAAAATTAAGACCCTGTAATTTTACACTTTTTTCGGCACACGAAGCAAGCGAGTCGAAGTAGCCCTTTCATACGGGAACATAACGATTCTCCGCTCTATCGATTTCACGGTTTTTGCGCGGATCGTGTCAAGTCATCGAATTGAGAAAACCGTTTTTACGTAACCGTTTAATATAGCCAGGGACGTGCGCGGAGAGCAAGCTATCTGAAAAAGCTCTCGGCGGTGAAATCACATTTACGAGGGAATAACGTAGGCAGCGTGGCGTGGATCGTTAAAGAAGGTACGAAGAATAGACGGCACGTTTCTTCCTCGGACGTATCGCCATTCATGCTCGAGCTGACATAAAAAGTTCTCGTGTCAGAGATCACGATCCCGTGGCGATCGTTTTCGCGGAGGAACGGCGCAATAACTGTACAAATTTTTCCCCCGTCGCCGCTATCTTTCGCCGAGCAATTTCCGTCCGCAGAGTTCGCAGAGGCGGCGTGGAAAAAATCACCCGCAGACGCGTCGTGGATCGTTGAACGATGAAACAGACACGACCTAGTTCCACCCTCGGGAAAATAGTCGATAGATGGATTGCTCCAGCTGGATGGGGTCTAGCTATTCTTCATGGATCAGGGATTGATTAACGAACGAACAAAGAACTGGGTGCTCGATTTCTCTCGACGCCCAATCGAGTGATCCATCGGCCGATAACTGGGCCTTCTAAGGAGATGTAGGATCGAGTCTCCGAGCTGGATTCATTTTCAGACCTCCCAGGTGGGGAGATCGCTTCTGCTTCGATCGACGACAGGATCGTTCAGACTTTTTCAACTGCTTCTCTCTGCGCTGCTTTACGATCGCGAATGATTTTTTTCTCTGCGTGCTTGGCTCTCGCTCGGTACTTGTCTTATTAATCTGTAGGTACATTTACTTCGCGCTCCCGTCCACGGTGGTCTCGAGCAAAAATCAGTGAAAACCGTTCGGACGGTAGGTGTTTGGTTTGCTGAAAACCGGAGTGCCGGTCCTTTTGGCCTTTTATTCCCTCTCTCGCTCCCTTTCTCTGGATTGCTCTCTCTCTCCGGCGATGTCCAACGTCCGCGCAGATTGGCAACCGGTTTTCCTATGGCCTCTCCCAGCCGATTCCTCACTCCCACTCACTCTCACTCCCACCTCCGATTCCCATTCCAGCGAACCCTCTCGCATTCTCCGCGTACTCCGCGTCCTCCTCGTCCTCCCCGGCCAGGGCCGCCGCGTTATCCCGTCTTCTCCCTTTCTTCCTCGACCCCTTATCTTTTCCCCGGCTCTTTCAGCGTCCGCCGCGCCGTATCACCAGGAGAGGAACACTGTTATGCCGGATGTTACGCGGTGTCGACGCCCGATATCGCGAATTCCCCGCAGAGGCTAGAGCCGCTCTACGGCGATCTCCTTTAACGGGCCAGTCCTCAACCGCCTACGATACTGGGCGACACCCACTCGATTCACTTTTCCGCGAATACTCATTTTACATACAAGGTGAGCGTTCGCGAGGCGCTGCCTTGCAATTAAATGTGCCACGACCTCGGCATGTCTCTCGAGCGCGAACGCTCTTCACATCACCGATCGCGAGACGGACGGTCTTCTATAGCGCGACGCACGTGACCCTCTCTTGCCGGCCTGTCTTTTTCTCCCTGATCTGCATAAGGCAGAAAAGCAGGGCGTCAAGCTCCACGGCTACGTGGCTGACCGATCCTTGGTACCCTCATTAGTACTCATTCCTCGCCACGTGTCTCAGCTGAGGCAGCGTACCTCTTTCGCCAACTGGTTTTCGCTTTCCCGCGAGAATCTCGCCGCTCGCGGCGGATTTTTCACGGCTTCCATCTCGGCCTTCTTGGCGGAGATAAGAGGTGGGCCGCGGTGCCTCGAAACCACCGCGATTACTGTTTCATCTGGCCACGGACCGCAGCGGCCTGGCCGCTTTATTTTAATCGGACAACTCGATTTATTCCGTGATTGAACGCGTTTCTTGCGTTACGCTCGATCTCCGCTTTTTCATTTCTTCCGGCCAGCTGCGGATCTCAGGGGAGGATATCGAGTCGAGGCGGTTTCCTACAATAATGTTACATCCAACTAGGGCTGGGACTATTTGTCGAATTTTCGGTATTCGAATATTCGAATACTTCAGTTGCTCAATTATTTGGCGAATATAATTCGAATATCCAAGTATTCAAATACTATTCGAATATTTAAGCAGGGCTTGAAAAGGTTCGAAAATAACTGTTTCAAACTGTTATATAAAGGTTCTGACTGAAAGAGTTATGAATAACCTTTATTCTGAATAACCGTTATAAAGAACCTAAATATCAGACTATATAAGTATAAGTTACGGTTCCTATATAGCTCTATAACTTTTATTTTTTAGGTTCTATATAAGTTCCAAACGGTTACAGAACCGATTCTTGTAACGATTGTACAGAATTTTACAGAAAATGAAATGACAACATATTACAACTATAGACTACTGTGTATAACCAAATTGTTTAAAAATTATTATAAATAAGTAAGTAAATATATATTATGTACACATTTGTACATATGTATACAATTAGTTAGAGACTTCTTTTAATTTCTTGCTTCATATCCAAACAATTTTTGAAGCACGTGGAATCAATCGCGCTGCAAACATAATTTTATGAAAGTGTTCATTTATTGGTGCGTTTACCCTGTAACTAATTATAAAATAATAAAAAAAAAAAAGTACCAATAAATGAACACTTAAGGCTAATGAATGAACACTTTTATAAAATTATGTTTGCAGCGCGATTGATTCCACCTGCTGCAAAAATTGTTTGGATATGAAGCAAGAAATTAAAAGAAGTCTCTAATTAATTAGTTGCTTATTTTAATAACTTATTTTACTCATTTTAATATAAAATGTCCATTCACTGATACGTGTTCATTTACTGGTACATCCACCCTATGAGAGAATTCTTCTCAGGCCGTCATTTCGGCCGGTATCAAAATTATTGGTTCCTTTTTAGTACATTTTAATAAAAGCTTGTTTTTAAAAAAAAATTTTACCATAAAGTATTTCATGCTTTTTAGTGAAAATATTGTATTGTCATCGGAATTACATATGTGTGCAAAGTTTCAAGTCGATCGGATATGTTGAAGTGGGTCAAAATTAGCTTACAAGATTTCACCCTGACAAACTAACGAACTCACAACTGAAACTAAATAAATGCTTCTAAAAAAATGAACCTAAAGAACTTGATTTATAATTCACACCATACTATTCGAATACATCGGTATTCGAATAATAACATTTGAATACTCAAATATTCGAAGTTTATTCGTAGCATTCGAATACTTGTAAAATATTCGAATAGTCCCAGCCCTACATCCAACCAACTTCTCTTCTTGTCCTGAAATGACGGTGTAGCGTGTACTTTTATCAAGGGGGACTCGGTTACTTCGACTCCACCCCCTTTTAGTCGCCTCTTACGACAAGCAGGGGATACCGCGGGTGTACTATATCCGTCCACCTACAGGGGCACGCAAAAACCAGCCACATCTCTCGTGATGGAGCGATGCGACTCTTTGCTGGTAGGCAAAAACGCTAACTTAATTCGCGCATCCTTTGCCGAGGCGTTCGAGGCGTGAGATCTCTTCACCGTCCATCGAACAGACATCGCTCATCGTTCCTAAACCTACCGTCGCTCCACGCAAAGCAGCAGCACCCGAGAGTGGACTAGTTAGATCGAATTTCACCTTCTCTTTCCTCGATTCTCCTACCCACGTGCAGCGAATCTGAAGCGACCGAAGCGGAGGAGCTGCATACGAAAACCAGCCCCGCCTCTGGCCACCGTCCTGCCCCCCCCCCCTTCTTCACTCCGAATCCAGGAAAACTCGTCCGATCTCCGGACAGAGAGCAACGAGCCTCGAACAACTCCCCGGATGCTCGGCATTTGAATTTGACGAGCAGGCAGTAGAGACCCAGCTGGAGCACAGCTCTGAGCGCGGAAAATCACTTTCCTCTTCACCTTCCCTTTCTTTCAGCGACAGAAAGGATCTACGCGCAGCCAGCATTCTCCAGGGTCGCCTCAATTACGCGAACGGAGGCTGGATAATCAATTTCACCCGCCGGACTGTTGGACGAGAATTCGAAGCGGCACAACAGAGAAGCCAGGAAGAAAATCGATCGCGGTCGATCAAGCAGCAAGATGGAGCCCATTAGGCCTACGCCGAGGAATTAACTGGAGGAAGCAATCAAGAACAATATGTCTTCCCTCGGATCTCGCAAAAAAGCGGTCTCGCCGGATCAAAGAGCACCGAGATCTATCCTAGCTTCTTACGGGCACGACCGATTCGCAATTAAATTAATTTCCCGCTGCCGTTTCACTTTTATCGCGTGATCCCGCTAATAACTAACGCCGTGTTTGCAGTAGACAGACGCAATGCGAGCGGAATAATGAGATTTGCGGGGTTCGCGTGATTCATCGGACAGCCTTATTGTTCGCGCGTAAATCACGCAACTAGCGAGGCTTTCGCGCGGTATTATTAGAATCCTTACGCAATTCCTCGAGGCTTTCCTGCTCGCGAAAGTGCGCCGCAGAGTCGCGGACTTGTTCTTATTCTACCGGGCCCCGATGATTGCGCAATCGCTCGCGATGGTAACGATGACAGCCGCCGCAGTGAAATTCGCGCTTGATACCTACTCGAATAGAACTATAGAGCCTGAGTTTGGCTCCCACGATTGGTAGCGATTCCCGCTTCTTAAACTGGCGCGACACTTCCGTCGACTTTCGGAACAAAAGAACCTGCAATCAGCCTAAACGGCGCGGGTGAGAATTGCCGGTATTGTCCAGGGTTCGCACAGTTTTAGTGGTGGGTGTAGGGAAGAGGTGCGATGTCTCGGCGGCCGGAGAACGCGAGATCCGTGAGATCCGCGCAATGGACGAGTGAACGCCTGTCGGCCTTGAGACACGCATCCACCGTCCACCGTCCACCGTCCACCGTCCATCGTCCATCGTCCATCGCCCATCGCCTATCGCCCACGTGACGCTTCGAGAGTCTCGAAATTAAGGACGTGTCGCCGGTTTTCCATCTCGAGTCGGTACGTTTGCTCACCGTTGGCCCACGCAGCTCCCAGCACACATATCCAGCACAGGGTCAATCTCCAAAATCCAGTCTCCATGGCCCACACGTTTGATCGTCGGTGCCAACGACGCACTCAGGGATCGGAGCCGGAAATAGGGGAGAAAGAGGGACGACACAGGGGGGAGAAGGGAGGAAGAAGGAGAAGGAACGGAGTTTTCGGTTTAACCGCAGAAAAGTCTCATTTAGTCGGATTGCCGTGGCTGCTGGTGGACGAGCTTTCTCAGCGTCGTTGCGCGTCCACCGTTGGGAAAACGTTCGCTGTGCGAGTGAGTTCGCGCGAAACACAGAAGGCGCACAGGAGGGCCGAGCACGGAATACGAGACAGAGACAGAGACACCGCGACCGCAACTCAGAGACGCGACGGAGATGTTCCCCGTGCGAGACCGCGAGAGACACTGACTGGGCCCGACCACTGGCGGGAGAGTTCGAACCGCACACCGACACACACCGGGCCCCCAGCGGGCCCGTACCCGCCCGCGCCGCCAGGCCGGACGTCCACGCGGAACGGGGCAACATCTTTTTAACGGGGCGCACGTGAGTGTCCGCTGGCTGATATGCGTGTATGTATCTACTTTGCGCAGCAGGTACCCTTCGCACGAATTAGAGAATTAGGGAATTCCAGGGGAATCTACGCCACTTTCGATAACGAGGCAGTTCACCTTTCAGGGCCAAACTACTCCTCATGGACGTTGAAAAAGTTGCGCAGAGTAGCGGAGATATCAAGCTTCAAGTGGTACAGTGAATAGTGAGTTTAGAAACTTCTGGAGACTTGACGCCTCTCTGGAATTTTTATTTCCGAAATGGACATCGAGTCTCGCCGTAGGCCAAAGTCGACTATGCAAATGAGTCCCAGCGAGCTTGGAGAGCTGGTCGCCTTTTCCCCCGTGAAATCTTTCGGTCTATTTATAATTGCTCTCTGCTGTGGATGAACCTCCAAGCAGATCGATGATTAATTATTGTGTTTTTGCGAGAGGAAGCCGTGCGAGGTGGGTTAGGCACGGTTCAACGAAACCGAGGCCAGTCGCGACTCGGTCGACCAACGAGGAAAGGACTCGCATAAATTTCTTTCACGTTAAACAGCCTTGGGGCCTTATGGCCCGACCGGGGCCAGACCAACGGATGTCTGCCCCTCGTAGACACAGGCTGCGCGACGACTTCGTGGCGGTTCGTGCGCGATCGTGAACGCTCGTGCACGACACCCGGAGGAGCCACGGCATCGCTAGCCCTCCGGGTGAAAGTGTCCAAGGATTTCGTAACGAGCCACCGATACCGATTACGATTGCGACGAGAAATCGTTTGGCTTCGTAACGACCGCCACGGCTCGAGGCTAATTGGACTCCTTCCGCGGCGACTGCCTCGCAAATATTCGATAATTAAAGCGATCGCACGAAACAACATTTCCGGTTACGTGTTATCGTGGATCCACGCCTATCGCGCAAACAGATCGCAATATATAACGATTCTGTCTGGAGAAAGAGGGACGCGCTTCTGCCTCCTCCCGCAGGATCGCGGATACCCCATCGCCCTCTGCTGTGCCATTTATTTGGCAACGATGCCATTCGACCATCCGATACCTAATTGTCAATCTTTAACGTATGCTAATGATCTCGGAGTCCTCTTCCTAGCCAGAGCACGGCAGCACCAATGCGTTCTGAAACTCCCCGAGTCCTCGGCGCAACTCCTGTTCGAGACACACGCAACGAGAGAAGGCGCATACGTTCGATTGTTTTTTCCCTTTGCAGCCAGGCGATAATGATCGGCGCACGCTGCGCGTTTACTGATTCCAAGTACCGTTAATCGTCAACGACCCAAGCCCGTTCCCCGCTAAATCGCGAAGTACCTTCGAAACTGAGACCTGCAGCGGTGCTAGCCCCCGTCGCGGAAAGTATCCTGCAAGATGCACCGGCGGAGGAATGCGAGGACGATAGGAAGTGGAGCAAAAGATGTCGCGTGGACGATCGTGGCGTAGGCGTTGACGGCATTAATCTTGCCGTTGGATCGTTTTGCGGAAGCGACAACTTGCACGGGACCAAGGCCTCATTAGAAAGCCCCCAAGCCGTTCCTCTTCCTCCGGGATAACCGTGGATGCTAATTATAATGCGGGGAATAATGAAATCATGCTGGTGCGCGGGGCCCGCGAGGCCCGCGGGCCCGCCAGCCCGCTCCGACTTCCTTGAGAACTTTTTCAACCGGGCCTCGAGAGAAACGCCTTTATTAGCGACGGGACAACGCTCTGCGGAGGAATTAGGCTCGTGGGATTAGCCGGCCGGAGTTATTAAGACAAATTGTCCGGTAATCGTCTCGACCTCCCTACCCACCTAACGATCTCAAATTATTCCCCGATCCCGTCCTCTTCCCGCCTTCCTGCTACCCGTCTGCTTTCGATCCCTCTCCATCGATCAATCTTCCAGTTCCATCCGCCATCCGCCGATCCCATTCTCGTTCCGTTGATCGATCCGGGCTGCCGCCTGGAAACTGTTCGCTGGCAAAGGAGGATCAGGCGCGATCTTACGGAATCGTTCAGCGTATATTTTACAAAAATAAATACACGACGTTCAACGCCCTCGCAAATTCGCACTGGTAACGATGCAACCTATGTATATACAACCACGAACCGCGTCGCCATTTACCTACGCGGTTACTTGTGAGACCTAGGACCTACGAAACTCGGCGTTCCGCTGAAAACACTTACTTCTCCCTCTACCGTCACACCAGATTGCTGAACGACACAGCGAATAGGATTAAGGGTAGGGTGACCGTGAACCTCGTCGACGAATCGTACGCGCCCTGCGCCAAAATCTGACACTGCGAGCTCCGGAAGTGCTTCACGTTCCCTTCGGAGTCTCTAGCGAGGACGCACAGCTCGTACTTGGACCTGGACTCCTGCAGATCTTGGATCTTGAACGAGCGCTCGCTGTAGACCAGATCCTTCTCGATTGCAGACTTGCTGCTTCCGGACTCTCTCACCACCACGTAGAAGTCGCCGATATCTTCCCTGGACGTCACGTACCACGTCGCCTTCCAGCTTCTGTCGTCTTCATTGCTGGAAAACATTTTTTCGCTACGTCAAGGAAATGCTGACCTGCTGGCCTAGCCTATGCCCTCTGACGACCTAAATTAAGCAATATTCAGCGGACCAACTGCTGGAGAATACGTACTATTCGATGGCTCGATATTTCACGTCCGGTGTGATATCGAACTCAGGATACTCTTTGATCTCCCGCTCCCCGCACCCCATTAAATCCTCCGTCACATCCGCAATCAATTTGTTCGCGAGGAAGCTTGGACTTTCGCAGCCGACGTTCAGCCATTCCTTTGGTATCTCCGTGTGCGTGTTCAGCCACCTCTTCAGAGGCCGCACGTAGCAATCGCAATGCAATGGATTCCCTGAAAATCAAACATGTAGTACCTATTATCCTTCTGCCGGAAAACGCTCACGCGTACCTATCTTAACTTTTCATTACCAGAATACTGCAGCTTCGTGCCGTTCTGAATGATTTTCATGAAGACGTCGTCAAACACACCGATACTGTTGGACTCGACGTCGAGGATCTTTAAATTTGGCAACGGCAGGATTTTGTGCAAAGGTATGTGACTCAGATGGTTGTGACTCAGATGCAAGGTAGTCAGGTTTCTCGGTGGATCGAACACGTCGGTTTCGGAGAGGTCGCTGATGTCATTATGGGAGAGATCCAGCGTCTGCAGTGCCGTCAGATTCCCGATCACATCTAAAGCGATACATTTAGAAGAAAAACACATGAAAATTATCCAACTACAACTTGAGGCAACAAGTCCCCGCTTTGGGGCCGTCCTTAAATTACGTAAGGGTAATTTTAGCGATTTTATATTCCAACACCCACCCCTGCTTTTTACGTAATATTTTTTACATTGCACTTTTTCAGTTATTAAAATTCTTCTAAGGGTTTATATAATTCATTTAACTCGGTTTCGTGTATGATTAAAAATAGGTTAAATTAGGGTAAAAAAATGTTACGTAAGACGCTTTCTGACACCCTCCTGTAAGAAAACGTAAGAAATTGGTGATCCTCCCCACACAAAAAGCCTCGCGTAATTTAAGGACGATCCTTTTGGTTACTCACATCTTCGAATCTCGTTGATGTTATTGTGACTGATGTTCAAGAACTGAACCTTTTTCGTCCCGATGGTCAGTTCAAAGGTGAGCACAGGCATGGTGTTGTAAGAGAGATCGATGTCTTTCAACCTGTAAGGGATCCACGGATCGTATGGGAAGGTTTTTCTGGTGATAAAGGAGATCTTGTTGTGACTGAGGTTCAGCCTCTCCAGGGACAGGCAATCGTCCAGCAATCCGTTGGTCTTATTGTCCAGTCTTTCTAGCTTATTGTGGGAGAGATCGAGCATTCTCAGGGAGACGAGTCCCTGGAAGGCTCCGTTTGGAATGTGGCTGAGTTTGTTGCCCGTCAGATTCAACGTCAGCAGCTGCAGCAGGCCCTCGAACGCGCGAGTGCTCACGTTCCGTATCTGATTGTTGGCCAAATTCAGTTCGAACACTATCGGCAGTCGGCCGAACGCGGCCTTTCCCAGTTCGGTTAGCTGGTTGTCCTAAATTATTGGTTACAGTTAACACGCTGCCTGGTGGACCTAGCCTCGGCGAGAAGAGAGAGAAAGTTTCTTTATATTTTTCAACCTGTAGGTGGAGATACTGCAGGCTGTTGAGTGTGCTGAGCGCCTCCCAAGGCGGCCTCGTGATGTTGTTCGACTGGAGGTTCAGGGTCCTCAAGGTAAGCAGGTTCTCGAAGCTCTTATGCTTGAGATTATCGCCCAGCCGATTCTTCGAAAGGTCTAAGGAGAGGAGGGCGTTCATCGCCGGCCACACGTCCATCGTGGGTATGTCTTCCATGAAATTTTCTGAATAGTCCAACGAGCCCAAAGAAATTGGCAGCTGGAAGATCTTTGTCAGGCGGTTGCTCCTCACTGTCAAGGTCCTGCAATTTAACACAGTCTCTCGCTAACTCGAATCTTTTACCCAACATCAAATTCTCATGAAATTATCTATCACCTGCAGCTGGCCAATCGAGTCAGGCTACCGCGAGCCACGTCGTTTAACTGATTGTAACTCATATCCAGGTCCAAGAGCGTCGGTAGAGGGCCAAACGTGGACGGCTTGATCTTCTCCAGGGAGTTGTGCGAGAGATTCAAGAACCGAAGGCTAAACAGTGTCTGAAAGACCGCGTTGTGTATCTCTGACAAGTTGTTGTGGGAGAGATCGATCGTGTGCAGCTCGTACAACTTTGGAAACGTCTGTCGAGGCACAGAGTGTAACAGGTTGTGAGAAACGTTCAGGACTTTCAGACCGGTCATGTTGTGCAGAGGCACCTGTAATCATTATTGATCGTCTCGCTACAGAATCCTTAGCATTCAAAGTTTCGATTCGTAGGTTTACTCGACGCTCAAACGATACCTGGCTGAGGGAAGTGAACTGATTGTAACTCAATTGCAAGTCGTTGGCGTAGGTTGACGCGTCGAACGAGAACTTGGAAATATTCTCCAGCTTGTTGTGGCTCATGTCCAGGACCGTCATGTTCACGCAGTTCTCGAAGGCCCCTGGCTCTATCTTCGAGATCTCGTTGTGCGACAAGTTGATCTTAGCCAGGTAGAGATCTTTGAAAGACAGCTTCTCTACCACTGACACGAAATTCTCAGAAACGTCCAGCACCTACGGAACAGAACAAATAAATAGTCGAAGGGACTCCTTCGCAAGAACCAGTGGTCGTACCTCGGCGAACTGCAGCTGATTAAACATCTGAAAGTCGATCTTTCTGATGAAATTCCTAGCCAGATCGATGGTGCCTATTCTGGTGACTGGCCCAAAGGTCCCCCTGCCCACGTCGTCGATCTGATTGTCGCTCAGATACAGCCTCACCAAGAAACGCATGCCACGGAAGGTGTTGGAGTCGAGCTTTCTGATTTTATTGTGATTCAAGTTGAGGACTTTGAGCAGAGAGTTCCTGGCGAAGGTTCCCCTGTGCCCGAGAGAAAACGTGTATCGATGAAGCCAGCGATCAAGGAACTCCCTCTGTAGACTAAGTACCTCTTCAGATCGGCGATCGCGTTGTGAGACAGATTGCACCACCCCATCTTCGTGAGATCAGCCAAATGGGAACCATCCAGTTTGCTGATGAAATTGTGGGATAGGTCCAAGTACTCGGTGTCCCTCAGCCCTTTGAACTGATTCCTCTTCAGCTCTTTGATCTCGTTATCGTGGAGGTCGAGCCTCTTCAGCTTCTTCAGGGACGCCAATGCCTCGACAGGCAGGGAAGCCAGCGTCCCTAGAAAGCAGACTGGAAAGTCAAGGAGAAAATCTACATCGACGCGGCTTCCTTTTGCGAAAGGCAGTACCGTTACTAATCTCGAGCTTCTCAATTTTCGCCCCGCTCTCGGCGAAGCTGTCCGCCGGCAGCGTGGAGATACGATGACCAGCGATGATCAGAATGCTCAGATTACCCAAGATCTGCAACGCCTCGCGCGGCAATTTCTCTAGCGCGCTGTTCAGCACGTACAGCTCCTGCAGTGTCCTGTTCACGCCCAGGAAGCTGTGCTCCTCGATCAGCCTCAACGGTGTGTCGATGAACTTCAACACCCGGACATCCAGAGGATAGAGCGCCGGCCCATAAAACCGTCCTTTAAACGGGACACGTTCAAGTGAGCGAGGGTTCGGTGAATCGGCCGCTACACTTACCTATGTTACATTTGTACAGAATGAGCTCCTCGATGGGCGTGCCCTCGTTGCCGAAATTCGAGAAGGCCAAGCTGAGACTGGCCAGATTGGTGTTCTCGCAGCGGACGTAGAGTCCCCTGTCGCTGCCGCGGAGGCAAACGCAGGGGTAGATGTACTTGGGCTCTTTGGGACACCTGAACCGCGGCCCAGGTGGAACGTATCCGCCCATGGCGGGCAGGACCAAGGCCCATAATAACGGGAACAGTATCATCTGCGCGACAAACAATGGGGCGTTCCAATTAATGCCTGATTCCGTGGGCAGCGCCAAGCATCCGCGAGCACCCCCGATGGAAACGCGAGCCGGGAACAATCGCTTCCGAGACCTACAACTTTTATTAGTCACCGTTCCTGTTGTAATCGCGCACTGTTTTGCGCGAAACGTGAGAAAGTTTTCCCCGCGGTCGGTTGGCCCCGCGTTAGATCCGCGCCGCGATAGCACTCGCCTATAGATACGCGGGCCAATTAAAATTCCCCCCCCCCCCCCCCCCCCCCCCCGGTTCGAAACGAGACCCTCGAATCGGCTGGGCATTCTACTATCCTCGTTTCGTTTCGTTTCGATTCAAAAACCGTGACGCATCGCGTTTAGAAACTTCTCGACTCACTTGAGATTTCCGCGACGGGAACGATCGACGAGCTGGACTCTGAGAATTCCAAGAAACTAATCGGCATGTTCGCCTGCTTGTTTTTCCAAGTGGCGACCCACGCGGACGATGATTCATTAAGGACCCGTTGTCTGTAAAAACGCGAATTTCGTGGGCGCTGCGCTCATATCGAGGCGCGACTAATTCGTTCGCGGACCGGCGATCGCCGCTTCGAGAGGCCGGCATAGACAAAGAAGTCGTAAAGAGACGAACGACCCCGTTGCTGTTACTTCCTCGCCGTGTCCGTGTTACGAGGAATTGCGTGCAGGAACTGTTATCCTGTTGCGTATCTGCTTAAGCCGTGATTCCAGCTGACAATTCCACTGGCGGGGTCACCGCGATAAAAGATACGCGAGTGGGCACCGTCGAAGCTGTCGTTCCTAGCAAGCAATTACACTAATTGAGTTTGTACAAATATCCCGGATGACGGCACTGCAACTTACTGACGAATCGTTAATCTTTGCGCGAGCTATCGGCAAGGTGGAAAAACACGAGGTCGTTGATGCGCTCCCCGGTTGGCAGAGCTCCGACGGAAAGTGAAATGAAGGCTTCTCGCGATGCGCGGTCGAATGCAAATACTTTCTTCCAGATTAGCGGGTTCTCGATGATAGAGATCCGCGGCGAAACGAGTGGTTGCGTGCGAGCATCAATTTGGCTAAATGAAATCGTTCCCTCAGAAAGCAAAGCAACGTAGCAGCTACTCGTAGGCGCTGCTCTTTTTAAAACTGGACTTAATAGGCCCCCGGAGGAGGTGTTGGTTGGAGCCGTTAGTTAGATCGTGGGCAACCGTTTACCGTGGAGAGGAGCCACGGGAGAAAAGCGTGGGCCAGAGATGATTGCGAATCGAGTGTTTTCATTTCAAGGTACCCACATATCGATGATGCGCGAAGGCGATCGAGGCGGCCTTGAAATGGAGTGTTTAAACGGGTCACTGAGCGGGGGAGGAGGGAAGAGAAGAATGGCGAAGATTTTGCTGGTGGAAGTAGCCATTGAGGCCCACTAACCCGGCAAATGAATAAGCAGACTTTATTACGGTTCCAGTAATCTAGTAATTCAGCGAGCGAGAAGGCAAAAAGAAACGCGCGGTGATCTAGTTTCGCCGCTAGTTTATGCAACGTGCCGAACATAATACGAGCCTTCCATGACAGCCAACCATAAATCCGTCGCTTACCAGTGGAAACGGCTGTTTCCTAGGAAGCTCCGCCAAGTTTTTTTTAACGCGGTTGCGCAATACGCTCGCCGCCAAATGTAGCGGAAAGTTCTTTCATGAAAATTAGAAAGAAAAGCTTGATGCACGGGCGAGAAGTATGCGGATGGAGCCGCAAGTACGCAGAACGAAAACACTCGCTCCTTTCACTTGTTTCGAACCGACCTTAGCTACCGCTGCGATAAGCAATGAACCGAATCACTTGGACTTCAAACTCGTATTAAAAGATTTCCATGCACCGGTTCTACTGACGTAATATCGCGTTTGACACCTGATATTTCAGGTCGCCCCATATCCGTAGGAACAGGAGAAATCGGGCGATTGTAACGAAAGTCGAGTGGAAAAGGTGCACCGCTGACTGCGCTCTGTTCGAAAAAGCGCCAACACGAGCCGGGAATAATTAAGAAGAAATCTGATCTCGTGAGAGAACGCTGTTTCCGTTCCTCGATCGTGGAAGAAATAATTGATGCGCGAAGAAAATACAATAAACCGCGCTCCACTTTCCGAGGCCAATTAATGTTGTTGTAAACAGCGCGGCAGGGGAAAGCTCCGGCGAACTAGAGTAACGTCAATCGTTAACTCCAGCAGACGCGGCTCCATTTAATCTATGTATATTTGCTGCACGAGGAAAAACGAGCTTGCGAAATTCAGATGCATTCTCGTTTCTTTTCTTCTGCGTCAACCGAGGCCCAAGGATATTTTCGTTTCACCGGTTGTCTTTGCAGCTGTGGCTTCGTGCAAGATAGTGTTGGGAAAGGTTTGAAATTTTTTTTGTAACGCGACACGTTTCGTGACGGAGTGAATTTCAAGTTATTCAACGCGAAATTCATAGTAAGCAAGGAACTATTTATTCTTAGGCACTTTCTTTCTTGCGAGCTATGAGCTTGGATCGGAAAGAATATTACACCAGCGATCGAACCGTTCGTTGCCAAAGTGAAGGAATTACTGAAAAGTGAGCCGAGCTTAATCGCGAGTAATCTCTCGGACCACGCGTTGAAATCACCACTCAGCGAGCCTAGCAGATGACACACGACACACGACACACGTGGAACAGTGACGCGCGATACCAACATGCTTTTGCTCCACTTTACCGAGTAATTGTAATTTATAAATGATTTCAACTTCGCCTCAGCAATTCCAGATAAAAGTTACATTAAAAAAAAAGCAGTTTCCATTGTCGACAGCTGTCTACCAAACAACAGTCCTTTCAAAGTGATCTTTTTACTCGGGATAAAATACCTTGTTATTGCACTTCGCCCGGAATGACTCCGAAAGCACGATGACAGTCGTTGCTTTTAGGACAACCTCGTCCTCGGGTCACATATTCGTCGTTGGACCAGTCCTTGTTCTCTGTGCACGCGCGCGCCGTGTGACAGTGCCAGAAAAGAGAAGAAGAAGGAGGAGGAGGAGGAGGAGGAGGAGGAGGAATCACGAGAACGTTTCACCACATCTCTGCCTTGAAGACATTCTGCCAGTGGTTCCTGGATGAGGCTGCCGTGAAAACTGAGCGGTGGCTAGGAGCTAAAGAGAAAGGCAGCCTGAGAAGCGAGGCTTCTCTCATTGGCAGTTGATACGCGCTGTCCTTTCGTGGACACGCGACTCTCTGGCTCTAAACCCGGCTTACTTCTAACCGAGCTGGACGCTACGGTTGCGCTTCATTGGTTCACTGGCTTCCAGGAGCGTCTCAAACACCATTATTACGATTCCCACAGGGGTTCCAAGCGAGTCATGCCTCGATCTTCGGTTTTTCCTATGTCCAAGCTCTGTGAAAGTTAAAGGAGGTCATAAGCTTGGTCGTTTTAGTATTAGAAGCCAAGAAAATCATGTTTAGAAGCATCTCTAACGGGGCTTTCCGAGTCGACGCACGTCCCTGAAAGGCGCGCTCGCGATAGAAGAAATTTAACTCAAGAACGGCCATTGCCATTGGTCGACGTTGGTGAAAGTCACGTAGAACACGGTTACCTGGCTTCTTCCTCTGCCAGTGACATCTGTTGGCACCTTCAAATATTCGTAGTGAACTGTTCGATCGATTATATCGTTCGAGCAATTTGAAACTGATGAAGAACCTATTAACGATTTCATGGATGACCGTCAATTTTGTTCTAGGGTACTTCTCAAAATTTCCCACCGCTTGACGGTGACGCGGTTTAGCACCGAGGACCAAGAAGCTTCGTCGTCAATTCAAATAACCGCAAAGATTTTTAAAGTCGCACGAAATAACCGGACATCCCGGTTAGCCATCGTTTAGACCGTAACGCGAAACAGCGTCACGCCTTTCGAGACATTACGCGCTCATTAAGGTCGATAAGTTCTCCGAGCAGCTTGGTCCATGAACCGAGTGCCAGTGAGGACAGCTGCTGCATCAGCCGAGTATCGAATCGGTGCGCAGAGATCCAGAAGACTTCGTCGAGTTTATTGATAATGGACCAGGAAATTTTGCCAGTGCTGAAGCATCTCCTGATACTCCGTAAGTGAAACGTAATCATGTGGATCGTAATCTGATGGAAAACGCTTGAATGTCATCGGGTTGCAGGGATGTTAATCACAGTCGTCGCGTTACCAACCCTGGGTTACATCGTAAGGAATCTCGTTCGTTCGAAAAGTAATGGTCACTGTCTAGTTAAATTTGAAAAAGTTTCGCTGAACAGGACCGACATCGCTTGGAGACGTACGAGGATCTGTCCGGGGAATCCAACGACATGGACCTCTTCGGCAATCTAACGTTTCAATTCTCCTGCGAGGGCAGACCCATCGGCTTGTACGCCGATCCGGAATACGACTGTCGAATTTTTCACGCCTGCGACGATTCTGGAAGAGGCTTTCCCGTGATCTGTCCTAACAACACACTGTTCGATCAGAGGGAGCGTGTCTGTGTGGAAGAAGAACACGTTGACTGCGGACGTGTGGATCAATGGTACCTTAAATCCTGACACTTGATTTGGATCGCTATGAATGCAATTACTTCGTATAATCGATTCTTTCAGGTACTACTTAAACGAGCTGCCCTACTCTGTGGAAGTGACAGACGCAAATGAGATTAGGGTGGAGGAAAAGGAAGACATCCCTTCAGTCTTACCTCTCCTGTCATCATGACACTAATAAGCTTAAAGTATCCATAATCATTATTGTATTTATAATATATTGATGAATAATGAAAAGACTTTATGTCTTGGAAATCGCTTCGCCCATTTGCAAGTTCAAGAAATCGATCACGATAAACGGATTCCTCGGGAGGTATCGTAGCTTGCCAACGCGCTTTTCCGATCGCGGCTATAGCAAATAAAACCTGTAGACAGATTTCGTTGCTCTTTTTGCCTCGTTCCGTGGCTGCAAGTACCTGTAGTGGCGCAATATGGAGTGCATGGCAGTGGCAGCCGACTAATGGTATACCGCGAACATTAAGATGATCGGCAAAGTGGCCGGCGTGTAGGAAAAGCAAAAGCTATTAAAATAAACGATCGTGTTGCTAAGGACGTCTACTTTTAAATTATCGGAGGCAGATATTTTCTTCTCGCATTCTTTCTTGCGCTGCCCTTCGATCTTCAAAGGGTTCAACGCTCGATCGAGTGACCTCGCGTGCCGTTTGCTCGGTTCCTAACGCGTGCAGATGCAACGTCGGCTCGTATGCACTTTGGTAAAACAGTGCGGCAAATAAAGAAGCGTATAGTATACCAGGGGGCCCCACGCTGCAAACCGAGAATAATCTCGGGCTTATCTTAACCCTGACCTTTCGGGGGGAGCTCCTCCAGGTCCTTGAGGCCCCAGCCAGCGGCGGTTGTTCCGATCGCGATAGAGCCGCAGGATTCAATAACGATCTTTTCTCCTTCTGCTGCTGCCTTTTCTTCTTCCTTTTAACGTAATAAAGAGCGCTGCAAGCACGAGCAATTACGTTGCCCGTACGCGCATCTCGAGATGCTTATCACGAGAAGAAGTCGATGCGGAATTCGAGGCGCTCGAGCGAAGGAAACCAGGGTCCATGGATTACTCAAACGTTTATTTTCGTAAACGTGGAATTAAACGAGAACCGTCGAGTGTCTTACAAGCTAAGGGTTTTACAATGTTCCATACAGATGATGGTGGACTTTTATTGTTGAGCGGATTGATTACATGGAGAGATTGTTACCCATCACCGTGAAATCCCATAGGAACGAATGAGAGCTTGATGTGCACCTTAACATACGAGTAATGAACAGAACGTCCAAACCAACAGAATACGAGCTATTCGCAGCTAACTAAAAACCGAGTCTTCCAAGTCCGTGCTACTAAAAACCTCTACGTAGAATGTAATTGTAGATGCTTATGTCCAAGGGGATCGGGAGAAAGCACCGGCGGTCATCGTAGACCGCGTACGGAAGAAAATTAAAGCTAGCCCAATGAACGTTCACTGTTGTTCAACATTTAAGGAAACAAACGAACGTTAGAACGATCACGTTCAATCTTAACTCTTAGTGGACCAAGTGCCGTGCGTCATCTACGATTCTACGAGGATACAGTCCCTATCGTTAACCCTAGAACCCTCATACTAATCGTAAGTAAAAATGGCTCGTAGGCGATTCTAATTGTAAGTGGGAGTCTGATCGAGGCCACCCCAAAGCAAACGCTTCCAAGTTCCCAAATGTATATCTCTCAGATATCGTCTAGGTCTAGCCTTATCCCTATAGCTATTAAATTTCTTTCAGCGACGTCGATCGTTCACCAAAGTCGCCACGCGCGCAAACAGTATACCCTAGATTTTGATATAAAATTCTCGATTACGAGGACTCGCTCAGTTATCCGTGATGCTGGGCAGTAGGGCCGTAGGCGGGCCAGGAGATGCCCGGCCCCACCTTGTCGTTGTCGTAAACGTACTTGATTTGCGGTTGCTTGTTCGATCCGAAAAAGGAGTCGCGGATCATTCCGACCAAGGCAGAGCCCATGGCCATATTACTGATCATCCCAGCCATCGAAGCAGCGGTCCGCGCGTGAGCCAGGCCCATTTGAATCAAGAAGGACAAGACCAGCCCGACTCCAGGCATCATCTGCATCATCTTCGTCTTCATGGACCTGCCCACGTGCGCCAGCGTGCCGGTCAGTTTCTTCAGCGTGATTTTATCGTCCAGACGCGGCAGCTTAACGATCAGGCCAGACTTCCCATCATTCCCTTGCTGTTTATCGGTGATTTTATTGTCCTCGATATCTTCGAACCTCTTCGCGTCAGGCTCCTTCGAGAATTTGTGCAAGTGCTTGTCCAGAAACGACTTGAAGAAATTTTTTCCTCGCTTCTGCCTCTGCCCCTCTCCCTGCTCTGCGGCTGACTCCTTCTCCAAGTCATACGTTACTTCGCTCTTTAAAGGTAGAACTTTCAATTGATCGGAGCCTTCGCGTGATTCGAACGGCACGATTTCCACTTGTTTGTTCGCCCCGCCGCCGCCGGGGCTGGCCTCCTCCAGGGATCTCAGTTGACGATCGACGCTCTGCAGTTTGTGAGCGAGTCTGGTGTGCAAACGAGTGCCGAAGAGTACCCCAAAGGCATTGTACGCATCCTCCAGACCGAAATGCGTTACCTTGTCGCCATCCGCTTTGGAGTCGTTGGACTTGATTTTATCCAGGAACATCGTGATGATCTCGTCGTCGTTTATCGATCGCTTGATGTCGACGTATTCCTCGCTGTCCTTCAAGAACTGGATATCAGACTCCCTCGACACGTCTATGCTCCTCTCCTTCTTCTCCTTATCTCTCTTCGGCTTCTCGCCCTCCGGCTTCTGCTCGAGGACCTCCTCCATGATGTCGCTAATGATCGTCAGTATACTGGGGAGGTTCTTGTTGTCCTTCAGCTTCGCGCCCCTTCCCTCCCTGAAACCGGAGAAGCTGAACCCCAGTTCGCCGTTCCCGTAGCCCTTGATCTTTATGAAGCCCACGTTCGCCTGGAACTTGTCCTCGGCCAGCTTCTTGTACCAGTCGAGGAAGGAGGTCTCGATCGTCTCTTTCCTTGTCAGCAGCTCGCTCTCGAAATCAGTAGCGGACATGCCGAAATATTCCTGTACCTTGTTCTCCATGTCGAGGGAACGTCCAAAGATACCCAGGCCGGGCAAAGACGGAAGTCCGATCAAGGAAGGCAGATTGTTGGTGATCAGGGGCCAGACAAAGATTCCCATACACCTGATGAAGCTCAGACTCTGAATGCACTGGGCAACCTGCTGAACGATTCCTCTGCTCGACGCCTTCTGCTCCAAGTCCTCGACAAGCTTGAGAATTTCGTACTGATCCGCGGTCAGGGAATCCCTGATCGTGGAATTCAATGTGTCGACAAAGTACCGCTTCGAAAAGCTTCCGCTGGCGATTCTCGCGTTCTGCTTAATTTTAACTAGAAGCTCGAGGTATCTGGATTCCGTGATGTTTGGAAACATTTGGGGCGAGGATGAAGAGCTGTTGAACCGTTCGTCGGTCTCGTAATAAGAATTCGAAAGGCCTGCGCTCCTGCGCTTTCTGCTGCTAGCTTCTACGCCCGGTTTCCCGGGGGGTGTGGTTCCCTGTCGCTGAAAGTTATCGGGCAACTGGACTTTCTCCTTCGAGATATCTATGAGGATGCCGGGCGGTTGTCCTGCGTAGCCGGGTACTTCTCCTTCGTCACCTGCAAGCACAGGGGGAGTCAGAAATCGTCCCGAGAGCCTAAACGGGTGTCAGGGGAATGACAGATTCACCTACTGACGGCGTGAACGCAGATGTTGGTGTCCCTTGGCTTCCTGATCGGGAGGAAAGCTGCACCTGCGAGCTTCTCTGTTCAGAAGATCCTGCGAAGCTCGGCAGATGAGAAACTTCGGCGGGAATCGGAGGAAATCCGCTGGGAATTTGAGAGTTACTTGGGATGATCGGAATGTCACCTTCAGAGCCTGCCATGCGGCCAGCTGAATCCGGAGCGGGCTCAGTGACTGCAAACATTTGCAACATCAACTCGTCCAGGATGTCAGGTTTTCGAGAGGAACGAGCGAGCTGCGCGCGGGTGGGCACGGTGATGATCTGCATGCAAGTGCTCAGTGTGTAATCCTTGGTACAATCCTGTATTCTCGCGAGGTACGCCGCTCGATCCGAGTCTGGTATCTCGTGTCCCACCAGCCTGATGATGTCTTCTTGCCGCTTGGTCAAATGGGAGAGATCGGGACCGCTGCTGTCCAAGTAAGGTCGCTCGAGCTTCGGGCTAGCTTTCGCAACGCGGTTTAACAGAATATCTTCTACCCTGTCCTCACCCTCCTCCGAGAGGTCATCTTCCGAATTCTGGCTCAAGTTCTCCTGAGGGGGTTGCGCGTTTAAATCGGACGCTGGAGGTTTCTCAGCCAGGAACACTTGGAACCTGATCCGGGGCAAGTTCTGAAGGCTCCCGAAGTTCGGGAAGCTCGGCAGCCACGGATAAGACTGGGCGATGATGGGCCAAGTTATGTCTCTGGTGCATTCCAGGAAGTTCTTCTCCCGGAGGCAAGGGCGGATTCTAGCGATGAAATTCAATCGAATCGGAATGGGTAGCAAGTTCTCCGCGATCTGTAGTATGTTGATCTGTTGATCTGTCAAAGCAGTGGAGAACTCCTGCCTCCTCGCTGGCACTGGGGAGCCGGGTTGGCTCGGGACGGAGAGCTGCACGGCTTTCAGAATGTTCAGTATCACCGACTCCGGCACCTCGTTGAAAATTGGGAAGAATCTGGTGTCTGTTATCGTGACGGTGGTGTCTCCGTGCAGGCCGGTCCTGACGTCGGTTTCCGAAAGGAGTCGAGAGTCCGAGCTGGGCTCTGTCAGATTGAGTCTGGCAGGCTGGGGTGACGTGTCGTTGCTGGGAGGATTGTCTGGGGAGCCGAAATTCGAGAAATTCGGGAAGGCGGGCAACCATGGGAAATACTGTATCAACGTTGGCCAGATCACGTCTCTGGTACAGACTAGGAAATTGTTTGCTTTGAGGCATGCGATCAATTTGTTGGCAAAGTCGGGTCGAATGCTCTGGGGGAGCAAGCTGTCCACGAGGTTTACGATAGTCAGCTGTTGCTGGTTGAGGAAATCGACGAATTGTTGATTCTTCGCATCCGGGACGATGCCTGCTCGATTGAAATTAAATGCCTGCAGCTGGATCGATCGAAGGATGTTGAGGATCACGGATTCCGGATGCTCCGTGAAGATTGGCACAAATCTGGTACCAGTCACGCTGATCACTGGACCGTTCTGTTGGTCCTTGTTTCCTGATTCTTTATCCTGTAGAGGAGTCGAAGGGATCGCCTCAGCGTCCGAATTGATTCGTTCCTGTATCTTTTCGCCCGGACTGATAGCCGGTTCCTTCGTCTTCGGCAGGCTCTGTGCACTCTCTGAACTTATCGACTCCCCTTTGCTCACCAGTGTAGGGAATTCGGGCAAGTTCGGCAGGTACCTCACGATCGTCGGCCACATTACGTATCTAACGCAATCGATAAAGTTGTCGCTCCTCTGAAGATAGACGATGACTTCGGTAATCAGAGCTGGTCGAGCAGCAGCCGGTATGAGAGACTCGGTCAGCTGCAGAATGTCCAGCTGCCTCTTCGTAAACGTTGAAAACGTTATCGAGTTACCCGTTAGGATGAACGGCGATATTTCTTGGGATTTCTCGATGGAGCTTCGAACATTCAGCAGAACCTCCAAGATCTTTACCTCCAGCTCGTCTATGGAACGAAGGATCTCTGGGCGACTCTTCAACACGATGTAAGTCGAGCTCCCTGCCGTCCCCTGATCGGAAGCACCCCCGAATGGCCAGTAAGAACCGAAGTCTGGGAAGCTTGGAAGCTGTGGAATGTAGCCGAAAATGTCTGACAGTCCCGGAATTTGGAAGTCTGGCAGCAGACCAGAGATGTCGGGCAAGGTGGGTACGACCTGCCGGATGGTAGGCCAGGTGGAATATTTGATACAAGTCAGATAGTTGTACTCCTTCATACAGTTGACGGTTTTCTGAGCGAATTCAGGTCGCAAGGAAACTGGGAGCAGCTGTTCGGCCATGGTGAAGGTCAGCAGCTGATCTTGCGGTATCAGAGCGATGTAGGAGTCCGTAGAGGGATCCAGGGAAGACGGTATGGTCGATACTCGTGGCTGATCCTTCAAGATATTCTCAAGATAGAGAATTATGTGATGATTACGATCCGCGGCTGAAGGTCTGGGTCTCCACTGTCTGGTTGCATCGGTGTCAACCACCTCTGGTAGCTCACCCACGTCTCCAGAGAAGCTGGGGAAGGGTAGAATAGGATACTGCGAGATGAAGTCGACGATTGGGTACCAGCTCGGATAATCTGGGAAGGATGGCAGAGCTGGGAAGTACTGCTTGATCATGGGCCAGGCAAAGTACTTGACGCAGCTGAAGTACTCGAATCTCCTGACGCACGAGAACATGCTATCGGAGTACTCCTGCCGCAACGTCTGCGGCAGAAGCTTCTCGGCCATTTGCAGGATGGTCACCTGATTGGCTGTCAGAAGTTCCTTCAGCGTCTCGTTATTCGGGTTCACGTAGGATACCAGAGTCTCGTCTTTGGGATACGTTTCCAGAGCATCCTGCAGAATGCTATACACCATGGTCTCTGGAGTGATCAGCCTGACCTGGTGAATATTTTGGGCCCGGCCAGACTTTTGTTTGTTGCTCTGAAACAAGTCAAACAAGTTTATCTCGATGGGCAAGCTGCCGAGATTCTGGCTGATAGATGCCGGTAGATTGTCCACAACAATGGGCCACGCGAAGATCTTTATGCAATTAAACACACTGAGTCCTCGAATGCAATCTGCCAAATTCGCGACGAAGGACTGCCGCTCTCTTACGGCTAACAATTGCGCGGCACATTTGACTATCCGCAGCTGATTATCGGTCAGCCCGAGATCTTTCACGGTGCTCGCGTAAGAATCGATTGGGAGCTGATCGGTTAAAGACTTCCTCGAAAGCACAATCTGCTCCAACGTATCCAGCAACTGATTCTCCGTAAATTTAGGAATTTCTGGGAGTAGCTCGGTTGCTTGCTCCTTCAAACGGGACAGGAACGTTCTATTTCGAATCTGTTCTTGAAGCATTATAGCCTGATCCCGCCATTTCTTAAAAACACCATTGCTGCCTACCGGTTGCCTAGACTGTATTAGCGTAATGTCTTTTACCTTGTTCTCCCGCTCGCTTTCATCCTTCTGCTGCGTGAAGGCGACCTCGTCCATTCCGACCTCCCGCTTCGAACTGAGAACCTTAGCCTCGTCCAGCTTGTCCACCTTTTGCGCGTCCAGGGCGTCGTCACGAATCGATATCAGCTTTTTTATCTGTCCCTCGACGATCGACTGCTGCTCCCCATCGGGTATCTTCTTCTCCTCGGCATTCAGGTAGACGGTGGAGCTCTTGCGTCTGGATTTGCTCTGGGAGTCGCCCAAATACCTGTTCTCCCTGTTCTTGGCAGCCGCGTCTTCTTCGATAACCGAATCACCTTTCGAGCCGATTTCCACGTCGCCCTTGCTCAGTTCGTCATCATCGACTCCTCCGGATTTGCGGAAATAGACAGGAATTTCTTCCTTCGGTTCTCCGACATATTGGACGTCGCTGCCTCCAATTGGTTTTAGCTCCTGTTCTTCACTTTGTCGAACGTCTATCCGTATTTTGATAGCATCAGCGTCGCTCACTGTTGTGGCGTCAACGTTTCCTTGAGAAGGAGCCGCACCCTCTGCGTCCACTTGCACGTCGAACCTCCGGATCCCTTCGCTCTTGGCCTCTTCCGCCTTTTCAGCAGCGATTCCTTCGTTCCCCTGAATCTCAGGTTTACCGACGAGAGCAACGTCGTTCCTCCTCCGCTTCTTAGCCACGCTAGCCTCTTCGTCGTCCTGATTCAACACCTCGCTACCCTCAACGGCAACCCCGATCTTGACGTCTGCAGCAATCGGTGTCGCCACTGCATCGATCTCTTTCGCCCCGTCCTTCTCAATACTGAGTTTCTCGGATAGCAGCGGGGTGTCCTCTCGCGACGGATCAATGACCCGTTTGACGTTGCTGTCGTCAGCCAATTCCAAGTTGCTTTCAATCTTCGGCTGCGAAATATTCTCCTGGATATTCCCCGGTTCCTCAGGCTCGACCTTCTCACCGTCAACGCCATCGTCCTGGGGGGCGAGGAGCGGCTTCCCTTGCACTTGTTCCGGCGCACTGTTCCCTTCCGTTTTGCCCGAAGTTAGCTGAACGTCAGGCTGATTTTCGGCTGGCGAAATCTTGCCCTCGGGCTGGACCAGCCCATCTTCGTCGCGTGGCACACTGCGCGATCGACCAGCGTGAATAACGAACAGCAGCAGCAGAAGGCAGAGGAAGGAACGAGGGAAGAGACAGAAGGTACTAGTTAGCTGTGGGCGTCGCGAGTTGAGTGCTCTCATGGTCGCGGTCGAGAGGCGAATGTCGCGGCCACTTCTGAGCCGGTCTATGGTCAGCCATGGCAGAGGTATGGTAATACACATACCATCGTCCCTTCTGCAGCGTGCCAAGATGCCCGTCGCAGTGTACGTACAAGCTCAACCAACGAGACGCGGGGAATCGCGAGTCTGTGTGGATAGGCAACAGCCCGGCTATTCCCATTTTTACGCTGCCCCTCTACGACTCTCCTCGGGGTTGCGAGGGGATCGAGTTCACGGTCTAACGGGCGAAGATGCATTTAGCTCGATGCATCCTCCGATCAGCCCATCCAGAACAAAGATTCGCGGGATCGTCTCAGTGAACGAGCGACTCAGGTGGACGGAACTCGAAGAGCAACACACAAGTACCATCGAAACGCTGATGCTGCAATTTTCTGCTATATTCGAGCATTTTTATTGTTATTATTAGCCCCGACTGACACTTCCACTGCGCAGTTTTTCAGTCAATTGAGGCGACAAAACAAAAACCCCAGAAATCGAGTTCCAGCGGAGGTATGAATATTGGAAAACCCGTTGGCATAAAAGTGTATTGCAAGCAATAAGGATTACTTTGATGGCGACCATCTATTTACAATTAGATATCGCTGAATAAATGAATAATTTTTGTTTCATTTGATTTCTCCCGGAAATTTTTCAACAGAGTGGTATCTTCGGATTAAATTCCGCTTTTCTTGACAATTGGAATTATCAGAGCGACGAGTTAATCACAGAAGCGTATTGGCAAATAGTGACCAACCGCTATGAGTCTCCAGTTCTGTTTCTTCTTGCGGCCAGGGCGGTAATGAGCCAATTAGCCTTGAAGCAGTGGTGCTTGGAAAGTAACGTGGTACATTCTGTCTGATAGTGAGATCTAACATCGACATCACCTGCGGTTCGCTACTCGGCCACTTGCCCCGCATATTCAACAACCACGTTCCTAACTACTCGCGTCTCTTCCTTGATCCATGATTCTGATAGATCAACGTACGCCCACTGATACGCGTTACAGAGGGAAAAAAGTCGTCTGCTATTTTCTAGACAGCGTAGAGATGGAATCCTGAAGCCAGGTTAATAGCTACCTGTAAACGAATCGCTGAAGAAATTGTTGCAACTGTGTTTGGTAAAGCCCGAACAAAGTTTCGATAGAGGAATACGTTTTTAATCGGCGCGGTAAACGCACCGTTCAGACCTTCGCCGAGATCGAGTACCCTCGAGTGGAAAGAAAAGGGAGTAAAACGGCAGCGGGTGGAAGAAGTCGTCTTGGAGACGCGGAGGATGCAGCTCGAACAAAGCCCAGACCAGGTTTCAGGCTCATCTTTAATACGGCCTTTCTGGTTCTGGCGCAAAGGGTTGTATTTTTAGTCCTTGAAGGAATCGAGGCTAGAAGAGACGGCCAGGGGGAGGAAGAGGTGTTCCCAGGGACAGGGTACGGGAGGGTGAAGAATTTTTACGGCGCGCATTATTTTCCAAGATGGCCTCCCTCGTTTCCTTCTTCGGCCTTCTCTTCTCTCTCATTCCCTGCTGGATTCGCGGCGCAAAGCCGCTGCACTAAACCTGTACTGCATTTCTTCCTTTTAACCGTCGAGTTGCACGATGCGCTTAAGGTGCATTCACAACAGCTGAATCGATTTTACTGGCCACAACTATTTTCAAATGCGATTCGAGACCGCTGCAACCATTCGTTTCGCTCATTTACTTCTGTCGTTCTCTTTCACCCAACAATTTGCACATTTATCTGTCGATGTCGCAATGGTCTGGGTTTGGTCGCCGACGCTACGCTTTCCGTTTCGATACGAGCGAGCGAAATCGCTCGACTGAGGCGAATCTTCGGTATTATGTCACCCGTTAATTCGCGAAATTTTACATGAACGGAATGCCGTAAAATTCAGCGACCTATTGACTCCCCGGGAAAATTACTACGACCCGCGAATTCGCGTGGAAGTAACAGATCACGGAACTACAAATGTACCTTGATAGATTAGACGGCTACTTCCACTTCTACGCTGCAGTCGTTCCCTGATTTGGATTCTAGCCTTAGAAGAAAGACCACCAAGCCTTTTTCTATTCTCCGACAACACTGGTGGATCAATGCCTCGCCCCATTGACAAGGCGATCGTGTGATTGCACGTTACCACTAACCACGGTCAGGCAGTGCCAGTAAAGGCGAGGAGTGCGCGCGGACTATTGCGGGACCGTGACCGTGGCAGTGATACCTATAGAAAGTGGGACGATACGTTCGATGGACGAAAACGCTTAAAACCTGTAACGCGAAATTCCTGTATACAACAGCCGCCTGGACATTTCTCGTCTTACATAGACCGATATTCTGAGGAAGCATCGCGGGGACGAGGCGTAGAGCGCGGTACTCGTGGGCAAGTGCATGAAAAAAATGCGCGCTCGGAAACGCAACGATGCGATCATCGACTGCATAACAGGCGGAGCACGCGGAACGTTTCTATCGACATTCTCGCAAAGTGTTTCAGCCGGGTTCCGCGCGCGTCCACGAAATTCAAGGCGTTGCGCAGATCTACCGCGCACACGACGCGCAGCGTCGCGTCGGCCGATCCTCTTTTGAGTTGGAACGGCGGCGTGGCCGTTCGTCCGAATCATACGCCGACTCGTCCGGGCTCGATTAGCACGTAATTCGTGGTTCCAGTTCGAGGATCGCGGGACGCTCCAGCGACAGGGCGAATCCATTATTCGGGCGGATACCGCGGTGTCGATGCGGAGGATCACGTGATCGCTGGCAACCGGTTCGATAATGCGGCCGATTGGTTGGACGCTGGCGTGCGTGCTGCTCGCGACCAGTTTTTCAAAAAGCGCGATCTCGTCGGTCGTCGAGAACGTTCGTGTCCCCACGGCGAGCCAGCATCAACCTGCACGCGGCAAAGTCACGAAACTATTGCCAATTGCCAATCGCACCGCCCTGGATCCCGATGTTCGACAGCTCAGAGACGTTTTCAACGATCTGTTCAGTGGCGGGAGCGAAGGTCAAGGTGAGTTCAAAGCGTATCTACCTTTTCACCTATCTCCTTCGATCGCTATAAAACGGTATTTGTTTATCCTCGTAAACTGCACGATCGAGAAATTAATGGATCTTTGTGTACCTAGAAACGACAGTGGGCGAAGCTAGGACTTTCGGCGTGAAGCGACTGCAATTCATGTTAATGCCGATGATGTACAAAATGGGAGTGATGATGACTATGCTGACAGTGCTGACTGTGATCTCGCTGAAGGGACTGCTGATCGGTAAGCACAGATTATGGAGGATCGTTGGTTGCACGAAAAGATAACGGTGAAGGTATGCTGGCCGTACAGCTCGCGCATACACAATCAGGGGACATCGCCGACCTATTTATCGATAAAGCCTCTCCACGGTTCACCGGTCGCGATAGAACCAAATTTTACCGGTGGACCCACTTTCCTTTCTCGGACCATTCTTCGATACCTGTAAATCAATTTTCATTCGGCTGCCTCTGTTCTAATGGATACCCTAACTGGCTACCGTAGCAGAAATCGACGAGCACAGGGAAATACAGAGCTACTAAATTCGTTGCAGGTGCCACTCTGCTGGTGCTGAAGCTGGGCACGATAATAGCCAAGTTTTCCACCGGTTGGCAGCAGCACCATGCACCGGCCTGGTCGCCTCAACCGGTCCATGTGCACGTTCACAACAGCCTACCAGTCGCTCACAATCAGCCGTACGCCGGCTGGATGCATCCTCACAGTGCCAGCGGTCCAGAAGACGAGGAGCACTATTATTACAGAGGATAAATGAGGAAACGCTGATCTCGCGGACGAGAAACTGCTTCTACTTCTACGAAGACCAGAAACGGAACCAGGCTATCGCGCTTCACCCGCGATCCTTCGTCGTTCCCTTTTTATTGTCGTCTATTTCTCTGCTAACGCGAACGAACGTTAATGGAACGGCTGTTGCTGCGGTTTCCGCGCGACGACTTTACTGTTTAGCCTACGGAGACATCTCCGGAGAACCAAAGGACCTCTACAACTTGTAACGATAACCTTAAGAGTATTTTATCTCGCTTGAAAGTGAATAAGCGTGGATAGATCGCTAGTAGACTTTAGTCTCGCGTGCTGCGCCACCTAGCCCGACCAAACTGTAAAACCAAAATTCCACACTCGTACGTTTAAGGAATAACCGTTTACCTCACGTTACCAGTAACTTGATTGTAAGAAGCGCCGCGCTTCCATTTATTTATACTATCATATGTATCATCGTCGATCGTATTTATTAAATTCATTGTCAAATTCACTCCGTTGTTCCGTCAGTGCCGTCGGCTCTCGTAACGGGGAGCAGACGTGCCATCCTAGACTTCCAGGATCATTAAGATTTAGAGAACTCGGATGAAACGAAGCTCGTCAGCTATTTACCGAGGAGATGAAAATCGAAAGCACCGTTTTCAACGGCGATCCCCGGTTGAATTTTCCACGTTTCAAGGTCTGCTGAACTCGCTCGAGTCCGTGGCCAGCCGCGTGTGTATGTGTATTACACCTTCTATGACATGAATTGCACAGACAGGCTGCACAGACCCAGTTTGCTGGCCTTAGTGGGGTGAGCGTACAGCGAAAAAGAAAAATGTCTGTTCTCCGCTTGGCGGATCAGCCGGTAGTTTCTTCGCCGATCTAATGCAAGAGAGGCGCGTTTTGCTAGCCGTTTGCCAGCCGCCCAGAAGGAAGGAGGCCATTTGCCCTGGAATGCGTGAAATCTTTGCAGTGTCGACTGTCGAGTGTGCCGCCAGATGACAAGATGTTCCCTCTGGTCTGAGTGTTGATTCAATTTGACAGTGTCTCCGGAAGTGAGGATAGGAGGTAGCGATAAATACGTAGCATTATATGTGACACACGATCGAGTGAGTAACGGTGTCCGGTATCGAGATTCTGCACTTCTCATAACGAGTGAAATCGAGAAAATGGTAAGGGAGAATGTAGAGAGCAGTCGAAGAGTCCTTTGGCTTCGGACAGAATAGTTTTCATTAATTCCTGCTCTGTGTTTTAGAAATTAGCGCTGTAAGTGGACCGTGATTACGAGCTATGAATAGAGTGGAAGCGATCCTTTGGTGTCTCTGTTTCACGATTGCGTTTAAGAGCTTTGTTGGAGCAGATGGAGGGACGGGAAGCTCGAAGGGCTCGAATCAGAGCCTGCAGATTGAGATTTCTCGAGGCATGAGGCTGCGAATCGCGAACAACGAAACAAGTATCACCGTAAGAATGTCGGCTCTGCTCTCTGGTAGGTGGTGTTACGAAGTACCAATTGTCTTCGAGGCGTGACGATGTTCTCATCACTTACTGCGATTCTGTTATTTAGGAAACGAGGTGGAACAAAGAAGCAAGCCTAGATTGAAGTTCAAGGATGGCCTGAAAAAGATTGGAATGGCGATAATGATGGCCCCAGTTGTGATACAGGTTTGAACCGCTGAATCTTGTACCATTTGAAATAATATCGAACGTGGTATTCGATGACTTGGTAATTTTAACGTCCCACTACTTTTTAGCTGATGTCCTTACCCGGCGCTCTCGCAACCATAAAGATGAGTCTGCTGAGGAGCCTGTTCGTGGGGAAAATGGCGTTGCTCATAATACTCTACAATATGATCAAGAATTCACAAAAATCTGAGGTGGTGCTGGTCCATAAACCCGAATACCACGATCACTACTATCACAGTAATTATCAACCGGAAGACGACGAACAAGGCTGGTTCGGAAGATGAGCGAGCTGACAAAGCTTCCATCAACGAAACGTCCGACTTTGCTCTCTTTTTACCTTTTTCAAACTCAAAAATTGCGCGCCTGTGATACGTGATGATCACGAAGTGGCTAGTTGATAAGGTATTCCAAAAGCGGTTCCTTTTGTACCAATTGTAACACTTGCGTGAAAATATACAGAGACTCAAAAGTATTACGACTCTCCACGTAACCAAGCGACACTCGATCGATTACTAAATGAAATCGGTTCTCGAATAACCATCCGATGAGGTGACCAATGGCGAGATATTTGGTGACCTACTTCGGTCCCCGCGTAACGGCATTTCGGTCCAGATTCTGCGGCGACCACCTCCGACGGCGCGCCGCGTTTCCCTTTTCTCTGTCGTTAAAGCCAACGTCGAAATCGAAATTAGTATAATCTTAATCGATCTCCTCATCGATGCAAATATAGACGGGCTTGACTGTAACGGTTTGCTTTTAACATTCCCGTAATAGCGTCCATCAAATCACATTCCTATTCGCCGATTTCTAAGCCTCTTCGGTCTATAATTAGATTAATCAAATTATTGCGAGCGATATGTCCCACTTTGTTCAGAGAACAAACGCGACGTAATGTTGCGTGCAGAGCGTAGATCGTTAGATCGTTAGGCGCGTACTACGCAGATATTTAGATCAGTGTTAGGGGCACGTAACGAAAGTTCTGTCAATGTCGAATTTATTTCCCAAGGCCTCGATATTCGCGGTGCGTATACGTGCCAGAAACCCACCTTCCGTTTGTACATTGTATAGTTAGTATGCCAGCCGCCATCGATCCTGTATCGACACCTCGCCATACCGAGTCGTAACGCTATACCGTTTTCTAAACTACAAAATGCACGATGCACGACGCATACGAGGCAAATCGGATTCGAACCCGGACTAATCTTTGCATACCTCGCTGCTTAGATCGTCGCCAGCGGTCTGCCGACGTGAAAGCATCCAGGCTTTTCAGAAATCCATCCTCGCCTTTCTAGTTTGCCAAACTGTCCAACGACCTGTTGGAAAAGTCGAAGGCCTTCGCCGACCGTTGCCCCTTTGCGTTTGACAATACAAATTGGCAGCATTTATTCCCCGTGTCCGATCGCATACACTGCATACAGTTTCATTTATAATTAATTCTCTTAATCGGCCCTTTCACTGTGATTCCTCGAACCCCAGAGGAGAAACCGTAGAGACGAACAGCACCAGGAATGCTCTGCTGACATTATAAACATTGATTCCTCTGGCAGATTACCGATGCCTCTCGGTTCTTCTCGATTTATTACGTCCCTCTGACACCGCGCAGAAAAATCTCTAGGCCACGATGTTCTTAATAACAATTGCACTTGCGCCTCGTCAAAAGGACGTCGAAGGTTCGCGTTCGAGTGGAGAAGATGCTTATCTTGAACGTCATAGGTAATTAAATCATGCAAGTTGTAACAACGCGTTGACGGGTTGATAGGAAGGATCTGCTGCGAAGGAATTCGCGGGATTCTATTACGTAGCCTTCTCGCTTTGTTTGCGATTATTTACAACTGGGTCGCGCGAACTCTGGCCACGCCTGGCGTCGCCTCCCTAAAACGCAGGATCTTCAAGAAGGTTCAGAAAGATGACGTATAGCTTTACGACTCTAGTCGTTCCTTTGCTCCAGCATCAAGATTTACGATCGTTCTTCGCCGTTGTATAATTACTCGAAGACGCGAAACGCGTGAAAGCGAACGTCGAGGATCCCTGTCAGCCTCCCGGGATTTTTTCCCTCCGCGGATTCCACATTCCTCTTCTCCCTCTGCGAATCCCTCGAGAGGGAAAACATTTTTCTCGCTTAGTTGCATCACCGTATCTAATGCTCCTCCTCATTCAGTCTTGCGATCTTAAAGCTGCGACATCCTCGTGGAAATGTTGTCCTTTGCCTGTCAGAGGACAGGCCTCGCTGTTCTACGTCTCCTTTGCTACGTCTCGCTGGCAAGCATCGCGATGGGGGACGAGGCGAGGAACCAGACCAGGCCTTACGAATTTTCATTCAACATCGTCGATTTCCAGCACAGGTACGAGAAGAAAGGTACGTAAAAGGAGGAATGATTAAAGCGCCGAGAAGGCAGATTAACATGGCGCGATTATACTTGACGAGATGCCGACGGGATTGTCACCGGGGAGTTCGGATTCATAACTGCGGACGGAGTGTATCACGAGACCGGATACGCGACGGACAAGAACGACGATTTCATTATCACCAGGATGAGAAACAGAAAGATCAACAGCCGTGAGTTTGCCAAATATCAACCTCGCGGGTACATCTTCATCTGATTACTGCACAGTTTGGCAATAATTTGGACGAACCGTGATTTTACTTTCATAAGTGAAGGATGCTCAGGAAATATTCAAAGACAGGCCGGAAGCTGCGAAGAAGCTGGTGGAGGCTGTGATAAAGGCCTGCGGTGGGTGTACGATTCCCATAACCCAAGACAAGATTGATACAACCACGCAAGCTCCTCCAACAGTCTCAACATCCACTTCTGCAGCAAAATTGGGCCCCATATTAAGGGAGATGATGAAGACTCTAGCCGACAGCAGGAGAATTGGTAAAAATTCACCTACGAGCAATCTTAGCGCTTAGGATTCTTCTTTTTTTAATTCAGTAACTTTTGCAGAAGGAGCCTCGAAGGGCACAGTTCTTCGAGGAAAGAACAAAATTCCTCAGGATTCTAAGGACGAGTCGAATGAGAGACGAGGGAAGAGCTTGAAAGAGGGAATCGTGAGGGACATGGTGAACTCGGCGAAGAAGCTGTTGAGCAAAGGGGTAGCTGGTGATGGGAATTCCAGGAATATGCTCACGAGCGATCGAGTTCTTGAGAAAATGGCGGATGATCTGTACTATCGATTCAATTATACGATTACGACGCACGGGCACCGTGAGGACGGGTACAGGAGCGGTAAAAAGGACGGCAGTTATCGGGCACAAAGTGAAAATGGTGTCGACACGCGGGTGAAGTATCTGGCGAACGAATTCGGTCATCAGCCCAACGTTTCGTTCGTTCCCAGGGCCAATGGGACCACGGAGGACCAGCGTCTCAAGGGATACTCCTTTCTTTGGTACTGGTCGTGAGAGATCCTCCCCTCGAACAAGTTTTTTCCTCCGGTAGGAGGCCCATGTAACAATGTAGCATTAGAAACACGCGAAATAAAGATTATATCGATGATTAATAAGGCAGTCCTCATTGGCGAAGCGACATCATGTGTTTAGAAATCCTTCCTCCTAACGTTAATTCGGCCAGACGAAACTGGTTCCGCAAAAAATCTAGTTTGACCGGTCAAAGTGTGCCGTGCGGGTCGAGTCGGGGCCATTTTACAGAAATTAAACGGCCGGCTAATTTCACGCGGACAATTTTGACGGAGGCGTTAATTGCCGTTGCTGAATACGCAGATAAATGACCAAGCCTTCGTTTCTTCGTCTAAAACTGGCAGCTCGATCTCACGATCTGAATTTTCTCTTTTACTCATAAGGTAAAGGCCATAGCAGTCTGTTAAACGATGAAATTTTACGTCGACGATGCTTTTCCACTTCCTTCATAAACGCCGTACCTAAAACTAGCTTTTACGCAAACGGAGGATGAACATCATGTCCATTTTCGCGTCCACGGTGAATCGTCCGAAGAATAATCCACAAGCTGTTGTGACAGTCGTTTCGTTGCGCTTGTACACGCGAGTCTGTGCTCCTAACGATTGTAAGGCGGACGTCTTTATTATGGTAATCGGTAATCGGGCCGAACGAAAGGCGGTGCTTCATTTCCTCGATTGTTCGAGTGTCGCGAGAACAGTGTCGCTTTGATAAATCTCGCGGCGTTCCATCCTTGTCATCGAAAGTTTTATTAAAAGAAAGGTCACGATAGGTAGTGTAGAAAGCGGAGAAAATGCGGGTTGTTCTTGATCCCATGGTGTTTGGAAAGTAACGATTGCACTAGGATTCCGTGTCCGTTGATTCTTTAAATAACGATAAAGAGGGCCGGAATTAGGTTGTATTAGCATCCCAGCATAGTTGAGGCGGAATTTCTGTCGTCGGTCCACGTACGTGACCCACACCGACCGGTGTGCCAAGTTACACGCGCGTCATCCTAAATTCATTATGCTTTTTCAGCAACGGGGAAACATCGCCGAACGTGCCATAAAAATTCATTTCCACCGCGCAGGGACAAGCGGATTTCGATTGTGTACCGATTCCGGAGGAATGCACGCGGGAGCCGTGGAAAGAAGATCGCAGGGACCCGGGCAACGAATCTCAGCGTGTAACAAGAAGGCCCCGTTAGTGCGTAGCGGCAGAGTTGATTAAGGAATCAATTAACGAACGAAAGGTCGCACGTTTGGAGGGCCATCGGCCTGTTACACAGATATCCGGTAAAATTCTTTCCCATTCACGGGAGCGTCTAGCCCCACGAGGTGGCCAGAATTCCTTAAGGAGAGGCAGACGTCGCGTCCGTTCGGTTACAACGGCGTGTGCCCACGAAAAGCGTGGCAGTGGGGGGATGCCGGTCAGGTCTCACCTGAAACAGGACCAACTTGATTGGAGGAAGTGCAGGAGGAAGGGGTTAGACTCTCATATAGGTATGTTCGACCACGCACCTTCCACAACCACTTGGTGCCTGTGACACGCGGTCCAAGGATATAAAAAGCGGAAGGTCGAGCGCGGATTAATGAAAAGCCGGCCAAGGGTGTAGAAGAGGAAGCACACGAGGGACGCTAGTCAGTGCTAACGCGTGGTGACAGTGACTGTTCCCAAATTCTCCAAGGATCACGGTATCGTAGACGTAGCTCGAAGGAACCATGAGGATAACAGTGTCCGTCTTCCTGCTCCTGGGGCTCGCCCTGTGCGCCCAGGCTGACTCTTCCACCGAGAGGAAGGAGGAAGAGCAAAGTGCCCTGGACTGTGTGTTCGAGGACAACGCCGTGACATGTCTGAGGACGAGGCTGGCCAGGGACATTGACCAGGTGGAGATGCAGGTGACTGGGAAAAACAGCGAGCCGCCGATGAGCGCGGTCATCGAGCAGGCTGGCAACTTTGTGGCCGAGGTCGTGGATGACATTCAAAATCCTGGGCGAGCGGAACAAACGGAAGAGGAGGAGCCGGAAGCTGGTGAACAAGGTGAGGCTTAATTGTAAGATTGTCAGAGAACTCGCGACAGGACACGGGAAAGAGATCTTGGAGTACCGTTCCAAGAGTGAATCGGGAGGACGTTTTCCTTCGAAAACGGTCCCAAATCGCAGCTCCGATTGATTCAGGAAAGGATAGATCGATCACGTGAATGGCAGCTCGAATTTCTAATTGATTCACCGGCACGTGGAGCGCATGCTAAAATCAACCGTCAACTTTCCTTCGTGGCTCTTAGCACCGGTAAAAAACTCGGCTAACTTTTAGCAACCTCTGAATGTTGGTTCGTTGTCTTCGTTTTCTTTTCCTTCGCCAAAGGTTACGAAGTCTCACAAGTTACTGACCGCGTAGAGGAACGTTGAATCTAAATTCGAACGCCCAAGGTTAATTGATGAATGGCGTTGCAGAGTCCCGCGCGTAACGCAAGGCTCGTTTTTATGAATGGATCCTAGGAAAGAGCGAGCCAGAAGGTACCGAGATGGCTACGCAAAGAGCGTGCTTTTTATCGATCAACATCCTAGATTTCGCGACGTTTGTATAAAGAAAAGCAATTAGCATGGGAACGTTAGCGGAAGACGAGCCTTCTGTCATCAAACGAATACGTGTCTTTAGGTGAGCAACGATCGCTTGAAACTCAACATCCGATATGTCATCGACTTGTGCTCGCAGTTTGCACGCCGTTTGATGCCGCGAGTTAGGCAAATCTACGCTAACGGTACTCGGCCTCGTTATCGTCCTTATCTTTTCGAGCAGATCGCTGCCAGAAAATTGATCAATTTCCCGGGCATCAGGGTAATCTTTCTGCACCAAAGCACCAAAACGTCGGCTTTGCTTCCGGGGCATCAGGGTCGAGGACTATTTTCGTGAAGAAAATAGTGACTCATTTTTAAGAAAGCAGGACCGCCAGGCAGGAATTACGTGGCCTGCGAGAGCTAGAGGTTTCTGGGTCACGCGACTGGGACATCCTAAAAATTAATTTAATTATTCAGACCAGTCCCGCGCTGTTTAGCTCGTCCGACGTCCACTCGCGTTATTTTTCCCTGCCCGTGGCAAGTCAGCTGAACTTTTATTTCCAGCTAAAGCTTTGCTCGACGGAGATAAGTATTGAATGAAAGTGGAGACGAGCGAAAAGCATGTAAATGAAACGAATGACGACTATGTACGTTTGTATGTAGTCCAGCGAAGAGAGTGAGTTCGTGGTAAGAAACGAGTCGCTTGTTTCCATGGTTTCTGTGTCGATTCACGCATTAATGTGAGCATGGGTCGGAGAGAAGGGTGGCAGGGAATATCGGTGCCACGGGTTCCAGGAGCGTCTTCGGGATCATAACGGTGTTACGGTGCCTTCGATTCCTATTGTACTTTACCTGATTACGGTACATCTTCGTCAGGCCTGGCACGTCCCTATAGGCAAAATTAGGCAGCTGCGTGAAGTTGACGAGGGGCGCAAAATGATCTTCTCAGTTTTGGCATTTTTTTTAAAATAAAGCTTTTGTTGAAAGCTTTACAGGTTGCGCTATACTTGCTTCGAGCCACGAATAAAGATTCAAAGCATGGTCATCAAAAGCTGAAATAAGTATAAATAAGCTATAAATAAAGGGGCCGATTTAGGAAGTTCGCCTGGGGCGCAAAAAAGGCTCGAGCCGGGCCTGCATCTCGTTGATCAATGATCGCCTGCGTGTGTTTGTAGTTTTTACGCGCCGGTGAACCTTTCCTCAAACTTTGATTGCAGTGGAAGGACGCCGGAAGAAATACGGCAAAAAGAAGAAGCAGCTCGCGAAGCTGTTGAGTTTGGCGATGCTGTTCAAAGCGAAGCTGAGCCTGTTGCTTCAGCTGATTTCCAACCACGTGCAGCTCAAGTTCTTCGCGATCGCCATCATCAGTTTGGTGATCAACGCTGCTAGGTTCTGGCTGGACCTGAAGAAATCCCACCCCCCGGCCAAGGTTATCTACTACGAGCACGCTCAGCACCAGCATCACTACGATCACGAGGACCACGAGCCCGGCTACTGGGGACGATCCTCCAACGATTCCCCTCAGGATCTCGCTTACTCGGCCTACGCTCCGAAAAATTAACGGGGGAAGGGACCGGGGAGGGCAGCTTCGTCTTCTCGATGAAAACTAATGGCAGAGAGAAAGACCGAATCTCCGCTCCTGCTAATTATTTTCGTCGTGCTCAGGTTTCTAGTTAATTGTTGAAAGGATCGAGGAGTTGATCGTCGCTCGTTTCGTAACCTACGTAACTTCTATATTTATATTAAATTATTTATTTGTCTATTAATATCGCGACATCGCGTACGCATTCTAATGTAAAATATCCTCGCTGACTCGCAAAGCGTTCGCTCGAGATCACGCTTCCCGAACCAAAGTCCGCTTTGCGTAGGTATCTGTTGTCCACTCCACTGTCTATACCTGCCAAATTTCCGTAATTTATTATCTAACAACACCTGTAAGCAACGTACAAGCAATAAATTATTTTCATATTAAGCCAACACCGCCGAACATATTCTCCTCGAGAACACTCCATTAACACGTCCGTGTAATTGAACGCGGTATTAAACATTCAACGCGAACCGTAGATCGTCGGCTTATCGACGGTGAATAAGAAACACCCATGATCGAGACGCCACCGCGAAAGTTTGCCGAATCGACTTACGACCTTCTTTCTCCGCGGAGCGTGGACCAACCTGAAGAATGCCCTTTGTATTCCCGGTGATCGCGCGGAGGGAAAATGCGGATGGAATTTTCAACGAGCACCGATACTTTCGGGCTGTTCACCTTGCCGCGAATGTGATCGAACGATAAACACCGTAGATTTACGCGGTGATTGCACTCCCGGGACGTTCGTTCTCTTGCACCGTCCACAAATTCCCAGCGCACTTTCATCCCCCTCGTAGGAAAAATGTACTAGTATAAACCAGCCCCTACGGACCGGGCAGTCGAGACACTCGATAACTTCTGGCGGAATGCTTGTCAAAGCGAAGCAAACGCGAGGATCATTATTCACGCAGAAGAAGACGCGATCGAGTGTATCACGATCAACATTTTTCGTGATCCTCATGGTCAATGACTTCTGGCGGGCAGGGTTTCGTAACAGGTGGGGACCCCATGGAAACTGTTAAGTATTCACATCCCGGAGAATCGGGTGGTCGCGACGCGGCCTTACCGAAGACGAGGCCCGCTGGCCGGCCTGCTTGCCCTCGGCGGCTCAAACCTCTTTTCGGAGCTCCGATTGGACCGCGGCCAACCGGACCACCGTGTCACATCGGAATCATCGAAATTCGTGAGAAGAGACGCTGAAATATCCTTCCGCCGCGGCCGTTCATTTATAGAATTTCTTCGGCGACCCGGCTACGTTCAACTTTTTCTTAATCAGCTAACGAAATTCAATCCAGCTTAGCGGGGGCTATTTCGATTCCACCGCCGCGCCATTTGCATCCGACCTTCGGCAGGCACGTCCTCAGGATATTCAGAGAGCATCCACCGGCGTGCCCGATTCCTTTCAGGAATACTCCTCCTTCGACGGAAGGACGTCTGCGGCTCGTGGCACTCTTAAGGGCATATTAATGCCTCTTTGTTCAAATCTCGGGGGAAGAAAGAATCGTCTTATCGAATGGACGTTTGCTCGCAAGCCAGCTGAAATCGCTGAATGGGCATGGGCGAACGATCGCTGAATGATCAAATAATAAGCGTTACACGCTCGCCAGCCCGAAGGAATTTCGTCGCGGCTGCACGAGGAGCGCGTATCATTCGGCACATCAGCGGAGAAATTTGCATCGGGCCTTCGAGGATGATGTGGACGTCTGGATGGTCATTGGCAGACCAAACGTGATGAACTTACTAATTTCTGTCTACCGAGAATTGGCCATTCATACAATATTCAAGATCCTTACGCCGCAGGTCGCTATATAACACCCTTCCGCGGGTCGAATCATCAGTCTTCTCAGGATACTCGAAGACAGAACTCGATACAACTCTTCCAATCCCCCTGGAGAGTATCAAGAAACCTGGCTCAACGCTGCTGCAGTATTTCTAGAGATAGATTCCGTTCGAGTTATCATGATTCGTAGAACGTGTCTGATCGCGCTGCTCGCCGGTGTGCTCGCCACTGTTTGGGGTCTTCCTCAGCAACCCAAGTCTAGGAGACCCCTTCCAGAATTCAAGGTTTGTCACAACAGACCCAGCTGGCTCCATATTCGAACAGCTGATCTGGAAAATGTAGCTACATGAAATTTCTGTGAATCTCAGAACAAGACTGGAGGCTTAGAACTGCCGGACAACGCGACGCTCATTCGAGAGGATATCGTGGACAATTTCTCCTGCAACGACAGGATCTATGGATATTACGCCGACATGGAGAATGACTGTCAGATTTTCCACGTCTGTATGCCGCAAGCTAGGGGCGCGGCAAGGTGGAGCTTCATCTGCCCTGCGGAGACAGTGTTCAATCAAGTAAGTGGCCTCTTCCCCTTGGATCTATCTTGCGTTTCCACATCGGGGCGATACAAATCTTTCCGTGTCAGGCCACGTTCGTTTGCACGCGAACCGAGAACTCTATACCCTGCGAGGAATCGGAGAGCTTCTACAATCTGAACGAGGCGATTGGCAAGGAAGCGGAAGAGGAGGAAAGGGACATGGAGCAGTCGACGAAGGAATCGGATGCTGTGGAGCCGATCTCCAGCAAGCCGCCAGCTAGAACGTCGAGGATTTTGAACAGGAAGAAGTCGTCGCGACGGCACTGAGGCGATGCTCATCGAGGCACAACAACTATGGACTGTAAGTACGCGTTACAGAATCATTCGTCCACCTCGTGGACTACGAAACACACGGAATCAACTATACCTACTTGCCTGGAGCACGATCGAGCGAAGAATTAGATTATCTAGTATTTAAGGGTTAATTGTAATGTCTGTAGTCGCAAAGTATGCACGAGACGTGTAAAAATGTGCAATACATTAGAGACAGAGGTTTGTGAGTGTCAGACAAACTTAAGTCCTTTGACCGGTGTCGCAATAAATGGGTTAAATTGTCCGTAGAAAATTTATTATACACTATATCCATACAAGTCGCTAATACTGGTAATTAAATGGCTATAATTAAGCAGTCGACTCACGCGCGTAAAGGAGTTACACAAATGTCCCAAGCCTACAATGTGCAGCGGTTCGATATGTTTCAATTAAAAGCAAAAAAAGATAGTGACTTAATAACTAAGCGGAACTCTGGCGTTACTGAACAACCATCTTCTCGATTATTTATTTACAACGATTGATATGTGTCGATATTGGTTTCGCGACTTAACGGTAAGTCGAAGGTAATAAATTAAGTAATTGAGAGAGTAAGGAAGATAATGAACGTTGCTGTACACTAGAAGAAGAAAACAGAACAAAACAAAACAACACAACACACGCACACGCACACACGTAAAGCGGCTAGAAGTAAATCCAATGTTTTTTTGTTTTAAATCAAGTGATAAGAGACCACACGATATGAAATCTTTATGAAATCGCAAGAATCACCGAGACCAGTCGGCAACCTTCGGTTCTTTTTTCCTATTTGGTATCTTTGGATAACTAGCCATTATGTCGTGGAATTAGGCGGCGCCTATTCCTCCGCTCGTAAATGCCGATAGCGTAATTAACAATCAACAAGTACACCAACTTTCGTGCCCGCAAACAGTTTCGCGACAAGCCTTTCTCAACCAACGACCCTAAAGTACGTACTCGACCATTGACTTAAGTACTTTCTAGTGAAAGGAAGAAAATGTAAACTTAATTCGCTCCCCGTTTATCTTCGAACAGTCGCTGACCACGGGTTACACTTAGTTACACCGACGCAAAAAGCAGTGATCAGTATTTAAACGACTTGCTATTTATTTAATCGATATATACTATCCTTTATACAGGTAGACCTTGTATTTACAAAAAGTTGTCAAGGATACGAGCGCTCGCGAACGTGAACGCGAGCCCTCGCATCTTTAACAAACCACCTATCTTCTAGTCTTTTATTTCGTAACGGTTAAAAAAATAGAACTAATACTTTCCTCGTAAAGGAGCATGCGGCTGGCAACGTAATAGTGTCTTATATACAAATTAAATATTTTCGACAATGTGTACCCTGTGTTGTCCTCCGAGTAGACGTCCTTGCATTCCAGCGTACCACTTTTCCGGCAGAATTTTCCTGTCGCCGGCAGCTTTAGCCGTGCCCAAGCAACAATCGAAATCACTTGGGGCAGACTGTCGAGAGCTAAGCCTCGGAGTCTAGCGCCAGATCGGCCTCGATCTCCTCGGGGCTCCTGAGATCTATGGCGAATCTCTTCTTCGCGTTATTGCCAGCCATCTCTGCCATCTTGTCCTGGGCTTTCACGGTCCTCGAGTAGATCTCGAAGGCCGTGGCCAGGGCGTAAGTCAGCTGCCTGGCGTGGTGCTTGGACTCGCAAACAAAACCGTGGCACTCGAACGGCGAGACTCTCCTGAAGTTCTCGGTCTCCCGGACAACGATCATGGAGAACACCCTGGTGTAGACGAGATCCTGGACCCCGTACGAGATCGTCTCGATAGCGTACATCCTGGCGAAGTTCGGGTGCTGCTTCCTCTTCTCGAGAGGCAGCAGGGCGACACCTTCTTGGGAGATGATCAGCTTGATGAGAGGAAGCATGGTGTTGGCTGGCAAGGCTTTCGCCGCAGCCACCATATTATCGACGGGCCTTCTGGTGTGCTTGATGCCCCAGAGGCCCCTGGCATCATGAGAGCCCAGATATTTCACCTGAAAAGGGTCCCCTTTAGTCTGCCACGCGTCGGTCGGTCCGCTCAGGTAGTAATTAAACCTATGCAGAGGCCTTGGGCCCATAGCGTACGCGTTTTACTTTCGAAACAGCTCGAGTAGGAGGCTACGAAACGCCTGTAACGATACTAGCTGGGCGCAAAAATTCTACCACGTTTGGTCGACGAATTAGGAAGCCTCTGACTTTGACTGTATTGTTATGGTGATCGCGGGAGGAACGCTTTCGAATGCTTTCGACACAGCCAGCAGCCTTTAAATGCACTAGTTAGCGGGGGCAGGTAAAAGGTAAACATCGAAAGTTATACCTGAAACACTTGAGGCAAATCCGTGGACCCCTCGAAGACGTTATTGTCGATGGACAGGCGAGACAGCTTTGACACGAGGTCCTTCTTTTTGTCACCGCTGGACACGGGGCTCTTCTCTTTCTTCATCTCTTCCGCCGCTTGACTTCTCTGTGCGAACAACCGTCAACATTTTTCCATAAACCTAACGAATCTTTCCGAACGATTCCTAAACCGAGTGCACGAGGCAGGATGCTGTCTTTGCGATACGAAACGGACGTGAGGCGAGAGTTGTATCATCATCACATCACTTGACGCACTCAGTGAATTCCTCTAAATCTCCCGAGAATATTGAAAGACAGCTCGAGCAGTGAATGGTTGGAAATCATTGCGTGCGTTGATTGGTACTCACTGGAGTGTTATCGAGCCGGTAGACTCTCTGCGCTTGTCCGGGCTTCACTTTCAGGTGATACTCGACCACGTTCGGTATGTTCGGCGGGTTGGAAACGACTGAGGAAGCCGGAGAGGACGCAGAGGCGGTCGCTGGCCGCTCAGGGACGGCGTTTCCGGCCTCGGTCGCCCCGGATAACGGCGCTGACGTCACCGATCCAGACCCTTCGATAGACCCTCCCGTCTAAGAAAATTTTCAAAATTCCTCCATCACCGACCCCCATCCAATAATCATCCATTTCCTACAGTGTCGTAACATTTCTCTACGATCTTCCGTGACAAAATTTACAGAACACCCATCCTCTCTTTCTCTTTCTAAAAACGAACCTTTGTCGTCGGAGGGCTTATACCGTCCTTCTCGCCCCTTCCTGCAACTTTGCCCTCGTCTGGCTGACCGCTCACGTTCCTCAGGATCCCATCATCCCTCTTCGTGAAACCAAAGTCCTCGTCCTCCATAATGATCTTTGGATTCCCTTTGACAATCGAAATATCCCGCTCTATCTCACTTTTATCCTACACCGTAAGACGTGCAGAAATGCTTAGACCTTGTTATGGCCCTCTAACACCGCCTACCAGATAGTGCAACATTCAGCGTTTGAGCGCTCCCTTTGTTTACGGACAATTCTCGGAGGCCGCAATTTACGGTGGAGCAACGGCCGAGGGGGACGATCCGGCCCTCGTGGCCGTCATTATCGTCATCGTTGTATCCCGAAACGCGTTCAGCCGCGGAATTAAAAACGAGCTTAACGTCTCGGCTTAAAGCGGAAAACAGCTGTCGCGCAGCACGTGTTGCACCTTGCGCTCCGCTCGGTCGTTCCGTTCGTTCGCTCTCTTTCCGCCCGGCCACTTGGACGACCGTTTTATTACGAATACGCGGCACCGAGCGGCTCTCGAAGCTTCGAAAATCGATAAGCGAGGGAATCCAGGCGCGGGGACAGCACTCAGCAGCGTCAAAGGGACGCAGATCTAATCGAACGAAACGGATGCGATGATATCGTGGATCCTAAATGCGCACAGGGGGCTTGGCTTTGAACGGGCAGGAAATGAGTCAGGTGACCGATAGTCAGGTGAAAAGGGATTCATTAATGTATTCCGTCCGTTGATCAGGTGTGCGGGCATTCTGTTGTGCGAGCTCCCGTCGGTGAATCCGTGTGCACGGTTACCGTTTCGAAAACACGCGCCGATGGACAGGCAGAAATTGAAGAACGAAGGTCGAAACCAGCCGACCGAGGCGAAATCACATTCGCGAAATTTTATCTCGCGAAATTAGATAACGCGGAAATAAGAAGCACCGAGGAACGAATGAACTTAAGTTAACGAGACGTCGACTCGAGCTTCGAAGGTGCAAGATCAGGAGGTCCACGAGCGATAAAATGTGGACGAGTGTATTCTCGAACACCTTGTATACTCGCGGCGCCTGTACACCTGTCGTCCAATTACACCCGCGTACAATACTAGAACTGTTAACGCGCGTGTCCACGTACCGGGTGCTCGAATAAAGAAGCAGTCCTCCTGCGGGCGCGGCGGGCCGTATGCAAGCTATCGGAGAAAAGGGCGAGGATTTGTTGGTTGACCAATTACGGCGGCCCAAGGACATGTACGCGGGGAAAAGAAAAAGGCTTGGCAGCGGCGGTAACGGTATCGTTCGAGGATCAAATCAAACGATAGACAGTCACTGCTCGTTATTACGGTTTTCCGAGACTTCCGTTACGCCGCTGGGGTATCGGGCTTCGTTCAGTTTTCGCGGCGAGGTCGACGTTTATTATTTATGCGTAATAACGCGACAACGCCGAGGATGCCGGTGCGGTGCGCGCGGGAACCGGAGAAGGAGACCGATTCCCTGTTCTATTCGTTTCGAGCTGACGAGAGGGTAACAACTATATACCGGAAGCGGAGGTAGATGGGTGTCTGACCGGAAACTATTATACCTACTCGTGTCACGAGCGAACCGCAACGACGCGCGTCTCGGCTCGCTGGAATTTCAACCGTACCCGGCCGTATTTACCTACTCTGTTTAATCGCAACGATGCTGTTTTCTTTCAATTACTGGTTAACGCTTCGCGAATCTCCTAATTAATTAAAGTCGAGCGTTAATCAGGGAACGGACTCTTCGATGGCTAACTCGCCCCGACAAAATGGGATGGTGCAACGGGTTATTCATAGCCGTTCCTTCCCACACTTTCCCACGATAGGGCGATACTGGTCGCGATTCAGCACGCGGAAGAAGAACTTTGCAGGAATCGAAGATAACGATGCTGCGTCGGATACGCGGGCTTTTAGCACCCTTTCAGCGCGGCGTTGGGAGTAGAAAGTAGAAGGATTGCGAAAGAACTTTGTTTTTCGAAGCTATCGGCCAGAAATCGTTGTCGACCTTATCACCAGCAAATACCGCCGGGAAGATAAGGAAGCATTATTGTGCTCGATAGAGGATGATGATTTCGTTGGAGCCGCTACGTAGAGACGGAGCCAAGGATGCAGCGCGTTCGCACGCGTTCTGGCAAAATAATGATGCAGATTTCGCGAGACTTCTCTAGCTGGAGAAGTGAACTAGAGAAGTGAATCGAAGCCTGCCTCTCTACAGTCTTACCTAGGTGCTACGAATTACTTTCAATGATTTACCGTGACAGTTCCTGGAGGTGAAACGACAACTGCCATCACCGGGGGAACACGTTCACCAAACACTTGGCCGTATCGAGATCGAGATCGAGATCGAGACCGAGACGGAGCCGGCGTTTGCTGCACACAGGTGCAATCTCAGGTGATCTGGATTCGAATGCAGCTGCGGCTCGCGGCACGCAGCACGCAGCTACGAGTTCCAGCTATCCGGAAACATGGCCGTGGACGTGGTGGCCGATCGATCCGCGCTCGTTCAACCGCGAAACCGTTCTGAGGATGGACCCGATCTAGGATCGAGCAACGATCGACAGCCAGCTGCGTGCTATGCACTGTCGCGTGGACGCGCCACTGAAAATCTGGGACAACGCGGCTCGCCTCGACTCCACTCCGCTCCGCTCGCGCCGACTGATAAAACGCGTCGCGAGCTGCCACGACGCACGCATGCCTCTGTCTTCCTCGCCCATTATCGCCGTGCTTCTGATAAATCTCAGCTATTGCTGGCCAGATAACGCCGATACACCTGGGCGAAATAGCGCGCGGCAGAAAGCAGAAACTACTTAAGTTCGTTCGGCGCAATGGTACTGAACATTGGTTGTAAGTTGTAATTTCATTCGAGTGCGCGTTGATCGAATGATATTCAACCTTTGTCCCTGGGACGAGAAATTTGCCTCGTCGATGGGCAACGACCAGCACCCACTTATCAATTCACTCGCGAACAGGTGTCACGTACGCACCGCTGAAAATCTGGGACATCTCTGAGCGATGGTATATAGGTACAGCGTGGAATGTATGATTCATAAACGATCAAGCAGCGCGTCGAACATGAGATAAGTACAAGGGAGAATGATTACAAAGATGTTTCCACGCGCCTCCCTGCTGATACTTCCAAATATAGGCATGGCAAGACTGATTGCAAGGGCTACAGAACGCTAGAACGTTACTCGCGTCGCCTGTGCGACAAAACGAGACGTGCTTCCTAGGATTCGTTATAATTGATGGTGTATTGCTTACGTAACTCCGAATACAATAAAATCCATGCGATGCCGGCGCAGTCTCTTACGTAACAAAGATATCACGGATTTGATTGTGCACGCGCTCGCGCTCGCGCAGCTACGAAGATGCGGACAAAAGGCTAGGTAGGAATTAAAGTAATTGGACAATCGGCGGACGCGGAGCTTAATCGATAAGGATTTCCAGCGATACGGTCCAAACGATGTCGAAGAACCATTGATCATCGCCGAATGTAGATAATCGAAGGGTAAGGGGGGAAACGGGAAACAGGGATTGTCGCAAAACACCTTTATCGAGAAAATTAAGTGTTTTGTTCCAGTGCAGAGTGGACATTATCTGTTTATAACCAGTATTCCAAATCTCTGGAAATTTGAAAAAAATTAAACCGACTTAAAATAAAATAAAAATGCACTAAGAAGTAAAAAATAATTTCTTCCGTCATTCAATCTACGACTCTCGTATTTTTTTAAGTCGGCGCCTCATCAGTTGCACTGTATAAATCTGGCGCCGTCGTAGATTAAATAAGGGAAAAAATTATTTTTTACTTTTTAGTGCATTTTTATTTTTTTTGAAGACGGTTTTACTTTTGTTTTAAATTTATTTATTTCTAACTTTTTAGTTTTGTATATATTTACACAACGTGCTGAGAACTTATGCGCGGACAAACATATAAAAAAAAATACATACGTGTCGAATCTATAACCTCCTCCTTTTTGAAGTCGGTTAAAAATTATCTTACGGGAGGATTTGAACATTATAACCCTTTGTGATTGTCCAGTTCTGTAGGCCTAGTTGCCAGGTTGCCACCAACAAAATATGCTTATAAATCGCAAAATCACGAGAAATGGTCCTCTTACTCATGAATTGTAAATTATGTAAATTTCTGGCCGTTTTCCAATGCGTGGCGATCGGCCTGGCTGAACGGATTGCTAAACCCGCGGCATAATTCGAGACACGACTATCGGGCTCCCGCAGCGTATCGTGATAATTAAATAGTTAATCGGCCAGCAGTGGTAGAAACGTGAGAAAGACTTTCATGACGCTTTTGTACGCGACAGGAAAGATGCTCGGAAGTCAACTCGTTATGAAATTACGAAAGCTTATATAGGCTGAACATCGCCGAGCGTGTGAAGATTCGGGATATAAAGGTAACCGTCTGACGAAAGTGTCCATTAAAACAAATGGTCTTCTTTTGATTGCCTTCCCGAAGAGAGGAAGAGCAGCAGGTGGCTCAGCCATTCTTTGCTCGCGGACGCAATAACGCCCGCGCCTTTGCACCATGCATTCGAAACGGCGGCGTTACCGTGCCAACTCAATCCGACAAGATGTCGGGACTTATAAGCTGATTAATAAAATTTGGCAGTTGCGAGGGGGATAGGGGGATAGAGTTCCTAATAGCAAGTTCCTCGACAGGCGGATGACACGCGAGCTTTCTTCTCCGTCAACGATGACAACAAGATGATTCCGCGGTACGCTCAATCGTAAAAGAAAGAAGTAGACCTTCCCACGAACGTTACGCAGATCTCGCAACTGCCCCAATATATAATTAACGATAATTCAATTCATAGCGATGACTGCACTCACCCTCTCGCCCTCTTCTTCGCTGCTAGCCCCCTGCATTCAGCCCACGCAGCTGAGACAGAAAAGAAAACGCGTTAGCTCCTGTCCCACGTGTCTACGTGTGAGAAGATGTTTTGGCATAAAAGTTTGTTATCCAATTCGAGGCTGAACTAAGCGAACCGTTGCTGAGATCGGCCGTCTAATTCCGCGGAATTTGCATGTCAATCTGTAAAAGTTCGCGGGCAGTAATTACGCGCGGCTAATTGGCGACCGAACGCGCCTCGAAAATTGAGGGGCTGCCGAGAGGAAGATGGAGCAGGCAACAGCATGCAAATGAACGATTTGATCGCATACGCGATTACGAGATTCCAGATTTCCGCCTGTTCGACTGCAATGGACGTCTACTTATCGCAGAGTAACGTGGCCTCTTCAAACGCCCCGCGCTCTTCGCTACATATGTTTCTAAATGAATAGTTGCCGAACCCTGTAAGTCAGTGTAAGTGAATGACGAAGGAGATGAGGCAACGCGCGCAGGCTCCTTCGGGGGCTGTTACTCGTGATGAGCATTTTCCGTTCCGCCAGAGGATCCCACGAAATAAAAGACATTCGTATCTGATCGATAGGATCTGTGAAATAATCTCGAGCATCCTCCTGGAGAAAAACGCACAGAGTGTAATTAATCGATAGGATCGCGTTCAATTTACGAAAGGTGTCGGGGTTGGCGAAGCATGAGCTTCTCCGGGAGATGGGCGATACGGGCCGTGGTTTTGAAACGGGCAAAGTTTAAGGAAACCGCGTGGACTCTCCCTTCGGTCCTTGCAGCTCGATCGTTTTCACGCTTCTGGAAGCAGAGCCGTTGCGTAACGGGTGAGAAGAGTCGGGAACGTTTCCTGTCATCGAGCCGTGCATGGGGAAGGATCTTGCGCGCGATTGACAGCACTTTCGCGTGCAGATGAAGAAACCTGCGCTGCCCAAGGTCTCGACCAGGCGAATTTCTGGCCATCGAAGGACTACCGTGTCTTTCTCTTTTGGTAGCCCTCGCGTCGACGAAGCGTAGGTATACAGCTCGCGCGCGTATACCTACGTGGAAAAAGTCGCATCCCTGGTTCAAGTACGATCGTTACGACTGTTTTCACGGGTGTAAGAGCACGAACGGATTGCGTAAGAGAAGAGAAGAATCTGCGGCATCGCACAAGTGGATCCCTCCCCTACCTCCCTGGGATCTTCTCTTTCTCCGTTCGTCCGGTGTGGGAGCCCCGGGAAAGAGGGGCTCTCAAGAACCCCCCCTTGTTCCTGCTCGATCTCTAAAGCCATATATATACCACCTCTTCGTGGTGGCATCCTTCGAGAACGAAACTTTGCCGGTAACACCGTGGAGACCAAACTTGTGTAGGCGGAGGTCCAGCGGATCAGGACCGGTGAGTGCATTGTGCGATCGAACAACAAGGATCAGCCTACGATAAATGAACACCACGTGGAAGGATAGTGCGGATTAAGGTGATTGGATTCTCTACGAAAAGGTGAGTCGATCTCATTCTCCCAGTTTCAAAGAAAAATCTGCAAAAGAATCCTGTACGTCGCGAGTGTTCTGCTTGCTGCTACACTAAAGTCCTACACCCTCTGCCCCGTGCGTTTAACTCTCCGTTCGAAAAAGGAACCACGATGGGATCTTTAGGTTTTGTTAAATTACACCAAACTTGTCAGGTAATCACTGTTCTGATCTGTTTCTAGATGATTTCGCGGTATGAAATTCTGTGCGCGATACTGGTGTACGGCGCGGTTCTGCTGTACCAGGCGATGGCGGTAAGTACATTGTGGACGAAGCGGCGCGCGATCGTGCTTCGAGACGGATTCGATTGAAAAGTCGAGCGAGGCGCGCGACACGCGAAACACGCGACACCCCGCTGGATACCAGCCGGCGGGCACAATACCTTTACGAAACCCGCGGTGAAGTAAAGCGCGCGAATTATTATATTCATCGGAGCATTCTCACGTGCAACAATGACAGAGGGAGGACGGCGGTATCTTCTCGCGTCATCTCGAGCAGGTGGCAGTATGAAGTAATTCATTAATTAGCTCGTCTTGCGCGAACGTGCTTTCTCGCGCGCGCGCGCTGCCTGCGCTTCGTTAGGCAAAGTCGTTCGGGGAACGTCAGCTGAAATTTCCGTCTCTTCCTTCTGCGATTGTTACCATTATGCGCCGGACCAACTAAGTAGTGTATACTACCTTGCGCAACACAACGGTCCGCGAAAACCGCGCTCGATCCCAGAATTACGAAAGCTCCTATCAAGGGTGTCCGCAGGCTTGTTTCCAGGGGGGGGGGGGCAACTTTCAGAAACAGTCAAGTTGACAGGCGACAATTGGTTTGAAGCCATTTTGTAGTGCCAATTTAATTAAAAATATTAAAATTGAAATTTGAAAATATTCACTTTTTTAGTATAAACTTATTTTAAAACATATGCGATTTTTTCTCAAACCCCCTTGCCCCCTTCCCACCCCTCTGCGGACGCCCATGGCCCCTATCCAATTTCAGCCTGGCTCCCACCGTGCCCCTGCCCACGATACTTTTATTCGCAAGTTTATCGACAGGCGATCGTGCGACCAGCGAGCCGCGAGGATGTCCATTTTCACCGGAAACGATGGCCGTGAAAGCAGGTCGTGTAGGAAGGGCGGGAACGGAAAGGCACCGAATTTTCAATGCCGCCAGAAAACTGAGAGAGATTAATTAATCGGAGGATCGTTATCGCGGCTAACATTCACGGTGCGCGCCTCCGGACATTCTCCTTTAATCCTCTGTTCAGAGATCCCGTAATCTCTGAGAATTCGACGATCGCCGGCGTCGATGCCGATAATGTTGGTGAAATTCGTTGGATGATGCTCGCGCGAGACCCTGACCTGCCCTAATCTCGTGCTCGGCGACACGATTGGCGGCTCCGCCTTCCTACCCAGGCGTCGAAATCACCCGGCGACGTCACGTCGAGAGGGTGGAGGCCGCGTTCTGCGGTTGCGCGGCTACCGCTGGACGAGAGATCGAATACAAAGGCACGGAGATGCGCATCCGCTTGCGGGGAACAATGTAACCCGACTTCCGGTCAGACATCGGCACGTGCACGCACTGGACTGGCTCGATCCGGCCTTCTCGTCTGTCGCAACGGCCTCCTTCTTTTTTTTTCTTCTCATTTCGTCCGATAGCCGATTGCGAAAAAGATCTCGCCGAGAGATCCCCTTCGATCGCCGCGCTGGTCTAGACTCTAGACGTTCTTTTAGAGCTGCTCGGATCATTAACCGCCGCTCCTCGCCCCCTCCTCGACCTTTCTGCAACCCTTTACCTTTCGCGCCGGAAACGCGAACATCTGTTTACCATACAATCGCGAAAGAATCGTTAGCTTTTACGGGGGAGCTTGACGCGAGAAAAGCGAGAGGTGGTTGGACGTTGACGAAAAGCGTAAGCTCTCTCTCCCTCTCTCTCCGCAGCCGATGAAACGCGCGTGATAACCCAGCTAATATGGACAGGAAGTGCGTGCTTATGGCGGGCATCCCCGCTCGGTCCACGTTCCATTGTGAACGATGATACATGACGAAAGCTGTCGGTGCTGTTTCGACAGAGTTACGGGGGAATCTCGATGCAAATAATGCTTTTCTTAATTGCGTCTCTCGGCTAATTGCCTTTGTTCCGAGGGAAACCGAGATGCGATTCACGCAACTACACGGTTCTTTCAATTCAAATCAGCGGCGGCTCGAATGGCTCGCGCGAAAACTTTCCGAATCCACGAAACTTCTTCGCATAATACCATTGATAATCACCATCGAATAATTAGCATTAATTAGGCTGCTTCCGTTCGAGTTTAAAACACCTTGCCGATCAATGCTAACTGACGTGTTCCAGCAAGTAGACGGTTACACACCTGGCGTGGACTACCCGATCTACGATTCCGTACCTTTCGGCCTGACATTTACCTGCGGAGGCAAGTTACCTGGCTACTATGCCGATCCTGAAGCCAGATGTCAGGTAACTCTCGATACCGACGTCTCGACAGTGACGAATCAAATTACGATACTTAATTATTTTATGATTTTATGATTTTATATACCGATATTTAATTATTTAATTATTTTTCAGGTTTGGCACTGGTGCTTGCCGAATGGACGCCAGTTCAGCTTCCTCTGTCCAAACGGCACCGTTTTTAGCCAGTCGGCTCGCGTCTGTGATTGGTGGTTCAAGGTATGTTTAAGGTGGCAGAGGTACCAATCACGCGTTAAATAATTAATTGAAACACGTGTCGAACCTTGGTACAAGCGCAGCAACCCCTTAAATTTAGCAGCGTTAGATCGGGCAGTAGGAATACTCCGATACAGCCGTCTACGCCACGGTGTTCTCCTTTAAGGGGTTATGCCTACCTGCAAGGTCTGAAAACGCAAGTATTTTCGGGTTTTTTGGGTGGGGAAAACTTGAAGACTTTTTTAAGCAAACCTTTATGTATTAGAAAGTGTACATCTTATATTACTTGTAGTAATTATTCCAATGGAAAATATAAATAAATAAAAGAAATATCAATGATCTCCCGGCAGCGATTTTTTTTCAGTAGTTTGCGGTGATCACTCTAACTTTGACCAGATTCGTCTGAAATGAAAAATTCGAAGGAATTTAGTTAGTATATTAAATTATCTTGTCCTTAATCGTTCATTATCCCGAAAAATTAATTTGCTACAAAATGGCGGCTGTTCAAATTAAAATATCGATTTTCGCCGCCAAAATCGCTCATTTTTCATCTGTAAAATAAAAACTACGCAACGGAAATGAAAAAGCCACGATTAAGGACAAGATAATTTAATATACTAACTAAATTCCTTCGAATTTTTCATTTCAGACGAATCTGGTCAAAGTTAGAGTGATCACCGCAAACTACTGAAAAAAAAAATCGCTGTCGGGAGATCACTGATATTTCTTTTATTTATTTATATTTTCCATTAGAATAATTACTATAAGTAATATAAGATGTACACTTTCTAATACATAAAGGTTTGCTGAAAAAAGTCTTCAAGTTTTCCCCACCCAAAAATCCCGAAAATACTTGCGTTTTCAGACCTTGCAGGTAGGCATAACCCCTTAAAGCAGATGCCACGGGACTCGAAAGCGCACGAAGGCGATCTATGTACATACATATATATGTATTCCTTACGACCCCTCGAAAGCCTCGAGCTTGTTCACACCTTTTTTTTCTTCACGCGAAGCCCGAGGCTTGTTTACTTTATCGCGCGACAAAGCTGACCCCGTCTCGTATTTCACTGACCCAGCGTGTCGTCGCGGCGAAACCGGAATAGATCAGAGGCTCAACTCGTCGGACTTCGAAGCAAAATAGCCTCGGTCGCTGAAACAATGAGCTAGAAAAAAAAACATGAGAAAAGAAACAGGCTCCGAGACATTCGAGGGGTCGTAAGAAGTACATACTATATGCCACATCTCATTCGGTTTCTTCCGATTCCAATGCAAAGCGCGCGAACGTCTCAAACAGGACCCCGTAGACATAGACACTTCTCAGTCGTTCTTTCGCGTTTCTATTGTAATTTCTGAAATGACTGTTTATCGTAGGTGGATTGCAACGACTCGCCGAGATTGTACGGTATCAACGACGACCTCTACAGAGACGTGAACGGGAACAAGATTTAACCTGAACCAACATCCTATGCTGTGAACCCCAAGACGCGTGTCAGCGAGCAACATTTCTGTACAGTCTCTTCGGGGCAAGAGAGTAACTTAATTAATAGAAGGGTGATTCGTTCACAGAGTTGTGAGTTCCTAGCTTGCCGGCGGAGAATCGTGTCAACAGGCCGCTGTAATATTATCAGAGGCTAAATTACAACAATACACCAATCGACTGTTACAAGCTGTTCGAACGTGTAGATACACCCTCAACTGGACACGACCACACATGCTGTCTGTTTCTAATGTTTCTATAGACCTTTCAAAATTCTACCGCACAATTTCCTCCGACGGACGATCCGAATAGCTTTTAATCGCCTTATAGCAAACTCGATCCTTCAATAAAACAAACCAACTGATGCATTAACTCCCTGCTATAAATCGAGCGCACGATACTCACTACGCGGCTTTTTGCGAGCGTAACGGCGCGGCGCATCGAAGGGGAGTGGAGCCAAGACTTCAGAAGACGAAGAAAAAGGGGGTCTCTATCGCTAAACTTCTTGGCATGATTGGACAATAGAAAGTGAATGGTTCGGTGGCGAGTGGCGAGTGGCCTGTCCGTTCTCTACCTTTTCCCCGTCAAACTGCTGTCTTCGATGCTACACTTTTCCGCCTGCGATTTGCATGCGCGCCTCGTCGCGGATACAGCTTCGAGATCGACCAAATACGCCTCCGGAGCAGTTGGTTGCCTCGGCGAAGTAAGCTGGCCCCCGCGAAAGTTCCACCGGCGCGTTCCTTGAGATCTATGCGCGTCTAATTACCATCCACAGCGAGAAACTTTGATCGTGATTCCACGCGTTGCATAAACCAGTAGAAATTCGGCACGCCCACTTACGAAAGCCTAGCTTCCGCCTGTGGAACACATTTTAGAGCAGCAAGGCCAAAGTCATCGAGGAGCGCCGTTATTCCGAATTCCGATGACGTCGCGTTGCGTCGACGACGCGAGCGAAATGAAAAAAAAAGAACCAGCGATTGCATCGTCGCTAACTATAATAGTCGCGCGTAATTGCGCTGTTCAGGATTATCCAACGCCCGGGACGCTCCTGCGCCCGTCTTCCTCGACATCACGATCTATTATTACGGCGAAAAAGCGCGACGCGACGTCGAAGGTTTATAAAAATTTGCATAGAGCGTGAATACGTCCGGGGAATACGTAACGCGTTGATATTCCGCGCGCGCGTGAAAACCACCCACCAGGACGCTCCTCGAGCGGATCGCGGGCGCAAATACCACGGGCGTAGCTGACGCCTCGTCCCGAGATTCTTCGCGATCCCCTTTGAAAGATCAACAGGCGTGTCGGACGATTAGCGAGACCGAGGCGAATCATCCTCGGCAAGTTCGAACTGGCTGACATTAACCAGCGGGCCGCTCCGATTAATTTAAGGTAGGGTAGCTGGAGAGTCCTTCGCGCTGCAGGCGGGGCAACGGCCCGTACGCGGATACGACCTTATTTTTACAGACCGGGGGAGAAATGCGGAAAAATGGGGACTGGATGCGTGGTCCTTGAGCTTCGAGGAAGGAAGGACCAGCCGTCCTTAGAGAAAGCAGTGGAAAAGAGGCGAAAAAGAGGTTGCGGCCAGCTCCACTCGTATCTCGTACGCGACGTACGCCTTCAAAGTCGAGCGGGAGCTCGTTGTAAACGCTTTCTTTGGTATCGATGGCTCTCTCGCCCGCCGACAGCGACCCTGAAGGTAATTTATTGAGAAGGTGGTCAGCTCGCTGAGAGAGACGGCCAGCTTTTCGAGCTGGACGCCGTTCGATTACGAAAGGATCGTTACGGGAAGCCAAACTTCCTATTTCTAAACAGCCGTTGCTCGAGCCATGGGCTAGGAAAGCGAGAGCCTCTTATCGATCAATGGTATCCCCGAGGCGCGATGTACGCGCGAGGCTCATCGCTGTTGCCCTCGTCGATGTCCTTTGTCGGCGGAGTAGCGTGTTCCACTTTCACTGGGTCTCTTCGATCGATCTTTCGAAAACTTGCAGCCATAGCCGTGGATTAGCCGGGTGGGCTCGGTCGCGCCGGAAAAGGGGAGTAGAGCGCGAAAAGGAATCCCCTGAAGGCGCCGTCAGACCTTTCCACTTTCCAGCCGCTCGAGAAACGTCCACCCTTTGTTCGGCTCGATCCTCCGCCGAGGGCGGCGCGAAAAATCCCCGGTAAAAGTAAGTCGCGGCCGTAGTGAAATAATGGACGGCCTTCTAATGGACGGCGACGCGACGCGACGCGACGCGACGCGACGCAACGCTCGCTAGTGAAGTTTGAAAGGTTCCGCGGCGCGTCGGTGGTTTAGTTCTAGTGGCATTCAGGCGAGCTATCAGGTGGCGACGCAGGTGCTCCTCGGCTAGCCTTTCCCTCGGTGGGGCCCCGTTTTTTGACTGAGCTACGCCAATGCGAGGGCAGCCGAGGCGCCTATGCCCGTCCGGGCCCCCTCCTCGACCTTATCCTCGGTCGTAGAAAGCTCGACCAGACGACGCTGGTCGGAGCACAACGCTCCTGCTGCTGGCTTTTCCACTTCCATCGCGCAGTCTTCTGGCCGGACCGGACGCGCTCTTGCTCCGAACATTCGAACAGTCGAACACTCGAACACTGGAACGCGCGCCGACCCCCCCGGTGATTCCTCTTGAAAGTATCCACGATCAAGCACGCGTCGACCACCCCCGTTTGTCAGAGTCGCCGAGCGCGTCCTCGCCAAGTGTGCTGCATCAGGATTCGCGGTGTACAGGTGTGAGAAATTCTAGTCGGAGTGCGCCTCGACGCGAGCACGGTGTCTTTCATGAGGGATTAACGAAGGACCAGCGGAGCCGAGAGACAGGTCTGTGCTTTTCTTCTTCCTCGATTACACATAGACCGCGCCGTTTTCCTCGCGCGACGATCAACGCGCGCACGCGATCGGCACCGAGTGCACGAAAGTCCGGGCGAAAAATAGAAAATCACTCGTGACAAAACTGCTCGGCTGCTCGACACCGATTATCCTCGCTGCGGGGGTACGAGGATTTGCGAGGATCTGCGAGATTGACGTGGCGAAAGTAGTGGCAATTCGTTCGCTATTTATACCCGGGAACGTTGCCTTCTTAACGGACCGACGCGAACGAAATTCGGATTACTTCAGCGGCGCTAATCACAGTGTTTTATTCAGAGAGAAGCGGTGGTCGGCTTCTGCCCGCGGCCAGAATGTCACCGTTTTCTTGCGACAATCCCTCCACGTGAGCGTTCCAGCCGAGTTAAGCCGTACACCTCGCGGCTAGTGAAACCGCTCGAAACTCCCAAACAGCTCGCTCCGTCCGATATAGTCGAAAACAAAAAGAAGAGCTCGCGAGCGTAACGCAACGCCCCGCTATTCAGACGCGCGAAATTTTCGTAAGAAGAGAAAACTACGACGGCCACATGCCGCTGCCAGCGGCGCGTCGGTACGCTTTTCTCCTGACAGCGACCTCAACGCTTGCACTTGCGTAAAGTCTGGCGGGAACGGGAAATCTGTTTACTCCAGACGGGCCGAGCGACGAATCCATCGGTGGACAAATACCACGCACGATGTCGTGAAAGGACGATCGAGCGGAGCGCAAGGTTCAGGAGCATGATAAAAGCGCCAGGACTTTCGCTGGCCGCCGCATCCTCTCCTCCTCGCGGCGACACGTTTTCGCATCTCCGGATGACAACGAAAGCGAACTGGTTCTATCGTCGAATTTGCCCGCCCGTCCAACTTTCCACTCGGTTTTTTTCTCTCCTTTCGGCAGGGAACAAAGCCAGCGCCACTCCTACGCCCGCCGTTTGCTCGGGCGATAATTTAATAAGGTGAAAGGAAAAAATATCCGCGTTACGTTTGTCCGCTCGTATTTTCGCGCGTTTCCAGGGCGAGTCGGCCGCAGCCACGGCGGGATCGCCGGTTTCTATTCGGCACGGCAAGAATCACCGCTAACGAGCGGAGAGTTTCATTTGAGGAAGCGGCGCACGTGCTCGGCGCAACACGCGCGCAATCAGATGCCACGCATCAGGAAAAACGCGATTCGATCGGATTCCCATTGATTCGGCGAGTAAGCGCGATACGATGAAAAAGGATCGCTGGGATGTAGACATCCTGGCTGGAATTACAGAGGCGATCGAACGTCACGACTCAATACCGTTCTCACGGATTCAGGATCGTTATGACCGTCTCTAGTGAGTACGGATTTATGCTGCCGGTACAACGCGAAACGTAACGTTCCCGAGGCGTTACGCGGCTTGCCACACAACCGTTAATCGACTTATGTACGCGCCGGCTAATTCCACCTTCGATTTTTATTGGCGATCTATGGAAATTAACGAGCCTCTACCTGCGTGCGGGTTAGTCCCGTGCGTTTTCTGTAACCTCGACAGTGCCTCGACCAACCACCGTTCCTTACTCTCTCTCTCTCTCTCTCTCTCTCCGCCCTCCGCCCTCCGCCTGTCTCCCTTTCGTCCGCTCCTTCCTCCTTATTGCATTCTAACGCGTCCACGTTCACTTTCGATCGACAGATTCCGCGGCCGATTGTGTCTATATACGCTTGAAAGTGAATTTAATTCGCGAGGAGCCCGTTAGACGCGCGACACGCCTAGTCGGCCTAATTACTCGCGGGGGCCAAGAAAACAACCGCACAGTCCTTTCTCGAGTCCTTACGGCGATTCCTATGCAAACAGAAGGATTCCAGGTCCCCGAGATTCGATCGCTTATACCAGCTCCGATTGCATTAGCTATTTAGCGCACCAACGTCCAACGACCAACGAACGGAGTGCTCTTACATCTCGTTCGCCAAAACGATGGCCACTGGGACGGAAAATGAATTACCAGCGGAAACCATGAGACTGCTAGCAAGAATCTCGACGGGCACTCTTGAGAAGCGGGAAGAAACTTGGATAAGAAGGGTGAAAGAAGTTCAGCTCCGGCAATTGCAGCCCTTGGAAAGCTAATTGGTTGCGCTGGTTGCGTAATCCATGGACGCTTTCGCGAGCACCGTTGACACGTCGACCGATATTTTGTCAGAACTTTTTCAATAAACAATATCGCGCGGAGCGTTACGACACGAGGCGCGCGCGCGCGCGCGTTCGCGCGAGTGGTCTGCTTTCTCCCGCTCTACGCCGACGGAAAAATAAACGAGCGACTTCGCCGTAATCGAACCGCCACTCCGCGCCGGGAATAGGCTTAATGGACGGTCGCGAAACGCTGCGAAAACCGAGCGAATTTCTGCCCTCCTGGCCCAACCGGATTCCGATCCAGTGAATAGACGACGCGCGATGCACGACACGTAATTGCGCTTTTTGATGGACTCGTAATTGGACAGCTGCGGAGACGCGTTTCGTCACACTCCGCTTCGTTTAAATTCATTTTCTTGGACGACTAGCGGCTTCGCCGCGGAAAGGTTAACCGCGTTTCCATTGATAGGCATGATAATTGAAGGGTCCTGCGCTGTTTCTGCGGTGGTTTGCGGTGGAGCATCATCCACCGCATCCACCGATGCAACATTGAAAATTTATCGACTCCGCTGCCCCGCGCGGCGAGGATTCCTCGAAGCACGTGCTTTCGAAACCCCTTTTCACATGAATCTTGAATAATGCCGGCAGATAGTACTATCTCCCGGCTCGCTCAGCTCGAGGACACTCTCGTAATTCCTCTTATTTCGCTTTCCTCGAAACCGAAAGAGCACCTGAAATACCGGTGAATCTGGCTTTCGATCTGACGTGAACGATGATCTCGCCGATATCGTAAAATCGTTTTTTCGTGTTCGATCCGAGGTGAGATACTGGATAACGTGGAACTAATAGTTTCGTGTGAACGGGGATTGGTGAAAGAAGCAATCGCTCCGAACATTATTCTCCGCCTTAGGATAAAGCGAAATTTGACCATCGCCGCTTTCGAAACGGAACAAAGTGTGTCAGGCTGTTCTACGACACAGGCGTGAATGTTGCGCGATGCCCGCTCGATCTGCACCTATCATTAAATTTCGAGGCAACTGTCTGCCGTCAACTATAATATCGATCGCACTTGGGTGATCTGCAGAGGGACTACTTAGAACTGTGCCAGTTTCTTGAACGCTGTGTAATCGTTCGCTGTAATCGCTGTCGATGTCGATGGTCCGCGAGCTTTCCATCTCGATAGCCCGCGCGACGGTGTAATTTACAGACGCGGCTGTAATTTACGAAGCGGCAGGAAGCGACTGCAAAATATCCCGTGCACTACTCAGCATCGGTCTCGTTATGCTCTCTCAGCGAACAATTGTTGATCCCGCGGCAGAGAAAGACCAGAAGAGAGGCGCAGCACCTTCGCCACGCATTAATTGCGCTAATTATACATGCAAGTGTCTCCTTCCTTCTCCGTCGGGGAAGAAATTCATGGAAGGCAGCGGTGAGATCCGTTCAATTTCCGATTACACCGAGTTTCTTGCCGCGTAATGACTTCCCTGTGGTTTAGGAACTATCTAGGGCCCCGGTTACTGAATTTTCCTCGAAGCCGTGGCGAAATTGGATACTCCGAACCGTCGAAACGACCGATGGCCGTAATACGGCTGGCGAAGAGGAAATCCTGGATCTTTATTACCAATTCTCTGATTAATATCAGCGGTTTCCTCGGCGTGCCGCGAGAACAAGCAGAAAGGGACGAAACCTGTCGAATCCTGTAAACCATCCCGAGGCTGAAAGGCGGCTTTACTTGTCGCGCGGCGAGCTGGCAAAATGCGCCGATAAAACGCGCGCGGACCGCTGCTTTACGGTGGAATAAATTTGATTCGTAGCCGGTTCTCTCCGCGGCAAAAGCAAAACACTCGCCACCTCTCGCGGATCGCCGTGCGAGAAACGTTTCACGCTTATAAATTAACGTAGCGAAGTTCGAGTGGCTGGATTCCTGGTTAAAGCAACGCCGCGCGCCGCCGCGCCGCGCCGGTAGCCCGCGAATTTAGAAACCACCGTGACGATCGCGAGCGCCGCTTCGAGGACGATTACCGTCGATGAATGGGCGCTGCGATCGATTACGCAAGCGGACCGATCTTACCGAACGCGGGATCAATCGCAGAGCCGTGTGTTTACGCGCGCAGAAGTGTCTCGCGGGGGCGAAACCGCGACGAAGGCGCAGGGATTCGGAAATTCTAATAGGAGAAATCGGGCTGGCCTAGACAGCTTCCTGCTCCCTGATCCAACGTCTCTGTTCCCCTGGCAAAAGACCAGCGCGGATTGGACGATGTCTGACGTGTCAGCTTCTGTTCACTCGCACGCGACCGATCCGGATAATTCTGGCGCCTTGACACGAAAAGCCAGCAAGCATTAAGGCGCACCTTCCATACCACGGTGCTCGATTTTCGCGTCCGAAGAAGCGGGCGAGGTGCGGTCAACTGTTCCCGAGCTTCTCTGCGAGAGCGAAGCTGGTTCAGCCTAATTTCCAACGATTACGACAAGCCGGTCGAATGCCTGAGCAAAATCGATCGCAATACAGCTGGCCGTTCCATATTCTCCAGGCGGGTACTGGCGCGCTCGTTCGTGCCGCACACGTTCGCCTGCACAATCCAACACTTTCTACATACAAAGTGCCGATCCCGCTGCTAAACGACGCGAAGATTAACGATGCAGAGAGATAACGTGATCGCCGGCTGCCAGATACAATTGCGAATTGCCTCGATTGTGTGCTGTTAATAACAGAAATCCATTAGCAGCGATCGCACTGGTAAACGAGGTGGAACAGTCCCATAAATGTACGAACTCTAGGAATTAATAGTAGCTGCCGCGGCCGTCCCGGCGGATTCTAGATCGTCGAAGAAGAGCACGCACACGCGCGGAATGTACATTACACCTTGATGATGAGACACTTTCTAGCGTGGACGCGCTGGTCCGTAGACCGATGAACGTGAAACGCGGATGAAGAGAAAGATGATCCGCGGTGACGAGCGAAAGAATCCATCGACGAAGGACGTAATATCGCGCTACCTTTCCCGTTCAGGATCGAAGATAATTGCCCTGTGCCTTGACCTCGCCCGATCCGTTGTAAGTCGCGGCTCCGCTGAAACGAGCGAGATCGTAACGCGCTCGAAAGCACGCCAATAAGCTTACCTAACGATAATCTGAATCCGCGAGATTGGCCGCGGGAAACTGCACGCCCGCGAGAAAGTAAACGGCCTCCGGCCGGGAAAAACGCTTCCAGGGAATGCCCGGCCGCGACCATCGGAATCTACTTAGGGAGCAGTGATAAGCGGCTGACTTTTGTCGGCTTTTTCTACTGCGGAACGATCCGAGCGATTCAGGCTTCCGGTGAACGCGTGCCACCTTCGCGTTCCCTACGCGCCGCGGCGAAACGTGCCAGCCAATTGTTCATTCTCACGTTCCGATTCCGAGTAATCGTTTTTCCGACTACGAAGCAAGGGGAACGGACACCAGCCGATGCGAGCGGCCGCGAGGAATGTTGGGGAAAAACGCGGAAACACGCGGATTCACGCGTAATCCGATCGCAACGACCAGCGTTTCCTCTCGTTGAATCATTGCTACGGCCATGATCGCGTATAACTTATTAATGCAACGGCGATAGGTGTTCGAGCAGCAAGCACGAGGAAATGAAAGCTCGCGCTGCCACCGGCCTGTTCTGCTTTTGAAGGCTATCGGGTTTTGTAACTCGGTTTTGTCCTCCGTGCATTGTCGATCTGAAAAATCGCGCGTATACCCTACCTGTCCCGAGGGTGGAAAACAACGGAAAGCTATCCATCAGCCGAGCGAAGTTCGTTTTTCTTGGCCGATCTCTTTTCGCGCGAGAAACGCATAGTGAAAGAATTCTCGTTCGGGGAATTAAGATTACTTAGAATTTCATGAACCGAACAGTCGCTTTCCAGAGATGTGCTCGGAGGAACACGGGCGCGTTCCTCGATTACGGATTCATTTAAATTTAATTGCAAGATATAGAACCGATCGTGGGGACCGGTCGTGATCACGGGGACTCGCTTCCGGTGACCTTTAGCGGGCTGAGGATGACCGTTACGTGTGTCGTAACACAACGTAATTTACCGTAAGGTAACGTTACGAGTGTTGCGTTCCACCAGCTACACTACCAGCTGGGAATCCTCCTCCATTCGAGCGTGAATGTCTCGAAATTCATATGGATTCCGACAAGATATCCTAATGGCGAGAATATATTACGATGCCCCCGGGATTGTACCGAGGCAGATCCACCGTTGCTTGTTCGCGCAGCGCCCGGATGAAAGGAACGCCGTGGCAGAATTTCCCAGCGTGCCTGAGAACTCGTTGTGACACGAGCGAGGAAAGCAATAACGAAACTTGTGTAACCGAGACGCACGATTCTCCGTTTGAACGGAGAACAGGCATCCTCCGCCTTTTCCTGCCGCTTTTACGCGAACGATAACGAGCCGCCTGCGAACTGGAGCGCGATAGAGCGCTTAATTAATGCGAATTTATGCCGCGAACCGAGAGCGATCGGGCCGAGTGGTCTACATTTTTCAGCGGCAGTAGAAAATCCTGCCCGTCATCGGTATTGGGAACCTCGGATCAACTAATTCGCGAGAACAGTGCGCGACGAGAAGCGACCTGGTGCGTAGAAAAGTTCCTAGCGCCTGGTGAAAAATCTGTCGCGCGGTGGATTCGTTGCGGGGTCACTTTCACCTATGTAGATTCTGTTTCACCGAAGGAACACCGTCGAGGTTGGGCATTTAAAGCCGAAGGTCGCCGGCTAAATCCCATCGGAATACGGCAAGATAAAATATTTGCAACTCGCTTGGCGTCCCAGGTCGAGCCGTCGAGGTGTCCAGCTACTCTATTTGCCCGGCCAAGGACGGAGTGTCGAAAGAGTTTGTTTTCGGGAATATTTGCGGAGGAACCCTTGGCAGTCCTGTCCGCGGATGGCTCAAGTAATTATTAGGAGCGCGGTGCGCAGCAGCGACGACAAAGTCACACCCGGTATTACGTGATCGTGCATTTATATAACACCCACATTATCCTTGCATTATATGGTTAGCAGTGGTGACAGCACAGAGAAAGTTCCCTATCCGTTCCCATATGCTCAAGTGGCTGCGCGCTCTATGCTCGACGCCTCGGCTATGTTCAACGTGCCCCGATCATGCTCGATACAACTCAATATCGCGAAACCTACGAGGACGTGAAACTTCTTCGTCGAATTAATCCATATGGTTGTTTGTCTGTTGCAGTTGCGCCAACATGCGGGAGAAAAGGTGGCTTCTGCTCGCTCTGTACGGTAAGTGAATCAGAGTTTTAGCTTCTACGCCAAGTACTAGGTGCGATGAAGGCTATTAAGTAATTAGAAAATCGATTGGTACGCGTCGCTGGACACTCTCGATAGCAGCGCCGCGACAGTGTCCCCAGTATTTTGGGACTTACCATATCGGGAGAGGCACGCCGGAGCTTCGAAGACGGCGCCGACCTTCCACCCGAGTGTTTTGCAACGACGCTCAAGGTTCGTTCACACCGACCCGTCGGTCGTGCCTGATAAAATTTGACGAACCGCGATCGAATCTGTCGATCGGCGCGAAAAAACCATAGGTACGTTTCGTATTCATCGCGCAGATACGCGTGACGCGCGAAAGAGCTTCGACAGAAAGATTCCACGAAGGAAAAAGATGAACCTGCCGCGCATACCAAGAAGCTCGCTTCCTTTGTCCTGCAGCGACGTGCAGCGCGAACCGACGAGCTCCGAAATTCTTGGCCGAAATAACAAACCAACCGGACACTCCGGACAGGTACATTAGACATGGTTTCGCGTAAACAACCGTCACAGATCACAGACTAATAGGATACCGAAGCTCATGAGCGAGGAAGGCTGTTTCGAGGCGCAATCGAGGGTGTCCAGTGGAAGGTTTTAAAACGACCACGCGACGGTGGGTTAACATGTAACGCGATTTCTGACATTTTCACCCGTTCGACGACTGTTGCTCGCGAGGAGAGACAGTCGAGGCCTTCGAAAACTCGTTTGAAAGCTACCGAACGATACGGTGCCCTGCACGCGCGAGATCGCCTCCGCGGGACCACAAAAATTTCCACCCATGTTCGTCCGACACGCTGCCGAACGATCCTGACCTTCGCCAGCTCCCGATCCAAGCCTCTCCGGCGGAACATTCGCGAACGGAGAGCTGGTGGGTTGGGTGAAAATTGTCCTACCGTCGCGCCAAAGGAGACCAATGTCGTCACGCCCTTTTTAATGAAAATGTCAGGACATTCCCATTCCCATTCCCGGGGGGGGGGGACCGTAGAGACAATCGTTTCTCGGCGATAGCCGATCGGGGTGAAGCAATTTGTTTACGGCGTGGCGCGGCGTCGGTAGGCTGTTTCGTCACGAAAATCTGTTCCGCCGTTACGTTTGCGGGGCAGGGCGTGCCCACGCGAACGTTTCCCACAAACGGAATGCGAGCGCGTTCCCATAATTCATTTTTATGCAACGTCGCGACCCCCGTCTGCTCGTTATCGATCCCTGCTCGGAAAACCACGATCCCGTTACAGAGCTGCACGACCGTTGCTGTGTAGTACGTGTTTTTCAGCATCGAGGACAACCACTCGCCGTGGAGGCCCGTAAAGAAATCCTCACACCGAAATTCCTTAAGTGAAACACCCACGTAAACCAAATCGCCGGCTTCGAACGTGGTTTTATACGACGAGCGAAAGAGAATGCGAGCAGCGGCGACGATAACATCGACGGTAGCATCGATAAAGCGATTTATCGCTACAGATGCGCCAAATTAATTAGACTCGGGACAGTCGAGGCTGCAGCTAAATGCTCCATAGAAAGCGAGAAACGGCGAAAGTAATTCGTTTTTTACCCGATGACAGGTTATCGTCTAGTCTGGTTCGAGAAGTTCTCGTCGAACCGTTGACCTTGAACCGGTTCCAACTAATTAAGGGTAGCTCGTGGGCGAGGGCTGTGAATTCAGCTGATTAGACATCGTCATAAGGGCGATATAGCCAGACGAAGAAATGGCGGTTGATACTCGCGTGGTGAAGGCAAATATCCTGGCGAAGAAGTGGACCGTGCGATCACTGTGCGAGTCATAAATCAACGAAAGCCACTGGAAGAAAAGAATCAATAGACAGCCTTGATCCGTTTTGAAACAATTACCCAACCGAACGCGTTCACCTGCACCGCGAAAATTGCAACACATGCGCCAAGTTCTCGGTGCTCTTCTCGTTGCGCGGGTTTTGCAACGCCGACGCTTCTTCGCGATTTACGCAATCCACGGATGCGTGACGGCCTTTGATTGTTTTTCTCGATGGCCGATCCTGACTGGTCCCATCGCTCCCATCCCGCGGTCCAAACGAATCGAGCCAGGCCCGTGCTCTTTAATCCTCGCCCTCGTCCCCCGCCTCGTTTCCTTGCCCCTTCGACGGGGGAGGGCATGGATCGGCAAGGCGAGGGTGAAAACTCCTAATAGACCGAGAGCCAGTGAACATTTTACCTACGTCATTTTTAAATGGAAATAATTCTTATTTTATGAAATCATATATACAGACGGTAACGGAAACCATCGTCTGGCGGCCGGGCGTTAGAACAACGACGCGTGGGCGGACATTGAAAGTGCAAAAAAAACAGTAAAATTACGTCATTTTTTTAATGGCTGATTTTTTGTGCGGTAATTAATAACATAATGGTAAGTTACAAAAAAATGTTGCCAGACGTTTTTATTAGAACTTAAGGGGCGCCAGACGGTCATAAAGTTGGATTTTTACAATGATCATTTACGTCATAGATAAATGGCTGTTTGTTTTTTTAAACTTTAATTTAGAACCCCTTTACCACTAATATACAATTGCCAGACGAAAACCGCGGAACTAACACCTTGCCAGACGTGAGCAAATTCTCGGCCGGCGCGCACATCGACGCTACGCTTAATCCATTACTGTAATACTTCCACAACAATTATATACGTTTTCCAGACGTACATATCGAAACTAACATTTTATCAAACAGCTGCTATGTTAAATGTACATACCTTTTCGCTGTTGGCGTGGGGAAGCTATTCCACGTCAAAACGGATAGGTGAAATTTTAGTTTCACCGATTCTCTTCAAAATTACAGCATTTGACGATAACCTTGCAAAAACAAAGCATACTGAATTTTAAAGGCCGAAATATTTAACGTTATAGGTTTTAAAAATTGAAACATAATCGGCTGACGCGTCATCAGTTAAACTGTAATATCTCGGTCATTTTTAAAGATAATGCCTCCGTCTTGGGCTCATTTTAAAGCTGAAGGAATGCTTTCTCAACCCGTATATAGAATATTTTGTTTATTGTTAATAAACTTAACAGTAATCGATGTCAAAGTTTCAAATCGCGATTTGACGTCGTTCCCACCCACGATCCGGCTTGAAAAAAATACCATTTGATTCGTTGAGCCATCAGCTAATAAATGCGTTTTTCAAAAAAGTCGAGAGATTTTGGGAACAGTCAACAAAAAAATAAAACTCACGACAGTGCACACCGCTTGGAACTGCACGGATCCCGTGGTCAGTCCGCACTAGGGTTTATACAAAAACCGACTTTTGAAAAAACCGGTTTTCGAATTCCACTATTTCCAAAAAACCGGTTAAACCGGTTTTCGAATTTTCACAAAAAATATAGTTAAAATAGTAAGTAAATATTTGTACTTATTTTAAAAAATCTCAGTTTCCTTAATATTATGGAATTACGAAAATATAACAAAATAAAATATATTCTATCTATATAAACCAAATAAAAAAATATATAATAATTAAAGCCCGTACAAAATATAAATATTTTAAAAGGTGTTACCAAATTATATATATCTTTATTCCTTTAGTATTTTGTTGTTTGAGAATATGATTAGTTTTACAGTAAACTGTTACCTACTACATAGTTTTCAATTAAATAATTAATTCATTTCTGCATATTAATTCTAGTATTTATATAAAACCGGTTTTTTAAATTTAAAACCGGTTCTCGAATTTTACAAATTTATAAATAAAACCGGGTTTTAAACCCGGTTTTTTAAAACCGACAAACCCTAGTCCGCACGCACGCGTTTTCGAAACAATCGCCTAGCGTAGGAAAGTATTTATATAGGTACGATGCAATAAAACAAACTTTTCGTTCAATGTTTTCAGTATTCTCGAGAAAAATAATAGGAATATGTGCTCACTATTGCTAATCTTTTATATGGTGAGCAGATATTCTCAGCATTCCTTCAGCTTTAAAATGAGCCCAAGACGGAGGCATTATCTTTAAAAATGACCGAGATATTACAGTTTAACTGATGACGCGTCAGCCGATTATGTTTCAATTTTTAAAACCTATAACGTTAAATATTTCGGCCTTTAAAATTCAGTATGCTTTGTTTTTGCAAGGTTATCGTCAAATGCTGTAATTTTGAAGAGAATCGGTGAAACTAAAATTTCACCTATCCGTTTTGACGTGGAATCCCCACGCCAACAGCGAAAAGGTATGTACATTTAACATTGCAGCTGTTTGATAAAATGTTAGTTTCGATATATACGTCTGGAAAACGTATATAATTGTTGAGGAAGTATTACAGTAATGGATTAAGCGTAGCGTCGAGGTGTCGATGTGCGCGCCGGCCGAGACTTTGCTCACGTCTGGCAAGGTGTCAGTTCCGCGATTTTCGTCTGGCAATTGTATATTAGTGTTAAAGGGGTTCTAAATTAAAGTTTAAAAAAACAAACAGCCATTTATCTATGACGTAAATCAGCGATGCCCCGATGGGCGGCCCGAGGGTACGAGCATCCATCGCATTTTCCAAAGCTCGCGGGGAAGGGGGTCTCGAAACCAATGAAGTTGCAGGCATGTAACGGATGAGGAAAACTCTAGTAGTGTGCGTGTAGGCTCGTACCCATAGGCTTACATGACTGGGACTCTTGGAGCCCCAGTGTTCTACATTTTAGGAATTGGGAAAATAAACAGGAATTGACTAATGATTAAACAATAATATTATGTAATTGGACGAAATAGACTTGAACATTCCCACTTACACCTCTGATTAACAAAAAGTTTCTTATTAAACGATTTTTATTCAGCTGTGTTTGTTTGTATGTATGTTTGTTCAGTTCAAATCTAGAAACTCAATTTTAACCCACTTCCAACTATCCAATAGACTTGAAACTTTGCAGGCATACGTAGTTTGGATGACAATACAAAATTATGAAGAAAAAGAAACCCCCCAGGGTTTAAAAAATTATCCTGTCATCAAAAAATAGAACCCATAACCGCAAATCCAAACGACTTGAAATCAGCCGATAACCAGAAATCAAATCAATTTAATCGCAATGAAATCAGCATGTAACGGTTACATGCTGATTTCAGGGTACGAGCCTACACGCACACTACTAGAGTTTTCCTCATCCGTTAAATGCCTGCAACTTCATTGGTTTCGAGACCCCCTTCCACGCGAGCTTTGGAAAATGCGATGGATGATCGTACCCTCGGGCCGCCTATCGGGGCATCGCTGACGTAAATGATCATTGTAAAAATGCAACTTTATGACCGTCTGGCGCCCTTTAAGTTCTAATAAAAACGTCTGGCAACATTTTTTCATAACTTACCATTATGTTATTAATTACCACACAAAAAAATCAGCCATTAAAAAATGACGTAATTTTACTGTTTTTTTTTGCACTTTCAACGTCCGCCCACGCGTCGTTGTTCTAACGCCCGGCCGCCAGACGATGGTTTCCGTTACCGTCTGTATATATGATTTCATAAAATAAGAATTATTTCCATTTAAAAATGACGTAGGTAAAATGTTCACTGGCTCTCGGTCTATAATGATCCCGCGACCGGTTTCTGATACTTGCTCCGTATTCTAGGAATCCTTTTGGCCAATGCAGTTTCGGCTGCGCTCAAGGCGACCAGGCCGAAATTCAAGATCGCGACAACCTCCACCACCTCCACGACGAGCACCACCGAGGAGAGCCACGTCGGCGAGAACGGGAACGAGGATGCAGAGGTAGGATCGTGTTTACCGCCCGGATACCACCTAAGACCGAAGCTCCTCGCGAAACCGTTCGCTGCGGCTAAGCATCGATCGATGCGCGATGCAAAGCGGGACGCCTCGCGGCGCGGCGATTGCATTAGGTATCTGCGTGTACCGGAACCCAACGAGGAGATCGTTTATCCTCGATGATGCAAATGGTGCCGACGATGCCGCAGTCACGACACACCACGCGTCTCTTTCTGTTTTCCAGCTGCTTGTCCGAGTATCGCGGGTAGCGATCAAACAACCGTTTCTATTCTTACGGGTTCCTTTTATGCTGCACGCTTCTGCCGTGCTCATGTGAAATTAATTAACGTCTAGCTGAAGTATCGTCACGGCACGTGCGACAGGTTTGCCTTCACACACAAACGACACCGTGACATCATCAAACGAGCATCGGGAGGTGATCGGCGACCGTTACCATCAGCCACGGCGAATCCGCGATGCGTTAAATAGCTGCCGCGTCTGTTGGGGCCAGTCAACAGCTCCGGGTAGCTCCGGGTAGCTCCGAGCAGCTCGCGGCGTGATTAACCCGCGAAAGAATGCCTCTGTTAATTTGTTTCAGCAGACCGCGACCACGGTGGCCAGCGAGACGAACGGGACGAGCGGGCACGTTCTCACGGGGATACCTCAGATCGACTACATCTGGGACCCGAATTTGCCGCGCGAATTGAACGGCTACAACCTCAGCGACTATCCGTTCTACAACAGCATACCCGAGGACATCGTCTTTAAATGCGACGGCTTGCACGATGGTTTTTACGCCAGCGTGCCTCACAAATGTCAGGTGAGAAGAATCACGTGTCGCAATTATTCCACTTGACGCGGCATCAATCGCTCGGTTATTATTAGCGATGGAGGCAAACTCTATCAACGTCCAAAGGAATGCACCACTGTGATATCGAGAGGGAATGTTTGGCCCGCGTTCGATTTAACGATCGCTCAGTTTTTGTCTGAGGTTTTATTATCCCGAGCAGCTCGCCTTCCTAATTAAGCGATCTTTATCCTTCGGCCGTCCCGAAAGACCTTGCCTGGCAAAACGAAAATGCAGAACGCGTGAGTCGTGTAAAACCCCGCGAAGGACAAACGGATCCGCGTGGGACAGCACCTGTTGCTTCTGGGCTAGACATGTTTCCCGCGGTGCGATCAACGTCGAACCTTTTTAGACTCGGTCTAATAAGGCCCAGTTTCTCGAGGTAAATCGGTCTATATCGCAGCATTCTCGAGGAATCCCTGCGCGGCCCATATAAACCTCTGCCCACTCTCGCGCATTTGCGTAATGAATAGGAATACGTGCTCGAGCGTGATGGAAGAAAGAGAGCACAAAGCGGGGTGTTTCTCAACGAGTGCTAGCCACCTGGATGGATAAGTCCTGGATCTCCTAACACCGGTCGGGCGATCGATCTTGCTGCCAAACTGCTCTTTTTTCTCCGGCAGGGAACGCGTAGGTGCATATGTATGTCTGTACATCGTCCTGGTGGAAACCCGTTCGCGATCGCGCATACATCAAGAAACTGGCGGGAGGGGCGGCGGCGATCGCGACCGGTGCAGGAGTAAAAGTGGGTATCGTGACCGCTCTAGTGAAAAGGAAAGTCAGTGTCATCTGGATGAATGCCGGAGAAAGATTTTCTGACAAGGTGTGTGTCGTCCACTCGCGTAATGAACGGATGTCAACGATCCGTGACTGCGGTTCTCCGGCTCGGCAAAGGAGCCACGAGACAGACACCGATCGCGATCAAAGCAGACGGCCTTTCAGATTTCTACCAGGGTTCTCCGTGACTGCGGAAAACGGTGAACGAAAGCGAGTCCTGAAGCGAGATGCAGATGCAAAAACGCGCTGCGCTGCGCAGCGATCGTTTCACCGTGTATACAGATACAGCCAAGGGAACACGCGTGTCCAGAGTACACGTGACGGTAGGCGTTTCTCGGTTGAATTCGGGCGATGTCGCCGGAGGATCGAGTAGCAGAGAAATGAAGGCGAGGAGGAAACGCAGGCCAAGGGAGAAGCTCGAAGAAGAAGAGAGTTTCGCGGTTCGATACACTTCCCGTCCCTGACCGTTTCCAGATTCACGCCCGTCGATCTTGGTATTGTGAAAGCGATTGCAAATGTATCCCTTTCCGACGTTCCTTATCGATTGTTTTGCCCGGGATACCAACCGAATGGGCCATTGTCATGCAAATGTTCGCAGATTCGCTTCCCCTCGATCGGACGCCAGGCCGACCGGATACCCTAGAGAAAAAACATCGAAAAACTCTTCCCCGCGAGACGCTCGCGAATCGAGCGGGCCTTTCGCAATTGGACACGGGTTCCGCTCCACTCGACCCGTAATCGGCGGAACCGTTTTGGCAATCAAGCTTCCTCCAACGAATGCCCGCGGTACCGTATCGTCGTTCATCTGACATTTACCAGAGGCAAACGTTGAGCAAGCATCGCGAGCTATCTTGGAGAACGTAGGCGAACCGAGTTCCGAACCGTGTTTGGATATGGAGATGCTTAGGAACAACGGTTCCGAGCAATTTCAAGCCGACCTGGCGTTCTTGTCGTGCAAATACGCAACGAGCCACTTCCTGCGATCTAGAACAGGGGACGCCGACTTTCCAGTAAAATTACCAAAGCACAGAGAAACTCTCTGCCGGCGAGGTGTAATGGGGCGAGCGTGCAAAGAGGTTGCGCGATGAAAAATCGCGACGCGTGGAAAATCAGAGAAGCGACTCGGAAAAGATCACGACGAGCCACCAGCTGCAAGTGTTTCGGTGAAACGAAACCGAATGTTGGACGAACGAGCGAGGACGTGCTCTGAATGATTCTAGATGATTCCTCTAGATAATCCTGCGCGGCGATACGTGCCAGACAATCGCAGATACCCTTACAGAGACAACCCGCTCTCGTACGTGCTACACGGCAATGTACATTCGTGTGGCTTCGAAGCAATTACTCGCGCACACGTAGCCTCGGTGTGAAAGCTATGGTAGCGTCTAGCAGCGTCGACCGTCTGTGTGCTTCGATGAGAAGTGTGTTAAGACTGTCGTTACAGTTGCCCCATTCCGGAGCAGAGAGGAAGCAGCCGGGAAACGCAGCGATTGCGTTTGCCCGGACAATTTGGGAATACGCGAATTATTGTTAGGGCTCTAGGTGGAGCTGGAAGAACCGATGTGTGCCAACTACACTTAAGTTTGGGGGGCCGAACGGGGACCAGCGCTTCCTGCGCGGTAACGGTTGTCGGCGCATGCAAAACTATTTCTGAAAATTGCGCAAGTTTCTCTGCGATCCCATCGCTTTCACTCATCCGACCGTGTCGCGCCTAAAAGTATCGGGAGACAGAAATGTTTGCCGATCCTCGATCCGAAATGTACGATACTCCGAGCTAACGCAATGTTTCTTTGTTCAAGGTGTATCATCATTGCCTGTTTGGCACGAGGTACGACTTTCTCTGCGCGAACTTCACGGCGTTCGACCAGAAAACCTTCATCTGCCACTTCGTCTCCGAAGTGGACTGCGCCAACTCGAAGAAGTACTGGCACAGGAACGACGCCCTCTACAAGGCGGCGACCACCTCGACGACGTCCACGTCAACGACGACGACGACGCAGGCGCCGGTGACAGCAGCCGCGGGACGCTCCTCGTCTAGGGACAGGGATCTCCCGAGAAGACGAAGACCCTTCAGAAGACGACCAGCCTACGATTACTACGACGAGGAGTATTACGACGACGACTACAGTCGTCCACGTGGCTACACCAGGGACGATTACGATTACGAGGACAGGAAGTACAGTAGGGGCAGGGACCGCGAGTTCAGAGATCGAGAGCGCGAATTCCGAGAGAGGGACGCGCCCAGGTCCAGGGACGGGACTGCCAGAGACGACAGAGATCGAGATGCGAGCGTTAGGGACAGATACCCGAGCAGAAACAACAGGAGAGACCCTGCCGGACCGAGGGACCGTCAGGAGGAAGACACCAGAGTCAGAGCGAGAGACCCTGATCAAGGATCAAGGTCCGGTTCCAGGGAAGTCGACGACGCCCAGTTGGACGACCGGCGAACCGAATCTAGAGTCAGAGAGACCGACGATCGTCGGTTCCCGGACAAAAGGTGACCCACCCAGCGATCAAAAGTAATAGTCCTCCGAGGTAATTGACTTGACGATGAACACGATGCAATTTCTGTACAGATACAGGGACGAGTACGACGACAAGGATCCCGCTGCTGCGTCCGCGGCCACAGTGACCAGCTCGGAAGGGCTGGTGAAACCAGCGGCACCTGCGACATCCGTTTACTCGAGACCAAGGGCCCCTCCGAAAATCCGAAGGCCGGTACCACTTTCCGAGCAGGACAAGTACGCTTACAAAGCTACTTCGACTCCAGCAACGGGTAACTGTGCACCACTGAATAGCTTAGAAGGCTCTTTGTGAGCAAGCAATTACGTCTGCGCTCGTTTCTTGTAGGGGAAGCTCGAAGGAGGCCCGCGGACGCCGCGGAAGACGATTACTACGAAGATGAAGTGGAAGATTACAGACCAATTCGGAGACCACTGAGACGAAGACCGTCTTACAGAGACAGGGACAGGGACAGGGACAGGGACAGAGATTTTTACGATACAAGGGACAGGGACCGACCCTTCAGGTAAGCCGACGTACGTACACAACACTGATACAATTATATTCGTGTGTCGTAACCGATTAATCAATGTACATCGTTGGCCCGGCGATATTCCACAGACTGATATCGCTGTTCACGCGTACCACACAATAACACGCGTTCCTAACTGCGCCACGTAGCATTGTACATCCGTCGATGCGTTCATGTAACCACATAATGTAGTTCTCGAGAAACACTGGACACAAAACAGTGAGAACATCTGGTCTGTGCGAAGGGGTGACAAAGCTTGTGATTCCAGGCCCCGGTACCGGGACGAGGAGGAGGAGTTGCGACCCAGGAAGGGTCACTCGGATCGCTCGAGAGATCGCTACTATGATCGAGACAGGGACCGAGGTGGTGAGCGCGGAAGAGATCGATCCCTGGATCGTGGAAAAGATCGCACGGCGGACAGAGCTCCGGATCGGGAGAGGCCATATTCCACGCGGCCCCTCGACAGAGAAAGGGAGATGGATCGTACTAGAACGGGCTCGAGGTCGAAGGATCTACAAGAGGTGACGGATTCGCCAGCCAGGAGACCGAACGGTTACGATCGCACCGAAAGGACGACTACCACCTCGACTACGACCACCTGTATGCCCGAGCAGCTGCTTCACAAACCAGATTTAGAATCGAAGGAACCCGGGGAACGATCCGAGAGACCAGCTCACACGGATCGACCAGCCAGACCGATCCAAGACGGTGTGCCTGATCGAACGAACCAGCAGACGGATTACCAAGAAAGGGACCAAGAGGACAGACGGGAACCGGGCCATTACCAGACCTCGTCGATGGAGGAATACTCGCAGGAGTACTACGACGAGCCCGAAGATCCACCGACTCCTCCACCGCGAACAGCTGTGAGGATCGTGAAACGGCCATTCTTGCCGTCCAGGGGCGGAAACGCGAATCCAAGGGGCTTGTCGGCTGTTGGCTCGAAAGCGACTACGCCTAAGAGGGAGGAAGACAGAGTAACGGAGAGGCCGAAGAATTACTATCTGCACGAGCCAGTGGAAGACAGCAGCCGAGGGTCCGATCAAGACTCCAAAGCGCAGCCGGAAGAGAAGGAAAGTTACGATCCATATAAAACTGTGCAGACCGAGAGCCAGCACGAGCGCAGGCCGGAGGAATACGACACGACCATCGCCAGACCCGCGATTCGGAGACCGTTGGACAGACAACGAGAGGAGGAGACGCAGAAGACTGCGGAGGAAACGTTTGTTAGAGGATCGAAGCACGGGCAAGATCGGCAGAATTACGAGGAAGGTCTGACCAACGACAAGTGGTCCACCGAGGATTACTCGATCCTCGCGGAAGGTAACGAGGGAAGCGTGCAGCCGCCGAGCTCCTCCCTTCGTGGCAAAGGAAGGCTAACCGCGAGCGAAAGTCCGAGCATTTATGGCTCCACCTTGAAGAACGAGGAGAACCAAGAGCATCCAACGGGGCCGGGCAGCTTCCGCGTGAAACAGAGGATTAACGAGGTGACGCATCAGCTGCAAGATATCCCGGAGAGCGAGTACGACGTGACTTTGAACGACGCTCTGACGCCCACGCTGAATCAGGAGGCGAACCTGCCAAGTGGATTCGTTCTGCCTCTCCACAGACAGATCGCCGGAAGGGACGCGGTCCTCCAATCCTCCGAAAACAATTACAAAGTCTCGAGGCCCGTGAATCAGCAGCCACAGAAACCGTTCGTGCCCAGTCCCCAGTTTCTGCCAGCAGTCAGCAACAACGACAGGCATAGGACCGTGTTCTACAGGCAGCCCGAGACCATTCAAATCAGCGGAACGCAGTATAGGCAGCAGAGGGGACCGTGGCACGATTACACCGGTTACTGAAACGAATTCGGAATTGGCCCAGCCAGCCGAATTGCGTAAAGAAGCTCCTACAAAGCATGTTCACTTCCTTCTGGATTGGACGGCCCTTATTGTTAGGCGCGTGGTCAGACTTCTCGATGTCTCGCATGCAAGCTGACGTGAAAACGGAATCCTTCCGTGCTTTAAGTCCTTGAAAAATAGAAAACCAACACATGAATAATCAAACTCTCGTAACGTTAACAAGCGTCGATGGTAGTAACGAGATGAGAGCCGCGAATCGAGCAGAGCGTTTCAAAACATCAATTAGCTTCCACACGAGACGAAATTTGAGCTTCTGTTGGGCAAAGAAATCGAAAGGTATCAACGTTTAGTGTAGTCCTCTAGCAATAATATTAACGCTGAATTTGTAATTCCCTGCGGCAGGTATAACTTAATCGCAATAGGATGGTTGTAAATCACCCTGTAATTGTTTCTACTTTCGGCTGAACTTGTAAATATACGCACGATTACGTCTAATTCTATCATACTTTCGAGTAAAATTATTATTCTAAGCGCGGGATATTTCTACGAAAGCGCATTCGTTGTCTCGAGTTTTTCTTTCGATATTAGTAGCGAATTAGTCTTCTCGAGTATTACATTTTACTTCAAACGTATTGTAAATTATATCAACTGTGACGTACGACATTAAACAATGGAAAGCATAGGTGAGCGAGTTCTTTATCCTACGACTTATAATCTAATCTAAATAATATTATATCAACTTCCCTGCTTTACACACAAGGATCAGGAACGTTGAACCACCACATCACTGTTATTTCGTTTATTATTTTCTGTTCCATACTTATCGATACTGATATATTTACAAATTCTTCGTCGCGGCCGATTTCGAGCCAGTTTTGGTGATCCGCTTCGTACACGTAATTTCGGAAGCAGAGGAGTCGAATGGATTTTCGCTCGCTGCAAGTAAAACAGCCAGATGCAAAGAATGAGTAAACCCGTCGACGTTACGGTACGAAAGCAACACTCCCGCTGTCAGAATCTTAAATCCAGGGACTGTATTACATAACGTGTTTGACGCGTAAAGTGTTACGTGAATGCGTCGCAGAAACCCGAAGAGCGGTACGTTTTTCTTTGCAATCGAGTAAACATCTATCCTAACAGATTGTGCCAATAAAGTGCGATTTAGTCGATGGACAAGTGGTCAGTCAAGGATAACGTAAGATAGATCACAGAGTAAAATTTACAACTTAACAGAGCCACGCGCGCACAGAGTCGGTACATCAAAATTCTAGCTTCTAATTCGCTTCGGAACGCATCTGCAACGGAAGATCACGAGTGTCTCGCGTAAACGTGGCTATGGCTAAGAAAGAAAAACGGTAACAACAACTCCATTCGGTCAAATCGTCGAAATGCATCGCAGGGGGTAGCGTACTAACAAGTGAAGGAAACGTAGCTGTCGCCGATGTCAGTGATTCTGCGAGCCATTATGAAACTAAAGATGAATGACGATAATTCGCTAGTACCAGTCGCACCGTTTCATTTTGTACTCGCGAACTATAAAAATATCGAATCTCGTCCTCTTGCGATGCCGAGCGGTCTAACGAATCGTGATCGATCCCTAGCACCGACTGATAACGCTACCGATTTGCTCTTCTAGCGTATAGTTCTGTACAAAAATGGTAGAGTACAAGAATAGGTTAAATATATATACATATATATTTGTGTGTATGTATATACGTATATATAAATCTCGCAAATGTACGTCTCGATAATATTATATCTCCCGCGAGAGAAGATTCCGTTTGATCTTAGGAATCTCTATTTCTCTCTCTCTCTCTCTCTCTCTATACATAGACGATGCGATTAGTTTTCGAAATCACGATTAGATTACACACTATAGGAAAAAGAGTTATTGGGCTGGCAAGAATACGCGACCGCGGAACGGCGGAGGGTTATTTACAAAATTTTGTTATATTACAAAATACCACATCGATGCGCAGCAGTGGCGCACACGTGGAGGAGGCCAAGGGGCCTGGCTACCCTCTCCAACGAAGGGGTTTTGTAAAAAGAGAAGAAAACTGAATTTCATTCATTAAATAAATTTTTAGAATCACCTAAAGAATTTTATTTCTCCCCCCAAGATTAAATCCTGAGTGCGCCACTGATGCACAGTAAGAAATGTAACGTTGTTTTGGTGTGAGCGCGGTGCATTCTAAACGTCTCGCACTTTAAAAGTTAACTCCATTCGATCGATACGCATTTCAAGCCTGCAACGAAACCTCGCCGCGAAAAGAGAAGACCAACGACTTCTGCTTGAGAATTCTAAACATCGTGTTGAACCGATTTGGAGCCTGGAACCGTCATTCTTTGGTAAAGGAAGAGATGAAACGAACACGCGTCCGTTTCGAGAGTTAGCCTCGAAAGAGCAAGACGTTCAGAGAAACCGATGAAATTTCAGACACGTTGTCAGAGTCACGGTAATCGATGCGTGCTTAAAGAAATATGAAACCTACGGGATAATCGTGTCGCATGCAACAAATTTCGTCCCACAATCAAAGTTTCGATCCTGCTGACAGCGTGGAACGATAACACTTAATACCATTGTCCTAACTTTAGCGCACGGTGATCCAGCCTTCGTACTACAAGACGTTAATAACGTGTAAAATTTACTGACCAGCTTATTAATATCATCGTAGAAAATTATGCTTTCAGTGTGTTCTTACAAACTATCGAGAACGCCGCCAGTTACCCCGCATCCCTTACAACCATCGTATATGTATAAACATAGAGCCAGTGAAGCGATCGTGTAAGCAGCAGCGTGTTTGCGCGACAGATGGAGGAAAGGAATTAGAACCCATTGTAAGACGAAATACAATTGATAAATATCAGCGATGGGAAAGCTTCCGCTTGAAAGTCGACGAAACTCCAAAGTGCCTAGCGCAAAGACGCGTCTACTTACACCAACGCTCCTTCGCATTTAGCCTCTTAATTCAGTTCGACGATATTTTCCCTTGTATTATAGGTATGTATATACCTTGTGCCTAAAACATTTCCTCGATATTTACTCCGAGTTACACAACATTGTTCCCTAAGCGTCAGTTCGTCGAAATCGTGGCATTTAAAGACTCCGCGAGAACGGTTTCATTGACTTGGCGAGAAAGTTGAGACGCGATTCACACGGCGATGCTTTTAACTATGGATTGTGTAACCGAGCGCGTCTTCTTGGTTAAAATTCGTGGCTTCGTTTAAAAAAAAATGAAACGCACTTTGTACACGGCACATACATTCCATTCCGCTTATCGTTAGAAGTCCTCCCGCTTACGCTATCGGCGGATCGTCGTCGTCATCGTCATCCCTCGTGACTAGGACATTGCCGTAACGATTCTGACGGAACTGTCTGAATCGCTGCAGCCATTTGTATCGTCTCGCGCCGAAGTACAGCAGGACACCGATCACTACGAGGAAGGTCGGTATTAACAAACCAGCGGCTACAGAACTACCTAAACAAAATTCACATGAGGATTTAGTCCCAGCAGCATCGGCATGCACAGCTGCTGCCTTACTTTAGACCTCCCGCCTACGATCAGTGTTCACGGGGAAAGGCCTGATAGCTCTCGGCTACCCTCTGTTGCGCATGCCCGCGACGAGCTGTGACGTCAAACCAATCAACGCCAAGCTGGTAAACGAACCGAATCGACGCCAGTGGCTGGCTTCGTTTCCCAGCTTGGCGTTGATTGGTTGACGTCACAGCTCGTCGCGGGCATGCGCAACAGAGGGTAGCCGAGAGCTATCAGGCCTTTTCCCGTGAACACTGCCTACGATAAGCTCTATCGCATCGGCCTATGAATAACCAACTAACGTAACCGTATTATCGGGCAAACAAGCGGTTAGTGAACAGTAGTTGCGACTTATCTATGGCTCAAAGCTTGCCGGCAAACTCTTTCGAAACGCGTCCGCGAGACCTTTCGCCTGACTTTCTGCCTCTTCAGTGTCATATGCATAGGTACCTCCTGAGTTCTGCTTGAGGTCTGGCTGAACAGTAGTCGTGCTAATAACCACGGTGGTTGGTTCCTGCGTGCACACCCCGGCTATCCGTTCGTAGCCCCTCTGGCATATACACTGCGGCTCCTCGTCCTTCGAGTTTTGAGCGCATCTCTCGTTTGTATCGCACTGCTCGTACCCCTTGTGCATGTCGCACTGTTTAGACTGAATCATGTCATTTCCTGTTGAACAGATCTGAGCATTTGAGACACGCTGCCGATAGGGAGCGACGAAACACGCGTGAGTCCAGAACAACGATTCGACGATACGCGGCACCCTGAACTCGACAGTTAATCACATTCGTAATTGCAGTTACGACACCGCGTATCTCCCTCTAACCAGAATGCGAAATTGTTCTTCGGTCTCTTCTATGTCGAAGGTTATCCCGTTTGGCAGTAAATCACCCTTCTTTGCGGCGGGTCGGCGAGCGAACGCCGCTGCATAGTGCATGCATACCTATATCGCGCGTCGAGGATCAACAAGTAGCTAACGACAACGGTCCAGATAGCGTTCGATCGACCGATGCGTCGCGCGTCAACGAATCACGCAAATTGAAAACGGGGGACACGAGACACCCTTTCCAGTTGATTCGTCCAACCAAAGGTTAAATAGATGTAGATAACAGTCGCGAAGCTCGTGCAATGGAACGCGCGAGAACAGCGCCGCGACTAGCGAGCCCAAGATCGGCGACCGTATCTGCGATTCACCCTGCTTCGTGAATTTTAATCTAGAACAGCATTTTACCGTGCGTCGCAGTGGTTCACGCAAACCGTCGGCTGTTTTACCTGAGTCTAACGGCACTCGTCATTACCACAGCGAAATCCGCGGTTTTTAGTCACGAGCGCGCATTGTCCGCGTTATCTGTTCGTTATCAGAGTTCTGTCGGCTTTCCCGGTTGTATTGTCACCGCCGAACAAAAGACACGCAACGTCTCGGACGCGGTTGGTATTTTTGCGAGACTCTATCGGAGCTGCGTGTGCTAAGATTGGCTGAATCAGTTAATTGAGACGAATTCGTTTTATCAGCCGGCACACAGGGGTTAACTACGCCACGGTTGAGTCAAGCAAATTATGGAGTTAGTTTTGATTTAAGTAGACGGTATAGCACTAATTCGATAAGATACGGTTACACCGGATCTGAATAAACAGGATCGGCGAACATTCGCGGGCCAGCTGCGGATTAATTCGAACGGTTGATATGGGCTGACGAACTTTCGCGCGATAACGTCGCGGATTTCATAGCTCGATCGAACAATGGACCTTTTCATTCCGATTCCACAACGTTCGCCGATACTTTTATCGCGAGCAAACGGACAGAAGCGAGTGGGTCCCCATTTACAGAGCGTAACCGGAGCAGATGGATCCCAAAGAAATTACGTAACTACAATGTTCGATTCAAGGTGGAGGCGGTGCGCTGCACGCACACCATGAAATTACACAAGAATTTTTTGTTGGAAAGTTAAACGCAACGTTTTCGAGCGAGCAGCCGCGTAACTGTGCTCTCCTACGAAAGGAACAGTTCTGCTGGACGAGATTGCAATGAAACAAGTTCTCTTCTCGAGCGGGCGAGAGGAAGATGAAAAATTGATCAAGCTTGCGAAGTAACGCGCTCGCGAGCCAGCGACGCGTTAATTATTCCTCTTCCTGTCCCCCGAGGAAATTTATTATCGCGTGGCAGCCAGTCATGTTTCCAATTCAACGCGTCATGATTTCGAGTTTCGTAACGCGTTCGTGTTTGTTTCGCCTACGGGGTGGTATCGTCGCTCCTTGATCGTGAAACGAAAACAATATCGGGGACCTTTGTTATCACGTCGACTCATCTGGTGTATTAGGAGCGAAATGACCGTCCTTGCTACCGAGCCGAATAAAGAAACGGGCGCAGCGGAGGCCTCTCCAAAGGACAGCCTTTAGCTTTCTCGGTTGGGCAATATGCGCGCACCGCGTGTTTCCGATGTGTCTCGACTCACTTAAATTCATAATTTTCTATGGTACACGGAGCTCGCAAGACGATCGACAATGTAACCGACGAATGCCCGCGTATCGCGGATTTTCCGGATCATCGGCTCCGGCAAGACACCCGATATGCAGCGGCAAAGAGCCGATGTTTTAATAGAAGAACACGACCGAGCTACGGTTGACGTCACCGAGAACTCGAAAACGGGAAAGTACGCCGGGGAATAGCGAATTAATTATACCACATCGGGGAACCGCATTCTTCTGAAATGAAATCGATTCCGCGAATAGGGAGCGTGCGTTGCGTGACAGGTTAATCGTTTGTCATCCTTCGGGGCATGGTGTACACGTGAATAGGCCAAAGGTGGTATCTGGAAAAATCGAGCGGAAACTGTACGCAGAGCGGCAAGAAACACAACACCGAAGGGAACTCGATTTCTGGACCGAAGGAAGAGCAAAGAGGAGAGGAGAGAATCAGAGAGATAGAGAAAGCGTGCGCTTCGGCCAGAAGGGTGAGGAGAAGAGGGCCGAGGGCCGAGGGCCGCGGGCCGCGGGGAAGGAGAGAAAAAGCGGAAGAAGACTATTGTGGCCTGAGCAGCAGGGGTGACCCCAATGGTTCGGTCGAGTGAGGCAATTTCGGGCCCTCGTTCGCTACAAGGGAGATTGAATTTACTGCCAAACGGGCTACGAATCGTTTCACAGAATCCGTCGTGCTCTTACCTGCTGCACGAGCGAATGGCGCTAGAAAAAGAGCCGCCACGATGAGACAGTAGAGAACGTCCAGCGGAGCGTTCCGCATTTTCCTTTCCTCCATTCTGCCTTCCTGCCTTCTCTCTTCGCTATCGTTCGTTCACAGTTCACGATCACATAATAAACGACGACGCGGCCCGGTTATACGACTATACGAGCAGCAGTCGCTGACGGTCGGTGCGCGTTCGTGCCGCTGGGAAAAACGTCGAACGCAGGAACGTGCACACGCGTCTCTCATCAATAGTAATACGCCCCCGTTAACCTAGAATCGATTCGCGAGAGGGATCAAGATTCGCCCATGTACCGGTTCATCGCCGATCGGCCGGCCGTCACCACTTTTGACAGATAAATGCTAGGCCGCGCCGCGGAACGCGTTCAATCATCTGTTATTAAACGACCATTTGCTATTATCGAAGCCAATTGGCATCGAGGGTCGAGGGATCGCTGGCTGACTCACGATTTCGAGATATCTCGAGAGCCGAGCACGCCTGCGCCGACAGCGGGGCGCCACGCTTAAATTTCAAACGCGAACCGCACACTCCGAATCGCCAAAATCCATCGGATTCACGGAATTCGTCCAGCTACTGCGCGCACAATTTCCTAGTCCTAGTCAGTTTTGTCTTTTAATCAAACGATCCAAACCAAACCTCTCTCGAACGTTCGCGTTCGGTTCGAAGACGCGTGTAAGTGTAACATCGGATTACTTGTTACGGTAGCGAACCAGCCGTTTCGCAATCATAGCTTTCGATGAATACGCAATTACGAAGCGGAAAATCTTCGCTAACACGCGGATGTCGTTATCGCCGCAACTCTACGAAAGTTTTATTTTTGGACCATGTATCCGTGCCGATAGTTTGTTTTTTGTCTGCTAGATAACGCTAGCGTCCGTCTGGCGGAAATCGATTGCTATACAAGGTATTTTTAAAAAGTAGAATCCCCACTCGAGCCCAAGTTTTACTGGAAAAGCTTCGCAACTCGATGACCCTTACCGAATCCACTAGCACTGTGCGAAACCAGCCGGCGGCACTTGGACGCGTCGATCGCGCGATTTCAGAGTAGCCTCTCCGGCGATTTGAAAATAAAAGATTGGCAAGTAAACAGGCAGAAATGTATGTTAACACGTAGGTGGTCGAAACGTAGTCGCGATGGCAGCGGCACGTGTCATGGCGAGTAGTGTTGTCATAAACGAGAGTCGTGTGCCGTGAGACGTTCACATAAAATCCACCAGCTATCAATCGTAGCCGTCGAAATGAGGGAAGAAACGGTACTGAGTTTAAAGTGGCACAGTTTCCCGTCCCAATTAGCGGTCTCCCTCGATACGTGCTACGAGAAGCAACAGTTTGTAGATCTCTCCCTGGTATGCAAAGACGGGACGATATTGAAGTGTCACAAGATGGTATTGGCCAACTCGAGCACGTTCTTTCGGCGTTTGCTGGTGGCCAACGACCACCCTCATCCCATGATCATCTTGCACGATATCGAGGCGGACGACCTAAAGACTATCATCAACTTCATGTACTGCGGCGAGATACAAGTGGTGCAAAGTGAGGTTAAACGGTTGCTGAGACTCGCCGAAATACTGGAAGTAACCGGCTTGAGGCACGTACAGACCTCGGTTCTGGTCGGAGAGTCCAACAACGCGTCTCACGATACGTCGAAAGGTACGACCACGGTGTCTCGCGTGAGAATCGAGGATCCGAAAGGATTAGCAAGCAAGACTGTAGCCGAACACGAGCCCAATGCCAGGCCACAGAATAAGGCGCCCTCTTGTACGTCGACAAAGTTGATCTCGTCCACTCATACGCAAAAAACGGGAAGCAAGTTCCCGCAGGAAGCTACTAGGAGGGGTGAGGAGAATACTAACTTAACTAACCAACGATTGGAGGTTGGCAGGTCAGGATTCAACTTCATAGACATCGACATGCCGAGCACTAGCAGAGGAATTTCAAACCCACCGCCTCAAAAGAGGAAAGGGTCGCCCGATCCTGTCGTCAGTTGGCCTCGTATTCTATCGGCTATCTCCAAGGATAAATCTATGCCCTTGAAAAAGTTATGTATTATGGACGAAGTGGAGATTACAGCTGGGAAGCCGCCTATCATTACTCTAGACACCGCGGAAAATCAGCCCTTGGATAGAAGGAAACAGAGAAATAATTCAGAGAGCAACCAGTCCATGAACTGCGAGGTTTACATTCAAGACGAGGTAAATATCTTGCACGACGTAGAAGAAGACGAGGAAGAGATGGATCCCCTTGAAGTCGAAGAGCTTGAGAACGAAGGTTCGGCACTGTCCCGAAGGTTTTCTTTCGCCAATCTTGATCGGACATCCTTTAAAGTAGGCACACTTCGGCAATACTCGAGGAGGAAATCCAATGGTTAATAGATGAAATAAAGTGTTTTGAAAACTCAAATGATTAATACGTGTTACATCAATGATAATACTTAGACTGAATAAAACTCTTTTTATGATTACGAGTCTTTCTTTAGCCGACAACATTTTTCCAAGGATTTAAATGTATACACATTAACCCATAGTTCGTCAACTCGTTCGCTTCATTGTTACACCATGTTATTCGTTCTACGATAAACCAGCCATTGTGTTTCGCATTGTTTATCCCAATCAGAAAGTAGATCGCTACCATACTACTTACACGCACAAAATATTTACCACGATACACAATTTCTAACACTATACCGTACGTTACTATGGAAACCTACTGTGACTAGACATAGTTAATGCTTCAAATGTATATAGTTAGATCAATGTTTCTAATCATTTGCATCGAGAGTTCCAAGAGACATGAATGAAAGATCAGGAAGCGGTGAAACGCGCGAGAAGATAATGGAGGGGCAAAAAATTATGGACGATTTATCAGCCGATAAACGAGTAACAGAGGAGGAATTTCAGAACTTCATGCATCGCGTTACAGAAGTGGGTGAGTATCGTTTGTAAGTATGTTTGGGTTATGAATACAATATTTGATATATCCTAATACTTAAGGAAAGATTGTGAAGAGACTGGCGTCGTCCGATGTCGAGGAGCAGCAGCAAGCTCAACTGTTGGCTGATCAGATGTTAGAACAAAAATGTGGGGGAAGCTTCTCCGAACACGACGAGCTGACAGTGAAGACTAATCGCACAGTAATAAACAGATATAGGGATGACAGTAACATCAGCGCCGAGGAAATCTCACAAGGTATATACGCTGCCGTTGCAACCGTATCGCTCGCGTCCTGATCCAACGTTTCTTTGCATATAGAGGCATTCATGAGGAGCGTAGAGAAAGATGCGAAGGAGAGAGCGGACAGCCGGAAGATTAGAAACGAACGAGCGGACACGTTAAAGAGGATTGGGAACGGGGCATTTAAGGAGGGAAATTACGAAAAAGCTGTAACTTATTATAGCAAAGCAATAGAGCAACGAAAAGACTCGTCTGTGTTATGGAATAACCGGGCTTTGTCGTACATCCATCTCGGACTATTCGAGAAAGCCTTAGCCGACTTCGAGTGGGCGCTGAAAGTATCCGACACGAATCTGAAAGCTCTTTTAAACAGTGCCAAGTGTTACAAGCATCTTGGAAACCAGATAAAGTGTAAAGAATATATTCAGTTAGCCAGAGAAAGAAATCCACACTTCAACAGATTTATTGACGGTATACTTAATGTTTTAACAACTGAAACATTCCTATTACGATCGAATATCAGCTCGTCTCTGTTTCTTTTTTTATAGACTTTGAGAAGAAGATGGACGTGTGTGTCGACTACCAGACCTGATCTTATGTAAAACAATAGAAATATTTCTCATGTACGGTGTCTTGTATTTCTTTTGCAACAGTCTAAAATCTTATCAATATATATATATATATATATATATATATCAATATATGTATATATATATCAGGACGAACTTATTTTTGTCGCAAAAGCTTCCTTGATCTCCGAGAGAGATCTAGGCTCATGCAGAAAAACTGTACACTCAATGCCCTGAAAAAAATTATTACTGAAATTATTTGAACCCTTCGTGTTTTAAAGTAATAATACCTATACCTGCATACGTGCAGCTCTAACAAATCCCTCGTTCGCGGATACCGTAATAGCTTTCATATATTCACCTGTTGCAAAAACTAGTCTAGATCGGTCTTTAATTTTACCACCCAAACTTAGCCTCTCCATAATTCTGCCTGTAGTTATATCGCCAGCAATCCGAACACTGTTCAATAATTCTTTCGCCCTGAGGGTTTCCTTGGACCCACCGATAACATCTATGATGTTCATAAAATTTTCGTAAGCAGTCTGACAAACAATCAGTTCTTTGTCCTTAAATATCTTTTCTAGGATTGGCTTGATCGGACGTTTTCTCTCCATCTCCGCTTGTTGCGTGAGCAGCGGTTCCCGATAAATGAAATGATCGTACCCATTAGTCATATTTGTCACGTATGCTAATAAAGCGGATACATCCAGATTAAGAATCTTTATTTCAGTCGCCAGGGAAGACGTGCTCAATGCTTCTAGATCTGAATTTACACTCTCTTGGCATTTCTCTAAAGATTCCTCTGCCGATCCTGTCGCGTACATCCACGTGGAGAATCTGTCCTCCACTTCTACATCCGGAACAATAGACACGGCAATGAATATCTCCCTTTAACTTACGGCACTGTATAGGTTCGTGCAGTTATCGTACTAGAAAGAAATTTATACCATATAAAGCATTGCTCTTTTCGTCTTCGCACTCTATTCTATCTCCTTCGACGATTACTCCCGCCTGTTCCAAACGCATGGCCAATGGTACCTCTATGCCATAAGCGAAGTGGAACACAATATCCGGTGGCCTATAAAGGTACGGATAATGTTTGGCACATTCCAAATAGCACGCCGCTTGATCTAGTACCGACTTCTGCCCGTATTCTCCGTTACCCATTGAGATCAACGTGAGCGCTCTAGCATTCCTGGCGATAACTTTCACCCACGACGCTCCGTCGTTGCACACGATGTCTACCTCTAACCTCGACTCCTGATACTTGAAGGGTTTCAGAACATTGACTGGTTTACTGCTGCCAAACAGTCGGGCCACAATTGCGTTCAGGTGAATGAGATTTGTGCTCTGCAGATGCTCTTTCTTTACATTCCCTGTAGATTGTACCTTTATGAGAATTGTGGACAATTATAATTCTGACAGTGTTAATGCGACAGCGTATGGTGTTTAAATAATATTTCGCGTTATCTGTGCTGGATAGAAAATACTGAGATCTGGTGCACTGATGTTCCCCGGTCTGAAACACAGCTGCACCCTTACACCTAGTAATGATTTTACGTCGCGAAGGAACTGCGTGGCACGTATCGAGCGAATCGACGGGACATACCTTTTCCAAAAATTTAATCTCCTGCTGAATCTTTCTTATAAGCTTCTCAATCCCGTCGATCTTGCCCGCAAGTTTCAGCCGATCTATCGTGGCCTTGCCACTGTAAATTTTTTCCCCGAGACATTTCGAAAGCGCAGCCTTATCCTCCATCCTTCGCGATCAGACGATCCTCAACGACTTGCCCATGGGAGGTCGTAGTTTTTCTGGCGATTCGAATAATTTCGGACAGTGCACGACCGACGAACGTAGTGTCAGCAGCCATCTTGCATCACAGGTCAATATCGTGTAATGTCGTCGGGTCGCTTGTCAAACTCGCCTATTAACCTCACCAACATTTCTATTTCGCTGAATAATTGACAGTCAAACGTAATACATGAATGGTAATGGTACCGCGGTCCAGCGAAACGTGCGACGAGGGAAGCGACGGGCGTAGAAATAATTGGCGAGTGCAAAGGAGACGAAAACCAGCCTGCTTGTCGCGCCGTAATTATCGCACGCTGTCAACTTTTCTCTGACAATAATAGAGAATACCGGGATATTTCGGCTAGAAAATGTCCAGTGCTAAGATCATCGAGAACCCAGAGATACCGGGTGAGTTTCGCGTGCTAGGTAGCAATATCATTGATTCACGCTCATAGGAGACCTGTGCCCCAGTGAAGTCCGCTATCGGAGATACGCGGACGCGTGAATATATAGTTGTTCGTGCATCGATCGTTAGGAATACCGAATACACGATATTTGTCACATATGACGACAACGAGATGACGTTGAAAAGTTACATTTTCGAAGGGAACAGCGTCGCCGCGAGGGCGATAGCGAGCTACGTGTTTGCAACGGGTTCCGACGCAAATAGCCGGATGCAACTTGTGCCATCAGCCAATTATCGGAAGAATTACGCGAAGAATAAGCATATAGTGCCCCATATCAGGCCCTTAAGACGAAGGCATATACGATCTGTCAAGCATCCTCGTGCTAACTGACAAATTTCATTGAATACTCGTCCGTTGAAATCAGCTGACGACTCGGGATGTAAAAATAACAGACACGAGACGCGTACTGTATATACCGGTATATACTGTATTAATCAGTTTGATTGCACACGCTTTCGAAGCTCGTCAACGAAAGAGTAACGTCTCGCGCGTACTTAATTCCGACGAAATAATCGTCGATGCAGAGACGGAGTGTTTATCGGTTATCCTGTTGCTTCGTAACCTGTGATTCTTACACGTATGTATGTATAGTGTGTCTGTGGTCGATGAAACGATCGTCGAAGATTATATCGCCTGCCGTTATCCATAATTTCATTCGGTTCGCGTAATACCAATTTCTTCGACTAATTTGCCCGATACGTTTGCCACGCTATCTCGATCGCGACGGAGTGGAGTATCGCGGGCGCTAAATCGACTCGTTCGCTCCTGAAGTGCACAGTGCGGTGCGGTGCAGTCGATAAGGGAAATGTGCGCGCCTCTCGCCAAACGTATTTCGCGTGTTGCCAATAAAAATGTGCGACATTACGGTGCCCGGCATCGGCCGGATCGTTGGAAATTAGCGAAATCAGCATTAGCATTACGCGCGATTAAATCCGAACCCGGGGCAAATTGCTCCGATACGCATCTCCTCTCGCACCGATATTTATGATTCATGCTTTATTAGTTTGCGCTCTGCGGTTCGCCGCTCGGTGCTTCCGATAATTTAACCGCGCATTTTCGCGCGCGGTTCGAACCAGCCTCGACTGTCTCCGGCTCTTTATTGCTCTTTATTGCTCTTTATCGTCGGTCGTAAATGTGACACGCGTAACGTAAACTCTTTGCCATCCGCTATAAAGCCGGAATAATCCTGGCCACCGTGGAGAATGTCCCTGGAATCCCTGGTCCATCATCGCCACCATCGTTATCCGTTATTAAACACGACATGTTTCAGAGCTGTAGGTACTATCTCCGCTGATTAAAGGCGCCTCATTCCGTTAGCAGTAGACGGGTCTCGTTAAGCCTTGCGCCGCATTCCTGTACCAGTGTTTACTATTTTCATTGAGAGAAGAGCTATACCCTGTCCCAGTTCTTAGAACCACCGTATGCAACACAGGACTCGAGTGTTTCCTGCCGCCACCTCCGCCTCCGCCGCCTCCGGTCGCAACCTCGAAAACCAACGACGTACTAAATAGGACAGAGCGCCAGCAACCGGACCAACCGATAAAGACAGAGCCGACAACGACCAATTCATCGACCAGCGAAATCACGGCGAACCTAACGACGGTACAGGCACCGGTCACGTCGTTCCCCAGCCTTCCCGTGCCGACGCCGTACATCATGCACCCGACGATGCAGCCGCACACCCCCGGACAGCCAGCTACACCCTGGTGGATACCAACGGACGCGGACACGTCGGAGCTGTACGCGCGGTGGTACGACACCACTTACAAAGCGGCGGCCGCGACGGTCACGTCGCCGACCCTACAAGTGCCCGGGAAAGCGAAGAGCAAGCATCAGAAGCGAAAGAGCGAGTTCATCGATCCTGCCCAAGATGCAGGTAATCAGGGAAAAGGTTTGATACCCGCGGGATACTATTGGAACACGCTTCGATTTGAGAATTCGCGTCCGTCACCCTCGGTGTCCATCAGATTGTATGATTGAGAAATCGGAATCCAGATTCCAATGGCGGTTGGGCTAATTAAAGATTGATTTATGTTTCTATTTCGCAGAGAAAGTCGCGAGCGCCCAGAGGGAACTGTCGGCACTAATGAAACCGCTGAAATGCGATCTGTGCAATGCAGTTGTAAGGCTCGATTACTTTATCCGATGAGAATACTGTAGATCCTGTTGAATAACACCGTGTATATCGAGTCTTGTCTGAATCGAAGCGCGTATACCCTCGCGCGGCCATTACAACGGGGCGAATGATTTTCAGATGAACTCCACGCTGCAGGCCAAGCTGCACTACGACGGGAAGCCGCACCAGAAGAAGGTGTCCATGTTTCTAAATCAGAGCGTGAAGAAGCTGAAGACCGAGGACGGCCAAGTGACCAGCACCACCACCGACTGGCAAAACTATTGCGACGTAAGTAGCAGCCTCGACAAGAAAAAGGGTCCCTCCCTCGACTCTGTACGATCGAATGTTCCGTTTTCCAGATCTGTAAGACGTGGTTCACGTCGCAAACGGATGCGACGCAACACTACGCCGGTAAAAAGCACATTAGAGCGGCGAACGGCGGTCGTCGTGCGAGGTACAGAGATACATACTTGCTTCTAATTATTCTTACAATTAGAAATCTGTAGCTGTGTCAGCCGAGTTCGTCATACCAGAGCGTTGAATTCTGCAGGCCGTCGAAGAAGTCTCAGAATCAAAGTCAGTACAGTCAATTAGATCCGAGCGGCCGATTCGGGATAGGGCTGGCATTCCAGCCAGAAGTGCAATCGACACCGGCGCAGCCGGTCGTACCTGAGGGTACCGCGACGGTACCGACCCCGGCGACAGGGGCCATCTACACACCACCGCCTTATCCGACGCCGTTGCGCTGCGATCTGTGCGGAGTCTCGGCTAATCGGCAGGACCAATTAGAAACGCACAAGCGGGGCGCCAGGCACCTGCGAATGCTCAGGTTGAACGGGTTGCCCGTTCCCGAAGCTGGTAAGTACCCGATTCAGAAAGCTCGAGGAACAAGCAGAAAGAATGAAAGAAGCTGACGAACGTTTTTCAGCTACCGAGAACGACACCGCCCCTATCACGCCTGGACCTATAGACTATTCTATCTACCGAACGCCATCGGGTAAGGATACGTTTCGCGGAGTGGAGTGGAGAGCGCCGTCATCGGCCCTGCCTTTTTTAATAAAGCCTTTCCCTTGCAGGCCAGTATTATTGCGCGCCGTGCAATCTGTCGCTAAACTCGGAGAGCACGTTCGCCCAGCACGTGGAGAGCAAGAAACACAAAAACCAGTCGAACCCAAAGTCCCCGTCTAACTCCGTGGTGGTATCGAAGAAAGTCAGATTCAAGAAGAAATAAGGCCACGGCGTTCGGGGCATTGTGCGCGTGTATTCTGCATCTTTCCCCCGCCCATTGTTTTCACCGAGACGTTTTTCTGTCATTTCCCTTCGGTTACGCAGATGTATTGCCGCTGCATCGAGGCAGCGCGCGGTGATCTGTGGAGAAAGAAATAAAACTCTTGTTCGATATAGCTGTGTCACCAATGTCACTGACTTCCGGGAGGAAGTCAGTAACCCCTCGCGGCCGAGACGTCTCGGCGGGCCCGCCGCCTATATTACTTGGCAGAAAATTATGAATTAATGCGAAGATAGATCCGATCGTCTCGCGACTGATGAGCAAGATAAGTCTGTTAGCGCGCGAGCATATTTAAATTAAATACCGATTAACTCTAAATTCGATTCGACCAGTCAGCCGAACGGTTATTTGAACGGTAGCTCGTCGTTAACCGTCTCTCGGAGGCAACGCGACTAATCGGCTACATTTATTCAATTACGAAACCATTAGCTCGAGGAGCGCCGAGGAGCGTCGAGGAGCGTCGAGGAGCGTCGAGTCGCTCGATTCGCGAAATCGCACTCGCGTAAACCAGCGAGCGTTTATCGCACACCCGTGAAATTTATGCGTCGCTGCCTCTTAATCTTCCGCAGAATTTACGACCGAGCGAACGAGCCTTGTCGAACCCTCCTCTATTAATTACCTCCTAACACGCGTACGATGGATCAACGTTTCCAGCCTGTCCCTGCTATCGCCTACTCGCGACAAATATATAAACATGACGGCGTAATGTAAAGTATGAATCAACCGGGGACCCTGGCGCTAGCGTTCGCGATAACCAGAAACAGCAAGTAGAAGCGTAGGAACTCTGTGCCGCGGGAGAAAGAACGAGCCAGCTGCCGGCATATTTCGTGGGAATAAAATTAGTCGTCGTTAGGCCGAACGAAGAAAGGAATTCCTCGTAAAAATTTCAAGAGTACCGCGCGGGAGCTATTAAAAGAAGACCAAAAATCTAGGTGGCATAGATGTTGGGGTGTTGAAAATTCCTCTAAAACCGTGTCCTCCTCCCACCGCCTGCATTCCGCCGATTTTCTAAAAAAACTCTTGCCGTGGCGATTTAGCTGCCCGACTATTTTCTTCCGACGCTTCTTTTTGCCTTTCCGTCCCCAGAGCTTCAACTCCCGCTATCCCACTAGCGACCAGAGATTAGGATCGTCCTCGCAACGGACTTGTAGATCGTTGGTTTATACCTGCGCTTCGGATTTTTATGACCCCTGCTTCCACTCTCAACGTGTCCCCCCTTCTTTTTATTCCTCGCTGCGTCCTACTCCCGATCCACGACATCACCGAAATCCCTTTTCCATCTTCTCGTCTCGTACACATGCCCACACGCTACTATTTCTCCTACGGTCTTCTTCTTACCGCGGGCCGGCCGGAATGTTAATTTCGCGCAACAGGAACGCAGGAGAAGATGGACGAGATATCGCAGCGCGCCGGAGCTAGGAAAATCTCCGAGGCGGGGCGAAAATTAACCCGTGAAACAATAATAATGGGAACGAGTACGAGAGAATCGATTCGTCACGCCGCCAGGTGTAATCCGCGTAAAAACTTATTAATCATCGCGCGTCCGCTCTGAAATTCGGTGGAATTCCTCCCGATGACTGGGGGGAATTTCTGAGAACCTTCGGGAGAGCGTGAACCGTATTCACCTGCGATGGCGGTATAGGCGAAAGAGATCGAACGATCGATTCGAGGTTCAGGCTGCGGATCGCTCCGACTTGCTGCTACTCCCAACTACTCTAATATCGTAATTTACCCGGGACGATAAATTTCTCTACGACGAAATAAATTACCCAGAGGGTGCTACGAAAGCCCGCCGACGTATAGCGCGTTACGACCGGCGCGGCGGTTAGGATTAGGAAGTTATTCGCGCAGAAATCCTCATCCGTGGTCGCGTGGATCCACTTTATTAACAGAGCACGTATCGATCGGCGTATCGTCTCGGATGATGGGCACCGTGGAATTCAGACACGATCGGTAAATGGGCAAGTCTATCGCCGCGGGGCAGTCGTTTCTAAAAACGGGCCGCGACCGTTGAAAGATTCGTTTCATTGTTACAAGCGGGGCTATTCGAATTTCTAATAGCGCCTGCGACACAGATCGCGGCTAAATCCTACGACTCGGAGAGCGTTCTGTTAATCATTCCTCCCCGCTTAAGTCTACGGGAGTGTAGCAGTCGCGCGAGGCGGTCTAATACTAAGCCGGCGGCTGGATCCGCCGCGAATTTTCCTCCCGCTGCGAAAAGAAGTCTCTCATTTCTAATTCCGCTAACGAACGGCTAAACGAGTTAGCGCGGGAAACGGTAAGTACCTCCGGCGAGCAGGAGCGGCCGCTCCTTTGTCTCGCCGAAAGCATTGTCCCGGCTGAGAGTATGAATCGGTAAAAAACAGCGTCCGAAAGGCGAGCGACCGAACGGGAACGCGAGAGGATTTCTTTTCCGTCCGGCTCGCCGGCCCTCGGACAAATTCGTGCAATTATTTCTCGATTAGGCGAAATGACCGGGGCCAGATTGCCCTGCTGTATTACAGGCGAGCGGAAGAGGAATGACGGCGTGCACCATGCGGTCCTAATTTCCTACGAATCGCGGAAATTTCGCGGCCACCACGCGGCCTGCCTTTAATAAGGCGTTTTTGCGAATCTACCGGCAGGCGAGGGGGCGAGGGGGCGAAGGAGACGCGGCAAGGCGGGAGGCGGAACGAAAAGAGGGATAAAAAGAGATCGGGCGCGCATCTCCCGGTGGGGCTGACCTTGCGGGTCTTCACGGGCCACCGATGTAGACCGACGAGAAAATAGAAAATCCTGGTGCCCCTAAATGCGGGCGGTGTGATGTCATGCGGAAATAGCCGCCCGTCTATGCTTATGTGTAGTCGGCCGCCGCGACGACACAGAAAGGGGAGTCGAGGGATCCTGATCGCTCGACCGATTACCCCCGTCACTGGGCTTCCAAGGAGCCGATAGATACATTTGCCTCCGCGAGTCCCCAACGAAACTTCCTTCGGCCAACAGTTGGATCCATTTCCCGCTCGATCGTACCGCACGCTCTTAACACTTTATCGTCGAATGGTAAATGGAACCGACTTGGCAGACCCTTCACCAATTAATCAAGATATTAATGAGATCGAACATGTACCAAGTGTTTTGCATTGTACGGATAAAGAAATTCGTAAGTGCAAAGTTTGTCCCAGAACACGCAGCTGATAACTAAGCGCATTATCTTCTCGCGGAGGATACAGATAATACGCATGCATCATTCACGATCGTATGATTATCGAAATCCATATTTCCTGCCTCCACCACCGTCGCCCCCTTATCAGCTTCATCCGAGCCAATTAATTCTTTATTTTCAACGCTATTGCGTCACCCGCGCAATGTGAGCGCGGATGTGGGAATAATTATCGATGTATCGGATCACGAGGAAACGACTGGCCGATGCTATATGGTGGTGTAGGGTGACTGTACCCAATATCGCCAGGCAAAAGTTAAATCGCTGTCGATTGAATAATAATTGATATTTTTCCATGCAGTTCGTTTCAAAGTAAAGAGAAATTATTCATCTTTCATGTAGCATATGTTAGAATCGTTGGAACCTACAAATTGTTAATTAGGACTCAAAAAACGTAAGACATGCAAAAATCGGGTCCTGAAAAAAGTGTACCTAATTCATGTGCGTATATGAGTTTTTAAAGTCATTTTCACATGTGCTTTTATTATTTCTTGCTCTATAAATGTCTTTTTATCCATCTTTGATTTCATTTTTATTAGAATAATATAGAAATTTGAAAATATAGATTTTTAAAATATTTTATTTTTTACGTTCCGATGTACATATTGGACAAATAAATTTTATTTCGGTTGCTCCGCACATTTCGTGACCTCACCTGTAACAAGCATTACATCGAAACCATTGTTCTCCGGTAGGCGGTATTGAGAACACGCATACTGCTAAAAGAAAAACGCTATTTTCATTACGAAAAATATTTGAATCGATTTCATTTCTTAAGTACATCATTAATTAGGTATTTCTAGTAGATATTCTTGCATTCACAGATTTATTAGTCTTACCTTCTCCGAATGTGACGTAAAATTGTGATAGTCCAATAAATTTTTACACTATTAAGAGTCTCTAAAATCCTTCCCTTTCTGTAATTGTTGATCACACGATGCTGCAATGAAATTATAGTATGTCTTCCCAGATATGTTTAGGTACTAATTCAGTGCATAACCGATAAATTTTAGAGCTTACTTTGCGAGATATAGCGAGTGGCGATATTAGGTACAGTCACCCTACGGACGCAGGAAGAACTATGAAAAGTAAAGATCGCAAGCGGTTTAAGTTTCTTAGCAAGAGGATGGTAGACTCAGGTTGAACCTGTCGTCAGCTGCTATCTAATTCCAGCCAGACTCATGATCGATGCAGATAAATATGTTTACAGGATTGCTGGGATTTAGTTTTTGGATAAATGTGTTATTTTAACTTCAAATTTGTTCCGCGTGCTTAAAACAAGCTTACAAACATACATGTACACGCGTTTGGGAAGACATTAATCCTGACATTATTATACAATTAATTTTCCACTGAGTACATATATTTTTCTTTTCAAGTTGAATTTTAATATACTCTAAGTTTATTTTAAGTATTGCTATTCACTTTAGCTCGGTCTCCACTAATGACTCCCCCTTGATGTTCACTTTCTTCCCGATGATAATCCGAGTATAGTGATCCAAGAGTGATATTCCAAGGCACTCACTTTCGATCGTCATACAGGATCTCACTTCTAACGACACAGTGTAATTACAAGGGAAATGGTGATTTCACAGGCACTCGTAAGGAATCGCAGAACACACCGCAGAACAGACCGGCTCGCGACGTTAATACAGATTCCGAGATTTCTCGATCCGAAACCCTTGAAACTAGTGGATAACACTCACTCGAGCTCACGGGACTTGTACGAGATCGTTGAGAATCGACAGGCGGCGAATCGTTCTGCTACTAACCTGGAATAACGAGAGAAACCGCAGGCGATAAAACGACGGGTAAAGAACGCCCGCGCGACTAGCAAGTTGCAAGAAATTACCCAGGATGCACTTGGAATTAGTCACGTGACCCCCGAAGTACACCAAGTCGCGTATGTGTGTAGGCAATAGGATTGGTCACGTGGCTTCAAGTTTCAAGAAGTTACCCAAGATGCATCTCGCTGGGTCACGTGATCCTGGAAAGGTAGGTCGGTCAGTTGTGGTGAAAAAATTGGCGGACTCGTCACGCGGTCAATTACTTTGGTACATAAAAAAGGGTAATTAACTGACTGACAGAACAGAGTGTCCCTTGCGTGGATGCAATTTGTTATAGCACAAACATTGTTGTAACATTTTTAAACGTTTTCAAGGTTCAAGGTGACGGTGACGGAAAGGATAATAGATAAACTCTCGAGGCAGTAGCATCGATGTCCTTTCCGCCGAACAACAAGCTTCTCCTGTGGCACCTTCAGCGCCAGGAGAACGATCCGTAACATCGATCATGATTTTCCTGCTTGGAATGTAGATGATTTTGAGGAAAGACTATTGCTATGGAACTGGTGCGCGAAACAAGGACGCTTGGACGCGTCGAGTCAGCGATTAAGGGGGAAGAAGAGAAAAAGTAAACAGCGGCGTAGACAGGCAAAGCATATTTCGAAGAATATTCCGCTGTTGTCGTCGCCGCCGGCAAAAGTCACCAGAAATTCAAGTCCGTAACATCGCGGATGGGTATGAGAACGCCCGATGTGATGCCGCCGGCAGGATCGCGCATGCGCCCGGCTTACACTTGACGGGCTCAAAAAATCAATGACCCCTCTTCGCGATGGGCTCGTGTTCGCGTCTTTATTTCCCTGCGTGTTAAGAAGTCGGAGGACAGGAGGTATTCGTATTCGCGAGGAGGGTAGGTGGAGGATCGAGGAGCCGTTCGTGGTGGACGAGACGTCGAAAATCTGTGGTAGGCGAGGTAGGAGCGAGGAAAATGGTCGGACGACGAGGGTGCAGCCCCGGGTGGTGGCGCTAGTGTAACACGGCCGAATAGCGGTACGGTGAAACCAGCCGAGCAAGCCTCGGCTCGTCGCTTCAGTTCGTGTCCTCTCGCTGTGCACGACAGACGTTCCTGAGCCCGGTTTCGCATCTCCACATCTCTGTGCTGAGAGTGAGAGATAGAGAGATAGATAGAGAGGGAGCGAGAGAGCGAGAGGGAAGGAGAGATGGAAAGAGGGTAAAGAACGAGGACTGTTGTTTTATCCTTTGACGAGTTCGCGTGACGAGTACGTAAATTCGACGGTGTTCGCGCGTATATTACGAACTGTGTCGCGTCGCGGGTTACAGAGAAAGCGAGTAGACTGAGGGACGCGTGTCTCCCGAGAACGACGCACGAGGTCGTAGTGTTCCGGCCGGCGATCGAGTTTTGTGACTTGTGGAAAAGAGAAAAAAAGTGGTGAACCCAGTGCGCGAATCTGTATCGTCCGCGTCGCGCCAGCCACGGTCTACGTCCGATAAGGGCCCCCCCCCCCCCCCCTCCCCCAACCTCCGTTTAATCGAGGATCGATTCCCATTTCGAACGGTTGTCGGCGAGAATTGTCAGCGGGGGAGAGAGTGAGAAGGGAGCACAGAGATCGTAGGCCCGTGGTGGCCGCGCCGCGGTGCACCGTCCTCCGTTCTCCGTCCACCTTTCGCGTTGCCGCGAGTGCACGGGATAAAATGGCGCTTGCTTTCGTCCGTGTGCCTCTATCGACCGTGACAAACAATCCGACGATGGAATCGCGTCGACGCCAGTCGCGACGTTTTTGAGTGGCCGAAGATTTGCCCGCCCTCTGCCTCTCCCCCGAGGCTGCTCCATCGTTTCGGCGGTTTTAAAGTCTGTTTGCCTGGGAACCCGGCAACCACCGCGGAGTCCAGCTCGCCGGAGAAGAGGAAGATTTTGTGCAGTCGCTGGAGTTTTCGGGGCCGAAGCTGCGTGGTCGGCGGAGTGGACTTCCAGGAACACGCGTCGCACCGAGAAAGGTAAATACCGCCAAGCTATTTTTCACGTAGCAGACTCGCAGCCTGCGCGTCGCAATTCCTAGAAATCAGCGGAGCTTTCGTATAGCTACGTAGGGTTGTGTTTATGGCCCTAGCGAGTCGCAGTTCGGTAGGACGAGGTCGCGATAAATTCTACCTCGGGGCGCGTCGACAATGGAAGAAAATGCACGTTTTCCCGTTCGTTATCCGCGGCTTACCACACCAGATATTAACGATCCCAGTGAAAGGCATTGATTCGTTGAAGCTCGTACTGCTGTGTCAGGAGTGCGGATTCCGTTCGAACAGGTTTGCCGTTTTAACTCGCGCCAGCCTTCGCCTCGCGCTGTGGAGGAACGCTCCTCGGCTCGAGTGCTCGCAATCGCGTTCTTTCGCGCTATGGTATATGTATAAACCGTTGACGTTCGATGGTGATTTTCAAAATTCTTTCTCACCCGTGGAACTCGGCATTTTTATCGGATAGCGAGGATAAGCGGATGCTTCGAAAGAGCGTAGACACTCGCCGCATTCCTTTGCCCATTAATTGGATCGTTCCTCGATCGCAGGCAACCTCAGCACGCGATAGCTCGCAAGATAGTTGATTTTTAAATGACGAGTGAACTGGCTTCCCCCGGTTAACGAGTTAAGGCGAGTTGAAAAAAGAGGAGCGACACACACACACACACACAGAATCGGAGGAGGAGAGGAAGGTTCGTTATCGGTGTCCGAATCCTTGGAGGTTTTTTTTCGTCCCGCAATGGCAGTAAGTGCACGGCGCGTCCAGCATTAACGATTCCGTAATTATGCAAATAAATCTGAGAGGGTTGGGGTTCGCGGGCTATTTGAAAGTCCGAGTGACACGCACGCACACACCAGCCCGGCCGGGCGTGTGTACATAGGTAACGCGTGTGTGCACAGTCGACCGTGTACACACGGCGCTTTCGCACGCGCCTAAACGTGCCAAACGCGAGAGAGCGGGAGAGTCGAAGCTACATACATGTTCTACTCGGAAAATGACAGGCCATCGTCGGAGGCCCCGGTGTGTATTTGAGCTCGCCTCCTCGTGCAAATATTTTGCGCGGGCAAACACTCGCGATGACGGATCATGCCCTCCTAGAAGAGAGGCGGACAGGAAGAAGGTGCTCGTCCCCGCCAACAACGGGATTTCCTCCTGAATTTTGCGTAATCTCGCGAACAAAGAGTCGCGCTCCCCCTGCGAGTTGCTCGTCGAGAATTAGAGTAGGTACGATAAATCACCGTTTCATTAAAGGATCATTGACGCGTTGTCGCGTTGTCGCGTCACGGGTCCCATCCCCCCGCGTCGCAATCAGATTCCATTGTAGCGAGGGAATACGATAGCGCGCGGAGAGGGATTCGGCAATCGGTGTCGCGGGGGGGGGGAAGTAAAATGAATTTTCGTGGAGCAGGATCGTCACGAATGGCGGTTTCGGGGTAGCCGATCGCTATCGCGGTTGACACCGACTTGGCCAGGTAGAATAGTAACTTTACGACCGGCTGTTTGGGCGAAAAGACGGCTACCCCTGCGCCTTTCTACCTGTTGGCACAGGTAGCGGGCTCCTGGTCCACAGTTTACCTAAGCCCGGTTTATCGTGCTCGTCTCGCGCCTCCCCAGACGTGACGAAATTGTAGAGATCCTGCTTTCCGTGGTCCCCGGACGTGCACTGGCATCGCGCGCAGGAAAGCACGGGATACGAATGGTCTGATTAACGAATCCGAGACGGTGCTCGGTGGGTCGTAGGACAGTTGCGCGACAGAGAGTGCACTTTAATCGTATAATCTCGCGATGGAGATCGGGGAGCAGAGCCGGAGGAAGGCTGAAACGCGAGTAATTTAATAGAGCGATCGATAGGTCTCGTCCTCCGGTGAAGCTTAATTTCATTTTCTAACGGGCGAGCTGCTCGCCAGGGACATTCATAATAATTAGCCTCAATTTCGAGTTCCGCCTGAGAGCCAGCCGTCCGTTCGTGGCCGAGGTGCTAGACGTGAGAAAACGGATCCTCGACTTTTGTCCCTGTGCCGCTGGCACCGCGCGTCTTCCCTCTTCCGTCTTGATCTGCCCGATAATAATCGTCGAACCGTTAGACGAAAACGATCGCGGGCAGAGTAGACAGAGGAACCGCGGCTAGCCCTCGTTTTCCCCGTTGCTCTCTCTCTCTCTCTCTCTCTCTCTCTCTCTCTCTCTCTCTCTCTCTCTCTCTCTCTCTCTCGCGCAGCTAAAGCTGCACGTTTCTCGAGAAGCAATCTCCACTGTCGTTCGCGAGAGGACTCGAGCGATTAATTATGATCCCTGGTATTATTAGAGGCTCGCTTATCGGATGGTGCGCGCGCGCGCGCGTGTACTGGCACGTCGAAAGTCTGTCGTTAGATACGCCGCGGTGTAGAGACCGTTGCGCGCACATTGCCGCGTAATTGCATCGTGAAAGTGTTACAAAGCGATTCTCGTCGGCCCCGTGGAAATGCGTCGCTCGATCGAGCGGCCCGCCGCGCCGCGGCCGTGCCGGCAGACCTGTGGAAATAGTGAAAGTAGTGCAACCACCTGGCTCGTCCTTTGAAAACCACTTGTGCCCACCGTATACCTTTGCTCCGTGCGCGCTCTCGTTTCTTTCTCGCGCGATCGAGTTACCCCTAACGGAGGATCTCCAACTCTTTTCGTCTCCCCTCGCCCTGCTACGTCTGCCGTCCAACCTATTAGCAGGATAGACGCGCGGAGGTCTGGTTCAATTGGAGCGGAAGCTGGATGCTGGAAAGTGGCCCGGCCCGCTAAACGCATCCCCTGACCCAAAGCGCAGTCAGGACCTGCCGAAATTTCGGGACCCAGCCCTCGTGACTGGCGACGAGGCCGATTCGAATCTCGTTTCACGTTTCCAACGATGGCGACAGGTCTTTCTGCTCCCGCGCTAATCTCGAGGCTCATCTAGGATCTAGGGTTACCTGGCCCCTGCATCTACGCGTACTTAGGCGCTCCGTGTCCGCGCTCATCTCCTGCGGGATATTATTATATTATTCGCAAGGTCGCATTTTGACCCGACCCGACCCGACCGTAGATACTAAGACAGATATCGCCCCGATAAGATCGCCATTTCCGTGCCGCCAGCGCGCCGTGGAAATTCAATTTGCAGCTGGAGCCCTCGTTTTTCCTCAACTACTCTGCCCGTGCAGTTAGGGAGATCGATGGGCATGCTCGTGTTCGAAAGTTTCGATTCCATTACACACACTGGTTGTGTTCTTCTCCGTCTTCCCGCTCGCGTGGACGACGTGACATTTTCCTTAACAAATTGTTGAGCTAGCTGGCACACGTGTAAGCTCGCTACCGGAATCCTTAATGAGCCCCGCTGATTTCCATACTTTCGACGATTCGATTCGATTCGATTCCACAGCGGAGAAGGCGGAATTAATAATTGCGCGGCGCTGAATTAATAATGCCCCGATCGCGCTCCGGGGCGTACCGCGGGCCGGGAGACTTTCATTTGTCGCCGCGGACATATTTAGTCATGATACCATCTCGAAATTCGAATATATACCGTTCGAAGCTCTCCCGGCCGGCGAAGAAAAGTGCTGGTCGTTGGGAGAGACGTTCCTTGATGCGTATCAAATTTCACTCGCGCAATGTCCGAGAGAGAGAGAGAGAGAGAAACACGCGCGCGCTCTGTGGGCTGGGCATTATTAAATCCGTAAGAAAAAGGTAAAGCACCTACCGCGAGGAACGGCGTTGCGCAATTTCATTTACATAGGATTTTTATTTCGCTGTCGAGAAGCGATTGCATGAATTTTTACGTTTGGGGCCTGTCGTATCGTTTCTGAAAAAAATCACCCGGGACCGCCTCGAGCGTGATGCCAACGTCGAATCCACGATGTGTGCGTATCGGGCCGCGATCGGCCATAATCGAGAGAGTAGGTACCTGTGACACAACCGCGGTAATAATTAGCCGCGTTACAATGCACGTCGTACGTATGTATTGCGAAACGTTGGATCGCACATAATCGCGCGGATACAGGGTGAAAGGTCTTTTGACCCAGTTATCTAGCAGATTCCCCAGCGCGAGGAAAACTTATCGGTCGTTTAAATTTAGAGGGGACAGGGAAGACCGACACGCGACTAGTTGCAAATTTATGGCAAGCTTTAACCAGGGAATTGATCGTTAATCGTTGTCTGCGGGACATTGAAAGTCGCCTCCGGATCGATAAGTGGATGAAAATCCAGTTTCGCCCCAGTTAGCGCGACGCAGTCTTTTTTGCCGGGGAAAAACCTATCGCGACAGCCTCGCATAAATTAGAATGCAGTCGCATCGATGAAGCCATAGAGAATTTATTACGATGCTATCGCGGCCACGTCGGCGTTTCTCTCTTTACCTGGTTCCATCGATAAAGGAATCGATTAAAATCTCCTCGGTCGATTAAGACCGCGTCGCCCCGATCGTGGCCCCGCTCAGCAGAAAGAACGTCCCCAACAGAGGCGGGGAATTATCCTCCTTTTTTCGGCTCATGAATTTTCCTGCGCCAGGGTAAACGGCGATTCATTGTGTCCACGTGGCTGTGAGCTCTAGCTGAACGATCGGCCACGTGCTCCTTTAGTGCGCGATCGAGCTTGTCGATCACAAAGATCCCGTTCCTCCTTCGGCAGAGTGACAACCTTGCGATAAATCCGGTTAAATCTTCCTGGCGGAGGCTGTATCGCGTCTGTCTATTCACGCTCGATCGAACGGTGCATTATTATTTTGCCGGGGGCGCAGGAAAGGGGGAAACAGTGTCGTCTAGGCAGACAGATTCGACGGGACGGAACCGACGTCGATCCTCTTTGCGCGTTAATTGCAAATGGATTTTCAAGGATTACCCGGTGGGGGGGGGGGGGGAGGGGGAAGAAATGGAATTGAAAGGCGGGGGATGGTAGGGGTGCGAGAGGAATCCGCGAGAAAGGACGGCGGTAAGTCGTGCGTTCTTTTCGCAAGTGGTCGCTTAGCTCGACTTTGCGAGGGGCCAGCTGCTAATTCGGAATTTAAAGTATAATGTCCACGATGTTCATTGTTTCGGGGTGGATGGCTTGGCGCACACGTCGGCGAATCGTCGGAACAATGGCGGTAATTACCAGGATTTCGGTCGGACGTGATTATGCTGTGGTACACAGGCGGGCAAGCAGGCGAGTTGCTCTCGATGGATTTAAGTTTATTTTCTCGTTGACAGGCGAGCGTGAATGGAGATTCGCCTTATACTCGGTGCTCGAGTTTCATGGGAATCTGGCCAATGGCCGTGCCCCTTTCCTCGTGCCTTTCTTGCACGCTCCGTGCAGTTAGCAGCGATGTACATATGGCTGCGTTTTTTCGTTTTCATTCGAGGGACCATTTTTTGGGGGAAGTGGGCGTACCTCTTTCCGGTTTTTGGGCCATTGTGTTCCGCCCTGTCTGATTCTTCTTCTTCTTCGTCCTTCTCCGCTTCTTATTTTCCTCTTTTCCCTCCTTATTCTCTGTTTCATCGTCGTGGTCGTGTCTCCCACTTCTTCTGCTTCTTCTTCTTCGTCTCCTCCTCCTTCTTCTTCTTCTTCTTCTTCTTCTTCTTCTTCTTCTTCTTCTTGCACTCGCCAAGAATGTACCCTAACTGGTATGCGTGGACGCGTGTGTGCTCGCGCATGCATGCTCGCTCGCACACGTGTTCCCGCGAATGCACGTTGACTTTCGAGTTGTTTTCTTGTAAATGGGCACCCCGCCGAAGACAAATTCGCGGCGAAGAATTCGCTCGCCTCCTGCGCCTGCCGGCCACGATAATCGATAATCGAGAATTAATATGAATCAGGCAGTGTGGAGGCAGCGGGTTCCGAAGAGTTTAAAGTCGCGAAACGGGGGAGCATTAGCGGCAGAGTCGAAAACGCGGTCGGTCGTTTCTCGCTCGTCACCTGGGAGAGACCCTCGAGATACATAGGAGATTCGTTGACGACGAAAGCGTAGCCGGCCGGCCAATTTCATTCGAAAAAGCCGTAAAGTACAGGTTAGGCTGGCCCGGTCGAAAGAAAGGCTCGCTCGCATTGTGGCTCGAGACAAAGGGACATTTTTTGTACGCGATCAAAGGAACGACGAAAGAGAGAGGGAGAAGGAGATGGAGACGGAGAGAAAGACCCTTTTACGCGGTCTGTATCGAGCGAGTTCTCTACTTGGCTTCGACACGCTCGAATTAATGATTTCCTCATCCGTGAGCATTACTTTTTCCCCCGATTCAATGGACGGACCGCTTCTCCTCTTCACCGAGAGAGTCCAGCTAATTATTTTTCCGTGCCTCTGACCCGAGATTCCTCCTAGGCGACTGCGCCTCCTCGCCCCTCGCCCCTCGCCCCTCGCTGCCCCACATCCAACCTATTTGCATTATACTTTGGTGGAACGGACGGCAAAAATGACCGTGAAAATACGAGCCGCGGGTCGGCGAAAAGCGAGAGATCACAGCGGCGCGGCGGACTGCAATAAGGAAAGACGTCAGCGGGCGAAACGCGCTTTCAGCAAGAATTCCGCTGGAGAACGGGCTGCGGAGGCAGGGAGAATGAACCGTTAGAACTGGTGCTTCCCTGCCTCTCTTTCTGCGCTCGCGAACGGTTATCTCACGGAGAGGATCAAAAGATTCGGGTCGAGGTTAATCTCTACCTCGTCCTCCGAGGCACCTGCAATTAATTTCGTGCCTTTTCCTCCGATTCCGCGGTATCTTTTTTTCCTCCCTGCGCCTCGCCCCGCGCGGCCGATTTAATTTTTGCGAAATATTTTAATCGAATCCCCCCCCCCGTCCTTAGGAGAGAGGCAGAAACGATTTACTCTCTGGCCGTTTACCTCGACTCCGATCGATTCAACGTCCAGGATAAACGATCGTGTCCGCGCATCCGTTCTTCCAACGACTACTTTATTTGCACTTGACCAACAACCAACGATCCCCGCGTTGGCTTTCCAATTTCCTCCTTTTTTCGCCCGAGCTCGTTAGACCGTGGAGAAGGGAAGTTTGAAAATTCACGGATCGAGCGGCACGTTAATCGAAGCACCTGTGACGACCGCGGCGGGATCGGCGGAGAAACCGAGCAGTCTCGGCTCGTTCGTTCCCTCGTTCGATGGTTCTCGATGTTTGCTCAGGGGATCTGGCTGCCGTTCGTCTTCCGTGCCCGCGGGATCCACCAAGAAAAGTCCGGGAAGAATCGAAAGGTAGCTCCCGTCGTCCTTTTATTGTGGCGCGGGGTCCTGTTCGCGCTCGGCGGACCGTTTGAATGTTGGAATAAATATTTGACGCCGCGAACAGCTGCGACGACATTTCAGCATCCGTGACATAAGGCGCGAGATTTCGATCGTTACGAAATCCAGCTGGGTAGGTACCTGACGCGCATCATCCTCTTCCTTCTTCCTCTGCTTGCCGTTACGAGCCAGTTGGCCCTGGGCGCGAGATTAACGAGGACTCGATACGAATTCGATTCGCCCGGCTCGATTTACGAGGAACCTCTCGCGTATCCGCGAGTCGCTCGAGTTACTTTTGTTCCCGCGAAACCGGCGGTGAAATTAATTTCGCCGCGGCACGCGATCATCCGCGCTGCGAAAACTGTATACACGCGAAACCGTCGGAGCAATTTGCAGCCGACGAGGAAGCGGTCGCGCGGAATTAATCTCTGATATCTACAGGGTGGAGCGATTCAAATTACCGCCTTTATTATTGCACGCGGAGGGAAGTTAATCGAATAAAAGTTGCACGATGAACATCGCTTCCGTGTGGAATGCTCGCCAGCTTCTCCGCAAGCGATTAAAAGTAGGCATCTCTTTCACGAAGAATGGTACTTAACTGTCGGGCGTCCAGGTGATAACTTGAATGTATCGCCGATTGGCGTTAAACGGGCGGCCGGCTCGCCTTTCGAGAAATCATTCGGTCAATTTCACCGAAATTTCACGGTGTTTAACGAATCGCGGCGATCGTTTCGTCGGCGCCGAGGTGTGAGAAACGAACGGCCCCCGTGCAAATAGTCGGGGCCGGCTCCGGCTCGGCTCGTTTTCCTTTGTCGGCCACTGCTCGTGCATCCTGCGGAAATTCCTCGATCGACTCGACCTTTCGGCCACGATTTTCTCCGCGTGCGCGTGTATGTATGCTCGCCCAGGGTGTTGCCCAAGTAGCTTCCCTTTCGGACTTTTGTGCGCGTGTAAAGGTTTCCAGAGGACACCTGGGGTCCCCCCCAACGATTTTCTCCAATTGACACCCGACGGATTCAAAGCCGCTCGTCCGCTCGTCCGCTCGTCCGCTCGTGTAAAAGCCGACCGAAAATAAAGAGGGGCAGATCGTTCTGCCTCCGCAGGTCAATTTGTACGGGCGATTTCGGAATACGGGGCTGATCCCATTGTGCCGGCCGTTTTACGCGTAAAAATTCGGACCGCCGATCCGTTTCCCCTGGTTTACCCTGCTTTCCCTGCTTTCTCCCCTGGTCTCCGGTCTCCGTTCTCTGTCCTCCCCTCTCTCTGTCTCTCTCTCTCCCTTAATTCGATACACGAGAGCCAGTGCGCGCGCCTTGTTAGCGATCGTTATCATCGGTATCGTTCGTTTCAGTGTTCTTAGAAGCGGTGATTCAATTCTTTTTTGTCCCGCCTAGCAGATAGCGTATTAATAATACCGAGAAACGCTATTACGGGACAGCTAGCTCTTATCTGCATCCATTATCAACGTCGCGAGAGATAAGGGATGAAAGTATCTCGTAAGGCGCAATTGGATTCACCGGGATCAATCCCATATTCCTTTCCGTTCGTCTTTGTCTCCCTTTTCCTTTTTCCCTTCCGTCCCTGTCATTCTCATCGTCAGTCTCTCTCCCTCCTCTTCACTATTCTTCCTCGCTGCAGAGAAGTGGGTTAAGTCAATGCTCAAAAGGAGACGATTTAAAAAGCTCTATTACGGCAGCTTCTTCGACTGTTCACATCTTTTTCTCTTCTTCTCTGCCCCCCTCTCTCGTGCTCGCACTCGAAGCCGAGCTGGCTGATAAGGTCGAGCGAGCCTCCGATGATTGCGATAGCATCCACTCGTTCGCGAGCATCTCCCTCTCGAAAGGTTAATGATTCCGAACTCCGACGTTCGTCGAAGAAAAGATGAAAGGAAATATAGCAGCGTTGCGTATTTATGCGCCGCCACCCCACTGTCTCGCTCCCTACCTACTATTTATACGCGGGCCTCGGTCTCGTATACTAAAGGTACGCGCGCGCCTCGCCTATTTGTTTATAATTATCCAGGAGGGAAGGTTTTGCATCGAAGACGACCGACGGCCGTTCGTTAACCGTGATTTACGCCCGTTTTTACGGTATCATTCATTCCCGCGGCAGCTCGTGGGCAAGCGTTAAAGTCCGTCACGAATTCCACGCTACGTTTTGTGACACCCGCAATAAGCATGGCGATGCGCGCCGGTGATTTACGCCTTGTAAATTACTCGATCAAATGAATGCGACAAAACGGTCGTCGGCGGTCGGACGTAAACGTCGATGCGCGATGGGATTCGTGGATGGTGCCGATAGCTTCTCCCAGGTTTATGTTTTCCGGGGGGTGACGTGTTCCTCGACCGAAGGTACGTACATCGGCCTGTTCCTAGCTATCGATTCGTCGAGTTGGCGCATCCTTGGCACACGTCACCCTCAAACTTTCAACGTTTTACTTTGGCAACCGCGACTCGAATTGGAAGCAGCCGCGTGGTGGTCTTTATCGACGCCTATCTCGTCGACGGGGGGGACGGATTTTCTTCATGGAACCAGACGAGGAAATAAAGTCCGGGAGCAGTGGGTCCTCGTGAAGATTGAGAAATCAGGAGGGTGCATACGCGTGCATGCGCGTGCAAGGGAGAGAGAGAATGTATGCCGTACGCCGCCGTGGCGAGGCGTGCGTGCCTGTGTTCCCCTCTTCTCCGGTGTTCGGTTCTTCTTCTCGTTCACTGGCAGGATATATACAGAGGGCACGTCTACCATCCTATCGGGCGGCTACATTAGCCTTTGTAGATAGCGCTAAGTGCCCCTGGATATTTCCAGGCCTGCCAATGCCAGCGGATCAACCGGATATCAGCGGAGTGGTACGTGCAAGCGGTTCCTCGTCACGAGCCGACCGGTAATAACCGCTGCCATCGAGACAACTTCTTTTTAGGGGGCTCGCGTACCTCGGACACGAATCGTGTCACTCGAGAAATTCCATTTAAACACCGCTCCCTCTCCGTCTCCGGCTGCCTCTCGCGGACGACGGGCAACAGGGTAATCGGAGTGGTCGCGTGGAAATCCGGCTCGGTTCGTGGACGGAATTTCATTCGCGGACGATGAATCGCGGCAGGTACTTACTCGGTCCCGGAGGTTTCTCGAATTTCTTGCACCCGCCTGCCGCGCATATACTCGTCCAAGATTCGAAGCTGGGCCATTATCTCGCGGTAAACACAGCTAAGCAGAAAGATAGTCGCGCGTCGATTATCTTCCGCGCCAGGGTGCTAATTATATCTTGGCCGTGGAAACGACGAACCATATGGTCGAGCTGCGAGATGTGTATCCGAGCGGACGGTATTTTTGCCGATTTCCAATTAGACACGCGACTCATTAGATGTCAGCGGGCCGATAAAGCGCAATAAAACCGATCGGAAGGTTAATGGCAATCGCCACTCGGCGAGAGGAGATCTCCGTCGGCGTGGACGCGCCTACTTCTTACAATGTCTAGCACGGGGTGGTAGGCACGATACGGACTACTCTGGTCGCCGGTACGTGCGAACTAATAATTTGTACGCGTACCGTGGCCGGCAAAGCGAGCGGAACCTAATAAACGTAATGACAATGTCGTGCATAGAGAAATATACGTGTCACGCGTTGGACTGTAATTTCGTATGTAAAGCAGCACCATTGTAACCGGTGTCCCCGTAGTTACGTGTCTACGAACCCTCTTCCTGTCCCGAGGCGACCGCGATTCCACGAAGACCCGGGACGCGATAATGTGCAGCGTCGTTCGCCTCCTCTGCCTTTTTAGCCCTCCGCTTCTCCATTCAGCCCTCTGGCTCCTTCCACGTCTGCTCTTCCTCCTCCCGGTGTCGAACTCTAGAAAACGCCCGTCCTCCTAACGAGCCGGCCAATAAAAAGTATACCGCGGCCGCGAAATCCCCCGATAAACAGCCTCCTCACGCGAGGACGCGAGATACTCTGAGCGGCAAAAACGTTTGTCCTGTTAAGGGGTGTGCATACATTATGCGGAACGGTAGCTCTTTGCCGAGTAACGTTATCTTCGAGGCGAGCGCGATCCATCCATTGCATTCTTCTCTCTATCAAATCCAATTTCAAATGGTACGGAACGTCGTTAAAAGCTTTGGCACACTTTAAGCGCGATGCAGTCGGAGGGAAAGGTTTCGCGCGCGTCCATCTGATAAGGTAAATGTACCAATGACTAGCCATGTACCAATGCATGGCCACTGATGCAGATATTAATTATTATTAAGCTGTGTATATCAATCAGGCACAATATATTGATTAATTTGTGCTATATAATCCTTAAACTGCATACCCTAAAAATGATTTTGATAAATATCAATTGGTTGAAATCTCACAGTAAAGACGCATGACGAATTTTGATAGATTCTTCAGAATTTGCTAAGCAAATAATTATTGTAATATTGGGTTTCTTTATATGAACGAATAACTAATGGAATCCTAAGAGTATTTAAAGCAAGTCATTAACGCGGTATTACGCATTTAGATTCTACTTTATGTAAAAAATACGTGGCTATATATCGGTACATAATATTCGTGTCTGACCCAATTACTAACCAAGCGTCCATGTATAGGGCAAGTCGCGATCTAGTATACTCAAAGACTTGTACTAGTGTATAACCAGGAGTATTTTTTGATAGTATCAAGTGTTTTCATTAGATATAAGTTGAAACTAATAGATAAAGTGTAAATAAAATTATTGGTGTAATATTTAAAAAGGTAAGTATATACATTCATTCAATATTTTACGCGTTTTCTATTGTCTATAGTACGTAACCTCAAAATTTGAATTACGCTTTACGTAATATATAATAATATCGCTAATTACCAGAGGTCCCTATTTCACGTGTATTTACATACACGTGTACACGTGTAGTAAACGTATCCGAACTTGAATCCGTGTAATTTTTGATACACGGATGCCCGTGTAGTTCTGTTCACGGATATCCGTGTATATAGTTCTGTTCATTCTGTTCACGGGCAACGTGAACGTTGCCATGTCGACGTAATAACAAAGTATGTATTTCTATTTAGTTGTATTTTACGAGGCGGTATTTGGCGACCATGCATCCGTGTACTTATAATCCGTGTACACGTGTATTAAGAACACGGATTTTTAATTCCTTAATACACGTTACACGTGTCCCGTGTACACGTGTATTTAGACACACGTGAAAAGCCACGACCTCTACTAATTACGTTGTAAAATAGAAAAATGAAAGAACGACAAAGCAAAATGAAAAGGAAAGTGTAAAAAAAAATTATAATCAAAACAACGTTAATAATGCACTTGAACAAGTGAGAAATGGTATGAGTCACGTGAGGCAGCTATACAATACAAAGTACCAAGAAGTACTTTATATGTCAAGTTAATCTGTTAATCTGTTAGTATTTCTTATTTTCTTAACGACCCTTAGAATAAATAACAATTCTTTTGGTATTACAATCAATTCTGACGGGTTATAAATGTTATGGCTATGTACTGGGACAGTGAAATTTAGACACTGGGCCAATCGCCTTTTTACTGGTCATGTATTGGTACAAACGTATTCATTGAATTTTTTGTTTATTTTATATGCCAAGAATATAAAAATGAATGCATGACATTTTTTTTTTAAATAAAGGAAGATCCAATCTACCTATTAAATACAAAAAAGCTTAGGATAGCATTAATTTTTTACGTGATATTGGCAATATATTCTTCTGGTGGCCTTAGCTGGCCAGTCATTGGTACATTTACCTTATAACGCGAGCGAGCCGCGCCGAAAGAGAGAAGATGCTGCGGCAGATAGTCCAGCAGAATGTGGAATGTGCGTTTCGCGGAAGCTGTTTGCCGAAAAATTATTGAATTATACGTAAACGCCGAGATATACCCCCGTTTGAATAAATAACGGAACCGGTTGCCGCCGGGGTGCGATATTTTTCCGCGGGTGAAACTGGTCCACGGTTATTCGCCGTATTTATGTAACTGGCGCCTGCCGAGACACCCCATTGACCTAATGTCGTCGGATAAACCAACAAACATGCAAATATTATTTCACGCGTGTCCGCGTCCATATAGGTACCTAAGTATGCATGTGTACCTACTTGTACTAGATTGCCCCGGAAATTCTCCAAACATTTCGCTCCGGTCCTCCCATTGTCGCCGCGGGCATTGGGGTAGGTGGCGGGTGTTGGGCGGGTTTGTTGATTAAATAAATAAACCTGCAAGCAAGTTCCCAATGTAAACGCCATTCACATTAACGAGTACGCTTTCCTGTCTCTCTTTCTCCCTTACTTGCTGCTTTTCCCCGCCTCTCTCAGCCTCTCTCAGCCTCTCTGACCGAGCTCTCTTCCCTCTTTTTCTACCCTTCCTGTACGTTTGCACTGTCCCAAGCACGCGGAGAGAGGGCCGCGTAAGTGGTCCACGCTCGTTCCACGGAAAATCCCGCGAATCCCGAGGAAAAGCTCCGCGAACCGTTTATCCGCCGCTTTTTTTTGCGGCTATTTTAACTCCGACGATATATCCTTTGGCCAAACGAGAACGCCTCGGTCCAGGCCGCGTTCGATATTTACAACCGCTCAAGATTTCCCCGGTTAATCCTCTTAAAATAAGATGGTCGCGACGGGCTGGGAAGGTTCGGGAATAATCTGTACCTACTCATAATGAATTTATGGTACCAATTACGGGCTGACACTCGAGACGCGCGCGGTATAATTCCTTTTTATGCCAGGCCGCCGCAATAATTCTGGCATCTATTATTAGAGGATGCTGTCGTAAAGGTACGGACGGACGCGTCCGCTGGGCGCAGGGCCGCCGGTCGACAGCGTTTCTCGATTCCAAATAAAACGTCCATAAAGGGGCAGGAATAAATAAATAAAACAGCCCACCTCTCGCGCGGAGTCGATGCGCCGAGATTTCGGATAGCGCGCGGCCGCGACGGCGACGGCGACGGCGACGACGACGCCAAAGATCGCGGAACATTTACAACGAAAACAAACGGCGGGTGGCGGCGGCAGGAGAAAAATCGAGGAGGGTACGACGACTCGTAAAAGTCTCTCGGTGAAGTCGTAAAAACTGCAGCCGAGCCGAGCCGACGCTGAAGCCGTAACGCGACGCGCAATGGCAATGCCAACGACGACGACAACGGCATCGGCAACGACGGGTTACGAGTTACGACTTCTACGACGATATCCGCGGCCTTTCCGACCAGTTTCGTCCTCTGCACTTTCACTCTTAGCCTAATGAAAGAAAGAGGAGAATTCGTGGAAGCGAAACGATAGAGAGCGATAACGGATCGGCGTGTTCTCGCTAGCTCGCCGGCTGGCTCGCTCGCTTTCCCGTTCTTTCCTTCCAGCCGGGAACCTTTAACCTTTCCGCTGGCTCTCGTCGAGCAGGCATTTCTCCGGTGCGTCGCGAAAAGCCCGAGATATGTGTCGCGCGTCCAAGTTGCCGAGTCACGTGAAAGCGAGTCGCCGAGGAACGAGTTTCGCCTGTCTGCCGACGCGGTCGTTTCGAATTTTCGTCGTTCGACCGGAAACTTTTCCTCCGCGCGCTTTCCACGCTTGCCGCGGACGCACGTACCGCCAGCTGTTTTCTAGATACGCGTTAAAAGTAACTTTTACAGCGCTCCTGGGACCGGGGCCAGTGCAAACGTGCGCGCGTTCTCTGCACCACGTCCCTGTCCTCTGTAGCCTGCGACCAGAGGCAATTCAGACCACGTATACGCGATCACTCCCTGGTGACTCGGTCTATTTTCGAAATTCCATCCCCTCGGCCAACCCCAAAGTGCACTCTCGTGTAGCGCGTCGCGTTACAATTACACTTTCCTTTTTCGACGCGTTGCTTCTTCCTTAAACGCGCGCTCCACCGCCAACCGTCCAAATAATCGGCGAATCGCACGCGTTGTATGTATGCCTCCCCGTGTTCTCGCTGCCTTGTCCTCGCCCCTCCTTTCCTCTCGCGACGCCACGAGGCGAATCTCTCCGTTTCAAAATATCTCAAATATTTGCAATTTGGAGATTCTTTTCTCATTGCCGGATTCGGTATCTAAATATTTTAACGGTCCCCCATACGTATTCGCGAGGCCTTTAAGCGCGCCTTCCCCGCCAACACTGCCGACTCCTCGCGCATTTTTAATTTATCTGCAAACATCTACGGGCGTATAATGCTCAGCCCACGGAAGGGAGTGTACTCTCTCTTTCTCTCTCTCTCTCGTAAAAGGAAAAGGACCGTTAGAATTTATATATTCTGGTCCTTGTTGGTCCTGAGACGCGGCGAGAACACGAGGCCGACGAAATGAAAACGAGTTTGGTGCTTTACAAGTCCGCTACTTCGGGTGTCTCGTAGGAATTTTAAAAGGGCCGATTTGTCATAGTTTCCGGCATCCCGTGCGAGCGTACATCGTCGAGCAGCAGTCCTTAATTGGGGGACGCTAGACGGCAAAGGAGCTGAGAGAGGGCGAGGAAGAGGGAGACGGGGAAAGAGGGCGAGAACGAGAACGAGGGAGGTCGGTTTATTTTTCCAGTAATTAAAAATTCGAACATCTCGCTGGTTCGGCTACTATTCCCAGGGCTCGATTAATTATCGCCCGGAGTGCCTTTCATTGTCAGGATCATTCATTGGCGGAGCCCATTACGCGGCAGAACCGAAAAAGGGAAGGAAAGGAAGGGAGAAGGAGTTCGTGTAAAAAAGGCGACTCGAAAGGTCTCTTCTCGCACCTTCTTCTACTTGTCGTAAGGCACGGCCGCGACCGGCGCGGCGCACAGTGGTTTAAAGGCGGAAAAAACCTAAAAAAATCATGTCACAATTTCGTATTGTTTTTTTAGGTATGTTTTGTTATCGGTTATGTATTGGTCATTTCCTGTCACTTAGCCTCTAAAACCGATTACAAGTCCGGAAAAACTCGCACTAAAGAAGTATGGCCAAAATTTCTACATATCACTAAGTGGACCTGTTTTTTCCGGAGTAGTTTTATTACTCACTTTTACATAGTGTAGGACAAAAAGAGGCAGAATTGAAACTGTTGTCAGAATATAACAATATCTCAAAGAATATCGAGGTGTTTTAGAAATCACCACTTTTTTCAGGTACCTCCGTCTACCTCCGCAACGACACTTGAAAGTTGAAGAACGAAGTTTGAAAGTACATATTTTGAGGTACAATACCCATTAAAAATTTTCACCGTCCATCACCGTCTGTACCGTATGCAAAATGTTTATTGAAGAATTAAAACGATCCACAGTGGTCTGGAAAGCGGCGTTTTGTGGCCAAAATTCTGATCTTTCTGAAACTTGGTGATTAAGGGTTTTTGAGGTCGCTGATAACGAATTTGGCACCAAAAATTCAAAATTCAAAATGGCGGATTCAATATGGCGCGCATTGTGGTCTGGAAAGCAGTATTTTATAGTCAAAATTAAAAATCATAGCCGTACTAGAGAAAAAAGAGAAAAAAGATTCAGCTCTAACATTATCTTTGACTTAAAAAAAATAAAACATTAAAAATACACGCGTACGGGACGCCCAAACACCTCGAGCGTCGTTTCTAAAAGTCTGCATAAAATTGAAGGTTGTAGGAGGTTGCACTTGAAATTAACATGCCTCTTGTTAACAATTGTGTAAGCTATCATGTAAAAAAAGTCCGATGTTAATTTCACTTAATCATTTTTTTATAAGCCTTCTCAAAGTTTAAATTCATATAAACATTGCACTATTTGTTCATGGACTAAAAAATGCCTATGACACATATAAATAACTGAAATATACTTCCTTACCTATATAACTGTATGCTATAAACACGTATTTTGATGTTCTATAATGAGTAATTACAACAATTAGTTTCACTTAAAATTTCATGATTTACACTTTATAACACTATATCTGATTATAGAATTGCCTGAAATATATAATATGATTGGAGTTTGAAGGTTTCGGGGGTTATCAATACATAGGAAAAAAAATGTCTGTAAACATTGAAGTTGAAAAATTGACTTTTGGCCACAAAACGCCGCTTTCCAGACCACTGTGCGATCATTTTACGTACTTTGTTTCCACAAATTTGTCTAAACATTGTACAAGTACAAAATCCGTTCAAAAAAACGAATATTGTAAGTTAGAAATAAATTAAAAAATTAAAAAAAAAATTAAAAAAAATTTAAAAAAAAAACGCATATTTTAATTCTCTACAACTTTTCTATTGGACAAAATTACATTGAGGCAGAATATAAAACAAAACTAATTAAAAAATATTGAGAAATGCTGAAGTTATGAGTTTTTTCCACTTTCTCCTCTATGCGTCGGACCACTGTGCGGCGTTCCCTCGAACGTGACCGTAGACGCGAAATTGTGCAGAAGAAAAAGGCAAACGGCTGGTTGTATTTAATTTCTCCCGGAGGTGGCTGTATTCAATTCTCCTTCGAAGAGCAACGCCTCGTGTTCCCCGCGTACCGTTAATTCGGCCGATACCGACGATACCGTGCTCGCAGTGCGGGCTAATAATTAACAATTATCGAGGCCGAAGGTAATCCTCGTTCATTCGCAGTCTTAACTGAATTATCCAGATTCGATCGTAATTGAAGGATGCACCTATACTATCCGAAAATTCTGCCACCAGACAGAAGACCCGGTTCCTCTTGTATCGTTGGCTGACGCTCGTTTGGTCTCCAGCGACGCACCTTCTAGTCTCCTGGCATCGATTTCCCTTGGCGATCGTTCTTACTCCCTCGTTCAAGTCTCCACTTATCCGTACGCAGAGTTATCCTTGAATCGAGCGGCGCCTCCGATATTCCGGGCGATTGCGATTCACGAGAAGCTCCTGCCGGGCGAGCAGCGCGGCTTTGAGGGACGCATTATCAGCCCGCGTCGCCACGAAATGAAACGAAACGAGGGGAGAGGGCGAGGGAAATGCCATCGGTCGCGGAAGGAGGGAAAGAGAAAAAGGGCTGGCATATTGTAGTGTCCGTGCATTAGCGGGACTCCGGCACGCTGGAGTATATCATTAAATATGAGAGCCGCTGAGTCGGGAGCAGCTCGATCGTTTCTTTTTTCGTTTCCTCGTTCTCCGACCCTCCCCAGTCCACCTTTCTTCTTTATCCTCCCTCCTTCTACCTTCTGCCTTTCTTGCCCTCGCTCTTTCGCGGGCCGGCGTTGCAGCATCTCTCGGAACAGCACTTCACCTTCCTCGTCTCTCTACCTTTAGCTCTTGCTCCTTCCCCCCTGCTCCCTCTCCCCTTTCTCCGTTCCTTTCCTTCTCCCTCGGACCGACTTAGGCGTACCTGAGTCCCCGGGTCTTGTGTCTCTCGCTCCTTCCCCGCGGAACTTCTTCCCTTCTTTCTCATTTTCTTGTGTCGCGCGGGTCTCCTCTTCCCTCGGCCTCTCCTTCTTCCTCCAACGGCGTCTCTCGTAATTGGCGTGACATGCTCTCTCGGTCCTTCGTTCTATGGTCGGCTCGATGGAGAAACGGAGCGTGCAGACGCAGAGATGGACCCTCTCCGTCCTCTCTTCGCGTTACGTCCTTCGTCCTCGAGGCCTCCGCGATGCTCCCGCAGCAAGGTTGCCGTTGCTTCTGTCCATCTGGAATTATGGATTTCCGAGCGGTTTCCGCCAACCAAAGGGCGAATGAAAACTTGGACGCATACCTAATCCAGCCCGGTCCTGCCTTAAACGCCCCAAGCCAACGAGACTCGTTTCTCCGTTTCCTCGTTAGAAGGTGTATTTTTATGTTAATTCTGCAGTTATCCGTAACCACGGTCCGACTTTTTCATCGCCGCGGTCCTCCCGCGTCTATCTACTTTCAAGCTGTTCGTTAGAAGCGACAGGTACTTGGCGAACGGCTGGTTATTTTGCATAGAAACGCTTATTGCCGATTGTCTCGCGCTCCCAACGACTTCTTCGGGTCGTTATTTTTATCCTCCGGAAGCCGCATTCATTGAATTTAAGGGTTCCTTGAGAAACAGACGGTCGTCTTGGGCGCAATGACGATTCCGGCCGCAATTTATCCGAAGATCACCTTACTCTCGCCCGTCCCCTCGCCAAACACCTCGCAATTCTCTCGCCAAGACTCTGGCCGGCTTAATCCTTAATCGGTTTCGCGACGTAATTATTTAAATACCACGGCGCGCGAGGTTTCGCCGATCCAATCTGCTCGGCGACCGTGGAAGGGGTAAAAGGAGCCACTTGCTGGAAAATATTGCGACTCGTGCGGCATCGGGTTTCGATTTAGTTCTCAAAGAATCGCTCGCGTTATTAATGGGACATTCGGTAGGGGTTTCGAAGGAAACCATCAATTATTGAACGCGCGTGTTACCGCGTGAACCAGTTGAACCGGACCCGACTGTTCTGACCCCGTTTCCGACTGTAAATTATAACGTACGGGGGTTTGCATTATTTCCACGCTGCCCGGCGTATAGGTACATATGTAGGTACGTGCATACGCGCCACGCGATTCGCGGCTCTTAAGGACGCACGGAATCGTAAAGTCGTCTGGATTATCCATAACTTGTGTTCGCAGACGCGACGAAAGCTGGCGCGCGGCGCTCAGTCCCGACGATATGCATCCCCGACTGGTTGTCGGAGCGCCAGCAACGATCGCTGCATTTCCGATAATTGCGTGATCGATCCTGGGGATTCTCCCCTGCTCGCACCCTTTCGGGGTTCCTCCTCCTTTTTTTCGGCTCCTCGACGAGGAAATATCGGGACCGATAGCTCATCCGACGTGAATTACGCCTCGTCGATCGTTGGACATTATTTAAGCGGCTGAGTTGCGCGGTTATAACCGCACACGCTTTCCCTCTTTCTCCCCTGCGCCCTGTTAGCCCCTCTGTCTCTGCTCCCCCCCACCCCACCCCCCTCGGTCCGCCAATTTATTTCTCTCTTTTTACCGTTCACCGACACCGTACGACCGATGGCCGCGTATATGTATACATATACGGCGGAACGCAAATCGATGCCAATCGAGGGAAAAAAAAGGAATCAGACGCCTCGATAAACTCGGGAAAACTTCCGACCACCCCCTCCTCCGGAATCCAGATACTCGCGTTCTCCCTTCTCTCTTTCACCCTCCGGTCGTTTCAGCGGAAAAATGCTTCCCAAGCTTGCGCAGACCTTTTAAATTGCACGAGAGACGAATAGAGAGGGTGCACGCGCGATCGTTCTCGTTCGAAATTCGTCGTGAAAAATTTATTACGATATCTACCCTCCACCGGTGCCGCACAGTGCAGCTCGGCAGCCTCGAGACGCGCGCATTTTTCATCCAGCCGATGAGAAAAGGATTACGTGGGAATTCCGTCGATCTTCATTATCGTCTTAAGTGGGATCGTTCGGGGCCGAAGAACCAGGACATGCTGGTTGAAGGGTTGAGATGCCATGCTGGCCCGGGGAAGACGCGCGGGCACTTGCTCGCTCGCTCGCAAAGTAGGCGGTAATCTCTCTTCCGGTCCCCGAGATTATAACGAATGTCCTCCGCTCGAATGACAGCTTTATCCCGATAAAATATCGCCTCATTAGAATTAATACGGAGTTTTTCTGGCTTCGAGTTACCGGGTCTGGTCGAGCTGGCTGGAAGCAGCAGGGTGGTAGAGATGGGGAGAGAGGATCTCGTTAATCGTTTTTTTCTCGCCCGTTCGCACGAAACCGTGCGTTCGCCGAGGAAAAACTCTTTCCCCAGGAGATTAAGCCGGAGGTTTACTGGCTTGCAGGCGATGCGGTCGCGGCGCAGGACTCGTACGGCGATTCGAAATCGAGCGTGAAACGCCCGAACCGTAGCCTTTCCTTCTTGACGAGCCAGTAATCGCCATCGTCATCAGTCGCGCGACGAAACACGAAGGAGCAGAGGAGCGAAGGAGAATGGCGACGCGACGCGACGGTGCATCAGCTGTTGCTTTCTTCTGTGCCCTCTCGTGTCTGCTCCTCGTCTTTGCTCGGCAACCGACGCAGGCCTGCTCCAGGTCATTAAGAATCCATTAAGAGTTTTCCAAACTCGGGAAACTAAATATAAACTAGCAGCCGCGAGGCTGGCAGGTGGCGTCTCTGAGCATACGGACTACGGCGAAAGGGGAACGCGTGCGGGCCAGCCAGCTCCAGCTAGCGGCCTTTGCGATCGCGTCCCGACGCTGATGGAAGGATCCTCGTCATTCCGAGCACGTATGTTTCGAACCCTGCGTCGTCGTCCTCCCCGTCATGGTCGTGGTCGTGGTCGTGGTCGTCCGCGCTGCCGACGTGTTTTCTCGAGAAAATGACATAACGCGCGCACCAGCGAGTGCTCGCGCCTGATGCTATAGTTAGATCCAGACGAATACGCGGAAACGGCCGTGATGAGATTACGTGCCCCCGAATACAACGGAGAAAATTATATCTATGTCGGGATATATATCAAGGGGAATTACAAACATTGCTACTGTCCTAGCATACAAAAAGGTATATGCATGCAGTTTGCCTAGTAATCGTCGTCGGCTGGACTCGAATGATGATTCCTGCTTCGAAATTCCTTGGCCCCCGAGTGCACGGCATAGACAATCAAGAGAACCATTACTCCAATCTAGATATCAGACTTGTAAAGATCCCTTGCCGTCCCCTTCTTCTTCTTCTTCTTCTTCTTCTTCGTGGAGGAGCGGATCGTTGACGGTGAAAGTTCACTTCCATTTGCTCGTGATCGACGCGCGACCGAGTGTCTTATCTAGCGTGCGGTGAAAGTCTTCCCCTCTGGCTGGTTTAATAAGTCGGTGCTCGTCGGGTTTAATTGAAAAGCAAAAGGCCTTGCGAGATCCTTCTACGATCGTTTTACGGACGCGCGCACTCTCGCGAGCGTACCTACATGTCCCTCTTTCTCATTCCCGGAGGATTAATCATCTATTCAGGCGCGCTGCGCGGCTTTGTCCTTCGGTGACAAAGTCTTCTCGCTGTATCCTAACAATTCTCGACCCAGAAACATCCAGCGTTGTACGGTGTGACGATGCGCGCGGCTCTCGCTCTCGTCTCCCAAGAATTCCGACTCGCGGCGTTTTTCTTTCTCGATTTTCCACGGCTCGCGTTCTGGGTTCATTGATCCTCCAGTTGCGTGTATTCCGCACACCGGAAGCCCCTCTATAGAGCAATCGTTCTCCGCGATGGAGATGGGTATCCGGAATGTGGCGATTCTAGACGGACGATAAAAAAAAAGAAGAAGAAAAGTATCAATTCCGAGGGAATGCTCGCCTGGCGAAGGTTAGCCGGAGTTGGCAACGTCGTTAGCCGCGACGAGGGACAATGTCCGTCAAAGTTGAAATAAAGTTACAATGCCAGCGTGTAATAATGTTGTCACTGAGGCTCGTACAAGTTCTTGGTCTCTCCTCCTTTCCAAGGGAATTGTGCGCATTGAACTCGTTGCACGCGAGCCCCTCTTGCCGGAGCTGGACGAGCAGCGGAAACGCGTGGCGATAAGTTGCATGGCCGCCGGTGGAATGCATCGCGGAATAGACGAATCCAGGGGCGACGGTTTTTCAGTGGAAATCTCGATGAGATATGGGATGCGAGATAGGTGCGTTGCGTCAGGTGCGTTAGTGGCACTTAAATGGACGGAGGGCAACTTGACCTCGACGCAAGCATTACTGGCGAGTGTAGGACTAATGAACGGTTGCTCGTTAATGGGACGATTCCCCCATTGTGGATCGACGCGGCGCGGCGAGGCGAGGCGAGGCGATCGAGCCTGGGGGCCGTGGGGCTGCGGGCGGAAACCCCATGCTGCCTTTGCTTCCTCTGGGGTGAGTTTGACGCACGGATCGTCCGTGGGACCCCCGTTCACGATCCACCAATCTCTGTGTTCCCTCTGTCGGTCCGTGGACACTTGGGTGTCGTTTGCGGAAAACATCCTCCGAGCGGCCGATCTCATTGCTCCCGTCTGTGCTCTCTCCCATCGAGGAGATTGGAGAAGCGAGGGTGCTCGTTTCGTCCGAATCATCTCTACCACGGGTTCACGTGACCGGCGATCGTCGAAAACGCAGCGTCATTAATCGTCTTCTGCCCTTTGTTTCTCGCGATTCTCTCCGGTTCAATGTTCAATTTTGCGGCTGTCATATTCGCCCTCGGAGTCGGAGCATCGACCGCGCGAGTGCGGCCTTTGAGAAGTTGGATTGCTGGTATTCGAAATGAATTTTTATCGGGAAAGCAGAATAGGAATATATACTCGGAATTTGCATCGGCGCTCGGGGCCAGCGGCCGTATTAAAATTCAGCGAGTCGAACTGGTTCGTCCCTTTGTCAATGGCGCCGGGGGATTTATCGCCGGGAAAATTTATCCACGGAGATATTCCGTCTCGCTCGAATTTTAAAGCAACAGACCATCGGCATCGTCCCGTGGACGGGCCCTGGTTTACGCTTCGAGCTTCTAAGGAGAGAGATTATCCGGGCGATCTCGATTCCCCTGAAAATCCCCGGGTCTTTTCATAATTCTCTTGGGCGACATAGCCGCCCATCGTCGATCTTCTCGGGGAGCGGCGCACGGGGGACGAGAGGGACGAGAATATCCGACGACCACGGTCTTCCACGTTAACTGCTCCAAGGTCGAGCCCCTCGTCGAGAACGGGAGCAAAGTATCTGGTCGGTCAGCAAGATACATCCCGAATCCCCGAGGGATAACGGGGAAAACATGGCGTTCAGGGACCCTCCATATGTCACGGGATGATGCCACCCTAACGTTGGAACGCTGCCGCGTCTGATCTGCGCAAAAATGCGGGGAAGAATGAGCCCGTGGGAGTGGAGCGTCCGCGCGCGAGGACGCCCTTTCGTAACGAGAAAGAAAAATAAAACGTCGGAGAGATAATCCGGAAGCGGCGACTAGAATTCCGACGACGAATCGCTTCCCGCCGCGAGCTCCTCTTCCAGTGTGCTCCAGCGGGTCCCGGCGACAAAAGAAAGGAAGAGGCGGGCAACAAATTTGATCGTTTCTGCGGGAGGAAATAATTTGAAGGATGTGCATTGTGCGCGGTCGCACGGCCGTTGCGCCGGACGAGCCTGATAATGCTTCGGGGTGGAAAACAGAGACGCATCCCTTTGAGAAATAATTTCGTTTCGAGAAACTCCGGCGACGGAGATAGGGACGAAAGACCGACAAAAGCTTCAAACTTTCCAGTCGGGGAACTTTGTTCGTTCGCCTGTATTTATTGGATAAAATAAGTGCGGAAGGGGTGCAGACGCGGAGACGACCCCTGACACGCGCTCTTGCTTCGCTTGATCCTTCGTTAGACGCAATTTAACTTTAAACATTAATATTCTCGGTAATTAAAAAGGGGGTAGGTGGGTAGATGAAACGAAATTTGCGACTACCTCGCGGCGGTAATCGTTTCGTCGAGTATCCTAGATTAGTGGATTATCAGATTGGTACATCGATTGGCTCGATTTGCGTGATAAATTGAAATGTCGCGTCATCGCTGTTCAAAATCCTGGGAGGGTTAAGGTTCGATCTGCCCGCGGTGTTACGGCCATCCTCGCGCATTATTAATGTTACTCGTTAAAAAAACATCCGACCGGCAATAAACAGCGATAACGACGTGCTGCGAGCTACTCGGGGTGGTCCAGAGACCGCCGGCGTAACCGTGCGCCCCGGTATTCGAGGAAGTTATCCGCCGGTTCCAAATATAGAGCAAAAGAAGAAGATCCGCGAGAGGTGAATGCCGCGAGAAAAAGGAAGACGAGAAAGATAACTCGACCGAGAGGAAACGAAAGCCATATGGCCCTCTCGACGCGGAGCGTGCCTATACGATGCGATACGGTATGGCGGGTATGGTATGGTATGGTATGGTACGGTGCGGTACGGTGTCTATAAAGAAAGAAACGCCGGAGGCTAAGGGTGGGTGGTGAACAGGCAGAGCGGGGGAGGGCAAGGGGGCGTAGGGAAGTTCGGGGTTTGAGCGGCAACCCTCCGTGAAATATAGGGCTGCTAGGCCTCGGAAGGAAAGTTACGAGGCACGCGAGACTCTCGACGGAGAGCGTTATTGCCGCAAAAGACACGGGTATATCACCCACGCACTAGAACTTTCTTCTTTCATCCTCTCTTTTCCGATGGAAAACGCGTTGCTGGCATTTAACGTGGCCCCGGGGCGCGAACGACGAGCAGCTTATCGTCCAGATTAGAGGCGTATAAATTACGGCCGCCGCGCCGCGCCGCGCCAGTCCCACGTTCTTCCCGCCCCATCTCTCTCTCTTCCTATTTTCCCTGTTTCCCTCTTTTTCCACGGGCGGAGTGTCCTCGATAGCCGAGAGACCACTAATGGTCGAACTATTTTGACGCATGCGATCAGCGTACAAGACGTTTGTCACCGCGGCAGGATAAGCCGAGGAGCGTGGATTACCATTAGCCTATCACCTGCACCGGCTACGCTCTCTTCCTTGCTCGCCTCTCCACCTCCTCTACCTCCGGCTGCCTCCGCCACCCTCCTCCACCTCCACCTCCACCTCCACCTCCTTATTCTCGTCTCGGTGTTCTCTTCCTTTTCAGCGTGGTTCGGTCACCTGGCGCGGTGGCGAAAACCCGATAACGGTTTGTTCCGTTGCACCGAGCGAGACGGCTCGGTTTCTGCCGTGGTCAGAACACGAACAGGGCGAGCAGCGGGCACGAGGCTCGCTCCTCGGGATCGCGTGACTGATCACCGATGGACTTGACGGGGGCGGAGAAGGACGCCATTAGCTTTATCATCGGCCCTGAGACTCGCGTACCGGACAGTATCCGATAGCGCGCCTGGAATTTCGTCCCTCTTTCCTTCTGTTTTTTAGTCCTTTCTCAACTACCCCCCCCCCCCTCCCCCCATCCCACCGACGTTCGTTCCCCCGGAAATTCGTCGAACCGTCTTTATCCGCCGACGAGGCACAAACACAGCGGAGACGCGAGAAAAATAGACGGATAATCTCGTTAGGAAGCGTATATCGAAGGCGATTATCGAGGAACATGCGATATTAGGTACGTCGGGTTTTGTTCTGCTATCCCGCGCATGCATCTAAGCGTCCACTTCCCTTGCGTGAACCGGCCGATTTTACAACTTCGAAGGCCTGGGATCCTGCGGACACCGGCAATTTTCACGATCCCGCGTAACCTCCCAGCAGAAAATGGAGAATCGAAAAACGAGGGACACGAGAACGGACATTCAGATGCCACGGTTCATTTCCGCGGTGTAGATCGCAGTTTGAGGGGGAAAACTCGCGTACTCGGTTAAACACTTACCTACGGGAAACATTCGCAAATGATAGACGTTAACTGAACGAAACTAGTGAAAGCGAGACGAAAGAGACCTCTGACTCTGGCCAATTACTCGTTTGCGCCTCTCGAGATTTGCGGAGCCCCGACTTATAATTATCGTACGCTTCGATATAACGCTCCATCGGCTCTAATGACTCGTACGTTCTTAATTAAGCTCGAAGGCGAGTCGATCCTTCGCTCGGGACTCGCTCGACGACGCGGCGCGGCGCGGCGCAGCGCTCGCGGGGCGACTTACTTTCACTCGTTGGAAACGACCGCGTGCGCGCATAGTCGATTGCGAAATCCTCGCGGTTCTCTGCATTGATAGCGAGCCTCTATTTCCACCGGCGACTGAACGAAGAAAGAAGGTACACGCCGCGCGGGCGGTTAATGCAGAGTTATTGCGCGAGTAGACCGTCGCCTCTACGTTTCATGGGAGATTTCGTATTTTCCCTCGATTAGCGCGCGGCCTCCAGGCGGTCAGCTATAGAGAGATTCCTGAAACTCGATTTATTTTTTAGGACAGTGAACAACGCACGCACACGCGGCGTGTACTATGCCAGGTATTCCAGGACATTCGATAGAAATGTTTGACCGGCGGATAAACGCACGGCTTTCCCATCGAACACGCGCGGATCGCGTAAACAGGATGAATGTTGCAAATATTGTAGGCAACGCGCGAGTGATTCACGGGCTTCGTTAATCGAAACGATAGAGATAGACGAACGCAGTTGAAAGGCCGTGCGTTGAAGAGTTATCGTGCCGCGAGCGTATCCCCTTGCAGCCCCGATATTTTCGTAACTCGAATTGGATGGGGCGGGGGGCGATGTGTTTTCGCGAGGGAAACAAAAATACCGGAGGATGAGGCCGCGATCGCAGTCAACGGGCGGGGGTGGTACAGCCGACATTATTGTTTTTAATTACGAGCGACGGCGAAAAAGGGTGAAGCCCCACGAGCAGCAACGCGAACCGTAGCCAGCTAGTGCCGAGACGTCGAAAAAATTCTATTATTCTCTGTCCTCCGTCTCGCTCGTTCTTTCTTCCCGAGCGACGCGAGCCTAGGAGAAAAGGAGAAGCGATGCGAACGCAGAGAGGAGAGAGAGGAGAGAGAAGGAACGTTCTAAATTGAAAGGGCTTTTTTTAAATTCGTACCACCGTCGACCCACCGCAGCAAAACCCGACAAGGAGGACGTAGGGCAGAATCCTTGGAAAATAAATCTAACCACTGCGCCGGTGCTTCCAATGCACCTCTCTGTCTCGCTCGTCCACTAGGTCGCAGTCTCCTTAAATTCATCGGAAATAGAATTTGTCCCGTAGACGTCTGTTGCGGTGCGTGTCCCGCGACATCGAACCACGATAGGAGAAAAAAAAGTCGGCGTAGAAAAATACGGGGTTCGCCCGGAGAGTTTCGGGAAAATAAAAGTGAGCGTCGCACAGTGGTTCGAGTATACTACATGCTAGCTGGACAAAATTATTTTTTAGCGGGTTTGGGTTTATATGGGGTTCAAATTTTTAGAAAACAAGCCTGATTCATATCACAGTGTATTTTGTCACTAATAATAATATATTATTATTAGTTGTAACCTAGTAGTAACTTTTTCTTATTTCTTATGTTTGCAATAATATATGTAAAGAAAACAACCACACTCATATACACTTGATTCCACAGTAGAGCATCAAGATTTCGCGCAGGCACGACCCTCAGGCGACGTTGCTACGCCGCCTCCCCACTTAACCGCCTATGTTTTTCTCCGTCGCACGGCCTTCTCTACTCTCTCTGTTCACTCTTCGTGCGGGACTGTTTACGTTGACAACGGTCAGGTCCCGCGTTTGGGATGTACCAATTATTCCTTGGAAATTACCACGACCAATCGCATGCGGTTCAAACCGTGGGTAGTAGTGGGAGCTGCGCAGATCGGTCGCAAATCGGTAGGGGCGTCGAGATGCTCCAATGTGGAATCAAGTGTAATAGTGTGTTGTTTCTTAACGACACATTTTGGAATTTACCGCGCTGTCGACGGAATTAAATAGGTGTCATGACGATCGTTTATGTGATGGGAGATGAAGATGAGGTTAGAGAGAGAAAGAAGGATCAAGTCAGAGGACTGTAGAGTAACGGCCTGGAAAGAAGTTATAATCCTGAAGTAAAGGCTTTAAATGTTGTTTTTTTGTCTTTGCAGGTAATTGTGACTTGATCTTGTAAACTAGTGTACAGTTAGTCGTAAAATTATGTTAGGAATTATGAATAAGTCTTTGTTTCAAGCATAGGAGTGGGGTGTCATTATATATATTTATAAGGTTATACCCGTTAATAATATTATTATTAGTTGTAACCTAGTAGTAACTTTTTCTTACTTCTTATGTTTGCAATAATATATTTATAAGGTTATACCCATTAATAATAATAATAATATATTATTATTAGTGACAAAATACACTGTGATATGAATCAGGCTTGTTTTCTAAAAATTTGAACCCCATATAAACCCAATACCGCGAAAAAATATAACAACTGTGCTATCTCTCCTGCCGAGCGCCGCGCTCGAAAACAATTAAAAAAATATAGTTTTGAAAATTTTTGCAGATCGATCGTTTGATTAAAATAAACTAGAAAGTCTCTACTTTCTGTACATTCAACCCTTGTCGCGTGGATCGACGTGGAACATATAGTAAAACACTATTTTAATAGCGATGCAGAGAAAACTGATTTCAAAAACCAGGTTTTAAACTTAAAAACTCAGAAATTACGGGAATAGACATAATGTTATAACTGATAATTATAGTTAAAGTACAATACTGTCGTTTTGTTCTTTTTCCTTTATTGAATTAGTCATATTTTTATTTTATTGATATTTTTAGTGAAATAATAAACTGTAATACGAATCAGGTTTGTTTTCTAACAATTTGAACCTCATATAAACCCAAACCCGCGAAAAAATAATTTTGTCCAGCTAGCATGTAGTATACTCGAACCACTGTGCGTCGTCAAGAGTGGCGATCGTCCAAGGTATAATAATTTCGGGGAACTTTCCTTCCTCGAGCTCGTCCACCTCATCCACCACCTCCTCCGCCACTCCGTTTCGTTCTATATATTTTTTTCCTTCCCCGTCTCCGGAGTATACGTCTTTCCTTTGTTACGTTTACGAGCCTCCCTGGATCCGGAGTAAAAACCTCCACCCTCTGCCACGCTTCCACCCCCGTTTTTTTCTCTGCACTTGGTTCTCTTCTCCACGGCTCTCTCTCTCTCTCTCTCTCTCTCTCTCTCTCTCTCTCGTTTCGTCTGGTGCGAGTGGAGCCGTGAAATAAATCCGTATATATTCCGGAGGGTCTTAAATTCAAGCGGAAATAGAATTTGTCCCGAGGCGGTCACGGTAGCCAATGGCGCGAGGAGAGGAGAGAGGAGAGAGCAAAGAAATCCGAGGAGTACGGAGGAATGGAGGAGGAGAGGAAAAGGCAGCGGGCATCGAGAGAATCCGTAATGTCGCGGGAAGGAAGCACGCCGTAGAGTCCGTGGAGGGTGTAATGCTGTAGCGAGAGTAGTGGAAGAAGAAATGGGAAGCAGGAAGCTTTCCACGTGCCGGCTTTCCTACTGAAACATCATCGCCGAGAGTGAGAAACGGCGCGCGGCGGCGGCCCGCTGGGGTCGGGCGAGAATTTAATTTTCTCGCAGGAAAACGAAAACAAACCCGGCTGATTTACGATCGGGATCGAGATGTTAAAATATTCGCGTTGTATTTTACGAGGGAAGCGGCCAGCGGCGAAATGTTTTCGTGCCGCGGCAAGAGGAACGAGATCCGGGCGGCAACGAGCTTTCACGTTGGATTAAAATTTTAAATATCGGCAGAATTTTACATCTCGTCCGTTTCACCCCCCGGGGGGGCTAGGTTCAAAGGACGTTTTATAATGCTCTGTGAGCGTGGACCGGGAGGAAGAAGTGCTCGTTAGAAGCGAACGTTGTGTAGCCGCCACGGTTGCACCTGTTCGAGTACTATTAGAGACGGCTTAAAAATTTCACGAGCCTCTCGAGGCCCGGGCTCCTCCCGCCGCCGAAATCTGCAATTTGGCGGGATCCATCGTAAGCAGCCACTTGGAAAGGAAGTCTACGCCGGGAAAGAATAGAAAAAGAACGAGGCCTTTGCACGCTGAAGATGGTGGCCAACCACCTTCTGAGTGGTCGACCCGCTTCCAGACGATCCTCATCCGTGTTTACATCTGCTCCGAAGGAAGCAAAAGTAAGGGAAAAAAGAAGAGGGGAAAAAATGGGAAATCGTGGCTTATCAAAGGAGGCTAGATACTCTTGCCCACCTCCACCCACCCAACCTCCGTGAAACCTGCCGCTCTTCTGTCAGGCTGTGCTCCTCGAGCGGTCCTCTCCTCGTCTCTCTCTCCCTCTCTCGAGACACGAAGCTGTTTTCGGCAATTGCTACCGGGTCTTGTCAAAAAGTTGAAAGAGAGATGCCGGTGAAAAGAGGCACTACGGATTTCTAGCCCGGCCGAGTCGCGGAGGATGAGGAGGAGCAAGTCGAGGAGGAAAGAGAAGGACGAGAAAGGGCAAGGAGAAGGGTGAGAGAAGAGAACGAGAGCGAGGAGGAGGAGGAGGACATCTTAAATTTTTTACGAGGCCACTCGTGAGCAATGGCAACGGAAGAAGGCAAGCACCGTAGACCTAGGAGGCGCTGCACGGCTACCAGCACCAGCATTTCACTGAAGTCTGCAATTTCGCGGATGCATCTCGGCTGGTGTAGCTAGAGCAAGAGAACGCGAGGGAAGGAGAGGAAGGTCTTTGCCCGCTTTAGAAGAACTCCTAAAGCGCGCTTGCCTTCCACCTCTTTCTCCCTCGGTCCACCTTCCCCTTCCCACTCTACTATATTTTGGTACTCTAGAATTTCGTGCTTCCTTCAGTCCTCTGCCCAGCCATCTCCTCCTCGTCTTCGAACCCTCCACCTCTCGTACACCAAGTCCTCTATCTCTTCTCTTCCCTTCTCTTCCCCTCTCTTCTATTTTCTTCTCTCTGCTCCCTTGTTTGTCTCTTTTCGTCGAAGAATGGCGAGACGCCGGCCAGACCCTGCGGCCTACCGGAGCAAAAGAGATCGGCCGAAAGAAGACGGTGGATGAGATGCTTTTCCCTCTCTCCACCCTGCTCCCGCGCCCTGGCAGCTGTCTCTCTCTCTCTCTCTCTCTCTCTCTCTCTCTCTCTCTCGCGCGCCTCATCCCTGTGCCATCCTCTCTCGCTCGCGCGTTCTGTCTCGCGAGTTCTATGTGTGCCCGAGAGGGAAGGTAGAGAGTGACGGATAAACGCATGGTATTGATCCTAAAACCCCTTGCGCTCCTCATCCCAACCCAGCTAGCACCCCTTCCACTGCACCGACGAACCCCAAAGTTGCGTTCGGTCTCTCTTCCACCCCCTTTCTTCTCGTGTCTCCCTTCCCCTTAGACTCGGCTAGATGACTGGTTCAGCGACTAGCGCGAATTTCACCGAGCCTTAGGATGCATGCCTCGTGTGTGATGCAAGTCGACCTTGAACTTGGAATTAGTCTCTGGCCTCGTGCGTATCCGCCTGGCTTTGGTCGCGCAAACCTTCCTCTTCCCTCGTTCTTGCACTCGCGCCGCGACCCTTCGTAGCCTCCCCGTCCGCGCGGACGTTGCGTTGCTTCCGTCGTGTCTGGCAAATCATCGGAAGCCAATACCGCTCGCGTGGTCGACAGAGAATGGGCAATGAATTGAAATCGATCGGACGGATGTCGTTGTATTTAACCACAGAGTTAGGCGTGAAAGGGCAAAAGCTAGCAGGTAGTCGTCGGTACACGACGTGTGACCAACGGAAGAGATGCGAAAGAACCGAGCCATGTGACGGCAGGATGCAGAGATCTCGATCGTGCCTTTACGATCTGGGAGCACGCAGCCGTCCATCCATCTGCCTCGCACCGCGTCATTTGGCACGCTCCATGGAATATCCGGAGAAACAATGATCCCTGCAGAGTCATCCGGCTTAACAGTACAGGTGCCAAACGGCCGTCCGGGTCGAGGCCCGAGCCAATATTCGAAACGTTAGTATTGGCGGAGCCGAGGGTCGAGCGATCGCATCGGTTGCGTTAGCCACAAAAGGAGCTCGTTTCCACTCGATGAATCTCGGTATACGAGGTCTCGCTTCGCCCCATTCGAATGGTACCTATGAGTTTACTCGACTTTATTCGACTTTATTCGACTTTATTCGACCCGCGGACCGAGGGTGGAAGACTACTCTCGCCGGCCCCGATGAAAGTAAACCACTCGGCAAATCCGCGCAAAGGCGTCACCAAAGTTTCCCGCTCGACTCGGGGCTTAACTTGATCGAAACCTGCCACTCCTTTTTAACCTTCGAGACGAAAGTTGGCCCCGATGGATACCGAGCGCCTGCGACGGGTGTTTCGATCGACATCGAGTTCTGTGCGTCGCCGTTGGTTAATTATTTCATGAGTACCCTCGCGTTTGTACAGACCGGTGTACTTTCATCTTTACACCGGGGCTGTGTTGCCCGTAAAAGTGCGCCGTCGATTCGAGGGCAGTGCTTCATAAATTGCGAAAGTTTTCCCGCACCGCGCGCGGACCATTTAATGGATCCAAAGTTCGAAACAAAGCGCCGCAGATAGGGCCGGAAGGACGCGTAAAGGCCGCGCCCAACCAGTTAGTACGTCTCGATCTCGATCGTCGAAACCGCGAGGCAGAGCCAAAAAACAACCTCGTCGCGTTGTTTCCATTTAGGGATGTCATTAGGGGCGCTTCGTATCACGCGCGAAAAGGGGGATGGAGACAGAGTCGCCGGTCTATTCGGCTGGCAGGGATCAGGAGAAAGGGGGATGGGTGGAGAGCGAATGGGGAAAAGGATATTTCGCGGATTTTAATTAATGCGGTTCATCTTTGTTTCTTTCAGGCGAGGCAGCCCCGCGGAGTCGCGCGTCTGCGAGAAATTCAGGCGTCGACGGAGGTGCGGGAGGAGGCGCAGCCAGTGAAAGAGAGAGCGAGAGAGCGAGAGAGAGAGAGAGAGAGAGAGAGAGAGAGAGAGAGGAGATGCGACGAATCTCGACTCTCGTCATTAAAAGAAGCAACCCTTTGTAGGTGATACGACGACCGGGGTGGGGGGGGGGGGAATCGAACACGTTTCTGGCAGCCGTGTTGCATCGTCACCCTACTACTTCCGGTTACACCGATATACCCCGACGGGAGCAGACACAGACGGCCGCGAACGTTGATCGCGAGTCGCGAGATACGAAGAAGAGGGCCTAATCGCGTCCAGATCTGCCACGAGCCTTCAGCGGTCGGCCTAATCGTTTTTAATGGCATAGGGGCAACTCGGTGGCGAGCGTTTTCTTTCGGCGAAGAGGAAAAGAAGCCGGGGGAACACCAACACGTCAGGGATAGACAATAAGAGTGGCTAGCGGCCAGCGGCTAGCGGCGGGGGCTGGTGTGCGTGCTGTTTGGGGCGAGGTCTATCGGTGAAGAGCGAGGCTACTTTTCGGAGGGGTAAGAAGCGCCGTTGGGCTGCACGGCGCATCCGGAAGGGTTGCACGACCTGGAGCAGGAGCAAGAGGAAGAGGAGGTGGCAGGAGAAGCGGAAGGTGGAGGAGGAGGAGGTGGTGGTGGAGGTGGAGGAGGAGGAGGAGGGGGAGGAGGAGGAGTTAGTGCTAGTGGTAGTGTTGAAGCTGGAGGAGTCGGGAGGCGACGAGGGTGGTTGCACGTCGTCGTCGCGTGACGTGCGGAAAGAGCAGACGAAGCGTGGAGGAGGCATGAGGAGGAGAGAGTGACGACGCTGCCGGTGCTGCAGCCTCGCACAGATCGTGAGAGGACCGGCGGCCCCCACGAGGACGGTGGGGCTGCGATAAGAATGGCCCCCTTCAATATGGCGGGCGTAGCAGGCCTTCTAGCCACCTGCGCCGCCGCTGCTGCTTCCGCTGCCCACCTTCTGCCGTTGCTGCTGTTGCTGATCTGCCCGCGAGGGACCCACGCCGAACAAGGTAACCCTCTCGCTACCTGTCCTCCTCTTCTTTTCTTTACAGCTCGATTCAACAACGTACCGCCGAACATTCTCAAACTGGTACTCGATTACACACCCTCGTACGCGATTTCTTCCACCCTCCCATCGGACGTTCAACGATCCAGCAACGACCCAGACGAATTATTTTTGGCCCGCTGCCGATTCGCTGTTGGTACCCGGCGGTACGCTCGTTGAACCAACCTGTACTGTACGCGCTGCACTTGCCTCTATCTGAGGATCGCCAACCGAGATGATAGTCTCGGACGACACCTCGGGACACGATACACCTATGCGATTGCTACTTCCTTCTGTATACTTAGCCAGATGCATCGATTAAGTCGTACGTCTGTGACCAGACGACGTACCTATCCCGGCGATTCCCCTTGGAAAGTCTTTCCCTATAGAACGCAGCAGCGTTTGAAGTCGCTCCGCGGGCGACGTAATTAGGTACTAGCTTCTCCGAGAACAAGTTCCTGCGCTTCCGAGTCGCGTTCCCTAGATTTTTCCAACGGGATCCAGACGAGCTCGATCGATAGATTTCTCGATACGGTCGCTGTCCATCTCCACCGCGTACAATAAATACCTAACTTAATTAACGTTATAGCCGGGGACCAGTTGAGTTACCGTTTATCGAGCATTCCGTTTGTTTCTCGTGATTGTACTCCTCCTCCCGCCGTCGATTGCTCGAGCAGCTGTTGTTGCCTCGGTATGCAGTCGCACCGTGGTCCGCGTGGAGTGCGTTTTAGAAACGTGATTATCCCACAGCGTGCTAACGCAATGATCCTCAGCTATTGCTATGTATCGTCGAGATTAGCCCGGGTTCCCGTGTGTTTACCGACTCGCGCGAATCGATACGCATTGATATGCACGCTCGGCCCCATCGAAGATGCAGGGAATCGAGCTCCTCCGAGGGAACTCGGTCGATGTTAGCCAAGACTATATAGAGCCCCTCGAACGTACGCGACTTAATCGGTATTCTCGTAGCCTAGTGCACCGATATTTGCCGAGAACTCGATCTCTGTACTCTGTCGAATATTTACTCGCCCCGAGAAAACTCGCCGGAGAATTTCTCTGTCGGTTCCACCGTCGTGGTTATCTAGACGAACGGGAAAGTATTGCGTGGCCTAACGACGCGCGTCCCGCGTTTTTTACCATCGACGATTCAGCAGCTTCCTCGTTCACCTTGTCTCCGTGATCGCTTTTTAACGATGCGACCATGCGAAGACGATGGACGTCGGCAGTGGTCGTGGGTCGTGGTCGTGGTCGTGGTCGTGGTCGTGGTCGTGGTCGTGGTCGTGGTCGTGGACTATAACCGACGCGGAGGGAGATTTATTCGAGCGATGGGAACGGCCGGGGGGGGGGGGGCTTTAGGAAGCCAGCTTTCTCAGAGATGGCCGAGGTGAGCTACCCGGAACGTTTTCCATATTTATACCGAAAAGAAGCTGGCGCCCCGGGGTTCTCGATGGGTTCGTCGCTGCACCCCTTCATCCCTCTTTCCACGGGAATAACGATAATTTCGTAATGTGGGCCAATCTTCCGAATTGCGGGATCGTTCGAGGTGCCGGTAGTTAGTGCCGCGGCATTAAAAGGGGATCATTTCGACGCGCTCTTTGGACAGAAAGGAAAGGAGAGGCGACTGTTGGGGAAGGAGCGGACGGTGGGGATATACATGTAGGTATATAGACGGCTGCTCGAAATTGACCGGCAAACTCAGCAGGGCCTGTTTACTCTACGTGAGCCGATTTCTAGATGAAGGCGAGCGGGTCTCCTCTCCGTACCTTTTCGGATGCGAGCGGTATGCTACTCGCGATACCGACAGCTAAGGCGAGACTGGCCTCTCTCCCTTCTCTCCTTCCTCTCTCGTAGATTCTCGTCACGAACGCCGTTACCATTTGGAAAAACTAACCGGAGCGTTTTCATCAAATTTTAACGCGGATGCATGGACGGCGACGCGCAAGCTTCAGCATCACAGCCTAGAAGTTTTCAATCACGATATTTTCGGGATTGCCAGCCACCCTTCTCTCGCTGATACCTCGGGTGGCGAGTATTCTTGCGGCAAGTTGCTGCGCCTTGGTCCTTTGGGAGTTGCTTCTGTACGTAACGCGTTTAATGGAACTTGCCAAGGATACACGTTCCCGGTGGACCGTGTCTGCGCATTGGAGACGACTAACTTCGTTTCCTTGGACCTGCACGAAACCCGAGCTCCTCGTTACCCTTGCCTATTCGATATATCTCGGCTCATGCCTTCCTCTCCTCGACTTCTCTCCCGTTAGTAGGTATATCTCAGAATTTCATTCTTCCACCGGACCCCTGAGAGAGAGGATCGGCTACTCGTATTACCGTATCCGCCGCGCCGCGCCGGTGGACTCGTACACATCGATTCCACTTGAGGATAAACTCGCTGCGACGGCGACCGCCGAGCGAATTTGTCTAGCCAACAATTTTCTAATGCCGGACGTTGCCTGGTCGCATATTTCCCTCTCACGGGCATTGAAAATTTAAAAGCAACCGGGAATAGGGAAGCAGAGCTGTTTCGGGCAGGATCGGTTCGATCGACAAAGTCAATTTTTGTCGGCCAGTCTGGACAGAGTTTGGGGGGGGGGGGGTGTCTTTCCAACGAATCGAGCAAGCTCCTCAGAGGGTTCAGCCGAACGCAATAACACGGTGGTCGAAACTCGATTACTTTCTACAGGGACGGGCAGAGCTACTCTGAACCAACGTCATGGTTCGTTCCCTAGGTGGACTCGCTTAGGGCTCGATTTACTCTGTGCCTCCACCCTCGATACTCCCTTCCTCTCTCTCCCTCTGTCTCTCATCCTCTGTGTCCTTTCGGCGATTTCCCTTTAATCGTGGACCGTAACGTGACCCGACGAAACTGGCAGATCGTCTAATACGATTTCGATGGACGCGTTCTCTTCCATCTCTTTGGAAGAAAAATCCATCAGACTTTTGTGGAGGAATCTAATTTACGCCCGTCGGTTGTTCGTTATCCAGGAAATAAGATAGATGAAACGTGGCGAACGGAATTTCTCGGACGTACGCGGAGTATCCGAGAGGCGTGGGGAGCAGGAAGAAGAAGGGGTCGGAGTCGTATAAACGGGGAAATGGAAGGAAATACAGCGGGAGCCGCGGCGTGTCTCGGTCAGGGGTCCAGCGAACGATAAGGCCGCAAGATTGGGGCTGCGGTGACGTTAACAGCAGAAGCTGGAGCAGGAGCAACAGCGGGCAAAGTCTCGGAAGCAGGTCGAAGCAGGGAGGCAGTCCTCTTCCGAGCAAACTCGATTGCCTCCACGAAAAGGCAGAAAGACTATTTGGAGCTGTGGTGGCTCGGTGGCTCCGTGGCTCGGTGGCTCGATGCTTCGATGGCTCAGCACCTTCCTACTTCCGATCCCTCTTTCTCTCGGCTCCCCTCGGCCTGCTCGGCTCTTCTCTTGCTTCGTCCCTGCTGGCTATATCCTCGTTTCTCTCTTATTCTTACTCCACGGGGCCGCGGTGAGTAAGAGACGCGGCAACGCCGCAGGAATGCCCGGTCGGCCAGCCCACCTCGTGCATACCTGTACAGCCTACTACTCCAGGTCCAGGTCCAGGCCGTACGAAGCCTGGCAGCATCCTATCGAGCTGACAAGGACGGACAGAAACTTGCCCCCTGCCGTCCGAGCGACGAAGAGCCAGCCACGGCCAACCAGCAGGAACGCCGGAAAGAGAAAGCAAGACGGAGGAGAGGCACAGACACAGGCGCGAGCACAGGCGCGAGCACAGGCACAGGCACAGGCACAGGGCCTTTGGTGCGTGCTGCTGGTGCTGCCGCTGCCGTGGCTGCTGCTCGCCGCGGCTCTTTCGACGTGTTTGCGTGCGTTCCGCTGTCTCTTCTCACGGCGTACGTGTGCCCGTTCCCGAGTTCGTGTCCTTTTGTACGCGCCTATGGGCATGGGCGCGCGATGCCGCGGACCGTGCACCAACAGTGATAGAGACCCAGTTGAGCCCCGCACCGCAGCGTTCCGCCAGGTGTGTGCGTGCGCCAGCGAAAGATCACACGGACGAATGTAGGCTACTCTCATTGACCGAGCCCGAGAGAAGTATGGCTCAACTCCGAGAGCAACGGAGATGGAGACACGCGGCCAGAACGGGACAAGAAGAATCCTGACCGATCGAGGGACGATCCTCCGCAAGGAAACCGTCGCCCAGCGCCGCCGCCAAGGATGGCTCGGAGCCGGCCCTTCGGTCACCACGCAATCCTCCATTAAGTCGAACGTCCGCAGGAATTTTCGAAGCGGTACCGTGCACCGAGTACAGTTACCTACCTACCTTAATCCCGCGGGGACCGATTGTACAATATTTTATTCGCGACACTCCCCGGCAGTTTGGACGCCACTCCAACTTACATTAGACCCGTTCCCGCGATATTCCTCTCGGCGTGCTTATTCGCCGCGCGAGCCCTGGCGAGTCGATTTAAATATTCGATACCCCCGTCGCGACGGAATATCCATCCTCGCGTCGCCACCGTGTGACAAAGGTGCGGTAGGTATAACGGGTCCCGATTAAAAATCAATATTTCCGGTGGGAAGGCTCGCCTGGATCGGACACGACCCCGTCCTTCGCTTTTAATGCCAATCTTATTTGGTTTCGGGGCAATAGCCATCAGCTTCCGCGGTGATCGCGCTACCGCGACAAAAGCGAGGTCATCATCGGTGGTCCCTTTGCGAACCGGACCGTCTGCCTGCGACCGCCTCTACATCGCTCCATTCCCCCTGGGACAAATGGGTTCCTTTGGCTCCGGCTACGTCCAGGCTAAAAAACCTGCGGCCGGCACGTCTGTGTGGTCATTATCGAACGGATGTTGGGAAACTCCAGTTCTCGGTATTACTCAACGATACCTATTTACTCTTGATTGTCGGACCAGTTCGGTATAGAAGCTGTCCCAAGTGTACCATACGATAGATAGGTAGTAGCCGTTTTCTTCGCGCCAGGGCAATTGCTCCGCTCGCGATCGGAATTTCGTGTACCTGCTCGTTCATCTTCCGCGTCGCGCAAAAGTCGGCACGCTTCAAGGCGCTGCTGCGTTCGTAGGAGGGCAGGCAAGGCAGAGCGGCCCTCTGTAACGCGGCGGGAAAGACCTGCGATGCTGGGCGTGTGCGTAACCCGGCGCAAAACGAGGATCGCGCGAGACGAAACGCGATATGCACGCACGCACTGGGAACACGAGTGAGCATAAATTTTAATCGCCGAGAAAAATCTCGAGCAGGAAGGACGGGAAGAGAGCGAGGCTGGATAAGGAAAGGAGCAGACGGGTATAGAGATATATAGAGAGGTTAGGTATGCCGACGAGTAAAACGCCTCTCGAATAGCGGGGCTCCAAGTACGAGAGGCAACGACGAGCTACGCGGAGGAGCCCGGATTACGTGTTTCGTGCTCTCTCGAGCTCTGCGAACCGCCAGAATTTCCGCGATCTTGGCCAACTTTTCAGTGGAGGCAGGCGAAGCCGCTAGTCGAACGGGATCCGCGCGGACGTTTTCCATGGAAGACGGACGTTAACTCGGGGTCTAGGTTCCAGTCGAATTGCGCTTCTAACGTTTTTAATATCGTTTACCAACGGTATTCTCCCGGGCGGTCGAATTGCCGCGGAATTTCATTTACATAGAAGCCCAGGGCGGAGGATATTTCAGGAAACGGACAGCTCAATTCGGGGGGGGGGGGGGGGGAGGTGGGGGCGGAAGGGGAGCAATGTTCCCCGAACGAGGCGTATAGGGATATCGGTGGATTCGTGCATTTTGCACGGGGTATTCTTTGCCGGTTCGCACCCCGTTTTCCGTCTCCGTTCCGCCCCTCCATCCAGTTTTGTCTCTCGCGCCCGCTTTTCGTCGATCCCTCCCTCGCCCGTAAAGTCTCTCGAGGCGTCGCGACGAGGGCGTGAGCGTCGGCTGGTTACATTTCCTAGCAGACCATTATTTCTCTCTTACACCCACGCCGTGCCCCGGCCTCACGGACGCGAACCCACACGGGCAGGGCTGCACCGCGCCGACACGCACGCAGGTAGACTGCATTTTCTCCCCTTTTACCCCTGCTACTACATTACCTTTCCCGTGCAGGGAGTTAGGAGGGTGTCTCGCTGCATATTAATGAAAAAATTTGTGAGTTCCCTCCGTCATCCAGCAGCCGCATCCGCGCGACAAGCAGAAGGAGAAGGGATTTCTTTCTGTAGCGGCGCGCCAACACGCTCGCGTGTGTCTGAACGCCGCGCCGCGCGAATCTCTGCTTCTCCCACGACCCTTTCGCTCGCAATAAATGAACGCGCGCCGTGCCCCGTCCCGCGTGCCGGCAGTAAGTACTCCAAAAATAATAAGTTTCAACGAGACGACTCGTCTCTGCTCCCTGCACGCCCGCCGATGGCTGCTCTCTTATCGGGGCACAAGAAAATCATATCGATCCCATTTCCGCTGACGAGTCACGCTCGCCGAATCCGGGGGGTTATCGGGCCGCGATGCTCGCGCGCGGATAGCATCTCTCTCGGGGACGTATCGTGTCGTTGGCAGCGTTATCGCGCTCCGAGAGTCCACGAAAGTTTCCGCGAATTTCGATCGAGCCGCGTGTGTTCACGGATAACGAGAATCCCCTTGTATGTTCACCGCCAGGCGACCGCGTATCCACCGTAGCGCGCGCGGAAAATTCGGGTAGGTACAGATGGAGACGAGGAGGTAGGAGCCGCCAGCAGATAAGAGGAAATTGTGGAAGAAACCGAGAGCAGCCACCGTGTTTCCACGGTGTACGTCACACAGCCAATAGAATTTTACGAGGCGAGATAACCCAAGGTTGTTTTTCGTCCCATTGTACCCGGAGGCCACCATTAATAATACAGGTAGTTGGAGGCCGGTGATAATATGGCAGACTGCCGTGCGCGAGGAATATAGGCAGGAGAGAGAAGTGGTAAAAGGGACCCCTAAATTTTCCCTTTTCCGAGATAAAGCGTTCCTTTCTTTCGCTTCTTGCCTCCGCGCCTCTCTCTCTCTCTCTCTCTCTCTCTCTCTCTCTTCCTCTCTTCCTCTCTTCCTCTCTTCTCCTTTCGCGGCCAGGATAGGTCTATTAGCTCTGCTGGTGGCTTTTACGACCAGCCAGCTACCGTTACTTTTGCTTTTCGTTCGAGTTTGCGTCGCCGCGGAGCGCGGAATCCCTCGCGAGACTTCCTTATTCTCGGAAGAACGCCGACAGCTAAACGGAATACCGCTCCTCGGATTAAAAAGTTAATGATAAACGACGAGTCGCGCGATTGCGGTAACCGCCGCGATCCTTCCGCCTCCGTCGCCTCCTCTAATGATTCCCGGGAGCTGCGACAATGGCGGCCGATGGGAAGAACAAAGAGACGGATCGCGACGCGACCGCGGGAAAATTAGCCAGCTTCCCAGGAAATAAGACGTTAGAGATAGCGAGGAGCGTAATAAGGCTGTACAAGGTTCGGCCGAGCGCAGGATAAATGGAATGTCCAGATCTGGTACACGAAGGTCTCGCGCTTTCAAACGAGTTTGATAGCGTGGCCGTGTTGTTGCGGAGCGCAGGTGCTCGCCGATGTATCTCCCAGGCGGCATAATGGATCCGCGTTTAGGAGGCAAATGGCTACGTTTACAGGCTAGGGTAATCAGGCCAGTAGATGGACGAATCGTTGGTTAATCGTTAATATTGAAAGAACTATAGTTTTAATCTATATTATTGTTTTTTTATTTTGTAGAAAAAACGTTTGTTGTTTTACAAAACATTAACATATTTATCGAAAAAAAAATTTTGTATGCGAAAAATGTATTTGTATGTATGATTTTACGCCACTATGCGCGAGTCACTCTTTTATTATTAGCTATTGCTCAGCATCGCGTCCCTTAAAGTTAATAAAAAACGTATTTGGATGTATTGTAAAGAGGTATGCAATAGATGATTGCATTCTAATATTAACAATTTATATATAAACGCGTGAACAAAGAAAAATAAACCGATAGAACTTATAAAAATGACTGTCCATGTACTGATATGGATTTTCTAACCTTGTCGCAGCAGATGGACAGAACGGAATTAAACCTTTTGAAGCCGTTTTTTTTTAATAAACAAACAGTTTACACATTTACTTGTAGGTATCTTATTTTTCTTTTTTTATTTAGATGGCAAGCATTGAAAAAAATATACCGTACATCAATATGCATGTAATGATCTAAATAGAGCCTTGGATGATATTAGAAAAGGAACTAACAAGGGGGAGGCCGCTACATCTGGGACACGGATTTTGATTAAACTCATATATGTTGTAGTGTAGGTGTAGTAGACCAATATATGTCTCACATGTTGGGTCCACTACCCCATAGTTTCCGAAATATTAATAAAAAAAGATGTTTATGCGTTTACGAACAGAAGCGATAGCGAAGTTTATTGTAATGATGAATAGAGGCGCGTGTAAAGGGCAGGCTCGCACCGGAACATTTCGCAGGTTCGATTCTCACTGGAATCATTTTTTTTTCTATAAATGTATTTTGTATTTTTTTATTTTTCAAAAGATAAAGTACAATTTTTACATTCTAATATATGGCATTTATCGTAAAAACAAATTTTTTCCTCCGGTTCATAAAGACTATCGTCACTTGATTCGCTTGGGGAAGATGATGCGTCGGTTGTTACATTTTTAAACTCATCGGTAATCATGATGTCGTCTTCTTGCAGCAACTCTTCTTCATCAGTAAAAGACATTTCTTCAATCATGTTGTGAAACCTTTCCACGAGTTCGTGTGCTATTAATGTCGATCGTTGTGTTACAGTTGTAACTATAACATAGGAAATTGTTGCAGCATTTCGTGCACGTTACTTTGTACCATGTCATTTCTATTTCATGCGTTGTCGGTTGATGTTCGTGAATATTCAATATTTCTTATAAACGTTCCGGATTATTATTTTATTATTTACTGCAAGTGCAAAACGTTAAAGTGTACAATTAGTGCGATGAGTGTAAGCACGTTTGCTTCAACAAGCTCGGACAATTCCGACTTGTTAAATATTTCGGACATAAATGTTGGCACAGGCAGCGAAGAAAACAAACAGGAATTGGCGAACGCAGTACCTACACGAATTTACAAAAATATTGCAAAATGAAAATGTAATAACAAATACAGTTACAACTGTAACACAACGATCGACATTAATAGCACACGAACTCGTGAAAAGGTTTCACAACATGATTGAAGAAATATCTTTTACTGATGAAGAAGAGTTGCTGCAAGAAGACGACATCATGATTACCGATGAGTTTAAAAATGTAACAAGCGACGCATCATCTTCCCCAAGCGAATCAAGTGACGATAGTCTTTATGAACCGGAGGAAAAAATTTGTTTTTACGATAAATGCCATATATTAGAATGTAAAAATTGTACTTTATCTTTTGAAAAATAAAAAATACAAAATACATTTATAGAAAAAAAAATGATTCCAGTGAGAATCGAACCTGCGAAATGTTCCGGTGCGAGACCTGCCCTTTACACGCGCCGCTATTCATCATTACAATAAACTTCGCTATCGCTTCTGTTCGTAAACGCATAAACATCTTTTTTTATTAATATTTCGGAAACTATGGGGTAGTGGACCCAACATGTGAGACATATATTGGTCTACTACACCTACACTACAACATATATGAGTTTAATCAAAATCCGTGTCCCAGATGTAGCGGCCTCCCCTTGTAAGATAAAGGCACCAGTAGTTGACCAGTTAAGAGAAATCCTTCACGTAAACAATAGTAACTAATTGCTCTGTCATTAAATAGTGACAGTCGGTGCCTAAAGATACTCTTTAAGCTTTCCAAATTATGTAATGAGAACGATTTTTTAAAAAAGGTATGCTATAAAAATTTTGAAACCATTTTTCAAAGTTCAGTAACTGCTTCAGAAGTTGACCATCCTTGAAAATGAAAATACTAGTAGTTGACCCTATGTTGGTCAGTAATTGACCACCTATACTAGAAAGGGAATTAAGGCAATGATGTAGGTAATCGTCTTAGCATCGTTTATTGTCAATAATTTAGAACAAGTTAGAACTAAAAAGGAATGTGAAATTAAAAGATTTCAATTCCATAAGGAGTCCAATTCAGGAACAGATTAGACATTTCGAGTTTTGCTCACTTTCGAAGGTTTAAACAAATGATTGCAAAATTAGATGTTTTGGTACATATAGAATTGTGTTCTGCGGGGAAAGTAACTAAACAAATATGTATGTGTCTCCGAAATTTCTTTATTTATTCTAAAACTTTTTTACAATATAATTTGTTAAACAAATTGTTTAAATAAATTAATTTTATAAATCCTATGTAGAATTCGGGATCAGCGACCTCAAAAACCACTAACGATATACATATACAACTTTTTCGTGCATTTACCCAGTTTCTTGTGCGCCATACCTGTCAACTTCTAGAAACAATTAGAATGACAAGAGTCATTACTTGACCACCCCGCAAACTATGTGTTTCTGAGGTTAGTATAACAAAACCGGTGCATTTATCAAATATAGAACACTATGAGAGTTTAACAAGTGAAGAGTTCAGTCATAAAGAGTTAATAACCTACGAAGTTTTTTACCTGAACCATACACCTGTTCTTAACAAAATCATTAAGGAAATAACGAAATGGGAACACACTACTCACCTTGATGTAAATAAACATTCGCCAATACTATTCATAATGCACTTCACACTTGAGTGTTTTAGATTTCAGTCGGTAGATGTCTTGGCACGTCAACTGCACTTTTTTCAAAAGATCGTCACTTCTAAAAACCTTATTTTTCACGTTTTTCTGAAAAGTGGTCAACTACTGATACATGGTCAACTAATACTGGTGCCTTTACCTTAGTGGATATATATTTTTACTTTGTGCCACTAAGAAAATTTTAAAAAGGTTACATATCCAATCCGGGACACTTTCCGAGACAGTTTTCAATGCGGGACAAACAATTCAAATTCGGGACAGTCCCACACGATCCGAGACGTCTGGCCACTTTAGGCTACACATAACCTCACTTTATTTGCGGCCTGGGCCCATAACCTGTTGCACCGGTTTCTAGCAATGAAGACTCCATACGTTTTTAGTTTTGATGAAATAAACTATATTTTAAGAAAAAATAACTTAATCTAGGTACCTACTATAGCTAATAAGTCTTTTACTCGTCTAGCCAGACACCCGTCCATCTATGGGTTCTGAACTGTCCATCTGCTAGCCCTATCGTCCATCTACTTGTGATACGGGCTATGAGTAGAATTTTCATCATTTTATCCTTAAATACATTAATTTTTTACTTGCAGTTATTTTTTTCTTTAAATTTGTACATTTTTACGTGCAAAGCTTTTGATTTTTTTGAACACCTTGTTGTAATCATCGAAATCAGCTAAACTGTCCATCTACTGGCCTGTTTACCCTACACGCTCCACGAGGCAGAAGCGTTCGAATTTCCGCGACAGGCTATACGCGCAACTCCCACTGTCCGCCAAACACTCAACCTTTCAGATCCAGGCGAGATTTCGCGACTCGAACGTTGCACCGATCGCCCCTCAGAACCGCTCTCTGATTAAGCAAACGCTTGTGCAGCTCGATCGAACAAAGAACAACGACACTTGCCGCGCATCCAGCCAAAATGGAAGGCGAGCGGGGACTCGTGCATACATAGATATGTATATGTGTACGCGGAGAGAGAACGATAGCATCGGACGGATTATATTTTTCAATTATGATAATACCCGAGTGAACAGGACCGAGGCCTCCCGTCCCCTCCTCGCGGCAGTATCGTCATTCGCGAATAGCAAATTGCGAATGTCCGTAATCCTCGTGAGATTGTAACAGCGGTGTCCGCGTGCAGCTCGATTCATCTCGACGGCCCGCTCTGTCGGCTGCCGGTAGGTAATTACTTTTAATTCGACCTTCGTCCAGGACGGGCGTGGAAAAAGGATCGGGAAAGGTGATTGAATTAAGGCGCGATACCAGCGAGATATCTAGGCCGACGAGCTCCCTCCACGGGATTACGATCGTGACTTTTCTCCGGGCCGCCCGCGGTGGGGTCACGCAAATGGAGGCTGAATGGTAACTCGAACGTGAAACGAAACGAGATAAGTTATGCGCGCGGATGACTCAGGTTTCTCGTTATTTCGGATCGTGTCGTAAAATCTTCGGCTTAACAACGCGCGCGGGAATATAGTATACCCGTCCCCCTGCCACGGAATTAAAAGATTCCTCGCAACGAAGTGGCGGGAGGGGGTTGGGCGACAGAACGGGGAAACGCTGGGGGGATCGGCCGAAGCCGCAAATATTTCCTTCGAACGCATTGCTAATGAACGTCACCCGACTCGCGCTGATTAATAATGGCTGCTCCACGAAATCGAGAAGCCGTCGCCGGCGAATCGATACGCGCTTCTGAGAAAATCCTCCCCTATAAACTCGTCGGCCAACTGCATCTGTTGTTCAGTGGCAATCGGTGCGAGTGCATATTTCTGGAAAGTAGGTACACGTTTGTACGATCGCCTTATCCTCGGACACAGTGCGTGACTCACCGAGGCTTCGTCGAACAGGCCGCTTAATACCTTAACGATAAAATACTAAGCCGCGGACGATGAGCTGTTCGCGCGGTGACGAATGACGATCACCCCGCGCGGACAAAACACGCGCTGTCCACGAGTGCGAGCGGGGCACCGAATTCGATTAATGCACGGCTGCCTGGGACGCTGGCGAACCGAGCAGAAAGGACGCTTTTGATTCCTCCCGGGTCTCCATGCAAATGAAAGACAAAAAGGTAGCCGGCAAGGGAGGGAAAATAATCGTAATCTCACCGGGCGGTCGTAAAAAGGAGAATAATGAGTGACCTGCTAATAAAATAATTATAATATTGGGAGGCCAGTAATAGATTCTCGGAACGCATTAACCGGTCGAGATAAATCGCGGTCGCAGGGTGTATGGCGTGTATACCTACCGGAGGGGAGAGAGTGAGAGAGAAAGAGAAAGCTGGTATAACGAACGTGTGCAGGATCGTTTCTGTGTGAGACTTGCCACAAGATCGTATAGGTTCTCCTCCTCTTCTCAGGCGTTGCGGGCTGGCTACACGCGAGCGATCGAGCACGTTGCAGCGGTCGCCCGCTCGCCCGCTCGCCCGCTCGCCCGCTCGCCCGCTCGCTAGCTCGCTAGCTCGCGCTGGTAGCGGAGGGAACGTGTCGATGTCTAATATTCTCGGTATGTGAAATTACCGAGGGGCATAAATTGCCGATCGGACAGGTGGCCGACAAATGGACTGGAGAAAACGGACACACGCGCGGCGAGCGCGCACCGCTACCGCGAATCGGAGTACTTTTCGCCCCGTCCCCTATCGCGGTCATTTTATTAATTAACTCGTGCGTCCGTGTGCACGCGTGCCCGTGTTCTCCTGTACTCGCGCGTCCCGTATAATCCACGGCCGATATCGGCCGAGCGGTAACGATCCTCGAATACCTAACAGTATCGCCGCTAGTAGAATTACTGATCCGCATAAATTTCCAATAAAGGTTTCGTTGCGCCGACCAGCGTCGCGCGCCACGCCGGTCTATCAATTTTCCAGCGATTTCCGCCGCGATCGCTTCGACGAATCGATGGACCCGACGGGGGGAAAAAGCGTAAAAAAAAAGCGACCGAGGTTATAACGAGGAATTTATAGCCGGTTGACGAGTTGGGAAGACATGGATCGAATAAAAAATGGGGGAACAGAGGCAGACAGGGCAGAGGGCGGGAGGAGGCGGATGCGGAGGTGGAGGCAGGACGTGTAGGACAGGGATGATCCGGCGCGCTTTTGTCTCGTGGTGCGGGGTTTGATAAAGGCCGATGGGTTATACGGGACGATTAATTTGATTATTGTGGTCAGAGGCTAATTTGCATGCTAATGCGCGCGGATCGATGATGAGGGGCCGCGAAAACGTTCGAGGAAAGGGAGAAGGAAAAATGGGACTTGGGTATCTACATGTAGTCGACGGGCGGCCAGGTAGACGGTGCAAATTGCTCCGGAAAAAAGATCGAAAGCTCTTTTTGCGGCGAGTTCGGATCGAGACGTAACTGGTCGCGGAACCCTCGGTGCCGGTTTCGCATGGCTCTTTAAGCTAATGAATTTGATTGCCGTTGTTTCATCGCGGCCGATTCTTTCCCCAAAGGGCCTCTCGCGCCGAGTGATTTAGATGCTAATGCGGGGAGCGGTGACGCGCGCGGCTCGCGACCGGCCAGGAGAAGACGATGCTTCGAAGCGAGCGGAGGGTGGTGGGATAAATTAAAAGTCAGCTCGGCGGGACATGCTCGCGCGCGGCCCGAGTAGTATCGTCGCCGTGTAGTCGCGCTAAACACCGCCCAACAAATTTACGAGTCGGAGAGAGACGTCACGGGGGAGTTTTATTTATCCGTCCGGCTGAACGTAGGCACCTACATCACCGCGCGCACAGGAACAAATAAGTATTTCGATGACTTGGCTTCCATCCAGCGAATGATGGATGCTCGGCCTCGCGACACCGTGGTTTTCACCTACGTCCCCCGTTTCGCGTTTGCCCCTCAACCCCGTCCACGCATTCCACCCAGCCCCCCCCGGCTGGGTGTTCCGGTACTCGCGTTTCGTGCCAACTCATCGCGTTGTCTATCGCGCTTGTGTCCCTCCGTGCGTCGCGAGGAGGAAAGGAGATTGAAAGGGAAATAGAGGGCGGGGAGCGGCGAAGCGAGGCGAGGGCGGGCATAAAGGTGAGGGTGAAGGCAGTTGGGCCGGGACGGACGGGGGAAACAAAAGGGAGGGGGCTGCACTTGAAAAGCACAATTGAAATTCAAGATCCATATGCAAAGAGCCTCGCGAGAACCGGCGGGGGCCGGGGAGAGCCGGAGGACCGTTCGGGGGGGGGGGGGGGGGAGGTGGGAGAATGGGCGAGGGCGACTAGGGAGAGGGAAAATTATAGACTGAGAAAGAGAGAAAAAGGTAAAGCGACGGGTAATCTAACATCTCGTGGTCACGCGGTATCCAGGCTCGATCCTCTCCTCCTAGCCGTTCCCCTTGTATGTAGGTATCTCCCGATTCATCCGCGGCCGCGTCACACCGTCACCCATTGGGACCCATATTGTTTAAATAATTGATTTAACACGTGTACATAGATTATGCGCAAACATAATAACGCTATGTAAATGGTAATTCCAGCGAAGGCTGGCGTGCTGGCCCCCATCGTAGCGTGGGCCGAGCCACCTTCGGAACCCCTTTCACCCTTCTCCGTTGGTTCTGGCTGTTCCCTTAGGCTCCCCATGCCGCCCAGTTGGACCCGAAGATCATGCCCGGTGCCCGGTGCCCACGGGATCCCGCAGCGAACGGAGACTGGGGTTAAGTTTCCGAGCACCTCATATTTTTTCTCTCTTCCCCCTGACTTGTCCCTCCTGTTCCTACTCCGCCTCCACCGTCTGCTCCCTCTCACTCTCCCCCTCGCGTCGTTCTCGCGTTTTCTTCAGCATCCGATTGGAGCTCGGGGTGATTCCTCCCACGGGTTGCCCCCCCCCTCGAAATCCTCGGACGGTCCGGTGTCGGTGACGATCAAGACGTCGCGAGCTGATTTATCTCGGATCGATCCGGGGGAATCTCTCGCGAGATGGCTGGCATTCGAGATGCGACCGATGATACCCGGCGAGATGTTTGATCGCGAGCGTAATTAAAAAGATCCTCGAGGGCCATCATTACGAGGGAAGAGTGGATCGGGCCGCGCTCTCGACTTTCTACTCTCGACTCTCCGTAGACGAGCCGACAATTAAAGCTGGGATTCCACTGAGGCAACTTTTTGGCAACCGGCAACCGACAACATCGTCGCATCTTTTTTTCGCATGCGACACATGCAATCACTATCGCAATCATCGCACGCGACACGTTGCCTTGCGTTGCCTCAGTGGAATCCCACCTTAAGACACCGGATTCTCCATCGTCCTCGGGTTCGGCGGCGCTACATCGATGCACGAATTTGGCAGAGTGACCGAACGATCGGCCGCGAGCTCGAAGCGCGGCCGTCCGATAGGTCAACGACACCCTGGTGAACGGTTCGAGGTGCGATAGGATACGTCGGCAAAGAGGAGCGAGCAAGACTTCTCTCCTCTCTTTCTCTCTCTCTCTCTCTCTCACTCAGCAGGCCAGAAGGAACAAGACAAGCGGAAGGAGGAGAACCAAGGAGAACGGAGGAGAAAGAGAGAGTGCTAGGTGGGGAAGAGAATAAAGGAGCACGGGAGGGTGGCAAAGGAAGAAAAGACGCGGAAAGAGGAATGGCACAGTGGGGGGGGGGGGGGGAGAGATCCTGACAAATTGGAAGGCCGTTAAGCCAAAGGCACAGAGGCGTCGCGTCGTTGGTTGCAAAGAGAAAAGAGCTTCGACATTCGGCGGGAGGAGAGCTCTCTGAGAGCTCCGGGGAAATGACGAGCCACGGGCGCGCTCGCTCGCTCGCGCGCGCGCGCGACACTCGTGACAGGACGATCCTCGTCCCGGCATTTTTAGAGCCGAAATAAAGTCGAGGGAGGAACGTATACCATTGGATATGCGCTGGCTGCGCGCACTCCGCGTTCGTAGGTGGTCTCCTCTCACCGACAATCTCCTCTTCTCCACATCTCCACTCGTCTCTTCTCACTTCCTCCCTCTGTCCCGATTCCTTTCGCCTCTCTCGCGTCTCTCGCGTCTCTCTTGGTCGATCCACCGAAACTCGTGCATCTGGACGCACGGCGGTGGTTGGCAGCGAGGCTCGCACGAGCATCGATAATCGAACGCACACGCGTCTCTTGTTTCGAATGATATAGGAGCTATCGGAAGTCGTTCCCCTGACCGTTCGGTCGCTGCGATCGATCCGCGTCTATGATCGATCGAGCCTTTGAACTGCTGGAATATTCTCCTTCCTCCGTTGCCTGCTTCTCTATCCGTCCCGCTCTCGCTCGCCCCTGCAAAGCGAGCGCGCCGCACCTCCGCCCCAGAGATTGAATCGTCCGAGATTTACGTGGACTGCGATCGCGGAAAGGGGCAGCCCGATAGTTCAAACGGCAGGGAAGCACGCAACGCGAGTATTTCGACGAGTTCGTCTTTACGGACAAGAGATAAGATCGGCGAATCGAGGATGACGCCGCGCCGGGTTTGCTCGACTTATATGCGAAACGTAAATTTCGCCGCGCGATAACATCGGTCGTAACCTATTTCCGGCGAGCCTGATCGGAGCCCTTTCCCTTACGTCGCTCCTTCTGAAAGGTATTCTCTTACTCGGCAAAGTCGCCCGAACCCCCGGTTCCGTTTAAAGGCCGAAACACCGTGAATCGTGGAGATTGAAAAATCTGGTCCGACGATCGGCTTTCCGGTGTGGCGGCTGATTGGGGTGAATGGCAGCCGGAGGACAGGGGACGATATTATATCGTGAAAGATCGAGTCCTGGTGATCGTGGAGCGGTCTGTCGAGCAACAGAGCGGGGCCATCGGGCAGGTGTGCGTGCGTGCAGGAGGCGAAATCGTAATCTTAATCGGCGTCGAGTAGCCGGTCGCTCGTCTCCTGGATCGGGCAACAGGTTCCCCCGCGCGATTCAATCGTGTCTTGGGTTATATACGCGCGAGAGCCGACCTCTCTTACAAGCGTACGGTAAGAACAGGCTCGTTACGTCACTCATCCATCTCCTTCGGCGACCTCGGCTATTGATTTATCGTCCAACCGGGCATTCTCATTTCTTTCGGCCTGTCGCTGGGGGCGCGTGTGCGTGTCCGTGTGCGTGCGCGATCATGGATCGTGGATCGTGGATCGTGATCGTCTCCGATTAGACGGAACGCATTGTACTCGGACGGAATCAAGACGACGACGCGTCGCCGTTGCATCCAACGCGCAACGTTAGCGAGCGGAGAAAGCCCAGGCTCTTCTTCTTGCGCAAGAATAATTGGAAATCGAGCTGGCTTTTTACCGATAAGCCGACGACATCGATCTCTCCGACGTCGAACGGCATCGATCCACCCCAGAATTTCGTGGCATTTTTCATCGTCGCGCGATCCTCGCGACCGCGATACTCCTCCTCCATCTCTCTACACTCGGGGATATTGCCTCGACGCGTGGTGATTTTCTGCCAGCTGAACCCGCCCAAGTCTTTCCGATTTTTTCCCGCGCCCGCGCCCGCCTGCACGTTCTCTCTCTCTCTCATTTGAATAATATGAAAAATCGAGGTCTTTTCCTCAGATACGGGGGAAAGAGGGCCAGGAAGGAAGATAGATAGACAGATAAATGGAGGGAACTTGGGAGACGGGCGGATATATGGTGAGCTGATGGGAGAGCGCGGGAGGACTTGCGACCGAGGGTGGTAGAGAGAGGCAGAGGGAGGGACATAGAAGTTCGGGAGAGAAGAAAGACGCACGATCGGTGGAGTGAGTTAGGGCCGGCAGGCAACGCTATGCATACCGTCACACCCAGCGACACGCTCCAAATTTGAAATTTAAATTCGGTACGTCTCACGGGACCGCGTCGCACACCGGTTACTCACACGTGCGCGCTCCTACGTACTGGCGAGAGTGCGTGTTCGGAGGAAGGGGATCCAGCGAAGGAGGGTAAGAGGAGAAAGCATCGGGAACGACGGACGCGCGGTCGTTTTCACGACTATTCGACGGACCGCTCGCTCCTTTCCGCTTCTCGGTAAACACCCTCGGGAATAGTAATTCGACGCTGACCCCGCGACTCGTCCTATCCTCCGCGATACAGGCAATCTTCCCGCTCCTCGGCCTGATGTCGGCCTGCTTCATTGGCTCAAGAGATTGCCGTTTGACACGCCTCGTCGGTCTCTCGCCACTGATACCGCGTCCGGCGAAAATGCTCGCTTTCGCGAACGTCCGCTCTGCTCCGCAGCTTCCCCCGAGATTCTTTTCGATCGACGTGGCGGCGCTCCAACACGCTTGTTGCTTCGAAAATCTCCAAATCTCAAATGTCACTGTATCGGTGGGCAACGTGACAGACACCGAGGTTTATCGGACCGTTGTGTCCCTTGCACCTTCGCTTCCGGTGACGGGCACGACCGCCCTCTGCTCCTCGTCGCAATTCCGTCTGCCTCGTGCCCGTGCACCCGAGGAATTCCACGATGCCTGGCCGACTGCACGAGTAGCTTGCTTCGCATGACACGTGTCGCACTAAGTGGCATAATGTAGGTACGTGTCGCACGCACGATGCACCGCGGTCGCATCTGCGGGCCCACCGTGCCTAGCCCGCCACTTTCTCTTTCCTCGCGCGAGACCGCCGCGGATCGTCCGGCTCGCGAAATTTTTCATCCCGACTGTATAATGCGATTGAAATTTCGTGATAGTCGGCACTAATCGACAGCGTCTCAGCGTCGATGGGGGCTGGGATAGCGCCCAGTCTAATCGTTTCCGAGCTTTCGCGCCAGCAAACGGAAGAAACTCGCCAGATACGCTTCCCCTGAGTAAATCCTCCGGGCAGCTCCGGAATAGCGGGTCAATCTGGAAGCTTTGCCATTGCGGAAGTTTATCGGGGCCGAGGTGGCGAGAGAAACTTGGATCTTACTTGGCGAATTCGGCGCAGGGCGGAGCGTTGCTGGATATATCCGAAGTGCTTCTGGAGGGTGCTCGAATTAGGCCGGCGCGCTGCAAAGCCCATTACACACAATGAGACGACTTAGAGGAGGACCGGCTCGAGTGGCTTCGGGTCGAGGGTCTGTTCGCGAGAATTCACGGATACCTATGCGTCCATTACGAAACACCCTCCCATCCCTGGAATTCCTTGGTCGACTTGGAACCGCAAATCGCGTACGGGTCGGGGAATCCTGCAGGGAACGCTACCTTCTGCCCCCTACGTTGGGTATACTAGCATGGACGTTAGGATTAGGGAAAAGTCGAGCGATTAGAGCAGTCCGTGTAATTTGCAGTGGCACACGTTTCCGTCTTGGCGTGCGGGGGGGGGGGGGGAATCCCCTTTGAAAGGGGTGGGAAAGCCGCGGCGAAAATTTGACGGGACCGGTGAAAGGAACGGCAGAAGCAGGTGGCGGCGGGACAATTATTTTCACCGGCACCCCGTGTTTCGACGGTGTCTCGATGAGGTCGGATAATCGCGGTACGCGTGAGAGCCCCTGGGATTCTGCGTGGCTCGTCGAAGCAGTCGGTGGTGGTAGACAGGGGGTAGTGACGATGGCAAAGAGTCGACGGGAACACGGGGCTGGCGATGGAGGATTGGCGAAGGGCGAAGGGAGAGGGACGAGGGGCTCGGATGGATTTTGCAGCGCGCAGTTTTCACCTTTGAGATTCCATCCGGTGGCGGTAGCAGTGGTGGTGGTGGTGGTGGTGGTGGTGGTGGCAATGGCAATGGTGGAGGTGGCGGAGGTGGACTGTGCACCCACCGCGTCGGCTGGGGTACTTTGGTCTAGGAATTCAAGGACCCAGAGTCTGGGGAGGGATCGACGACGACGACGACGCTGCTCGCGCTTCGGGGGCGGCGCGGCTGATAGCTGCGTGGCACTGCTGAACACCGTGCGACAAGGACGCAGCTACAGTAATCGAGAAAAATAGAAAGGGATGAAGGGTGAAGGGGCGGGGGAGGGGCGAGGGTGGAAGCGAGGGCGTCGCGCGAAACGGAGGAAGATCGACGCGTAGAAAAGCAGAGAGGTCATTGAAGTCGCGAAAGGGGAAAAGAGAAAGGGAGTGAAGAGGGTTGGACCGATAGCAGCACGGCGGTGGTGAACACCGTGGAAGAAGGACGGACGCAGGCCGATAGACAGGGAAAACAGCGAGAGCGAAGAGGAGGATGGACGAGCTGGAGGGAGACGAGAAGATAGAGAGAGATTCGAAAACGGGGTGAAAGCCGGAGGGTGAAGAGAGAAGCCACGTGGGAGAGAGAAAGGGGAAAAGCGGAAAGAGGAAAGAGGAAAGAGGAAAGAGGAAAGAGGGTGGGTTGTAGCAGCAGCCGAGAGCCGGTCGATACGACCACCACTACAAACGTGTCGCAGGACACGACGCACAACCTGCTGGCTGTGCTGCGTGTGCAACGATACCCGCGACCCTTCTTCTCCCGCTTTCTCCCTCTTTCCCTGTTTCGCCTCGCGCGGGGTTCCCTCCTGCCCCTCGCGGCCGGGGCTTTCTCACCCTTCTCGTATAGGATGAGAGAACGAGAGCTGCCGAGAAGCAAGGTGTTTTAGCACGGTCTCGAGGATCCGCCATTTTGAGAGGGAGTCGTTTCCCTCATCCCCCTCGAAACGTTGACTTTTTACGGTAAAATCTTTGCTAGGGGCTCTCCCGCGCGTTTCGATACACCGACGAGGATTTCGACGCGATGAAAGATTACCTTGACCGACGATTAGCATACCCGTCGCGTCGTCTGTAATTTCCCATTGCAGCCCTCCCTTTTTCGTTCTCCCTTCGAGCAGCCCCACGATTAAATTGTCCATCGAAGCTGGACAAACGAAGGGCAACGCAGATACGAATTTAGCGTTACCACCCGACCAAAGTGTCGCACGCCGTTTACACTAACCGCACGCTCTCTTTTTCGTTGCAGTTGTTCTCTTGGACACGACACAGGAGGAGAAGCTCGAGTGGACAAAGTACCCGTTCGGCCCGGAAGCCAACACCCCAGGGGTAAGTTTTTGCAATCGACTCACCGGTATCTCGTTTAGCCGATCTCGTTGAGGGAGCTACGTAACAGTATTCTGCGAGCGAAACAGCGAGCAGCGCACGTTTTGCAAGGGAGTTACAAATCGGATCGAACGTCGGACGTCGGAAGTAGCCTGCACTCGGCCAGAGAATTCAAGGTGGTCCGCGCGTATTGGATCGCTGGCGCGCTTAGCGCCGTGGAACCGCGACCGAGCGGGAGACGTGGGCAAATCTTTGGGGAAATAGCCGACACCGTTTCGGTGGTGGGGAAAAATCTTTGGGTCCGTCCGCGAGGCGTCCGAAGGGACAGAATGAACACGGCGGAGGAAGAAGAGCGGGTTCCGGGGGTACCAGAAGCACTTTATGGTCTCGGTGCGCGCGGCATACGTGGGCTCCCGCTGGCCGGTGCGCTCTCTCGGCGCCATGTTTGTTTTTCAGTTGTTAAGCGCGCAGCGGGCCGCCAGACAGGTTTAAATCAGCCACTACCTCCTCCTCCTCCTCCTTCACCACCGACCATCCAGCACCTCCTGCTCCCTCTTCGTCGCTCCTTCTCTCTCCGTTGCGCGCGCGTGCGTTCGCGCTCTTTTTCCCTTTTCATCTTGCTTTCGCCCCTCGATCTCCCTCTCTCTATCCGTGTCTCTCGTTTACACACACACAGACACGCGCCCGCGCGCGGGGCACACATTTTCTCCTCTCGCTCTCGCTGTGCTCGTCTCGCGCGGGACGTGCACCACCGGACCAAGAGTCAGTCCGCTGGGTAACAAATTGCTTTTTGTTTGAACGGACAAATTAGAGAGACGGCCGCCGGATAGGGAGGAGAGGAACGAGCGGAGCGAGAGAGAGAGAGAGAGAGAGAGGATGCGTGTATTTAAACGTCGTAGGACGTATAGTTTCCTGCGTGCGTGTGTAGCTAATAGGCGCGGGCCTGTGTGCCAGCGCCGCTGAAAATTTCACTCGAACCCGTCGACTCCTCCTGCGCGACCCTACGTGGGTGTCGAACGCTGAATATCCCGGCCTCGCCGCGATGCAAAGTGATAAACTGTCCGAACCGCTTCGCGCGCCGCGTCGTCGGCCGCCGGCCGGCCGGCACACCGCTCCGGAAAGCAACGGATACTCCTCCCCGGGCCTCGATCCTGGTCCCATGCTACGCGCTAGAGATTTTCGTGATCGATAACCGATAACGACCAAATTGAGACGCCAACGCGAGAGCCGGGGATAATTAATCAGCGATCGTGTCCCGATATAAAGGCACGAACGAATTATTGGTCGGTCAACCTCGTTATTTCGCGTCCAATTAAAAAAAAAAGAAGAAAAAATAGAAGAAGGGAAAAGAAATGGTTGGAATTGGAACGGCCAGCGACTGAAAGGATATCGGTCGTGGCTCGCGTTTTACCTTTTTCCCTTGGTTTCCAGCGTTGATCGTTAGTGCCGTGCCGCTAATCGAGCAGCGTAACGCTCCGTTTGAAAAGGTTCTTTGACGCTGCTGTTGATTTTTCTAGCTGCTAAACGTCCTCCCGTTTCCCTTCAGAGGAGGAAAGAGACCAGGCGGGGGGCCAGCGCACCGGCTCGTGCACGGAAGCTCGATTTTTTCCGTGGAGCGAGCGGAGAAAACGGGGCCGGTGCTCTCATCCTCGAGCACTCGAGAGTTCACTTCGCACCTCCTCTGTCTATATCTACTCGCGCCGCACGAGAAACGGAAGTGGAACGTCCAAATATGTGCTCATGGTTTTCCTCGCGCACGTGTTGTCTCAAGGACCTCAGCACAGTTTGCGCCTCCTGGAGGCAACTGACCCTTCGTCGTTTTTAACGCTTTCTTAAGGCCCGGTCCAGATCTGAACCGAACGCACTTGAGTAGTTAGATGGAGTAAGACGAGTGATATACTTGTCTTGCTCCGTCTAACTACTCAAGTGGCGTTCGGTTCAGATCTGGACGCGGCCTAACGCGCTCCCCGAACCTCTGAGCACCGATGGGCACGTAAAAAGAGCATCGCCCGTTGCTTGTCGCTCGAAAGCACAAAGTAATCGATCCGGCCGCGGTATCGGTGATTAAGAGGCAGCATAGCTACCCCTGAAATTCTTCGAGGTCTTAGCTCATCGCGATCGGGCTGGATAGCTGGGGCCGAACGTCACCGTGATTGGTCGCTCCAGTGACGGACTGGCGTAAGTAATTAACTGTCCGCTCTGGACCAATCTGCTGATCGATTCGTTGCAATATTTACCGAGTCGTTTATGAGCTCGCTTAATGCGCAAACCGTATTATTAGTAGCGATTATCGGCCGCTCTCCTGTCGGCGATTACGCGTGAAACGAGAACACGCGACGATTCCCGGAACGGCTCTCCTTTCGAATTCCACGGATCCTTAGCTCATCGGTATCGATCGAAACGAGAGGGCTCCGGTTCGTCCTCTCCCGGTCGCCGGGATGACGAAGGGGCGCGCATGATTCTCGCGACGTAGAATCAACGTCCACGCGTGCCCCGTCTCACGGAATCTTTCAACCCCCGAAACGTGTCTCCGTTGCGCGGCGTTCCCTGGGTCGGGTAAAAATCCTGCGAAGGGCAGAGAGGAATCCTCTTACGTTAGAGCGGCCCAGCTTCTTGATCCGCTTCCAACTGATGGTTTTCCGAGGGAGTCGCGCGAACGGAATGCGAGATAGATCGAGTGCCTTCCATGAAAGAGGGGCCCCCTAAGTCGGTCTAATCAGTTTTCTCAGACGGGGATTAACGACAGTCGTACACTCGTACGTCTCTCTGTTTGACTGAATCGAGCGGCACCTCTCGTCTCGATAGATTACGGATTACGGGATCGTCGCGACTGGCGGATGAATTTTTTTGCCGGGCAAATCAGCCGTACTTCCAGGCGGCTGGGTCCACTGCCTCGACAACCTAAGCTTTTCGAAAGCACCTTGAAGCGTCGGGCAAGAAACGGTTAATTAACCGAGGAAACGGTGGCGGCCCGAGGGAGGGTGGATCGGGATGGGCATGTTTACCGGCGTTCTTACCCCGTTCTTACCCCGTTCTAATCACTTTGCTTTCCCGGATCGGAGGCCAAAGTCCCCGCGTAATAAGTAAGGCCAGCGTGGGGGTTATTAATATACAGAACCGTAGGGCGAACAGCGTCAGAACAAACAAGCCAAACAGAATTAGCTCGGAGTATTTGAACAACCTGATGGGGAGAGAAGGGTTGGCGTGCGTGGCGAGGCGAGACGCCGCTTTGATGGCGTTGCTGCGATGCTGGTGAGCCTCGAAACTCGTATAAAGGGATCCTGAAGATATTCCCTTTCTTCCTCTGTCTCTCTCGCTCCCCCTTAACTCCCTCTATCTCTTCGTGTACCGCTAATCTCGGCTGCAGGACTTCGCAGAGAGAGCAGACCGCGTTTCTCTCTCGTCCTCGAGAGATCCGCAACGCTCAAGACTTTAAACACAACAGAAAGAGAAAAGGGAGCAGGGGAGAAAGTCCCGCTTGAATTAATTGAGAATGCTCGAGTTCCCAGTCACTTGATCGAGAGATGAACGACGTACCCATCGGCTGGCTCCCCCTCGGCCCTTCGACTTTACCTCATTTCCATCTTTCACGATCAAGGGAACCTTTCCCGTCGTTATTAGCAGCCTCTTCGCATGGGCTTCTACTCCAACCAGTGTGGCTCTCTTCGAGTGGATGTACCCGTGGATATTTGCCGCGACAACAACGCACCTACTTCCCTAGTATTTCTCCGAAGCATCGACAATAGTTGTTCCTCCAACGTCCATCGAATGCTGCGAGATGATACGTCCGTACATCTTCGATCTTCTTCCCGGAATGAATTTATCGTCCGTTTAGCCGTGTTCCAGCCGGCTTCGACTCGTTTCCCTGTGTCGTGTAATTCTCGCGCGTAGGAGAGGACCGAGGAACGTTTAGAAAGTCCAATAAACAATGACGGGGCGATTTTCGGGAACACCGATCGTACGCGCCGTGTAAGTACTTTAGGCTGGTTGCCTCGTTAACCGTAAATTATCGAAGATGCGCTTCGGACCGATCGTTCGTGTACCGGTTACCGGTCGAGGACGCCCAATCTACGGGGACATCGGGAAAAGTCGACGATAGTAGTCGGAAATAGGTGCGCGAAGCGATTTATCTCCACGTAGATAGAGTTTCGATAGAGCAGGGCGAGCGACTCCAACAGGCGGACGCGATAAAGCGTTTCTTCGAACGATTATTTAAATTATTCCCGGCCCGAGGAACAAACGCAACGACAACGACCGAGCCGTTACATTTTCATTCGATGACTTCGGTTTCATTCGACGTTCCTGGCGCGGTTCCGTGAAAACGAGCGAGGACTAACGGTACTCGATCGGGCTAGCCGATGCGTAGCGCGTGGAGAGCGCGAAGAAAAGAAAAAGTGGAAGAAATTTGGCTTCCGAAAGAGGATCCTCTGTATCGCTGGCCGATCGTGAACGTTCGGAGGAGAAGCCAATCCGGCCGCCAAGTTCATCTTGGAGATGATGAAACGCGACGATCGTGTCTGCTGTTCTCGGCAGAGTTGGGCAAAATGTAATCTAATTACAAATTACAAATTACGATTGAAATGTAATTGGGTAATTCAATTACAGATTACTGTCCGTAATCGTTCATTTTGTTGACCACAATTACAATTTTAATTGCCACATGTAATTGTCTTGATCAATTACAATTACATAGTTCGTAATTGTAATTGTGCAAGACAATTACATTGTAATTGTGCAGGGCAATTACATTGTAATTGTAATTGTAATTGTGGAGGACAATTACATTGTATTTGTAATTGTAATTGTGCAGGACAATTACATTGTAATTGTAATTGCATTTGTAATTGTGGAGGACAATTACATCGTAATTGTAATTGTAATTGTAAGTGTGCAGGACAATGACATTGTAATTGTGCAGGACAATGATATTGTAATTGTGCAGGATAACTACATTGGAGAGTAATTGCATTGCAATTGTAATCGAAATTTTGCAGGGCAATTACATCGTAATTGCAATTGTGCAAAACAATTCCATAGTTATTAAATTGTAACTATTTGATCGTAGTTACAATTGAACAAACCGACAATCTTATTAAGACATTACTTACATAATACATATCTTTTACTCAATGTGTCTAGGAGATTGAACCGCTTCCTTTATATAGTTTATAAGTAGGTGTTCACTTGAGAGTAAAACTCGCGCGAGCAGTTCTTGATAGTATTTCTCACAAGTAGACACTACGTCCGAGAGTGACTGTCGGAGAACGACTTTTATAGGCAACACCCAAACCAATGCGGAAATGTTTCGCGTTGATGTGAACAAACTCATAAGCCGCCGCGTTTAGTAAAGTGCTGCGAATCCATCGCGGCGGCAGCGGATCCAACGCGGATCAGACGCGGCTGCCCATAAGCCGCCACGTATAAAAAACTGCTGAACCGCGTTGGATCTAGAGGTGTGACTATCGATTATATGTAGATAGATTATCGATATCTTATTGATACTTAACGATATATCGACAATATCGTTAAGATATCGTTAAGGCGAATAGAAGCGGCTGCGGTAGAATACAGCACACGGTGTAATAGACAGGTGTTCCGACTCTGTACCTTTTACCCCAGCGATTTTGTGTGCCGATTTCTGTTTAATTCCCCTGGCCGTCGCGAGAGGCGTCGTGACTTAGAAGGCATATACATATGTATTAATGAGACTGTAGTAGTAGAGATTTTAGTGGTATTACTGGGCTTGCCAGACACAACAAGCCATATGTAAATGCCTTTACGACATCGACGAAATCTGCCGGCCGCCAGAAGAACTAGGACGGAAAAGTCATACATTCTGGACAGGAGTCGGAACACCTGTCTATTACACCGTGATACAGCACACTTTGTTGCAGCAACGATGCAAAGAACAATTTTAAAGACATTGTGACACAACGATACGTATACATACTTATAAAGATATCGCTTTTGATTCGAAGGAATATCTTAAAACGGTAAAAAGTAATTTAATATACAAGTACGATGTTAACCAAAATAATCTAGAGACGCGGTAGCGTCTCGACGCCAAGTACAGGAAAGACACCCTGTATATGTCGACTGTCGCTACCGCTATCATTTACTCGAGAAACGGCTATTCCAACCTAACCTGAAACTTATTTCATTAATATCTCATGACGCCTGCAATATTTTCTAAATTTAATGGCATTTTTCTTATGTAAACCGCATTATAAGCTTTTGTTTACCTGTCCTCGAATACAAGTAACCGTCGTACAAACATATAACGCGGTACTTAACGATACCCTCCCATCAAATCACTGGAAAAATAGGTAATTTTTACGATTTTATTTAAAAAAAAAAGTAAACGTAATGTTAAAAAACTTTGTAGGCTGTGTTTGTACATCATTTTAGATAATAAAAAAAATTGTATATTTTATCTAATATGTGTTGCTGTCTCTTGGTAGCTGTGGCTGTGACTGTCCTGGTGTCACAAAAAAAGTTCATCTGCGAAATTTATAACGCCTTGTAGAATTATTTGGATAGCAATACATATTAGATAAAATATGCAAATTTTTTTATTATCTTAAATGATATACAAATACAGCCTAAAACGTTTTTTAACACTATGATGTTTACGTTTTTTTTTTTAAATAAAATACTGAAAATTACCTATTTTTGGAGTGATTTGATGGGAGAACAGCGTTGAACAATGCGGTTTCAATATAACGCTGTTCGGAAATTGAAGTAAGAACCCTCGTATAATGCACACTATTTCGATATAACGCGGTCTTGAAATTTTTAAATTTTTATCCATTCACTTTTAGTACATTTTTTAAAATACATTGCGGCGTACATACAATGGGAAAATTGGAACCTAACCCCGGTTTTCCTATTAGATCTGATTGTGAGTCTCACCTAACGTGATTTAACGCGACATTTTTATCGATCGGAATATTCGCTTTATACTAGGGTTACCTTACCTGTAGTCCCTAATCCATAAACACATATGTGTGAATTGTAAAAGATGGACTCAATGGGATACCGGGAAAATATGCCCCAAGTGTCCTCAAGTATTACACTACAAATCCTGTAACTGCAGTTCCAACGCTAATTCAAGTTCTCTTGAAAAGTTAGCCAGCTACCTATGTAATTGTTCTCTTTTTTTTGGTATTTAATGGTGTTTAGCGCATCTTTCAGTACCTCTGTTGCCGAAAATCACATACCATCAAAATAGTATTTCTAGGGACCGGTTGACCGTATCCGGTCGTGCGTTCATTCATTATGAAGTTTGAATGGAATGAAAGAAAATTCCTCGAATGATATAAAGTAGGTATATTATTATTTTTAAGAGCAAGATATTAACAAATACAAAATTTAATATTTCTTTCTAAAGAAATTGTTCTGTTTCTCATTTTTTGTTATTAATTTATTATTATAGGCGGTATCATAAATGCTTTTAATTTGTTTACAATTTATGATCCTGTACTGAAATTACAATTTTTACACCAGTTTGACGAAGTCATGACTGACTAAGATGTCGGCATCTACATATAACAAACCTTTAAAAAATGCTATTGTCTTCGCAGCAACAAGTATTCGCCAATTGTAATCGTAATTGTAATTGTAATTGCCCCACAGCTACATCTGACAATTACGATGTAATTGCTGTGTACAATCACAATTGTAATTGTGATTACAATGTAATTCCTCTGCACAATTACAATTGTAATTGGGATTACACTGTAATTGCTCTACAAAATTACAATTGTAATTGTAATTGTAATTGCTCTGCACCATTACAATTGTAATTGTCAAATGCAAGTGTAGGACAATTACAATTACAATTGTAATTGTGCAGATCAATTACATTGTAATTAAAATTACATGTAATTGCAAATTATAATGTAATTGCTAAATGGATTACATGTAATTGCAATTACTTTTCAATCGGAATTACTTTGTAATTGCAATGAAAGTAATTGATTACATAATCAATTACAAATGTAATTGATTATGCCCAACTCTGGTTCTCGGGCGAAAAGGTCTGCTTCTCGACTCGCACGTGGCACTCGAGCTTCTATCTGACCGTTGCATCTCGCGTTTTCTTCATCTTCATCCGACTCGCCCTCTCTCTTTTCGCATCCCCTTCTACTCGCCTCCCTCGCCACCCTCGCCACCCCCTGCCTTCCCTTCCCTCTGCTAGCTGGTCTTTTTAACCGAGCTGCTCCGCGGGCGTATCTGCATCTAAATGCGCTCCTCGGATGCGAAATTCTGAGGACGTCACGTGGTGATATGTGACTCGAGTAACCGCGTCTTCGGGGGCTCTCGCTCGTCAAGGATCGTCTTCCCGGAATGCGAGACGACGCGCGAGAAAACACTTTGGCCGGGGCAACGCGCGCGCGCGCACGCCCATCTCCTCCACTTTACTCATCCCCGAGCGTATTCGCGCTTTGCATACCGGTAGCGGCACTCGTTCGGCAGCCTGCCTTGCGAATTTTCAAACGAATGAGTCATCGTGTCGTCTCGAGCCCCTCGGAGACCTTGCCTGCTCGGCAATTAAAATGCGAAACAATTTAGTAGCTGTCGACGTGGCTACGACCGCAGTCTTCCATTCAGTGTTATTAGGTAAACACAGTTCTTTTCGGTCCGCTAAAAGCCGTCAGATTTCCAACGTCTCCGGCCGGGGCAAGGGGAGAATTTCCCACGACAGGATTAATTACCCTCCGGGGGACTACGGAATTCGTAAACTTTCCACGCGTCAAGTATTTCGAAGAGAGCGCGCGATTGTCGCCGAGGAAATTGATATCGGTGCTGGCTCGGTTTTATGGAGATAGCCGGGGCGCCTAAGTAATTACCCGTAGCTCATAAAAAGGCAACATAAGTAGGAGGGTGGAGACAGCCGCGTGTGTCTTTGGGCTCGGACGCGTACCGGGTGGAGCGCAATAATCGTACAGCTGTGAACATTTCGGGGCGCGCCGCACCGCGCGCCAGAGCGGGAATAATAAATATCGGGTTACCTTCGGGGGTGTGTCTAGAATAACTAGCCGGCTATTAGCTAAATATTTATTAGCCAGATAAGTGGATGATTTATTTTCCCCGGTTTGCTTACGTAAACCGACCGAACGTCGTTCCTAAACCCTACATGGCCCGGCTACCACTATAAAACCATCTAATTCGTCGTTGGTGGCAGCGGAGGAGTTGCAGCTCCCCAGGATCGATCAGCGGAGACTCGTTATCGAGACGAGCGACGATCCATGGCCCTAAATTATCGCGACGATTATGTACGAACGGGACCCGGCAAACGAAGCTGGTTTTTCCACGACATGATTTATCGGTTCCTCCAGACGGAAATTCGAGAACCACTTGTCTCCACGCTGAGGCGTCTCGTTTCTCGTCACTGACCCCGTTTATCGTTGCTCCCCTTATCTTCGGGGGAGGTTGAACCACGCGCGTATGCGCGTACACCATTGTACGCGGTAGATTTTGCCAATAACGGCCGATCGGCTTCTCGGTACTCGTAATCGAATTTCCGTTTCTTCCAGGTACGCGTGACTCAGCTTCGTTCTCCTCCTCCTCCTGTTCCTCTTCTTCCTTCGCGGTCTTTCAAGCTATCCAGTTGTCCTCTGTTTTCTTTATCGCGCTGCACGGGGACGCATTATGCAAAATCGGGTAATCGTACGCCGCGCCGCGGAGGGCTGTTGGTGGTCGGGCTGGGCGTTCTCCGGGCAGAAAAACGGAACGTTGTCCCCGAGTGAAATTAAGCGAGCGAGTTATCGGCGCTCGGCGGAATTAATTGAGCCCGAGGCCGAGCCTTGTGTCCAGGAAACGGTAAAACTCGGCCTCGCGGACCGGCGAGTTCTCGAATTGCGGAACGTTACACGTGTTTTCGGCTCGTAAAATGTCGACGGGTCCCCTCGCGGCGCGGGACCACCCTGACCAACCCACCAGCGTATGAGCGCACGAGCGCATGAGCGCGCGCCCCGTCGAACCGAAAGTATCGATTACAGATTTCTCATCGGGGCCCCGCGGAACGGAACGGAACGGAACAGAACGGAAAGAAATCACGGGCCCCGATCGATAACCAGCGCGGCCGGCCCCCTCTTCTCCGTGACCTTTTCGAATTACACGGTTCGGGTTCGCGCGCGTGTGTTCGCGACCGATTTAATGCCCCTTCGAATATGAAGCCTGTCTCGGAGCGTCCACTTCTCCTGCTCCCGCTACGCAAACATGCATTCGCCTTTCAAATTTCGGGGGCAAAATCAGGGACGCGGCGATTCAGATCCTGGAGACGGGTGGTCGAGTCTCGTTTCTGGGAATATTTGCTCCGAAGGGAAAATATTGAAATTTACCAAACGCTCGGTGTCGGAACATCTGTTTCTTTGCTTCTCTGGTTCTCGTTTATCGCGCGGCGGCGCGGCGACACGCGCGGCATGCGAAAGCAGGAGTCTGGAAAACTCTTGGTACACGAAGGCAACGAAATCTTTGGGATTACGCGGGGGAGAGAAAGGAAGTTTCGCAAGGAACGGGCGAAACTGGCACGCGTCGACGTTATCGCGGAGGGTCGCGAAATAATCAGGTATTTACGGTCGTGATTCGCGGGCCTGGGAACAGGAAAAAAATGGGGCCGGACGTGGTTGTTCGCGGCGAGCACGATTCTTGGAAAGACGCGATAATTAGAGACGCGGGTAAACATCGTGTTCCCTCCGTTTAATGCAAACGCACGGTGATTAAAGGCTGGCTTAGAGTCGCGGCTCGTACAAATACGATTACGCGGCAGAGAAACAGCCCAGGTACCTAAGGCCGCGTCCAGATCTGGACGCGGCCTAAGACGTAGAAAAAAAAAACAAGTCAAATAAATAAATCGCGGAGGCAAACGAGCGAGCGAGCAACCCCCCTCTTTTTCTCTCGTTCTTCCCTGCTCCTACTGGTGTTCGGCGTGGATGGGTTAAGGTAAATGTACCAATACCTGGCCAGTTAAGGTTGGAAGAAAAAGTATCTTAAATTGGAGGAACAAAATCAAGTTTATACTGAAAAAAACTTTTGCATTTTGAAAGGTATTATATTTTACATCAAATAATGTAAAAAAGGAACGATATTTTTGCGATATTAAATTTAAATCAATTAAAAACGTAAGCAGACATGATGTACCAATACATGACCAGCCAAATGCGATTGTCTAGTGTCCAAATTTTGATGTCCCAGTTAGAGCTATTGTTTTTGCCCGGGTATCCGGGTACCCGGGTACTCGAGTACCCGGTGAGACCCCGGGTAGAAAAAAATTACTCGGGTACCCGGGTACCCGTAGGATACCCGACTACCCGGGTACCCGGGTAGACAAAAATTACCCGTGTGTCCATGAGATACCCGAGTAACTGAAGTGTGATGAGATAGTTGAGAATTTCGATTTGACAGCATATTCCGTTTATTACTGAGGTTAGCCGAAAATGATCGAAAGTCGAAAATCGATCGGCTGTCAAATCGAAATTCTCAACTATCTCATCACACTTCAGTTACTCGGGTATCTCATGGACACACGGGTAATTTTTGTCTACCCGGGTACCCGGGTAGTCGGGTATCCTACGGGTACCCGGGTACCCGAGTAACAGGGCGGGCGGGTAGTAAGAGCTCTAGTCCCAGTACCTGGCCATGACTTTTATAGCATACTAAAAATAATATTAATGAACGAAATTTTATTTTGCAAAGCGAAAATAAGAAGAAAGTAAATAAAAAATGTTAGGAAAGTTAAAAACACGAGTATATTGAATAAAGAGATGTTCAAAAGGTTAAAAAATAGTCTTAAAAGAAGGTTTTTCAGGTTAAGAAATGATTTCTTTTTTTTATTAACATAATAGTTTGGTTTAATATGTTAAACAGAAACTTTGTTTACACAATTGTGATAAGTAGTTAATGAATTTATTTTTGCAGTGTTTTTTCTTTGTTATTAATCTTTTAATAAACTTCTTCCAACTATTTCTTTTCTTTAGCTACTGCCATTTTAGCTTCCTTCTCTTCCGCTTTTCTTTTCTTTACTTCTTCTCTATGCTTTTTTCTGTCTTCCACTTCCTTCTGCTTTCTTAATTTTTCTTGCTGTATTCGCAAATAATGTTGCTGCCACTCTTCTGATGTCAACAAGGTGGAAACCATTTTAATTGGCTTCTTTTTTTTTGTTTTAAAATCTGCGCAGGCCAAATTAGAGCTGTTTTGAAAGGTGATGAGATATTTTCTCTTCTTTCATCTTTTCTACACTCAAAATTATTTGTAAAAAAAATATTGAAAAGCATAAAAGTTATATTTAATATTTTATATTACTTTGAGTGTTATTAATCATGCAGTTGTGAATCTCTGTAAGAACAGTATTTTGTACAATAGTTTCATCTGATTGTTTAAAAAGGTTTGCTACTTTCTTCACACTAAGGTCAAGTACTTCAGAATCAGTTTGATTTCTCTCATTGCCATTATTTTGAGATTCTGTACTTCCTGAATATTTGAAAAAATTGAATTCATTTTAAACCCTATTTTTATTGTTCATAAATAATTGGTCACATTACCTTCAACTGCACTTATATTCCAAATTTGGTTACTAAATTCTAAATTGTCTTTGAGTCCTTCAAACACTTTGTCATTGTGCTTGTCAATTTCAGCCACCTTGTCACCTGTCACATTTACATAATTTCAATTGCATTGACATTTAGAATTGTTTATTGAACAACAACAAAAAATAGTATAAAATAGTTTAGCAATATGTAGTTATAAACCTTTGAAGGAGTCACATGGATCGCAATCTTCAAAAGGATCTATGTAGATCAGCCTCTATCGGTTCGACAAAGGTTCCTTGTGGTTCACAAGTCATTGAACTGTTTATATGAGTTTCTGTTATCAGTGTTGAACTGTTTTTATCATTTTCTTCTGGCATTAACACTACTTCCATATTGCTAACATCTAAATCTATATCTAATTCTATAGGTATACAAGGCATTGAGTCTACAATCTCAATCAAGGCTTCACTTTCGTCCAGTCCAGAGTTATCACTTAGACTCACGTTATTACTAACATTCTCTGCTACATTTATGAATAGCAAAGTAATTACAATGTTAATAGCTGATAACATATTTAACAGAATACAAAAATATAATTTGATCAAATATTTAGTTATTATAATAGTAATTATACAACTTTCATAGTATTGAATAACATGAACTTTTTCATTTAAAATGTTTAATGAAAAGTATTTAAAGTTTCACCAGCAAGTGTCTTCAGGTCCAGCCAGTACTTAAAAAGACCCTCATTGCCACTGTTAGAAATCTTCAAACTTCCACTAGAGAAAGCATTTTCAAAATCATGAATATCATCTCTACTCAATCGACTTTCCAAGTACTTGAAATGTTTCTTGGCTTCCTCTTGTTCACTATTTCTATGTTTTAGATCTTGATCTACATGCACACTACACTCTGTAACTTTGTTCTTCTTTTTATTTAAAACATTAAAATCAACAGCATCTGAAGAAAATGGTGAAAGACCACAAGTCTGAAAGCCACGTTTAATAATAGTTGCCAAATTGGGCATTGAATCCAAAGTCAGTTTTAAAACTGGAGCAAAATTTTCTCTTTTTAACTTTTGTGCTCCATGATCAATCCTCCATTGATCAACAGCTTTCTTCCACTTAGATTTTATTGGATGAAACACTGCCACATCAAGTGGTTGTAGTATGTGCGTTGCATTAGGATATAATGCAATGAGCTCTATCTGGTTCGCTTTACAAAATTGTGACACAGCCAAGGTCACATGTGATGCATGACCATCTACGTATAAAACAACTGGAAACTCAATGTTGTGCTCTGTAAGCCATGGATGGAATTTTGTAGTTATATAGTTATAAAAACTATCTGCTGTCATCCACCCCCTCTCGGTGTTCCCAGCAATCCAGCCTGAAGGCAAACTATTTATGACGTTCGCCGGTGTCCTTTCATACCAAAAAAGGATCATGGGTGGTAACATACTGCCCTCAGCATTTACTGTAAATAATACAGTTATGCTTTCTTTCTCATTACCATTTACAACTTTGTACACTGATTTTGATCCTTTACGAGCCAATACAGTATCAGCTTTTGGAACTAAGAAAAAGGCACTTTCGTCTAAGTTACACACCCTAGATGAGTGTATATTATGTAGGTTTAATTTCTTCAAATGTATTTCAACTTCACTGAACCAATTCTTTAAAACATCCTCAGTCGCCAATGCTCGGTTCATTGTTAAATTTTGAGCCATTCTTAGGGTCACATCTGGATGTCTCTGAAGAAAACTTTCCCACCAGTGCCGGCCTGGTTTATTATCCTTAAAAGGAGTTTGTCTTCCTAATACAGTTATAAGTTTTTGCACGCATTGCAAAAGTAGAGGTTTTGTAATAGGGAAACCTCGTTGACCGCAATAGAATATCCAATCTACGATATTTTTTTCTTGGGCTGTTAAATATGGACTTGGTCCCCGAATACCCTCAATTGGAATTTTGTTGGTTTGTTTAGCGTACAAAGTACTTCTGGGTACTCTAAACATCTCGGCAGCTTTTCGTGTGGAAACCCCCTTTTCTACTTCTTTTAATGCATTGTTTACATCTTTTTGATCATATTTTTTCATATAAGCTGTCTTTAGTTTATTTTTTCTCTTTTTGTCCGTGCCCATTTTATTAGTAATTAGTATAGAAATATTTGAGGTTATGAGGTAAATTAACGAAATGTATAAAACTGAAAAAAATATAGAATCTAATACAACAGCGTTACAAATAATGTTTATATTAAATAATTGAAAATGTGAAAACAACGCATAAATGTGGAACATGTGCCGCGGCTAGTTACTAGGACACCGGAATGAGCACTTAAAATGGGGTCTAACCGGCTGTCTAGTTATTGGGCAACTGAGATTATCACGTACCAATACATAAGCACGTAAATTTTTATTTGAAAAACAATTTAAATGTGTAATTTTTTGTTTTCTATTTATCATAAATATTCTTAAGATTTTATAACTGCTTTCTTTGCACTGAAAAACCTAGTATTATGATAATTATCATCTTAAGATGTACTATACTTTCCTTAGCCATATCTTAAGGAATCTATGAAGACTCACGCTGTATTTAACTACGATAATTCAAACACTTCTTTTAATATTTTAAACGAAAAATTTAGTGCCATAATTTTTAATATAAGAGACTGACTACCCAAATAATGAAGCAGTATAATCATTCTTCTTACTTTATATAAGTTTAGCTTAATAAAAAATAAAATGTTCATCAGTGGCCAAGTAATGGGACGTGGCCAGTCATTGGTACATTTACCTTATACGCAATTACGAGCGTGTCCTGGGACGCGAGGCTCGGCCCAAATCGTCGACAAGCGGGGTCGTTACCGGAGGTGGATCGATGCTCGTAACCAGGCCTGACCCAGGAGTCGCGCTTACGCATCTGTTTGCTGATTTGTGGCGCGGCGTCGTTTCGCCGAGGGATTTTTATCACGGCGAAAGCTATCCGGTGATTGCGTCGTTAAGGCCTTCCGCGGCAGCAGGTATAGTAGACGGAACCAGCCGCTCTTCTGCCACGTCCTCGTCCTCGTCTTCTTCTCTTCTCTCTCGGCGGCCGCGCGACGCCGATGCTGCGTGCACAGTCTCCTCCGTCCCATCTCCATCTCTATCCTCCCCAAGGATCCGCGAGCTGCAACATTGTGAAAAGAGCAAAAGGGGAAAGGACGGTCGTCTTTTCCCGTCGGTATCCATCGAACGTCCAGGGATCGTTGATCCCTCCTCCTTCGGATAGCTTTCTACCCGTTTATTACTTATCCATCGATTTACACGCGAAGCGACGCCGTCCGTCGCCGTGGCCTCTCGTGACGCGGTAGCATTAATCGTAATGCATCGGAGATTGATTTTTTCGGCCGGGCCAGCCTCGAAGGACAACGCGCGCGGCATCGTCGTGCCCGCTGGAAAAAAGGAAACGGATTTAATGGATACGGAGGCATCAACGCGGAGAGGAATTCCGGCCGTTGGACAAGCAAGGACGAACTCTCTCGTGTCCCGTCTTCCCCGTCTTCCCCGTCTTCCCCGTCTTCCTTGTCCTTCTCCTTCTCCACCGGTCTCCGGCTTCCTCGGAGCCGATGAGCCGAGACGTTTTATCGAGACACTCGATAGATGTACGATCCTTGGATCGTCTTCGGTCAGGATTGGATCGTTGTCGCGTGATCTGCATCGTCGGTCCTTTATTTCATCCTGTCCCTCGTGACTAGCCGAGCGTGCACCGCTCGTCGCAGCACAGACGGAGAGGCAGATATAGAAAGAGAGAGAGAGAGAGAAAGGGGCCTACAAGTGGCGCGTATAGGTTATATAGCCTTCGCGGTGAAACAAACAGGTAAAGAGACTACGCTGCTCTCGTGCGTTTCACTCTCCAGCAGGAAGTTGCGCTCTCGTGTCCCGATACCATCCACGGTCGATCACGATCGATCCCAGATTTTCCGACGAAAATCCTCTTCCTACTCGGGGATCAGGGTCCCTCGTTCGTCCTTCCCGATCCACCCCGGGCTCCTTCGTTTTATCGCTTGCGCGCGGAACATCGTAACTTCGAGGAATTTGCAGTGCCGTAAATTTCCTCGCGCTCGAAAACACCTCGGCGATAATTAGTCCGCTTGCGAAGAATACGCCCGGTTCAACGACACGCAGGCCGGAATACGTTTGAGCTTGTGCGCGGAGGAGCCGATTTCTTCGATTACCTAACGGGTCTCTCAGCGGAGGAAGAGGGCCATCGCGAGTTCCTGCCGCTATCGGGGGTCAAAATTTTCGACCTGCTCCGTCCACCCATGGAATGTCCCCAAATTCCATTTTCGCTTTCAACGATGGCCCCCAGGACGCTGGTCGCCCGGCTAGGGACACCCGAGTGACCTCGGATGGGACGAAATTAATGCTAATCCCCAGGAATTAATCCCCCGAGCCGAATGAGAGAATAGAGGTGGATTACCCCGGGACACGCCATCGGTCACACGAGCGTCAGCCCGTTTCCACGGGATTAATCATGGTGTACGCCACGTCCCACCCCCCTCTTCTGCTCGCTCGTACCTTCTTCCTTCCACCACGGACTTTTACTTTACGACCTGGCGGTGGGCCATTGTCCATTTTTTAAAATCCCCCGCCGGTCGCTGGAAACGCCACGCACGGCATAAGGCAGGGGTCGTTTGGCGCCAACTGCCGCATGCCGCGTCGAAAAGCCCCGGCACGGATGGCCGGGCAAAGTGGATACAGCCTCGAACGTCGAGATGCGTTCTCGTCGAATCGAAGAGATGCAGGTTGAAAGAAATTCGGAGCAAAGTGATTCGGAGCTCGTTATTCGCGGAGCGGCGGGATGCTCGGGAGGGTCTGGCCGCGTTATCTTTTATTGAAAGTGACATCGAATCGGGGCATCGTCATCCCGACCCCTAGACGTATCTCGGTCGATCTCGACATCTGGATCAGTGGTGTCGATCCCTTTCGTGTACCGCGTGACTGTGCAGGTTAAAACAGGGCAGGCTTCTCCCTGTCTTCGTTCTGCCCCTCTCTCTCTCTCTCTCTCTCTCCCCCATTCTTTTTTCCCCTTTCGCCCGACCGACGCTGCCTCCCCTCCTCCCCGTGTGTCCTCACCTCCAGCATGTTGTTCGGGTTTAACGATACACCAGGGAGGACGAAACAGACGAATGATCGTTTATTAGAACTGATAGCGTTTTAACTGGCTGAGATATTTCAGTCGGACGAGTCAGGAAGACTAAGAAGAAGAAGAAGAAGCAGAAGGAGAGGGCGAAGAGGATGGAGGAGGAGAGAGAAGGAGCGAAGAGCACGATCTACGGCCTATCCAGACCAATCCACGCGCACGTCCGTTTATTACGCTCTCGGATACAGTGTGCGCGAGCGTTCGGCCAAGATCGTCCTCGTTACCAAGCGTGTGGGCCGAATTCCACTCGATTAAGATTTAATTTTTAAATCACGACCACTCGCCGCAACGAATTTACATCGCGACACGTGCTCTCTCCTCCTTCTCCTCTGACGTTTCCTTCTCCTTTCGCTTCGCACAGCCAGGCTCCGCGATGCTAGGCGCTGTCGGTTTCCCTTTGACGACGGGGCCAAATGATTTCGTGATGGATGGAGCTGAATCGTTCGCCGATTGTCCCCCGATATCGTCTGGATGATTGCGGGTCGGGGAGTCGTCGACCCCAGCTCCAGCGCGGCGACAAGCATCTTTGACACAGTTTCAAGTGTCGTGTGATCATTGTCGCGAGGCGTCTCTCGTTATTCCACGGTAACAATTATTATTGGCGTGAACGCCGGAGAGGCTGGGAGGGCGGAGGATCTTGGAAGCGCAACGATCGAAGGAAAACTCGCGGGGCATTCACTCCGCCGAGATGTTTCAATGAATCAACGGTAAATAGTGGCGCGTTATCGGCGGTACGTCTAATTATCCGAGAGCCAGCTCGCGACTCGTCGTCGTTGTTATTAAAATAACAAGCATCCAGCGTTTTGTTTCTGGTACGGCCTCGCGATCGCCGTAAAGTGCCTTGGATGCGTTAATTAAGGGAAAAAAGCTACGGTTCGCCGGTTGTTGCAGGTTTCTGCATCAATCGTCTGGCCGTGGTTGGCAATGAAAGCGCGAAGGGCTTCTAAAAGACTTGCACCCAGGAGAATTCAGTGAAATATACTGCGAGCGTACATCGTATACAACGAGACAAGGGATTACCATCCACACACCGTGCGCTCTGAGCATCCACGCTCGCGTCGGATCGGGGCTTGTCTCACGCGAATGCGACCAACGAGCCACACGCTCTTCACGGATTTTCCCGCCGTCCTCCATTGAGCCTCGCGTAGCCGCGCATCCATCAGCCACGGGCGAAAAATCCGCCACCGCACCGATTGAACGCGTCGATGACGCCTCGCGTGAACCTTTCTTTCAAGGAATTTCGCGGCTACCGTTACGCTGCACCCTCCCTGATCGTGCCAGTAATTGTCGGGTAGAGGGAAATAGACTGGAGCTCTGTTTAACGCGCGAGGGGATATTAGGTACTTTTAGCATACCGAGTAATTGAAAATCGGCGTCACGGTCGGTTCGCCTGTTCGACGGGCGAGTCCTGACCTAGCTCGAGCCTAACCAGAAGGACGCGGCTGAAAACGAATGCCCCCACGGTGGCTGAATAACAACGGTTCCCCGGAAGCCCACTCCAAGGGACAGACGCGCGTGCAGGCAAAGCGTTACGCGCGCGTGTCAATCTCCAGCGGCGAGCGTTGCCCCTTTCGCGAGGATTAATGAAAGCTGCATCAAACTGGAGCCTTTCGCGTGCAGGACGTCGCGTCGTCGCCTGCGCAAACATCGAGCTTCGGTATTCTCGGGGGGCATGCGGATCGCGTATTCTGTCGTCCATCATGTTCCTTCTCCTCCACCCTTTCCGCCTTTCTCATCCGCAGCCTTTTGTGGTCCACGAATATATTTTTTTCCCCGGCGAATCGCGGGCGCAAACGACTTTGAAATTCAGCCGTCCGTGGCGCAATGTTTTTCGGTGGCGCGATATATCAGAAAAACACCCCGGTGCACTTTCCGTCGACGTTTCTGCTTTCGTTACAAAGTTCCCTTCGGCGCGGCGGCAGAATATCAAACTCCGCCCGGGGATGGAGGGGACATGACGGTGAACCCTTTTGCCAGACCTCAAAAGTAATTTCCAGGAATTAAAATCATAAAAACGACAACCAGCGTGAATACTAAAATCCGCGCGCGTTCCCTCTTTCCCGCGGACAAAGAGAAAGAGGACATCCCGGCGAGTACAAAGCATACAAACGCGGGTACCCTGGATGGGTGGATCCACCCCGAGCCTCACCAGCGGCATAAATTCAACCTTCTGAACTTTCTCGTTGCCACCCGTTTTCGTTTGCCCGGGCTTGTCTTTCTCCTCGTATCTCGAACTCGCGACGAATTAATAGGATCGCGGACGGAATAAGTAGGTACCGCGGACGACTTTGACCAGATCGGGGCTCGCGTCTCGCAGATTAAACCCTTCAGAGTTCCGAAGCTTAGCCAGCCAGGAGATGCGGGCCAAAGAGCCGTCGCGAGTCGTGGCCACAAAAGTCGGCTGGAGGAAAAGTGGACGGCTAAAGGCTAAAGGCGCGGCGAATTTATCACTTTCTTATCGCGAATGAGAGGTAACGCGCAAGTGATCGTTTTGTTAGCGCTACTGGGGACTCGAGGAGTTGGCAAGGTCTTCCTAATTCCTTTATCGTATCAGTCGCACGCGCGACCATCGCTTACGACCGCTTACAACCCCGGCTCGTTAATTCAATTTCCATGCCACCCGAATTTTTCTCGGAGCTTAGGACCTGGTGCTCGCCGACTCTTTCGATCTCTGGTACCTACATTCTTTGAGATGTTCGGCCTCTCGACACTCGCATCATCTCCGCCGCTTTATATTCCTCGAGCGAAACGATATGTACGTCTGCGTTGGACGGGTGGGTCCTTTACTCGGGAGGATAGGTCGAATGCGTTTGGAAAGTTAACGAGCCGGCCAGCTCGCGGCCTCTCTGATGTCGCGACCTTACCGCCACGGGAACCACGAATTTTATGTACATCACGGAATAGATCGGATCGAGATTTAATTTCGCCCGAAAGCGGAGTCGATGTTCCGCTGAGTTTACGCGGCCTCGATATTCCCGGCACGAAGAGCGCGTTTACTTGAACGCTCGACCTGCCCCTTTGAAGATTTATACCGCGGAACGCTCGTCTCGCCCGTTAGACGGATACCCATCCGACTTGTTACGAAAAGCTCGGGAGGATGGCAAGAAGTCGATCTACGGGGGAAGTGAGTGGTGTTATTTAAATAGCAAAGCTGAGTATGTCGACGGAAAGGATGTTGAACGGCGTCGAAGGACGCGCGGTTCGGAAAGGTGCGCGGGGAGATAAAGGAGACGGGGTGTGGAGGTGGAGCTGGTGGGACGGGGTGGTGGGAAAATGGAAGAACGGGAGCGAGCGGCAATACCTTTGAACGTGGCAGCGCGGCTGCCATCGGGGTATCTAGGATGGCAAAGCCTCTCCTAATGCATCTGTACGTTTCCCATTACGATTCGGTGCGCGTGGGTTAAACTAACGAGACCAGGCGACTGGAAGCGAGAGGGTGAGAAGAGATCAGAACCAGAAGGGAAGGACAGCAGGCTGCTCCGTGGATTAAAGAAGGATGGAAGGCGAGCAAGATAGAGAGAAGAGAGAAAAGGAGAGTCGAGAATACGTGACGGGGTGAAGGCGAGAGAGATAGCTGAAGGACCAACGGGAGAAAGGGATGTGATCCAGGGGGTGAGTTTCCATCTCGATTCGGCCCGGTTTCCATAGCGACTGGGACGTGACCACGTTGCCCATGGGGAAGACGAGCGAAAGAAGGAGGAACGCGGACAAGGGGATCGAAGGAAGATGGGAAGGAGGAAGAGAGAGGGAAGAGCGTGACGGGTGCAATACCGGCACACGTTCACCGCCTCCCTCCTGCTCGATTCCCTCGATTCAGCGAAGAAAAAGGGAGGGACGGTGGTAGCCGGATAAATGGATACAGCGGGGTAGAGAAGAGAGTGGTTAAATCAACCGTGAGGTCACGTGGGAGCACGGCAGGCCCTTGGAAAAAGTTCCGACGTCCGGGGCGCAACGAGAAAAACTACCGACCGACTGCACAGACGCCGGAATTGAATTGAACTCGGGGCTTGGAAACGCGCGTTGCTCTCTCCGGGCTCGGGGCTCGGGGCTCGGCAACAGGGCTAATAAAATTTTCGTCCAACGGAAAAATGCGCAGCTCTCGAGCCGTCCTGAATATCGTGCACGCGGCCGGCCGGGGCGAGAGGAGCCCTGTGGTAATCTCGGGCCCTCCAGTCGATGATCGATAAACCGGTCTTGGGAAATTTCGAAGCGGCACGCTGCGAGCACAAAAGAAACGATCCGCGACAGCACGATCGAGGACACTCGAACCACCGTATCCGCCGTATCCACCGCGAGGGAGAGAGAGGATTGCCAATTTGTCCAAGGGTCCAACTACCACCGGTTGGTTGGATTGGCACCGCGGCATATTCGACCCCCTCAAAGGATCTCGCACCACCACCACCACCAGAGAACCCCGCTCGCTATCGCAGCCATTCCCCGCACAAACACACCTTAAACACCGCGCGGCACGTACTTGGAGGCACAGCTCCTCTAGGATCGATGATTCATCCCGTGGCATTGTTGGCCCGAAATAAGAAAGGAGCCTTCCCCGACTTTTCCCTTGAAACGGGCCGCGCATACCAAAGTTCCCGCGCCTCCTCCAGGAAGAGGAATCGGGGCGAAAGTCAATTTGGAAAAGCTCAGCGTGTTCGGACTCGATGCCGAGGGCAGAGAAGGGAAGGGCCGAAGGGGGAGAGGGTGCGTGTCAGACGGACGGCAGGAACGCAATCAACGACACCCGCGAAACTGGTATCTCTGCCAGAGGAAAGACATCCCCTCGACATTTCCAGCCTTCCCCAACACTTTCCACGGGATACGGCTTTCTCGATAGTGGAGCCGAGCCGAAGTGGCTCGAATCCTTTCTCGAGATAAAATCGGGGAAAAGGTTGCGTTCGATAAGAACTGTACGGTTCTCCGGAACCGAGGAACCGTTCGGTCTTTATGAGGAGTCAATCCTCGAGGAAGCTCGAATCCCGATCACCGCGATAAGAGCCAGCTCTGTCCATGTCGTAATTTGATCCTGCACACCGGAAGTCACAGTTCGTTCGTTATCGAAGCGTTGGTCCGCTTCGTCGCGTATCGCGCGAATTTTATTGCGCCAGGAACGAGCCGGCGATATCGCTGCAGAGCGTAGCCTAGGTATACTCTACAGTACTCTACACCTACACCATGGCCACCGTGACGCGCACGAACGCGTTAAGCCGCGCCGTGGAAAATTTAATTGGAAACATTACCGATGGGATCGCGGGAGGATTAATAAGAACGATGGGACGGAGACGACAGCCTCACGAATTCGTGGCCGGTTCTTTTTATCCGTGCCGCGGACGGGAATCGGCGCGCGGGGCATTAACGATCGGGATTACAGGGAGAAATTAATTCTACGATTCGGAGTAAAGCGACGCGCATCGCCGGCTAATAAATTGCTTTCTCTCGAGCGAGAGTGATTTAGTGTCCGCGCACTGTGTGTATTCCCGTAGGTTCGTCGGGACGACGCGAGGCGACGCGTTGTTTCCAGCCCGGACAAAAGAAGAAGGAGCAGCGGAGGAGAGAGAGAGAGAGAGAGAGGAGAACCGGTGGTCGCTAAAAGAGCTGGAAAGTACCCTCTGCGAACGATGGTCCGGGGGTTTCCTCTCACTCTGTCTCCTCCCGAACGGCTCCTTCTAATCCGCGAAGGGGTCATTTCCCAGAGAAAAATGTGGCGCTCGTTAAAATTATCTACGGGATACGGAGCCGGGAGAAAGGGGAGCGGGGGTGGGTGAGAAAGCCCGGGGTTAGAGAAATCGGGTGAAAAATAAAAAGTCGAGGTTGATAAGGCCGGCGTGGCGCGGCGGCTGGTGTACGGAACCAGGGAGAGAAATGGGACGGAAGGAGAAGGAGGAGCGGGAGAGCAGGAGAGGGATAGCGGGAGAGAAGGAAGAGGAGCCGCGAACCGACAACCGAATTAACTTCTCTAGGTATTTCGACCTTTGCTCGTTTTGTCATTGTCCCCGCGGATAAGGATCTACCGTGCCCGCGCGCACACCCTACGTACATATATATATATATATATATCTATATTTTTAGTCCTTTATAAGCGGGGGAGGAGGACGGCACGCACACCGAGACACTCTGCCCTCCGAGTGGTTCTATAAAATATGAGGGACATTAATATTCCGAGCCTCCCGAGAGAAGGTGGTGGATGGAAAGTGGGTAGAGCGGAACCGGCAACCAGAGAGAGAATCCACCGTGAGCTGCAGTTCAAACTACTGTCCACTCCTCGCAGTATTTCGAGGAACCCTGGCCTGCTTTCGTCGCCCCGTAATTGCCCTCTTCTTTTCGCACAAGTTTTTTTTCTTCCGGCGCTCGAGCGCCCGGCTCCCTCGGCCGTGCAATTTTCGCGCGGAAACCTCGAGAAGCCGGGCGAGGATCCCGCCTCCATCTGATCCTCGCCATTCGTTACGCCTCATTTTCTACCGGTGCTTTTAAGAAAAGCTTCAGCAGCCGCCGCGACGATATCGCCTCGTATGTAGGAGGACACACGCGCGCCGAAGTAACAGCAACGGGCTGAAGCTGAAGAAGCGTAGCTCGCTTATACATTGTGTCTCGCGGTGGTCCTCGATCGCGATTGGACGAGGCCCGAGCGAGATTGGATCTACGAGTATCGATCATGCATCGGCCAGGGCTCCTCCATTCGAGTACTAATGGAAAGACTGGTATTCATGTGAACGGCCTTCGGGGCTTCTGCAGGCCGTTGCCTGCACCTCCCTTCTCTCTTTCTCTTCCCGCCTTTTCTTTCCTCTCTATTTCTCCCGCTGCACCTTCCCTTTCCCCCCTGCCCACCATCCCCGTCCTTCGTCCTTTTCTTCTCCACCCCCTCTTCTTTTTCTTCCTCTACTTCTTCTTACGTCTTCTTCTTCTTCTTCTTCTTCTTCTTCTTCTTCCCGTCCTCCTTGCCCCCACCCCCCCCCCCCTCCTCTAAGCTTTCTCCTTCTCCCACTCGTTCTCTTTCGCGCGCCTTTAGATCCCCCATATATCTGTCATCCTGGCCGCGTCGTTAGAACAGACTCTGTTTATTGACACGAGTCGTCGAGTGGCTCGTCGCGTTTCCTCTTCCCCTACACAGTACACGTCGGTGAACATGCCCCGAAGAAGTGTGCGCGCGGCATAATCGCTTCCAGTCGAGATCTCCGCGGCGCCACGCGCGTCTTTCCACGAGAATTTCGTGCCGCAGCTCCCAGCAGATAATGCACTCGAGCGAGACGGACGGACAAAGACGACACCGAAGAGGGTTGGCGGCAGAGGGAGGCTACGCGGCGGGGGATAGATCCGTCGCGAGTTAGTTTAGATTCGCGGGCAAACTCTCCTATGGACCACTGGGCCAAAAGTCGTTGGTTTTTCACCCTCGAGAAGTGTTTGGCTATCCGGTGGTAAAAGGGCCATAAACAGGGGCGAGGTACGAGCGGAAAGAAAAGCACGGGGAATAGCCGTTGCCCATTCCCACCGCCAGGGAATCGAAAACTTCCAGCCCCTTTGTTTCGCGACACTTTTATTCCTCCGACTGGAACGATCTCAGCTGCGCCTGCGGTCAGCTCCCTTCCCTCTCGATCGTGATAAGTTCTCAAATTAATCTGCTCGAAAAGTTGCCCGGAACTTTCGTATCCGCGGAAGGACGGAAATTACAGCTCCCTCGGGAAACTGGCGCTTGGATATAACGATGGCCGAGGAATCCATAACATAAAGTAGATCCCCGAAGCCGTAGGAGGAACAGAGGTTCTCTAATTCACCGGCCGCTTTCTTCAATTACGATCCACGTAATCCACTTTCCTCCACCGTGAATCATCGGAATCGCCAACATACCCTCGTAACTTTCCTACGTTCTTTAAATAATCCTCGTAGGAGGTTTTCTATGAACTCGGGGAACAAGCACCCTTGTGTGCCGCGAGCGCGGTGGAAGTTGTGAAAAAAGAAGTAGTAGCGGGAACCCTTTCTCGTCTCCCCCGGCGCAATCGCGCTATCTCCAAGAAGCTTATCTACGCAACGATCAGACTGGGGTGCCGAGACGACGTTATTTCTTTTTGGCCGGTGCCCTCTTCCGTTTCCTTCGAGCGCGGACGCGTACGCGGACACGGCCGCTAGCGGGGTGGCTGCCCGACCCCTTGTGAAATTCCTAATTAAGATTCGGGAGCCGAAACCCGGAGGAGAGAACCCTCTTCTGCGCCCTCCCCCTCGTCTCCCGTTCGCTTTCTTCCTAGGTGAGAGCGCATAGCCGCGGGCCATTGTGACTGAAGCGGTACCCTCGGTCGTTACCTACATTGTTCCATTGTTGGATTATCATAAACACAGTTTCATTACGACGATAAAGGTGGTAGCACGTAGCTGGAGCGTCGCATCGCGTAGCATCGAACGGGAACGGGCGGGGGGTGGGAAAGCGAACTCGGAAACTCAATTTCACCGGCCGGGAAAAGTAATGGCGACCGGTGCTCCAACCTACTCCCATCCTCCTCTCCGATTTTCCCCTTTCCGAACTTTCTCCAGGCTTTTTTTATTCCACCCCTTCGCTGCTGTAGCATTTTTTTTCGGGATATACCTAGCTGGAGCGCGATATCTTCCCAAGACGAGACGGCATTGTTCGCCGGCTAAGCCCCTGGAAAAATAGTCGACCGGGGTGGGGGCTCGAGAAACGCTCGGTTACCGTCGCAAATTGTATTTTTAATTTAATAATCCCGTGGTGCGGATCGGTTACCTAGGTATACCTTGCCGCCGGCAGACGATACGGATCCGGGCGGTTTCACCGAGACGACCATTATTCGCCGGCGAACGGCGAACAGCGAACGGCGAACGGCGAACGGGTGATGGTGACTCGCGTTGATATTTCGCCGAATCGAAAGGCAATCCCGGTGAAATAACTCGGGGCGTCAAAGGTCGCGGCGGAAGAGAGGGAACGAGGCTCGAACAATGGTCGTAGGAAAGCCGTTTGCCGGCAGGTGAAGATCGTTTTGCCGCGTACCATCTGGACGTCCATTATGCGGCTCGTGTACCCACTCGCGTCGTCCCGGGGAGGCTCGATTATTAGCCAAATATCGCGTCTACCGGAGCAACCGCGCGCAGAAGATGCCGTCGTTAACCAGTCGAAACGGCTAACAAGGCCCGATCGAGGGTTTCAGCTGTTTCGGCCGCTTCCACTCGATGGCTGCAACTTGCCGCGTCGGCTCCTCGCAATATTTCGCCCGCTTTATTGGCATCCAATACGGCCATGCGAATTTCAATTAATGCAGCCGACCTGCTCGTTGCCTGCCCTTTGCTTCTCTTAGCCCATCGCCTAGCCGTCGGTCTCAGCCGGTCATCGGAATTCCTCCAACATTCCTAAAGATTCCGAGGCCGAGAGAGAAGCGCGGTCGCGATCGTGCTCGTGGCCGCGTCGCGCTCGCCTAACTTTAGCGAATCTCGAGAAACGCTGGATTTTACGGGGACGCAGTGGTCCGCTCGCGTTCGGACACGGATGTGGAACGAGCGCAATGGAGGGCGTCAGATGCCTGGTTGGTGTTCGCGTTCCCTGTCACGGCGAGTAATTGACTATATAATGGATTCCTGCGACTGCGATACGTCAAACTGACAGGTCCAGGGGCGTGCGTCGAAGGCCCTGACCAGGTCCTTCGATATTAAAGCCAACCCCTACGGGCCGACCCTCCGAGGCTAATTTCTGACGATTTTATAAAGCCGCTGTGTTCCTCCTCCTACTGTATAGCACCGGGGAGAGACAGGGATGACAAACGAACGCAACGAGACACGAATTTTCTCCCTTCCGCCCATTAGCATAAGATCGGTTCCGGACGCGCGATCTCGCGCCCGCGCTCGCCTGCACCCCATATCCAATTGCTCGCGAGGGTGCACCGAGCGGGAAGAGAAAAATTACATCGAGTATGCAGGCCGATGGAGGGCTCGATCCGCAATTTTGACTCGGCGTTCGATCGACTCTCGTCGTAACGAGAGCCCGTAACCCATAACTGCCGACGCGGCGCGACGTGCCGGTCCGTCTGGTGCACGATCATTGCCCGGCTACGCCCCTTACGCGCCGACACTCGCCGACACCCGCCGCAACCGACTCGAAATAGCACCGGGATATCGCTCGGTGTATCTTTGGACCAGACTCCATTCACAGTCCCGAACTCCACGCAACTCGTGCTCCGGATCTTGCCGAGTCTGTTCCTTTTCTTCTTCCTGTCGGACCTTTTATTGGCCCGGCCTGTCTGTCCGTCTAGCTGCGCTGGCTCCTCGCCGTTTCCGACGTCGGAGTAAATTGCGTTCCCCGAACGTACCGCGGGGCTTTCCAGAATCGACAGAGGGGTGGCGAAGACGCGACCAGCCGTTAACGTTCGTCGAAAAGTCGGAGCTTCGATAGGACGTGGTCGAGTTCTCAGCCCCACGTGGCTGTGCAGCCCTCCTCGTTACGGGGTGACGTGCCGTCTCGTCAAGGGCGACGGGCATTGGTGCGTTCAACCCTTCCGACACGCGACACTGACGACACGCCGAGCTAACTCGAAATATTACGACGCCGCTTAGGCTCATTATGGATGGCTATCGATGGATACGAGTCGTCGCCGTCCCCACTGACACCCAACCGCCAGGCAGCCAGTAAATTCCCACCGACGGACGAGCTTCAAACAGAAATTCCTCCACCTCTGTCTGTCGGAGGACAGCGCGATAACGGGGGAGGCGTGGACGAGCGAGAGGTCTGTGAAGTTGGCATTCCCCAATTCGAATTTTCGGAAAAAACTTTTCTTTGGATTTTTTCCAAAAATTCGCATTCGGGACTGCCAACGTCCACAGACCTACGAGCGAGCGTTTCCAACGGGCCGTGGAATGCAATAAACCCGCGGCGGTGATCCCACGAATCGACGGGACGCTCCTCCCGATCGAAAACGCGGGCGAGGTCCAGCCGCGCAACGACTGACAACGAGTTCATCCCCGGATTCGACGCGATTAGCGGTGATTTTTCCACGCAGAGAATCGAAATAGCCGCGGCGCGTCGTAATCGAATTTTCCTAGGGACCCCCGTTGCTGTTGCTGTCGTTGTCGCCGCGGCCATTGCCGCTGCTAGGAGTCTATCTCCCGATCATAAATCTGACGGCTGGAAATTGCCCCGCAACGTTTCGATCCCGAGGAAGAGAACGATTTGTCCAATCCTGGACGCGAGATCCCCCGGCGAATAATCCAGAAATAAATTCTCACCCGATCGCGTTCCCCGTCCCTTCTCTCGCCCTGATGTTTCCTCCCTTTCCAAGTACACGCCACCGTATACCCACCCGCCGGGAGAAAAATCTCGGCTAACGCCCCAGACCCGATGGAAATGCTCCTTAAATGGCGTTCCTGCCCACTTTTCCACTTTCCCCATTCGAGGCGTCGCTGTACGAGCCCGAGGGTGCCGAATAAAACGGCTACAACAAGTTTGCGATTGGCACGCGGCGTAACCACCCTGATATCGTCCGAGGGGTGGCCAGCTCGTTGGGAGTTTCGGATACACATATGTGCACTTGTTCGTGCGCCCCCTTCTTCATCTACGCGCCGAACCTTCTACCGTCCTACCGTCTTCTTCAAAAGAGACGTGTCGTCTCCCTCTTCCACTCCGTCACCCAGCGATCCGGAGGATCTGCGAGCTAATCCACCGAATGTCCTGAAGTAAAGCTTGCGTAGGGTGTCTCGTAAAACTTTATCAGCTGCCCCGTCTTCTACGATTTCACGGGTGGAAGAGATTCTTCTCCAGGCAGAATGTAACGCTGGCTACAATTACCCTGTGGATTTAGTTATCTAACAGATAGCAGAGGTTGACGAGACCGGTCGCGGGACCAGAAACGCTCAATTACGCGATCGCGAGATGGTGCCGTGTAAACACGGAAAGCCTGTATAAAGATTATCGCCGTAAGTAATATCGACTGCAAAGTGGCCCGAGAGTCGTCGACTTGTCCGCAAAAAAACCATCCCGCCAAGTCGAAGGAGGCGCGGCGGTCGATCGAATCCCGTCTCGCGCAACTTGCCCCGGAGTTAATTTAACTTTCGCGATTCCGCCAATCGCGTAGCGGCGCGCGCGTTCCTGTGAAACAGCCGGTAGAACGTGATGCACGTATAGCAGCTAGCCCGAGGATGAGACTACGTGCGCCCCGTTGCAGCTAACCCCAAGGGCGAGGGGTGGCCGGGCACGAGAGCTCAATATATATTAAGATCCGCGAACCCTCCGCTAGACTGAAAGTTCGTCCACCCCACGTAACCCCCTAAGTCTTCCCACCGAGTCCCTCCATCCTCTACCCTCCACCCTCCACTCTCCACCCTCCACCCTCCACCCTTCACGGACGGGGCTACACCATCGGAATTGCGATTATGGTGGCAATATTACGGCAAGCCGAGGGTGAGAGAGAGGCCGTTTCGTCTCTGCGGAGCTACGTGGCCACGGGATAAGCAAGGGAAAAAGAGACGGAGCGCACTAGCTTCTCCGTCGGCGTCTTCTACTTCTCCTTGCCCTCCTCGTTTATCCGTCGTCCCCTTTCCGACAACTCGTGGTACGAGTCGCTCGCTCGCTGGCCGAGCTTATTGGCTTTATTTTGAAAGCAGCAGTTCATATCTATTTACTGGCACGGCTGATCCGCGAGGAAATAGAAAACGGCCAGCGGATCGGCCAGACGAGACTGGTCTGCGCGCTGCTGCGGCCAGGGATACGCTCGTGTTCCCGACGAATCGATAGCTTAATGCCTCGTTCGTGTAATGTAACGCGTTGCACTTTATTCGCCGGGGACTAAATTTCATCGTTTCCCCGGGACAAGACCGCGGAATCCATCGCGGACGGGATAACCATGCGGAACGTGGCCTTTTTTCCTCCTCTTCACCTGATCACCGGAGCTTCTTTCGATCAGCCCGGGTCAACGTTCCTCGCGGTATTCTTCTAATCTCTTTTTTCACCGCGTCGCTGCTACCCGTTTCGCAGAAACTCGCAGCTTTTCCATCGATAATCGCCGGGAATTAATCCCTACGATTGGATGCCGCGCCGGGCCGATCGACGGAGGAACATTGAGCGTCGACAGCCGTCGAGGACGCTCGTGCTCGACATAATTATTTCCGAGCGAATTAATAACCGTCGATCGACGAGAAATAACTATATTTTTCCCGTGGCTATAAAGGAGGCTGAGGCACTGCGGGGGGGGGGGGGGGTGGGCATCACAGCTATTACACCCGGAGCAATTCTGCCCTCCTTAGTTAAAACGTCGTATCTAAAATTTTTTCATTTTTCAAGATATGTTGAAATATTTGAAGTTCCACATGTCTTTTACCTTTTAGGCAAAGTTAGAAAACCCTACGTGCTTCGTAGAGATCTAGAAACAGTGTAATTTATTCATCCTAACTGCTTTTCAGATCGTTTTACTAGATTATAATGTCCTATGTATTATCTACTAAATTAGATTGTCCTAAGTTTACATCTGAAATGCAGATAGGACATTTTATTGTAGTATGTATGCTGCCATCAGCACGGCACTGTCAAACAAAACAGTATCTTGTTGTCGAGTAACGTGTTATATTATAATATACGGTTTCTTTTAAGAAAGGTTATAAACAGTTACAGTGTGAATACCACTTGCATAATATTATAACAAACAGAAGGTTGCTTAAGTAGTTACCCTAGTAGCATTTTTGGTTGGCATACAGTTGGGCCACGCACATAATATTAGTTGGCCAACAGTTAGATTTGGCACTTTTTTTCAGGTTGGTCCAACAACAGATGGCCAAGGTAGGCTTTCCTACTGTTGCCCAACCGTTTATAGGGCCTACCGTACTATATGTAATAGTAATCCAACGGTAGGCAAACGGTTGGATTTTGAATTATACTTATTATTTATAGGTAACGGGAAAATGTTAGAATTTCAACTGGCAAAATTAAAAAGTTAGGTGGACTCATTTTAAACTAGTTCTCTTCGTATATGCTCTAAGATCCAGTATAACCGTAGCCTTAAACAATGTACAAAATGACGGACGGGACCATTTCGCTCGCGAGGCGGCTTGCGTCCTGTGACTGTCGACGTCAACCGCTCCACTCAACCCTCTCTTCCCCCAGACAGTCTTCATAAAAAGTGTAGCCAATGTGGGTTCAAAATTCTTTCAATTACTTTGGGATATGATTTTATTTTCATCCGAACCTATATATTTGTTTTTATTATCTTTAACTAAATGTATTTCCGTAGGGCATTATTAGTTGGCCCAGAATTGATTATTCGTAGACAAATAACCGGAGGAAGATGAGTGCAATATTAAACAGTTGGCCCAATAGACGGGGTTTGTAGGCGAAACTACTAACCACCTCCCAATTGATTCCCAACCGTAGGCAAATTGTCGGGATGCAAATGCAACATTCAACGGTTGGGCCCTGTAAAGAAGGTTTGAAGGCGAAACTACTAACCACCTCCCAACTGATTCCCAACTGTTGGCTACCGTTGGCCAACAAAAATGCTACTAGGGTAACTATTTCAAGATGTCAAGTCTAGCTCGTAGTATTACGTTAACACTCAACCGGCAATTAAGAGAGAGAATTTCACAAGTTAATTATAATACCAAACAAATAAATAATATTATTGACAACATAAACATTGATTCGGATTATGTTCCATCGGATGATTGCGAAGACGATTTGTTCAATAATAGTTGTGATAGTGATGGAATGAATGAAAATATTGGACATGTCATTAAAGAATTATTAATTGAAATAATTAATAAAATTGGCAATGGAGAACAAGAGCTGCAAAAACGGAGTATATATACAAAGAAAGGGCAAATTCGAAAGAGAAAGATATACGAGACATCGGTAGCAGAAAGAAAAAAACAAAAATTACAAGCCATTATTAATTCCCATGAAGTGAAAACGACGTGTAAGAATAATTGCAGACTAAAATGTCCTCAAAAGATAAATTCAAACAGGCAAACAGTCAATTAATAAATAATTTTGGAGTCTTTCGAGGACAGAACAACAAATAACAGTTATGGGATGTATGAATAAGATATCAAAAAAGAGATCTACCACTAATAATAGGAATTCCCGTAGAAAATGTTCTTTCATATATAATTTAAAGATGGAGAATGGCGACGACGTTGTTGTATGTAAGACTTTCTGTCTATCTACTCTTGGTTATAATGCTAATAATGACTGCTTTATTAAATCAATTCGACGTTCAATGAATGAAGGACTGCTATCGCCCAAAGCAGATAAGAGAGGGCATCATCCGAATGTTGCGAAAATTGAAAGAAATGTAATAATAGAACACATTAAATCTTTTAAACCTACAATATCACACTACAGAAGAGAACACGCTCCTAACAGATTGTACCTACCAAGTGATGTAACTGTCACATTAATGTATCGAAATTTTAAAGAAAAATTTCGAAATATTAATTTTTCTTATGAATTATATCGAAAAGAGGTGTGTAGTATGAATATATCTTTCGCCAAACTGGGAAACGAAGAATGCTTTGAATGCGAAAAGTTTGATATTCATTGCAAAAGTGTTGGCCATACAAAAAGTGAACCAAATTCAGAATGTGAAAATTGTAGGAACTGGGAAAATCATAAACACAAATATGAAGCCGCCAGGACGCAATATTTTAAAGATGCTGCGAATGAAATTTCGATAGATGAACCGAAGCAAATTATAGTATCGGCTGATTTACAAAAAGTTATCATGCTTCCACGGGCTGAAATGTTCAAAGAAGTAGGGGAGAGGCTTGCAGGTTGCCACCCCTAAGCTTTTTTGATCATAACTCGCCATAAAATTAACGTATCGTTGATTTATGGTATAAGTTGGAAAGAGGAAGTGTTGAGCTACAATCCTGAGCTACAAATCATACAAACTCTCGAAAAAGAAAAATTATACTGCAAATTATCGAAAGTATCTAAAATTGTCTCCTTGAAATTTTGGCTCGCAGGTTGCCACCCCAAAAAAATTGCTAAAAGTGTAAAAAAACTCAAGTAAAAACCTGATTCAGAAAACTTTTCAAATTTTATTAAGTTTTATTAATAAATTATATTATTCAGATTTTCTTGACCTGCGTGCTGCCATACTAAAAATTTATAAAAATGTAAAAAATAAACCAAAATATGACTAAAATGCAATAAAAACACTTCACTTCAAACTCAATGACATTTGAGTGTAAACAAGCGGGAAAGAGAGAGGTGGCAACCTGCAAGCCAAAAAAGGAGGCAACTTGCATTCCGACGCATTTTTAGGAAAATATGAGAAAAAATTGTCAATTCATGATATGTTTGGAAATCTGTTTGGCATATGTAAATTAGATAAAAAAGACAACACAGTACGTATAGTTATCTTGAATTGTCGATGAAAATGTTCAATTTACGAGCACAAGGAAAGCACACAATTTCAATAATTTAGTTTCTTGACAAACACTATATTACCCTTCGCTCAGCAAACACAGCGTTATTGCGTCTGTCCGCTCCAGAGGTTATAAAATAGTGACACCTACTCTTTTAACGTCGATGTGAGTCAGAGTTGAGGTTATGACACTGCTAGAAAGTCGAAATACAGCAGGGGTGGCAACCTGCAAGCCTCTCCCCTAATATTCATTCCACGGATTATAGCTTTTAATGAGTCCTTTGTTCCGGTTGGAAAATCAAGGTCTACAAAACCATTGGCGGTCATATGGCATGAAGGTATTGCAGGGACGAGAAAGGATGATTTGATATCAACATTTTACTCCTTTTTTAAAAAAAAAACAGAGACTATTTCAACATAACTATTTGGCTAGACAATTGTGCAGCTCAGAATAAAAATTGGGCACTAGGTATATTGTTTTTTTGTTTATATAGTAAATTGTTGCGAGGTTAATGTTAAATGCTTAGAAATTAAATATTTTGAGGCTGGACATACATTCATGTCTGCCGATTACTTCCACCACCAGGTGGAACTTTCTTTAAAAAGAAAACGTAAGGTGTTTGATTTTAATGATTTTAAATGTGCTGTGCAGGAGGCAAATTCTTCCAAAGTAGACGTTTGTGAAATGGACATCAATAATTTTTTTGATTGGGAAGACTTCACTTCTCAGCACAAATTAAAAAAATTTTCTCCTAGACCATATCTTCATGATTTTGTATCTGTTCAATTCACAAGAGGGGAAAAAATCTTAAAATATAAAAATGATTTTTCTGCTGAATTTAAGGAGTTAAATTTTCTTAATGCAAAAGCAACGAAAACTAAGTTATCAAAACCAAAAGCCAGAGTTAAATGTAAAGGAATTTCAGCAGAGAGAAAAGAAAATTTAATTACGAAATTGAAGCCAATCGCCTTGCCTTTTGGGAATCATTAAATGTGTCTAATAATAATGACGATGATGATTATTAACTTTAAGTCGTTCTGTTCATGTCTATGCTTAATTTGTTCGTATGTTTAAGTTATATGTATATGTTTATGTTGGTATGTTTATTTTTAACTACCTAGTTTATGTCAATGTTATTTTTGTTTAAATTGTACATTTAAAAATATGAATTAAATACGATTTCAAGTGTTCTTTACTAAGTTAAAATATCCTGTTTGAACCATTTAATTAATTGCTACGTTAATAATACATTATATGCCGGTACACCTATGACAAAAAATTATATTAGGCTGCTACGACATAATGACTAAATTTTTTAAATTAAATGACGAAAAACAAGGACGGCACAAAGGAAATGATTAAACTTCAGTTTTCTCGGATGTTTCGAAATGCTAGATAGGACATTTTAACTAATGAGGGCAGAATTAAACTCAATGGAAAGGCGGGTGGAAATATTTTTTCGCGGCCGAGTTCCGACCGAATTTACTCGTGTCGCGACCATTCCCTGCGACGTACGTTTTATTATTCCGACCGATTTCGAAAACAGGATCCTCGAGTCGACGCCGCTAATGGATTCCCATCGTGTCGCGTCGCGCTGCGTCGATCGATTGATCGCGGCTAATTGGGAAACAGAACGCGAAATCCAGCGAATTTGGCATTTCTCGCGATAAAAAGCGAAATCGCCAACCCAGGCACCTACTAATGTTGCATGCCTCGCGTCAACGAAATCGAGACGCAAAACCGGTTAATCGGTCTAATTAATTTCATTTAAAACCTCTGCGTATTTCGAGGCAGCGATCTCCCGCACTCTCGGACATCGATATATCCGTTCCCTTCCCTGTTTCTTTTCCCTCGCAGCCTTTTCTTTCATTTTCTGCTACTGACACGGTGTAAGAAATATAGGTGGACCGACTACGCTACCCCCACCACAAAACTGCTGTGATCTTAAAGAAAAAATTACTTGTCCCTCCCGCAGAGGGTATTAGTGTAACATATGAACAATATCATGTTTACTTCCTTATGTTTCTTTTACACCGTGCCATAACCACGTGCTTAATACCTTAATACCAAGTGGGTTCCAAAATTTGTAATGACTTCATGCACCTTCAACAAAAAGTTTTATAACGTAAAATATTTTAACTTTTAAAATTAATTAAACTGAGAAAATGAGAGTCGGTTAACGATCAAACAAATATTTATTGTTATGTAAAATGCTTATTTTATGAGGATAAATTATACTTAGGATAATATTATAATAAACACACATTAAGACTTTGTTTCAATTATACAAATATTTATTTATTTGTTGTACAGTTTGGCTGTTTTCTTTTTTCTTTGCTCTTAGAATACTCTCTATTTTTTATTCTAGCTACTTGTCGCATTCTTAAGGTTAAATAATAATGTATGCAGTAAGCAACAGTATATTCCTTATGCTTCATACATGGGAAAGAAAATTTATCTGAATTTTCATTTAGGTCATTTATCACCAATTCATATACATTTGTACAGTTTATTACAATATTACCGTCCCATATTACCAATGTTCGTTTTCCCTTGTCACGTTTACAGATTTCTTTCTTTCTTACACCGTGTCCCTTGTAAAAGATACATAAGGAAGTAAACGTGATATTGTTCACATGTTACACTAATACCCTCTGCAGGAGGGACAAGTAACTTTTTCTTTAAGATCACAGGAGTGGGGATAGAGTCGGACCACCTATCTTTCTTACACCGTGGCTACTGATGAGTAATTTCACGGGAGAGTCGCGCCGCTGGGAAATCCGGCTTGCCGAAAAATTGACGCGGCACGTTAAAGGAGGACGTCTCGGCGGGATCCAATTAAATTCCGCGGCGTTAACGACGCGCGTACTCTGTCTTTTTTCGCTTCGCGGCTGCTGGCAAGGCTCCGGCGAAAGAATGAAGCAAAAGAGGAGAAGAGAAATGGGCAGGGGTGGAATTTACCGTCGTAACGCAATTTCCCAGGCGATAAAGCTCCGGCGGAGGCGTCGAAATAACATCTCTAGGACTTTTCTTCGTTCCCCTAATAGTCTTTGCGCGCTACAATATTACCGCACTACCAGACTACGTCCGCCTCTTCCACCGGCGATTCCTCCGACGCGACAGGAGGGAAGAGCCGTGGCGGGGAGCCTGCTTTCGTAAATAAATTACGATCGGCTGGCGCGATTCTTAAGCGCGCCAATTAAGTAACATCACCGCGATTTGCTTCGATTTTACCGATCGTTGGACGTTGACGAGACCTTGGTCTCTCTACGTACCGAGACGATATACTTTTTTCTCGGCTCGCCCTCTCGTCATCTTTCCCCGTAATAATCTCTTTGTGCTACCGAGTAACCGTACGGCTGAATTTATTGCGGCCTCCCTGCCGGAAACACGTCCGCAAGAAAATCTTCTTCTGGGTAAGAAGCCTGCTGTTCTCTCGATCCACCTTTTTTTGCCCCCTCTTACCTACGTAGGCCCGTCCTCCGCGAGTATCGAAAGAGACAGAGGATAGGCGAGGAAGAGAGAAGCTCTCGACGAGGACGAGGACGAGGACGTGGACGTGGACGTGGACGTGGACGTCGACGACGGGTCCTTCTTGCTGGGTCGGAACTTTTTGCGGTCTCTCTCGGGACGAGCCCAAGCCGAGGGGGGCAATAAAACTAATGGTAACGCGCGCCGGTAATTCCTTGCGGTCTGTTTGTCGCAAGTCGACGACCTGGCCTCTCCGCCTCGTCATTTGCCGAGGGAGGATACCGCGTCCAACGTCGACGGACAAGTGGTTCCTCGGATCGGACATGGACTTAGGACATTGGACCTTCTGCCTCGCTCCCTCTTCCTTTCTCTCTCTCTCTCTCCTTCCTCTTCCCGTTTCTCTGGCCCCTTGCCCCTTGCCCCTTTCCCCGTTCCCCTTGTTGTCTAGCGATCAGCCAGACGGAGATCGGGAAGCGTCTCTATCCAGTCCACCCCTCCACCGAAATAAATCTTTCCGCCGAACGCTTGGCTCCTCTTTGTCGTCTGGCTGGGATTCTTTGCAACTCGGAGATCCGGAGACGGTAATCCGTCTTCGTTGTTTCTGTAAATATCATGAAAGCGGCGTGGCAGGGAGATGGAATCAATAGGAAGACCTTGAAGCGTGGAGCGGAAGAACTCCTCCGGAGGAGCTCGCGACAAGGCCCGAGGGGGAGAAGCTCGGAGTTTGGGAAAAGCTGATTTCGTAGATGCTGACTGGGTGGAATCTCGCGTAATCCGAGCGCAAAGAACGCGGGGGTCCCAAAAGGGGATCCCGTCGGAGCCGTGCGTTATTTAAACAGCGTTTATCTTATCGCGGTTGATTTGAAGGGCGCGCGTTCGACTAGGCACTTAGAGTAAGCACGGTCGCGGATAAAAAGCCCGGCGCGGCGTTTCCGTGGCTAACGAGCGAATCGCACGAAATTAAGATAGTCCCGTGTGCTCGGCTGATTGCAGTGGTTGGAAGAGTCGTTCACCAACTTCGACAAGGGCATCAATTGGCGGAGCTACGTTGTCTGCGACGTGGCGTACAACAACGTGAACAATTGGCTGTGGACGCCGTTCATCGAGAGGGGACCGGCGAACCGCATGTACATAGAAATCAAATTCACGACCCGTGACTGCTCGCTGTTCCCCGGAAACGCGCTCAGCTGCAAAGAAACTTTCAGTCTACTTTACTACGAGTTCGACGCGGCCACCAAGGAGCCGCCGCCATGGGAGACCGACAGTTACAAGTTGATCGGTAAGGTTGCCAAAGGCTCTGCCTCTTCCCTTCGGACGCGCTGGAAAGTTTCTAGCGAGACCATGCCATGCCGTTGGGCGGGAAAAGTAACGACCCGTTTGATTCGCAGGGCGCATCGCCGCCGGCGAGGGGAGGTTCAACACCAACACCGAGGTGGTGATAAACACGGAGGTGAAGTCGATACCGGTGACGAAGAAGGGCGTCTACTTTGCGTTCCGGGACCAGGGCGCCTGCATCTCCATCCTGGCCATCAAGGTCTATTACATCAGCTGCCCGGAGATTTCCGTCAACTTTGCCCACTTCCCGGCCACGCCGACGGGTCGCGAGGTCGCGCTGATCGAGCAAACGATCGGCACTTGCGTGGCCAACGCGATGGTGATCGAGCAGCCCACCTTCCTCTGTAAAGGGGACGGAAAGTGGTACCTTCCGAGCGGCGGATGCCACTGCAAGCCGGGATACCAAGCTGACGTCGAAAAGCAGGAATGCACCGAGTGCCCGATCGGTAAATTCAAGCACGAGGCAGGGTCGCAGAGCTGCGAACTCTGCCCGGCTCACAGCAAGTCCTCTGATTACGGATTCACGGAATGCCGCTGCAACTCCGGTTATTATAGAGCGGAGAAGGACCCCAAGAAGATGCCCTGTACACGTGAGTGGCGCACGCTCTTTCCTTTTAGCTACCATCGCCGAACCGAGGGCCCGCCACCGGGACACCTCAACCATAAACGTTTCTCTTTGCAGAGCCACCGTCCGCGCCACAGAATTTGACGGTGAATTTCGTTGACCAGTCCACCGTGATTCTGTCGTGGAATGCGCCGCACATGCTGGGCGGGAGGACCGATACTACTTACAGGGTGGTCTGCGATGCCTGTAGCATGGGCGTCAAATACATTCCGAACACCGTAAGTCGCCGTTTTCACCCGCCCCCTTCCCCGAGCCCTTAATCCTCCCGTTCCCGTTTCTCTTTCGATTCTGAAAGCTCGATCGCCTGATTTCCATCGAACAGGAGGTCTTCAACGACACGAAGATCACGATAACGGGCCTGAACGCGGTGACGACCTATCGATTCCAAGTGTTCGCCGAGAACGGAGTGTCGACGCTGGCTGGCAAGTCCGAGTACGTGGACATCACCGTCACCACCGAAGCCAGCGTGCCCAGCCTGGTGAGCAACGTCCGGATCACGAGCGTCAAGAGCTCCGAACTCAGCATCAGTTGGGACGCCCCTGTAACCGACATCGGTGGAGACAGCGATCTGGTGGAGAGATACGAAGGTGAGGTGGAACCCTCGACGCCTCCGTCGCGGTGTGTCTCCTCTTCCCACGCGGGGCTAATGAGATTTTTTACCTTGTCCTGTTCCAGTGAGGTGCTATCCGCGATACGACGACGCCACCAACGCGACCGTCATCCAGACCACCGAGCTCTCGGTGACGTTCAAGGACCTGAAACCGTCCACGGACTACGCGATCCAAGTGCGGGCGAAGACCACGCGCGGCTGGGGCGAGTACACGCCGGTGGTGTACAAAAAGACACCTCACGCTATGGGTCTAGGTGAGATTATCCACGTTCGAATGGGACTGGCCAACGGGGGTTCATCTATCGAGCTTTCGGCTATTCAATGGGGCACGTTCGTCTCTGTTACAGACTACGTCGGGGAGGACGACAACATGCAAGTGAGGATTATAGCCGGGGCTATCGTGGCCGTGGTCGTGCTCCTAGTGATCATCATCATCATGACCGTCTTGATTCTCAGAAGGTAAACGAATTGATCTTGACGCTAAAATTTTCGGTGTAAATGGAACGGCGACCGAGAAGAGCGCGCGACTGGTTGCATGCTATTATCTCTAAGGCTAATTTGATTCTATTGATGCGATGTGATTTCGATGCAGCAGGGCCTCGGACGAGTGTAACAAGAAACAGCCGAGCGACTGCGACACTCTGGAGTACAGGAACGGCGAAGGTACGTTTGTCCGATGCCGACAGGCTTGTTACTCTTTTCTTTATAAATTTATTATCGCTACTACCCCCTGTCACTTTCATAGTTGTCTCACTACGCCCTCGTGTCTTGTGACTAATATTTTTGGACCACCAACCCCGTTAGACCCAGCAAGTATCGACCCCAGCCCCCAACCCCCCTCTCATGTATACAGTAACACCCGCCCCCCTACCACCCGCCCCCACGGTAATGTCTTGTCGCTCAACACCCACTACTTTTATAAGTTTCTCTCTTCGATGAAAGAAAGATTACTGAAAAGTGGTTCGTTTAGAGAAAAAAGATGTGCGAAAAGAAAGTTGTCGAAGTGTATGCGACTCGGCCGCAGCAGCCACTTACATACTTACATTACATACGTGCTTGTAAAAAAAAATGAGAGACGATCGCATTCGAGCAAAATTCATATCCGATCCGGCCCGCAGCTTAAGTGCCATTATTCTAACCAAATTCTTTCGATTCTTTCTTTTCATGTGCGATTCCCCTAATCTATCGAACCTGCCTCCATGAAAAATCCATGAAAAAACCCAATGAAACAATGTACACAATCGCCTGCTACTACAGGACTAGTTGTGACCTACAGTAAGTCTTCTCCAACACCTCAAGTTTTTTTTCTAGGAACTCGGTTTTGCGTAGTTATCTCTGCACCCCCTGTACATGCATCTTTTTCAACGCGTTCCAGATTCCGAGGCGCGAGCACGCACAGCTTCCGTTTCCATTCGCTCCCCCCCCCCCCCCCCCCCCCCCCGAAGCGACTGTATCCAGCCGTGCTTTCCTTGCGCTGCAATCTACGCGAAAGACGTGCGTGCCTGCGCCTCGTGCTTGCATACCTTGTGTCGTGCTCTCTGTATTCTGCATGCGTATTGTTCTTAGCGTGTTCTCTATGGCACTGCACTCGTTTCATTTACCGCGTACCGTTCTCTGTTATTCTCGTTTTCGTTTTCGGTGCTCCATCCGTGCGCGGCAAATCGAACACGAAATCTGACACGACCATCGAGGAAACGACGGGGAAATCGAACGCGTTTCCTTCGAGCTAGAGGAGAGCGTCCGGTTGCTCGCCGCCGTGCACCAGATACATAATGTTTCTTCTGTCTGTTCTTGTTCTACTTGCTCCAATCCGCTGTCTCCTTTCGCTTCGCGTCATTAAGCTCATCATCGAACACCCACCGCTTCTTTTTGTTTGCTGTTTGTGAATTAGCGTGTTGGTTGTTGTGTTGTTCACAGTGCACTGCAAAATGGACAGTTCACCGATTGTGACAACCCACACCAACAACAAGAGCAAGTCCTCGCGTAAGTCCTTAGTCAGTCCCACTAAACAAACAAGAAAAAAAGAAAGCTCGTTCAAAATTGCCAGTTCGGTCCAGTTCGGAGGAAATGCGCCGACACAAACGACACACTCTCTCTCTCTCTCTCTCTCTCTCTCGATCAACAGAACGACACTCTACAACACTCGTTCGAACTCAGACACAACACGCTCTCGCCCTTTTCTTACTTTTCGCTCGTTCCTTGATCCGCTCTTCTCTTTCTCTTTCTCTTTCTCTTTCTCTCGACCGTCAGTTAGATGTTACGTAGACGAGAAGCACGAAAAGAAAGCATGCCGTTCCTTTCTTATTTTTCTCTCTGTCACGTCGTTGTTTGCATCGTGTTCTCCGTGTTCTTTTGCATCGTTCTCTTTTTCAGCCAGATCACCGATCTTTCCGACGATCGTCGGTCGTCTAGTACACGTTCGGATGCGTCGACGTGCGGGAAATACTGGATGCTTCGGTGGAACTCGAATTAATCGGGCTGGTAGAGACCCAGCCGAGCGGCCGCAGATACATTCGCGGACGTGGATTAACGGGCGACGACCAAGTAATTCGATTCGACCGAAGCATCCTCTGCACTCCGTACTGTACGACTAATGTCATTCAATCTGATGCATCGTAATTGAGATCATTTGGCGTATTAGGCATGCGAGAATTTCTACGCTGGCATGGAAATTGGTTGTACGCGACCATTTTGTCTTTTATATATATATTTTTTTTTTTTTTTTTTTTTTTTTTTTTTATACACATAGTGCAGTTAGAAGACAAATCTTTTCATTCTCTTTTCTGTTTTTGTTTCGTTTCGTTTTATTGCTCGTTTGGTCCCGAGCAATTTCTACGATAGCGGAATCAACGATACGTTTACTTGTCACGCGCTAGAGCTAGAGAATTCTGAATAGAAGCGAGACTCGGAGACGAGTCTGTTAGAGAGCTCTAGATAGATCTTCACTTGCGTATCAGCTTCTCTTATTCTGTTTTCGATTATTGAACGTATCGAGACTCGTTTTAATAAAGAGGAAGGGTGTGTGAGTGTTTTCACGGGATGAAACGGTGGACAGGCGCGGAGGAGCGTTTGTTCTCTCACGCTCCGAGATTCCGTCAAAATTTAACACACCGACCCTCGTGTTAATATAATGAACTCTGTTTTGGTGACGTTGCAGTGACCACGCCGCTGTTCACACCTGCAGTGGGGGTCGCCGCCGCAGGTGCTGGAGGTGCTGGTGGCGCAGGTGCGAGGAGTTACGTCGATCCTCACACCTACGAGGACCCGAATCAGGCCGTCAGGGAATTCGCTCGCGAGATCGACGCGGGATACATCACGATAGAAGCCATCATAGGTACGCGAATAGCCCGCCTTTCCTTCTCATTCTCCGCGTCAGCGCGTTTCTGCATCTAGAACTCACCGTCTGCTACGGCCGCGTGTGCTTCCGCTCGAACAGGTGGTGGAGAGTTCGGCGACGTTTGTCGAGGGAAATTAAAGCTGCCGCCCGACGGTCGAACGGAGATCGACGTGGCCATCAAGACCTTGAAGCCAGGCTCCGCGGACAAGGCTCGCAACGACTTCCTCACCGAGGCCTCGATCATGGGCCAGTTCGAGCACCCGAACGTGATATTCCTACAAGGTGTCGTGACCAAGAGCAACCCGGTGATGATCATCACGGAGTTCATGGAGAACGGCAGCCTGGACACTTTCCTGCGCGCGAACGACGGCAAGTTCCAGGTGCTGCAGCTGGTGGGCATGCTGCGAGGGATCGCGAGCGGCATGCAGTATCTCGCCGAGATGAACTACGTGCACCGGGACCTCGCGGCGAGGAACGTGCTGGTGAACGCTGCCCTCGTTTGCAAGATCGCCGACTTTGGATTGAGCAGGGAGATCGAGAGCGCCACGGAAGGAGCGTACACGACCAGGGTAAGCACTCCACCTCTGGTATACCATTCTCTCGTTCGTCCTGCCTCGGTAGGCATGTCACGAGACGCTGCTAATGTTCGAATCTTGAAAGCCTGTTTACGCCTGCCAAAAGGGTGGAAAGATCCCGGTGCGATGGACAGCTCCGGAAGCGATAGCGTTCCGAAAGTTCACCAGCGCCTCGGATGTGTGGAGCATGGGCATCGTCTGCTGGGAGGTGATGTCCTACGGCGAGAGGCCGTACTGGAACTGGTCTAATCAGGACGTGATCAAGTCGATCGAGAAAGGATACAGGCTTCCAGCGCCGATGGACTGCCCGGAGGCGATCTACCAGCTGATGCTCGACTGCTGGCAGAAGGAGCGGACCCATCGTCCCACCTTCGCCAATCTCACCCAGACCTTGGACAAGCTTATACGAAGCCCGGAGACGCTGAGGAAAATCGCCCAGAACAGGTAAACGTCTCTATCCTTGCTCGCGCGAGATTCTACCCGCGCCTCCGTGTATCTCTGTCGCGCGCGCTACGAAACGTCCGCGGCCGCGTGTTCTTCGCTCTGTCGGGACTCACTCGCAGGCTAAGTTTCGCTGGGAATCTTTCCGTCCCATTCGGACTAACGTGGCACGAACAGTGGAAAAGCCAATACGATAACGTCGTTGCCTTCATCGCACGAACGATTCGATGCGCGTGGACGGTCGGAAGATACGCCATCCGTCTGCGATCGACCGACCCTCCAAGCCGAATCGTTCGTCTATCATCTCTTAACACGAATCATGCCGCATGCCACGCGAATCACACTTCGTGTCCATAAATTAATTTCTCTCGACAGCCAAAGTGTTTTTTCCGTTCTCTCGCTGATTACTAAAAAGCTCACACGCTCTGCGCTCTCCATGTACGCTGTTAGACTTGGGCTTTGATGTTGTTGCTCATATTCGTAAATAGGTTTGTCACGAATAAACGACGAATATTTGACCGTCCAGGGATATAATCTCGACGTGTGTGTGCCCACTCGATAAGAAGAAGAGAAAGAGAGAGGATTCGTGTGCACGTCTGCGCTCGAGGCGTCGTGAAAGTACCTCCACCTGATTGGCATTACTGGAACCGGGCATATCTAATACTGGACTGATTCTTTTCGCACCATTTTAACAATTTTCTTTCAAATCTACTCATTGATTTCTGATTTTTTTTTTATTTGTTTCGTTTGTCTATTTTTTTTTGTATCGCTTTTTCATAAGATTCTCACGTCTCCCGTAGCTCAGAGTCGTCAAAATTAATTTGTACAGCGCCTCCGCTTCCTCGCTTATCGTTCTCTTTGAAATTCAGCGGCGCTAGGGCCGAAGGAACGCGCGATGCCGTGCGAGTAACGAGCAGCAGATCCGAGTGGCCAAAACTTTCTGTTGGATTTTTCTTGTTTCGAGCACATATTTTCGACGGATCTGTGGCGCGACGCGGAAAAAGAGCCGGCGGAATGTTCGCAACGATAACAAGTGGCTTTAAACGACTTAACTCGCTTTGGAACGCCGGAAAATAAGATCCGCTGCACGCTAACCGTCGTCTCTGTTCCGTCTACTTGCTGGGGAGGAAAATTAATTTATGGACGAAAGTCTCTCTACGCGATCAGTCTCGCGGGATAATTTTTTCGCTCGCGTTTCAAGAGAACGACGAAAAGTGCGCATCGTACTGCGGTGGCTTTCAGAGAGCTTTTATCGCTTTAGCGCTTATCGTTTCTGTAATCCTCCGACTCCCAGCATCCCTCCCCGTCCTCTTGCCATCACTTATTCCTACCCGCGAAACACAAAAAAAAGGCGAACAAAGGCGAGATCAAACGATACTCGGATAGTCGGACGTCCCGTTCCACTTTATCGCCGGCCGATCGTTTAATGAAGAATACGGAGGAAAGACGTCTGTGTTACGACGAGCGGCGACGGGCCACGGGAAAAACTTCTCCTTTTTTTTTTCTGCCCCGGCGAAGAAAAACGATCGTAACGGGAGCCCGCCTCGGAATGAATCGATCGGTCGCGTCACGGGACCAATCGATTATCGTTGGATTTCACACGGGCCGTCGCGGCGCGCACCGCCCCGTTTCACTGTTTCACTGTTTCACCGGAACGTCAACCGTGGATCGGTGAAAGCGCGTTTTCGGTGAAACGGAACGGATGGCGCGGCGTGGCGTCGTCGCTGTTCCTTTCCCATCACTCGCTGCTCCCTCCTGCCCCTCCTTGAAGAGAATTTCAGTTTCTCCCGTTGACGACGTCCCTTTTTTCTGGGCTAATTCTTTGTGGTTTTGGTTTTGTGGTGTCTTTGGTACCCGACTACGAACTGCAACCGAACGCAACTGCGACAACTACCATCTCTACCACCACCTCTCCATCACCACCACCACCACCACCACCACCACCACCACCACCACCACCAACAACAACAACAACAACAGCGTGAGGCCACCTGCACACAATCCATACTATGTCACAAGCCACGCGGCGGCAGCCGCACAGGTCGCACAGGCCGCTCAGGTCGCGGTAGCGGCCACTGCGATTCCAGCCGCGGCCACCGGCCCCTTCGTAGACGTAGTAGGCCATCAGGCCCATCAGGCCCATCAGGCCCATCAGGCCCATCAGGCCCATCAAGCCCAGTCGACGATTGCCGTTCCAGTAATGCCACCAGGAGCCGGCCGTAGCTTACACTATCACACACACGCAGCGACACACGCATTGCCACAGCAGCCACCGCTTACCTACCCCAACTGGGTCCCGTTCACGCACTTTGGTTAACACCGAGAACGATCGGTCTTCTTCCGTTAGCGAGGCGAGCGCTTCTTGCCCGGTCATCTCACGAGGGAAAGTCAGAAAGGGAAGCAAAGCCACCTCTAAGCTACCTTCGTGTTTCACGTCATTCCCATCGAGTTGAGTTCGCTCCACCTCGCCCAACCATCCGCTGATTTCTCGGTTCCTTTCACCGATTCTCTACCTCGCCCACTTGACACAGTCTTGCTTCGCCCCGCAGGGCTTGCAAAGTACGTACATGTCCCCAGTTTGGCTTTCCCTCGTACAGTCGCGATCCAAGCAACACCAGAGACACGCGATTGAATGCTCGCGAAGCCGCGAGAAGTATTTCCCCGCTCGTTTTGCTCGTAATAAAGAAGACCACACGCGGGGACACGCCTGCCATTTTCCCACGAGACGAGATGGAACTTGGCTGCGTGCCGGTCTGTCGACGGACTGGATCAACAGGTTCGAATGAATCACTGGTTTTTTCTCCATCGTTCGCCGGGGAGACGTCGCCATAGATCCCCATGGAGTGGCGACGAAATTTCCGCAAGGACGCTTTCCTCGCGGACGGAAGATCGCGATGGAGGCCGTTTACGCGCGTTTCTATAGGGTCCATAGACTATAGAGCAGTGTTGCCCCGATGGGCGGCCCGAGGGTACGAGCATCCATCGCATTTTCCAAAGCTCGCGTGGAAGGGGGTCTCGAAACCAATGAAGTTGCAGGGCATGTAACGGATGAGGAAAACTCTAGTAGTGTGCGTGTAGGCTCTTACCCGTAGGCTTATATGACTGGGACTCTTGGAGCCCCAGTGTTCTACATTTTAGGAATTGGGAAACTAAACAGGAATAGACTAATGATTAAACAATAATATTATATAATTGGACGGAATAGACTTGAACATTCCCACTTACACCTCTGTTTAACAAAAAGTTTCTTATTAAACGATTTTTATTCAGCTTCAATCCTCTGTTTGTGTGTTTGTTTGTATGTATGTTTGTTCAGTTCAAATCTAGAAACTCAATTTTAACCCACTTCCAACTATCCAATAGACTTGAAACTTTGCAGGCATACGTAGTTTGGATGACAATACAAAATTATGAAGAAAAAGAAACCCCCCAGGGTTTAAAAAATTATCCTGTCATCAAAAAATAGAACCCATAACCGCAAATCCAAACGACTTGAAATCAGCCTATGACCAGAAATCAAATCAATTTAATCGCAATGAAATCAGCATGTAACGGTTACATGCTGATTTCAGGGTACGAGCCTACACGCACACTACTAGAGTTTTCCTCATCCGTTACATGCCTGCAACTTCATTGGTTTCGAGACCCCCTTCCACGCGAGCTTTGGAAAATGCGATGGATGCTCGTACCCTCGGGCCGCCCATCGGGGCAACACTGCTATAGAGGATCGCGATCGCGTTAGGTGAAATTTAGATGGTCGGTCAATTTCGTTGGGGGACGCGAATTAGGTGTAGCCACGCGTTGAACGTTAAATGGTAGAGGATTAGCCGTTGTAGATGATAGATTTTCTCGATTTCCAGTTACGTATATCGATCGATTATCGTGATGAAAGAAACGTATATAGGTAGCCGTACGTATACATATGTATTTAAGTATATAGGTATTATATACTTATCGAAACAGCAGAGAAATTTTTATCCCGATGTTCGTGCGAGCACCAGGCGCGGTAGATTTTATCGGTCTTAGCTGCCACGTGGAAGTCGTATAGAGAATATTTATGGTTCTAGTTAGAGGGATTTAAATGGAAAATTTTAAGAGAGCATTTATATGGATATATATGAGATATACCCTCCAGTTTTTTCGTAGAGATAATGAGAATTTATAGAGGACGAATCGAACCAACGAATAGCAATATAGAGAGAGAGAAGACTTAAGCTCGGAGCTTAGGGAGATGGAGGATTTTATCCGCGAGACGTGTTGTACGCGAGAATGCAGTTATAGTCTTTCAGATGTTTTTCTAATTCTTGATATACGTAATATATATATATATATATATATACATCTTGCACGAGTATACGTAAATATATTATTATGAGTATTGCTATTATTGAAGAAGCGGATATATACATAGTATTTATTGACGTCATCGACTTTACGGCAACAAACCTGCAAAGACTTATTAGGATTTAATAATCTTGCGAGCGACCGTTCGACCAGATTTAGAATAGTATTTTTCTACTCGAGCATCAATGGGAAATCGGAAAACCATCGTACAGAGAAAGCCCGTGAATGGCCGTGTCTCCATGACAAGCAGAATCGATCGCGACGATCTACATCGCCGCGCGCATACTTCTACCTTCTAGATTCTAGGAGGAAAATTCGGAAAGTCGATCGTAGTTGAATCGTACGTAACGTTAACGTCGCGACACACCATTGCAGGAAAAATAGTTTGCCCGCGCTCTTTCGAGGTGACGCGACGGGTTCTCGAATGATTTTTCTATAACGAGGGAAACGCAGGAGAATCGAAACGGACAATCAGCTTAAACGCGTTTAGCCCGCAGAAATCGAATGGACGCGCGCGCGCGCTAATTACCTCACAATCACGTGGACAATCGCGATGAGAAATAAAAAGAAAAACAGCTTCGCACAAGCATACACGCGACCACCACAGTCACACCCGCACCGACATCACACTTGACGCTCGTTTCGAGAGAAATCCGAGGAAGGGGACGGAAGTGAAAGATAGAGCAAGGGGATGAGGTAATTACACGTACACGTGCACAGGTACACGCACACGCACAACACACACAGACACACACAGAACCACGCACTAGAGTGTGTGACCTCAATCGCACTAACAAATGCTAACAATTGTCAGAATCAGGGAAAGGGGTGCTCCACCCCCACCCCCACCCGCCTCGTCGACATCCTCCAACGTGCATTTAAGGAAAAGGTAAAAAAAAATCAAGAACAGCTTTCAGCCGACCAAAAGTATACAAAGTACGAAAGAAGCGACGAGCAACAAGCCGCGATCTAAAACGTATTCTCTCGCGATCGATACTCCCCGACGGGATTGATACGTCCGGGGACCAGCGCATCGGCAGTGTTCGTCGCGGCTTGTCGCTTCCTCCGCTTGCCTCACCACCGAGTATTGCTGCCACGTAGACAGCATTTGCTCTGCTTGTACCCTCTTAGTTGGTATCGCACTGCTTGCTTCATACGCACCATTTATCCATTCACGTATAATACGTAACACGTCCAGCTAATCTCCGAACTCCGTGTACACCGCCGGACGTAATCACACCGCCATAGTGCTCTCTCATTACCGCCATTAGCGACTCTTACTCTCATCACCATCGATCACCCATCGCTAGCAACGATCCAGAAATGCCTCTACTTTCCACGATCTCGGCTGCGCCTTCGCCTTCTTGGAGCCGCGTAATCACGTCCGCGCCACGCGCCGCGACGTCCCCGATAACTTTCCGTTCTCCGCTCCCTGCAGCCGATCGCAGCTGGCTGCCCGATACGCGAATCAGGCCAAGAATCCAGGCGCGGTCGTGGAAACCTATCGAGCATCGCGTCCAAGTGTACATAAAGATTCATTATCGACCACCAACCCCCCCCTCTTAGGATAAGATCCGTTTTAACACCGTATCATACCCGTAAAAGGTCTGTCAAGTAAATGACGCCAACCGAACTAACTTCTCCTAGAGATCAAGTAGCAGACTCTCGAGAACTGGACATCCGACTCACACTCTTCGCCCCTAACCAAGCAACCCACTTTAAAAATCTCACATCCGCCCGCAGAACGTCTTCCACGCGTAACGAACGCGCGCTGATACTTTGATGTGCATCGACGCCCACGCTCGAATCGATTCTACAGGAAGACGTTCCACGAGCAGAGACCTCGAGGCATTCTATGCGTGTTTTATCATTTCGCCAACTAATGGATATCTGTACTGTACATATGCGTATCTCTTGGTATCTAGCTCCTCTTCGTGTGAACCGATCTAGGACAGTATTACGAGCATCACCGCTTCGACGATGGCATGGAGCTTTAGTCCGCTCGTCGAAGCGGGTTAACCCCCTTGTTGCTAGAAGTACTTGAGTAATAGATTTCTAAGTGAACTCGAAGCTACTCTTTACACCCCCCCCCCCCCCCACCCCCGTACCCCGAGCAACGCGTAAAAACGAAGGCGATGCTTCTCTTTCGTTTCTACGAAATGATCGCATTTAGACACTGTACAGGAAAGAGAGTCTCTTAGAAATCGGAGAAGCGCCTGCGTTCTTTCGCCCACCCTCCCTAGATATCGAATCGAACGACCTGTAGATCCTTGAACGAGAACTTACAGGTCTTTGATTCTCCCCCATAGCGCCCCGTCCCAGAACTTTCGCCCCCCCCCCCTCCCCCCCCCCCCCCACACACACACACACAGAGGCCGCGCAGGGGGGCCCAGGTGAAAGTTGTCTAACGCAGTATTCTCGACAGGGGCACGAATCCACTGGCGCCGGACGCGGTGGACTTGACACAGCTGACCTCGGTCAGCGAGTGGCTGGGCTCGATCAAGATGTCTCGGTACGCGGAGAGCTTCGAGAGGTCCGGGGTGACCACCCTGGACGCGGCCGCGCGCGTCACCGTCCAGGAACTGACGGCGCTCGGCGTGACGTTGGTGGGACACCAGAAGAAGATCATGAACAGCGTGACGGCGCTCAGAGCCCAGATGTCCGCCACCTCGCAGGGCTTTCTCGTCTAATCACGGTGCGCCCCGATCGCAGAACCTTCTCGCACGCATCGATCCCGCGATCCCGTCGGTTTCACGGATCGTTCGTTCGTTCGTTCGGGGAGCACCCGCGTCGATCGTAACCCCCCATCCCCCTCCCCGGCAAACGCTCTGGCGCGGGGCGACGATGGGATCCTAGTCAGGACGATTGGCGTTCTCGAAGAAAAAGTACCCTTTCCGCGCGACTACCACGACCAGCGGCAGCGACCCAGACGGCCGTCCAAAGGTCCTCGGCGACCGGGGTCCGTGTTGCCCCTATGAGTCGAGGTTTCGCGCACCGCAGACATTCCATCGGTAGGTAGATAGGTAGGCCGAGGTTCCTCGAGCCACAGCCAGGATAATTCCTACTGCGAGATTTTCCCGCGCAACGGGAAAATGAAGTCGAGAAGCTTGGAATCGAAAAGGCTCGCGACGGGATCAACCGTTAGAGAATACGCCGCACGACGGCCTAATAATCGAGTCTCGTCCAATTTGTCTTTTCCTTCCCTAAGGAGATGTCACGAGATCGTGAAATCATCCCCCACCGTGATCTCTCGCGGTTCACCGCGGCCAGGGAGGGCCGAACTGCCAAACTGTATTAATCACTGCCGTAACGATTTACGTATCCACATACGAAACTGTGCGCGACCACTGGAAACGAGAAAGGAGAATCCTAGCCCATACCCAAGTCGAGCGAAACCGTTTGCTCACCGTCGAGACTCTCTGACGCGCTGAATCTTTGCTCACACGCCATACGTACACACAAAGACGAAACGTTTCTCGATATAAAATATAAACAGTCTTTCCATCGATCGAATCATCCCTCGCGTTGTGCCACAACGCTCCTCGATTCCTGTCAATTGGTGTTCCTTCGCGCGAAGACGGCGATCGAGGGCATCGAGCGACAATGTACAGCCCTGGATCGCCCCCCATGGTACCTACATGGACAATTATTGCGCGAACAAACGGACGGCCTAAAAGCTAATCAACGCCCCGACACGCTTGCCCTCGCTCTCCCGTAATCAGCGAAGAATCGAAGCGACTCTGTTAGATTAGGATAAGGAACGTAGGCAAAGGGAGAAGTCCGGCGCAAGCGTGTCTCCATTCGCAAGCCTAACGCCGCGTGCAACGAATATTACGTAGCTGTTATAATATCGGTGACGCTTAATCGATGCACAAACACGTACATTCACACACATACCACGTACACGCAGGTGCGCGTTATCATTTCGCCTGTGATTACGCGAGCGAGAGAGGGAGAGAGGAGGGAACGGAAGAGAGCGCGCCAGACCAAATGATCTGCTCGAGATTGGCCCCAGAGCGCGGCGACGAAACGAGGCAAACGGCAGGAAAGACATATGATTCTTGCGTTTCGCGCTTACCCCGTTGAAAACACGAACATACATGCGATGTACGCGCGATCCGTGTAGCTATCTGTCGATTAAACGAGAGGGAGGAGGAACATGTGCCAATGACGCTGTGAAACGAGAGAAAGTGTGCGTGAACGAGAGAAAGAGGGAGGCCCCGTGTGCCTGGATCGCTAGAGAAATCATCCCCTGCATATGTACGTACTCGAGAGAGAAATAGAAATTATATTGCGCGCGTAACCTAGACACGAAGGGTGGAGCGAGCAGAGTGGAGGTGTGTGTGTGTGTGTGGGGGGGGGGGGGGGTTGACGGGAGGAATCGACCGGGATCGGGTGGGTGAGGTAGCGAAGAAACCGTCGAGCGAGTCCCTCGGTAACGTGAACATATCATGGCGTATCTAACAAGGGAAGAGAAGCACAGCGAAGGCTTGACCCGCGAACGAGCGCGAAAACGAGACGGGGATGTTTCGCGGAGGTTTCCGCGTCACGACAAAGCAGTAGGCGAGTGGGGTTTTCCTTTCGAGCAGTTTCATCGCGTACGCCGTACAGCGAACGTCAGAGGGAAGGTAGGGAAGGTGGGAAAGGAAATAGGGCTCGTTTCTCGCTATGGATGATCCGTATACTGTCTCAGCCGCGTTCGCTGATTTCAAAGACTGGAGGACACTTGTCCATAGACAGGCGGCGAGCGCTTCCGTGCGGGTCCGCCGAGCGACGAGAAATTTTTCTTCTTAATTTAACGAATTACACTGTAGGAATATAGTTGTCGAGGTCGACGCCGCGATGGAATGAGTCCAGAAGGCGAAAGCACGGGTCCCGCGTAGCGAATGAAATATAATACATGTGTCGGGGAGCGAGAAGAGGAAGTTGGGCTTTCCCTTGGACTCGATCGATCCACGCGCCGTGCCTCTTGATTAGGAGATTCTTCCTCGAGGGTCGTTCCGTCTGCATTCGAAAAAGTGCATGGGAAGGTCCTGGGGGACGTTGGTTCGACGCGCAGCGTTCCGCCCTCGGAGCGGAAGGATGCGCGATGGCCGCGAGGTCTCGGTTCAGAGGTGGAAGAGAACCGGTTGGCTACCGAACAATGGCGACGATTTAAGAAGCAATAAGCGACTACGCCGCAAATGCAGATTTTTATATAGAGAATGTTAACAAATTTCAGAAGATATTAATTATCGATAGCGCTATCTTCCTAAATGTTCGTATTAAAGAAGGAAAAAAAAGGTTAACGCGAGAGGGTATGGTAAAAGCGTGCGAGGGTGACAAAGTCACGCGGAACCGGAAAGAAGAGAAAAGGTTTTAAGAACTCTTTCAGCTGTAACTATTTGTGTCTAGCGACGAACCTGCGAGTGCGACCTGATGTTTTGAAAATGTCGATAGTTTCAGCCGATTAATATTTAGATTTCATAGATCTCTATCGATATTACACGATCGTAGGCACGAAACGAGCAGATGATAATTAGTTAGAGCGTAAAGGATATCTTATTAGAGAGACCTTTTCGATTTTTCACTTGAGTCTATCAAGTTTCATACGCCGGGGGCTCTCTCCCTCTTCTTTTCCCTCCCTACGACTAATCTCCTCAGTTTTATTCATCCTCGTCATCATCATCTTCTTCTTTAACATCATCATCACCATCCTCCTCCTCCTCCTCCTCCTCCTCCTCCTCCTCCTCCTCATCATCATCGTCGTCGTCGTCATCATCATCATCATCATCATCATCATCTACATTTCTATTGGCACCCGCCTACACTTTCAAAGCTTTTCATCGTACTACATGTCCATAGTTCGTATTTACGTTGCCTATTTCTCCCTCTCCCTCACCTTCTCTTCATTTCGTATCGTTTGACGCGATATATGCGCGGTGAGCTTTTTGGTTTTCGAAAACTGAAGATTATGTAACGTAAATCAAAATTCCCCTCGATCCACGCGACCAGACTTCTATCGCTCTTCCTCCCGCTTCACCCCCTTCTTCGTCCCCGTACTAAATAGTAGTATGTCGTTTTCCTCTTTTCTTCATCTCCTTTTTATTATTAGGTACGGATTCTTTTTAAAGTAATTCGCTATTCTTTCTATCGAGGAAAAGCATCGATGGGTGTGAAACGGACGATAAATAAGTCGTTGAGTAGACACTCCTAGAACCTAAAGCCACTCCCTTTATACTTAAATACTTTTTACTCGATTAACACTTCTGTACTACAACTATTTATTAAAAAGCGAAGAAAGCCTTATTTATTGTTTAGAGATCTGACTAAATTAAAAAGGAACGTTCTAATTGTCGTAGGTTATCTATTTACCTTTGCTAGAATCGTGCGAAAGGGGACGAGAGAAAGAAAGACAGATAGAAAGACAGATAGAAAGAACGAAAGTACGAAAGAGAGAAAGATATACGCATATTATTTCCTTATTTCGGAGTTTCCGAAAAACTCTATCGGTGTGTAAAAAGAAACGAAATGGAAGGAAAAACGGAGCACAGCATCATAGATATCGATCGTCAAGCCTCTAAGCAGCTATATTATCGATTTAGTTAAGCGTTTTTTCTTTTCGCCTTTTAAAGCGATCTATGTGCGCTCGCGCGTCGTTTAATTCTCTTCTATTTTTTTCCTTTTTTTTTATTGTGATTACCTCTTCTTCTTTTTTTTTACCAGTGTCTCTGTTTACTGCGAACTTTGTCAAAGTACCTGCTTCGAAAACGAAAAGCAAACAAAATGTTGAAAGAGAGAACGATAAGAAAACGGAAAACAAAATGTATATGAAATTCGCGAGATGATAAAAAGCACACAGGTACCGTCCCGTATAATATTATAAATAGCTCACCATAATTGTATCACGTACACGCAATCATAATTTATGTATACTCTCGTCGAACTGAGTTTTCACAGAATTGGTTCAGCGAATCGCCACCGTGTGTCCTCGATTCATTGTATAAAATAAAATAAAAAAAAACGAAACAAAGCGACAAAGCGCAACAGATGCAATAAGAGAGTTAATGTCGACAAATTTTGGAATGTGTCTAAAAACATTTTTCCTATGGTGTTGTCAAGACGATGTTGAATGTAAATAAGATATAATAAATAATATACCTTATACGATGTAAAAAATAATCGAGTCCTTTATCGTATTCAATGCTACATATCCCTAAATAGTTAGCGTTACTTCAAAACAACGCGCATCATTTCTACGTTAACTACCATCAATCACCATTGATTAGTTGCTTAAACAGAGAATCGATGAGTTGGACATTATTCTTTGTTGAATTTTCTTTATTGAATACACTTTGGAAGAAATTTCTGTCACGCAAATAGTAGGTAAGAAGTTTAAGCGCACACTGGGTTATATTGACAAGGTATGTAAATTTATTTGTATATTTATTATTTCGCGTTGGAATATCGTAAACTGACTACGGCAACTCATTCTACGATATAATTATTCAAGAATTTTTCGCGCGCTAAGTTTCGTACTGCGCTGCAACATCCTGTAGTACCGACAATATCGTCGGAATAGGGTCTGAAAATCTTCTAAACTAATAGGAATACATGATACTAGTGAAGGTGGCACGACCGAGCTGTGCGAGAGAGAGAGAACGTCAGTGCGTGCGACAAGGATAGAGATAGCGTGCCACTAACTCTTGTTATATGTATCCCTGGTACAGGAGCAGGATCACATGTAACTAAAGTTGGTGGCACGCCATCTATCTCTGTCCTTGTTGCGCGCACTATCGTGCTCTCTCTCTCTCTCTCTCTCGCACAGCTCGGCCGTGCCACCTCCACTAGTATCATATATTCCTATTAGTTTAGAAGATTTTCAGACCCAATTCCAAGCATAGCTCAGCCATATTGTCGGTATTGCAGAATGTTGCAGTGCAGTCAACAGTGGTGACATTAGAATTACACTAATTACAGTGTCACAGACGAGGTTTTATCAATGTCAGTGATAGAGACACAATATGTTCACCGCGCCCACTGCTCGAAGAACGTAGAGGGTGCTCGAAAACCAGTAATGTTTCAGGAGATCGGTATTTCAGATGATTTCAGAACGTGAGACCCGGAAGTCATCAAGTGAAAAGTCTGTTCTATATCTCGTCTGTACTGGGACCTCGAAAACCCGTCACAGAAAAATGCATTGGACGTCAAGTATGTACATTCTATACCTCGTCTGTACAATTCATATTTACCACGTCTAAACTTGCCAGTTGCCACTCTACTAACAGTAACCTCATAAATTATCTGTTCACAGTGTATCGTAATCGGATGACCCTGAGCTGCTGATTAGCAAATTATAGATCGCGACACAAGATGACGGTGGTGTCGATTTTTGTCTTTTTTTGAACGCATGGCACACGTGACTTTCGGAATCAAAACTGTCCTTGCAATTTCTCCCATTCTCAAACGCTCCTTCGTTGTGACGGTTCGTACACATATATATTTCTTTACATCTTTAATCTAAAACGACATACTGTTAAAATGAATTTATTGCGTTCCCCTTGCGACAGATAGCAGTGCATAGCAGTGCAGCACATACAATCATTGCCATTGAATGCCAAGAATGAACAAAAACGAGAAAATTCAGTTGTTGCGGAATGCGATTACAAGTTACCCCGACTTCCCTAAGCCAGGCGTCACATTTCGGTGGGTATTACATTAAACTTTCGTCGAATCGATTATCTCGGTCGATCAACCTCGAGACGTTTCCAAGATCATTTCAGATATCGCATGGGTTCTAGGAGAAGTTATTACGTGTTCAAGAATTGCTTCTTTTCAGAGATATATTCGGCGTGTTTCGTAACATGATAGCATTGCGAGCAATGAAAGACTTGATAGTGGAACACATCTTATTCCTCGAAGTTGATTTGGTCGTAGGCCTGGACTCTAGGGGCTTCCTCTTCGGGCCCATGATTTGTCTGGAATTGGGCAAGCCTTTCTTACCGATTAGAAAAAAAGGGAAACTCCCAGGAAAGGTTTTGGAACAGAGCTACACTCTAGAATATGGAGAGGTATACGAATATAAAGCGCAATACACATTTGTACCATGCTCTTCTTAATATCATAATGAATGTTCTTTGACAATTTCTTCCGCACAGGCTACATTCGAAATACAGACAGAGAACGTGAATAAAGGTGCACGAGTGCTTATTATAGATGATTTGTTAGCAACAGGAGGTAAGGGAATATTAATAAAACAGACCTACTTAATTCTGTAAAAGTAACAGGGTTACCAAGGTTTCCTTTAATCGTTCAACTATAGGTTCTATGGCTGCTGCGGTACAATTAGTAAAATCAACTGGAGCTGAAGTAGTTGAATGCTTAGTAATAATCGAGTTAAATGAACTGAAGGGAAGGGAGAAACTCGGTGCACCTGTTCATTCATTTATTCGGTACGATTAGTCACGAACTTTCGAGAAATACGAGGAGCACAAATCTAAATGTAGCAGCTTAGGCAATCCACTCACCATAATATCGACATTCTTACAGCAAAGCATTTAAATAAAGAGATCAATATTTTTATGTAGTATGTATATATACATAATATGTATGTATCATCTCATGATTTCACGTACAAAGATATTTTATAGTATTTACAAACTGTAAATATTCTATAAAAATTTTATAATAAATTTATACAGATAAACAATATTTGTCTATTAGTGCTTTTTGATTCCACTTTAGATACTATTAGTACGCGGTAATGTTTCTTACGTTACGCATAAACATACAAGAAAGTCTCTCTTAAAATGTATCAAGTAGATTCCACTCTTGATTCCTGAGATCTTAAGGAATTCAAGAGACTGTACACTTCGTATTCTAATTTGTCTACATCGCGCTGCAATTGTTCGTACTGTTTGGTTTTGTCATCCTCGAGATCTACGATATTCTCGTCACGCGGAACGTCTAGATCCAATCGTGGAACAATATGGAATCGTTCACAAATACGATCGCACATCTCCGTTTCTGGCTGATGTGCTGGCGCTGTTCCCAGCCTCCAGTCCATATCAGACAATTGTTCGTTGATACATTTCTGTACATCTGAAAAGTAAAAAATAACTACGGTCCTCGGAATTCATCTGCTGGCGCAATTTCTTATTTCACTGTACAAACTCGTACCATTCAGTCTTGTTTGATGAATTTGATTCATAAAAGCGTTCACTTCGTGCTTCAGTCTCTTCGCTTCCGCGAGCTCCACAGCCTTAAGATTATGTTCGCGCATAATTCGTTCTTTTTCTTTTAGTTTTTCCAATTGAAAAATAGAGATATCGTCAGTGAAATATTTTGGGAAATCTTGTAACATAAACGGCGTGTATGGCCCTTTCGAGGGCAACGTAATTAATTCGTTTCTGTGGGGAAAAAAGATAATTTTTATAGGAGAGAAAAAAAGGTCACGTTAATTAATCATTGGTTTACCTGAGGTAACGACTAGGGTGTACTCTCAACGGTGTGTCTTTATCAAGTTGCTGGGCAACTTTTATTAATTCCTTTGCTCTGACATGCCCCTGAGTAGTAAAATATCGTTTAACATTCTCTGGCGTGTGTAACGAGGAAATTATAATTTCACGGGAACAGATGCTGTACGCGAGAACGGTCATTAACAGAAACGAAGGTTTGCCGAAGGATATTAGATGGTCCCATAAGATTAACCAGTCGGGGCCAGACAGAACTTCGCTCATTGCGGTTTTCAAAAGCGGCCATGCGTATTCGCTAGATGTTATTCCTCTTTCACAGAAAATGTTCAACAAAGGTGGGTCCGCTTGCAGCAGAATGTTTTCTATTATACCTAACACATTCAAGGGTGGTAAAGGGTGATACTCGAACCATTTTTGACAGTAGTTTAGTAGTATACTTAAAATGAGTTCGAAGCCAAGCAGGAGATCCTTCTGCAAAACACAAAGAAATTAGTTATATAAGACCAGAATTTCACCTTTCCTAACACACTGTGCTTTCTGCGTAGTTAAAAGGATCTGTAAGCTTATTACCTGAAACACCACGAGAAATGGGAATATCAAGTTTGGTAAAAAAGAACACTGAGCTAATAAGGGACACCACTGTATTAAACAATTTATTATTGTGGTCAGTGCTGTTTTCTTACTCCTGCTTGCCAGCGGATAGTTCCTTAGCAGCTCCGAAGTGAAATTACAGTTAGCAGCCTTATGTGCCAAAGTACTATACGCGCTTCTATTGCCTGGCAACTTTAGAATAGTCGACCATATTAATACACGATATTCTTGGGGATATTCTCCAAACTCTTTTAGGATGGGGATTACTCTTTCCAGCCGCAATTCCTGCTCCACGTTCTGTCTAACGCATCGCAAGTGGTCGCATATCCCATGCGCGACTGGTCTGCACGGTTCTTTCAACTTCTGCGAGCTTTCACCCTTCTCCGAAAGCAGCTTCTCAGCGATTATTAGCTTCAAGTGCCCTTCTTTCTCTATCTGCGCTATATATCTGCCGCTTGGAGAAACTGCGATCTTTCTTATGGGTTTGACAGGCTGCAGAGTATCGATAATACAAGACTGACTTATATCGAAGAAATAAAGCGTGAAGTTGGACGAGATGCACGCTAGTATATTATTTGCTCCGCCGTCCAAAGGTGACGGTACAAGCGACAGTTGCTTTACCCCGATAAAGGTGTCTGGTAAACGCAAAGTCTTGGTTAAATTCCATTTAGACGTATTCAGAATAACGATCTTATTCTGAGCGCTAGACATGATCATTGCTCTTCCATTTTGCGTGAAAACAAAGTCCTTGATGTTTCTCACGCCGAATGTCTTTACATCGATTTTCACATCATTCTCCAAGTGATTAAAGTTCCACGCTTGTAAGGTATCATTGTAATATAGCACAACGATGTGCCCTAAGTTGGAGAAGCTCGCTTTCTTCACCACCACATTCTTCGTGTTCACTCTCAATTGCTGAGCCTTGCTGCAGGAGCGCAGGCACCATATTATAACTTCCTTACGCGAACAAGTTAAACAGTACTTTTTATAGAAGGAAACATGTACGGGCGGTATTTTGTGAGCAATCAGCAAGCAAAATTGGGCGACGCTCACGTTCACCCTCAGTATCTTGATATCAGCTGTAGTCAGACCCACCAGTATCTCAAATTTGTTTATAGGATTGAACGCTACGAAAGTCGCTTGCCCGACGTTTCCCAGTTTCTGGTAAGACGGAGAATTGTTAGACAGGTCCACGTAATACAAATATCCCGCCGTGTCGGTTGCGGCGAGGTGTTCCTCGTAGCAATCGAATGCCAAATGAGTGAAATTAACTCTCAAAGAGCACTGCGTTCTATTAATTAGTTCTGGCTCGAGTTCAAAATTGTCGTCAACTTTCCTGAGATTCTGCCACTTCTTCTTATACATTATATCAACTCGCAGGTACAAGGGAAAGTTTACTCCAATCCGCTTGCTCGTTCCATTCGATACAAATGAATTCTAGGTTGTGTTTACACGGTGAAACGTCAAACACGGCATCGCTCGTATCATTCGGCTTTCATTTCCTCGAAGGCTTTCATCGCCTCATCGGTAAAAGAAACAAAGAAACTAGCAGCAAAACATGCAACAGTAGTGCTAGTGCTAGACTTTCTACCAATTACGTCGACACGACTATTCTTTTTCCTTTTCAGTACATTCGTACGGTGGTCGTTCGCACTGCGAACCCTGCGAACCCTGCGAACTGCTCAGAACTGGCTCAGATCAGAACTGCTGCGAACCTGTGCGAACCTCGCAGTCGGGGCAGCGATAGAAGTGGAAAGAAGTGAAAGAACAACCCGATCTTGTTTCTCGCAAGGAGGAGGATGGAGGAGAAGGAATAAGAAGCAGCCAGAAACATTCATAAATAGGGTATACGTGTGTAGGTTTCTTCAAGTTTCTGTTGGATTCCGTGGAAGAACTTTCGACACCTCAGTATGCCATGAACCAGCAAGAGGAATAGGATGTAGACATTTTGGATTCTGTGGTTGTTTAACAGTTTAAGAGAAATGACGGTAGCTAATTTTCTATCAATTACAGCGCTGTAAATATTTTTCTAAGCTGCATAAGTATTCCGTGGGACAATTAAGTGGACATTTGTTCGTTTCAAAATGGTAAGTCTGATTTTCGATCCGTACGCTGTTAGGCTGTTACAGTCCCATTCATTGCGACACAGCTTTGTAGGTTATTTACATTTTCTGTTGAAATCTAATGGAAGCCAATAATTATTGTCTCGTATGCTTGGAACATTTCGCTTTCAACAATCTTTCGATGCGGCCCTTTTCAGAAGACCGAAGGAATAACTGGAAATCGTAGTTTTTAAAATAGACACAATGAGCAACAAAACAGTAATGTTTAATTCTTAGATATTTTCATTAACCTAACTCATTTTTTATTTTAACACGGTTTACGTTAATGTGCATTGAAAAGTGTTACGATTTCCAGTTCTGCGACGTAACTTATTTCGTTTTTGCAGTCCGTTGCTGAATTTTTAAAGGGTTTGCCTTCTCACAATGAAAACAATTTTGCCAACTTTCATACGGACAGCGGAAATAGAACTTGCGTAAAGAAGCCATCGGTTTACCTCCCTACGAAAGATCATCCTTCGGAGCAAGGTGAGTTTTGAGTTCGCCGTACGTTGAAAGGAGTACAGGCTGGAACAGTTACTTACGAATAACGTTGTTTTCAGTTATAGTTACAGAGAAAACAACCATATTATTAAGGTACCTTCACCAACAATGGGATAAAAAGGTAGAAATTGTATGTTTGCATAAGCTGTCTCCTACCAGTTGCTACACATTTCAAACTGTATCGTTTAATAATAATGTTTCAGAACGCCGAGAGGAAACGAGATTTTTTATCATCCAATGGTGACTCCGAAGACGATGGTACAGCGGTGCGCAGGAAAAGGCCGCGTCTCGATCTAAACAATACACTTTAAAACGTGTTGCACAGCTTTCATTTCCATTTTCCACCTAATTATATTTATATGCGATGAAAACAAATCATACAAGCAGAGGGCAAAATATTCTGGACATATCTGCGCATTAGAAAGATTATTTCAAAACGTTACCTTCGGTGTTCGAGTATATGTTGTATCTAGATTAAACGGTGTGCGAAGCATGGACCTGAAAAGATGCGGGAAGAACGTTTTCAAATAATGTTTCTTTAGATATGTAAACTCACTGTAACGAAAGTAAGAATTACTCTATTAATTTCGCACGTTCATCTTCTTACTGTATTGTATGTTTAAAATTGATTTGTGAGTCTGTATCTAGCGTACCGAATGATATAATTACTTTAGATCGCACAGTACGGATAAGTAAGTGTGTTCATTGGCGTATCGTTCGAGATCGTTCTTTCAATTCTGTATGGCTATTAATTGGAACGGAGGAAAAGTGTAACTAAAGTAATGTGCTTGCATTACCGTTCAGGAAGCAAGTATTAATGTCGCTGTAGTTTAAGATGTCAGTTGTCAGAGCATTTAACTCGAAGGAATTTTGTAAATTTGTCTTGCAATCTATTCTTCAGATCTGTATTAAATATTTAGTGATAAGTTCTTAATATACGTGTATTTTACAAAAAAATACGTGTAATATAGTGTTTTTTTAGCCGATTTATACGTTCTTTTCTATTTTCATTAAAAAGCAGACAATAATGTAACGGAATATTAATTTGCGTAACGATTAGATAGATATGTGTGATGAGAATGGTCTCGTGCTTTTAAAAAGATTGCCAACGAGTATACAGTTGTATTAAAGGATTACTTATTTCATATTCTTTGTAACAGTCGATTTATTTTTAAACAGAGTTACAGAACAGTGTAAATTTTAGCGGAATTGAATAGATATCTATTTTAACAAATATTTATTTCTTAAAACAAGTAATTAAAACAACTATTGTTTTTGCGTAAAGATTAAATTTAAAAATAAATGAAAGTTTGATTTAGTAATTGAATTTAATAAAGGTATTTTTAGTGCCAGCAACAACGGTTAGACTAAATTTGTAAGTTAATTTATTTAATTTTTAAATTGATGAAGTTATTTATAAGAATGTTTAATTGAATTTATTGAAGTATGGTGAAATATTTTTTTTAGTATGAATTAAATTTTATTTGACTAATGTTTATTAAATTTTTGAATAAACTAGGATTAGATACCCTATTATAAAAGTGATTTGTTTTGAATTGATTATTAAATGTAGATCATTAAAATTAACAAATATGGCGGCTTTATAATTTATTTAGAGGAATTTGTGTATTAATTGATGAGCCACGATAGGATTAACTGTTGTTTATTTTATTTATTGCTGTTTGAAGAATTTATTTATATATTATTTTTGAAATATTTAATTAAAATCTAAATTCAAGTCAAAATGTAGATTGTGTAACAGGTTATATGAATTACAATAAACTTGATTTTTGGATGAATTATTTTAATATAGTTTTGAAATTGGAGTTAAAAGTAAATTTATTGAATTAAGTTTATTGAAGATAATTTTGTTTAGTGTACAAATTGCCCGTCATTCTCATTATAAGTGAGGAAAGTCGTAACATATATAGTAAGTGTACTGGAAAGTGTATTTTGTGAAAAATTTTAGTTTAAGTAAAACTTTTCTTTTACACTGAAACAATTAAATTAATTTTTGAAATTTTAATTTAATGTTTATATTTTTGTGTGGGGTGTGAGATTATTTATTTTAATAAAAGTAGTTTAATTTGATGTTGTTTCAGTATTTATTTTGAATGAATTTATTTATTTATATTTTTAGTATTGTGAGAGAGTAATTTTGTATGTATTGAAGTAAATTATCAGGGTTTATTAAATAGTTGATGGGAATTGAATTGATCTCGAAATTAAAAGAGCTAACTATAAGTTATTTTTTATGTGAAACAATAATTATAAATTTATGTTTAGAAGTGAAATGCTATTCGATTTTATTGATATCTAGTTTTTTTTTAAATGAATTTAATTCATATATTTAGTTAATTAATAAGATTGTTTTTTAATTTTGTTAAATATAAAGAATCTGTGGGATAAACTATGGATTTATTTTATTATCGGTGTGTTGTTGTTTATGTATTTGTGATTTTAAAATTAAGTTTCATTAAAGATAATTTAATAATTTATATTAAATTGAATTAAAATTTTAATTTTTTATATGATTTTTTAAAAAATAATATGTATGAATAAGTTATGTATGGATATAATGATAGAATTAGTAGTTAAGATTTGTAAAAAATTATTTTTAATATAAATGAATCTAAGGAATTCGGCAAATTAAATATTCACCTGTTTATCAAAAACATGTCTTTTTGTTTAATAATTTAAAGTCTACTCTGCCCAATGAATTATTTTAAATGGCTGCAGTATACTGACTGTACAAAGGTAGCATAATAATTAGTCTTTTTATTGAAGGCTTGTATGAATGAGTTGATGAAATATTTTCTGTCTCTGTTTTAATATACTAATTTAAATTTTAAGTAAAAATGCTTAAATTTTTATATGGGACGAGAAGACCCTATGTGAATTAATGTGAGTTATTTTGTTGGGAGGATATTTAAATTAATTAAACTTTAAAATTTTTTAACCAATTATTTTTTACTAAAAAGATAGTTTATTAAAAATTGTTAGATTAAATTACCTTAGGGATAACAGCGTAATATCTTTGAAAAGATCATATTTATAAAGATGATTGCGACCTCGATGTTGAATTAAGGTACAATTTAAATGCAGGAGTTTAAATTTTAAGTCTGTTCGACTTTTAGAATCTTACATGATTTGAGTTCAGATCGGTGTGAGCCAGATCGGTTTCTATCTATATTTATTTAATATATTTTTGTAAGAGAGGACTTAATTTATGAATTAAGCATTTTTGTTGGCCAACGGTAGCCAACAGTTGGGAATCAGTTGGGAGGTGGTTAGTAGTTTCGCCTACAAACCTTCTTTACAGGGCCCAACCGTTGAATGTTGCATTTGCATCCCGACAATTTGACTACGGTTGGGAAACAATTGGGAGGTGGTTAGTAGTTTCGCCTACAAACCCCGTCTATTGGGCCAACTGTTTAATATTGCACTCATCTTCCGGTGATTTGTCTACGAATAACCAATTCTGGGCCAACTAATAATGCCGTACGGCAATACATTTAGTTAAAGATAATAAAAACAAATATATAGGTTCGGATGAAAATAAAATCATATCCCAAAGTAATTGAAAGAATGTTGAACCCACATTGGCTACACTTTTTATGAAGACTGTCTGGGGGAAGAGAGGGTTGAGTGGAACGGTTGACGTCGACAGTCACAGGACGCAAGCCGCCTCGCGAGCGAAATGGTCCCGTCCGTCATTTTGTACATTGTTTAAGGCTACGGTTATACTGGATCTTAGAGCATTGTGACGAAGTCACGACACGCGCCGCGCAAGCGTACGGCGCCGAGCCGATAAGCCGAGTTCGCGCCGCGGCTGCTAGGCGGCCGCGGAGCCGCGAACTGTCTCGTGAGCGAAGTTGTACGGCCTCCCGATATAAAGGCCGTGGCGAGCGAAACTGATAGCTCTCGTACCGTATGTATTAGTGGGTCAAGGCGGGATCTCCTACCTGCGACTGGTCGCAGCGATTTGACCCAGCGACGGGCCCCAGGCTCAATCTCCTTTCCTACGACCAGGGGTGTGCGGATACCCGACTTTTCAGGCTCGGGACGGGCCGGACACTTTCGGGCGGGATTGGGCGAGGTCCCGACGGTTTCGGGATCCCGAGACTCGATTCGGGCTACAAGCATAGCCGCCATTAGCGGGCAATTTGATTTCAGGTCGGTTCGGCAAAACTCGGACGTTTAAACTGGTTGTCTATTCGAGCGGGATATTCAAATCGACTAAATGTACCTTACCGCAGTTTGCTGATTATTGGCGAAGTTTACCAATCATTGCCGAATGGGCATTTAAATTGGTTGTCTAGTGATTTCCCTAGTTTATTTCTGTCCTTGTCGAGTGACGCATCTTATTATATCTCCTCTTTGCTTGTAGCCCGAAACGAGTCTCGGGATCCCGAAAACTTCGGGATCTCAAGCAATACGAAAGTATCGCGACCCCGCCCGACCCCACCCGAAATTTCCCGACCCGTCCCGAGGGCCAGGTACCCGAGCCTCGGGACGATCCGCACACTCCTACCTGCCACCAAGTCCATTGCCACAGTGGGGCAGAATCTTAGAGCATATATAAGTACATGGAGGTATCATTGCCTTAGAGTGACTGCCTCGAAACTGTCGGCAACATCACGCGAGAGAGAAAGACATGTGCCACTGGTACGAGCGAGAGAAGTATATGTCCTATTCGACCGTAAAGCGCAAGCGCCGATATTGTGCGAGAGAGAAACACATCTTGCGAGCGAGAGAATCTATACTTCACTCTCTCGCACCAGTTCGCACGATGGTTTCTCGTTCGCACGATATCGGCGCATGCGTATTACGGTGGATTAGGACATATACTTCTCTCGCTCGCACATGTCTTTCTCTCTCGCACCATGTTGGCAACAGTTTCCCGCTTTCAATGAGACCTCCATAGTATATGCTCTAAGGCAGCGCCGGTCAGGCTACCGTTTTCAGGGCATGGGCAGCCGCATTTGCCCGGGGCAAACGCTGCGAGCAAAGCTCGGGGCAGTGACGTCAGCTATCGTTAGAGCGGAGTGGGGAGGAATGGTTGTGGCGGGAGTACAGGCTCGTAGATGCGTAGGGAGGCGACGGTCCTTGTTCATCCTAGGCATCTGTACCGTATTGCCCGGGGAGGCGTGGCTTGCGCGCCGCCAGCAAGTGTTTGCCCTGGGCTGTCTGACCAGTTGCCCTACGCGGCAACTCCTGAACGGCGCTGCTCTAAGGGCAGAATCCCAAGAAACAAAGAAACGAGTCAGAATTCAAAAGTTGTGGGAGGATTATCTATTTTTATATATTTATGATAATAATAATAATAAATCGTGTTTATTCTTTTATAATATTTGATACAACGCAGTGGAGTTAGAAACGCAAAGTACCTACAGAATGGACGAGGCTCAGCGTCGCTGTTATTCATGCCTGACCCGAATATTTCTTGCAAGCTACTAATATGAGCTCCTAAAAAAGGTCAAAACCCAGAAAGAAGACCCAAAAAGAAGCCAGAAATAAAGATTTTAAAAATTATAGAAAAAATTGTAGCTAAAAATATTCTATCCTCCCAATGGCCCACCTTCTCTCACATCTGAATACGTCAGCGCGTGCTTTTGTTTTGATATTCCAACGCGTGTTTATATTCGAGAGATAAGAGATCGATCTCGAATTTGTAGGGAGGACAAAGCAGGCGGCACCACGCGCAGTCAGCGGTCCACCCATTATCTTCCTGCGGCTCTCCGCGAGGCGTACTGGTCTTTCTGCAGAATAATTTCGATTCCTACCCCATTGTCAGGGAAACATTCTTCGATCTAACATAAGAACATCTTCTTCTTTTGGTAATTGTGCGGACCATAAAATTAATTTTCGTCACGGTCAACGTTCCGACCATACTTATTCTTTTATACTGTAGCGAAACACGGTTTATTGCCTGTCGAACGTAGAGGAATTAGCTTGTAGCAATTGGGGATTAAGCCTAAAAATTGTTCAGCTGTTCTGAAAGTTACTTGGCAGATATTTCCTAATTACTTTATATCGTGTAGGGGGCCAAAGGTCTAGTGTAATAAAGCTGTAGTAAACCGTGACCCGCTAACAATCCGTTTAGGGCATCACTCACCACGCTACATCATGGAACTTCGCGCGTGTGTCAAACATAAACACGTGTTTACACACAGATCAGAAGTAGGCGTCATGATATTTTTACCTTTTTTAGGTGCTCATATTAGTACTCTACAGGTAACATATAAAAATACATACTCCCATATCTTTTGAAATCTGACTTATTTCTTTATTTCTTGGGATTCTGTCCCACTGTGGCAATGGGTCGCAGTGCGACTGGTCGCTAGACTCCCTCCGGAGGGAGTCAAGCGACCGGTGGTCGCAGTGCCCAGCCTGCGACTAGGTATAATGGGAAACAGACCCTATCGCATTGTGTTGCCTCTCGAGTAGCCTAGGCTGGTACTCAAACAGACTCGCGTCAGGCTCCTATGTCTGGCGCATACCCGACGATCGCAGACGCTTGTAGGAGAACAGATGAATGCTTTCCCATTGAACCAGTATACTGCGACCGAGATCCCGCCTTTAGGCAGCGGCGCCCCTACAGATTTGGCGCCCCGGGCGGTCGCCCTGGCTGCCCCCCCGCCCCTAAAGCCGGCTCTGATTCCAGACCATCAGTATGCCCTCCCAGAATTCAATGAATTATAGATTTTCCATACGTAATTAAATGTACTGTTACAGCTCCATCTCAATCTACTATTCTCTCACAGCTGTCCCCAATAACTTTTGCACACATATCGCTTCTAACTCATTGGTTTTAAGAATTCTTCGATACCCCGATACTCTGCCTCGTCGCTAACACATTCATGTTCTAATCACTCATTAATTAATAAGATCTCCGTCCCCAATTTATGTTCTTTCAGAATCGTATTCGAAAATATAGACCCTTAACAATGATCGGCAATGCTTGTCAGTTGTCACGCATATTTAGTGTAAATGTAAGCAGTTATTAAACTTCTGGATGCGGTAGTTTGCCTGTTTCATTCAAACGCCGTGCAATGCGTGTCAAGTGTGCGCGAACCAGGAGCTGAAAATCTTCTAAACTAATAGGACTACACGATACTAGTGGAGGTTGCATAACCGAGCTATGCGAGGGAGAAAGCTAGCGCGAGCGACGAGGATAGCGCTATTTCCGTGCCACTAACTTTGGTTATTCGCTCCTGCTACCTCCTAGCTCCTGGTGGTAGGAGCGCATCACGCGAGGAGGTTGCACGGTCTAGATGTCGCGAGAGAGAGAGGGAGAGACAAGGATAGAGATACAATTGTGCCACTAACTTTGATTATGCAAGCCTGATGCTTTCGTGCTCCGGAAAGTAGGAGCGCATAATGCGAGATAGTGGCGATTAGAGTGAGAGGGGATGTTGTTTGGAAAAGGACAGAGATGGTCAGAACGGGCGGGTTTCTTTCATTATTAAAACACACTTTTTTTAGGTTATTAATTACGTTATATAAATAGAGCGAAACATTTATGAAAATTGTTGCAGAATACAGGCAAGGAACCATATTTGCAGTTTTAGGTATCGAAATGCACAAGTTCTACGCGGATAATGCATAATTCATCGTTAGTGTGGATATTCAGCAGCGACCGTGCGCGTTCGCCTGACCACGATGAAGAATTGTTTATAATTGTAATTTGTAATCAATCATAATGACGATCGTTATTCGTTATAGATGTGATATAGGAGGTAGCTAAGGATTTATACCTGTAATTGCAATTGCAAATGTGTATAAATTGTTTGTAGAAAATGCATAATTTATTAAAAGATCTGAGTACGTAATAGTTAATGTAGACTGCGGCACGTATGCGTGATCGTGCTCAAGAATCGTTAATAACTAATTAATTATGACTAAAGTGACCATTAAGATTACGCGGTGATATAGTCAAAGGTCTGCGCTTTGAGATCTAATGGCAAAAGTGCACAAATTATTTCTACAAATTAAATAATTCGTCGAGAAAGCTGAACATTTATTCTACGTTGTATCGACAAATTTTAGTTCATAGTTTCGCCGCTAGCATTTGTGTGTTCATAAACTAAACAAACTTTCAGAAGCCTTTTTACGGCAATAAATAAACAATTCTGTTGTTGAAAATTGTTGCATGATGTTTTGTAGAGGCCCTAGAAGAGGCTCAGGCCCTCCGGTTATAAATAAATAAAGAAATAAAAGAGCTGCTTGTTCGTAAACATAACCTCTTAACCAATGAATTATTGAGCTATTACAGAATATTAATGAATTCTCGTTTTTTTTTACGATTTATTTAGATACTTTTGGATTTGCATCTCAAAATATGGACCACTGACTACGCCCTAACGTGTTATTGGTCATTAGTTTGTTTGTAATTAATGAGTAATAGCGTTTTATAATGTATTTCACTCTACGTTACATACTGAATTATCTTTGTACTCTGAATTCTACTTGGATATTAACGAAATTTTGGAGGTTTCAATGGTATTATTAGAAGGAACTGTGGCAAGCCTAAGAATAACAAAGGTTTATATATTTGACGATAAAAGAAAATGAAAATTTTTATGAAATCAACTGATTATTAAGTTGTGTAAGTCTGCTGGCTGAGTAGCCACGTGCGTAAGAATACACATATCAGGTGTTAAGTTATTTATGACAGAGATAAATGATAGATAAACTACTCGAAAGGATTAATTATCCTTTATTTAAAGAAAGTAGAGGTATAGTCTACGATAGTTACAATTAGTCTGTAGTTTTGTTCGCTTCGCTCTCGAGCACATACATTTGCAAATTCAGGCAATCGGTTCTGACAGTTTTCAAAGGAAGTAAGTTGTTGTCTCTCATTTCAAGGGCCCCTTCATCGATGATCCATGGAAAATCTTCGCAACGAGGATTTTCGCTCACGGCGACATGTGCAGTTTCGTACGTTTGGATTTCAATAGAGAAGGAGGAGTCTTCCGGCAATGGTTTCAAGTACGCGTCGCACATGGATAGTTTCAAGCAGATTGTTCTGAGCGCTTCTTCCGTCTTCAAGTAATAAGGATCTTTCCTAGAATGATTGTAAAATTAAACGAGGAACATTATTACGTCGTTAGCAAGTCGTTAAGAAGTACGCGTACTCCGCAGCGTTCGCCTGTAACTTGACAAGTTGGAAAACGAATTTCTCAATTGGCTGCTTGGTTCTGTTGTAGAAAACAAGATTCACCGCCTTCACGCTGTTTTCATCCTCCTTCACCAGCTCTCTGATAGCATTCAGAACATTCTTTATGTATTCGGTCAGCTCTGGATGTTCAGAAACATATACCGTTGTACTGTATATCTTTTTCCTAACAAAGATCTCTTTGGGATATAGGTTCCTGAAGTACAGCACGTGATTGAATGCTACTTCTAAGAATTCTAACAGGATATCGCTACCAACTGTAAGCAAATTTCAATTCACTCTATCACCCATTAACTTACATCCCCTCTTTAACTAGTGTTTACCTATTTTATCTTGAGACATTCTATCTATATATCCGATCAATAATATCCTCCACCCAGATACAACAAAATCATCAATTAAACGTGCCACATTTCGCGTCTAAATCGTACCATCCAACAATTGTCGATTTATCTCAAGTATCAAGATCGTTGGCTGCAAAAAAAATGTTGGTACTTTGATATAAAACATTATATTATTCATCCTCAAATAGCATCGATTCCATCCTCTATTTATTATCAAACCTCGCGGGTTAAGAGACATTTAATTTCTAATATAAAACTATTACAAATTCGCTGTGATAAATATTACAAATAAATGGTTTTGTAAAAGTGCGTTTTTACTGGGTTCGTGGTGTCGTGTTGTTTAGCGATTGATTTGACGCGGGCCTCGAGGGAAAACGATTGCATATGGCGATCAGTGTACATTAGACGGTTGGAGTGTTTTGATGAGACTTTTTTTTACCAATTCGCGGGGACTAGCGATAGATATTAGTGATAAGTGTGCTCGAGAGCGTGATAAGTTTCTTTTACAATCAGATAATGTTGTAGGAGGAAAGTAGAACGCTATAGAGATTATAGCGGCGTTTTTCATAACCTTGAAAACCAGCAACGAACATCGCTTTCGTGCAGGTATGCAGCCCTACGAGTTCTCAGCCACGCGAGATTCATCCGCGGATCTGGTGCTGGTTATTAGTCGACCGCGTCGCGCGCCTTCGTTCTTCCGTCGTTAATTTCGATTGCAGACGCTCGGTGAAATCGATTATATCGAGTACCACTTTCGTTCCATTTTTATTTTCCGAGCGAGTCTGCAATTTTCTTATGGCGCGAAACGGAACTCTCGATCTGCCCCCGGACACGCGTTACAGATTCCCTCTGATTCTTTCGTAAGCTTTCGAAGGGAAATTGTTCGTCTCGATATAATTAAGGACGTATAATTAATCAGCATGCTCTGGCCGCGTTTTTATGTAGAATTGTAGCTATTGAATTTGTGGACATGTTTCGATGGAAGCATTTAAATTTCACCAGGGAGCCATGTCTTTCTCTGTGTATTTGTGCGTACAGAATTGGCGAGAAGGCGGATCGTAGAAAATGTTAATAAATTATTCGTTTCGTAGCGTTAGTTACTAAGAGAATTGCTTTAATGCGCCTTCGTTTACCTAGGGCTTGCGTCGATGTGTTCCAGATAAAAATGCCACCAACGAAGAAGACTGATTTAGACAAATTAGCGTGGGCTTGGGTAGAAGGTGTCGAACCGGAACAAATAGAAAGGATACACTTGGAAACTGCGTATAGGATAGGTTTAAAGGCTTGTAAGAATTGCAAGTAAGTTGGATACGTTGGTCGACAATGTACGTACGGGGATTTTTCTGAATTACGTTAACGTGGATATCTTGTTTCCAGACGGAATTGCACGAACAATCCACAATGTCTGACTGGACTAGGCGAAGAAAAGTACATAAAGTCGCAACCTATAGAAATAATGTCTTTAGAAAGTTCTTTGTCCGAATTACGAGATCCCACTCAGTATGTCGGCTTAAAGAATCTGGGAGCAACCTGTTACGTTAACAGTTTAATCCAAATGTGGTTTCATAACGAAGATATGAGGTATGCGTTCACGGTTACTGACATTCTGTTCGGGCTACACGTCGGGCTTGTTACAAAACGAAATCTGGCACGTTCCAGGAGGATAATATACAAATGGAGCATCACGGAGGATCTGGAAGAAAGGGAGGCCGAGCAGCAAGCCGCGAAGGCAGGACTACCATTCCATCCGGGGACAGCGGTTGGACAGTTGCAATACATATTCGCAATGATGCAATTTGGAAATCGACGGCTCCTCGATCCACTGAATCTTGCTATTGCATTGTCTTTGGATACTAGAACGCAGCAGGACGCGCAGGAATTCTCCAAGCTGCTGCTCTGCCATATCGAAGGGAAACTGCAACAAAACACAGACTTGAAGCAGATGCTGCAGAGGCTGACACAAGGGAGATACAGCTATATCAATTGGTGGGTTTTCTGAAGTGGAAAACAAATGAGAATTGTCCTAAACGATGATGATGCTGATGATCTTGACGATGAGAACATGGTAGGACACGTTGCTCGCTGCGGTGACTGGTGCGATCAACTGATCTGGCCGAGAGAGAAGTCAACTCTTCCTAAATAACTTGCGCTTTATGTTTGACGCAGTTGCTCTAAATGCGGCACCGAATATCCCACCTCGACCACATTCTACGAGCTGGATCTGCAGCTCGCGGCTACCCTCAAGGAGGCGGTAGAGACATACTTGTCCGTGGAGCAACTGACCGGACCAAATCAATATCATTGCGTTACCTGCAACGATAAGAAGGACGCGCGACGATTCATACGTTTGGAATCGCTCCCAGAAACGTTGAACATACAATTAATGCGCTTTGTCTTTCACAGGTATATTTCTGTCGCTTGACGCCCCACGACACCCTCCGCCACTCGTACTGATCGCATTATTCTGTTGGGCAGGGATTCTGGGCAGAAAAGGAAGCTGAATTCGTTTATACAGTTCCCAGAAGACCTCGATATGTCTGAGTATATAAGATGTCCACCGCAAAGCCACGTGTACAGTCTTGTCGCTGTTCTCAGCCATAAAGGCCCATCTGCGCATTCGGGCCATTACATTGCCAATATATGTAACTCGAACGGAGAATGGCATCAGTTTAGCGACGACAAGGTTGAGAAGATGCAGAACAAACGAATCGAGGACGGTGTTAGCGGTGAGCATGGATTCCACTGCATTGTACTTGCGGAATTGATTCTCGAGACGTGATTAAATCTGCTTCTTGTTTCTTCTCTCCTGCAGACAACTCGAAAGTCGTGAAACGGGGTCGTGTACCGAAAGGCTTTCTTTCGTCTAACACCGCGTATATGTTAGTTTATAAGAAAGTTACCAACGACGGGCGGATGAACAACGGGAAGAAGACTAAGGTGAAAAAAGTGGAAGCGGAGAGCAACAGCCATAACGACATAGCGCACATGGAGAGGCTGACCGTGAAAGATAAGTCAGACTCGCCGGACGACGGGAAACGAAAGAACGGGCCGGATTCCACTGTCCCGGACTTGTGTAGCACCGGAAAGATGTTGAAGCTGGACATGGACGATAAAATGGACACAGAAACCTTGGTGTCTTCATCGGACAACGTAACGGCGAAGGAAGAAGAAGCCCCTGCGACGGTGGATTCTACTTCCGACGAACGAAATGGTAAACATTACGAGTCTGACAATAAAGAAAATCACCACGAGATGCCAGTGAAAAGATCGTTCATGAAAAACGCGAAAGTAGATTACAAACAGTTAAACGGTGATGCGCATCGAGCAATGAGTTGCGGGGAGCGAGATTTCTACGAAGAGGTGGGGAAGCTTCACCTTTCTTTCTATCTCATTCTAATATTCACGTGGTTACACAGTTTTATTCATTTTGCAGATGGAGTTCGAGAATTGGGAAGTCAGTCCAACGCTGCGCGATTTGGTGAGGCAAGAGAACGTGAAGCACGAGCTAAGTTTACTGGCTATTCAGCAGGAAAAGGTACGTATCATTGGAATTCGCTTGGAAGTATACAAATGCTGAACCAAGTGCTCTAAAATAACGCCCGTTTCCCTTTAGCAAAAGGAGATCGAGGATCAAAATACGAAGAGGCAACTCGTTATCGACGCGTACAATATCATCTCGAACACAGTGACCTGGGAGGAGTACCAGTGGATTCCGAGTGATTGGTTATCGAAATGGCTGAACGGACACTCGTCCATCGACGGAGTATCGCCGATCGACAATTCCACGTTGATGTGCTCTCACTATCGGCTCGATCCTTTGAAGGTGAACCGTGCGAAATGCTTGCCAGTGGAAGCGGCGAACTTGATCTACGATAAGTATCGCGGAGGCCCGCGGTTAGATCAGAACTCTCTCTGCGAAGTTTGCGTGAAGCGTCGGTATAAGTTGCTGCGCTTCAAAATATCGCTGGAACGGGATCACAAGGAGGTCAGCGAGCTCGTGCGCAACTTCAAAGAACCGTGAGTAATCAGTATGTAATTACGATACGATGATTTAAACAGAGGGCAAATAGTTTAGTTAAAAAATTCTCATTTCCACGTTCGGAGGACCGAGACCAGCTATATCGTGGGCGCTGATTCGTTGAAGTCGTGGCGGAGACTGGCGATGGAGAAGTTCATGGAGGACATGGAGCACGAAATAGAAGACGAAGACTGCCAAGATCCACATGCTTCTCGCGGTGACCGTAAAAGCTCGAACAAGGAGAGCGAGGGGCCGAAGGAAGCCGACGAGAGCGAAGGAAACGAGATCATACTCTACTTCAACGAGGACCTGCTCTGCGAGCACGGTTCGTTAAAGACGCCGGACTCTACGAGGAAAGTGGTGCCTGGGGAAGCCTGGACGACTCTTCGGAAGTATTTCCCGGAGTCCAAGGAGTATGCCATTGGATCTGCGTCGTGTTCCATTTGCGAAGTATGTTCTTTAATATATATGCATTCAAATGGCAGCTTCTTTTAAATTCTCATATACATAAGTGGCGTTTTATTGCGCAGGAGAAGATGGAGAACGCGCAGAAGGCGAAGAAAGACGACAAGATAAAGGCGAAGCATCAGAAGGATGAACTGAACGAGTTGTATCATGCCAGGAATAGAAACGAGATATTGAAGAGCGAGGACCCAGGCAAGCCGTTTTACATCGTGGAGAAGGGCTTCTTGGACGGTTGGCGTTCTTTCGTTCGGTGAGTCTGCTATACATCTAATTTTTATGCAACTAGCTTTTATCGAGCAATATCGAGTAGCATTTTTGTGAAATTGGAAAAATTGATTCCTATACTACTCGAAGTTAATATTTCATAATCTGCCATGTTGGTTATTGCATTCTGCCGGTAAGTTTTATATATTAATTTCATAGTGCAGTGATAGGTGGCGCAGGTTAACGAACTTCTGCGCATGAACTTCCAGTTCATAGTTTCGCGCCAGTTCTATCGAGTCGCGTGCAGTGTTTCTAGTCTCCGTCGCGTCGGTCCGTTTCTAAGCAATTTTTTGAGATTTTACAGTGTTTGCTTAGCTTAATAGCTACTATTAGAGATTCGCGTTAACGTCATTCGTACTCGCGTGAGTTAATAGTGTTCGTAATCGTGTGAAGTAGATTTTATTTGCGTAATAGTGGCACGGGAGTCAAAGCTTGAAAAGGTGCTCGACGCTTGAATAGGTATTTTATAATTTTCTTGCTTTCATTAAATATTGCGACAGGGATCAATCGATTGATACTTTAATTAATGTCATCTTGACTCTGTGATTCGATTTCGTGGTTGACTTTTGATTGATCTCTGGTGGTGAAAAATTTGGGCAATCATTGACGATTAGCCTACGCCTCTGCCACTTCGTTATTCATATTTGATGCATGAAACTTTATATCTTATCGGAAACATGGAGAAAAGTAATAAGCTTTGGGTAATATTACAAGTAGGGACTTTGAATAATGTTGCAAGTACAGATATGGCAAGAAAGTGTCGAAAATTAAGCGTCTGCTTGTCAATCCCATTTTCGTGCAAAATTTGTCGACGCCATGTTTGATTGCTTCGTTGAAAAAGGCGGACAGCAATGGCGGCCACTTGAGCCACTTAAAGATCTTGAATTTTTTTAAACTTAGCACTTTCTAAGTTCGACATGTTAAGTTTTGAATTCCAAATTTCTTAATTCTATATTTCTAGATATGTAGATTCTGTACTTTACACTTTCGAGTGATGTAGTCATTATGAATTCTATATTGCTGAACCATTTCATGTTTCCGAATTTCTGGCTTCTCCACTTGAAATTCTACATATCTAGATCATGCACTTTTGAATTCTACAATTCTCCACCCAATATTTCGTTTCCAAATAACTTTATTCGGCATTCGTAGATTCACAGACGAGGTATAGAATAGACCTATCAACCAATGTATTTTTGTGTCACCGGTTTGGGGGGTCCTAGGACCCCCTTACCATTTTAGTGTCGCATGCAACGTTACCGGTGAAGTCTTGAAACAGATTGTAATGCTACGCGTGATAGGAATTAAAACTAAATCTTATCGGAAACATTTAAAATCTAAAACGGCCTGAATGTTACGACTAATTTGAAAAAACATGTTGTATAATTCCGTTTACTAATAAATTTTGATAGAAGCATAATTTGCACGTATTTCTATAAATTTCGATCAGAAATATTATATAAATACAATGCGTAATAAGCATTTGTACAGACTCTTAGTTAGGTTATATTTTCTGTCACTTCGATGAGCGAATTTTCTGTCCTCGAAATGACAGAAAATATAACCTATATGCTGTACCCGAATTCCCAAAGATACTGTTGCGGCGTAATAATAATGTTTAGGATGGATGATAAAATGTTCACAAATGTAGCGTAAAAGAACGAAATAGCGAATAAACATTTATTCTCATATAGCATATACATAGGTTATATTTTCTGTCACTTTGCGGCGCCAACCATATAATAATCACGCGCATCCAGCCTGCGCATTTTCAATAGCGGATTTTCTGTCCTTGAAGTGACAGAAAATATAACCTATGTATGTGCTATATGAGAATAAATGTTTATTCGCTATTTCGTTCTTTTACGCTACATTTGTGAACATTTTATCATCCTTCCTAAACATTATTATTACGCCGCAACAGTATCTTTAGGAAATCGGGTATAGCATATAGGTTATATTTTCTGTCACTTCAAGGACAGAAAATCCGCTTCTCAAATCCGCTACTGAAAATGCACAGGCTGGATGCGTGTGATTATTATATGGTTGGCGCCGCAAAGTGACAGAAAATATAACCTATGTATATGCTATATGAGAATAAATGTTTATTCGCTATTTCGTTCTTTTACGCTACATTTGTAAACTTTTTATGGCTTAACATCCTTCCAAAATATTATTGTTACGCCGCAGCGGTATATTTATGAAGTCGGTTATACCATATAGGTTATATTTTCTGTCATTTCGAGGAGAGGACCACATAATAATCACGCGCATCCAGCCTGCGCATTTTCTCTTCCGCGAAAAATTGACTTGTGGTCCCAAGTGGGAGAAAAGTTATTTCATTAAATTGTTTATATTTAGTGCGATTATTACTAGGGACTATAGCCATAATTAATTATTTTATATCTCGAAGAACAGTCTTTAAAATTTTAAATAATTAGTTTAAGCCCCCCTGACATTCAATTGACTAACCTATTAAAAACTATTAAAAATGTTATATTACGCGTCTAAATACATGCTTTTCTGACTTTCTTCCTGCCATAAAATATGGTAAGATCGGATTTTTCGAGTCGGTTTTACATATAAACGTTTTACAACATTTACGCTTGAGACAACTCAATACAGTATTTCCTCTAGTTCCTATCACTCTTCTAATAGCGAATTCGGTACCTCGCACTGATTCCGCACTGGTGCCAGAAAATGACTTGGATTGGTTGTTTCTGATCGAAACGAAGATAGCTCTATAAGAATCAACCAATCCAAGTCATTTTCCGGCACCAGTGCAGAGTCAGTGCGAGGGACCGAATTCGCTATAAATATGGAAACATAGGTATCAGGTTTACACAGGTTTCTAAAATTGTTCAGAAGCTACCGACTCTTTATGACAACATGTTGGTCGGCGCTTGGAAGGAATACAGGGGCATTAATATGCACTATCCTCTAATAAAAAAATATTTTTTTTATATTTTTTCATCATTATGCAAACATCTGTATTGTATGTCAGGTTTTTCTACTAAAATGAAACCAATTACGACGCAGTTTGGTATGAGGAAGGTACGGCAAAAAATTGGTACAGAGAGAATTTTTTTTTAAAGCCCAACAAATAATACGATAGCCAACGTTCAGTCGAAATGCGGCATTTTTCTCATCGATTGTTGAGGTCCGGGCCCCCGAAAAGTTCGTCTTTCTTTTTAAAACAAATGCCGTTCCCAGAAACGCGATGCACCCGAAGGTAAAAATCAAGTCTTGCAAGCAGAGCTCGCTAAATCAGGCGCTTGCTCTTAACGAATCTTTTCCAGTTCGTAGCACTTGTCAAGTCAAATATGCCAATAACACTTTTTGCAAGCAGATGGCTAGAACTTGACAGAATGTTAACAATTAAAATTGCACCGTCTCTAACATTCTTAAGTATGTACATCTGTATGTATGTATGTCCTAAGTAATTATGAGTTTGGTGCATCGGTTGAGTGCTGACAGACGTGAGACAGACGATGCGTTGGATACATTGTCTCGCTCTCGTCTTTCGGGCGTCTGATACTGCATCCTTCACGTGCGCGGCGGGCCTGATCGCTTATTTATACGAAAAAAATTATTCGTGCCGCAGCTCGCTCGCGCGGCCAGGTAGCGATCAGTAGCCAAAAGCGGGAACGCGTGTTAGACAAATTCATCCATACTATTGAAAAATGAAATTTTTATATTTTCTATTTTATTTTCATCACAGTATTTGTAACATATTGTATGAAATTTTCCAGATGAAAGGAAAGCCAAACACGACGCCCTTCCTACAATTACCCCGATTGCGCATGAATCCGTTACTTATACTTCCTCCTCCTCTTTCTTCCATTAAGTGATAATGTAAAAATTTATTTAAATAACTTACAATTAGAATTTAAAGTATATTTGGAGACTAGTAAGAACGGTATCTGAAGAATACATTTCTGTTTTGATTGCATGTTTTTTGTTGATATAGGTACATTGAAAAAAACAATTAAACCCTAAAAAATTATTTTAAAGAGTAAAACTAATGAAAAAATTAAACCGTGCAACATGAACTTGAACTCGCACCCCAGGAAAACGAAGTTAGAATTTTTTTTTAGAACTTACACTCATTTCGAAGCCCAGCTATATTTCTGCCAATTCTGAGGCAATTCTTTTTACAAATGTCCACCGAACCAGAAGTGTAGATTCCTCCCCGAAAGCAGTGTCCATTAGATTTTAATAAATAAATAAAAAGGGCATATTTCATATAAAAAACAGTTCGTGTCTTTCAGCACCATCTCATATGTACATACCTACTTGTCCCAATGACGTCGTGTTTGATTTTCCTTTTATTAAAAAAATGTCACTAATTTTCCATAAATGCTCGAATAAAGACGAAACAGGGAATGTAAAAATTTCATCTAACAATTACCTTAGCATGTGCACACTGTATATACATGTTTTCCGCATTTAGCTACTGATTACTGCATTTGCAGAATTTATAGAAGAAAGTGAAATCTGCTTCAATACGGGCGTTTAGGCATAGCTCGTCCGTGGACCGACATCGACATGCGAAAATCAGGCGCACGGAGAACGCAAGAAGACAATGTATCATACTTTGTTGCCGCTGCCAGAATGATCGTTTGTCGCGTAAAAGACCTTCGTGCCGTTTCTCACTTGCTTTCATTCTTTCTTATTCCCTCCCATTTCATCTCACTCGCGAGTCGCGACGTCCGTAAATCCAGAACCTTTTTTTCACTTGTGCTTTAAAAAGTACAATAGCTGTGTTCTCATATGTACATATCTAGGAATAATCAAAACAGACCTTAACGCAAGCGATACGCTCGGGTACTATTTACAATTTTTAAATCCATAAAATAGTTAATAAGGGGAAACGGCCAATCAATTTGTAACGAAACATAGAGTTTTAACTACTAATCCACCGTTCCCAAGTAATAAATAAACTATTGCAAAATGTCCTCGGGTCCCGAAAACTACGAATACAAAATTTTACAAAAACGTTTGGATTCCTTGTTCTCAATGATTTATACGTGTTGTAGGATGGGCACCGCCTATTTAGACATGCGCGGAGTGCGGAGATTTGCGGGAATGTCAGTAACAGCGTCAATTTTTAATATTTTTCGACGTACGACACGCGAAAATGTTAGTTAAGTGTTCCACAACACGTAAAGTACTAACAATCAATGTCATCTTGCAATTTATAGTTTGTATAAGCTTTTAAGAAGAGCCATATTTCGGCGCCATATAGTGTTCGGATCACCGAAATAGATTTTCGGAGAAAAATCCACGTGAATCCACGTGAGTCGTTGACAAGCCGAGCCAAAGCGTAGCGTAACGAAAGCCTGCCCTCTATGTCGAACAGTCACTCTGAACAAGTCACACGTATACAAGCACGCACACACCTTTCAGCATTTCAACACATTTCAGAGTAGTTCCGGTATTGGACGCTGTTCATGAACAGAGGCCGCCAGATTCAGTCCTCGAGTTATGGGTCGGTAACACAGTTTGGGTGGTGACACCAAGTCCCATAAGGTGATAGGTCTATTCTATACCTCGTCTGTGGTAGATTATCCATTCCCTGACCCTATATCGATAACTCATCCACCCCAAATTCTACATTATCGACCCTCAATCTTCTAAATCCTAAATTCCTACATTACCTTCAAGAAACTCTCACCCTCCGCGTCGTATCAAAATAATCAATAGTATCTCAAACCCGCCAGCAGATGCCGCTGACGCCTTCTTCGACCCTTATTCCTGATCCAGCCCTTGGTCCAAAGAGGAGCCCGAGCAAACGATCCAGAAAACGCGATAAATCATTCGAGGGACGTGGAGGAAGCGTCCTCGATCTTCGTTCGAGCGAGCAATTAGGCGACGCGAGTGTCCGAGCTCCCGTGGAGGGTGCTCGCCCGTCTTAGGATGGGGGGGGGGGGGGGGGGGGCAGGGACACGGATATGGGGGGTGGAAAAGGGCGAAATTGCGCGATGGTCGATGAGCGTCGAATAAGGCGAAACGGTATTAAGACGACGGGGTCTGCTTTCTTCGAGGCTGATGTATCATTTGCCCGGTGGGTCGTTAGGCGGTTTCAATTAGTTTTCCTGGCCCTGGATCCACACGAGGATGGGGGGGGGGGGGGGGGGGGGCGGCCCACCGCAGCCCTTAATCGCGCGGTACAGTTTTTTCTCATAATTAGGAAAAGCTCGTTAATGCGCCCCTGCCTCCTGTCTCCCTCTTCTCTGGCCGTGGCCGTGTCTGTGTTGTTCATTCTACTTGTATCTTTCCTCATGCTCGGTCCACCTGGGTATCTCGATGTTCCTGAGTTTCAATTGGGAATGTTTTGGCAAACTTCTTCTTCGACCTTGTTGCTGAGGGGTTATTCTGGGGGCAGAGTTGGAGTAAAGTTACTGAAAATAAGGTATTTGGATCAACACAGTATTCGTGTTGGAAAAGTTTGAGCATCTTGCCAGTTACCATGGAAGAGCACATTCTTCTTGAAAGCTTACGAAATCCACTGAAGCATCACGCTAGAAACTATCCCAGCTATTCCGACAGACAGCGTAAGGCGACACTTTCATTGGCATTGGAATTTTCAACGTTCCAATCTCCTGTACCAACGCCACGCTTGATAATTCCGAGAGGAAGTCGAGGGTCTATATATCGTCAGAAATGGAAAGCCTACTGGAACCCGATAATTACTCTTACCGAAAAAACAGCGGGTCTGAAAAATTAATCACCCCTAGACAGGGGCACAAAGATAATTCCATCGGGCTGGAAAAATATTTCCCACCTTTTCTCTTCTTCGTGCAAGGGTTAAGCTTCTACAATGAAACGGCGACAATATTTTAGGCGACTGGTTTGCTTCCCTACAGTAGATCTTCACAAAAATGCCTCAATAATATTCAGACTTAACCATTTCGTCTCAAAATGACTAAAACTCAGGCCCAAATTGAAAACTGTTTGCATCCCAAAAAGATGATATAAATAAAAAATCGAATCAATTTGCTTCCCACACGAGTCCACTTTTGTTCAACTTAAACAATCGACTTCCCCGATGGCAAGTAGCCACTGTAATTTAATTCTCGCCGGTTTGTGATGGTTTGCGACGCTCCTCCGCCCTTTTGCAAATACTTAGCAGTCTGGTGTGAGGTGCGGCCACTTATTGTAGGGTTTTCGCGGCCCTTTGCTCGCGCTCGTACCGAAATCAAGCGTGACATGACACGCGGCGTAATCCGCGCAAAGGGTTGATCCCAGTTTAGCCGGCTGTCCGTAAACCGCGGTACTTAAGCCCCTGGCAAATTTGAATCCGTCAATCTCGAGCGTCCAGGAGGAAGCATATAATCAGCCTGGCGTTGCACCCTCGTAACGCCCTCCCCTGGCTGGGCTTTAAGAGCTTTTTTCCACCTGTGCTGGGGGGAAGATTTAACGCCCCCGTTTGGTGGCGGGCTTAATTCCGTTATGGAACAACGACGGCTGTTTTTTTTTTCTATTTTTCGGGGTTTCCAAACGAAGCCCTGTTGTGGATAGAGGAAGTCCTCTTGGAGTGGAAGAAGTGTGAGTGGATTCGGTTTGAATGAGAGAAGGTGAGAGAGATCTTGAGGTTCTTTTGAATATTTTGGGTTGAAGAATTTCAACTCTCTGTTACTGCGAGCGAAATGTTAGGTGTGGGAGGAAAAGGATTCGTGTGGAGACAATCTTTAAGGGTTGTTAAGTGACTCGAAGGTTGCCAAGATTCTGGTAGGGTGGATCTCAGCATTCTGATGGAGCAGAGGAAGCAAATTTCCACGCGAAAAAAGGTTCTCTATCGGCAATTAACGAAGACCCGTTAATCGGCCTCTAGCTCTCCCCCAAGCGGGTGAAACAAATGGTCCCGTGGATTGCAATCTGCTCGGGCTGCCTGCTGAGCAAAGTCCTCCACCAATTCGTCAACGTCACCTGGACGGATCCGCGAAAGGATTAGGTATTTGCATAGACGATCGCTCAACTTCTATCGCGGGAAGAGGAGCACCGTGTGACGCCGTTTTATTCGCCTCTCGCTGGAAACTCCTTGGCCCATTACGTTTACGTCCCCCCTCTTGTATTTCCACTGGGGTCTTTCCATGGCTCTCGAAACATCGGTGCATCTTCAGAAATTCTTTGATTTGATACTGCTCGATCTCGAATGAGAAAACTCTAATCATCATTCGCTTGGAGAAGATTTCAGACCTTTCGGTCGCTTTCGTGTTCCCCTCCACTCTCGAAGCTTTCCAGTATTCTCCAATTTCCCTAAGAAGGTCAGGCAGTCCTTCTCACAGCACCTTGTACCCATAAGAATTTCGAAATCAATCACACGCAACCACCAACCAACATATTTCACTGCAAGTACAAGGAGATGTGATGGCCGACGAGATGGAGAGTAAAAGTGAGTGTAAAAGGTCAAGACTTTCCCCGATTTCCCCGGTAAGTAGAGTCGACAGGGACGGTGGACGGTGAGAGAATAATTAGTCATTTATGAGGCCGTAAGTGGGGCCGCAAATCGGTCCCTCTCGAAGGGACATCGTCGCAGGGACCTTTGCCAGGGACGGCCAGCGTTATCTCGAAATTATTAATCACATCGTAACGCGTCCCGACGACGGAGCGAGCGGGAGGGAAGATGGTAGCGGCGAGAGGGAGAAAGAGCCACGAGCCGTGCTCCATGGACTTATCTGACACCTTAATCAATTCCAAGTTATTAATTACGAGCCCGGGCCTGCGGCGTTCCGCTCCTCCATCAAGGCACACGCTTCGGAAAGCCACCAGGAGCATTGTCTGCGGCTTACAATGCAGTGTCAACACGATCGGAGTCACATTTACGCCGGCCCGGTCATTAATAATTATTTAGCGATGCCCTTCGCGCCCGGGATGGATTCTTTCGCGGTTTTTCTGCCCTCTCGTGGCCTGTTTTTTCCACGCCACCTCCCTCGAGCGCGTGTAGTATCTTGAACAGATACTACTAGGTAGCAAGGAGTATTTAATCATTTGATTACGGTATCCCCGTTTCAAGAGCGACAGGGTTATCGAGTGTGAGACTTTCTTGGGATAGCTTCCAGACACTGTGCACCAGATGTTTCATTCTTGAGGCTGTCATCTGTTGGAAAGATCACAGTGGTTGCTCCACTTCGAAATCATTCTTGGAGACCCTTCCCCTTAAGCAATTCCTCGCATCTGCACTGTTCGTACCGCAGAAAGTTCCTTCTAGCCATGGGGCAATGTCTTGGGCCACGTTCCACGCCCATTCATGCCGAACTAATCAGACAACAGTGGCATCATGTACAGCTCCATCGATCACCTAGGCTTCATCCCCCGTTTCACCCTCCCCCGGTATTATTCAATATCCAATCATCAGTTCTCCGTTTTAAAACGTCTTAATCGAGGCAGGCACTTCATATTCCACCGGCCTTCTCCATCTTCGTACAGGGATTTAGCTCGGGGCGAACAAATTCCGACTATTTTGCGTACATTTGGCAGAGGGGTGCCGTTCACGCGAGGGTAGGGGCGAGGGGGTGGTGGGTGGCCACGGAAGGAAAACTATAAATCATTCCGCGAGCCGTGCTGCGTCGAGGGAGAAGAGGGGGTTGGAGGGGTGCTTCGTAGTCGCCGTGCATCGACTCGCGAAATCCAACTACCCTTAAATAAGTTGATTCATTGCAGGAGGCCTCTGCAGCCAGCGCTCAGACCAACCCCCTCCCTGGCTTCTTACGAACCACTCGACACTTTTCTTCTTTTACTTCTTTTAGGCTGTTGTTTATTCGTGGCTAGCTTGGAACGTACGAAGTGCTACGGTGCAGTTAAATATCGGCAATGTAATGTAGTAGGTAGGTACTCTTTTATAAAAAATGTATCGTTCAGCTCGTGAACTTTGGTAATGCAGGATAAATTAAGCGTTAGTTTTTGGTAATGGAATTTTGGAAGAAGATCGCGACTAGGATTAGCAAGGAAAGAAAAAAATTCTTAAATATTCTTATTGATCTTGATCTTAAGGCAGGATACCACCTTTGACTGCGATTTTGGAGGCGTTTTTCATGAATTTTTTTTGCATACAAAGAATGCGCAGAAACAAATTCGGTTTCAGTCATTCATTAATGTAACTTTAATCTGTAATTACACATTTTTTGAAACTGAAAAAGTGAAAAATAATCTCTTGTAGGTGGCGCCAAAATACACTCCTTTGGAGGAACATCGTTAGACGGCGTGTCAAATTCCGCTTTGTACGTGGCTCTTAGAAAAAAGCCAAAGAATGTCCCTATTAACAACAATATTTTTTAATGCTGTACGTAGGGATTTTACGAAATTTCGATTTTTAAGAAAATGGCGGTCGTTTTAACAAAAAGGTCAATTTTTTAGGGTAAAAAAATTTAAAAAAGTTTATAAAATTGTGCACAAAAAAAAAATAACAACGCTACAGCAAAAGTCCTACGTACATCATTAGGTTATACCACGGGGAAGAATTGTGCAAAGTTTCAAGTCAATCCGATGAAAATTTTAAGAGTAATCTGACACGCCGATTTGAAAAACATCGTTTCGAGAAAAACGCGTTTAAAGTTTTATATAGATTTATATATCTGCTCCAAACCGGTTTTTACACAAGAAAAAGGTTTCGGCCACCTTTCTAATGAATGAATTTCGATTCTATACACTTGAAAGAGTACTTTAAGATAAAAAAAAATTTCAATTTTTTTTAAGAGCAAAGGTGGTATCCTGCCTTAACGAACTTTTTTCTTTTCTCTTTGTTATTAGTATTTTTTAGTCCCAAGAGCTTCCCCTAAAATATATACTATCGAGGCACGATTTCCCATGGAGTTTCACAGTTTTCTTCTGTCCCTTTAGTTTTCGACCCCCGGTGCTTCAATTGAGATTCATGTTCCTGCCCTTCGTGGATGTTTCTTTCATTCCCGTCGTCGATTCTGGTGATATTTCGCTAATTCTCCGAAGATTCAGCCAACCCCGTGGGAGGGAGACGCGCGAGCCCTCGCTCGAAGAAATTTAACAGGGTGAACGTGGATGAAATATCGTTGTATCGACTCCGAGATTCGTTTAAGTCCTCCCATAAGCTTGCTTGTTGTTCGATATTGGCCTGGGGCGCAGCTCTCGCCGGCGACTCTCACGGTAATTGACATGCTCAGTTTTATGAAGCTCCTCGAAACGACAGGGAATACACATTTCGCAGGCTCGCTTCGATCAGCCTAATTGGAACACTTGATCTCGGTACTTTACAGCGTCTGCTTCCCTCGATGATTCACTTCCTTCGAAGGTGTCCAACCATTGAATTCTGTATTCATGTTTGATACTACAGATAGTTCTACCCCTTCAGACCACAATTTTTAAAATCTGAAATTAGCAGCTTAAACGTCCACGATAAGCTTCGCATTCGCAACTTAAAATAGAAGACACATCGGACGACAGATCATTCTTCCATCGAAACTGCCGAAAAAACCACCCTCCATGGAATTGAAAAGGTCTCCGTTCCTCCAGGAGGTTTTGTCTCTCTCATTAAACGCTACCACAAGCAAACGTCTGAAAACCTAATGAACACTAGCTCGCCTCTCTCCCGAGGCCCACGGTTTCCCATCTTCCTTCGTTTCCTCCTTCGTTTCCGAAGGAGCCCGAGGAATACGCGAAGGAGGAACGAAAATAGGAGGCAGGGCGAAGAGGAGGAGGAAGAGGAGGCGGAGGCGGAGGCGTTCAGCTCGCTTTGCCCGAGCACTGATGATAGTTTTTGCTCGGCAAGATTTTTTGCCACCACCCCCGCGGCCACCCCCTCGGGGGTGGATGATATATGGCCGCCCCCGAGACACTGGCCACCCCCCTAGCGGGGGTGGAGAGACGGGGCGAGGGAGGATACGTCCTGATTCCGGAAGAATTCCTTATGTACGTGCGCCCGTGCATTTGTGTCTCGAACGGCGACGATCGTTAGCACTGCCTCCGCGAATTCGTTGGGTGTTCGATCGTTTCTGTAGATGGTTTTCGAGGGAATCGATCGGAAGGAAATAGCGTGCAAGGTTTCCTTTAGTGGCTGAACGAGGTGCAAAAGTATCTTTGGAATGCCTCCCACGCTAAATATCTTACTAGGGTGGCGGTAGTATTATAATTGAATCATATCAGTTATCAGTTCAGTTATAAATAGAAGTAACACATAGGGTTCGAAACTTTGAGTGTACAACATAACTATCAGTAGAATAAAATTGGTTCAGGAAAATTGGTCAGACTTCCGCAGCAGTCTCAGTTCTACGTTCTTCTAATCGTTTTGCCCCTGAGATTTCAATGATCCGTTCGCAGCACGGCTGTTAAGATCCGATTCTATCGAGATGTCGCGAAAAAAGGGTTGCGGGGGGAGGAAAATATGGATTCTCGAAACGAGGCTGCGGCGAGAGGGGCCGATAGAGCCGCGGCGGATCGGTTGCACCGGCTGTGTCGCGTTTTTGCTCGATTTCTCAAAACCGATCGAGCGTTCCCGATCAGGGAGCAACACGCGTAGCTTGCACGCCAGGCGTGACCATCGGCTACCGCGATACACCACGAAAAACGTAGCCGCCCGCCATGCTCAGTCGCTCACCTCTATTTACATTGGCACCGTTGCGGGCAGCGATCGATCGATCCCTCGCGGGGACGTGCCTTCCATCCACGACGATCAAAATCTTCCACTCCCTTCCCGGATGGAACGCCTGACTTTTGTTTAACAGTTTATACTTTAACCGATCGCAACGGGTACTTGGAAGAATCGCTTGCAAAGAGGAAGCTCCTCACTTTGAGATGAAAAGTATGGTAACTGGGAAAAGGGAAGGAAATTTCTTGGGGAACTAATAGTGCAATGTCTAACTAATCAGGGAGACCTGAACAGGTGACTGACTGTGAAGGTTCAAGGGTTCAAAGAGGAACTCTGGAGGAGGTTCAAAGATAATGCAAAGTGTGTCTTCCATTTAACAGGAGCTTGAATATTAAGCAATCCCCTTTCAAAGAAAATGCTTCCGATTTCTACTGATAGGACTCTGTTGAAGGTTCTTGCAGTGTTTGGACGGTGGCTGGAGGATGAACGTTGTGGACGATTCGATTTCGAGCGGGCCTCCTTTCCGCTCGCAGGATCTCGCGGTGCAGGGTGGCTGCATACCGTGATCGCCGGGGCATCGTCCACGGATTTGGTTTTTACGCCGTGGCAAAAGCCCCTCGGCCGATCTTCTTGTTTGCTCAGGGGGACTTCTTCGGTCGCGTTCTCTCCTCGGGGGAGGAGAGAGGAGAAAGAGGGGAGCGCAGGGGACTAAATTTACGCCGGCCAGAGTAGCGTAGTTGACCGACGGACCGCGGCAGGATGTCGATTATCGACGGTTTTTGCCGCGATTCCTCCCCCTTCTTCGAGGCGAGCGCATAATTAGCTTTCGTTATTCTAGCGCACCCGTCGGCTTCCGCCCGCTGACAGCGATTCTTCAACGAATCAGCCTTGCCTTCGTCTCCCCTCCACACTTGCGACCGGCCACGTCACGCAATTGTGAAATCCTCCACGTTTCCCGCGCGCTCGTGCGGTTTCCACTCCGTTCTTTTCCTCTTCTTGTTTGACGAACGCGTTCGCGTCTCGGTTGGCGGGATGCAACTTCGATTCCTGCGAATTGGGGAGGCTCCGTAGCTTCGGGTGCTTCAGGGGCAGGGAAGTTTGAATTCTGCAGCTCAGGGTACAGAGATGGGAGATTTTTGGACAGTGGTAGCGGTAGATTTTCGAGTTCAGGTGTTCAAAGCTCGAAAATGAAGCAGCTTTGCTAATTGATCACTCGTGGGATTGGGACACCGAGGGTTTGTAGGTAGTATCCTTTATCCGAGTTCAGGTGCTGAAAGCTCGGAAATTTTGAATCTCTGCTGGGTATAACGATTCCAAATGCTAGTCCTCGGCTCGACTCTCCATCGTGCGCGACAGATTGCCGAGCATCCCGCGACAAAACCGAAGGAAAGGAACGCGATGCAAGCTTAATTATGACTCGGCGTTACGTGAACCTGGCGCGGAATGATTTAATGCCGCGCGCATTCCAGCAAAGCTCGCGGCTCGTTCATTGTTCGAAAAAGTGATCCCGGGCTCTCCCTACCGTCAGGTATTTACAAAGTTCGCTTGTAACGAGGCTTCGTTAACGGTACGGGAAGCAATAATCGCTCGAGTCGCAGTCAACCCGCATTCCTCTCGAGTTATCGACGGCAGAGGGTCTTCCTCCTCGAACCAATCCGTGGCCGCCAGTCTTTCGAACGGATACCCAAGATTTTCGTTCGATTCTAGAACGGAACGGCGCATTACGGGCCGTGGAAATGCTGAAACGGTCGAACAAAGAGAGGTAGATAGATCTCGGCCGGTGTGTCGATCAGAGTCACGCTCGATCGTGATCAATTAATCGCGCGCTGGCAAAAAAATTCAAATAGAGCGAGCAGCCTTTCGCCGAGACCTCGAGCTAGAAACGATTCGGGGCAACGCTCCGACCTTCGTTAAGTAGGATCACCTTGGCGCGAACGGTGAAATCAGCGAAGCTGAAAAGTAGAGTTCGATCGAAGGATCGTGGGTACGTGCAGGACTCGGTGATTGCAGTGGAACCGAGGCATATCAGGATTTCCAAGTTCTAAGTCGAAAATCTCAGATTGCAGTTGGAAATTAAAGCTCTCCACTTTCCTGGGAGAAATCTATTCGAATATTAGATATTTTTTATAATCTTCGTCCAGCTTGAACACATTTTCAATGCTATTCTAGCTGGATTTTGTCCCAGAAACTCCTCGGAGTCAGCTTTTTCCCTCTTCCAATTCGTTAATTCCAAATCAAACCCTCTCCGAAAGGAGTTCTTCTCCATTTCACCTCGCCCCCGTCTCCGTCCATTGATTGGCCGCCCGTGTACAGGCGGTTTCTTGCGCGGTCCTCCTTTTCAGCTGAAATAAATCTTGTGTTTTCGCGTATAAGCGGCCTTTTAATATCAACGGGCTTGATTTACCGCCGCGAGACCACGCATCTACGCGCTGGAGACGCCGAAGCCAACCATCCCCCCCCCCCCCCCCCCCTCTACACCCACCCTCCACACTCCCCGGTGACATTTGTCTTCCGGTCGGGAAGAAGGGAAACACGACTGTCCCCAGGTTTTCCCTGATTTACAGCTCCTGCCGACGGTATTTGACTAAACGCTGCCGGATCTCCACGATGCCCCGAAATCGCTCGATTTATGGGGCAGAAGTCCCACCAATTACTTGCATTATCGGTACTTCCGATCTCGCAACATCAGATCCCACGATTTCTCGAGTTTAGAAATATCGAAGCCTCGAAATCCTTTCCACTCTAGCGTCCTATATTCATAAGCTCGCGGAGCACCTGTGCTTCGAGTTCCGAAATTCGCAGTACCTCTGCACCCTCTCAATCTGAACCCCTTGTATATACTCTCAACCCTCCCAGACACAATTCCTCGACCTCTCTCCCTCCCGACTCCAAACTCCTAAATCCCATAGTTCTGAATATCGAGAACCCAAATTCCCAAACGCTCCGAAACCCAGTCTCCCCCGAAAATTCTGCATTCCACCCACTGAAAGCCCCTCGGAGCCCAGACCCCCGTACCCCAGAGGAGCTCGATTCCGGCGACAGCCGGGCAGCCGCCATCGACGGGTGCCCCGTCGTCTTTCCCGTCGCGATCACGCGAACCAGGGGCCCCGACGATATCGTCCCGTGGCCGCGGGCCGCTAAAAGCGCCGCAAGAAAATAATAGAATCGAGCAGGATCGTGTCGGGCTGGATAACGAGCCGGATGATTTACAGTTTATCCTTACGCCTCCATTTACGAAGGGGAGCCGAGAACTGTGATCGCCTTTAAATTCGCTCTCGTTGGTGCAACCGTTCGCCTCGTCCATCGTGGGCGAAGGGCGGGGAGGGTGCAGGGAAGGTGCAGTGCAGTGCAGGGGGGTACGGTCCGTTTCTCATCATCCCTGACTGCTGGTATACGTTCCCTCTCTCTTCTCGTTTTCTGAATGTACCGCGGTACCCGGGCGCAACATTGTTTTTCTCCCTCCTCGTACCCCCCGTCCCCTCCTCCCTGGGGTCGGTGGACAGGCTTTTTGGGCTTCCTTTTTCCTAGCTGGACCTTTCGCCACGGACACGTATACAGCCCCGTGGCTGCCCCCCCCCCCCCCCGCCCCGCCTCGTAATGATCGCAACGCTTCGATGCGCGCAACCCGCGAGAGGATGCATCCTCTTGCACCGCGTACAAGGATCGTTGCCGCGCACACCGGTGGCTCGATTGTTATGTTATAAATTATTATCGTGTTATTACCGTGGCCGAGCACCGCGCATCGAGCGCCGGCGGTTTCTTGGCCGGAGCGAGCTGGTTTTTTTTATCGCCCTGCTGGGTAGAGGAGGCGAGGGGTTTTGCGCGTTCATGGGCGACGTTTGTTTGTGGATGGATGGAGAGAGACGCTGGTGCAATCGACGGTGGTGATTTTGGGTGTCTTGACCCCTTTTGGTGGTTAACGAGGAGTAGGTGTCTGTGAGGGTTCTGGGGGTCGTTGTTTTTGGGCTCTGGTGGGTGTGGGATTTAGGAATTTAGGGATTTCGGTGTCTGTGCGCTTGGATGTTTACGCTTTAGTTAAAGTAGCAAAAGTGGGAGTAATTAAACGAAGATTCGACCAAGGGAAACAGAGGAGAGCACGATCTGGCACGTGGGTAATTGGTGGTACGAGAGGCGAGGAAAAAGTCCGGGGGTCCAGAGGAAGGAAAGGCAGAGGGGCCGCGGGGGAAGGTTATCGGGGTGTTGGTGAGTGAAACGGAGAGGAATCACCCCTGTCTCGGTGGAATAATCGTCTCGTCCTCGTCGAAAGCGGTTTGCTCCAGCTAATATCGAACCGTCGCCCACGTTCAAAGGGATGTCGGGGAAGGAATGGCATTGTTGGTCCCCTTCCAGGCGATTCTTCTTCGACGCGTGTCACTTCTGACGTTGCTAATGAAAAGATTGCTGTGCCAAGAAAAACGCGCGAGCCAGGACCATCAACAACCACCGCAGCTTAAAAATTTCCGTCGCATCCCTCTTTGTACCTTTCATACTCGCGCCTAACACTCGCGCAATCGCAAATAAACCCGCAGAATCTCGATTATCCAACTCTTCTCCCTAAAATCACAATCCTCTCGAGATACAAGCAGCGGTAAACAAATCGCAGCTATCATTCCGAACACCTCTGTTGCCTGCCCCTTTAACACGTAATTTGCTATCACCAGAGGCAATTTGTATACACGCTACCTGTCTTAAGATTCCTGGCGATACGTCCACCGAGACTGGCCGGTTTTTTGCCTGCACGGAAAATAAGGTACGGTCGTCAAAGGAAAAGCGATTGCGCGGCGGCCGGAGCGGAAGGGTTAATACGAGCGAGGGCATGATATTGAGATGGTTCTGTGTCGTTGCGCGCGTAGATCGCCAACAAGTCGTTGTTTCCATGGAGGAAGAGGAGCTCGCCACTCGCCTCGGTATCTCCTCTGTTGATTAAAGTCCAGGGGCGATCGCCGATTGTCATCCAGGCTCGTTCGTGCATAGAGCAGGATATTACGCACCGGTATCGGAGTAATGATATCTCGACCGCAGTGATCATGTAAACCGCAATCATTACGAGGATATCTGAGACGCATCCACTTGTACCGTCTGGTATGTGAATCATATCGGCTGTTCCTGTTGCTCTGTAACTCGTGGCTTAATTGGAGTTCGCCCCGTGGAGGGAGGGTTCTCCGATCTCAAGGTGATCCTCACCTTGGTATCATCCTTGAAGGAACCTCGTGAGCTGAATTTTCAGATGAATTCAACTTAGAAATCGCTTATGAATACTCTTGAACCTTCCAGTAGAACTTCACCACCCTTTCTAATTTATTAAAATGTATCGTTTCTCTGGACTTCGGTTGATTATAATTTAATTGCTTCTCTGCTGTGACCAGAGGATCGTTGAAGCAAGAAAAGAATCCAGTGGTATTTCCCAACGATTTCCTCGACCACCGCGAATGATCCTTTCCCACCCCCGTTTCGCTAGCCAGAACCGCCCCCGTGGACAGGAGTTTCGGTCGCCTGTTTTCCTCTTGCGATCTCCTGGGAGCAATAATCGCCGCGGGCCGGAAAAATTCCGCGACAGAAGTTAAGCAAAGCCACGGACGAGGAACGGTGGAAAAAACGCGGAGGACCGGCGTCGGTCGGCGCGGAGAGGGTGGTCGAAGGGGGTGGAGGGAAACAGAGGGACGCACAGAGAGCACGGACAATAGAGAATGTCCCCGGTTCGACTGTAATAAGGGTGTCCAATTTTCTCGTACGCCCCCTGCCTCTCCCCACGTTCGACTGTTTGAACAAGCCTCATAATTAATACGCGTACCCGCTTCTGGAAAACCAGAGGCTCCAGGGTATCCGGCTGAGAGACATTTTTTCAAATCCTCCGCGCCTGTATTTGCTCTTCCACGGCGTTCCTCTACGATTTCCGAACGCTTTCCGCGAGCATCTGCCTCGTGCCTCCCCCTTTCCCCACCCCCTTGTTCGTCCCTGACGGACACGGTTTTCCTGACACTCTTTCCTGATCACTCCGTGGACTTCCAACGAGCCTCGTCTTCGTCTTGTGATTTGTCGCAGAGAAAGTTCCCTCTGTAATTTACGATAGAGCTGAGACTCTGGATTTCCTTTAAGGGGGGAGCCTGGTGTAGCGGGTCGAAGAAATCGATTTTTTTTTTTTGCATAAATCAATAGTTGAACATCACAATAATATGTTCCCAAAGCCGCAAAACGAAATTCGAAAAATTAAAGCGGATATGGTCGGTTTTGCTACGGAGCGCCAGGTTACCACAAAACTTTAAATGCGATTTTCTCGAAACGACAGTTTCACAATCTGCGGGCAATGTAACTCCAAAAATATTCAACCAATCGACTTGACCTTGTACACGGATATTTGTGAACATTTTCTTCATAGGGCTAATTGATTAGTATAATGATATTGTTTAAATAAATAACTTTTTTTTACACATTTAAGGCAAAATTTCGTTGGAAAAAGTGAATTTTTTTTCAAGAGGCCGCCATTTGTTCAATTTTGCATCTTTTAAGTTATGAATTTATACGATCTGTGCGTACACTCATAAACTAAACGAAAATTGTTCGATTTTTGGTTTTAGATGAAACCAAAAGACGCTACGTTGCCCGCAGTGTAACAATTGCGTCGCCAACGGACTGGGCATAAGCCCTTATAATTTTGTTATTTGCCGCTCATTTTTAATAATTTTTTTTTTATCTTCCTTAACCTGATAATACAATATCCTGAAAGTTTCAGAAAGATCGATTAAATACTTTCTTTAAAAAAAATTCCCGAAAAATGCCTCGATTTCCAGCTAGTTACACCAGGCTCCCCCCTTAAACCTCGAACTTGACTGTTATTGGATATCAAGCGGAGGGGTAAATGCACAGAGCAAATTGCATTTTCCTGGATGCGTTGCTAGGGGAAAGGAGGCTTCTCTGGGAAATCCAGGGCAGATCGCGTACCTGGCTCGTTTTCGCGAGAGATATCTGTCTTTAAGAGCATTATCTGGATGGCGGACGGGTAGAGAGACGGCAAAAACCGTCCGCCCCTTCGGTGGTATGTGAAAAATGATGCACAACCCCAATCCCCCGGACACATCCCCGCCCTCCCCGCCGCGGAATGTCCCGAAGGAAGCGTTCCTCCTCCTCGTCTTTCTGGTCCACCACCCGAAAGAGACGTGTCACGGGCGAGCTTGCATTATTCGAAACGATTAACTGGCTGACAGTGCTGGTAAAAAATAATCCTGGGAATATATTTTTAATGCTCGGGGATTTATGGCGCGAATCGAGGCCAGTCCTTGTTTCAAACACGAGGGGGTGGATTCCGGGGGGAAGCAATTGGACTTTCGAGGGTGGATCTCTTAACGATCTAGTGGTTTCTTTATTCTGCCTTTTCGGAAATTTGAGATCCACTTTGGGGGTTTCTGATAATGGGGTTGGTGGAAGATAGTGTGACCAGTGGTGGATAGTTGGTATTCTTTGAGTAGGGTGTTAATTTTATTGAGAATTGCAGCGTTTTTAATCACTGCGAAATTTCTTTGTTTCAGATACGCTGAAGTATTTTGGAAAGTACCCCCGGCTGGCATCCGGAACGCTACACTCCTCTGCGAACCGCACAAAGGGTTTCTTTACTCACCCACGGTTAACAACGACTTGTAAGTAATTTTCCTTTTCTTCCAACGCTTGAAATCAGTTCTTCTACTTCTACGAAATTGATGCATGAATTGGTAGTAGAACCATTTAAAAAGCTGCGAAGAACCAGAAGCCTTAGGTTACGATGTCCTGTCCGCATTTCGGTGTAGGGAAAAGTGGACGTGATTTCAGCTACTTCCATGTCCCACACTGTATTATAAAGCGAAAGTGCGTGACCCAGCATCGCTTTCTTCCTTTCCCCGTCCTTGGAGCTCGTGACGTGATGGATACGCGAAAATGTCACCGACATGGCCCCAGGGCTAACACACCATCCACCCTCTGACCATTATGCTAAACCATTGTCCACTATCTGCCTAAGATAGCCGACGGCTTAAGTCCTCCACCCTTGACTGCCTCGAGACGGTTAAAAAATCATTTTTATCTTCGAGCTTCCACTGCCTTCTCACACATCTTACTATTTTCCACGAAGCGGCAATTGAATTCTCCGAAAGTAAATCGAAAGGAACTTTGCTTCCAGTGCGATATTAAATTCCCTCTTTAACATAGTAATACAAAAGGGAAATGAAGGGTGCGGGATCGTTTGGAGGCAGCGACCACGCTCGAAAGCATGCCATCGATGGGCAATTATATTCGATAACGCGTACGATATCTCTGCCAACCCCCCTTTTTTCCAGCTTTCGACGAGGGTTTCTCCGATTCCCTCCCTTTTTCTCTGGCCCTCCGCGATGCATCCACCATTATTCGGGCGTTAGGCAAATACACGAGGAGAGAGGCGACACGCTCCTCTCGTCCGCTTGTGCTTTTTGCCTGGCGCAAAATTCAAATGAGACCGCGCGGCATATTGCGCTGAATCGAAATTAATGTCGCGCAACTAATTATCGGCGGCAGTGTCGTCACCGTGTCTCCCGTATCGGCCAGCCCGGTCGCCTCTATAAATTTCGACAGTCCCCCTATCCGCTGGTTGATTTTTATTGCCCCCCACCCGCGCGATAATTTCCAATTAAATCGTTTAACGAGCGTCGTTTTCACTTTTTCCCTCTGATGGGGCGAACCTCGCCTCCCTTGCCACGCCATTTCTTTCTGATGGAGCGTGGAATTTTGAAACGCTTGAAAATGTGTCGGGCATTCTTCTTGGGGAGGAAATTTGAAGCTTGAAGTGTTCCACCTTCTTTTTACGGAGGAATTTTCAAGCTCGGGGGTTCTACCTTCTTTTTGGGGAGGAAATTTCAAGCTCGAAGGGTTCTACCCTTTTTCCTTTCTTCCAATCTGTCGAATCTTTCATTTAGTAGGTAATTATCATTATGCAAGTGGATGGTTCACGAGTTTCATCCCCATTTCAGCTGGAAACTTCGATTTCCGACGCATTCTCAATAGAACTTAGAGGAATATGTGATTCTAATTATTTTGACAGTGTGTGAGTTTGGAAATGCAGTTTTTTTTATGGGAATTGTACGATTTCTCAAAGTGTTATCGATCATAACGGTGCGGGAGATTCCGGGTGGGTTGCGCGAGGGCTTCAGGAACCACGCCAGGATCGGGTGAACAATTGCAGCGCAAAAAGCTGGAGCCGGTGCGCGGCAAGAAATTTCTAATTTGCGGTATAATTAAGGGGGACCGGGCAAAAAGCATCAGGGATTCTACGCTGTTGTCGGAAAATCGCGAATTCCACCTTGCGAGTATGCCCCTGGCTCGATCGCAGAACAGTCGGCTCTCTGAATACGTTACTCCGTGGTAGATTGTTTAAGTAAATAATCGATCGACTATTAACTTTGTTAATACTCCAAGTAACTTTGACTCAAACCGGTCTTATTTATCAATTTCCTTTACAATTTCAAAATTCTGTTCCAGATACACGATAGTGACTTCCGAAGAGTGGGCGAAATTGATGCAATTTTACGACGTCGATTATCAAATCATCATTAAGAAGAACGGCTGCGACCTCTACACAGAACCGAGTGAGTAAAAGCAATCCTGCTTCCATATTTTTGTACATTCCTTAAACTGTCTTCTTAAATCAGCATTCTGTGTTTAAAAAATGTACACCTGCATGTTCCATAAGCATTTCATATATTTCTCATTAAGTGAGGTCCTCGACGAGTTCTCATGGCTCACGAATCCCGGGGATGGGGGAAACATATTGCATGGAATCTGGGGACGTGGATTGAAACGATTACAACGGCGGATAATAATGGTTACGATAGGGCGTATCAATTTCCTGGTAAACCGTCGACCGAGGAACCGCTTGCGCGCAATTAACGGCTTTCTCTTTATTCCATCCTGGGACCGTTCGATCTTATCGGCAATTAATTTTCGTACGATTCCAGGGGGGTCGTTATGTAAACGATCGTCCCTAGGCGGATCGTTACCAGTGCTCTCTCCCCCACGGTGCACGTCTCCCTCTCTCTCCTTTTTTTTCTCCCCCTCCACGTGGACGTGCACGGTCTAATTATCGGTATACAATCTCGCGGACACCACGATTTCTCTCTCTCTCGTGTCTAGAATTTATTTGTCGCTCAATCGAGCCTGTGGAAATTGTGGAAATTCGAGCTCCCTTTTTCGAGTAGCGCGGCAGGCTCGAAGTCGCGATAAATCGTTGACTTTCGCCTCAATCCAATCCCCGCGTGTGCCTGGAATCTATTTCAACCTTAATTGAGCCATCGCTGGTGCCGCGGAAATCCGAGTTCCCTGTTTCGAGTCGCGACAAATCTGTACTCTGTTAACGGGATTGATTTGGCCGTTAATTGAGATGCGGGGATCGCAGGTCTAATAGCACTTTTGATCGCTGATTGGATGGGACGTTTGGAGACAGTTTCGAAGAGGCAGGTCTGCGAGGAGCACAGCCCTTCGTCTTCCTGCCCTCCCTTCGCGAACCGTGGCCCTAGGAATAATGCCAGAAGACATTAGCCGTCGATTTACATAAATCCCCCCCCCCCCCGCCCCCTCCCCCGTTTGTTTCGCGGCCACCGTGGTTGGCTTCCCCGGCAGGACCCCAAAGTGTCTCATTATAATTAAGAAGTATCCTGAAAATTAACTGACAGAAAAACCGCCGCCGCGGGGCAGACGAGTAGGTGGTGCCGGTCCAAATGGCCTTCTAAAAGTTTCTCACCCGTAGCCCCTCGATTGGCCCAGGTCCCTCGTTCCGTGCACCAGGAATCCTCCCTTCGCCACAGGGATCTTAATATTCCTAGATTTCTTCATCCCCACTCTTTCAAATGCACCCCTAACTTCAGTCGCTCCCTGCGACTCCCTGGCAGGATATCCTTCCAATAATCTCAGATTTCACAGCAATAATATCTCCCCCCAAAACGCGGGCGCAGACATTCGAAAACAGCCCCCATTTCTCTGCAATCAGTGGGAAGAAAGGCAGCGGGAAGGCGGATTTTAGATGGTCGGAAGTCGCGATGGTGTACGATTCAATTCCCCCTTATTCGCGTGGACAAATACGAGCGCCCCGAAAGTCCCGATCAGATTTACGCGGCTGTTGGTTGGGCCACGCGCAAGCAAGCCCACTTTGTCGAACGACTGATCCTTGTCGTCGTGCTGGCAGGCAAATTGGCTCCCAGGACGGTGGCACCAGGGGGATCCTGCCTGCGGAATCGATGTTCCACGTCGTTCCATCGGTGCCCGTCGAGGAAGCCTGTCTCGCGTCCGAGAGAGCCCTCTAAACATCCCATTGTCTTGTCCGTCTCTCGGTCGCGGATGCCCGCGGCTTTTTTTTCCACCCTCCCCTTCCCTTGCCCCGCGACATTTGTCAAGGCCCTGCCACGGCCCGTGGAGCCATGCCTCGCCCCCCCCCCCCCGCCTCCCGTTGCATTTGAATTGCAAAGACGAATTCGAGTGGCCGACGTCTCGGCTCCTGGTAACATCCAGCGGCCGCGGATCGCCCAGATGGAGATGTCGTTTAGGGTTAAAACCGTGATATCTTCTCCGCGAGCGTGCGGCTCGCGGCCTCGCCTCGTGCCGATCGATCTACATCCCCGGGATCGATTACACGTTGGTTTTCTTGGTTTTTTGCGATGGGGGATTGGACTTCGGGCGGATTTCAAAGCGAGAGAGGAGTTACTGTGCACGGTGGAGTTCTGTGTAGGTTGTTCTTGTATTGTGGTTCGGTTTGAGGGAGGGAAGGGGGAGAGTTTTGTAGTTTGGGGGATTGATGAAAGGGGGAGAGGTGAGGAGGTGGTGACTTTGAGGAGGCTTTTGAGCTGGGTACTTGTATGATAGATTGAACCTTGTGCAAGTGAACTCTGGTACTTTGAATCCTGTTTAATTGAAGACTAGTAGTCTGGGCACCCTCGAGTTGAACTCTACTGTGGACTCACTCGAAGTGAACCCTAGTACTTTGGACCATTTGCAATTGAATCTCGGTAAAGTAATCTGAATCCTCTTGAATTGAGCTCGAATACCCTGAACTCTCTCAGAGTAAATGCTAGTACTCTACAGAATTCTCTATACTCCCCTACCAGAACTCTGAAATCCTGCACTCGTCTCCACAAAACTCAGCAAACTCCACCACCACCAACCTTTCCTCGATGATCCACCGAACGCGTATCGATAACACTGTCGTCGTCTGAAAGCGCCCAGGAGAAGACGCCACCAGCTCGTTAGCCGTCGATCGTCTTTCGCCTGTCGTCCATTAACCGGGTGCAGCGGCACGAGAAACATTTCCTCGGTCGGTTTTCCAGCGGAGGGTGGTGGTGATCGCGCCGGTGGGCCGACGGGGGTGGTATTCAATCGCGTCACCTCCGGTTCTGTCAACCCCGGGGGCCGACGAGCCAGCCAGCGACCAGGGTTGTCGAGTGATTGATACGAGGTTGGACGGTGCCTAATGTGCCTCCGCGAACGACAGAGAAAGAAATGGGGAAGGACGTGGCCGTCGAAGGGAGACAGGACCACCCTTCGAGGCTCCTCGTGAGCGGAACGATCGTCCGGCTCTGGGGCTCGTTAGTCAGGGCCGTATCAGTCACCGAAAGCAACCCCCGATTTTTTGCCGCCGCGAGCCAAGTGGCTCGTCCCTTCCTTCACTTTTGTTCGCCCTGGGCACACGTGAGCACGACCCTGCGCGCCCTTAAAACGAGGCAAATAGTCTGTTTGTTCTGTACTCGCTCGCCTGCACACCGAGGGAATCCTCCTTGCCACGAGGCTCCGTAGAGGGATGGTTCTGCGTGGTGTAAAGGGGCGTTATGTCGGTAGCGAGTACGTAGTCGACATTGTTATACAGTAGTGGAAGATTCTTTGCAAGGGGAATAGAATTTCTGAGCTCGAAGCTCGTGACTTGGAAGCAGCACATTTTAAAACAGTAAAGAATCCACACGGACCGCAGTAGAGGAGATTAAATGGAGGGAGGTGGAGTCCCAGGTTCTTATTCGCGCCTGCCGCTTGAATTCCACTTCCAGGAAGCCTTTTCACTTTTCGATACGATTAAAAGCGACGGACGCGTCGCACGGTGTTCCGATTCCTCGAACGGCAGTCGTAAATATCGCTTAGGCGCCAGACGGTGCCACAAATCAGCCTAGCTGCGCTGGCGTTGTATCGCAAAACCTAGAGCAAACGCCGGCGCGGCGGACGGGGTTGGGCCAGTGTGTTTCGCTGCTCCGGAGGGGGACGTTTTCTGGCCGCGGGACAGAGAGGTCTCGAATTAATATTCGGACGGCGATTTAGATTTAGAACACGAATTTGCTGATTAGTTTCCTCCCGTGGCCCGTGCGGTCGGCTACGCTGCGACGCTCGTCCTTCCATAAATGCTGAGCCTGGAGAGAGGGTTGCCACCCGCCTTTCGACTCGAGATTTAGTCTCCAGGGGGGGGGGGGGGTGGTCGAACTTACCCCGGGGGTCAAACGCTTCTGGAGGGACATTTGTTAGCCTTTCCTCCCCCTCGAGCAGCGACAAGTGCGCCGGACACGTCTTAATATATGCATTCGCCGACCAGTGAACACGACTTTGCGACTTGTTCCTTGAACGGTTGCCCCTTCGATATCAGTGTTTGGTTTCCTTGATTTTTCGCCGAGGGTCGTGGAGGGTGAGGTTGTGGTTTTCTGCGGGACAAGGGGTTGATAGTCGTCAGAATTAAATACATAGGTCCTGTTACTTTCAGAATTTGATATTTATTGTAATCGAGGTCCTCGCCCACTTTGCAAATCATCGAGTTCTGCAGATTGGGAGGACTAATATGTTGTTCGCCCATGTACCAGTTACTCATCCGAGGCACAGTGCCATTCACGGGCGATTAAAAGGATTCATTAGCGGACGACGCAGGAAGCAGCGTCGTAAATTAAAGTGGAAGTGGACTAGGAAAGTCGAGAGAACAGGTCAAGTTTCGAGGGTTCGAATTAGCGACATCCCGCCGGTTTCGAGCCTCCCCGGCTCCCACCCTCCCCCTTCATCTTGGTCCTTCTCTTATCCTGCCAGGATATCCCCACTTGTCTCCGCGCTACAGGGGGTTCTTTTCCAAGCAGGATTAAATGGAGCGCCTAGATGACCGATGCTCGCCTGACTCGCGAAGGGGATCGAGGGGGGTGGTTGGAAAACAAGATAAAACGAGGATAAAGCTTGGAGCCTTCCTCCCCTCGCTACTGACAACACCGTGGGGGTGTCCTGCGACGCTGGCAGCCCAGGAGCCTTCGTTAATCCAGATGCCTAATCGTCCAGATCGCTGGACTCGTCGCTACGCTTCGTCTTTTCCGCTCCTCTGCTGGAAAAACTACCCTTGGTCTGCAACTCTCGAGCTTTCCATCGCGAAGGGGGGCATATTGTCGATTCTAACTTTATGCGTGGGAAAGTTGAATCTTTTCTCGTCCTCTGATGTCGATTATCTCACACATATGACATGACTACCCTTATTTAATAAAATATAAAGTAGATAAGCACACCTCAGGACTTCGCAAAATTTCATCAACTTTTCAGATGAATTCAAGGTTCATCTCGCGCCAAAAGTCCCTCGAGTTTCATTTCAGGAGTTCCCTCGATTCGTTCCGAGATTATTAGAAATGAAACGCAGGGTTGACAGTGGAAACGGTTGTCGCTGCGTCTCATCGAACACCGGGCCCCGCAAACCACCGCTCCCCGTTTAATTAAGTCGTCGATCGAGGATCCATTAGCGACACGAGAGGTCCTTTCGATTTCCTCGAAAGTCGCGCAGCCTAGGCTGCGGATACAGAGAGCCGCGTGTAATGCCCGCTTTTAAGCCCCGATTACACGCGCCAGCCAGCCTCGCAGCCTCTCCTCCTGCATAAGAGGATTAAATCTCGACTTTGTTGTGGCGCTCGAAGACGTTCGTTAGCGAAATCATTGTTACGCCGCCGACCATCTTCTCCTTCTTCTCCGGGCGTCGTTAGAGGGCCGCCTAAAACGCGAAACCGCGCTCCTTAGGCTAAATTCCTCCTCCGTTCGCGTACTCCCTCCAAGCACACTGCAGTTCCTCATTTCTGGTAATTAATTCTGGCTTGCAGCCATTTTTTGCACCATTCAACCTCGACTTCGCGAACAACTCCTGCTTCGCGAAGGCGAACTTGGGATTCGAGGATTCTTCTCGGTTGCCTGTGTACTTTTTATAGTTGAATTTCAAGCTCAAGGGGGTTGGAGTTGAACACTGACCTCGTGGCCCACTTGTTCAGTTTTTATCGGATTTTGTATGGTAGAAGTTAGAGAAGATTGGTGTGCTATTGTTACCTGTATAGGGTAAATCCGGGAGACGCGGTCGACCTAATATAAAATGGCTATTAGAACTAATATAGATATTACTTATTTTATCAGAACAAACCTAATATGTTCCGAATTTTATGCCGATTCAGAAAAACTGGTCGATATTTGCTTTAAGACAATATTTACTGTAAATCGGGTTGAAAACTGAAGTCATGACATCTGACTACCTCTCCCGCGGTGCCGGGAGAAATGGTTTTCGTCTTTGGCAGAGACCACTCACATAATTATTCATGGAAAATTAACAAAGGATAAAGCAAAATTATTTATGAGTGAATACAACTAGGTACGGATTCATTGATATTTAATTTGTTTACGCTAAACAAGTAAAGAACGCATCAAAGAAAAAGTGAATTACCTACTGGCGATTAGCAAGGCAAATGAATACAAAAGTGAATAAATAAACTAAATAAACAAAAATAATAATAAAATAATAATAAAAAAAAAATAAACAAAAATAATATAAAAATCATAACTCGACCATCTCACCTTTCTGCAGCGAGACATGGTCTTCTCGTTAGCTTTGAGAGGAAGAGTTAATATGGCCAAATACTTTGGCTGCATTGTCCCTCAATATCTCTACTATCTTATTATTCCAAACATTAAAGGAAAATAAACTTAGAAGTATATTTTAAATACGATTCTGTACAACCGCTGTTTGACAAAAGAGGTTAAATGTAACATCAATTTACCTTTTATAGCCTATAAATCCAGGAAAACACAGAAGGAAGCGAAATAACGCAATTCATTCAACTATTTGGCTTCTAGAGAAGTAATTGGTCTGCACTTTAATGCATTTTTACGTATAGACTCTGAAATATAGCGACACGACCAACTCTCCGGCCCGACCGCGTCTCCCGGATTTACCCTATTAGTGGATAGGGATGTCCAACGAACCGCTGTTAAATTGCTCTTAATTTTCAGCAATATTCCGCGACATCCGCAGCGTTCAGGTGGAGATTAAACCGCCCCAGCAAAAAATCATTATTTACTCGCCGCGATCAGGGAGAACTCGAGGCATATTCGAGGGTGGCCGACTGTTCATCGAGGGGTTGGGAAGCATCAATCTTTCATTCACGGGATGAATTCCGAGTTATGAATGAAAGTCGCCCAGGCCTTTTAATATAATGTCGCGCTGCTGCCTGTCCTCTCGCTTAACGTGGCTTCGATTTTGATCGAAGACCCAGGCAAACTGGCGGGGAGGGTGAACTTTCGGCTTCCTGGACTTTCGGGGAACTTCTAAGTCTGTTAACGTCTCGAGCACACCTGTGCTACAAGCTTTTTCTATTAATTTTATTCATGGCATCTTCGAGGAGCTAGGAATCTTAAAGCTACGACTATCAATTACCAATTCATTCACGAAAATTGAGGAAAATTTCTTTAGAGGGTAATAGTGGTAGGTATTATCTTTCTTCAGAAAGGTCATTCGCGAGCTTCAAGTGTTCGGTTCATCAAGTTGCTAGTTTAGTGGGTCTCAGGTGCATAATTCCCTCTCACATCTGAGATTTCTGTTCGTGTTCCATTCCCCACGAAGATTTCCCAATTAATTTCGTGAACAGCAGTCGATCACCTTGTAAGTGGCTTCTTAGATCTGTCTCCACGCGATTATCAGCCTGATTACCAGCAGGATCTAATCGTTCTGCGAAACTGAGCTCAGTGATCGATCGGTGGGGGTTGAAGCAACGTCCTAATTAATCCATCAATTATTTCCAGGACTGATAGCATTAGAAAAGTATTCACCCTGCAATCCATTCAATAATTACTGATTGAAGTGTGAAACAGTGAACTGATATTAAAATCTCATTAATACTTCATTGATTAGTTCCCGATGAGTGCCAATTAAGCACATCCTGCCACCATCATCATAGTGCAAAAGTGCAAATGTTGATATAGAAGCTTGAAATAATTAATATTTCAAAGACCACGTGGAAAGCGACAGAAGTTTCTCGTTTAAATTTCCTGGAGGCCCCATGCTCTTGCAAGTGGATTTCGCGCAAAGGTCAGCCATCGTATCATCGAAATTGCACGGTGAAGTGGAGGAAAAGTTGGATACGGTGTGCCACGGGGGATTTCGGGACGGGCCGTTTCCATGCACGCGATAAAATCGGAAGGAAGCGGTGCCGTGGAGAGGAAACTTCTACACCGATCCAGTCCAAGTTTTTGTCCCCCTTTCCACGCCCGTTTATGGTTTCACTGCCCTCCGATGGCACTTTAGGGAAATGCACGAGGAAAGCCACGTCGTTGTTCGCCTCTATTGGCAACCAGTGGAGCCTATTGTGTATTATTAGCCAATAAAACCCCGATGGATGTTTGTTCGCGACACGCGCGAATGCTTCCCCAGATTCCTCCTCCACTTCTCCCTGTATTGGCTTCCTTGGGAGCTTCGGTGTCTCTTCTTGAACTTTGGTCAGTAGATTACAGGGAAACTTAACAATCATGCAAGTAATTAGTAGAATAGTAAGAGAGATTCAATATAAATTGTGTTTCCCAGCACTGAATTGCAATTCTATTAGTAATCTGAGTAATAGATCTCTCTTTTTGGTTAAACCATCATCCCAGCATCTGCTTGGAATACTTGCAGCAGTGATCGTAGCTTCCTTTTCTGATCAAGCATCACATTGTGAAAGGGGTGATTTACAGCGGTGTAGTGATAGGGTTAAAAGACTCGGAAAAGGGGTGGCAGGGTGGCTTCTGATTCTCAGTCATCCCCACGCATCCCCTGATTAGCTTAGGTTCCTCGTATTTCCGATTAAACTCGATAGCAAACGATCCTATCGTGCGTCCCGTGCAGCCCTGTAATTGGAGGTCCAAGGGTGGACATTTGAATTCATTCGGGGTAGCAGCTACGTCGACCTGCGTCCTGCTCCTAGGAAATGGTTAATGCGTCTGTGGTAAAGTAAAATGTAAATCGATTTACTTCTTCTTACCTGTAATCGCGTTGTTCGAGTATTCTGTAAGACGATCTTAGCAGTTTCGTCTGGGTCAATCGATCGAATTTGATGGGAAGCTGGGTAGAGATTTTAAATCCCAAGGTATCGTTACCTATTCAGATTCGCCTCGCGTAATTTAGAAGGACGTTCATTGGAAAGTTGATTTGGTGGTTCGTTGGTCTCTCCCTCTTGGAAGTATCAGTACCAGAAACTGCAATTCCCCGAGCTCCCACCTCTGGATTTTCGATCTCTCAGCTTCCCTTTTCACCCAATGTCCTCGAGCTCTCTAGCATCCCAAATCTCAAATATCCAAACCTCACTTCACCAAATCTTTCAATTTCCAGCCCTCGATTTGCACTTTCCCAAGTCCTCAACGCCTCCCTCTCCATCTTCCTATATAGTCCGCCAAAATTCCCTGTTATCAAAAATTCCCATTCCCAACCCTCGAACTCCAAAAGCCCTTCAAAACCCCAAAACCCCACAACCCACATTCGAAAACCCCATACATCCAATCCTAAAAAACCCAGTCACCGTTCTCGAAACAGAAACGACACCCGCGTCCATCCTCGGGGCAGGTCGTTGACCGTCAGGTAATCGGTGGAGAGGCTGTTCTTGCGAGATGCTGGGGCGCAGGGGGCGCGATACCCCGACGGGCGCGGGCTGGGTAATTAGGGCTGCCGGAGGGTGGTGGACATTCGAATTCATTCGGGGTCGTGGCGTTCCTCGAGCAACGGGGTTTGGCCCCTTTAGCGGAAAACTGTCTGAACATGACGTAACGCTCCTGAAAGCCGCTCGGATAGGAGCGGGTCGGGGCCTGGTTTTTGCGCTGTCCGGCCAGCAACAATGGCCGCTTCTTACGGTCGCTCTGGTCACCGTATATTATTAATTACTGTATTAATCTCGCCGGCCGTAAGCAATCTATTATACATGGGATAAGAGCCAGCGAGCTGGCTCCGTCGTCGTCAAAATGCCCGCCCACACCCCAGCCGCTGCTTGTTCCTCTGCCACCCCCCTGTGACTTTGTAACTTCGTGGCTCCGTGTAATCTGACCCCCTCGGGCGGGTGTTAACGAAGGGTAGCTGCAGGAAAGGGTGCTAAAGGAATCACGAAATTGGCCGCGACCACCACTTCTTCCTTGGCGCTCGATGCACTTTGCAGCCTTTAGGGATGGGGCTGAGAAACTATCTGTTTTAAGGGTGCGTTGAAAGTTTGTATATAGGATGAGAGGAAATTGTAAATGGAGGTGAAGAAAATTAAAGGTGATGGGAATGTTTCAGCAGTATTATTGTGCAACTTCCATTTGCATCATATGCTAGAAAAGTACGCTAATAATAAAAAGCCTCCATGAAACATTAAAATAGTTGACCGAATCATATAAAAATTCTCCCTTCTCACAAAGGGCCAACGAATGGAATAAATTCGTTTTTTCCTGTCATTCTGTTGCAGGCATCTGCGCGGCGTGCATGCTCGCGAGAGTGGAGCAAGAACGCCTGGAAAGCCTGAAGTACGAGAGGGCGACGATTTACGTAAAGTGCGTGGAGGACAACGAGGATTCGAAGACGGACACCGACACAGAGGTGAGCCAATGGCCAGCTAAAAATTGCTCGTATTTCCGTGATGGAATCGGCGAAATGACGAGCTCCCTGGGGAAACTCGGCCGCCGAGGCCCGGCTACATGGGATTTTTATTAATGGGCCAACGTGCCGAGTCACCAGAGTGTCCTGGAACCGGTCGACCGGTTCAGATTGATGTCGAACGATAAGGAGATTGGCCCCGTCTCGTCCGTTTCACGATAATAATCGTCATTACGTTTCCACGGGTGGACCTTAAGGCCACCTGCTCCCTCTCGTCCTAGAATCAGTCCCTTTTGCTCGCTCTTGGAAGGCAGCATCGAGCTGCTGCAAATTATAAAAGCGGCCATTGATAATAATTCGACGTGATCTATTATCGTTTCTGAATTTCTTTCAACGTTGCATTGTTTGTTACAGGTGGCTGCAAAGAGACCTAAGATAGAGAGCGCGAGGCCCTCGAGGACTCGGAGGAACCTGAAGGGCTCCCACGAGTTCAAGGTCTCCTCTGACATCACCTTGAAGGAGCTCAAGCTCATGGTGAGCGTTCATCTTCTATATTCTAGTAGTTTCTGTATTAGTTGAATGGCAATCAACGCTGCACAGCACTTAGTACACAAGATTACCCTCCCTCCACAACTCAACGGAATATCGTTCTTCTTACTGTGCAAACAATTGAGAGGGTTGATACACGTGTTCAATCCAATAGATCGTAGTTGCTGACAGTGACATCGCTTGGTAATTGAAAGGGATTACACCTGTGGTTTAGAAAAGGGTGCCTTCGTTTCGCAAGGCTCCGCCGTTTCGGCCGTGGAACGAGGGAAAAGGGGTGTAGAGGTTCGAGTCGATTCTCTGGGTGGAGGAAAGTAGTAAAGCCGTAGTTATGGCTGGTTAGCATACGGCCGGGCTCCGTCGGTGTGCTTAAACTATTAAGCGTATTTATATTGCGAGGCTGTGGCCGTCTCTTTCTCCATCCGGGCCGGGGCCACCGGCAAAAAGCCGAAAGAGCATAAACCTCGCGCTAATAACAGGCGTCCGACGACTCTCCACTCCACTTCACTCCACTTCGTTCGACTGCCCGCTTCCATACCGATGGCTATTCAATTCTCTCCCTTTCTGCCCCTCTGCGCTGGTCGCTCGTGTAATTCACTCCTGTAAAAACCTCGAATCCGCTCGAGGATCCTCGAACACCTTCGCCGCGCGGATGTTATAGGGGTAGTTGCGCTGCGCAGTCTTCTCGTTTCCCTGAGGATCCTGGTACATCTTCTAAGACCCCTTTTTGAGAATCGAAAGAATAAGCAATCATCTCGCAGCCTCCTCATTCATAATAACTCTTCAGAATATTTCTTCCTGGATTCCCACAAAAACTGAAGGGAAGCAACGGCACACAAATTAGCCCCAGGTTTCACCGCAATAATTGCTCGCCGTTCGTAGTAAAAGTCTTAAATTAGTTGATGATTTCTGTTGGAAAGTATTTACAGACCGGAGGGTGGTCGTTGTTTCGCGGATATCGGCGATGTTTGACAAAAATGAGCGATGCTTTTTACCATCCAGCAAAAATAGTCGAATTTCATGGTCGAGCGCGGACAAACGGTGAGCAAGCAAGCAAATCGGGACAACAGTCGTAGATCGTTTTACATAATCGTTGTAAATATTACTTTCTACCACATTCCGTGTCACCAGTCGCGAATCCTTCCTTCCACCCCCTGCGGGCCCCTCCATCTATTTTCTTGCCCCCGACTGGAGATCGCGGAACCGACGTCGATCGATCGAGGATAGGAAAAAGTTTGTTAGGAAGTTCTTTCGACTTTGGGCGACCACTTTCTTTGTCCACGTGTCTGATACGGTTCGATCGTTGCGAAATGCTTAGGGGGGATGTTTGGGTTGAGTTGAGTTTGCGGTGGAGGGATTCTTTAGGATTTTGTTGGATTCTGAGAGCTGGCTCGTTGGCTTGTTATTCTTCCATTAGGAATTCGATTTGACTGTATGTTTGTCAGTGCTGAACGTGTATGATTGAGAGATCTTGGAGGTGTTTGAAGGATGTAGTTGCAAGGCTCTCGGAGGATCAGTGAATAATTAGTGGAAGTGATAAATGGAGAAGCTTTCCAAATGTTTGCGAATGTATTCAGAAAGACGAGAAATTCCTCGACCCCGCGGCAATTTTTCAGCCCCTCGCCCCTTCGCCTCGCAACCTTGTTAAACTCCTCTCTATTTATCGCTGCTGTCGAACGGAGGAGACTTTAACGAGGAAGCGTCGGTTCCTCGACTCAACCAATCATTTCTCCCGTAGCCTTTGGTCGCCTTTGTTTTTCTCGTTGCTCTGGTAAACGCTGTTACCCGATAAGTCTCGTCACTCTGAAGATCCTCGGGGAACATCATCTTCCAAGTCTGTCGGCACTGAATTTCTATGACTAGAACTAATTCTAGGAATCCAATTCAAGATCGATTTCACGCACTCTTGCCACATCACTCTATATCGGGGCCAAGTAGCTCCCACATTTCTACAGGAAACTCTACCACGATCGTACTCCCAAAACTTAACGTAAGGCACTCCAAAGCACGATCACTTCTGCTCCGAATATTCCTCGAATCAAATGCTCAAAAAATTCAAACACCACACCATATTTTCCATCCCCCATTTACCTTCATCACTACCAGACTCGTCAGCAATGCTGCAGCCTTATACATTTCACTGTGTCTCCCCGTATCCTCGATCCAGCCTTCAATTTTCCACCGGGCCTCGGATGAAGGGATCACAGGATCGCAGGAGGAAAAACCCATTTGAAAAGAGGAGCGCTCCGTCGACAGATTAACTCGGTTTACACCGGGACACGGTGTGTAACCAGGGTGTTCCGTGTGTGCACCACCTTCCCTGCCCTTCCATCCGCGGCGTGGCTCTTTTTCCCGTCGGTTGCTCGCTCGTAAAACAGAAACCTGCACGTTTACACCGTGGAAGCTGGTCCCCGGCAACGTGCAACCGAACGAAGGAGGCAACGCGAAACCGTTTCTCCAGGCGGCTTCCACAAATTAAGCAATTACCTGGACGCATGCTCCTCGATTCCGACTTGGTCCTTTTCTTCTCTGCTCTTCTTTACAGCCCCGTCTCCGTCTTCTCGCGCGACGCGCTTCTAGAGTTCAATGCCTGGAGGAGTAAGAACACCGAGTTCCGGAATTTTACGCGTTCAGGGAATGCGTTGATCGCATTGGACTTAATATCGTGTCTTCCGATGCTTTTCATTAAGCTGGGTGATTGGTGGAAGGTTGGTAAAGGGTAGTGGCGGTTCGCAGCGATGAATTTGATGATTTCAGAGGCTGAGGGTTTTGTTTGTGGAGGAAGGGACTTGTTTGGAGGGCGTGAAATGGTGCTAAGGTGTTTCTGTTGTTTTGCTTCCCAGACGATGCAAATTTGTGGAGCAGGACCGTACGACCAACACCTGATGCTAGGCGAACACGAGCTCACCGATCACAGCCAGAGTCTCGCGGCGCTTGGTATATTTCCTGGGGCACTGTTAACTTTAAAGGTAGGACTGACGACTTTTTACACTTTTCATGAGACGTTGGCGGTGTAGTGTGGAGAAAATTGCTGAGAGACTTGGAAATATTTGGGTGTTGTTTTAATCCTCCATTGAAGGAGATTGATTAATCTTCTTGGGCAAGACTTCTTGGGTATTTCAGCAATTTCGATTTTCGAGATCTCTGCATGTCAGAGATGCAGAATCTCTTAATTAAGCTTCCAGCAATGCATGACTTTCTCAGTGACGTGGCATCTGAAATATATTGTGTTTTCTTGAGAAGTCAGTTTGGGTATCTTCAGGTGGTACCTCGAATAAAATTAGCAGGGACGTTTCAGAAACGTTAGCTGCGTTTGAGAATTGTCTATATCGATCTCTCCACCAAGCGAATCTTTCATTCAGAGACTCGAATGATCTTCAGCCACGTTACCCTTCAAATTCCTCGCTGTAAAAACCTCAATCGCCAATCAACTCCTTTCTAAACACACAATTAATTTTCCCCGTCCATCAAACAACTTGCAAACATCCTTTCATCTCGAGAATCGAGTAGTTTTACGCTTATCCTCCCAGTATCTGCACAATAATATTTTGTAGCTCTCTATCGCGTTGAAAATCCGCGCAAAACGACTCAGTGGAATCGTTACTTTTTACCCAACAAAGGCATCGCTAATTCGTGGCGGATTTTTACCAGTGGCCAGCCAGGTCGGTAGTTGGAAATCAATTATCGCTGTTGAAACGGATCGCTACACCTGCGATTACCTGAAAAATCCAGCGTATATAGATACGATCGAGGATACGATCGCCTCTGCGGACAGAATAGAGAGAGGGACGTGCTCGACAACTTCGATAAATAGCCAGTGACTACGTAAACGTGTTAAAGCTGTGCATAACTCGGGCCTTAGTCAGCCTGTATTCGCCACGGACAAACCACGGATCAATTACAACTTTTTCACCTTCCAGCGGACTTTTTCCAGCAGGAAAGCTGGGTTAACGCGTCAGCGTTCGCCTCTTGGACATCCTTATTTCGGTCCAATTCAGAAATCTTCCATCAGATCCACTTGATGTTGCACCTGGAATTTAGGGAAAGCGTGTGTTTATATTTAATGTGTTTATATTTAAATTTGAAGAAATTAGGGATTGGGGAAACTGGTGTCTAAATTTCTCGGTGTTTAAGAACACTGGGAATATTGTTTTCTGATATTTGAATATTTCGGATGCTCAGTGTTTTCAAGAATTTCTAGTCTCAGGTTCTATCAATTTCCCCTGTAGCTTATCTAGTTCCTCTTGAAGAGCCTGCACCCCATTTCGATCTCATCGAAATGATCGATCTCCCCCCCCCCCCCCCCGATCGTCCCCCTTGGGGTGTTAATTGTTGTCAGAACGATACGTTTGTTGCGCTCGGGGGCAGTGGACAGTGACAAACAGATGCAATTTAGATTTAAGATCTAGCCACCGCTTCCCTTAAGCCGTAGACAATGGATAAGTAACGTCGGCAATGGTCCAAGATAAGGGCAACACCGACGATTTCGTCTTGGGATTAGCGGAGAACGTCGCCTCCTCGAGATTAGAAGCGTTAATTGGCCTCTTACTAGAGGAAGATTAGCTCTTCACGCCAGAGATACAGCCGGGAAAAATCTTCCTTATCTAACGAATTGGATGATAGCAATCCTTTCGACGCTCTCCAGGAAGCCCAGCGATTTTTGCAACGACCAAGGAAATCCCCTTTATAGTTCCCAACGTTGGAATATCAAATTCACTTCAGTAATCAAAGTAGGTAATTTATTTAGTTGGACCACTGAAAAATTTCGCAACTCTCAGAACTCTGGATTACACTTGGAAATTTAAAAGCTATCGGATTCTAGAGCATTACTTGCTCTCTGCAACTGTCCCAATGAAAAATCAAAGTGGGGGTGGAACTGAACTCTTCGATCTACTCTAATCATCGTTCATTCTACCATCGTTCAAACTTTTTATCTGTGAGAAGGTATCTGTACACAAAATATCAAAATCAAATTGCAGAACTCGTCTCCAGAAGCAATTACTTTCTTCTTGGTTATAATCTTATGGATCTTCGAATCCAGCCATCGACTTGCAGCAGAATCTTTCATCCCGCGCTTCCTCCCCAGAAAATCAGCTCCTCCGACAGGCAGAGGATGCCCATTCGCGATGCTACACTGTTCGCATCCAGCAGTTCGCGCGTGGATCGAAGATTCGGCCAAAAATTCAGCGGACGTGGCTGGTTTTTGCCAAGTCGAGGAGTTGTCGCCGGCAGTCGAAAGAAAGCTTCAGAGGCCGCCTGTCCGCGAAACCGTCGGCATAATTCCGGCATTCCTGCGCATTCCTCCGTTCACAGTCCACTGATTTTATGAAAGCAGCTCGCTCAGCTCAGCTCAGCTCAGCTCAGCTCAGCTCAGCAACGTTCGACGCGCTCGGAACCGTTAAACCCGAGTCCTCGGCGAGAGGAACACCTGAAATCCTCCGTCGTGGACAGGTTTCGTTGGTCATGCTTGTACCAGCTGCGAATTCTAATCGCCGGCTCGCGCACAACTCATGCTCCCACATGGACGACATTGTATTCAATCATTTCGAGTTTCGCGATTCCTTAACATTTTACATACATAGTATTTTACCTGGCCTTGAGTGTGAAATTGCACTGGGGTTTGCAAGGGTCTTGGAGTAGATTAACAAGAAGAAATCTAAATTACAAGATCAACATTTAATGCGAAAGTATATTCTGTGATACATATGCATATGATTATGGACCAAAATCGGGATCACAGAGTGGACTATCAAGGGTTGTGTGGGCGTACAAGGGTTTAACTGATTTCCATGTATAAATCCGGATAGTCGATGCAGAGAGTATGTTCATAGAAGGTCCATGGTATGACAGGGAAAGTTCTTGATTAGAGTACAGGTATCTTTCGCGTATAAAACAGTAGTAAGCAGCGACGGGGTACGATAAAACACCGTGTCGTTCGGTTACTCCACTTTGGAAGACGATTTCACACACACGATCGGTCAAGCCACCGTGACGGCTGAGAATTTGAAAACACCTGACTCCGTCGGTCTTGCTCGCGTTCTCAGCATTTTGTCGCTGCATTTTTCCCCGCGGCCAGCTTTCATGGCGCCAAACGAAAAACACCGTCGTTGCCCGATAGCCGAAGGTCTATATTTAAACCGTGAAACAAATGATACGCGTGCTTGTATCTGGCCGGGGTGAACGGTCCACTGGGTTTGCGGTCTCCTCGTGGTGGCAGGCTTCTTCTACTTGGTTGCGACCAGGCCGGATTTTCGACGGTGTTCCTGGATCGGATAGATCGTATGTCGGGCTGGTATGTTGCACGGCCAAACGAATTTCACGCCGGAAATACCGCATCCGTTTTTGTACGCCTCAGGGGGGCCACTGCTCTAATCTCGCGTCGAAACTTGCATCGAGCCGTGGACGTTGCTTTAAGGGAGAGTTCTGGGCTGATTCGTGAGTGGAGGTGACGCGATTGCTTCCTTTGTTCCTGGGATCGAAGCTTCACGATCTCTGATCTTACGAACTTTTAACCCTTTATCTGGAGGGTGGATGAGTTCACCGGGCATTCGAAGACACCTCTGCAGTGGGGTAGTTTGTTAAGATCATTCTCCTCCCCGTAAGGAAACAAATCTGTGACTCGTTTCTTTGGTCGCGGTTCCCCCAGTTTCTTGTCCCCCGCCGTGAACAGATTAATTGTCCATAGGAATTCGCTGGCAAGTAGGTACAGCGATCTGTGCTTAACTAAATTTCATACGTTTATGCGAGCGCGGCCGTGTTGGGCGGCGAACGAGGGCAGATTTTACGACGGAGGATTTCGCGAAACGATCGAGCAACGCGGTGGAGCTTCTTGCCAACCTGGCCCACGGTTATTCCGCGTAACTGCGAACAATTATATCCCTCTGTTGCGGATTTTTCTGTCGCGTTACGGCCCCGATAGCGTGGCACGGCCGTTAAAACCAGCTAGACGATCCTTACAAGGATTTATCACTATCGTTACGGCGACCGTGAGGACCGATAGCCAGCGTTCGAACTCGACACTGCCATTGGGCTAATTACAGTCATCTCTTGGCCGGAGAATTCGCGACTTTCTTGCCTGGCAGGCCATCGCAGCCCGCTCGGATTTCTGTGAATAGGATCCACAGAATGGAAAGAAATATGGTGTGCTGAGTTAAATGTCACATTTGCAAGGCCACTGCATCGGCACCATAAAAAGAATCTACTTCAGTCTTCTTCCTACTCTGCCACCTTGGTCCTCAAATTTTCTCTCCTCCAACCCTTTCTGCCCACCATTCACAAGCTACAAATTCCCCTTGATTGCACCTTTCCCTGGACGATCAAAAGTATCTACTGCTGTGGCTCTTCTACTCTCACCCACAAACGGGCCATTCGCTCCACCCTTCTTTCTCTTTCCAAACCGAGCGTCCTCCCCGTCCACCTACATACCTTTCTCAACTCGGACGTCTCTTTACCTCCTTCCATTGTGCTCTCCAGATACTCAGTCAGGATCTAATTACTATTCTTCTACCCCCGCCCCCCGCCCCCGATAGCGGAGGATGCGTTAAATTAGCTGGGGCAAGGGTAACAGTGGCCAACAAAGTTGCCTACAAAGTCGGCAGGCCTCGTTTCCTCTACCCCCTTCATCTCGCTCATTTTTCCCAATTTTTTGCGATTCCGCGGTCGGTGCGCGCCCTCTCTTCATGGCTGATCGACCGGGAGAGTCTTTAGAGTCCGTCGGTCGAGCCTCGAACGGGGCGGCAGCCGCGTTTGATGTCGTGTGACGAATGTCCGCGTTGGACGCGCTCCTCTCCCTCTCTTCTATTCTCCTCTCTTCTCATCTCTTCCTTTCGATCTCCGTTTCCTCTCTTCACGGATATTTCTCTCTCCGTTACGCGCCTTCAGCCCCCCTCGCCTCGTCCCCCGTTCGACTATCAGGGGGCTCCTCTATTCCGTTCGATCGAGCCCCTCTTTTATTCCTCCTAGCTCGTCTAATTCTGTCGCCTTCCCCCCCCTTCGCCGCCCCTCGCCTCTTCTTTTTTTCCATTCCATCGCGACTTCGATCGTCATTCGTGGCTTCCTTTGGTCTCCTCGATCAGTTTCGGGGGAGTTTCTCTTTATGAGCCGGGATTTTGAGACTCGTGGTCCCTTTCATTTCATTTTGGAGTACGTTTCCTTCGATTAAGTGTGCATTAGCTCCTTCCCGTTGTGCCTTTGCTTTCTTATATTTTTGTACTCTTCAGGGAAATATGTTTCCATGAATTGTAAAGCTTTCATTCTTCTAAGTTCTAGGGTTCTGCACAATAAATTCTGCAAGAGAACGTCATCCCGTTCTATTTCATTACACCGCGCGTGTGTCTTCTTTCTCTTCCCTCCACCGTCAGCCGTTTTAGAAAGATCAGTCTCCCTCTCTGTTCCAGCGATCGCGCCCTTCCCCCTCCCGCGATTCTTCTCTTTTTCACCAGGGATTCCAATATAGCCGGCTGCGTATAGGGCAGTCCTGTGGCGCGCCAACAGAAAATTGGAAACATCCGATAGGGCCCTTTATGCTCGCGATCCCGAAGCCACGGGCAAAAAGAGACGCGGGACTGGCTCGACTGCAGAATAAGCCGATCCATCGAGGGATCCATGCTCCGATCGATCGATCCTACCGCGCCTGGGACCTCTGTACGTTTCGATTTAACATTCCAAGCGTGACTTCGTCGATGAGACTTCAGCCTACAAGGGAACCCTTTAGTCAAAGACTTCCGAAAATATCGCCCGCGATATTGATCTGAGAAATCGACAGATCAGAAGATCAGAGGATCGAGATCGGAGGAAAAAGCGCTCCAACCATTCGATTTCATCGTCAAGTTCACGGTAAACGGGGTAATTATCGTCATTACCTGCACGGAGGGGTGTGTTTACTGTCGCTCGAGATGGTTTTGCTTGAGAATCCTGATCCTCCATCTGGGGAACGAAGTGGGAGGGAAGGTACGAGGAAGAAGCATCTTCGGAGCTCTTGCCGCGAGGAAACCTTCCCCGGGGGGTGTCGCGAGCATCCTCGATCGCCGTAGTTAACCATTCCCCGTTTTAAAACGGTAAATGAGGGAGTCGTTGCTCGAAATCGACGCTGAGCGGGCTCGCAGGAGGCTTTTATCGATGGCGGAGCAGGGTTTATCGCTCGCTGGCGCTCGTATCCCGAGCTCGTTCGACTTTTCGACGCCGCAGGCCAGAAGAATGAAATTTCTCGGTCGAAAGACGCTACGAAACCGCGTGGAATCTCGTTCGCGGAATTCTTGCGTGTCTCGGGACCCTTCGTCGACCCTTTTGCGGTCCCGTCCACGAAATGGAAAGGGACGGTCGTCAACGGCCACTCAATTAGTCGACCATTCCTATGGCTTCACGATTATTCGCGGATTCGCTCGATATCGGAAGTGGACTCTGTTAAATCCATTCTCATACACCAAACAGCTGTTATTAACAGAAAGAGACACTTTACCTAAACATACCCGTCGAGAAACCACAACGTGTATATTAGACTGCGAGTATTGCACAATCTTAAAGAGGAAAGAACATGAAATGGGGAACAGATAAACAACAAAAATCGAGTAGACAGGACGGTTCCTTGTACCAAGCTGCTACCTCTTCGTAGCCTCGCGATCGGTAATCCTTCAAGTGAACTTCGCCAGCGACTAAAAGGTCTGACTTCTGAAAGTAGCCAGCCTCCGGCATGACGTTCAAACGAGGCCCCCGTCGACAGAATGATCCGGTCCCACGATTTTTTCGATCGTCAACGCGATATCACTTATCTCCGCGGATACATTGAAGCCTTTTAAGTGGCAGGGAAAGGAAGACGGAGCCTCGCTGCTTCCCTCTGTCTCTCTCGTCGCCTCTCCGGCTCGATTATTTTCAGCCTGGAAGCGACGTCGATGATGATGACGATGCCTTTTAAGCCTGCATCGGCTTAATTGATTTATTTCTGAGAGGGTCCGCGATCGAAGGGACTGACGGCGCTGATTGGCCGACAGAGAGGGGCCGTGTCAGACAGGACGATCGGCCTCGGAGGACCTCTTTCTCCTCGCCAGCCCTTTCTTCGATCTTATCCTCGAAAGGCTCGACAATTAAGGCTAATAATTACCGTGTTCCGGCTACCGATCTCCTCGCTACCGGTCTTCCTACCAACACAGGAAAAAATCCACCTATGCCTCGGCTACAATGTCGATATGTGGCGGTTAACGAAAGTGGGCAATTAATAGCGGCTCGATTTTTCAGCGGCGCGTGTGATTATTGTGATTTTAGCGCCCGCGGGTAGTGTTGCCGGCGAACAATTAACGGGGGGGGGGGGGGGGCTCATTTCGACTGGGTCTTTAATTGCTGGACCCTCTGTTCTTACGGTCATTAGGGTAACTTGCAAATCGAGGCTGTTTCTCTGTGAGACTTTTTGTGTTTTCTTGAATGGGCGCTTCTTTGGGAATTATCTGTGGGTTGTAATGGGAGGAGTGTATGATAGGGCTGTGGATAGTTCGAAAATGTGCTTTATGCTTCTTTAACCCTTGGATGACGAATAGCTGGGGCTGCTATCTCATGCAGGGTGAATTTTGAGCTAAAGTTTTATTGTTACTCCCTGAAGAAATGGAATTAACAAGTACACATGTGACTTAATATTTAGGGTGGGTCGAAATACACCCTGCACCCGCCCAGCGAGAGTTAAGGTTTAGATTCCAGGTGATAGAAAATCGAAAGAAAAGGAGAGTGTAATTCAGGCACGGTCTAGCGGAGCGTTGCGAAGGTGCAGGTGGCAAAAAATGGACGGGAGCACCATGGTGTCGAAATCGTCGCCTTTCCTCGCCCAGAGAGATCGAATTTTTTCGAGGCAGCTCTATCGAACTCGTGTACGCGACCTGTCTCCCGTCCTCGTTTGCATTTCGCGCGTTGCACTTTTCTTGCGCCGACTTGGATAGCGATAGAGTGGGTGTTGGATGCAAGAAAGTGCGAGTCGAAGGACATGGTGCTCTAGAAATCAAAATAGTTTCCAAATCTCAGACACCAGGGGCAAGAAATATCTACTGGAAACCCTTCTCTGCGATCCAAAAGGAACATCGCGCGGCAACCGAGACTATCATCTCCTCGTTTCATCCCCCCGAGCAACCGAAGAAACCAAATCACCGTTTAATCGACGCTCGCATCGATTTCACGCGGTGATTCGCCCGATTTCAGAAGTTTCCGTGGATTCAGCTAAGACAGGACGAATATACACGCGTACACACAGGCTTCCGAAATAAGGATGCAGCTTCGTTCGTAACTTATTCACCGTTTAAGGGAAGCTCGATATGTCGTGGAAGAAAAAAGGCGCAGGGGGGTGCGGGAGGCGGGGGCGCCATAAATCATGGCATTTTCAGATTTCCTTTTATCAGCGCAGCTCTGGCGGTGACCACCGTTGACCCGCGCCCATAAATATCCCCATTAATATTAACTTAGGCTAGGCTAGAAGGCGAGAATCGAGTGACCGAAACGAGCAGGCAAAAAATCGGGGCCACGAGGGGGTTGTGGGGGCGGAGGGAGGTAGGAAAAAATCTCGTATGCCAGGGACGAATCTCATATTGGGCGCAGCTGGGAATTGGCTGGCGATCGAAAAATTCATGGTGAACCGAATTTCTGAGGGGTGCTCCCACCTCCTGCCCCTCCTATCCAAGGGAGGGAATATTAGTTTTATTTTTCTGTTATTTCTGGGGGTCTAGTCTCGTTGGATCTTCTATTTCTTCCATATCACTTGGAAGCGTAGAACCGCTATTATTTTTACACTTTCTGATCAGTGTTATCATCGACTTTCAGAATTCTTGTAAGTAAAATTGAATTAGCATCAAGTTCAAGTTCTTCATTTTTTCGTTCCCTTCTATTTCTCTACAAAATTATGGGGAAGGGGAACACGAGGGAGCGAAGAAATAACCATTGCACATTGCACATTGACAGTGGGCGAGTACGGCGGTTTAATTATGCGCGGAGCGTGTGCAGTTGGGTGGCGGTGGTCACGAAACGCGAAGTGGATGTATATTTATGGCCGTGTACACGTGTTCCCACATACACTCCGATCTATATTTGGCCGAGCAGCTAACCCTGAATTCCTGCTTCGTTTCTCGTACGCGGTGCGGTATGCCAGCAGCCTCCACAGGTTGTTCCCTCTCGAACAAGTGGTCTCTCGGGTGCGTGCCGATAATGCCAGACACGTGGATCTCGTTAATCTCTTATGAAGATTCCTCTCAAGATTTTACGCTGCGCCGCCCTTCTTCAACCCCCCGCGCCCTCCCCCCTTTCCGCCAGAAGAATCGCGCGGCCTAATCGGGTGGCTCGCGGACGAGGTAGCCGCTTGATCGATAGCTTCCCCTCGATAAAAACAGCCAACTTCTGAATGTTTCCGTCGCGTACGACGATGGACGGTTCAATGACGAGTTGGTGGCTGTGAGACTTTCTCTGAGGACGTGCAGCTTGTTCTTTGAATAAATAAAATTGTCGGGAGTAACGTGGGCTTCCATTTGGAGACTTGGAGGAATCATTAGCAGCAGCTCTTCAACCAAAGCTACCCTTCAACTTGCAATATTACTATTACTCAGAACCACCGTCATCAGGACCTTACTTCTACGAATTCACTGTGTCCACCAACCCCACCACTACTGCCTCCCCCATTCTTCTCGTGAGTCTATATCCACGTGGTCGAAACTCGAGAAGTTTCCCGTTGGTGGCGCGAACCACCCCCTGGTTATCACGAGTGCGGGGCTATAAATCTGGGGCAAGGATTCACGCCTATCGCCGCTGTTCAACGTCCACGGTCGCGTGTGTCCTGCCGTGGAAAGTGTCCAGTCTGCGTGCAAGGGTGACACGGGGGCAGACGCCAGCCCCGCTCGAATCCTGGCTGGGCCGAGCGCTGGAAGATTTGTCCCCTAATGTAGTCAGCGAGCCTCGGGGACGGCTCGACGATGGGGTTCGCAAGTAGGCGTCTAGAAAGTGAGTAATGCTCACGACAAACGCAGCCCCCGAGGGGTGGAGGGGAGGACGAGCAGGGGTCGGACCAGGGAGAAGATCCTGGCAGATAGGGTGCTAAGCGACACGCTAAGACCGCTGACTATCTGCGCGTCTCCTCGAGGGTTTCTCCTCGCCCTGATATCCCACCCCCTCTTCTCTTTCTTTTCCACCTATTACCCCTCTCCGTTTCTCCTTTTCCTCTTTCCGTTCCTCGAGGACGCATTCTCTTTCCTCCCTTTTGGAATTCTTTGTCTTTGGACATCTCATTCTTCTTTGTTTTGGTTCGCTGTTGGAACTTTAATGGGAAATGGTCTTCCAAGTTTCTTCTTTCTCGATGACTTTTTTTAAGTTCGCATTAGTAATCGTTTCTATTTCGGTATGCAATTATTTGTGATTAGTTGGCGATCGCGGTGCATATTTCTTTAGAGTTTCTCTTTTAGGGTTTGCTGTGATATAATTATCTTTCTTGGTGAATCGCGATCTTTTACGATCCACAATTTGCCAGGGCGTTACCCTCACCCTCGCTCCAGGGTTGCAGAGGGGTGCTGAATTGTCGCGAGTTCTCGGTTTATCGCTGTCTAACCGCTTTGCTCGCAAACTTCAGCGATTGTACATATAAATTTACGGTTCCATTCACCCTTGTATTTCTGGATTCGTCTAGCTTCCAGTCACTTGTATCTCTGGTTAAGTGAACTCTGCTCCAATATGAAGGCGCTTCTTTTCAGTCGATGTGCAACTGTGGCGCACGTCGAGACAGCGTGGTAATTAACAAGTCGCTTGGTCATTTGGAAGAGCGAGCAGGCTCGATTGCTTGGTCGTCGTCAAAGAGGGCGACGTCGATGACGACGAGGAGGATGCTGCTGTGGCATGAAGGCACTCTTTGTGCTTTACCGGAAGCATGGTTCGTCTCTTGATAGGAGACGTGTCTAAAGACTCTAAAGTGATTCTCGACGTTCCCTGGGTTTCCTCCACGTTTAGTCATTGCTTGCTACTCAGTCCACATTGAATTGCGCGGATCTTCACGCCATAGTCATTAGATTTCCTGGGGTCTACAGATTAGAACTACTTTTAGAGTCCTAAACGAATCAATCAAAACCAATCATTTTTATTTAGAACAGCCATTAGTATGGTGCCCGAGTTAGTTCACTCGAAAAGAAATATCGTTAAATAATTTCCTCGCTATCAAAAGATTTCTGTTTGGCGTCTTGGACTTTTCCAGCGATCAGCTGCCCCAGAACCCAGAGACCCAATCCTGGAAGGGTTACAGCGTCGCGTGGAAGACTGGATGAAGGCGTCGTAATGAGCAGAAAAAAGGGGCGAGGGTGTTGGAAAAAGGAGCGAAAGGGTGGTAGAGATTAGACGTTGGAGGAAGGTTTTTAGGCGATCACCAATAGCCAGCGGTAGAAGGTGTTGTGTGTGGGAGTGACTGATGAGTTTTCCGCTCGATTGGTTGACCGGTGAAGCCAGCATTCCCTCATTTTTCTGTCTTCCTCCATCCCTTGCCAATGACGTCGTCACGAATACCGTTCACTGACCACGCTCGACCTAAATCCTCCACGAATCTGACGCGTCCCCGCCTGCATTGCGACTCCCATTGAAAAGCGCCGGCGACCCGACAGTATTCTGATTAAAAACATTAGGATTCTATCCAGAAGAATGATGGAACTCAGAAAGAGGAAAGATGGAGGAAACACAGTTGAAGGATGAAAACACTGCAAGCTGCTGAAGTGATCGGTGGAACATTTCATTCGTTCGTAACTGCCAAAGGGCTGGCCATTCGACAGAGGTAACGATCCGTAAAATTGGAGGGCCGAGTGTAAAACAGTTTTCTGTCTCGTCGCGGCGAATTTTTGTCCCCCGCGGAGGGAAATGTGGAGGGAAGGTTTGCAGGGCCCGCACAAAGTGGCTGTTGTGCACCTCTTCTTCCCGTGGACTCTTGGGCGATGAGAGGACCACTGTGCACTGGCTTCGCACCCGTTAGACAGAGGGGAGTATAAAGACATCCGCCGCGGTGGCTGGGACAGAGGAGGCCGCGGCCCTTCTTGAGAATAATTTGAATAATTACCGGGCCGACTTTTTCATCGGGGATGCTAAACAGCTGTTGTCTACGCTCCTCTCCGAGGAGGCATCCGCGAGGCGGGAGACAATGCAGGGGTCTCCTTAATTTTCTTAAGAGACCGTCCGTGGGTAGCCACCCTCTCCTCGCGATTAGAATGACAACGGGAATTCGTTTTTATCGGCAAGGAGGATTATGGGGTTCGGTGTGGAGCGGGGATCGAAGTGGCTCCATTTTTATAAATATGTTGGGCAAAGGTTGGAAATTTACAGCTACGGGGCGGTAAAAATGTGAAATATCCCAGAAAACAGCAAAGTGTCTCGAAGTTCCCGAAGTTCAAATATTTTATAAAGTATTTGGAACTTTTACCATAGATACAAAACTTGTGAGTGATGAAGTATGGAAAAATAGAGTCGCAAATTTGTTCACGAATTATACCTATTTGTATAAAGGAACGGGAAGAATTTTTTATACCGATATTCTAAATAGTACATGTCAGTTTTAATGATTCACGATGAAAACAGGAAAAGGGGGGGGGGGGCATGGTTGTCAGTGTTGTATCGAATGCCCCTGGAATTTGGTATCAAGGGGTCCTAATATCCGAAGACACGTCGACCCTGGTATCCTGTGGAGAGCACGTACGACTTCTATTAACGACAGGGCCCCCTCTTTTGGCAAAACACACGGTGGGGCTGACTCGAGGCAGCCCCGAGTAATAATTCGTCCGGCGAATTAGCGCCATAAGTTTGCCACCGCGACAGCCGCGGGGACAATATTAATCTACTTTGAATTTATACACCGCGCGGTCTTTCCGCCACGTAGCTTCCTCCGTATTAAGTCCTCCCACAGCTTTTCCTTCTCTTTCGCTTTTTAACTTTATTCTTCTTGGTTACATAGTTTTCTTTCTCCGTTTCCCCAGAACTCTCTTTCCCCCGTTCTGATATTTATTGACCCATTTTTGCGACAGGGTTCCACAGGAAAGGGGCACTGCTCCTTCGTATATTCAGTGCACAGAGTGTATTTCTACCGGAAATTTTGATGATCGTATGATGACACGGTTCCAAGGGGATTAATTTAATTTTCGAACAAGTGTCTTGTAGCGCGAAGGGAACAGCGGGTTTATTTACTCTGCGGCGCGTATTAAGACGCGGTCAGGGGGCAGGGTGGGATTCACCCCTTTAGTGTAGACAGATAAATAACTGGAGACAGCCTGGGAATAACTTAAGACGCGCATTCGTGATGGGATCGAGGAAAGCACGAGGAATTCTTGTAGGGGAAAGCGTACGAGATGCTTCCTAATTCTGGTCCCCGCCTTGCTAACGCTTCTTTCGCATTGCTCACTTGGAAGACTCTATTTTTCTATCACCTTAAAGCAGATTAAATTTAAAACCGAACAGAGCGGTTAACAAAGCGAGTGAAGAAGGTCACCGAGTCCTCTTAACATCATCCCCCAGACAGAACAGCTTCAGAACAACCCCTGGAAACGTTCCTCCACTAGCTGCCGCTTGCTTCGCGGATACAAAAACCCCGGCACTTCGATCCACCAAACCGAGAACCTACCAAAATGGAAGCACAGTGGCTTCCAAGAACACGCAGCATCCAGATGGACCGTGCACCGGTGATAAGGTGTCGAGGAAGGCGCAGCGTTCCGTTGCAAAAAGCGTGGCCTACCTTAAACGCGGCGTTCACGACGCCTCGCATGCATTATGCACTCGCGTTGCACCGTCTGCCAGAGGCCGCATCCTCTTGCGTTTCGAGGGGGCCGCCGCGGGGAAAAAAATTCGCGTTTAAAGCCGAGCAACGCGAGCCTCCGCTCCATTGCCGGGGATTAAGACATTCTGGAGCTAATAATTTTCAGCCTTGGCTTGGAAATATTTTGTCTGCCCCTTGTACGCTTTTCTTCTTCCAACCGCTTCCCGCGGGCCCCTCGGGGACGCCCAGAACCGAGGGTACAAGCGAAAACTACCCCTATTACGAATCTGCATGGAATGCGGCGCTTGGGCAGTTCTATTATTATTCGAAGTCGATTTCTATGGTGCAGGTGAATTTTCCTGTGGACAATAGGTGTCAGTCGAGGGGAACAGCGTGCCCGAAGGTGGCCAGCTCGAAAGCCAGCTCTGCAATTATGAGCCATAGCACGTCGGGGCGAGCCTCGTAACGAACTCACTATATTGCCGCGAGTTTCGAGGCTGGCTGCGCGTAGACGCTCTTTACCTGGCCCCTCTGGCCCCCTGCTCCCTGTTTCACGAGTAGGGACGGGCCTGTTGTTAGGCCTGAGAATAATGTTTCGGAGATGAAAGAAAGAAACGTTCGAGGAACTCGCGGTGCACCGTGCATTCCTGATGCCGATGGTGACCTCGATCTGGGGAGCTGCCCGATGCTCGTCGTCTTCTGCGAAGGCTAACCCTTGGGTGGATGGGTTCGGTGGAGACGGGGAATTTGTGGGTGAACTTTTCTGGTTTGGTGGGATGAGTTCAGGGAAGAGGTTGATTTCGTTGAGGGTTTATAGAGGGTTCGTTGACTGAAGTGTTAAGTTCTTTTGGTAAATTGAAAGTGGATGGTGCAGATGGTAGAAATGAAGACGTTGAGATGATGTAAGTTTTATTCTATGGTATTTTGTGCTCGTTAAACAAAGCTCATTCTGGTCACCGAGTAATAGCGCGGTGAATCTCTGGGATTCCTTGCCTCGAAAATAAATCATATCGCTGAGGACGACAGGGGCCAGCAGGAAACAGCGACCAGATGTGGCTCTCTGTACCGAGACACGTGTGTCCAGGCCATCGGATGACACTCGCTATATTTAGTTCTGTGGGAAAAAGGGGTTCCAGAGGCATAATTACACCTACGTGAAACACATCCTTCCTTTTTCCATCAACAACGAGGCAAATTTTTAATTCTGCCGAGAGAGCGAATGCTGTGCAAATCTCTGTTGGAAAATTTCTCGCACAAGCTTCGTTCGCCGCGCTATCGTTATTTCACTTGTCTCGAGAGGAAGTAGCTTGTCGTTGGTTAAAAGATGCTGGCGAGGGTTAATTGTGAATAAACGCCTGCGAAGGAAATACTCGTAATTCGTTCCCTGCGCTGCAAGCGTTTCATGGCAACTGGAGAACGGTTCGAGGGATCCACGTGGCTCCAGATCCATGTGGAGCACTCCGAGATCCCACGTGTTGTGATCCACGAAGACGCGTGGGAAGACGCTGTTACGGACGTCGGCAGCTGTTCACACGTGTCCTTTATGTACATCGCAAAATATCCACCGTTCTTCGTCTTTTTTCACCCCCCCTTTCCCTCGAAACTGCCTCTAATGCAAGACGAATCGTGAGATTTCGTCTGTGGCTCCTTGAAGACTCGATGAATCACTGGACTCTATATCCAAAGATCTTGTCAGATATATATATATATATATCGAAAAACAGTCTTTAACTGAACCCCGCCTTTGCATTTGTCGTGTTTCTCTCTGTTTGCTACTGTCTTGTTTTGTTTGTTTGCAATAAAGACGTTTAATAATAATAATATTTCATAGTGGAACATTCTCTGATAGGGGTAAACAGTGTAGTTGTTGGCCACCTGGCAGTGATTGGCCTTTTTTTTTTAAAACATGAATATTAAGAAATAATGTACATTATGCCTTTTATAATGAACATATTCTGATACCTTCTACTTTCATGCGTCGAATGCAATCACTATTTCGCTAATAATTGTTATACTACGTGTAAAAAATAGACGACTTGAAATCGATGCTTGAAAACTACAGTGATTGAATTGAATAGCCATACGGTTACATCAGGCAATTCTTAGATAATTTAGTGCATTTATGATATATATATAACTCTCATATTCGTTATATAGACAAATAAAGGTTTAAACTTTATAAAAAAGGATTATTTATTCATTAAAATTATACATTATTGCAGAAATTATAGGTGGCCAAGAACTGTAATGTAAATAATGTTTCAGGACAGTCATTGGCCACGAGGTCAATGGGTACCTAACAGTCATAGCAACAGTGAAATAGCTGTGTTGTGATTTTAAAAGGTTATGTTTTAAAAGGAAATACTATTAATACAATGTAAAAGAAGGCGCAATACTAGCTAATATAGAAACATTTAAATAGAAAAGGTATTATAGGTTATATATTTTTAATAATATTACATTACATTTAGTTCCATTTTATGAATATATCCAGTTTTATTTAATAATTTAAATCCTGTTTCTAATCGAATTAATTCATTATTTTACATTAACATTATTTCATAATTAGGTCTTAGATCATTAAGAATTAGTTAGGGTATATGTTACATATAGGTTATGAAATAGTGGCCAATAACTGCCAAACGATCGGCCAATCATTGTCTTCGTCTGGCCAATAACTATGTGTTTTGATAGGAAACGTATTTTCTGTAAAATTTTTGTGGATCCTTCTACTCTTTCTTTAAACAAAATCTATTTCTAGACTATTAGAGTGGTTTACAGCTATTAACACTAATTGTGTTTCTAAAGCTAGCAAAATAAGACTTATAATTCAACGCTTATGTGAACCTCTGACTTAGGTGGCCAACAACTACACTGTTTACCCCTAGTATGCAAGTCAGCTGGGAAATTGCATAGTTGCAAAGTGTATATGTACTTTTGCAACAAGTTTTTCTATTATTTTGAATTGTTGAGGAAATCTCGATTGAATGTTGTTTCTTTGATTGCAGATCGATACACCGATAGAAAACGAGGCGGACGTGACGGCGGACGGTAGCAACCCCGAGGCCAGCTCCCCGGAAAAGGGTTTCAAGGGTGAGTGAAAGATCCCACGAAATTATACCGCGCTTACCTAAACTATTTTCACTAATCAACATGCAACGCATCGTAGAATAACGGTATTCCCTTTGCACGCTTTAAAATCCCCCGCCTACGACCCAGTACACCCGTGTAATTTCACTCCAACGATTTTACAGAACCACCCGCAATTTACAATTCACCATTCAGCCTTTCCTCGTTTACCCTATTTTCATGCTTCACATTCTCTCAATCGCTCGTTCCCTTCGTTAATATCGATCATTTAACGCGCTGAAACGGAGAAGAGGATCTTGATTCTAAAATGAGAATGATTTTTTAAAATCTGGGTGATCTTTCTGGTACTCAAGGGTCTGCGATGCTTCCTCGAGTACTCAGAGAAAATACAGAATAGTTAGAATCAAACTTCTCAGCTGCGCCAAATCTACACTCCCACTTCTCCCAACCATCTTACACAAAATACAGAACAGCCTCCATGACACAAAAAGGGATTTGCCCATGAAGCAAGCTATCCCTCGTGTAGTCACCTCGACCCCCAAAATTTGCTGAAGAAAAAGTGATCGATCCTCCAAGAGAGTATCGTTCACTGCCCCCCGTGAATCGGAAGTCGTGGAATCGAGTGTCTGGCGGAGAAGGGGCCTCGAATTAAGTCGGTCGCGTTTCTCGCGGCGATCTCCGACGAAACCAATCCACTTAGCTCCCAACCCCCCGCTCCGAGAGCAGCCACCCCCGCCGCGCACGGAGGAAGGTCGACGAGGTTTTGTTCTCGAACAAAAATCTGACAAATATGCCGCGATTTGCCGAAGAATGGAGGCGAAGTGCAGCCTTCCCCTTTCTCCAAGGATCCTTGGGCCCCTCCTCGACCGATCCACCCCCTATCCCACTTGCCATGGCCGTTCTCCGTGGCGGGATGGAGGGCGGCGAGCAAAGGGTGACTCTTAAATTACTTAGACCGAACAAAACGTAACAAATGACGGTGAATCGGGCCACTTATGCGATATTGGCCCATCACTGGCACCCACGTATATTGATACGTCGCATTAGGGGCTGCCAGACACCCCCGTCGGACGCCTTCCTCGTTCTGATTTCTGTGGCTCGTTGATGGTTACTGTTTCCCTTAGTATTTCTGTATTTTCCATGCAGTTCTGCGTCTTCTGGGTACTTTTTCCCTTGATGCTTTATTTTTTCATACTTTAGGGGTGTTTTTGGGATTTCAAGGGGAGTCTTTGAAAGTTTGATTGGAGTATTCAGTTGCAAGGAATTATTGGATGTTATATTTTTATTACTTAGTCTTCTTTTATCTTTCATTTATGTTCCTTCTTGTTTGTTTTGTTTATTTTCAAAGTTCTCTTGAGGGGAGGTTTTTATTTTTAGTTTCTACTGGTTTGTTTGAGAAATAATTGTTGTGCAATTCTTTCCCCCACGAGGGAAAGTGTTCACGCTCAACACTGCCAGGGTTTCTCACACGGGGTTGAATGAGTCCATCCCTTTCCCAGGTCTCTCTCTTTCCAGACTTGGCTTTCGGTTATTAATGGTTCTCGCGAACTCGGTTCATTAAGGAGCTCACGAAACTCCGCGGCGCATTCATGAGAAAGCCACCCCCTCCGCGGGGGTGGACTTGTCAGGAACGGTGGTCGTGCTCGAAATTAGCAACGTATATTATTTTCTGGAGCCGCGACAAGACTTTTCGAACCCTTCAAGTCCGTCGAATTCAAATTATCGCCAGTCATCTCGTCCGCCCACTTCTCGCGAACAATTACATAGAAATCAAACTCATCGACACCAAGCTCTAATTCAATAGAATCGGACACAATTTAATGGAACCTACCCTTCTCAATTTAACCCCAAAGAGTATTAATAACACTTGCAGAAATCCAGAAGATAAGATCGGCAGGCATAAATGAGAACGCTGAGGGTTTTGCAAGCACAGAAATTCCTTTCGCCCACTTAATCAGTAGAATAAGTCAACCCCTGCCACTCACCTTCCCAGTAGAATAAGTTAAAAAAGCAGTCCCAAGTGCAGCGCGACACAATTCAACACACCCAATGATAAAATCTTAATGGGTGGTCAGAAAAATCCCCCAAAAAGCAACAACCATTCCCTTGCTTTGGCATTCGCGAATCTTGCGCAGCCCCCGTATCAAACCCCCCCCCCCCCTCCCTCCCTCTGCCCAGGCCTTTTTGCCAGCCGGTAGAATTACACGCGCTATCGTCGTAAAAAGCTGGACGCAGATACGAGGCGCGGGATTCGCTCGCGGAAACCCACAGATGAAGACATTATCGTGATCGTTGGCCGCGCGTTTAAGAGTCGCAAGAACGCAAGGGAGCCTCGAAGGTGGAGAGGGAAAGAGGGGGAAAGGGAGGATGCACCTGTCCACAGGTGCACGGAATCAATGCCATTCTCCTCGAGGAATGCGATGTTGCATGTTAACCCGTGGTGTGAATGCCTTGACGAATTTAAGGGATGAAAGTGGAACCTTAGAGGCTCCGAATTGCGTGGGATAAGAATTTCTGAACCGAGGAACTTGATACGTGTTGCAGAATAATTGCATGCTGCACGTTTTGGAAACGCGTTTTAATTTCGTTTTGAGTATGCAAGGTGAATCGAGTACGTAGGACACACCCTTCCCCGAGGGGCAGCTACTCTTCGACTGCCATTCGACACTTAGGCTGAAGAAGTTAATGGAATAATAAGTATAAGTTAGGCGGAGCTGCTCCTCGCAATCTTCGGACCCAGCTGATTATTATGTCGTTCCGAAGGGGGCCCCCAGCATTTTCACGAGCGCCTCGAATGGCTTCGTTGCGTTTCCTCGCTGCGTCATTCCTCCCTGCGGTTCTTGCAATCGAGAGGTCGAAGGATTTTGAGTGTTCGCATTGGTTCTCGGTTGTAGAAGCGGGCCAAGGTAATTGAAGGGGCACCTTCTTCGTGCTCCGGGATGGTATCGTTATCAGTCGATCGATTATTTGATTCGAGGTACGCGCGAGGTGAAGGCCGGACACGGATATAGGGAAACGAAGAAGGGGGGCGATTGTAGAGAAATTGATGAGGGCGTCTTAGCTCGAGGGCGCTGCCCCCCTCCTCGCTTTTGTCCTCAGCTTTCGTTTTAGCTGACTATGACAAATAATTGCCGAAGCTTAACATAAGCCAGAGGCAGTATACTTAGCTAATAGCAAAAAAGAGGGGGAAATAGAGGGAAGTTTTACGCGTCGGTCCAACATCCCCTTTAGGCCCTGTATGGTACACGATAACAAGAGGTCTTTATTCCTAAAATCCTCCACTTTCTCTAAAAATCTTGTGTTTATTGTTGAGAAGAAATCAAATTTGTGGGCGTAGAGGGTTTTCCAGGGGATGGTGCACTCTTGAACTAAAAGTTTCTTTTCTCATATTTAACTGTACTTGCATCTACCTTCTAATCACTATTTTTATAGAAAATTGCTCAAGGGGCACCAGAATATCATCGATCACAAGCACATAAACTTACACCAGACTTTCTAATTTCCGCATCCTTCCGTTTCCTACAGTGTCTACACATTTTCATTCAACATTATCTTCATTTAACTTTTCTATTCACAGATACGAATACTCACCCCAATTTCTGTCCTCTCTAATCCAAGTTCTTCCAGCGTCCAGCCCACAACTCCACCCTCGTCCACGATCTACGACAATCTACGCGGTGAACACAATCGAAGACAAGTGGCGAGCATCGTGCACAGTCCCCGGCACGCGTGGAGCACTTATTACCCGCGCTTTTCTAATGATCTACGAAAGCAAGGCGGACAAAAATTAACCCGGTCGATTAGAAAAGCGACCGAACAGAAGGATCGTTCCGCGGCGTCCCGTTTTTCCCGTGGCTCGAGAATCGCGGGCAAAACCTCCGCGATCGAACTTTTTCCCCGTCTGGTAACACTCGGCCGAGCGTCGCGAGAAAGGATTCCACGGTCGAAGACAAAAGAACACGACTGGGGGAAAGAAAGAATGGAGTCGTTTCCTGCTCGCGGGAAAAACATTTCGGAAAAGTCAGTGGACCGCGAAGCACGCGCCTCATTCGATTCCGTGGATAGGTACGTGTGTGTGTGGCTCGTGAAAGCACGGGCAGACCCTTCTATGAGACAATGGGAGAAGTAAAGTTTGAACGGGAGTCTCGTGTCTTGGAGGAATGTCCGTTTTGGTCGTGGAGAAGCATCTGGGGGTTGTGTCGCCTTTGGGATTGGAATTATTGTATGTATGGTCGTGTTTTGTGTAGATAGGTGGATGAAAGAAGAGAAGGATGGATGAATATCAGAAGAAAAGAAGAGTGAATGGTTCAGATGTCCTCAGGATCACACTATAACCTGCACACATCCCATTCTATTACACAGTTATTTTATAACCCTGACTCGTTTCTCCTGGAAGAATCACTCTGTCATTTCCTATCAGTCTAGTTCCTGTTCTTCAAACACCTTTCGCTTGAATCGACGAGCTCCTACATCGAATTAAGATACCCTGCCTCGGTGTCGCTTGTTCTCCACGCGCAGAATGATTATTAACGATGTTTTCCATTGTTTCAGGAACGGAATTAGTGCCGAGCTGATCTGCATCACCAAGGATCAGTGGATAGCCAATCGCGTTGTGGCGGGACGTTCAATAACGATAGTCGATTTAACATAAAATATTTTTGTACACGAGTTATGATATCCTATATAGATATATATATGTATAAATAGTCTGTATATATAGCGATACGTATATACAGATATATATATATATTAACGAGATACCAACGTTACTTAGCATGGCGTCAACGCAGAGGAAAGAAATCAGGAAGTTGAGAGAGCTCATTATTCTTTTTATTATTATCATCATTATTTTACGCACAGATGGGGAGGAAATGGGAGCTGCGAGCAGGACACCAGTGACCCCAAAGACAATTCGCTGTTTCCTTTTATCATTGTCAGTCTTATTATTCTCCTTACAACATAATATCTCTCTAATATTCAATTCTCGCAGTTTTAAAAGTTTAACTTTCAAGGTGCAACAGAATTATATTGTATTATTAAGAAACGGGGGTGTACCCGAAGAGATGGTTGGGGGAAATGACCAACGAAAACTAGTGTCTTGCGGAAACTTTTAGCAATTACAACCGACTCGTCTGTTCCAACGACAAGTCACAGATTTTGCCCTAGTTTGTCTCGAGTTTCTCTGTCCAGTCCCTTTCAACTAACATTATTCCGCGCAGTGGCTGTTCATTTCAATGCGAAGATGCGTTAGCTCCGTGAGCGATACAATTTTTAAAGCCTTAGAGGGGATCTGGCCCATTCGAGAACGCGAGTTTCGAGTACCTTGAATTTAGGAGGCAAAGCAGGCCACTGCGGCGGAATGATACAGCAATACGTTCGAGTTTAGGGTACGTGGGAAATGGGAAGTCGAAGAATTGGACGATTTTCGCGAACCATCCCTTCCGTTATGTTCCCCAAGCGCGGAGAGAGTTCAAACGGATTATCGTGCGATTCGCAAGGTGCTGATAGGACTGTAATCATACCACTTTCGAGAGACTTTCGCCGCGCGAGCGATACTTTTACACTTGACACGAGAATACGGCAACGCGGTGCTGGGCGTGCGTGTGAATGTTGAGTGGCAATGCGCGTGGAGCTTTTGCACACTTTATTAATTAACACTGTACGATTGCCTTTAGCGCCTTCTTCGTTCTCGGGCCCCTCGAGATGTCGGGAATCGTCTGTCACTGTTATCGCGTAGAAGAGAAACGTTACAGGTTCGCGTTCGAAGGATCTAGGAGTCTTAGATATATAATTTATTGTTTGTCGTAGAAACTACAATAAAAGGCACAGTAGCACTGACCATACACACCGTGTCCTGGGAATCATTTAATCCTTAACTCGTCTTCAACACAGACTCTACTAATCTTAAGTTCTAACACCTGAATTAGCGATATGTTATCTAATTGGGTATCGTGTCATCCTGTTCTTTTATTTTTCATGCTTTTTTTTATATTATTTCTCATGCTCTTCTGTTATCATTTCTCTGTTCTCCGCAAACGATATTACGCGCAGTAATGATTTATTTCCGTGGAGATGGATCACAGAGATCGCGAGAATCGATCCTGCTTCCGAGGATTAACCGGCATTATCAGGATTGTTTATAAGGCACCGAGGTGTTCAACAAATAGCCACGAAGGAGCGCGGTGCGTTCCGTCAGGATTAGCACCTCGCATGCGGGTCCTTCGTAATACGAATTAGGGAAAAAAGCTTGATTGCCGTGGCATTTGTAAGGATTACTAAGAAAATAAGTAAAAAAGGGGGCTTTGGCGCGGGAAATCTGGCCCACCCTGATAATCCTCCACGACTTCTCCGACTCTGATCTCGAATTTCATTCATTGTTTACTAGACGACAGATACCTCCACATATTTCTCAACTGTACAAGAATTCTTCAGCGGCAGCTGCCGCCTCTGCAAGGTAAATGACTCGCCCGCGATCCTCACCTTCGCTTCGACACTTTCAGAGGAGTATTACGCAACGGAATCATCGAAGAGAGTATTAAGATCATAGAGAAAGGGGGCTGTGAGTGGAGCACGACCCACTTCTCGAAATCGGTAGCTGTTAATTAATTAACGCGCCCCACGACGGGCCCAGCTAGAGATTTACAACGAAGTTTAATTACGCGGTGGCAAGTTTAATGTAGTTAGGCCCATTCGAACTGCCGGCGAGATTGTTTTACAAAGTAAATGAGGCTATGATGACTCGAGGCTTCGGGACCACCTAGGAACAAGCCAAAGTCCTTCCTGCCTCGCCTTTAAACTCCTCGACAACTAATTAACGTGCACCCATCAACGCACACACGAGCTCTGCTTCCCCCTCAGCACTTCGATCCTGTTGCTTTCCTAGGAAATTTCAATAGACACTCGAAGGGGGAAGCAACCCTTAGGTCACCTTCGAGGATCCCAGAAAATATCAAATTTCCTTCTCCAAATCACTCTTCCACGTCCATATTTTTAGGATTAAACTAATTCTGAGGTCCGAGATCCCTCTAAAACCACCGATCCAAACGAAGAAGGGGGTGGCAAGAAGCTTCCTCGCGAGTTTCACTCCGCAGGAAAGAAAGCAGAAGCTCCTGCCGGGGGTGGCAGAAGAAAAAGGGGGAGAAGACCGCGAGTGGAGGAAGTGGATGGAACGGGGTAGCTGCCAAGGAAATGTTGACCATCTTCAGCGACCTTGACGAGCCTCTCGGTGACCCCAGCAGCCAAGGCCACGGCGAGGATCCACCGTTAGACACTCGCAAAGATCTAGACTGATATTCGATCTTCCTTAAAGATCCTCCGAGAGATCGTGGTGTACAGCATCCCGGAGAACTTTTTGCAGGCACCTCGCTGGGGGACAAAACTATCCCCGCGGTGGGCCAGACAATGGGGAGAAACTGGCGAGTCAAACGCAAAGCTGAGATGACAAATGAAAGGAGATCTGTCGTCACGAGGGAGGCGGACGGAGACTGTTTCATTTGTAGCATGGATCCACGTCCCTCTCTCTGTCTCGTTCGCCTCCATCCTCCAGCAAGTCCTTGTTACACACCCCCTTTTCTATTAAAAGGGTTCCCACCGTGATGCATCTATTTCGCGGCGTTCGGCTCGATTTCAGGGTGCCACCGAATCCAGTGACTCATTTATTAGGTGCACTGGAGAGTCGCTGCAGCTTCGAGGAGAGAAATTTCACCAGCAATCGAAATTGTCTGGCTTGCATTTTCAAGTAAAAGGAGTGTAGTAGTGGATTTCTCTAGCCACGCGAGGAATTAAGATTCTACGGAGGAGAGTCATTGAAATACGAAGAGGTAACGGAGGAGGGTAAAAAGAAAACGGCGGCGGGGCAAAAATATAACAATTGAGTTTCCGCGGGCCTCGACGGACATTCCGTAGTAGTTGGCCGTAAACGGGGCTGACTTGGGCCAGGGCAGGAACATGTTAATTAGCGGTAATTAAAGCGCGCTCGTCCACCGCTATCCACCGTTGGATCGGACGCTTCTGCGTTTCCTCCTGGACGTGGTTTACCTGTTACCTGGAATCCCCTTCGTTTCCCTCGCAGACACGCTCCCGCAGGACACGCGGGCATAATTAATTTACTCGCCTCGCGGCTCGCTCCTCCGGCAATCCTCGCCGATAATTAAGGGGTGGCCAGGTAATTATTGAGCCATCTGACGGGTCCACGCGCGCTCTTCGCATTTCCTCTGGGTGATTCGTTCTATCTTATTGGTGCTATTAGAGACTCTCAAGTGAGAACGGTCCTTTTTACATAGTACAATAGATTCAGTTTGGATTGGAATTTGCAGTATGAACCTTTGAGTGGTATGAACCTGTGCTGCGTAAGCCTTAAGTGTCTCATTCTTGTACAGAAGGTTCTGAAGAAAACTCACCCCCCCCCCCCCCGCAAAAAGTTTCGCGTCAGAGACTCCAGTATTCGTATCTGACGCCTAGTTTTTTTCTAATTAGAAAAGCATTAGTTGAAGGAGTACAATAACCCTTGGTCACATTTGCGAGCCATTATACTAACAAATTTCAAAGAATTTCTGGAATCTGCCAGACGAATTAATCGAGACGCAAAGGTGTCGCTAATAACCCCCCATTATGGCTGCAACACTAAGCGCCCATTACGATAAAAAAGCACAAGTACGAAGACCCAGTCGTTAGCCACGAAGGGTAACGATTCCGGCGACCCGCGGGAACAATAAGAAATCATACAAGATCCTCGTGCGTGGAGGTTGCCACGGCGTATACATACACATAACAGCGTCCTCCGCGGCTGCCATATTTCTTCCATTCCACGAATCCCGTGGACGTTGATAACCGATCGATTAATTCGAACGCGGAGTCCCACGTCCATCGCCTCGGATCCCCTGCGCCCCCGTGCCTTTTTTTCCGCGGGCGTTCGTGGGCCTCCTCCTTAAGTCAGATCGCAGCAAGATGGCCGCGGGCCCCGGTAAATAAGCGACTGTCATCTGACGCCCGCAAAAACCGGATACACCGCGCCAGACTGGTCTCCCCCGTTCCTTCCTCTTCTCTTTCTCGCGTTCTCCTCTCTCACCCCCTTACTTTTATTCCCTTTCGTTTCGTTCATTCCCTTCCTCCTCCCCTCCCACCATCCCCCCTTTACGCTCCCTCTACGCTCCTCCGCTATCTGCTCCTCATTTTGTCTCCCTCGGACTGCCCTTTTTCTTCTCTTCTTCGCCTCCTTCTTGCCCCCCCCCCCCTACCACCGCTGCCACCTCGCTCGCCCCCTCCGCCCTCCCCCGTGCGTCGCGATGCACCGAGGATTAATTACAAAAAATCCGCGGCGACGCGAATCGAAAACGTCGTTCCACGAACCACGGCCGGAAAGAGGGAGCAACGGGGGCATCGAGGTGAACTTTTTGGACCCCCCCCCCGTGGAAGATGGCCCCAATAAACGATCGATTCGTCGGGGGGACAGGTAGGGGACGGCGACAGATGTCCGGCACGGGAACTTTCGCTCGTCGTTCCTGATTGAAATTGAAATCGAAATTGGTACGATTGGGATCCGCGCGTCGCCGAGGGTTTCGCTTCTAACGGCTGCTCAGAGGGATTCTTTAGCTTCGAGGGACGTTTTTGTCGAGCCTGAGTAAGTGTCTCTAAGTGGGTACTTCTGACTATTTCGTGCATATTCTAGTATAATTTAATGCCCGGTAATTCTGCAGCTAGGAATGTAGTTCAGGAACGAAGTTGCTGAGTAAAGGTGGGAGGTGATTAAGGAATAGTTTCAGTCGGAGTAATTCGTTTGGGCACGATGTAAGCTCGAATACAACGCGAATATTTTAAGGGGCAAGGGAATGGAAGCTAAGTATGATCGAGTCTTACTCGGCCGCGTCGAGAAACATTAGCTGGAAGAGGGGAATTCCTCGGGAGCCGCGACTGGAAGGACGCACTCCACGCAGAATGCCCATGATCCTTTATTTTTCGGCAATTTCGAGACAAATGGTCGGATGTCTCGACGGGCCATTATAATGACATTAGCAAAGTTTCTGCTTTGGCCGCTCGGGCAAGGGAAACACCAGTCGATTTCGTTCCGACTTGCTTGAATTTTTTCTCCACGCTTCCTGTTACACACCGCCTTTTATATCGTTCCAAATTTCCTTCTAACCACACGTCAAGCACTTGCGCCGAATCTCTAACGACAAATCAAAATATCAATCCTCGTTCCCTTGATCCAAAAAACACGGGGAACAAACCCACCCTTAACCCTCCAACACCCACGATCCATTCTCCCCTAACGTGTACCCTCGGCTCGAGGAATCTTCGAGCTGAAAACCCCTCATGCTCGAAGCAAACTTGCTTCCACTATTCCTCCAGAAACCCCACTTCCTGCCCCGCCAGCCTCGCCGCTGGAAGCTCCAGCAATCCGTCGACATCGTTCAGGATCATCCGGGACGTGCCGATAAACTCTCAATCGCGGATCGTCGTACGCTGGAGCGTAGACGAAGGACGGTATAGGAAAGGGCAGCCGCGTGTCCCTGGTTTTTCGTGGCGGTCGGCCGGCCGGGTCTTGACAGTGGAATTGGGAGGAATTAAAAACGAAGTGAAATAAAACAAAAGGCATAGCGCGACGAGGAGACGCGGTTCCCCGGGTGCTTTGTGATGTTCCCAGAGGCCGCTCCCTCCCACTTATTTCACCCTTCCCTCCTGCGACGCCGGCCGCCCTCCCTCTGTCCCTCTCCCTCTCCCTCGCCCTTTTATCCCCGCTTCCGAGGCCGGTCCACCGTTCGGGTCCCGTGCAGGTTCGTGCAGCGAGGAACTAATTTGAGTCGAGTGTGCCAGCGGTCCCTCGCCGGGGCAAAAACTAATCATCCCCCGTGCGCGCTCCTCTTAACGTCCATTACCATTTCTAATCCCGTCTATCGTGAATTAATACGCCGATCTCGCGGGAGACGGAGAGAGAGAGATAGAGATGGAGTTCTGGGGGGGCAGCTCTTTAGCGATTCCCGATTTCGGCCGGTTCATATCAATATGTAGGGGATCCTAGCGTCTAATACGTCCGTCAACGAACGGCGGACCTCCTGGCCCGCGGTGAAAAAGTTCAGGCGTCTTTGCTGGCTGTCCAGACGATTTTTCAGCGCGTTTATTGAGCCACTGATGGCTGGGGATGATTTTTATTTGGGACTCTTTTTAGGATGGCGTTTGGGACCTTCTTCTTGGGAGCATTTAGGATCGAATTTGCGTAATGATCGTATCTGCCAATGAATTCTAGGGAGGGACATCGGTTTTTCTTGCAAGCTGTCGATATAGGAAACTTTTGGAGAACCTTTTGAACTCCACGCCAGAGGTTTGACGAAATAAGAGGACAGCAGCCTCGACGATCGTGTAATTCGAAAAGCAGCCCACATAGATGGCCCCAGAATTGAATTAATTGTGCCACCGTTTGAAGGAATAATTCGAGGCGACTAGGCGTTTGCAACGGTGTTTCGATCGAGAGACTGCGTTGGAAGGAGGGACTGGTCGGAGGGCCAGTATTAACGATAATTAGACAATTAATTCCTCGTCCCGGACGAGTGGAGGAGATGGCCCGAGGGGCACACAGCCGACTATAAATTCACCAATTATCACTCTAACGCGTAATTGGGCCGATCTTCCGCTTGGGACTTTGTGGGAAAGCAGTCGACCGCGACATTGGCGCCAATTTGCTGATTGCATTAACAGGCTAATTGGCGTTGCGTGGTGGATCATTGCTTCACGATCGACCACGTCCACCGATCGATCTTGGGTCGCACACTCGGCGGAGCTTGTATTTCCGAAAATCTCCTTTTCTCCATTTAATCGCTAAGTACACACGCGAAATCGAATCAGATAGGTCCTGCCGAGCTTCAGCAGTTCGAGATACCGAGGACCACCTTCGCTGGAACGCGAACCCTTTTTCAGGACTTTCCAGGAAGCCCTTTGCTCCCGCCGAAACGCTCGTCCCCGAAATACCGTGGATCTTTAAAGATCCCCGAGCCCTTCCTAGGCGACCCACCGATCGATGCATTCCTCCGTCGATCCCCACGATCCATGGATTCGTCGATCTGGTCCTACAGAAATCAGGAGAGCCTCTTCCTCGCGAGTGCAAATTCAATTAGCGCTGGAACACGATTTTCGTGCTCGTTTCATCAGCGAAAGTAGGTTCGAATTGTTCCTTGATCGATTAATCCATGGAAATTGTTGATTACATCGAGTTCAGGTTTAGATAGGAGCTTTCAGGCCCTTTTTCTAACGTTATAAGGATATTTCTCGAGTTACGTAATATGGGGAGCTGGATTTAAGTACGAAATTACGAAATTTCGTCGGTGAAAGTAATTAGTCACCGAGAACGACGGTGTTGACGAAGGTCAGGCATTAATTCCAGCGTTCCATTGGCCACGGGATTAGTGGAATCTTTTAAAAAGGGAATGGGAAATCAGGTGACTAGAAGGAACAGGGAAATTACCCTTCTGCTTGATCCTGGGGTTAAACCGACGTTCGAGTCTCCACGTACGATTACATTTAAATTGCAGCAGAAATGGGAGGAAAAGAATTCTTATCAGACCAGAGGATAAGAGAATATTAACAACAGAATTTCCTAAAAAATCCATCACCCCTTGCAAACAAATCAATTATCCCAAATACAAAGTTCGTCCCTTTCTCCAATTAAAAACTCCACCCCCAAAGACTAAATTGCATTTTCCAATCAAAAGAAACCGTCCTTCAAAATCAGCCACTGTGATACCTAACTCGGAAGCTTCAGCCTTGAAAGGATATCCCGAAAAAGCGAATAAAACAGAGAGAGATGTTTGAATGGCTGAAAAAATGCGCGCTATAGAACTCGAAGAAAAGGAGAAAAAGGAATTTAGAGGGGGAAAAACAGACAGAGATGAGACGAAATCGTTTCGCAGCGGCGAACAGTAGCAGTATCCTTTCAACCTGAAGGAACCACCCCTCTTTTTTTCAGCGGCTTCTTAAATTCATCCTTGCCCTGGCCCAGGGCTGTAAAAGCTCGCGCGGGTGCTTTACGAGTGTGAATAGACGGCCGTCCAATTATGCGGCTTAATTTAAATGGGATAATTGCGTCCAGGGAGCGGGCCTGCCGTCCAGCATTATGCCTCGCGTGGATCTTTCTGCATGCATACAGGGTGTTTCGTAATGCGTGGGCGTCAGTGCAGTGGGAGCGTAAATTCAGCTCACTAGGTTGATTAAAAAGTTCGTATAAACATTTGTCCAATTACATCTGCTTTCCAAGGCGCGCGGATTTTTGCACCACGAGTATTATCGTACCTCCGCAGAACAATGGTGGAAGTAACTTTGCAGTTCAATTAAGAAATTTCTGGTATTGAGAGGTGTTAAGTGTAGATAAATGTACATGTATGTAATTACTTATATTACTTTCATTAGAAATTGGTAAGGGATAAGTGGGACTTGCAAGATGAACCTCCGGAGTTGTGTACATGTATTAAGAAACACCCTGTATATGTGGAAGGAGGGAGAGGGTGACGTGCGTGTATGTAGTGTACAGTGTGGGGTGTGTTTTACACGACGATCAGCAAATGTACGTGTAATTGGATCGCTCTGAGGAAATATTCATTCGGTTTAAGAGCGGCTCGAGCGCACTTCGCGCTCACCCTCGGCTGCGTATTTATTTTAACGCGTTTCTTTGTCATGCCTCTACTGGCCCTCGGCATTCTTTCTATCTTTCAGTGGTTTTATTGGTATTCAAATGGCGGGACTGAATGAACGATTTACCAGTCGAGTGCAAGTAAGCAGGCATCCTCGATTCGTTAAGTCTTTCTGACTCTGGCTTTGGCTGGGGTTTCTTAAATTATGACGAGTATCACTGTCTTATGAAATTTTATCGATATATTTGGCCAGTGGAGAATAACGAGGAGGAAATTTGTAGTGTTTGGGGATCTTGGTAAAATCTGTAGGGAAATGGCAAAGATATGATAAGGTGGGTGCGGTGATTCAGGTGCACTTGGGTTGTCATAAAATAAAGGAAAAATTTCACAATTTTGAGTACAATAATAAAACTGAGCAACGAGGAAAAGCAGCAGGGGTTTCCATTCGGTTTCCTCTTGGAAGTCACACAATCTTCGATCTTCGAATATCGCCTGAGTAGGAGAGAGCCCAGCATCTTTGGAGTTCACATTTTGATGAATAGCCTCGCAGCCAAGTGAACGTCTCGAAGTGAATGAAAGGCTTTCAGGTGGTACCAGGTTAGGTGTCAATAACACCTAACGGTATTGGTCGACGCACGAGCCACAGATTTAAAGTTGGCCATCGGCTTCTTCTTTTCGCCTCTCTCCTCGAAGCGTAGGAGGCTGCTCTCTGCTCTTCTTCTACCTTTTTTTTGCGCTCCTCGACGACGAGACCCCAGTCAAGGATGTTACGAATTGAATTTCCACGCTGGAGCTAGACCACGTCGGGTTTCGATCGCGGAACTCACCGTCGATCACAGTGAACCTTCCTCGAACGAAACACGAACACGATTTCGTGGCGTGAATTGAATAATTCTGCTCAGAGATACTTTATTCCATGAAGGGACTTTAAAATTCTACGTGGTATCATTAAAACATTTAGAAAGATCGCTTCATCTCCAAGTCTGTGACTGTTGATAGATAAATTATAAAATATCTTGAGAAAATTGAATAGATATACTTGTTAAATCTAAAAAAATTGAATTATTCAGTAATCTGTCTCCGTAAGAAAATGGCCACTTAAATTTCAGTGGCTGCTGTTAATTTCTACCCACAAACGTATCGATCAGCGTGATCAACGGTTTCGAAAAGGAACAACGGTAAGGAAGGTGGTTTTTCGAGGGGTGACCGCGAGATATCGTTCTCTCGCCTGACATCTCTCAATGGAAGTCCACGGGGACGATAATTCTATCGGGGCGACGTTAATTCCGCGTGCAACGTCGAAGGGGGGAAATTAAGCACAGTCATATTCGCAATTAGAACGCGGCCTAAGTTCGCTCGTTTGCGGATTGTGCCGTGTAATCTCGCGTGGCCCTTCTTGCTGTCCTTTCTCCCTTCGCGCATGGGATTCCCCTTTTCCCCGTGACTCGCGATTTTTCACGTCCTCTCGAGACGATCGTTAACCGAGCGTTATCACCGTTATCGTGCGTCTTTCCCTGGGAATCCCTGCGTTTCCCGAATAATTTCGGGGTGAACCAAGGACCTCCGACTATAGCCCCTGTTCACTCATTCGAGAGAAATTCTCTGCCATTTTCTTGGAGATTTGTGACTTTCCTAGGGATAAAAGAATCAAGAAACCAGTTTTGCCTCATCATTCTGTATTTTAACTAAGGGAGATTTAGTGTTTAAATGAAATGTTGGGGGATGAAACCTTCTAGTGAGAATTCAGGAGTTTCATACCCCCAAAATTTCATAAACATTATCGTCCATACTATTTCTTCAACTGCATTCTCGTGGAAGGCTGTTACGTTTCGCGGAGGTGCCGCTAAATGGCGGCAGAGGCTGGAGGATCTATCGATCGGTCATGATATTCGTCGCGAGCGACGTCGGAACGGTACTCCTTGACCGTGAGTCCGTTGACTTCTTGCGTCTTTCCTGCCTCCAGGAAAGCGGATGACTTTGAACTCCGCGTCAAGAAAATTCCATTTCCCTCTATGGAGAGCCACTCGTCGGATCGCCATGCTGTAATTAGCACCGGTGTATATGGGAATAGGAAAAGGCGCAGAGAAGGCTTGGCGATCGCCACGCCGATAGGCTCGGCGAATAGAAGTGGTTTCGTCGGTCGACGAGCCTCATCTGCACGGCTGCTTTAATTGCTGAACATTACGCGCTGCCTGCGAATCCATGTTAGATCACTTTCATGTAAGACATGAATTAATCATATCATAATAATGAATGCAATTTTGGAATCCCGAAGAATGAAATAATACGAAGGACAGATGAAAGCAAAGGTGATCGGTGACGAACAAGAGGCAGTCCTCCATCTTCATCTGCCTGTTTTCGTGCAAGGCACGAAATCGGACACTTGGATTCCAGAAATTGCTGCGAATATCAAGGGATATGATCGTGCTGGCGATTTCTTTGCTCTTAATCGATCGTTTGCGATCGAGCGACACGGTGGGATACGCGCCCAGGCCTCTCAACGATCCACGGCCGTTCCTCTGCCTAAAACGCCGCGGACTTTTTACACCCCCCTCGGAGTTCTTTAGAATACCTCACTGTCTGGGATTACTTAAAGGCTGACTGGATGAGATCCCGCGCCGTATCCTTTCAGAATTTTAGCTCCAATTCCAGTTGCCGCAAAAGGGCGAGGAATGCGCGTGGGCAAAGTCAATGCCTACCTGGGGACAGCCGTCGAGGAACGCCGCGCGCGCGGCATCCTAATTTCATTTCGGCCCGTTTTCAGCTCATTTCGGCCCCGGGGAGTCGAGCGCGACCGCTCGTTAACCGTCTCTTACGCGAGTTTCGCTAATTTCCCCTTCGGATTCGTCTCACGGTGCGCTGCGGACCGCCTTCAACCTTCAACGTCCGCCGTTTGGCCCCTGCAATTAACGCGGGGATACGTTTCTCCAGCGGCGAGCATTCTGTACATCGGCTGCCAAGTGTGCACCGTGCAAGAGAGGGTGGGGCGGAATTGATTTTGCCACATTAACGCGTGGATACCATTTGCAAGCTTGGCTGCGAACGTGATGCGGGAATTTCCGAGCGTGTTTTTGGGACACAGGTGGAGCTGGTCCTGTAGAAGAGGTTTCGCAGAAGGAGGGAGAAGTTCTTCGTCTCTCTGTAAATGCTCTAAAAAACTCTCCAAAGACTCCCCTTCGCAACGATCATCCCCAAGAACTCACCCCTACGCACCTATACGCGAAGGTACAAACTCAAAGCCCCTTCTCAGCCATTCCAACGCGAGCATCCCCCACACCTCCTCACAAACCACTCACAACGACTTTTTCAAACCCCCCTCCACGCCCCTTCATCCCGCCGCCTTGGAGATCTAGTTCCTCCGCTAACCAGTCAATTAACCATCAGAATTCAAAACAACCGCCCGCATCAGATCCAAGCATTCCAGGAGCCAAGCAAAAACCAGCTTCCCCGAGCGGCCCTCTGCGAAACGTTTGCAGAAACCAGCACCGGGTCTGCTGCCTCCCCAGGCAACCCCCAGGCTCGCCTCCAACCCCCTTTTAAAACATTCAAGCTCCTTCTGAAACGATGAAACCCTTCGGTGGCAGAGGCGTCGCGATGGAGAAAAAAGGGAAGAGCCAGCTCCTGGAGGAGATCCCTGGATTCAGTAACGCTCTGCTGGAGGGGGGGGGGGGGTGGGGAGGTTGAAGGGGAGTCGGTGATGGCGGCGGCGGAGGGCTGGAAGGACCTGGAAGTCAACCCTCGGGCGGGGTTGTCGGAGGAACGGAGGAACGGAGGACCAGCTGGCCTCTGGAGCGGCGGAGAGGCTCCTGTCTGGCTCCTTTTCCTGCCTTTCCTCTCTCGTCCACCTTCGGGCTCCTTCCTCGGCTCGGTTTCCACCTCCTGGAGGGGGTCGGGATTTTTTTCAGACTTGCGCCTGCGGTGGGTGGAAACCAGGCAGCTCCGTTCTCGACCAATCGAGACGGAGCTGCTGGTTACGCCTCTGAGTGCGCCGACCGAGGCTGGCTTCCTCATCGACCTCAGCGCGGCTGGTCCTCTCTGTAGTTCCCTCTTCGTCTCCCCTTCAACCCCCCTGTGCAGCCTGTCCGGAGGATCGACCCTCCTCGTCCCTCTTAACCGGCTGCAAACGGCCCCCTCGCCCCTCTCCCCTAAACGCTCGCCTATGCCCTCTCACTTCAGCTTATCGCGGAGATCGGGACGGTCCTCTTTACATGCGCGTCTTTTTCGATGATCCGTTTTTGGACCGTTGTCCCCCTGTTGCGAGTGATACCGAGGTTTCTGCGCCGAGTTTTCACGGTGGTGCTTCCCTTGGCCCTTTGGTGCCGTGCGTTTGCCCACCTTTTCGAGCCAATGACGAGATTTATTTAGCATCTCATGGATGTCTATGGCTTTTTTTTTGGTTTTGATCGGAGAGTTGTGGTTGTTGTTCGAAGATAATTGTGGGTCGGTTTCAGATTGATAGTGGTTGGTCTTCGTACCCTTTGATACTTTTATCTGTGATAAGTTTCATCTTTCAGATGTTTTGGCGCTTGTTACATTCTCTGTTTCTCTGTAGGTATTTGTTTTTGAGTAAAGGTATAGTGTCCTCTCCAGCGTGGACAGTTTTACGGTGAGGGTGTTGCATAGGGGTGGGATCATGTTGCAGTACCAGCACACTGTAACGGTGTGTTCGTGCTTCTTCAGAGGCTCCTGATTATTTTATCGACGGGTGTCCACGGTTTTTGGGGCAGAGACCTGTTGAGATTCGCAAAAATCGAGCATCGGCTCGCGTGTTTTGTTAATCACGTGCTTCGGATTAGTTTCTACCTCTTTCCCGCGGTTTTTAGTGGTCACGGAACAGAGGTCGTTTAATCAACCTGATTCCCCCACCGGGTACTCCTCCGTGGCTGTAAAATTCATGATAACGGGCAAACTGCAGACCTCTATAAAAGAAATCATTACATTACATTGCACGCAGACCAAACAGAAAACTCGAAATTGGACTCACTCCAGAACCACCCCGTCCTTCCAAAGCATCATCGAAATTTCCCGCTCGCATGGTGCCATTTTTCAGCTCCAAGATCTACGTCTCCGACCTCGAAGGAGAATTGCAGCCAGGGTGCACCCAGCTGCAGCTGCACAGGTGTGGCCGCCAGCGGCATCGACCCTTCCTCCACCCTTGGGGAGAGAGGGAGGAGGGTTTCATGATGGCAGTGAGGTGCGCATGGCCGCTTTTCGCTCGCCGTAAACCCTGCAGGAGCCCCTTTCCTCGAAAGGACCAACCCCTTCCTCGAGGGGGTGCGGCCGCCCGTTCTCCTCCAAGGCGCTCGTCTACCCGAGCTGCAACTTGCAACCACCCCCCCCCCCCTCTCCCTCCTCTCTCACGGTGTGGTTCGCGGCACGAAAGCCGCGGAAACGAGTTTTAATTAATCACGAGCCCTCGCGCCATCTGCGAAGGATCCTCTAGCGCGCGACACCGCGAGACTACGGCAAAAACCGATCCTCCAACGAGCACCGAATCTATGGCCCCGCTTTTTCCTCCGGGGGTTTTCCTCTCGAGATCGCGCCGCCCCAGACACCCTGCGCCAGCGACGCGATCTGTCGCGGTGGCCAGGTTTTCACCGAGGAAGAAGAATTGCCATTCGAGCCTGGCCGCGTTCCTTTTTTTGTGGTTCGGGGTAGGCGAGGGTGCGGGCCAGCAATTTTGAGTGTTTGGTTCCTTTCGCGACTGGGCACTAAAGATTTTCGAGGTGTCGAATGAGCCTTCTTTGAAGGAGCTTGTCCTTTTTTTAATTGAGGGCGCAGGGTTACTAGGAATTCCATATTCAATGTCCCTTGGCGTGATGGAATCTCAACGCAATCAGATTACTTCTAAAAACTGGTAAAAGGAAGAGGTACATTATCATCCACCCTGAAGACTGGCTCGTTCACCATCCGCGCAAGAACGGGGCCCTGCAGCTTTCATTACCCCCTCGGCGGGGGTTGGCGTTCAAGGGTCTAGTTAACGATAACAGCGATAAACAAAATTCATCCCCGAGACGAGCTTTAAAATGGCGAGCACGTCAGTGTACTTGGGCAAAAAAGGCGCCTCCATTTTCCTCGCGACAGAGGGAACAAGAGGATCCTCGGAGGAGGATCGAAGCCGTGGACCTGCGGGGATACCCAGCAGGATGATGTAACGCGAGGTGTGCGCATGTTCCCGCTGAGGGTGCACGCCCTCTCCTGCAATTTCATTTTCTAAATGAGCAACCCAACCCTCTGGGAGGAATGGGGTGTGTACTGGCCTCTCGCCGTCGCTTGCAATCGAAACTGCACATCCATTTAATTAATTATGCATGAGCCCCGCTCCGACGGGGCTGTGGATCAGCGTTATCAGCGGTCTGTAGCTTTGGGGGGTGGAAAAAAATCGACGTCGTGCGTGTGACGCCAGCTTGGGGGTGGAACGATGACCGAGTGATCGAGGATCGTTCGTTTATTCGCATGTATTATTTATCGAAAATTCGGGGCGTACTTTTTACGTCAGTAGTTGGACAACGATAAGAAAATAGAACAATAGATATGCGACATCGGGAGTTTGTCAATTACCCAAAGTCACCAGTGCCCCGAAGATCAGCCGCGGCAGCTCCGTTTCTCACCATGAGAAATGAAAAAGTGGCCCGTAAAAATGGAGATGTCTTCGTGCCCCCCGACAAGCCTCCAAGCGTCTCGACAAAACACAGGAGGCACTGGAAAAATTGGTCGAGCCCTGGTTGGAAAAGTTGAGCAGAGTCTAACCCTGACCTGAGTCAATGGTGCGCGAGGAGGTCGTCGTCTATTTCCCTTGCAACATGGCGAGGCCTTTCGCAGGATCGTCTCGGAGGCTCCTCCGATCTTCGGGTTCTCGACCAGCACTCTTCCCTTCACTCTCCTCTCTCCTCTCGGATTCGTTTCTCATTAATCTCCGTCTCCACCCTTTTGCTCTGTTTCAAGATTTCTTGCTACTTGCCTGGCCGCCTCCTTCGCCCCCCTTCCGCAGCCCCCCGGCCCCCTGACAACATGGCCGACGGGGATCGACCAACGAGCAGCATCCTGACGATTCGTCCCGGGATTTTTCAAATTTCGCCCGGTTCGTCCGGTCGATTGGTCGGTGAAAACCGGCGCGGAAGATGGCCGCGACGCTGGACCAGCTCCCTCCGCCGATACGCCGATGGTTTACGGGGTTTCGCGGGGGTTCGGGGGGCAGCGTTTGAATCCACGAAGCTTTGGAGAACCCTTCACCTCGAGATTCCTCGATCCTTTGATTCCTTTCCAGATTCGTGTAGAATTCCTTGGTATGGTGGCACGTTAAATTTTAAGGGGGCTAGTAACCCCTTTTGCTTCATGTGCAAGGGGATGGCTTCAGGATAGTCCAGGTGTGCTCGAGTTTCTTTTTTCTGTACAACAATGGTTCCCTCTAAATGTTGTGGCCTGGTGCACCAAGATGAGCATGTGTTTTGGAGCTGCGTGCACTTCTGTCCCTTGAAACCCCCTCAGCTTCCAGCAGCATATCTCCATCAACTGGAAGCCATTCAAAACCTAAACCTACCGAAGCTACGTTCCATGCTCGTCCCTCAGAAGCTCCCAAAAGGTACCATTGCGGAGGTCTCCCAGCAGGAGGAGACCCAGAAGCAGCGTCATCGTGGATGATACTCGCGAAATTTCGTAAAAGGTCAGCGATCTAGCCGAAAAGGGAACAGGTGTCGAAGAAACGGCCCGATGACTGCGCGACCAGGAGGTCTGTCGGTCGTGCTGCTGTCGGAGCCAGCGGCAGAAAACAAAAAACCGCCCCTCTCCTTTCTTCGAGGATGGCCTTGAACTTCGAGGGAGTCTCTCGCTGGCCGAAAAACCGTGTCGCAGTTTTTCCTTACGGCCAGCAGCGACGCCGCCGGCAGCTCCACGAGCACGAATCACCGGGCGAAACGGCTCTTCTTACAGGCTACTTGTTAGGTAGCTCAGAAGGTGGGACAGACTCCCCTTTGAACCTAACCAGCCACCCCCATCGCGCCTTCTTCCACTTGGTCCCGCGGCTTGGCGATAAGATTTGTGGTTATAGCTTGTTTTTGGGGGCGCGCCGCGGTGGTCGACGACGGCCATGCCTCGCCTACGTCCTTTCCACGGGGTCGAAAGAAACCAGGAAGCGGTTAATAGGGGCTAGGCGGAGACTTCAAGGTTGACGTACCCAAGGCTGAAATGGTCCCTTGGAGAAAATGGGGGAAATTGGGAATGTACAAGATTTCCAGTGTTTTCAATCTGATGAGGTTGCGGTGATGGAGTTTAAGTACTCGATGCATTCATAAAAGCTGCAATTAACGTTCAGTTTTGTAGTTAAAAGGAGAATTGCTTTACCGATGGTGCCCACTGCATTGCAGAGTGGTGCACCTTGTGTGTGTCTTATAAAATGAAGTCTCTGAAGCATAGCTCTTTTGCACGCCACCCTTGGGCAGCACGCAATACAGCACCACATGGTGCTCGTTATGAAATTCAATGTGTATTAAATTTCGCTATCAGATTCTAGAAACCTTGGTCTTACAATTAGACATCCCTCGAAGTCGTTTAGTCACTATTGACAAAAAGGAGGGAAGTATTTCTTCGACCCCTCGTAACGCGATTGGCGGCTGCTTCTTCCCCGCGTTCCAGGGTTTTATTCGAACCACCCCCGAATTCACTTCGGCGGAACTGACCTACAGGGCAATCGCGACGTTAACTGCGGCACGTTTAAGAAACTGGAGCGTCTTGGGTCCGGTGACCCTGTAACCGTGACCATCAACCCCCATTCTGCTCTACCTCCACCCTTGGCCATAAGATTTGTGGTTATAGCTCTTCTCTGGACCACGCCGCGGGGGTCGACGGCGTCGTCGACTTCCTGCTGGATGCCTTTTTGCGAACGGACGATCAGGGGGATGTTTAAGGTTCAAGTTCGAGGCCCGCGATTAAGAAGGGACGTAAGAAAGCTTGCAACTATAATCCACCCCGTTTTTCCCAAACAATCGATTGAACATTCTTCTTCATTCTTGGCATTGCTACGTCAGAATTTGAATTTCAAAGCGTTCTTTGGAGGCATTCATTATCTAGAATCGGGAACTCAAGCATGCAAAGGGACTTATAGGAAGAATTGTAAGTGGGATTCACAGATATCTTCAATAAAATCATGGTTCACGGTGGTAGCCGGAGGAACATTCTTTATTTATCATTACACTCGGGTGGTACAGAATGCTTCCGTGGAGTGTCTTAAAGCTATGAATGGTTCGGCGAATGACAAGCGTGGGACGAGCCAGAGGAGATAGGCTCAAGAGATATTTCTGTGCACGCGTTCACCGACCCCACGTTGTCGCTGGGGTGACTTTTTATCCTAGGGGCCGTTTTTTCCCTTCCCACGAAGAAATTCCCCAGGAATTCGTGGACCGTTTCAGGGGCGGCTTTTTGCATGATGCCTCGCGATGCTCTGTGACCTTTTCCAACCTATTCCTCGACGCGTGTGCCGGCGTGAAATTAAGTTGTACAAGGTCAGGGCCTAGCCTCGCGTTCTCCATTCAGAATACCGTTTCTTCTAGCCACCCAGTTTATCCCCCCTTGGCCCCTCAGTTTCCACGGTGTCCAGTTGAAGACGACTCTCCTGGAGAACCGCGCTGCTTACGTTTCATTACCGTGCGCCAGATAATTGGCCGATAACATGCACGACAAGGGCGACGAGTGATAGGAGCTGCCGCGCATACTTCGTACATTTTTGACATTTTTACGACTAAAAGGGTTTCAGCGATATTAAGCTCCTTTTGCTCTATTGGGAGTGGTTCTAACCACGTAGATCGAAATCGCGACACGAAGCCGCAATTATTTAAGGATTATCCCTTTTTCAACCCCCTTCGAGGCGTAAGGTAAACGTCCCCATTGAGGGACACATAAAAATCGACCTCTAAACAAACTTCCCATGAAACATATATCACTAAGAACAAGGAACAATCAATTAATACACTGAATCCCTTCAACCCACCCATATTTTACCCCCCAAAAACAGACAACCCCCCGATGCTGGAACATTTACCTTACTTTATAATCAAAACGATATACAATCTCCCATCTCCCAAGATACAAGCTTAATAAGTATTATACACGCCGCAAGGAGTGGGACAAGGATGAAGAGACGGGAGGGAGAGCGGGAGAGAGAAACGTCTAATAAAAGAGAGAGAACACCCGCCCGCCTCCCCACCTTCTCCCACACGATCCCCCACACCATCTCGTTACCCCCACCGCGCCGCTCGGAGCACGAGCGAGTCGCGGCGAATCTCGCGGGGCAGGGCCGACGGCAGCCGAGCAGATCCGAGCACGGCCGAACGGTTGTTCGAATCGCGACTCCCGCGTCAGTGCTGAAACCGCGTCCGCGGTCCACGGTTCACGATTTCCGGGCCCCGCCGCTTCTGTTTTTGTTCCTCAGCCGCCAGCGGCGATCAGCGCACAGCGAGGAAAAAAGAAACCGACGATCCTGCCGACAGCACCGTGCCGCCCCGTGTATCGCAGGTGGTGGCCGTGGTACGAGCACCGCGGAGGCTGGCCGGGGACACCGTCGTCTTAGGTGACGCCGGGGCGACAGGAAGCGGCACGAAGGAAAGCCGCTTTTCCGGTTGGTTCGTTTTCCCGCCACCTGTGGTCGCCGGTAAGATGGCCGCGGTCGCGACACCGTCCACCCCGCGGATCCGGCGGTCGGAGTCTGTACGCGAGTGAATCAGAAGGTTACACGGTGTGATTTTGAAGAGCGAGTGGATGTACGTGGCCGCAGCGGACGAATCCAGCGTGGACTCGGTGAGAGGAGGTGGACAGTGGCGGTCGCAGGGAGGATGAACCGCGTCGACGTCGGCGTCGGTGCACCGAGCGTTCTGACGGAGGTGGTGGTCGCCTGGACGGCGAGCCGCGGCGAGGTCCCCTAGGAATTCGGAGTACGGAGACGCGAGTGCTTTGGCTCCTCTGTGCTCCGAGGAGGCCCCCCCGCCGACCATGGGACGTTCGCAGTGGCTGGCACGTCGCGGCACCCTGCAGCCCTCGGGCCAGTGACCGGTGCACGCAGTGCCATGACATCGGGGAGCGCGGTCCAGTAGAAGCGGACGGTCACAGGCACGGCCTGAGCGCCACTAAGTTTTCGCTGCAATCACGGGGGGATTTCTGTGCAATATTTCGCGAAGGATACTGGAGCCTATCGCAAGCGGACGAGAGAGGGAGGCGTAGAGCAAGAGGGAGAGACATAGACACACAGGTGGCTGAAGGGGGAGGGTGCACGTCGGGAATAATCTAGTCAAAGTTCGCGCGTTCCGCGGCGAGGCAGCGAGGCACTGTATCGCGAAGGTCGCGTGCGGTGACAACATAGTAGTTGAACGAAGGAGAAGGACGACGATCGCCGAAAACACGGGGGCCGAGTGTGATCACCCTTGACGCGTAGTCCATTACCGACACACAGGCTTGTTTACATCGTGCTGCTGGCTGCGCTCGGCTCATTTGTTTCACGACGGCGCGGCGCGCGCACACCTGCCTACCCGCGCCAATCGTTCCTCTGTCCGGCCACTGTCTGATCGGCGAGCAGCCCTGGCCCACGGTTTCCGTTCGACAAAGAGCGAGAGGCTCGAGATGCGCGGAAACGGGACCAGACTGTCGATCGGGACGCGGTGAATCCTCGTGTGCTGGACACGGTTCTCCATCCGGGGGAAAAAAGGAGAGAGAGAGAGAGAGAGAGAGAGAGAGAGGGGGGGACCGTCGTCGAATGGTAACGAATCATTGCGCGCGTAATGTACATTTGGGACCGATAGTGGCCGACAATATCTGCGTGCCGTGTGGTGCGCGACGGAGTGATACACGGTACCAGTGACGTATCAATTGACTAGTGTCGCCCCGCGAACAGCCGTGTTCGCCCGGGGCACGTTAAGTGCGCTTGAACGCAGTATAAACTGTCCAGTGACCGTTTAACCGGTGTTTCGGTGGAAAATGTATCCGTGGTACCGGGACAGCGTGGCGGCGGCAGCGGCAGCGGGCCTCGGGGGCCCCGTCGGAGTCGTCGGTTCCGGGTTCTGCTCCACCGGCCCAGGGCAAGCTGGCACCACGATCAAGACCGAGAGCGGATATTCGGATTGCATGCTGGCCCTCGACTACGTGCAGAGCAAAGTGAGTTTCTCAACAAATCATTTGCTAGAATTCTGGCCTGGACGGCCCTGGCTTGAGATTCCATTCTGAGGTGTGTTTTGCGCGAGGGAGTCTTTTCTGCGAGTTCAATTCTTGGTGTCTGAAGGCGGGACCGTTGTGGTTGTATATCTGGGGCAGTTGGGTCCAGAAGTATTGATAATGAAAGGGATTTTAATCGTACGTTCAGTGGAGTGAATTTAGAAGGGGGATTTGGAAATGTTGTTGGGCAAAGTTTTATTGAACTCACTAATGTACTTTCAAGTCTGTGTCAAGTTGTGATTTCTGCTTTCTGGGATGGTGAATGATATTTATAATGTTTCTATCTTTGTATCTTGTAAGGGGCCTCTTAATATCTTGGAAATGGATACAATTTAGCGTTCTTTACAGTATCTTTTATTGTATCAGAGATTATACATAGATCTTTGGCGATGATAACACTTTGAGCTCTGAATAATACATAAGAATTCATTTACACACACATAAATTTATTACTTCAGACTGCAAAGCAAATAACGAATTACTCCTCCGTGTCTACTCTGTACTTAAAAGTCTATATAAATTTCATTTTGTACATTGAACTTGCTTCTGGGGATGGCAATAATCATTTTCGAGTCAAACTTAGTTCAATAAAACTATCAGATTGAAAAAGATGTCCTTACTACTTTTCTCATGATTTTGAGACACTGCACTGTGAATAATAGTTGTTTTTCGCAAGAATCACTCGAATACGTTGTATAAGGCGAATCGAATCTCAAGCTGAAAGTGTTCTTTTTGTAACGAGTTACTTTGTGACGAGAAACCGAAATTTTTCGAGGCAACCGATTCCTGTTACGCCATAGTAGGTTTTGCAATAAACAGTGAATGAGATGCTGCTCTTTTTTGCGGGTTTCTCGTTGACGGGGTAACTCGTGTCTTTGGTTTTTATTAGCATAGCTCTTTTGGAGCAGGGTTTTTAGTGGCTCCGAGAGCAGTTTTTCCAACACTTATTCAGCAGATATTTGGACGTATAATATATGTATGTACATATATCGAGGAATTCAATAGGAACATTTAAATAACTATGAAACGATTAGCGTGTAGACAAATATCTAAATCAATAGCCAAGGTTTTAGAACATCGTCATTTTATGCGATACTCCAATATACATAATTCGAATGAAGCAACTATATTCGATCGATTATTGATCACATTATCTCGAATACATTTGCGGAACAAAAAACACCGATACCCTGATCCGTTATAATCGATGGAATGTATAAGGGTTGCAGCCCCAATTTAATCACCGTGCATCCCCCAAATTCACTCTGATTTACCTGGAATTCACTCGACAAAAACACGATCCCCGCGTTACATTTATTCTCCATCGTTGACCAGATATCTCTTTAGGAAAAAGGTGTGCAGACTCGTTTGTTTATATCCAGCGTGCCCGCCGGTTGTTGTTTAACCTTTTGCACAACGCGTATTCGAGACGACTTGGTCTTTGTTCGCTTCGAAACCGACGGGGCACAAGATTCAACGAGTTTTGAGGCTTTTCCTGGAACACGTCCCTCGTCTGCCCTGTACACAAACAGAAATCGACAGCGTGCGATCCCTGCCACTCGATTTGTTAACAGGCAAACGTCGTGAATCGCGCGTACAGGAATCCATCGCCTCATTTTTCTCGATACTCGTCGACGCAACCGTCGATTCTCGGTAGAAATAATCCTCATACCGAGGCGCTTGCATAATCCTGGAGAAATTGAAGGGCAACGGTAAATCATCAGGCACATTTCTATGGGGAAAGGAAAACAGAAAATTATGCCGTAGTTGACTGATGCATTAGGTTTTTCGCTAGTTCCGTTCCACAGCTGTTTTCTCGACGGTGAAAACGGTAATCAGTAAAGTCATAGATGGTGAAGATTAACGAGAGCCACGCTTTCAGGATAGTACTCCATTTGCGAGTGGAAAATGGAGCTGGCGTTGATGCTAAATCAAATTTAATTCAGTAGAAAATCGATGACCATCTTCTAAATTGGAATGCGCTGTGAAATCGGTCGTGAATCATTGAAATTAGATTAGCATTCGATAAAGAATTGTCATATGTTTTAACTGGCTCGCTACTCCAGTTGCTGAAAGTGAAGAATTTTCCAAGTTTTCTGTTTCATTCTTCTTACTTCCTTGTGATTGAATTTCCATCAAGCTGGCTTTAATCAGTGCTAGATTACACGTGGTGCAACTATGATAGAAGCTTTTCCTATAATTAGACGAATTTAGTTCTACATTCTAAATAGTTCTAGCTATTTCGGTAAAGGTTTCCCCAAATGGAATTAACCCTTACAGTACTGCAGATATCAAAGTTTCCATTTCAATCTCATCGAATTCATATCTTCCCAAGCTACCCTTCCATGTAACCAACTATATCCCTAATCCCCACTACACTTTCCATTCCTCAAAACAAAAGAAGCCACAATCATAAACGATAAGCCCAAGCAGCCCATCAATTACCCAACAAATTTCTCCTCTCTTCTTCACTCCCCGACCAGCGCAACCGTAACCAAACACAATCGATTATCGCCAGCATGATTACGTAAGCCGAAAATAGTGCAGCACCTGCTCCAATCGACAAAGGATGAAGAAGAAAGAATCTCTGTCACAAAAACTTCCTCTTATCGGTCGATTGGTTGCTGACACCAACTTCCGACATTTCTAAAAAGAATTCCCAAAAAGAAGCCTCCGCTGTACCGAACCCCTTCTTCTCTACAGTCCCGGCCCAAACCTGGGCCCTCTAGGGCCCATCGCCGCACTCGGATCCAGCGACCTCGTAATTAATCGTTTCACGTCGATGATCGAACTCGATGGATTTCCCGCCCCCCCCCCCCCCCCCCCCGTTGGCCGTCGACGTGGAAAAACGATCGAACGTGGCTCGATGGGCAAGAAAGTAATTCGGCGTGTCAACCTGTGAAAACGACTTGCAGCCGGAAAAAAAGAGCCGCGAACTCTGGGAGGAGCTAGCTGCATACGAGAATTGTTCCCCTGCGGAGAACGGTTTTTGAAACGCGGCGAGCCTAGAAAGCGGGGCTGCGATTTTTTCGCCACTTTTTGCCAGGAAGGAATGTAACGGTGCGCCTCGGGGATCGGGAATCGTGAAAATCGATTAGAGGCGGCTCGAGCACGGCTCCTTGCCGCGATTTTTTCCAGCCTCCGCGGCGGGCAATGGAAGGATAGATTGTTAATTGTTGGGCGTGGTACCGAAAGGTCTCTTCTCTCTATTTCACCCCCCGCGCGGTGAATTGGAGTATGCTTCTTTGCGCGAGGGAAGAGTGTTTACATATTTGCGCGGAGCTTTGATGTAAATAAGTATTATTTTACATGAGGTTGCATCGAGATGGAGAGTTACTCAAGAAATGTCTATGAAAGCAACGCGCTAGACACCTGTATTTAGTTGAGTAATAAGGTCAGATGTAGTTGCAGTTTAAGCGAGGTTTTTCCCCCTGAGTTTGATGCATGGAATCCACGACGCAATTTATGCCCGCCAACACCCTCTATAATATATACTCGGTTTTCCGCGATTGTTTTGCGATTAGAATCCTGTTATACATGGGATTTGTAATTCTATCCGTCAAAGGCACTTGAAAGGATTATTTTTATCTGTAGCGCGAAACGATAATCAGCCGAGGCGTTTACAGCGGCGTAACGCGATCGTTAACGGTTAACGACGATAATTAAACGTAACGTCGACATCGTTGTGTCCAGTAAACGGCGATTAAGATCTAGTATCGATCATAATTCCCGGCGATTAGTCCAGTAGCCAGTCTATAATAATCTTAATAATCTATCAGCTAGCCACGCGATTGTTGCGATGCATTTTTTCGAGCGCTTTTGCCCCTGTCTCTTCCTTCTTTCTTGCGGTGGCGCGATCGAACAACGTTTTAATTAATGTGTCCGGTGAAAAAGCAGCGACCAGTTGTTGCAGTGGAGTCTTTTCTTGTTCCTTGATGCAGAAAGTCACCGGGAGGCACCGTTGTGCAGTCGTAAACGACGGTTTTTTCTGGTAGTGGGAAAAAAGAGATTCAATAGCGCGTGTATGTTGCTAATTTTAATGAAGGGGGCATGCTTTCTTGCTGGGGACTTGTCTGTTAACGGGGAGCATGGATTTGTTTGTTGCTGGATCGTGGAAAGCTGGCGTTGAGAGAAAGTGTTGACGAAAAATTTGATTTTCTTGTGGTAGTTTTTGAGAGTTGTTAGATGATTGCTTTTATAGATAGTTGATACTTTGCTTAGTGGGTTCCTTTTCTATTGGATACGCTCTCTGTGGAATACCTTTTCTATTGAATGCACTCGCTTTGGAATACCTTTTCTATTGAATACACTCGCTTTGGAATACCTTTTCTATTGGATATCTTTTCTCTTGGATACCTTCTCTATTGCATATCTTCTCTATTGCATACCTTCTCTATCAGATACATTCTCCCCTGGATGCCCTCTGTATTAGATACCCTCTACATTACAGATCTGAGGAAATCCTTAAATTCGAGCAAAATAGCCACACCACCCTCTAGATAAATATTAGATGATGTCCAATGGAATTTTCTACCATAATCCACAGAAAAACTCGTGTTCAGAGAACTGTAAGCCGACAGCACTGTTCAAATCAGTGTTAGAAGCAAAATCATTTACCACGGCGCAGTAGTGGCGAAAATTAGGAAATCAAGTAAAACTGGGTTAAACCTCGCGCCATTCGAATCAACAATTACGAAACGAGTTACGTCTCCCGCGCATCCTGCAACTTGCTTCAGCAAACGAACTTTCTTTTCCTTTCCGATAACCGTGTCCATTAGGTCCCCGTTTCCCGTCAAACTCCCTGCAAGGACTTAGTCGACTCACTTCTCCAACATCTCCGTGTCTCCCACGATCTTCCAAGCCTCGCACAAGTCTCTTTACCAATCTTTTCCTCAACACCCACAAATTTCCCATGCACACCATTGCAAGTAGCCCTTCGATCTTATATCCAGCAGCTCTTAATACTCCCTGAGAGTCCATTTCAGTAAACACAACTTCCAAGTCTCCCTCAACCCTTCGACCATCACGCTTTGCACCCCAAAGCCCCCACAGAATCACCCCGAAATTCAAGCAACAGAAATCCTTCGCGTACCCTCACCCACAGCTCCTCCACGATCGACAGACACTTCACACCTCGATCTCCCTCCCTCAGAAAGGAACAGGCGACACACGGCTACTCGCAGGTCCCGACAATGGAGGAAAGGATACGGCGGCACAAATGGAAAGGGTGAATAGATTGAAGTTTGCCGTTCACGGTGCATGGGCCCGATGCACGGCCAAGTAATTGAATCAAGTCGACAGGTTGAATTCGTCTATCAGCCCCGTTGCAGCGTGGAATCGCCGGCACGGTAGTTAGCAGCCCCTCTTTTAATTATGTGTATTATATATATCCGTGGGTTCCTGTGCGCGTTTCCCCCGGCGATCTACTCGCCGCAACGGAGATGGATTTAACGCGAACGATTACTTGGAAAACGCGATGACAGAAGATTACGGAAATAATTGCCGTGTTTAAAGAGCGCGCGCGCGCGCGCGCGAGAGAGAGAGAGAGAGAGAGCACGCATCGGGTCATAAGGCCGTGACTAATTGCCCTGCTTATGGGTAATCGTTCGCCGTGATCTGAGGTCAACGAGGGATTCTCATATTTTTATGGTAATCACGGCTATCGATAGCCGCAACTCGTTCTCCACCTATGATTCCCCTTTTTTCCACATCTCTTTTTATTCCTCTTGGCGATCCTTGGATAAATAGGCATTGTTCGCTGGTGGCGTGTCTGCATGTGTGTGTTCTTATCAATGGGTGTCCATGGGTGAATCGTTCAGCTGTGTGGGGAACTTTGTAATGAGTAATTGAAGGCTTTCTGGGCTGGCGATGATTTCGAGTTGGCTTGGAAATGGTACAATATGTGGAAAGGTTTGGACATTTTTTAAAGAAATTTATGGGGAAAGATCGTGAATTATCAGGGAACTGTCTCTGCCTGCAAAGGTGGAGATGGAATTACAGAATTAAAATTTAGAAATCTACTGCACAGTTTGAAATCTCATTTATCATTCGCAAGTTGAATCAAGGTGTTATTACTTAGAAAAACAGCAATGATCCGGAAACTTTTTGCATTGAGAGCCCCCTGCATTTGAATCGCTGGCGTTCTTAAAACGCTTGGCGCGAATTCTGCCCACGATTTCTTAGCCGGCGTAGAAAAGGAGAGGGCTCCATAAAGACCGAACGAAAGAGAAGTTCGTCGGCTCCACTCTCGTGCTGACTGACAAAAAGCCTCTGAAAGTGCAACCAATTTCCCCTTCGTCCTGTCCCACCACTTTTCCGCTCGGCGACCGTAAGCGCGATCGTTCCGTGGTGGCACGAAGCGGAAAGCTCGACATTAGTCGCCGTTTTTACGCGACCTTTCGCCCCCCGTCGCGTTCTCGACTTCACCGCGTTTGGACCTTAGGAAAATCAGGACATCCAGCTGGTCGAGTATATTAGCCCCCATTTTGATTAAATCATCTTTAAATTCTCAGTCTTTCCATCGAGCCATCGCGCAACACTTGAAACTCTCTCGTAAACAAAAACAGAGATCGTTTGGTCATCATTTAAGTCACTAAAATCCCCAAGTACCCAAATCCAACCCTCTAAATTCCGCCGTAGAAGTGGAGACCACAAGACCTTTAATCTCCGTTCTTCTCTTCACTCCACCAAATTGCCATCTTCCCCCCAAATTTCCATATCACCGGAAAAGTACTGTAGAGTGGAAAGCGAAAAGTGGAGGGAATGAAAGAAATGGTGCTTCGATAGGGCATGGACTTTGATCTCGTAGGAGGTGATTGGCAAGAATGTCGACGACCAGCTGTGGAAGTCAGAAAACTCGTGGGATTGCCGTCTCGCCTGGCGGCAGAAAGGAAATTAAATGATTGAGGCGCGTTCATTAATTCTCATAAATCTGAATGAAATTAACTGGCCGTGTTGATTTTTCCGCTTGGAAAAGCTTTCGGTCGGCTGCTTAGATATGAGCAGGGCGGGGAACGCGGCTCGTTTAACTAATTGCAAGAAAAACATTGTAGGTACCACCGACCAGCGGCGAGAACGCGGAAGAGGATGGATCCGTTTCCTGCGCGAAAATTCGCCTCGCGTGCACACGCGATGAAATTCACGCCACGCGATCCGTTTTCCTTCTTTCCGGAGATTAATTTTTCAGATTCTCATTCTGCCGTTTGTTTCTTCCCGTCTTCCGGCCTTCTCGAAACTAATTTCACTTCGGCTGCTCCAAAATATAGCGAAAGCGGGGTCAATAATTCAGGGTAGATTTCTCCGAGAACGTTTTAGGAAGGAAAGTCGTGGCTCTTATTTGGTAAACACAACGAAAGTTGAGCTAAACTTTCAATTATTCGATAGGTATGCTGAATTCTGAATTCCTGGAAGCTCTTTTCTTAATTCGCCTGCAAGTAATTGCGAAATCTCCATCTATATTTCTGCGCTTTAGGAGTCGTTTTACTCTTCCACTTAAAAAACTTAAAAAACTGGAACGTAGTGAGAAATCTGTGGCACAGTCGAAAGCAGTTTCGTGCTACTAGAAATTGCATAATTCGAGCAGTGAGGAACTCTCGTCGAAAGATGTTCCGCACGTTGATCCTTGGGAAATTTCAAGCACGGGGATGGGTGCGCGACGGGCAAAAGGGGGACAGGACAAGTCGTAGGCGTTAAAACACGAATCGAGCGTCGAGGCTGTTCGATTTTCAAGTTGAAGGCGGCCATTGGTGGCCTGGTGGCCGTAAAAGGCCGTTCCAGGGCCCGCCAGCATTCCAAATTTGGCGGTCACGAGGGCCTTTTTGCCCTGGTCTGTCGCAAAAATGGCCGTGGAAGCTGGCGTACGTGACGCACGCTCCTCCCTCGTGCACGGTGAAGTTCAAGGCGCGGCATTTTTATCCCTTTCACCGCGTTTGCGTGATTTTTCTGCCCCATGGGACACGCGTATCGACACTATCTATCGAACACTTCTTTCGATCGCTTTTACCACTCCGTCGACTTTGTTTCTTCCTCCCCTGATGCTGAGCAAGACCTACTGGTCGCTCCCATATAAAGTATATCCGCGAGACCTCGGTCGACTCTTCTTCGAAGGATCAATGAGATTTGAAGGGATCTCCCTTTAGAAACTTTTCCCATACCGAATCGAGTTTCTGGTGAGAACTTTTGCCAAGAACTAGGAAGCTCTTCTCAGGTGTCGCAGGTCAGCGCAGTCTTCAACAGTGGACGCCTAAAAAGCGATCGCATTCATCCAGCGTCCCAGCCCAGAATCTCTCCTCAGAAGACCACCCCAAAAACCTCTCCTACAACCCTTCCGAGGAAACGAAAGAAGCCATGGTCCCCCGTCGATTGCAAAGCAGCCTCGGAAATGCAAAGCTATCGAAGTCTCCAAGCGCGAAGAAGCACAGCGCAGGGATTCGAGCGGAGAGGAAGGGGCGGAAGGGGAGGAATACGAGGAATACGAGGAATACGAGGAAGAGGAAGACACGAGGGGTTGGAAGGGCGGGCTGGAGGAAAGAGGGAAGGTGAGGTCGGAGCGTGCGCTGTGTCGACTGGAGGACGCCTCTCATCCTCTCTCCTTCTCTCTCTGGCAGGCACGGGTGCACCAGGTAGCACGTCCTCCGATTGGTGGGCGTGCACGCAGGTGCGCGTGGGTGGGGGAGGCGTGGTGAACCGTTCCCATTGGCCGTCGGACCTAACCCAGACCTAACCCGTACCGGAAGTGGGGCTGACACGGCACTGCCTGGCGAGGGGGTGGCAGAGCGAGAGGGGGGGCCTGCGCTCCGAGGCAAAAACGATATCGCCTCTCGCGCGCAACACGGCAAAAAGCTGCCAGGTGGCATTTCGCCTTACCTTCAGGGTTACTGCCTCCTCTTGCACGCGAACACACGACAGCGAAACGCGCTGGATGCCCTGCCGGCCGGGGGGAATAGTCGCCAAGGGGAGAGGAGCCCATTTTTTGCTTTTTTTCTGCTTTTTTTAGTGTCGATTAAGGGGCCGGAGTCGTGGGTGTCGGCCGTGGGTCTGGGAGACGCTGGATGCAGTGGAGACGACAAGTGGAGATTCTTTAGGCGGAGGGGGCTGGGGGAACTGAGGTAGAGGTGGGCGATTGATTCCGAGCGAGGGATAGGGGTGGTCTTGCTCTGGGGGCGTTGATGGGTGAAAGGGTTGCTTCAAGTGTGCAGGGTATTTGGGTTGGAGGCAGGTAATCGTGATGGAAAGCTGTGGGGCACTTGGAGAGTGATGGGTTTTTAGGAAGTCAGCAGGGGGTGGTTTGTTTTTCTTCAACAGCTTTTCGATTGGGGTGGCTGACTGAACGTGATGCGGAGCTTTGCGCTGCTGGCTAAAGAGATTGAGTGGTAGACGAATTCTATCAAACTGGATATTAGAGTTCAAGTTAACCATAAGTGAAGCTAGAATTGACTGACAATGAGTGCGTAGGTAACGTTTGGGTCTCTCCGAATTAAACTCACACCCAGCTAAATAACCCTTGTCTCTCGTTCTTAATCCTCAATTAGATCCACCGGAAAGTAAACTCTGTCCAGCATAGAGTGATTCAACGTTCCTCGACCCCTCAGAAACACAGGCTGCGCAAGTTTCCCTGAATGTTTTCAAGCATCAAATTTTCTACTCCCAATCATGTTAATTTCGGTCTCGATTCCGGCGTCTGCCTACGAACGGTCTGCCACCACTTGCTCGTACTCCGCCGGCTGGTTGTACCTACTCCGATTGCGAACGAAATACTTGCACGCTATTAGATACGGGCCATTATCGTTTCCACGAATGGCGATAAATCGTGGACGAAGCCTGCGCGAGGAAATGCAAACTAAATTTCTAATTTCTCATATATGGCGGGATTCCTGGAAACCGTTTTCTATTTCGAGAATCATTATCGAACCCGCGCCGCCGCGAACGCTCTTTCTTCTAATTATCCCTTCGAGTAGTTCTTCTTCCGGAACGATAGCGCCTTTTCCTTCGAGCAAGCAATGGTTCGGGGGAAATTCACGGTAGAACAGTACCTAAAGACGCAAAATTTGACCAGAAACAAAGAAGATCTTTCTTACACATTATAGTTCAGGACAATGTTTTAAGAAATTTGATTACATTTGCAAAATCTAAGTTTTCCACCCCCCATCACTCCACATCGATAGTACCTACACATGTCTTTTACCCTCAATCAAACAGATCACCCTTCGTGAAGTCTTTCAAAGAAATTCTCTCATCAAAACCTCTGCCTCTACTTCCCTCTGTTCCACTCTTCGAGACTACTATGATCTATAATCACTTACAACCCCCCACCGTGGTCGCGATTTCAAACAATACCCGCCGTTAAGTGTCCAGCGGAGTGGGAATTTTATATTCGCAGGAACCGTTCGATATGCCAGCGGCGGTGGCCTGGGTGAATTTCCCAAGCGAGGCAATAAATATCGCGCGACGAACAATTCGAGAAACGCGTTGTTTCCTTTATCCGTCCATCCCGTGCAGACTTTTAATTGGACCGAAGGAAGACTGGGGGATCGTGCATGTCTACGGAGAAGGACGCGATGGTCGCGAGATCTGACTTGCTCGTTCGTTATTGTAGAAAAGAAACGCGGTACACGGTCGTGGGTGAGATGAGGAGAGGCGATATTCCGCGTGCATTCCACCGTCCGCAGCCCTGCTCTAGGATTGATGGACGGAAACGCGAGAAGAATGGCAGCGAAGTCGTCGTCGTCGTTGTCGGTCTTTTCTGGGGTCGTTGACAGTTGGACTGATGCACAGGGCCGTACAGCGAATTTTCAACTTTTCCAGCCCCTGGAACTCTCGTGCTGATTCACCCCTTTGTATGGCGCCAACAGAGAGTGAGGAGTAGTTGATAAGAAGTAGTGAAAGATAGATGATTCGATATGGTGTTCTGGACGTTTCAAAATGTATGATGGAACGTTTTTTCTAGCGTTTGTGAAGGGTGTATTGTGTATTTGAGACTTCAACACCGATTACCTCCAAAAACTTAAACTACCCCCTTCACTCTCATTAATCTTAAAGAATTCTCACGAGCAGTCGATAGAATTAGAGTCAGAATAGGAAATAGGTGGTACAAGGGTGGAGGGAGGAAGGAAAGCAGGAGGAGGAAACAGCAGGATGAACGTCGTTGGAGGAATGGAAGGGAGTGGATTGAGAGGAAACGGGGGGGTTTCACGGATTTCAGGGAGGAAAAGGTGCTCGTTAATTGGCGGCCGTCGGCCTGTCATTATCAAAGCATCGCTCGATTCGTGGATGAATCTAATAATTGCGGCCTTGAGGCAACGGTGCACAATGGCACCCTCCCGCGATACCCTCTCACGGCCCTCGAATGAAAGGTTGCTGTCGACACCGTGCTACCGCGAGAGGTATAAGTTACAGTGCGCGATACATCGTGGGACCTCCGTGTCCCTCTTGCACAATGGAGGGTAGAGCGAAGGTGGAGCATGAATAAACATCAGAGGGGCACATGTTTGCACAGCGAGCCTCTCTGTCGCTCGTATCGCCCGCTCTAATTTGCGGATCTGCCAGCAACGGCTCGGCTGTTCCTCGCAATTAAACGGATAACGCGGCTGACTCGTCGGGCTGACGAGTTCCGCGGATATTCAGACGTTTCGCGAGCATTACTTCTGTTGATGATTGTGGGGAGGTAGTAGGGTAATCGAATGTAAAAGCTGGGGATGGGAGAACGTAGAATGTGAAGATTTGGAAGAAGCAGTAGGGGTGAGAGAAGAGAATATTGAAGTGACAGGCTTTGGAAGACACGGGAGAGTTGACCAAACAGATCGAAAGATCTCAGTAATGAGTACAGAGAGTATATAAAAGAGCATTCAGCATCCAAGACACTTGAATTGCCTAAAACTAAAAGATCACCTCCGAACCCCTCGAATCAGCCACCTCGCGACGCAAGCTTCCACCCAGGCCTCATTGGACAAGATACCTCGAACACCAGTGGCCATTAATTATCCCCCCGAGCGTAGGACAAGATAGAAATTTATCACAGTCGAGCGTAAAGACTTTGACACGGTCTATTTACCTCGAGGAAGAGGGATCGGGGAGCTATCCAGCGGCCTGGTCAATTCGGCGATGGTGCACGGCCTGCCGTTCGGCGCAGGTATTAATTAATTAGATAATTAATCGTGTAATGGGTTTAATTGGGCCCCCTGTTAAGTGTCAGCGTGCTCCCCGGGCGTAATCTTCCCCGTGGCATCTGCTTTATCTACGTTGCATGTAGAGGAACACGACGCGCGACCATCTCCGTTGTCCGGGCAAAGCGAAAGGTTCAGGTACCTGCTGCTTACCCGCGACTCCAGCTCGCCGGGAAGTTGTTGAGATTACAGATAAGAATGCGGCAGATTTCGCAGATCCGATATCCCGTTGATAAGCGAGCATGCGCCCCCATGTAAACGAAGATACCGCGTGTCTTCTTCCTCTCTTCCTCCCTTCCTCCATTCCTCCCACTGCAGCCTCCCGATTTTTCTTCTCCTTTCTTCCCATAACTGCTTGGGCCTGGAAACTAGAACGGTGTGATCGATGCGGGGCTTTTAAGCTTGACGAGTTCAATTTTCAAGGGAAGCAGTTGCTTGACATTGAACGCAGATGAGGTTTCGTATTGTACTTGGAATTTTTATTAATTCTTAGGGAATCGTTGGTTCAATTTGGGGTCCAGGAAATTTTAAGGAGTTTATTGTCTTAAGTTTGTAATTAAGTATCAGGGAATGAAAATCTGATCGTGGTACTTCCGAGCAGACAATTATCCCCGGGCGTAGAGACCAGGAAGGAATGCCGGCGCAAAAGCGGACGCGACGACGCGTTGTATGGCGATTGCACCGTAAATCTCGGGAAAGATTTGAATAATTGCCAGGCGCGGTGTCGCAAAAAGCGGCGCGGTGGCTGGTTATTAAGCGGAGCGCACCTGGCCGCTGGTTTTACGCTCGAATACTCGACGTGCGGCAAAGTGGCTCGACTACTCCAGCTATTCTGGCGTTATTTAATTTGCGCGGACAATGCGCGGGGGCCGGATCGAACCCGGCACGCGTATCGCGTCGGGTAATTAACGGCTTGATCGATGGCTGATTAGCTCGCGGGAAAACGTGTTTTCCTAATCGGCGAGAGGAAACGCGTGGCTTGATCGTCTGGACCGAAGGAACACTTCGATCGTGGGTGTCGATCTGAAATGTTAATTTAATCGTGCGCTGTGTCTCGGGTACCTGGTTTAATTGCCAAATGGATAAATGAAAAGTGTTTGGAAATTTGTTGATTAATGTTGTGGGAGTTGCTCCATGTCAAGCTTGGTTTTAATCGATTGGAACGGAAGTCTGAATGCATAGAAGAGAAGTTACATAGAAATCTCAATACTTTTCCAAAAATTTCTTCAATTCTCCCATTCACAAAATTCTTAAATCCACTTAGAAAAATTTAAATACAAAGCACTGTGTTTCTTATCTTCTCAATTTCTAATGCAGAAATTGTTGCAAAAGGCACACGAAGCCATAGCTCAGTTAATTTTTAAAACAGAAAAAGAATTTCTTCTCACGAAGATCGACGAACCACGTGTTTCTGACGTTCATCGGTCCTCTCGAGACGAAAAACGCTGGGATTCGATTCTGCCGCCTCCATCTCGATCCCTGGATACACGTGACGAGCCACGAGGCGTCACGCAGAGAGAAAGAGAGTAGGAGAGAGGGCACGGCTGGGGAGACGAGAGAGAGACACGTGCGTGTACCATCGAAGCTTTGCTCGAGGACGTCAAAACGGTTCTGCGTTCTACCGCGGCGTGGCGTTAGCGATCCGCGGGATTACGAAACCGAATTCGAATCTTAATTTCGTTTTCCAGTTATTCAATTCCAATCACAGCAATCTTTCAAGAACTCTGTTGATTTCGTCACCACTGGATCTGTGAAAAGACTTGCATTGATTTTACTAGGGATTTAGGAAAATATTTGGTGAATCTGTGGGTGGTGAAACTTAGAAAGTGTCTAAAGGAATTTATGGGTTTTAGTGGGTTTGAGGTGGGGTAGTTGGAAGAATTAAGGCAAGGTTGGGCAGGTTTTTAGAGGATTTGAAAGAAGGCTGAATGATATTTTGGTTATTGAAAATTTGGTATTTTTCCAGAGGTTTAGTACTTTTGAATAGTTCCTGGTTCGTCGAAAGATTGCTATACTTGCACTGCATTACGATCGATCGATCTTCCGCAGCGTCAAATTAAGCAACACCTGTTGCTCTTGTTTAAGCTCGCCCCATGTACCCATGCCATTCAACGGCTTTACATCAGTAAAAGAGGAACGGCGTTATCATCCTACGAAATCTCGCAAATTTATCACACCTTTCCACTTCTGCCGCCTATTAAACTCCTGTTCCTCGTTAACGTAATCAAATATCATTCATCACATTGCACTCCTCGATTACTCATTATACGTGCAGGGGAATCGAAATAATTCACCGATGAATGAAAAACGTCGAGTATTTATTTAAATGCTTCACAGTGGAGAATACAGTAATTTCTAATTCCTACGATCTCCATATATTCGTCACTGTCATTTACGTGTTCCACTTGCTAAATAAATAACCGTACCACCACAGAGGAAGAATATCCCCGCTCGGAGGAGGTTGCGTCTGTTGATGCAATTTTATGTCAGCCCTTGGTGCAGTTTGTTAGCGCAGCATTCCACAAGTTACGACTCCATTAACAGGGGATCTGCTGATTTTTTCAACTTCGTTTCGGGTCGCATAAAACACGCTGTTTAAAATGCAAGGGCGTAGACAGCGCCCGGCCAGCCTCTCCGTAACGCGCGTTCTATCCTTCGCAAAACCAGAAATCATTTTCTATCGTTTCGCGGAGCCATTAGCTTCAGTCGAAATTAATTGTCCCCCATATTTATTACGCGATTCGTCCGCGAATGGTTGGCAGAGGGAATCCGGGACTTGGATTTCGCTCTCTAAATTAATCGCCGGGGAATTGATCCTTTTACTATTCCGTATCCTTTTGTTTTTCATGGCGAACCGATTTGTGTTTCTCAGAGGATCATATAATGATAGATACGGCCGTCGGCTGGGAAAAAGAGGAAACTGCGGGCCCCGTTAGAAAAAGAGGAATTACTGTCAGTCCCGTACATGGGTGGGACAACGTCATTGCTCCGTGTGAATACAGTTTTTACAAAGATGACGACTCTATTCGCCTTTTAAGCAAACCTCTCCGAGGCGATTACGCTCGGAGGGCATTCTGTTCCCCGTTGGGGTATTCGATTTCCCACTGGAAAATTCATTGGAACCCAGTACACGGGATTTTCGCCGCGGTTTCTCCGTAACTGTCCTTAAACGATCAATTAGCGGAAGTTAATCGCAGCGCGCTTAAGCGAAATGCCTTCTTCGTGGCTTTCTTCGTACGGGATCCAGTCGATTTCGTTGCTTTTGTGTGCTGGAACTTCGATGCTCGACGAGATTAGATCTTTACTGTTTCCCACCTGTCTGTGAGAAGAAACCTTGAAGAGAGGGCGATGCTTCTGCTCCGCCATGAAGATATAATAATTTTGATAGTGAGTCTGAAAAAATAAGATACATACTGACGAGGATAATGGTTTCGTTTTGCAACTAGCAGCGAGATGCTAATCTCTCTGACGTCCTCACGGCGAATTTTCCGGTCGACGGGGAAAAGGAACGTTTACACGTCCAATCGAGGGTTTGCTTCCCCCTCGGAGGATGGGGGGTTAAGTAAAAGTTACTAGTCGCAGCGCGCCGTGGAAAGAATCCTCCGACGAGGCGTGCAGTGGCCCAGAACGGATGAAATTCCACGGACGTTTCCGGCGGACGCGAGGCGGAGTTCGTCGAATCGAGCAGACGCGGGAATAAGGGGAATAATCTGAAAGGAAGACGGAGTACGTACGTGCTGCTTTCCACGTAAACCTTGAACAATCTGTAACACAGTACTATTACAGCTATTTCTAAAATTGGGAGGCAAAAACATTGGCAAAAGTGACGAATTATTAGCTCGATTAAATTGTCCACTAACACACTCTTCACATTCGCTCGTTGGACCTCGATAGATAGTTAGTATCACTAGCAAGCCTGGCTCCAGCAGCAAGCCAGGTGAAAACATTGTCTTTGAGAAAATCCATCGAACAATCAGACCGTCCAGTTCAGTAGGAAGCAGAATGGGGTGGCGATGAACGAAAGCAAGTTAACGCTGACGGTGGAAGTGAAGTCTTGGGGAGCAGAAAGGAGCAGGCAGGAAGAGTACTGCGGGTCCAGAGGGATAAGGGGTCCGAGGGGGTCTGAGGAGTTGAGCTCGTATTTGCAGGACATCCGCGCCACTGGGCATCGAGACAGTTATGACTCTCCCCCTTCTCGAACTCGTCAGTTGTTTTGCGACGGTCTGGTTGCTTTTGTTCTAGCCCCTGTCTCGTTGCTTTTGTTCATCTGTGCTCTCTCGGTGGCTGTTGCGGTGCCAGCGCCCTGGTCTTTTGCTCCTGTTTCCACCGCAGGAATCAGCGAGCGTGCAGCATCCTTGTCCCTCGGTCGAATGATCTTGCAAGTCTCTCCGTCTTGTTCCTCTGCCGTAGAAGCAGCAGAGGCTCGTGGTCGTCCCAGCCTCTTCTCATATACTCCGTCCAGTAGTCTGGCCTTCTTCTGCTCTCTTTTTCGCGGGTCGAGCTTGCCTTTTTGCCGGCGAGCAGCTCGGGCAAGGAGAGGATGGAGGGCCAGGACGAGGGGCGAGGATGAAAGAGAGGCGCAGCCTCTCTCCTCTCCTGGCTTGAAAGGAGCCGACGTTACGTACGGTAGCCAGCCAGACTGTACCCAATTATTCCGGCGTGCTATACTAATGCCATGGACCCCCTTGGCTAACCACCCCCTTCTTCCTCTACTGCTTCTTCTTCTTCGTCTTCTTCTTCTTCTTCTTGGTCCTCTTCTTCTTCTTCTCCGTCGATGTGGTCGTCGTCGATCGTCGCCCTCCTCGTCTTCTTTATGGCCGTCCCTCTCTCGCTTCTTCAGCGATGCTCCCCCTCGCTCTTTTCTGTCCCCATAATGCGATAGGCAGAGCTCAGCCTCTCGGGCACGATGCTACCGGCCGACGCCGATGGATCTCTGGAATGACGAGGGATTCTTGATCTCTCTGCCGGGCTACCGGCGTAGCCATTGATTTTTCGGCGCGATGACGAGGCATCGTGCCTTGCCGAGTTTTTCCGTGGAGGAGTGCGTGCTGCTTCCGGACGCTGGGCTTCTATGGGAACGGAGGGTAAGCGGTGCTGGTGTTTGCCTGGTATTTGTCAAATTTGTAAGTTTGCTTGCGGTAGTCGAGTGAGTAATTGAGTGGGTGAGGAGTTTGGGAACTGGGGAGCTGAGAAACTGAGGAGTTAGGAAACTTTGATGCTGGGAAACTGAGGAGTTGGACAGCTGAGGAGGTGGAAAGTTAAGGAGTTGGAAAGCTGAGGAGTTGGAAACCTGAGAAGTTGGAAATCTGAACAGTTGAAAACTGAGGAGTTGGAAAGCTGAAGAGTTGAAAACCTGAAGAGTCGCAAAGCTGAGGAGTTGAACATCTGTAGAGTTGGGAAGCTAAAGAATAGGAAGGCTGGCAACACGCGAGCTGCAAGAAACTGCAACCAGAAATCGGAAGCATCAGGAAACAATGCTCTGCGCACAGTCAGATAATGCTCCCCCTTTTAATTACTAATCCCACACTCAATTACGAAGACAAATTGCGATCGGCTTTTTTCGCGGACAGATAGCTGAAAAATAATCGTAATACCATGCGTCGAAGCGCGATGCACGATCGCCCGCGCCGGACATGAATCATCGTGCCAAAGGTCAGACACGAGCATTATCGTCGAATCGCTGGTCGAATGAATCGTATATCGTTTTCAACCACACCAATCATTGATCCTACACGATCGAAAGCTACTCTCTCCCACTTGAATTACGAATAAGAAAAATCATTCAATCAACTACAAAAACCTCAAAGAAAAACATAATTCACATTTTCTAAGCTCCGCAGCTGACAATATCGAACCAAAGAATCGTTCTAATCGCGAAAGCAAGGATCGTACATCAACTGTGTTCTCTCGTTCGACTTGGTCCTCTGTGTCCCACCCCTTGCCGTTTTGTGGAGACGGTATTAAGGATTGTATTAATCAGAGGCTGTCAGTGTGATTCCTGGCCGCGAACGAGGGGTGGAACGGATGGAGGAAGGGACAGAGGGGGATGAACGGAACTAGACAGGATCCCGAAGGAGAAGAGACGCGACACGACTTCTGGCTGCGGTTTTGGGGGTGGATCTGCCGATGACGTCGAGAAATGACGCAAAAAAATAGCTGCCAGACTATCTGGCACCACGGAGCCTCTCTCCTCTTCTCGTTCCCCGTTCACGACCTGCAAGATCACGAGCAACTTCGGGGACACTGGTCTGCGTACTTTGTTTGAGGAATCCTCGTGGCTTTCGGGGAATTTCGGGATTTCCCCTGGGAATCTGTCTCTCGGATCTGTCGAAATCTGAGGAATTCAACGCTGGGAAGTGGCTATCAAAGGGGACGAGAATGTAGACTTTGGGGTACTGAGAAATCCAGAAACAGGAATCAAACCTACTCCCTCAATCTACATTATCCAAATCACCATCGAATCATCCCCAATTTCAACAGCATAGGCACATACATACGTGCATCTCGCCACTTGCCAGTCACAAATGATCAACGATCAGCTGCTAATGAAAGGCTGGCGGGCAGCGTGGATTAAGGACGGAGGAAGACGGATCGGGTCGAAATTGAAATCTCAGGTGGCCAATTAAAAGCAAAAAGCGAGGGAAACCAGGCGGTTATTAACTCTGGCCAGCTCTCTGGCGGAGATTCCCGTCCACGGCTGAGTCCATCAGCGGCCTAGGGCTCGCGATCGTTTTATTGCCGTATGCCTCGTGTCGAACTCGATTATAATAGTGGCGTGGCCCCTAAATGGCCCCGTGTTGAACAGCCCTCAAGTATTTCCAATATCCTGCAGGGAGATTCATCTTGCTCGGCCTGCTTCTCGCCGGGGCCTGTGCCTCGTACTTCCCTCCTTTTTTCCGTCCCTTCTTCGCCTGCGCTGCCTCTGGTCCGCGGTCGCCTCTTTCCAGGGTTCATTCATGCCTCCTGGTGGCGAGGACCTCATTACCCGCGGTGAATGGGTTCCTCTCCCGTCCTCCGCCGTTGCACTTCTCGTCGTCGATCGCTCGCTGACGCGCGACGCCTAGCGCTCGATTTTTTCCAAAATTGCCGTCTCACGGGGTGCATAGGCGTGCTCCCCCGAAGGGGGATAGGTCCGAGGGTTATGGCTTCTTCGGGGATATCCGCTCTGGGTGGTGAGCTCTCTTGCAGCGAGTTCAACGAAGATGTAGATTTTTAAGTAGACTCTTTTCAATCCACTATTCAGAGGAATAAGATTTCAATTACTTTTATTTTACGTAGTGAACAGTGGATGTTTAAATTCTAGCATCAGCATTAAATTCAAGTAGTACCTATCAGGTGTTATTATACGAAGCCTCGGGTCTTCCTAAAACGAAGCAAATTCGCGCGGTACAAATTCGACGTGGACGTTACAATAATACTGGTCGACCGGCTCATTTTTTTTCTGCTGCCTTTGGAGAGGGGGCCAGGGCAATTTCGCCGTGGCGATATTTTTCTTCTCGCGCGAAAGGTTAATCGAGCAGCGAGCTTTATCTGGCCGGATCTGCACACCTGGAGGACCGAGGCTAATGTCTGCCTCTCTGCTACTTTCGGGAGCCAATCATCAGGTTCGCCACAGGCGCGTGCACCGATCTCCCTCTGGCCCCTTTCTCTCCTCTCTTTTCCGTCCTTTCTCCGTTTCCTGAATCGTTTTCTTCTCGACCGCTCCCGACTGCCGGCTACGCGTTGCCACTTTCCGCGTTCGTCGCGGTTTATTCTGCCTTCGCTCGGTAAAGTTCCAAGGAAGACTAAACCCTTTGAAACGTGAATATCTGTTCTTCGATTCGGACAGAAGAAAATATTCGTAGCGGTGGAGTCTTTGTCCTGTTCTCCAAAGCTACTCTGATTTCTTCTTTACAAATTAACTTGAGTACGAAAATAAAAGCCCTCTGCTTTGGATATTAGTCTCACACCGATCTTCCCTTCAATTTTAACGAAATAAAGCAGAAGTTGAGTTAAAATTTCACTACCACTCGCGAAATATCAAACCTATAGCGGCCACTACCCCCTCGCCTCCTCCAAAAGGTATTACCTCCGTTCGAACCGACTTTCCCCGAAACTGTTTCGATTCACCATTATCATCTCTCGCTTGTGATTTTCCGCTCGGATGAGCCGCGACGCGTCGAAAGCGCGTTTCGTGAGCTGACCGAGGCAAAGATAATCGGCGAAATTGCACGCGGAAGAGCAGGCCTGGCCGCGAAACCTCGACAGGGCCTTCGAACTGACCTTCCTCTAATTCCCGTGGCCGGAGGATCGATTAATTTCGAACGGTGTCGGGATCGAGAGCCGGTTTCCCCGATTAGTCGCGAGAAGAAATTATTCTCGGCGCTGGCTGACCACAGATGGACAACCGGGCTTCCTCGAACTGGAGATGGACAATTTTCGATAATTACTCGCGGTCCTCTCTGCGCAGGCAGCCACAGAGAACGACGGGTAATTTCTGCTGCAGAACGGGGCAAGGGGGTTTAACAACTGTTACTGGGCAACCGATTTCTGGGTGGGGCATGGGAAGATATCGTTTCTTTATCCTTTACTATCGCGAGTCGAAGGTGGTGGAAATAGAGGACGAAGGAGAATTATTAGAAAAGTTTGTGGGAGTCAAACTATGGATGGCGTAAAAGAGGGAAGGAAAATGGAACATTTATTACTGAAGAGAACTCCACGTTTTCTTTATTCTTCGCAATGGAAAATGGACGGGGGTGCCGTGGATGTCCCAGGAAGGGGAGAGAATTTGGAGCAGCTATTACAAAAGCGTAGAAGGAGTAGTATATCGAAGGTGGAAGGAATAGGAGATACGAAACAGACATAGCAAAGAAGTGAGAGAGCACCGTGGACCAGTCTCCTCAGCAATGTTTGGTCTCGTTTAGGCCCAGCCCCTGGAACGGAGGCTTTATTATAATTTTCACCAGTTTAACCAGCCGTTGGTTCGCCGCTGCTCTCTCGTTGCTCCCTTTCTCGCAGCTCGCATGAAATGCGTTTTACTGCTGCAGCGTGGCGCAAAAAGACGAGGGCCACGAGTGGAGGCCCAGTCGGTGGATGATGGAGGTGATGAAGAAGTAAACGAAGAAGAAGTGGAGAAGGTGGCCGAGTAAGACATAAATGGCCTTCGTTCTTTCGCCGTTTCAGATAGGGTACACTTTTCACTCGCGATACCACGGGCCTGCGTATACCTCTGCAAAGTTCATTGGGACGTAATCATAAGTCGTTCGATTGGTTCCATGGAGAACGTAGGGGCTGTGGATGGTCGAAGTGGAGATTGGTGTGGAGGAAATTCTTAATTTAATAAGAAATGCAGTAGAATCTAGTATCAGTAATTCCACAACACTATGCTAAGCTAATTCATGAATATTTCAAAAGTAAAAGAATTTAGCTTGAGGCCTCCACAAGAAAATAACCCAAATTTCCCCTGAGATATCAGCTAAAATTCCATCCACTTGTCACAAAGCGATCTCACGCCCAAAATCTCCACGTGCACTTGAAGAACTCATTCAACTTCACCGGCAATCAATTTTTACATCTCCAACGAATCGATCTTTTTCTCAAACACCCATTATTCGCCTTGGAAGCGTCCCAAGTTCATTCACCCTGCATCGCACTGTTCTTCTGCTCTTCCATACGTTACGCTGGTATCACCATTAACAGTTAATTACTGGAAGTCATCTGTGAGCTTCGTCGTAGCCTCCGAACGAAGTTTCCACGCCTGATAACTCGAATCTTTCGAGTTTCGCTACACGTACCGGAATTCCGGTGCCCGACTTGTCAGAAGTTTCTTCATTGCCCACAAAGTCTCGTGTGAACGCGTTTTTTCGGATAGCAGTGGATCCAGCTCAGCGACAGATGTGGAAATCGATATCACAAGATATATTGCAGCGGCAGTTTCCTTCAAGGCCCGAGGTCGCCGGTCAGAGATCATCGGTGATAAGGGGGCAGGCTCGATAAGGGCCTTTAACGTGCCTCGGGGAGAAATATGAACGTTTTCTAGTCGAAATCGACTGAGCTACGAGAAAAAATTCCCTTTCGTCAACAACCAAACTCAGTGTTCTACAACGAATTTCATCGGGGATAATCGGTTACTTCTAAGAAATAACGTGCTCTGGACTTCTGTGACTGAACCTCGACATTTGTAAGTCCCCAGAAAGAATAGTAAATGTTCCACATTGAAGTACACTTGAAGAACCAACGATCTAATAATCTAGTTCTTATAAAACAGAGAAGAGCAAGATTAAAATTTGATGGGTGCAGCTGCAAGCTTTTCAGAAGGACCGAGCACTGAGAGAAGTTTCAAAATCCCAGAAGAAGTGCACGTATTTAAACGATCTTCAAACGCGTATGAAAGAATAAGAAGGCCGAAGATAAAACCAGATAACTTCGGCTACTCTTCCGCCCAGACGATCCACCGATAAAAAGTCCAGTCCATACTGCTGTTTGCTCCAAATATACTATTTATTTATCTTTTTTTCACCCACAGGCGCGTTACGCAAGCGACTCGCGGCGCTCAAGACCTTGCTGAACTCGGCGAAGGAGATACCTCGAGCGTCTTCCCTTTTTCATTCTCTTTTTTCAACCATCCAAGCCGATATCAAAAGCAACAATGCGCAAGTGCTCGCTTTTGCACGCGAAATCAGAGGTTACCGTGCATCCTATTTCCTGCAATAAAAGTATTGCTCCTCTTCTTCTGCTCCGTTTAAAAATTTGTTTATCGACTTCGCAAAGTATCCAGGCATTGTCCAAAAACAGCACCAAACTGCTCGTTACTAAAGACCATTCGTCTGCTGCCTTCCATTTTCCTTGTTCGTCCATCGCGCCAACTGAATGCGCAGAAAAGTCAATTGGACCGAGAGGCAAGCGGGATTCCCCTTCTGCGCGTCGATTCTTAATCGCATCGGGCGATATCGGCGAATAGAATCGCGATATTTCATCTCCGAGGTGGCTGCAGCTCATTCGTGACGAGGCAGACACGTGAAAAGACTTTTCTCCAGGAAAACTTTTTAGATATTTTGAAAATTACAGGTGCACCGCCGCTAGTAATACCGCGAGAGATAGTCACACGGTATTTCCCGAAGCTGAGGCCAGAAATGAATCATTTCAACGATCGGAGAGCCAAGTATGTCTCAATCTATTACAGCGAGGCGAAACAGAGTGGAAGGATACCGACGCGACGAATTATCAATGTAGATTTTAGTAAAATTCCATTGGTCTCCGCGGCGTGCGGAAAAAATCGCCGTAACACGCGAAGCGACACGCAGATGATTTGCATTCGTGTCTCTCGGTACACCGTCATTTGCTCGTGATTATGCATAGTCGATGAATCGAGGATTTAGTCCAGCTCCGATGGTCATGAAGCAGGGAGCGAGAGAGAGAGGGACGAGGAGAGGCAGCGATTCCTGGATGGAGGTCGCGGTTAATTGCACCGTGTGTGCGTGTGTGTGATCGAGTTGCATCGATTAATCGACGATTTCGAGCGTTTATCCGAGGCTCAAGGATTCGATTCCCAGGCGACATGTAATAATAGACGTACGCGTGATTTCGAGATCGTCGTGTTTGCTGGCCTAGTGTTAATTACCGCGATGCATAATTAATTTATGGTAAATCATCGCTGACTTGGGATTGTGTGTTTGTCAGACCGGCCGAAGAATCGTGGAAAACGCAGCAGGTTAATCGAGGATGTTCTTCATTTTTTGGAATTGGTTTAAGTCACAAAATTGTTTAGCTGCATAGATTAAGTGGTCTCGCAAACAGATATCACGGGGATATTGACTTCTTTGCTGACACCTTCTCGAGTTTTAAGTCTAACGTTCGTATAGCCTTGTTTTCGGATGGCTTTATATAGCTTTATATTGATTCATTCTAGACCTGCACGGAGTTTCCTTTGTTCACTTTTACGCCGTCTTTATTGTTATTGTTCGAGTTAATATGACGTCGGTTGGCTGTTCTAATTATTGTATTGATATACTTTGTCTTAATGGGCTTGTCCCGTGAATAAATATTATTATTATTATTATTATTATTACTACTTTAGTGCTTTTTGGGAGGTGACTGGAGACTTTCGTACAAGATCGATGTTCTAACGTCGTCGAAGTTGAGTCATACACCTCCGATTCGATCTTTAAAACTTAATCTATAAAGATTGAAAAGATCACACGGTTCTCAAGCAATACTTTCTTCATCCACGATCTTGCGAAGCAATTACGTCAACAGAGTACATTCAGTGATATCGCTGAAGACTTTCTCCACGAGTTACTTCAATCGGCAGTCAATCATCCAGTCCACGTTGTATAATGACAATCATCTGGTCCCCACAAAGACATCCCCATTTATCAAAACTACTCTTTCCTAATTGAATACCGGTCCACGAAACTTCAAATATCTTTCTTCGACACTTCAACTTACAATCGACTTTCCCATACGTCAACTACTCAACCCTTATTCGAAAGACTAAATTCCAAAGAAACCTACAGATCTTAAAATGCACCATTTTCTAATTAACAAACCTCTCAACCCCCACCAAGCTATTCACTGGAACTTCTTCTACAAACTTCCCAAATCACACAGAATTTCCAATTGAAGCGTTGCGAGCGTTCGTCATCGAATTATTGCTCTGGTTAATTAGCAGCCACCTAACGCCACCTTGCAGTCGTATCCGCTGTAGAGGAACGAGCAGCAGCACAGGCGTCACGAGCCTCGAGCACGCTGCCTCGGTGTCGCAATTCCACTTTCGACGACTAATCGACGAAGGTCTGTGCGCTGGTGAAACGCGTCGGGGATCGCGTGCACGCTCTGGGCGGGTACCGAACCTCAAGGCGACCGTTCCGACCCGCTCCGTGGTCCAAGGACTTGGCCAGGGAGAAAATCTCGGCTCGACAGGCCGGGGATAATCGGGTATCCAGAGCAACATTGTGCAGCCAATAATTCACCTGAACCACTGCATCCGTGACCGAACGTGCGATTCCCTACGCTAACTGGAGCGGAATTTTTCTTGCTTTTCCCGTTTCTCTGGTGCACCGAGCTCGGGGCATGTACCTGCATGCACGATCGCGTTGATCGTGCTTCAAGGAGGGTTCTGAATCTCTGGGAGACTAAAGGTGTAGGAGAGCTTTCATCGAGAGAGGCTGGAACTCCTTGGGGATGCCAAATACTGAAATTGTGGGGCACAGCGGCTGCAGAGTTCTCGGAATTAGCTGTAACCCTCTGGATCTTCCTGAAAATTTATCAGAATAAGTTCACTTCACCAAGTTCGCTTAAATAAATACCTACTGAATTCCCTAGAACGATTCCCCTTACTCCAAGTATCTCCCGAAGCTCGTACCACAAAGTAGATATCGATCTTGGTTATAAACTAGCCAGCGAAACGCTATGATTCTCAGGAAGCGCCTAAAAATATCACGGAGGACGATAATTTTAAACTCTCCGCCGTAAAAAGGCCTCTCCTGGCATAAATCCGTAATTGCGGGGATTGATACTCGTACGGTGGCCGCTATAAATAACCAGCACGTACAGTATCTCCCCCGTAATAACTGATAACGATAATTGAATATTGATAGCGGCTGGCAACGGGGCCCACGCGGTTTTTCCGCCAGCCGGCAATTTGCCGCGGGGTTCCGTGGCAAGAGTAAACATCGCGCCGCTATTAATATTATTATTGCAACTATGTGATCACCGAGGGGAACGCCATTACAGGCTATGGTCATTATCACCATTATCGGGAGATTATTCAGCCAGCCCCCCTGGCCAGCATGTTATTTTCTTGCTGGGGTACGGGCATTCGAACGCAGGAAGCTCGCGATCATGCGCCAGGAATTATTGAATTATTAGCGTCTTGTTAATAAGCTCGTCGGCCTGTAACCGCGAGCCGCCATCGAAACTGTTCGTATCCGCGGTTAAACACGGGTCTGCCTCGCATTAGCATGCATCCACCACGTCCAGATCCTCCGGTGATCCACGTCCACTGGTCACCTCGCGTCTTTCGCGATTTCATCCCCCCCCCCCCCCCCTTCCTCGAGATTGCTATCTCGGTGCACGGGGCACGGTGTCGTGGCCATTGTTTCAGGTCCTTACCCCCTTTGAAAGGCAGGGCTGCGCCGATACGCACCACGCCTCCTCCAGCTTTTTTGCGGGTTAATTAGGGGTATGAAACGGAATTAGCCGAACCACACCTCCGTCGATCCCTCCACCGTCACCTCTACTCGAGCTGCCGACGCGTAGACGATGGATCGTTCGTCTCGACGATCCTTCGATGTCGATGGGGATTTCTGTCGGTTTGATCGAAGGGAGGTTTTTCAGGTTTTTGGATAATCCAGTTGGTTGGTTGTTGGAATTATGGGCATTTCAAAGGGTTGTTGTGGTATCGCGGGGGTACGAGGCGAGGGTGAATGTAGGGATTAGTGCTCTGATTCAAAGGGTTGTTCTTCTCGTTCTTCGTTTGTGTTTAGACACTTATTTGGGGACCTGTGATTACATCCAGCGTATGGTTGCTTATTGCAATCGGTCTACAAAAGGGTTCAGTGAAGTTTCTGGCTAATATTCACTCTTAAACGCTCTCATCCTCTTTGGAAGAATGTGGTCGTCGGTCCAGCGAATCCTGGACACGATTTTCCCACGATGAATGCATCAATAATTCAACATGTGCGTTGCACTAAATAATAATCCTCATTGGCTTCATCAAGGCTCCCCGGCTACCTTTTTGTCCCGGCTTGGGCCCGCCATTATTTGTCCACTCGCATTGATAATATTTCCAATTCGAATATATTAATATAATCTCCAGGAGACTCGAATTCCTCCGTGACACGCATCCCAACTCCCAAGCGAAAAAAACAGATGACGATGGTCCAAGGAGTTCTAGCAACAATTCAGTCAAATCACCCCCAATCGAAAACATCTCACAGTTCCAAAAATGTCAAACTGAACCCCAAGAAGACTAAACAGAACCCCCCAGAGATCCACAAGATTCCTGAACAAAATTCTTCCTCGAGCTCCCACCCCCTGTTATTAATAATTCAAGGGAAAAGGGGGCTGGAGTGGACAAAAAGGCACGCATTAAATAATAGTTGGCCTGGTCTGCTCGGAGCACACGTCACCGTCTCTATCTCATTGGTTCGCTTTGATCCATGGCCGGCTTCATTTATCAGGCTCCGAATAAATCGCTCGTTCTTTCGTGCCGTCGGGGCGACGGTGTTGCTGCCGTTGCTTCCCGAAACCCGTGCACGCTCGCCTGGTAATTATATTCTGCAAAACTGCGAACCCTTGGTGCGCGAGGCAAGGGTGGCGAGCCGCCCCGCAGACGCCACCCCCTGTCGCGGCCGGAAGTGACGCACATCTATCTTGTCCTGCGTTTCTGCCCTGCACTTCCGTCCCGCGACGGAGCCTCGAGGGAAGGGTGCCCACCCTGCGCTAGGGTGGCGATCTTCTCCTTGGAGGAAAGACGGACGACCCGATCCCGAGTGTTAACCCCTTGCGCGTGGCTGGAACTCACCCTGTCGACTGCTTTTGGTCGAAATTGACGGAAAATCGCGCGCAACTCAATTTTTCGGCCTTCAAACATGGGATAGATGAAGAATTTCTGTGTGGTGAATTACGAGTGGATTAGGCTTGATGTTTGAAAAGAAAAGGGGTGGTTAATTTCTCAGCAGTGTCTACACTTGTTTCACTAAAATACCCAATTGATGCCAAGGAATATTGTCTGCTCTCCACTTTTAATTATTCGTAGGTACACTTCCCTCTGAGAAACTCAGCAACGTGTCGTACGATCTCGAAGCTTCTCAGCTGTTTCGTTGTCCCTGGAAATAGGTTCGCAGCTAATTACTCCGGGCGAAAGAAGGAAGGAGCGCGGGGGACGCGGGCTGCGGCGAAATAGGCGGGCCGTTTTATTTGCCTGGACTCTTTTCCAGCGGACGATTCAATTAGGCCGTCGATAAAATCGTGTCCAGCGTGCGGGAAAAAGGAAGACGCGGAGGCCGCGGTAATTGGGCAAAACGCACGTACGCCGAATTTCGGCAGCTAATGGAGATTTATTATGGCTATACGGTTGGCTATACGGCAGCTGCGCCCGAAAAAGACTTTCACGCTGGCCGCGTTTCATTTTTGCTGCCGCTGTTGCTGCAGCAACACATTGTTACGCCTCGCGAGGAATTTACAACAATAGGACAGGTGGACGGATTATACCCGCGGCCCGTGTGGAAGTTTCATTTTTCTCCTGTTCGCCTCGGTCCCTTTACCCGAGCCACCTCCTTTCGCCATCTAGACTGAAATTAACTTGCAATTACGCGAGCCTAGCCCTCGTTTCTTAACTAATCGAACGATTACAATCTGCTTCGTTTCTCTGAAGGATTAAAGCAGGCCCGCTTCTCCACAGTTCCCAATTGCAAACTTTGAAAACGTGGACCAATAACCAGCCATCAGAATTTCCACTCCCTTTCGCCCGAGAAGTTAATTGTTTTCCAAAGGATCGTGGTAATTGCCCGTTCTCGGCGCAAAAGTTAATCGAGGGGTGGGCAGAAGAAAATGAGCAGCCCGCGTGGTCAGTCGTAAAGTGGAGGAAGACACGGCCAATTAGGGGCGAGGCGGATCCTCGTGCGCGATGGTTATTTAAATAATTGACAATGTTTACGAAGCGGGGTCCACGGCGAAAGGGTGAATCGAATTAAACGGGGACGTACGGTGAATAATTAATCGGAAGACGGCCGCTTGAACTGTGACCGGGACAGGCCTCCACGTTATCAGTCTCTCGTTATCAGTCATCCTTTACTCGCGGGTGCCTCTCTCAGACGAGACATCGCCTTATCGAGGCGTGTGCGTTCGCCGTCGCGACGAAAAAAATTCTGCAATCCCCGGAGGAAAAAAGTTATCTTTTTCAGACGATACTGGCTAGCTGGACCAATCTGGATTCACGGTGAAAAATATCGAGTAATATAGATTTCTTTTTGTTCGCGTATATCCTCTTTGAACCAGATCTTCCTCTATTCTGCTTTCTCCGGAGCATTCTCTATCTTAAATCGAGGTTTCTCAGCAGTATCTGCTGCTCGTGTCCCCTCTGGACTGCTTCAAATTACCTTGGTCTCTATCCAGCTGGAGGAACAGCAGGGAAAAGGCCAGGAGACACAGTGGGCGATGTTAAGGGAGGAAAGAGGGCGATCCCCGTCCCTCTTTCTCCTCTGTCTAATGGTTTAGGAGTCGTTCCGCACATTAGCTTCTGCGCGACGAGAGAGAGAGGCAGCTCTCGGTGGTCGTTGTGTTCTTGTTCCTTGCCTCGCTTGCCGTTGCCCTCCACCTTCCACGCGTTCGGGAGCACTCTCCTTCGTTCCTCCCTGGCTGCCCTTTGAAAAATGACCCGCGTCCTCCCCGAGAAATAAGAGTGTCATCATCATTAGCCCGCCGAGTTACACGAACGCGACCGTGCGCGCACGGAAACACGGGCGTCCGTGCCTCGCCCTTCAGCTATTAAGGCCCTTGCCGAAAATTCTGCCACTGCAGGCACTGCACTCGCTCTTTCTGTACACTTTCTGGCCCTCGTGGGCGAGCTTCCAGAGAGCATCGACGAGCAGAGCGAAAAAATAGTAGGTAGAGGAGAGCGGGGACAAACGTAACGGCGTCATGAAAGTAACACGCCTTCTCCCGCCTTCCACAAAAGTTTCCAAAACGTTTGCATTACATAGTTACGCGTGTTTAGTGTTTCTTTTGATTCACGGAGTGATGCAGAACAATACGACGATTCGTGTATCGTGGGCAAGCTGATTTCGTTATTTCGAACATTTAGGTTAGTGTCTCCTCTGTTGGTTTTTTTGTTAATATTCATAGTTAAACTATAGACATTGATCCAATTATTTGTTAGAGCGTTCTTAGATAATGTCTTTATAAGTTCCTGTATTTGATTTCAATAAGTCTTGTATAGTTTGTACGTTATGGCAGTTCTATGCTGAAAAACATGACTGGGGACAAAAGTAACACGTCACTACGGGGACGAAAGTAACATGTTACAGGTGGAACACTCACGCCAAAAGAAGTTATATCGTAGAAAATGTTAACAAGATTCCACAATAATGAATAAATAATAAGAAGGATCGACATAAAAAAAGTTTCTATACGTTTAAAGATGCCTCCCTATATCCCCAAAGAGTTGAATCCAATATAAACAATAGTTTTCAAAAAAAAATCATAAATATTAGTTACATTTGGGGCCGCTACACGAGATTCCATATTAAATCAAATACACAGTATCAAATAAATGTTTGAAGCTTGTTATGCTTTTTTATCGTTATTTACTTAAAATATGTTTATTTAAATGTTTGTTTCTATCGTTTCTGATAATAAGAAAATCCCATTTTGCTTTGAAAGAAGTGTTTTTACTTAATTCTCCTCAAAATAATTAGTGTTACTTTCGTCCTCATGGTATGTTACTTTCGTCCTACCCCTGCAGGACAAAAGTAACACTGACAGTCACTGCGGAAAATTGCCATAACTCTTTAACTACTTATCATGGAAAGCTGAATTTGTGGTGAGTTGATAGACCAAGAAACACACTATCTTAAGGCATAATTTTCGTTTTTATACCTGTAATAGGTAATTGGCAGCTAGGCCAAATGTAAAAAGTGTTACGTTTGTCCCCGCTCTCCCCTATGTGGAATGCTTGGAGCGCTTTCGTGGATCGAGGATTAATTCTGCGGGAAAGAAGGGGCATTGAACTTGAAATTTGGTGGGAATGGGGGATATTGTAGTGGGGAATTGGAGCGGGGAAAAGTTGTATTAGAGAAATCAGGACAGAGGAAAATTAATATTGAGACAATTCGGAACACGCAGAAGAATTAAAGTTGCGAGCAGGAAACTTAATTTGGGAGCAGGGACCTCCGTTTCAGTCATCTCAACTTCCCCAATAAATAAAATCCTAGCATCGTACCAACACTCACAATCACTTCACTGGAACAAACATCGATTATTGCTGGCAACAATCCGCGACGCGACCAGCAATTTCGCCTCCAAAAAATAGCCTCCACGAAGCACACGATCATTTATCCAGCCGATAAAAAGCAGGGAAACGCGTGCGATAATTGCGCGTAATAATGAAAACAAATCGAACGAGGATACGATAATAAATTAGCCGCGAAGCAGCGGGCTACCGTTGGATGCTGCGCGTAATTATTCCTGTCCGTGCATCGATTGATTAATATTTACGTGATAACGCGACGACGCGTTAACCGAGGCGGGGGGAGAAATTAATCGGCAATGAAGCGATCGCGAGATAATTCGACAAGTGAACGGAAATAAATGGAGGGTAAACAATGTATTTACTCTTCCCTCGACCAGTGGCGATATTTTTCTTCTCTTCTTCCGTCATCCTCAATGAACCGGTAAACATGGATGTTTTTTTCTGGTGCACACAGCTGTTTCTCTTAATTAGTAATTATCTGGTTGGCTGGTCGGTGGGTAGATAATTCGCTTTCGTCGAACTTTATTGGTTGATTAAAAATCGTCACCAGGGAGAAGCCTCTAAGTATGAAAATTCCTCGACAGAGAAATTCCTCAACTTCAAATTCTCTTGGGCAAGAAATCCCACGAGTGAGTGGACTTCTCGTTACGAAATTCCCGAGCATCGAAGCAGCTCGAGTAAGAATTCGCAGGCCTTTAAAGAGAAATTCGAAAAAGCAGGGAAGAAGTATCGCGCGAGATGATTGGTCCTCGCGGTCGAGTTACCTATGTGCAAATTCCAAGCACGTTGCAGCGTTAGTTGCATGAACCGCGCGTGGATCGCAGATTCGACGGGCGTGTGTCAACGTGCCCGCAATTTATCAGGGCACTTTTCAAAGCGCCCGATTAAATTCGGAGGGAGTTCACTTTTGCACTTTGCAGCTGAATTATTCGCGTCTGCGTCACTCGTGGCCATGTATCGCTGCGATTTATCGGCGAGGTCGAGCCGCAGCAGCTGCGTATGGGAATCGAAGTCGCTTTGAAAAGGGGACTGCTCGCTTGGAAAATGGTAAATTCTCTGCGGGGCGTGGAATTGGCTTCAGGTGTGTAAATTCAGTAAAGTTACATGGAAAGTAAAGTTCATTTAGGTTTTAATTACTTCTTATATTGTTCGCCACTAGATTTTATTGTGTTTTCTTTGGATCACTCTGACTACTTGTACCGAAAATTGAAACACCCCTTAAACTCCACCTTCGAAATGATGTCCCCTTTCTATAAAACCCCCTGTATAACTGAAAGCAAAGATTCAAGTTCTTCGAAGACTACTCATCTCCTTTTTACCGTCGCATTTCCTTGCCGTTTTACCCAAATAACAGTACGAATTCGCGCGTGCCGGATGCGCCGTTATAATTTTCGGGCGTGAAAAGGTTTCGTGCCTGGGCCAGGAATCGGGCCCAATTCCTGTTCGCTCGTCTCATTATCCTTTCGTCGGCGCGCTGCTCGCTCGACCGCTTTGTTCACAGTCCACCGCGCTTCCTGTTTCGTTTCTCCAATATCTTGCTCGTTCCCCGTCGTTCTCCATTAAAACCTGAACTCCACGTACATCTAATCCCTTGAAATTTCGCAATTCCCAATAACCATCGAACCTCCACCATTCAATCCTGTAATCCACCGATAATTAACTTTCCCCGCGTCCGTCCCCGGAAATTGAGAACTCAAGGTACCTAACCCAGCATGTCCGAAATTCGCGGCGAGACAGGCTTCAACTTACGATTATATCGAGCAAACGACGCGGCTCCCGCTGGTCGCTCGTTTAATCGCTCGGATTCCCCTCGAAGAATCCAGCGTCGAAAGAATCCGCGCTAGCGGTTCCGCGTGCCATCGTGCTTCGCAATTATCGCGAATCACTCTCCCCTTTGCTCTCGCAGTCGGCCATCTCCACCGATTTCCCCTCGGCTTTCCAAAATTCCCAGACACCTGTCGTCCACCGTCGCATCGCCACCCTCGAGAGCCGCGCCGCAATCCATCCCACCCCGACTCGCGAGCTTCGTTTGGTGGCGGAAACCCCGAAAGAAGTAAGAATTCGAGCCTCGTAACTGAGGCGGATAGAGCGAGAGGCTGCGAGAAATGCTCGAGGGGGGGGGGGGGGGGGCAGGAGATGCTGCGGGCGCAGAAAGAGAGATAGAAGGGGGCATTGTGTCGGCATTTCTACGACTAGTCGTGAGGTTTGACGAGAGATTGATGCCCGGGGCCCGATCTCAAGGCGAATCCGCGCGTGCTACGGCCGATCGGGAATCTCGAGCGGCCGAGGAGAGAATATTTTCTGGGCCCTTCCTCCTCTCCGTGGCCTTCTTGCTGGCTGGTTCGTCGCCGTTGCCTCGCCTCTCGTCATCGTCCCCCGATGGCCACGTACCGCGGCGACGAAGCAACGGCCGCGGATGAACACGAAGAAGAAAGGGCCCAGACCGCTTCGACTTCTGCCGGCGCTCTCGTCCTCTAACCGTGGCAAAAAGGGAGAAGGCGAGGCATCGCGGGGACAAAAGGCACCGCCGCGGAATTTTGAGCGTCGGCTCAGCTTCTTCGGCCCCCCTGGCTTCCTTCCTTTGGACCCTCGCCGCCCCACCTCTCCCCTCCTAACGGGGACTGCTCACTCCTCGCGAGGGGGCCCCGTCTTTCCTCGTCGCCGGGTAAAAACAGAAAATATTTTCCTCGCCGGGACCGCGGGTGGACGGCACCGTTTGACCGGACACGCTTTCCGTTCGCTGCCACAAACACGGCCGCAGGTTTTGTCGGGGGGCTCGGAACGGTCGCCAAGGGGGGGTTAATCGCGTTCCTTTGGGGCGTTTGTGGGATTTGTTTTGAAGATTTTTGGGCCACAGGTGTGTTTTGAGTGAGTGGATTTCTAGAAGGTGATGGGGCTTCCATGGAAATACAAGGGGAGGTTTGGATACCCTCGAATGGAGTAAAGACCACGAAACTAAGTAGGTTTAAAAGCAAATTCCTCTGGCATCTATTGTATAACATGTATTATTCTCAGACGAAGCGCCTTGGGTAGCTTTAATTGCCTACTTCAAGATGCGTAATACCTGTTCTGCAATAGATAGGTACTAGAGGAATTTGTTTCAACTTCTAATTCTGTGTTCAAAGTTGCCCCATTCGACAACAGTGGCTTGTGGATCTAGGGTAAGGGTAACATCGAGTACTTTCGGATGTTGAATGCTTTTTGCATTGAGTCTGCAGCAAGTGGAATTAGGTTTGAACTCTTTAATCGCCCCCAGGAAACATTGAGTTGTGTCTGTTTGTCACGGCGAAAGAGCATATCGAAATAGGACGTATCGTATCAGCTGTTGGAGGTTCGACGACTGAATCGGGAGGAAAAACCGCAGTCGTTTATGCCGCGGGGGGTGCCATTAATCCAACGATCCTCCCCTAAATCTTTAGCTGCGTGCTTCGGGGGACATTGAACGCGTTTCCATCGGAGGGGGGCTTCCTGGGGAAGCTTCCCGTCGGAGGCGTGGGTGGGAGCGGACCGAAAGGAGACACTTCTTCCGGAAACCGGAACTCGGCGCGACTTAAAGACGCGTGCACGTTGGAGGAATCGCGCGACGAACGCCTCGATATTCCAATTTCTTTTTCTTCCGCCGCGAGTCCCTTTTCGAGCCTTCCTTGATCCAGATCTTCTATTAAAGTAAACAATTCTCCACCGCAAACAGCGATTACTCTTGTCAGAATTCCTCCTCCTCGCGAAACACCGTTCAAAGCCGAATAGATTCTGAAGAAGCAAACTATCGTGATTTATTGGGAAAGTTATTGGATGCTCAATTGAATCGCGAACGCGAAAATCGCTGTAGTAGCGAAGCGAGAGGAATGCTAGTTGATGCATTCCATGCAAATAAATCGCGACACCGAGGACTTGTTGAACGTTACTTTTTGTCCCTGATGGAGCACGATTATCCATGATTTATATGAACCGCCGACGGGAAGCCACATTGTCTACCATCCTCATTCGTGGTACTTTTTTCTCGCTATTAGGGAAACGAGTCATCGACTGGATATCAGACGTACAGTGCTTTCTAAAACGAAGTGGCACACGCAAGAAAGCTTCTATCAAACATTCAATCTACACTTGATAAAAAGCAATCCTAAATTACACGATTAGCAAACATGCTTATTCATCTTGCATTGATTTGAAAATGGGATCAAAGGAGAAGTATGTAAATTGTTTCCCCAAGCTTTCGATATTCTTCCTAAAAATTCAATTAAATTCAAAAAATCGCGACCACGTTTTGGAGCTTCTTTCCCGCAGCGGTGTGGCGTTCGCGGTAAGTCGTGCACAGGCGAGTAAACACTTGCTCGGTTATTATTGATAGCTCGGCGTGTCCTCGCCGACGACTCTTATTGCTACCTTCCGCTCGGGTCCCGGCGTCGTTGTTGCACGTACGCGCCACGAGGCTGCTCGATCACGTAATGACCGTCCACGGGTCAGCGAATGATCCAGCGGCAAAAAATCCGCGACGATTCGCTCGATGCTCTAATTGCGACCTGCTCCTTCGTGGAACATCTATTTTATGCTGATACTGTCCCCTGAGTAGTGGTGGCGTCGAGCTCGTCAGCAAACAGCTCGTCAGCAAACACAAGAAATCCACGAATTTCCTCCAAAGACAACGATCTTAACAGAAATAAGAAGATTCCTCAATTCAAACCCACATCCACCCCTCTACGTTCCACTTACCACCAAAATCATTAACTAAAAATCCCTTACCTCACTGAAGCCAGGGACTCATACGTACCACTACCACTGCGTCGATCAGCTTCTTGCACCCAACGTTCATCCGACATACGCCTGGAATCGGCCACCAGTAGCCAGCAGGATCCTCTTGACGTTCCTCGAGCTCGATAATCGCCCGAAGATCGGTGCACCGTGCTGCGGAACGGTGAGTGGACTCGTACTTTTACGCGATGCAAACGGAGGTTACAAGTTGCCAATCAATCACGATTCGGCATTGAACCGGCGGTCGTAACCCTGCAGGCAACACTCCCCGCCTCCTCCGCGCCACCCGTGGCCTCTCCCTCTCCCTCTCCCCCGTTCCCTCTGTACCCGCGAGTTAATGACGACGTACACCGACTACTACATAGTCGCAAAATTGCACTTAATGCACCGTCGTACCTGTCTTTAACGATCCATTACGCGGGCCCGCTAGAAGAGGAGGCCGCGGGGGTAAAGAAATAAGAAGACCTGGGTAATAAGCGAGCAGCTGATTGATCTCGAAATACGCTCGGGACGACGCATGGATTCTGGCGTGTTAATTACCCCCCTCCATGACGGGGCGCGAGAAAAAGGAACGGAGAAGCCGTGATTTACGCGGCGCGATAAGCGCTCGCCGGATCGAGAGATAGTGACGGGACAGAATTCGGATATCGCCTTGAACCATTTGCATCCTGGATGGATCCTTCGATTCCAAGGTATTGCGGGGAAGATTTTGTGGTGTTCTTCAGGGAGGGGATGTGATTCGATACAGTGGAAAAGTTGGAGGTAGCTTAGTTTGTCGCTCGAGGTGTTTCGCGTAATTAGAATATTTACGTCACGGGGATAAGTGCTCGGGAGAGTGCACCCGTAATGTCAGAGTTGGTCGTCATTTGAATAATCGAGGACGAGCGTTCAGTCGAGATAATTAGCTTGGTCTGTTTATTTTAACGTTTATGTAATGATTCAGAGGCGGGATATATGTCTCGGTGACATTTGCTGCCAGCAGGTTTTCGATTCTTATTTATTCCTGTGGAACATGGAGGCGATTCCGGTTGAGAGTTTTCCAGCTTTCCTGTGCAAGCTCTCCTCTTCCTCTCGAGTCGCCGGAAAGTTCCGAAGACGATAAGAAACGTTCTACTTCCACTTCTCGGAATTCCCAAACACTCCACCCTTCATTTAAAAAGTTCCCGGGTCCCGAAACTCGCGATTCCACAGTCCACAGATCCCCTGCGTTCGGAATCGATGCAGCCGAGTCGTCGCTGGTGTCGCAATTTCTCGCGGCCGCTGATAGCCAGGTGGAGAAGCGAAGATTGGTTAACGCTCGTTACTGCAACCGTGGTGTTTAGGCGACGGGGAAAGCAGGACGCCCGATTATATTCGGGGTCAACGTATGCGTTCGGAACAAAGGTTGCAAGATCGAGTGTGCGGGATTGTATACAAATGCAGTGAGGTAACCAGCGTCCAACGTGCACACAGTAAATAAAGTGTGCGCGGGCCTCGTAAAAGGAATTACAAGCACTCGATCTGCGATCGCTAACTCCGGAGTCCTTGCAATTTCCCTTAAAGCGGTGACTTTCGTTTATTCAGCCATAAATCGTTGTAATTCGTTGCATCGTGTTGCAATGGCCGTCATAAACGTCCCCCTTAGTCGAGGACTTGAAAAATTGCGACTCCTGAACTCAAAATTTCTTCTGCTTTCAATCACGCCATTGCATTCCCTCTCTGCGTGTTTTGGGGACTTCTGCAGTCATTTACACACGTCACTGCGTCAGTAGAAGCAGCTTCTAGTTGAGTTCTTAAAGATTCGCCAGTGTAATACTTTGATGGAAATGTTTGAAATTTTCTGTAGGAGACTTGGGACACTCTTGCCTCTTCTTGTATGTTTTCCTTTGATAGGGAAGGTCTCAGAAAAATTAGCAAGCAGAAAATTCCGTCGAAAACTTACCGATAAGATGGCGAGACGATAGGGAATTGGAGCGACGGTGTTGCACCGGAAATTACCACCGTGCGATGTGGAAGAGTTCAGTTTACCCCCGAGTTCCTGAGCAGTTGGCCACCCTTATCCTCGGTGGATAAAACAGGGAGGAAAGCAGTCGCGTTACCAACCCCTAGGATAGGGGTTGGAGCGGCAACGCGAGCCACTCGGGTATGTAACTGATCTCGATAAAGCAGACGATTATCGTGGAAATAGAACAAGTTAGTTGGTCGTTGGAATTTCCATTCAGATGTCGCGAAGGATTACACGGCACCTCAGTAATCGAAGGAACATTTAATCGTGCGGGTATTCAAGGAATTTCATTCATTAAGGGTGCAGTTTGGCTTCAGTGACCGTCTCTGATGAGAAAACTTTCACAACTCCGCTTTGGGTAATTTTCTATTCTCTGTCCGGGGTGAAAGTCGAAATCTATGGGGAGGAAGACTGGGTAGATCTTGTAGATATTTTTTTATTCTTACTTGAAGGGCTATTAGGAGTATTGGAACGAAAGCAATTGTTTCCACAGCTTTCCTAGCTCTTTCTGTTGAGAAACAAATGGTTCAGTTGCATTTCAATTCTCGCCCAAAATGAAAAATAATTTTTCCATTTATTTCATTTACCTGGGTATATAGAACAAAGTAAAGCGATATGTCTCCTGAAATTTTGGAAAAATTACATTTCCACTCAATGCACCAGTTAAAATGCAACGTGCTTTCGACTTAACAGCGGGTGCATCTGCGTTTACGCAACAGGTGATTGTCGTCCGATGAATAAAACTATCAATAAAACTTCCACTAACGAGACATAAACGCTTCCCATCGCTTTTTCTCCCTAATTTTTCTGTTCCCTTCTCTTTTTCTCCTGTAGCATACAACCGGCACTTGGCTTCTCTACTCTCGGCATATTTCTCATTAAAAGTTTCCCCCTTTCCCCCTAGAAAATAGAGAGAGTAGAAATCAGACGACGATCGCGAGCAGCCACATGGTTGACATCGTTTCATGAATTATTTCGTCGATCACGATGGAAACGTCTTTCCACGAGTGAAACGATCGAACTTTTGCACCCTCATTTCTCTCCCCAAGCCTGGAAGTCGATGAACCAGCATCAGTATTCGAACGACGATTAACTCTGTCTTATAGTCATACTTTCGATCGCTTCCACCACGAATTTCATCTAATTCTTGCTGCCTCCCTCTCTCCCCTCGTTCTCTAGGGTCCACACAGGGAGGATGGTTCGATCTCACGTGTTTTTGTTACGTTTCGAAATTTTTGCAAGCAAAACCCAGCCTCCCTTTCGCGGCGAGAGAAAGGATACGGGCGGGAAAGGGGCTCGAGGGTGGGAAAAAATACAGATCGTCGGCCCGCGAGAGCAGGGGCGGTGTATTTTTTCTGAAAACACCGCGGCTACCTTGTCTCGCCATCGTCGCCCGCCAGAAGAATGGAAAAGCAATATTTTGACGTTTCGTTCGTCGACTTTTCCACCCTCGCTCTCCTCCCTCTTCGCCATCTCGATGCAGTGTTTTTTGTCTTCTTTCTCCTTTGCCGTCGCGATATGTCCCCCAGTGCAAGATAGGCAGAATGATTACGTTCAGATTTTGGGAATCAGTTGGATTAGAAATTTGGTATACGCTAAGGGAACAGGGGCAGGGAAATTTCATAATTTTCAATCAATCTTCTGGAGGAGGAATAATGTATTCCTAAGAATCGAAAGAAGATTACTTTAGAGGTGGAAAGGAAGTCAAAGAGTTCTACACAACTCAGAAAACACCCCTCCTCATTTTCTTACTTTATCAAATTAATCAGTTACAGGGTAAAAGAATCCTTCCAAAGTTTTCATCTCTCAAATCCCTCCTGTTCCCTCCCAATTTTACAACATATCTCTGCTGGAATCCAGCCTGCGTCAACGCCCCCGCGAGCCAAGCCGTTCCATCCCCTTTAACAATGTTTTCGAGCTGGTCTGCTTTAAGGGTTGGGCCTTTATTTAGGCTGGTGGCACGGCGGGGGTGGCGAAGTACAGTTGCGTCTGTACGCCTCCGCGATTCTCTCCCGGGCTGTTTCACCCCTCCGCCCACCCCCGCGCTGCTCTTTAGCCAGGGTTCACCAGCTCGCCCTCTCCGCGCCTTGGAGGGTGTCGGTGGACGAGGAGCGGGGCCAGGCTATCGATTAAAAAATGTCTGCCCTTCAAGACGGCCTAGGTCACGACCTGTCCGTCACACACACACACGCACGCACACACACCCCTTCAGTGATAGGCACACTATGTTCGTCGTTTCGTTGGGTTTTCGAGGGTGGTTTCTCGACGCCTCTGACGTTGTTGCATTTTACGGCTGGACGCTCTCGTGGAACAGAGTCTGTCCTCGCGTTTACAGCAAGACTAAGGGTAAGGGTGGTTATCATCTGCATCCAGGGGTCGAGTGGGTGATTATTAAAGCAGGAAAATTGGAGAATCGTTTGGTGCAGTCTATGCACGACCCTCGACCGGGGCGGGCAAGTTCTCGAACCTATAGAACGCGGGGAATTAAAAGTTTGCTCGCGTCCGAAGGAACTTAGGCGGCTGCTCGCGTGCTGCTTTTTTTGGCGACGTCTCTGGATGGTATTTCCCTGAACTGTATACATAAGTGTATCTAAAATAGGATCGTTACTGCGTTATGTAGGTCGCAGTTTGCTAATTACCTGCGAGTGATCTCCTGGAAACGAGGGTGAAGATATAAATAAGAACCCCGGTTGATAACTTAAATTCTATCCTTGTACTGGCCTGTAATCACTGTTCTTTCCAAGGTTCATTCAACAAAAACTCTCCCTTGAATGAAGTCCACGTTTTCCACCCCCTCTGATCCGTGGAGATTCAAGAAAACATTCGATCAGTGACATTGTAGGGGACGAGTCACCCTCGAAGGGTGGTCATGGCCCATCGAACAGCCTGGCGCGTAATTATTCGCGACCACCCACCACTTTCCAAACACCCCCATTGTCTGTTTGGAAAAGCCTGGCAGGATTGCAAGGAGACTCGGTGCGTAAGTGCGTGGGTGGCTTGCGACAGGTCAGGAGCGAGGGGGTGGGCGAAGGTGGATCGAAAATAGGGGCGAAGGGAAAGAGGCTGCCGAGGGTGGGAGGGGTCGATGGTGGGGCGCGCGTAGAGGGGTGGTAAGATCGGACGAGGCAGACGAAGATGGAGGATAATCGATAGACACGGCTAGACGCCGCCCCAGACAACCTTTTACCTTAGCTTAAGGACACCCCGACCCTTAAACAATTTACCCTGCACAGCCGAGACGCATTTTTGACCCGCGGCGACATCCAAGACACCCACGCCAAACCTACCCCCTTGCCCCTGGATGGTGACAATTTTTCGGGATCTTTTCTTCGAAATATTTGGAGGATACGATGTGCTGGAATTTAGAATAAGACGAGGAGTTAGATGGGGGTGATTTGGTACTCAGTGGACCTTTTTTAAGTGGGCAGTTATTGAGATTTAATCTTGAAATTGTTTATTGGAAGATTCTTCGGGTTCAAGCTTCATTGCTTTTGTTTGATAGATATAACCCGCGTCAAGCTTCAAGCCCGCGCTAGGAATAATCCAACCAGCGAAATGAAATCGACTATTCTATCACTCCGATTAAAAAGGGAAACGTCGACTGTCTCTATTCTCGTTTAAAAATAATTACTCAGTTAACAAGTTAATTCCGTCCACCTCGATAATTGACTTATACTACTTGGCGTTAAGCTCGCTCGCTTAGCCACGATTCCCTTCCTCTCCCTCTTTGAATATTTTCGGAGACTGTTGAGCGAGGCAAATTTAGTGTAAAGTCCTGAAATTCCTTCCACCTTCCCTACCGAATTTCACCACACCCACTGACGCGGAATAGTGATTGATCCTCGATCAATACCCCCGAGAGGATTCTTAATCATTTAATAGGCGGTTGTTCAACAGCTAAATTCCAAGTGAAGAAACTTTCGCAGCGAATTATTCCTCGGTATAATAGACTTTCTAATTGGTTCGACCTGTGAGTTCGCGAGCAATTTAGAAGACTGGAGGCTTCCCGCGAGAATGTTTATTACAACAAAGTTGGATCGCAGGAGCAACCTTCTGGCCACCTATCCACTATCCACGATTCAAAACACGGGATTCCATCGATCGTGTTCGGTGCACGTTTTACAACCCCTCCTCCCTGCCCGCAGTGAAAAGTTAATTTTGTAAATTGAAACCGTCGGGCGTAGCGGCGGGGCCCCACTTAAAAATTCCTGTCTGGGAAAACGCGACCCTACGTGCTCCGGTTTTCTCGTTTTTCCGTTTGTTTACGGCTTTTTCGGGCGATAGGTCTCTATAATAATAGCCACGCTCTGCCGTGATCGGTGACGATGCTTTTTTCCTCGGAAAAAAAATCGATGAATATACAGGCGTATTACTTTTGGCATGAATAATTTATTACCCAGCAAGTGTCTCGGGGCAGGATTTTTTCACGCCGTAAACAACCTCGGAACACGTGGCTAATAAAACGTAATTTACTATTTCTCTGGCGACCACGTGACGATCGTAAACGCGAAACTGGAAAACGCGAGGCGCAAAGCTTAAATGCATCGCTTAATGAACGAAATAAATCTGCGTTCGTTAAATCGACGATACGTCAGTCGAAGTTTTATTTTTCCTAAGGATCAAGGATGTCGAATATTATCGATCGATCCTCGTAGCTCTGCAATTAAAGTTGAAAGTGTTGAAACGAGGCGCCAGAGCAAATCGCTTGAACTTTTCTCGGAGCAAAACCGACAAGAAGAGATGATTTTTTTCACGGCCTCGCGGCTCGTGCCCGAGCTTAAGTCGTTAAAAGAGGCTGGTTAATTCGTCGAAAAAGTTCCGATGACGTGGACTGTAATCTCGCCGAGTGATCTGTATTTGATCAATTGAAGGTAGACTCGCGTATAATTCAGGGGTTTTGATTACATCTTAATTGCACAGCTTTTTGCTGGCCTGGCGATTAGCTTTTACGGCTTTCGTTCCTCTTTTCTTGCTGCGGAGGTGGGACAAGGCTTTCAGGGGATCTACGGTTACTTGGGTTGCTGGTTTTTCGGATAGCTGGGACTTCGCTGGCTTTTTTCCAGTGGGAAAAGATCGGCCTTGGACTTACAATGAAACGTTTCCCCCGGGAAATTCTGATTTTAATAAAAATTCGTGTAAATGTAAAGCATATAGGAGTAAACAAGGAGCAATTTTTTTTCTCTGCGAAAATTCACTCTGAAGGGGTGACATCAGCCATTAGACTTTTTAAATATTTTTCAAATTCTTTGAGCATCTTTGTTAAATTGATTTAATTATCGGGATATTGAGATTATTTTGGCGAGTATGTTGGATAGTGCGCTTGAAATAGAATGTTTCGAGCAAAAGCAACGGAACGGAGACAGATTCGGCGGTGCTGTCTGGAAAAAGAGACGCGGAATGCTCGAGACCCATTTTTTCCATTTCGTTATGACCCGGACCGACACTTATTTGCAATTCAAGATGGCCGGTGCGCTCAGCCCCTATGGCTGCCAGTCGAGAGATTCGTACGGGGCGATAAAAAAAGGGGAACAGAGGAGAAATAATAAAAGGGGGCCCTCTCTCGGCGGCGACCAATCGTGGCGCGGCTCGATCATATCGCGGTTCGACTTAATTTATTATATTATGCGTCGCAGCACGTGTGCAACGCGCGCACGCAAGTACGCTGCAATCGTGCGCCTCGTTCTTAAAGCTTCGTTCACAAAACGCTTTCTGATTAATCAGGAATTATTAACAGATTCGTGAATATTAATAGTTCATTCTTTTCCTGGAGGAAGTGCACCCTCGAATACAGACTCCTGTCTGTTCGTGGATCCAAAAGTGCATCCCTCTTGGAGCTTCCGTAAGTTTCAGTGTGTGTGTCTACGAAGCTAGTCGCTGAAACTCGCGGAACTGAGGGGGTCGAACACAGTGGGGAGGGGAAAAAATAACGCGGGCGTTTTTCGTCGCGATCGAGGGGCAGAACGGGGGTGTGGTAACCAATGGGGTCGAACTGGGCCACCCAAGAAAAATCTTCCGGGGGTGGTATGGCCGGGGAAGAAGCGCAAGAAGGGCTGGAAATGCTCATTCGATCGTTCTGTGTTTGTTGCATCGTTCCGGGCGTCAGTTTTCCCTCCATAATCGATAGTCTTCTAAATTTACAAATCTTTACAATGCTGTATTCTGTCGAGAATTCGTTAGAAATAACTCTCATCCTGCAAAGATACCACAGTCGAATTAAATGAATCTAGGACAATCTAGGTTATCCGAAATCATCCCAGAAGAATTGCTAAAATCGTCATAGAAGCTGGTGGCAGGCATCAAACCTTCAGAAACTTATCAAAATTTAAACCACTTTGTGCCATCAACCTTCAAATCAACAAGAATCCATTCAATCCTCTAACACAGTCGATGCACAGCTTCGATGAATCTGTCTCTAAAATTTCTTCCACTGAAAAGTGGAAAAAAGCAGAATTGGTCAGCCCTGGCTTGCGTAGACCAAGACACTACCACTTCTCACGCACACAGTCGTCGAGATAGGGGAGTAATGGGGGGGGGGGGGGGGTGGCGGTTGCACACGCTTCCCTTGCGGTGTGCATAACGTTTCGGGGGTGGACCAGGGTGGAAAAACCTACCCCAACGGGGTTGGGGAGCGCGGCCGCGGCAGGCGGGCAAAAGGGAGAAATAAGAAAAGCTGGAGCCACGTAGGAGACGACGTCGACGACGACGACGACGGGATATCTGGGTCGAGACTCGTCGTCGCCGACGTCCTGGCGCCAGGCGTCCTTTTCTTTGGCTTTTTTTCGGCAGCGAACCGCGGTGAAAAACGTCGAAGGAGGGAAAAGTACTGCCTCGCTTCGTTGTTTCGTGGCTTTCTATCTTTTTTTCACGACGTCCCTCGCGAAGGGAGGTGGAAAGATGATAAGTCAAATTCTCCTTTGGTGGTGATTGCGATTCTAGCTGGGGCTGCTCGCTTGGAAATTCGAACATGTTGGAATTCTTATTTATTTAATATTGATTTAGGTATTGAAGGATAATCGATTTGATTAGAAATGGGGGATTTCCTTTTTTAATAGTTCTTTCATCCGCACTATTGTCTTTATCAGCTATTGACAGTTGCGTTTTAAAAAGAACACACTATAAAAATAGAAAAGGATTTCCATTCTCGGAATAATTGAATTGTGGAGCGTCTTGTATCACTTTCCCTCGGAGGATCGCCTTGGACGAGGGGAACATCCCGTTGAAAAGCGTGTCCCGTTTCGCGCCTCGCAGACTCGACTACTTACGTTCAATGAAAAGTCTCTCGGGCTGTTGAGGGAGGTAGGGGGCGCACAGATTTAATTTTCTACGCGGGGCGGGCGGGGGTGTAAAACCGTTGGAACGCCGCCGCTGGCCTTTACGCGAAAGTTAGAAGTTAGTTACACGGGGGTGGCCACCCCTCATCTGCATATCCGCACCCTGCCACCCCCGTCAACCGTCCCGCCCCTACCACCCCGTCGTCTCTCGGTGCTCCCCAACCCCTCCGGCCTCCCCCTAACCAACGTGCCGCCGCCGCCACAAGCTGCTCAACAAGTGGTTCTTCAGTTTAGCGCCCGACTTAGCGCTTCTTTAATTTTCACCTCGCGCCCAGACGCCAGCCAACCCTTCTCGCCCCTACCCGACCGAGCTGTTCTCGGATTTTGCGTCTTATCAGGACGACTCGCTACGCTCGAGGATCCGCGTGGCTCCTTGCCAGCGATAAAGGGCGCGATTATCCTCGCGCACCCTCGTCTTCCGCTCACCCCTCTCGATCTTGGGGCTAGGTGATACTTTAGATTCAACCTGTTTGGTCGGTTATTATCTCTATGATGGAATATCTGATACACTGATCGCCAGCAGCTCTCACCACGCAGAAAGTACCTTTTCAATAATTCGCAGTGAATCGTAGTCTAGATGCAAAACGTACACATAGAAGGTTCGCCGAAGGAAGTTGGTGCTGCTCCAGAAGGAAGGGAGTTCTCGAGTTCTCGATACGGGTAATCGTAAACCGAGGCACTCCTCTTCCGGCCCGCCCCGAAAAACCAAAACACAAATATAATCACGGTGGCAACGGGAGACGTATAAACGGGCGAGATGAAAGGACAAGCTTGGCTCCCATCGGGCTACTCAAGGGAGCAGGCTAGAGGGACGGAGTCCCCTGGTAGTGTGAAGCTATCTGCATGTGAATGGCACAATGGTAATTGGGGATGCACCGTTAGAGGATATTAGAGGTAACAGGCGACTCGATCCCCCGATTCCCCCTGATTCCCGTTGGACTCGCACGCGGCCACGTGAAACAGCATCTCTGGAACGCTGCTGGAGTCACGTTCCTCCTGGCCGCTCCTTGCCTGTGTCTGTGCGCGTCTCTACACGAGGCTGGATGCGAGGCAGCCTCAAAAGCTGATACCACTCGAGAGGAACCACGGTATTACCTGCTCATGTGACCCATCTGTTATTCGCCGCTCTCCCAGCGCCAAGTGCCACATGTTCGCTAGAATAGAGCGGGGGTTAGCGTACGGTACATCTATTATTCCACGACCGCTTCATCTGAATTCTTTATGCCGATTGATAGCGATATAACAAGTGGAGGATCGCGGTGGATCGAGGCGATGGCTGGACCACGCTGATGGGAGCGTGGGATGAGACGGAGGACGTCTCTTTGGGAATCGTTTCTCGCCCTGGGGAAAAGGGGTAGCTTGTTTTATGGGGGAAGACGGTCGCAATCATATTTTCTGTTTTCTTATCGACCCTCCTTTTGGTGACGCCAGTTCTCTGCGTTGGACCCCTGCTCTTTTGTTTCCTGTTTTGGACGATATTGGTCGGTGCAGAAGGATTTGATTTTTAGAAGATGAATTATTCCCTGGGTTCTCGCTGGATGATATTATCATCTGAATTAAGTATTTCGAAGTTCCTGTATCAGAAGTTTTGCAGAAAGTTGCAGGAAATTTTCGTGCTCGTCCTCTTCCACGTTCAATCTCCCAAAGAGCGACGGGAATTTTCAATCGACGAGGAGGGAACGGAAACGCATTCGTTCCTCGCTCGTCTCTCAACGACGCCGTTTGTCACTTAAATCGTGCTCGACGAGAAACGATGATTTCCGTTCTGCCGGGCGTATTACTTTTACATTCGAGAGGGAGGGGGGGGGGGGGGGCACGGCCCGTCCCCCCCATTATCGGGGGCCATCGTTTCAACTGCGTCTCGTTACCGCCTCCGATAAAACATCCCCGGGGCGAGCAAACAAACAAACAATCGTTTCCAGCGCGAAAGAAAGAATGCAATGGTTCGATCACCGTCGCGGAAACTGGAACGAACTGCCCCGGAACTCTCGTTCCCTCCACCCTTCGCGGGATCCTTCGAGCCGTATAAACGGGCTTCTTTGTAGCCGGGGTGCTGGCAGACGCGCGCTTCAAACTACCCCTCTAATTTCGAGGGCGAGCCATCGAGGGGTGAGAGATTCTAGAGACAAGAGGATCCTTCTTCGGATCGTCGCGAGGTCCAGATGGAATTTGCGGCCTTCCCTTAAAACGTAGCGCGGATTTCGAAGGGGTTGGTTCGCTTTTGCGAATGGCTTACGTGGATCTGAGTTGGAACGCGAGGGAGATTCGAATGGTTCGAATGATAATAATAATAATAATATTTATTTACGGGACAAGCCCATTAAGACAAAGTATATCAATACCATGATCTTGGGAATGGCGGTTTCCAGGAAGGATTTCTCTTTGTTCCGGAGAGTAACTGGAAACGGAGGGTCGACTGGACCATTCGAATTCCATCGCGACGAAAGAATAGGACGGCAGACACGTGCGTCCCCACAGAGCACCGCTTAAGGGTTAATTTATGCAAGAATGCGCGAGTGTTTCGAACCGGTGGCCATGTTGGTTTCGACGTGTCCGTCAAGGTATTCCCTCCCGCGTCACGCGAGTCTCTTTCTCGATCTTCCACCCCCCTCGGCACCGCTTTCCTTGTCTCCGACCACACGTGTACGGCTCACGGAAACACACGGAGGAAGGCGAGCACGATGTGTGCTCGCTCGTTCGCCAAGGCGCATGCTGCACTGCGCACAACCTACCCCCATCCCACCTACCCTCCGTGTTCTGCACCCCCTACAACCCCTTCGACTGTTCGTGCAGCCCGCCATGCAACCCCCCAGGAGGCGACTCTTATTATTTCCATTTTTCCAATTCGGTCTGGGGGGCGGGGAACGAGCGTGCAACACTCTCCCCCTGTGTCCCCCGCGCCCCCACCCCCCAGCCCAGTACCCTACCACCCTCACGAGCGTTCTCCCTCCGCTCCATCTTCACCCCTCTCCGTAGGTGGTCGGCCAAAGGAAAAATATCTATATTTATCTGTTTCTTCGCGGGATACGTGGCCCCTTCGCTCCCCTACCGCCCCCGGCCGCCTTCTTACCCGTGCGCCTTTTTCTTCCTTTCCTTTCCCACCACCACCTTGGAGAGTTTCTCGGTCTCCCACCCCTTTCTCGGCTCGCTGGCTGGCTCTCCCTCTCGCTCACGGTCTCGATACACTCCATCCCTCTCGCGGGGGGTAGCTTTCTTCGTTGCTTTCGGCCTTCTCCTTACCTCCAGTCCCGACCCACCCCCGCCGTTCGCGCGGCGTTGTGGCGGGAGAGACAGACACCACGGCGGAGCGAGGGAGGAAGCGAGACGATCGGCGCGGCGGGCGGGTGGGAAAGAGATCGGCAAAGAAGGAAGTGGAAGACGGAGGGCACCACGACGACGACGGCGACGACGACGTCGACGACGCCGGCGGCGGCGGCCGCCGCCGCGGCGAAGCGTGCGCGCCTTTCCTTGGCCGTCGGTGGGACAAGGACGGGCGGAGGAACGGAAAAGGAGGGCCGAGAGCGGTAGAAAACGGAGCAACGGAGAAGGATCGACGGAGAGAGAAGGAACGGCGAGCTTCCGCTTCCTTATGCTCCGCCGCGGACTGCATCAACCAGTCGCGCGGTCGCGCTCACATAAGAACCTGGGTATTCGAGAAGCGACCCCCTTACCGAGCCGCGACGCGGTTTCCGTCGGCGGAACGTACTCGCTGAACACCCCTCTCCCCCTCCCCATTCCTCGTGGAAAAGGTGCCCGTGTTTCGGTGTGCTCCGTGCCCAAGTCCGTCGGGGTTGGAATCGAGTTAATTGACTCGACGACGCTTGGAACGCGACTAACCAGCGGTCTACCCCCACCACCGCGTGGCCAACGGCGACGAGACAGGCCGAGCGTGGACGGAAACGCGCGAAAGGCCCTGAGGCCCATCGGATCGGGTCCCGTCGCCTCCGCGCGGCCAGGCTCGGGCCCTTTTCCTGCCCGCGCTCGACCAATCACGCTCGGGCACCCCCCACTGCGGCCGTTGGGCATGAAGAGAGGAGGCCGCAGGGCCTCCTGAAAGGGCTGTCGACGGGGCCCAGCGGAAGAGGAAGGCACGCGGTTCGGATGAATGCCTGAATGAAAGGATGTTCCTCGATGCACCGAGTGGAGGAGGATGTTCCTCTGTCCGTTTCTATGTCCCCTTCTTTCTCTTCTTCTTCTTCTTCTTCTTCTTCTCACCGCGATTCCTCTTCTTCTACCTGGCGACGGACGGGCCCGACCAGGCGGAGGAGGCCCCCCGGTGCACGCAGCGAGGGTGAAGCCGTAATAAACTGGTGGCTCGATGTCGCGCGCCGATGAGGACGGAGACAGAGAGGAAGACTGGGAGAACGGGAGAGCCTACGAGAGGGAAAGAGGGAGGGAGTGAAGAGTAAAACGGCTGGAGGGCTGAAACGATCAACCAAAGTTCCTATTTTTCACGTGTTTTACGCGCAACTCGTCTAATAACGGTAGGACGTAAGGCAGAGAGAGAGAGCGAGAGAGAGAGAGAACGGACAAAAGAGACAAGACAAAAGAGAGATCAGAGGGAAGGTGCAAAAGGGTAAAGAGCGGTGGTGACCGCGAAAACGCGACACGCACGCCGGAGACCTCGTGTACGCGCCACCGAGGGCACCCTCCCGCGCTAATTAGCCAGCCAATTAGAAAGGCCGCGGCCATGCGTAATGAGCTGCGCGCGCAAAAGTTCCTAAACGCCACGATGCAATGTTATTGCCTGCGGATGCCTCGTCTCGCCAGCCAGGCCTCAGGCGACCATCGATAATACTGATAAGCTAACTAGAGTAAATAATAAGCGTAGAGAAGTGTGCCAGCCACGAACGAGCCACGGATTAATCGACGATCGAGCTTTCGACGGCCCGAATGTCTGACATCCGCGGTGTCCTCCGAGCGGATCGTGGCTGACGCGCGGACGATCCAGTGATCCTTAAAGGGTGAAGTAGAACCGAGCAACGCACCGTGTCTTACTAGCGTTCAATATCCTCCAGGCAATAAAAGCGTACGAAACACAGAGGACACACGGGGTTCGCCAGCGTCGAGGGGAGAAGTGCGTCGTGGTAGTGGTCGATCGCGAGCACCCATTGCCTCTCGAAGCGGACCCTTAATCCTTAATCGCGGCGACAGCGATTGAAGACGTTCAAGCTGCCACGTGGCCGCTCCATTCAAGCAATTCTTGGACCGCGACGACGGTGGTGTCGGCGGTGTTTTTAGCCTCCTGGAGCCGACTCCCGCGCGTTACAACTAATAATAGCCGGTTAAGCGAAGAAGAACAAATATATATACATAAGAAATATATATATACACATCTATATTATATATACAACACTTGAAAAGCGTATTTAATTCTATATTGCTATACAACGGTGCTAGGAGCGCGTGTACAGATATTTTAATAAGCTCTGGTGACTAGAAGAGGATCGCGCGACGGACCTCGAACCTCTGTCGTTCGTCCTAGCCAGTAACCGATCCTCTAGGAGGATCGAAGAGTATTTTTAATCGACGTGGACCGCGGGCAAAATGTCCACGATGAGCGTCGTGTCGAATTCGTCGGTCGAGGTCGACTCGGACTCCTCCAACGACATGTCCAGCAAGGACGAAGGACCCGTCGAGCAGAAGTTCATACTGAGGAACGAGCTGTACAACAGCCTGCTCGCCAGCGCCCTAGGCAAGACTGTGCTCAACAGGCACCTCAACTTCAAGGAGCAGGGGATTAATTTTAATCTGGCCAATCTGAAGGATAACCTGAACGCGCTCGGCGCCCTCAAGGAGCTGAAGGATCTCAAGGGATTGACCGTGAGCAGCGTGCCAGCGTTCCCGAGGAACCTGGCCCTCCACAGGGAAGACCACGATGAGGTCAGCCTGTAATTCCTCGATGCATCAACTTTTTCCTTCCTTATAATGTCTTGCTAGGAGAGAAAGTTTCTTGGGACGTTTAGCCACACGTGCAGATTCCTTTAAGGATATGGTGATTTAGTATGATAGGAGGATTTTTTATGCTTCTGGTTTAACGTGCTCGTGTTTCGAGGAGCTTGTGGAAACTGATTTGGAAGGTGGGAAATGTGGGAAGCTTAGAATTTTTAGCTTAGGGGTATCGGAAATCTAAGACACAGGGTTCGGTAATAATTTACAAATTTAATTTCCTAAGAGTCGTGGAAATTGTGGTTTACAAATGGTTCTGAAGCGCATAGCTTGTGAAGGTTCTAAAGATGGATGCTTTCGAGGCAAACAGTCGCCTCCCCCAAGCCGTCTGAAAACCGGAGCATCAAGATCAATAATCCCCAAAAGATTCCGCGTCCTCACTGACCTATCCTACCCCAAGCATTTCAAGCAACCCCCGAAGAGAGAGAGAGAGATTGGATTCGCGAATTTCCACCCTGCCAGGAAGCTTCAAAACACTCCCCGTCTGTCCAATCTCCATCTTCCGAAAAGGAGCACGGAACTTAGCGAAATATTAAAAAATAGAAATTTAGGATCAGGTAGATAGGGGTGGTAAAAATGGTTAAAGGACACTAGAGGCGTGCTGGAAACCGTTTTCAAGGATAAAATACGTCTTACGAGGAGCGCCACGGAGCGTTCTGTATAAGTTGTCGGTTAAAAAGTTAGCGGATACTTAAACGGGGCGAGTTTTCGCGGAAGGAGCGGGGGGGGGGGGGGGGTGCAGCGAAGAGATTTCGTACGGGCGAGAAGAAAATCCTGTTTGCTTGACAATTACTTTTTGTTTCCTCCAGCGGATCCAGTCCCCGACTTTCCAACTACTTTGTCCCTTCCTTCTTCTTCTCTGCCCTCCTGTCCCGTTTCGTTGACACATGAATCGCTTCCATTGAAATTCTAAGCTTCTTCGAATACAGTCGAATTCTCACCTCTCCATTCACCGCCCTTCTTCACCCTCTCCCCCTTCATCAAAGTCACTAGATTTTGCAAACTAAAGGCTGACGAGCTTGCAGACAATTCTAATGATAATCGTAGCTTTACTTGCAATAATTACATTGTCTTTGTGCCTCTTGCCCACTTTTATGGAAGTGGAGCGGAAAGGAGGCAACGTAGACCACGTTTAAAATCCACCATGGAGCGCCTCGGATTTCTTAGCGAGCAGGATTCCTCTCACGGTTTAATTCATTAATTTCGCCCAACGACGCCGTCCCGTGGCCCGACTTCCTGTTGCTTCCTTTTGCTTCTGGCCAAGTTATCGCCACCAGGCAACTTTTCTTGGCACGTTCGCGGCGTTGGCACGGCGTGGTTGATACCGCGACAACTCTTGACCCACATCCGCCACGCACTTTTCCCCCAGTTTCCCCGACCCTCCGCGTCAAGCGACGCCGAAACGTCTGGTTGAACCGTCTCTCTAATTGTGACCTCGTTTAGCGAGGATCCCTCCTTCATTTTCATCCCCCACTCTCCTCTTGCTACAGCACCCCTTCGTTTCCAAGTTCCCTTTCCAATCGAACGATCGCTGTGGATTATTTATGACCGAATCGAGGGATGAAACGTTGCTGAGGTGTAACTGCAGCGAACTCGCACTGATTTTGAAGAAAATTAGCAGTGAACGAAGAATAGTCGCTCCACCCTATCTTAATTGTTGAAAGATTTCATTAAACAGCAGACAGTAGACAAGTGATTCATTCTGGTTGAGCTGGCAGAGATGGAGTAGCCCAAAATCAGCTTTTCATTACGAAAGTACGAAAGTATCTCTGTATCGTGCTATCCCAGCGTGCGTTAGGGGAGGGGCGAAGAGTCAGGAAGTCAGCGCGGGGAATGTTTTTCAGTTAAGAAAATCGATTTCCTTTGAGCTTTTGTGGAGTCGCGACGGAGAAAGGGGAAACGGCGACACACGGAACACAGGCCGCTCGAGAACGTGTAATTAAGCGCGAGGCAATAATGAAACGCATCATCCCTCCCCTGGCCGAAGAAATAACAGCCCTCTAGGGTGCCCCGGGGATGGTCCTTTGAGGAACCAGCAATCCGACCGTCCATTTCTAACGAGCTTTCTCACGATACGTGCTGCGCGATTAATTAACGACCAAATCTGCTGGCCCGCTAATTACGTGCCAGTAGTCTCTCCCAGCGCAAGGGGCAACTTGGCCTTTCGTTGCTATTAGTGTCTTTAGTCGAACTGTGATTGATCTCGAGGATCATAGTTGCGCTAGATACTAGGTCTCCTTGATTCTTCCACATTTTTCAACTTCCCTTAGAAATCCTAATTGCCATTACACACTATTCCCTTCAATTTGGAGAGAATATTCTAAAATTATAGCGGCAGTGCAACTATTTCTAATCATTGGAATTATTCTATAATTATTCCCAAGAGATCGTTTACCCCGAATTCCACCGTCACACGATCTCTCTCCCAAATCAAGATTATACGATATACCCATCGCGTTAATGCACACCGCATTATCCCCCAGTGACAGTCACTCCATTATTCAACGAAGCTTAATCAACGATTAACCGAATAATTCGTTACGTTCCGGGTGGACACTATGAAGGCAGACAGTGGCGAGTGGCGTTTGCAAATATCACCTTGATCGCGTCTATTTTCGCGAGGCTAAAGGCTGCCATAGCCGCGTTCGACTGCGTATCGATTCGCCATCGGCTGACGTTTCTTCCTCCTATGGCTATGAATTTCTTACGACTCTCCTCCTCCGTGGACAATCGATACCCCCTGAAATCGCAATTATACACACGCGAATCGGCGGCACCGATTTACCATCCGACTTCTTTCAAACTTACTCGAATTCCTTCTAAACTCCACTTCTTCCATTCACACTAGCAACGTGCACACTTCGCCTCGCAATCTTGCGAAATCCTCCAAGCGACTCGAATTAAAATCCCATCGAACCCTGCTGTCGACCATACATAAACATCGCTCAATTTTCCCTTGGAGATCATCCCCGAAACATTGTCCAGCATTGAAGAAAACTCCCGCGGAACCGAGGGATGGGGGGGGGGGGGGGACTTCGTAATTCTCAGAACTGCGTACGAGGGCCCCGTGTGATCTCCCGGTGGCGTTTCTCCGTAAAATTGGAGGCTGCGCGCCGAGAATGTGTCTCGAATTGACGACAGAGCAGCAACACGCCGAAGATTAACGCGGTCGGGAGGAGATTAAGAGCGAGAGCCACGGTCCGTTCGAGTCGTCTCGATTTTATGAGGCTCTCGCTAACGCGAGGGATAATTTGCGGGAGTTGCTGGACGGGGGCAGAGCGCTGGGACGCTGCGCTCCCAGAAAGTCGTCTGCTATCTGACGCTGGAAGATGGACGAAAAACGGAGGCAGGCTTGCGACGATCGGCTATAATCGAGGGAGACTTTGATGTCACTTTGTTGCGAGCGTGAACGTGACTTAACCCGTTCAGGTGTTCAAGCGCCACGCTCGCTGATTTATCGATCAATTTATTAATAGGTCCTTGGAGCGGGCTCGATCATGAATATCGGATGAAGCAGCAAGGGACTGTCGTCCGGGCAGGCTCGTAATTACGGTGATTAATACCACGAGATCAGGATGAATCGCCGATCGGAGGAGGTGTATTTTTGAAAAATGAAGGAGTCGCTTGTTGCCTTTTGCAAGGGGCGAGCGTGTAATTTGAGTGGCGTTCCTCGAGCAAGTCTGTCGCTGGCGGTCGCCGGGATTTATTTAGGAACTTGTCCTCCTGTCTATGTGTGCGATTTTTATGAGGAAGATGGGCAGGAAGTTCCATGAGCGGTTTCAGTGGTCCGTTAATTACTCTCGCGATCGTTCCATACCGAGGTCAGAATGAGATTTAACCGACATTTATTCGGTTGCTGATGGGTCCCGATACTTTCCTCGCATTTGTTCAATCTTCGTCAGAGATACTCGGTGGAGTCACTCAATTCGGATGCTTATTATATTAAAGAGAGCTGCAGCGTTGATGTTTGTCGATAAATCGTATTGATTTCGTTATACGCTGCTTGGTTTATCCGTGATTGCCAGGGTAACCGGTTTTCGAATGGAAAGATTATCAAGACTGCCAGTATTGTCTTTCAATTCCCATGCACTATCGATCCCCTTGTAATTGAGACTAAGTAGATGAAAATCTATGCTTGATGTTTTGACTGATAGAGGGAATCAATTAATTCAACGGTTCTATTGGTCTTTAACTAATGAAGTTGCTATTTTTCATTGCAGAAGGCCTCTTTCGCGTGGTCGGAGGGCGGCGAGGAAGGTGGCGGGGGTGGTGGAGGAGGAGGTGGAGGTGGGGGTGGGACTGGGGGCACCGGAACCGGAAGCACGGGCCCGACAGCCACTGGAGGCGGTGGACTGGCCCATTGGGTCAGCGTGATGGCGGAGCACATTCACAATCCGCATTCTGCGACGGGGGTAGGAGGTGTTCACCATCAGCAACAGTCACCCCCTCAACCACCCTACCCTTGGAACAACGGCCTCTCCAGCGATGTAAGTGTTTTTTATTTTTTTAATCTCGTTGCTTCACTGACAATTATTGCCTCAAATAATTAGTGCCTGCAGAATTTTCTGAATATTTTTTGCCAGAGTTCAACTCGTGTAGATTTGACAAATTTAAACTAATCGACGAAGTGTTTTGTGCACTTGGTCTCTTAATTATTTTGAGCAGTGCACGCTGAAAGGGAAATGAAAATGAAACGATGGGAATTGCCAGGCGGAAAGGCAAGTTTCCGCGTCTCTGGTTTCACTTTCGACTTGAAATAACGCCACGACGCGGTAAAACGATTCGAGGATTAATCTTACGCGCGTATTACGAGTATTATATAGGAGATAGGGGACGGGGATGGGGGAGCAGTTAATTGGCGACAAAGAGGCCGACATTTAAGCTTCTCGTCGCCGCGAAAGTTTTATGACGAAACACGCGGCCCGCTTTCCAACCGCTGCTTGATTTTATATTCGATGAACGTTGTAAAGTAACTTCTCACTCGAGCCTCGAGTACCGAGACCGTAGTTAGGGGAAAATTTGTAACTGCAGGCTGGATGTCTGTAATCTTCTTCAACTCTTCCACGAACATTCCAGGAATAATTGATACTGCGCTAAATGAAATTGGGGGTATTGAAAAATTGTGGAATTCCGTCTTGGTATACTTTACAGGACAAAATTTCTCAATGCAGGCAATTACTCTGATAAGAAATTGCTTCTTTTAAAAAAGAAGGTGTATTTAAACATAAAATCCGAAGGAAAAGGACCTCGAACTTTAATTGACTTTAATTTCCATTATAATTAATATACTTATCCACCATTCCTTGGCAACATCACAAAATTCGAAGCCACGCGATTTCCAACACGATTCCTTCCAAGCAAACTTACAATCACACTATGATGAAATAAAACGGTCCCCCAGAAAGTCGTAAAAAAAATCTCTCTCGAAGCAAACGGTTCTCCAACGGACGGGACTAAAAAAAACGCATCAGGAAGCACGAAACAACGGCTGTGGCATTAAAATCCCCCGGAAGAAGACTCGCGACGTCGCCGAGGCCTCGGAATCGCGCGAGAAAAAAAGGTTCCCTGTTCCTTTTTTTTTTTTACGAGGAACGGGTTGTACCCCTGTTTCGATTTTGTTTTCCGCGCCCCTCTCGCTGTCTTCGAACGGAGAATCCTGCATAATTTCGTGCAGGCCGGTGGAGAGGATGGAAAAAAGGACACGTGAAGAGACAAAGAGGTCGATGGGACCCCGTGAACAGTGGAAAAATGAGGAGACGCGTGGAGGGATGCTGGAAAGGGTTGAGGACCGCTTTGCATACTCCTCGCTCCGCCCCGGGGTGGAAAAAAAACAAACAGACGCAGGAAGCGCGAAAAAAAATTTTCAGGAACCACGACCAAAGGGTGGGGGGTTGATTTGAATGCGCGCGTTTCTTTTCCACGGTGTAACGGCACCCTGAGGCTTTTTTTTAGAGGAAGAGTCCTTCTTTCTTGACATTGGATGGATTTCTTGTGGGCCTCGTTTTTGAGTAAGTTTTGGGTGGTACTTGTTCGATTTTTGTTCTTTTTTTTCAGCTTGGTGTATCCTTTGAGGATCTCACTACAGCTTCCACTTTCCACTTTCCACATCTCCAAAAGATTCACATTCAGATTGACTTATCCTCCATAGCAATTAAATTCGGAGCCACTCTCTTGGCTTCGTAATCACTTGCTGAAAATTTCACAAAGCCTTCCTGATCTCCTTGAGAAACATATAGCGACAATCGAGTAATCAAAGCTAACCCTCGATCTTCCCATTCTGGGAGCAAGTCGAATAATGTGGCGCAGAGTCTCTTCCCTGCGACACGTTGCAAGGTGCTAGGAATACGCGCTCCTGAATTCGAATGACCGCTCAGGGTGTCTGAAGGGGTGAGTCGGGGGGTAGCTAGCGGGACCTGCGGGCCGAGGACGCCTCGTTGGGTCTTGGGCTAGGATCAACTGGTTTTTTGTCTAGGCGCCCGCAGAAACGACGTGGGACTGTTTGAGAGGCCTCCTCAGGAAAAAACAAGGAGCCACGACAATGAGGGGACGATTTAAATAATCCGCGGCATGCAAATGCTCCCGAGATTCTCACGGGGCCCGTGGCCAGGGGTGGGGGGTTGATCGGGTCGACAGAGAAAGGAGGAAGGACCCGAAGACAATCGGGCAATCTGCATACGACTCATACGGGTAGGCCGTGGATCCCTTCCGAGTGTTTCAGGGATGATAGACGGCGTCGAGGAAGAATTTAATTGAGGGTTCGGGCCTCCGCCGCGGTTCCTCTTGGCGAACGTTCGCTCCTCGTGCACGGGGTGGCTTCGATGGCCTGGTTGCATCAGAGAGAAAGAGTGGGAGAGATAGCACGAGGTGGTTTCTTGAGAAGAAGTTGAGTTGGTGCGGAGAAGTAGAAGTTTCGATGTAGGAAACTTCGTTTTCGTTGGGAACATTGTGGATGCTGGAAGGGTGGTTGCAGGTTGAAAGGGAAATGGCAAGTTCTTTTGTGGGAAATGGGGTTGCATGTTCTTGAGGTCTTACCGAGGAATGCGTGGAAGACTCGGACAGTTCAGATTATGGAATATTGCTCAGGGAATTGTATCAGTGCTACTCAAAGTCCTCGAAGTTAACCCCTTTGTGTCTTATATCAGACGAGAGAATAGGAAAGTAGTGCACAGGAGACACCAACTGGTCAAAATTGAGCTTCCCTATGTAGTTCAAGGCCACCAGGAGCCCCGAACCCCGGGGGTTGAAACTTTGGAACCGGCTCGGTGCCCCTGTAAACACGTTTTCGGATGTTGTAATCTGTCGCCGGTTTCGCCCAGCGGGTGGTCAACCCTTTTTCCATGCTTTTTTACGCCTGCCCGACCTTAATCCCTTAAAACGCTTAGAGCAGCTCTTTAGGGTAATTTCCTAAGAGAGAGGGAGAACAGTGGGGTCGAAGGGGTGGCCCGGATTCACCCTGGAGGTGAAGATGCAAAACACCTTGGAAAACACCGCCCCGAAGCGACTAACTGGAATTCCATGCCGCGTGAGAGTCCTGCGAGCGACTACCCCATGAAGATTATGCAAAGGAAGACTTTTCCACCCCTTTGCTACTCCTTTCCTCTCCCTTTCTCTCTTCCCCTCTCTCTCTCTGGGCCCGTTTGCCACGCCGCTGGGACAAAAATTAAAATAATGGCCCCTGCTGCCAATTTTTTTCTCTCTCCACTTCGCCTACCCCCTCCATTCAACCGCTTCGATCCTTCGATCCGCCGCTTTTTTTTTCCTTCCACCGCATTTTTTTCGTCCTCCGACCCGGAGATGCAAATCGGGCAACGGCATTTTTGTCTCTGCGCGACGTGAGACAAAAAATAAAACCAGCACGCTGCACGCTGGGGAAGAGGGGGCTGTTCATTGTCTCGTTCACGGGGTCGCGTTCGTTACGGGGGTAAGCGAGAAGGCCGCGCAACCCCTTCTACACCTCCCGTTCCTCGATCTGGATCGGCTAATGAATTTCCGCGTAACGTATCGCGGAACGGTGTAACGGGTTATGCTGGACTTTTTTCGCCACTTTTTTTTCTTGTCCAACGTTGTGTTTAAGGGAGGCTGGTGGCTGTGTCGCAGTTCTGCGCGCGTTCGTTTTTTCATCAGGCTTTTGCAGCCGACTTTCGTTGGCCAGGTTTTGTCACGGGGCTCTGATTATTAGGTATACATGACGTTTTTTTCTGCAGGCAGGATAGTTTCGAATGGGGTGTCGCGGGAATTGAATGACTCGTTTAATTTATCGGAGATTGGTTGATTGAGCCGGAAGGGTGAAAGATCGCGAGCTGGTGGGAATTTTCAGAAGGATTCTTTTGTCCTTTTGTTGCGATACTATATCACAGCGTGGATGCAAATGCACTTTGCTTTCTTTCGTTCTGATATCTCTGAAGCTTTCTATTTCACAAGCATCGTTATTTTGAATACCAATTTTCAAAAAATGGAAATGTAAGGAGTCCTCAAATAATTAAAGAAGAGACTCTCCACCCCATTCTTCGACGCCCCATAGCATCTTTCAACGCCCTCAACCCTGGATACTCAACAATGCGACACATGTTCGCCAAGAAACAAGAAAAAGCAATTCGAATCACTGCAACCGGGAATCGTTTTTTTATAACCGACGACTTGCCCCCGTTAGAAAGTCTCCTAGGAGTGGAGGGTTGAAAGTAATCACGCGAATCGATGTTAGCCGGGGTGGAAATGCAGCCTGCAGCGTTTTGCATGTCTGCGCGAGCGGGAGACAAAAAGAAAGGGAAGAAGAAGAAGAAACTAAAGGGGAAATCACCGAGAAATCGTTCCGCCTCGACGGCCGCGTCGCCGACGAAGAGGATCGGAGAACGAAAACGCGGGAAAAAGAGCCATAACTCTGTCCTGGGCCCAAATGTTGTGACACCGTCGCCAGAAAGGGGGGTTGCTGGCTGCATGTTGTCCATTGTCTCTGCTTCAACCCCCGATCGCCGTACTGCTGTCTGCGGGGGGTTGCTTCCTGGGGTGGGGGGCTCGTAATAGAGAAATTGGAAAGTGTGAAATTTACTATGAGAAATGGCCGTTTATGGGCGGTGAAACTTCAGTGAACAGGCAGCTGGTTTATTTTGCTGGAAATCCTTGAAGTGCTTGATTACATAGAGAAAAGAATATTGGTGCACCCCAAGCACCCTCTCTTTCACTGCTTCACCTACAATGGACAAGAGAAAATGATCTACAATCTAAGAAACCATCAAGACCACCCTAAAAATACTATTCAAAGAGCTCCCAAAAGAAGCTGCTTCTACACTTCACCCCCGAAAGTCACCTCAAACCCGAGGAGTACCTACCTCTACCTTCCACCTCAATTTAAATAATTTTCGTCATCAAAAAAAGGACCAAACCTTCCCTGAAAATCCATTTAATCTCGCCCCCCTTGGAATCACCCCATCCGACAACCGTTAGCCCCGAAGACGTGACCAAGAATCCCATGCAAGAAGCACCGTTAGACAGCTAAGGAAAAAGGAAGGAGAGGATGGAAAAAAATGTTAGCACCCATGAAAGACGTGGCTGAAACGTTTCTTCCGGAGATTACACGTCCTGGATCGTTCTCTCTCAGGAGGAAGAGGTAAAAAATACCGCCGGTGTAAGGGTTGCTTGGCGAGAGGGGTGCGTATGCAGATCGTCGTGAAAGTGGAGTACAAAGGGCCCATAGTCTCACGGTATTGTGGCCCAGGTAAGATAAAGGTGGCCCTCGGGGTGCCCACCGAACACCACACGCTCCTCCTGATGTCTCTTTAATTTTTATTAATGACACGGAATTTGAATTTCTGCATCGGTGATATGGGAACTCGGCTTTCCATCTCGTACGTGACTCTGACGAATTCTCGTGGCCTCCTGGCATCCTCGTGATCGATGGATCATAATCATCCCGTTCAAGGGATGGCTGACGGTGCCTTCGGTGTATCGGAGGAATACATGCTGCTGAGGGGAGGAAATTTTTGTTAAGGAAAAGGGTGATTGAGGGATGCCGGAGATGGTGCCACTATGGATGTTTCTGTGGGTAATGATTAGTCGAGTTTAGGGAATTGTGTAAGGTAAATTTGAATTTGGGGAATTGTTAGTGCTGGGTGCAGGGGAACCCACTGCCGAATTTAGGAAGGTGGAAAGCTGGGGAAATTTAATCTTGGAGTTAGTCCGGTGGAGTGTTAAAGTAGTAGGTAGTGGATTTAGAGAATAGGGTGGTGGAATATAAATAGATATCACGAAGAATTGCCGGATTTATTCTCACAGCTCTGAAGTTGAATAATTCACACTTGGTACTCGATTAAGGAGATTTGGGGATGGAGAATTTGCCACAAGAAACTGACGATCCGCGAGATTTGGCACAGAAATTGGAATACCAATGCTATCTACGAAGTTTAATCATTTCCATGCGTACAGAATCTATTCCCCAGTGCACCGAAATGATTTACTCGTACTCCCGAGTAGCCGTGACTAAGAGACGAGGAGAGATTCTAATTAATGCATTCCGTGTTGTCAGCTCGTTAAAGTGGCGCGTAGAAACGCGGTGAGTGTCGTGGACGAAACAGTAGATTCAGTGTTTTAGACGGCCACGTGTTTTTTAATGACGAGTAGCAGACGCCGTGGCGTTTCGTCGGCTGGATCGAGAAGGGGCCAGTGTCTCCCACATTTTTTCCTCGAACAAGGCCCCTTAGAACCGGGAGAAACGTTCCGAAGGAAAAAATCCGTTCGATTCGTCGCTGGAGCGGCCTACATTCCGCTCTCATCCAACCAGAATAATTACATCGAAATAAAAAATAATTTTTTATCTCGTACCATACAAGTCCCATCGCCCATGCTAATAATAATCATCCGGAGCTTCGTGTAAATAAAAAAAAACACTTTCAGAACCCGAATTAAAGTGGAAAAGATAATCCAAGTAATGATAGTGGTTATACGAGCAGAATCGTTGGGAAATTCGAAGGAAAGCGGCGCGATGAAACTTTGAGCCACTTCCGTGAGTCACAGCGCAGACTTGAGGAAGTTCCAGCAAGCGTTTCGGAAAGTTCTGGCGAAGGAAAATCCGGAAAGTGGGACCAGTAAAAGGAATTTCCACTGTGCCCTTCTTTTTCCCCTCCTGGAATCGATGTTCCAAGCGCGCGTCTCTTTTTTCGTCCTTTCGGCGAGTTCGAATTCTTGCACGGAGCAAGGGAGAAGGAGGAAAATTGTAAATATTGAAATCGATGTTTGAACGAGAAGTCCACGGAGGAGGGAACGATAAAGGAAGAAAATTCGAACGAAGTGGGGTTCCAGGGAATACCTGAACTGCAGCTCTGAAAATGGATTTTCAAGTTTCCATGGCAGTGAAAATCCGGCGTCGTTGAGGTTTGATTCCTGTGATCACGAAAAAAAGTTTCTCAACGAATTTCAGAAGTTCCTGAGAAATTGGAAGGTAGACTTGGAAAGCAAATGAAAAAAATCAGCAGCACTCCCTTTGACTCTGTCATCCATTCATTTTATTCGTTTCGAATTCAGCCCGCGAAAGAGGAACGCGAGGAAAAAGATGGAAACGCGTTAAAATCAATATTTAACTTCGCGTATGTAGAAAGAAGGCCAGAGGTACTTCAATTGCACCCAGCTCCGAGCCAGCATCCAAAATATCGAAACCCCCCAGCGGAAAACTCAATTTTGCAAGCAAACTTCAGCTCGGAGAAGCTCGTTGGCATCAGTGGTTCCCAACGTTCCCTCGACATCTTTCTATTAAAACGACATGGATCGTCCACGCTTGGGAATCCAGAAGGATATAAAGACGAACTAAAATTCATCCAGAAAGAAAGAAGATTAATTACCAACCGTTGTGGATTCAGGGAAACGATCAATTCTTGTTTATTAAAGAAGTAACTCGGTATATGAAAAACACGCTCAAGTCACCCCACGGCAGACACCACCCCAACTTCCTTTCCCCATATAAAACCGACGTAAAAGTTGGCGGAACAAAAATCAGCCGCGAGAGAAGTCATCCAGAGGGAAAGAAAATAATCGACGCCATCTTCGCGAATTTTCCTCGCTTTCCACGTGCTGCGCCGTTCGCTCGTTTGTCGTTTAATGAAAAACAAAGACGAGGAGACAAGGACAGGGGCCGACGGGCGTGCAGGGAGGTGGAACAGAAGGTGGAAGGCGGAAAAAGGGCGAAAAAAAAGGAGATGCCTGTGGAAATATCGGAATCGATATTTGACCCCCCAGGCGGGGCCGGGGAAAGACGGGAAATGGAAGGAAACTCGACCAGGCGCCGGACCAGCCTTTGAAGAGCCCGTAGCTACCAATGTTGCCGCCATCTTTCCGATATTTGATGGATCTCGGGAGAGAAAGAGGACGGCTTCTTCCATCTGTCGCGCGATATTGAACATCGTCAAAGGGGTGGGGAGGGTGGCAGAGAGTAAAGGGGCAACGGAGTATCCCCGGGATATTTACGTGATTAAATATTCGAGGAAGAAACAGTTGAGGGACGCTGCAACGTTTAAACAGGGGCTACTTTACGGCTCGGTGGATTGAAATTGTGAGAGACAGCTGTGACAATTGGCTTCATCCTTTTTTGCGAGGGGGGGGGGGGGGGGGCGAATAGTGGGATCGGTGGGGTGAGGAGTTTGTCTTGGCTTCTGAAAGTTGGAGCGATAGACTAATGGGTTGAATTTAGGGGATATCGGTGTTTAATTTGGGAGCAGTTACGGGGGTGAAGATTCAGTTGTAGGAAATGGGAAGATGGTGGTGTTGAATTTAGGATGTTGCTAAGGTGAAGTTTTCGAGGAATGGGGGACTTGTGGACTTGGAAGAAAACGAATTTGAATGCTGGGTAGAATATCCTGCGCTGAAGAGTCAGAGACTTCTAAATTGAGTATCCTTCCTCCGTCTATTCTGCTGTATCGAATATTGGATCGCGATATTTCCACCCCTTCGCCTGTACACTTCCCGACCAATCAGCTGATGCAGAAACGGCGCCTTTTAAACTAACAACGTCGCCAGGTTTAATCACGGACGTCTCCTAGAACCTGTCGATCAGGCTTCTTAATTTAATTTAAGGGTATATTTTTGTGTATTGAATCGAAAGAATGGTAAATGATGATGGAAGGCTGGGAATTGAAGGTAAAGCGCCGCGAGTCGACGGTGCCATTAGAGATGCGCCGGCTTAATGGATCGAACTGTACCCGCGGTTATAAAGAAATAGTTGGAGGCACTCTGTCCTCGATCGTGCCGCAGAATTCTTCGCGTGAAACACGCGAATCACGTCATAAAATTCCACGTCGACGCGCCAGATAAAATTACGTTTTCCCTGGGTGTCGTCGCGGGCTGGATGCCCTCGTCGGCGGGAAAAAGAGAACCAGTCGGAGGTGGGCGAGAGAAAAGAAGAAAACGTCGAGGCCAAAAAGACGAGGCCACCGACGACTGACGAAGATCGATATCTCGAAAAAAGAGTGCCGTTAAAAAACGAGGAGGCTGCAATTTAGCGGCAGAATGAACCTCGAAGGGTCATAGTTTCCCCATGCCGGACTTTATGGATCGAGCTTGTGGGGGGTGGAAAGGAGAAGGCCAGGGAAAATCGCGAAAAGGAAAAACGACGGGGGTAGACGAGCGTCGGGGGCATTAGCATAACCGATCTGGCGATGGGGAGGGTCGAAACGTTGCAAAATGCATTAAAACGAGGGTGGGAGAAAGGGGGGGTAGATTGTGAAGTGGAGAACGTTCTAACGAGAAGATCGCGTTTCTTAGGGAGAAATGCAATTTGGAAAAGAGAGGGAGACAGCGAGAAAGATTTTCGATTTCACAGCGTGAACGACGGTTCGAGCCGATTTCTCTCGAGCCGGGGGATATTTTTATAAAATTATTCGAGGCCCGAGGCGGCCTCTGTCTCGCTGCTAGTTTGATGAAAACAGGCGAAAGGGAGGAAAAGGGCGGCACTCGCGGAAACAGGGTGAAAAGGGGGGAAGGTGAGAGAGTGGAGAAAAAGAAAAACCGTCCACGAGATCGATATTGAGCCCCCTCTTCCCTCTCTCGCCCTCTGGGGGGGGGGGGAAGAAGAGCTGGGAAGGACGAGGGTACAGAGAGGAAGGAACCGAAAGAGAGGGACGGAGGAGCGACACTGGCTCGCGATAAAAGGCAAGATTTTCAATATTGTCGCGGAAATATCCACGGACACCGTTCAAAGCCGTCGACTTCGACGAGCCGCGGCGGTTTGCTGTAATTCGACTCGATTCTGCGCCTCTTAGCCTTCGATTCATGCTTCCCAAGATAGATCCACCTTTAGGGATGAAACCCTCGTGAGATGTGATAGTTAGGCTCCCTAAGCCCCGTCGAATTTGAAATCGAACAGCAACGAACGTATTGTCGTCAAACAAAGACCGCCAAAGTGAATGAAATGAAAGTTGGAAAGAAAGCTATCCCATAGACACACAACCCATCTCGCTTGACCGCGAAAGGCGAGATGAAGGGCGAATAAAGGTGGAATCGCGAAGGAAAATTCGAGGCGCGTTGGCTCCCCTTGGTGGTGACCGGTGAGCTCGCCCCCCGCCACGCTAGATCGAGAAATATAACTTCTTCCGGGGGTTGGGTTGGCACGGGAAGAGAGAAAAAAGGACTCGTGGAAATGACGCTCGCACGGACGTCGAAAAAAAGAAGGACGAGGAAATATCAGGATCGATATTCGACCCGGAAAAAGGAGCAGCGCTGCCCGAGGAGTTGGGAGGACATGGAGGGGATGGCGGGGACCAGAGGGGGCGGAAGAGAAAAGTGAGAAAAAGGAAGCGTGTGCACTCAGAGAACCTGGGGCTGCACTTTGAAGGAACGTACAATGGCGAAGCGTTCTCTTTCCTAATGTTTACAGGAACGCCTGCGACTCGAATCGCAGAATCGGCCCTTTCTCGATGATAATAAACCACCGCCACCGTACCCCCGCATCCCTTTCTGCATCGAGTATTCAATCGTGTCCATGTGACTTGATGATTTCGCGATAGAACTTCACTCCCCCCTGTTTCATAAACTTGGAAGTATAAAAAATTACAAGTTCCTTGTTTGTATTCGAAACGTGGGATTCGCGTGACCACCACCGTCGCGAATGGCAATGGGATCGTGTTGAGGGTAAATAAAAGAGAGCTGCATTATCGAGAGCGATGTTTAATTAACGAGGGAAGTAGCCACTGTGGCGCGCAAGTAAATTCTGTTCAGCGATCCTCGGGCATGTTTCTTCTTTATCAAGTATTTTCAATATCGCATACGTGTGTATTGTTTTCTTAATAACGAAGAACTTTTATATTTCCCTGTTCCTTTTTTGTCTCTGCCTCTCGCTGAACGATAATCGTTTGAAGTTATTACACGTTATTATCGGCGTCCCTTCGAGGGGGTAGTTTTCCCGCGAGGCGGAAAGTTACGTCCGCCTGGGTCCCTCGGCGATCGCGAGCCCTCTAATATCGATTCTATGGTCCTCGATCGATCACACGTTTACGAGCCACCTTTCTGATGGAAATCAGTCGGCGACGATTTGCAAAAGAGCCGCCCTTTCTCTCGAGGCAGATCGATCGGTCGGTCGCTCCTTAATTTCCCTCGGAAAAGATGAGCGATCGCGGTGCCTCGAGGACAACCGTGATCAATGGTTATTAATCTTCCTTGATCTCTCACTTCTCCGGGCTTGGTTAAGTGTTCCAAATATTCTGACATCCGTGTCGAGAGATTTATCGCCGAGTTGCCACTGGCAGAAGGAAAGGGGAACACTGAATGAGACGGATCAAGGGGATCTAGGAAGCTCCGCAGTCTTCTTATCGACTTAAGCCTTGGATTCGTTCTCCCATTGCGCTATTAATTCGTGGAGCTTAAAAAAAGAATATTTATTTATTCAAAAAATGTGGGACGAAATTTTCCATAAAAAATCGAGCACCTGTTCCGCCCCCAAAGTATCTAAAACACAGACTTCCACGTGTTCCGCTCAGAAATAACACCATCCTGCACTTGTTTCCCTTTGCTCGAGTGCTCGTTCAATGCCGAAATCTCTTGGCGGCGCAATTTACACACCAATCGTATTTACATGCAGCATAACGAGCCATTATACCAGAGGAGGGGGACATGTGAGCGTCGGTGAGGGGCTTTCGAGGAAGGCCGTGGTGGCCACTCGAGAACGTCGATGGCCCCCGTATCGCAAAGACGTCATCGCGAGCATTAGAAGGCTCGAGTCGGCGTGTCGCGTTCTCGAACAACGGCGCGATCCTCACGAGGGCCCTCTCCAAGGGCCCAGCCTCTCTGGGAGAATTTCACGAAACAACAGGCCCTCTGTCTCCTCCATCCCCCCCCCCCCCCCTTCGAATTCGGAGAGGGAGGGACAGTTTCGTTGCTCCTTTCCTTGGTCGAAACTTGGTGATATGAATTCTGAAGTCTTTGCGATGATCGGACGGTTCAGAAGTCAGTTTGGAGCAGTTGCAGGGTACTTTGATTTAATTCTTGAAGAGTCGATGAATTAATTAGAGTGGTGGTAAGGAGAATGTTTAAGGGATTGAAGAATAATAGTATTAATTTTGTAAAATATATTGTACTATTTATTGGGCTGTGGTTTTTATGTTTCCTACTGGAATTCCATATATCTAACTTCCTCACTTGGAAAATTTTACTGTAGAGGCACCGTGGCGTTCCTAGTTGCAACCGCATCCCTCTTTCGAGGGGTGTCTTCGTTACTTCCCCGTTACCAGGTGCTTGTCGGTGTCAAGTGCTTTTTCCTGGCCAGGAAGAGTCCTCTTCAGTGTCCTCTCGATAGCGTAAATTAGGGAGAGCAACCTCCCCGGAACCTCGAAGTTTCAGGGTGGATTCGAAGCTATCCCAACGAGTCACCAATCCTCGACTCCTCTCGATCTTCTCAACAGAAATCGATCTTCTCCTCGGTATAAAGCATCTTCCTCCCGCAGCCGACACCCTTTCGAACCCCAAAGAAACAGCAAAATGATCCATCCCCTACAAACATCAACCCCCTGTAAATTATAACCACAATAATTATCCCAGGGAAACGGGCAAGCCCGATAGAGTAATTCCGGTTAGAAAGCCATTTCTCCTAGCGACTCGTATTTCCTTGTCACGTTCCCCAGCGGGGGATGAAGTCCACGGGGGATGAGAATCTCGCGGACGATTCCACGTTTTACGTTCCCCAGCCCACTGGCCCCTTCTTCGGGGGCGCATCGGCTCGTCTGGATGCACGGTAACCCAGCCAGCGATAGCGGGGAATAAAAGCCGACGACGGAGGGCGAGGGTTGCGGAACCACCCCCTTTCGAACAGGTCTCGCGGTGAAACAGCCCCTTAAAACGGTTTTACTGCCGTGCACGGGGCGCAACGACGTCTAGACAGCAGGGCCGTAAAGTTTGACCTACTCACCCCGGACCACGGGCGAAAGAGGGACGTCAGACAACCCCCTACCGCCCCTGCAGACTCTGGGTACCTCGGCGTCCCTTACCCTGCACGTCGTGGACCTTGAAACTGGGTCAAAGGGTTCCAAGGATTCCCTCCCCATTCGCCTCGGGCTTCGAACGGAGTAGAAGGGTTGGCGCTGCCGGCAGATTCCTCTTTGGGGTGGCTCGACCCTTGAGGAAGCCCTTTGATCGTCGAAGGATGAGCTCCATGAGGGTGGATTCTGCGTTTCCGTGGCTCCATTCAGGATGTTACATGGGTATGCTGGAAATCGAATGAATTCCATGGGGGTGGGTTAGGGGTGATTGACTTGGGAGCTTGTGAATGAAAGGTTGGCTTGAATGATTGACTTTTATTTTACTGGAGTTGTGCAAGTGTAATTTAATTTGTCAGTTTTTAGTTTTAGAATTGTGTTACTCTTGGGCGAGGCTTGTAATTCAGCTTCTATTTATTCGCGTGAATATTCAGAGAATGTAGGGCCCGCTGTATATTTGTCGAAGATTTTTAATATCCTGTCGGCGATTAAACGAGAGCATAACAAAAATTTCTTCCCTATATTTACCCTTTCCCCGAAGTTACGGCGGAATAATATTTACAACAGCGTTCTGTATACATTCCGTGTTATTTCCATCGTTTTTCCACTTTGTCAACGCAGATTTTCCCGATCAAGTTTGAACGAAACAAATGTTTTTATATGAGTATCCTTTGGGTAAAGGAGGAGGGAAAAAATTACAGTATTCTGCAATATATGTATGTCTTCATATTTTGATCGAAATACAAATATTGGTTTAATATTTTCAGAACAGAGAGATACTTCTACTATTGCGTCCATCAATCCCCATTCTAAAAAAATGAGAGACACAATTCGATTAAAATGATTCTTCTGAAAATCGATCGGTGGAGTTATCAGTAACAGTGGGATTACAGGGATAAGCTCGAAGTAAGCCATAATCTTCTCTGAATCAGCGCATCTCGGACCTTGAAAACTGGAGCAAAAGGCTGCTTTCACCCTTTGCCCGGTTGCCGGAGGGTCGTAACGTCGTAGGGGTGCTCGACCCTTCAAGGAATTCCGCTTCGTGGCAGCAGTATCTTTATCGGAAAAGTGGATTACGGGGAGGACCTTAAGCCCACTCCTTTCCTCGTCAACTTCTCCAGGGTCGTTATTAAAAATAGTTCACCCTTTATAAACTTTTCACGGGGAAAGCCGCCCGACGTGAAAACTACAGGCTCATGGTTCGAAAACAAAAAATAATTCGTGACTTTTCCAAACATTTGCTCGACATATGATTGCACGATGAAGTAAACAATCGGGTAATAATTGCGGGGGTTGGTACTTAAAAAATCCATCGAATTTGTAATTCTGATGAACTCGCGAAAAAAATTATGACATTTGTTTGTTCAAACATTTTATTTAATCATTTCGTCATCACATTTCTCGAGTGTTAGAATTTCTGCTCCATTTCTTGCTCTCCTTTACAGTGTTTCCACTTTTGTTTACACTTCGTAGTATCCTCGAATCATGAATGAACCTCACTACGCTCTTTCATACCCAAACGCATCCATAATCTTCCGTAGTAGCTTCACTACATTAAACTTCGATCAGTGAAAGCAGTGACTTCGCACATCCGTGTAAAGCAGGCTCAGATTATAATTGCAAAACTGCTGCAAATAGCATTCACTTTCAGCAAGAAACCACGTCGTATTCTCATTATTAATGAACTCTTCTACGTTAATTATTTCCCCTTGCAAATTACATCACTGGCAGATCCAATGACCTTACATTTCCATCTGAAATGAAACCAAACACCCCCTACATTAATCTCCATAAACAACTGCCCACCCCCGGTACCCTTTACGAATAAAAAGTGAAAACTACCACGCTGATTCAATATTTCCAAAGCGAGCGCCTGCGATAGTACACCTTACTTCACGCCATGTTCGAAAGGGGATCGAGTAAGGGAAAATGAGGTAAATCGCAGTAAAATAGAGCGAAGTGGGTCAGAAACACCCCCCGATGCTCCAGGAGCGAACGATTTCCCGCTCGCGGAGGGAACCTCGTCGTCGTTGAATGAATCCTTCGCAGTTCCTTAACCGACCAGCATTGACCTTCGAAACTGGGCTAAGGGGTCTCCTTTCCCTACTACATTTCGCGGAGGGTCGTAACATCGAAAGGGTGGCTCCGACCCTTGAAGGAATTTCACTCGAGACGTCTCGGGATATTTCTATCGGATTACGATTTTAAAGGGAATCTCCGCGGATACTCGTGCGCTGGTCCCCGCCGCGCCGACCGCGCGCGCTCTTCCTTTGATCCTGTCGTTTCGAACATGCTCGCCATTAACCACCGCGCACCCTTTACCTTGCCGCGCTCACAGAAGCCAAAATTATGACTGGCGAGTGTTTCAGTCGACGGACGCGCGCTTTCAAACACTGCGTTGCTGGGAAAAGTTCCTCTTGGGGGATGGAACAAAAACACAGGGAACGTATCCGTTTGTTACGTTACATTCTTTTGTCGGAGCCAGATAGCGAAATGTAATTCCGACACTGTGAATTGTACCTCATCAGACATGAAAAAATTCTGTTTTATTGAGATGGAATAGCTGGTTTGAGGAACTCGAGAGGAGCCTCGTTTCGAATGCATCGGTGCGTCCGGAGTTACGGCTGATTTTCCCAGCGGCAATGGAAATGACAATTGCAACGCCCGGATGGGCGAATGGAAGTAATTGATTAAAATTTTAGGGCATTCTTCGGTGCGTCACCGTGGGGGAGATATTCGAGTCGGTAGATTGAAGGGACATTTCTCTGTTGATTTACTGTCTCCCGTTGTCATTCCTCCGCGAGTGGTTGTTTCTCGTATCTGGGGCAAAGGGTTGAATGCCCGTGGCCGGCGAAGGGGTGGCCAACCCTTCAGGAATTTCATTTCAATGCGTCTTCCTCGATTCCTTTTTTGGCCGCGTTTCCATTGAAGGCGGTATCGGGCTCCGTTGCAAAATCGATCCCCCATATTTCTCTCTCGCTCGTTCTCCGCCCCGTTCGAAAACGAGAAATTCATTTCACCCAGAGCTCTGAGGAACATCCCCCGTTCCCTGGAAATATTGAAACGCGCCGGGGGATTTTTAATTGCTCGCCGATACTCGGAGGGATTAATCCAGCAAGGGAAACGGGAAGAAAATATTACTCGTAGAAAAAATCCTTAAGAACCCCCCAAAACGGGAAAATACTGAAATTTCACTTGGAAATATTAAGAAATTCGCGTGACAACGAACTGTGCCACGGTCCTTTTACTCGCGTGGCTTTAAATTTTCGCAATTAACCGAGGCGGTTTCTGAAAAAATAATCGCGTCACAGCTCTCCCTTGACGCGCGGCGATATTTTGAGAAACAGTAATTAGAAGACTGTGCTTTCGAAGACACGATTTTTTCCGCGCGCGTTTCGACCGACGATTTTAATAATCTCTCTCTAAATTAATTATGAGACGGCCACGGCGCTCTCGACGGCATTCACTGTAACGAGCCTCGTGGTGGTGGGGAAATAGGGCCTAAAAGGGCTGCACGGGGGCGAGGGGAGCTCGACAACTTTCGCCCTTGAGATTACACAGGCCGGAAAACTCGGTCAAACAGAAAGTCGGACCTAAAGGGAAGTCACGTGGCCCTTTTTCAAAAGCACGAGTGTGTGCCCACGGGTCGCGGGATTTCCGAGAGAGTTTTGAAGTGTCCATGGACCTTTTAGCGTTAATTGCGAGCTCTCCTTCTCTCCCCCCCCCCCTCTCCCTCCCCCGTTTCCTTTTTCCGCGATATTTTTTTCATCCCCCTTTGCGCGAACGCGTGCCCAGATGTAAACGAAAATACGCCCTTAGCAGTTTTTCCGCGTGCACTCGACGCGCGGATTTTCATCCGTCGCCCTCGAAAAATTTAAACGAGCCACGGATCCCCTTTGAACGGCCCCGTAATTACTACGGTTTAACCGTGATTCTGATCATAAATCTAAGATCCTGCGCAGAGGGGGAGGGTTGGCAACGGTGGAAAAAATAGGGCTGGTTCAGCAGCCACGAGCCGTTTAATTGCGCGAATTACGTTTCACCTCGCTCCCCGTTCCTCCTGGATCTTGGGAATTTAGGTCCACAACGCTCGTCGCCACTTATTACACGAGCCCTCGCTTGCTTTTGCCCTTTTTCCTGGCTCATTTTCGCGCAACGCGTCGAATTAGCGCGAACTACATTCGCGACGCGGAAATCTACGTTCGAGGTTTTAGTTTTGGGGCTCGGGACATAGTTTCTCGCGGATTTTGTTATCACCTTTTACAGTGTGTCGATATGCTTATTAGTACCTTCTCGACGGAGAGTACCGTTCACCAAAAAATTAATTATTTATGTACCATATGTAGAATAACCCAAATTCGAAGCATCCCAACGAGGATAACGCACAGTGTCACCAGTAGAGGCACGGTGATACAGAGATCCCATCGGAATGCCAACACTTGGATGGCGGAGACGCCAGCAGACCCGTCCATCGTTCGAAATCCCCTAAAATCGAGGGGCTGGCGGGCGAATGGGAGGCAGCCCAAACAAAACGTTCATTTATATCACTTGCAGCCGGGCAAACGCGCTTCGGCTCCTATAAAAGTGCTGGAACGGAACTGGAGCGGTGTCTCAAAGGGAAACACATGGTTCCACTCGTCTGTCTCTCGGCCCACTCTCCTTCTTCGCCATTAAATCGTACAAGTAGCCCAGGACGGGGCTTGAAACGCGCGCCCTATCTGCCGCACTTTGGCCCGGCTGTCGGCGTGTTGTAACTCTATCTTTCACACGTACCGGGGCCTCTGTGTGCGTGCGTCTTCTGGGATAAACACACCCGCGCGGCGGTCCTCGCGGGGAAGCCGTGCGTCTGGAGCACGGTCACCACGTGTTGCCACCGTGAACGGTGCCAGCCTGAGAAAGATTGGCCGAGGGAGCCGAGGAGTGGACGAACGAATGAATTCCACCGAGTTGTTGCTCGCTAGATGGGGAAGGGAGATAGTTGGGAGGAGGGTGATCGAGTCGTTGGATGCTGTGGGTGCTCTGGGACTTGGGAGTCTTGCGATGGTGGGCGGGAGAAATCTAGCGAAGGCGGTATAAGGTAAAATATATTTGAGTATCATGATCCTGGAGCTTAAATGCCGTGAAATGGACGAAAAAGTAGAAACGATGAGACGAAAGGTGAAGCCTGAGGGATCGATGCAACGGACAGCAAGATGGCAGTATGTAATAGCTGCAGAGTGAAATTGCGCCTGCAGGAAGCTGCAGCCATGCGACATCCCTAAAGGAAGAACGAAAAGCAAGGGAAAGACGAAGGGCCCGGGGAGGGGGGGGGGGTGGGGGTGAGATACTAAAAAAGACACCGACGAAGGAGGATAGAGATTGACCTACACCGAAACACTCCTCGAGCATGGAAAAATAAAGGACACAGAAGGCAGAGAACCCGGCAGTCATAAAGAATGAAAGACAAACAGAAATAGAGAGCAAGGGAGAGGGAAGAGGCTAGGTCTCTTTCTCCCGGCATCTCTCAGTAGCAGGGTTAAGGGGCCAGAAGGTTATTTAGGTGACGGCACTGGGGTTGCACTTGATTCGTCTAACACGTGTTGAAGCTGTTAGAAGTCGATCGACTTTATACCCACTGCTCTTTGCATTCGAGCTGCGCCTTCCTCTCTCTCTCTACAATTATCTCAGCCACTTCTTCCAACTGACCCTCGGATCTAATCAACTCCAGCATGCAATTAATAACCTCCCCGGGACATTTCCCCTTCGAAAACTTCTTGCAGGCTTCTCTGAAAGACTGCCCGAAGCCACCAGCGTCTCTCCTCGCAGAATCCGCGCCACCGCTCGAACAGGAACGCCCGTAGCGGCTCCATAAAATTCAAATGCGCAGCAACGAATTCGAAAGGCGACAGAAAATCCTCGATATTTCATCCTCGGGACAGCCGTAAAACCAGCGAGCCGTGAAAAAGGCGTCCGTTAGCGTGGCGAGACTAACGAAAGGACGACGGAGGAGCGGACGGCGATGAAAGTCGCCTTGGTCCAGGAGATGAGCTCCTGGACGAGGGAGAATTAAACGAATATCGGACGGCTCCCTATCGTAACGGCTGTTTAGGGGGCTGCAGGAGATTGGAAGCTCGACGGTGCACCGTGCAGACGCGGTTTTATGGTTTTCCCGCGAGCTGCGAGCGGCCATTCCCCGCAGTCTGCCTCTCCTTATCCCGGCCAGACAGCCGTAAAGTTTCTTGGGTAATAAAGCACCTGCGTACCCTGCAGCCGTGTCCATATAAAATTCATTACCACCGACGGATATTTAGAAGCGTTATGTCATCGTCCCTGGCTACCGTTCCAAGCATTCCTTGTCCAGTGGCTGCTTGCAAAATGCCTGGCTCTTTTCTCTTATTCTTCTCATTGAAGTAATTAAATAGATTTTCTGTGAACGAATAGAAGAGCGCCTTTCTTCGAGCTCGAGAGGGTCTTCGAGAGATCTGGTGGCTCGTGAAGCCCACTTAATGAACTGCGAACTGATTTACAGACTTTAGACGGGCGAGACTCCACGCAAGGGTGTAATCTGGATTTTGAATTGCTTGTAAAGGTGTCTTTCTCTCTTTCACCCATCACCACTAGAGTGGCAGCCTCCTCCAAGTGCTTTGAGCTGTTTAAGCAGGCTTGAGTGTTGCTTCGGTGCAGAGCCATTAATTCGTACAGTAGGTATAGACGTATTAAGAAACTGATTGGTCTAAGCACGATCAAACTGTATTTCACATTGAATTATATCCGGCAAACTCGTAGCGTATACTCTCTTCGCCGACACAGAAGGCAGTAAATTATGCCTGCAGTTCTTTCCCTCAAATGGACCACAACAGTTTCCCCAGCGAGCAGCGAACAGCTCCAGTTAAACACGCTGCGGCTCGCGAGACGTGAAACTCGAGTTATTCTCATTAGTGTCCCTCCCCGATGGTTCGTTATCACGGAATGAGTACAAGGGTAGCGAACAGTCCGCGTATCACGTGTCGTTTCTAAACGAGCCCCGACGATCATCTTAGAACGATCGAGTCCTCGATCAGAGGGCAAGGAAAAGCGGGGGAAAAGGAGGAAACGGCTGACCAGCGGCTTTCCTTTCGAAAAAAGTGGAGGGCAGCGTGGAAGTGGGGCAGCCGTCTCGCGGCCAGACGGAACGATCGTAAAGCTCCGCTCAGACTCTAATAACCCGGCCTCGAATCAATCCCAACGCGGAAATAAAGATAAAGTCTCGATCGCAGATAAACGTCGGGGCGACGTAAAATATCTGCCACCCCGGCCGCCGCCCTGCCGCCGAAGGCGCGGGGGAACAGCGAGCGAAACACTCGGAGCGGACCGGAGAAGGAGATTGGAGGGCAGACGTATAGGTTTATGGGTTTCCGCGAGCAGGCCGCGGCCATTCCGCGCGTCTGGAGCACTGCTGCCCTCCCCGTGTCGCGGGGGTGGTCCGGGCTGTAAAAATTTTACTGCGAATTGTCTGCAGACCCGAGCAACCCGCTCCACGTTACGACCGGGAAAAATAGGAAACCTACGGAAAAACTCGTCTGGGTCAGGTTTCCCACCCCTTCTGCTGCGCCACCCCGCGCCAGTCAGCGATCGCTGGACGCTGTCGCCGACCTGTTCAACGATTCTGTTTGTGGGTTCGTACTTTCGTAGTAGCCTTCGACGTTGAGGGTTCTGAAAGGGGACGATCAAGTTTTCAGGTGAAAAATGATGTAAATCTCAAGAACTTTACATAGCTTGAATGTACGTTTAGTTTTCCAAGACCAACGATCGGCTCTGTATCTCGTTTGCTACCCGCGGCTCGCTGACCAGGGATTTTTCCGAAATAGCTGGCCCGGCAGGAGGGGGAATGGAAGGATCAGAAGTCACGTAAATTCCAGGCGATCGGTTATCGGGCCAACAGCGTCCCCCGAACGAGGGAAACCGTGGCGACAAGGGAGAAGAACCGCCAATTCGGGGCCAACTGTTGAATTTTATCACTCCCCGACTGCCACCCCCTTCCGTCGCCCTTGGTGTTTCGTCCAGGGGCGAGAGGGGCACGGGAGAGGGGGCTGGTTAACGTGACACAGACCACATGTGGCCTGTTCGCCACCCCCGCTGCCCTTCTCTCTTTCTCCCCGTTTCTCGGCTTCTAGGCCTAGCCGACGAAAAAAGTCACGGAAAGCGATACGGCCGTGACACCCTGTGGGAACACATGTGTGTTTTAGATAGCTGGGAACGAAGGGGGAGGGGTGGAAGGTCTTCGAACCGAGATAATCCATTGAACCCAGGGCACAGCTTGGAAGGCGTGAGTTTCTTTGGGGAAGATGGACGTTCATTTCTGTGACCTAAGATTGTGGTATATTTTGTAAAATTGATCACAGAGGTACCTTCATCAATCAAACCACGAAATTTTAAAATTAATTTTTTAAGGGCACGAAGGTTTGCGCGGAAAGGGTTGGAGAACCTCGCAACTCTTCGGGCAAATGGGGATTTCCCTATATTGGCAGGCGCCTTTCATCTTCAACGAAGTAGAAGTCTCCTTAGCAATAACTCATCGAAGATTCCCTGAATCACACATTTCATTCACCGCCCTCAGTTCTTCATGTTTTCTATTACTCCCCGTGTACCATTCGTTTGATTCATTCTCTTGGCAAGCACGCCGCTCTATCAATCTTCTTAACATCCACTGAGCCATTCTCTCCTAACCTACCCCCCCCCCCCCTCGTGCGTTATAGGGGGCGTCGTTCGTCATATCACGATAGTAACGTTTAATCTTCCGAAGAACCAACAGGATTCCTCTCCTTGTCTTTGAATCTAAGATCCGCCTCGATCAGCATCTGTACAACAGTCGATAGTTCACTTTGATATTCCAGAAAAATAAAGAAGCGTCCGAGACCCGCACCCTTTCGTTCACTATGGCCACGTGTACCGGTAACCCTTGAAGAAGCAGAGTTTTGCCAGCTGCCAGCAATTTATCAGAGCCCTTTCCAGGCTGGTAGAAGCTGGAGACCTTGGTCGATCAGAGCTCTCGTTCTGTCACGAGGCGAAACCCGACGCCCTGTTCACCCTGTTCAATCTCAGCTCGTTCTGGGAATCGGTGGTCCATCGGGACCCACCAGATCGTCGTCCCTGACTTCTGTCATTAGCGCTAGACTATAAGTCATTAAGATGACGACGAACGGGACGGTCAGGTTCTTCTCAGCTGATCGTGCTGCCTGGCTGCTGGGGATTCTCTAAGAACTCACTTGAAACCTACATATTCTCCTCGGTGCACGTGCAGAATGTCTGAGAATTCGGGATGCAAAAGGGAACTTGCTAGTGTTTCTGAATGAGAAAAGTGTTGCACTCAGATGTTTATTCGACTCTGTAGTTCCAACTTCAGTAGCTACTTGATCTCTAGCTCGCATCATAAACTGCAGTTACCTTCTTCAGCTGTGTCACTGTAGACTTACTTTAATTCCACTGTAATTCAACACTTCGCTGATAGAATACTTACTTCTAATCTTAGAGCCTCCGTTTAGCAATTGTTTAGTCTCCCTTACGAAGGATCCAGGAGAAATGAAGGAATCATCATAAACCCACTACGATATTATCAGAAGAAGGCACAAAAGAGCTCATCGAACCGCGACGCGCCCCAATTCACGCTATATGCGTCCAGTTGCAGCATCGAATGCAACCAGACAAATTCGTCGCGACAGTGCTCGAGGCTGGATCGAGAAGCGTCGATCCTCGGTAGATAGTTAAACACCAGAGGCCCTTCAGGGGGCATTAAGAATTAAGCAGTCCTTTTCAAACATCTCTCTGGCCCATCAGCCGGCGAGGCCCAACGTGCATGCACTTTGCTAAGCGCCTGCGAGAAAACGGAGCTCCGAGTTTTTTATAGGGCGACCGTTTCCCCGACAGCGACTTTTTCGAGGATCCCCATGGACCCTCGGGACACCACGAGGAGCTTGTCGGTGACTTAAAGAAGTGGAGCAGGTATCGATTAAAAATGAAGAGCACACAGACGACCGCGAAAGGGCAACTGCGTGAAAGTGGAGGCAAAAGAATGGATCCTGAGTACTGCTGGTAGATTCATTAGGGAAGCTGGATCTAGTTAAAAGCCTAGACTTTATAGAACAGAAGATACATTTAGGGTTAACAAATACCAACAGCGGAACAGCGGGGTTGGGAATGGGGACTTAAATCTTGGGCTCCGTGTAGTTTCACTTTAAGGAGCGCATTTACAAAGATTTAATAGTCATCAGAGATCCATTTGCAGAAGTTCCAGGCTCTGGTTCTTAGTTTAGCTGAACAAGTCTTCGCAGTTGCACTCCGCTGTGACTGAGAATTGTAGCACGGTGTATTTCAACTCGGCTCGGGCGATAGAATACTTAAATCCCCGGTGGTTGGGGGACAGAGTAGAGCCATAGTATCCCTTGCTTGTCGTAAGAGGCGACTAAAAGGGGTCGGAGCTGTGTCGAGCGAGTGATCTTTAATCTTTCCTGAAGAAAAACCGTGCCTCGCCCGAGCACGGCCGCTGACCACGAAAGAACTCCGTGGGCGAAATTTTTACGAGGGTCTTCGTGGAGTTCCTGTGGCGTTAGCGACCGGGGGTGCCGCGGCGGTGGTGACGTTAACCGTTAAAGATTGACAAGAATCGAACGGTGGCTGCTCGGGCGATTCGAGGTTGGATCGATGCGCGTGCTGTTGACGACGCTGCGAGAGGAGAAGCTGAAGCAAACTCGAAGGGTTTGTTCCTAATTGCTTAATTCCAGTTTGGGAATCAAGGGACTCGATAAAGCTTCATTCGATGGACGTTCGCTGGCGAGTTATGTTTTGAAGTCGGTTCGAAGGGGTTAGAAACAATTTCAGATGCTCGTATTCACGCTCAACATTCATATGAAGTTTCATTAAAATCAGGATTTTCGGGTTGGGAACGATTCCTCGTGAGTCGAAACGTCCTTCACCAACAACCCTCCTTGTGCCTCGTGCAGAGGAATTAAAAAATTAAGTACCACGGATTAAAAAGTTCACCGTTTAATCCCACGGCCGGCCGTGGATGAACGATAGGCTGAGCGGTTTTTTCCGCGTTAACGAAGGAGACATCGTTCTCGCTGGGAGGAGTGTGAAACGCGTAAATGAGGGAGGCAGAGGAAAGGGAGAACGGAGCATATCATATTGCACGGGTGGCGAGTCTTTAGCGAAATGAAATCTGGGATATGCAGCTCGCGAAGGAATTCCCAAAGTCCTCCCCTTTTCCACCCGGGGAAAGCTGCACGCAGTCGACCAACAATTTCCATCGTCATTGCATCACAGATAAACGAGTCCACCCCCAACAGGATCATACTTTCCCTCCGCGAAACCACCCCGCAAACCGTCCAAACATTCGTCACCCGGCGCAAGGGGCTTGCCAAAACATCTCGGTGCTTTACTGCCAGCCGTTCCCCGTGCAGAAGCCACCCCCGTCGCATTACCATCCTCCGCGTGGAAAATTCGCTTTAACGAAGCCAGGCCACGGCGTATCGTGCCAAAAGTCGCAGGCATCGTCGCGACGCGATCGCGCGCGAAAGAATCGTCGCGCCCTTCGAAGGAAAACAGTGGGTTGTACAGGGGTGCGCAGGGAAGAGGGGTGATTTAGGAAATAACGACAGATAAAGGAAGAGGGGGGTGACGTCACGACGGGCGTCCGTTGGGCTAGGTCGCGACGCTGCCTCCAAGCCGCCCGGCCCCCGTCGCCTCTCTCCGTCTCCCTCGCGTTCCTCGCCACGGAACGGCCAACCCACCCCGTTCGCGTCCTCCTCCCTCCACCCCGTGCTTCCTCCAACCCCCCCAAGCATCTAGCAGCTCCTCCACCCTCGGCCGTCGTGCCGAAAAAAGCAAGGCTCGCAGAAAGGACGCCCGGCGTCGTGGCGCTCTTTGGCTGATCAATACACGCCGCCTCGTACGCGGACGGACGGTCACGCATGTGCACGGTGTGGGCCCCTCTTTCTCAACCACCCCCCGCCCCCTTAGCCGCCCCTCGTCCACGGTGTGTCTCTCTTTTTACCCTCGATTTTTCTCCCTTTCCCTCCTGGCCACCCACTTTTCCCAGCGTCTCTCCACCCCCCCCCCCCCCGTCTCCTTCTTCCCCCGTCCCCCGTTGCAGCTTCTTCATCGTCCTCTTTTTTGTCCTTCCTCCCGCCGTTCGATCCCTCCGGCCCCCTCTGTCTCTGTACCCCGGCGCCTCCCTCCACACCATCCGCTCTGTGGTGGACACGGCGGACGCGCGACTATTCTTCCATCGAGCGCTTTATTTGGGGGTGGAATCGGCACTCGTCTTCCAGGGGGTGCGTTCGGCAGAACGGCAAGGAGAATTCGAGTCCTCGGGGAACCAGGGGTTGATAGCGATATTCTAGTCACAACGTTCGAGATCTGACTTCGTCTCGTCGCATTGAAACTGGAGGAACTTTGATTATCTTCTTATCCACCCTCACATTTCATCGTCCTATTTATCTTTCAATCTACGCGAGACCTCTTCCTACAGGGCCCCCATCGCCTTTTTCTTACACCCTCCGCCCGTCACGCCCCTCCAACTTCCTCCACTCTCTCTCACTCTGCCCCCCCCCCCCCCACAACCCCCTACGTTTCTATTTTTCCACCCCCTCGGGCGCAGCATCCGCGCTTCTCCTTCCCGGAGGCTGGCCGATTTTTTCCTCCCGTTTCCTCGGCTCCGCTATTTTTTTGCACCTTTTCTGCCTCCCCCGGACGGTCGGTTCGACCCCCCTCCCGCCTCCGCCGCGGCCCAGGCAGCCCGGTGCGCCCTCCCGCTTCCCTTCTCTCTTCTTCTTCGTGCCCCCTTTCTTTCTCTCTCCGTTACTCCCTCCGCCTCGTTTCCCGTTTCTCTTCGCTCCAACCGCCCCGGCCGCCACTCTCCTCCACCCCTTTCCATCCTTGTGATTTTTTTCCCCGGGCACCCTCCGACGCCGGGCGTCGGCGTCCTTTTGCTATCGGGACGCTCTCTCGACTATCGGCCCGACCACCTACACCGACGTACGGCGGCAGGGGGGTGGGCCGGGGCCGACGGAGGGGGGGGCGGCGGGGTGGCTGCAGCGCCTGGATGCGAGCTAAAATGTATTTTTTTTCCCTCCTTTCTTTATCTTCCCTTCGAGCTGCTCGTGGTAGGTTGGATTACCAATCCGGGGATCGTGGAGCACGTTTTTCCCGGTTTTTTCCTCCACCTTTTCGCTTTTTCCAACCATCCCTCTTCCTCGCCCCCCTCCCCCTTCTACTCTGCACCCTTGTTCGCCTGGACGTAAGGGCTGGATCGACGGGAGCCATCACGGTCGCGTTTCCAGCTCGATAAAAATTATCGACTCGATTTTTTGAACCGCCGCTGCCACGGCGTTTACGAAGAACAAGGGCTTTACAGGGGAGGGGGGCCGGATTAGCGGACGCTGGAGAAGGGGTGAGCAGGATGATACGTCGCAGAAAGGAGCGTCCTCGAGGGGGTGGTTTATAGGGTCTGTTGATCGCCGATGACGTCTCCATGGAGAAGTTTGCTTAGAAGCAAGATTGTATGGGACGCGGTTTGGAGAGGGCGCGTTTTCTTGGAAACTGCGGATAATGAGATCCAAGGGGAACGTCTGACTTTGGGGAGGGATGCCCCGAGACCGAACTGCGCCTCGGCGAACGCGGTGCGTATTCTTGTTCCCAATATCACTTGGGAAACAGATTTCACTTGTCTCTCGAGGCACTTTGGCAGATTGGGTTGCCCAGAAACGAAAATGGGGGTTAAACTATGAATTTATATTCCATCGGGAGCGCGGCGCGTCGAGGCTTCCTCTTAAGGGCGTGTTACGTGGTCGGCGATCCCTTGTGCGTTGTAATTTCAGAGGCGGTGGAATTGTTTACCACTTGCACTCCGATTGTGTACCGAGATTCGGTGCGTCGAGTGGAGTATGCGTTTCGGCCGACAACCCTTGCAAATGTCATAGAAATGTCAAGGGATGACATTAGTCGGTCGCGAGGCTAGACTTCGGGATCGAAGCTCTTCAATTATTCGTCCTTCTCATTAGGGAATCCAGTTTTAAGCGTCACGCGACCGATCACGATACGTCTGCTGGCAGACAAGCGGATTTCAGGGGTGATAGACCTTCTGCTCGAACACCGTCTCTTTCCTCAAGCTAAGTTCCCTAACGTGTTATCTCCTGTGGTTTCTCAAATATAAATTGCAAGCGAATTCCAATCATCCGTCGCACATTTCTCCTCTGTAGAAGTGCTAGTTTCAACACGAATTTTAATGTATCTCTGTTTACAATAACATATCAGAAATTTGAGAAACCAAGGCATCGTTGAGCAGGTTCGATCGAGTACCTACTTGAGGTTCAGCAAGCAGGCAAGGCAAACGGAATATCGTGGCTGACAGTTCGTTTCCATGAAACCACCCTCGAATTGCACGCGACATCCAAAGCGACACCCTCTGTCTGGGCTTCCTTGAGAGGACGCTGACCACCCTCGCTCGAAAAATGCATATCCCTTCTGCAGGTTCTCGGACTTTCTCACAAGGAATCGGATCGTTTCACGAGCCACCTGTAGAGCGACAGATGAAAGCATCGCCCTTTCGACGCCTTATGGTGTCCCTTCGCTCGGTCTCTGCGTCGGCCCTGCTCCCTTCACTTTACGGGAGCGTAAAATTCGACCCTCCTTGCGGCCGTCCTATCGATTCTTTCGCACGGAACTGGGACGATCGTTCAATCCACTCGAGCGTCGTACGTGAACATCAGATTATCCTTAACCACGAAAGTGTTCGGCAATCAAACGAACGAAAAGCCTGACTGCTTTCACTTAGATATCAAAATTAAGAAGCTGATCTTTGAGATTAGAGTGAGAATAGGGGTGGATTCGGCGCTAACCTTCCATCCTTGAGGATTCTTTCAGATGAAGTGGAATTCCTTCCACGCACACCGAAAGAAACAATACGAAACATAGAAGCGGCATAGCAATTTCAGCGATCGTTTTGTTGGTGGCTCGCGAGGTATCACCCCCTCAAGGATACGACGAAAATAGACCGCCCCCGCGCCTCCCTTTTCACATTCTAAGTCCTCGGAGGAGGATGCGTGACCACACACAAGTTCCTCCGGCTTACGGAGGGTCGACGGAGGGTGGCGACGGGGTCGTCTGCGGTTTAGGAGGTCATGAGAAGGGAAACGGGGTCATCCCTTAGTGTCTTCAGCGTTCTCGGTGTCCTGCACCTCTTGCGCGTATTCCATTCCCCGTTTCAGAGCCGGCGGTGGACACGCCTCGCGTTATGGGGGCGCGGCGGAGACGGCAATTAGTGCGACGCCGAGTGATTTACCAGAGGACAAATTTGAAAGATTGGGGGAACACGCGAGCTTATTTTTAACAGAAACTCGATGTTCCAGGGGGGTGTGAAGGCTGGAGATTTATTCTGTGGTGTTTATTATTAGAAGTGACTGAAGTGCTTTCTGTTTTCTTACTCTGTTGTTAGTTTCCAAGAAAACACCCCTAATACCATTAATTTTTTCCCTTAAAAGGCGCTTGCAATTCTGGCACAAAGAAATCTTAACCAACTTCTCCAAGGAGTAATTACTATCGTAGTTTCACCCCGAAGCCCTCCCGTCTCCGATATCCTCAGCTTCCCCGGCACCTCGAGTATCGCAACTACGCAATTCAGACCACCCCTCGAGGCCACGTAGCCGCGTAACAACTTATGTCGGGTAACACGGTACAGGGGTTGGATTGTTTATCTCCGTGGAAGGCCGAGTGATGCCCAAGGTCGCAGGCCAGGCCCTCCACCCTCGTCTGTGTTGTGTCTAGACGGTGCTTCTCAACCGTCGCCACCCCCTTGCCATTGTCGACCCTCTCTGCCACCTCCGGCAGCCGTCACTTCAACTGCTAGTTTCCCAACCCTTCACCTCTCGTCTCCAACCCCTTGCCACGCAGCAATTGATCACTTTTCTGGCCACTGATATGCAGCCGGTTGCAAAATTAATTGCCTTAAAACTTAAAAATGGAGGCGTAGTTTTAACTTTAACTTTTAACAGACACGTTGAAAGGGGTGGTTTTATTTGATATTTGTAGAAGGTTGGTAAAGAGAGGAGGGTGAAGTTGACGGGAAGGGAGGATCGTTTTCGCGAGAATTCTAACAGTGTCCTGTTGTCCTTGTTCCAGCAATGCAACCCCCACGACAAGGAGAGCGACTATTGGGGCGGCGGACGGGGCGCGAAACAAGGTTACGAGGTGAGCCAGCCGGTTGCATATATTTTACCCGAATTGCTGAAATTCTCGCCACCCCGGTGCTAATTCTACTTAGTGAAGCGCAGCACTTTCTGTTGCAGGCGAAAATGAACGCGGACCACGGCCAACTGCAGAAGGGTGAGTTTTGCCTCCTTGCGCCCATTCCCCACTTTTCCACTTAATCGCCGAAAATTCGCGGCTAGTCGGGCCCCGTAATTCGCCCGGCTCGAGTTCCTCCGCCGACCTCTCTCCAGCGAAACGCTTTCGGCCGTTGAATAAACGTCGATCGAGCGCCGTGCAAATATTAGCGCTCAATATTCGATAGCGCGACAGTATTCGCGAATATCGGGATAACTGAGGGTGCACTGCGACGCGGGGAGGGTTGTGGGGCAAATTTTTTATATTGTGGCTTCCAGTTCATTTGAAGGGTGTTGGAGATACTAGCGTGCAAATGCAAAGCTCGACACTCTTTCCACACAAAGAAAGATCACATCGAATGAATTTCTCAGCTACACTCTGAATTTAATCATCATTCGTCGCTTATCATCATCCACACACCCGCGGTAGTATAATATACGTTCGGGATGCTGGACACGCGAAGAGCGAGGGATCGATCGCGTGAACTGTTTGCTCGTCCGCCTCTGCGCTCGGCCAGACGGTGGCGGGTCCGCAAGGTGATTTCGCCATGCGAATGGGAAGTTTATTATTAGATAATATAACAGCCGAGAGACCTTTGACTGTCCAGAGCCAAGGCAGAGGGAGACAGAGAGGCGGAGAGAAAGGGAGAGAGAGGCCCTGGAGGTGACGCACGCTGCGTGTAAACAGTTGGTAAGGCCCCGTGTTCGCTGTCCGAAGAAACCGGTTGTGACTTTGCATCCGTGACGTAAGATCGTCGATTAGGATCGAAGCAGGAGGGGGGCAGGTTGAGGCCAGGCAAAAAACACGTGTGAACGCGAATTTATCATTCCCTGTCCCCGCGCGCTCCTTTATTTTTCACCTGTTACACGACCACCGCGAACGCTCCTCCGCTTCCGTTTGGGCCCGCCGGGTCCTTCGCCCCTTCCTGGTCCCTTCCTACCGCGGGCCAGGCCGTTCGACCCGAGGAATGGGTCCAGTCGAGGAATCGGTGTCCGCAGGTCGCTCGCGCTGCGCTTCGTACACTAATTTCAGGCAGTGACGCGATCTGGGGAGATGTATGAAGGTCGAGTCGCTATAAATCGGGGCCTTAATCCTTTCTTTACTGCAGGGACATACGCTCCACGGTGTGAGCGATCTACTACTAGAATCGAAAATCAGAAATAGATGTCCCTCTTCGTCGGATACATTGATCTTTGATTGCCCTTGTACGAGGATCTTCCACTTCAATATTCAGACCGAGAGTTGCCTGGTAATCCGAGCAGCAGAGGTGAAGGTAGCTCGCAGCATCCGCGGCTCGAATCATCGATTCTCGTTTCCCGTAGCCGGCGAGAACGCTGGCAATGACCTAGCCCATTCAGCCCGTCGTTCGCTCCCCGAAGGGATTAAGTAATCCGGTGGCTTCACTCGTAAAAGGTGAGGCACGTTTCCATAAATGTTTTTCACTGCCAATGGCACGCGCGACGTGTCGTGTAGATCGGCCATTTACGTGACACGCGCGCTTTCCCCTTGGTGCACCTCCTGGCGGTGCCCTAGTGTAGCCATTCACCTGATAAGTGGCGAAAAACCGGGGGAAAGGAACTGTTGCCTGTCATTTCTTCTCTGGCAACGATTTCTAATCGATATTCGCCCTTGCTTCGAGGTAGAAGTTTCTTCTTATGCTTTGAACAATTCCACGCTTCTGCTCAGAAATTTCCACCATTTCGATTGCTCCAGCAACTCTGTTAGTTGATCGTCGCTGTCCCAAGGATATCTTTATCTGTGGACTAGCAGCGGGCGAGTCTGCCATCGGCTAGCTCCGAAAGGTGTCCGTTTGACGAGTTAAAGGGTCACAGTTGCGTGGCGCGAGAAAGGCTGCTTAACATATTCATCGTCGCCTCTCGAAACACCGTGTTAGCCACCTGTGGCGACACAGGGATCACCGGCGCCGTGAAAATAAACCTCTGGAGCGGCGGCTATCACGGCGAGCAAACAAACGGATGAGGAGCCAGCGAGAGGCTGGTGCAGCCCGCGGATCACGCATAGGTGAAAGTCGTTATCTGTTACATTAACGAGCACCCGGGGCGTCATGAGAGCCTCCAGAGCCAGAGAGGAGTCGTTTCGTACCGGGGGAATTACTATGGCGGAGCTGCTCGGGTCATTAGAGTCGGCCATTTGCCGCGATTACGTTTCGAGTAACGGAAGTCGTGACGAAACCTCCAACCGCTCCGCAGGCTGCTTGAGAACGGAGTGACATCGAGTGGTTACGTTCAACTGTTGATCCTCCACGGCGAACTCTTAAATAAGAAGATTCCGTCGAGAAAAATGAAATTATCGAGCCGCTTGTTTTCTCAACTGGGACTCGTGAGGAAAGGATATCTTGGATTTTAATTTATTCTTGCCTGATGAATTGTCCTAATTCTCCTACCGATCTTTAGTATTCTCATTTGATGATTTACAAATGTGTGTCACCATTAGTACCGCTTAGATCAGTGAAAAGAATTGAAAGTGGCAATGGCACTCGAGCAGATCCAGTAAATAATGTCTCAATCCCCCGAGCTCGCCCTCGCCGCGCAATTATTATCCTCTCGCGTGTCTCGAAATCGAGGGACTCTCCCATTCCGGGCCCCAAAATCAGCCCGGAGCGTTCGCGTAAACGTTCCTTGGCTAATCCTTAATGCACGGATCGCATGACGCCGAAATTCTGGTCGAAAGGTGGCCCAAAATCACCGAGGAAGTCTCTGCTCCATCTGTTGCAATGTTTCCAGTGCTCCTCTGTTGACTTCCGCCGAGACGAGGCAGAGATCTGGTAGAATTAAAGTACATTTCCCTTCCCTTCAATCACCGAAGTTTACAGTAAACACAAGTTTACATCTGAAACGAATATCTGCCGCTTCCCATCATCAAATACCCACACACCGTATGCCAGAATTGCTCTTGACGTTTAAATCGAAAGCAGGATAACCTGCGCCGTATCAGAATCAGAGCGATTGCGAAAATGTGATTTGGAAAGCGGTAGTCGGCAGTTTCCGCGCGAGTTTCTTCACCAGGCACGCGCTAATGATGATAAATGTTGAAATTACGAGGCGGGAAATTGTCGCCGCGTCCGAGGCGTCTGCTTCGTCGACTTCGATCCTCGACCCGGCGTCGCTCACGTAACGGGGAGCAGAGTCCTCGCTTTCGTTTCCGTTCGAGCCTCGTAAAAGGACCCGCGAACCGGCCGTTTCGCAAGGTGTCGTCGCGTCACCGCGTAGGTACTCTCTTATTTGCATCCTCTGTCGATCCCATTTTTCTCCCCCCGCTCCGCGTCGTTTTTCTCCTCGCCGCCGCCTAGGAAAGTAGCTTCCCAGGCTAAACACGCGGCGCGCGAATTCAATGCTCGTTGCTTGCGAAACGGGACTTTACGATCTGCGAAACTCTCCAACGCACTGAGCAGTCATTCGAGAAGCCTTTGAGTGATTTGTACGCCGGCGTTTCGAGGGACAATGAAAATTTTATTTGAAATTTCTAGCGCGGAGAGTCGCGAACCGAGCGTTGGGTGGAAACGAAGCTTTGGAAGCGGTCCGTTGGTGATACCTACGCTGTAGCCCCGCTGCATTTCCGTCCCGTCAGCGAACAAGTAAATATCGAGCGGGTTTACGGGCAGCTAGGTGAAAAAAGGGCCCGTTTTCGCGAGGGATACGTCGCCGTAAAGCGACGTGTAAATCGGCTCGTTCCTCATCGGCCGGGCCGCCACGGCGACGCGATATAAAATCCAGCAACGACATCGTAAAACTTCCAGCCGGGAGTAAAATCTCTGGAAAAGCCATGAAACCGGCGGCGGAGGGGGAAGTAGCGGCGGGGAAACCGTAAAAACACCTGAACTACCGATCACAGAAGCTAGACGATCGCCAGACGGTCTGACTCTCGAAGGGAAAAACCATCCTCCCTCCCTTCACCTCCTTCGGCTTCCGGCTGTAAAAAAATGCGAGTGTCTCTTTTTCCGAGTGACGGTTCTCTTCCTGCCCTCGCTTTCTGTCGATCCTGCGCTGCTTAAGGATCCTCTCCTGCTTGAAGAATCCACTGAGGGTTGACGATTCATGGACAGCCTGTTCGATGTCTCATTCGATGGGAATTAAAATATGAGACGGAGAAGAGTGGCTTTTGTTTATTTTATTATAAACTCTGTTGCAATTTGGAGGATGGTGCTGCTCTCAATGCCCACTTCGAGAGCTGAGATTCAAAAAGACCAACCCCCCCCCCCCCCCCCCCGCCTAAATCCCCAATTCATCCCCCCACCTAAGCTCATCAGTCTCGTTACACGTACCCATCGTTCGCCAGACTTTCCTGTTTATCGACCCATAAAGTGGTCCACGCGTTGCTTCTAACCGCACTGCAGGATATTTCAGCGCTGCAACTAGGAAAATGGGGGATCCCCATTTCGCTGGCGTTCTGGGTAATGAAAAAGAAGCGCTCGAAAAGAAGACGAAGAAGCCTGCCCGCGGTGCGGTGGTTTTCGAAACCGAGGAAACACGTATTTTTAGAGAGGAGCCGGCTAAAATTATGTATGCCCGGTGACGGGCTGCGACGCACGCGGGTCCCCTTGAGACTAGTGGTCTAATAGTCGCCAGGTGACATAACGACCTTGCCAGAGGTGCATCCCGTTTCGGGACCTTTCCAGCGCGGACAATGGTCGCCCGAGGCGACGACTCATCGACCAAAATGTCCTGAGAGAAAGACTAGGCGATCGATTCTGCTCAAGCCTTTTGTTGCTGCCCTGACGAGCAGACGGGGATTCAGTTTCGTCGTGGTTCCCTTCGTTCTTCGCCACTCGAGGCCCCAGCGCGAACATCTTCCGCTCGATCTCGGGGACAGGCGTGGATGATCATTTCACCAAAGGCTGTTCAATTAATCGTATTCTGAGAAGGTTCCTCGAGATATCAAGAGCTAATCTGAATTCTTCTCCTGTCAGGAAGCTGTACGGTCTATACGAGTCCTTGACTATCTTCCTTTCCACACGTACGAGCTTGCGCTCGGCTCGATCTCAATTTTATATTCCCACTGTACACACCAGCTTCGTCTTTCTGTTAACGCGCTCTGTTGAACTTCGAATCGTTCCGCGTGGCTGCTGACATTTTGCACCAGCCATTTGCATAAATCCTCGTGACGGAGGCATCGCTTTAGTTAATTCTCAAAATCGAACTGAGAACTTGTGATACTAATTCGATTGCTTCTAGCTAGAGTGCGAAGAATATTTATTATTTCTGATATCTCTGTTATCTCATATCTATTATACATCCTTCGGCCGAAGATCCTGAAACGTTTTCATTCAGAATTTCCCACTTCACTGCAACTTCCTCCGAGCGTCTCAAGTGTTCTACGAGCAGCTTTGTCCTGAAAATCAGTTCAGCCCTTGTCAGAGAAATAAGTGCACGCAGTGGATCGCGCAATAGACGCATGATCCTTGATCCTTCCGACTCGATGACGTCAGGATCACTCTCGACAACGATCGATCGAATATTCATGAAAGCCGAGGAGACGAGCACAGGCCACGGTGTCGCGCTCGCTGTTACGACAGAGACCATAATGGCCCCGGAACGAGAATCGTAATGATAACGACTGAAACAGACTTTATCGTTTAAATTTCGCTCCTTTTCTCGGCGAGAAAAATCCTTGGATGTGTTTCTTCCCTTTTCTTCTTCTGATTCGCGGGCTCTTGGATTCTTCAACTTGAGACACGTCGTCGTTTAACATATGGTATTATAAACAATTGCTACAGGATTTAGTGTCATAAGTAGATTCTTCTATTTTTGCCGAATTTTTCAAATCTGGAGCTGCCCGTAACAAAAATATTGCACAAATCAGTAATGGGTGCAGGTTCAAAATTTGCAATAAATCGCTCATTTGTTATCGGATATGCATCAAACGATGTAGATTTTTTTACGCATATTACACGACATAACTCAAAAACTGTCAAAAATGGAAATGCACCTCTTGCTCCAAAGTCCACAATTCCTAGGAGTTTTTTTATTTCGTTATCATCTTCCTTGCGTCATAATCGTTGCTTCCGAGAAGCATGACATTGTAGATGTAATCGGTGGTGCTTCTAATGAATAATATAATGATCACTCTTCTCTATCGATCAGTCTGCTCTTCTTACGACAACTTTTTATGCCTCCACGCGAATACACCGATATCGCTGCTCCAAAGAGGCGCGAGCTCGTTGGTTTCTGGCTGGTTTCGACGCAGCTGGTAAACAATTATAAACATGTGTCACAATGGAGACAATTGCTGCGCTCCCACGACCATTAGCCGCGTTTCCCGCGAGCCTAAGTTCCGCAAAACGGGCTCCCTTTCCGCAATGTTGCTTACTTATTTAAATTCCGACAATCGCCAATCTCAAAAGCAGCTCCTTCATCCTCCTCCCCTATTCAGAATTCACTTAAAATCGTTTGAAAACGAGTTTAAATTATTAAAAATAGTAGAAATCATTGGATCTACGCTGAAGGATTTTACGAAGCCGTTTGAAGCTTCTCCTTAATGGTCCCGCAATTTTCCCCTTAATCTTCAGTCTTTTTTCCGTTTCTAACGCGCGTAGTGGATGTAACGTCGCGTTCCCGCAATTATGTCTTTTCGCATTGTCTCCTCGCCGCTCGCTCGAAAGTTTCCGTTTCATGAAATATTTTTCGGCGCTCTATCGCCGAGACTCCTCTCCCACGATTCTCCGTTCACTTTTCATTCAAAGCCGTGGCAGAATATGGGTGGCTAATTCTCGAAAATCTTGGCAATCAAAACCACCGTGCTGAAATAATAAGTCTCCAGAAATCTGTGTCATATCAATCATTAATCGCATATTCTTTATCGTCAGTTATCTAAAAAATGGCAACAAAGAATGGTACTCGTGCCTCGGTATTAAAATAAAATAGTATCATGCATATTCGCGGAAGAGTACTCAGAGTTTCTCCCTTTATCATTGGGACGTAGAAAGTTGCCGGAATGTCGCGAGAAGAAAAGCAAGCGAAGACAAAGTTCTCCGCGATCTTGGCGACCCCCTGCTCGGTTCCTCTACAACTCTACATTCTACAGAGTCAAAGAAGTAGAGCACTGGAGGGGAAACAGAAAAGATAATGAAAACACCCGGCGTCTCCATCGAACCTCGAGAAGCAAAAGGAACCAAAAGACAAAGGGAAGATCCAAGAAACTTGTCGCAAAGTGTGGGACCGACAGAAGATGAACGGAAGAAGATGAAAAGCAAATAGAGTACCTACACTGTTTTCGCGCGCGCTGAGGCGCCAAAACGGTCTCGCGGTAATTCCTATTAAAGTTGCACGTCGCTAGAACGCCACGGGCTACGTGACGTCACGATGTCATTAATGATCTCGCCGAGATGAAAACGCTCGATGGGACTGACGCTCGACTCGAGCCATTCGGTCGAGTTTCCGCGAGCAGTCGAGCGGAAAGTCGATTTCGCGACGGTAGACGCTAAAGAGCAACATTTGGGGTATTTAGCCCCGCCATTTCGGCTGACGCGGATCAAATTTCCAAAAGATCGCGGAGCGTTCGTAATTAATTATTATGCAGAATTATGGACGATGGAAGGAACGGGGAGAAGGATATCGAAACGCTTAATGAATAGTGGTTGATTAGCATGTTTCGAAAAACAACTTGGTGCGCGATCAGAAGAATGTTAATCATCGGCGAATTTTGGCTTGCAAACAGGCTGAGCCGGGTTTGCATCCTGCATCGAATTGATACCGCAGAGAAAAAAGGAAGAATATTGTTCTCCAGACGAGCTGGCAAAAAATTGCTAAAGAAATAATCTGTCGTGTTCCTATTCGGTCGGATTACGTTGCCTCTAAACTTAGCAGTCACTTTTATTTCCGTTTCGCGCGCTCTTGCCTCTGCCCAGCGAACGCAAAGCTGGTCCACTTGGGACTCTCCTTTTTCATCATCTTTGCAGCGAAGAAATGGGACAAATGGAAGAAAGGAGACCCGCGAACATTCCGCGGATAGAAATTTGAAATATTTAAGTATTTCCTTCGTAAAGGCTACAAGGAGATGGCCAATTGAAATAAACTCTGTAATGCCCCACTTTCCGCGTAGAAGAATCGCGATTTTTTTAGGTAGAGATTCCAAGTTTCCAGGTTTAATACGTGGCGTTTTAACGGTCCCAGCGGCTTCTCAAAAATCTGTAATGACTTGCTTCGCATTTAACAAGAATTTCTAAGTAAATAAATTTATCGACGTACCGCCCGTTCGTTGCAAGGAAAGGGACGAAAAGGGACGATGGAGGACACATCGAATTCTCCGCGTTAAATGCCGACAAAACAGAGTGGACTGGCGAATAATAACAACGAACGGCAGTTGATAGCAACGCTAATTGATCTCGCCTTGTCCCTCGTCACCGTGTTAAAGCGGCGCGAAATTTTTGCAAATCACGTTTCGCCGTTCCGTCCCCCTTTTTTTTTATTTATCCCAGATCCATTACCATCGCGCTGGCTGACGCTACTTCCGTGTAATTGGTCGACTCGCGAGTGCAATTGGTCCCTCGCACATGCAATCGCGGCACTTTAACCCCTGAATAGAAAATCATTCCGTGTTTTCAATTCTGACCGTGGATATTCACGCAGTTCTCTTTTGTACTCATTCATATAATATCTAGCTTTCTTAATTAGTAATCTGGGATTTAATTAATTCAAATCTAGTCGCCCATCAATCTTCAAACCTCACCTCTCTTCCCTCCCCCATTCGAAAATCGAGGCAACTAACTTCCCAACTCCTTCAGCTGCCTTCAGCAACATCTGAATTCACTTTTACAGCGCGAATATCATTAACTAATTAATCCCCATCTTCCCGTTTCACTCCTACTCCAAGTAGCAAGCAATCACGCTTGCATCCTTAATTCCCATTTTAACGCCGTCAAACCACTCGAAATCGTCGTTACCCCGATCGAACCTCCAAGCGCGACAGATTGATCTCAGCGATTATTTTCGTCGAAACGTGGCCGCAGAATCGCGACCACGTAACGTTCTCCTCGCGGCGCAGCTAATTGATCTTTCCAGCGCGCTTGAACCCGATCATTATCATTTGCATACGCGATCTCGTGCACAGGGGGGCCCGGTCCTCTCTTTCTCGCTCCGGCTGATAACTGGACGGCGTGTCGAGGAACGAGGGTTGGGGGGGGGGGGGGGCGGGAGCAGGTTCCCCTTCGGCAAGCAATCGTTGCACGCGATATCTCGCAACCGCGGCAAACCGCACCGGCGCGACGATTTTCTGCGTCGTTTCGCTCGATCGCGAATCTGCTTGGCGTAATCGCGACTTCTGGGCCTAGAACGATCCTCTGGATCGGTCTCTACCATTCGCCACGATCGCCGCTCTGTCTTCCGATGAAACGTTCGACGTTCTAAAATATTGAAAATGAATTATTACTATATACAACTTGGTTGTCAAGTGGACGCGAATATCTTCGACGAAATTTCGATGCCTTTCGATAACGTGGCGCTGGAATATCCTCTGGAATCTTGGGGCAAGATAACGAGATCGATCGCGTTAACCGCGCCCGGGACACGCATTCACGCACACAGAGAGCGGATGCACCTGCAGGCCTGGTGCACGCGTGTGTCGATCTCGATATCGAGAACTCGCCTTCTTAATGACACTTCCACTCGGCTCGTAACACGCAGGACCGCTCGTCCTTGCAACCTGCCAGGATCCTTGCCCCCTGCGCGCTGTTGCGTCAATCGGGTCCGCGTGCCTCTTTCTCTGCGTGTTTGCTCGCGCTCCTGCAATCCGTCATATCCCTCTGCCTACCTCTCTGTCTGGGCTCGCCTTCCATTAATTACCGTCGACGACGTCCGTCGCGACGGATCGACGCGGAATCACGCTGATTCTCCGAGCGGAATTTCGCCGGATGTTCGGCGAAGCTGCTTCTTTTGGGAACGGTCGTGAGTGAAAATTGATGGCAATAGCTGAATTTATATGTCACGGATGATGCCTCTCGTCGGTGGACACCGTTGCACGACTGGATACCAGATTTGAGTGCTCGGTGATTGGCTCCGCGCCTTTGTCTTTCCATTTTCTTCGCCGCCCGAAGATCGCGCCTCAATTTACTTGAAAGCATTACTACTAACGATCGAAACTCCGATTCCATTCGCCGAGTACCTATCCCCGCAAAAAACATTCGTACGTATTTTTTCTCCCCGCGGCTTTACGACACGTCCCGCTCACACGAATTATTGTATCTTTCGTCGGGAATTCTTTATCGCGATGGACGAAAGTGAAATGCTCGCTCCTTAACGGGAGTAAAAAGCTGGGGATATCGCGAAGATATTTTTTCTCGATAATATTCATTTTCGTGGCATCGTTAATGTCCATTAATTATTACCCTTTTATTCGAGATCACTTGTCGCGATAGAGGCCGGCAGAATTCCTTCGACTTTTGCAATCTTTCTCCGTTGTTAGTCACCGTTAGTCACATTTGATCCATTTACGATAGTTTTTTCTTTCTTCCTGCACAATTTTTTCTCAATTTTTTCCCACATCGATTTCGATATCTCTTAATTGACGTATTATCCTACTGCTAATTGTCTCGGCGAGTGGCACTCGGATCACTCTTTTTTCGTTTCAATGATAGCCACTTTCTAATCCAACCAGCCAGAAAGATAAAGTATCTATTGTAACAATGATAGTTACGAAAGTTCCCTTGATTTTCTGTCTCCAATAAGTAACTAGCAAGCGTCGCTCGATATAAAGCCTATCACTTATCAATAATTAGCCTTAGAGCGACACTTTCCCTTCGAAATTTCAAATACAACAGCCAATCAACTGCGTGGATACTAATCCACGACCCTTTAAGGGGGTATAGGACTATTGAACGACTGAAATCGACGGTTTCTTGTCGGTTGAATTGCTTAGATACCAAATAATCGCCGTACTGGCACTTTTCACAGTTTTTTATGTACGCATTAACGAGTAATGTAAAATAAAAAAATTGTCAGAATGTTGAAAATTATTCAAGTTATTTGACGCTAAAGATGGTCCCGCGTAGCGCGCAGCTGTAATTGGTGTACATAGTCCCAGGTGAACCAATCATCTAAAAGCAAAATGCTTTGGGATGATTAGTTTCTGCACTAATACATATCGTGTGGAACTTTGGTGGCGAATTTAAACAAACATTGTAAAAGTTACACACGAATTAAGTTTTTTCCACATTTTTATGGGAAAAAAATCGCCTTTAATGAGTTATAAAATGTGTTTACAAACATCCAATGTTAATGCGGAAATTCCACACGATAGGGAAAGGAATTCTACAGCTCCAGTTAAAATTTTAAGTGAAAATATTAATTCGTTCAAGAGTTATGATGTACACCGTGTTTGAAAATGTAGTTTCTAGATAAACGGCTTCAAAGTTAAGTCCCATACGCCAATACCGCTCTGCGAGGCCGTTACTCGACGGTGCACTCAATTACGTTCAGCGCTATAATTTCCGTAATTATTCGAATTTCCTCACGATACATTGTTGTAAATGTTCACAAAGCATGGCACTTTCAGAATTAATAATGATAAAAAAATCGATTTTTCGAGATTTCAATAGTCCTATACCCCCTTAACGCGAGTTCAAGCCATAGATCTCACGCCTGGATCACATAAAGCTGATCTGTTTGGCGTCTGCTCATCCGCCACCGTTTATCACAAGTCAGATTAAATCTGTCGCGTGTACGCGGTGGGAATTAATTGGTTGACCAAGACGAAGGTTCCATCGGGATTCAGCTAACATGATCGACGATTCCAGGGGACGATCAATACCGAGGCGCCGGGGGATCCAGCAGCGGAAGCCCCCCAGCGAGTTTGCTGGTGGTTCCTCAGCCTTTGACCGTGAAACCGTCTCATCCGTCGCACCTGAACCCCCACCTTGGTGGACCACACTCTCATCCACCGAGGAAGTACCAGTGCAAGATGTGCCCGCAGGTGAGTAATCGATTCATCGAACATTTATGCATGCAGATAGTAGCATCATAGTCGCTAGAAAGACGCTACTAAGAAGTTGGAGACTAAAATTCTACCTCCCCGATATGAACCTGTTAGAAAGGCAATCTTAAGAGAAAACGCAGCGAGTTTCTTTATTTCGTAGAAGATTTAGGCATAGAGTCCCTCGTTCTTTGAGATTTTGGAGCTTAGAAGGGGAATAGCAGGCGTTTAAAGTACACATTATAATTAAGGTATTTCAAAGTCCCAAGTGAAGAATATCGAACACTTCATCTATCAATCTTTTTTATCACAAAATCTGCTCCGCGACTATTCCACGAATTTTCATCCAAATTCATCAAATTTCTTAACACGCGAAGCTTCCAATTTCTGAACCCTCCACTTAAATCCCTTATCCCTTAAATTCAAGCAACTAAGACTAATGAGAACGAGGCTTTAAGGATTCTTCAACTTCCCGCTGTGAAATCAATTCTCCTCGAAGCTAATTCGAGATAATTCGAGCTAACGACCCCGCAACAAATAGAGCCGCCCCTGAAAGTGTCTTACTAGCGACTCGATTGGTTTACCCCGCAAAAATCAACACGGGGCAAGGAACAGTTACCTAATGCCAGCCGACGGGGGCTGAAGACGAGGCAGCGGTCACGCAAATCCGTAAAAAGGAGGAATCAGCGCGGCTGGCAGGGGTGCAATTATATCGGAAGCGTAACTGGACATTTTTTTAGGGCCCTCGAGCCCATAATGGGCCGTTTTATAGTTGTTTAACCCTTTCACGGGTCTCGTTGGGCTGAGGCTGAGGCTCGCTTCGCGCACAGTAGTGGTTGATTTTCACCGCAGGTACGGCAGCCCGCGATTCAACAAAGCCACGAGGGTTATTCGGCTCTCGCCACTGTTGTAAAACACCGGCCATTCAGCTGGCAGCCACTTTCCCCCGCTACTGGCTGTAATACGCCATAGAAAAGTATCTGCGAGGAGAAAGGGGCACAAGGGGGTTCTGGCTTTCTATATTTCTAATTTCCCTTCTGGTTACTATTCGTCTCTAACACTCGCCCTTTCGTGTAACTTCCATCTTCGATATAATTACGTTTCAAATCGTTACCATTGTTCCCTTTTCAAAATAGTTACCCACGCAGCACCTCCAGGCAATAGTAGTTACAAATCCCCCCCTGAATTCGCGTAAAATCGCATTCCCCCCCCCCATAAATTCCCTGGAATCCATTTCCACAGGAGTCTGAAAAATGTATTCCACCCCCCCCCCCCCTCCCCACCCCCAGTTCCTGGATCTTCCTCTTTAACAAGAAAAGAAAATCATTTCTCCCGGTTTCCTGTACGTACCTCACACGGCTCCGTATCGATTTTATTTCTATTTCAACCGTCTACGTCTCTCCGCTGCTCTTTCTTTTTCCCTTTGGAAAACCGACGTCTCCGACGTCGGGGCGCAGGTAGAGGAAAGGGTTGCCTCGAACGGTGAGGCGTGTTTTTTCGAAATCGAGCCGCGCTGCTCGTTTACGACAAGGACTTGCCGTTTACATCTCGTAATCCGTGGACAGAGTCGGGGATTACAGCGCCGAAGGGCTGGGATTAGCGCTTTTTTCCCGCTTAATCGGTCCTTCCGCGCGAGAGCCTGACCAGTTGGAGTTTGCAATTAGTCCTATTAACGGATCATCCCCCCGAAAGGGATGAAAATTTGCGTTAATCAAATGATGTGTTATAAAAAAAAAATAAAAAAAAATTGAAAATTAATGAAAAATGGATGGTTTCTTCTATTTGGAAATTTATTTTAAATACACAGGAGTAGATTTGTTCTCTTCTTTTTCTTTAAGAAACTCGAAGACTTCTTTCCCTTCCACTTCGACGCGTCAGTGGCCTGTCGCAGGTAACGGAAGGGTTAAGAGGCGATTTCGAGAATTGAGCTGTCACGAATGTTTTCCAACGCGTTTACGACAGGATTTCACGGGTAGATCCTTCCCGAGCAACGACTCTCTAACCCTTTTTCCAGGGCTGTTTGCAGATTTTAAAAAGTCCTCTAATCCTCTAACTGCCTAGAAGGAGCGCGTAAGCCGAGGACCTTGCACTTTCTCTTTGCTTTTTTTTCTGTTATGACTAAATGACAGTGGCGACTACTTGGATTACCGCACGTCACAATGGCCCTTCCGTGCATTTTTATTTTACTACCTTCACCGTCCAACTATTCTATAAATACTCTTTACTATTTCCCGCAAAGTTTACAAAGGGGAACAAATAAAACATCTACAGATAGATAAAGATAAAGAATCGGCCAGTGGAAGTAGACAAGTAAAAATCTAAGCAGCCATCTAATTGTAAGAAAATTCACACACACTGACGGAAGGGGGCAAAGAACGCGGTGCAGAGAACAGCTGACGGAACGCGACAAAATGCTCGGGGAAGGGAAATCAGGTGAAGAAAATGGAGAGAGAGACGTGGAATCCGCGATCGAAGGACATACGAAGCGCGGCGCGCCATAAGACGGATCGTTAAAATTTAATGATATTCAACGGACGGTTATAGAATAGGACGGATTATCATAGAGCGGAGGCCAGTGAAACGCATCGCGGCTGATCTGACACATATACCTTGCCCGTTTCCGTTGAAAAACAGCAATTATTGCCTGTTATTAACCGCGTATATGTCGGCCTGCCCGTGAGATAGAGCGCCGATAGAAGCGCGGACGCATTTCGCTCGGCGTCGTAACGCGGTTAGAAGCGCTTTACACGCGTTATTAGTTCGATAGCAGTCCCAGGAACGAATCTAGAGGCGATCACCGCTTCTTTCCTGCTGCTATCGCTGTTTTCCACTCGCTGGACCATGCAGCAAAAAGCTGAGAAAGTCGTAACAGAGGCTATACCAATCACAAAACGAGAGCCTCGCTTGTCATTCATTGAATTGCTTTATCAAGTGAGTTCTATTAAGCTTACATTCTTACTGGATGAAGATTTAAGGCAGCTGCAATCATATTAAAAACTACTTAGAAAAATACCCCCGCGCTCCGCTAGGGTAGAATAATTTAGAGGAATTAAGTACTTTTATATCTGTTTTTTTAAGTAATTTTTTTATGTAATTTTTGTAAAGTAATTTTTAAAGTAACCTTTGTACGTAAAAACCAAGTTTTTATCTAATCGGGCCTAAGAGATATTAAGGAGTCCGAGAAACCAACGAAATCACTTTTCCTTCCAAAACACCGGGGTCTAAGAAAAATCGCAAACGTCACCGAAACCATCGACTTCGAATTTCGCGAGACTCCCGCCACCTTCCCAGAGGGTGGGTGCACCCCCTCGATAATGATCCTGTATGAATTCCCAGCGACTCCCTTCTTCCTTCGTTTTCTTCACTTTCTTTATACATTCTTTACTTCTCTCTATCCACACGTCGATGAAAGATTCGCTTGGTGTACACGTGTACCGTTGCCCGAGATCTATGTAATTTGCCGGGCTGCTTCTTTCTCTTTCCTCCCTGGCAGCAGGCCGACGGGGAGCGGCGATCTGTAATTTTCGTCGATTTAATCCTGGACGAGTCCGGCTCGCTATTTTATTACACTGTAATATTGAAATAAGCGACTGACGAATAACCGGGTCGCACGGGACGCTCGGACGCGGGCGAGGGAGAGAGATAGACGGGGAGCAGCGCGGCTGATAAGGCCCAGAAAGCCATTAAAGCGTTGCCTTGATCGGCGTTTAATGAAGAAAATCATAATAACGAAGCAGCTGCCGCTACCAACGTCTCTTCTCTGCTCCTTCTTCTCGCTAATCTCGCCGCCGCTTCCTCAATTATCGACGCCGGCCACGTCGACGATCGGTCCGTGACTGGTATCGAATTAAGGGTATCGAAAGGAGAGACGGGGACGCAGGATCCTCGCAAGCCCCGGCGTCGCCGGCAGTTACGTGAATGTGTAACGATCCGTCCACCATCACTCGCTCCAGCTTCCACGTCTGTTCAACTGTTTTCAAAGCTATCCGCTCGCGGAGAAAATCGAAGGGAACTTTCAAAGCGCTCCTCCGGTTCCACTGGTTCCTCCGGTGCGTCGGATTCTTGCCGCTTGCGTTACATACTCGACTTCAGGCCGAACAAAGTGCACGTCCTCTCGCTGGACAGAATTCCGGGAAGCGACGCACGTCATGATGGCGACCGATCGCCGAGCAGTTTCCACAGGCGGCCAGGAAAAAGGAAAATCGCGAGCAACTGGGGGAAAAAGGACTAGACGGAGGAAGAAGGCCGCGCTGCCGCGGATTCCTCCAGCGGATAGTTAATAATTAGCGTGACGGGGAGCGGCGCGGCGCGGCGGCAGCGGTGCATCGGTCGGCGTTCGTTACGTATTATTTTACAGCCGGACGATGTTGATTCTTATTGTAATTAAGCCACGGGCAATCGTAAATTTCGAGTTTATGGAGACGGACGGGAGTGGCGAGTGGCGCGGTAATATTCATTGCGAATGCGTCGCCCTGCGATGGCGTCGCCCATTGTTCGCTGGCCACGTCGACACTGTCGACAGTCAAAAGCAAAATTCGGGAAGGAGATCCATGGGATCTCTTGGTTCTGGAGCGACGAAGGTGCTCGAAGAACGTCGGCGCGAGTTTTATCTGGGCGTTGTTCGAGGCGATCGGTAATTGTTGGCCGGATTATGTACTTTAATGGCGAAACCGGGGTGGCGAAATTCAGATACCGGTGGCTGGAAGTTGACCGAGGTTTCGTTGACTGTTATTGCTAATTGCGAGTGATTCATTTGCTTGCTGCTTTCGAAACGAACGGGATCTGACCGTTCGAGGGCTCGTTGCGCGCGGCACACGCGATTATTTCGGTAATATTTTATAATGATGTAACGGTGGCGGACACACCTTATCTAGAGGAGCTATCGGGATCATGCGCGCTGTAATAGCGATTTTCTGAATTTTTTTGTCCATGCCGGTTACGAAAAGGCTCGCTTATTTATGTCGAAAGAAATGGCACTAAGGATTCCAGCTTGTGAAAGGTGGACTAGAAGGATTAGAATATTTACCGGGGGCATCGACGATAATTACCCGTCGAATGAAATGTTCCAAGAATAGGATTAACGAGGCTGGACTGCTTCGGAAAGAAGAAATTTCTAATTCAATCTTCCTCGAGTACAAGCTTCGAAGCGCTGCTTCGATAATACAGGTTCTCCGTCCTCTTCGCAAAAACGAGGAACGCATTATCAACACAACTCGGGAATTATGATTGAAACTGTCAACTTATTAGAAAGCCATCAATCGGAGCTAATATATAATAACACCTATCTCCTGCGGCACTATAAAGCCTGCCTTCTCCGCTATCCTTCTCACTATCTCCAGCAAACTTCACACTTCGTGGTAACCACTGTAATAACCATCGACACGTCGGACAATTATTTCCCCGCCATTTTACCGCCAATCATCGCGACGCTTAGATGAAATAAAGGCACTCACCATCGAAGTTGATCCATCTTCATAGATAATGGGACGAAAGATATCGGTATCCCGGAAGTGGCAGAAACAAAACGATCCCTCGTCCTCGCGGAAGCACACTCGCCCGGGCGATTCGCCGAAGAGGACGGCGAACACGATCGATATTATTCCGCGAATAATTTCCGCGGCGCGGTTAACTAGATCCGCGCTGCGGTTTTCCGGCGGGGCGCGGTTTCGCCGTCTCGATCGGGGGCCGGTCGATCGAGCCACGATGATGATGCCACGGAGCGCGGGGGAAAAGGAGCAGAAGGAAGAAGTTGATCGAAAAAGGGGGGACAAAAAGCGGATGGAAACGGAAAAGGCCGGGGGACGAAGGGACGCGCTCGTCAAGGCTGCCTCCGTGGAACATGAATCGGACGAGGTCGATGAATGAGAGAAGCGGCGGCGAACGATGATGGATGCACCGGGGGAAAGTGAATGGGTGGAATGGTTGAAACCGAGAACAGGAAAAGTTCAAGGAACAATAAACTTGGTGACGTAGATAGTCACAGTGTGGCAATGGAGACTTTTACAACCCCGGGAAGTCTAAGCGAAAGCGTTCTTTCGAAATTAAAGTATCGGGGAGTAAAGAAGACGCCTAGGAAGAAGTATCGAGCGACGGAGGGAGCGCGAAGGTTTCCGATCGTTGAGAAAAGCAAGGAAACAGGGGGGCGAAAGCGAGAGGAACAGCGAACAGCGACACTAGGGGGGACGTCATAAGAGGCAGAGGAGGCTCGGCCAGCGGCCAGGAACGATTCGAGGGATCGTCGAACGGAGAGGAAGCGATCGGAGGGAAGAGAACGTGGTCGGGAGGATGGAAAAGGAGGATGAGGCAGGATGCTGTGCTCGTCACGGTACACTAGCCCCCGGCCACGGAGGTGCATAGCTTCATTCACCAGCCAGCCACTTTTTTACCCTTTCTTTTTCCTCCTTCTCTCCTCGTTTCTTCGTCTTCTTCTTGTTCGCCGCTGTTGCTCGCCGGTGCCGTGTCTGTGCGCGCTGCTGCTGGAAGGACAACGGCGACGGGGGGAACCGCGCCAAAGAGATCACAGTGTTGCGAAGTGACAGGCGAGTCGATTAGAGCCCCCCCTCGACGTTAAGATATCGAGCGAGTTTTCTTTCTCGGTGGCAGCGCTCCTTCGGCTTTCGATAATTTCGATCGGAATACAGGATGGAGATTAGTGGGACGTATCGCGGCGATCTCTCCACGGCTTCCTTTTGCGAGGATCCTCTCTATCGGGAGATACACCTGCGGAGAATGAGAAATCTTCTGGGGTGGCAGGATTTTTCAAATTACACGTCCCTTCGGAGTGCTGCTGCTTTGTTGATAGGCTCTCGCTCGGATGTAATACCAGTGTCTCCTTTATTTCTGCGCCACTATCGAAGGGATAGTAGTTGCAAGATAATTCACTTCTTGCAACAGTGTCGCTTTTGCGGCCAGTGCAGAGCCTTTGATAATCCTCCGAATGACAAGCAAGAATACGAGGACAGAAGGTCAGCCTCCAAGAGACGTCACCAATAATGCCAATTATTCGCCAGAGATCGGAGCTAACGATTTCACGCCAGTTGGAAAGAAGTGAGTATTGCCAATTGATGATGCAGCCACACAAAGGAATTACAGATTCCCCTGCGACGTGTGAGGGGTACATCAGAGTGGAGGGAGGGTCTCACCTGATCACGCACCACGGTAGCGAGAGGCCCGTCATTTTTTCCACTCGATTCTTTTTTATCCCCCTTCGCGCTCTCTCCCCTGAACAGAGGGCCAGAGAGAGAAGAAAGTGGCCGCTGGAGCATCAACAGAAAAAGAGGGGAGCCCCCGAAACTCGGCCCGTCACCGTTTCAAAAACATCGGCTTAGATCTAATTTTAATCGAGTCCCTGGGCCCACGAAAATCGCCTCCAGACAATCCTTCTGGGCTTCAATTGTCACACCGACCGTTTCCCCGACGCGTGACCATTTTCCAGCGTCTTCTCTCCCTCCTTCTGGGAAACTTTAAATCCCGCTAATTTTCACTATTTAATTCCACCGATTCCCTTCACGCTTGTGATTGCTCCTACAGAACTGGGGCACATTTTTAGAATTTAGAATCTAGAACTATATAGGTACGTTAAAATTCTGGGACACTGGATCCTCGTAATATTCTACATTATTCCAAAATTCTGTCTATGCATCCCCTCTGTTTTCCCACTCCTGTACCTTACAGCCATAGAAGTAGGTAAGAAGACGCATCCATCGCGATCTCCAGCGCAAAATTCGATCAAACGAGTCCCGGGCGCCGTTGGCCCTGGACGAAAAACGAAATCGAACGAAAATGAAAAGCTCCGTCCGAATGAATGGGTCAGGTGGGGCCCAGCGGGCAGTGCAGCAGCGAGCCTCCCACGCCAAACAAAAGTCCTTAAGCCTTAGACTGAACATGATACCCCATTTACCTCTATGTACTAAATTTCTAAGTCCGATCTGCTGGCCCCTGTACGCCTCTTATGTACATGGCGCGGGGCACAATGGGCCCACCCCATCCTACGTCCCCTTCCTCGCGGAGTTATGTAACCGTCCGTCCGCTCGTCCTGTCCGTCCGTGGCACGTCTTGCCAGAAAGGAGCTTCTTTCTCTGCCGTGAATGGGCCAGGGATCGAGGCGCACGATAGCTTTCTCGATTCGGTGTGAACGCACTCGCCGCGGCTGGGACTCAGCCGCCGAGCGGAAAGGGCCGATCTAGCGCTCGAGATTGCACGATCGAACCTTGATTTTCCACCGCGAGGAGGCGCCACGCCGATTTATTCACGCCGCCCTGATGAGACAGACCTTGAGTCCCTTATTCACTCGCGCAGGAAACACGTGTCCTTCTGTGACACTCATTGGTGGCATTGACGACTAATCGAAGATGGAGTACTTTTCACTCCGAGGTAGTTTACCATTTCGAGATCTATTAGCGCGCAGATTTATTTAAAAAGCAGGCTGACACGTGGGAGTTCCTCCCGTGCTGGGATTTAGGACTCTGGAACTGATCCAGAAGCTTGTAGTCCGCGTAATGTGTATACATGGCTTGCTATCCCTGTAACACCAATAATTTCCGCCATCCCACTTTCTTCCATTAGAATGTTAATCTCAATGTGCGGTGAGCAAGTATGTACGCCCATCTCGAAACGAGCGGCTTTTCAGCCTGGACGAAACCAGCGTACATGACCGTTCACAAGTGATGCTCGCAGGACCCCCGAAACCTCGATACCTACATCCTCGCCCCTCTCAAAGAAGCGCACTTACTCCACTTACCGACCTATATGTCACGGCAAATCTGCCAGACGAAATTCCATTTTAGACACGCCAGCCCATTCCCACGCGGGCTATCCCGATAAATCCCGGGGCAAAACAAAAACCGACTTCCTGCGTCGTCCCCCGGGGCCTATTTTAAGACGTCAAGTGCCATCCCCCGTAGGAGGACGTACCCCTCGACGAGCAACACCCTGCTTGAGAACCACTGCGGATCTCCTCGGTTCAGACGTCTCCAGGCTACCGTGATAATGCGTGACAATTCGAATTTACTTGCAATTACCTATGGCCGGATGATCACGTGACGCCTGGAAAGACGATTAAAGTGCTGCTCCTCCTTCTCTGGACGTCAGCCCCTCTCCCTCACCCCCCCCCCCCTCTCTCTCTCTCTCTCTCTCTCTTTCCCTCGTTAGAACCTATTTCTCGACGGGGCTACACGTATTGCCCGGTCGACCGTTAACTAGTTGACTCGATTCACCTGTTTTTTTCTTCACCCCTATCTTTTTCTCCTTCCCCCCCTTTCACCTGTTCGCTTCTGCGTTTCGTCGTTTCATCGGCCGCGATCTGTGACGAAAGTTGCACTCACGGTCCACGCTCGCCTCGCCCCTCGCGCCCTCTGTCTCCATCCCCCGTACTCTGACGGACGATTTTTTCCCACCGATTTTTGCCCCCTCTGCTTCCTGGATCACGCCGGAACCACCGAGTGGAATATTGGCAATTTTGGTGTCGGTCAGCCTGCTCCCCGGGCCCGATTCCCTGCCCCCCTCTGGCTAATTAATGAAACACCGCTGCCGGCGGGCTTCTACCGCTGATTTGGACGGGGACGCGAATGGAGATGGAGGACTTTTTTAAGGACTTTCACCCTAGCCGTATTTCTTTAGTCTGTTCCCCTTCTGTAATTTTTTTACGGACTGCTTTATTCTTGGACACTTTTCCTGCGCGGTTTTTCTTGCCGCGCTGCTTCCGCTCGGAAAAAGTCTGTCGCGTGTCAAACTTCTTTTCCGGGTTTTTCTCTGTGTCGCGTGTCTGGAGTTTTTTTGGGGGGGAAATTGGGGTGGAGGGAAGATGGCTGTAATTTTGGGGCTCAGAAGAATCCAGTAGTTAAGTTTATGAGTAGTTTATCAGCTCCCATTTAGGTGTACGAATCTATTTTGGATCTCACACGTCCAAAAAGTAGTTCTTCTAAGTCGAGAGTTGGAGTACAGTTTCGGGTGTTGAAAAAAGTGTTTCGTAGTTTGGGTTCTCTAGAAATCTCGAGTCGCGTGGCAGCCCTGGCATGGGCCTGGATCGCGGCGTGGATTCAGGGCCTTAATGTACCGGGTGAACAAGTGGCAAAGAGAAGAAAAGAAGGAAGAAACGGCTGCAGGTTCGGTAGCCACATAAACGGGGCAGGGGGGAAGGGAAAGGGGGAAGGGAGCAGGATGGAGAAAGGGAATAAATAAGAAGTGGTGCTCGTAGAGGCTGGCGATCGTAAATCTGTGGCTGGGCCTCATCATGGACTGAATATTCTCTCCCCTCTCCGTATCCTCTTCCTCTAGCACATACGCACAACTTTCCTCCTTCTCTTCTCCTTCCTTCACCCAACTTCAATTTACTCCATTATTTGTCTAGCCTTATTCTATCTTTTTCATTTTTCACAACACACTTTCCTCGCTTTAAATCTGAAGAAATCTGAAAAATCACTCTGAGAGTATCCTCTATTTTGAAGCTCCCGTTCTGGTCCCCTCTCTTCATCTTCATCCTTCATCCTCTCCTGTCTCTTTCACTTCGCTCTCCCTGCAGGCCCGTTCGCAGGCTCTCTCTCGCTCTTAGCCGCACGCGGAGGCCTTTATCTGCTTTTTTGTTGGCGCGACTAACGAAAACGGGGCCCGCGGGCCCCGGTAGCCGATTCCCTCGGAAATTGAGTAGCTATAAAATTAATTATCCGCCGTACTTTATCGCCCCGCCGTAGTTGCCTTGCACGTCCGCGGGCCCCTCGCCCCGTCCAGCGTGGAAGGCTTAACGTCCACGAGCAGGAAACATCCAACGGTTGATCTCGTAATCTTTTACTGGAATCGATTTCCGATAGCTTGGACCGGTGGTCCAGGGAGCCTCCACGGGCCCTTCGAGCGTTTCGATAGCGTATCGTCATTTTTTGAGGATCCTTTTTTTGCGTCTCGCTGTATCGAGGGAAAGGGGAGATCGAACACTAGGGTCGATCTCTATCGGCTCCAGATTGTGGATCTTTGGTTATGTGTTTCGCGGGCGAGGATTGGGGGACAATCGCGGTGGAAATAGTGGGTGTTTGTTGCGAGGTAGCCCTTTCTCAAGAAACCTGCTGTTCCCTTTCGATTCTTCGTAGATCCTTCGATTTTTCGAGATTGCTGTTGTAAACCTCGAATGCGCATTCTCGATTGAGAGATGTCTCCTGGCTTTCGATGGATCTTCTCGACAGCGTTAAAAACTTTTACGATCCTCGTACCCTCTCTGCCCCGCTGCCCCTGACGCAACCGATATTTTGTATTCGCGAAAGACTAATTACAACTAGTTCTCGGTAATAATTAACGTAAACCCGCGATCGTAAACTTAAATGGGCCAGGCTGGCTCCCCTAATTAATTCCGCAACGTCGTCCCGAGCCGCGGAAAGGAGCTTCATTAAGGACTGGCGAATTTTAACGCGAGCGCCTCTCAAGGTCCACTAGCGTATAGGAAGCAGACATATATGTGAGGAGGTCCTGGCGTGTCCTGCGACGGAATCGAGGAGGAAACAAACATATAAAGGAATCTTAATACATCACAGGGAGGATCACACTTTCTCATTTCTTTCTATCTTTTATTATACCCATGTGTGCACAAGTCCTGAAATCCTTTTGTACCCCCACTTCCAAAAATTGACCAAATTTAATATTCAATCGCCACCTTCTGCACAAATGAATCCAAAGCGCATGTTGCCCATCACCCACGTGTTTCCTCCCAACGACCAACAGCAACCAAGGACCTATCAGCAGTTAACGGAGAAACAGGATCGCCTGTATTGAAAACGCGCCCCAGTTGTCGGTCAGCCGACTCACCGTCCAAGAGATCAGCGCCCGAGAGATAGGTACGGAGCGGAAAGAGTCGGAGCGTAACGCGCGGCCCGCCGCTTATTTACGCTCCTATCGGCCTGATGAGCCGCCTTCGTGATCCTCCGGGACGGAGGAGCCTCGAAACCGACTGATGTGTGTTTAAGTGCACGGTCGGCCCTCATTTCTATCGGGCCAGAGGCCCCTCTATTTCTCATTTTCTCTCTTCTTCCCCTCCTTGCCCCCCTCTCCGCCACCTTGGCCAGAGGGGGGACACCGGGGCCGCCGGGGGTAAGCGGGGAGAGGGGCCCCTTGCTCACTTCCTAGGGATGCTGCCCCCGAAAGTCAGGTTCCCATGCCCTCTCGGCCTGGTACCCTCCTCGTTTGATCGAAGGGGAACCGGATCCCCTCTCTTTCTGGGCCACGGGGCCCAGTCTGCCACCTGTCCCTGCGTCTGGAAGGAGCAACGATGTCTTCCTACATGTTCAACATGCATCGTGCTCTCGCCCCATTGTCTCTTGTTCCGGCTTCTCTTCTCCTGTTCGCCGTGCTGGCATCCACGTCTCCGCGCCTCCTCTTCGCCTCGTTCGTGGCACCGATGCCCGGTCGATTCGCTGCGACGCGAGTTCTCTATGGATTCGGCTCCTCTGTCTCGAGTTTCTTCGGATCCGAAGAGCTTCCAAAGTTTCCGTGGAGTGTTCGATGGATCAGATTCTTTTGACTTCCAGCGCGCTTCGTTAGGCTCCCATAAGCCTGTTTTCCAAGAACTTGAGCTTTGGAGTTGCAAGCGTTGTAAACAGCCACCAAAAGTGAATCGAGATTCAGTCCTCCGACCCTTTTCTTCACTGGACACCCTCGGGGGCTTAGCTCTTTACCTCCACCTTCCCTGGGCGCGACTTTAATTAAACTTCCCCCGAAGATGTTCGCAGAGGCATCAAGTTGAAGTTGAATTCCTCCTTTCCTCCCAGAGAAGTTACAGCCCTCGGATCTCTTCCCCGCAGGTTTTCATTCGCCCCTCCCTGTTTTTTCCCTCGGCGTGCCTGTAATTTTAGCGTCGCTCGAATCGCTGCCTCACTTGGAGGAAAGCTCCGAGAGAAGCTCGGTGAGAGGAGTTCGTTGCCGTGGGAAGTTCCGCGGTATCGGTGGGAGTAATTTTAACCTCGCCTGTGGTTCTTAGTTTTATATTCGTTTTTAAACTCGCGACACGATCGCTGCATCATTCAGAATCGTCTGATTAGCGTCTGATTGTGGCCATGTCGAGCGGCTATCATAGAAATCGGGGTTTTCCACGATCCCATCGCGTCACTATTGGTGCACACTTTTAGTCGGTCGAATGGAGTCATTAAGATTGACGAGATCGTCGGCGTGCGTCCAGCGAAAATAACAATCGGCGAGTGTGGATTGCGTCGACTCCATCAGGCTTTCTAAAACGGCACACTTGATAGCTGCGATCCAAAGCTTCTAGTAAAAACCAAAAATACACCGGACATGCTTCTCTAGCATTCGTTAGTTTCGATCCTCCCTATCGATAACGAAGTAACCTCGGTCGGCCGCCACCCTGGAAATTCATAAATGCCACTTCGGACCGGAATTATCAGAAGGGAATCACCCAACATGGTCGATCGAAAACAGGAATCGAGTCTCCGTTAAAATTACAAGCCGAACACGATTCGTGGCTTGTTCCGAGCCACCCGAGCGACTCGCGGCAGTCGGGATACCTGGTGTTCCAGTTGCAACCCTTTGGCCAGTGGGCCCAGGAGGGACTTCTCTATAAAATTGATGCCGTAGCCCCGCGCAGGATTGATTTAGTGGGCTAATGACGAGCGGGGCCAGCCTCCCACACGAATCAGCGGCGCATGGGGAAGGGACCCTCGCTCCCAAAGGTATTTTTTTACCTGCCTCCTCGACGGGGCCCCGCCGACATCTGGTCAGATTTTGTTTCACAAAAAAGTCCAGTAGGCCCTTATCAAACACGAACGACGCTTGGAGGAGAACGTCTGTGGGAACCGTTTCGGGGGCTTTCCACGCTCGGCCCTTGATTGCCCTCGCCCTGTCCAATCATTTCCCGGTGATGTAATGTAATACGAGTTGCTCCTTCACGTCCTGTGTCTGCGCCCTCCTCGATACATCGAGCTGTGGGAGGAGATTGGTTCCTGTGCTGGCAAACGCAATAATTTTGGGAAACACTTTGCCCGATGAACGTTTGGGGGTGCTCGTGCTACGAAATTGAAACATATTCGGATCGTAACGTGCAGGTTTCAGAGAATTCAGAGAATCGAAAAGGAACTACACTTGTGATGTGAGGAATGAATTATGCACAAACCACACGTGTAAATTAATTTATAGCCAGGAAACTAAAACGATCGTTTCATCCCCCCTTTGAAAAAGTAGGAGAGAGCGCGGTTCCAAAGGAATTTTATCCGCGTGCAAGTGGTTTTCACGGAATTTCCGCCGCGTTTTTTCGCCCCAGTGGCACACGCCACCCCTTTTGTCTCGCGGTCGCGTGCACAACCCTCTCTCCCAGCTAACGAGGAAATTTTCTCGCAGAAAAACGCTGGGGAGACGCGTGCAAACGGATCGAGGGGCACGCGTGCAGCCTGCGCTTTTTTTCCCAACCGCGGAGATTTATGGATTTTTTTCGGAAATTCGGAAATCCTGGGGACCTCTTCCCCCTTCCGGGGTCCCCCTTCGTTTTTTCCCCCCGTTCTCGCTCACCTTTACCCGGATCGATCGAAAAAAATCACGCAGCTTCCTTCCACGCGCCACATGGTACGTTGTCGTTTTCTTTTTTTTTTGCGCGCCCGCCCCTCCCGCCCGGCGTCTCCTTATTTTCCACCCCTCGAGCTTCGATTTCGGACCCCTTTGTGCGCGTACCGGGCCCTGCCCAGCGTCCAGCAACGTTCGAATCTTTTTTTTCCATCCTCGCCCCGTCGGTCCAGCCTGCTCGTTCACCCCGCGTTTCAAGAGGGGTGGACGGGAGAAAAAAATTTCATTGAAAATTTGCCTAACCGTCTTTCGCCCCTGCTCACAATGGACCCTTGCCTCGCGTCGCTCAAGAAAGTGGCTGGTCTCCGTGTGTCTGCGACTCGATACGAACGTTCGATGGAGCCATTTTCGGGGGAAATCGTGTTCGATTGATTTTGATTGGAGAAAGAATCTCAGGAGATTATCAAAATATGTAGCTTCCATAATAAGATACGTAAATATTAGAATACATCAGTTTACAATTAAATACTTCTACAACTCTGAAATCATCCAAAAACTCGACGCAAGTTTCATCCCTTTTGCACTATCCCCATCTCCTCCAGGATTAAATCACCGCCACAAAGTGATCAGCACCCTTGTTTAGCGCGATTTCCCCGAAACCTCCAGCAAACAATTCTTGAAACCCTTCGCAGGATTTCATCCTCCTGGAAAGCCTCTCAATGAACCTTTTCAACCCTCTTTTCGCGGAGAGAGACAAAACGGCGAATTAAATCCGCGAACTTTGCTCGTTCCACACCGTGGCGACCGTGACCTCGAGCGGCGGCAGGGGTTGGGGTAGCAGAATTTTCACGCAATCGGGGGAGGGGAGGGAAGAGCGCGGCTCGGTCGCGCGAGCTTCCTGGAAAATCCGCTTGCCGCAGACACCGCATTTTCCGCGGCTATTATGCGCTCGGTTGACAGTGATGTTTTGAAGGGGGGCGAGGGTTGGGACCGTGGCGTGGATTTTTGACAGGAGGGGTGGCGTCAATGGGAAATTTGCACGGCTAAACGGATTACAGATGTTTTCGTGCCCGGCCGCACAATGGGAAGTCGACTCGAGCCGATTCCTTGATTCGAGGTGAATCGGGATCTTTCTACTTCTCCGCCACCCCCAGGGAGGGGCCTACGACCACCTTCGCCCTTGGAGAAACATAATTTCCACGTCACATCTTCTCCCTTTCTCCTTGGTCGCTTAATTGGACCAATTTAGTGGGTTACCTTTCCCACAGCTCCTCTTTCCTGTTGAGACTTTTAGAAACTTGTTTTTCTGTCCTTGAGTAGCTTTAAAATTGCTTGCACTTAGGGCTCAGGGGTTGCGGGGCGCGAAACTGGCGACTAGGTGCAGCCCTGCTCGTGCACGTCGACTTTCATCGCGGACGATCTACGCCAGGACACATTCAGAACGTTTCCTCGGGTTTTGAATAATCCGTGGCCTAATGCCGCGTAAACGTCGACCGTTTTTCCATTTTTCGGGCCACCTTTTTATATCAGGCCTCTTTCAACCGACGTTCCCCAGCTTCCCTCGCACGTGGCCCTAGGAGGGACGTTTCTGCGAGGCTTTCGGTATAATGGTAACTCAGGGTGTTTTGATCCTGAGCCTATTCGCTGAATATTAATTGTCACGGGCTTGAAGCACGCAGCACTGAACATTTTAAAGCATAGGCACTCGAAAGTCTCCAATCCCTCAAATTACTAAAAATCTTCATCAATTCAAAGCAAAACAACAAAGCTCCTTATCTCGTTTCTTTCCGCAGTAAAAATTCCCAACTTCGAAACTCGAAGGCTTGCAAGTTCCCAAAACAACCTTCTTCCTTAATATCAATATTCACCCCTATCTAACCTCGATGACTTCCAAATTGCATAAAACGGCACAGCTATTCCACGAGGATCTCCCAAACGTCCCACTTCATTCTTATCGAAAAAAGGAAGGCTTCGGTAGAAGTTTCCGCGCAGACAGCTCCCCTTCCGCTGGATAATCTCGTTACGGGAATGCCCGGGTACTCGTGCCACCCCCGCTCGATCCCTGGCTCCATTCTCGCGCTGCACGCCGTCGACCAGCCTCTTCGCGAAATCCCTTTCGCAAACATCTGCATTTCGTAGCGGGGGCGTGCGTTCGGTCTCCGTTTCCGAAGTCGGCCTCTTTAAACAACCGCCTACCCTCCCGCGAAATCGAGCACGAGGGTGGCGGAACAGTTGCACGGGCACACAGAATAATCCCTCGTACCAACCTGTCCACCGGGCATCGCATCCCCGCCAACCACGCTTCGATCCTTTGTCGGGTTTTCCGTTTCGGGCAAAAACCTCTCGTCGACACCGAAAATGGCGTTTCCAGCGTCTCTATCGTTTGATTAACTCCGCGGTTCTTTTTTTTCTATTGCGTAACGGTCATTGAGGGACGCATTATGGAAGCGGACGTGGAAAGAGAATAACAGCGCGTCGGTGTCGATTTCTGGGTGCGAAAAAAGGGGGAAATCATGCGCGGCGCGATTTTACAACTGGGGAATTTAACGCCCGTTGGTGTTACGTTGCAAGGATATCCAATACCGAGCAGTCGCGGTATTTGCGGGTTCCAGTTTACTATTTAGTGGTAGAAACGATGGAGTGGAAGGTGAAGATTCTTGAAAAAAACGGAAGCTTTGACAATGGAAAAGGGGAGTCCGTAGGCTGTAGACAAAATTGTCGACACTCCTTTAATTTAATGGAACAGTAACCTATTTCTTCGACTGGAAACTCAGAGGAATAAACTCAAGTGAAAGGTGTCCTCCGTTGGAACTGGCGTTTCCACGAGGAAAGGAGAAGGAAAACAGAGGACAGGTCAAGAGGAGAGACGTGGAAGACTGTGTGCACTTGTCTCGAAGTCGGGCTCGAGGGGGGCCCTATTTGGAACCGTCTGGCCAGTCCCAGCGCGGTCCCCAGCTCGGGCCACCCCCGAAAATCGAGGCGAAGGAGATCAAACGTGCCGGAGGTCCAGATTTTTTTCTCTGGCCTCTGGCGACCGCCTCCTCCGTGTTTGTTTGCTTGTTTGTTTGCTGACTCGAGAGGATCATTCTTTGAAGGGGCCTCTCCGGGTCCCTGGACCCTGAAGAACCAGACAGGCTCGCCTGAGAGACTCGAGGAAGCAAGACTCGAGAACACAAAGATCGTAGTCTATTTAATTTTACAAGGAATGAACTTTCCTGCAGAAAATTCAGTACCTACTTACTTCCCGCGACTGATTTTCGACTTGTTAAAAGTCTATCACCCCCGAAACTCCGCGCTTATTGAAACTCAAAAATTCCCAAACGCCGTTGACACGGCGTACAAGTATATTCCTCGATCGTTATTAAATTTCCAACGCGCGGCGTTTCCTCGCGCGACTTCGCCACACATCGACCGGAAAAACAACGCGGAATATCAATTCCAAAGGGCCAGCATTAAAGCAAACATTTCCACGGTGGCGTAACGCGTGTGATGGAAAACACACCTCGCGAGGGAACGGGACGTTAAGAAAAAACTACGCGCGAAGGCAATTTCATTTCCCCTTTACGAATCTGATCCGTGTCGCATTATGCACTTGCCTGGATGCAACTTTTTATTCCGCCCACGCGTCCGCGCAGAGAACACTCGATACCCTTAAAAAGCAGCCAGCGTACTGTACAGTTAGCAGCATTTTTATACCCCCGCAAGCCTGCTCCAATCTCTTTCCCGCCACCCCTCGCGCCGCCCACAAAGAAGTGCCACAAAAGGAATTACCAAACGATTCCCTCGTCCCCGAAGCCGCGATATATTCCTTCTGATATTTCCTGCTTCTGTAACACCTCCGACGTGTGCCCTCCCGGTGGAAAGGGAGCGAGAAGGGGTTGTTTGCGGGCCGATTTGCGGAGGCCGCGCACCCTACCCTCTCCCCTCCCCCTGTCCCGGGGCATTGTCGGGCCGAATCAATTTGGGTATTGAACTGCAATCGAGGAAAAGGGGTTGGCCATTGGCCGTGCTTGTGTACAGATCCACCGCCGATAGCATTGTCGACGGTATTGAGCCATCAAAATATTAAGGGGTGGCGCGCGCTCTTGCAGGTGCATCGATTTCTCTCTTCCTCTCCCTCTCTGTATTTTTTTCGCTCTCCTTTTTCCCTTTTCTCCGCGCGGCTCGGTGCTCCATTGTGACGACGCGTTTCTTCGCGGCGAGAGGGTTCGCCCATCGATTGATCGCGCCTCGTTATTCTGCCGATCGATTTCGACACCCCTTCGGTCCCCGCTCTTGTATTCTTCGATACTCCTTTCGGTTAGGTGTTGCCCGTGTTTGCGGGACGACTCGACTTTTGACGCTGCTTCGTGGCTTTGACTCGCCGCTGGGAGGAATTGTCGGGACGGTTGGAGTTGGGGTGGGTTTTGGTTCCTGGGAGTAATTTTGGTATTTTTTATTTCTTTCAAGATTCTGAGGATATTTGGATCGAATAATTGAAGAGTTTGTAGAAAACACCGTAAGGCCAAAAATCAAACTCTACACCAGTAGAACATTTTCTGATATTTTTTTTTAATTCTGGTACTTACAGTGTTTTCTACAAGGACTTTTTAATTTGAGAATTGAATGGGAAGATGAATCTGTTTCTTTGATCAATTTGCAAGCTGATTTCTTTCTCGAGATTCAACGAGCCATGCCCCAGGGGCCACGTCGAGTTATTATGATAGTAGGGCTGGTTGCACCCTTCGTTGAAACGCGAAAGGTGGTCCGCGTGAAGAAAGCCGAAGAAAAGGGCAAAGTTAGGGCAATCGATTGATAAACACGGGGTTAGATCAATGGCTTCGATGATTGGGACCCTTTCAACCCTTCTCCGCGCTGGAGAAAAAGGAAACACAATTGGGACAACGGGCCATTGGTGAAACTGGTGCACTTGTCGATGATGGATCGCTTTCTGATCATTTTCATTATAATAGGGCACGTCTGAGTTAGCAACTGTATCGATCATTTGAATATTCTAATTAACAAGGTGCACAGGCGTCAGGGGATGAAACAAGTAGCTAGCAGGTAGGAGAGGGTAATAAACAAGGCTCTCTATTTATCCGAATATTAATAATCTACCCTAGCTAATCACTTACTCTTAATCATCCCCATAATTCCATTTGCACTGCAAGCCTCGCATCTTCGATCTTCCAAGAGAACCACCCCTCGAACTTCCATCCACAACTTCGTTCATTTCGAGACCCTCAGGCCCGATGATTCCTACATGCTTGAGGTCGACGGGCCAGCATGAGTAGCGGTGGTTTCTCGGTCACCTGGCCGAGAGTGACGTCAGGAGAAAACACCCCGTCACTCGGCCAAGGTGGAGGGTCGGCTGGACCCCCATGGGTTCCCATGACCTCGGCTGACCTCGCAGCTAAGGTGCTCGACAGGGCACTCCTTCGGGCTGACCTTGGCCAGAGGTCACGCATATGCTGCAGGATCTGGCGACTTCCTGAACGGAAGCAGAGATTTTTCCCAAAAACTTTGAACGCCTCCCCCGGTCCCCCACGAGTCGTGGTGGGTATTGAGATAATACCCTCTCCTCTGTGTTATTTAGGGGGCTGTAAGACAGCCTCGCAGAATTCGGAAAGACCGTGCGTTCTCACAGTCATCGAAATTCGCTTCTGCGAGCTCGTGTCACGGTGATCGAGCGTTTTCAAGGAAAAAAAGTAGTCAGTTTTCGGTTAGGTCGAAGAAACCGTTGGTGACATAACGTTGACCTCTTGGATTTCTAGTGGATCGTTGCTTTAAGGGGTGGTTTTCGGAGACCTCTCTTTTTTCGGGAAATTTTCATGCAAGCAGCAATGACACGTGCTGTTTTTTTTTCTTCATCCTTTTGGACGGTTAGGTGGGGTAACTTGAGGAACGTGTTCTATAGTATCCTCTTTGTAAGGGAGATTTCAGTTTGATAGGGATATTGTACACCGTGCTTTAGGAAGCTAATTATCCACTGTTGGGGTGGAAATTTAGGTACTTGTATTTTCTATTTCTTCTCAATTTTATCATTTTCACGAAGATCCTTGAGCAATCGTAAGCTCGCCGAGTTCCTCGAAAGGGTTGAGACATGGTCGTCGATGAAATTTACAGCAGCGTAGACTCCAGAAGAGCGGTGCGTGGAAATATTATTCGTAACGGCGAACGACAAATTACCCTCTCGACGGGGAGATTTTTTTTCCCTCCCTCTCCGAGCGACCCTGTTTCGCCCAGTCATTACGAACCGACCCATCCGAGGTAGACGAATTTTTTTGCGCAACCCGGAGATTCCCGAAAATCAAGCATATCCGTGCTTCCCTTCTCGACTGCCGCCCACGTTCAACGGAGACGGGCCATAAGGAAAAAAAAAAGGGAGAAGAGGAACGTGAAACACGCCGTGGAAAGCTGTCGCCAGCTGGAGCTGTTGGCACAGCAGAGCTCGAGAAACATTGGGCCTGACCAACGCAAAAAAAAAGGGGTGAAAGGGGTTGTCGGAAAAGGAGATAGCAGTCCAGAGACGTTAATAAAAAATTCGCTCCCTCCCCCGGAAGGAAAAGGAGAATCACCGAGTCGAAAGGGTTGACTGGGCCTCGCAACAGAGAGAAAGATGGAGGGGGTGGAAGCAGGAGGGATAGGGTTGCGCCTGATTTTACGACGCGAGTGTTTTGCTTTACGATGCGCGGGCAAGCTTCCTTTTTTTCGACCCGGTTTAATCCTTTCCCCTGGCTGGTGAAAAGGGGCATTATGGGGGCCCGTTGGACGCGCGAGCCCACGACACCGAGCGGATTATCCTGTTATAAGCCAGGATCCGGCGACGACCATCCTCTCTCGCTCCCTCCAATGTTTTCCCTTTTCACCCCTTTCCATCGATGGCGGAGAGGTGGTAAAGTTTTATTGGGGCCCGGCGTTCAGGGGCTGCGAGGACCACTCCCGCGTAATTGCGCGCCTCGCGAGATTACGCTCGCTGGATACGAGGGCACGGGGGGCAACGAGGATTTAATCTTCCAAGGGGGGGGGGGGGCACGTCTCCCAAAGGCTCCTCGCTAGTTCCTTCTTTCCAAATCACCCTATTCTTATCACTCTACATCCTGCAAACTCCCTTTCGACTTTAACCGTCGCCCTGCACTCCCAATCCTCAGCCATTAAATCAACACGTTCACACGTTTACCGAAAAGCAATCAAAGTGACGAGAGCAGAAGGAACACGACCTCTCATTCCCAATAAGTACAGAGGACTCCCGAAAGCGGTCGACACGAATGAACGGGCAAGAACCATTCGTCTCCCTCTCGTTACGATCATCAGCATCGACCGATGGCCGAGAGTCGAAAGCAATCAAACTAGGAATGCTCGAGGCCCGACCCCCTCCTCGCCCCCCTTGGTCTCGAGTGGCCCCGTATTTTTAGATTTCGCCGCGGAACAGAAAAACCGCTGTACGTTCTGTCCCGCGTCCGATCTGTCCCGGTGTTGCTCAATACCGGGTGTCACGAATTCGAAAGGAGCCGGCCCCTGGCACGGTTTGACGCGCGTCCCTAATTCGTCCGGGCGTGGGGTCCGACGCGGGGGCCGGATCCGCTCGAAAAAACCAGACGAAGCTGGGCTCCGGGCCCCCAATGCTCATTCGTTGTCCTCGCGAGCGTTTCGTGACGAGGCTGTCGGGCCGTGACCGTGTCTCATGCCCCGAACATTCTTTCCTTTTGCCCCGAATAAAGGCCCCGGCCTCTGTGCCCTCTCCGGTTCAAGTTCGACCGACTTTTGCCACGTCCCTCTTTGTTTTCTCCGGTGATGAACTCTGGCGCTGGCCCCATTCATCTATTCCTATAGTCTTCTCTCGTAGCCTGCAGGTTTTCGGGTTAGGTTACGCGCCACGACGATCGGATAATCGGTGACGTTGAAGGTTGGCGCTTTATTGGACGTCGCGAATTCGATCGTAGCGTCTTTGGGGCACGAATGCTCTCACGGACCCCGGAGAAAAATCGAGTATTAAGTCCCCTTTGGAGACGTCAGCGTGACGAGCCCGCGGCGAACGCCGGAGCGCGTAGCGTCTCCTTTCCGCGGCTGTCATTAATCTCCGCGGTTAAGTGGAGTCGCCGTGAAAATATTTGCATATCGGGTTGCAGGCGCAAGCGTTTTCAGGCAGCTTGATCGATCGACGGAAGGAACACCGTGGAAAGAAGCTCGACGAGGGGGCATCGCGACGGGCCGGGGAAAGAAATAGATAGACATTTTCTCCGTGTGCAGCCGCTTAGTGGAAGTGGAAAATCGCCTTGAGGCCCCCCGGGCCAGGGGCCCGCCGCGATCATTGTCATTCAAACGACTTTAAGTACACCCGAAGATCGGACGGTTGAAATTGGGGCGGTCTTCCCTCTGCCCCTTTCCTTCGCCCCCTGATTCGGCTGGCTTGCCCCTCAGACAAAAGTTGAGGCCAGCAAGCCCGGCTCCACGGAGTTAAACACCGAGGAGGTAATCGCGTCGAGAGAAAAAAAGAGAGAGGAAAAACCTTGACGAAGGGGATGCTCCGCTTGGACCATATGCAGATCAGGGCACAGATGCGTGCAGCGAAGGTAACGGGCGCAGGAAGTATCCTGTGGGGCACACGAGAGGGGATAGGGGGGTGACTTCCAGTGTCCAGTGTTGTCCAGCGATCTGATCGTAGATTCAAACCACCCTCCTTAACTACTGTAGCTTCCTCCAGGGTGGGTTTCCCATTTTTATAAAACACGATGGCAACCTCATCATTTCTGTTACTAAGCAGAAATAATTCCGCACGAATGGAGTCACTTTTCCAACGCAATTTTTCCAACCCCCTCGCGAGCTCCCCTTGCTCTGAAAGTGTCCCAACCGCGATTTCGTTGGCCAAGGCGACTTTGCATTGCGCAACGTTAACGGGCCAGCGACGGATCTCGGCGCGGCCGACACCGATCGCGCCTCGAAATCCCAGAAAACCGCGGGACCGTACGGTTTCCTCCGGATATCGGCATTGTCGATTTCTCACGCACGAGCGCCGCGCGCCACGGCAAAAAGCCAATGGCGGCCGCGGCGGGGCTGGTCGCCACCTCGCCGATTTCACCGATCATTATCCTCCGGCACGTACACGCACCTCGTCGCGAGGCGGCTCGCCGAAGACACGGGCCCGGAGACAATCTGCCGTGCCCATTTTATCGCGGACTTTCGACGACAAAACGGCCACGGTCCACGGTCCGCTGGCTACCGGTATTGGCAGTGAGGTTAGACGATGAAATGGCTCGGGCCTGTTCCGTCGATGTCCAGCCACGCTCCGCTGCTCCTAATCGTAATAAAACGTGCCAAGGTGCCTGCTCGCGCGGACACCTCGCAACACAGATTTCTATCTGCCCCGTTTCGCTCCTTTTCCCCTCCCTCTTCTCCGCCCGGTTTCCTTCCACCGGCCTCTCGCTCCCCTGGACACTTTCCTCGCTATCGATCCGAGATCGACGAAGGAGCTCGGCCCGGGTCCTTTTCCGCGCGAGCCACACGCGGCGATACGTTCGGGACAATCGCGAGGAGGAGGAGGAGGAGGATCCTCGGTGCCCCCGGTGCCCCCGGTACGAAAACTCGGGCATATGGCAGCCGTGTGCCGCGATTCCCTTCCGCTCGGCTCCACGGGTGAGCTCATTTCCGAAAATCGTTTCTTCTGCACGTTCTGCTCGCGATTCGTCACCCGGCTCGCTCGCACGAACGGCCAGATAATTATCGTGCCCTCCCGAGCATCGGCGCGTCAAAAGACCTTTCGGCTGCTTCCTCTGCTGCTCCACGAGCTCCTCGAATTTTAAGCCTGCGGAGAAATTCAACTACACTCCGCGGATTTCGAAAACGTTCACGGCTCTCCTCGTGGCTTGGACGAATAATGGCACGGGTAAAAGGGAGGTTCGAAAGCATTTTGAGGGGTGAGCAAGAAAGTTTTCCTTCAGTTTATGTAGACCGAGGTGGTTTCCACAGGCATGGGAGAACGTGGTCTGTTATTGTCATAAAATGTTGAGATAGTCGAGCATTAGTACAGGAAAGATTCCACTCCATTACTGTGCACTTCCTCCACCTGTTCCAATCTCGAGTCAGAGGTGACTCGCGTTAGCAGCATCTGCCATCGGTGGCGATTAATCGATGGAAATTACGCCAGATGTCATCGATCGAGGTCCACCGTAAACACGTCCCAGAAAAAAGGGACGAGGAACAATCAACCGGAGTCGAAAAAACTCAAATATCTCGGCCTCCCTCGTGGATCCCCGGCTTGACCCCTGCGCCGCGGAAGCGGGCAGAGTAACGCGGGGTCGAAAAAAATGTCGGAGGGGAAAACAGAGGGGGCGAGGGAAGCGGCACAGAGCGGTGGCAAAAAAGTCGGTCAACCGCAGATAGCGAGACACGAGCGGGATGAAAGACGAATTGAGTCGTTGCGTCGCGTTTGGCAGAGAGGAAGAGGAAGCAACGACGGGGAAAAAGTTGAAGGGATGCCCCTGTACCACCATAGCACAGTTTTTCTCCGTGGCGCCAGAATCCTCCTTCTCTCTTTCCCCGGGGGGAAACATCGATCCTTTCCCTCTGTTCTTCCTGGTGCCCTAAAGAGAAAAAAGATTCACGTAAAAAGCAGCAGAATAGACGAATGAGTCGGGGTAAAAACGAAGCGCTAAGTGGATCACAGAGGACGAAGGGGGATGAACGTTCCCTGGAATGCAAAGAGGATGATGGTACAAAGGTCGTGGAGTCGTTAACGCGACCGAATTTCACTGACAAATTTCGACTTTCCACGTGGCGCATGGGAACGCGTGGCCCAGAGTCACGTGCTCGCCGGTGCCGCGGGAAGATTACTTGGGAAAGCTGGATCGAAGGAAAACGATGCGTCATTTTGCACCCGGATGCATCTTTAGGTGTCGAGAACAACAGAAGGTCAGCTCCTGTGACGCTGCGCTTTCCTCCTGCAAGAGGGATCCGCTTCGAAATTCGATTTCTTTACGCTCTTCCAGATCCGTTGCGCAACGACTTTGGGAAGCTACAGAGACGTTTCCTCGGGGAAAAATGTTGAACCCTTGGGTGGTAGACCGTGGTGACTTTAATGATACTGTTAGGGTAATTATCTCTGCATTGTTCATTCTTAAAATTGGTTAGGTAAATGCTTTATATAACATTTTTGTGAAATTTTATATTTGTGTACAACTAGCTGTACTACTCGGCTTTGCCCGAAATTTAGATTCTGATTTTATAAAAAAAGTGTTTGTTTATTTTTTTGGGGAAATAATCACGTCCGTCTGGATTAGCTAGGCATAATGAGCTGGGACACATTTCGTTAATTTTCCAATGTATAAAAAAAAATGTTCCAATGTAAAAAAATGTCAAATTGTGTTCGGGTCTCCCCTATGTTACCATTTTGCAAGTTACATAATACGTCACCACGCTTGGTGTATCTCAGGAGTTGGGCCTCCGACAAATAAATTTGTGAGAAATTGAAACGTTCTTAATTTTGAATCTTAGTATAGGCAAGTGTCTCGATAACAATTCCGTCGTTTTGAAAAACGCAGTTAAAAATTCAGGAGTTGACCTTTCGACGAGACCACTTGGCATTTCTCTGTATCGATTGCGGTAGGTCATCGGGGATCCTGTCGAAACTCAAGAATCTGGCATTCCGCGCGGAGGAGCCAAGTGTTGGTATCCTAGCTGTTACGTAACGCTGGGGAGACTTTTGTTTCTATTAAAATCGACAGCTTCTTATCGCGTGGACAGAAGAAAAATGGTTTTCGAAGGGCGTGGGAGATAAGCTTGGGGCAGTGGGGCTCGTTAGATTCTAGCTGCATCGAGAATCTTGTAAATGAGCTGCCAGATTGCGCGCTGGGAGGAAACAAGCAGCGAGGAGGAGCTGAGGAGTCTAGCTGGTATCTTAGACGTATCTTGAGACGGCTAAAAAAGAGTGACGCGAAAGGAGGGAACGACTGAGCGGCTCCGGGCGCAACAGTCTCGCAAGGACGGGAGGAAGCACAGTCGAATGCACATTCATCATGATTTTATATCGATGACATTGTTGGGGATTATGCGAGTTTTTAGCTGGACGAGGCAAAGTTCAGGCGACGATCGATCGGAGCGAAACAGGTTTCTCGATGTCCTTAGCTTCGATGGAACTTCCATCTGATCTTTAAGCGCAATGGTTTTATGCGATAGGGAGAGTGGAATTTTGGAAAAGAGAGGGGAGCTTCTTTTGGTTAGGAGATTTTTTTAACTAGAGATTAATTGTATTTGGTATAGGATGCGTTGATGCAGGAATATGTATAAGGGGAAATTTTATTCGTTCGGTTAGTTGCGCGAGGGAAGACACTCTTCGGCGAGGTTTCGTTTGACAAAATAAACCATCAGCGTGCCGAGGGGCGAAAAAGGGGTGGAAAAGGCGGCGGAAGAGTGCAAGCCGAGCGAAACGGGAGAGAACAGCAGCCTCGCTTAATTAACCCCCTCCTTTAACCCTCCTCGGCCTCTCATATTTAAGTAATATCAATTTTACCACGAAGGCCCCCTTAAAACCAATATTAACTCCCCCTTAGCTATCATCGTTTGGGATCTCGAAATCGGACCCCGAATTTCCCAAACGATATTCAACAGTTCACCACTCTCAGTCACTGCCTACTGAATAAATTTTAAACTCCAACTATCGCAGCATGAAACCTCCGCAGTTTACTTATTCGTCGTGCGCGGGTGGGAACAACAAATTTATTACACTCTCCCATTATCAAGCATTCGATTCTTCTTCGACCAGCTTAAACGCAATCACCCCTCGTCACCGTCTACGCCTCAATATTCCATAGAAAAAGAAATGGTAAAAAAAATCAGGGGACATCGGCTCGAAATCCCTCGGCCAGAGCTCTCCGCCGTGCGCGCGGTACACGGGAAAGAAAAAACGAAGAAGGAGCAGATTTTCAAGCAATAGAAGAACCCTGCACCCGGACAAAATAGACGCTCCGTCTCGGTGGCGAGGGTAAAAGAGACAGGGCGAGCGAGAAAGAGCGCCAAGAAGGGAGCAGGAGGCGTGCTGTCGGGGGGCATCGACAGAGATGGGAGCAGACCTAACCGAGACCTAACCGTATCACGGCGAAAAAGACAGACAGAGAGGGAGAGAGAGAGCGGGACAGATGAGAGCATACGGAGGACGCGATATGCCCGCTTAATTATCCCTCCGTGCCTCTCTCACGTATGCGCCTGGCCGATACCGCCCTCCTTGTCCCTCGCCGGGCAGCGCGCTTGGCGTCGTCTCTCTCCGCGTAGAGTAGCGGCGGCGGCGAGAGAAGCGCGTAGCGGTGGGGGATCGCCGCTGCGTGGCGTCGCGCGACGAGGAGGGAGCGAAGCTGCCCGGCTAGCGGCGGGAAAGAGAGGCCAGTATCAAGCAGCGAAGCACTCGGCTCTCGGTCGGCCGAGGGTGGGGGTAGTGCACGCTCCAGCCGCTCCGAGGGCCGCCACGGCGGCGCAAAACATTCAGTCGGCAAAAAGTAGCCAAGGGGTGAGCATCACCCTAAGGTACACGGGACTAGGTGCACGCATCATCCATCGGCGAGTGTGGCGGAAAGCCTGACGCTACAGAACCGTTCCGCTCTCCAACCATCGAACCGCCAGGCTCCTATCCGTCGCGAGCCACCAGCGGGGACAGATAAAAACAAGGAGCGCAACGAAGCCGTCCGTAACGCGCGCACACGTCCAAAACAGACCCCCGGCGGGTGGGCAGCCGGAGAATCGTCCCTCTCGGTAGTCGTCGCAAGTGCGCCTAGCGGAACCAAGTCGCGGTCCCATCCATCCCCCCTTTGGTACACGCGCCCGGATGAAGTGAGAACGCGGCCCAGGCTCTAGGAGTCCCGTCACAGAGACCTCGTACGAGAAGACAGTGTGTTGTGCGGATGCGTTCGTCCAGTGATTGAATCCCGCGGAATCGGTTGTGTTATGAGGCGCGGGACCGCGCCAGGCCGCTACGTCCGACAACTTTCGAGGCAGAGAGACGGACGGCCGAAGGTCGGGACCCAGCTTGGAGTAGAGCCACCACGGCGACGAGGACGGGGACCACGGAGACGCTGGTAACGTCGCCGCGGTGGACAGGGGCCGGTGTCCGGGCAACCACCGCACAACCACATCGGCATGGAAGTGCGCGCGATGGAGTACCGTCCCATGCTGCCCACGGGGCTGATGCCCACAGGTCTGCAGGACTATCACGCCGCCATCCCGGAGCTCAGCCCGCCGAGGAGCCAGGGCTCCTCCACCGGCGGCGCTTCCTCTATCGGCGACTACGCGCCCCGCATGTACACGCCGCCCACGCCGCCCACCCCGCACGAAGACGACAAGGTAAAGGACCATATTTCGTATCTTTCAAGGTTACCGCCGCTTGTCACGCCCGCGAGCGGCCTCGCGAGCCGTAACGCGAGGCCCCCGAGCCTTGCTGGCTAGACACGTACTTACATACACGGGTCTTGAAAATTTGTAAACAGTAGGGGGGGACACTTTCCTTGTGTTTACATGATCGCTTCGGCTCCGCGCTCTGATGTCCCTTCCGTTCAGCTCGCGATTGCGAGGCTTCTATATGTACATACATACTTGCTTTCGGATGCTAGAATATGTACGCGTTTCGAAATCTACTGATGGTTACAGAGTAGGTGTGGCTTTTTTTGGAACGTTTTGGGAAATAGTATTTTGGGAAGATGGTTAACTCGTGATGGGGCAGGTGGGATTTGGGTGCTGATTTCTGGGGTGGAGATATAGAATTTTCAGTTTGGACTATAGTGATAGGGTCCCTGGTTAGGGGTAGAGAGATTTCGGGTTGGGACATTATTTAAGCCTGAGAAGTTTTCGTTTGGAGAATTATTTCTTACGGTTCATTTTTACTCATCGCTTCAGAGAGGTATATAATCGAGTGATTTTAAACTTAAATTGTAAGACCTAGTTGTAAGCATCTTTGGGAACGAATGAGTAGCTTGGAAATTTGAATAATATTGGGAACAAGCGCCAGAATTTTCTTAATCGATCATAGCGCGGTGTTTTCGAATTGCCTTTTTATTTTCCCACATTTTCGAGCCACCACAGATGGTGTGCAACGGTTTTTGCGTAGCATTGGCTCTTTGCCTGTCCACAACTTAAACACGTGTTTCCCAGAATGCCCCGAAGCTCGGGGACATTCTTGGAAATTCTAACGGATATTGCATCGAACCGAAATGTCCAAGTTCAAACATTTACCATCAGACTGAGCCAACACTATGCTTAAATTCGTCGATGAGACTCTCGTTAGTCTTCTCGATGCGTGTACAGTGTCTGCTTCAAAATGTCTGTGAAACATACCTAGGGCCCAGCTTCCTTCCCAAAAAATTCAATTTCTGTGCAAGTGAAACCAGAGATTTAAAAAGAATACCCATGAAGGGACACGTGTTACCGAGAAAGACATTTAATTTAAAGCAGTAGAAATTTACAAATTTGTCACAGGATATCCACTTTATCCGTATTTGTAATTCTAATCGTCCATTTCCAAGGTTTTGATGTTCCCGCCCGAACGGGGCGTGCTCTTGTCTATTACTTTTAGCAAAGAAAAGCCTTGAGAATTTACTATTACCATAGATATCTGCTTACTTAGTGGATACTGTGCAAAAATGTCCCCAACGCCATCTATAATTCGTGACTCCCTCGATGTGTCGTTTTTTTTTTTTTTTTGTGTATTCTTCCCCTTCTCCACTAGTATACTCTTGAAAGTCAGAAAACGACCGAATGTTCTGTATCCGACATTCGTCTTCCTTTTCTGTTCTCTTGCAAAGAAATCGGTGGCGGATCGAGGAATCGATCGAAAGTTTCCTTGGAAATCCCATCTTGCCGTCGATTGAAAATTTTATTCGTCACGCTACTGCCTCGCGGAACTCCTCTCGAATTCTACTCGCGATAGAACTCTCCTCGTCCTCGGAGGACAGATGCACTTCGCTCTCGTTACCCCGCGGAAACTTTCGATCGGAAATCAAATTCGTAAGTTCCCAAATTCGAGTCGAGTCCCTACGAACGAGAACGAGCCGCTTCTGTATTCATCTTTGATGGTCCCCGCGAAAAGACCGAACTATATCTGGTCTCCCCGGCTAATTGTCCTGTATTATTTAGAATCTGACCTTCTATCAGCTGAAATGATCAGAAAACATAAATAGAAGATCGATATTGGCGTCTGGAGACACTGAATTTCTTATTTCAATTGTACCGTAAGCGACAATCATTTGTCTAATTCTAAACGTACCCAGTAGCGTAATCTTTAAAACGTCTTAGCAGAAGTAACCGCCCTACAATTTCTGCGGATTACTTGTCCAATTTCATACTAATCGTCGAAATTTCTATAAGAACACTACTATTTTTAATAAAAAATGTCAAGTAATGTGCTAATACAATTAATGGAAGATTAGGAAATAGTGACGGAAGGATACAAAATAAGAAAAGGTCTTAAGAATTAAAAAAATCTTTGTATTTTTGTTATAAACTTAAATATAATACTTTAAACTACAGAAGACTAACGAAATTTCCATAAGAACAGTGTATTAAAAACAAAACATTAGTACAAAAAACATAAAAAAGTATAATATTAATAAGATGTACTTCCGCCATTATGCTGAATTACTTGAAATATTCTGTTCGCCATACTACAAATTAATTTTTGTAATGTTGTAATATGGATTTTACTCCACTCAACTCTAATTGCCTTTTCGAGCTCATTAATATTATTATATTGCTTCCCATTTTTATATACGGCTCTTGATAGGATTCCCCATAAGTTTTCTATTGGATTTAAGTCCGGGGAACGAGCGGGCCACTTCAAAAGTGGCAAATCTTTTTGCCGAAACCATTCGCGTGACTTTTTAGAAGTATGAATTGATGCATTATCTTGTTGATAAACAACATTTTCTTCGTGATTGTCTTCAATAAATGGAATCAAACAATCTTCTAATAAATCTATGTATTTCTCTGAATTCATTCTTGTAGAAATTTTACAAAGTGGCGTCTTAGAGGAGTAACTGAATGCAGCTCACACCATCAAAGTTCCTCCGCCGAAATTTCTACTCATGGCAACAGATTTATCTGTGCGTAAGTCGTGCCAGTAATATTTAAATCCATCAGGTCCGTCTAAATTAAACTTTTTTTCGTCGGAAAATATTGTATCTTTCCACTCTTCGCTCCAAGTCATATGGTCTCGTGCGAATTCTAATCTTGCACGTTTATGCACCTGCGTAAGAGGTGGCTTCAACGACCATTTCGTCCACTTCAATCTGTTATCTTGCTGCAATATTTGTTGCACACGTCGATGGTCACTGGCAATTCCAAAATTTTTGTTACTTCACTAGCAGTTTTATTTTGGGTCGATATTTCTTTAAATATTCGCGAACGATCACGCTTTGTTAATTTTGTATTTCCACCTGTATAATGATTTTTACCGTAGTTTTCGCGTAATTGTAAAAAATGATATATACAAGTAGTGGGTCTACTAATTTTTTTAGCGATCTCTCGAAAAGACAATCCTGCATCGCGGTATGCTTCTATTTTTGCTTGTTCTTCTGAACTTAAAACTTTTCCTCGTGGCATTTTGGTTGAACAGAAATTATTTAATTTATTACTGTATATATTTAACAAATACATATACTGATAACACTGACTATTTCAAATGTTTCTCGTGGAAATGGTGAAACAGAACTAAATCAATTTTGACCATTCTTATAGAAATTTCGCACTGACCTCGGTCAGCGAGTGACTGTTGTTTACACAACGCTGGAAAACTCGCGACTTTGTTTACATAAATCGTTCCATAATAAAGGCATTGTAGTGTTCGTAAAGTTCCAGATGTACAACTAGTAAAAATTTATGGAATACATTACTTTTTGTGTGTAAATCAGATTATTCTTATAGAAATTTCGCCCACTCATTCTAGACCGATGTCCACGTTAAATTAACAAAGTCCCCTTCAACCGTTCCAAATTTCTCAACGTCGATCCCGCGGTCACCCTCGTAGAACGATTTCGTAATTACCCCCGAGTCCCCCGGAATCTTTCAACCGTTTAATCAGAAGATTTGAGAAAGCTCCTCGAGAATCGGTTGATTTAAAGCGAGATCGAGGATCTGGAAGGGCGAGGCGGAATGAAGGAGGAGGGAAATCCTGCCGGTGTTCGATGTCGCGTCGATCCTCGTCGATCTTCTCACGGAGTCCGTGCCTAAGGGATCCCGAAGGATCAGCGAGAGGATCCACTGACCCCGGTGATCTTAAAGGCGCATTCAAGGCGCGCAATTTTCCAGAAGTGGACGACAATAAGGCGCTGTCACAATAAAGAGTCTCGGGGGTCGGTGCAAGAAAAAGGAACGAAAGAAGAAAAAAAATAATCGGGCATCCTGGACGCAGGAATAAACGATACAATCGAGCCCCTCGATCTCTCTTCGTTTCCTTTCTCGTTACACCCTCCTCGCCTCCGTTTCGTGGGCCATTCCACTGTTCCCTCTTACTCTACCGTTTCTCCCCCCGCCCCCGCGCTACTTTGTTTCCCGCGCTTTCATTCTATTTCCACGCTTCTGTCTCATGCTCCACTTTTCCCCTTCATTCCCGCCCTTCCTCCTCTCTCATATTTTTCTCCTTAACTACCCTTCTTGTCATCCTGCTTACCTTATGCATTTTCCTCGCCTCTATCTGCATTCCGCTCCTTCTTCTTTTAAGCTGTTTCAATTTCCCCCGGACTTCGACATTTGTCTCGCGCTTTTGTTGCTCTATCTCCGCTTTAATCCACCCCGTTTTATTAGCGAATTCACGCGGCAGCAGTGGCTGGAAAAATATTGATCACTAAGCCCTAATCCTCTGTCTTCTGGGTCTCTCTCTCTCTCTCTCTTATATTCTTCCTTGGATGCATCCCTCTTCGTTTCTCCGGAATTCTGCCTTTCCCTCCTCGACCGAAGGGTGGATCTTGAATGTCGCCAGGCAAACGAGGGGCAAGAGCGTGCACACGCGATTGTGGAAACCGACGGGGGTGGGTTTTCTTCTCGTTGTCGGCGTCTAATTCCATTTGTGCGTCACCGAGACTCTGAAACTTGACCTGTTAAAAAGTCCTTTACCCGGCGGTCCGTCTCGGGTTCCCCTGACGTTCTCGCCAGGCGAGGGCTCCGTCGAGAGGAAAATTGCCGGAAAAGCCGGCTTTCCATTCGTCATCGTGGCATTAGAAGGCTCTCCACGGGCGACAGGGCGGTCGGAAATTAATGACGATCGATTCGCGCGAGAATGCCATATTTTCGCCGAGCACTTACCCCATTCTTCGACCCTCCAATTCACTTTGCCCCGTGACACGCGCTCGAATCGATGATCGCATTTAAAATTGGGTGCCAGGGATCCGTTCGCATCCGTTCACGCGATTCTCCACCTAGTAGTCGTCAAAGGCGATGCCGCAGATAATACCGCGCCTCGCTGAGTGCCGTGGACCGTGGTCTTCGACGCTCGAGACCAGGGGGGCCATAGACTGCCAATTTTTTCCGATGAAAATCATACCTAATGTCATGTAAATCGGACAATTAAGTAAATTCTTTACTTAATTTCCGTAATTATGGTCCGAATTATGTCGTGTTTTGTGGCCATTTTCATAGGAAAAATATAAGGAATCGATTGGCGCCACTTTCGCAAAGATCTGAGGAGAAATGCAGAATTTCACATTCGCGAGTTCTTATTAGTAGGCAACATTGTACACCCCCCCGGTCTCGAGCGTCGAAGACCACGAAACTCAGCGCGGCGCGGTCTTGTCGGCGGCATCACCTTTGGCGGCTCTAGCTGAAGAATCACCCTGTATATTCCTCGTACGGAATTATTCCGGGCGCTCCGCTTCGCGCAATCGGGAGAAAGATTTTCGCGGAGCGATTGGAGACGATTGGCGGCGATTTTTTTGCGTTTCTCAAATTTCTCGCCTCTCCCCGGTCGACGGATCTGGAACTTTTTCCATTTGCTCCGCGCCGATTGAATAACTTTCGGGCCACTTTTATCACTGCTCCTTCCCCCCGTTCGCCCCCTGAACGATATCTCGCGGTATCTGTCGGCCATGACAAACTCTGGAATAAATGGTGTCTTTTCGCACTTTGCACCGGATTTTCTTCCCTCCCCCGGACTCCCCCAGTCAACGCAATAATTGGTAAATATGTATGCGAATGTCAGCGTGACAATTTTGTACCGTATGCAAAGTACTAAAAATTGTAGTATTGTTGTGAAAAAATGACCATTAGTCTTGGTCGTTGCAGGCTGTTATCTGCTTCAACTTACGATTCGTTTAAATATTCAGTGTTAAGTGCGATTACGCAACGACTGCGATATTACGTATATGGGATATCTGTGTTAGAAGATGATTAGAAAAATTATTACCGAGTTCTCTAATGGGAGACTCTATTAGAATTTGAATATACTCTACATTCAACTGCATATAAATTTCTAAAAATCACAATTAGGTACACGTCACGCTGAGCCCCCCTCGAGAAACACGTCGATACGGTGGTTAATGGGAAAAATTTGCTTTAGTCGCGCGACAGAGGGGTTAAGCAGCGTGCAAGGAAATTAAGGTAAAACGTAAAACGGAAGCGTTTTTCGAGCTTTGTCCGTGGGGGCCCTCTCTCCGCCACGGAGGCGAGAGGAACGCGAATCCAGCCACTCACTTTAGAAACACCCCTCGCAGAGGGTTGGGGGTGGCCGGGGGGGGGGGGGGGTGGGTGAAGAATTCGGGCCGCTGACGAAACTCGAGGCAGCCCTCCACCGGTTCGGCTTTCATTAAGGAATCGTTAGCGCCGCCGTTCTCATCAGCATCCTCTTCCTCCGCGCGCACCTTTCCCGACCTTCCTCCCCTTCTCGCTGCCACCCTTCACTTTGTCCTCCGCGCCTCTCTTCGCCCGGCCGTTCCGTCGCTCGCCATTCGCCGGCTACTCGCCCCCTTTCTGCCGGGCGTTTTGCGCTTTTCTTGGTCGCTTTTTTCTGAAGCGACTTCTCCCGCGGGCCCCGGCCTTCTTTCCATCCCGATAGCCTATCTTTTTACTTGGCCCGCTTTCCCGCGTAATTTCCTACCGCGCGCGCGCCGCGATACCTGGCCGAGAGCAGGCCGAGCCTCTCCTGAGCTCTCACTCTCGCCGCGCGGCCCTTCAAACCCTCCGAGTTTTTCCTCGCGGCTCGGCGCTTGCTCCACTTGCAGCGAATTTTTACCTCTAATACGGTTAATGGAGTGTGTTTGTTTTACGCTCGGAAGGGGTGGAATTTGTATCTCATAGAAATAGAGAGGAAGCGTTGGAGAATTTTAAATACTAAGCTCTGCGGTGTCCTTAACCCTCTAGGGACGAGTGGGACTCCAGAGTCCCATTCAGACCATTTTTATTTACGTTCCATCAATAAGATCGAGATTTGATAGGTATAGTGACTTTTAGTAGGCAGAGAAGAAACTGTTGTACCATCAGAACCCGAAATTAAACTTTTTTTTGTTATAAACAAATTAAAAAAAAAAAATTAACGAGTAGCTTCCAAATCCGAAGTATAAAATAGACTATTTTAACGCTCAAAAAAATTCTACGTTAAGTTTGAAACATCCCCGTACCTAGAGGGTTAATGTACAGAGCGAGTAGGTTAACACTTGTAACACTTGTGCGGAGATTGCGCAGCTATAGAGAAACTAGTGCAGTATTCGAGGGGTTAATTTTTTATAGCATCGGTACTAGGGTGTTTCAATTTTCCAAAGGTGCTATTTTCACGTAACTTTGCTCGCCCCCTTGGTTCTATTCATCTCAGTGATCTGTATGCCAAATTTTAGACAAATTTAATAATATTTAGGGGTTGCACAGTTTTATCACTAGGGTAGGCCTGGGGCGGCAGTAACACTTCGACTTTTGAATACGATTGCGGAGGAACTATTACATTTACAACAAAAACTCTTATACGGAAATGTTACTTATTTATCTGACATCGTCGAGTCACATCAGTCTCACTGTATGTCAAGTAATATCCGAGTTATTAATAAAAAATGAGAAGCGGAGTGTTATAGCCGTAACGTTCAGTGGAAAGTGTTGCAACCGTCTCTGACCCCGGATCGGTTGTAACACTGCACGAATTCTATGCGAACAAGACAATATTATTCGTCTTCTTTCACACTATTCGGTTCTGTTGCGGTACAACCGACCCCGACTGCCGATGTTACAATCACCCTCGACCATGCTTTTGAACTTCAATTATAAATTGTGACTAACGAGACACTTGAAAGTGCTAAGTAACGATCAGTATTACTTTAAAAAAGGGCAAATTACAGATTAAAAAAGCACATACTTGCAAAGGGTGTGCTTACATTACAATCATAAGTCAGTAAGGAAAAGTTACTGTAGGGTATCGAAAAGTTATTTTCTTCACTATCCATGTCTGTTGCGTATCTATACTGCTAGGACATGGATTGCAAATGTCATTGTTTATCATATATCTAAAATTGGTGTTAATATCCATTATATGTTTTGAGATATTAGCGTGCTACATTCACCCCCTGTTACTACCGACCCCGTTCTACCCTACATATTTTCGCTTTGTCAGGTTTCAAAAATGTGGATAAAATAATAAGGTACAGAATTTTTATAGATGTGAACAATAATAATACTAATAAAATGTAAATTTATCTAAGTCCAAGTTTTCTTTGAAGTTTAGTTTCTTTTTCAAGGACTTGAGAATAAATATAATCATCATTGGAAATCGTGTTTCCTTAGCCTGCTACATATTATTTAGTGTGCAAAGTGTGCAACCTCTAAATATTACTCAATCTTCCTAAAATTTGTCAGATATTCTTTTTATATTAATAGGAATCAGGGCATGAGCAAAGTAAAAAAAATTGTAACATTTTAATTTCAACCCTATAATATGAAACACCCTAATCGGTACGTTTGCTGTAAATTTAATGCGTATCCCACTTGCAGAGGTGAAAGGAGGATTGTAATCTTTATTAATTGCTGTAATATCACGCGAATCTCTAGTTTCCCTGGCTTCCTCCGTTTCCACGTTCGCGCTCTGCATCTGCGCGTGATCACAGGAAGAAATCAGCGTGAAATATTCGCGCGAACTTCTTCCTTCCCTTCACCGACGTTCTCTCGACAGGTTTCCCTCTTTCCACTGAATTTCCTTCCCCTTCGAGCCTCCCCCTCTCGCCGCCCATGTCTCCGCGATTTTCATTCCTTTTTGCACTGTTCCTCGCGTTCTCCTTTCACCGTTTACGCACGTGCCGTTCACCTGCCGTCGTTCGATTCCATCGAGTTCTTTCGTTCAACGATATCTCTCTCCCTCTCCTCCCTCCCTTCGTTCACGCAAGAGGACCCCGTGAATCGATGGGAGGATCGATCCTCGGGGGTGGGAAGTAATTTTTTCGAAGCACAATTGCTCAACTTTAACGATTATCTTTGGGGGGAGCGAGGAGGGTGGAAATGGACGCGAAGCTTGGATGTTTCACTTCGTCGGAGATGTCTCGATTAATTATATTCGATGAACGATAGAGGGCAGTGCTTCCGCATGAATTTACCATCGAGTTTGGTAGACAGTTAGATACTCGTAATTCCAGTCCCTTGAAACAGACACACGATACTCTCTACGATTTCCAGGGAAGTTTGTACACCTTGAAACACCCTCTCAGTATTTACATACACGCGAACCACGAGGTTAACAAACTTTCAGTTGATGGAAGTAGGTACATCAGAAACCACCTTTCATTAACCTCGCAACAATTCGTCGTGACCGCTTCAAACTTCGCACCTCCCATCAACCTCTCGAAAGTTACAGCAGCCTGGCGTTCCGCGTCGATCTCCATCGATCGCGAGCCACCCCCAACAACCATCGAAGTTAACAGCCTCCGCGGTGGACATTTCTGAAGTAATTGAACGCGCCCCACGTTCTCCAAATAATTCCAGAAAATCCATTCTTTCACGGGCAACCGTTACTGTATCCTTTGGGGGTTGCGCGCAGATTGTCCCATCCTCCCCTCTCACCCCGATCCTCCTTTCACGGCTGTTTAGGGTGTGCGCGCACGCACACGCGTAGCTACTATTCAGCGTGTCCTAGGCTGGTCGAAAAAAGGAGGGAAAAAAAGGGAAAAAATCCTCCCCTAGGACCACTCGGCGTGCACGTTAGCATGGCCAAGGGATCGCCACCCCGATCGAAACGACCAACCCCCCTCGGCTCTCCCCCTGTCCCGTGCGTCGATGCAAACTCGAGGAGGTGGATCCCTGCTTTGCACACGGGGGTTGCGACACACCAACCCCCTTCCATCGGCGACGGCCTCCTGATTCAACTGCCCCGACACTCGCTACCACTCGTCTCGTTGCCCGCGCTCAACCCTCGACGCCGCGTTTCCGCGCTGGATAAGAATGTTCCTCGACACCCGGTGAATATTTGGAGACGCTTCTATTTGGAATAGTGCTGGTCAGTGGGATGATGCGTCGATCGAGCTTTGAGGGGATGTTGAGGGTGATTGGAACCAGCGGAGATGTTAAGTTGAGAAATCAAAGTTTCGTTTGTGTTTGTGAAGGATAGAGTGTTCGGGAGATGTGAGGAGAAGTGTGGAGAGTGTGAAGAGGTGGAAGTGAATTGTAAATATGAGATCAGTGTCCGTCGATGGACCGTCGATGAAAGGAAGAAATAGGAGGAGGAAGCCAGCGATCGAAGAAGTGGCACCTCGATAAATTTTCACTGGTTACAGCCTCAATTACGAGCGAGCGTTTTTGCCAAGCGGAGTCTCCTCGAAAATCCGCCGCGAGAGACGGGCTCGAGAGAAACAAGAGCTGTTCTTTTATTCCTCGATCCCCTGTTTTCTTAATCCTCCAGGTGAGAGTTTTCCACATCAGATTAATTATTAGAGTTGGAAGTTTTTGTCTCTTTGTTCGGGGGATCGGAGTTTTATTCGAAACTAATCTAAATTCTTTAAACACCCTTGAATTACTTGCTCGAGGAGCTTGGTAGCCTCAATCGTCCTTAATCCTTCGGCGATCCTCTCGATCGCCATCGAGCCTTCGCACTCCAAGATTCTTCGCAGCGAAACACGGAATTCTAAAGAAACATGAGCGAAACAGACACGAAATGATCTATTTTCCCAACAAGAGAGATCAGCCTCGTTCCACTCCACTTTTCAATTCAATCTTGCCTCCCGTCCACCAACAGACTGTCGCGAAAAAGCTAACAGGCGTGGAAAAAAGACGCGGAAAATGGCTTCTTTATATTTCAATCTCAGCCAGGGCGACTGCTCGAGGGAGAGGCTGCGTTTACGACTGGTAATTGTTGCAGTCGAAGGCATTTCTGCAAACGGCGAGACTCCCCGCTATCCTTTTCTCTTCTCCTTTCGCTCGCGCAACTTCCCCTGCTTCCCTTTTTTCTGCGCCTTGCACTTTGCCGAGCTCGGAAACCTTCTGGCTCCCTTTCAACCCCTCGAATTTAAGGAATCAACACTGAACCACAATTTTCGGAAGGTAACAGTCTTAAAGGCATGAAACTTCGAAACGTGGAGGGCTTCAAAAATACTACAATTCTGCTTTTGAACATCGAAATCTTACAAGGTCCAAGATCCAAAGATCCACAGTTTTCTAAGCGTTCTAAGGATGATGAGGACCTTGCAACGGGGTGCAGCTCCAGATTTGAAAAATTTTCCAAAAATAGATATAAAAACTTATGAATTAAACAACTATCTACTGCTTATTGTATAAAAATATATATTTTTCGACTAGTATTCTCTTTTTAATGTTTAGTCAAAGGAACAATTTTATAAACAGTTTTTTCTAATGTACTCGAAGGTGGTAAAGATGGTGCTGTACCCTCTTGCTGCAAGGTCCTCGATTCAGACGTGTCTGTTACAAAAATGAGTGGCTCACAGAGTGGACCAATTTCCAAGTATCGAGGTATCCAGTTGGTTTCTTAATTATACCACAGGAATCACGCATGAACGTTGCTCTCCCCTTCGCGCAGTTTTATTTCCTCGGCCGGGGCCCGCTTGAATTACAGCTCGCCGCGACCACATTCTAATATATCAGACGGCAAATCGCTGAAACCGGCGCGTGTGTGCCAACACAAAGCACAAATCATCGGGAGAGGAAACGAGGAAGGAAAGTCCCCGTGGACCTCTTTCGCGCGTCTCGCCCGGAGATAAACGGCAAGTATCCTTTCGAACGCGAGCCTGCAGTTTCATGGAAACTATTTAGGCCGGTTAACAGGCTGTGCCGAGAGGGAGAAAAATATCGGTGACGTGGTCGTTGATCCCTTTCCTTTCTTATTCTTGTTGCTCCTCTTCCTCTTTAATTCGTTCCACGGTCCTCTGACGATCCTCGGGCAACGTTCCTAGGAACGCGCCTTTCCGCGATAATGAATGAAGGGAATGGCCGGCTGGACGGCTTAACTCCGATCCACAGGTGCAAACGGTGCTCTCGTTTCCCTCTACGAGTCGACGGGAACTTCGATTCGCGCGCCTTTCTCCTTGCGAGATGTGGATCCTCTTAAACTTCGTCGCGTTCATCGCGAAATTTGAAACGAGTAGCTTTGGGAAAGGCTACTTTAGGATTTTTGAGACTCAATCGAGATTGAATGTTCGTTGGAGTGGATTTGGGGATCAGTAGTTTTCCTGGTTCCTGAGAATTCGGGGCTAAAGATTGCTAAGGTAAATGTCCCAATACCTGGACATTTAAGGTACGGCATACACATATTTGAGAATTTACAGTTATACAAATCGATTTATATAAAAACGATTTTGCAATTACATGGGGCATCGTGTGTACTTTATCATTAAAAAAAAAAAACACATATTGTAGGAGTGAATAATTTTGTGAAATATTGAAAATTCATAGACCTTACAATGGCCCAATACTTGGACAGCTTAACTAGTATGTCCCGGCGTCCCGATTTTACTGTCCCATTACATGGACACATAATGAAACATCAGCAATTTGGATGTTTTCTAGAGAAATTAAATAAAAAAAAACAACACAATAGTTTTTCTTTTTGCATATTTCTTCTGTATAAGTAATTCATTCAAATCAGTAAACAAACTTGAGTAAAAAGAATCTATTATTGAATGACTAATTTTAAGGTTATGTGTATTCGTGTGTAACATCGACTGCTTAGCAAATCAGATAAATCCAATACTAAAATGGTGTAAACCGGACAGTTCAAGAGAATAAATTGTTTTTTACGAAAGTGTTACAAATATACCAAATATATGTATATATGAATATATTTTACTAAATATTTGAATAATTGAATAAAATAGTTCTTTTTTGGATAAAGCGAATATTAAATGTACTAACCAGTATTATTTGCACCAGTGTCCAGCTACTGGGACGTGTCCACGTATTGGGTCTTTTACCTTACTGTGAGTTTAGAACACAGATCACTTGGACATTTCGTAACATCCCCTATTCTGAGAAGCTGTCGACCCTCGAGTACCGAAATTTTTAATGAGCTGTCTGCCAGGGTCTTCGAAATCTGGAAGCCCTATGTTTCCCTCAGTTTCTAATAATCGTACCATTCCTTCACACCCTCTTTCGATGACCCAGGATCACCTTCTCCTTGAAACGACCCCAGTCCCCTCCTTAATCCGCGCGAGGGTTGGACCTCGATCGTGGATTACGGCCATAAACGCGGAATATAAATCGCCATGGACTTTTCGACGAATTGCAAATTGCCAGCACTAATGTGATCTTCAATTACCAACCCCGCGCTCGTGTAAATGACTAGTTTACACACAGAGAGCCGCGGGTTTAATGAATGGCGGCTTCGCGGGCTTACGCTTGATTCACGCCGACCTGCAGATCGTTGAACCGCCATGGCTTTAGAAAGCACGTATCCCATACGATTCGCGAAGGGGTTGCGTGCAACTTTACCATTCTTTACCATTCCCCAAGAAGAGTAATTAATTATTCAGGTATAAAATTTTTCGAGAAAAGAGAAAATAAAAAAATAAAAAACTGGTATTTATATATGATGATAGATTTAATATCTATTTTTTTATTTACATTATTTTATATTCTTTATCATGATTAATAGGTATTATCCTCTTCTTCGTGAAAAGATGTTATACTTTTTTGCCGCTAGGAAATTGTTTCTTGCACCCGGGCCTGTTTACAAACAAGGCCGGCCCTGCTCTTAAGCAGAGAACTGCCTCTAATCACAAAGTAATTCCTTATTACAATTTTATGGAAAGCTATTTGACCCCTCGCAGTTTCCATCTCCACAGCAACGAGCCCTCGATCCCCCAGTTCCTCTCGTTAAACCCACCACCGAGAAGTAACAGAAAGCTCGCAATGAAACAAACGAAGGCACGTCAGAAATCGATTAGTTTCCGTGCGATAGGGCCCGAGAGGGTTCTTAACTCTCGGCGGAGAAAGGATCCTGGAGGGCAATCGAACAGAAGTCGTCCGGTGGCGTGAAAAAGAATCCGCCAGGTCGGGTTTCGCTGTTCGTTTAGGGTGGTCGAACGGGGCGGCCAATTAGAAAGAGGATTGTATAATTGGGGAGATAAAGAATCAGCCGGATACTCGTTCGGGGCACCTACCAGCTGCCGTGCTCTCCCATCCCCGGGACGGGATTGCTGGCAGAACGAAAAGGATCGAATCATCGTCGCCGCCATCATCATCGTCTTTATTATTATCATTATTGGTAATCGGCGATGATTTGCCCGATATACGCTCCTTGAATTCAGCGCCGACATTCTTCCCACCCCCTTTATCATACTCTTCCTCTACTCCGAACAGTTTCCTCTTCCTTTCTTTGAATCTCCCTTTCCGCCAAAAAGGAACCACACGGGACAGGGAATCAACTTTCCTTCCTCTGCTTTCCATAACTCGTACCCAACTGCATTGCACTGGCGACTGGAACACAGAGAACCGAAACGTGCCTCGGATACCATTCTTCCTTTTTCCCCTCTCAACGGGGTCGTTAATTTCCTCGTGAGTAACCCGCCGAATCTGATTAATTCAGCGAGCCCCGGCGGACTCGGCGCATAAACGCGAGAGAACCGATCGTCGGTTTACAGAAAGTTTGCCGAACGTCGGTGCATCTTGTTCGCAGTTTGCAACGTTAATCAGTTTTTTTCCCTCGGCCCGTTATCGTCCACCGTTGATCCAGCCGCTACGATCCGCGAAACGGTCCGGCGTACTTCTGCCTTCGCTCTCTTTCCCACCTCCTCCTCCTCTTCCCTCCTACCTCCGCCCCATTCCCGATTCCGTAATTCCCTCGGACTTACATGCCCGCCTTTCTAATTAACGTCACTACGTTGGCCCGCGTGCGCGATTATAAGACCATCAGCGGTGCGCTCCTTACCCGCGCCCTTATCAGCGCATCTTTATGCCCCGACATCATCATTCATGCGAGGCGGTTTACATTGTCACCGCGCGCCCCTGGTGTACTCGTAATTTTAATGGAACCGACGGTAATCGATAACGAAAATGACCGCCGGCTAGTCGCTCCCTACCCCTTTCCTCCAGCCCTCCCTCTCCGCGTACGTCGTTATCATTAGCATCATAATCGTCATCGTGCGCCATTAAAGAAAAGAACCAGTTTTCAAGTGCTCGGCCTCAGCGTCCCGCGAGAGATATTGCGTGCGGAGGCACTCTTGCGCCGGCTTTGCCAATCACGGTGTTTGCGTAACGAGCATTTTCTGGCGTCGATGGCTCTCGGCTCTCGGCTCTGGCGATCCTCTGCTGGGCGTTTCGGATTTTCAGCGGGCTTTATTTCTGGGGAGAGTTTCGACAGTGGTATCGGGGACATTTGAGGTACCCTGTATTCGCAGGAGTGAGAGAAAATGAAGGTCTTCTGTGGGTGAATAGGACGCTAAAGTCAGAGTAGTGTCATCATAGAAATTCAGATTTGCTTGTGTGGGCATTCGGCGCTTGTTTGGGTATTTGTAGAGTTCGGGAAAGAGTAACATCTGAGCGACCAGTACCGAGGGGATCCGCAGATCTTGAGTTCGAGTCCCATTGTCCGGGTCCGTTTTTTTCGCCTACATTTGATTAGTGGAAGGTTGGATTCACAGAAGATAGTGATGTCGCATAGATTGGACCTTGTTATGGAACACCGACTTGCGAGAAAGCTAGGGGCGATCGTGGCTCCCTTCGATAAACATTGGTAAACAGAAGCCGTGCGCAGAGCCTTTCGCTCTAGCGTGGATCAATGGATTCCAGGGGACCATGAATTCTATCAGACTTGATGCCTCCACGATCGTGCCCGACGAAAGGCCCACAATGCCCCGGCACCGCAGAATCACGGGACGATCTCTATTTACACTGCTCGCTGGCTGTTCACCCCTGCAGACCGGAGCGCAGACACCCCTTTGAGCGCTTTCCGTGCACGTGGGCCCCGATGGGTCCCAATACGTCCCCGGATGACGCCCGGCGAAGGGGTTCCATCCAGCTGAATGGGGGAAGAGGCATTTCTCTCCCTACCGGGACAATCGAACTCGCATAAATCGCATGGAAAATCAAGTAGTCCTTCTTGCGTGCTCGATTATGCCCGCGCGAACAATGTCTTCCAGGAGGAAGATCAGAGGGGGATTATCGAGACGATTACCATAATACTGGGTGGGATCGCGTGTGTTGGTTTCTCGCCACTCTAATTGGACATTAAGTGTACGAGGGAATTTTGGAGATCTGGAGCTGGCAGACTCAGCATCTCAGAAGTACACTTTAATACAGGTTTATTGCTTCTGAATGGATTGCAAGGTAGGTATTTGACGAGTGGTTGCTTGCTCGAAGAACAACACCTCGACATCTGCAAACCCTCTTCGACTCTCCTCCAATACAACACCCCCGGTTCGACCCAACAACTCCACCATACGAAAATGATACTTCCACGTACCTCGAACAAAAATGGTAAAATGGGAAAGCCTCAGAGCAAGCCCACAAAATTGAAGCAATTCAGATCCTCTAATCTTCTCCACCAAAAATCAACTCCCGAACGAAATTATCGCGGGCCTTCCGATTGAATTTCGTAGCGGTGCCCCACAAAAGGGTAATTAACAGCCCCAGGAATAATTAGCCTGCACTCTCGGTTTCGCGCAGAATCCGGCTCGTGTATCATTACCAGCGACGTTCGAGAAAACGTTAACAACTGGTAATGACGGGAGCCGCGATGCCTTTGAAAACCTGTCAACCGAGACACGAAGGCGCTTGCACAATACCGTTCCGGTAAATCGTGCTTCTGGCTGCAAGAATCCGCCTCGTCAGACTCCCTTTATCGTGGAATAAATATTTCTCGAAACAGCCATTGCGAAAGCAGAAATCGCAGGAGCAAGGTGGGAGGCACCAAGCTTTGCGCTCGGGAGACACCCGTGATCGACATACCGGCTCGTTTCCATACATCTTACCACTTCCTCGTTCCCCGTCGCCGTTAGACGCGTGCTAATTACACGCACTTGTCCCTGAAAACTCGGCGCTGGGGGCAGGTACGTAGCGCGGAGCTGGTGGACCAGGCCGCGCCGGAGATTCGAGCTGTCCTCCTGTCGCGCACGCGAAGGTAAACCGTGCACGTGATACCGCCGGAGCAAGTGTTAAGAGAGCACAGATAACGCGGGAGCCCAGGGCATTTGGCATTTCGTAACGTTTAGATAATCGCGGAGAGACAAGAAGGGAGACCGAGACCCAGCTGGCGTTGAAGTTTTCGCGAAACGTCCACGCGATGCATGCGCTTCGATGTAATTCGCTCGACCTTTTGAATTATTGATTAGCCGGCGTGTAAAAATTCCGCTGCCACGGGTGGCGAAGGAAAACACGGAGGGAACAGAAAAGCGCTGGCGACACGGGGCAAAAAAAAGGAAACGGTCGAATGAAAATTGATAATCCATAGCGAGCGCTGCCACGAAGAAAGGAGCCGTCGACGGATAGATCGCCGACAAATATTTTCCCTCGAGTTTCTTCGCGTCGATCTCGGGAATGACGGATGGCCCACGCAGCCCGAGGGGCCCGCTCCAGGGCCCCGAAGGGCACGTAAGTGCCTTTTCAAATTTCTCGAGGATTCTTACGGCCAACGGGACTCGCCGACCCGGTAATCTGGCGATTCTTCGTGAGCAGGAAACATTTGGCAATTTCTCGGGGAACGGGGGAGGGGGCCCTTTTCATCTGGGCGCCCTAACTTCTGAAGATTTCCGGGTTGAAGAAGGGAAATCCACGAGAAGAGTGGAAACAGTGATCGATGGAACGGTGGATTATTTTTCCAGGACGTTTTGGAGAACAGTTCCTTCGCGAGCCCTTGTTTTCCCTGGAAGGGTTGAAATTGAAAAGTAGATTGATTTAGGGGATGTCCTTTTGTCGTGCAATGGAAGATCGTTCCATTGGGGACGTTTTTTAAAAATGCTTTGTTACTAGGCATCGTTTCATTGAAGACTGATCCTTTATTGTATTGGATTTATTGTAGCATTTTTGCATGCTGGTTCGTTCTGTGGAAATATTGAATCAGGTCTTGAAATAGTTTACAATAGGCTTTCGCTTTTTTCATTAGAGAGGATCTTCCAGTATCTCCCTTTCTGCGTCTTCGAATTAATTTAATTGTGCCAATTTCGAGACAATTTAATTTCAAGCAAACGGTTTGAGAAGATGAAGAAACATTTCTGACTGTCGTAAATGTAACAATGGACTCTTTTTACAAATCCCTGATGCTTCTTGTTGTGGAGGTAGCAGAATTTATTGTGTTCTTTGTAATGAAGTTGCGGATGAATAAAACTCCAAGTTATTATCTTCCAGTTACCTCGTATTGTCTCGCGAAAGAATAATACCCAGATTTTACAAACTGTAAAGCACAGGTCGAGCATCCCTTCCTACAAGAAATAGGAAGATCACCCCGTCAGGAACTTTCAAATATCCCATAAAGTATTCACCCTCCAAACACCATCCCCCAACATTTTCACACACAAAATATTCAAAAGCATTTATACCAGAAAACCCGACGAAGTGCAATTGCACTTTTTCCTTCCATAGCTGCATTTACGAAGAAGAAAGTTTGCTACACCCTCAATTACATGCTTTATTTACTTTCCTACTTTCTTCGACGAAATCCAAACCATTGACGATACTGAAACTGTCGTAACCCGCCCCAATCGCGAGGCTCCCTCTGTACATGCACGATCAAGGTGAAATTATAGAGCATCGAAGCGGTCAAAAGGGGATCGAAGCGACGTGACGCGTTTCCCGGGCACGAAAATTTCCATCAACAGGTTGTCACGGGGCTGGCCACGGTTTCCGCGCGGCCGGGGAATCACTTTCACCCCCTGTCCGCGGAAATTGACGCGTGGCAGATCGCGTTTATTCGTTAAATAACCGTATCGATTGGGGCCACTGCGCGCCCAACGGCTGGAAAACCGTTTTCGGGAGTCACGGTGCAGGGAAACGCCGTTAATTTCGCCCAACAGATTCCCCGGATTGGAAAACAACCGGGAACCTCGATGGCCTATTCATTCGCGACCCAATAAAAACGATATTCACGAGTTCTCGCAGATTTCTCCTTCAGCGCGAGGGAAGCTTGCGCGATCATTAAATAATGCCATTAAATAATAACAACGTGCCTACCATTTTCTAATTCATTTCTGTGTAAACTGTTGGTACCAGAGCTATCCTAGAATATGAAAAAATTCCACTTGTTTACATAAATTCCTAGAATAATGTCGTAGATAAAGGGATCCTGAAAAATAGGGGATGGTTCCCCAAGTTGGCCATCTTTTCTGCACCCCTTCTACGAAGAAGTATTTAAAACCAAATCTACTTGCTATCAAGAGAAAAGCATAGTATAATAACTAAGTAGCTTCCCATGAAACTTATCTCCCATCAAAAATGCTGCAATCTCACTAAGCATTTGACACCCCTTGAAATTCCGAAGCGAAAAAATTCGGCGGCATCTCTCCCCTTCCACACCAAATCATACAAAATGAGACCAAAGCTACTTATTACCCATTCCCCAACCCCTCCACCTCCCATCGCGAATCATTTCCAAAAATCTACCACCTCGCCCAATCATCCCTTCCCCGTCCCCCCTCGCGAACTCGTAAACACTTGTTGCTCTCAGAATTGTCCCCCGTTCGCCGCTGACGAGCTCGCTATCCTCGCGTGTCCAAAACGAGTGATGCAAGCTCGTATCCCCGCGCTATCGCCGGACACGCGTGAGTCGAATAATCCCCTTTTACATTCAATTCCATCGAAGCCGCGGCCCGATAATCGTTATCGCGTCGCTCGGTAATTTTTGTTAATTACCCAGCGGCTGGCTCGAATCCGCGGATAAAAGGAGCAGGGGGAGAGGGCCGGGGATGACTCGGGGCGAGCTTTAATCACGTCTCGCGGATAATTTTCTTGGGAAGAAGTAGCCGGCGCGCGGAACGATCGGCGCCGATTACCCCGTAACGCAATCTCATCGAATCAATTTCACCTTTTATTTCTCGCATTAATCTCTTCATAGCTCCGGTTCCGTCTGCGCGGCTCCCTGCCTCCCGTTGATGGCAATAAACCATTTCGTGCTTTCGCGGGTCCCTTTATTACTAATTAAACCGGGAGAGGAGATGTCGAGGCTGGAAACGAGCAGACGCGTCCTGCACGGCAAGGAGCGAACGAGGACGCTCCGCCGGGGCAAGAAGTTGATTGTTCCAGCCCTGCACGACGGTAACAGAGCAATAAATAATTGCCGCATTATTAGGGCTGTCGCTGATTGCACGGAACATCTCGACCGGCTCGATAGTATCGTGCTTTCCAACTTACTCCAGCTTTGTTTGCACCAAAGTGCAAAGCGGGTTGCAGTGTACGATGGGCTTGGGAGTCGTGGGTGCAAAGTTGACTGGGTAACAGGTCTTGTAAAAGAAGATAGCGGGGTTCTAAATTAAACGCTCCTAGTTTGATTTTTCCTTGACGTCGTCGGTACTTTAGTATTTTAAAGAAGCTTCCTAGTGGAACGCTGGATATCCTCGTCGCGATTAATTAGTCCATTCTTGTTCCTTCCCGTCGGCCAGTTAAGAAGCACTCGCGGGGCACTGCGCGCAAACAGGAGAGAGACGAGGATCTCCGAGCGGAAATTCGATTTTTTTCCTTCGACCCTGACGACTACCGAATAGTCCCTCGCGCCTGGCGCGCACCGTCATTAAGGTCGAATATTTAAATTGAATTTACGAGTCCTGGCCCGAGGCTACGCGTAGGCAGCAGGTTCGCGCGTTCGATCCACGCGAAGGATTCGTGCGAGATCGCCGATCCGATCTCTCTGCCGGCACCGAGGGAAAAGGATCCAGTCATGGATCTCTGAGTCTCCTCCGCGGCTGTTCGGGCGGACCGTGGACACGTGTGCTTCGAACGGTGAATTATGGATTCGCGGCGTCCAATTCGATGGGGATTAATCGATGACAGAGTGCCCGATGGGGCTCCCGGTTATTTTCGGAACACGCTTGATTAGTATCTTAATGAATCGCCGGCTCTCGAACGCAGTAAGGTCAACTTCCCTTTCCAACTTTCTACGAGTTACTCCCGAGCATCCTGGATTATCTTCTCAAACATCTGACTCGGAATCGAGTAACGGATGATCGAGAGGTGCTTCAGCTTCTTTATTTAACCATCTCGAGAAAATAGGCCCCGCCAAAAGCGCGACGTTCCTTCCTCTCGTTTCACAGAATCGGCTACGCTTTTCAAGAAGTTCGAACCGCGACTACTTTCTACGAAATCTGCTCAGAAGTTGCATCAACCGAAATCGATCTACATTCACCGTGTCCTCGAGACACCTTTACTTTTATGACGCTTCCACGTCACGTAGCTGTTAGACCGTGGAGATGATTTTCAATGAAAATCGTCTGGTTTTCTTGGGACCCTATTGGTTAAGCACCCTAATGCTCGCCAAGGGCAGTTTTGTGGAGGAGGTAGCGTGATTCCCTCGGTTCCTTAAACATCCTGAGAATGAATCGTGGCCAATTAATCAGTGGGTCGCGGAGGCAGCGGCATTGAAGGGGCCGTCGAGGCCATCGGACTCTTATTTCGCAATTAAAAGTGCCAATTTCGCGTTCCCGCGCTGCTTCGAGATTCGTCATTAGGGTAGAAGCCCCATTTACTGACACATTAACGATTGACTCTAATATTATTGCATAGTATCTGTATTTATTGACTAAAAGTATAAGTTTTTTATTTTATTTATTATGGTTTAATATGTTTACTTCATGAAAAACATTTTGTGGGTCTTAGAATTTCTATTTTTATATATAAATTTATTAATCTAAAAAACATATTTCGGGATCTATTACTGACACCTCTAAAACGTGTGTGACTGAATTCCTGACACCCGAATTACTGCCAGCTAACCTAATACTGTTTATTACTCATTTTATGGTTATGTCGTCTCATGTACATGAGCAACTACTGCTATGACAGTAATACCAAAATGCTTGAAACGCTTGTACCAATCACTATCACCCATATAATAATTAAAAAGGTTTAATTAATCGTTATATTACGATCGTTGTGACTTTCTATGGTACTTATATTGTACTAAAAAATTATTGTTTATTATGTAAATAATTTAAATATAGTAATTATAGCCCTTTCTTTAGTGGCCTGTTTTCTCTTTCACTAGTAAGGAAGTCGCCATTTCCACTGTTGTCATCAAATTAAAATTTTGTATCGTCTTATAGAAATTAATGAAAAAAAAATATTAAGTGGTGCATTTTCTAGCGTATAGATTATAGGTTGAATTACATAATTCTTTTTGTGTATGACTTTACAACGTTTATTTATTCGTTATTTTCAGTAAAATAGCTTAAGGTGACAGTAATTGGGTAGGTGTCAGTAATTGGGGGTTCTACCCTATTTCTTCCTTCCTGGCTCGCGAGGGGTCGCCTAATTTCCACACAAGTGATTTTGGTATTTATTCGAAACACCTGCAGGTACTTAACTGTCAGCCTCGTTTGTCCATTTTTATTCACCTACTTATCGCCAGCTTCTAGCCTCCCAATTTCATTCTGCCTTCCAGTTTCGAGAATCAGCGACCTCGGCGATAGCGAATTATGCAATTTTCCAGATTCTGGAATCTAGTAGAAGGCTGAAGGAGATCCTTTCATTTCGTATCCTACCACCATGGCCATCTTTTATTGTCCCGTTCCGTTGGTTTTTAGCGAATTTGAAATTCCAGAAACTGGTATTTAAACAATATTCACTATGCCTGGGGATCTTTTGCAATGCAAAATTCCATCGATGATCGCCGCTTGGCGATAATCCGAGTAACGAATTCGTTTCTTCTTAACGAATATTTTTTGGCAACTTCCACGCGTTCTATCATTATTTACAAATAGCAACACTGGCTCCACTAACAAAAAAGCATGAATATTTATCGGTTTCTTCATTGTGCTCACTTTTAAAAAAATGTCACTCCCATGGAACATATAGTACTCATCGAGGAAAATAAAATCGAAGCAGTTAGACGAGATTTTTCAACGGAGATCGAAGATTTTTCAACGTAGATCGTTGCAAGCGGCGAGGATGCCGAGTTATCGCCAGGCTTCGCTGGTACAGCCAGAAAAATAAAAGGCACGAGAGCGATTTCGAGTGGCCACTCACGGCCACGTCCCTCTCCTATCAATTAAAAGTGTCAATTTGCAACGCGGTGGCGCGTAATTTCCATCGGACGATACACGTCGGCCGGGATTATTTACGAGAGGAGCCTTGGGACCCACTAATCGCTCATCCTCGACGACGTAATAATTCGCGCGAAAAGAAATATTTCGTGCAAAAGGAGCGTCTCTCGCGGCTCCGTCAGGAATTTTATTTACGCATAAATTAACCGTCTTTTTTCGCCGCCGTCGTTAAAAGTCGCGACTCGATTGCCTCTCCTTTTTTTCTCGCCGCGGGAGAAAAAGAATCAGAAACACGTTTGCAGACGGGGCTGCCCGCTCCTTTCTCGCCAAAATTTTGATTCATCCTCGCGCGTCCGGCGAGCCGCAGGGATACAAAATTGGGCGCCGTCCGAGAATCCTATACCATTATCCTTCGCGCAGCATCGAGTCGCCGCGGAGGGCAGTAAAATTTTATTAACGAATAAACCCAATTACCCTTTTACAGCGCGCGTTGTCCGGCGCACCGCGCTTACGCGGCCCGTTCGCCAGCATTTTGGAAACTCGGGCCCCGATCGGGCCGCGAGGTGCGTCGAGGATGAAATCACCGCGGCGATAAAGTTGCATCGGTCTCGTGGAAGCGTCGTTAATTAGCTAGTTTACGGGTCTCTTATCCGCGATCTCTTTCGCGGCATTTACAAGCGCGCGAGTAGAGCTCGAAAAGCGCCTCCTCGCTGGAGAGGGCACGAGAGCCTTTCATCGGGATCTCCGCTGCTCGGCGCGCGATAGAAGGATCCTTTCCTTAAAATTTCATTAGCGGTGCAAAGGGAATCGCGCAGCGTCGAAATAGCGGCGCCCCGCTTGCAGCAAGTTTTGGAAAGCCGAGGGTATCCGGCGCTCTTAGTGGTTTTTAATCGACGGTCCGTGGGACTTTTTTAGCAGGAGGCGGGCTTCCTGCTCGATTCCTTAATCCTGACGATTAATCGCCGTCGGGCAGCCCGGGCGAGGGGCAGGAGGGGAAGGAGCGATCTTGTTACGTGGGCTCCGAGCGCGAACTTGACACCGACAAGGACGCGTTTCGAAAGGAGGAAATAAAAAATACTGGCCCCAGACCGTTAAAGGACGCGGCGAAGTCAGCTGTTGAAGACGCGCGAGGCTCCAGCGCCGAATAAATCGCGGGTAAAAGGATCGACAGTCGCCGGCTCGACCTCGAGCGGATGATGCGCGGAGCGGGCAGCGTATCCGCGAGGATCGCGAGAGGAGTAACGGGACACGCGTTCTGGGATTCTTTTTTTAACAAATTTTGATGGCTTCTTTGGCGGAGAATTGAGGAGACTGCTTGCTCTTTTGGTTGCGAGAGGTTTGATCACTGATGAGGTAGATCTGATTCTACAATTTATTGTTAGATAGGTAGCCTATAATAATAGGAACACCAATCAGTAGCGCACTCGGGATTTAATCTGTTTAATGCAAATTCAGTGAAATTCGTTAGGTGATTATAAAAATTACTTAAAGAATAAAATACAGTTTTCTTTTCTGTTTACAAAGCCCCTTCTTCGGGGGATGCCAGGGCCCCTTGCCCCCCTCTGGGTGCGCCACTGACACCAATTCGCAGGGAAATAGGCAGTAGATAATAGGGAAACTATTTCGTACTCCAAGATGCTAGATCCAAATACCATTCCCTGCAATCTTCACTTCCGTTTCTGTGTATTTCTCCACTTGAACCTTCCTTTTCTTGCGTCCTTGCACCTCAGGCTGCTTTTATCTTCTCCAGCGACACAACCTACCGCAACCTGGTGCTTGCACGATCTCACCCTTCACCCTGTCTCGCATCCTCATAATCGTATCTTCCTTACGCTCGCGATCCGCCCGGGGCACTTATCCGTACGCGGCGATCGCGGATCTCCATGATCTCGAGCGAGCTGTGCCGCGGCATCTCGGACAGTGTTTCTTAACGCGTTTCCGCTGAAACGCGTCGTGTCTATGGTTTCGCACGTTCGTCGAACAGATCTCGCGCATTAATTCGTTCCGCTAGGATCGTTTCGAGCGCGACTCGCGTCACACTCATTGCCAGCGATCGGGACCGATCCGCGGCCAAGTTTCGTTGAGCTTCGAGCCGCGCGGAATCAAATTGGATCAGCAGTAAACGCTCCCAGGTGTCCTTAGGATTTCGTCGCGAGATTACTTGGAGTTCGCAGCTGGTTCCGGGAGTTTTAGGCGGATTCGTAACGGTTGGATTCGTGGCCCATCGATCATCCTCGGAGTGGATCCCGTGGATGGTGGATCGGGCGGGAATTAATTCACCGCGAACCCTGTCCTGGGCACTCTGGCGCGGCTTTGATTTAAATTATTGCTATAACGGTTGTAAATTTGTAACGGTCACTTCGAATCACTCGCATCGACATGGTTCTGCCTCGGGGATCTCTCGTTCGCAGGATAATCTGCTCGAGTTTCGGCTCGACGCCTCCTGCGACAGCTTCCGCCTAATTTGTAATCAGGTTCCATTCGGAGGGAATTCCATTCGAATTCGCTCGGTGGAGGGGCGTTGCTTCTATTTCCAAGACGTCTCACTCGTTTCAACCCTCCTTTCTAGGACTTCTTTCCGCCTATTCAAAGAAAACAAGGAGCATCACCTGTATGGGTGAGTATCCACAGAATCTTAATAATTACCAGCGTGTAACAAAAATTAAAGTAAAAGCTTCCGACTGCACCGAGCCGTTTCGGGGTACCGGGTGACCCAGTTGTTGGGTCAGCGCCGCGATTCGACGAAAGGGACCCAGAGAGAGAGATAGAGAGAGAGAGAAGGATCGAGGAGAGGAGCCATCCGCGCAGAACCGTGATCCTTCGAAGGCCGTAGATCGTTCTTATGATCCCGGGGCGTGGCACCGAGCGATTCGTCGATCCGAGAAAGGAATCCGTCGTTTTACGTAACGATCGACGGGCGATCCGCGATCCAGCTAGGAGACCGAGCCGTCCTCGTCGTTGATCGCGTGTCCGGGATTGTTTCCACGGTTCCACGCGTCGTCCTGATGCGATACCCCCTCGTCCTGGATCGTTCCTCCGGCCCGGACTTCCAAGAATCTCGAGCACGCATCTTCGTAATCTCGGAGCGGTGTCTCGTGACTCGAGTGAATTACTTGTTGCTCCGAGACCTCTCCGCCGTCCTCGGAGGTGTTTTATCGCACGTAAGGATCGTCCAGATCCTTACCCGGCCATACCGAGTCGCGAGTCCCTCCGTCTAGAAACGATCCCCGGGCAGAGGTGCAATTAAAATGAAATTGGGCATGTCGAACGACACCAGGGAAACGGAAGAGGGGCCCCCGGTTACCGGTAACGGGGACCGCGGTTTCGAAAAGCCACGCTTGGAAACCGGTCCGTCGACGGGGCGGGGGGAGCGGGAATCAACAGGTCGATCTCCGTAGCTGGTTCGCGGAATCGACGGAAGTCGCGCAACTTTGTGCTCCACGCGAACGCCGACGCGACGGCTCGTTTCCTCGGGGGTATCAATTAGATGGGACAAATTAGAGCCCCGAGTCAATACCGACACGCCGTCGAAAGTATCGGGAAGGGACAGGGACGGGTCGTGTCCTCTTCCTGTTCGTGTCTTCCCTGGGCCTGTAGCTAGGGGGTTGGTAGGGATGGAAAAGAGAGGTGTATTTAAGGCTCGGCTGGCGGGAGGAGAAGGAAGCTGCGTACAAAGAGAGCCGAGATGAGGGAACAAAAAGGAAAAGGAGGAGAAGGCGAGGAGGGAGACGGTAGATGAAATAAAAAGGCTCGCCGAGGAGGGGGGAATTAAGAGAGGAGGTGGAGAAGGAGAGATCTCTATGCGGTAGCTGAAGCCAGTCAGTCAGGTATGCCTGGAGGCTAGGCCATGATAGACAAGGTCATCCTCTCCCCGCCTTTGCACGTACGCTCCGCACTACCGCCAGTCCTCGTTTACATTTATTTATTTATAAATATACCGCGGCACTCGGCTAATGCGCCGACAGAGGCACGGAGAGAAGGAGGAAGCTGGAGCGGCCGGCGCGCATGGAAGTAGAGCCAGACGGCGATGGAACCCCTTCACCTGTCGATTCATTCCTTCATTATTCGGTTGATCGCGGCGCGAATGAGTCCGCGGAAAAGCCGCCGCTCGTTTACGGCCGTTCCTTTGAAAACCTTTGCCTCCCCTCCACCTCACCTTCTTGTCTCTCGTTGGCTTCGTTTTCTCGCCTGTGACGAGCCAATTATCCGTCGAACGGAATTTCGAGCCCGTCGTAAAGTCTGGCTGCTACCTACAAGCGGCTGATAGAGAGTCCAGCGCGATGATCCAAAGTTTTATGTAGCTATTATTTTGTACCCGAGGGTGAGACTCGGTTACTAGATCTGTAAGTGATATTGCCATGGTCGAGATAGGTAATGGAGTATTTACAGCCGAAGTTTCCTCCCCATCGATGAGTGCCTTAATGCCCCCCCCCCCCCCCCCTGTCGATACATGTCGCTTGTGTTATCTAACCCATCGTCGAACTGATCATTTCGTGTCGTTCTGCTTGCAGATCTTCGGTAGCAAGGCGGACCTGCAGCTCCACACGCAGATCCACATGCGCGAGGCGAAGCCGTACAAGTGCACCCAGTGCTCGAAGGCGTTCGCGAACTCGTCGTACCTGTCGCAGCACACCAGGATCCACCTGGGCATCAAGCCGTACCGCTGCGAGATCTGCCAGCGGAAGTTCACCCAGCTGAGCCACCTACAGCAGCACATCCGCACGCACACCGGCGACAAACCGTACAAGTGCCGGCATCCAGGCTGCACGAAGGCGTTCAGCCAGCTGAGCAACCTACAGAGCCACTCGCGCTGCCACCAGACCGACAAGCCGTACAAGTGTAACTCCTGCTACAAGTGCTTCTCCGACGAGCCCAGCCTGCTCGAGCACATACCGAAGCACAAGGAGTCGAAGCACCTTAAGACGCACATCTGCCAGTACTGCGGCAAAAGTTACACCCAGGAGACGTACCTGGCCAAGCACATGCAGAAGCACGCGGAGAGGACGGACAAGAGACCGCCCATAATCGGCACCGGCCTCAGGCCGTCGATACACGCGATGACCGCCCACCACCAGGACCACTACTGGCCGAAGGTCAGCCCGGACTCGGTGATCAGCGATCTGCACGAGCGGCTGCCCCATCACCACACCGACTACCACCAGAACCAGAACCCGGAGATGCTGCTGCCCGGCCACGGGCACAGGGGCGACTCCATAGAGAACGACTCCAGGCAGCAGACGCCGCAGCCGGCCGCCAATCATCACCCGAACAGCAGCTCGGCGTTCACGCCGATCTCCTCCATCTCGATAAACTCGATCTCCTCTATGCAGCACCCGTTGAACCCGTTGAACCACTTGCACTACCCGGGCAGCCATCACCCGGCCTCCAGGCCGTACCTGTACGAGGCCTTCAACCCGACGCAGAAGTCATCGCCGGCGTCATCCTCGTCCGGCGTCACCCCCGGCACCGCCAGCAACCAGAACGCCACGTCGTTCCCCAATCAGCTGATCAGCCTGCACCAGATCAGGAACTACGCCCACCAGCCGAACCTCGGCAACCTCGGCAACCTCGGCAACCTGGGCAACCTGGGAAACCTCAGCAACCTGAGCAATCTGAGCGCGACCATGGAGAGCCACGCTCTCCTCGGCGGCCTCAAGGAGAAACAGTAACTCCGGCTGGTCTTGGAGATTAGGAGAAGCTGTCCCGATAATTCTCCTCGGTTTCTTCCTCATTCCCTGTTGTCCCGGAACCGCCTCGAAACCCCCTCTTCGTCCACCCTGTTTCTCGTCGACGTACCACTTGGAGCGCGAGATTCGACGGGACCCGTCTCGGGTCGAGAGCCCCTCCCGCGAGGACGGGCACGGAGCGTCATCGTAATCGAGCTTGCCGTAGCTTGCCGTAGCTTGTAGCTTGTCGATCCTCTGGGTGTCTCTCTTCCCCCCGCAGTTCCCCTCGCCCTCCAGGCTCCCACCTAGCCGCTCCGGGATCCATGGATCGTGCGGGAGCCGCCGCGACGCGGTGTCGCGCGAATCCTGATCGCGCCGGCTGACTCTAAATCGTTCCTGTTTCTACTTTATTTTCTTCTATTAAACGTAGCGCCACGGGTGACTACTCGCCACGGGACCGTCGGGCACGGGACGCCTCGAATCGCCGTTCCGCCACGTTCTATTTTTCTTTTCCTTTTCTGATTTTAAGTTTTTCGCGTTCCAAACACTTAGGCGCTAAGTGGAAGCGATCCTCGTAACGATGGTATTTTTTTGTTAGTAGTTATTTTCAAGAGTGCGACCCTCTCTTTTGCGTTCTTCTTTTAACCGATTTCTTTTTACCGCGAACAGCGTCGAATGCGGGGAACGGTGATCCGTGGGCGATCGAACGCGGGGAGAACGCTCGGAAGCAAGAGGGTGGACGGAGAAACGATTCCCGTGGAAATCTCCGTGGAGACGCGGAGATCGTTCCCCCCACCGGGGACGAATGCAAATCGGCCAGGCGACTTTTAATCGTTTTTAATGCTACCGGGCATCCATGCATGAAGAGCGGATATTAGAAAGTCCGGCTCGGTATCGATGGGGAACCTCCTATCGGTACGCGCCGGGGGCCCGTGAATCGGCGAGATCGATCGCGCTCGACGCTCCCGCCTCGATGCAACCGTTTGCCTCGCCGCTGATTAACTTTCACGCGCCGAACTCCGCTGGAAAGTAGCCTGGGAACGATTACCGGTGGCCACCGTTTCTCGGGTAGTCTCGGCGGGTCCGGCGGCGAATAGTCACCCGGGAGACGAGGACGGCGATCCTGTGACCGAGGATCTCTAGCCCCTCCTCAGCCACGGTCCCCTGAAACCACTCTTCGAGGGACGTCTCCCCTCGAATTCCGTCAAGTTCCAAGCGAATAATAATAAAATAAGTTTGTTACTGAGTAATAATAATAAAATAATAATTAATGAAGCTAAAGGATAGACAGAAGGAGGATCACAATTCAAGCGCCGGGGGTACCTGACGCTGCAACCACCCACCATCCCCAAACGAAATCACTTTCGCCGTCTCCCTCTCCCTCGCATCCCTCTAGCATTCGGTTTCATTGAACGTCAAGGGAAAAGCGACGATTTCCTAAGTCACTCTCTCACTCTCTAGCTTCCCCCGTTTTCGTCGTTCTTTTATGTTACAATGTCTCCTAGTTGCAAACAGAAACTACTGTTTTACAAACGCACCCAGTCGATCTTCTTCCCTCCTCGAGATAGAGAAGACCAGAGAAATCGATAGGAACGGGAACGATGATCGCAAGTCGATCGGGACCGCCCTTTCGTCGCCGATAATTATCCTTATTAATCAACCCTCCCTCCTTCTCATGCGCAAGCACCAGGTCCAGCACATTCGTCCTTTCTCTTTTGGCCATTCGTTCGCACCTTTGTAACGAACCGATAGTTTTTAAACTTGAGCACAGGTGGAGCGCCTTGTCGAGTCTCGCGAGCCACCCTTGCCTTCTTGATCCTTCGTCCATCGGCCAGGACCAATACCGATCCGCGCGGAGACGAAGACGCGGGGGGAAACTAGTGGTGGTTGAAATAAGAGCGACCCTGGGAGGGTGGGAAGGAAAGGTGAAGCTTCTTCGTTTTTGGCGCAGCATCGCTGGTCCTGGGCCAGCTGGACCCTTCGGGGAGGGAAGGGTGGCACGGGTTTCTAACAAGAAGTTATCTACAGCACTACGTACTTCATCCCTCCGCTAAATCAGTTCCGGCGTACGGACGCCCGAAGAATCTGTCCGCGCCTCCTGGACGATTCGATCGACGTCGACGATCACTGTATCAAAAGGGAAACGATAAGAGAGCAAGGAGGTTTGAGATACAGATTTGATCGTCGAGGTCGATCGAAACGCGGTGTCGTGGAAAATTTTCGAGGTAATTCGCGAAAGAGAAATTCCTCCTCCTCCCTCGCACGCAGACACACACGCAAACATTCTCGCGGTCTCGTTAGACAAGGTGCTTGGAATATCTCCAGTACAGTCTATATTTCTATATCAATCCTCCCTTCTCGCTTACGCGCCTACCCAATATCGATCACTTAATTAATCAATTATTATAATAATAATATATAATATTTATTTATTCATTTATTTGCATATATATATATATATATTTATATATAATAGCTATGTACAAGGAGGTTGTTACCTCTCTCTCTCTCTCTCTCTCTCTCTCTCTCGTAGAACATTCACGCGATTCGCGCCCCCGTGTGATCCGTGTGTGCACGCGTATAACTCTATTTAAAAGGTGCGTGCGATGCTCGACCTCATCCCTGTTCTTCTCCTTTCCTTCTCCTCCAACCCTCCCTCCGCCGCCCTCTTCTACGTACACATATGCAAACGCACACGTGCTACCTCGCTCTCCCTCTCTCTTCCATGCTCTTCGTTAATTATCCCGTTGCGAGCGAAACGTCCACTCGACCCAGAAAGGTGTGCCCACCCCCACCCCTCCGCCGCCTCCGAGGGGGTAAACCACCCCCTTGGAAAATAGGTGTACTTCACGGCACGATCTCCTCCTGGCTTTTCCTATTCCCTCTTAACGAACGGCGCTCCTGGGAGGCGGGGACGCGGACAAAAAATAAAAGAAACGGAATTAACGGCGGTCCCATCGATTTCAGACCGGTCGGCATTTCTTTCCCGCGTCTTTTTTTTCTCCTGGACTCTGCGGGGGTTGCGCGCTTTCGCGGGGCGCACCTTCCGCGGGAGAGCGTGCGACGGGGATCCTGAATAACGATCCCTAAATCTCGGGGAACAGTCGCTTCCGACGACCCTTCGTCTCTGTTCCGAAGGGTTCTTCCGTGTCTCCTGGCATTCCTCGCGGACTTTTTGGCCACTGCGCTCGTAGATCGGGCCTCTGGGCAAACCCTGCACGAGGGAAAAGCAATGCCAGGGTAAATTAAAAGCGAATCTTATATAAGATTCTGTTTAGGTCTTCTTGAACGATAACGAAGAACCCCTCGTTACTATTTTCACACATTAGGGGGTGTACCCTAGTGGCGACGTCTAAGGCGACTCTTCTATAAAAAAAAGAGGATAAAACAGACTAAAATTGGGACAGTTTACATTCACCTGAATGTAAGTCACGTCGCAAGCGTTGCCATAAGGTACACCGGAAGACTGTTATCCGAATACTTGTCCTTAAAACTGGAACTCCTTTCCTCTTCCTTAAAAGATAAAAGATAAAAGGAGGCCCCGAAACAGAGCACGAAACTCAAGTCCATGTGCTCCCCTCTAGTAGCTCCTTCAGAGTCCAGCGCACGTTCAGACACACACACGCGCACACACACACACACACACACACAGGAGTAATAAAATATGGCAGGAGTGAAACGTTTGCAAAAGCAATGTCCAAACGAGGCGAGACGATCGATGGGACCGATCGAGAGGCAAGAGCGGAGGAAGGAAGTGCGGGGGTGCTCGCGAACGGAGAATAGACAAATTAAGGAGATCTCGCTGGGGTTAAAGAGACTATTCAAGTTCGCTCAGTATTTTATTATTATTTTATTAATATTATGATTATAAATATTACTATTACAATATAATTACGTTTTCGTTTAACCAGCTGTCACTTGAAAGGTGGAGAGACGTTGGACGTCCTTGCGTTTCCTCGTCGATCATTTTCTTTCTCTCCCGTAAGAAAAACCGCAAAACCTGCTTGTCTTACTTTCGGGGATCCTTGAAGAGAAGTGAGAGATAGAGAGAGAGAGAGAGAGGCTTATGTATCCGTCGCGGAAGGGAGGGGATGTTGGTGTAAATGCAGAACTAGGTACCTCGTAATTTTTAAAGAATGAGATGCCTGGTTCCCAGGGGATGATTTCAGTTTCGTGGACGGCCCGTTCGTTGTTACCTTTGTTAAATCGCGTGCAATTAAATAGACGGGGGTGAATTAAGCAGTCGGTGGATATGTCTAGTAGATTAAATACACATCGGGGGTGGTTTACTTGCGCGCGGAATGCCTCTTCGAAGAGAGACGAAGCATCCTTTCCTCCACCTAGGCAGCCTTCTTGCCATCCTATATTCGTTTGCTCTCCTCCCTGTTGATTCTCGCGACGTTCGCAGAAGCATGCCGTCCACTATGCTCTCGGAGACTAGGGAAGAACGCGCAGAGGATCTATTCTTCGCGAGGGGAGCCTCCCGTCAGCCTCGGCTCGGTTTGCATTCATAGAGAAAGGAGCTGCTCTCCGCGTCGCTGCCCGGGAAGCGAGCGCGGAGAGGACTCGTTCCTCCTTTATTTTTACACCAACAGTCTCTCCGACGAGCGGCACAAGCGACTGTGAAATGGGAATGGGAGGACCGTCTCTCCCCTTCGATCGTAAAATCTAAAACACTCGCGAGCGATCGACTAAAAAAGATCCCGAACAGATTTCTTCCCATTTCCATGCCGCGCTCTCCCACTCGTCGGGCGACCGTTGCAAAGCTTGAAGCGACTCGAACCGCCCAGCCGCGCGCGACCATCGATTAAAGGGGAAGCGGGCGAGAACGGGGGAGAAATGACCGCGCGCCCCGTGTGTCTGTGGGTTACGAATGATTGGGGAGCAAGGAGGAGCGCGAGAGAAAGAGAGGCTGGGATGTCGGAGCGAAAGGCAGAGTGAGAGGATATCCACACGTAGGCGACGTAAGGAGAGAGAAAAAAAAACAATATATTGATTATATTGCGTGGTACGAACAGAACTGTGATATTTTATTGTATAAATTTACGGAGGAAAAAGAAAAAAAAGATGAGAGAAAGATGAAGAAATATGAAGAGCAAATCTCTAAGCGGATATACTTACGCGGGATATTACTGTATTTTACAAAGAAGTGCATCCTTAAGCCGTTTAAACGCAATCGTACGGACCTCGTACGCACGTAGCCGGGTATCCCTTTGAGAATCGAGTCTAACTTCCTTCGCGCAGCGCTCCGCGGCGTGTAGCTTCTGGGGGAGGCGGGATGCCGAGGGCGCACCCTCTCCTCTGTCCGGTCCATTCTCGACTTCGGAAGGAATACCCGGCCGTTTTTCGGGCCGATCGCGGGGCCCTAGTGTCTAATCGTTTCCTGTTTGTAAAGTATATATATAGATATATTAATATAGATATATTATATATATGAATTAAATGTTTGATAAGTGGGAAGCAGCGAGAGAGTTACGAAAGGGGCGAGAATGATCTCGTTGCGTGTTTCGAAACGATTTTAAGCACACACACACACACACACACACACACGCACACACACAAACAGACACACTTACACGCAGAGTTAACGGTTAGAAGAGTAAGTACCGAAGTCTGTAAAGTTTCCGAGGAAGGGCAATTTTTGCGCGCTACCGATCGTCCCTCGCCAACTCGCGAATGAAGCATCAGAATTGAACGGCGAAGAGAACCGCGTCTCCTAGTCCCCCGCGGATCGACAAGTGGCGGGGAGCGTTGGCTGTCTCGGGGTCATCGAGCGACACCTCCACCTTTTTGCCGGAGCACATTAAGCGAGGTGCAGAATTATAATCCTGATGCTGCAAGATCTGGAAAAACATTTGCCACGAAGCGTCCCCAGTCGCTTGATTGCCAAGAAATCGAAGAGCCACTGCTTCCATCGTCTGGACGCGCAAAGCGGTGGAGGTGTCCGCGATCCGGACCGGCCGAATTTCCTTGGCCTGCAAGCGGGACTACCCCCTGCGCTCGACGAGGAGCGGACCCAGCGTCCACTCGGCGATCCACCGGCGCACCACCCCCGCGAACGCAATACATACACGCATACAACGAACCGCGACGGTCGCCGTTCCGCCAAGGGCGGCTTTCGGCCGAGAGGAGCGGAACGCCGGTCGTCACGAGCCGATCGCAGACGGGGCGAAGAAGAAACCGTGCGTTCTTTCCTTTCACTTTCTAACGCGAGCACAACGGTACAAAGTATGAGAAATAAAGAATGAGACGGAGAGAGATGGAGCGAGGAGGAACTGCGGCAAGGAAGGGGGGGGAAGCCTCCGGAGGGGCCTCTCGAAGCCTCTCGAAATTCGTACGGGAGCTGGAGGGATCAGGTGCGCGGTTCCATCGAGTAGAAACGGTCCCGGGGATCCTCGTACGAATTTCGCGAGCGGCGCCGACGTTTCGGCTTTGGGCCCTCTCCCTCCCCGCGTTTGAGGGATCGAGAGTAATATCACGGAACACGGGACTCGTGTTATATTTATAATCGATTTTCAGAGTTTTCTCGCGACCATTTCTTCTCGATACCGCCCCGCGTCTTCTCGCGCGGACAGACCTTGTAAAGAAAACCTCCCCCAAACCCACCCCACCACCCCCAAACCCCCGTCGTCGACACTAACTGTTCGTCCTTTTTAACAAATATAACAGAACTTACGTCTTACTAATCACGAGCGGCGATTCGGAAGGCCATCGCAATCCACCTCGATCGGAGGAGCTTGAGTGTTTCCTTTCAATGCCGCGTTTGGTTTCAGTGGAATGGGTCATTGCCTTGGCGTTCTGTATTTGCGAAGTGTTTTATAATTCCTTGATCAAGCTGACTTTCTTTTAGAATGGCCGAAGAGGCGTTCTCGATCCGCCGACGGAAGCTCCAAGCGAGGATAGGTAATAAATTGAAATTTGCGTTTCAGTTGCAAGCTCGAGGAATATTTATTTCGCCCTCCTTCTTTCTAAATTCAACGACACCGGCGCGCACGTTCTCCGAGTCTCAGTCACTACGGTTAATAATGTCCTAGCCACGCTCAATTAATACGATAAGGAGCCACGCGTAGCGCGTGCTTAAGGGGGACCAACGGTGTGACGACCTCGAAAGTAGGCGTTTTTTTTTTTTTTTTGTTTTTTTTTTTTAAGATGGATTGCGGCGCAGGTATAGGTAATAGATAGAAATGTAATTTTTTTATACTTAATACATTTATTGAACTAAAAGAGAACCAGTTTTTGTTTCCTTTTCGATGGAATGGACACGTGGGAATATGTGGCGCGCACGTCGCGCAACGGCGATTGGCCCAGCGGCTGCGCAAGCGTGCGATCGCCTGAAATACAAATTTCAATTATTATCTTGAAGCGTACGAGCGCAGTTTCAGTTATGCGTACGGAATTAGGAGATGTATTCTTTTCTGGGGAAATGGCGCGTGTACAGAGGGGACGTTTGTTTTCCAATGAAAGATCGATTGTCTTCAGCTATGTACCTACTCGAAATCGTTAGTCGAAATACAATTAACGTACGCTTGAAGGTTGATGCCTTCGCTAAGGATAAGTTGGCATACTTGCAAATCGGCAGGATGAAAATTGTCCGAGCTAGCCGCTGGGCCAGTGTCGAAATGTCGTTTTGAGAGAAACGCGTTTAAAGTTTCAGTTTGTTGTTATATATTAATAAAGAATGTTTTTTTCAACTTACACTGTATCGTCGATCCCTAGACCATAGCACGAGTGATTTCCAACGATCTTCGTTGCGGAAGCGAAGATATTTCATGCAGGGTGTCGGCGTCTAGGGCGTGCGCAACATTAATGCGCAGCTCGTTCTTGCACGGCTTGTTTAAAACTCGAAGGGGAGACGTCATTTCGATATTGCATATACGTACGGAGATGTATGAAGACACCTCTACGATATGGTATCTCTTCAAGCTTTCTCTGAAAATGCGTTGTCGCTGGCATTATATAATTTTTAGAACCGTCACAACTGCCGCTGGTCTCCCAAGATCAGCCTCTGTCCCGCTAGAAATTGAATTTAATAGTTCGCTAGGTTGCACCAGGTGGCGTCGTAATGCTGAAAAAAACAGAGCGTCGACATCTATTAACAATCCCGTGAAACGCGTGCATTAAGTGAACTCGTAACAGGTAACTGAATTTTACTGCAGCCCTGTGCACTTTCTGCTGAATCGCGTGCAGTCGGTACAGTAGGACGTGAGTCTGCATCCTATCGATACAGTAGAGTGTACAATCGGACCACGCACGCGCAGCTTGATATGTGTCATAATCAGCTGATCAGGCACAGATGTAAAGATGGCGAACGTGGGGCCGATTAATTTCGTTGTCAGATAACTGTCAAAGGAGGACACAGCGAACGTTACTTGTTCGCAGTATCGACGGCGATCCACGCAAATGTGTACATAATTGAAAACAGTGCATCATGGCATTCTTCGAGGTTAGTTCAACATCGTCCTCGCACGTCCACTGCAATCGTTCCCATCGTCCATACATAACCCCATTTTTTATGCGCTGACGCTGGGACCGTGTTTACTTTTCAGTGGAGACGGTTCAATTTCTTCGACCTGAAGAAAGAGGTCGACGGTGGGAAGATAGCCAAGGCACTCGGAGTGAGTTTCTTTGAATCCGAGTCGGGTCCTTCGCGACGGGACGATCTGATTTTAGGTTAGGTCACAGCACTTGATATGCAGTGTATATCGTGTATTGTGTTGATTAGGACGCTCAAGTGACGGCAGCTACGAGCGGCAACGGCAACTTGGTCTTCGGGGATAACACGGGCAACGTGCATTTAGTGAACAGAACTTACGATGTCACCACTTTCCGCGCTTATGAAATCACGTTGACATTGGCCCAGCAAGTTCAACATTCCACTTTCTTGTTCACCATTGGCGTCAGTACCGTCGTAGAATCATTCCACGTTCCTTAAAAATATCATTGTTGCTTTCACGAAAACTGTGTCCGTTCAGGAAGACGAGCTGGGCTGCAATCCTACGATAAAAGTCTGGAACTTGGAGAAACAGGGCAGTCCGATATGCGTTCGTATAAGTAGAGCGATACCTAGTTACAGAGCAGTTCCGGCGACCGCCTTGTGCGTGCATTCTAGTCTGACTTTGATGGCCGTCGGCTTCGGAGATGGCTGCATTATGCTGTACAGGTAACGATCAATTAGGCACTGACTCCGTTTAGCTGGCTAACAACACTTCTGACGGAGAACTTTCAATCCTCAGGGGCGATTTGACTAGAGAAAGGAAGAATAAGATAAAGGTGCTGCAGGACGCCAATATTTCTATCACCGGTCTGGCGATAAAGTCGACGGGCAAGCAAAATCTCCTATTCGTCGCCACTATGAACAGTGTCTTTTTATATAACATTACTGTTAAAGATAAAGAGTTTAAGTCCCCCTTGGATGCTATGGGCTGCGCCAGGAAGTGCAGCGTCCTCGCAGAGTCCATGCAAGATAGTCACTTCATGATTGGTCGTACCGATGTAATAATTAGTCCTCGAAATCTAATCCCAGGGCATTAAGTGAACCTCTTCTGATTAATGAATTTCTTCCGTGCCAGGCAATTTATTGTTACACGTCGGATGGTAGAGGACCCTGTTACGCTATAGAAGGTCAGAAAATAATGTTGGAGTGGTTTAGAAGTTACTTAGTGATTATAGCGAAAGAAGCGGCTAATGTTCCTAGAACAACAACCACCATTTCTGCAAAGCCAAGGTAAGAATTCTATTTGTCCGATTGTCCGATTAATTGAAAGCGTTCTTCTTTACAAATTATATTCGTTCGTAGTACCATAGAACCGATACCGCCAGGTGTCGATAAACATATGATCACGGTACTGGACATACAGAATAAGTTCATCGTCTTTTCTGCATCGATGGTGTCCGTGCAAGCTGTGTTAACAGAGTGGGGTGGATTTTTTATACTCAGTGGCGACAGCAAGCTTTATCACTTGGACGAGAAAGATCTACAGTCGAAGCTGGCGTTGCTTTTCAAGAAGAATCTGTACGACGTGTCTATAAGGTAGATACAGAACTGGTAGTATTGAAAGAAGCATCGTTTAGCACCGTGCTACTTTCAGGATAGCCAAAAATCAGCAGTACGATGCTGAGGGCCTCATCGATATATTCCGGCAATATGGCGATCATTTGTATGCGAAGGGAGATCATAACGGAGCGATAGAACAGTACATAAAAACCATTGGCAAATTGGAGCCATCGTACGTGATCAGAAAATTTCTGGACTCCCAGCATATCGACAATCTAACGACATATTTGCAAGCGTTACATAAAAACGGACCGGCGACGGAAGACCACACCACTTTGCTGTTGAATTGTTACACGAAACTGAATCACCCGGATAAATTGAAAGTATTCATCATGGTGAGCGATCTTTAATCTGCGCTCTATGTTAATGCAATTAACAGTTCCCGTGTCTACATCACAGTAAATCGTTGGTTTAGACAAAAGATAGAGAGGTCGATTTCGACGTCGAGATCGCGATTAAAGTGTGTCGCCAGTCATCGCCAGAGGATGCTCTGCTCCTCGCTCAAAAGCACGCGCGGCACGAATGGTACCTTCGCATTCAAATAGAAGACAAACACGAGTACGAGAAAGCACTGGAGTACATGGCAACTTTGGAGTTTGAAGAAGTAAGTTTATTCTGGGGCGGATTTGTGACTAGGCTAGATGATAGGCTGCAGTCTGGGGCGGCAAATTTTGGGCGAAAGAAATTGGGAAAAGTTTAAACACAGAGGCTTGAGACAACATTAAAAACAATTCACTTCTTTTTCATATAGCGAATTCGCAATATCTCATATGTGAGTTGCCACATTGAATTAATTTTGGAATGTTACCCTAAGGGCGCCAAATCTCCAAATCCGCCCCAGAGTTTATTTAAACGCATCTAGTTGTGCAAAACTAATTCGAAACGATTCTACCCTAGGCAGAGTCGAACATGAAGAAATATGGTAATATCCTAATAAAGAATGTGCCAAATGAATCCACGCAATTTTTAAAAACTTTATGCACCAATTATAGGCCTTCCAATAAACCACTCGTAGATCAGGTAAGCTTCGACGAACAACAGAATCAATGTCGGTGTAACGGCGGGATTAATTCAACCGACTCTCTATGTTCAGGAAACTTTAGACGGTACCGTGGTCCAAGATATCGACAAAGCTAATCCCGAAGACTTTATCCACCTGTTCCTAAACAATTCAGAGCGACTGGTGGAATTTTTGGAACATTTAGTCAAAACTGATACCAAGTTAGTACATCGCATTAGCTATTCGAACGGTGTATTGGATATTGTATTCCGTAATTTATACGTGTTGACGCAGGTGGAGTACTTTGGTATATAACACGTTAGTAGAGCATTATCTCCATGTTTGGTCAGCCTTAGACAACGACGTAGCTAAAGTGCAATACGAACAGAAAATTGTTCGGCTTCTGCAGAGCTCTGAGGCGTGCTATGATAAAGATCAGATCTTAATTCTGTGCCATCAGCATAACTTCAGACGTGGTTTGCTGTTCCTCTACGAAGAGAGTAAATTGTACGTACCTAACTTAGCAGTCGGTGATCTTCTGTTTAGAAGCTCTGTCTTACAAGTAACTTTATCGATAGGTATCAGGAAATATTACGATTCCACTTACGAGAAGGAGACAGCGAGCACGTATTAGCTACTTGCAAACGATTCGGCCATCAGGACCCGAATTTGTGGGTTCAAGCTTTATGGAGCGTTGCCAGGAACAAAGAAGCTCCGACCAAGCTACTTGCAGACATACTAGCTTACATAGGTATAGTTATAATTCTTCGTATTTTTCTTTGCATCTTACATTTATTCTGAAAGAAATATCATTCGCAGCGCAAGAGAGACTTCTATCGCCCCTAATGGTGATCGACGCAATCTCCACCTCGCTCTCTTGCACCTTGGGCGATGTTAGAACGTATTTGAACAGCGTGCTGCGAACGGAACACGAGCAGACTCAAGCGGATATAGACTTAACCGAGAAGTATCGGGCAGATACCCTGAAATTACGCGAGCAAGTAGAGTCTATTAAGAACAGCACGATAATCTTTCAAGGATCGCGTTGCAGTGCCTGCCATCATCAGCTGGAGCTACCATCGGTGCACTTCATGTGCCAGCATTCGTACCATCAGCACTGCTTCCAAAGTTTCTCTGAAAACGAGAACGAGTGTCCAGCATGCCTGCCGAACAACAAGAAGCTGTTGGACATCATAAAAGCTCAGGAACAGTCGAGGGATCTTCACGAGACGTTTCACAGTCTGCTTGACAGAGCGGAAGATCCGTTCTCGTTGGTCGCTGATTACTTCGGTCGAGGGGTGTTCAAAAAGTTAACGGTGATCACCGATACGGACAAATCGTTATCCACGGCGCCGATGAAGTTCCAGGAACCGATGCTAAATTACGGGCCAGGGGCGGAAGCCAGGATCAGATTAACAGAGGGGAAAATCTCGGCGAAGGCTTCGCCTGTGCCCATAAAAGAGGCTCGCATTCTAAACAACATCACGCCGAAATCGTCGCCGATCCAGAAGGCATTCGTGCCCCCGAAGACACCGATCGTGCCATCCAATCCGTTCCAAACGGACGAGTACGATGAATCGAAGAACCCGTTCTTTGACGAGAAGGATAGCAATCTCGTTAAAAACGACGACGACGACGACGACTGTAATAAGAACCTGAATCCTTTCAGCAGATAAATTGCATTCCCTGCGTCCAAGTATCACAAGTTTCAAACTCGTGAATGAACAGTAAGTGAACTATATATATTATTGAACTTGTAAAAAAAAGAGGAGGTGTCGTACGATGTGATTCAACAGGTCCAGCTTAGATTCTATTAGGCTAATTCTTGTCAGAGCTTCGATCGCTATTCTTTTCTCTAAATTGTATGAATTTCATATTACTTTTCTATTTCATATACACTCTTGATATTTTCATCTTTTTTTATGCTTTGCGCGACTTGTAATAGGAGTGGATGTATTTCGCGTCGACTGATGGGAATTTTATTTGCATAAAACATAAGACATATATATGTATATTAAACAATTTATTGTATATAATCCACATAATATCTTTTAGGATAATTAATCCCATTATAAAAAATAATTCACATTTTATAAAAAGATACATCTACCAAAGTAAGTCTCCCCTAAATAGGCGTTAATAAATAACATGGAAAGAATTATATAACTACATTATACATGGTCCAAAATATGTTTCCACTCAAATATCTTGTCGCTTATTCGAAAGGCGCTCCAGTTATCTATAATTTCCGGAGTCCTTGGTTTAATAGAAATAGAGGTACAGTACTCTTCGGAGACCACTGGCACGAAGAAGTCAGAGAGCACAGGCACGGCGTCTCTCTGCCGCGGTTCCGGGTCCTTGCTACGAGTCAGTCTGCTCGGCAGCTGCTTTTCGTCTATCGACAGGTCCACCAAGTTTTTATAAATGGCTTCGTCGAGGGGAAAGTCCAAGGCGCTAGAAATCTGGAAAAGGAAACGCGGGAAGATATACTCTGATACTTTGTAAGCGACCTTCCTTCCTTCCTTTCTAATACCTTTTCATTTAGGAAACTTTTGTACGTAGCTGGTAGATGCTCGATATCCATCACAGGCTTTTGCTTCTTCGTTTCATTCAGCTTATTAATTGTACGCATAATTGAATTATACTCGGGCCGTGCTAATCTTTCCCCAGAGGTACATGGTTTCGCGTAAGCATCGTCTTCCCGTTCTTCCAAATCTCCTTGCCTTTTACGTGGCTTTCCTGGACCAACGTAGGGTTTAACTTTTCGTCCGATTATGTCGCGCATCAAAGTCTTTTTAATAGGAGAAGCTTTGGTCCTCGATGCAACTTTGTTGTGCTTGTGACATGGCATAAAATTAGTAGCAGTATATTTCGAGTTAATCTTCTTCGATGCGACCGAAGTAAACGATTTAGACGTAACATTTGGCTTTTTTGCATTAACGCTGACTGGGAGAGGTTTGCTTTTATGTTGTCTGACTTTTAAACCTGTGGTTGTTTCGGGCGCAGCCTTAACGCCTTTCTTTCCAGTTGACGCTTCGTTCTCTTTTCCCCTTCTAGCTTTTGTACAATCTGTCTTTGAAACATTAGCTCCGACATTGTTGCGTGGCTTAAGTACCTTGTCCGAGCTTTCTTTCTGTGCAACAGGAGGTGCCACAAGAGTTATTGCGATATCGGAAGAGTCCTCGGAAATGTTGATTACGTCTATCACCTTAGAATTTACTTGGATATTTCTAGTACTACTGGTATCGCTTGAACGTTTCTGCTCCTCTGTTTTATCGGAGTTGTTGGTTAGAGATGTGGTTTGAACAGCGCAAGGGACTACGTTGCTACATACTGTTAACAATTCAGTCTTTCCTTCGTTATTAGTAGTTTTTAATTCAATACTGTCCGGACTGCTACACTCTACATTTAGATTCGATACTCTGACAGGCCTGTCTAAAGTTACGATGCTTCTAATTCTCGGTCGATTCGATGGAACATTATGTTTCTTATCCGCTGAAGCTTTCAATCCCTTCGTTTTCGATTCGTCGGCATCGGCTTGGGAGAATCTGACCTTCGGCCTCGCGATAAATTTCGAATCGTTGGACATGACGAGACGGCGTGACAAAATTTTCAGAGCACGAGACTCGTGGACAGTGATGGGTCGCGTATTTTACGCCGCGTCGTAAATGCATTTATGACGTGTCGCAAATGTATGTATAATATGTCGTTTTTAAGCCCATTTTATACGTGTCATTTGTCGCAAATGTCGTAAATAGAAATATTCATTATTTTAAGGTTTCAACAATTAAAGTGTTGGAAAAATATAGTTCTTTCTGACTCGCTTGTTGGTTGCATGCGAATACTATAGAATACTGTAGAATACGTCGATAATATCGAAAACTACGTATAATCACCGCGTTCATAACCCCAAAAAAGTATTCCAAAGCGTGGTCTTGGTCTTAACACTCTTCATTATTGTTTTGTAATTGTTTAGATAAAACTAGTAAAAAATGAATTGTGAAAGGTAAAGTAATTAGAAATAAATGTACGATAATAAATAAAATTTATTTGAATTGAAAATTATGCAAATAAAAATATCCGTTTCAAAAAAAACGAAATTGATAAATTATTATCAAATTTATTTTTTGGGTGCAACATCCCTTCCAGTGTGGTGAAAGTAAACAAATTATATTTATTATTCTATATTGGGAAACTTAGTGGAGACGTGGCCTAAATTTCAGCCCTCTGGTGATAAGTTGGCAAACTATTGAAAATAGGGCCGGATCCCACCAAACATTCCGAATAAGTATTTATTGATTGAAGAAGTAAAAATTTAGTGTTCAAACAAATTTAAAAACACTCGTTTTTCAGAACATTTATATTTAAACACTGATAATCATATGGACTTCGACGGATTTCGACCTACTCTCAGTAGTTCCATTTTCTGTCAGTAGTTGGCGTATCGAAATTCTTGGTTTCCTATTGGGTGCGTTCAGCGAACTCAACCGTTGAGTAACCGCTCAGTGATCTCACTAGATTTTACCCTGATGTTGCACGTTCATTGGGTGCGTTCAGCGAATTCAACCGTTGAGTAACCGCTCAGTGATTTCACTAGATTTTACTTGCGTCGACCAATGAACGTGCAACATCAGGGTAAAATCTAGTGAGATCACTGAGCGGTTACTCAACGGTTGAGTTCGCTGAACGCACCCATTGGTTGACGCAAGTAAAATCTAGTGAAATCACTGAGCGGTTACTCAACGGTTGAGTTCGCTGAACGCACCCAATGCGTTTCTTTTACTAACCTTTCAATATCCATTTTTCGTCAGTGTAACTTAATTTAATTTAATTTTTTTACTCAGAATTATAATTATTAATAAATTGGCACTTCTTCATAACCTATACGAAAAATGTTTTATAGGTTAGTTATTTTCATTTCAGATATACGACATTTACGACACATTTACGACATTTACGACACATTTACGACATTTACGACATTTACGACACGTGTCGTGTATAAAATCGAAAATTCGTGTCTTTACCCATCACTGCTCGTGGAGAGACTGCCGCCAGACGATTTGACAGCGAGGAATCGTAAAGATCCCGACAGCATAACCTCCCTAAACACAGCTGTCTCGACGAGCTGTCAACCGAGCACCGCGATCTTCCATGGTGTTACTGGGTGTTACCGTGTTACCAATTGCTTAAACAAAATCGTAACGCTCGCACCACGGGATTCCCCGATTTACCATTATCCTCGACTTTCAATTTACGCGAGACATAGGTTAGCTGTGAAAAGACAATTGCGCTTACCGCGTGACACAGTTGCCGTTCGATTGTTTAACAGCCAGTTAATTTGGGAACACAGGTGTTTAGCAACAGCTTAGCGGTATTTATGACGGACAATGTATTCGAGAACATGGAACCCTTCGAGGTATCCCACCTTTCATTATTTATAACTCTCTTTCGCGTAGAAATCGCGACTCGCTGGAGGTTAGAATAATCGGGATTGCAAGATCGTGTTATGTTTTCGTTTGTTCGACAGAATCCAGAACTTCTGCCCTTGGAGGACCTAAAATTAAAGACTAGCACTGGCGGTGTTGTTGAACATGTCGATGCTTTGGTATGTTTATTTAATTCACTCGCAGTTGTGCTTTGTTTTTTAACGGTATAGTGTAATGAATTTTTTGCAGAGCGAAAGGTGGGCGGACGATCGTTACTTCTTGCATTACGAAGCTCCTCTACTGTACGATGATAAAGGAGTTGAAATTGCGGGTGCGAAGGAGCATTGGATGGAAATCGTCAGTTACATGATCGACGATTTAAGATGGTTACTCAGTCTTCCGTTTTATAGGTAGGTACGATGGAGAATTCAGCGCTGACTGCGTTTATCGATCCTCGGATGATGTAAAGTATCGTCTACGTGTTATATATCTTTACTGTTACGCATTCTTTATTTAGATTTTGGTCGAACGTCGCGTTCAATACCTCGATACTAAACGCATTGGTATCTTTCCTGCAAGAGGCGCCACCGTTTTACGCCCTAGAATATTTCCCAAACTCTCCTGAAATGTTAGAACTCCTCCAAACGCTCCATCGCTATGTACTTATGGCTTTCGCACGTTTCATTACGAACAAAGAGGGCCCTAACGAACACATGAGCCGTCCATTTTTGGGGAATTTATTGTATGAAAACTACGTATTCACAGTACCAATTATCTTTGATCTCTGCCAACTTTATGGCCGAGAGAATGCTAAAATAATGAAGAAAATTTTAAATTGTTTATTTACATTAGAGCCACAGTACAATAACGATCTTAAAAAAACTGTTCCTCGGCTTATAGAGGTGACGTATTATTATGTACAGAGCGTTCGTCTCCGTTAATAAATGGAACTGAATTTGGGAATTGTTAGTGTAGGCTTTGGAGAACGTCGACGGCAAGTTCGGTGTTAGCTCCATTCATAACGGCAATGAGGCGGTTTCGCTGTCAAGACAGAATACCGATCCCAAGAACCTTACGTTGTTTAATTTGGAGGATATGATATTATATGTATTAGATATATCATCGACGTTGACTGTGTTCTTGATAAATTACCCGCCCGCAGTGAGTATATTTCACGAGGAGAATTTTATGAGGAAGTAAGTGTACAAGTCTGTGGTTCAATTTATCCCGATTACTTTCTGGTAACTCATGCTTTTCTCTACCATTAATTAGAATTCTTTCTACGTATGAGAACACGATGCCTGAGATGTATAAACAGCTGGATAAGCTAGGATGCAACGACGAGAACATGCCTAAGTACATGGAACTGAAACATCGGTTGGACGTCACAAGGATCGAGATGTTGAACTTGTTTAACACTATCATAAATCAGCCCCTACTGAGTATCGCAGACAGATTGTAAGATTATACATACTTAAAGTAATGAAATATTTATCGTCTAGCACAGGCATCGGAATTAAGTGAACGCGGCGGCCGATTTTCAGAAGCAACGCCTCCTTTCTCCCGCCGCGCGTCTTGGCCCCCGCGGCGGCCCAGCAGCTTGGAGCGCCTCAGGCCCGTACCACGTGAACCGCGCGTGGCGTATTAGGCCGACATTGTATCAATAGGTTTCCACATCGGCCCAGAGAGCACGATTGTCGATGCATTTTTGTTTTGTCGACGCGCCACGCGCGGTTCATATGGTACGGGCCTGAGGCGCTCCAAGCACTTAGGCCGCCGCGGGGGCCAAGACGCGCGGCGGGAGAAAGGAGGCGTTGCTTCTGAAAATCGGCCGCCGCGTTCACTTAATTCCGATGCCTGGTCTAGCATAATCAACGGAAACGTGATTATAATATTGCCCACAGGGAAACGATATCAGACGCAGAGAAGAAGGAACTCGTGGATGAGTATCTCACCTGTTTAGACGACGCTGTTTCTGAAAAAGAATTCATTACGGATTACGATCAATTACATCCAGTTGGACCGGATCTGAAATCCTTATCGACAATATGCCCCGAAATGTATCCTTTCTCACCGTAAAAACAATTGACGTCGTAGGCTACCTACGTACGTAAATACGTGTCGAACTTCAAATATTTCAGTATTTCTTGAAAAATGGAAAAATGCTAGATAGGACATTTTAACTAAACGAGAGCAGTATATTAATTTGAATTTAATCCTTCGGTACTTAACGAACATTCAGTGATACAATGAAGTGTGACTACATAATGCAATTACTCGATGCAACTATCGAAGAGTCGCGGGCTCCGTCCACTGGTTTCTCCAACAACGTAGGTGTAAGTAGGAGACACGAGAAGTATGCTTTTCATATAATTGTTACAATATCATTCTGTATAGGACGCTGTAGCTGGACCTAGCGGCATTCAAAATCGATCGACGGTATCCTCCGACAGCTTAAGGCCGTCGAACAAGAAAAGGATGCCCGTAATGAAGAACAATGTTGAATTGACATTACTTGTTTCTGAAGTAAAAGATATCTTGCACGACTTAGACGAGCAGTTCATTCAGGTAACAGTTTCTTTATGGACGAAGATGTCTCTTATGAGAGCATATTTCGCAATACCACTCGTTTTACAGGTATGCTTGGAGAATTACAATTACAATACTGAGTCTGTGATAAATGCTGTTCTGGAAGACACATTACCGCAGAAATTGAAAGACCTGAAAGATCTGAAGTCGAACATGAACGACGCACCGGTAGACAACACGGTACACAAGAGTTCCCCGTTGCGTCATCGATCTATCAGGCGGTGTAAATGTACATTCGTGTGATTTCTGTAGGAGACGTACGCAGCTGACGAAGACCTAGCTTCCGGGTTTGAACGAATGAACGTGGCCAGCGACTTCTACGACGATGTTCACGAGAAGACTCGCGAGATCATCCCAGTGCCCAAAGATTACATAACCAGAAAGTAGGTTTCTCAGGACGGGCGTGATCACATTTAATCGTAGATATAACATAAAAAAATATTTATTCAACAATACTCATGTACACTACATTCATAAGATTATACTGCCCTGTAAGGATTTAATTGAACATCGATCTTGTTACAGTTACAGCCTTGTAGACGAGTACGACGACGAGTACGACGACACGTATGATAATCGTGATATACGCGCTGCTACGCGGGACTCCGTCGAGGCGGATTACAGACCTTTTACCACGCCAAGAGTTAGTATTTCTGTTTAGCCCGATAATACGATTTAGTCGCACGAGCGTTCACACGGACGGTTTCCATATCAGGTGCTTCTTGGGAAGCAAAAGGTCGAAGTTGCCGAGGAGTCGGACTCGGAGAATGAAGGCACAGAGACCGAGCAGAATGGAAGAGATCACTTCGTACAGAATCCGGCGGAAGTGCGCGCGAGAGCTGAACAACGAAGAGCCGCTCGAGGCGGGAAACAGCCAGCTGACGTGGTTGGTGAGTTTCGTTGATGAAAATTCATACATGATCGCGCGATTATCCGTGGCGTGGCCCACCAGTGAACGTTTCTGTGTTCTTCCTGGCTTAGGCAAATCCAAGGGCAGAGGGCAAGAAAAGGATGTGCTGTACAGCAGACAACAGAAGAACACCCATAAAGGGACGCGTGCCAATCACAATCGTCGTTCAGGTGCCCAGTTCAAACGAAGTCAAGGAATGGTTCCGTCTTAAAGCTATCTATACTTTTACAATATCAGTGTAAATACTGCCATGTGATAAATACATTCGTACCTACATTACCTCCGCAGCATAATAGCCGGCCCTCTCGCTGTCCCGTTCTTCGTCGTCTCGTCGAAACGTTTGCTCCGGAAGTACTTGCGACTGTTCAATGGTCTTTCACAATGGTAAGAGCCCTTATTCTGTTAATTTGGCTGGCCACCGTTTCTTGGTATTCCTCCTCGGGCACCATAGCGCTGGACGGTGATCCCGAGACGTTCTGGACCGGCATCAAGTGCGTGAACAACTTCGTAGTACTTCCATAGTAATCCAATTGTATCATGATCAAAGCATGAACGCTAGGCTTAATGTAATCCAATCTCTTCTCGAGAAACGTGGGTAGTTCGACAAGTAATTGGGCGTGTACAGTTTTCAAATCTTTCCCGGCCGCCTCCTCTGACCTGCGCTCCCTTTCCAGTTTCGCGATATGACTAGCGGTCCTGTCCTTCTTCTCTTGCAGCTTCTTCGCACGGTTGTGAGAATATTTCCAAGCGACCACCAGCTCCTCGCGCTTGCTTATCGCCGCGGCTATTAGCGCGAACTCGTCGCGTAACTTCTTCAGTGGCTCTATGAACGTTTTCTGACAAAGTGCCGCCATTTCTTGTACTGTTTTCCCAATCTGTCGAAGGTAGAGAGATCTTTGCTACGCTGGATCTTGTAGGAACGCGATTTGTGGACGTACCTGTGTTGTGACGGAGTGGTAGTCTTCCACTATCTTCCTGAAATCATCGCTAAGGTGGGCCAAACCGCAAGTTGTCAGATTTATCGTTAGTCTCTGATCCGCTCGATCCAGGTTCGCCACAGCATCCGTGTACTTCTTCATCTCTTTTGTCAGTTTCCTAATCGTGTCTTCGACGCTAAAACAGGGGAACGCCCTGACTATGAGCCGGCTAACGTTGGAGTAAAACATTTCTAAATTTTCAAGGCTTGTCCGATGCGCTTGATTGCGAATTAAAGTAGCGGTAAATATCGCCAAAGGATACGTACTGAATAAGCCTTTGCACCGCAACATCCAGCTCTCTGTCTTCTGCGTGCGATAACAGAGGCGGTGCTGGTGTGGGTCTTAATGTCAAATGATTTTTTTTTAAGGGATTCCTGTGTGTATTTCAATGGTATTGAAAATCGAGTTCCGACTTGTTTAGGTTAGCAAATAGCTGCGCGTAATGTGATTTACTCACCACGTCATGTTATAGTTATAACTGCAAGTACTTTCATAATATCATATTTCTCCCACTGGCTCCGATTTATATAGACATTATTGTAACCATTAATTAGAAGGCCGTCGCAGCTGAACGCGCGGCACCCTTCGGACCCGTTATCACTATCATCTGAGATTGATAAGACTCGTGATAAGCCAGTTGATTCGCATACTTTCGCGTGCTGGCGCTGTCGTTTCATTGATTTTCTAAATAGACATCCCCATAGCTTTTGAAGATTTTGCTACGCCTTAGCTGCTCGAAGTATTTAAATTTGACGTAACGTTTCCTAACCTCTAGTAAATTTATAGAGCTTTTCCACCAGTTGCGATTTCCAACTAGATATAGTGAAAAATACCACTACTGGTAGCGTGTATGTGTGTATCGAAGAACACTGCTCCGTTATGCTGAAACGATGTTTATTTATCTGTTCTGTACAAACACTTGGTTTTACAAGGATTGAAATATTATTGATACAATAAATTCCAAGGCTTCTTAAAGTAACTTAATCTAGGATTCAGATACACAGGCTTTAATACAGCTTAGTGGTCTATAATAATTAATTCGTCTATTCCCCAATCTTCGTAACTGTTGTCAGGCAGATAGCGCCTGATCACGATCGGTATTTTCCTCTGCTTCAATTCCTTCATGGCGATTTGCAACGGATCTGTTTCTCCCTCCAATTCCACCATCACCGGAGCACACATGGCTATCTGCAGTGCTCTGGTCCCCAATACCCTTGCCCTTTCATACCTGTAAGCGTAAAAACAAAGTGTAAGGTTTATTCTGTTTGAAATTAGTAGTAGCCATTACTCTGTATTGTTTCTTTATTGTTTATGTATTAGTAACGGAGCTGCATTGTTCGGTTAAGGAAGTTTTATTGTTACTTGCTTTGTCATGTATCTTGTCGTAATTCTCTTGGATCTTTGAACCCCGCCACTAGCTTCGCCAGCTGCTAGTAACTCAATATTCTCTCCATCCTCCTCTTGCGGTTCCAATTCTATATTATCGTCGTCGTCAACATCGTCGAAATCATCTGCAACGCTTTAAGTGATGAAATTCAGTAAGTTTGTTTTCAAAATCACGTCACGATATACTTAAGTTTAATAATCTAAGGTTATGTTTCGCCTATTTTAAATAAGAATACGGGTTAAGAATGCATTCCTGCTTATGATGCGCGTGAAATCGATATAAGACTCAAATCATTTCGATGCTAAAGATATAATCAACTTACATTGTAAATATATATCTTTGTTATAAAACATTCGCACATTTTGAATGCTAGAGGCTTCCGCAGTTTTTACATTTACGATTAACCGAAAGAATTACTTACTCGTCACCATCAAAATCATCATCTGCCATCGTTTCTTAATCAAATTAAATATTACCCTTGCAATGCGAGTTCAAATATAAATAATTTTGTTCCTTTCACACAAAATAATGGTCAACAATCTACCCACGATGCAGAGGGCAGTGGAGCAGCGATGAGCAGCGATAAACATGGACGCTGGCACTATTCTAATAATAAAATTCCTAGGAAATTATGCAGCATTTTGGCTGTGTTCCAATTCTCGCATACTGCGCATAGACTGCATAGGATATGTCACGTACCCTATGCACTTCATGCGCATTATGCTGCATTATGCGTGAATCGGAACACAACCTTAGTTACTTTGCAGTATTTCATTTAAATTACCATTGGAGTAAGTTCCTTTTGTTTGAAGAATCTACATATTTATTATGGGTGCGTTCGACTTACGCCCAGTGGTGGGTCCGTATTTTACCTGACGTAGAAAAGTGAATTCTCTACGTGTAGAATAAGACGTAGTAAATAGCTTAACTTTATTACGTTCATGTATTTTACTGTATAAAATCATATTGTTTGAAAAAACCGTTGCAAACTGTGGAACGCCATAACCTGCATGGACATACATGCGCCGTATTCATTAAATTCAGAATTGCAACAACATACTTATTGTTGGATGATAAATTTTTCAACCATCTAAAAACAGAACTGCATCTTCGGATTCCACACCGATTATTGATTTTTTGTAATCTTAACATTTTGCGTTAAGCAAATTATTCGACAATGTCTTTCGAGTTGGAATTTTATAAGATGGATTCAATTTATGAACAAAGTTCCTGAAGTGGTCAGATTCGATAATACTAAATGGAATGTTACATCCAAAGAAATAATCTGCTAAAGCTTTATCAATTTCTTCAGAATCCATGTTGATATATGTAAGAATTCGAGTATCTTTTGCACACCAAAGATATGAAATTTACTAAAAAATTTCAAATTATTTATAATTTTTATAATTACATTCCAATCTTTCTCTTTACAGTAATTTAAAATAATGTGCAGTAAAATTCAACGCAATAGGTAGAGGTTAATAGTTTGTATTTGAATTTTTGACATTGAATACATTTTCTACATTTTATACAATTATTTACATTTTTTACGCGTGTCACGTAGTAAATTCGATGTAACGTAGTAAACCACGGTGTAATAGACAGGTGTTCCGACTCTGTACCTTTTACTCCAGCGATTTTGTGTGCCGATTTCTGTTTAATTCCCCTGGCCGTCGCGAGAGGCGTCGTGACTTAGAAGCCATATACATATGTATTAATGAGACTGTAGTAGTAGAGATTTTAGTGGATTAGTGGGCTTGCCAGACACAACAGGCCATATGTAAATGCCTTTACGACACCGACGAAATCTGCCGGCCGCCAGAAGAACTAGGACAAAAAAGTCACACATTCTGAACAGGAGTCGGAACACCTGTCTATGGCCGGTATTCACAAACGTGTCTTAAGATTAAGCAAATGCTTAAGCATTCGGCATCCTTTACTAGCTACTAGGGTTAGTAGAGGATGCCGCATGCTTAAGCATTTGCTTAATCTTAAGACACGTTTGTGAATACCGGCCTATTACACCGTGTAGTAAACCCACCACTGCTTACGCCCAAATCGCCCGGGCGGTCGCGACATGTAGGGTAGATGTCCTGATTACCGTGCTCGGTCCCAGTTACCGTGCTTTTGTACTTAAAGACGCCGTACAAAAAAACTCGCGTAAATAAATAAGGAAAGAAATTTTTTTAATTAAGTTAAACTATTAATGTATGTGTTACAAACGAGAAAGTTGCGTTTTTAAACAACTAAAGCATAGTAAAAATAATTAAAAAATGCATATGAAGATTTCGATGGATTTACCTAAATTCTTACCGGAAACGGTAAGGAACACGTACTTTACAGAAGTGAATAAATTGATAATTATCATGATTTGCACTCATGTAAAGTGTTTATTATATCATAAAAGGTTCAAATTTTATTAAAAAATAGCCAAATGAGCACTTTTGAAACGTTTTCGTATTTTTAAAGTGAATACGGTAATTGGGACAGGTATTTAACGCTTGTCCCTATTACCGTGGCCCTCCAAGCCCACTGGCGCCCTCTGTAACTGCTAAACCTAACCTTACTTTCGTTTGTCAGAACGGGTGAACAGAAATTTATATTTGCATATTTTGCTTTCGTAATGAAAAGGTCATATTAAAATTACATAAAAACACCTCACGTAGAGCATAAAAATGTTTCGAACAGTTCAAAGTTGAAAGACATAACCTAACCGCGGGAACGCTATTCGAAAACGGGCACGGTAACTGGGGGCACGGAAATTGAGACAACGCATTTTTTCAGGGCACGGTTACTGGGACAAAAACATGTATTTTTATTTCAATTAACAAAATATGAAAAATTAACATTTTCAACCCAAAAAAAATGCCTTAATAAAGAGAAAGGTTCAAAGTACCAATATAAATTTTCACCAAGCAAAATTATAGTGAGAGAAGTCAGTTATTAATTCCGTCGTGAGCAAGTCGGCGTCAGGGCACGGTAATCGGGACATCTACCCTAATGGAAATCACGGGCGATTTGGGCGTAACTAGAATTTGCCCTAAATGTCACGACATACTGCCACGTGTAAACGGACCTTAAATCTAACGCGACGGTGGCGTATGTACAACATTCGCATCAGCGCTCCCTACACTCCACCCCCCTTCCGAGACACTCAGCTGCGGCGTCGTTGTCAACTTGTCGCAACTTGTCGGCTCCAGCGGCTCGTAGTAGACGATTAATTAACGAGTACATCAAGATACATACAGGAGCGTGTGGTGACCCGTTCGCTTTGTTGACTGGCTGGCTGGCTGGCTGTTTGTCTACCGGCCGGTTCCCTGTGTACGTTCTTACATCTGTCCGCTACTGTCCGCCACTCCTGCGCAAGATGTCTCTTGAAGAAATAACGGACGCTAGTATTTTCCCGGGGCCGTGCCACTGGTCCCCTCGATTTTCCATGGCCGAGTACGACGCGTGGAACGAGCTAGCGACGAACGACGTACGGATCGGCATGGAGTGGAACCGCGAGAAGACCCTCGAGCTGCTGCGTGAGTACCAGCAGAGGCGCGTTCTGTGGGACTGGAACACCCGTGGCTATCGTAACCTGGCGACACGCAGACGGGCGATCCAGGAGCTGGCCGAAATATTCGGCTGCACCACCCTCGAGATCGAGAAGAAGGTCACGCATCTCAAGTGCCAGTACTCGAGGGAGCTGCACAAGATAAAGAACTACCGGCCCACCGGGCCAGACGATGTTTTTGTTTCCAAGTGGTACGGCTTTAAAGCGATGCAGTTCCTGCAGACCGGCACATGCAGACATAGTAAGAGGAAGAAGAAGGAGGTTGAGCAGCGCGTAGCGAGTGACATAATGTTCATAGACTGTAACAAGGATCCGAACGGCTCGGAAGCTGGTTCCTTCAATGCTTTGCTGAGCGAGAACGCCGAGGAGGAGGAGTCCAGCTGGAATGCAATGAGAGTGTACCACGGCTCGCTGCAAGAGCAGGCTGACCCGATTGGTGACTACGACGAGTATGGAGACACTAAAGTTGGGATCATGTCGGGATCATCGATGGAGAACCTGAGCGCAACTTTTTCTCACCCGTAATGCCACCAGCACATGTGCCACTTGTCATCGGTGTTTCAAGTGTATTTAAATTATCTTATTTTACTTCATAATTTCTATTTCTGCGATAAGTGTATGTATCTATAATTGTTATTATTATTAGCTATTATTAATTGTGTAGACATAAACGGATATTAGAAGTCAATTTTAGCTTGAAATTTTTTAAACATTTTATAATTTTCTCCTTCTGTTGTCATTTTAAGTTTGAAATCAACAGTCTGCCAAGGCACACGCGCTAGTGGCGCCCTCTGCGCCAAGCTTTGTGTCAGCTTCCCCTATTGTATCTTTTGCCCCCCGTGCACGTAAATATAGGACGTGGTATCCGAGATTAACTAAACACTGTTCTGTAACAAAAATAATGTATTTTTAACAATATAAACAGTAGTTGTATAATAATAAAGGTTTAAAATGGTACATATATACTTGTATCCACGCTGTCGTGACTTTTTCTGTATAATAGCATCGACGATTACTGCAACTGCATATTTACGGACATTGAATTTGAAAAAGCATTTGATAAAGTACCCCACAATAACCTTATATACACCCTGCGCGATGACTCCGTGACGTCATAGGGTGCCTTCCGTTTCGCGCATTGAGTGCATAGACAGCAGGCAATGGTGATTGGTGGTTCATACGGTGAGTGTATAGACTGCATAACCTGATTGGAGTATTCGAATTCGAAATACAGAAGGGAGAACTACGCATGCGCGCATTATGTGCATTGGCTGCCTATAGTTTGATTTTCTGTAGTTGCTGCACGCCTCATGCGCCAGAAGTTGGAGGATTCTAGGGAATTCTATGAATCAGGTTATGCAGTCTATTCACTCCCTGCATGAACCACCAATCACCATTGCCTGCAGTCTATGCACTCAATGCGCGAAACGGAAGGCACCCATACTGTTGCGTATTTCAGCGGTGATTTTAAAATCAGAACGCGGGTTGGTGCCCGTGGAGCGCTGAACCGCTCTGCTCGTCGGAGTGTGGGAAGTTCAAAATAAAATGAGACACAAGAAAACTATTTATAAGTTAAATACTGGAATTTATTAGATTGTTCTGCATGCTGGTTAGCGACAGACTGCCAGTAGCGTTTCAAAGTATCCTCCGAGGTCCTCGCCGGAGTCGTTGGCCGAATCCTCCTAGTCCTCCCATAGATCCTCGTAGTCCAATCAGGATGGAGGATGCATCAGATCCAAGCGGTAGGTCGTCCTTCGGATGTTCGTACGCCCCCGCGAATCGGCGTCCATCTTTCCCTCCGTCTTCAGGTGGTGGTGGAAACTCTGTCATAGCGCGCTTTTCGTTACACGACGGGGTGCCCACGTGGGAAGAGAAAGTTAAGCTCTGCTCCGAGGATCGAGCGTACAACCCTTGAAAGAAATTTATGACTTCCCTTGCGTCGCCAACACTTGAAGAGTCAATTGACACTGCTAAAGACTAACAAAGGACAAGGCCTTTTCAAGAGATTACGTGACTTAGAAAAAACTCGCGATTCGTTTCGGGTCTGTTTATTGGTGTCCTCTTCCTGTTTTCGAGCTCTGCCTAAGATCTTTCCCACGTATGCCACCCGCATCGCACATCCTTAATAATACCTTCTTAATCATACGCAAACATCTACTTTCAAACTTCGCTCCTAATTTACCTATCGATAATATACATTTCCGTGGCTACGTTCGCGTCATCACGCAACAATACCAAGCCAAGCCAAGCGATGTTAAGCAATTTGATTGGTCCTTTCACTAGTGACAAGTAATTTCCCATCTTTTGAATGGATTCTTTGGTATTCGATTTTTCCCAGAATTGATTCTTTCGTATTCGATTTTTCCTAGAATCGATTCTTTGTTATTCGACATTTCCCAGAATCGATTCATTGATATTCGATTATTCGCCCATTGGGCTCTGAGTCATCTGCGCGAAGTTAGCTATATATATAAATATCTCCAATTATAAACAACAAATTTCTTAATTTCATTTGCTTCTGATACGATTTCTATTTTAATAACCATCTCTTAAATTCAATTAAAATGTAGCTCACAGAATTCAAGTGTAAAATCGAATATTAGCAGCGAAACATACACGACGTAAGACCAATTCAATTCTATAGTCGATTGCTAGTAACTTGGTCCGTCATCCGTCAGAATTTCTGAAGCAGAGTTTGTCACAGAGTTTTTTTTTATTGCTCCCGCAATGACATTGTAGTAACAATTAAAAAATAGATCCAACATGTCCTGCAACGTGTGTCAAACGAAATTCTCGTTTTTCACTAAAGAAGTAAGTTAATGTTCCTTACATCACGTACATCATCATTATAGGTTGTCTTACTAACCATCCAACATTACGTACTTACAAGCGCTTTGTCTACTTGTTAGATTTATAATTCAAACATCAGTCATATTAGAATTAAGATTTTCTACAATGCCCTCATTTTTACCAGCTTCCATTTGTTTCACGCCATTTAGGTTGCTTGCCCCAGTTGCGGCTTCTCATACTGCAATAAGTGCCTGAAATATAAATATGATATTCCAGATAAAGGAGTGAAAAAGATCTGCAGGCGTTGTTACAATAAATATACCTCTCCGAGACAGCATAGCTCTAATAACGGTAACAGTATGTCCGACGAGCACGAAGAGCCCCTTGCCCCTGTCGATATTACAAAGAAGTAATAACTTTTAGTCGACTTGATAACGCGGGCGTCGCAATATCATTGCGCTCGGCTTACGTGGAATAATTGTTCGCTAGGTTGGACTCGTTGGAGAATCCAGCGAAGCCTCCCATTGTAATGTACAAACACACCAGTCACTGGGATAAGTTTAAGAAAGGCTTGGAACTCGCGGACCAGGAGATAGTCGATAGATTACAGAAATTAAAGGAGGAAGACAAGTCTACGGCTCTAAGCGTGGATGAAATAAGAAGAAGACTGGCGTTATTGAAAGACGAAGATCCAGATGCCAGCAATCATAAGACAAACGTATGCTAGCAGATTAGAATATATAAAATGTTTATTTTACAATATTTCTTATGCTATCGTACACAGATACATCAAGTAGACACGAGGACAGATCAGCAGAAGACGGACGATCTAATACAGGAGTACCTGGAGCAGCTAGAATTATCTTCGGGAAGCGAACCAGCTAGCGAGATTCAATCGAGATTAAGATCCCTGCAGGGCGCGAGCGACGCACCCAGAAAAGTAGGCAATCGATGCACAAATATATTAATTTGTACTTTCTAATTAGTACTATCTAATAGATCTTCCCTATTAGCATTCAAGGGAAGACATCGACGATGATGCAAAGCACGTTACAAAGAGATTAATCGCGAAAGCTTTAGCCGAAGCTGCATTAGAAAAGAAGTACGAAGAAGACGTAGACGAATTGGAGGATGAGATGGAAATTGAGGTACATAGAACTTAATCTCTTATCTCAGCGAGAATTAAACAGATAATTCTGATTATAATACGATGATCGTAGGCAGGGAAACGTAGTCACGACGAAAACGAGAAGCCAACTTGCGTTATGTGCGATCAGACAGAGAATTTAGAAGAATGCTTGGGCTGTCACGGTGATCTTTATTGTACCGTATGCTTCGAGGACAACCACGACGACTTTGAGATGAAGAAGCACAAAAGGCAGCCAGCTACGAAGCCAAGCCCTTACTGAGCAGGGTCGATAGAAATTTTAAAGAGACAAGCTTTTTTACTTTATATATAGTATATCACTAGATGATTTTTATATCACGGTCACAGACGCTATCATTGAACTAGAAGCATTCCTTACACTGTACACACGAACAATAAATAATATAAAATCGCGCGATGCGTTATAGTTCGTAAGCTTCAAGCTGATATTGTGATCCCATTAACAATGTATTATAAATTACATCGTACCGCATCTACTTCAATGGAAGATAGTTTTTATGATACTAATTAATGTATTTAGTAACGAACGCACGTGCTTCTATTAAGACACGAATTAATTTATACCACGAGAAATCCCCTGTCTCGAGTTGCTTTCTATTTTTAAGTACTAATGGTCGGTGCTACTTCGATAACGTACTCGTAGAAATAAAATGATTACGCTTTGGCAAACGAGTGTATGATATTCCGTTTCAATTATGCGCTTGCGCGGATATATTGTAATGTTATTTTTAGGGGGGAAGGATGGCCGTTCAGTTTTTGCTCTTCAGATTATAAGGGAATGTTGAAATCCAAGGAATTCAATCTTTTCGCGGCGTGATTCAAGGTGCCGAGTCTGGGCTTAAACGAAAATAACTCCTTCGGCTGTTCCTGACGATCGAAATGCCGGAGTGAACTCGGCGACCCGGTCAGTGAAGACATCCACTCACATCTTCAGCGGGATTCCCCAGCGGTAGTCGGCGTCGCGACGCAAAAACCTCTCCTCAAAGCCTAAGCAGGCCTTCTATTTTTAGATGACTCGCATGCACCCGCCGTGCCAAGTTTTCGACGACGTTCATATCGCTTGCTGAAGAACAAGGCGTTCGTCCTTTTTTTTAATACCGTCAATATGTACTTAAATTCATTTCAATACTTAAGCCTTAATTATTAGTATCGTCGCATAGCTAGACCACGCAGTTTTATAAAATTCAGGAACTATCTTACACCTCTGTGTAGCAACAGAAATTATTGCTTATTGTCAATTTCTTTGCTTATAAAGCACCCGATACTTTACTTGCCCTTTAGAATCTGACATTCGATTAATCCTCCGAACACGAGATCCATTATTTACTGATTACTTAGCAATATAACTGAAAGGAGCTGATAATTGAACTTGGTCGATAAAAAGCATCGTGATTATTTAAAATGCGCTGCAACTCCAATGTTCCATCAGGATCTCTGGAAGATCAGTTCGACAATGCAACGAACCCGAAGATCTATTCACGTCCCCATTGGAACTGCATCCGCGCAAAATGCACGGCGCGTGAATTCTTAACAATACTAGCTCCGAACACGTGTCCATAATCTGCACGGAGGATGAAATTCCTGCACATAATTAGATTAGACCCTTGGCAAAGTTTCGCCCGTTTCTCGATAATATCCTTCACCATTTCTCGGTCTGTTAACATTCCCCTTACCCGTTAATACAACGAGGAGAGCCTTGGGCTTTTACAGCTACAAACAATTCGCAGGAATTTGGCAGTGAACAAGCCCAGTGCACGTAGCGGATGTTGTTATTAGCAGGTCGTTGGTACCGGAATTTCCATTGCAGCAGGAACTGCATCCTCCCAAGAAGATACCGCGTTAAGCATCGCTCTTTTTCCAGGCCACTCTATTTGCATTCCACTCCGCTCGACCTTTTCGTGCGTATTTCCGCTCCCAACCACGTCAGTTCATTTCCCGCAAAGTAAGTTCTTTCTCTCGCAAAACAACGGACTTCCTGTTTGAACATTTTACAAGGCGACGCAGGAATATTCTTCTTGCAATATTATGTTACCAAAAGATACGTTTAAATGGTTCTTGCATCATTCTGCATTACTTCATTAACGACATTCCTTACCGTGGAACTTTGTAGATGGTATCTGTTGATATTAAAACTTATTTACGACAACTGCGCTTCATTCTTAATCGATTAGATTAGGAGCTTTCGCGAGTCTCTTATCAGACCCGGCGTCTGGCGAGCATTTAAATAGCAGAAGCGCTGAAAAATTCTCGGCGACACTTTTAGCTCGCTGTGTTATCTGCGCTGACTTTCGCTTTTGCGTAGAACCTTCTGAAGAAGTTGTTGTTGACTTTGTTCCTTGGTGTTATTAATTAGTTGCACGGGAAGCAGGGATTCGGACACGCTCCCATCGTACGATCGATCGAAACAGACGGGAGCCAGTGGTTACGATCCAAAAGCCAGACTGTATTTCCATTGAATGACGTTTGTTCATAAAATAGTGTACATTCTCGCCATATTTATACAACCTCTCCCGCGGGACAGTTTCCTTTTTACTTCCAGCCTCCCTAGTCAATCGTTCCTCTCTCTCTCTCTCTCTCTCTCTCTCTCTCTTTCAGCCTCTCATTCACCCAAGCACTCTCTCCGCGCACAGAGGACAATCAAACTACAACGCTTCTCAGCAAAAATACAAAATATCTGGCTCGAAAGCACGTGACCCTCTACGTGGATACATCATACAGCAGAAGATAGAGGAAGAAAAAAAACAATAGACGAAAATAATAATGAGTATCACCCTGAACAAGGAACCATAAAAATAATGCACCCCGCTCTTCGTTACATTAGAATCGATTAGAAAAGAAAACGGAGAAAAGGAGAAAACAGAAAGAAAAAGTGTACTCTTAGCTTGTATCGCGAGATCGCGAGATCGGCGTCGTATAAAATCTAACAACGAACGGGATGCATCATTCCTTACAATGACGAACACACATACAATCCCTAATATGTACACGGCTCGTATATGCACGCACACGCACGCACACTCACACACATACGCGAACTCTTCGTCGGTGACACCGGACGTGTAATCTGTATGTAATATATCCAGCGCGCGGAACTCGCGGCTGAATTCAGCGGACGTACAATAAATTATAAATAATAATAGTAATATTAATAAAGTTAATCCATTAATCAGGCCGTGTGCTGTAATACTAGAAACGGACGAGCCTCGTTTCATTGAACGTTCATCGTCGTTCCGACGCGTTTCTCTCATCAACGAGCCCGTCGGCGTTAAAATTCGCGATCAATGTATCAAAGTGTTCGCACCCCAGTCGTTACCAATCGGTGTTGGTAGCCGGTCTAGATTAATACAAACGTTCAGCAAGAACACCTTCCTCGGTCCTTCCATTCCCATTCGTTTATGAAGCTTAAAGCTTGCGCTCTGGTCCGATAAAAGGGAGAAAATGTTCCGCAAACAACGTTACTAATTTAAAAACCGAAGGAGGAAAGAACACTTTACTCGTTCTCCGGAGAGCGATACTCCGCGCGGCGCAGGATCGGCTCCTACTTCTTTAAATCGTCGCGCTCTTCATCAAGAAGCTTTCTAACACAAATTTCGTGAGTATTCTACGTTCGCCTTGGATCAGCCTACGCCGTTCAAATGCAACTACAGCAGCGCGCGCCATGAATTCAACGTACAAAACAGAAAAGGGGGGAAGAAGAGGAACGATCGTTTCCTCGTTCGAAATACGATCGACGGACGGTGCGGCGCCGAGAACGAGAGCAAAGGAAAGAGTATTCTCGTTCGGTGCCGACGTCGATCCACGACGTTCCGCGATCCTGTGCCGAGGATGCCGAGGAGAATAAGATGGCACGCGAGCAGGAGGCACTCGTCACTCTCCCAGCAGTGGGACTCCTCTTCGTTTCTGTGATTCTCCAAGTTTGATTTTCCAAATACCACTGAATCGACGTATTTGCAATCTTTCCGACTCCTCCTGCTACCTTATCTACTTTGCACTGGCCTCGGCGCTCTCGGGAGGTGGCAAGGGTATAGGTTTGTCGGAGACTGGGACCTGCTTCTTCGACTTCCTCGCCTTCTTCGTTGTCTTCGGCGACTTCTTCACCTCGCCGTCCACCAACATATTCTCTTCCACTGGTTTCTGCTGCTCCTCCGAGGGCTGTTTACTCTCAGCCTCCTTGCCCTCCTCGGAGACGTTTTCTGACTTATTCTCCGTGGAAGCGTCCTCCGGCTTCTGAGTTTCTTCCTTCTTCTCAGCTACTGCCTCAGCATTACCTGGCTCCTTCTCCTCTGCTCTCTTCTCTTCAGACGCGGCCTCCGCCATCTCTTCCACGTCAGCTGGTTTCGGACTCTGCTGCACCTCCATGGGCGTAGCCTCGGGCTTCTCCGCGGGTGCGGTGTCCATGGGCTCGCTGGAAGACCGACCAGCGTGCTGCTGTTGGTTCGCAGTCATAGTCTCTGCGCAGGCTTCGTTAGCCTCCTCGGGCTTCTTCGTTGGGGATGAGGGGCAAGGTGGCAAGGGTATTGGTTCCTTGTTCTGTGGCTGCTCCTCGGTCTTCTGGTCCACGTCCATGGACTCGCTCTGTCCAGTCACTTGGACGCTACTGGAGGCCTCGTTCCCCTGTTTCTCAGCTACCTCGGGTGACTTCGGCTGCGAAGCCTTCGACTCCAGCAAGCTGATCGTAGCCTGTATACACTTTATCGCGTTCCTGCGCGTCTGTCGCACGTTTTCCCTCCCCTCTGTCTCGATATCGTCCAGCTTGATCAGTTCTCTGGTGAGCATCTCGTCAAGGTAGATGTACTCCTTGTCTGTCTTCGAGTTGCCGCTGTACTGTTTCACTTGCTCGGCCAGGGAGTCCACCTCCTGCTGCACCAGGGCTACCCTCTCCAAAGGATCCTTTGGAAGAGTAGGCTTGGCCTTCGGTGGGTCCTGCTGCGGTGGCTCCTGAGGCTGAGGCTGCTGTGGCTGTGGCTTCTGTTGTGGCTTCGGTTGCTCATAGTGCTGCTGAGGCTGCCTTTCCGCGTACTGCTGCTGCCTAGGCTGCTGGAAGCTGTGCGCTGGCTGCTGTCGGCGAGGAGAATGCTCGAAAGAGCTCGAGGGAGGGTAGAACGGCTCCTGGAAGTGCGGAGACCACTGAGTCCTCCCGAACGAGGATTGTCCGAAAGGTGACGGCCTCTGGAAGTGAGGAGGCGTATGGAACTGTGTAGGAGACGGCTCTCTTTTGAAATGTGGCTCGTCGAAGCTCCTAGGTACCACAGGCTCGTCTCTGCCTTCGACGAAGATAGGTATATGCCTGACATTGCCCTGCTGCTGTTGAGGCTTCTGTTGCTGTTGCTGCGGCTGTGGCTTCTGTTGCGGAGGGGACTGGTTGTGCTGTGGCGTTATATCTATTCTAGAAACGTATCTCTGCCCCTGCGGCTGCTGCTGGCTGAACGACTGCCTGTTCTCCGGCGGGGCTGACATCGAGCGCTGCCCGCGGTTCCCCTTGTCGAGATTCTCCATGTTGTGATGGTGCTGGCCTATGTCCACCGTGTTGCGCAGCCCGTACTGAGGGATCTGGCTTCTCCTGGTCCCCTGCTCTCTGTCCTGCTGGTTACCTTCGGGCTCGCGGTGGGAGCTGTCACCACTGGCGCCGCTCGCCGCGCTGCTTCCACTGGCTTGGCTCCTGGCGTCCTCGTCGGAGTAGCCCTGGTAGTTACTGTTGCTCCCGCTGTTCCCAGAGCCGCGATTCCTATTACGGAAGGAACTGTGGAACGGTATGTCGCCCCAAGGCGGGCCCAGAAGCTGGTCAGCGAATTCTGGGTGGCGGGCAGCTAGATCGTCCAGGTGGGTGCGGATGTCGCTGCGCCGACCGAAACCCTCGTCGTCAAACGGGAATCCCTGGAAAAGCGAGACGACACCAGGGTGAGAATATGCCGCCAAGCTACTCTGCGAGGATTCGAATAGAGGGTAAAGAACGAGGGTGGTTCGAGAAGGCTTTAAGTCCTTCGAAGTCAAGGTTTAAAGTTAAAGCTCTTTGGGAACACAGTGGGGCTGACTGACGACCCAATTATCATAGCGTTAACTCAGAATCCCGGAGTTCCTTTGCGAAGAACAGTGACTTCGTTGTTTTTACTTTGGGCGTGTACCAAAGAGCTAAACAGTTGCAGTTTATGTGTAAGGAATAGGAATGTAAAGGTAATTTGATTCTCCATCACCCTCGTTCTTCCTGGACAGTATTCGTAAGTACTTAGTTCTCACTAAAGCCTGCGCTAAAGCGATTTTAGATGCCGAGCTTGGAAGCCAGATTAACTGCACCGCTGATGACGAAGACACCTGAATGCTCTAAATCTAGGAGGTCTGATTGAAAGAAATTAAGCGTGAAATCCATCGACGAATGCTCTGGTTCCAGACAAACCAACTGCCTAAGTAAGTGGATCGAAGCGATCTCGACTTTCAAGGTGGAGAAACTTTGTTTAAAAGCCACCGGTGATAAATGTGTTCATTTTCAAGTGTTCTTTGAATTTCAAATCCGTCCACTATCTCTTAGCTGCTTGGAAGCAACCTTATCGATAATACCAAGACGTGCACGATATATTATTCCCAGTGAGCGAGAGAGTTATCGACGCAGACAGTAACTCATTCTTTATTTACTCATTTCTTAAAACACCAACCGAGCTCCGACGATTCTATGACTAAAAATGGATTCTATGTCAGAATGGTAAAATATTCATTACCGAGGCAAACTCAATCGTTATCAGAGATACGAAGGGAACCGCACGGGTTCAACTAAAAAGAATCGGTGTCAATAATTCCGTGAGTCATCCTGCGTACACGAGCGGGCCCTGCAACTGCTGCATTTGCACGTTCTCAATAGCGTGGAATGGAGGAAGACTGTTCCAACGCCAGGATGCTTAGACTCGCGTCGTTTCATATCCGTGGGCGTACCATTCGTGACGCGGTCTGTTACGGACTCTACGTCACGGAAAAATAACTATATATAGGGTACGTACATTTGCAAAATTGCGCTCACCCACATCCGATAAACTCGGTCAACCGTACACTCCGTGGGACTTCGGGTCCGCAAATAATATAACGATCATTCGGGGGATCCTGAGCGAACTTCTTTTCGGGCAGCGCTATTTTTAAGCGTGAACGCGTGCGCGCGCGACGCGAGATGGAACTTTGGATCAGGGTTTAAAAAAAAAATAGAAAATAAAAGATCCTACGCTATTCCGTCGACCTCCACCTCGGTTTACAGCTTCGCACCATCGATGGGCACTTTGCATCCACCCATTTCGATCTACCGCACGATGATTCCTAAGCAGGTACATCAAATTCTGAAGAAGGGCACCGGGGGCTTCCGAATTATCGGTCACGTTAGTCGAACAGGTGACGGAAGACGAGGGGAGGTCTTCCTGTGGCTCGCGCTTTGAATATCTGGGATTGTAGCGATGGGATCGAGCGTGCTACGAGTTCTTAGCACGAATCGAGCGATTCTCGTAAATACGTATTGCGCTGAATACAGGGTGCTTGCGAAATCGTGGTATAACCGAAGGGTAAGTCGAGAATATGAAATGAAATTTGAAAGCAGATATATATTTCTATGCCTCGACGTGTACCAAGCTACCGACTCTAGCCTCTCCTCAAGCCCAAATACCGAATGTCCGTACACGAGCGCTACTGCGTCCCCACTTACGCGCTCGTGCGTTGATACCTACCGAACGTTCTTGCGCTCGAGCGAGGCAACGGCGAAGGAGAGTCAATCGAATAAGGGGACCCAGCAGACACGGTAGCTCGGAAAGTGGTCGGAATGGTTTTCGAGAAGCCTGTCTGGGGCGAGAGTGCAGAAAGCTTTCGAGCTGTTCGCGCTGCCTTTTAAAGGTGCACGCGCCACACACTCGATTCCCTCTTATGAATCACACGGCGCCCGTTAATGTTACACGTCAACCTGGCCTTTTTATTTCACTCGACCGTCTCCCTTCCGCGCCGTGCCCATGCCCCCGTGTGTTCGTTCATAGATCGTCGGCCGTGTTCCAACGCCCACCGGGCGAATTCTTTGTCGCCGCTTGCAACTTCCCCTCGACTGCTTACTTCCATCTCTAGTCCCTTGTGAAACGTTTAGAAAACGGAATGATCGGGAATGCAGACTCGAATGGGAACACTGAAATGGGCCCGTTCCTGGAGCAACTTGATGGAAACTTAGGTATATGTACACCGAACAGTAGTGAAGGCTTCCGCTGCGCATGCTCAAAGGAATACCACCGCAGTGTGATTCTGTGGTGAATAGTGGTGACCAGATTCGAGGTTTGGCAGGCGATCTACTATCAAGGCATCGCTATTGGCTGGCCGCGAGCCAAAGCGACATTCCATGGATTCCTTTGTCTCAGAAGAGACTTCTTGATTCCTCTGAACAGACACCACCGTTCTTCGGTACCTAAGTACATCTACGTAGCAGCGGAGCGCCTGTTTGGTGGTTAAATGCTAAATAAGGGGCGCAGAAGCTGCCGCTGAGATTCGTTCAGGGGGAAGCTCTTCTTATGGAGAAGTCCGATCCCTATCCAGGTCGTTATACTTAGAATTGTCTTGAATTACGAAACTGCCGCGCGAGATTGCCTCTTGTGCCGAAAGCGGGCTACGCGGAGGGCACGGAGAGCTAAATAAGGAGGCGGAGGGTTAAGTGACTCCGTGGGACTCATTCAGAATTAGTCTCTCCGAAGAGAAGTAAACACTTAAGGAAATAATGCTATCAAACGAGGAACACGTTTAATTTGACGCTTAGCGTGGGTTAAAATTGACCCAGTGTCTTCTAAACAGGGGGTAATAAAGAAACGAAGCAAGGAACGCGGAGTAATATTCGTAATTGATTGAATATCAAGTTTCTTATTTCCCTTTCTGTGAGTGGGAAATGTTAGCCAGATGGTTTCCATCCTAGCGATGGCTACCGATTTCGAGCTGTTACGAAATCTGCTAATTATCACGCGACGCGGTTGCAGGAACTGCAGCCGAACTGCACGCATTTCGCGAGGCGTCATTGAATATTCATATGCACGTGAGTGGCATTCCTCGCGTTCCTCGCCTTTTATGAGACTTTTCGTGATTCCATTGTGCCGGCGAGCATCTTTCCTTGTCACGTGTGACGTCACGCGCGTGGGAGTCGTATATTAACCAATTACTTGTAATCGATCACTTGCGGAACTACGAGGCGCGTTACGTCATACTAGTTAAGGCAAAGCAATCGAAATTGCAGTGGCGAGAAGAAAGTTTGAAACTGTATACATAATTCTTCCAGCTGGAACTAAGTTAGTTCACAGTTTCACCCTTGTACGGAAATTGAATCATTTTGACCCGAAATTTATTATTATTATTTGGATTAAAACACCTTCATATGTATCTCTAAATAACTAATAAACGGCAGTAATAAATAATAATAATAATCTTTTTTAATTTTCTTCACTGTAGAAATTTAATAAGTTCTTAAAAGATTAAACCGTAATAATTAAAGGGACTGAGTTTTATTTTTCTATACGGATTTCTTGTAAATATATGACATTGGGCCCATTAGACCCACATTTACTTATCCCTGTAACTTTACAAATTCCGTACAAGGGTTAAACTTTCTGTTTGCCACTACTCACTACTGTATGGCTACACTTGCCAATGATAGTGAAATTGACCTATTATAGAATCTAGTACTTAGTACGGGAATTTTGTGAAATACATTATAGTTAATTTAGAATAGTATTCCAGATTAGATTACTATAGTATTCTAATACTATTTTGAAATTTAGCTATGAACACGTGAAAGCATATGTATACCTTTGTACGCGAGAAGCAAACAGAGCAGTGGTGTAGTTAGAATATGATTTTAATTAGTACTCAAGTGCTCGTGCTTTTGGAGGCACTCGTACGGAATTCGATCATGTCCCATCAGAGTTCAATGCTATTTAGGATACACGTGGTCCAATCTTCAATGACCCGCGATACTCAACGGAAGCAAGGCTTCGACACTCGTAACAAGTGGACGAGCGTGTTCCTCGAGCTACACATCAAAGTGAAAAAATAGAAAGAAAAGTAAGGCTACGCTACTTATATAAACGAACGTTCTCCACCGGATTTTAAGTACTTCACTCCAACGAATACATATATAAAACTTCGGAGAACGTCGAGCGCGCCAGCATTTCTTGGGGATAAAAGTTCGACGGCGACCAATTCGGATTACCCTTCGACGGAAATGTCCCCCCGTGTATTCTCAGCACGCAGAACCTGGCCACGAAGAAATCAGGAAACGACTACTGAACAGCGAGTCTGTCGCGGGCCCCGGTTCCAAAGGCCGTGACACAGTTTCCCCCCCGAGGATCGTTTATACCGAGACGTCGCCGCTGACATTCACCCAGTTTGCTGTTTTATGGGTAACCATAGTCGTTTGAACTTTTTCCCCCGCCTGTCCTTACGTATTTTTACCCACCCCGCCGCGAGAAATCTTCCTAGGACTTGCACGAAAAATCGTGGCCCTTCGGTGGAACAAGAGCTGTTCTGTAGAAACGATGTTAAGTAATAAGTAACAATCTTATTTCTGACGATTTGACGCCCCTAGGCTAACAAGCGTCCATTGCTCGTTCTGTGAAATATCATCAAACACTTTAAATCAAAAGTGTTGCGATAATTGTAAATTTAATTCAATATGAGTTATCCCTAAATAAATTGCTTTTCAAGTTGCCTCAAGCTTCTGTATTTAAACCTTTTTCAAATTCTTTCTGCTGCCTACTTAGCCTATACACAAATCCGCCCCTGACATATTTCAATGAACGCGAGTGAACGAGAACGATGAGTGAACAGGCACGCATGGAGTATTTCCGTGTGAAAACCGTCAACAGAGCGAACCTGGAGTACCGATTATTAAGGGAGACTGTTCAAGAGTACACTGGCAAACGAGGCTTGCGAAATCGTCGACGATAGAGCGAGAATTCCAATCACGTTTCTCTTGAGTCCCCGATAGGCAGATAACGCCCACGAGTCATCTGTCACTTAGAGGCGTCATCGGCGACGTTATTAACAGTACTGTGTTTACCAGAAACCGGTTTCTTCTTTTTTTCCCATCCGCGAAAACGACCAGGCGATTAGATCACTGGCGAAAATACAGAGTTATCGTTCCAACGCGACGGCCAGGTGCGCTAACGCGTCGAGTGAACAATGTCAGATAAATCGATTGGAAGCCGGTGCACCTCGTTTTCGTATTCGCCGTATATGGTCAGAGATCGATGCGCGCCGCGTTTCATGGAAACCACCTAGGAAGTCACGCATACTCACTAAACGCACAAGGGAACCGCGTGAGTCGTTGCGCACCGAGTTTTATGAGACTTCGTAGAACGGTAGAAAATTGAAAAATATTTCATCCATGTTCGGCGGTAAATGTATTTAAGTCTATGAAGCTTCGACGACCTGGCAAGTAGTGCGGTGGCTTGATGGCGAACTATTTTAATCGTAAACTATTTTATTCGCAAACTATTTTATTTGTAAACTAATAGTATTTTTCAATTCTATACCCTTCCACGAAATTTCATCAAAATCGGTGCGCAAAATACTTCAAGTGGTGATTTAATATTCAAATACTTTGCTTCGAAATGCGAGGCTGGTAAAGCATAAAGAGTCAATTGCATCGGGGGAGAAGCAGATTTGGAAGAATGGCTACTGTGAAGCTCGGATGTCCAAGAAGAAAAAGTCATATGAGGCCAGACCCCTAATACGGATGAACGAGGGAGGGAATAAAGCATGCATTTGGCGATTATGTTACATTTCACGCTGCCTTTTCTCCGCTTACCCGGCGAGGGGAACGCGAGCCACATCCTCGACGGAGAGAGAGTTACCGAGGAGAAACGTCTCCGTTAGTTTATTATTAGCGTTAACAACGCTTGCGTTTTTGGAGGGATGGGCCTCGTTCGAGAAGAGCTCCTCGAAGCATTCTGGTTCGAGGCTGTCGAGAGCGAAGAATTACTCCCTCATCTTAATGTTCACCTACGAATCCCTATCCAGATGTGCAATCTAAACGAGAATCAAATTATCCAAGTTCTACGAACTCTAAAGAGTCTACTAAGAAAAGAAAGAAGCCGATTTGCCTTTACCTCCATTTTGCAGCTTCGGGAGCGAAAGCGTCGGGACCGATAAAAGCCATAATTCCACACTATTTGTAGTATTTGATGAATACCTATTTAAAGGTGTAATTTAAGGAAGTTATGTGACGGTTAAGCGACGCTCTTCTAGAGGATCAAGTAAAAGTAGAGTGTAGGTAAAGCCACTATCGGTTGTCTTTCTCGTCGCGTTATCTTTTTTGTCGCGGTTGATTTCTCAGTGAAAGCAAGAAGAAATCGACGGGTCGAGTCCCCTCGATCTCGAGGCAACGAAAAACACGTCACTAGCCGCGAATTCTATTTCTAACTTCCACGCGATCCACGAACGATGAAGGAAGGTCGACGAGGCAGCCGCGTTACACGCAGAAACGAGATCACATTAGCGATGGGCTTCGCAACACGCTTCGAATCGTCTTCGAACGTATGACATCAGCCTCTAATCGCTTTCTGTATCGCCCGAAATGACTTTCCAAAATTTTCAAGATCTACATAGACCCCTTTTATTTGATTTGCGATGGAGCGATGCTGGATAAATAATGACGAATGAAACGATTGAGAATTTATTACACCGAAGATAACACAAGATCTTCGTGGAGAGCATAGCGGGCGATTATGTCACCCTGGAAGAATAGTATGTACACCAAATGGGCGTGCACGCGAAAATTCTACATATGTCCCACCTTTATCGACTAGAAAACTATGTCCTTTATTTTATTTTTTATTTCTACTCGTCTACGTGTAATTTTACCATTTGAAGCTCGAAATAGACAGTGATAATACCGATATCTATGAAATAATGTATGTGAACCCAATTATCAACAGAGCGACTTTCGTATCAAGTGAAATACTCACCTCCCGTAGACTTCTCATTTTCAGGCCAATTATCTAATCTATATTTTATGTATCTATATTTCACATCATCGTCACTTTCGAAGTGAACAGTCTGCAAGAATGGACCCCTCTTTCGTTTACCCCGAAACTGCCTCAATCGGTAATAATACTTTAAAATCAGCCTGTTATATATCGATCAGTATGATTCCTGTCCCATACTTAGATCACAGAATACATTTCCAGTATCTAAGATTCTAAGGAATGACATTCAGTTTTATACGCGTAGCACGGTATAAAACATTAATAACCTGTCACTTCCAAAATAGGCACACTCGCGATTTGTGTATTTCTGGTATCGTATGTCGGTAATGGGTCTGTAGATATATATAGTACAGGGTCCTAGACGAACGTTCGAGCACGAAACACATTAAGTGGACATGAAAAAAAGCACGTCATCGCCAAACCAGCGAGTTATTAGCAACCCAGGCAAGTCTTTGAAAGCGAGGAAGAATCGCGAACAGACGGATCGAATCTAGGACGATCTGGAAGAAGTGTCGACGAAAACGACCAACGAGTCACGAGATTCGAAGCTGCAAGTCGATCGACACCTTTCGACTATCATTCCTCCCTGATACGATAAAGTTCGTATCGTTCTCGAGCGAGTTATTGGAAAAGACCTCTCGAGCATCCATCGTTTGAAAACGCTGGGCGTGTAACCTTGCCTATTCAACGGTTTCTCGAGCACGTCGAATAAACACGAAAGGGAGTGAAGGATAAAAAAAAGTATTTGGCACCACTTACGGGGAACGGGCGGTCCAAATCGATCGGTTCGCCGAATTCGGATGCTTTGCCCACGATGATAGGGGAGTCCATTTTCTGGACTCTTTTGGGTCCGTGCCTGATTTAGTATACGTGCTTCCTCTCTCTCTCTTTCTCTCTTTCTCTCGTCTTTCGGTCTTTAAAAGCCTGACTTTTCACACACTTAAGGATGAGAGGTTAAGTCGTGCTGGTTGCCGTTAAGTGCTCTCTGCAGGTTAAATGATGTTTATTTTTTGATACTTTGTTTCAAGGGATCAGCCAAGAAGCTCGCTATAAACAACAGTGCCGGCGGTGGTTAACAAAAAGGCGAACAAAAATAAAACGTACTGGCAGCACACTCTCGACTTGCGTGTGTGTGTGTGTGGTTTTTTTTTAAGGATCTTTCAAAGATTACCGAGAAGACGGTATGCGACAAAGTCGTTCTAGGCCACTGCTTCCTCTTCCTGTTTCGGTCCCCTCTCGTACCCTATTCGTTACGTAAGAGGCCCCACTCGTGTCTCACTCGTCTCTTTCGCCTCGCACTGTCACACACTCGCGAAAAATCCTGCTTCTGTCACGTCGAAGGAACTGTTCGTCTCTTTCTCGAGAATGGGCGAAAACGCACGTGTCCCCTCGCGCTCCTTTCAGGTCGATAGCAAAACTGTCAGTGCGCGGCCGGAGCAACTTAAATATATTTGTTGTGTGGGACGTATCGGGGGCCACGTGACTAGAGGCCGAGCGCGGCCGAGGGATGGCGGAGATGACCGACGGAACGTACGAGAGCGTGCTAGAATCTTTCCTCTCTGTTCTACCACTTTCGAGAAATCTTTTATTTTCCGCGTAAGTGTAGCGCGCGCGACTCACACCAGTAGAGAATAATGACAGAAGAATAATGAGTTTTCGGACACTCGTATCAGTCGTATCGGTAAATGCGGGAATTCAATAATATTAATGATAAAAGACAAAGACAATTATAATTGACATCGGCAAGTTATGAGCTTGCAACCAGATATCGCTGTGAAGATTTATGTTCCAGCGTGCAATAGAATATATCAAATCGAGCCTCGAACGTATAATTCGTTTTATATCGTTATATAATCGTCCCAAGTACAAGACTGATACGTATGGGTTATTTAATATCGAAAATGGATCTTTTTTTTCGTTTTAAAACCGGGTTAAGATATCTTTCGAAGGTGATTCATTGGTACTGCGAGCTTCAGGTGGTATTGTCGAGTTTTTCCTCGTTTTCTTTTTGTAATTGGCAGGCAAGGCTGTGCCGTGGACTTGTTTACCTATGTCCTTTTATAGTAAGCGGCAATTCCCTTCGCGCGCTCGTGCTCCCATCCGAAAAGTTGATCAACTTGGTTTCTCCCTGCGCTATCCATAACTGTCTTAAATCGTGCTCTATAAATAGATCGCCGGCTAAATATAACGCCTAAAAAATAAAGAGTCGCATCGCGTCCAATACAACCTACATACTTCTTTCTTTTTTTTAATTTAATATAACCATGAATCATTCGAGGTGTATTAATAGATCGTGAATCCGATTCGTAGGTACCACAGCCATCGGCGAGATATATAGATCGCGTATTGTGCCCGATACGAGACGTATCGAGGCGATTAACAAATAAATCCCATGTATCAGCGAGTCGTATTTTTAGAATCGGTTCGCGGCACGAATAGGGCCACTTTTGAAACTCTGAAATGGAGTTTGGGAGGCTATATACGATACTGAAGGGTACAGAGATTTTAAGTGGATCGCTGAAGACCACTCGACGCTCGAAAAGCTCTCCATTACCGACGGGGAAAGGCTTCGAATGTTATCTCGGCGGGAATGCGCGTTGATCGTAATGAAATCGTGATTAATAATAGTTGCATGGTTCATCTGTGAAACTGTTAGAGCTAATGACTCGGAGGAGCGTTTTGTCCCTCCGATGTCTCGACGTCAACTTGGCCTTTATTATTATTATTACCAGGGAAGTATGAGGCCCGCCATTGAATATTAGTCATACGATCAGATTCTGGCCCGATTCCAGCCATTTCTGTTCGGCGTGAAAATACGTGTTTGCGAGTTGTGTGGCCAGGTAGACGCTTCACGATCAAGACGTTGCGTTGTGACACGGCAATAAGCCGAGACCTTGCACGCTGCTAACCTAACTTTCTCGAGGCATAACGACGGAACCTTGCCGTATTTAATTCCGACGCCACACTCGAGGATGTTACGCGTTCATATGAATGAACTTCTCCAGCCACTTCCATGGGATTAGTTACACTCCCAAATGTTATGCGTATGAGAAGAATTTTGTGTGTATTCTAACTAGATATTTAACTTAAGTCTCTTAGGAGTGTTAAGAGTCTCGTGACCAAAGTTATTTGAATATCTGTATTATTATAGGCGTTACGCATCAATTGTTAGTCGATCAGATTCTATTTGACTGACAGTGACATAATAATATTATGTACATTCTATAGCTTGGTTATGCCACTGAGATGCAATTAATGGCATATAGGAACCTTCAGAGACGATATTCTGCGACTGGATAGAAGCCAAGTGCACTAGGAATAAAATTTCATAATCTAACTGCCCGATTTTAAATCGCCCTTCGGGGACCATCCTTCTTTGCAAGGCATCATTTCCTTGATTTATCTAAGTTCTATTTGCCAGGAAATATCTGTGAGAATAATAACGGGAATGGCTACGATCTACAGCAACGTACCGTAAAATTGGTCGGACAATCGATAATTTGTCAATAACGCATCAGTTGGCATCCTCTCTAATTGCGATAATTGCCATTGCGTAATATTGCAACTGTAACCTATTTATTACAAGCCGCGATAAGAACTGAAAAGGGCATTTTAGTCGATTTTGTAAACCCACCTTTTGCTCATTAATTACTTTCAAATATAGGGTGAAAGCACTAGTAGTCGGCCACCCTCTAGTAGTCGACCACTTTTATTATTTAGCTTAAAGAAATAAGTACTGAAATAAAGAATTTATTAAATGACAATTTTATATTATATTTTGAATTTCTAACTTTACAATGCGACAAAAAGCGCCCTTCATAGGTAAAAAAAATAAATGCTTTTAAAGTGATTTGTAAACTAATTTTGATTCTACATGCGCCATTGCTGTTTTCTAACCCGAGAAACATAAGTGTGCTTTGAATAGAAACGACAAATGTAATTCAGTTCTATACATTTTTTACTGGAAAATTATGCTATTCCACTGAAAAAGCATCAACAATTTTATAGGCGCTTCAAAAATTTAAAAAAATGGGATAATTTATTTATTTATGGGAGGTCGGTAACTGGATCATCATTCCCTTTCAATTTTCAATAGTCGACCACAGCGGTCGACTTCTGAAGCTAACTGCATTCACAATGAATGCTAATAGTCGACCACGTATTAACTATAATATAAGAGGCTCTTAATAAAGCTTTTGAAGATTGAAAGATTGAAAAATCAAGAAGAAAAATCCAAGAAAATAGCAATAAAAAAGGATAAGGTAAAATAATGTAAAAAGAAGAAGCAAGAAAAATGTAAAAAATTGTAACAGAGAGTTATAAAACAAGAAAGGATTTCATTATATTTAAGATAATTAAAATTGTATATTCGTTTCTTATGGATTAATGTTCTACAAAGTTTATATAATTTATTTATAGAATACCTACTTTAAAAACTTAAAATTTGTTACTGCTTTCTATCTTAAAAACGAAAAATTTAATTTACATTGGAAAAAAAAATAATTTCTATTTTTTATTAAAATTTTGATAAAGTTTTTAAAAGAACTTATTTTAGTTACGCATTATTCTTGTCATTATTAATTATTTACTGATGTTGCACATTATATTTAAAAATAAATTTTAGTTTGTAATGCGCACATAACCTATTTTGAATTTCATATTAAAAAAGGTGGTCGACTACTAGCTATCGGACCGGTCGACTTTTAAAGTTAAGCGGTCGATTATTAAAGCATTCGGACACTTTATTTTTAACGCTAATTATTTATTTTCCCTGAACTTTCCTACTAACACAAAATATTTAGTGATACATTAAATACATTTGAATTACTTCAATACATTTTATATATTTTATAACATTGATTGTTTATTTTTTTTCAGTACTTTTCATTCGAGTTTACCTTTAAGTGGTCGACTACTAGTGCTTTCACCCTAGGTACAATTTATTTTTATTTTTATGATAAATAATTAATTTGCTTGCTTCCATGCACACATAATTAGTAAAGAAGAAGAAAAAGGGAATTATTGTTTTACTCGAATTGGGATTCGAACCCACAACTCCCCGACCTGCAGTCAAACACCCTACCACTAGAGCAACTCAATTTATTGATAATTTTTTTCTTTCCAATCAATGAACAGTCACTAACAGAACTATCATATTCCCACGACATTTTTTTAAATATAATCTAAAGACATCGCCAGACCAAAACAAGTGTAACTCAAGCTACTATTAATTTAATTACCGAAAAGCCTGACATTTTAGAAGCGTATTTTTCGTTAGAAAAAATATATGCACCTATGTGCGAGGAGGTTAATAAGCTAGGCGAAATATGCGAGCACAAAAAAGTAGAACAGCTTCTGAACATATTTCAAAGGCCCCTTCATTACCAACGCGACTTACCTAACAACAGAATGTCCAAGCACGTGTTACACCATTGCAATAGAGCTACTTCGTTGCGATCGAGCTTCAATACGAATCCTGTTCTCCCCCAGAAAGCCGACCGCGACTTTTCGACTGTTCAAAGTTTAAACCGTGCTCGGCAATAAACAGGAAACAGAGATCGCGCCGCCACACTTCGACGAACACGTCGATTCACGCGTGCACAGAAGCACGATAGTTCGATGGACAGATGACTCACGTCACGTTCTCCTACGAGAGATACATATTATGTAACGACTCCTACCTACGGTAATGCATTAGCGAATTGCAATCCGCGTGTTCCATGAAATTTCCAACACCAGTGCCGCGGGTCTCGAAGCGATCGCGAGAATAAATCAGATCTATCCACCGATACGTCACGGATTCCGCGTAGTCTGTAAGTACGCGGCGGTCTTTAATTCCGCCTCTCAGATGTTCTGGATTATCCGCTTCGAGCTACGAGATTCCTCGAAGCTGCAGAACACTCCGCGGTCTGTAAACGGCGTAAAACGGAACGTTTCACATTTCTCGAATGTCTGCCGTCGCGTTTCACACCGTCGAGCTGAGAAGCGCCGAGGGATAGGGTACTCGAATGCCTCGAATTCGGGGATTCGGGCACACTGAGCGAATAGAACGTTACGAAAAGCGAGTTCACGTGTCGACGATTATCGCAACTCGGCACCAGAAATAGAAACCCTGCATGTATCGGGCGATTTGTCGTTCTGTTGCGAAAACAGTTAGGTGGTCACTTTGCAGAGACTGCGGAAACGCGATTTGGATTGCGCTATGAGCTATGAGATTATAGCGGACGGATCTGGAGTTATGGAGGGGCAGATGGATGATGCTCGATTTTATGAGACCGCGTGATCGTTTCGATCTGTAGTGTTGTTGGCGACGACAGGGAAGAAGAGTTATTTCTTTTACGATTAGGATAAACGAAGCTCGCTTGCGCAACACCTACTCAGAAACGAATCTTGAAACTACTGTTTAAGCACGTTACATGGAACTGAAGGGATTGGCGCCAAGCGTAGACAAGAGTTTTGAGGTTAGGCTGTTTGTGGCCTAATTTTTAGTAGGAACGACGGGGATCTTGCGCGATCGAAGTGGAGCCAATTAAATTTGAAGATTTGATTATGGTTAGGCTTTAATAGAATGTTTATAATGCATCTGGCCATTTATGTGCGCGTAGAATGTAATAAAGATGATTAATAAGAGTGGCAATTAAGCGTAGAAGACGAATGTGTGAAAAAGGAAACTGGATTCACTGCTGCGGAAGCGTTTAATTGCACTTGCAACTGAATGAAGGCTATTTAGAATCATCGATTCTATCGACTTCCGATAATTATGTATCAGGTTTCACCTTGAAATTGTTGAAAAAAAGAATGGTTTTTCGCTCTGCATTTGTAACTTTTTTCGTAAGCAGGTTTTTAATTACCGAAAAGTTTGACGATCGCTGCTGAGTGCAAACTTATGTTTCGCGATAAGGATGTGTGAAACGCATGTATAAGTTGGATTCTTATAACACGTAGAGTTCGTACTTTAATTGCGTGAACATGACATCAGACTGTCTTTTTGGTTCGTTAATTTCCATATAACGTTGCCCGATTACGTAGCGAATGAGCAATTCTTGCAACGATAAAAAGTTACATTTGCTTCGATGGCTCGAAAGGGCGATATAGTAAATCGATCTATGGAAGATTAAGGCCACGGGAAGGTGAAAGGAATTTCAAACTACTGAGAGAGGATGTCGAGAAAGTGTTTGGTCACGAAATTTCTCCTTCGGACGATTACGATTTGCGAATCGAAATGGCTAATTAAAAAACAGAGACTACTGCTACAGAAAGCTAAAAGAACTTCCATTTCCCTTGAATGCTGTTCCCCAAATTCGTATGCCACCTCTGTTTTCATCAAAGAAACTGTAGGTATCAATGAAAAAACAGGGAAACTGTAATTCGAGCGTTTTTACGAAACGGTGTTGCCATCTAACGGAGCAATCGGTAAGCCGAAGCACAAAACTGCGCTGTTCGTGCAATAATGGTATCACATTTTATCCTTGCAATGGCGTTGTGAATTATAGAGGAACACCTAAACAATTACCTCGCTATATAAAACCCAAAAGCTCATTAAGTTGAACCTTTCGTTCTACGAGGAACGCCCAAATTACTTTCTTAATAAATCGATGCAATTCTGAACAAATAAGACACTTGTTCCGATGCTCCACTAACCATGCACTTTCTTATAAATAATTCCTCTAAACTCAGCATATCATTTGCAAAGGAATCTGATCGGAACCGATCCGAACGAGTTTCCGTCGGCGAGAGGAGCCGGGGCGAAAATAGAGAAGCAGAGACAGAGAATAGAATCGATTTATCGAATCGTAAGATCGCGTTCCTGTGCACAGACTGTAGCCATCGAGTCTCGCCTTCGATCTCGCTGCTCGATCCAGTCCACGTGTCTCGATCACTCGCACGATCATCGATAATGACGATCGATGATCTACAGTGATCGATAGCGTTGCCAGGAACGCATGAGACCCGAGGAGGTTGATCGACCGCCACTCGCTCAACGCTCCAACGTTTCGTGACGTCATCGGGCCAACGGCAGACAGGTTCCTTTACCGACAATGCATTCCACTAGCGTACACATGCGTTCTCGCACGCACGGGGACCACGTGCACTTCGTTATACGTCGTTGAAAGCGAGAGTGCTGCAGCCCTGGCGCATTCATCTAATGCCGCGCTCCCACATGTGCAACGCATTGTGCGCAGCGCACTTGGCGCTGTATGCTCGCATTCGTAATGGTCGGTGAAGTGTGCGCTGAAGGCTATAATCCCACGTGTGTAATACGGGGGTGCAGAGTTAATTTAAGCCACACTCCCACGTGTGTAACACGCTGGTGCAGAGTAAATTTAAGTTACACTCTCACGTATGTAATTTACAGCGCGGAACAGACATAAAGCTACGTTCTCACGTGTGACTCCTCAAAGTATCCTGTGCGTTAGGGTGCAACTATACAAACTCAGATATCTCTGAATTCTAAAATACAACTGTGCGCTACAATACTTCCACGAATATGAGCATCCTTATCCTTAATTTTATCAATTAAATCACCATAAGTGTTATAAATGTTTCCCATCTACTTTCTTCAGCGACAGCTGGAGGATACGTGCCATCTTTGGAGTCCTTGAGTTGATTGTAACTGATACCACAGGGAGTGGCGGTAAAAGCTAAAAGCTTCGCTCGTTAAAAGCTCCAAAGGTCAAGGTATACAATGATACTCAAATACACCCCTCTACGTTTCTCCAGGAGCAAAAGAGCACCAGGTGTAATTCTCTCTCCTTCGCATATTACATTGACTTTCATAGTATTTCGATCAACGCTTCTCAGAAAGGTAGCAAGAATATTGCATAACCACAGTAATGCTACACCAACGTCGCCACAGCTTGTGTAAGATCAGAAGAGACATCGAGATAAGGAACAGCTGACTTCCGATAACTCGGCAGCTGAGGGACAGCAGTAATCAGTAATCGAGAATGAGCTTCTGACTAGCTCCACCTTCTCAAGTAACAAGTAACATCCATTTGGAGGTACAACCAGCTCATTCGATTCTAACAGCTCCAATACAAATTTACAAATGCACATGCTTGCTATTCGTTTCGCGAATACTTCTACAATATTAAATTAGTAGAATTATCCACGAAATATTCTAGAAGAGGTAGAGGTAGGTATAAGGAAATCGCGATGCAACCAAAAACAATGTAATTCCTCGTGCAGAAAGAAATCGATAATGTACAATACTCGTATTTTATATAAGCCTTGGCTTTCGAGAAAATCGATTTGAAGATGGAACCAATTCTCACAGTCAGTCCCGGTGCGTGCGCACACGAGACGAGTTTTCGAACTCGATTCTCTCAGAAACGAAGCCCCGTAGAAAAAGATTTCATTCAACATTTTAACGCCACTATCGTCACCACCCTCCCTTTCGGCCGTGCCCCGTACAATTTGGAGCACCGCCACCTGAGCAATTCGACGAGCGAGGTAATCTGCCCCGCCTCCCTGAATACCGCCCCGAGTAACGATCTCCGGTTCACATGGATTCTTCGGATACCTACGTCCGAGCCACGAAACCGCCCTTTCCCTTCGGCGATTCGCGGAACGGGCCACGAAGAGGATCGGAATGCTGGTCATCATGAATGACGCTCGACCGGGGAAAGTGGTAGGGATAATCAAGGGTCGCGGTTCTTGGAACGGGTAAGGGGAGCGCGCCGTTCGAGATGTCACTTTCCACGCGATGCATCGCAATGACCCCGTGAATCATGCCTCGAAAATTGCACGCTGTAGAGTTGTAGAACGTTGCAGCGGGAAAGCCCGCGCAGGAAGTCTCTATTCATGAAATTAACGATCTCCGAACCTTCACCCGCTAATTAAACCCTTCTAGCGATGTCTCCGCAACTGGCCACCAGAGGGCATTTCTACCGATCGCGCTCTCTCGCTAGTCCTCACTCGACCCTCGATTCCTATATATACCTTTTTCGTCCTACCTTCTAACACCCCTGCGTCTAAGGCTGGGTGTGCTAGGTGAAGGCGAATTTAGCGGAGGAAATGTCTATCGGGAAAATAATCAAACAACGAATTCGCCTGCAACAAAACCAGAGAAAAATTAAAAGAAGTATTCTGTTCCGAATACACGAAGTTTTCTTCAATACTTTATTCGCAGAAGTATGGCGTTTATTACACCCACTTGATTATCTAAAGTGACGACAGGAATGATGATAACGATAGCCATAGGATTACACGAGCAGCTATAATAATTCATGGAACTAATATTATCATCACACATAGGAAAAATTGAATGTAAGAAAATAGTTTCTCTGATCCTAGCTTTCCAGAAGAATTTAACAGGGAGGTTTTAAAAATATTCATAAAGTATTATCCTTCCCATATTTCCACCTCCCACGATCGATCGTCTGATGGCATTTCCCGAGTCGACATCTGGGGGGAGAAGTCAATGGAAACAGCGATAAAGGGGGAGAAATCTAACCACCCTGGGAGGCAATATTTTCAGACGCAAATATTGACGCAGGCACCAAAGGAAGTATGATTTTCTCGACGAGGATATCAAGGTCCACAAGCTATATACCGAGCGTCCCACTTTGCAACTCCTGACTAAAGTCACCTTCGAAGCTCGATAGATCATTCGCTGATCCGTGGAAATTCGATTTCACGTCGCGTTGGCGTGGATTCGTTAAGTCCCGCGACGATCCATTCGCGAGATTAAGCGCAAAGTGTCGCCCGAAGGATCGACGGACTATTCTGGATCGAAGTTCTCGCTCTGGAATGGCGGGAGAATCAATGGCGGCTATTTCGAGAGACCTCAGCGTCGGCGACGTCGTCGGGAACGTTCCTGCGCCTCCGGAGGCGCCGACGATGCTCGGGGATCGCGAATTCAGCGAAGGCTCGTTAAAATTCTCTCGTCGAACGTAACGAGCTAAGAGGACGCGAACTTGCAGCGCGTCTCAACGGTCGAAATTATGATTAATCGCGATTGGGAGGTTGTGAAGGAGATGCGGTAAGAAAACCATTCTACAAAGTGCGCGAGGGGTCCATTCTGTAACCAAATGGTGGAAGCATATCTTCTACCATAAGGTAAATGTCCCAATGGCAAAACAGTTAAGGAAGCAGTTGAGATTATTGTAATTTTTTTTATATTTAAATAGTATAAAATTATAACTAAATATAATTATTCGAAAGCGAAAAATGTCTACTTTCACATAACGTAACAAGAATCTACATTTGTTAAAGCAAAAGTTTTAAATTAATTAAAACATGAAACTGTTCATATGGCCCAGTAATTAAATAAAATTTATAGCGTGTCCCAGTCATTAATTAACAGTGTCCCAATTATTGAATATGTATTTAATTTAACTATTTCTATCAGTTAATGAAAAGAAATCAACTGACTGTAGTTCTTCTTCTTTATCTTTTTTACCTTCGGCATGACTTTATGTCTGAAAAAGTTAAAAAATGATGAAAAGTATATTATAAAAGTTTAGGTTATGTTAATATTATAACGAGTATAAGATTAATTATCCTAATAATTCTTAAACAGTATTATATTTTTGTCTAGTTATTATTAACGTAAATATATAGGATACAAAAAATACTTACTTTGGTACAATAAATATTTATAATTTTATAACTACTGAACACTGACGTCTGTAACACCGCGGTTAAACAACCATTGAACACACGTTTAATGATTGGTACGTGTCATGTTACCGTGTACTAGTGGATAAACGCAACAATTTCAATATTAAAAACAAAAAATTATTAAAAGATCCAATTAATTTTAAATTCTTCAATGTATAATAAATCCAAAACAACTGTATAATTTCAAAAATTATAAAATAATAATTAATTACAACCTTAACAAAAATATTATCTCGCTTGCTTGAGCCCATTAGGTAAGAAGCGAGATTGAAACTGTTGAAGCTTTATTGTACAATAATATTTTTGTATGATATAACTATTCAGTTATGTAAGCTTATAATTATATCTATATAAAGCTAATACATTTTGCAATTATATTTCGAACAGTTTAAACGTTGCAAATTAGTAAAACTATTATTATTAATAAAATTTCTTCCCAATTTTTAATTATTGGACCATGTTTAAGGACTGGGACATTTACCTTACCACCTTCACCGCATTCGAAAAAAAAATAGCGCGGGAATATAAGAAGAATCGACATAAAAAAAAATTCTGCAAGTTTGAAGATGCCTCCTTATTACACCCCAAAAGAGTTTAATCCAATATCAACAATAGTTTAAAAAAAAAATCATAAATATCAGTCACTTTTGGGGGCTGTTACACGAGAATCCCTTCTTAAAGCCACCCAAGTCTCTAACACCTGCTCTACAGTAGATTCTACAGAAATTTGTTTTAAAATTTAGTTTTCTGGTCAAAGTTCCCCAATTTGGTACTCTAATACCAAACACTTTCCATGCCTCTTGTGCCTTCCTATTCAAAGAACCTTCCTTCCAACTGACTCCCATTGGACGATCTTATCAGCCGATTAACGTTCCACCGTTTGATCAGAAGATAGGAGGCAAGGAGCTGGTTGCGTGCCCGGTGAGACGAATAAGCGGTAAGTCATCTCCCCGCGGGCGTTTGGCAACAAACGCGTTATTTCTGGGTGCTTTGCCGAGTGTCTGAGTCTGTGCTTCTGAAAAGCCAACGACACGCCTCTCGTATCCCGACCAACCGACTCGCGAGTCGAGTGCACGAGGTTCGGGTCACTTGATTCGAATGCACGTAGCCAGTGCTCAATTTGAATAATAACGAACCGGTCGATTTTTACCTGACCCAAATATATAAAGCTATACGCACCACTTAATCGTGCTACTTCTTGGAGAAGCCAATGAATTTAGAAAATTATTCTGGAGTGCGCGTATTTAATGTTATTATACGCGACGTGGACTCACTGTGTGGAAAATTTGAAAGGAATTGCTGACTCAAGCCCGTCCGCTACCCTTGCCAGACCCCTAGGAGCAGCATCACCGCGAAACGTACCACGCTCCCCCATATTGATCTCATTTCGAACCGTGGACAGCACGTCGTCACCCTCTTCCCGTTCGAAGAGGGGCGCTTAATGCAATTGGGGTGGTTTTAATAGGCCGTTGCTCTGCCTACTTCTACGGACTGGCCACCCCCCTCTCGAGGGGCACATTCGATCTAGAGTGGGCGAAAGTGCTGTCGAATGGCCTTGGTTGCACGCTTTTCAGGCCACTAGGGCTTCTGCTTCATCTTAAATAGTATATCGGACAACAGAAGGTGTCGTCAGCGAGGAAAAATATTAGCATTGATCAGTGGCGCACCCAGAGGGGGGCCAAGCTTTTCAAGCTTAACCACTATCCGACTCTACATACCCACAACTTATTGGTTCCCAGATTTATGCCATTAACTTGCTAACTTTCAATTGGGTCATTGAATAACCTCGAGCACGTCCGTTTTATGACTAAGAACCTCTCCTCGGTTTCACGCGAAACAATACCAGCACGTGACTTATGCCCCAATCGCGATTTATCGTCTCGTACGTCTTTTCGATCATCTCGATGGCATCGTTCGCCAGTGTTTAAAGTGCACGTTTAATGGTGCTTTCGAACGACGGGAAACCGTGCCAAGAAAGTATAAAGGAACGAGCTCGGTGGCGCGCGCTCGCGTATTTTAAGTTGCAAAGCACGTGCCCCGAATCGAACGCCGCGAAACTTGCTCGCCTCACGAATCTGAAAGTCAATCGACCCCTTCGTGTACCCCGTATCGTCCCAGCGATCGTGCGTGATCGTTGGCGGAAACGTGGAGCGCGCCGCGAAAGCGAATAAAGCATCGTCCACGTTAATTTCGACTTCGACTCGAGCTACGAGCCGAACGTGCCGAGTTAAGGCCGAGTTTCCTAGCCGCGATCGGCGGCTGCGGCTGGCGGCGGTCCCACTAGTGCAATGGAGAGGTATGCATCTGTGTCTCCGTTGCGCTAGTGGGACCGCCGCCGGCCGCAGCCGCCGATCGCGGCTAGGAAAGTCGGCCTTTACGAGGAAAAGATCGATAGTGGACGATTCCTCGCCCAAAAATCGATCGATTATGTGCAATACACTTTTTTCGTACGAGCCCCCGTTTTTTTTTTTTGAGAAAATCGAATTCGAAGTTTAGGCTTCCGCGAAAAGTTATCTTGGAATAAAATTGGAATGTTGAAATGTGTGCGCAGCACGAAATGGTTTAATGAATAATTAGGATGTATCGGTTGTCGAAGATTTGTTAGAAATTCCGCTCCCGGCTGCCATTATGTCGTCCTTTTATTTACCCTAGTCAGCATTTCTCGATGGAAGCACATTATAGCCACTGTTCTACGATTATCGCCCGAAGGAGGACGAAAATGTGACCAAGAGAAAGCACATTCTACTACACGAGGGGGAACTATCGCTAATGACACTGCCGAAAGTAGATTTTCGTTAAAGACCATTTCCGACAATCAACCACAGCAATTTCCGCTCTGCCGTCGATCAACAGTCGCCCGAAAACGATTTATCGATTTGTCGCCACGTCACCTCCGCTACAAATTCTCGAGTATATGTCGAACGAAACGAGGACACACGTAAAAGGTGGTAAACCGCGAACACGTAATATCCCTCCAATAAAATAAAGTTTGATTTTCTAATCGAATGGCTTCTAAATTGTAACTGAGGCTTATTATCCAGAAGATTAAAATTAAAGTACAGTACTGAAACTATTGTCCCTAAGAATTGTATGGAAAGAGACATTGTTATTATTCACTGCACTCACTACCTTCTATTCTCGATCAGGTCTTATTCCGATCGATATATCGATACATCCTAACCTACAATACCTATTTGACAAAAGGGATATGGGTAAAAGGAGCAGAATGCCTGTTTCCTAATGCCTTTCTCGCCGATCTAGGTTTCAAAATAAACCGAACAAAAGGATCGTGCCCTTCCCCTTGTCGACAGAAGCAGCAACGATGATTGCGCGCCCTATTCTCGGGGAAATTGACGATCTTTACGAGCTGTCGAACAAGGGTAGAACACTTTCGATTGAAAGATCCTACCTACTCAGCATCTCCCGGCCTTTATCTCCCCAATTGCCGCAAATTTGCCCCTTTCTTCTCGCGAAAATCCCCGAAAACTTCTAACAGATACTCGAATAACAGAATTCCATGTAACGTATAATTTCATACCAAACACGTGCACAAATAATTCATAGCTCCTTCCCCCTACTATGTTACTTTCGTTCATACATCCCAGTAACACAATGCAGAGATTAAAACGATTCTTCTCATTACACTCCAGAGATAGACATGCGATCTACGAACATAATCGATTTTACCCGTGTCGGGTAAAACCGATTATCGCAACGTATTAACGAAAGGTGGCGTAGAAGAACGCCCAAGTTTGTTTACACGAAGGTAAGGTCATTGTCGAGCACAGACAAGTGTTCTATAATCGTCACCGTCTGACGGCGATCGAGACTTTTCTTCCAATTGTTACTAACTGTTCAAACATCCATGCCGAGACGAGACTATTACGATAAGGTAATTGGTAACTTAATAATTGCTCGCTGCCACCGTAACGGTCACGGGGCCGCCATGAACTATGGTAATTGGCTCGTTGACAATGCGGAACAGGTGATTCGAGGGACTACATTGCACAGAAGGTTCTCGTAACACCGGGGCAAGGCACACTCGAAATTTCTCGAGAATGTTACTTAAACGGAGCTTTTCAAAATATCATCGCACTCGAACTTTATTCTAAAGGCACTCGTACATATGTAACTGTAAACGACGAAGATAATCACTCGATTTCAACGGAATAGTTATCGAACCACTGTACCGACCTTATATCCCCGGCGAATTTTTATCTCCCGACTCGCAGCCGTTGGATATCGGAATCCAACGAACGCGACGTTTTTTCGCTGCCCTGCTCTCTGAAAATATCAAGATCGCGACAAGAATAACCAGCAAGCAGTGAAAACCGAATACAAGCGGGTGAAACGACGCAGAAATTGGGCCACTCTATAAATAAAGAATTTTTTGTACCGCGGTTACTTGAATATAGATATCGAGGTTCCGATATCCGTCAGGGTATACGAAACAGATGCAACACCTCCATGGTCCACCTTCCGTCCAACGGATCGCGGACTGCTATACGAAGTCGATTAAACTATCGACTTCTATCAAACGGCTAATTTAAGTGCAATATGAAGCTCACCCTTGGGAACGCGGTGTGCCGGTCATGGGGCTCCCGCCCCGACCTGCCGGTCGGCTCGAAGAAAGACTTGCTGTCCTCGTCGAATTGCTGTTTGATCTCCTGGAGAAGCTCGTCGCCCGATTTGCCGCGCAATCTGTCGCCGAACTTCGGCTTGTCGCGGAAATAGAAGGACATGTTCGCTGGCACGCGCACACAACTGTTTCGTGCACGATTCGAGCGTGTTTCACTCGCGATGTACTTGGTCGCGGGGACACTCGGAGGTGGCTTGGAATTTCAGCTCGAAAGAGCGTTTCCCTTTGGCCGCGTTTACGTACGTCGCCACCGCGGGAGGAACAACTTATTGCACCTGCCCCGTGCGAGGTGTTGCGCGCGACTGAAAGCTCGCGCCGTATCGAAGCCCGGGTAATCAAAGCCGACGCATGCGTCCCGCGGCGATTTACGCTGTTCGAAACGGTCCAGAGATCGTCCGGTGCAAGTCCCTATGCGCTCCACCGGCCGGCTTCTTACAAATCTAAATTTAATCGGCCGCTATTTAAGTTTTGCATTCTTTTTTATTTATAAACCGCCCGCGGAACGGCCAGAGTAATACTTTCATTTGTTGCGTACCTGATCGGGGATAGCATCCGAAGAAATTGCGCCCCTGCTTACGTAACGGGCGAAAATCGAACGATTAATTACTGTGCCACGTGCTTCGAACGAAATCAATGGAAACTGTAATTTCTTTTATTTTTAATTGTCGATTTAGGTACTTTGTGATCCGTGCACCGATATTGCATTGTTTGATTATATTGCTTCTTACCTTTTCATTGCTATTCTTATTATTGAGAACGCGTTGAATGGAATTTCTTGGGAATTAATAAATTGAAATGTTTCTGCTTCTCATTAGGGTTATACGGAAACTGAAGTTATATTTATGATAACGGTCTGTGTTTATTGAAATGCGTTAGCTTTATAAGATTCTCACTCGGACATGCACTTGTGTTCCTTAATTTGTTTATGTCCGAAATTCCATTCTACTTTAGTTAGCAGAGTTACTTAAGAGTCAGATAGTCGTAAGTAGTTGCAATCGTTTCGATTTCCTGTATTGGACGATTATATAACCTAATAAGTTCGATCTTTCAAAGGTAAGTCTCTTTTTTATTTACGATTATTTCTTCCGATAATTTATGGTATTTGTTTTAACCATACCTATGCAGGTATTTCATTTACGGTTTACAGTTACATGCCTTTCTTGTTACAGATAAAATTGAAAAGTAGAAAAATGTCTGCATTGTATCATTGCATTGTTTGCAAGCATGCAAATAGTACTGTAACAGATTTGCATAATCATCATATCCACTATCATACCCCAGAAGAATTGTCACATACAATTATCAGCCTTCAAGGCTTGCGGACATGTTTCAAGCCTGCAGTGTTCGATAGCAGTAATAACAATAATTGCTACGATCGTATTACGATCAAAAGCAAAAGGCAAGATAGTTATCAATGCGAAGACAATCGAGCGACCAATTCAACAATATTTCACGACGAGGACAGGAAATTTTACCACGACGAAACGTATTGCGCGTCTAACTGCAGTCCATTTATCATTTGGGAGCAGGAATTAAACAAAAGGGCAGAGATATGCGACGAAGAGTTTTTTAATATCATTGAGAGCCTTTGCACCGATTTAAGTAAGCAGAAACATGAGGGCAGTAAAAGGAAACATTCGGCGTATATCAATAGCCCAAAGGTAGAAAGTTTCGTCCAACGCAATAAAGATAGAAGCATAACGGAAGCTAGGGATGAGAATAGAAAAGCATCAACTGGTTTTCCTTCTGAAACTTCCATCCCAGTATCTTCGCATTGCCATACTAACTGTTTAATCGCTAATACAACTGAGCCTGACGAAATTCTCAATTTGCAAAAGATAAATGACACGAGCATTAGGAATAACGATATCACCAGATTCACATTCGCTGGAATCGATGGTGAAAACAATGTTTTAATGTACGATTCGTTAAACAATACTTATTCTTGGGAAGCAATCGCCACTATAAACTTTGACGGGAAAGAAGAGCATGCAGTATACAATACTAATTAAGTTGAGAGACTATTTTAGCTATAGAAACAAGATCGAAGACTGAATTAAGTATAAAGAAATGTTTCCCGTTTCGCAATAATATTAAAGTAGATTATTCTTTTACGTTACGTTTATTGTTTCTCACATTATAGTTTATCTACAATTATATTGCGAATGAGAAGTTTTTATTTTTTTTAGTAAAAAAATACTATACATTTGAACGAAAATAATCTTCATATGACAATGCCTATTATTTCTTTTATTGTACACGGAGATATGAAGAAAATTTACTTTGCCTGACCTATGTACACGCTATTGTACTACCTTTGATATAAGGAAATATAAAAAGATATTTTTCTATATTAAAGAAGCGTTTGTTCATTAATAATGACGCTAGTTTAATTACAGTTAGATCGGGATGCTCGTGAGAACCAAGTGAAAAGGTTTTTTCAAAAGTAACTTTTAAATTGAAAACTGCGTACCATATACGTATCGAAGAGACGCTCCGTGTTCTAGTTTCATATAAATGGTAAGGCACGTTGGTTGTAATTAATAGCAGTCCATTGCATTCACGTCTCCTTGTTTGTGCATCGTTAATATATCGTCCAATATTGATTCGAAGCTCGTAGTATACGTAGTCAGCCATCGATTTTTCTCTTCGATGTAGGCATCAATGTTCGAATTGAAAACCGTCCGAAGGAACTTCTCTCGAGTTACGCACGAAATAAATTGAAATGTTTTCTCCTCCGTCTTCTGCGCCCCCTCGTCCATTTTCATTGAATTCTTGTAAATAGAAGCAAGTAGATTCGCGTCGTTAGCATCTACAATTTCCTCGATCACGTTGCTGGAATTACTAGACACTCCTTCAGAATTGGTACTCGCGACATTGTTCACCGCTTCACGTTTAATATACGAAGCATCCAACGTAGCGCTATCTTTTGGCAGAGGAAGCTCTGGCAGAGGTTCGTTAAGCTTATACTTCAAGAGGAATCCTTTCAGCTGCTTTATTATAGCCGCCGATGTTCTGCATACTTCGAAATCACTGTCGTCTTCTAAAGTAACTAAAAGAACCTGAAATTCGGAATATCGAGACATTATTCACCGCTTGGGAGGTGCATCGCTGAGGTCAACTTACTCCTAAGCAATTCTGCTTCGCTAATTCATCCAACGCTTTATTGAGCCTCCGTTTTATTTCCGTCTCATTTAACGATATAATTTTTCTGTGCTCCTTGGAAAATGTTACTTTCGGGAAGTGACCATCGAGCACCCCTTGATCAGACATGTGCGACTTTATGAATTGCTTCCAATATTCCAGGGCACTTGTCTTCACTTCCCAATGGAGGTCGAAGACAGCTGCTGTTGCCATTACCCGTGACATCGAGTCGATAACGGTTTTCCTAGGGTGCAGTTTAATTAGAAACTTGAAGCAGGCTTTTGTATAGTCATACTCACGGCCATTTGTAGTGTATGTATAATTCCTTCATTAGTATCACAGCTTCTTTCCTGACTATAGCTTCGCTCTCATTGTTGAGTAAATGTATGGCCATATCCTGAAATGTAAAAGCAGCGTGTTTATTTCTACACACTTCGATCGACGATTTCATGTTTTTCAGCGCAACGTACAGGTAGATTGAGCCGCGACAATTCTTCTTCCCAGAGTTTGCGTATTTGAACGGTAGTTGAGATAAAGACCAAAGCAGATGCCCTAACGTAACTTTCACTGTCCGATTTAGCAATGTCGACTGCTAATTGCAAGAACTGATTCGTCAATAAAAGTTCTTGGAATGCCGGATATTCTGCCGATAATTATACACGTTACACATTCATATAACACGCATACTTTAATCATATTATCCGATTAACTAACTTCAGCGGCGCACTCAGGATTTAATTTTTGGGTGAGCCGTGTTGAACGAATTAATGCAAATTCAATAAAATTCATTAGGTGATAATAAAAATTTATTTAAAGAATAAAATCCAGTTTTTTCTTTTTACAAAGCCCCTTCTTTGGAGAGTGCCAGGCCCCTTTGCCCCCCTCTGGGTGCGCCACTGACTACCTTTATAAGCAATTACTTACTGTCTTCGGAAATTGCAGCAATAGTATTTAGAACTTCCAAAACGCTATCCCTCACTTCCCAATTTACATCGTGCAGTCTTTTATAAAGCGTCGGCCCAATATCATTCATATGACTGTCCGTTTCGACGAGCAGCACTAAATTGGGTGGCATAAAGTTCTGTATCGCCAATTTGCAAACTCTTAAAGCATTCACAGAGATCTAGAAGCAAAGACTTATCACGCGTGATATACGAATACATTTTATAAGCTACTTAGAACACACACCATAGGTATTACTCCCGGGTGATTCAAGATTTCCTGAGCAAGGGATAGTAAACATATAGTTTCCACGCACTCCTGCCACTTCAACTTGAACTTCTCGGTCATGACTGCCAAGCCATTCAGAAGCGCTGCTAGCAAATTAGGATGATCGATAATAGGATCTCCTTCCAACGGTGACTGAAATGTATGCTTCCTCGGGCCATTCTCCGAGTTCGTCGTATTGTTTGTCCCCGCTGTGTTGAACGTTTCATTGCACACGTCCGGCAAAAAATTTTTAAGTACATGACACAACGATTGAAATGTAATTACCGCGATGTCCTGTTACATAAAAAAATCATTAGTCGTAACTGACAGCGACCAGTTTAGTATTAATATAATTCACGAAGTTGCATCGCAATTACCCTGTCCATGATGTCCGTCATTTCCAAAAGCATATCGATGGACACTTTGGAGATCTGTGCCAAGGGTAACTTGTTTCTGTACACAGTGTCTCTGATATTGTACGCTAGCCTTTGTATAACTATGCTGGTCACGTCGAACATCTTAGTAATAAACGTATCGAACAGATCGTAATTTATGTACGAGTGTTTAACGCACGCAGCCAAGGGTAGGACCTATTAGTAAAAGGTATCTCGATTACTCGATACTATCGACACGTGATATGGAATGTGCTTACCATTATGCTTATAGCTTGATGCTCAAACTTATGCTGATGCGGAAAGACAAACTTGTGCAACGTCTGAAGCTTCTTCCAATATATCATGAGAAGCTTATTCGTCTTTACTAGCTCTATTATATACTTCTTCGATAACAGCATCATGGATATATAACACAAGTCGTAACAAAATTTCTGCGACGTCTCGGTGTCGATAGTTTCTTGCCCCTCTCTGACGGCACGTTTCACTGGTATAAATAGGCATAACAGTAGCAGCTTGTGGACGTGCGGCAAAAGCTTTGTGCTGATGCACGTTTCGAACAGGGCCTTCACCCTCGTGTCCAAGTTAACGATTTCCTGGCACAATTCGGGTATCGTATTGTCCATGTTCGCGGATAATGTATTTTCGACGATACTGGTTAACAGATCTAACGTAGTGCACAATAACTTATTCTGATCTAAGTAATTATCTTCGAACACCTGGCAAACTTGAGATTCCAAAGTGTTCGTTATTAACGGCGCAGCGACCATCGAGATGACTTCCTTACAAAAGTCTATATTCTGCTGTTCGTGTAGAAGCAAAAGCCAAAGAAACTGTTGGCTCTCGCGCGTCACGTACATGGTGTGATTCCAATGGGCGTACTTTACGATATCCTTCCAAACGTCTGCAGAAACAAACAGCGTCAGTCGTGTCTCGATCGAGTCGATACCTGCGCCCGTATTAACGATGTATATTGTAGCGCTTACCAGAGTCTATGACCCATTGCCTGCCGCTTCGATGCTTAATCAAGTCGGATAACATCGTGGTGTAAGCCATTTTAACCGACGCTGGCAAATCATCTCCGCGAAGCTCGAGGAGATCGCAGAGCCTGGTATACAAACCTTTGCAGTGCCAATAATGGAAATGCAATTCATTGCGCGAAATTAATCCCACAAGTTTCAGTATGAATATGCTTATAGGCTGGGACGGTTTACAATCGACGCTCCAGGTCTCCACTGCCCTGAGCACCCATTTTTGTAACAGTTCGCAGTGCTTGTAATCGTTCGTGTTACCTGCAAAATTAAAGATTTCAGAAAACGTAACATAACTGAAATTAAGTAAAAGCTTTCTTACTTTCTTTTATATTCTCGGAAATGTGGGTTAGCAGAAGATCGAGATAGGAAGTAGACACGACGTTATAATTGGGCAATAGGAATAGTTGCAAAACTTCAGATAACTTTTCGTCACTCTTCAACGATGTCATTATGTTTCCGTGTTAAATTCTGAATTATTGCTCAACACACTCTGTTCCCCGTGCTTTTCTACTTTATTTTCTTTTACATATCTTCGCGAACGCTGATAAATTTCGGAGCAAGATTTAAGCACGCATCGCGTTTAGTAACGGGCACTCCTCGTGGCAATCACATATTTTCGAGATCTCATATCACGAGGGAAAGAAGTAAAAATCATTCTTTAAACATGGCACAGATAAGTGGAACTTTATCGCGTAAAATTGGAGTAAAGTTGTGACTTCCAGCGAGGCTAGATATATGTTTGTTTACCTCGTCTATTTATGGCGGCTTTTTTAAACCCCCCCTATCGTCAGTACTGCGTGGTACTGCGTCTATAGTTACGAGATCGTTATGACATAAATAATACGGTTATAACAGAAACGGATTGACTAACAATCAGTCTAATCCATTCTGAGCGGTACAAAAGTATACTGTTTACAATTTCGAAGGATACGTACCATTATTGTTAGGAAATCTTGAATTTTATTCTAAAATCTACCAACACCAGGGGTGGGCACTTCCCATATATTTCTGTTGGCAAAATCAGCACCCTCTGGTGGATAGTGCCGTCCACTAAATCATGAAAAGCGGCAAAATTGAATCCTGTAATTATGGTATTGGTTACAAGAGAACATATGGAACCCGCACACGCCAATTTTAATGGAGCTTTTGTAAGATGTTATTCTCAAAATATTTTTCTGAGAACTACTTCATACAAAAGCCCCATTAAAATCGACGTGTGCGGATTCCATATGTTCCCTTGTTAGGTATTTTTATTACAAATCGGAAATAAACTATTGAAATACAATTTTCATTTTTAGTATTTATTTTATTAAAAAATTATTGTTATTATTAGAGTTACGCGAATTTACTACTTTACAGAGAATCTATAAACAAATACAAGTCATGTTAATAATTAAATTTGTATAATTTATTATGTCTAAATTCATTAATCATATACTGCATATTGATGGCTTCGTGCACAAATATTTGTATGTCCACTTTTAGCGTTTTTGTGAAAAACTGGTTTAATCATATCAAGAACTATCTGCTGCATATAAAAACTCAAATTACACAAAAAGTGGACATACAATGTGCACTACACTGCATTCTACATTAGAGCGTACTCGTTTTGCGCAGGGATATACTGTTGATTAGTAGTAAACCGGCAGGGAAAGTGCTACGATGAATCGCTTCAAAATATTGAAGAAATAAAATAATTAATTCGTTACGGCTGGAAAATGAAATGCCTTTAACTTACATTGACTACCTTGCCAAAGAGGAGGTATAATAAGAGGCGTCACTCGACAAGGACAGAGATAACCTAGGGAAATCACTAGACAACCAATTTAAATGCCCATTCGGCAATGATCGCTAAGCTTCGGCAATGATCGGTCAACTTCGGCAATAATCAGGCAATTGCGGTAAGGTACATTTAGTCGATTTGAATATCCCGCTCGAAATAGACAACCAATTTAAATGCCAAGGTCAAGCAAGGACTTCAAAGGTTCCGCCCGGAGTGACGCCTCTTCCCAGATAGCACACCTCGTCTTAGAGACGTCTAGTTTAGGTCTATTTTAGGTCTGAACGTCTTGATTTGTAACAAGACGTCTTTAAGACGTCTTTAAGACGCCTTTTGGACGTCTTTAAGACTTTACGAGACGTTGTGCTATCTGGGTTATTATACCTACTCTTTGCCGATACGTTACTGCGGTTCATGCGCTGTTGGAATCGGAACGCTATGAATGCGCGCAGCGACTGCGCTGCGGTCTATGTGCATCATGGACCTGAAGGACAGTGCATAAGGTAGGCTTATGGACGCGGGGGTTGAAGCGAATGACGGAAAGGGAATCGACTTCTTCCAGCCGCTTTTTGCGGGACGACTGGTGGTGCCATCTGTGCCATACCGTGGAAAATTTCTTCTGGCAAAACCAATATCACAGACGAGGTATAGAATAGACCTATCACCTTATGGGACTTGGTGTCACCACCCAAACTGTGTTACCGACCCATAACTCGAGGACTGAATCTGGCGGCCTCTGTTCATGAACAGCGTCCAATACCGGAACTACTCTGAAATGTGTTGAAATGCTGAAAGGTGTGTGCGTGCTTGTATACGTGTGACTTCTTCAGAGTGACTGTTCGACATAGAGGGCAGGCATTCGTTACGCTACGCTTTGGCTCGGCTTGTCAACGACTCACGTGGATTCACGTGGATTTTTCTCCGAAAATCTATTTCGGTGATCCGAAGACTATATGGCGCCGAAATATGGCTCTTCTTAAAAGCTTATACAAACTATAAATTGCAAGATGACATTGATTGTTAGTACTTTACGTGTTGTGGAACACTTAACTAAGATTTTCGCGTGTCTAAATAGACGGTGCCCATCCTACAACACGTATAAATCATTGAGAACAAGGAATCCAAACGTTTTTGTAAAATTTTGTATTCGTAGTTTTCGGGACCCGAGGACATTTTGCAATAGTTTATTTATTACTTGGGAACGGTGGATTAGTAGTTAAAACTCTATGTTTCGTTACAAATTGATTGGCCGTTTCCCCTTATTAACTATTTTATGGATTTAAAAATTGTAAATAGTACCCGAGCGTATCGCTTGCGTTAAGGTCTGTTTTGATTATTCCTAGATATGTACATATGAGAACACAGCTATTGTACTTTTTAAAGCACAAGTGAAAAAAAGGTTCTGGATTTACGGACGTCGCGACTCGCGAGTGAGATGAAATGGGAGGGAATAAGAGAGAATGAAAGCAAGTGAGAAACGGCACGAAGGTCTTTTACGCGACAAACGATCATTCTGGCAGCGGCAACAAAGTATGATACATTGTCTTCTTGCGTTCTCCGTGCGCCTGATTTTCGCATGTCGATGTCGGTCCACGGACGAGCTATGCCTAAACGCCCGTATTGAAGCAGATTTCACTTTCTTCTATAAATTCTGCAAATGCAGTAATCAGTAGCTAAATGCGTAAAACATGTATATACAGTGTGCACATGCTAAGGTAATTGTTAGATGAAATTTTTACATTCCCTGTTTCGTCTTTATTCGAGCATTTATGGAAAATTAGTGACATTTTTTTAATAAAAGGAAAATCAAACACGACGTCATTGGGACAAGTAGGTATGTACATATGAGATAGTGCTGAAAGAAACGAACTGTTTTTTATATGAAATATGCCCTTTTTATTTATTTATTAAAATCTAATGGACACTGCTTTCGGGGATGAATCTACACTTCTGGTTCGGTGGACATTTGTAAAAAGAATTGCCTCAGAATTGGCAGAAATATAGCTGTGTTGTGTACCAGGAAATTAGACTCTCGTTCAAAAATTAAACACTAAGTTTATTCAAAAGCAAATATTCTAAATTCTGATACATGGAGGTTTACGGTGAATACAAGTATACGAGCTCTAACTGCTTGAACGCTCTGTAACTGACTGCAGCTCGAATTCGACTAGCTAAGGGCCCTACAGGCAGGCAGCCCTTGCGGAAAAACCCAAACAACGTTTCACGCCCCCATCGGCTCGCTTGGGAGAGCGTAACGACGGTCGAAATCAGTCCCACGCTTTCTAATGAAAGACAGGGTGAAGTGCTGGAAAGCTTGTTTGTTGACGAAAGCCAGACGGATCTCCAACAGCTGGGCTTCGAAATGAGTGTAAGTTCTAAAAAAAAATTCTAACTTCGTTTTCCTGGGGTGCGAGTTCAAGTTCATGTTGCACGGTTTAATTTTTTCATTAGTTTTACTCTTTAAAATAATTTTTTAGGGTTTAATTGTTTTTTTCAATGTACCTATATCAACAAAAAACATGCAATCAAAGCAGAAATGTATTCTTCAGATACCGTTCTTACTAGTCTCCAAATATACTTTAAATTATAATTGTAAGTTATTTAAATAAATTTTTACATTATCACTTAATGGAAGAATGAGGAGGAGGAAGTATAAGTAACGGATTCATGCGCAATCGGGGTAATTGTAGGAAGGGCGTCGTGTTTGGCTTTCCTTTCATCTGGAAAATTTCATACAATATGTTACAAATACTGTGATGAAAATAAAATAGAAAATATAAAAATTTCATTTTTCAATAGTATGGATGATTTTGTCTAACACGCGTTCCCGCTTTTGGCTACTGATCGCTACCTGGCCGCGCGAGCGAGCTGCGGCACGAATAATTTTTTTCGTATAAATAAGCGATCAGGCCCGCCGTGCACGTGAAGGATGCAGTATCAGACGCCCGAAAGACGAGAGCGAGACAATGTATCCAACGCATCGTCTGTCTCACGTCTGTCAGCACTCAACCGATGCACCAAACTCATAATTACTTAGGACATACATACATACAGATGTACATACTTAAGAATGTTAGAGACGGTGCAATTTTAATTGTTAACATCCTGTCAAGTTCTAGCCATCTGCTTGCAAAAAGTGTTATTGGCATATTTGACTTGACAAGTGCTACGAACTGGAAAAGATTCGTTAAGAGCAAGCGCCTGATTTAGCGAGCTCTGCTTGCAAGACTTGATTTTTACCTTCGGGTGCATCGCGTTTCTGGGAACGGCATTTGTTTTAAAAAGAAAGACGAACTTTTCGGGGGCCCGGACCTCAACAATCGATGAGAAAAATGCCGCATTTCGACTGAACGTTGGCTATCGTATTATTTGTTGGGCTTTAAAAAAAAATTCTCTCTGTACCAATTTTTTGCCGTACCTTCCTCATACCAAACTGCGTCGTAATTGGTTTCATTTTAGTAGAAAAACCTGACATACAATACAGATGTTTGCATTATAATGATGAAAAAATATAAAAAAAATATTTTTTTATTAGAGGATAGTGCATATTAATGCCCCTGTATTCCTTCCAAGCGCCGACCAACATGTTGTCATAAAGAGTCGGTAGCTTCTGAACAATTTTAGAAACCTGTGTAAACCTGATACCTATGTTTCCATATTTATAGCGAATTCGGTCCCTCGCACTGACTCTGCACTGGTGCCGGAAAATGACTTGGATTGGTTGATTCTTATAGAGCTATCTTCGTTTCGATCAGAAACAACCAATCCAAGTCATTTTCTGGCACCAGTGCGGAATCAGTGCGAGGTACCGAATTCGCTATTAGAAGAGTGATAGGAACTAGAGGAAATACTGTATTGAGTTGTCTCAAGCGTAAATGTTGTAAAACGTTTATATGTAAAACCGACTCGAAAAATCCGATCTTACCATATTTTATGGCAGGAAGAAAGTCAGAAAAGCATGTATTTAGACGCGTAATATAACATTTTTAATAGTTTTTAATAGGTTAGTCAATTGAATGTCAGGGGGGCTTAAACTAATTATTTAAAATTTTAAAGACTGTTCTTCGAGATATAAAATAATTAATTATGGCTATAGTCCCTAGTAATAATCGCACTAAATATAAACAATTTAATGAAATAACTTTTCTCCTACTTGGGACCACAAGTCAATTTTTCGCGGAAGAGAAAATGCGCAGGCTGGATGCGCGTGATTATTATGTGGTCCTCTCCTCGAAATGACAGAAAATATAACCTATATGGTATAACCGACTTCATAAATATACCGCTGCGGCGTAACAATAATATTTTGGAAGGATGTTAAGCCATAAAAAGTTTACAAATGTAGCGTAAAAGAACGAAATAGCGAATAAACATTTATTCTCATATAGCATATACATAGGTTATATTTTCTGTCACTTTGCGGCGCCAACCATATAATAATCACACGCATCCAGCCTGTGCATTTTCAGTAGCGGATTTGAGAAGCGGATTTTCTGTCCTTGAAGTGACAGAAAATATAACCTATATGCTATACCCGATTTCCTAAAGATACTGTTGCGGCGTAATAATAATGTTTAGGAAGGATGATAAAATGTTCACAAATGTAGCGTAAAAGAACGAAATAGCGAATAAACATTTATTCTCATATAGCACATACATAGGTTATATTTTCTGTCACTTCAAGGACAGAAAATCCGCTATTGAAAATGCGCAGGCTGGATGCGCGTGATTATTATATGGTTGGCGCCGCAAAGTGACAGAAAATATAACCTATGTATATGCTATATGAGAATAAATGTTTATTCGCTATTTCGTTCTTTTACGCTACATTTGTGAACATTTTATCATCCATCCTAAACATTATTATTACGCCGCAACAGTATCTTTGGGAATTCGGGTACAGCATATAGGTTATATTTTCTGTCATTTCGAGGACAGAAAATTCGCTCATCGAAGTGACAGAAAATATAACCTAACTAAGAGACTGTACAAATGCTTATTACGCATTGTATTTATATAATATTTCTGATCGAAATTTATAGAAATACGTGCAAATTATGCTTCTATCAAAATTTATTAGTAAACGGAATTATACAACATGTTTTTTCAAATTAGTCGTAACATTCAGGCCGTTTTAGATTTTAAATGTTTCCGATAAGATTTAGTTTTAATTCCTATCACGCGTAGCATTACAATCTGTTTCAAGACTTCACCGGTAACGTTGCATGCGACACTAAAATGGTAAGGGGGTCCTAGGACCCCCCAAACCGGTGACACAAAAATACATTGGTTGATAGGTCTATTCTATACCTCGTCTGTGGATTGATATACGGAGTGCCCACCCCTGACCAACACTGCTTCGGAACGACATCTATGACCTAACGTCCCTATCCCAAATCTGGATAAGTAGAAATCTTTTTTATTCACCGTGCCTTGACGATCCATTTGCACTGTGCACAGTAAATCATATCCAAAGAATTTGGAATTACGCTTGATTAACAATCGAATTGGCAGCTCTCGATTATACGATTTCAGAGATATACGACTGCTGCCGGCTGCGGGCATTAATTTTTCCACTAACAGCGCCCGCTTAAAAAAGCCACCTCGGGCTTAGTCGGATTCCCTAGCCAGTCGGAGTTAACGCATCCACACGTTCACTTCGGTGCAGGCTTCCAGTAGTAGGGACACTGCAAGACACTCCTACGCGAGGAGTGTATTTATTTATCATAACGTTATCTTTCCCGTGCAATGAACTCCAACGTGTTACTTTAATCATCGTAATTACAAGACTAATACTGTGCTCTTTAGTCGGTGATCGTTGCGGTATGAAAATTTCCTGCCAGCCGCATTAGTCGTATTTCCAAGGTAAAGATTCTCTAATCATGATTCATTTAACATGCACAGCTTTAGTTTAGTCATTTACGGAACTACTCCATTTTGTTGTACTTTAATTTTCCATTCCCGAAACACGTTCCACGAATAATGTTATTGATATGTAACGCTTGTTGTATTATAGTGGCCCTTCTGTAAAGGAACTTTAATATCTGACGTTTAATGGTTTTACCTTCTTTTCGTACGATTTGCAGTTCCTCGTTACTTGGACCATTGTGTACGGTTAATAGTTTGACTAGCTGTCGTATCATCGAACTGCTCGATTATAATTAATCTGCTTAGCGATTCGACTGTTGTACTTTATAGAGCTCTTTGTAATGGATACTTTTCAATAAACCTGAAGTTGCGATGCCTAATGTACACGAGCATTGATTTAATGTCGATTAGATTATATTGACACGACCGAAATTTCCAATCGTTATAGTAATAAGATAATGCGTTCGTTAGATTTGAATACGTAACATCAGCGTATTGTTCTGCCAGCTTAAACAAAGCATAATGCTTCTATTAATCTGACGGCATTCTTATGGAATGTTTATGCGTAGAGATTAGATTAGCAATGGCTCGCAGCATGCATTACCGAGAACAAGCGGCAGGATTCGGTTATCTGCGCTGACACGATTGTATTGCTCCTTTTTGCCACGACGCGAGTTCGCCGGTGCAGTTTCATAGAATATCAGATCTTTAAACGATTCCTCTCTATAGATTTGTGTATTTCCTTTCCAGAATTTTATAAATATTCAGAGATGGCGTGGACTAATTACCAATGTATTTTAGCCGTACTTATGGTCCTTACTGGGTCATTCAATACCCTGTCCGTGAAGTGAGTAGTTCGTGTAAAATGAAAGTCTATGAAAATTATATGTAACTAAACGAATGCTTTGCGTCGAAACTAGGTACGCGGATCAACAGGTTGTACCCGGCGAAGATGGACAACCCAGGCACTTTAATCACCCTTTTATGCAGTCGTCCTTTATGTTCGTCGGAGAGATGATGTGTTTCGTAGTTTTCAAAATTCTTTATCATTACTACAGTCGCAGAGGCGTAAGTATCATCTGGTTGATACGCGTTAAGGCAGGATACCACCTTTGACTGCGATTTTGGAGGCGTTTTTCATGAATTTTTTTTGCATACAAAGAATGCGCAGAAACAAAATCGGTTTCAGTCATTCATTAATGTAACTTTAATCTGTAATTACAGATTTTTTGAAACTGAAAAAGTGAAAAATAATCTCTTGTAGGTGGCGCCAAAATACACTCCTTTGGAGGAACATCGTTAGACGGCGTGTCAAATTCCGCTTTGTACGTGGCTCTTAGAAAAAAAGCCAAAGAATGTCCCTATTAACAACAATATTTTTTAATGCTGTACGTAGGGATTTTACGAAATTTCGATTTTTAAGAAAATGGCGGTCGTTTTAACAAAAAGGTCAATTTTTTAGGGTAAAAAAATTTAAAAAAGTTTATAAAATTGTGCACCAAAAAAAAAATAACAACGCTACAGCAAAAGTCCTACGTACATCATTAGGTTATACCACGGGGAAGAATTGTGCAAAGTTTCAAGTCAATCCGATGAAAATTTTAAGAGTAATCCGACACGCCGATTTGAAAAACATCGTTTCGAGAAAAACGCGTTTAAAGTTTTATATAGATTTATATATCTGCTCCAAACCGGTTTTTACACAAGAAAAAGGTTTCGGCCACCTTTCTAATGAATGAATTTCGATTCTATACACTTGAAAGAGTACTTTAAGATGAAAAAAAAATTTCAATTTTTTTTAAGAGCAAAGGTGGTATCCTGCCTTAAGCTTGACCTTAGTGGAATGTTTAAGTAAGAGTAATCTAATTGCAGGACAGCTCTGTGGATAGCAATCCTTTAACTAAAGGCTCGAGTGTGTTTAATCCTTACATCCTGCTCATCCCCGCATTATGCGACACGTGCGCAACTTCCGTTATGTATGTCGGCTTGAACCTGACGTACGCGAGTAGCTTTCAAATGCTGCGCGGTGCTGTGATCGTATTCACAGCTATACTTTCGACGGGTTTCCTCAACAGAAAGCTAGGCAGTAGAGAATGGACGGGCATAGGAATGGTCATAGTTGGTTTGGCCCTTGTCGGATTAAGCGACATAATAACTATAGATAACAGTGACATTAGCACAAACTCCATCCTAACCGGGGACTTACTTATTATCTGCGCGCAGGTAATATTACGTTTTAAACAGCGCAGTTCTTCCATTTTGCGCAGAACAACGAAATCACTTTCTCTTAATCTTCTTACGCTACAGATCATAAGTGCAGTTCAAATGGTGGTAGAAGAGAAGTTCGTGACTGGTCAGAATATACCAGCGCTGCAAGCAGTCGGTTGGGAAGGTACGCCTAGAATTTATGAAATGTCCATTTTAAATGGGAGCAAGATGTAGGAACACAAGTTCTGATAAAATTACACGAACCAGAAATATGTTTTTACAGGTATCTTTGGATTCATCACTATATGCCTCCTAATGATACCTCTTAACTTTATACATGCACCGCCGCCGTTCGCTGATAATTCCCGAGGAACTCTCGAGGCCAGTAAAGATGCATTTATCCAGATTGGAAATAGCGGTCATCTGTTAATGGCGATAGTTGGTCAGTACACGCATGTACATTTAGTAACCATTGCTAATTTACGAATAACTTCTAAATTCTCCTCTGGGCATGTATTTGCAGGCATATCGTTCAGCATAGCATTCTTTAACTTTGCTGGCATCAGCGTTACCAAAGAAATGAGCGCTACCACAAGAATGATTTTAGACAGTGTCCGGACTATTGTCATATGGGCTTTCTCTTTGGCATTCGGCTGGCAAACTTTCCACTATCTGCAGGTAAGTTCTCTAAAGTTTGTCCTCGTCCTACTATAATTCATAATAAACGTAACGAAGTTATGAATAGGTGACCCATACGTATTTAATATAACTGATTTATTCTCTCGTACAGCTTATCGGCTTCGCAATTCTGCTAATTGGAATGTCGTGCTACAACAATATCATTGTTCCTCAATTGGTGAGGAAATGTAGATACCGATTGGGCCGGCATAATCAACCTACGAGCGATCGTGATCGAATCATTAATACAGCGGCGGACGACATTCCAGAATCTCAGACGCTCTCGTATACCTCTTGAAATACTCTACGATGTTGACCATTTCGCGATGTCGAGAACTGTTATAGCTTCTCTGAAGAATGGTAGTCTGTGATTTTAAAGATACACGAAATTCGTTTGGCCCGCTTCATTTAATTATTGCATTCACTAAGAGACTAGAAAGCTCGTCGAAAGGAAGGAAAAAAATAGCAAAGAATTTCTTTCCGTATAACAATAATTGAATACAAACTTTCAAGTTTGCTATTTTAAAAATAAATATCTTTGCAACTTTTATGCATGTTCTTCGAACAACTGTATCAGTCAGTTTATGCGTGCTTTATGCAGCTTTTATGATTTGCGAATGAAAATAATATTTCGTTGAAGAAATATTTCGAGCTCCAATTAGTGATGTTCTGTCGATTAGAACTTTGAATCTCAAGCTTCTAATGACTTTGCAAACGGTATTATTACGAATGAAATGAGAGTATTTTATAACTACATATGTAAATTGTATTTTTATTAATGTAAGAAAACTCAATTAAATCATTTATTTCTTTACGATGTACCTGTGTTCGTCCTCCATTCTGTAATGTCTCGAACGAAGATTTGTAATCTGAACGATTTAGCGATGTTACGATTGCAAAATAAGCTCCCCTTTATTTTTATACCGTTTTCTGTGAAATACTACATTTTGATTGCTTACGAATATACCGGTACAGAACAACTGTTCCCCACGTCTCAACAATCGTCCGACCTTTAAGTCGTCGATGAGACTAAATAAAGATGATGATGCTTAAATATAAGACGTGTTTTATTACTTTTCTTCATACTCCAGGCCTAAATGGCACACTGGCTTGTGCAAGAAAAAAACACAAGAAAATCGAATCAGCACATTTCTGTGCACACGCGGAGATAAGGACATCACGTGCGCACGGATAAAATGATTTAGAAGTATAATAACGTTTACCATCTGATGAATCGGAAAACAATATATTTCGGGGTTATTTCATGCGTCTAAAAAATCTAATATACGGTTACTTCGGTGCCCCAACAGAATCCCATTCGATCTGCCGAACTATCTCCTCGGTATTAAATAAAAAAATGCTCCATGGAATGTTCTCATTAATCGTACGAATACTTTCGCTCCTATCCGCTGTGCTCGTCTAATTACTTTATACGTTACGTCGCGGGCCTATCGAATACAACGTCGATCCGCGATGACGAGAGATAATTCGTGGCTCATCGTACGGCTCTCAAAGCAATTGCTTCTTTAAGTACCTACACTTTAGATGAATTAGTAACATTTATTACGCGTTCACGACAGACAATGCAAATGGGGGATGAACTCAATTAGATTCCTCCGGCAACATGTAGGCAATATCATCCCAAGGATGTCGGTACAGAGGTTGTTTCAACCTCTTTTGATCCATAAAGTGGCCTGCAACGATTCAGAATAGAATTGTATCATTCGAACGCTTGTATAATAAATATACACGATATCACAGAATAAAAGAACACCTACCAATAAAGCCTATACTCCTGCCAAGAACGAAGAAACTATTTATAGCACCTATTTCGATGTATTCCTGCGCTTCTTCTTTCGTGAAGCATCCGCTGTTTCTCAGCATGTCGACAAAGGCAACACCAATGATACCATCCACGTTCAGAATTAAATTAGCCTTCTTGCCCGTAGTTATTTTCTCCACCTCGAGCGCATACTTGGTCAAGGGCTTGGTTTCGAAATTCTCCATCACGAAATCTTTGATAATCGTCACCCGCATGTCCGGGTTATTGACGGATTTAACACGGTGCCCGATGCCCATGATCAATTTCTCCTTTCTCCGAGTGTCGTCCACGAATTCTTGGGGTTGTAACTTGGCATCGTGCGCCTCGGAGAACATGCGAGCTGCGCCGTCCAACGCTCCGCCGAATCGCTCACCCTCTCGTTCACATTTAAACGAGATATTAATACCTAATACACATTAACAAACCGCTAGCAGCCTCATCTCACTCCACTTACAATAGTTAAGAGACCGGATACGAGAGAGCTGACTAGATCTTTACCAGCCCTCGCGCAGATGATGGTGTTAAGCGCTCCAGAAACGGCAGGGCCGTGGTCAGCGGTCAGCATTAAACACATTTCAAAGAAATCACAGTACATAGGCGGCAAGCACCGCTGGAACCACAGCAGAGAGACCACCCCGCCGATCCCCAACTTCTGGTAGAGGACCTCCGATATGGGCACTCCAGCGTACAGCAATTCTTGGCCACGCTCGTCGGATATGGTAGTTATAAATGAAGCTGGTTTCCGTATTAGACCCAGTTCCTGCAAAATTGGAACGTTCGTACTGCCTGCAAGGTTGATACGATATTACGTAGGGGGATTAATGCCGTTACCATGGCCCACTTGTAATCCATGGGGATGGTTGGCGGTGGTACTTCTGGTTTTGGAACGACCGTGCCGTCCTTCACGAGCTTCTCATAAACGGTCTTTATTAGGTCGTCATAATTGTCGAAGCTGTCGGGGACTTGGGCACCGGCAGCCTTCAAGGCAGCGTTCTTGGCCGCGGCTGTCTCCAAGGTACTATGGGCGACTGCTCCAGCGTGGCCGAATTGCACCTCGGAAGTGAACATGCTCGCGCAAGTGCCGATGCACCAGGCAATCAACGGCTTCGTGATCTTCTTCGACTTCAACGCCTCGACCACTTCGTACTCGTCCACGCCGCCGACCTCGCCGAGGAGGACGATCATCTTCACTTCCGGATTGTCCTCGTAACGCTTTATGTGGTTCATGAACGTGCTCCCCGGGTAACGGTCCCCTCCGACCGCCACGCCTTTAAACACGCCGTCGGACGTTTTCGCAACAATATTGTTCAACTCGTTGGACATACCGCCAGAACGGGAGACATACGCGACGCTGGAAATTATATTTTGTTGGTACGCTGTTTGAATATTTCTTACATGGGAACATATCGAATCCGCAAACACCGATTTTGATGAGACTGCAGATTTTCAAAATGGAGAAAGATATTTCACTCGTATTTTATGTTAACGGCAATCATCCATATTGAAGGGGTCCGAAAAGATATTTTCAGAAATTTTATAAAAACTGAGCAGGGGGTTGGATACGTTTTAAAAAAAATCCACCCTTCAAAAAAAATTAGTCCTACGCCTAATAGTTCTCGAAATATTCCAAAAAATATCTTTTCGTCCCCCAACTTAGAGACACCCCTTCAACGTGGTGGATTGCCGATGACAAAAAATACTTGTCAAATACTTTTCACTATTCTGCAAAACTGCAGAATCTGTCTCATCAAAATCGGCGTGTGCGGGTCCGATATGTTCCCTTGTTAGCCGAATAAGATCAGTTCCCTGCTTTTACCTGCCGGGCCGATACAGTTTACTGTCTAAAATGTTATCCATCATCCCACCAGTGTTGCCGATCTTGAAGCAGCCTGGTTTAATGCCGCCGACGGTAGCCGGGCCGATGATCGTCACGCCTTTCTGATCCGCCATTAGGATCAACTTCCTCGTCATGTTCTCGGGTATGCCTTCGGCGATTATGGCGATCGTTCGGATCTGTGGGTACTCCATCGCCTCGATTGCGCTGTCGTAGGCGGATCTCAAGGAGGCGAACGTCACCACAACGTCCACGTTCGGGTGTTTAGTCATGGCGTCTTTCGTTTGTTTGTACACTGGGAGTAGGATCTATCCCGAGGAGAAAGTTTTGATACGACGTCGATGGGCATTGTTCAGAAGAGCGATTCTGCGAACGTACTTCTTTACGGCCCCATTGGAACTTCCGTTTATGGTCACCGGTGAAGGGGTAAACGATAGCGGCTACCGATGGCTCGGATCTACGAGAAACGAAGTCGAAGTCCAGCATACTTTGCACGGCATTGACTTGCATTCCCCAGATGATGGCCGTGGTTTTATTGCTGAAAAGCTGCTCCTTCGCTGACCCGTCGACGGAGTCGCTTGTTTTCAATGCGGGTTGCTTGGTGGGCGAGGAACAGGTACTTTCTGGAGAGGTCATGGGTTCCACGTCTTGGCCGGGTGGCTGTAGACAGATAGCTGTGGAGAATTCTTGAGCTACGGGGTCGGGAATTGGCGATTTGCCCAGCGCCATCGAGCATATTGCCGTCATGTGAGTCTCTGGACCGAACACGTAGAGGGGGATGCCAAGACTTTGACCAACCTCCCGCATAATTCTGAAATTAAAAATACAAAGGCAGGTTTCATTAAATTTACCGTACCTGTGACAGTTGAATTATAGTTCCGTTTAATATCTGCATACCTTAAACCCTGCTGATAGTTCGGTCCCCCCCTTCTCACAAATATCTGTATATTGAACTCTACAAGCTTCGGCTGGAACTCTTGCAGCGCTCTTACAATACCCTTAAATGTCGCGGCCACATTTGTGAAATTCGCGATCCCTCCACCGATAAGCAAGATCTTCCCTTCCTCCCGTTTCTCTTTCGTCATCAGGCTCAGTATAGTTTTCGCGTAGTCGTAGGTCTGCTGTTCACTGGGGTTACCGGAGTACTCGCCGTAGTTGGCCAGCTCGCTCGCGGCACCCAAGTCGGAGATCGTGTCCGAGTACACCACGGACGCACCTGAGCAGAGAAACATTCGAATGAGAAACCCGCGCGGGCGCGATTCACTCTGCTAAAGTAATGGAAATGACTTGACAATCACAGTTTGGTTAAAATTAGAGATGTACCGACTAGTGGCCGACTAGTTGGTTAAGCCGACTATCCGGCCACTTTTGTAGTCGGCGAATAGTCGGCAAAAAAGGCCGATTGATCGGCCCCCTTTTTGTGAATATTTACCCATTTTTCGTTCTCCTTTTCTAACAAGTTTTATAACTTTGCTATTAGAGATGTACTGAATAGTGGCCGACTAGTCGGTTAAGCCGACTATCCGGCCACTTTTGTAATCGACGACTAGTCGGCGACTAGTCGGCTTCTTGGGGGCCGATTAATCAGCTAGTCGGCTAGTCGGCCAAAACCCTAGTCGGTACATCTCTAGTTAAAATGAACCAGATAAATCACGTAAATGATACTGCTGTGCGCTTCTACTGACCACCGCCAGCAACCATTGTCCATATCCGACCAGCTGGATTCAGAATAGTCAATTTCAAGCTGGCCCCGGTCTTAGCATCCAAGTCAGCGATATAGGCCTCTTCTGGGTAGGCGTCCCTTCCGAACGGTGGTGGGAATTCAAATTCCCCCCAGTCTGCTTTACATATGAAGTCAGCGGTCGAGTCCAACTTAGCAGCAAGATCGAGCAAATAAATCCCATCGTCTTTCACTACCAGCGGATTTATCTCCAGATATGTGAAATATAAATTAACGTAGAGCTGGTACAAGGCCTCTACAAACTTGGCAATCGCTCTAGAACGAAGAAGAGCTATCATATTATCCGGATCAAAAAAGAATCTTTCAAACCAAGTATCAACTCGTTCCGATATACGCTTACTCTTTCTTGTCACCCGCCACATTTACTAATAACTTTTCTATCAGCGTGGCGTGAGCTGGAGCCGCGTCCCCTACAGGCACTTCCAATTTCAATGCTTTTGCATCAACATCTCCGACATCGACACCCCCTTCGTGATGGAATAAGATGGTGTCAGCTTTCCGATGAGAATAGATACAAACATAAGCTTCCTCTTCCTGTAAGCGGGAGTATAATTAATTCACACGTGTTATTCATTTCCTATAAGAGCGAGAGATATCTACCTGCTTGTGAGGGACAAACGGTTCGATGATAAAACTCCTCAGCTTTCCTATCGTCTGTTCGACTTGCTGATCTTTATTCATTCTCTCAGCCACCCACTGTTTCACCGTATCCAGATTCGCCTCCATTTTGATCAGGCCAAGTTTCCCACGCCGCTTGATCAATTGATCCGGCTTCACAACTAACTTCTCCGTCTGGAGCCATGGATTCTTGCTTTCTACGTCCGTCCAATTCGTCTGGTCTGTGATCATCACGTAACGGCATTTTACCGCACTTGTGCCAGGAGGAAGTTTACGGTTAATAAGATCCTTTCCAGTGCCTTCGAGAATCGCCTTTGCGGACATTTTGCGGCGATTTCTAAAAGCAGTTACACAAATCATTGATAAACATTATCTGCAGTGGAACGGACAACAATTTCATGGTAAGCGATCTATTCAGAACTATTAAACAATGGCTGTCTAAACTTTGAGTAAAACATTGAAAACTGACGGCTTAAATTTAAAACCTTTTAAGTATCCTTTTAATAAGAAGGGTTTAAAAACACGCACGTTAAAGACGACGGAGACATGAACGGAATACGTTCCTCCAATGTAAACCGAACGGTTCCAAGTAAAAGTTGGCCGACAGCATTCCACCGACGAACCGACATAACTCATCGAAAGAAATAATTACTCGTCGACTCTGCCGTGTACGATGCAAATACATGTCGGCTTGAACTGCTTGAACTGTCATACGCGAGCAGCTTTCAAATGTTACGCGGTGCTGTTATCGTGTTGAGATTTGACATGTGGGCGGGGTCTAACCACGATGGCGCCGATAACGTTGCACTTACACGTGTTGAATATGCGGCGATGTGGTTTTTTTATAAAATATGTTAATTTCATATACAAAGCATTTGTGATTTGACGGGTGCAAATTCTGCCTCAGGACACATAATTAAATGTGGAAAAAATGAGGATTGTAGTACTAAGTACATATAGTCAGGTCGTCAGTTTTTCAGCATTTTCCTTAAATTATATCTTCGGTTTGTTCGTGTAAAGCAGGCTTAAGGAAGAAATGTAAGCACAAAATAACCACTTTGTTGTACTGTTATGTACTTACCGGTAAGTTTATAACTTTAAATTAGCAGTGATACTGAGCACACTTTCATAGTTGGAATACTTAACTTCACATTGCTTCACATATTTTTAATGCAAATTTCTATGCTTTTCAGTGATCCATTGTCTCTAAATTACCAACATGGTATGCCTCGCCACGCCAAGTATTTGACTGAAAGCCCCTTTATGTACTTGCAGCTCATTTTGATTTCACATTTTTTTTATTTTGTAATTATTATCTTCTATTTTTTGTGATTTATTTGATTTCGTGTACTTGGTGTAATTTTTTTACTTTTCTGATTTTACTTGACTTCGTTAAAATTTTTGGTTGGTGGTTCTAAATTTCTTTGAAATTATCTTCATTTTAATTGATATTGTTAAAATTTTTGGCAATTAGGATGTGGATGAGGGCGAGGAGGGGGTTTAGGCGGATGAGTCACTGTATGCAGCTTTTATAATTTGCGAATGAAAATAATATTCCGTTGAAAAAATATTTAGATCTCCAATCAGTGATGTTCTGTCGATTGGAACTTCGAATCCCAAGCTTCTAATGACTTTGCAAACGATATTATTACGAATGAAATGAATTTTATAACTACATATTTAAATGGTATTGTTATTAATGTAAGAAAACGCAATTAAATCATTTACTTCTTTACAATACCTATACCTGTGTTCGTCTTCCATTCTGTAATGTCTCGAACGAAGACTTGTAATCGGAACGAAGACTTGTAATCGGAACGATTTAGCGGTGTCACGATTGCAAAATAAGCTCATCTTTATTTTTATACCGCTTTATGTGAAATACTACATTTTGGTTGCTTACGAATATACCGGTACAGAATAACTGTTTCTCTACGTCTCAACAATCGTCGGACCTTTAACGCGTCGGTGAGACTAAATAAAGATGATGATGCTTAAATGTTAGACGTGTTTTATTACTTTTCTTCATACTCCAGGCGTAAATGGTACACTGGCTTGTGCAAGAAAAAACAACACAAGAAAAAAAAATGTGCGTATCAGCACATTTCTGTGCACGCGCAGAGATAAGGACATCGCGTGCACACGGATAAAACAATTTCGATGTAAAATAACGTTTACCTTTTGATAAATCGGAAGACAATATATTTCGGGGCTATTTCAGGTGTCTATAAAATCTAATATATTAGTTTTGCATTGTTACTTCGGTGACCCGACAGAATCCCATTCGATCTGCCGACCTTATCTCTCCGATATTAAATAAAAAAATGCTCCATGGAATGTTCTCATTAATCGTACGAATACTTTCGCTCCTATCCGCTGTGCTCGTCTAATTACTTTATACGTTACGTCGCGGGCCTATCGAATACAACTTCGATTCGCGATAACGAGAGATAATTGGTGGCTCATCGTACGGCTCTCAAAGCAATTGCGTCTCTAAGAATCAATTTATGTCTTTACGGCTACCAGCAAAGCACGTATGACACGACCATTACAACTACCTAAACTTTAAATGAATTAGTAACATTTATTATGCGTTCACGACAGACAATGCAAATGGGGGATGAACTCAATTATATTGCTCCGGCAATACATAGGAAATATCATCCCAAGGATGTCGGTACAGACCTTGTTTCAACCTCTTTTGATCCATAAAGTGGCCTGCAACGATTAAGAATAGAATTGTATCGTTCGAACGTTTGTATAATAAATACACGTAATATCACAGAATAAAAGAACACTTACCAATAAAGCCTATACTCCTGCCAAGAACGAACAAACTATTTATAGCACCTATTTCGATGTATTCCTGTGCTTCTTCTCTCGTGAAGCTTCCGCTGTTTCTCAGCATGTCGACAAAGGCACAAGCAATGATACCATCCACGTTCAGAATTAAATTAGGCTTCTTGCTCGTAGTTATTTTCTCCACCTCCAACGCATATTCGGCCAATGGTTTGGCTGGGAAATTCTCCATCACGAACTCTTTGATAAGCTTCACCCGCATGTCCGGGTTATTTATGGATTTAATACGGTGCCCGATGCCCATGATCAGTTTCCCCTTCTTGCGAGTGTTGTTCACGAATTCTTGGGGATGTAACCCAGCATCGTACGCCTCGGAGAACATGCGAGCTGCGCCGTCTAATGCTCCGCCGAATCGATCACCCTACCGTTCACATTTAAACGAAATATTAATACAATATTCATATTAACAAAACCCTTAGAACAGCCTCAATTCGCTCCACTTACAATAGTTAAGAGACCAGATACTACAGAGCTGACTAGATCTTTACCAGCCCTCGCGCAGACGATGGTGTTATGCGCTCCAGACACGGCAGGGCCGTGGTCAGCGGTCAGCATTAAAGACATTTCAAGGAATTTACAGTACATAGGCGGCAAGCACCGCTGGAACCACAGCAGAGAGACCACCCCGCCGATCCCCACGTTCTGCTTGAGAACCTCCGTCACGGGCATTCCAGCGTACAGCAATTCTTGGCCACGCTCGTCGCATATGGAAGTCATGAACGAAGCTGGTTTCCGTATTAGACCCAGTTCCTGCAAAATTGAAACGTTCGTACTGCCTGCAAGGTTGATACGATATTACGTGAATGCATTAATGGCGTTACCCTGGCCCAACTGTAATCCATGGGGACGGTTGGCGGTGGTACTTCGGGTTCTGGAACGATGGCGCCATCCTTCACGAGCTTCTCGTAAACAGTCTGCATTAGGTCGCCGAGATTGTCGAAGCTGTCAGGAACGTAGGCACCGGCAGCCTTCAAGGCAGCGTTCTTGGCCGAGGCGGTCTCCAAGTTACTATGGGCGATTGATCCAGCGTGGCCGAATTGCACCTCGGAATTGAACATGCTCGCGCAAGTGCCGATGCACCAGGCAATCAACGGCTTCGTGATCTTCTTCGACTTCAACGCCTCGCACACTTCGTACTCCTCCACGCCGCCGACCTCGCCGAGGAGGACGATCAGCTTCACTTCCGGATTGTCCTGGTAACGCATTATGTGGTTCATGAACGTGGTTCCCGGGTAACGGTCCCCTCCGATCGCCACGCCTTCCAACACGCCGTTGGACGCTTTCGAAACGATATTGTTCAATTCGTTGGACATACCGCCAGAACGGGAGACATACGCGACGCTGGAAATGATATTTTATTGGTACGATGCTTTAATATTTCTTAGCCGAATAAGATCAATTCCCTGCTTTTACCTGCCGGGCCTATAGAGTTTACTGTGAAGAATGTTATCCATCATCCCTCCGGTGTTGCCGATCTTGAAGCAGCCTGGTTTAACGCCGCCGACGGTAGCCGGGCCAATGATCGTCACGCCTTTCTGCTCCGCCATTAGGATCAACTTCCTCGTCATGTTCTCGGGTATGCCTTCAGCGATGATGGCGATCGTTCGGATCTGTGGGAACTGCATCGCCTCGATTGCGCTGTCGTAGGCGGATCTCAAGGAGGCGAACGTCACCATAACGTCCGCGTCCGTGTGTTTAGACATGGCGTCTTTCGTTTGTTTGTACACTGGGATCAGGACCTATCGCGAGAAGGAGAAAGTTTTATTACGAGGCCGATGGGCTTTGTTGAGGAGAACAATTCTGGGAACGTACTTCTTTATGGCCCCAGTAGAACTTCTGTTTATGGTCACCGGTGAAGGGGTACACGATAGCGGCCACCGATGGCTCGGATCTACGACAAACGAAGTCGAAGTCCAGCATACTTTGCACGGCTCTGGTTTGCATTCCCCAGATGATGGCCCTGGTTTTATTGCCGAAAAGCTGCTTCTTCGCTGACCCGTCGACGGAGTCGCTTGTTTTCAATGCGGGCTGCTTGCTGGGCGAGAAAGAGGTACTTTTTGGGGGAGCCGCCGGGCCCACGTCTTGGCCGGATGGCAGTAGAAAGTTAGCTGTGGAGAATTCTTGAGCTTCGGGGTCGGGAATTGGCTTTTTGCCCAGCGCCATCGCGCATATTGCCGTCATGTGAGTTTCCGGGCCGAACACGTAGACGGGGATGGCAAGTCTTTTACCAACCTCGCGTATAATTCTGAAATTAGAAATACAAAGGTAGGATTCATTAAACTTACCGTACCTGTGATAGTTGAATTATAGTACTGTTTAATATCTGCGTACCTTAAACCTTCCTGATAATTCGGTCCCGCCCTTCTCACAAATATCTGTATATTGAACTCGACAAGCTTCGGCTGGAACTCTTGCAGCGCTTTTACAATACCCTTAAAAGTCGCGGCGACATTTGTGAAATTGGCGATACCTCCACCGATAATCAATATCTTCCCTTCCTTCCGTTTCTCTTTTGTCATCAGGCTCAGTATGGTTTTCGCGTAGTCGTAGGTCTGCTGTTCACTGGGGGCGCCGGAGTACTCGCCGTAGTTGGCCAGCTCGCTCGCGGCACCCAGATCGCAGATCGTGTCCGAGTATATCACGGACGCACCTGAGCAGAGAAACATTCGTATGAGAAAGCCGCGCGGGCGCGATTCGCTCTGCTAAAGTAATGGAAACGACTTGACAATCACAGTTTGGTTAGAATGAACCAGATTAATCACGTAAATGATACTGCTGTGCGCTTCTACTGACCACCGCCAGCAACCATTGTCCATATCCGACCAGCTGGATTCAGAATAGTCAATTTCAAGCTGGCCCCGGACTTAGCATCCAAGTCAGCGATATAGGCCTCTTCTGGGTAGGCGTCCCTTCCGAACGGTGGTGGGTATTCAATTTCCCCCCAGTCTGGTTTACATATGAAGTCAGCGGTCGTGTCCAACTTAGCAGCAAGATCGAGCACATAAATCCCATCGTCTGTCACTACCAGCGGATTTATCTCCAGGTATGTGAAATATAAATTAACGTAGAGCTTGTACAAGGACTCTATAAACGTGGCAATCGTGCTGGAACGAAGAGGAGCGATCATATTATCCGGATCAAAAAAGTATCTATCAAACCAAGTGGCAACTCGTTCCGATATACACTTACTCTTTCTTGTCACTAGCCACATTTACTAATAACTTCTCTACCAGCGTCGATTTATCTGGAGCCTCCTCCCCTACAGGCACTTCCAATTTCAATGCTTTTGCATCAACATCTCCGATATCGACACCCCCTTCGTGATGGAATAAGATGACATCAGCTTTCCGATGAGAATAGATACAAACATAAGCTTCCTCTTCCTGTAAGCGGGAGTATTATTAATTCACACGTTTTATTTTAATTCATTTCCTATAAGACCGATAGATGCCTACCTGCTTGTGAGGGACAAACGGTTCGATGATAAAAGTCCTTAGCTTTCCCATTGTCTTTCCGACCAGCTGATCTTTATTTATTCTCTCAGCCACCCATTGTTTCACCGTAGCCAGATTCGCCTTGACTTTGATCAGGCCAAGTTTCCCACGCCGCTTGATCAATTGATCCGGCTTCACAACTAACTTCTCCGTCTGGAGCCATGGATTCTGGTTTACTACGTCCGTCCAATTCGTCTGGTTTGTGATCGTTACGTAACGGCATTTCACCGCACTTGTGCCAGGAGGAAGTTTACGGTTAATAAGATCCTTCCCGGTGGCTTCGCGAATCGCCTTTGCAGACATTCTTCAGCAATTTCTAAAACGCAATTATCCAAATGTCATTGATAAACATTATCTACAGTGGAAGGAAAAACAATTTCAAGGTAAGCAATGAATTCAGAACTATTAAACAATGGCCGTCTAAACTTGGAGAAAAACAATGATTACTGAGAAGTTAAATTTAGAAACTTTGCAGTATCCCTTTGATATGAGAGGTTTAAAAACGCGCGTAAAAAAGCGAAGGTGACATGAACGGAATACGTTCCCCAATGTAAACCGAACGGTTCCAAGTAAAAGTTGGCCGACCGCATTCCACCGACGAACCGGCATAACACATCGAAAGAAATAATTACTCGGCGATTCGGGTACGTACGACGCAAATATATATTCGCTTAATTCTACCATAAAAGCTCACAGTGGGTAGTTTAGATTACGAGAACGTTTGAAATCGCTCGAGGGCATCGGGAAATTCACGCGAATAAATAATTCATAGACAACGTAGAACTTATGCGGGGAGGTTTCAATTATCTCGTCGCCTTCATTTTTTCCGGGAAGTTATAAAACTTTTCGAATCATGTTAAGGATCGGTTCGCTATTCCATTTAAATAATACATGCATTTCCCCCAGAAGTGGCACGTACGTTACACAATTCACGTGCATACTATTCGCAACGCATGCGTAGGAACACGTTTCCGCGTATAACTATCGATGCAAAATAATCTTTTGAATTCTAATGTCAATTCACCGAATTCACAGCCAACTGATAAACGATTCAACGTAACCGCTGCCTGAGCCGGCGAGTTTTCGAACAATTCGAAATATTCGGTTCGACATTCGACAATTCCACGCGACGCGCGATATTTTCGAAACACAAATACACCCAGCAACATATTGAACGGGCGAGGGAATCAGAGGGAATATGCTATCAAGGACCGCAGACAAATCAAACAAGTTATGTTAGTCCAGGAACTGACGCTAAATTACAATTTGAAATGAGGCGAGTACTCGAGAAGCTTGTAACGACGAGCCGCGTGCCTGGAACTCTACGAACTTCGAGATCTAGCAGCACGATCGTACAGCTTTCATTTCGTTACAAAAATTTCTACTTGGCCTGCAACGAATACTTTCACTCCGACTCCAACTATGCACGGCCCTCCGCGTCGTGGTGTTCGATTTCTTAACTTCGTCTCGCTAACTCCTTTGATTACAAACAAACCTACCAGCAGAAATAGTTTCTAAAAAGAAAAAGTTGACGAAAGGAAGCATTTAAATACCTAGTCGCGAGAGATTGATAACGAAGGGATTAAAGGCAGAATTGTATGAAACAGTAAATGGTGGCGCACTCACTCTTCGAGAACCGCTTAATTAGTGGATGTGATAGGACACGGCCTTAACCTCCTCGCGCTATATTTTCTAACCTAAGAAACTTCAAAACGTGAAGCACCGAGATACGTCCGACCGACGCTGCCGCTGGCCGTTGACTGAGCGTTCCAAGTGACACCGCGCACATAAGTAATGCTAAAACCTCCCGATATCTTGAGATATCGTACGATTCTAAGCGTTTTTTTTTTTTCTTCGCTGTCAGTCATATTAACCTATTTTCTTTTCATTTTTTTCCCACACGTAACTCGTTGTAACATTCGCGAGTCGCCGATTAGAACACAAAGATCAAGATGTACCTCTTTTAAATTAATACGATTGTATCAATTGATCTTCTTCTTCTTCGGACCCTTTTGTTTTCGAACGGAAGTACGAATCTGTGTATCCCTTCCTGGGAGATTAACTTCGCGACACATGGATTCGTGGTCTGAATCCAAGGCGAAGGTGATGGAAAGAGGGCGAAGAGAATTATTTGAATCTAATTAGCGTGAAAGGGAAACGCGTGAAATTCCACAATCTTCCCTGGGAAATATTTACAATTTGGTCGGTAGGTATTACACGTGCGGAAGTTACGCACATCATTCACGATTATGGGATATAATGAAGTTTCGTCGGTGCATCTAATGTAATATTCATTAGTTTGGGGGGGAAAAAAGGAAAGAAGAAACGTGTAGCCGTTTCTTTTGGATAGCGCTGGGCGCTCTTACAAAATCGTACAATTTTAGAGAATCATACGAGGATTAACCAGTCACGTGACCGTAATGCGATCTCCGCTTACACGTGGACAGATAGCGAAGGTTCTCAAACTCCGTAATTATTATGCACTTTCATCCAGCATTTTACTGCTGGATAAGTTCCCACTATTTGAATAAATTACAGCAGAAGTACGTCGACGAAAGGTCAGCCTGCGAGCATTACTATGCGGCTACCGATAATTATTCCATATTTTCTTGAATAAATATACTGTTCCGATGGCAATTAACAAATACGTTTACTCCTTGTACAATCGCTGGGTAAACATTGTCAGGGATAGTAACACGATTGCTAGGAACAGGATACGCGTGCAAAAAGAATACAGAGATAGTGGGTCAAACTGCGTTTGTGGATATGGTAATAGCTTGGAAGCTTGAATAATTCTATATTCCCAAATAGAACGGCGTCTCGCGAAATTTTACGGATAGGCCGTCGCGTTCGATACGTCCCGACGAATAGGGAATCCCGAGTGTCGGTACAGTCGAAACATTTGAAAAGATATTGATTCTAAACCGTGGCACAGATGACTCGTCGAAATTTTTAACGAATTCTAAGCCCCTTGCTACGCGAAGCAATGATAGCAAACGCAAGCGATTTAGCGGCAAGGGACGGCGCTCAGATTTAATTATCCATCTAGCAGCGGAATTTTTCATTTTCTTAGAATCACGCATCGATACCAGCTCACCAGTGACCATTGCGTGACACTTCCGCGATAAACATCATTACCAAACGCTATCACCCAAACAGTGGCTCTCAATGTGATTGACGACGATTATATCACTAGATTAATTACTAGATAATTTCGGTGTTATCGATTGAACTTCGAGCGTTATCGTTGCACGCGAAATAGTAATTAATTCCATGCGTTTTACGTGCGATAAAATTATGCTCGCGGAGCATCAGATTTACGTTCTGCAATTATTTTATATTCAAATGCGCGTGGGAATGTATCAATCTATTGAATAGGTAAGAAAGAAATAGTTCCGTTTATACCGTTTAGTGGGCATTTCGTTGGCACCGCGAAAATTTTATGAATTATTCGCGAACTCGGCGGGAAATAGGTTGAGTTTCAGTAACAATAGCTCCGTGAAAGATACCCGCTTATCTCTCCACTTCTTGCAAGTACAATCTTCTACATCCCCTGCGCATCCTTGACCTTTTTGGACAGTAACACGAGTTGAGTGTAAACGACCAATAACCGTTCGTTAGAAACAGTTCGAGAACGCAAAAACAAGGTAATAATTATATAACACGTGCGACTCGTAAATTTGAATTTTACAAAATTAAATAATCCGGTTTAAACACTTGGAAAGTAATTCATTTCTTTTTTCCGATTCTACGCGATTGCCGATCTCGTAAATTTCTACCGGGCTTTTCAATTCACACTGCAAGGCAGGACGACGTGTTATTAATTACGTAAAAAATTAGCATTTGTATTTAGCCTTTCCACTAAACAAATATCTGACCAAGAAAATCCCATCGAGACAATATTGATCTTATAATCAAACAACCACTTAAGTTTGACGCGTACGAATATTCTGTCAACATAATCGCTAACTATTTCACCCGAGAAATAAAAAAAACCGATACGAACTTTTTAGGGAACTATCGGACTAACCATAGAATTTATCAAACTTTTCCAAATATAATTACAAATCCCCGAAAAGAAAGCTGAACGCTGAAGAAACACCGTATAAAACACGTTCCATACCAAATTACTAAAAGTCTGAATTCTACTATTTAATCGTTTACATAATGCTCCGAATTTAGGTTATGTTCCCCCTGATATCAAACCGAAGCACGGGGCTCGGTACCGTGTAACTAATTTATACGCGCGAAATGGAGAATTTTCATCGATCGATTGTTTGAGCGGTGTTTAATGATTATTTATGTATATCGAGGATCGACTACGTTCACATCGAACGGTTCGAAAGTACGAGGTTACTTTCGCCGTTGCAGGCGGTAATTCGCAAGAGGATGACATAAATGTGAGGTAAGGCGACTTACGATTCGCAAGTTACACAGGCGGATGCGGAACTGTGGGATTGTCTGGGAACCGTTCGCTATTTGAGAGACCAGTCGAGAAGACGTCCACCTGAAGCACAGACTCGTGAAAAAACTACTTTACATTCTCGGCTTCGGCGACGGTGACCGGCGTGAAATACGACTCGAAGATCGACGACGATTCTCCGAGAGCTAGGCCCAGTCTACCTATATACGTTTACATTAATTGCCTTTCTAAATAAACGTCCGCGTGAACGTTTTTCCTTGGGGGGAGATCACGCTGGTTCAACACGAAATGCATGTTAATCGTTTTCAGAATACCGTTCCACGAGTTCGGCCACTGTGACGTATTCGTGACGTAGGGGCTCGACGTCACATCGTACGATTCCTAGCACCGCCATTTGCATTCGAATCTCTGATTAATTGCCGTGCATCAAATTCAGCGTAAATTAAAGATATTATTCAAATTGATGCGCGTGAAATGTCATTCTCTTAACGGAACATTCGAATTGTACGTACTTTCTCTGTAATGGCTTAAATGCGTCGAATGTAAAAAGATTTTCCGATTTTCGTATGATTCCCTTGGTAAGCTAGGAATCTTTCGCGTGGCCGTATGTATATGCGGAGAGAAAATTGCATCTCGATTTATTTTCAAAGGGTTCGATATGATCTTATGAAATGGTCGTGGATTAAAGAGTTCACCGAGTTTGGCTTGGTAGATATCGGAAAAGATTTATAGACGGATAGTAAATTGTACATACAAATGTATACTATTTTCAAGAATGAAAAAAAATGCTACATTAAGTACTGCAGCGCGCTGTTTCATAATCGATAAGCATATTTTAAAAGCATTAATGTGCTTGCGAATTTAAATAAACCATGACTCGACGTTCGTGCGAAATAATATTTCGCGAATGGATAGATAAGAACTAATGTTTGGGGATATTTATATAAAGCTTGCGGTTTTAATGTTAGTTAACTGTCTGATAACAGCACTGTGTGAAAATACTTTATCATATACCTTCAACATCGATATAAATGTGTCGTAAACCCGAAATGCGTGTTCTTTAAGTTAGAGATACATGCTTATTTAAAATATACCTTGGATCTCATCGAGAAACGAACCATTTCGTACATTTCTTGCCGCTTCCTACCTGCATTAATAATTCTCCAGTCCAATTCTTTAAAATAATGCAAATGCTGCATGTGTTTCTTTTTCGTGATAAAAAGTTACTACGTTACGTTATTGCGTTGGAGTATCACATTAAACATTTTAAATCGGTATGCATAATATAGGACGTATAAAAAACTGGCTGTACATAAATCTTCGAGTAATAAATATTTAAATTATTGCCGCTCATACGATTAAGCTCTGTTCTCCAGCTTCGCAACAACATCGTGCACATTTTCTATAACACTGTATATATATGGACGTTCCATAGGATTTACCTTTAACATCGATAAAATCAGGGTTTGCATGTCCTGCAAGATACAGAAATTCGAGCGTTAGATCGATGGATCGCGATGGGCGACGAGTAATCTCAGAGATGGGTACGGAACCTCGTTATACGGAGCATCCTCGGGGAATGTGATGTTTGCACTCATGACGGCTAAAGCGACGCTGTCTCCCCTTTCGTACACAGCGTCGAACGGTGATTTAAAATAGCAGAGTGCGTAAAGAATACAACCTAAAGACTGAAACAGTACACAGTTTTGAATGGAAGCGGCGATATAGACGAGTATTAGGGTGGAGTGAAAAAACTTTTTTTCGATGATCAAATTCTAATAGTGCGGAAAAGTTGTCTACTTGGCCCAATGAAACGTGTAAAAAATTTCAGCTCGAACGGATAATTTCTTCTGTGTGCACCAAAGGCCTTAACTTTCAAACTTTTAGTACAAAACTTAAAATTTAAAAAAACAAAAAAAAAATATAAAATACAAAATACATAAAAAAAAGCAATAAAATTATTTAAAAAAATATAAAATTCAAAAAACAAGGAGCCCGACGTACAGCTACCTCCGCGTGGTGGGTTCTGGGCCACTTGTTCCGTTAGGAAAGTCAGCGAAGAGCTGCATTTTTTGATAGTTTACAGTGCCGACAGGCCGTTCCTATCGATCCGAAACCAGCCACGGGTGTTTCTTTGCTTCATTTACGCAACAAATATAGTCCTGGGTAAAAAAAAAAGGTAGAATCCACCAGCTGAAGAAAGTTGCACTTTCTTAAGTTTTGTACTAAAATTTTGAAAGTTAAGGCCTTTGGTGCACACAGAAGAAATTATCCGATCGAGCTGAAATTTTTTACACGTTTTATTGGGCCAAGTAGACAACTTTTCCGCACTATTAGAATTTGATCATCGAAAAAAAGTTTTTTTCACTCCACCCTAACGAGTATACATGAACAGTTAATATTCTACCCAAATGTCTGTCCGCTCGTCTACCATACAATAACTCTCGACGTTAAATAATTCTGGCGCCCTGTACGGCATCGAGCATCTTTCCGCTGCTACGTCCTGCAATGTTTGCGCCGCTTGCGACCCGCACACTTTCACCCTGGCAGATGCCACAGAACCTGCAGAGATTAACATCGATTCGTTAATACATCGTACAATCAAGACGCCGAAGAACGCGCGTTCGTTGGACGTTTATCTTCATATCGGACGAAGAATCTACCTAAATCCATTATAATAGGCGTGCATCCATCACCAAGGACTATGTTCGCAGTCTTTAGATCTCTGTGAGCAAGAGGCTCCGGCTTCGCTTCATGAAACGCTTTTACGCCTTCGCATACTTGTAAGAAAATATTTAAAATATCTAGCGCGCTCATGTAATCGTTATTCTTAGCGCGTCTTTCCAACTCGTTGGCCAGCGTGCCCCTCTGGAGAAGACGGAACTTTCTCGATGTAGAAAATGTACGCTTACAACGGCTAAATTTAAAGCAAGGAACTCACGTGATAGTACGGTAAAACAATTAACACTTCGCTAGTAGCATTAATTACTGGATCCGCCGTTCCTTTGTACGTAGAATCGATACACTCTATTACATTCGGATGCTTTACGAGATTGTGGTACTCTATCTCTTTCGCCGCTAATCTCTGGTCTTCTAAACCGTGGCAAATGATCTTTTTAATAGCGTACTTTTTGTGGCTCGCTGCATCTTCGACCAAAAGCACCGTGCTGAAGCCACTAAAACCATATTAAAGTTGCGTTCAATTATGTGTCAGAAGGAACCTTGGATAGTTGCGGAATTCATGCGTTTCTGACATCAGCTGTGTTCGTCTAGAATTTAAAAATATCGCCGCCAACACTGCGCGTGAAAACCGCAGCAGGCTAGGTTAAGTGGAATAACTGTGAACATCGTTCTCCCAATAATTCGGGATACAATATGCGTGGACTGTTTAATCAGAGGGAATTTGCGAATTATTCGTTAACTTAAATAGAGGCATCGTAGTAGATTATGAGAATTTGTTTCGTGTCAAACTTGCCCTTCTCCAAGATGTTCACGGACCGTATAGTTTCTCGAGTTTACCGTGATAGTTTCCTTAGAGCATATACAGCCCATTTTTAAAATCAAGCTTAAGCCGAGGCTGTTCATTTCGTGTCGCACATAATAGCACAAAATAAAATAAATTAACGACACACCTGGCGCGGCTCTTTATCGGCGCGGAAACATCTTGTCACACGTCACATATGCTACCATGGGATTCAGATCAAGTTAGATATTTGATCATCAGCTGTTTGCAAACAACAGGGCGCATTATGCGAATTCATGGATCTGAAAATTTGTAAAAAAATTTCGTGAGCGCGAGAAAGGCAGCGGCTGCGAGTATTTAGCGTTAGATTGCTTAAAATTATCTTCTCATGGCACACGGATTGTAAAATCGTAATACTTCAATGTTAGCAAGACATTTGAACTGAACTATTATACCCCATGATTTCCCAGCATGGGCAAGGAAGAGGCTTTCAAAGTAATTCGCTCTATTTCAAATGTATATTTTAATAACCGAACGCTGACTTTCGAAATAGCGTTCTTGTAACCCGAGCTTTTACGTTAATAGATAATTTACACCCTCGTGTGGATATTTATTGCGAGCTATTATTTCTGGGGCGCGAGAGAGGAAACCGTAACAGCCCCTGTCGACGAATCGGGGTGGGTGCCCGATGGGGCATTCGCAACGAGAATCGTTGAAGGTGGGGAAGCGGCGCAACCAGCAGCAGCTCCGGCAGCCGAATGAAACTATAGGAGATTGTTGATATATTTTAATTAAATATCTTATAATGCAATAAATCGTACCACACAATTCTAAGAGACTCTGCACGGAATCTTCATTTCGATCTAGGTACGTAGTTTGTAGAAGACTAAAATTCACGCGGACATTGGCAACGTGTCACGTTCTGCCTTTTAAATATTGAAATATCTTTATTTCGTAAAAGCGTTCGTGTAAAAACGTCCACTAGATCATCTTACATTAACTGCTTCGTATTCTATCACATTTTAATCCCCTCGCACACGTTTGTGACTATACGTTTTAAGAAGTAAAACAAAGAATCTGTACGCAGGTCTAGTAAAAAGCTATACCTGCTTCGCGTAAGCAAAATAACATCGTCTCGTCTTAAAGACGCATAATTCTTAGTATTTCTTTTAAGGGGGGTCACTCAAGTGAAAATGAACTACCAGTAATTTTACAGATAAAAATTTGAAAATATTTATATCCATATTATTTTTTACGCTGAAATGAATTATGTAAGAATTAATACAGTGACATTTTTTTTTTCAAAAATTTAAAAAAAAAAATTTCGAAAAAATTATTCGATTGTAAAATCCATACCCTTATTTCTGTAGAATTGTATACAAAGACTGCAAAAAAAATTTCAGCTCGAAAACTTCATTTTTGTCGGAGTTATAAAGTTTTTATGTTTTGGGATAGTAACTAAAACGCTCCTGCTCCGGACGTTGGACCTTTCTCTTCTTGCAATGCCTGTTCTCTTCGTGATTGTGCAGTTCGTATCATTTTTCTTGCACGTTTGTATCTTTCTGAGGCTTTCTGTTTATACCTTTCAGGGTACCCTGCCCTTTACCCCCTAAAGTAATACCTTTCGTACGCTCCTGTTTTACCAAATCGGTCAAAGTTCTCCATAATCTTTTGCCAACGTGGTTCACACACTCTTTTTTTTCGATTTACAACTTTATAACTCGGACAAAAATGAAGTTTTCGAGCTGAAATTTTTTCTGCAGTCTTTGTATACAATACTACAGAGATGAGGGTATGGATTTTAAAATCGAATATTTTTTTCGAAATTTTTTTTTTAATTTTTGAAAAAAAAATGTCACTGTATTAATTCTTACATAATTCATTTTAGCGTAAAAAATAATATGGAAATACATATTTTCAAATTTTTATCTGTAAAATTACTGGTAGTTCATTTTCACTTGAGTGACCCCCCTTAAATGAGTTACTCGTGATAGTAATTCAGCACGAGTGAACTTCAGTCATTTTCTAAAGACAGGTACACATTCTTTTTATTATGATCGTCGAACTCAACAAATGTAGTTTTATTCCTTAAATGTATCTAGGTTCTCCCCATCAGCTTCGGGAACATCGTTCTGTATCTTGGTAGTTTCTTTATCATTCTGTAGCTGTGCTTGCCACATCGAATGATACATTCCCTCGTAAGAAATAAGCTCTTCGTGCCTGCCTCTCTCCACAATCTCCCCGTCTTTCAACACAAGAATCTCGTCAGCATGTATTATCGTGGACAATCTGTGGGCGATGATAATGGTCGTTCGATTAGCGCAAACTCTGCTCAGCGCTGCTTGAATGTTACGCTCTGTCTGGGTGTCGAGTGCGCTCGTTGCTTCGTCCAGAAGTACAATAGCTGGCTCCTTTAGTATCGTGCGCGCGATAGCCACGCGTTGCTTCTCTCCGCCACTTAAACGAAGTCCCCTTTCGCCAACCTACGTTATTACAATGAAACGTGTAAGTTCCCCGACGCGATCAAATATTTCAATGAAAGCGTTCGGCTTTGATAAGAGAAGCATGCTACTGCGGAATAATAAATTCAATCCGGCTGGACAGTTCGCGCGAACCTGGGTCTCGTATCCACTTGGAAACGATAGGATCCTTTCGTGAATGTCTGCATTCTTCGCAGCTGCTATCACGTCTGCGTCTACGGCTTCGATGCGACCGTACTGGATATTGTATTTTATGGTGTTGTTGAACAGCACCGTGTCTTGTGGCACAACACCAATTGCCCGTCTCAAAGAATTCTGCTTAACCGTTTTAATATTCTGCCCATCGATTAAAACCGCACCTTGTTCCACGTCGTAGAACCTGAATAGCAACCGTACGATAGTGGACTTCCCAGCACCGGACGGCCCAACCAGAGCAACGGTCTTTCCTGCTGGAACAATGAAGCTAATATTTTTTAGTATAAGCTTCTCGGGGGTGTAGCTAAATGCCACGTTTGTGAATTCCACTTGACCACGTTTCACTATCAGTGGCCCGGCGCCTGGAGCATCGATTACTTCTTGCTCCTCTCGAAGGAGATCAAACATATTTTCCATGTCGACGAAATTCTTCTGTATAGCACTGTAAACAGAAAGCGTAATTATATTCCAACGAATAAGACGCTCCGCTACGTACAGCTCTGACAAAAGACTTACCGATAGTAAGTCCCGAACCAATTTAACGGTACGTAAAGTTGAATGATGTAACTTGCGAATAAAACATAATCGCCAACAGTTAAACCTTGTTTACTTACAACCTGTAACCCATACATTTATCGCTGTACATATTCGTCGAACTTTGAATTTACAAGGAGTAGCAATATTCTGTATACCGACCATGTGCAAGCAGAGTAAAGACCCAGCTAACAAACCGCTGCAGACGATTATGTTTTGCAAGGTGTTTAAAATATTTAACGTAATCATTGACTTCCATTCCTGCACCTGGAAATCTATTATCGCTTTTCTATAGCTATCTACTTCGTATGATTCTGCTCCGTAGTATTTAACTGTTTCGAAATTAAGTAAACTGTCGACGCTTCGTGCTTTCTGAGCATTGTCCGCCAAGTTCATTCGCCTCTGGAACTTGGTGCGCCATTCAGTAACCAGAATAGTGGCAGCTAGCGTGAACAAATATTCATGGTATTTATTAAAAAATGTGAAGACGCTGTAATGCCGATCGTAGAAAAACATCAGGGATGTACAACGTATTTACCTATGTAAGAACTCATGGTCAAGAATACGATTAAACCGAACCACTTATTAAAGGCAGTAACGAAAAATCCGATGGCCACGATAATATCGACGATCGTTGGTACGATAGAAAAGAGAATGTAATTAAGAAGATTGTTTATAGAATCTGTGCCGCGATCCATAACTTTCAAAACTTCGCCAGTTTTCCTCCCAAGATGCCAGCGTAAACTTAGACTATGTAAATGCCTAGGGGGGGGGGGGGGGGGAGGGAAAAATGCATTGCAAAAAGTAAATCTAACTGTGAAATCAGTGTTTTGAAAAGCAAAGCGGTAACATTTACCTGAACAGCTCCACTTCTATCTCTCGAGTTGTATACTGTTGTATACGTATCCACAAGAACGATCTCAGATTATTCAGTACTCCCATTCCACCTGTACCTCCACCTTGCAAGAATTTGAATGCCACATATATTAATATGAGATCCCACCTACCATGGAAAATAAACGTTTCGTGAATCACAAGGTTTTATATTCTTGTTCGAATGTCTCTCCGAGAATTCTACGTACCTAAATACCACAGGAGCTATGGAAACGCTGTCCACGATCATTTTGTTGTAAATCGGAACGTAAAGGTTTATTACACGCCCTGATATAAGTAGTACGAAACAAAACATAACTCTCAGCTGAAGCAGGAAGCTCTTCTCCGGCCATAAAAATGGTGCCAGAGTTGAAACTTTATACCACGCGCTCTTCCATGTAGAAGTGTTGTCCTCCGTTCTCTAAAAATGTTTGCATTATCAATAGACATATCGCGAGCAAGTGATTTTCCATTTTACATCCCTTACGAGGGGAGGCCGCGAATGGGACGAGCGATTTTTTAACGAAACCGGGCAGAAAATGTTGAGGCCGATGTGTATAAACAAAATCCAGAATATTAGCTGTGAATGGCCGGCCAATGGCTTTAAACAGTAAAATTATGAAGTCGTCGAATCAAAAATTGCATTTTCTGGTTAAATTATTGATACTATGACAATAGCACATAAGACTTTTGTATTCCTTTCATCAAGATCTACCATTTAATGAAGTATAAAATCGATTCGACGACTTCATAATTTTACTGTTCATAATTTTTTATAAAAATGGCCGGCCATTCACAGCTAATATTCTGGAATTTGTTTATACACATCGGCCTCAACATTTTCTGCCCGGTTTCGTTAAAAAATCGCTCGTCCCATTCGCGGCCTCCCCTCGTCAGACATTTACTTGTACTACGGTCGAAAAATACAAATTACATTCCAACGACTTACACCTTGATAATATCTCGACCGTGCAGTCGGACCATCGTTAAGAGTACGATATTCAGGATCCGTGCTACCAGTTATCCCCGGAGCTTTGAGTCCTAGCGCGAAGATGATAAGAGTGCTGACATAACGCAAGACGAACAGTGCCATCTCGATTTGGTCAGTCAGTCTGTAAATAGCGCACGCATACACTTACAAAACAGCCTCGCCAGCGAGCGGGTACACCTTCCCCGTGTCGAACTCACGTATTCAAATGGAACCACCATTCGAGCCTCCCAATATTAACAAAAACAAGATTCTCAGCAACGAATGCTAAAGTCCAAAAGCCCAGCAAGACGAGCCCGTGTCCGCGCGGTGGTACGCTCGGTAGCAATTTGTGCCTCTCTACTTTTAATATGTGCACAGAGTACGGATAAATAATTACAGTCAATACTGTCGTAAGAATCTAGAAACGTGAACGTAACATACGTTAAAGAAAGATCGGGAGATTATTGCGTACGCACGCCGATGCTTAAGATTCTTACCATATAACCATAGACTTTCTCGTCATCCAAAACAGTTCCCTGTAGAATTATTCTCACTATATTCAGCATGGGAATGAAATATAAAAAGAACTTCTGCACAATGTACAATTTACTTCTGGGCGATAAAGCCGCGTTACTCTCCGTGCCATATTTCCGGTACATCCATAACTGGATTGTGCCGAAAATCAGTAGATACAGCGAAATGACGACGGTGCTGACTGTGTCCATGAAACATTTCGACATGCCATGGTTCACCCAAATCTCGCTGAATGTTATATTTGGAGGGCAATAAGACATTGTTACGTTCATCTTGAGTTTTTTAAAGCTTCAATTTTTATGTTCGTTAAGCAGTCATTTAAGAAGACCATGAAGCGGTATCTCCTCTATCCTCGCTTCCACATAAGCCTCTATTATTAATTTACTACTTATTTAACTCGCCCTCTTCTTCTTTCACTCGCATCATTTACAATCGTTCTCGGCTTTCCTCAGGCTCCGCGCATTCTCTGCGTCAATTTTTTTACTTCGATGAATTTATAATTTGGATATCTGAAAAAATCGTGTGAATCATATTAGCGAGATACATACATATGTCCTTCGAGTTTATAATAGATTATTGATACCGTTGTAAGCCTATCTTCGAACGTATATATATGTTATCGCAACTGGTACCATTATGTAAGCTCCATTGCATTTTTCATTTAAAGAAAAAACACCTAAGTACTGTACATCTACGTTGTACTAGTAGAAAAAAGTATACAGAGGAGATCGATTTATAATTTCAAATATCTCAATTTTGGATACCAGTGTTCCGTCAGTAAATATAAGCGATTCCTTGTCTAAGCGTAATTAGATACTATTCTAAAGGAAAAAATGTAGAAGAATTCATAGATCACGAGTGAGAAGCCATACGAACTGGCACGGATAAAATTCTTGCGAAATAACACGTCCGAGTATTAAGTTATTTTACCATCGTGATACGACATGTCAAGGAGAAATTGAAGTAGAGCAAATAGTAATTAAAAATTTCACTAAGAGAAAGCGGATGTTTTCGTTGCCATTTATTTGCGATATGAATTGCTTGAGAAAACTGGTTCATTCGCCTCTCTTCCGATAAATCTGCGTTGTCATGCCAAATGTACCTAATTCGATTAGCGATTCGTAATACTGAACAAGCAGCGTAAATGTTTCTCGAAACACTAGGCTAACCTAGTGCCGCTGTACATATTACAATGGACGATACCGAAGGATGATACGTACTTTTGTTTCAAGGTGAAAATGTGCTCCACAGTCGAAGGAACCTTTCCATAGATGCTCGCGGGACAATTATTTTCAAATATACGAAATTTACATGTTACTACGTACGTCACAATAGAATGGTGCAAAGTTTTGACATGTCACTGGCGATCGCTTGGGATAACTTCTACACTTGCAAACACTGAACACATGCCCTCATGCACATGACATCTGACGGCCTGTGCCTCGTGGGTGCATAACCTCACCGTAAATAACAGCTTTCATTCAACTATCGTATATCGCGAGGTGAACTCTACGCGCATTTCCATATTTGTAAGTAACACGTAAAGCTGATATCGATTCTGAGTTAATCCAATGAAACGTTTCAGGTGGAGTTTAGTTGGAAAGTAATCAACCATGGGCAAAGGTAATAGACACATGAAGAATGTGAAGGCTGAGAAAGCTAAAGTGAAATTGAAAGCGAAGAAAGCGAAGCCTTTGCCCAAGGGACTGAACGTCACGAATCCAACGTTCAAAGTTAAGAAGATCGTGATACGCGAACAGCTGAAGCACAGAGACGAGACAGAAATTCTCAGTAAGAGGAAGCTCAATGTCAAGGTAACGTTACGAGTTTGTAGTACGTTATTGCCGTTAAGAACTGCGTGCGTAATGTGATCTTTCAGGATTTACTATCACGCCTTCAACATCATAACTCGACCGCTCGGCAAGACGCTGTAAGGGAATTGAAAGAAATTCTGTCGCAGCACTCTCTGGATTTATTGAGCTCGCAGTTCGGATCTCTGTTGCAAGGTATTTGCGCGTTGTGCCTAGATAAAGAGAGGGACATAAGGCACGACTGTTTCAAGGTGTTGAGTTTAATTCTCGGGCCAGTTTCTAACGACCAGCTAGATCCTTACTGCGACGTTTTGATTTCGTACTTGAGGTGCGCCATGACGCACATAGATCCTCGTATTAAAGAGGATGCTTTACTGTTTCTGGACGTACTTGTGCAAAACTGTAGCAGTATTTTAGCGAGGAACAGTTATAGAGTGCTGCCAAATTTTCTAGACATGATATCTAGACTGCACACGGAAATGAAGCCTGGAAGGCAATTAGTAACGAGCTTAAACACCAAGAACACTAATGTTAAGTGGAGGATAAATGTTTTGGAGAGACTGGCCACTATGTTCAGCTCTATCGTTAACTTCTACAGGTCGCAGCAAACTGTCGGTTCTAACATGACTGCGCAAGTCGTACGCGTAGATAAAAGTACCAGATATATTCCCATTTACGTGAGCACACATTTCCAGAACTGTGAAATTGATTTCGAACGAGGCGGAAGCTTGAAAGGAAGCGCTGGCGAACAGACTTTAGATGCGGAGGAACTTATGAGATACGTCGAGTTATTAATGCCGCTTATATTCGACAGCTGGATGGAAGTGTGCCCGGACGAGAGAAACGTTGACAATTCAGCGCTTCTGATCTCCGGCGAAGCATTAGAGTTACTGAAAAGTGCTGTGGACATCATACAATTAATAATCGATTGTATAGACATATTACACGCTCGATGCGACGTGAACATGAAACACTGGTTTAAAAGTAATTTTCAAACCGTTTACATAAAGAATTTGCTCTCAAAGTTCCCTTACGACAAGTTAGGCACACCTGGTAGTTTCGTTTCCTCGATAAGGAATAGGAAGCGACAAGAAGATTTTTCCATCGACGATTCGCAGGACGTCTGCCTGGGGCATAATCTAGGGCTTTGTCAAATTTACGTGTGGTTTACATCGATACACAGCGACGACAAAGTTGTGCCAAAATTGAATAAAAATTATTGCACATCCGTAACCAAGTATTTAAACGGTACTGGGACATTTCTATTATTTGAAGCCAGAGATGGGCAAAAAATTATTTCAAATAAAAAATTGAATTCGACCAATAGACGAAAATTTTATTCGAGGCTCATGAATAAGACTAACCAGAGTCAATTTTTAATCGAAGCGCTCATGATTGAAATCATGGGGATTCAATCGTCAGTCATGATTGAACTACGTCAATCATGGGGATTCAATCGTCGGCCATGATTGAAGTAGGTCAATCATGGGGATTCAATCGTCGGCCATGATTGAATACGTCAATCATGGGGATTCAATCGTCGGCCATGATTGAATACGTCAATCATGGGGATTCAATCGTCGGCCATGATTGACCTACCTTCAATCATGGGGATGCAATCATGACTGAATGAACAGTGTTCTCGTATTCAATCGTAGTTCAGTCGCGTAGCTCGACTAACCTTGGCGAGCCTCGAGACTCGCGAGAGCCTTTGATCGATGCCGCGCGAGGCCCGAGCCGAGCGACATTGTATCGTTCACCCGTCTAAACTGGCGCCTGGAATTGCTCGGCGATGTGTCATCGATTATACGGAAAGTGAATTTCTTTATTACTTAATCGACTTCAAAAAGGAGGAGGTTATAGATTCGACCCGTTTGTATGTTTGTCCCCTCATAACTCCTCAGCATATGGACCGATTTTGATGATCTTTTTTTTATTCGAAAGAGGGCGATGCCCCGGTGGTCCCGTCCTAGACTAAATCAACATTGGCCCAATATTTTGCCACTTATGGTTAATAATAAAGACTATTGTCACCTAATTATTATTATTTTATGAACGTACGCGCATATTTCCTCAGCATGTTGTGTCAATATATATAAAACTAAAAAGCTAAAAATAAAAAATTTTAAAAAAATTAAAACCGACTTCAAGAAAATAAAATTGCACTAAAAAATAAAAAATAATTTTTCCCTTATTTAATCTACGACTCTCATATTTTTTGAGTCGGTGCCTCATCATTTGCACTGTGTAAATCTGGCGCCGGCTTAAAAAATATGAGAGTCGTAGATTAAATAAGGGAAAAAATTATTTTTTATTTTTTAGTGCAATTTTATTTTCTTGAAGTCGGTTTTAATTTTTTTAAAATTTTTTATTTTTAGCTTTTTAGTTTTATATATATTGACACAACATGCTGAGGAAATATGCGCGTACGTTCATAAAATAATAATAATTAGGTGACAATAGTCTTTATTATTAACCATAAGTGGCAAAATATTGGGCCAATGTTGATTTAGTCTAGGACGGGACCACCGGGGCATCGCCCTCTTTCGAATAAAAAAAAGATCATCAAAATCGGTCCATATGCTGAGGAGTTATGAGGGGACAAACATACAAACGGGTCGAATCTATAACCTCCTCCTTTTTGAAGTCGATTAAGTAATAAAGAAATTCACTTTCCGTATAATCGATGACACATCGCCGAGCAATTCCAGGCGCCAGTTTAGACGGGTGAACGATACAATGTCGCTCGGCTCGGGCCTCGCGCGGCATCGATCATCAAAGGCTCTCGCGAGTCTCGAGGCTCGCCAAGGTTAGTCGAGCTACGCGACTGAACTACGATTGAATACGAGAACACTGTTCATTCAGTCATGATTGCATCCCCATGATTGAAGGTAGGTCAATCATGGCCGACGATTGAATCCCCATGATTGACGTATTCAATCATGGCCGACGATTGAATCCCCATGATTGACGTATTCAATCCTCAGAGCATATATTCTAAGATTCAATCATGGCCGACGATTGAATCCCCATGATTGACCTACTTCAATCATGGCCGACGATTGAATCCCCATGATCGACCTACTTCAATCATGAACGCTTCGATTAAAAATTGACTTGGGTTAGTCTTATTCATGACGAATAAGACTAAAGTATTTTTTATTTGATACGTCATTTAAAATAATTTGTTATTTAAATAATGCCCATCTCTGTTTGAAGCTAATTTTGGTTATTCTTTTATACTTGTCTTTCATTTATCTCTCCGTAGAGAAACTTGAGAACTGGTCAACTGTAAATAACACTGCATTACCACAGTTAATCAAGGTTCTGAGGACATTATTCTTGAAGGGGAGTAAAACTTGGTACAAAAATCATTGCGAGCTTGGTGAAACGTTACAGTCGGTTGTGAACGCGTGTTGCAATCAATCGAGAAATGCAATGCAGTTGCAATTATTTTCTGTCATTAGTGATATCGTGTTAGATCATACTTTAGAGGAATTGCACAGGTAATTGGCTCATGTTTCTTTAATTTGTCTCTATTATAATTAAGTTCAATAGTATCCTTCGTTCGAAGAATATTTTGAAATTTTAATCACAAGTGATCTATATACTCTGAGATTTGCGATTCATTGCAGGGAATGCGCGTTTAAGGAATTCATTTCAACTCTGCCGAATCTCCTTCTAAAGTCGAAGATACACGAGAATACGATACAGATAATAAACAAAGTTGTGCTTCGTTACAGAGGCTGGATTCAGAAAGAGCTCGTAGCAAATCACGGCGAAATTATAGGTAAATATATTAGAAAATATCTTTATTGCTAGATATTTGTGTATAAACAGCGTGTCTGTTATTTATATTACAGAGAATGCTAGAAAAGTCGAAATTGTCGGATCGGAAGACGAGAAACAATCTCGCCTCATGATATGTAACTTGTTTTACTTCTTAGACGCGCAAGTTTTCTATTAAGTAAGAGACATATTCTTTTGTAATAAATATACACTTTCTCATTTAAAACACGCGACAGAAATCGTTGCTCATCCCCTTAATAAATTAATGATTCTTGCACTAAGAAAATTCTCAACAACTTTCTAATAGAATGCAATCGTCAAAATCGTTAAATACAATTCGACTGCGATTAGAAGCATACGATATGTTATTGTACGCGTACAATAATTACGAAGTTTGCCCTGTAGCGTTTTTGTACCATGTTGCAGTAGAATTCTTAATAGTTTTGGTAGTATTCCATAATACTTATATACAAATACTGGTATAAAAGTTGCTCCCTTCTCCGTCGACCGTACACATTTTTACCGAAGTTAAAAAGCTGTCAACCCCCGACGAACTATTTTCAAGGCACGGCCTAAAATCTAGTTATCATATTTGTGTTGCGCGTCAGTTCGTCGTCTACGAACGTGTAATTATCGAACGCGTACAATCCGTTATTGTCTTTGTCCACTTCCATTGCCTGATGGAGCTTCTTATTACCTACGTTCTCCTCGGCTTCGTTTACCGGATACGTTACATTAATGATATTCTCCGCGCTCGGCGTTAATGGTAAAACGGGCAACTCTTTATCAAGCCTCGGCCAATTCAAATTACTCTTCAATTCGTGCTCTACTCTTAAATATTCCTTCTTAGACTTCTCGGGCCTGTAAATCTTCGACTTCAACTTCTTCTCGAGCAGGTACTCTATCGCGAGTGTCTCGACGATCATACAGACTACAAAGTTCGCTAAAGCAAGCGCCAATATAATTATCCTCCAATCGTAAACTGGGGGCACAAGTAATTCGAGGAGATTTACTATCCAATCGGCAGGATACACTGTAATATATATACAAACGATAGTTAGTAGGATTATTGAAAATATGAACGCGACGTTCGTGTAAATAGCTTTCCTATACGGCTTCCCGCGTGAGAATATTACGGCCATGGTTATGTACTGGAACATGGAGACGCAGTACACGGAGTAATTCTCGTAACACGTGTAGCCATTGTCGTCCGTAGAAACGAACGGAGTGAACCACGGGAAAGCGCGCACCGCGTGATAAGTTATAGCTTGGAAAATGGTCATGATCAACATGTGGACCAATAAGGAGAAGATCGTTGTGAAGCTCAGCAGACTGGTCATCGGGGGCTTTTTCACAAGTTTCTTTTCGTACGCTCTAGTTTTCCCGAAGAACGAGGCGAAATTCACTATCAGGAAAATATCAATGAAGAGAAACTCTAGATCTGTTAAATTCGAATCGATCGAATAGAGGATAATAACAGACAGGAACTCGGTAAGAGAGTAAGTAACCATGAACTTGAAGATCCCGAACGATGTCACCAAGGCAGCGCGACCCTCCCTTATCACCTTTGGCACGCAAGTGATGTCTGGCACCTTGGACGTGAAAGGGCTCGCGACGCTAAAACAAACGGGTTTAATCAGACATTAATATCGAAGCATATAATGATCGAGAATTAAAGCTGGCTCGAGGTATTAAACACGAAAGAAATGTGTTCAAAGCCCAGCTTGCTGTGACTCACATTCTATAACTAAATTTGTCACATCGAATTATAGCTGGAATTGTTCGGAACGGTGACGCAAGGATTATATAATTCTTTCGTGGGGGGTTTGAAATATTACCTCGATTCTGCCTCGGATAAGGATATGCCAGCGTGCGCGGCCCTCAAAGCACCACAATCGTTAGCACCATCTCCGCACATGGCTAGAATGTTTTACGAGCAACTTTGAAACAACCATTGTGCAGTATAATGCAATGAAGTACAATGAACGATAGAAGTGGATGCATACCCACATAATAACCCAGTTGCATCAGCTCCAGCACTAATTGCTGCTTCTGGTCGCTAGTCATTCTGGCAAATATTGCACCACGTACGCAGATCTTCGGCACAATGTCCGGGTAGTGCTCGCGAAGTAATTGCCACGACTGACCCGTTAACGCGAACCGATAATTACTATTGCCTATATTGCGCTCTATGTCCTGTAACCCTGGTATCTTGAGGTGTATATCATTAAGACTCTGTAAACGAAAAAATGGGTACCGATGTAGTTGTGTGTATAATTCGACGGATCATAGGCGCAATTAAATGGGATTACCATTTTAGGAGACAATTCTTGAGCGTTGAAATAGATCTCGGGTTGTACTTTGTTCTCCTTCATAACTACAGTAACGTCTATCACAGTCTCTTGCGGTGACAATATGCCACACTCTTTCGCTACGCTCACTGCAGTTTGAATATTATCCCCTGGAATAGTTCGCTTTAGTATCACGCACGCGAACGACGAATAATTCGTCTTGCTTTCTACCAGACGACGTACTAGATCTCACCTGTGATCATTACCACGTGTATAGTGGCTGTCCTCAGTTCCTTGATTACCGGTATCGTGGGTGCTTTCACTCTGTTCTCCATGACGACTAAACCTAAGAATTCCAGATTCTGTTCGACTGCGTCCCGAGGCAGCTTCCTTATCTGTCCGAAAAGAATTCAGAGATTAAGAAAGGAGCGCGTAGAATAATACGGCGACTTTGTTCCTGAAATTGCGTGTCATCACCTTATTGCTAGATTCAGACAATACTGTTCGGCCCATGGCTATAACGCGATAGCCCTGCTCCGTGTAGCCTTTCAAGCAGAACATGATGTCCTTCGGAATGGTCTCGGGCCTGCTCAGGCTCAGTATCATCTCCGGCGATCCTTTCGTGTACGCTCTGAATGTTTCCGACCCATGGGCGCGCATTATCACAGACATTCGTTGCAGAGAGCTTGAGAACTGATACTGCTGCACTATCCCGATCTCCGATATTTCGTTCATGTTCTGCGTGAAACTGTTCCCCTTCGGCGGCTTCACAATGGTCGGCGCTACGAGATCAAACTTGTTCGACCGCACGGTGTCGGATTCGTCCAGTATCCATCCCGTGCTCTCGAACATCTACAGGGCGACACACGAGTCGATGATTTCGATTGCTCAATCCCAGTCTGTGGTATAAGTTTCCCCAACGGGTTGTAACGGAGAGTACCTTAACATCTAGAGGATCACCACAGAGTTCACCGTCGATCAGCGTCAAACTGTGGCAGACCAGCATCCCCTCGAAAAGAGGATGATCGTTTAATTTAGGAATGGTCCTTTCCGATTCGCCGAGCGCGCCGTTTCTACAAGGCACGATGCCCCACATGTCCAAGCCGTCCTCTGTCAAAGTACCCGTCTGCGGAAGAGGACAAGACACTTACATTTCCAACTGAACAGAATAGAAGCGTCTGTTTTCCTTCTTAATGTTACGAACGTACGAATGTTACCGCACGGCGCTTACCTTATCGAAGCACACGCAGTTTATACTACCAGACACGTTAATAACCCTATTGTTAATGCAGTAAATCTGCGCTCTCTTGAGCCGCGACTGGGCGTACAGCTTCCCTACCGTCATCGCCGCTGGCAATGCCGGAGGGATCACTATCGTTATTATGTCTAGCGCTTTTATTGCTATATCGCCAGCGGTGATCCCTCTGGAAGCCTGCGGAAAGAAAGTCGAGTTAAACGTGGATGGCCCTGTACGTACAGAGAGGAAGAAGCTTAATATTAACCTTGGTCACTATAGTGTATATAAAGCCACAGGTTGCAATGAGCGCGAGTATCCCGATGAATTTATAAGAATCCTGATCGAACTTGAAGTCAGTGGGTGGTGGGTATAGAATGGCAGCGACTAAGCCACCCTTGTTCGTGTGGAAGCCCGTTCGAATGACTCTTGCCAGAACTGGACCATCGTCGTAACACCTACACAGAATACAGTTAATCGTTTATCAAGATCTACCATCTGCAACGATTATAGCCAAGGTGGATGCTGCACCTGGTTTGAATAATGGTAGTGCCGCTGTATAACGTGTGGTGGGAGCATTCTTTAGGATCGTACAGAACGTGACGCGACGGCAGTGAGGTTTTCGTTACTGGCACCGACTCCCCTGGAATATCATCGAACGAAGTGAACGTCGATCGCAAAAACAGCTATAAAGCATTTAGTTTGAATCAATTGTAATCTCACCTGTCAGCATTGACTCGTTTAGTATGCACTGCCCCGTTAAGAGGACTGCATCGCATATGACAGTGGCCTGGTGCTTAGGCAGTTCTATGATATCGCCGGGCACCAAATCGCTGCTCGGTATGCTCTCTGACACCGTGGGGCTCCTGTGCACGAGAACTGTTTCCGTGGAGGCGACTGTCCCGCGAAGATTGATTTGATTCTAGAAAAAGAGAAGCTTCCGTTAGTCTGTTTTGTTTAACGAATACTTTGGGTTACGCGAGTCGTCACTCCGAGTACTACGGCGTTATCGCGGCGCGAGGGAAAGCAGGCTGAAGGTGTTGTGAAGCGAGGAATGTGGTTCTTGGTACCTTGCGAGTTTGTATTATGGAGCTTATGATCCCGAACAGTGACATGCAGATGATCGCTGCTGTGTAGTACAAGTAGCCCTCCGCGAACCACACGCACAGGGTGAAGACTTGGAAGATGTAGAATGGATTTAGAGCTTCCAGCAGCAACAGCACCCATACGCTTTGCACGGGAACGAGGATATCGTTGCTCCCGTACACGATGCGCCTGTAAGATGGAAATACTTAGTTTTATATTTCTACTACTTTGTGCTTCTCCCAGCAATTCAATGGAGCAGATTTCCTAATTATCCCGAACCAGTGGCGCAACCACTCAGGATTTAATCTTGGCGGAGCCCGGTCGAAGGGATAACAATATTTTTAATGCAAATACAGTAAGATTTATTAGGCGATTTATTTAAAGAATAAAATCCAGTTTTCTTTTCTTTTTACAAAGCCCCTTCTTTGGGGGGTGCCAGGGCCCTTGGCCCTCCCTCTGAGTGTTCCACTGTTCTGAACAGTGTTAAGAAGTAGAACTTTTGTAAGTCGATTCGACGAATTGTATGAAACCGTACCTTAGGCATTGCTCCTCTTTGGAGAGTCCCTGGTTGCTGCTAAGATGAAGGTCAGAGCACAACGTGTACTTGTCCAAGCCCACCAATCTGGAGAACGCGTTCTGCGTGATGTCCCAGACGTAGCATTGCTTCTTGCACTGGAACGCTTTGTACTCGAGCACCTCGCACTGCGTGCCATTCTCTAAATTGATCCTGAGCTTCTTGCATCGAATCTTCTCGGCGAGCTGCTCGTCGCTCGTGTCCAAGCTTCTTAATAAATCGTGCGCGCTGACGAACGGAAGGGTAGAAAAGAAAGAATGAAAGCAACGATCGATTCTAGAGGATCGAGATTAGAAGAGATTGGGGAGCAGCACTGACCTTAGATTCTTTGCGGATATGGTCTTCACCTCCTTCACGAAGTACGACTTGTATTTGCCTTGGTAATTGTCCTGTGTTTATAATTATCAATTAAAGTGACTCAATCTGATCAAAGATTTCACTATTCCGCGATATTTAAAGATTTAATCGTCGCTGAGTCACGAACGGTTTAAGAAAACGTCGCCCGAGGTAAGGCGCGTCTATAATTCTATCAATTTTTTCATTATTTATTTGCCCCTGCAATTTTCTGCACACGTACGCCCGCCCATTAGCGTATTAATACAGAATGATATGTGCGTAATTCTTCCTCTAACTGGTCATCCTTCTAAAGGGATGGAAAAGGTGTGTCATTGTTTACTACTGCTTGACTACTTGTTGACTATTTAATCACTCGTAGGCCACTACTTTACATCCACTTATTACCATTCGGTTATCACTTGAACGCTAGTTTGCTACTATTCGAATACAAGCCAACTCCTACTCTCTTGCTCGAAAGACTACTTAAGGAAACTGTGAACTAAAAATTGCAGGGAGTCGTAGTTCGTATTACGTCGCTTGCAAAATTCTTCAACAACGGACACTCCGCTTTTCTTACACGCAGACTCAGTCCCCCCCCCCCCAAAGTACGGGTGAATGCATAACGAATTCTTACAGTTATGAGCAATTTCGTCGCACGGTTCAAAGGGCACTTCTTGTGGGTCGCATAGAGATGTAGCTGCGGATACCAGTGGAAGAAGAGCCTGACCCAACCGATGGTCAAAGCGTAGGAAATATAAGTGAGGACGTCCTTCAACTTGCTCCTCTCGAACCCATAAACGCGCTGAAAGATAACGTTAAGTTCACCGCGACGGACACCTTCCGCGCCAACTTCTTTTTCCCCTCTGCTTAAAGACACTCACCATATCCTCATCCTGGCCAGTGTGAATCTTCTGCCACTGGACTTCCGACGTTTGGTCATTCTTTACCCCTGCACAAAGAAGACACAGAAAATCAACGCCGGTTCCTCGTTTCAATCGAAGCTTCGATTAAATTCGCCACACCTTGATTCATCAACCTTTTTATCGCGTGCATCGAAGACAGACGGTGCCAAGCACGCGAGGGCTTATTGTGTCAGAACCGTTTCGATATCGTTGCATGCTTTGTCAATAATCGATCGAATCGGACCGCGGCGCTTCCGGGCACCGCGCGAAATATTCATACAATCATTTCCAAGTCGCCCGTGACACATTCGCGGATTTCTCCGCCGTTATCGCGGCGATGAATCAAATCGCTGCCGGCCTCTTACGCAGTGGATATTTCTCGAGGCGAAGAAGTGCGATAATGCCGCGGCAAACACGAAATCTCGTTAAATCGCGATAATAGCTCGTTCGTTATCGGGTCATCAGACGCGTGATTGCATCTCGGCCGATGAAAATATAGCTGTTTGCGCGCACGTTCGGTGGAAGTTCAACGCGGGAACGATAACCGCGGAACGCGCAGATCTCTTATCGCGGCGCAAACAGGTGTCCTTTTTTTCTTTCGGTTACTCTTGTTTCCAGTTATATGCGAGCTACGACTATTCCCATTGCTAAACAGGCCTCTACAAAGCACGAACGAGGCATGTGAATCGACTACAAGGTATATCGCTCGGCGATGATTCTCTCCTGCGTAGATCTGCGAGATTTCGAGCAAGACTGGTACAGCTTCATATCTTCGCAATCAAAGGCGTTACAGTTTCATATCTGCAGAATTAAAAGTGTAATAAATCGCTGTGATTTAGGAATTACGCGGCCTCGAGAGGGACGCCGCACGATAACGGCCGTTTCTCTTTCTAGGTGTACGAACATAGATCGCATCGAAAGGTCACCTTGCGCCACAAGAAATTGATTACTAATGTAGGTGTACAAGAGCACGCGGTTTTTTAAGAATAATAATAATAATTTAGACTACTTAATTACACGGTTGAGATGGAGCGTGGCTTTTCATCCGCTCTGAAGGACAATCTTTCGACTGTCACTGTTAATCGGGACCTATTATGTGTGCACTGCATTAATTGGCAGAACGACCTTGCGGGATCTTAATCGATACAGATCGTTTCCGTTCTCCCCTCAAGCCACCATTCCGCGCGAAACGGAGTGGATCTGGTTCTAGCTTGAAACGGGCGAGATCTTTGAAACCGTTCCACCTACAGAGAAGCAACGATTCTTGGTTCCGCTTCGATGAATCCAGTTCCATTATCTCTGACGGCTACCACGTATCGGTATCAAACTATTACATCCTGATTCCGTTCCATTTCATCACGGCAACCTGAATCATCGAGGCTTAACACTTCGAATGGCGCCGGGCTTTGGTAAATGGCCCTTTAGGTGGGAGAAATTGTATCCAAAGCGTGGAAAACCAGCTCCTGGTTTAATTTGTGTTCAGTGCTTTCCAGATGATATCGATGTGAAATACTTAGTAGAACTAAAACTTCTGAGCTTTAAGAAGAAAATACTCCTATGCCATCCGAAGGCGCGGGTTTGGGTATAGGCTGCAGCCTAAGGTGGCAAATTTTTGGGAGCGACAAATTTTGGGGAGCTACATATTTTGGGGAACGGAAAATTTTGGGGACCATCAAATTTTAGAGAAAGACAAATTTTAGGCAGCGACATATTTTGAGGAGCCGAAGATTTGGGGGAGCGGCAAGTTTTGGAGGGTGGCAAATTTGGGGGAGCTGAAAAATTTTGAGAGCTAACAAATTTTGTGAAGCGACCAATTTTGAGCGAAAGAAATTGGGAAATGTTTATACACAGAAGCTTGAGACAACTTTAAAAACTCACTTCTTTTCATATAGCGAATTAGCAATAACTCATACATGAGTTGCCATATATGTAGAGTTAATTTCAAATTTGTCTCGACTCTTTTAAATTAAAATATTTGATGATATTTCACACAAAGGACGGCAAACGCTTGTTAGCCTTAAGCCTTGGGGCGCTAAATTTTCAAATCCGTCCCTGGCCACCCTAAGTGTTCCCTATCCTTTCCTTAATTAACACTAGAGTTAACTAACACAGATTCATGCAGACCACCTTGTGCCTCCCACAATCTCCCACAAACACCGAAGACTCACCATTGGATGTTGTCATAACTTCAACCTTTGGCTGGTAAGGTCTCACCGAGTCCCACGGGCAGTTCCCTCAAACCTGGGTCGCCGTCAAATGTGAATTTCCGCTTGCACGACCCGGTGCTGTAATCAGATGCAGCATTTCTCATTGGAAAATCGTGTCGGAACGTCGAAGCGCCTCAGCCCGACCTTGGACCATCTTTCGTCACTAGCAAGACGAATTGGGCAAGCCGAACAATTTCCAGCAGCGGGGGCTCGCGTTTTAAGCGCGGACTCGAATGAGGAACAGGTGAATCGGATTTCTCGCGGCGGGATTAAACGGGCGTGGGGAAGCGGAATACTAATGGGGCTGTTCCGCGAAAGGAGATACGAAGAGGGCAGGCGTAAAGCGGGCGGCCGGACAATGAGCGCGATTACGGTGACCGTGCACTTGAGTTACACAGTCGGCACAATAAATTATGTTGGCGAGTCAAGTGGCGAAATTGCGGCCACGTGGACTGCCCGATCCACGCGATTCTAGTCGAGGTTTCGATCGGTGTCGGTGAATGGGAAACGGGACGAGACAATTTATACAGTAAGGTAAAAGACCCAATACGTGGACACGTCCCAGTAGCTGGACACTGGTGCAAATAATACTGATTAGTACATTTAATATTCGCTTTATCCAAAAAAGAACTATTTTATTCAATTATTCAAATATTTAGTAAAATATATTCATATATACATATATTTGGTATATTTGTAACACTTTCGTAAAAAACAATTTATTCTCTTGAACTGTCCGGTTTACACCATTTAAGTATTGGATTTATCTGATTTGCTAAGCAGTCGATGTTACACACGACTACACATAACCTTAAAATTAGTCATTCAATAATAGATTCTTTTTACTCAAGTTTGTTTACTGATTTGAATAAATTACTTATGCAGAAGAAATATGCAAAAAGAAAAAACTATTGTGTTGTTTTTTTTATTTAATTTCTCTAGAAAACATCCAAATTGCTGATGTTTCATTATGTGTCCATGTAATGGGACAGTAAAATCGGGGCGCCGCACAGTGGGACGAATCGACATTTAAGTAGGCATTCACTTCATTTTTTACATTTTTCATCATTTTGTGATTACTAGCTTTAGATTACAGAATTTAGATAATGATTTTATAAAAAAAAATTTTTTTTTTATTTTTTGAAAATAGCCACATTCATCTGGATTAGCCAGGCATAGGGTAAAGGACCCAATTACTGACACCTAACCAATTACTGTCACCTTAAGCTATTTTATTTAAAATAACGAATAAATAAACGTTGTAAAGTCATACATAAAAAGAATTATGTAATTCAACCTATAATCCATACTATAGATTATATACTACAGTTTATTTATTCGTTATTTTAAGTAAAATAACTTAAGGTGACAGTAATTGGTTAGGTGTCAGTAATTGGGTCCTTTACCCTAGTGAGCTGGGGTACATTTCGTGACCCCAGAGTTTACCGCTGGAAAATTTTTAGGCGATAGACAAACACACAATTAAGATTTCTTGTTACAATTTTCGTATTTTTTTAAATTAAAACAATTGTTCGAATTTGTTCGTAAATTCAAGCATACCTCTTAATTCTGGATAGACTTCAATTTCACAAAATTCAATTTTTATATCCGTCCGCATCCGACCCTTTGAAAAATTGATATTTTTTTGCACAAAAGCAGGTGCAAGTCTGGAAAAATGTACTATTTTGCTTCAATTTACCGCTGGAAAATTTTTAGGCGATAGACAAACACACAAATATATAAACTTTCTGCTTTATAGTACCTATAAGATAGGTAATCTAAGATTACATATAATATATTCTACAATAAATACAATTTTTTTTTTGTGCTTTTGTGCAAAAAAATATCAATTTTTCAAAGGGTCGGATGCGGACGGATATAAAAATTGAATTTTGTGAAATTGAAGTCTATCCAGAATTAAGAGGTATGCTTGAATTTACGAACAAATTCGAACAATTGTTTTAATTTAAAAAAATACGAAAATTGTAACAAGAAATCTTAATTGTGTGTTTGTCTATCGCCTAAAAATTTTCCAGCGGTAAACTCTGGGGTCACGAAATGTACCCCAGCTCACTATGCCTGGCTAATCCAGATGAATGTGGCTATTTTCACAAAAAATAAAAAAAAAAATTTTTTTTATAAAATCATTATCTAAATTCTGTAATCTAAAGCTAGTAATCACAAAATTATGAAAAATGTAAAAAATGAAGTGAATGCCTACTTAAATGTCGATTCGTCCCACTGTGCGCCGGGACATACTAGTTAAGCTGTCCAAGTATTGGGCCATTGTAAGGTCTATGAATTTTCAATATTTCACAAAATTATTCACTCCTACAATATGTGTTTTTTTTTTTAATGATAAAGTACACACGATGCCCCATGTAATTGCAAAATCGTTTTTATATAAATCGATTTGTATAACTGAAAAATTCTCAAATGTGTGTACGCCGTACCTTAAATGTCCAGGTATTGGGACATTTACCTTATGTACCAAAAGTTCCAGGATTCCGAGTTCAATCATTCATTGCGGCCGAAGAAAACGCTGAACACTTGCAGCGTCTGCGAAAGAGCTATTCTCAGCTTTCCCTTTTACCCGCCTTTCAATCCACCACGATAAATGATCAAACCCGGAGAACATTTGATGTATATGCACGAAGGTTTTTCGCGCGGAAGTCCGTGGAAGCAATTAGTTTCTGGTCCGATGGAGAAGCTCCTCCCGAAACTCAAGAACGTAGATTGTAACGGAGCGGTTGACGCATTGTTCCGAGAAAAAGAGCTGGTAAAATGTTGATTACTGGCTTATCGCCACCCCGCTCGATAATTAAAAGTTTTTGTTACCAGTTAGCGGAACAGCGAGCCGGCTCCGCCGAGTTCGACAGATATCCCCGCGAGGCGTATCTGGGGTCGTTCCGTAAATCTCGGCTCGCTCCGGCGCGGCGGACTTTTATGATCCGTCCGTGTCGCTTTTACGAGGTGGTCGGTCCCGGCGAAAACTCATAGGTGGGCACGGACGGGGCCGAGGAGCGCGTGCAGTTAAGTTATGCAAGGGCAGAGCAATTGCAGAGCCGGGGCATGCGTTCGGATCGGCGTGCTTCGTGGCCATCAGCGATTCGTACGCGTGTGCTTGAAATTAAGCGGAGTAAGCGCGGTAACAGTATCCCGGATTAGTTGGCCGCCGTGTCTCGCGAATCTTTCAAAATCCATTGATGCACGCTGACATCTTCCGCGTGCCAGGACGCTCGGTGTCACTCGAATAAATACTAGCTACGTCTTGCGACGAGATTCGCTTGAATTGCCTGCTATTTTCTGACGAGATTAGCGCGCTGATTCGCCGCAGTTATTATCTGTCTGTACAATTCTGCATGGGTTTCGCTCTGTCGCCGGTACTAGGACGCTTCCAGCGAGATTGCTTTCTAGACCCTTGGGGAACCGAGTGCAGTGTCCGTTTCAGAATGGTTCTGATGTTATTATACGATGCTAAGGATAGGTAACGGATGTAATTGACCCACTGTTGCGACGGTTAATATCGATATTACATTCGAAGGGTAAGGAGAAAAACAGGGAATGTCAGAAAACAGCTTTATCGAGAGAATAAAGTTTTAATGCTTTAGTCCAGAAGCAAGGTTCTGTAAGGGTTTATTGAGTCTGTAACGCCACTGGCTTCTTCTGAAATTATTTTCGAAGGCCAAACGCTATAATTGAAGAGGGATCGACGAATTATTATAGAGATAACATTGCTCCAGCAATGCTGCTTTTCTTCAGACGTTAAATATCGAGCGTGCAGAAAAATTATCGGCCATTAATAACCCAGCTGACATGATCTGATTGCGAAAGTGTATATAAGAAATAATACAATACCTGCACGAGCAAAAACACGAAAGATAGTATAGAAGAGTTTGCAGTGATCGGCGATAATCTTAATTGTCTTGATACAACATTCGATGAATAACGTCAAGCGCGCCACTTGCGTTACTGGAACAATTACAAGTATAACGTCACTTATCGTTTCATCGCAATCCATTCACTAATTGCGCATTTTTTTTTTGCGCCTTTTCGTAAAATTACTACAAGAGCCTCTTAATACTTGAGCAGATGATTCAGTGTTCCCCAACCTTTTTCGGCTTGCGACCCCCTTTTATAACATTCAAATAACCCGCGCGAGGTAAATTTAATAATGTAAAGAAAACATATTGAAAATAGGTATGTATTTCAGAATATAATTCAAGCTAAATAATATTAAAAAAAAAACCGTGGCGACCGACTTCCATACTTTTTATTTCATAAAATTGATCAATTTGGTGTCCAAGAAGGTCGTATTTAAATATCTCTTCGGATTCATAGAAAGGCATTGCCAAAGCGTGAAAGACACAGGAAAACTTTTACTTTTAATGTCAACGTATGATGCAACGTGTGCAGAGTTGGGCAAAATGTAATCTAATTACAAATTGCGATTAAAATGTAATTGTGTAATTGATTACACATTATTTTCTGTAATCGTTAATTTAGGTAGTTGACCACAATTTTGTCAGTTAAGTAGTTGACAAAATTGTGGTCAACTACTACCTAAATTAACGATTAGGGTAAATCCGGGAGACGCGGTCGACCTAATATAAAATAGCTATTAAAACTAATATAGATATTACTTATTTTATCAGAACCAACCTAATATGTTCAGAATTTTATGCCGATTTAGAAAAACTGGTCGATATTTGCTTTAAGACAATATTTACTGTAAATCGGGTTGAAAACTGAAGTCATGACATCTGACCACCTCTCCCGAGGTGCCAGGAGAAATGGTTTTCGCCGTTGGCAGAGACCACTCACATAATTATTCATGAAAAATTAACAAAGGATAAAGCAAAATTATTTATGAGTGAATACAACTACGGATTCATTGATATTTAATTTGTTAACGCTAAACAAGTAAAGAACACATCAAAGAAAAAGTGAATTACCTACTGGCGATTAGCAAGGCAAATGAATACAAAAGTGAATAAATAAACTAAATAAACAAAAATAATAATAGAATAATAATAAAAAATAAAAAAATAAACAAAAATAAGAAAAAAATCATAACTCGACCATCTCACCTTTCTGCAGCGAGACATGGTCTTCTCGTTAGCTTTGAGAGGAAGAGTTAATATGGCCAAATACTTTGGCTGCATTGTCCCTCAATATTTCTACTATCTTATTATTCCAAACATTAAAGGAAAATAAACTTAGAAGTATATTTTAAATACGATTCCGTACAACCGCTGTTTGACAAAAGAGGTTAAATGTAACATCAATTTACCTTTTATAGCCTATAAATCCAGAAAACCACAGAAGGAAGCGAAATAACGCTATTCATTCAACTATTTGGCTTCTAGAGAAGTAATTGGTCTGCACTTTAATGCATTTTTACGTATAGACTCTGAAATATAGCGACACGACCAACTCTCCGGCCCGACCGCGTCTCCCGGATTTACCTACAGAGAATAATGTGCAATCAATTACACAATTACATTCTAATCGTAATGTGTAATTTGTAATTAGATTACATTTTGCCCAACTCTGAACGTATGGGGCATACACCCCCACGGGGCACGTTGCCCCTCAATAAAGAAACCCTTGACGCAGATGACGCTTTACGCAAATCCCAACACGCTGCCGACCGTCCGTTCCAATATTTTCTCGTCGTTTCCCACGGCTAGCTAATGGAGTACCACCTTAGAACCCAGTCGACCTCGCGGCAAATATCTTCGCCTATCGTGCATTACTAGACATGTAGATCAATCGACCACGAGGTGAGCAAGTCGGTAATTTATGCGAAAAGCATCTCCTCCCGTGGAAACGAAAGTACATTCTACCTCCGTAAAATGTATCGAACTAATGACCGTCGCGTTTTCAACGAGCGGCTCCAAGGCCCTCTCGGGCGGCGAGCTCGCCGACCCAAACGGGACCGCGCTCGGCCAAGTATCGTCGTCTATCGGATATCAAATTTATGATAACGCGGTAAAGGTGCATCAGCAACTCCGTTTTTTCCGTTACTTCGCCGATATCGCTACCGGCGTGAACCGGTTCACGCGGCGATATAAAACGAAATTGGAATTGCGCGTGGACATTAAACGGCAATAATCGCCTACGTGCTGGGACAATAATCGGGGCAATTGTCTGGCGATAATTGCGGATGCGCCTTTCTGTCTCAAACTCCACCGTCGGGCGAAAGAATAATCGACGACGAGAATTTTCCACTTGGGTGAGATCCGAAACGATAAAAAGCAGGGAAAAAACTGGCTCGTGTTTATTTGCTGTCGCAACATACCGTTGATTCATTTGTTACATAACGAACGAAATGGCCGAGAGTCGCAAAAGTGATCTAAATAATCATCGACGAGGAAGGAACAACTAGTGGTGATTCATGTGCAACGGGCGTAAGAACGGAGCTGATTTCGTCGATTGCGAGCGTTCTGTTGATACGTAAGAATTTGCGAAATAATACTCCATACTTTCGTGAAGATTTCACTCCCTTCGAGTGAGGGGAGAGGGTTCACCACCGCCTCTCATATCGCAACTAGTGGCGATTAGTTGGAGACTCAGAAACATTAGGTTTTTAAATTTCGCGCACTGCAACTCTGGACAAGAAAAGCCTTATGTTACCATTTTATTTTAGAGGGGGGTCTCGAAATTGGGTAACGATTGGGAATCGAGTCTCCCTCGACTTTCGACGAGTTACTCATAGTTTTCTCAATAAAAGAGTCCCGCAAAGAAGTGAAAACGTGGCTGGGTCAAAAAAGACCCGGGGCCCGCGCGAGGGGTAAGAGAGGAGAATTAGGCAAAGAATGGCCCGCGGCACGTAATAGGGTGAAGAGCGAATATCTTGCCAGGTTCTGTCGCCCGGTGCATGAAAAGAAGGTATCGATTTTACGTAATGCCCATGCTGTTGTGAAACGCGTGTCGCGAAACCTTGTTTAGATCGGGTCCTGGCCTGCGTGGCGGTCGTTAGAAATGCAAGTCGCGCTTCTACGCTTTTAGGTAAAGGCCGTTGCATAACGCGCGCCTGAGACTTTGGGTCCACTCGGTAAATTATTATTTCGTAAAGATCAGTGACCTGTTAAATAAAAGAAAGAAACAAAAAAGCATCGACGACAGGAGCAGTGGGGGGTTCGGTGAGAAGGGGGGAGGGGCACGGAAATCTTGACGGGGTGTGGCCTTCCACAGAGTCAAAAACGACATTTTCCAACCGTACCTAAGATAAACTACTTTCACTGACTTTTCCTTCCCCTTTTTACGGCCGATTAGGACCATTCAGCGAAGAGATTATTGCACCACTCTGCCGAGTCGGGTGGGAGTGGGGAGGAGGGGGGTCGGGTTTATGGAAAATTCTGGAGAGCGAATAGAATTTCGGTCAACTCGGAGAATGGGCGACGATATTTATATAAATGCCGATTTTTATTTAAATAGCTGGATATAGCTACCTTATCTTCGCGGCAGAAATATTCTTATTAAGCTTACGCTTCATTTTCAATATTTAAATGTTCGACCAGGATATTGGTAATAATATTTATTCGCGGGGATGACCCACTTTGTACGGGGAAACTAGGAAAGGTAGATACTTATGCAAATGAGAGGACGTGGTGACGAGAAGAAAGAGGATAAAAGGTAGAAGGAAACAGGACTCGAATAAAAAATGCAGCATAAGAAGTCTATCCATGTCTGCAGGTCGCCTAGATATATCACCATTAAACACTGTCGAAAGCTGCTAATAAGAATCGCTCGCAGTGGAGGCATATTTGAGTTTGAGTCATTTCGCGCGAAAAGTGCTACCGTTAACGCAACAAAGACTCCCGATACAGAAATCAAGTTTCAACTACCTTACCTTTCACATTTAATAAGTAATATACATATATATCTAGCAGAAGCATGAATAATGTAGTACTTAGTTACTATCAAACGCGACGAAGGTTGCTCGGAATTACAGGGATGGCATATAATTACCAAATGCAGTGATTACGTCAACCGATCGACAAGACCCACTACCAGAAACACTTAAAAAAAATTATAAACCAAGAAAGCACCACTCACTCGAACTTTCTGCAGCCCTTTCCTTGGCCCTGTCCCTCGTCTCTCACGGGAACGTAGTCCAACGTATCCGCACAGGACCGCGCATTCCCAGCGAAGCTTCTTTCCTGCAATTTTCGATGCTTACTGTCCCTTCGCTGGCGGCAGGAAGACTCGCAGGGATCGTCTCGGTGCACCGTAGAACGATTGCTCGCCTCGATCCCGCGTTCGATTATCGCGAGGGATCTCGATTGGCAGGGGAACGCACGAAAATTACCGACCCAAGGTAACGGAAACGGACACCGTTCGAGCGTGTCAATCGAGACGAGCGAATAAAAGAAAGAGGCGGAAAAAGAAGGCTCGAAAGATTCGGGCTAATACGACGGAAAGTAACTTGCCCGATTACGTCGGGGCGGAGGCGCCGCAAAATCGAAAGTCTACTTCCGCGAGGATAGACCGAGAATGTTAAACGGCGGTCGTGTCTCCCCGTAAATATATATCCGCGAGGTTCCCGTCACTTATCACCAACCGAGCCCAATCTCATTTCCCAGACCGCACCATCACCTGTTTCGCGCCGCGCACCGGTCTGCACTGTGCCATCCTGTATCGTTCCTGGACTATGTTGCACGAATTTACCCCCACCGTCTGCCCGTCTATCGGCAATCGCTCGCTTTTCCAGCGGTGCCGCCGTTACCGATAGACCGCCTGCCGATGTTTGCCCACATTTTCCGCGCCGAAACGTGACTGACGTCACAGCCAGCGAACCGATTCCGCGAAAAGACAGTAAACGGTCGCTAAGGTTGCGATTACTCTGGAGGGGCACCAAAACACAGGCACGTATTTCGCGAATGCTGTCGACGTTAGACGTAAGTATGCATTCCGACTATCACTGTACCGACGTTCATTTAAGCACACGTGACGCTAACTGCTCTAATCGGGAGTCTTTGACTTATTATATCGCCCCCATCGAGTGGGGATCAAAAGAATGTTTAAAAGGCACATTTTTAAATGCAATTCAATGCCAAGCTTCGAGTATTACGTTGGTACCATTGCTTTATTCTTTACCCCCTGAGGTACGGGATGTAAGTTCGAAGTTACCTTTGTTACCGTGAGTGGTTTAAATTTTAAACTTTCCTTTGCACCGAGGGAAGAGAGGAGGTGCAATGCGTTTTTTGGCCTGCTTTGTCGAGGAAGAATTGTGTAATTTCTAACTGGGACTAGGTTACATTAATGTGATTATATAAAAAGAGAGGACAATGGGAATTAGTAACGGAACGTTACGTACGGGCGATTAGAAAATAATTGTAAGATTATGTGAAGGATAAGTGTGGTTGTTGATGGCTGTTGCTCATTTCTAGTTTCGCAAGCTTCCTGGTAAAAGATGAATTACGATACCAGCTGCGAATCCCACACGCACGCACCCGGCACACATTCACATGCACTCCGACACGATTAGCGTGCTCCCGATAATGATGATTTCGCGTACCTGCTCGCGTACGCTTGGATCGCGTCGCGTCCTCTCAAAACTCGTAACACGTTTGACACGTTACGAAACTCGTTTCAAATCTCCTCCATTCGACTTCCGAATTGTTGGTTCTTGTCATTACGATCATCGTGAGTTTTAAAGAAGAACACTTCGAGGTAATTACTTCTCGGTACCCATTTAACCTTTCGGGTGCTAAGGTACACACGCGCTCGTTCGGCATATGGAGCCTGTGCGGGCAACGCAACGTTGGCGTTCGGCGACTGTGGCTGAGAGATGCGACTACAGGAGTCCCGCACGCGGCCAATGCTGACCGTTTAAGTTGTCAGCACTCAAAGGGTTAAAGATCGTCATTATCACTCCGCGTACGCTTCATATATATTCAATGGTTTTTTACGATCGTTTCTTAGATCCTAGGGCATTGTTTATGGTTTTGATTAGTTTTCCGCAGACAAGGTGGTGGCGCACGGGTTATAATTCCACTTTGGCACATAGGATACCCGACTTTATCGGTTGGTATCCATGGAATTTCACTTGTTATTGCGGCTTAGGCGTCCACGCGACACCGGCGTATTTTTCTCCTCGTAATTAAAGCCCGCTGGATATTAATGGCGATCTAACGTCTATCGGAGATTATCGGTATAATACTTGGAACAATAACCACGAGGGATGTTGGATTGTTTTGCATCGCCAGGCAAACGAATCGCTCCGACCGTTTATCGATCCATAAACGGGAAGAATAAATATTTTCACAGCTTGTTGGCGAGCTCGTATTTTGACGATATTGATGGCCGAGAATTCTGTATAAACGTAGTCTAGACAGAAAAAAAATTGAAACGGCAAGTCGCCTAAATTAGTCCTTTTTAGATGCATTTTCGTTCGCAACGAGTGAACTTGGGGCGTTCAAATCAATTCGAATTTCAATCCAATCTTGTATGTACGTGAATAATGTTTGTTAAATCAATGGGGATAACAGAATAGAGTAAGTACAAGGTCTCTGGTATTAGTCGGGGTTATGCTGTTTCAGATAAAGTGATGCGCGCAGAGTTGTGTCGCGAAAATGCCCGATAGCATTGTGTACTTCACTCATTAGTAGCCAACAAAGAATTCTCGACGTGATCCCTTATCTCGAGACACACAGTCTACTAACATGTGCAACTGCCATTCGCATTTATCGTACCTGTTACCAATGTTTATCTCAGAAACTATGAACCGTAACGCGATCGAAAATATATGGGCTGTCATTTTCTGATAATTTCTAATAAAAATGAGACGCAGTCTCACTGCGATACAGAGCAGTGTTACTTTAAGTGGCGAATCCAATTTCTTCGGAATTCAGTTTCTATATACAGTATATCGATAATAAGCAATCGATAAGCCAGCAATTTTTACGCGTGTAGATCGAAATCAACGACGGATACATCGGAATTCGTTGATGCTTGACCTCGTCTCCATTATTCACCTGCGTGAGATTTGTTGTCTCGTTTCCGGCTTAATTGATCAGACTTATCTGGTGGCTCCTTAAGTTTGCGTATGGCGCAATTGCCGTTGCGAATGGAAACAAAACAATTTAATGAATGGATACGCGGCAAACATGATATGCATTCGTACTGTAACTAGTAGCCGTAAAGCGACGCAGGATACTGTATCCTTGACACGTTACTTATTAAAAATAAAAACGCCCGTACTTCGTCGAAGGACAGAGAGTGCTGCAAAAACGAAACGGGAATTAAAGAATCCTATGCACGCTTGCGATAGCGATCGCAATTAACTCTCGGTCAATGAAGTGAACGTAAATTTTCATCGCAGGATTAGATGCCGTGCATAAATGGGACATAATCTTATTGCAATTTACAATGCCAACGACAATTTTCTTTGCAGTTTACCATAAATTCTTTGATCGACGATCTTTCATATCGAGTCCCCCAATAGAATAATTCGTGATTAAAAAAACGTACGATTTTTCATTGGCGTTCAATGTTAGATGGTTAAGATCGATCACGAATTTATTACCACTTCTGTTTCCTTCGTTAGGGTACAACGTTCGTGTCGCTTTTAAGGCGAGCTATGCACTCTCGAATCGCGGCTAGTTGTCCTTTATCTGTCTTCACCCGCATTTCCCATACGTCATGCGATTTCATTGTAACGTATATATATATCTGTCTCACGTAACTGATGTGAGTAAATTGCACTTCATAATCGCGCGATCGTACGCCTAGATGTACCATCGGATAATCAGGGTACACCAAGGTTGATCCAATAGATCCACATTGGCGTACACACGGGGTGCGTCTCGCGGCGGCCACCCGCGATTTCGAGATCATTGATCCTACGCTCGCGATCAACGGGGGCTTGATATCCAGGCTAATGCTAGAATTGAGATCATTGCTGATCCCGAGACTTCGTTTTCGAGTGTCCTCGAGTGTCTCGTTCAGCTGTGTATGTTATCCCGATAGTCCAATAAAACCAATTCCCTTCAAAGCCTCTTCCTCCTTTTTGAGGCACTCGAAGAATCCGAAATAAATAAGCTATGGAAAAAATGTGCAATCAACGGAAATGTTTGAGTAGATTGCGAGGTGGATCGCCGATTATATCTTGGATCAGGGTATGAATTTAATCGGTGAAGATCTGATCGATACATGATCGTAAGGATGGACAAACAAGTGTACTAAAATAATATCACTCCCGTCACGTGTCACGATGCTTATCGGCAAAGAAATGCGGCATAAGAACTTTGAGCCACGAGATGGACAGTATTCCGAATATTCCGCGACATAATCATGTGGCAGTCAAAGGATTAAATAGCGCCAACCTTGTTTCAAGTTAGCGGATCATTAGTGAATCCTAATTCAATCATCCGTTTTAAACAAAATATATTTATTCTTTTCTAATCCACACTTTGTACAAACCTCTAGATTTACGAACAATATTTACACGTATTTTATTCAGTATCAAATGGCACGTAACTTGCCTGATTTTTAGGTTGTTCAAAGTAGAGAAAGAAAGATTATTAAAATAGCAAAAAATAATTTGAGAGTCCTATCACTTTTGTACCTCATCTGCAATGCTTGGCAAAAATAGTTAACTATTGTCATTGTAGTTAGTGCAGATGGTGTCTATATCTAACTGGGACAGCATTTCGTCGTCAGTATCATTTTCGGCGCTGCAAAGCATGTCGCGTGCAAAATTCGGACTTTTCGGTGGCTTATTGTCTTTCGACAAGTCCGACGACGCTTCAGTCTCAAAGTTTAGTGATTGAGTTGATACATCTGGATTCTTAAATTCTTTTAATTTCGATCGTATGGAAGGTCTATTCTTGCTACTATTAAATTCAACACTTTTCGCATTGTCATGACAAGGTGTATGTAACTCTTTGGCCACGCATCCTGTTTTTCCTTTCGACCTGTTTACGTTACTTTCAGAGGACGCATTACCTAACACTTCTGATTCGACATCTCTGAAACAGGCACTTGCTGTTGGATGTTGGACATCCATTTCTAAGCTTCCCGGATTATGGGAAAATTTCTTTCTCGCATTTGCATTCGGAGAAAATCTCTTCAAACTTTGTAATAAATTCTCTGCCTTTTGTTTCCTACAATTGCCAACATCCCCTTTCCCTTTTTCACAGAATTTGATGTCCTGTTGTTTATTTTCCTTATTTATGCATTTGAAATTCTTCGACACGGGGCTATTAAAATTCTTTTCATTTTGCGAATTTGTAATGCTACTGGAAGAAACCGAAAAGGAAAAATCATCTACCAGATCAAAATCTATAGAGTCACTCAAAATATTGTCAAATGCTTCGTTTAAGCTTGTGTTCCAACTCGAACTCTTTTCATCGGAGTCTTCTGTATTGTTTATGACATTTGCTGTTTCTTTAATGTCAGTAATACGTCCTGTTTTCGATTTCGAACTAGTTTCTGGTGATTCTTCATCTTCCGTGTCTACCTCTTCTATTTCTTCATCTCCCGATTCGCCGTTCAAAACATTTCGTAAAGCTGATTCCATGTAGTGCGTACGCTCTATTTTGCCATCGTTACGGTAGATTGCCAGTAAGTTTGAAGGTGATATTAGAATACGGCATTTGTTTGTAACGAAAGATCCAGAACTTTTTAATATGCCTACGTCGTGTAATAGTAGAACAACATTCGCTTCTAATAAACCAGGATTTTGAACGTGTATGTCTCTATGTATAATCCCATGAATGCTGTCTGTAAAATCTTTCAAAATAATAGGGGGATTGTCATGACTGTGGTCTATGCGCTCCACTATCCCCGCCAGAAAATCAACCTTCGCGTTGTATCCTCGTTTCACTCTTGCCATTTGCTTCTTAATGGTAGCAATCTCGTAACCCTTCAAAAAACCATCCGGCAAATCGTTCAACATTAACTGCCAAGCTCCTTCCATAAACAGAACTTCCGTATCCTGGGAACAATATTCAGGAATATCAGTGTCCTTTTGTTCCTTCGTATCGTCCTCGTTCTCTTCTAAATTATTCAAGTACGAAATGGCAGGAATGTTCGGATCGACGTTATCCGGCAATAATCCTGCTGGCCCCGGGAATCTCCTGACTAGCGTCGTCTTTACACTGGGCTGCGCTTGCGTAAGTTTAATCGCAGATACATTTTTCTTTGCACCGTCATTTCTCGACGCCGCGTTAGCCACTGATCGTTGCTTCAATATATTAAACAACAATTGTTTCCTCGAATTCGCAGACGGACTTTGCTTATCGCTACTCGAGCTGTTCTTCTCCTGGAGACATTTGTTAGGGCTTTCAAATTTTACTCTATTATTCGGCCGTGCAGAATCTCGTACATTAATATCGTCATTACTTTTCGTTCTCCATTTGACTTTCCGTTGCTCAGAATTTTTTGCATTCTGCTGTACAACTTTATCCTGTATATTCTTCTTCTTCGATATATCTAGCACTAAATTTTTCCTGGGTAATTGACTAGTTCCACTATTTCGTGTTTCGCAATGCGACTTTAATAAATTATTCTCGGAAGACTTGGTCAACGCATTCGGAGAAATGTCTTTATCTGCCAAACTTTTGTTAAACATGCCAAGAATCAAATTCTTCCGTGATTCTTTATCCTCCTTGCATTTGGTAACGGTTTCGTCGATGTCCTTCGTTTTATAATACGTGCCGGTGTTGGATAAAAAGCTAGGATCATTAGAAGTTTCCGTCTTTTGCCTTTTCGGTTCTGACTGAGAATAATATTCGAGTGACATACTGTCCACGTCGTTCATAAAATCCTGGAAATATGCATGGAAGAAGTTGAAGAAGAAATAAGTTACAATGTACACACAACCATCGCGAGAAATCGATCTATCGCACAATCTTGTAAACATTCTTCCTGAAAAGTATTTGTATTGAACTCACCGGGTTAAGGTCCCAGTCATCGCTTTCAAACATTTTGTGGATGTTGGATTTCTATTGCCTTTGAATATGACGCTCCCGCGCATTCGCGTCTGTTCAAATGATAAGCGTAATCATAGTACGATTATATCTTAAATAAAGGCACATGTTTTGAAATTCATGAAATGTCAAACATTTTAACCTGTTATGAATTAGTAAGGAAGATGGTACGCGCTCATAAAATTTTCTACACACACGGCGGCCATGTTAAATGAGCGGGCATTTTGAGTTTGAATTAACACAGTTCGAAATTAGAAATATTAACGTAGCGGGTAAGAAGTAGGGCTGGGACTATTTGTCGAATTTTCGGTATTCGAATATTCGAATACTTCAGTTGCTCAATTATTTGGCGAATATAATTCGAATATCCAAGTATTCGAATACTATTCGAATATTTAAGTATTCGAATACTATTCGAATAGTATGGTGTGAATTATAAATCAAGTTCTTTAGGTTCATTTTTTACAAGCTTTTATTTAGTTTCAGTTGTGAGTTCGTTAGTTTGTCAGGGTGAAATATTGTAACCTAATTTTGACCCACTTCAACATATCCGATCGGCTTGAAACTTTGCACACATATGTAATTCCGATGACAATACAATATTTTCACTAAAAAGCATGAAATACTTTATGGTGAAATTTTTTTTTAAAAACAAGCTTTTATTAAAATGTACTAAAAATGAACCAATCATTTTGATACCGGCCGATATGACTGCCTGAGAAGAATTCCCTTGTTACGTATTTTGGCGGTGATTTTAATAACAGAACGCAGGTTGGTGCCCGTGGAGCGCTGAACCGCTCTGCTCGTCGGAGTGCGTGGGAGTTTTAAATAAAATATAAGTACTATTTGCAAGTTTAACTCTGGAATTTATTCGGACTGTTCAGGAAGCTGGTTAGAGACAGAATGCCTGAAGCGTTCAAGAATCAGCTCCGAGCACATTAGTTGGCCAACAGTTAGATTTGGCACTTTTTTTTCAGGTTGGGCCAACAACAGATGGCCAAGGTAGGCTTTCCTACTGTTGCCCAACCATTTATAAGGCCTACCGTACTATATGTAATAGTAATCCAACGGTAAGCAAACGGTTGGATTTTAAATTATACTTATTATTTATAGGTAACGGGAAAATGTTAGAATTTCAACTGGCAAAATTAAAAAGTTAGGTGGACTCATTTTAAACTAGTTCTCTTCGTATATGCTGTGACCGTCTCCGGTTTGCGAGACGGTTACCGGTGGACGGAGAAGGAATCAGATGCCGGGTTCGTCAAATGAGTAATTCTATAGGGCGCGGAGACACCTCACAGGCAAGGGTAGGGCGCAAGATTGCTCTCCCTCGGCCTATTTCGGAAAGATGTTGGTTTTCGGCACAGCGTGACGATGGTCGACGCGTGCACACCTTCACGAAGTTAAAAAGAGCGTCTCGGGGTGTTAGGTCCGGCAGTGTAACTCACTAATACGTACGGTACGAGAGCTATCAGTTTCGATCGCCGCGGCCTTAAATCGGGAGGCCGTACATCTTCGCTCGCGAGAGAGTTCGCGGTTTCGCGGCCGCCTGGCGGCCGCGGCGCGAACTCGGCTTATCGGCTCGGCGCCGTACTCTTGCGCGGCGCGTGACGTGACTTCGTCACAATGCTCTAAGATCCAGTATTGCCGTAGGGCATTATTAGTTGGCCCAGAATTGGTTATTCGTAGACAAATCACCGGAAGATGAGTGCAATATTAAACAGTTGGCCCAATAGATGGGGTTTGTAGGCGAAACTACTAACCACCTCCCAATTGTTTCCCAACCGTAGTCAAATTGTCGGGATGCAAATGCAACATTCAACGGTTGGGCCCTGTAAAGAAGGTTTGTAGGCGAAACTACTAACCACCTCCCAACTGATTCCCAACTGTTGGCTACCGTTGGCCAACAAAAATGCTACTAGGGAAATAAGTTATTAAAATAAGCAACTAATTAATTAGAGACTTCTTTTAATTTCTTGCTTCATATCTAAAAAATTTTTGAAGCACGTGGAATCAATCGCGCTGCAAACATAATTTTATGAAAGTGTTCATTCATTAGTCTTAAGTGTTCATTTATTGGTGCGTTTACCCTATAACTAATTATAAAATAATAAAAATAAAAAAAAGTACCAATAAATGAACACTTAAGGCTAATGAATGAACACTTTTATAAAATTATGTTTGCAGCGCGATTGATTCCACGTGCTGCAAAAATTGTTTGGATATGAAGCAAGAAATTAAAAGAAGTCTCTAATTAATTAGTTGCTTATTTTAATAACTTATTTTACTCATTTTAATATAAAATGTCCATTCACTGGTACGTGTTCATTTATTGGTACATCCACCCTATGAGGGAATTCTTCTCAGGCAGTCAGATCGGCCGGTATCAAAATTATTGGTTCCTTTTTACTACATTTTAATAAAAGCATGTTTTTAAAAAAAAATTTCACCATAAAGTATTTGATGCTTTTTAGTGAAAATATTGTATTGTCATCGGAATTACATATGTATGCAAAGTTTCAAGCCGATCGGATATGTTGAAGTGGGTAAAAATTAGCTTACAAGATTTCACCCTGACAAACTAACGAACTCACAACTGAAACTAAATATATGTTTCTAAAGAAATGAACCTAAAGAACTTGATTTATAATTCACACCATACTATTCGAAAACATCAGTATTCGAATAGGGTAGATGTCCCGATTACCGTGCTCGGTCCCAGTTACCGTGCTTTTGTACTTAAAGACGCCGTACAAAAAAACGGTAAGGAACACGTACTTTACAGAAGTGAATAAATTGATAATTATCATGATTTGCACTCATGTAAAGTGTTTATTATATCATAAAAGGTTAAAATTTTATTAAAAAATAGCCAAATGAGCACTTTTGAAACGTTTTCGTATTTTTAAAGTGAATACGGTAATTGGGACAGGTATTTAACGCTTGTCCCTATTACCGTGGCCCTCCAAGCCCACTGGCGCCCTCTGTAACTGCTAAACCTAACCTTACTTTCGTTTGTCAGAACGGGTGAACAGAAATTTATATTTGCATATTTTGCTTTCGTAATGAAAAGGTCATATTAAAATTACATAAAAACACCTCACGTAGAGCATAAAAATGTTTCGAACAGTTCAAAGTTGAAAGACATAACCTAACCGCGGGAACGCTATTCGAAAACGGGCACGGTAACTGGGGGCACGGGAATTGGGACAACGCATTTTTCAGGGCACGGTTACTGGGACAAAAACATGTATTTTTATTTCAATTAACAAAATATGAAAAATTAACATTTTCAACCCGAAAAAAATGCCTTAATAAAGAGAAAGGTTCAAAATACCAATATAAATTTTCACCAAGCAAAATTATAGTGAGAGAAGTCAGTCATTAATTCCGTCGTGAGCAAGTCGGCGTCAGGGCACGGTAATCGGGACATCTACCCTAGTATTCGAATAATAACATTCGAATACTGAAATATTCGAAGTTTATTCGTAGCATTCGAATACTTGTAAAATATTCGAATAGTAAATTATTCAAATAGTCCCAGCCCTAGTAAGAAGCAGTAATTCACGTAATGCATGATATTAATTTATTAAAGTAGAATATGTGTTACAAGTACAGTTACACGTGATTATTGACAGTGCAGCATTTCTTATACAGAACACCCTTCGTGCGAATAGTTTCCATATTTATTCCGTGTACAACAATCCTTTCGCCACAGTGGATGCTGCTTCCTTATCAAGCAGCTTCTCCACTATAGCCAAACCGAAGGCAAATGCAGTTGCCGGTCCTCTGCTAGTTATAAGATTACCTAAAACGTACCCACGCGACATTACAAATACCGCACCTCTGCAAGCGTGTAGAATGTTAATAATTAGTTTGTACCATCGATCACAACTTTGTCTTCCAAATATTTATATTCGTCTGCCAGTTGATCCTTCATAGCGGGATAAGACGTAAGTCGCTTCCCTTTAGCGATACCGTGAGCTTTCAGAGCGGTAGGCGCGGCGCAGATGGCTGCGATAACTCTGTTCTCCTTCTCCTGCTGTTGCAGCAGCTTTCCTACCTCCGGGGACTGCGCAACGTATAGAAATAATATTCCTACCGCTCGTTTCGTAGGAACCGATTCTACTTACCGTTGCGAACGCCTTGGAACCAGCCAGACCACCTGGTAATATCACAATGTCGTACTTCTGGCTGGCTGCGTCTTGAAGCTTCGCGTCGACGCAAATTTTAACATCACGGCTGCATTTCACGGATGGACTATCGGTGAGACCGGCAATAGTAACTTCGATCTAGTAATCAGAATTTTTATAGATGTAGTTTGTGACTCGTTAGTCATGACGTTTGTTAACGTTTAGGGGAAAATAGAATCTGTCTAGCCGGCACGGCAACTATGCCAAGTAATCCGATTGCTATCACGTTAACGGGTAAATATAATGTAAGGTTATATCGCGCAGGAAACGTACCCCAGCTCTGCGTAAAACGTCCACGGTTACCACCGCTTCTATTTCTTCCGAACCGTCAGCTATCAATAAAATTGCCGTTTTTTTCGCCATGGCTGTAGTATATCTAACGTTTAATTGCGAAGCTGCCGGTACCTTGCAAACTAAATGTGCGAAATGTGGAAGTACGCGACTTAATATTGACATGGAAGATACGCCGACAGAAGAGGGAAGAGGGAACTCAGGGAACTTATGCTCGAACGCCGGTAGCGAATGTTTAACATGAAATGCAGTCGGTATACATTTGGGATATCAATTTCAGATACTCGTTCATTATTTTCCATCGGTAATTACCAGTAGCACCAAGTGAACTTAAATTTTATCGTAGAAAGTTATTTCTCCTACATTAAAGTAGTAATTCCTACATGGAAGTGTTCAGGATGATTTAATAAGAATCTATTCCCAATAATATAACTAATACATCGAAAGAAAATTGGAGAAACAGTAGAATAATGTGAGCATGAGATTTGAATTTTCGAAATTCGAATCGCCACCAGAAGTCCGACAGGAAAAGAGACGTCGGGAACGAACGGAATCGGAACGCACCCCCACAAAGGAAAAACGAAACAAAACGCAGTACAAGATGGCTGCGTTTGGGTGTTGTGGCTACTGATTTGTGCTAGATATCTCGTAATGTTCGATGGTTAATTCATAGTGAATCGTTAAGTTTCTAAGGCTCCTCCGAGCGCGCAGTCGGGTCCCGTGATCGTATCGCGTGCATGTGGAGGTAGGGCCGAGTCGCGGGGGGGGAACGATGCGAGCACGTCGCTGAAACATTTATCACGGGTGAGTTTGCCTTGAGATTTTATGGCTTTCCACATTATTTTAACAGCACCACCGGAATTCTGCCAAGGCGAGGCGGGACGGGACGTGCGGCCGTCGCGGATCGCTCGCGGCGCGTACAAGCGATCTGGCGATCCGCTCGCGGGTCAACGGTGATTCCGCGTACGCGCACATTTCGTACGCGTTCGATGCGTGTATGACGGGATTGTGTAAATAGCCCGATCTCTTTCCTTCTGTATCTCTTTGCGTCGCCTATCCACGAGTAAACGAGAAGGCAACTTCGCCGTCCATCGCCCCTTGGCAGGTTCCGACCGCGCCAGTATTAACGACAATTGCGTTACAATTTAAGTAAACCTCGTTTACGCTGTTTACCGCTTTCACCGTGACTCGAAACCACTTCTATGAAAGTAGAATTACATGTACTCTGCGAGTGCTATGTGATAGGCCGTTACATGAACATTCGCTTCCCTTAACGATACGTCCATGTGCGCACAGCTGGAGCTGCGTCTTTTCTCTCCATGATCGTGCAAGTCGGGGCAAGCTCCGATTACTCAGGGCTTGTTTACGTACACGCTTCTCGAGCCAGCCTACGTCGTGGGTGTTCGGACTTTATCGGATTAGCGTCGGTAGAGATTTATTGGGATAAGCGAGACAGTTTTCTCGGCAATTTTTCCTAATCGTTGCTCTACGATGGCTGTAGCTCCCCGAGTAACGGGGCACATGTGTCGTCGCTTTTTTGTAGGATACCTTTTGTACTTTGTATCGTATGTCTGTGAAGTTTGAAAAAGCTGCTCCAGTTGAGTCGTTAGGAGTTAATAGATTCTTTAAGAATATCACGATATTAACGATCAGTCTATTTTGAACGTTGTGCGCATCGAGCGCCACTAGGGAGAATTATAAGAGTGGATAGTGTAAGAAAAATGATTACCATAATAACTGACATCATTGTTGAAAGAAAGGGTCATTGAAAAGGAAGCATGTTAGCAGTACTTCTTTCTACAAAATTGTTGCAAATATACTGATAGAATGACTATACAGTTCAGGGGGTGGATGATAGGAATTTACTGAAAGTCCAAGATAGAAGCCACTCGAAACACTGGAGAAAGACGGTGGAGCTTCGGAGGAGGGGGAGATGTCTGCCGGGACCCAGGGCGAGATTCGGGTTGGCCCTTCGCACCAGGTTTGCCATATACCTTGAAAAACTTTTTGCTACTTAGCTATATTGCACAATGTACCTAACTCAAGGCTTGTTCTCTTACAATGTGTATTTTGAGTGCATAGATTAGGGCAGAAATATGATCACCAAAGCACCAGGTAATCGTGACGTTGCGTTGTTGCAGCGCCTAATACTTTCAACAAGAATTGCTCTCGATTCATAGATTCGTTCCTTCCATCTAGTTGCCCCGGTAACTGATGCCGCGACTGTAAAGTACGATCCGAGTGATTTACATAATTCTTTGAAATTGTTAGGTGTGCGTATAATTGTTGGAAAAGTTGTCGAAGTATCTGTAGTGTTGAACAACTTTGCGTGTAACAAAGGTGTTTGAAACTATGATATTTGTGAATGTATTATAGACATCGGTATTATTATCCTGACGATTCGTACGAAACACTTAATGTCTTGATTAATAATTCTTTAATACGATAAGGATATGGACATATTTGTTTGGTGGCTTGATTATTTATTCGGAGCTATTACACGTGCATTAGATTTTTCATGAATTATTTATAAATACTATTGATATATTCTATGAATAATTTATTCCGTACTTTGTACCGCACGAGGTATTTAATGATTCAGTCGATTCATGTGCTCTCGGAGGAAAATTGGAACGAGAATTATATTTTGGGTAGTATGTCGCAATAATATATATATATATATATTGGTTCCGCGATGCTACCGAGCGTAGTTGTATCACTTGAAAAGAATTATTAAAACAATGCATGGCGTGTGCTTAGTTACAGATTTAGAGCAATTGAGATATCTGTTTCTTTAGTGCTTGAAGTTCATATTTCTAGAACATGTATCCGTTATGAAATTAGAATTTTGATTATCCGCCTGTATTTGTAACACGTTGAGAAAAGAAATTATAGACATAGATAGCGAGGAGCAGGTACATATACCTTATATAGCTTTATTGTATGCCGATGGTTCAAATAACAATGATAATTATTTATTCTTTAAGTCACGATGATAAAGGTTCTTATTTGCTCGACAGTATAACCCTGATGCCTAAGTGAATATGACCCTGAATATGATGCGAGTTATTATGATGAAGCCTTTTATAATGATATGTAGGGTGATATTGCGTAGCGTAAGATTATTTTTATATTTACAGTGGTATTCAGTCACGGTGAAATTACAGAAAGTATCTTTGCTAAAGGCAGAAATTGCTCCACTTATATAATAACCCATTGGTTACTTGAACCATCTATGAGTATAAATTGTATGGAAAAGCATTTACGCATTTACATTGATATCTCTTCCACGAACACGATGCGTTTCCATCATTTGTAAATACCATGTAATGTTTCGTTTGCGATATACTGTGTCCCCTCTCTTTCATTCGCTATCATCTCCACCAGTTCGTGTATATATCCGTTCACTAAAAGAGTATCCGTGGATGTGCTTTCGTTTCGCTTTATTCACTTCGCGTAGCTTTCACTGTGAACATCGGCGTAACTAATATTATGTTAAATGTAAAGTCATAACATTCGTATATAATAATCCTGCACCACTTGAATTCACGTTTTCTCATGCTTGTATTTATGATCGTTAGTCTGTACACAAAAGCAAAAGTATAAAGAAAGAGAGAGAAAAAAAAAGATAGAACGTATAAAGTACTCGTGCTACTTCTCGTACCAGTATTGTAACAAAAGGAACAGAACGGATAAAAAGTATTATACTGGCTCGTGTAGTTTCGAAAAGCAAGCCGGAGTATAGGTGCGTACAACTAACTCGCTTTGGCATTGGTGCTAACCACGCACAATCCCGAATTTTGGGTACAGGAGTTGGTTTCTTGTCAGGCCCGTTTGCCTGAGTATCGGCCGGGTATACCTCCTGGAGAGCTGCTTCCTGATCCAGAGTTTTCTAAAGAACGAGAAGAGCTAAGATGGATTCCAGCTATGGCATTGGACGGGGATCTTCTGATGTACTTAAGGGCAGCAAGATCTATGGCTGCGTTCGCTGGCATGTGTGATGGAGGATCCCCGGACGACGGTTGTGTGGCTGCATCCCGTGACGACACGACTATCAATGCTCTGGACATCTTGCACGACTCTGGCTATGATCCAGGAAGAGCGTTGCAGGCTCTGGTTAAATGTCCCGTACCAAAAGGCATCGATAAAAAATGGTCTGAGGAAGAAACTGTAAGTCGACACGATCAAAGCTTCCCTCGTCTTTTACTTCCCCTTTCACAAGTCATTCATACGATCTCGCGATTTAAAAGAGAACACCAGACCCTTGCGAACTAACCAACCCCCGTCGTTCTGTCTCGTAGAAACGCTTTGTCAAAGGACTTCGACAATTTGGAAAGAACTTCTCAAGGATCAGGAAGGATCTGTTACCCCACAAGGACACGGTAACTAAATTCTACGTACGAGCGTACGCACCGCTGATAGAGTAGATGTTACCGCAGAGTTTCTTTTTTCTTCCTCTATTTCTAGCCGGAATTGGTTGAGTTCTATTATTTATGGAAGAAAACACCGGGCGCAAATAATAATCGACCGCACAGAAGACGTCGCCAGGGTTCGCTCCGAAGGATCCGCAATACGCGGAACTCCAGGGCCGGCACTCCCAAAGAGGAGGTCCCTACCCCGCCCAAGGACACGCCGCCAGCCAGCGTCAGCCAGAAGGAGCCGATTTCAGAGCCGGAGACCGTGCCCGTCGGGACACCGGCCAGCAATAATCCCGGCGGCGAGATCAGCTCAGTGACGGAGGACGACAATTCGGAGGAGGACAGCGACTCCAGGGACACGAACACCAACGGGGCCACGCACTCCTGCCAGCATTGCTTCTCGACGAGCTCAAAGGATTACCAGATAGCTGGCAAGGACAGGTTGCTGCTCTGTACGGAATGCAGGATCCATTTGAAGAAGACCGGAGAACTGCCGCCTGCGCCTCCGTACCTGTTCCGCCCCGTGCCTGCGGAATCACCAGATAGCCCAGGTAGAATGCGTACAAGAAACAAGGCCAAGGAGACGCCCAGACCCGCCAGACCCCGACGTACAGGTGGAACGGACACGCCCGACCAAGAGAAGCAACAGCAACAGCAACAGACGCCGGACAAGAGCAAGAAGAAGTCCTCCAGTAAGCCGGACACGCCGAAGAAAGGTCAGAAACGGCCGCAAACGGACGAGGCGGACGAGGACAAGGAGTCTCAGAAACGGAAGCGCGGCGAACGTCCTGAGAGCCCCACGGAGTCCCTCACTACCGACAGCAATTCTCTCATGGATGAGCCTGAAAGGGAGGGAGAAGGTGACACAAACGAGAACCAACCGACGCCAGTTACAGTGCCAACCGAGGAGCCGGTCAGCCCCGCGGTGACCACGCCAGAGGAGCCGTCCGAGCCGACCCCAGTGTCCACCCCCGTACCAGCTCTTATACAGACTCTGCCGATATCTGTCCCTGTCATTCACGCATTGGAGAAGAAGCCGTTGCTGGAGGATCTAGCGGAAACGAAGGATCAGATAGAAGATGTACCTTTAGCTATGAATCAACCGTTGAAGCTGGAACCGTTGCCCATAGAACCAGCCATGTCTCCTTCCAACGAGGATATGAAGGAGCCTGAGCAGCAGTTGAACCTGAGCACCTCGCAGCCGTTGAACATGAACGATATGAGTCAGAACATGCCGCGCAACCTGTCACAGACTATTCAGAACAGCGGTATCTGCGGGTCGGCTGGCTCGCAGAATATACAGAGCTCGCAAATGATGTCCCCCACGCAACAAGGACTGCCGCTTAACATGCAATACACGCCGAACGTTCCCCCCGTTCAAAACGTTCCGCAGAACCTGTCGCAAAGCATGCAGATGCCGCCGAACATGCCGCAGAACATGTCGAGCGGGCAAAACATGGGACCAACGCAGAGCCTACGGGGTCACGGTGAAAGTATGTCGAGCGCGCAGAACATGTCGCAGAGTATACCGGGGCCGCCGTTGAACCTCAACATCTCGCAGAGTATACCGGCGAACATGACGCAGATGCCGCAGATGCCGAGCTCGCCGCAGCCGCTTGGCCTCACTGTCATGTCCTCCGAGAGCAGGATGTCCGAGCGGATATCGGACGAAAGACATGCCCCGGAGCGAATGCGAGACAGCAGGATATCCGACAGAATGCCCGAGAGAATACCAGAACGGCAGGAGAATAACGACCAAGAGAGAAACGAGCCGAGTAACTTGTTCCAGCCGATCCAGCCAAGTGGTATGCTATCTATGGAGAAGCCATCCTCTATGTACAATCTGGCCGGAACGCCGCCGATGGAGCCGCAGAATTTGAAGATCAAACAGGAGATCATACCCCCCGAGCCGGATCCACTGCAGAGCTTAAAGGAGGTGAAGGTGCCTGGCTTCCAGTCCGGCTTCCCGGGGCCCAGTTTAGAGAATATCAAGAAAGATCCGGACAGCTCCAGCAAGCCACCCACACCGAGCAAACACTCCATGCCTAGTAATCAGCCCATTCCTCAGATACAGTCCGTAGCCGCGTCTCCAACACCGTCGCTTCCTCCGCCACCCACGTCTATCCCTCAACCGGTGATGCATCCGGCCCAGCAACCAAGCCCGCACATGGCCCATCCGTTCCACCCACATCATCCACTGATGCACCATTCGCTGTTCACTGCCATGCACCCGTATCACCCTCACGCGTACCCAGGCTACGCTCCAGTGGGGGGATACCCGTCGTTCCCGCCGTATGCTTACGGCCCGGTGCCACACGCCATCCCGCCGCCGTCTCCTCAACGAAGCCAGGAGAGCACCACCATGATGACCGCCCACCATTCGAGCACCAGCTCCAGCGTCACCACCAGAGAAGAGGGGGAGAACCTGATCGCCACGCATCACCACTCTTCCAGCATGCACCAGGCGACCACGCTGCACCATGACAAGCTGCTAACCATCTCGTCCCACAGCTCCCACAGTCACTCCTCCTCGCACAGCTCGCACAATACTCAACGCAAGCCGTCGCTGGTGTCCGCGGCGTGCCTGACGTCGAGCAGCTCCGCCCACCACCACCACAGGCAGCCCCAGCCTCAGCAGCAGATCGCCCCGGAGCCGAAGATAGAACCGGACCTCGTGGAGCAGGATCAAGAGGAGTCGCCCAGCCCCCGCGGTCCCTCCCCGGAGCCCAGAATCGAGGACTCAGAGTGCCACAGGTCTCAGTCCGCCATCTTCCTGCGGCACTGGAACCGCGGCGAGAATAACTCCTGCACCAGGACGGACCTGATGTTCAAACCTGTGCCGGACTCGAAGCTGGCCAGGAAGCGGGAGGAGAGGTCGCGGAAGCAGGCGGAAAGGGAGAGGGAGGAGCGCGACAGAGCGGCGGCGCAGCAGGCAAGGAAGATGTCGACGCCGGAGAAGCAGCCGGAGATCTGCAAGCCGCCGAGCAGGGGTCCCCTCGAACCTGTCGTCTCCCCTTACGACAGGTACGCGGCCAGGCCCGGCTCCTACGCCGACACCCCCGCTCTGAGGCAATTGTCGGAGTACGCCAGACCGCACGCCGCGTTCTCGCCGGCCAGGCATCCCGCGCCGCCGGACCCCATGCTGCATTACATGTACAGTCCCGCGGCGCGCGAACGCTTGGAGCTGGAGCACCTGGAGCGCGAGAAACGGGAGCGCGAGATCAGGGAGCTGAGGGAGAGAGAGCTGAACGATCGATTGAAGGAGGAGCTTCTGAAAGGAACGCCTAGACCGATGCCGGCGCCGGTTGATCCGCATTGGCTGGAGATACACCGTCGTTACGCAGCCGCGGGATTAGCGCCTGGGCCCTCGGGACCGCCTCAAGCTCTGCATCAGTTCGGCCTGTACGGTGCTCCGCCTGGTCCGAGCCAGTTGGAGAGAGAACGTTTAGAGAGATTAGGTAACTTTCAATGTTTCCCCCGTATACGCATATCTTTCTTCTCGCATAGCGGAGTGAGGAACAGAGAATTAACGGCGACTATGATTTCAAGTGATAGGGTCTCAGTATAGGAGCCTACGGCGTTAGGGATAGAGCGAGATAGTGGTCGTTTCCGGATGCTAGCTGCTGTTAGGTGACTCCCGATAGTTCTATAATTACTGGACCTTCGGGTACCAGTAACGATTCGATTCTTGTTCCTGGAACACGGATCGCGCATAGCCCCGCATCCTGGCGTATCGTAAATACCTAGCCACGCGCTAGGTAGATCATGCTGGTAACCGCCATCCTCCCCTACACCCACCCTCGTTTATACGAATGGCTCGAGTCGGCCGACACGCAGCTAGCAGACGGAAACGTCGTACGTCTGACGGAAGAGTGCCGGCGGAAAGCAAAAATTCGTTGTCAGGAGAAAGATATAGTTTGGCTAGCGTTAAGGGTACGACTCAGGACAGTATGTTTGATTGAGGCGCTGTCGGGTTTAGGGATACCGACTGCAGCCGGCGGGGGGCCAGCGGGTGCAGGGGCTGGCCATCCCGTGGCGCCTCATCACCATGGCCAGCTGGACGAGCGACTGGCTCTAGCTGCTGACCCGATGGTCCGGTTGCAGATGGCTGGCATTTCGCCCGAGTATCATGCTCACACTCACGCGCATACGCATGCGCATACGCACTTGCACTTACATCCGGGACAGCAGCAGGCCCAGCAACAGGCTCAGCAACAGCAGGAAGCGGCTGCGGCTGCAGCTGGATTCCCCCTGCCTGGTAGGTCCTACAAATCAGGATGTCTGAGTACGCTCCTGCACGATGATCGCCCCCTTTCACCGACTGTCCGGATTTATCAAACCGTCACGAATCATTTCTGAAGCATAAACACGCCAGGAAGACGATCGTTTACTCTTCTTGGTGCATCTGATTGTGTGGATGATAGTCTTGTACATAGAGGATATAAGAACTTTGTACTTGGAATACTTCATTGCGAATCTTGTTCTAGTTTAAGGGAAGGGTAGTGGTTCAGTGATTGGTACCGAGTTCCATGTGCGGGGTATTTGGCAGCAGATAGTACGAAATGGAATTGCTGGTTCTGTGCGAGAATATAAGATGAAAGCGTTGAGCGAGGAAAGTGCGGTGGAAGCTTCGCTTTTTAGTTATTAGTGTTTAAATGTTTAGGCGGGGAGCGCTCGAAGCACGGCAACTCGGCGATCAGCGGTTTGCGTCGGGTAGGTCAGTGAGGTCCGGGAGTTGCCGTACTTCGGGCGCTCCTGACTCAGATGTTTAAACATAAATAACTGAGAAACGAAGCGCCCACCGCGATTTCGTTACTCTTCGAATCTCCTACTTCATTTTCTATTGTCTGCTACCGAACACCCCATAGATGCAACTAAAAATTCATTAGCGTGGAATGTAAGGCGTTCCTTTAAAACAAGTCAGAGTAGAAAAGGAATGTGTAGAGCTTAGCTTGAGCAATTGTTGGAGAATGTGATCTCTGCGATGTTAGAAGTCTTCTGTGGTTTCTTTGATCCTCTTCGGTAGGATGTGATCGGTAAAGCGGTCGATTTCGTGTAAGCGTACTGAAACGTGCTTTTCATTCAATCGTTTCGACATCAGCCGGGGGTTTAACTAAACGGAGAGCATCCTAACTGCCATTAAATAGCTTTGCGTAAAAGAAGCAGAAAGAAAGGAAAAGCGAAAGGGACGAATATCTCCTCTGCGGCGAGCCCTCTTTATTTGCATTTCTCTGTCGCTTCTCTCGCTACGCCCGTTAGAACTTGCCGCCGAGCTTTGCGCTCATCGAGCTTCTCTGGGTGAAGGTATCGGCCCGGTGTACCGAGACTCTGCGAGCTTCTAAATTACGTTCAAGTAACGTGCAAGTGCGCGAGTGTTGCGAGGATTGTATGCGTGTACGTGGAATGAATGAACGATATTACCGGTGCCCTTTCTGCACAACGATTCCTCGGAGAACTGCACATTTACGGATACCAGACTGATTGGTCGATATGACAGCAATGTAACATTTGTATACGTTCGTTACTGTACCATATTAATTAGCGACATGCAATCATCATCGTTACCATCATCTCCGTTATAGCCGGTACCAAATCAATTGGCTGCTCAAGGCCAGTACTCTAAGCATAATTAGCCTTGTCCCTACTGTTAAGGGGGAACACCACTGTGACGGCCGGAAAAGTAAGCCATTTTTAAGAATTTTTTTTCGGGAATAATTGACAGTTTTCATAGAAAAATTTTATTACCTACCTTTAATACGCTGTCTTAAGAGACTATACAAAAAACAAATAAATAGAAGAACATCCATAAATTTTAATATATTAATTAATCTTCTAGACCCACCCACGCGAGCTGGTCGAATGTGTAACTATGGAACAGCGGATCCGAAAGCAAATTTAATTTTTTTTTTATAAACTATATGAGTGTAGTTTCCGTTGTGCGTACCGATTTCTTAAACAAATTATTTTTGTAAAAATGGCACGCTTTAGAAGAAAATTTTCGAAAATCCGCGAATAAGATGGACAGTTTTTCGAGCGTATTTAAATAAATTTGTTTGCAATCAAAGAATCCGTACGTACAACGGAAACTACACTCATATAGTTTATAAAAAAAAATGAAATTTAATTTCGGACCTGCTGTTCCATAGTTACACATTCGACCAGCTCGCGTGGGGAGGTCTAGAAGATTAATTAATATATTAAAATTTATGGATGTTTTTCTATTTATTTGTTTTTTGTATAGTCTCTTAAGACAGCGTACTAAAGGTAGATAATAAAAATTCTCTATGAAAACTGTAAATTATTCCTGAAAAAAAATCTTACAAATGGCTTACTTTTCCGGCCGTCACAGTGGTGTTCCCCCTTAAATCGCCACACCAAACAGAGGATATACATCTATAGATCCATAACAACAAACAGGAGGCAGTATGTTAAGGGTAGCCGAATAAGATTGTAAGAATATACAAGCCTTGGTGGGGCTTGAGTGGTCAACTTGATCTTGTCCCGTCTGTAGCTACAGTAGTGCTCAAAAGAAAGTTGAAACTGTGAATAGCAGCAGACTTGAGATAGAAGTGCTCCGTTAGATAGAATTAAATCGCGGGGGTTGCGCAGGATAGACCAGCAAAGCTTAGCGTTAAGTTCGTCACGCAGGCGCGTAGAAATGCGAGTGTTGAACTTTCTTCTGGCCACCACTGTAAAGGAACGATCGCCAGTACCGGCAAAACTTATCATTGAACGAAGTCTCGCGCGCTCTGTCATGCATGCCTGTCTATCCCATGAATTCAGAGAGGGCATATGGCTGTCCTTTACGGTACACTAATATGCTTTGTGTGTATAGCGGCAGCAGGCGCGAATTACCCACGGCCAGGCTTAATGCCGCGGGACCCAGCGCTGGCACTCCACCCTGCCGAGCTTCTTGGAAGACCGTACGCGGACATGGCGGCCCATCACGAGCAACTGCAGCGTCACCTGATGATGGAACGCGACCGATTCCCGCCGCACGCCTCCCTCGTCGCCCACCACGAGGAGTATCTGAGGTTCGTCCTTTGAATACGATAACAGAGGCTTGCATAGCGCCACCTACGCGTGGCCGATTAGACGCGGCCAGTGGTATCCGACTAACAAAGGGTGTTTTTTAGACAACAGCGTGACCGTGAGATTAAAGTTCGCGCACTGGAAGAAGCTGCACGTGGATCACGCCCTTAAGCATAATTGTATTTATGTATGTATATACATATATACACACATAGATATGTATATATGTATATATATGTATACATACATTCTTTAAAATGATTATCCCTCATAACTAGGAACGCAAAGTCTAATCTCGTTATGATTTACAATTAACGAGAGGTCACCGTCGCGGTACTCGACCACCGTGCTTTTTTAAAGAAATAATGGTGCAAGGATATAGGTGTCGAGGAGGGAGGATCGAGGATGGATCTGTTAAAGATCGCTGACCTTACGTATAGGAACAGAAAATTTATTTTTACGGTCTCTTAAAAATCTATATAAACTCGAGATAGAAAACGAATCGTAAAGATTGTTACGTCATGTAGCACTTTTTAGTGTAAATACGACACGATGAAAGCTATTTGGAATAGTGCTAGGTTCCGTCTAGCACAATAGAGGATTTGAAATTTATATATATATATATTTATGAAAATATATATATATATACATATGATATACATAGCGACCGCTTTAACATGTGTAAATTTGTTTGAAATCCCTAGGTATATACATGTATGTATAATTATATCTACGAGTCCACGATATTACTACATGCTCAAACACGAGATTCGTTCCCCCACCCCACCCCCGTTCGATCTTTCATTTTGTAATGCGGTGATAATGCCAAAGTGTTCAGAGGGAAATGGTTCACCGTGTCCGTTTTAATCCTTCCGTGCTTGCACAGAGAATGGATCCAGTTCTGCCCTTCGTTTTACACCCATCAATTATATATAAATAAATATATATATATATATATACGCATATGTATATATATATATATATATATGAATCGTGTCTTCGAAATAATTGATAATTTTATAATTTGTAGAGACTAACTTCCGAACATTTTTAGAGCTGTCCGTGTACTTCTGTTATGGACAGACCGCAGACCTTCCGTGTTCTAGCGTATTGTAAGGACGTAACTTAAGTTTTAATAGTATTGTAATTTCTGTGTCGGACGATTTGTATATTTTCTATATATTGTATCCTTTAAGAGTTTACCCCCTGGAAGACCACGAGCGTTTGATACTAATTCCATCGAGCGGCTGATTAGCAAATAATAAAACTTTGCAACAAAGTGACCAAAGTTTAAAAAGAAGAAAAAAAATGAAAAAAAGAAATGAAAGGTTTATAGACAAACGGCGCATAGTCTCCCAATGGTCGTGCGCTCCGAATAAATCTATGGAATATATATATATATACGTATATATATATACATCCTGTAATAGTGCACAGGCGCTGGAAATCGATGCGTGAGAACGTTCTTTCAAACGAAACAAAACCAGATCTCTTTATATTCTGACGACCATTCGAAGAGTGTAAATTCTCCGCCTGTACGATTAATTCGATGTAATCTAGTTATTTAACTAAGCAAATATTTCATAGAAAACGTCCAGCTTTGTCGTTGTATCTTCAGTCGGTTTGATTTCACCGTAGGTAGGCGCCCGAGATGATTTTAGAATGCGAAGAGAGAAGGAATGGGAAGAGAAAAAAAAAGTATGAAGTAAATATGGTTTGTGTCGTGGAGGATCCAATAATCGATGTACTATCATTTTGTCTGCTTGCACCTTACACAAGGCTGTAATATATTTTACTTATTATAATATAAATATTCTCTGCGAAGGAATTATCATTTGCGTCGGTGTAACCAAATCGTAGCCGGACTTCTTTGGGATCTCTGTGCTGTGGCAGAGGGGAATAGGGAGGGAATGGGAGAAGCGCACCAAAATGAAAAGAGTTTTTCTGTAATCTGGAAGATGGAATGATTGTATAATTTCTTATTAACCAGTTTGCCTGTCGCTGGATACCCTGGACAGAAATAAATGCCTGTCTTGTAAAAGACTATCTTTTGGTGTCATCTTATCGTGTGGTTCACATCCAAGTTGCCAGCGTTCGACGAATCTCCGGAGGAGGGGCCCAGCGAGAGGGGGGGTCGGCACCACGGGGGACTGGGCTAATTAGTTTTACGCATGGAATTTGTTTTCCTCGCTCTTCCTACCGGTCGGTCGGCTTGTTTTTATTGACCGTAATGTGAAACCCAGCCTCCGACCGCTTTGCGTGGGAGTCGACACGTGCACTGGCGTGCCTGCGTGCAGGAAGCACAAGTGTCGTGTTCGCTCCGCCGTTCAGAAACGATTTGTCAAGTATTACGGTCAGGTCGCAAATACTCGAGCCCGAAATCCCTGCGAATTACTCGAGCTAACGGAATGCTAATAATTCGAGAGTCTGTTAAGCCACGATTACTTTACAAGAACTTGGAGGACTTCCGCGAAGGAATTCCTCTTAAGTTCCTCCTGTATTAACAGACTCCCGTTGATCAAAGTTTCCTTAGTATTCTTTATAGAAACTAATCGATCGTGCATCGAATTTCCCTCATTTCACCTTCATCTCTAACTTACTACGTACGCGAGGAGAAACTTCTCACTGCATGACGCTTCGAGAGCAACATTCCTCCGGCGGATTGTTGCAATTAGCTTTAATCTTGTTCATTGATCCGTGCTCTTGAACTTTTACTTGTGCTGTCTGTTATTATTGGCGTTGCCGCCACTCTGTTCTTAACTTGTAAATCCACTTTCCTGTATTCTGTGTGTTCTCTTGTATTAGGCTGTCGATTAATAAGCTCTGTTTTTGTTAGTGGTGAATCGTGCGAGTGCAAGTGGCCGTCCCTGAGTGCACGTGCAGTTCACATGTGTATTTGAGCGACGTGAAGGGGGCGGGGTTAAGAGTGACACGTGGGGGAAGAGGGATTCCTGGAGGAAGCGAAGGAAATGACGGCAGTTAGTCATTCATAAGCCGCCAGCGTGGTCGGACGCGGCTCTACCAAGTCGAAGACATTTGTGTAACTGATAACTGTGCAGAGCGGTATGGCTGCACGAAAGCGAGAGGAATCATCGAAACAACGTTATCAAGCGAATGCACGCGAAAGGGACCGCACTCATAGGTGAATTTCTTTTCCATATGAAACAGTAAAACGTCGCGCATTCCTTTTCACCCAGTCTCTTCAGCGAAATTATTTATTTCCCCCTTCAACGATTCTTATATTTCTGTAACACCTTGAACGTAAACTTAAGGACTTAGACTCGAAGTTGTAGAAGCGCTGATCATCAGCTCATTAGTGCAATGAAATTGTAACAGAAGCATTGTATAAAGTATGTATTTATGTTTCCCCTGCAGATCTGTGTACTAATTACTATCTACGATAAGAAGTAGTTTCTCTACTACCGTAAGCGTGCCCCAATCGTCGCAGTTGAAAATGCGACGAAATTTCTATGTTCTTGTAGGCACAGGCTTATAAACACCTAATCCTTAGTACTGTGAAACTAAGACAGACTCGGTGTCTGAGTAATTCTAATCGTACGATCTGTGAAAGTATCACACGCATATCATTATGTATAACTATATTATTGATTTCTTGTACACTGCTCAAAGTAACTAAATAAGCGAATTTGGTAGAAACACATATTCTTGGCGCCCTTGGTAATCGATTTAGCAGAAACATTTTGAGCAGCGTGCAAGTGGAAACTTGTATATCCAATAGTGGAAAATTTGTGAATATTCATTTGTGGAGGGTAAAGAATGCGGACAGCTACGAGACTCAAGAAATCCAATCTTCACTGTGCAGTGTGAACACGGCTTTCAGTGCCTTGAGAACATTAATACCGACGGAACCCGCGGATAGGAAATTATCAAAAATAGAGACTTTGAGATTAGCTAGCAGTTATATCAGCCATTTGGGCGCTGTCCTCGTCGCTGGCCCCATAGATCAGCCCTGCTTGCGCGCCGATGGCAATGGTGATGTCTATGGGATGAGTCGCTGGGCAGATCTCCAAGCAAGGCCGCAAGTTTGCACCTTCTGCCTTGCCATGCATAAGAAATACGTAAGTTCTGTAACAACTCGTAATTTTCTGGTTCAACTATAAACGACAACAACCGCTGTACTATACAATTCACTTCTATAAGAACTTCTGTCTTTCGAGCGGAAGTTAATCCTGAATTAAGGACTTTAGCGAAGATAAAATTGTAGCGAAGGAAAGCGAGAAGTCTCGAAGGAAATGTAGCGAGCGCGTAATAACCATTGTCCTTTAATTTTCCAGGCTTTAAGTATCCCCTCCGAAGTGCTATCAGATTGTCAGAGATCAGAGAGAACACCGTACGTTATCCCCGCAACTTCAGCAACCTACTTCGATCTAAGCCATGTGTAAAGACTACGCTCCATATATAATTCGCTGTAAATTTCCTGTACATATGCACCTAATCAAATTTAATAAATTTTATATTATACATGTACGCACACGTGTACATTGATTCTAGCTAATTGACTTGATTAAAAAGATCGACCTATAATCACATTGGACAAAATATTTTGTAACGTTCGTTCGTTTCTAGGAAGATGGAGGTGGCTATTGCAAATATCTTTTGTCATTTCTTTCCCCCATAACATTTGAACGTCGGACATCGAAACACGTGACACAACCGAGCTCAAAATAATCCCATCACATCTCTTCGGGGCGGTTGTTTACCAGTGCCGGCTCCCTGTAAAAGCAAAGATTTGTCTGGTAAATTATTCAACGCATTTACGGTAACGATTTCGCGCACAGAAACACGATTCGCCGTGTAATCGGCGGAATCACGGACACCACGTGGACGAGCGTAGTACGGCGGCGAATGTTTCAGTCTTTCGAAGTCAACAATGCTGTGAGGAGGGCAGATTTTCGTTTTACTCCCCGTTTCTCGTTACTCGTTTCAATTTCAGTGTTTTTATTCGGTTATCCATTGCGAGGTGGCCCGTAAGTAATGTTCACCGTGAAGCAATTCCTCGAATGCCCCCACATCCACGATTAGGTAAGCTTGCCGCAAAAAAACACCGAGAGATTCGCACGCTAGCCATAGTAACCGAAATCAATCACCGCCATTATGGCAAAACTGAAATTCACGGGGGACCACGTAGCCTTTTACTCCGCGTTGCCAAACATTTGCAATGGTGATCGATAGCAGCGCAACTACCGTCGATCGACACACGCCGATTTGCAAGCTGCGGCTAACGCGCGGAAAATAAATTTCCTAATCGCGCTCCCATCTGCGGTTCGTAAAAAAGTCTGACCCCATTAACGCTGGGCACGGAAATTGTTTTGAAAACTGTTGCTCGGCGCGGGATCTCGGAAACATTCCGCTCCCCGCGGCTCGTTACGGTTTAGGCGAATCCTCGGGATTGATTCTCCGTTTTGGTAAAAGTGTACGGGCGCCGTTTCGCGAGGGTAGGAGGGCCGGGCGCGGGGCACCGCGGGTGGAAAATTTAAAATCGGGCAAATTAGCGCCCTGAACGGCGCGTACGACCGCCATCTTGTAAAAGTGTCTCTGTAGTGTTTGGAGGTTCAGCGAGAAGGAACAGCAGCTTCACCGGAGGCTGGAAGTCCTTTTGAAGTGGTTGCAACGGTCCTTGGCAGTCCCTGGGCACCCAGGTGACCTCGTGCGAGGCCAGGGTACCTTCAAGCTGCTAGGACAACCCCACGGCCAGGGAACTCGCTTACACGCCCGACTCTCGCGAAGATGGTGAGCGCTCGTTCGCACGGACACTTTCGTCTAACCCCCCTTGGCGGAATTTGTTTTTCACCTGGGGGGATCACGTTCTCTCGTTAATAGGCCGTACCGTCCACCGGACACTGATTTACGAGGGGACGGCTCTGTCGACGGGGATTTAACCTGTCTCTGGGTGACTCGCAACTCGACGTTGAACCGTCAGCTCTCGCTTGTCAATATTTTTATTAGCCCGATGCGTACGCGATGGATTCCCCTTCTGCGAACTTGAATTCCGTAGTATGGTAATGTGTGCTGAATGGTTCTCGGAATCTTGTAAATCTGTATCAAGCTGAACGCACCTGCGATGTGGATCGTATTAGTTTTGTGAAAGGGCTCCTTTGGTTTTTAAGCTCTCCTGTCTTGTAACGTAGCGATTGGGATGTCTGCGGGATTGCTTGTTGCTGAGTCCGCTTGGCGAGTCGCGGGTGATGGTCGAAGGGATTCTGGGTGATAGGGTTTTCGCGTTTCGTTGGGTCGAGGTATGGTGCTGGGTGGTTCATGGATTTCTAAGGATTAAGGAGAGATATTGCAGGACTTTGATGATTAATCGAGCAGACGGTAATTTCTTAGGTAGCGGTAGCTCGCCGAAAGGTGGTTAGTCCATCTTTCATGGTTTCTGAAACTTTGGCTTGTACGTGGAAAATTTATTTGTCATTCAGTGATTTGGTTAAAGAAACAGATATTCCCACGGCGAAGTATGGATTTTTGTTATTTTGAAATAAGCTTTTAATACACTTTATTTGTATTGTTTATCTTTTGTGATTTAAAGGTTAACGACAAGCGTAGAAATAAGTCTCGTTAGACCACAGAATCTTGCAATATCTGATGTAACAATCTGAATGTTTTAGGTGTATTTACACAGCATTGCATTTGTGTTTCATTCATTTACATACGCTTTATAAATTCATTCGTCTATCGTTTCTAAATACTGGCTGCATCGTTTTAATATCAGTTGTGCTATTTAGAGTTCGGCATCAACTGGTGGAACTGAGGGGTCTAGTCCAGCCTCTAGCCCTGCCTCAGCTACAAGTCTCACTATGGCTGCTCCAAAGTATGGTACATTAGTACCGAATCGCATCTTCGTAGGTGGTATTTCGGCTAATACCAGCGTGGAAGAACTTGCTCAACTTTTTTCCTCTTACGGCAATGTAAAAGCTACGAAAATAATCGCCGACCGTGCCGGTGTCTCCAAAGGCTATGGATTTGTCACGTTCGAAACGGAAGAAGAAGCTAAAAGACTTCAGCAAGAGGTGCGCAACACTCCCTACACGCCCTTACTACTAAGCCGATTCGCATCAACAATTATAAACAATTTCGGTTTCAGTCCGAATGCATCGTGTTAAGGGAAAGGAAATTAAACATAGCGCCTGCAATTAAAAAGCAACCTTTCAATAGATCTTTCGACGGTGGTTCTGGATCACCACCCTCTGTGCCTACTAGTACTTACTACTACCCAAACGGTCAGCGCGGTAACATTTTATAACACGTTACCCACAGCCGTACGATTTCCATCGTTCGCGTAACAACTTCTTCGCTTTCCCATCAGGTATGGGGCTGACGTACCAAAACGGGGTGACATTTTACAACACAACGGCTCCTGCGCCGACAACACCGATCGCTGCGCCAACTGATCCAGCAACTATTTATCAAGCCACAGGAGTGTTTGGTAAATATCACGCTAAGAAATCACAATTCATTTCCAGTAGCGTTCGAGCGTTCTTAATAATCAAATTGGAAATCAATCATTAGGGCCGCAGGCAGCTGGTCATCAGACATTCGCGCCTGTGATGTACCAGTGTCCGGCACCGTCTCTCTACATGCCACAGCAATATCAGTATCCGCCTATGCCGGTGAGTAAAGTAACCGTACGGATCACTCCGTAGATCTCTTTCTCTGATACTCCCTTTAATTTTGGGCCCTATATGTACGTCCTCTATCATATGAATTCTGTACGGGTTTATTGCTTGTATTTATATTAAACGGTAAATCGGTTGCGGTTTGACAGACAAATGGTTTGATGGGAGAAGCCATACCACCGGCGTTTCTACCCAACCCTCAGCAAATGCCTACTTACGTCCTTCTCGACGCTATACAGTATTGAGGTCTAAAGGTACATGGTCTATGCTAAATGACTAGCATGCAGCGCATCATCTTTGTGCGTTTTTATTTGTCAGTCTACTGCATGGCCTATCAATGCATGCACATCTTTTGACTTTCACAATCCACGATTAATAGTATTCTTAGTACGAGCATATTTTATACTTTCCCCCGAGCGCGAGCAAGCACCAAACCGAGTTCTCGCATTTCACGATTTTTCTTTCATCTGTCCATGAAGTTGCGCATCTCTTATACGCTTGTCACGTTGGAACAGAATCTTACCATAGTATAAAACATCGCAGATATTTGGCAGTGTGGCTCACGATGTTCTTAATGTTCACACGCCCCCTACACTTTGTCACTTGACACCAGAACTTCTATATTACACCAAGGCACGTCGAACGGTACAACAGTGCCATGCTTCGAGACACTTTATCCCCATCGTACGTTCTATATGATATAAATTACCGGTCTCTTCCAAATCGTTCTTAACGAGGAAGAACTGTTAGCATAAACTTGCACGTAACAAGTACGATGTACCATAGGCATGCGTAAGAACGAAATTAGAGTCGAATTAAGGTAAAGTATCGTGGGCAGTTGAGCGTCTCCGGGACGCGGCTCGATATCGAAAGATTCTTTATGTTATTTCATAGCATGTACATTGACCTTAGTACTCCAAGAACGAGATTGATTCGCCAGATTTAGAGTCGTGTATGAATGTTTAAGGAGAAGAATTTAGGGAGAATCCCAGGTTCTCCGGGCAATGTACGATGTGTTGCATAAAATAGATGGTACCCTTGTTCTCTCCCTATCGATCACTCTTGGCCGAGCGGGGCTGGATGACCCACTAATATTCACCTCTCTTTTCTGTGCAGTACGAGACGTATTACGCAGGGGCGACCGCCGCCGGAGCTCACCCGTACTTGTACAGCCCCAGCAACTCGCAAAGCAACACGAGCGGCGGTAACAGCAATTCTGGGAGCGGGAACAACGGCACAGGGGCGACCAGCCCGCCTACAGGCCCGCCGCCGCCGCTCCCGTCTCTGCTGCCGCAACCACCAGCGCACTTCTACCCCCCTGCCGCGCCGCCACCCCATCATCATCCGCCGGTCCCCGCAGGCCCCCCTCCGCCGCAGATGGATCACATCTACTACTCGATCGCAGCCGGGCCCCATCCGCCGCCACCTCCGCACGTGCCCATGGGACTGACCGATCAGCAGCTGTTGCTTTGCGCCACCGACTCGCTGTGCCAGCAAGCGTCTTCGTCGGACGGCCAGGCTGCTCCACAGGAGGTAAGTTGATACGTATTTTACGCCGGGACGGGCCGTATATCCTGGATGAACGGTAGAGACAGAGTAAGCAACTGTTGTAGCATCCCAGGCGAGACGGTACAATTACCGAGATAATCCGGGGCGGCTATCTATGCGCGCGCGTTAGCACAAGAAAACAATACACATAACCAGCAATCTTTCCGAGACATTGAGAAACTACTATCTGTGACCTAAACCCGTAGGACTCTCGTTCGACATCGAGCCACTCGGAGCAACCACAACATGGTGAAACACAGGCTGCTACAGGGTCAGCCACACCCCTGATGTCCTTAATGCCCGTGAAATTCCCCATGTCTGGTCGTTATACCAATTACCATCCGATCGCGATACACACCGCCAACTTGTACAGTTCACAGACATGCTTGAACGAGACCGACGATTGCGGCGGCAATCAGATGCATTGCAGGGCCATCGTTTACCACCCGGCAGCCGTATACATTCCCCACGCGCATACACCACCGTATCACAACGCATCCGGCGGCACTAGCCTGCTACCGACGCCGCCGTCGGTGTCCCAGCCGATGTACGACTCGTCCGGCAAGGGCCAGACGTTCGGCTCCAGGGACTACGCGAAATCGGGGCCGGCGAACGGCCAGAGCACCGGCTACCCCAAGTCCCAGGGTCACGGGGTCGCGTTGTCGTCCCATCAGGGGCCGTTCGTTAAAGCTCAAACCCTAGGGAACGCTCAGTCGTACAAGCACAGTAGCGCGGAGGGCGGTTACAAGTACTCGTCGCCGGCTATCGCGTCCTCGCGGTTCCCCGTGCAATATAACAGACGAACGGCGGCTGGCTCGGCCGTGGGCTCGCCGGCTTGCTTGCCAGGGCAAAAGTCGGACGGCGGTTACAGCGGGCCTCAGGGCTCGCAGAGGTCGGGGGGGCATCACCTGGCCTCGAGCCTGGCGGCGGCTCAATCGTACGCGCCCTCTAAGATGTTCAACGCCGGCCAGGGCTTCGAGTACGCGAACGGCCGCAGGCATAACAGCAACGACCAGTATTACGACGCCGTCGCGATGAAGCCGGGCAACTACTCGGCCCGGAAGGCCGCGGCGAACAGCTACAGGAGCAACAACGGGCAGACAGAGGGCACGGCTGGCCCCGGTAGCCAGGCGGCCGAGTGTTACACTAGCAATCAGATAGAGAGCGATAGTAGCAGCGGCGCGCAGGTCGCACAGTGTGGCGTAGAGAGCAATAGTTCAGAGAAGCCGGTTAGCCCACCGCCAGCGCCGTATTCGCCCATGACACGACCCCTTCCAACTCTGTCACCACCCACCTCCCAGGTCCAGTTCTATACCCCGGCGCAGAACCGTTATCAGCCATCCCTAGCCCCGTCCCAGCACCAGCAGCAGCAGCAGCAGACAGCCAGCCAGCGACGGTACACCATCGCGCCCGCACTGCCCGCGGGCAGAAAGCCGACGGAGAAGTACTCCGGCTCTGGTGGAGGCCAGTCGACCGCCGCCGGGACTATGCTGCGCCAGAACAAGTACAAGGTGAACGGGATCATGCAGACCGGGGGCAAGGTGCCCGACGATAGTCTGGGCGGGGCTGGAGACGCTCCTCCGGGCATTGGAAGGATGCCCATCACGCCGCCGGGCACGCCCCGTGGACATCATCCGGGCCACCCTGCCGGCGATCAGAGTCAGCTGAGCGACACGTGCCATCAGATGCAAGCTCTCAGCCTTTGAACGAGCTCCACGGGCGGTCGTCTTGGCTTTCTTTTTCCTCCCTTCTTCTCATCTGGTTAAGATACATTGTAGTAGGATACGTAAGGTGTCGCGGATGGAAGAAACGCGGGGCGAGACGCTGGAAACGGCACACCGGGGGGGGGGGGGGGGTTGTAGACAGCGGTAGCTACTGTTAGGCGTATAATTTAAGTTGTAGGGAATTGAGAGTCCCGAGGGCGCATTCTGTACAGTTTCCGAAGTGTTCAAGGGCCTGGACAGACGGTCCAGGCTAATGGAATAGACTGTAAGGAGGTTGATAGTTTGCTGCAATCCGAGGGCACTTGGGTGTGGACACAAGTACCCTGCTGCGTTTCTTCTGTCCGCGGCGTGTACTCGTTATAAGCGCGCGTAGCATCTCGATTTTCGAAGCCGTATGGAAAAGTGAAGGTAGACGGGAAGCGTGCCTCTGGGCACGGCTGCGTTTATATTCGGCTGCGAAGCGCGTTGAATCGGAGAGACGTGTTACCGATTCTTGTCTTTGTGATCTCACGACCGAAGTCCTGGTAACATGGGAAAGCCGGAATAGAGAAAGAAACTAGACAGCTCGAACGGTGTTGTGTAAATTATAAATTCTTCGGTAAATTATCAAACGTACTAAATTGTTAAGCATTTATAAAAAAAGGAATATATATATACATACATATTATATATATATATATATATATATATCTATATATATATATATATATATATATATAAGATTTAAGATAAAATACGATATTTAAAGATTATTATGTTAGTTATGAAAAAGAAAATGATATACACGATTAATATATATATATATATATATATATATATATATATATTATATATACATATACTCAAGTATATTATATATATATATATCGAAGAGGACAGATATAAGCGTAGAGTAAAGAAGAGGAAAGGAAACAAAGGAATTCGAAGTCAGGTTGCATTATCTCTCGCGAGGGTCGGATGTTTAACGAAACGAGAATACTTGTATCTCGGGTAGACGTTACGGATACGCTACGTATAATTTAAAGAAATCTATGTTATGCAGTATTTGGCGTTATATATGCGCGACATAGGCTCGACGAAACCATGAATCTCACGAGCAAGGCTAGAGTAGGATAGATGGATTTAAAACGAAAAAACGAATAAAACAAACACAAATGGAATAAACAGGCGAATAGAGCAGAGGAAAAAGTAATGATAATAGAAACCAACAAAAAAAAATAAACAACGTTGTTATCGTACAAAGACGAGCGATTTGTTATGTGTTCAAAAAGAGAATAAAAAGACGCGCGCAGAGGGGTAAAATAGGGAGGCAGAGTAGAGAGAGTTGAGTTTCATAAAAAAAGAAAACGATAAAGAAAAAGAAAAAACGGTTGCTCAAGGCACTGCCACGTCTTCTCGTTTTTCATTTTTGACCCGCAACAAATGGGTGAGACCGTACTTATAGTTTATTAATTAGAGTAACCGTGTGACACGACATTATCTCATGCATTCTCGAAACGGTAGCGGACACTTGATTTTATCGTTCTTTCCTTTTCGACACGAGAGTTATCCGCGCAAACGAAACCAAAAAGAACAAAAAAACAGAGCGAGAGAGATAGAGAGAGGGAGATAGAGAACGGAAGAGAGAGAGAGAGAGAGAAAGATAGAGAGAGAGAGAGAACAGTAAACGGGATCCGTAAATAGCTGTTTAAAAAAAAGCAACAAAAGAGATGCCCCATACCCACACGAATACGATAAAAATAATGAAAAAAAAAGTATATGTAATAATGAATTAAAAAAAAATGTGTCGGCTGTGAGCTTCCAAGCAAATAACAATAATTAAATTATTATAATATAAAAAGTTAAAGTTAATATTCTACCTAATTGTTATGAACGTGAATTTCTTTTATCTATAACGAGAAATTTGTTATCTCATATCTCGCATATTGTAGCTATTATATTGTCTATTTAAAAGAAAGGAACCGGGGGAGGGGGGGCGGCTGTGCTGTAGGATTCGAAAGTTCGCGGGGGCGCGGCGATTCAAATATCGCGCTGCGGGAAATACGATCGAAGGGAGAGGTGGAGCGGCGAGAGAGAGAGAGGAATTATTATCCATGGAGGAAGATGGCACCGTGGACGACACGACAAAAAGGCCTAGTTCGCGTAGATTACCCGTGGAAGTCGTCACGAGAGAAACGATTAATTTGTCGAGGAGGGAATGAGCAAAGGAAGACGAAAGAGACGGAGAGAGAGAGAGAGAGAGAGAGAGAGAGCGAGATAAAAAAAGCAAGAGTGCCTTCTATTTGTTTTCGTGATTGTATTGTTGAACATTTGTTGCGTTACGTTCCAAGAGCCTCTAAATGTTGTTATAAGATAAAAGCGTAAAAAAAAAAGATGTTTGAAGAATGTTGTTCCTCTATTTATTTATTGATTTAATGGGCCGCGCGGCCCGACAACAAGCACCCAGGAGAAAGGAATGATACAAGCGAATTTGAACGTGTGAAAGTATGCGCTGTTAGACGGATGGGGATTCAGGGATGATTAATTAGATCGAAAGAAGAGGCAGAAAAAGAAGAGAGAATGATTTCACACACTAGAGGGAGGGGAGGGGGCGGGGGAGAAATAGGATAGAATAGAAAGAAAGATGTAAAATCGTTGCATACGGCATTCGAGTCGCACGATCCCTTTTTTCTCATTGTGTACGTTGCAACAGGATAATGTAATCTATATTGTAACAGAAAACGTAATTCGAAAAAAAAAAAAAGAAGATAAAGAGCAGCTCGTTTCGGCACCTATTTCTATGTATGATACACGCGGAAGATATCTCAGCAATATACATATATAAATATATATATATACATACATAAAAATAAATATACTTATATAGATATTAACGAATAAACAGGAAAAAACATAAAAGAAGGGCGTATACCGACGGGTATATAGTATATGGGAATGCAAGAGTGCGACAGACGCGTATTTGGGTGTGCGTGTGGCGCGAATCTGGTTAGGTGGCTGTGATTATTGCGTGCAAGTTATAATTATTAAAAGAAAAGGGGAAAAAAACGAGAAGAAGAGACAATTCTACGTGTGTGAGCATCCGTGTGTCGGTAGTGCATCGATGCTTGTTCTCTCACCGCGCCACACACGCGCATATTTCATACACGTATTACATATATAATACGCATACATACCTTACATATAACGTACATCTATACGAGAATATAAAAATAAAGAAGAAACGCGCGAGAACCAAGCGCGATTCTATGTTCAGTTTGGTACTGGCCCCCCAGGCGAGCAGCGAGGCGTATTTAGGAAGCGGGCCGCTTGATCCCGGTTATTAATCCATGTACTAAATTCAACGTAGAATGGTGCTGATACGACATAAAATACAATATAATATATATATATATTATAATATAAAAGGAGTCTAAGATAGATATTAGAGGGTATGCGTAGTTGAGCATAGGAATATAATTGATGTATATTGTACACGCTGTGAGAGATGTGCTTTCTACGATTGCGGATCGCTGTACGCTTCTTGTACGCCGGAGCGGAGTGCGATTGAGTTCTAAGTCTGTGTGGTAGGATTCGTCGAGACAGTGGAAACATATTTGCTACTCCGCGAAAAGATGCTTGTAGATTTGTCCATTTATCTTCTATTCTAAATTTCGCTCGCTGGCGCTACTGAGTCGCATCGTGGCCTAATTCTGGGAAATCCTGGGTGTATCACCGTATCAGTTTCAGATCAGAAGATTCTCGCAACGCGAACTTCAGTTACGGCAATTGCAATTTGACGATTAGTTGCTTCGAGAGTGTAGAGCTCCTTTCACTAGGAGATATCAACAATCGCGCGTATCCGACAATCTAGAAAGCATACCTCCTGGAACACGGAAATTGATGTATTAAAAAAAAATACCATAAATTATACACAAAATGACATGTAGGTTGTATGACAAAGAAACTATCTAAGTACCCGATGATAATAAAAAGAATATATTACATATAAGAGATGCATATATTTAAAAGAAAATAAAGACATCTGTGCATGAACATTATATAGACGGAAGGAAAGGTATAGACTAAAACTAAGTGTGAATCTCTTCTGCGAATATATATATATATATATATATATATATATATATATATATATATATATAAAATAAAAAACTCATTCAAGATATAAAATATACAATGCTCCACTACATATACAGTGTATTTGTGAATTTACCTTTCTCGTCCAGTTGCGTCTGCTTTTTATTGTGTCTGTAATGGAAAAGGTGTGGCTCAGCAGCGGAGCTGAAATGAACACGCCTCCATCGAATAGATTAAATGTTTTATTGATTCAATAATATGCTTTACAATCACGTCTTATTCATTTAGTCTTCTGCCACTAAACAAACGGTATAACCTAAGGTATTTGCACTAATACATTGTATTAATCATCTATCGTATCACATGATTTGCCGTAAAGCGGAAATCTAAATACGCAACGGGGTCCAATATACTAGAGTATACGTTTTATATATTTTCGGTTAATAAAAACGGATGTATAAATGGCACAATTCCTACTTTATGTCATTGACGTGCCATTACTGCGAGTACAATTTTCGCATAAGACTAAAACGGTTCTCTTCAACGTACTAGAAACTCAATACTTTGTTTTAGTAGCAATATGTAATATTCTACTAGGATCACATTGATTATCGTAGCTAATAATCATCACACTTGCTTCCGGGCAGTATCTATAAAACCGACCATTCCTTCGTGACCATTAGAAAAATTCTCGGATCTCAAAACGTGGCAGTGTGAAAGAAGTGGATGTTGGCATAGTTCTGAATCTTGGAATCAGAGATGGGCAAAATTTTAATTTAAACAAATTTTTTAATAACGAATTAAAGTTAAAAAGAAAATTCGTCATTCGCTCGTTAACCCGAGTTAACTTTATTCAACACATGACGAATAATTTTGTTGAACTTTTATTCGTTATTCGAAATTTTATTTAAAGAAAAGTTTTGTCCATCTCTGCTTGGAATCCGACCACTCCGAGTCGATATGCGTGTATAAATATATATCTTTCCAGGAATATAAGTGTCTAAGAAAATTGTGTCGAGGCATATTACGGACACTGGTGTGATTCGCCGTCGGTCACTAAAGAGCGAAAGGAAATGTTCGCGTTCGAATGTTGTAAAATCGCAGTGATTAGAAAACTCTTTAAAAACGTACAAAAATGTGAAAGTTCTCAGAGTATACGCTTGTCTATAAAAATTCCGAGTATCCTAGAACCGTAGCTCTAAGTATAACGATGTTACGCGCGGCCCGGATTCTTTCAATAGTTAACGGGTTTACAATTCAGTCGTCATGTGTGACGTTAACGCTTGCACGCGAGTGGCGTTGCAGCTTTTGCACAGCACATGGTCGTCCAAGGGATAGCAGCCACGCCCCTCTGAATCGGAAGATAAAACCAAGCCGCAATCTTCGCATTTGTAACATTGGATGTGAAAGCTGCGATCGAGGGCCACGACCCGCACGGTCTCATCTTGGCCTGGCTCCGGCATGATCGGTAGCTTGCAGACGCAGCAACGCGGCGCGAACTTTCTGTAACACGGAAACCCTCGTCCTTGAATCCATACTATCGGCAGAAATGATTCCAGCTGAATAACTAGTACCGCTTACTTATGAAAGCATTGTATGCAATGAATTTGATTCGTAGCGTCCACCGTAAACGGTATACCATCCAAGCTCTGGCCACAGACCACGCACGTGAAGCAGGACGGATGATAAGGCTTGCCGGTAGCTCTTAATATCCTGTCCAGTATCGGTCTGGTGCAGACGCAACACTTCTCTAACGTGTTCAGATAGTCCTCCTCGCAGTACGGTTTGCTCTCTAACGAATAGAACGGTTTACCCTGCAGGTTCACCTTGCAAACGTAACAGCAGAAGCAATCGATGTGAAACACCTTGTCCATCGCGGAGCAGCCGGTCCCTTCGCCCTCAACTTTCCGGCCGCACTGCGCGCAGATCCCGTATATATCGGCGTCCTCGGCATTGTCTTCCATTCCTTGGACTAGTAAGTCCGTCAGAACGTCCACCTTGAAACAGAGGGGCCTTGTAAATCTGGGAGTAAAGCGTGACCGTAAAAGAAGGAGCAGCTCGTTGAAGTGATGCTTCTCAGGGTGAAGGGACTCGAAGGAATAGTTGAACTAGACTTCGACCTACCTCCTTCACTGGAGATACTTTCCCCTGTGGCTGAGTCAATGTAGCGGACCCGTAGCCAGAGTACATGGAGTAATTGCAAGACAATTGAGAAGGTGGTCTTGGATTTATTGGTTCGTATATAGATTCATACGTTGAGCTAGACTGAGAGCTCGGCCCGTAGATATCGTTTGGGTAATTGTCCGGAGGGAAATCGGTTTGATAAGTGGCATGTCTTAATTCGCTATAGCTGGACGAAACAGGACTCGGCGGAGGCGGCAGTTCTTCCGGCGGCGGCGGGAAAGAACTACTCGGAACGCAAGGAACGTACTCCGAAGGTTCCGGCGGTGGCGGTAAGTCATCTGTGATACAACGATTAATTGGATTAGTAGTTAGAACAGCGAAATTACCGTGGCGGACGAAAGGTCGTTTCCTTAAACTTTTTTTTGTGAGCCACTGTATATCAAAGGATATCTCGAGTGATTACCATGGGAGGCAGGAATGTTGCTATACGTATTCTCCGGCTTAGAGTTCCACTGAATATTGCTATAGATTATATCCTTCTCTGTCTTGCCACCGCTTTTAACTGGCATCGACGCTGGAGGATCTACGTTGCTGTATACAACATTCCTCGCCGATCTCAAGTGATCTTCGACTGGAACCTGGGCTGCAGGCATATTCCCAATGTTGGAATAGTAATTCTTTTCGTCGTATCCATACTTCGGCTCGAACTTCTCGTCCGCTTGGCGTACGAAGAAGTTGTCGTTGTTCTGGTAGACCGTCGAGGCGTCTTTCCCGTTTCTAGAGGCCGATAGGGAGAAATCGTTCTTCTCTATATTCAGAGGCACGTACGGCGAAGGGGAATTCACGTATAAATTCGACGGCTTCTCGTTAGCTCCGGAATTATTCAGCACCGTACTGTAAGAAGGCGCGGTCGCAGCCTTCACGGTGTAACTTTGCGGTATCTGAAAGGGCAACACGAAATGAATCTTTGCGCTTTAAGGACATTAATCGCTGTATCCTAATTCTCGTCAATTTTACCATTGACATGTCCATATAACAATGGAACAGACATGTGAGAGGAACATAAGACATAGTTAGCACCCGAACGATTAAGCTTCCCCGTCACCCACCCATAATTTACTGACCTGAGGCTGGGACTTTTTTGGTTTCGGTGGCACGGCCGGCCCCACTTTCTTGCCGGGCTTCACAGTCTTGACGCCATCCCCGTGGTTGATTTGTAAACTAGCAATTTGTTGCTCCAGATTACTGACATTAGACATTTTCCTGCAAACAACACCGTCCTACACATCCCGCTCTAAACTAAACGAACGCGAGAAAGCTGCGTGTAGCGGATTATCTGTAAAACGCGCAGCAGCGACAATGTAATGGAATATGCGATACCGGGAGGATTATCACAAGGGAATTATCGCCAGTCGGATATTATATCTGTGAAGTAAAAGTATACATCACCTGCTCCTACCAGAATGGAGCTGATTCCACTGAGAAAGCTCCTTAACTCACCTGGTAAGTTGGCGAAACGAATCGTCCTTTAAAAACCTTGGCCCGCGAAGCTATCGAGACCGAAGCCAGAGAATTTTTCGCAACGGGAACCCGTCAAATATGTTCACGTAAGTGTGCCGTGTCAGGACCGAATGGCTGACTCATAAATCCCCTTATCACTTCGGAAATTCCTTTGCGGTGACTTTTCGGACCCGACCGTGGCCCTCTTCCGCACCCACGATCACTACATTCAGACCGCAGCCGAGAAACTGTTTGAATGCTCGGTAATTAGGCACGCAGAAAATGTCATCGACGAATTTCGATACGCAGGATCCACCTCGCCAGCGATTATTCGATGCTACTGTCACCGTCCACGGCCGAAGGACCGAGTTTAGTCGCCAACAAGCCCTACCACGCCCTGACTCATCCGCGATCTTACATTGTCACGTACGGAGTAATTGCATTAGAAAAATATCTGCATCGAACCTGACCAGCGACGTGCACGAGCCTGGGACCTAAATGAGAGTGAGAATCCCGATCGGCACTCGACATTTAGGAAATATGCAACGTCAAATGTTTCGAACGCGGATTTCTCAATGCATCGATCTTAATTCGAACGGGCTATGCTTCCTGGCGAGTGCAAGGGTAATATGTTCGTTTCTGGCTTCTTTTTTATTATATCAATTCGTGCGAGTCTCTTTGGAAGGCTACAGTAACGCAGGTTAGCGTTACGCGCCATCTTCGAGCGCGCGTTATCAACGCCTCCAGATAATTCGCCGCGTGTATTCCCTTTGTTGGTATTGAAGTTTGACACTCATTTTTAAATTATGTTCTACGTGCGCTTTCTACCGTCTCCTTCGCGTATGAACACAGGTGTTCAAACAGGACTGCGAGCATATCGATCGGAAGAAGTGAAGAGTTAAAGGCAAGCTTTAGAATTTTAAAGAATTTTGAGAAGTACATAGTGTCGGATCGGAGGAATGTAGGTATTCGGAGGATGTCAATCCTCGTAATCACGAGGAACATGTTTTTATAGCGCAAAAGGGATTTGACTTATCTACACTATTGCATTGCGTCTTAAGGGGTCTCCCTACCTTGACGGACGAAAAATAATGCGAATTTTAGATACCGTTTTTTTTAAATTAATTTCTTTTTATAATGTTGCCTAAATATGTGCAAATATAGGCATAAAGTTTTCAATTAATATAATTTGAAGGTTTCTCTTAAAAAAAATCCCAAATATCGCGCTTCTTCTCAGGCCGTCAAAGTAGGGAGACCCCTTAATGAATCGTTTTCAATTATTTAACCGTGGTTCTTTTAACCAATTTCAAAGCCTCTACCTTATCCGAGAAAATGTAATAAAAAAATACGTTGTCCTCGCTGGTAGACACATTTGGATGCATGAAACGATCGTTGTCTTTTGCTAGGTGACGAATTTATGAGTCACGCGCGTTACTTGAGAATATGTTTTTCTCACATAATTAAATTCCTTAGCGCGTGAGGTACATTTCAAAGAGTGAACTAAAAAAATCGCCTTAATTACATTAATCATCCTTTCTATACCCCTTTTTACAATTCCATTTTTTCTAGAGGAAACGGAAGTAAAATAGCCATGGAAGCATTCCATGTGCAAAGCGGAAGAAAATTCCTTTTCACCGCGAGTTCCGGCGGCCGTAAATCCAATTATCGATAATATCTCCCCTAGTTTCGCAACGTCTTCTTATTGTTAATCTAAGTGGCTGCAAATGCCGTTTTTCAAGGTATTAGGATCCACGTCCCTTAATAGAAGTCACGTATGCTGATAAGATCTGTTTAATAGATTAAATCATCAGACAGTAGCGTAACGAGTATGTCTCCAATAATTAACTCAGATTAGATTAAGTCTCGACGTGCTTTAACCAAACGCAATCCATTATCTGCGCCATCAGTGTTATTTGTTAACCTGGAGATTGCTTTTCGAGTAAAAACAAGCCTCGGGATTACGTTGTAATGTTTGATCATGGGATTCGTCAGAGCTTCGATCTACTATGGGATCTATATGTTTACGCATCTTTTCAATATTTAAATTTTATATTAAGATACGGCTGCGTCAAGCATTGCAGGGTGAAACAATTGGATACCCCCCGAGTTACTTTCGTGAAATATTTTACGAGGGCATATTGTACGCGTATGCTAGAAGGTGGAGCAACATAAATCGGGAACCTGGTGTAACTAGCTGGAAATCGAGGCATTTTTCGGGAATTTTTTTTAAAGAAAGTATTTAATCGATCTTTCTGAAACTTTCAGGATATTGTATTATCAGGTTATGGAAGATAAAAAAAAAATTTTATTAAAAATGAGCGGTAAATAACAAAGTTATAAGGGCTTATGCCCAGTCCGTTGGCGACGCAATTGTTGCACTGCGGGCAACGTAGCGTCTTTTGGTTTCATCTAAAACTAAAAATCGAACAATTTTCGTTTAGTTTATGAGTGTACGCACAGATCGTATAAATTCATAACTTAAAAAATGCAAAATTGAACAAATGGCGGCCTCTTGAAAAAAATTCACTTTCTCCAACGAAATTTTGCCTTAAATGTGTAAAAAAAAGTTATTTATTTAAACAATATCATTATACTAAGAACGTAGCCCTATGAAGAAAATGTTCACAAATATCCGTGTACAAGGCCAAGTCGATTGGTTGAATATTTTTGGAGTTACATTGCCCGCAGATTGTAAAACTGTCGTTTCGAGAAAAACGCATTTAAAGTTTTGTGGTAACCTGGCGCTCCGTAGCAAAACCGGCCATATCCGCTTTAATTTTTCGAATTTCGTTTTGCGGCTTTGGGAACATATTATTGTGATGTTCAACTATTGATTTATGCAAAAAAAAAATCGATTTCCTCGGCCCGCTACACCAGGCTCCCCCCTTAAAGTTTTGTAGTAACCTGGCGCTTCGTAGCAAAACCGGCCATATCTGCTTTAATTTTTCGAATTTCGTTTTGCGGCTTTGGGAACATATTATTGTGATGTTCAACTATTGATTTATGAAAAAAAAAAAAAAAATCGATTTCTTCGATCCGCTACACCAGGTTCCCCCCTTAAGTCTTTTACTGACGACCCTGAGTATCGTGCTAAATTCTTCGCGGCTTAATCTTCCTCATCCCCTTCTTTCACTTTACGTATCGATCTAATTATTCCTGTGCATCATTCAACCTTCGCCCCCATCTTCTATCGGCCACCATCAGTGATGTATAGGTATGAGAGTTGGCCATTATTCGAATAAATTTTTATTTCGAATTCGAGACTTTGCACGTTTTTCGCGATTCGAATCTCTCGAAAGCCAGATAAGAAAAAGTATAAAATCAATGAATAAAGAATCGCACGTTCGCAGTGTGCCTCGAGAATTTGTATACTTTTATCTCTGCTCGCTTTTTCTTATGTAAAAATTTTGTTCACTTCAGTTCTTAAAGCAACTTCAAGTTTCCCGATAGTCCCGAGAGTTTCGAAGCCTCACAAACTTTCGGATTCAAATTTCTAGAATTCACAAATTAACTTCGAACCCACACTCCACAGCTACAAAAAATCTAAAAAAAATTAAATTACGCATCCGCAATAATCTAAATATCTCAAAACAAAGAAAAGAACGACTTAGGCCATTTTCATAATTCTCCAGCGAGGAAACAATGAATTATATTTTCGTTCCGCGAAAATCTTCCTGACTTTCAATACCACGGTTCTCCTCAATGCCTCTTTATTCATCTTTTCAACAGCATTTCCAAGCGTATCGTTGAATAAACCACAGCAACGCGGACCTTTGGAACTAACTGGCAGATAAAACTTCTTCGTAATTTCATCATACACGATGGCCCAGGTCGTTAAGGCCATAGAAACATTAGAAACGATCGATGATAATTTTTACCATTTTTACAGCGCTGTTGCATTTGGTTTTCCTTGTTCGATGGAATTACCGCGATGATTCATCATAGATCGTTTCGGAATACTTTAAATAATTGTTGGCATTGCGAGCGATTTGTGTCTAGCGCTTTATTATGGGGTCCGTTTGGAAATCCATGTTTGCGCGAGGAAAGCCAATAATTGATGGAACGCTTATCAAGGAAATCATCCCCGAAGCAATTATATTGCAACAACTCGTAGGAGCTTCTGTAGGATGCAATTATGTTCCACGCGGATTATATAATTCCTCGTTAATGCTCGATGACTGGTATCGTGTATCTTGTACAGCGGAGGAAAGAAACATTCACTCCTCGATATCTGCGTTAAATATTTACACGAAACTGTCCCCAATGTTAAATGGAATTATGTCAGGCTTGGATCTGCTGCTTTTCGTATGTAGTAATACGGGCTTTGCGTCGTACGCGGAGGGAAGAAAAGAAAGGAAATAGAAGTTACGTATTTATTCTTTGTATTTATATACAGAATTCCACGTGTTCCCAATTTAATTCGATTAGGGAACTTCATTTACAGTGCCTGACAAAAGTATTGGGGCACTTTCAAAACAGAATAACTTTTTTAAAATTGGTCCAAACCACTTGAGTGTTTTTTTAGAAACTAGAAGGATTAGTTTACTAGTTGACGTGTTTCGGCGTTTTGCCGAAAAATTGCAATTGGTCGGAATAGCGAAGAAAATAGTGAAGGTCGCTTTTGCAACTTTTATATCTGAGCCTGTTTGCAGTCAGGTGTATGTTTCTCGTTGGACGATTTACACATGCTTCTAATATTTAAATTTTATTATACTTCGCGGGAGTAACTCGGGAAACGCTGAACTAGAAAGATTTCCATCGAAAGATTCTCTTTTCTAAGAAGATTTCTGTAGAACCTACTGTAGTTAAAGTGCCCGAGTAAGATGCGCCAAAACTAATCTAATCGTAGTCGATCGATCCTCCGATATTTACTCACGTAAATAGCGGGCATTTAATTGAATTTTTATCGTGTCGTTGACAGTGAAACCCTTACAGTATTCATTGACTTACTGTTAGCATAATTTCCTCCTTTATCATTTGCTCTTGATTAACTGACCTCCCATTTCCGTTATTTACATACGGCAGACATTAAATCATTAATGCAGACAGAAACTTGCCGAACGAGTTTAACACGAACCTTCAATGATGATACAATGCTTATGCTGTACAATAGTTAGATACTAGTTACCTATATATATATCGCTATGATTCTTCGCTCTGTTTCGAATATAACGCTTATGAATTTCTGTATCGTAGATGAGTACATCAAGCTCATAAGTTTCTCAATTGCCAAAGTCATTTTACCTCCATCTACGATGGTGCTGACGACAAAGTTTAAAATATACCAATAACATATATTGTTTTGACTCGGGAACAGGGTTGCCAGATCAGGCCTGATCATTTGCCGGAGATTTCAATTTCGTGGTGTGTGGAGGGATGGAGTGGGGGGGGGGGGGGGGAGCAAATAAGGGCCAATAGAAAAACAGGCATCTAAAATTCATTATAATAATGACTTATTATAAAGGAGTAATCATAATAATAGTAATAAAAGTATTATGAATATTTATTCGAATTCATTACAGATTTTAGTAGTTTTTATTTTTTTAAATGCGTTAAAAAAATGTTTGACAATTATATTTCAAATTGGATTTTATTATAAGTTCTCTGCTTTCACTAAATCGACATTCATTCTGTTCCTGTTATCTGTCCAGGTCTGATACATAAGAGAAAAGATTCTTTCGATATTGGCCGAACTGATAGAAATAGAGAGAATTCGTTGCACTATATTAAATAAAAAAACGCTAATTCCGATAGATGGTATGCTGCAACATACTCTCTATTCTGCCGGAGATTTTTATTGTGCCTGCCTGAGGCCTGAGACAACGGTTTAAAACCTGGGACTCCGGCTGAATGCCGGAGATCTGGCAACCCTGCTCGGGAAGCTTCTTAATTGTTCGGCGAAACTAAGAGTTCGAACCGAAGATGACACTTTGCCAAACCAACGAGGAAAGGATCGATTCAACTTTGATATGAACTCGCCGAAGCCCTAGATCGCGGCGAGACGCTACATATAACTCGCTATCGATACTCCCGATAACGAGAGATCCCGCGCGAGGGTTATCCCGCCCTTTCTGCTCCTCGCTTTCTCCGGCAAGTGAAAAAAAATTCACGATGCCATATGGAATCTCTAGGCTGATAGCGCGAGTTACAAACGTTGACTAAGTGAATGATTCCAAATGGAATCACACGCGCAGATAGGGTTAAATTCCTCTATTCCGCGGGATGTCCCGTGACGTGGATCGCAATTTATCATTCGGAAAACGCCACGTTCGAGCGCATCTCCGTGCAATGAATGCCGCAGCTTGCACTTACGATTCTTACGAGTAACTTCGGGCTTCCCCGCCAGTAATTAGGCAATAGACGCAGCGGAGGGGGAAGCTCCGTGGAGGATGTCTGTGTTGTGCCGTTGCGCGTCTCGTGTGGTCTCGTCTCTTGTGTGTGTCAGTCCGTTCGTGGCCGTCGTTCCGTTCGGTGCGTTCTGCTTCTCGAGTTGTGCTTCGTTTTTTCGTTCCATTTAAGTTGCGCCGTTCCGTGATCCTGTTTTAAAGTAACGCCCCACGAATTTTCTGTGTTCACCAGAGGAGCTTCTTCCACTTCTCGAAAACCGGCCATTTAATCGGGGGGGATCGCTTGCTTACACGCTCTTAAGTGGTCAACAACCCGTTGCATGACTAATATCCAACTATCTGGTTCTTTCTCATATCGTTACGGTCCGGTGACTTCTCGTAGGTCGATGTAATTGCAGTAAGTGCTGTTTCAACGTGTCATGTGTGTTTACCATAGCTTCTCGTTTCATTGCTGACAATCGTCTCACCTACGATTAATTTACATTCCTTTTGTGTGTTTATCAAAGATCGCTTGCTCAGAGGCGCCCTGTTAACTGGTGCTCTGATTTCAGACGCATCTTATCAGTATATCATGCAGAACAGCTACATTATAGAACCCGCGAATGATTCAACAATCACAACTGTATCTCAGCAACGCGAGCAGGAAGCGTATAACAATGGCAAAGCGACGGAAAGCACCTCCCTGACGCCCAATAACAATCAAGCATACTTCGCCGACGAGAAGATTCCTGTACCAAAAGCGGAGAATGTAATTGAGCTAAGTCGATGAGGTTTAGAAGGGGAGGAATTATGTCTCCGTTGCTATGAAATATTTCCTATTGCAGGGTTTCTTTAGTTTTAGAAAATTGTGGGCCTTCACCGGCCCTGGATTTTTAATGTCCATAGCGTACCTGGATCCTGGGAATATAGAATCCGATTTGCAATCCGGAGTAGCCGCCAAATATAAGGTACGTCCTAAAGCGGCGCTATTGCTGGACGTTTGCTAATTCCTATTTCTCGTCTACTTCAATGTGTTTATCTTTCTTTCAGTTACTATGGGTATTATTAAGCGCAACGATTCTAGGCCTTATTATGCAGAGGCTAAGCGCAAGGCTCGGCGTAGTAACGGGCTTGCACTTGGCGGAAATGTGTTATAGACAATATAAGAAAGCGCCTAGACTGATTTTATGGATAATGATGGAAATAGCTATAATTGGAAGCGATATGCAAGAAGTGATAGGAACGGCCATCGCTCTATCTCTATTAACAAACAAAGCGTAAGCGTTTGATAAATTTCTCACAAGGGAACATCCCGAAGCCGGAAATTCAAAAGATTCTGAAACTTTTGTGATTATTATTATTATTATTATTATTATTAAACGTCTTTATTGCAAACAAACAAAACAAGACACAGCAACTAGCAAACAGAGAGAAACATGACAAAAGCAAGGGCGGGATTTCCTCCTGATTACAACGCAATTTTTGTTTATTGCTCAAATTCACTCTAAGGGGGTGGAATTGACCCCTGAAAATCCGGTTATTCTCCAATTTTCTGTTATAACTCGCGAACTGTAAAATAGGTTTTTTTAACCAAATGATAGATCCATTTAAAAGAAGTAACTTTTGTCTTGAAACTTTTTTCTATCTCTTACAGTTCGCGAGTTATAACAGAAAATCGGACAGTAGCCGAATTTTCAGTGGCTAATTTCAGACCCTTCGAGTGAATTTGGGCAGCAAACAAAGATTGCGTTGGAGTCAGGAGGAAATCCCCTACATATTCACGAAGTTTCAGAATTTTCTGAATTTCCGGGTTCGGAATAATCCCTTGTCAGACCTCTTAAGCTCTTCTAAGTAACGTCATCAATTGTTTTAACGTAGATAAGATACTTTTATCGTTTGTTAACACTTCCCGTGAAATTCATTGTTCGTTTGTTGTATATAGTTTGCGCTGATTTCTAGATAGCATACTCGTTCGATTAAACGTTCGATGTACCCTTGACATAACTTCTCATGCGTAGCGCATATTGTATTTCAGAATTCCTATATGGGGTGGTGTACTAATCACGATAATCGACACTTTCACATTTTTACTATTAGACAAATATGGTTTGAGAAAGTTGGAGCTTTTCTTTGGATTACTCATTATGATAATGGCTGTTACGTTTGGTTACGAGGTAAATTATATACATTATTACTAGTGATGTACCGACTAGAGTTTTGGCCGACTAGCCGACTAGCTGATTAATCGGCCCCCAAGAAGCCGACTAGTCGCCGATTTCAAAAGTAGCCGGATAGTCGGCTTAACCGACTAGTCGGCCACTATTCAGTACATCTCTAATAGCAAAGTTATAAAACTTGTTAGAAAAGGAGAACGAAAAATGGGTAAATATTCACAAAAAGGGGGCCGATCAATCGGCCTTTTTTGCCGACTAGTCGCCGACTACAAAAGTGGCCGGATAGTCGGCTTAACCGACTAGTCGGCCACTAGTCGGTACATCTCTAATTATTACGACAGAAGGAAGAATATCTTTACCGTGTCTGTGCGCTTTCTAACGTTTCAGTATGTCATTTCTGCTCCCCCGCAAGACGAAGTAATAGAGGGCATGTTTGTACCCTGGTATAAGGAGTACGACAGGAATATGTTGTTACAAGCTGTAGGAATTGTCGGCGCAGTGATAATGCCGCACAACTTATACCTGCACAGTGCTCTTGTTAAAGTAAGGAACAAGCAGAGAGTATAAGTAATGTCTTTTCCACGAGTTGGAGGAAGTAGGCATTCTGTTGTTTTAAATTGTTACTGTCTCGCCGGAACCAAAGGTTTCGCTATAAACTCTTCTCCCTAATTTTCAGTCGAGGGATATCGACCGTAGAGAACCGCAGAAAGTAAGAGAAGCAAATATGTATTACTTCATCGAGGCTTGCATCGCGTTGCTGGTTTCGTTTGTAATTAATGTGTTTGTCGTGGCAGTCTTTGCGCACGGTCTGTATAATAAAACCAGTCTCGACGTTGTAAGTATATCGAATAATTATCAATTCTAAACCAAATGTTAAAAGTATTTCTATTATATTTAGATATACTAAAGTTTACCATGTTTTAGTACGAGGTTTGCGAAGCTAGTAACTATACTATAGGAATGGAAACATTTCCAGTGAGTGATAAAGTAACGCCGTTCTACTCTTATTTATACAAAAGCTGCGATTCTAGTTAATTGAATTCTATTGATCGCAGAAAGACAATTCAACCATTTCGATGGACCTTAATAAAGGTGGGATATTCCTTGGTTGTGCCTTCGGCGGGGCGGCAATGTACATTTGGGCTGTAGGTATTTTTGCTGCTGGCCAATCCTCTACGATGACAGGAACGTACGCCGGGCAGTTTGCAATGGAGGGTTTCTTGAACCTTCAATGGGCTCGCTGGAAGCGAGTGCTTTTTACGAGAATGATCGCTATAATCCCCACCTTCTTCGTAGCATTTTTCAGCGATATAGATAATTTGACTGGTATGAACGATATCTTAAACGCTATCATGACCCTTCAGCTACCTTTCGCGACCTTGCCAACGATAGCCTTTACCAGTAGCCCGCATATAATGGGCGAATTCCGGAATGGGATGTACGTAAACATTTTTATACCTTTTACACATATTTCTTATGGTATCGAACATCTACTTTTGAATTTCAGAGCGAACAAAATTGTCACGACAGCATTGTCGGCGGTGGTAATAACTATAAATATATATTTTGTGATAAATACCGTACAGGATGATTTACCACACCATTGGGCGGTGATACTTGCGATTTCTATATACTCCATCTTATACCTTCTATTCTGTCTGTATCTGACGATCCATATGGCTGTGAGCATGGGCGCGACTTCTCTTGGAGATCACTGGGTGCGTACCAGATTGTGATATTAACATCGATAACCGTTGCTCCGAATAACTTTGTCGCTTATCTCTGCCCGCAGATTGTCAGTAAATATATCGGCACCCCTGTAAGTTCAACGCTTGGACTATCGAACCCTACGATATACGCAAGGTAAGAACTCTCTACATTCCGCACGCATTCCACGAATGTGTTACCTAATTTAGGTAGCTAGTTTTACGATATCTGTTACATAGATACTAAAAGATGAATATTGTTTTCTAAGAATATATGTTGTAACAATTGTTATTAACAGTGTATCGTTATATTACACAAGAGTGTGCGTTCTGTGCAAGAGTTCATGGTACGCAGCATACAGTAGCATAAATTAATCAATTACTTTTATATAAATCGCGACCATCCTTTCGATTCCTCGAGACTCGTTTGATACGCGTAATGGGAATACCGTTTATGTAACATTTATGATATTACTCGTATACTTTCTAAAACTGTTGTAATCACGCGCATGTGTTATTAATTTCTGTTACGCTTCTAAATTCTGTGGTCGCTGGTGTATTGTGATTATCAGGCAACAACGAACAGCACCGTTTCTGTTATCGGAGTAACAATCAATTTTAACCCTTTAGCGCCAAACGTATCATTCATGACACTTTCCTCTTTTAGCCGTTTGCATTCACAATTCGCTGTTTGCAACACCTTAAGTAGTACATGTTTAGCGTAGTTTTATTCACTGAAGAAGGCTGGACTTACCTGAACCCTGTATTCATTGGTTTTATGCATTTTAACCACTGAAAGAAAATAAATAAAAATACAATTTTTATAAAAATATATAAATTTAGGCCATTTTTAACGATAAAAAGAAAACGGGATATTTTTCCTTCAACGGGATCTAGGTGCGGGCACTAAAGGGTTAATGGAAAGTAACTTTAAAGTCCAAGTATTACATTTAACGTATACATATGGAATTCATGAGCTTACTTTTGCACGTACATTTGGTCTGTCCTGTTTATGTGTGCGCGCGTGTGTGTGTGTGTGTGTGTGTGTGTCTTTTGTATTTCAAGGCATACCCATTGAATATATGACGTAAGTCTCAAGCTGAAGATATTTGCGGATATGTATGCTTTATTAACATTGTATACATTTTATAATAAATACTAACATGCGTACAGCAAAGAAATTGGTTGTGCCGTTGTTTTCTGTCTTTTCTGTTAATTGTGTTGTTTGGCTAATTGCTCTTAATAATTCTGTGTGCTGTTACTGTTTGTCAAGCGTGCGATAGATTTATACTTAAATTTCGGGATGAGGAACATAAATAGGAGGGCAAAGTAAATGAATATATTTATCGCGTCATCTCGTAATTATATTAAATCACTTTCATAGAATATACTCGTTTATGCTCACATTACTTATTACTGCTATTTAAGTGTATAGTATATTATAGGCATCGAGCAAACTAATGTAGTTAAGATTTTCGAATTATTCCTTTTTCACCTATAGTTTCTTCAATGTGTCAGAAACATCATTAAGTACATAATCAAGTTAGCCTCATGTTAAGCAAGCTGCCTTCCCTTAAGCACAGAAACTCTGTCAATTTTAAAACAATCGCAACATCATCCGACATCAACGTAACGTCGCATATGGTATGTACAAGTATTAAAATCATCTACTATTACTTAACGCTCCTCTTTTCGCATATGAAATGTTTATAATACATTATACTAATAATATGAAATTATTTGAATAATTTTATTCGCAGACAACCTTTCCAAAGTTTCATTACATGGGAGAAATTCGCTAATAATAGTTAGCGCAAAGTATTACAAGTATTACAAGGTCATCGGAAAACTAATAGTTTATAATTTACAGTAAAAGTTTCTCAAATTCTACTAAATCTTAATTTGCTCATTAATGTAATCAATTGCTCAATAGATCGGAATACTTATACGCATGTGGAAGCAGTTTGTGCTGTTAAATCTTGCCTAAGATCGCGGCAAACTGTTCATCATTAATTATCGTAGATGGGAATCGCTTGCGCGTATTACACCCATTTGTTATTTATTTGTCAGTCGCTTTTTGTCTACCATGCGCTGATTATATTTGTCTTAGGCCTTAAGATGCCAGTTTATTTTACTTTCGCAGTAACTAACCAATAATATTTCCATTGCATGTACATTTTACTTAACCGATAAAAGGGTGGACCCGCAATGCTAACTTCATTTTCAAAATTTTCTAACAAAGGTAAGAATTGTTACACGACTCTTCGCACCATTACCCACTTATTACCGTAACTCTTATTTCTAGATACTACGCCAAGCATATATCGATCGCTATTGTAGTCTCTGAGAAATTCTTATGTATTTCCAGATTCAACATTCCTTTCGAAACAGATGCCTGAATTTAATTCGTATCGTAATCATTTCAGAGAGAATCCAGCATTTAACATCCAAGAAAACAGCACCGGGAGTTTCAACGCAGTCCCAGACTACTAATACAACAATCGGCCCATGCTAAATTGTATATAAAACCTTGTAAACAATGTACAATACCCACGACTCGCGTTTTATTACGGCTATTAACCACTGTACAGCATTGAAATTTCGGTAAAGTTAAAATTGTCGCGCAACAAAATCGTGCACCTAAACATCGTTGGATCATGAAGCTTTAACATCGGCATATCATGCTAATGGTACAAGTTTAAGTGTGTTTGTACATATTGAATTGTAAAATAAAAGAACTTGAAGAACTAAAAAGAAGCTCCTACAGAATACAATTAATTACACGAAGGTAATTCGAAATATACGGCATTACAATGTCACGACGCGTGTAGCACCGTATTTGAATTCGAACGTAGAGTACCGTTTTTCCCGCCAAGAAGAAGACGCAGAAACACGGTACGAATAACAACTGAAATAGGTATTATATCTGACTTGGATTTAAAGAAACTTTATTGTATTATATGAGATCAGACGTATGTGCTATTTCTTCGCGTAGTTATGTCGAAAAAAAACTGTGTACAAATACTTTTCTCGCCCGCTGTATATCGGGAAACAGAAAAACGAAGATCTTGAAGGGCGAGCAATATCCCGCGCGAAGTGTACACAAAACGGAACAGTGAGTCAGTCTGCTTTCGACCGCTGCGCCGTGAAGGACTGTTCTGCGGGGATATACATACACCAGGTATCGTGAAGTGACAAAGTTTCGTTTTTGACCGGTACATATAATGTAGTTCTTGTACTATGCATTTTATTCACTCCTAAATATCACAAAAATATTTCGAATAGGATACATGTATATCTGTACAATCATTTCGATGTTAAGCAATTAAGATATAATAACAGTAGAATGGTCCAGTTTCGCGGATGAAAGTTTCTCGGGCTAACTGAAGAGTCAAGTGTAAAGTAATCTCTTTTTTTATCTTCGACTTTAGGTACTTTAGCGTCTTCCCTCACTTCGTTGAATTTATCTCTGCGCGTATCTCTTGCTTCAACGATATTATCTGACAAGCGTGACCACGTGTGAATATTTGAAAAGGGTAACCATGGGAATCACTTAGACACATTGTGTGTTGTTAAACGTTTCCGAAGCCTCTGTAACTGAACACATGACTAGACATTCTCTGAAATATCGCAGATAAGATACAGTTGATATATTTCATGGCACTGATTATCTGAAATTTTGCTGATATCGTACAATGTAGGTACACAGATCGAATTACAGTATTTCGTAAGAACGAGATAGCACTTGATTGAAACTATTAATTAACGCGTGGTAAATAATGGTACTTTTAGTTGTATAGTAAGTATAATAAATAATATTTCACCCTGAGTTAATCAATGTAAAGCGACGCGGTCTCCGCGCGAGATTCGTAAAATTTTATCTCTCGCCGGCGCACCGACGCGATCGCCGAGTTCAATTTTTTATCAACTCCCTCGCCTCTTGTTACCGATTACCGTCATTAGTGAAGGGTAACAATTGGCGGGCTATTTCACGCCTCATCACAGACAGTTTACTCGTACGCTGTTATTGAAAAATCAATCGAAGTAACGTAGCACTTTGCGATCACAAAAAATTATTAGGAATCTAATACCATCTCGCCGAGTCCTTAAAAGCCGTTACGAAAGTTATTACAAAACAGCCTTGTTTCAAACATTTCACAGTATATATACGGACACTAGATATTCGATACAGGACATTACTTCTATTGTATGTTAGAAATATTTTAGAAACCGCCGCCGAATTCCAAGGTTCTGGGATACATTACTTAGAAGGGTTATAGCGCGAGTCCCAAAGTTCACAGCATCGAGGTTTTGGAAGACCGGGAATTTTACCTCCCCGAAAAAAATGCCACACCGCGAAGCTGTAAACTTTGGGACTCCCGCAGCTTTTACGACTTCGCTATGTCCCTTCTAGGTATTATACTAGGTACTTACTATACCAGAACGCAGCCTCGCCTTCTCCATTCCGTGGCCAGATCCTAAAGGAATAGAAACCCTATTCTTCGGCAATGCGGCGTCGGGCCGCTTGCCATCTCTAAAGGTGGGATTTCCTAGCCGCGATCGGCCCGCGGCGTCCCACTTGACTAGCGCAACGAAGAAACAGATGCATACTTCTCCATCGCGGCTAGGAAATCCCACCTTTAAGCTTCCCCTCTTCATTCAAATTAAAATTAATCAATCCTTCGGCACCCGATAGCTGGGTGACCCAACGTGGTCACCAGCCATCGCCTGTCGCGAGGACTCGTCTCATTCACCACCCGAAGACCTCGCGCAGCCTAAGTCCTCATCATAGAATCCTCGAGGGCGGAAGCGCGAGGCTTTTACCCCCCCCCCCCCCCCCCCCCCCCGCGGCCACTCAAAAACACGTCGACGCTATCATGTATTTCATTTCTGTCCTACAATTGGCTAATCTTTTTAAACAATTCAGTCGCTGCCGCCGTTGGATTACTCATTTACGTATGAACTGAAGTGCCTTGTCGTTAATAAAAAAGTACAAATGTCTAAAAATTTTTAAAGTACTTGATGCAAAATTGTATCAGCCTTCGTGTCGATAGCTTGTTCCTTAAACTGTGTAAAATTAGATATGAATCCTGCCGCCCGTCCTAACGTCCCTAGTCGCTTAAATACGAAGACACCGATTTCGTTATGATAGGAATAATATGTCATTTTGAACAATAATTATATCCGTTATATAGGATCCGTCGTTAGTTGAAGGTAATACTGATTATGCTCCCGTTTATAATGCCAATAAATAAAGCCAATTATGGATAAAACTAGCACAACCAACATTAGTATCGAGGACGTCAGTATCGCTAAAAGAAATGTATCGATTATTTTATCGCACGGAGTTTTTTTTATAATTCGGAAGTCGAATTTACATCGCTGTAGATATATTTACCAATAACTGCTGTCGTATTTATATTATATCCAAATTCGTCACGCTCCATCGCACATTCTTTCTCCCAATTCTCAGGTACAATGTCTTTCGTTAATCCAATAAATTGATTTAAAGGGCACAATGCGATACAGCCAGGTAGAGTTAGAAGTAGTGGGTCCCCGCTGGTGTTTTTATAAGAAACCTGCGAAACATATATGACCGATACATTTATACTGTAACTTCGTGTCGAAATATCATAGACGCGCTTACCGTCACGAAATACTGATTTCTCAAATTTACTCGTAGCTCAACGAGAACCATAGCTGCATACGGCGGGCAGTGCGGGTCAAACACATTCAATGTCATGAGCAAATTGGCTATAGTCAAATCGTGCGCACTGTACATCCACACTTTCCTATCTGGCACTAAAGCGTTCTTGGACTTCTTCTCCATATGATCTACCATCTCTCCAACTAGCAATCCTATTAAGTTTCAAGATTATAGATATCACGACATACGCAGGAATTGAAAGCATCGGGTACGCCGTAGCGGATAGTACTCGCCTGATTTCAATCTCTGAAGTATTTTATTGTACGCGTCAATCGTGAAACTTTTTATAGCGAGGGGTTTCAGTTTGTTAGGAAAGACCGACTTTGTCCACTCGGGTAAAGTTTTGTTATAAAGAGCCTGTAAAGAACGCTAATGTTGCTCAGATCCACCAGACCAGTAAAATTTAAGGGGGGAAGCCCTATTTAGGACGCTAGAAATAAGGTGATTCTTGGGAATTTTTTTTTTAAGAAACTGTTAAGCGGATCTTTCCCAAACTTTCAGGGTATTTTAGTTCACATTCAAACAATAAAAATTAATTTTTTCATTACAAAGTGGTCGGTAGAAATAGAGATATATGAATATGTTCGTAAGGTCTCGCCGCCGGGAGTTGCAAATTGGCGATTGTAATTGTGGTCCCAATTCTTTCCTGAAATAAAAAAACCAAGGATTTTCTTATTTCTAGTATAATTATATCGTCGATGAACCTAAAAAACCCCAAAAAAGTTGAAAATCGGCAAAATGGTGGGACTTAAAAAAAAAGTTACAATTCTGCCCCAAAATTCTCGAATTACTCATGGAAAAAGAGTTGTTCAATTTAATTTATTTATAAGAGTTTTTTGGTCCATCGACGATATAATTATACTAGAAATAAGAAAATCCTTGGTTTTTTTATTTCAGGAAAGAATTGGGACCACAATTACAATCGCCAATTTGCAACTCCCGGCGGCGAGACCTTACGAACATATTCATATATCTCTATTTCTACCGACCACTTTGTAATGAAAAAATTAATTTTTATTGTTTGAATGTGAACTAAAATACCCTGAAATTTTGGGAAAGATCCGCTTAACAGTTTCTTAAAAAAAAAATTCCCAAGAATCACCTTATTTCTAGCGTCCTAAATAGGGCTCCCCCCTTAAGGGAGAACATAAAACGCCATGAATTCACCTCGATGAATAACGTATCGTAAAGCTGTATTATGGATTCCAGAGATGAAATTTTATTTCCCGTCATCTTTGTCAAATACTTGCACAGCTTCTCGTTCTCTTTATCTATGCGTTTCATTTCTGGGGAGTTCAAAACTTTCTCCAGCTCATAGTTGTATCTGGGACAGTATTTCTTAGCGGCCAATACATTGTCCTTATCTTCGGGACTAGTATGCACTGGAATAGGCATCCACTTAATACTGTCCCATACTTGATTACCGTACGGTGGATATAGGCCAGCGAGGTGCGATTCTGCTGACATTAATGTACGATCTGTATCTGTACTTCGGACATAGATATCATACGGAGAATACAGGTCGCTTAGAAGGTGCGAATAGCGCTTGCGGAGCCAACGACCAAGCAGTATATGTTGGTGTTTCCCAAGCTATATACAATATAATAAATACATTAATGGGCATTTAAGTAATTCCACGGTTGAAAAGAAATTCCTAAAATATAGAAAAGAAAAACCTGATACATATTTCCTGATATAACAGTTTCGTAAAAAGGTTCTTTCCTATCGAAACTAAATTGTATTCGATATGTACAGAGAATATATAAGCGAATGATATATCGTAACACTTTTTTTAGCAGAATACGAACGAATACCGTACACAATGACCGGCAAGATCGAATGATAGTCTGCCTAAGCAGCTTAATCCCGTTACAAAGGAACCAAGACGTTATTGAAATACACATTCTACTCGCTACTATAAGAACACACACACAATAATGAATTACTACTTACGTTCGTTAGTTGGCCATATGGAACGGGCCAGATACTTTCATTATTATAAGGGTCATTCGGGTAGGATCTCACAGGCGTCCTATCGCCGTGTCTATACAACTACAAAGCACACATTAAGAAAATTACCGTCCGTAATACATAATTGCAAACGCGATAGACGCTCAGAAACAGGTGGTAGAGCGGAACAAAGAATGGGTGAAATAGTTAAAGGTATGCGTTTAAAAAGGAAACGGATCAGGAAACGCTGTCGACTACTGGTCCAAGAAATATTTACATAGCTCTAACTCCAGCGTTTAATCGCCACTGGAATACAGTTCGAAGGAAGCATTATTTAACATCCTTCCTTACACTTTTGATTTCAGGATGGATTGCTTAAAACTCACGACATTCGCGAAGATGATGGTTCCCAACTCCGTGCCCTGTGTGTCTGACAAATGGATAGCAGAAAACGCGAGGACCGCGGCGAGCAGGTTCGTCTTCATGTTTCCAAATCCTTCGGTTTACCTTGCGCTGTCCGACCTCTAACGACGAGGCTTCACGTGGACACCGAGTAAGGCATTGAGCTATTGTCTACCGCAACCTGTGGAATACCGTGCCAGCCAGCCCCAGAATGCTTTTATCAGAGAGACGTATGTATGTTGCGCTCGCGACAGATTCGTCACAGATTGGGCGCCGCGGAATCGCGATCGAAAGTAAGCTGCCGGAGGCCTTCGGAAATCCTACCGTTACGAAATTCCTTCTGACACTTTGTTCTCGTCAATCTCGGCAATCTCGGTTCTCATCGGTTCTCTACCATTCTCGAGCTCAGCAGGCGCAGAGTTACTCAGCTGGGCAGTGGTACTCATCTTGACGATCTTTTGTCAGACACTTTATCTTGCCGCACTATATCTGCCCCGGTTTGAACTTTAGATCCGCGATAAGTTCAATTAATGCATAATTGCAATGATTAAAGTTTAATTACTCCTGCAACCTTTTGCTTTATCTGCCACTTAGTAAATTATCGTACTGTTTCCCATGCTGATAAACGCTGTAATCAAGTTAATGTTAAGAATTACTCCCGTTGTATAGTTGGCCCGTTTAAAGTAATTTCTGGCTAATTTATTAAGCTAAGGAAGGTTTTCATACACAAAGAATGCGCACGAGGTACGTTTCGAGATATTTTATTGGAACGGTACAAATGTCACGCGGTAGTGATCGCAATCGGTAATTGCGCTGGTTAATCGTTCGTGGAAAGTAATTACAAACGATAGGCATCGTTACAGTGTATAATTAAAAATCGTACGGTTTTATACAATGTTTGTACATGGGCTTTATAATACATATATCTTCAGTTTAAAATTATATGGGAATTTAGGGGGTAGGGGGGTGGTATTTCACTGTATAATAGAGAATAGTGATAGTACAGTTCTGAATAGATCCCTGTTCCTTTAAAGGGGAGAAGTTTTTATACCTTTAACCTGAATTCGCGATATAAAATTCACATATCTTTGCTTCTATATTACAATATACGAATGCGTATAAACTATTTTATAATACATATAAGTCACCTTAGATACCGGATTAATTCATCTGCTTTCAACAATTATACAAACATACAGAGACTAATTGAATCGCTGCCCAGCACTTTCGACTTTTAAAATAAATAAATCTTTCTGTACAAAGTGCCGCGCGCGCACGGCCGTGCGCGAGCAGCTAGCAGAACAGATTCAGAAGTTCTCCATGGCTGTCCATGGTTAAGGAGGATCCCGGGGCTTTCAATCCTCGCTGAATATACAATTTGAATAGTGATCCATGAGGAATGCCTCTACACGTCGGCATCTAAACATCTCTGCGCCGTTTGCGTTTACCATCGTCTAACAATAAAGTAATGGAATGCGATTCGAACGAAACAACAGTAACAGTTGAATCACAGTCTTCGTTGGCGGTAGCGTCGCGTGGCGGATATCAAAAATTGAGCTACGAAAGGCCAAAGTATTAGTATAGCGAACAACCGCGGTGAGCATTCTGGTAAAGGCCACCATTTCGGGGCCGAAGTTGTAGGTCGCTTCTGGAAAGCAAGGTATTATTCAGCGATTAAATGGCAAATGCTATCGAATAAAAGGTATCGAACCATGAATCACGCTTACCGTTTGAGGCGCCAACGCTTGCAACGCCTGGCCTTCCAAGCTGCGCACTCTGGCTGTTATTCTATCCAAGTCCCTTTGCAGATTCTGCATAGTTACGGCAATTTGATTGAAAAACTCGGCGTTAGATTTCTCGCCTCTCTTCGCTCGTTGCCTGCCAATATCCTGTTTACTGCCTGTCAGCGCCTTCGCGTAGCCATTCATTTTCGCGTATTCGTTGATCACCTCCTCGGGATTCTCCTTCGAAGCACCTGACCCGCCGGTTTCGTCGGCAGTGGCGTTCACTCCGTTGGATACTTTCTGAGTGGCGGATGCTTTCGTCGTGTCCTTCTGTGTTCGCTCCGGGGCAGACTGCGGATAAAAGATGAAACGTGGTCACGCAAAGGAGAACCAACGAGCAACACTCGCGCGACACTGTACCAGCATTCATAGTACCGGTAGCTTACTTCGACGGTGTCTATGAACTCTTCTTCTTCGCCGTCGGTGTCCGGTGGCAACGGACTTGCACTGTTGCTGCTGGCTGGACTAGTTTCTAAGCTACTGGCGATATGTCGGCTCATGTTGCAAACTCTGTGCGGCGACGCTTCCCTCGATACTATACAAAAAGCAATCGATACAAGTCACAAAAGTGTCGATTTCGTTCGCACGGTTGCTTTAATATAGAACCTGGTTGATACAAGAGCCTTAACTGGCTTTAAATTCCTGTTTTATCACGAGCGAGAAATATCTTTGTCACGCGATAAGATATCAGGTATGTCAACAAATGAGAAAGCGTGTATAGTATCGATATTTACAAACGCTTACCCAAAGGCGAGCCAGACAGCGGGGAGCTAGGTTGCGAACGCATGCGTTCTAAAACAGGCCCGACAAGTAATTCCAAATCTTCTGCCGGAACGCTCTCGTAGAATGTGTCCAAGCTGCCTACGAACGTGGCTACTTTGTCCGTATAAGACATCGTTTCCACGATCTATGAAATTGTAATAAGCACGTTAAGTAACAACTTCAAACGCCAACTTATATCTGATATATTCGCTCGGAGAGTCAACCTTTTTCAATTCTTCTACGTAATTATTCATGGCTTCTGTTTTGCTCATGTTGCCTAAACGTGTCCAAGCATCCCACTTTGCTTTTCTCACTACTTCCCAGAAAGCAGGCTTTGGCTGCAGGCATGGCCCCTCCGTCGCTTGTTTGTAGTACGAATAAAATCGTAGCATAACTTCATTGCTAGGTTGGTACGCTCCTGAAACACGTCGAAAGATACTAAGTGGCGCCTTCGATTAAATTTCAGCTTAAAACGTAAGAGATTCGCTTTCAATTTTCCAACGTATCTTATAGCTTTTAATGAAACTTATTTTCTTCCGACTGGAGAAAATTGGTGTTATTTACATCCTTCGAACCAGTTGTTTGGCGATAACTCTTTTTATCTACGCGACCTTGGGTCAAGCAGCGAGTAAACATCATGATAAACATTTCGCTTTTTTGATCGATAAATTTCTGGCCAGAGTTTACACGGAATATTTAAATGCGTCCTTTTAAATAAATAAACCCGTAAGTAACGAGTTGCAATAATTGGCTGTAGAATCTCTGAGAATCGTGGCTAGGTATTTGTGATCAGCCAAGAGGAACATTCTAGGTTTGAACACAAAGTGCAGTCCACCCATTCCCGCTCTGTTAGAAAGTGAAATGAGAACACTCACACGCTTACTTACAATAAATGGAAAGTACCTATCCACGTCTATGGATTTAATAACAGCGAGCAGACGCATTGACCCTAGTGCGACGCCGAAAGGCGACGCTTTAATTGTGCAACACGATCCCTTGCGCAAAAGCCGCACATCCAAATTACGCATAGTAAAAACGAATTGAAAGCACGTTATTACTGCAGCCCTTATTAAAACTGCTGCCATCACGTTTGCACGCTTAAAATCGTGCTGCGCGAATTTCGTGTACGTCGATAAATTGCAGGCAGATAAAAAAGAAATTGCTTATTCACGATTATGTAAATAATATAAACGGCCCATAGAAACGTCTATATATATATGCATCCAGTGTCAATAATTAGTTCCTCCTCCGTGCGAATCATCTCATTAACATTCTTAACTCCGACTTCCTGCACGCTCCGGGTGCGATCTAAATCTGGCGTAAAAAGAAAGGAAGCGTCGCGGTGCATCGAATTAAAGGAGCGTGCCGCATAATCGCGGGTCTTTTAACAAAGCGTTGCAGATTAATGTTTGCCAAGTCAGTCGTGAACTTTGTACACGGGTGCCTCCCGGTTACCGACATGCAATATCGCGAATGCCCGACGAGTTTAAGTGCTGCTAATTGAACAAAAAGTCTGGTCTGACGAGTCTCGAGCGAAGAAAAACAATCCCCGAAATGAAAATAAAAGAACAGCAGAGGAGCAGCGTACGCGTTATGTACGACCGTGCCTCGTAAAGAGAAGAAAAGAAGAGTTTGTCGCCGTCGATCGGCGACAGCAGTGAGAGAGACAATGGTGGGGATCGACGTCCTCTGCGGAACGATGCGCGACGGATGGTCCTGGACCATCCGGAATATTTACCATTCTTTGGCAAGCTCCTGATGACATTAACGGCCGCGTGAAACTTCTCCTCCGTCGTCATGGTAAGGTCCGTGGGCCCCGACAGATACGCACGCCTGTTTTCGTTTCTACGTTACACTCCGTTCTCGGCGATATATTGGCCACTTGTAGCGGGCTCGGCTAACGCGGCGCTCGACTCGGGATTAAGGGACTCACGGCGAAGGGAGAGCGGCTCGTCTACTTCCGGATCGAACGAGAAGAAACGGGAAAAACGGAGTATAACAAGAGAGTGACAGATCACCGATTGATGACTGGCGATCGTCCGTCCAGTGATCATACAATCGCTACCACGCATGCGCGTCAAATGATCGCGAGGCTAAAGTTTAACCCCTTCCCTCGCGCAGTCTGCCACTGACTGTCCTCGGGGCTAGATAGGGGGAGAAGGGGTTTATATATATATATCGTTTTTTCTTATGTTCCTCCGTACTAGATAAACGGAACTTCGGAAACGCGAAAATTCCGATCTTTTTTCAAACTTTGCAGGTTTGTAAAGGACGTCGATAGAGGTGCCAGACAATTTTTTCTTTTGCTCCTTCCGTGTTTTTCTATCTTCCTGTATGGGTTGGTGGTTAAAGGTTTCTCGATTCATCGTCGAAATCAAAATGAAATTGAGCAGAGCTCACATTATGGAGAATACATATTACGCAACCACTGTTTTGCAATGACTGAATATCGCAATGTAGTTTTCTCGTCACTCTTCGTAGCCCTACCAAATATCTGAATTTCCACTGCGCAGACCACGTTGATCTTACATTTTACAATATTTTACGTCAACAAGACTGTAAACGATTTCAAATAAGCGAGAAAGGCGCCAAAGTGTTCCGCGTTCAGCGGGACCCCAATGGTGGAACGAGTCAGTGGCGTACTCAGAGGGGGGTCAAGGGGCCAAGACAGCCACCAAAAAGGGGGCTTCGCGAAAAGAATAGAAAACTGGATTTTATTCTTTAAATAAATCTTTATAATCACCTTATGAATTTTATTAAATTTGCATTAAATAAATTCTTCTCAAAAATATTTTTATCCGTTCAACTCGGCTCCCCCCAAGATTAAATCCTGAGTACGCCACTGGAAAGAGTAAGTTCGGTTCTCGCGAACTGTTCCGCGTCAGCGAGGGCGACCAGGGGAGGCGCTCGGGCGAGCTCGCCGCCGTTGGATTCGCGGATGCTTGTTTTGCAGCATGCATAAGGTACATATATGCATACACACTCAACGTTTTTGCCGCATGCCACACGGCTCCATGCGATGGGTGCTGCACATGCGTAAAACAGTTGGGTGTCACAAATTTTAGCAATTGTAAGTAAGCATGTATAAGCAGCACGAGCGGTTCACGTGTAAGTACAGTTGAGTGCGATTGCTGTGTAAGGATTAAGGAAGTTGCGTGAGTATTTCATTCATCATTAAACTGTCCACACTCTTTTATGTTTATGGACAACAATTTTCTTGTAAAAGAGGTGAGGATTCCCCTCTTTGGGGAATACATATTACTAGCTTTACTACTCGGCTTCGCCCGAAATTTAGATTCTAATTTTATCAAAAAAATTTATTTATTTATTTTTTTCGTGAAAATAGTCACATTCATCTGGATTAGCTGGCATCATCTGGGCATAATGAGCTGGGACACATTTCGTGACCCCAGAGTTTACCGTTCGAAAGTTTTTACGCGACAGACAAACGCACAAACACTTTCTGCTTTATGCTATTAAGATTTTACAAGTTTTTTTAGATTTGACGACTGTGCATGCATCTAGTCGTGTGGTACTCATTACTCACACGTATGGATGTGTTTGCATTATAAAATTTACATAATAGACACGAGAGGAAGTTTATACAGACATAGTTAAATCACTTTTATTATTCCTCGCTAACGCTGGTCTTTGGTCCGACAGATTAAAATTTGCCGAGGAAGAGACAATGTCGACCCGTTACAATCGTGGCCGTGGACGCGGCCGTGGATGGGCTCAGAATGACGAGTGCCCGTTGCCCCGGCCTGGGCAGCCGTCACGTTCCGAAGACGTCGAATGCACCCACCTTATCAATATCGTCGATCAAATTAACAGCGCAGATTTAGCAGAAAAAGCTACGGAGTTTATAAATTACGTTGACGATAAAGATGAAGAGACTGTCGCGTAATGTCCCGTTTTAGCGTTTGATTTTTGATCGGTATTTAAAGCGCTTTGATTAATTCAATTCGTTTGATCGTTTGCAGAAATATAACGGATAACCTTTACGAACATGCTACGAGGAATAGGGAGTTTGGGAAGAAGCTGGTAATGTTATATATGTGCCCCATATTGTTGAAGAATGGTCTGTGGAAGAAGCTATTGATATTTAAATTTCAAACCGATTACGAAAGTATGTGCTATCGTTTATACCTTACACCGAAATGTTACAGAGCACAGATTTGATGTGTACGACGCTTAACTAATACTTATTTATTGTCCCCTGAATTTAGGAAAAGAGGAGTTAAGGCAAAAGAGTGTAAGGAACTTTCACAATGTGATTTGCTTATTCTCTGAATACCTATTACAGTCTACAGGTACTTTTACATTGCTTCGCTTAGCGTTATTGAATTACTTGGAGATGTTATTAGAAACAGCATCCATGGATGACATCAAGGTCTTCACGGAACAAGTATATATTTGACTCTTGAATATAAATTTTACTCATCTCCCTCGTTTCACTGATTTTACATTCTGCTTTTTCAGGTCACTATGCACGGACCGTATTTGTGCGCCAATATGACGGAGAAGATGGATGAATTAATGATCACTGCGAGGCAGACGTTACTCAGGGAAAGTCTATCGCTCGCGCATCGTCAGATGCTATTGTACACGATAGATTTAGTTAATCACAACTGTAAGCCACTTCCTAAGGATCTGCAGATGTTTCATGAGCTACAATTGGGCAAAAATTTTATACAAAGGGACGCGAACAGTAACGGCAAATAATATTTAACGTAAAGTAACTTTTATATTTGACTCGATGGAAAGCTTTTTAGTTATATTTAATCGAACGTTTATTTTAAAGAACGACACTTCAAAGAATAAGGTGGATCATTGGAGAAGCCACTCTGTGGCTTTGAGGAATTGAATTGTAAGAACAGAGGTGTCATACAACCCAATTTTGTGTCTAGACAGAAAAATGATTAATTATTTATTGAATTATTAATTGTAAAATGTAAAGGGACATTAACACAAGCAAGTAATCGAGTATGCTTATCGGAACGAAGCTACTGAAGCAAATTTAATTACGAAACATTAATAGAAATCCCCTTTCTGTGACTACATCGTGCGATTCAATTTGGTCCGGTTTATATTACCGACTTTTCCTTTGAAATGAATACTCGCCAAGCTTTGTACGTACTATGTCTGCCAAATATATAACTTCTTCGCGGCATTCATAAATGATAAACGAACATCCAATGTGAAATATATTAATAACAAAGTAGTATACTTCTGTATTTGTCTGTTTGATTGGAAAGTACAAAGATATGTTGACGTTTTCTGTTTTTATCGTTCAGTTTCTGCACACGCTATATTTATTGCTTTAAAAAATGTAATATTAAACATTCAACATAAAGTGCAACATCACGTTGGAAGTCTGTAACATCATCTCATACGATACATTGCATAAAGAAGACTGTTATTATTCATATCGACAATTTTATAAATCTTTCATTACATAAATCGAAGTATCCGAATTGACTTTTTACTACCTTTTCTCGTCACATGCTATCAATATTTTCTAATAGGTTTTATATTAAATGTAACAGTTATAAATACATATATACGCAAATGGAAAAGTGTATAAATTATTTCTGGAGGGATCCAGAATTAATTGAAAAATCGCATCATCTCCGAAACAGAACAGCAGATTTTGTACGCCATGGAGAGCTGTTAATAAGTAATTTACAATAAAGAAAATTATAACAGAGCAGTGCCGTCTTATCGTTTTCGGGGGCCCTGAGGCGAGCTCAATATGGGGCCCTCTAAATTATTTTAAATTAAACAAAATCAAAAATACGTATAAGAATAAGTATTAAAACAATTAAATAAGATTAAACGTGTTGGAGAGTACGGAATGGCATGTTTAAAACGATGCGTTAATATAAAGATTTTTAAAAGCAGCTCAGTGTGGAAGCATCATTTTACGTGTTCTTTTTAGCATGCTTTTATACCCTGATAACCAGGTTTGACGGCAGGATCTGCCGGCAGCTGCGGCGCAGCCTACGTCCGCATTCGACTACGGTTCTGCCGGCAGATCCTGCTGCCCGCCCATGGACCTTCGTTAACGTACTAACCGGAAGTCCAAATCTCACAGATAAACTTCCGTAGCCAAATCCTGACGGATACAACCGTAAGATACATGATGGCGCTGCCTTCGACTGTCGAATAATGGTAAAAGATAAGCTGAAACTCTCGGCTACACTGTCACGGATAATGCCTCTCGAATACCGTCTCGCCGCTATAGAGGCGTCGAATACGGATACGCGTTACATCGAGCTTCGAATAAACTGTACGTGACGAATGTATTTCCTGATATAAAATCTCACAGATAAACTAGGTTGAATATATTCTTCAGAAAAACAAGTACGAATAAAGGATAACCGAAAGTTATCTTTCCTTAAAACTTTTAGATAAATTTTTGCCCATCTCTGCAATGTAGTTGGCGAGTTGGAAACTGTTGATGAACAGAGGCCGCTGAATTCAGTCCTCAAATTATGGGTCGGTAACACAGTTTGAGTGGTGACACGAAGTCCCATAAGGTGATAGGTCTATCCTATACTTCGTCGATGATTCTACTTCTTCGATGACAGATGACAACAGGTAATGTTTAAATACACATATAAGTAAAGCGATCATTAATCGCGTACATATCTGTTTTACAGGTAAGGAACTTTCACATAAATTCGAGTTTTAAGTTAAGGCAGAAGGTAAAAAAAGATCCCCGTCGATCGCGAGTAGCGCCATCTAATTAGCGGCAGAAAAAATATCCGCGACTTTACCGTAATCGAGATGTTATACCTTCCTCGGATAGGTGTGGATTACGCGATTTATCGTGGCCAACGAGCGTGAACCGAGGAACGAATATGAGGCGGATTCTCCCGTGATCCACTTCCAGCACGTGCATTTATGGACTGGCCGATCGCACCTCCCCTCGATTATTCGCGCGCGTTGACGCGCGTGTGACGCGCGGGTGGGCGTATTTCCTGCAACGTCTCGCGAGGGATACACGCTGGACGAGGAATGTAGGCGAAAGGCCAGCAGCGGTTTCGCCAGCCACCGGACGCTTGGGCGTATGTCAAATAAAATGTTAAGGTTCCTATCGCGGCGCAGGGCGCGCAGTGTCAGCGGGCAGACCACCTCCTCTCAGATCAAGAATCAACGACTGCTCAGCAACAAGAATGTTGTCCAGTGCAGGGTCGTTTTGCTGGATGGAACGGACCTGCCTATAGAGTTGTCAGTAAGTTGGACAGTTTGCCAGCGATCGCTCTTTTTCGTTGCCACCTATCGCTTAAATATGCTCCGCAGCATTCAACGTTAACTGGTACCGACTGCGCTAGTCGTCATGACTTACGCTAGTTTGTCTAGAGAACGAATGGGCGAAGTAGAATCCGTAATTGGGAGGGTTGTTACCGATTGGATCCGGCTTGCGAGTCTTCTTTACAGTTCAATGTGTTTTTCTGTTGCAGAAAAAGGCACTGGCCAGCGACTTATACGAACAAGTGTTTTATAGTCTAGATTTAATAGAGAAGGATTACTTTGGATTGCAATATACAGACAGTAACAATGTCCAACATTGGCTGGACCCGACCAAGCCGATAAAGAAACAAGTGAAAAGTATGATTTGGTTTTGCTGTAGTCGGAATTGTCGGAATACCGGGAGTCGCGTATGCTAAAACTATATTTTCTTTACGCAGCTGGACCGCCATATACTTTGCGACTGAAAGTAAAGTTTTATTCATCCGAGCCTAATACGTTGCGCGAAGAGTTGACGCGATACCAATTCTTCTTGCAACTGAAGCAAGACGTCCTGGAAGGCAAGCTTCACTGTCCCCATCAAGTCGCAGTTCAGTTAGCTGCTCTGTCTCTTCAATGTGCGTATGCCACGCTATCGACGAATGTAGGAACGGACACGATACGTTAGGAGATTGTTTTAACGCAAACCGGCTCGTATTTTCAGCTGAACTGGGCGATTATGATTCCGTCATGCACAGCGCCGCCACGGTGTCGGAGTTTCGATTCGTACCTGGGCAAACGGAGCAAATGGAGCTGGAGATACTGGAGGAATACGCCAAGTGCTCCGGCCTTAGCCCCGCGCAGGCTGAATCGGCTTATCTGAGCAAAGCCAAGTGGCTGGACATGTACGGCGTCGATATGCACACTGTTCTTGGGAAAGACGCTTGTGAATACTCTCTGGGATTGACCCCGACAGGGATCTTGGTGTTCGAGAGCACCCAGAAGATAGGCTTGTTCTTTTGGCCGAAGATCGGTCGTCTGGATTTCAAGAAGAAGAAGCTGACGTTGGTCGTAGTGGAGGAGGACGACGAAGGGAGAGGGGAGCAGGAGCACACGTTCGTGTTCAGACTGGTTAACGAGAAGGCTTGCAAGCACCTGTGGAAATGTGCTGTCGAGCATCACGCGTTCTTTCGACTACGAGCCCCTGTCAAAGGTGCCAGCGGCCGCCAGAACTTCTTCCGCATGGGTTCGCGCTTCCGTTACAGCGGCAAGACGGAGTTCCAAACCACTCAGTTGAATCGGGCGCGTAGAACTGTGCAGTTCGAGCGACGCCCCAGTCAAAGATACGCACGCAGGCAGAGTCACGTTTTAAGAGAACGTCAGCGCCAGCAAGTAGAACAGCCACAGCCTTCGCCACCTGCCAGTAAGTTGGAAACTATGTACCCGGATCAGTAATAAGAATTCAGGACTGCATCGTTATGCAGATGAGTTTCATTAAAAACTGCCTATGCTTCCAGCCGAGGAGCAATGCCTGCAACGTCAACCGAGCCAGTGCAGTACAAAGTCCTCGGATTCCAGTGTGCATGGCACATCTTCGCCTTTGGTGGACTCGTTGCTGAAGTCGCTGGCCAAAGATCAGCAGCCTCTGGAGCCTAGGAACCAAACTGCAGTCGCTGGCATGGAGAAAGAATCGGAACCAGTCAAGCCAAGCTTGACCATCGACAATATAACCAATCCGCTGCAGTTAGTGCCGAATAATCAAGTCGGTGGCACCTCTTCGCTGCCTCCTCGCACGCCGATCCCGCCGGAGTCACTGAAGTGCAATATATTGAAGGCGAAGTCTCTCGAGCAGGGCAAGAATTCGAATTTAGTCTCGGTCACATCTACGGAGGCACCCGCAGTTGCTGCGAAGAACAATCAGCATTCTGATGCAGCTACGATCGTGTCTGTGGTAAGGAGCTAATACTACCGTTCGGTTTAAACATTACCTGTTGATTACTACACAAAATGTTGAAGCAAATTCTCTGATAATTCGTTACAGTAGAAAGTTGCTCTTTGGTTTAGCTCGTCATTGGTTAATTAAACTGTTCTGCGTTGTCTTTATAGAAACATTACGAAAGCTATTGGTTGGTATATGAATCAGAAGTTTCGTAGACTTTAAAACAGAGATACTGCAGTAATGATAGAGTGTGTGACTGTACAGGCGCCGCATCTTGCGAATTTAAACATCTCTGTCGCATAATTCATCTTGTACATTTTGTGTTGTTACGCGCAGAAGTGCTCTCTCCATCGATACCTGTCCCCATCGTCTGGTGCTTCTAGGCTTTAGTTGTGATTCGTTTGCTTTCTTGCACTGTTTCGTTATCTAGGGTGGAGACAAACTGACCCTCTCTGTAAGCGGAGCCACAACGCTGAATCCATCCATGGATGATAATGTAACAGTGACACACTTTTCTTTGGACAGCTGGGGACAGATCGAACAGAAAACCACACAGCTAAATCCTAAAGTGTCGAATCAGTCGCAGAATCCATTCAATCCGTTCACCAGCGATGCCAGTAACGAAGTAGTGGCTAGTGCGCCTGAGAATGCCGAGGAGGGTACGAAAGTTGAGGAAGAGAAGAAAGCCAATACGAACCCATTCATCGATTCGAATCCATTCTTGGGCTTGCTGAATCCGTTCAAGGACGTGCAACCTGTTGCCGAGAAGAAAGTCGAGGCTGAGACGGAGATGAATGTGGCTAGAGTTGTGAAAACCGAGGAGATACAAACGACCACCACGACCCTTACTCACAAGGTGCGACTTACTTCCTAACGCTTTGCAAGCTACTTATCGTAATACAGTTCTCCGTGTTATGTTTCTGTAATTCGAAAGAAAACGCTTCGCTCAATTTCTGTGAACTGTGCCTGTAAATATATGTAGATGTCTCAGCTTTAGAAATATATTCCTGTACCTCGAATTTTGCACAATACTGTTCGACTGAAATGCGAATTATTTGTATGTCGTAGGATGACAATTCAGCAGTGTCCGACATCAGTCCTTGGTTGGTAGCCGATCCGTTGCAAACCACAACGGATCAGAGTCCCATCAAGCATACTGTCATCACAAGGAAGACAGTAATCACGACGCAACTCTGAATTATTATTCGTTCAGCGGGATGCAGGATTTGTGCCGAACTAATCAAGATATTTATCAAGCCTCGTCTTCCTTGGACCGTGCATCGATCTACTCAAAGTGCCTGCAAGAAATACTGCCTAGCGAGGGGAGCAATACAATGAAATCGAAGTTAGTTCGACAGCGCAATGGGACCAATCGGGCTTTTATATATATCGCAAGTACCAAACGATTTGCAATGTAAGTATCAAAGAGTTACTTAGACTTCGAAAGGTGATCGACACAATTAAATTGCAATTGAATTTAGAGAATCTGAATTATACAACTTCCCGAAACCTCGGGTTCGAAATGTAGAGTACACGAATGTGATTCCTATTTGAAAACTACCATTCGGTAATGTTTTAAACACGTAAACTGTATTCTTTAGAAACTACTGCGGTAGTTTTTTTTTTATTATAAACGTAGTACTTAAATGCAATAACCCTTCCCCTGTTAAAAGTACTCCGTGTTTATACGTTTACTTTTTATCGATAGCAATCTCTTACTTATTATCTCGATGCATTTCTGATTAAGTTTTGCCATGTGAGTTACGTAGACGTGTTCCGCATTTATTGTTGAGTAAGATAATTGTTACAAAAAGTTGTGTCCTTGCACCCTTTCGGCACGCGCGAGAACGTATGAATACATTACTCCGTAATGTACGGTGCTTCTTTTAAAAAAATAGTATATTAAACTAAGGGTACGCAAACTTTCGGAATACTGTTCGATGAGAATTTACTACTTACAAATACACGCCAGATCGGGCGTTTATATGAAACTTGAATAAATTCTGTGTATCACTCGCTTCATAAACAAAGTTTACGTACCCGACGTAGTAGTAAAATAAAATGTATTTAAACACATTTAGATAGTATTTTCTACTTGCCATAGTGCCTTTAATCGTAGCGAAAAACGAAGACTATTGTATTCGGATTTTATGGTCATTCCTATCGACTTGAATTTTATCTCCTATAAAATCGTTGAAAATATCTTTACCTGTGAAAGTATGTACATTATTATCGATATAATATGGTTACTTCGTAAAAGATGATTATTCCTTTCTCTATTAATCCTCTTTCGTGAGCAATTAGAAAGATGCAGTGATATACTTCGTTTCTAGTAGGAAAACTTGTACTTTGTATCAATTTACCCATAGCTACGATATGGTACAATTAAAGGGGTATTCTCGTCTAGAGGGACGAGATCCTCTATTCTCTTTACGGACGACCCACAAAAAACTACGCAATTTTTACCGATAAGCATTATCCACACGTATGTACTAACATTTCAGTAAGTTGTAAAAAAAATTCAGTCATATATGATAATTAATGAAGATATGGGTTTTTCTCAAAACGTACAATTGGCCGTCTAGACGAGAATATCCCCTTAACTTAAAAATCTTTTTAGCGTACAATATACTGTATTGTACCCCTCAGCATCACTGCAACAGCAAACACGTGTTTCCTTCATTGTAAATTCTATTATTTATGTAGTTACGGAATTTTGTAATTAACGTACCAGTATTTCATTTAAAAGAAAAAGAAGAACACGTAATACAATAAACCGAAAAATCTGAAGGAAATGTAATTCTGATTTTTCGAATCCCCTGTAATATCTTTTGTCACTTTATCCTCTTCGTAGATCTGATCGAGTTTATTGTATTACGCGGATCGTAATCTGTAACGGCAACTATAGCGCAGCTGCGAGATATTTTAAACTGTGGAATATAAATTATGGAAAAATAAGACTCGTCTTTTTCGACGAATTACATAAAAGGCTGTTAAAGTACTTATTATATTCCATATACGTGCATTTACGAAAGTATGAGGCGCTATTTTACATTAGGTCTATGCATTTAAATATATTGTATTTAATAGCAATAAGTGAAGTGCATATGATACTGTCATTTCAGAATTTAATATATCTATTACCTGTGTTTACAGTGCTATTATTAACAGACACCCTAATGTATTCCGTCCTAAAATGTTATATATATATATATATATATATATATATATATATATATATATATATATATATATATATGTATATATATACACATAATATACTGTTATATACATTATGTATAATTTTTGCTTTGTAATAAAAAAGTACTATTAAAAAATTTGTATTATAGATACTTCAAACACGTGTTCCTATTCTTCTACGTATCGTATACACCAAGAACCAACAGAAAGGAACGAAAGGACCTTTCCCATAATACTTGAAGATTTATATCTTTTAAAATTCGTTTCCTATAAAGATTAAAATGAGAGCTTGCTAATCAGCGTTCGCAGGTGAGATTGGAAGAAGCATTAGGTAGAAACTGAAGTATCCGAACGATTTAAAACGAATTACCATGTACAGCTGTATGTTATCTGACGTTAAAAATTTGCTACGTAATTGTACCCCACAAGTGCGATAATGGAAGCGGTGCGAATTCAATAGCTTTATCTTCCAAGTACAAATATTTACCCGCACTCGAAATATCTCGTTGACATTCTGATATCAATCAAGCTACGGATCATCAGCAATGTCTGGAAGCTCTGGCAGAAGTTTTCAAATCAAGGCCATCTCGCGTGACACCGAACAGTGTCCATTTCTCCACAGCGTCTTTATCGTTTCACGCTGATACGTACATAAGTGGCGCGTTGAAGCAATGTTTATCTATCTAAAGTGTCTTTCGAACCGTCCCCTAAACGAATAGTCATAGTGTAATAAAAGAAATACTCTCTACTTCGGTATCAGTCTTCTCCTCCAAGAAAGAGCTGATACACTCGTATCGTTAAATGCGTTGAAATTATCAAGGAATGCTCGTGTATATCCATGAAGGTCAACATCCACACATGCTTCCGCTCCTTACGCCGGCTAAACTAAGTCATTCAATTTGTGACGTATGAACACCTTCGACGATTTTGTCTAAACAGTACCATCTACATCTACTATTTACAGCGCACCGTTGACCCGGCATTATGCCTTACTACCTCCGAAAGAGTTATCACAAACCACCAATTACTTAAGTACATGGTATTCAAAATTATATAGAATGGGCCGTCCAAGTATCTCCGTTGCATTCGATCTCACAAGAATGTGAGAATACAAGTTACCCTTCGTCAAAGAGGAGAGAGCATTTTACGTTAGTTGAAGATAGTCAACATCTTTTTTCCAATGAAGCCATACACTCTCCAGGCTTCTCGATTAAAAGAGAATCTAATAATCGTTCTTATTACGTATCCCCCTTCAAGAAGAGTAATTCAAGCTTCAGCCACAATTCTGTAACGTCGAACCCAATGAAGACGCTCAGCTGTGTACTGCCAGGAGCGCTACCCTGTATATTGCACGCAACGGCGCGTTACCAACGGCGTCGGCCGCTAATGATTGCGTAAAAGAAGGTGTCAGACAGGTGTCTCGGGGTTGTCCCACTCCTCGGCGTCCTGTCGCGACAGAAACCGTACGTGCGACGACTCCCTCACCATTAAGCTAACAGTGTCGGAGTAATCAACGTCGAGGGCTCGCTCCCCGTCTCTGGGCAGGCTCTTGTTGGAGGATATCGAGCTGCTGTTCTCCTCGCTGCAGTCGTGCCTGAACACGCTATCCGATTGCGAGTGGGTCGGCGTGGATAGCTCGGAGACCAGCGGCGTGGACTCGTCCTCGCTCTCGCCAGCGGCTGGAGAAGCTGGCAGAGTGCCCATCAGGCGGTCCTTCAGCTTCGTCAGCTTCTCCAGGCTTGTGTTCGGAACTGGGATAGATATCACTATCTCCTCGTTCAACGTGGACGTGGAGCGGCGTTTCTTGATAGGCGTCGAGATGCTGGGCTTCAGGGGCACGCTGTTCGCCACGTAATTCTCGTCCGTCGACTTGGACCTGAAGGCGAGCCTCGGGGAAGCCGGCGGGGACACGAAGAGGGACGCTGGCCTGCTGGCGGAGTTCCCGCCGCCTTTCCTCGGCTCTTTCCGCCCGAACGAGCAAGCAGATCTTACGCTGCGCTGAGAGGCGATGCTGCGCTGGGAATTGGTACGCTGAAGGTGGACCGTGGACTCCAGGGAGCTGTCGTCCGACGTCTCCGGCTCGTCGTTCACTGGCACCCAGTGCAACAGAGGATTAGACTGAAGTATCACGTAATCCGTGTCCTGGGCAGCCGCGGCGGACCCTGAAAATAAAGCTCGCTGTTATGTGTCCCTTCATTCTCTTCCCAATCCCGGGGTATAATGTTAAACTAGGCGAAGCCGGGGATCGAGAGGCTTTTAAGTCGCATCGCGTCAGACACGCCAAAGGGGTATGATTGATAATGCGGCATTAGCGTCTGAAACCGTATGCAATACTAGTCGCGCTTTTAAAAACAAAGATATAAAATGAAAGCGCGTGCCCGGCAAGCTTATAGATCTAGTCTGTAAGAAAGATAATCTCGCTTTCAGGTTCCAACAATGTTTTATTGGCATTCGCACTTATAATATAAATGGTACCGACAATCTAAATACGGCGAGTGTACACGTGGTACAGAAAGAAACGGGGTACAATTGCTCGGGAACGAGACACGTGGCTCCTTGCTTTGGCATTATAAAAAACTCTTGTCGCGTGGAAGCTTATCTTTCTAAGTATACAAGATCTATCAGCGTAAACATCCCGGAGAAGGAAGTGTAGATTCGTTCGACCTCATAACCATTAATTATCACAGCCTGGCTCACAGATGCTCATTACGATAGATTAGGTCTCGAATCCATGAATCGTACAACAGTGCCTTCTAAGCGGAGTAATTAATACAATCACTAGCGCCGACGAGTTTCTCTCGGACAGATCGATCGTTGGCAAGGGTTCTACGGTTTCGGGAGCATAAAACAATACACAGTATTCCCTTCCTCGCAAGCGGGCGCCATTCGTGTACTAAATACTACTGCGCGAAAACATTTTTTATTTTAACTATGACTAAACGCAATACATTCGAGTCACTGTCGCGTGTAGCGGTTGCTCGTCGCGCGGATGGTGTTTGCTTTATTTCGCAGGCGACATTCATTTTATATCTTTCTATCTATATGTACAACGGTCTCAGTATCGCACGGCTTTGGCACATTGTCGAACAGTCGACGTAGAGGCGAGGTGTTCAGAAGGAAGTTATAATCTTTTTTTTTTCAGTCTCTTCGATGAGTGATGCTCTTAGAATACGTGTATATAAAAACTAAATTTTTTTTATTGACTCCATTTCGGATGGGTACGCCTATTATTGATAATACTGCTTCGGGTGTACCTATGAACTCGTATATATGCAAGTTCAACGGTAGATCGACAGATTTTCCAGCTGGATCGAATCATTCCTCAATGACGTAGATGTATTGATACAAGTATTATACATGATATATGTTTTATCCTCGAGTCGAATTCACTAAAGATTTGTACTGTACTCGAGTACGACGTCACACATTTGGTCTGGCTGCGGCGGTTCTTGAACTATAACCAGAGGCAGTGAATGTAGTAGGGAAGATGGCTCACCTGATAGTGAGTCTGACGGTACCATTGCAGGGGATGGCACATCTAAAACATCCTCGCAGGCCTCTTCGTTCAGAGTCTGCAGAGCTCCGCATATCATTTGCTCCTCTAAGGTGACCTGAAAGACGAGCCAGTTACTAATTTCTTCACTTTTATTCGTCACCTTTTTCGACCCCGTAAATGAATGACTTTATCTATTCTGCTACGCGAGCACGTCAAATATAATAACTCTGCTTACCTGGAACTAAAACCGAGCATGTGCGTAACGGGAATAATAGGTTTATTAATCGATCGGTTGTTAAAAGTGAAAATATATACGCGTTATTCTGACGGGAGCTTTAGAAAGGGCTTACTTGCTTCTCCATAACGGACTGCTTAGGCTGATCCCGCCTGGACGGACCGTCGGTTCTTGATGCTCCCTTCTCTTTCTCGACGAGCGTCGGTACGCGTATCGTAGTAGTTTGCAGAGCGTGATCTACAATAGAGTAACGGAGCATAGGTTCCATTCTTATAACGCTGCTTATATAGAACATTGCGTATACCTTTCCGTTGAATCTGTTCCGATCCTACAGTGAATCGAACGCTGCGGGGGCCTTCTTCGTGGGTGCTGAACGAGGACAGCTCTAATTCCCTGAGCGACGCGATCACCATGCGAAACAGTTCCCAATCCCCGAAAGCCATATTAAGAACCTACGAGTAGAATATTATTGCCTCCCATCTGACACTCATCTATAGAGGCAAAGAAAAAGCTACACCCACTTTCTTCAGCTCTTGCAAGTCGCAGTGCAGCAGGACCCTGCCATTAATGTTATTTTCCTTGATAACACTTTTGTACTGAGGTGCTTGATTGGCATTCAGACTCTCGATTCTATCGACAAGGTCGCAGACGCCGTTCACTGTTAGAGACGAGAGCCTCATCTCCAGGATCTCGGACTGAAAAGAGGGCAGAAAGAAAAGGAACGAGGGTACAGTCTCTGTTGAGTATCTTATGGGCAATTCCGCGAGGTGTGTTTACCGGCAGAGTTGTAGTCGCGGAAAGTGGTTTAGCTGGGGGCCCCATGGGCGGCATTTGTGCCCACGGTGGACCCTGCCAGTCGTACGACGGCTGCATGCACCACGATTGCGGGAGCGATGGGACTGGTGCTTGCATTTGCAGGCTCGGCACTCTGGCGAATTTCATGGGTCGGTTGGTTAAACTGGTTTTGTTCCCGTTCCATTGCTCGTGAGGATTACTGGGCATGGTCCAGGGGCTGTACTGCTTGTAGGGTCCGAGGCCTGCCTCTTCTTCTATGCTCTGTTGCTCCTCCTTGATCTTCTTCTTGATGTACGGGTCGAGATTGATCGTGAACGGCAAGAATATCTTCATATCGCTGACGAGTAAGCTGGACCGATGGAAAGTGAGAAAGATGTCCAGCTTCCGCTCGTCTCTGTCCATCTCTAGGAGAGGCTGGACTTCTTTAAGTACTGGTATTTGGGGGCGTATCCTAGCAATTCGAACAGAGGCGTGATATAAGATTCAAGGTATTAAAAGAAGCAACGTTGAATATTTATAAGAAGAACATACTTATCGTATAGACTCTTTAGTGACATGGAATCGTCTAAACTCTCCTCGTACATATCGTAGTGCAAAATCAACCAAGAAGTTCTAAATGGCCATTGCTCGGTAATGTTGATCCAGCTGGCTAAGTGGTACCAGTTGAAATCAATTTGGAATGCTTTTAATAATCTCCCTAGAACCGAACAGGAAATATGTGAGATTTAGCACGGAATAAGTGTTCCTGAAAGGATTTATGAGGATTTCTCTGTTACCAGTAACATAAACGACGTTCATCAATCTCCTCATGCTGCGAGGATTCACGTCGCTGAAGTAATCGTCGGTGAGAAGCATTTTGTTAAGATCCTGCGCACCGCCCAGCCGATTCAAATTGCTGCCAATACTACTGGCAATCGACTCGCTTAATCTCAATTTCCTGCTGCCTTTTCTACTCTGCGGCTTCAGCTTCTCGTTGCTGTTCATTATGGCGGATTCTGTACTAAGCCTCCGATTCGATACAGAATGATGCATCGTACTAGCGGCGGTATAAGTAACACTCTCCTCTGCTTCGGTCCACGTTGTCTTTCTACTATGTTGGGCAGTTTGTTGAGCAATTTTCACCTTCCGTAAACCACTGTTTTGTAAATAAAATGGTAGATGCACCATGTTGCGTAAGTAATCGTGCCCACCAATGTTGGACTCCGTGAATAATCGCCTGCTATTAACTTCCACCGCCTGAAATAACCATCGAACTGGTAATCATTGGGGAAGCACTTATCTCTATCTATCGATGTATTCCGATGGCTACAATACCTTGGCAATAATGTGTGGATCAATCGCTAATATAACAACAAACGGGTAGCCGTTGTCGCTGAACAGTGCTTGTATAGCATCCAAAACTAGTAACACTTTATCTTGCTCGCAACTGTCCAGGCCATCCACAATTATTACTAATCTACTTTGTTGGGCCATGAAACTATCCAGACACTTCACCTGTTTAAAGCAATGTCGTCAAGCAAATCGCTTCTGCGATACAAATGTATGATTAGAACGATAGTTTACGTACCATATCTGTCATTAGATTAACTTCGCTCCTTAGTGTCTGTATGAAGCCTTCGCTCTTTAATGTCTCCAACTTAGAAATGCTGCGCTGAAGGTGTCGCCTTTGAGAGAAGACTAGGGCCTGCAACGTGCGACTCCAAGTATACAGATTCGCTATTACGCTAACAGCTAGGACTAAGGCGACAGTGATCATAATGATGTGTGCGGTGACTTTCTCTATCGTTGGCCTAGAATAATCGGAATCAGGATAAAGTGTCCGTGATAAGTAACGGTGGCTCCATTTCTGGGACTTGTCGCGTACTCACTCGTTACTAGAAATATCGATGAGGTAGACAGTAAGCACAGAGATACCAACGAGTAAACTGCAAAAGCAGAATTCAAATATGACTATGTACGGCAAGCAGCACAAGTGCCTCCACTTCCAAGTCGTAGTGGACTTATCGGGCTTCGGTCTGAACGCTCTGTACAGCCTCGTGGACAAAGAACCGAAATCATATTCAATGGAATCGTAAAGAGATCCCACCATCTGTACTACTGCGTTCTCCCCAGCTGCAGTAGTGCCGACTCGAGTCTGATCAGTGAAATAGAACTTTATTGGCTGGACAGTTACGCCGTCGTGCACTTGGCTGCCAGGTGGGTGACAGAAAATCACTTGCAACAGCAGCTTCAATGAATTTAACTTCGTAGTCAGAGCTACCGTGAAATTGTATGGCCAGTACCAATCGTATCTACAATTCAAACATCCCAGTATTAGAAAATACGAAGGTACGTAATGTGCATCCTTCGCCGCGCCTCCGTACCTTTTGTTAGCATTCCAGATAAGTATCAAGAAAGCGTACGTAATAAAAATTAGACTCATACCGCTGGCAAGGCCAACGATCCACGACTGTAGGGCGAGACCTACGGTGGTACCCACCAACAGAGACACATGAGACACCACTACAAAAAGTAAGAAAGAGAATTGGAACACAGGGTCTATCCACTGGCGAGCAAAGTTCTTCATCTCCTCTGAAATAATTCATACGGATTTAAACAGTCTCTTGGCCAACGTCTGTAATCTATCGCAGGAAATTAAAGCCGCGTCGCAGCCACTACCTCTCAATTTATTTAGCAAGAATGACTTCCCAGAACCCCACTTTGCGTAAAGGCCAACTGTTATAGGTGTCGAGAGAGATGGCTCGCTGAGAATATCTGCCAGCGCGCTACTATATAAGTCATAACCCAGCATATTCTCATTGTCCTCGTTAGTATTAAGGCGTCCTGAAATAAACGTACAGTAGTTGTGTCCAGTTACTTGGTGTACACCACCGGAGTAAGAAAATTCGCAACTCACGCGCGCCAAATATCTGTCCAAGGATGGTCTTTGGATGATTGATATCGATGTTGTAAGGGGTCTCGCCTTGCCTATTCGGACGGTAAAGTAGCTGACTATTTTTCGGATTTCTTAAGAGTATCTCGACGATGGCTTTTGATCTTGCGCGCATAGCTATATGGAGGACCGTATCGCCCTTTTTGTCGGTGGCCGAGACCTTTGCCTTCTTGTCCAGCAATAATTGCACGACTTCGGCGTTGCGCGACCTAACTGCCCGCAATAATGGCGTGTCGCCGTCTTTCGTCGCGATCTCCAAGTCTGGGTTAGCGTTTAGTAACAATTTTAGTATCGGTATATTGCCTTTTTCTACTGCTATGTAAGTCGCGGTTTTCTTATCCTAGAATATTCCAATAAAATTTGCCTCGTTAGCTTTTTACGTGACACAGGGCGCGAGTTCAAGCTTGAAGATAAATGAAGGGAAGAAGTTTCGCTCGACACGTGCGCTTTGGCGATTTAAATTCGGATGAGAGGTATTGAAAGTCCTGCCTTCTGTCTGGCAATGAGAATTTTAGTATCAATTTCGTCACCTTTCCGGCGATGTCCACGTCGGCATACTTCTTTAACAGAGATTCCACCACTCCTCTGTGACCGCCTTTAACGGCATGGATCAAGTTCGTGTCGCCAGCCCTGTCCTGTATGTTCACATAGGCGCCGGCGTTCAACAGTGCGTTTGCTATTTCGTGATGGCCCTCCCGGCAGGCTATCGCCAGGGCAGTGCAGCCGTCCTTGTCCAGGGCGTTCACGTTCGGCTTGTGCTCCAGAAGTAGCAACACCGCGTCCACGTGATTGCCGAGGGTGGCCACGAGAAGGGCGGTCCACGAATACTGCAACGAGTCTGATTAATCATCCAGCATAGTGTGTTAAAGAGAGAAGAGCGTAAGCTGGCAACCTGAGAAGCTAGATACACTTGCTGCAAGCCAGTATTTATGCACTGCTACTTGAGTCTCATTACTGTAAGAGTATGTTAACTTAATTTAGAGCTTACCATCCCAGCGGTATCAACATTAGCACCAGCTTTTAAAAGAGTATCTACAATTTCTACATTCCCTTTCCTCGAAGTCCACACCAACGCTGTAGTACCATACTGGAAATTGAAGAATTACGTTCCCTGGGATTTCATATAACGATAATTTCTCTGACGTAACAGCGGGCGTAAGGAAGGAAATAAATATTGGACTTTAGTAAATAGCTATGTCATTAATGTAATCGTCTGTCTCATTTAATACTTGTACAGTTGAGGTTGAATTAAAGGGAGATTACCTTATCACCGACATTGACTTTAGCACCATGAGCAACGAGGTCTTTAACAATGTCAGGGTAACCTCTGCCAGCAGCCCACAACAAGGAGGATATATGAAAATTTCCGTGTGCATTGACGTCAGCCCCACGTGCTAGTAGCATCGTCACCGCCGGCGACCTACCCTTGTACGTCGCCCACATGAGCGCCGTCCACCCTCCCTAAAAATAGAACATCTCTGTTGGCTGCTGTCTGCGGCATTTCCTTCGCACCCGCAGCTATTTCATTAACATAACTCCTTCGGACTTGAAAGACAAACGTGAGCTGGGTAATTGAACGAGACACTTCCTCCTAAATCTTCGCCAGGTGAGTAACACCCACGTTCGTAATCAGTATAGAAGCGAACGTAAGTGTTATTAAACTCGTGAATGACAGGTCCCAACAAGAGGCTAGAGGGTTCAAAGAGGCTAGAGGACGTTCTAAAACCAGCATACCATGTCTCTGTGTTCCAAATCGGCTCCATGCTCTAGTAGTTCAAGGCAGACGTCGGTATGCCCTTCCTTGGCCGCGCAGAGCAACGCCGTCCAGTTATCCTGCGATGAATTAATTACGCTATCAATGATATACCCGCAATTTCGAATGCACAGTGATGCTTACCCCGTCCTCCGCGTTAACGTCTGCTCCATGATTGATGAGCTCCCGTACAAAGTGTATTTTCCCCTTAGCGGCTGCAACGATGAGGGCTGTGCTACCATTCTGTTGTAACAATCAAACCAACCATCTAGAGATCTGATAAGGTGGAGCGATGCGAGGGAATCACCAGTCTGCTGTATAGCAAACTGGAATATTGAGTGCGCAATGTTGAAAGCGGTCCAAAGGAAGAAGTTTGATAAAGTGAATCTGTTATACTCTGATCTACAGCTCTTAGATCAGTGCTTCTCCTCTTTTATAATATTCAAATAAATAATAATAATAATATATAATAACAATATTCAAATATATAATATTAAAAATAGGTATTTCAGAATATATTTCTAACTTAATAATATTAAAAAAAAAAACTCAAGAACCGTGGCGTTCCCCAGAAAACACTTCGACACCCACAGCTAGGGACTCGCTGTCTTAAATTCCTAGTTAGACATTTGTGAGTAGCTCGAGAATCAATTCTTCCCTTCGGCTGTATTAAATAGTATATCAGAATTATATTGTTAACGTTACCTCGTCTCGATCGTCGACCAGCACTTTCTTGTTCTCGAGGAAGTTCTGAAGACCAGCGAGATTGTCATCTGTGATATAGCTGGCGAGGGTTCGGTAGCACAGCGATACCATCGAGTCCGTCCGATGCAAGGTCTGCGGGTAAAGGAATATTTTATTCGTTAGATCGGCGATCGTACTGAATCGTCTGTTACTGTCAATCCGAAAGAAAAGCGCTGAAGCAAATTAATCGCTGAGCAAGTGCAGCACAGTCCGCGGATCCACGTGGACTCGAATAACTCGAGTGCATGGAATTGGATACGACGGCAGTGTAGCTTTATGAATCTACTCTTATCTGTTGATAAAGTATTCAACTACAGTCACGAATAACCAATTTGCAACGAACCTGATTCTCTTTCTGTAAATTTATTTATTACTGCGGATGGATTGAGCCAAATCAAAGTTCATTGGCTCAAGTAAGCTAGCAATTTGAGGCGGGGGAAGCTCGCTTGTCTAATTAATTAATAACTGTACAAAGTTAGACTTCTCCCAATGAGGATATTTAAAAAAAAGTGGGTTTAATTTTATAGCAGCGCCTTTGTATTATATTTCAACGACGCCTACACGTTGTGTCACTGACCCACGCAACGTACGCCGCTGATCGCCGGGTTGCCTTGCTTCAGGCGCTTCTAATAATCTAATACTAATAACTAACAAGGCAACGTTCCCAACCGGAAATTTCTGATTTTAATGAAACTTCGCGTGGAGGTAGATCACATCGGGGTGTTGGAGGAGCAATTTTTTTTCCCTCGCGGAAATTCACTCTGAAAGGGTGGAATTACCCCTTAAAGTTATTATTTCTTCCCTTTCTTTTAATATAACTTTCCAACGCTGCGAAATATAACAAAACTCTAAATATACGAATTGTTTAGTATTTTATACTCTATCACACTACCCAAAGAAAAATAAAATAATATTTAAAAAAAAAACAACGAAGAAACGAGATAACTTTGACGGCTGATTTCGCCACTTCAGTGTGAATTCCCACAGATAAAAAATTACAATACTCGATATGGATCTACGTCCACTAAGTTTCATTAAGATCAGAATTTCTCAGAGGAACGTTCCCTCTTGATTTCCATTTTACTGTTGCCGCGTACATTAACAAACAACCCCCCGCGTTCTTCCCTTTCAAGCCTCTAATCTCAAGATTAACTCGCCGTTACGTCCCACGGTGGCAGACTTCCGTCGAACACGTTCACCGCCAACATTGGCGATATTGTTAACGAATAGCAATATGCAAGTTACGCACACAGAAAATCGCCACTCGCACACGCGCAAGTTAGTCCTGTGTCATGCGTGCCACCATCGGCCAGCAAACCAAGGGCGAGATCTACCTACCCCGATGAATCACCCCCGACCTTTAATTCGCCTGGCTTTCGATTCGCTAACGAACGCGATATCTCAGCGTGCACTGGTGTTGGTGAGATCGATTTCAACTGATTGAACGAAATCCCATTACACCGGTACGTTACGTTTGCAGAATCACAGCCGCCGTTATCGTTATACCATTCGCTATCAGAAAGTTAACGAACGATATTCCCAGTCGAAGCTTCTTTTTATTTGAGATTTAAATTAACGAGACTACTTCGCGATGATTATTTCGATCCATAATAAGGAGCGCCGTTCTTAAATTACGTAAAGGTAATTTTTACGATTTCTTACCCCCTCCCACCCCTAGTATAAGAATTCGTAAGATTTTATATTCCAACCCCCACACTCCGTCCTTACGTAATATTTTTTACATTGTATTTGTTCAGTTATTAAAATTCTTTTAAAGCTTTATATATTTTTTTAGCTCGGTTTCGGGAAATTTAGACTAAAATTGATATTTTAGAAACATTGATCATAGAATTTGTATTTATTGAAAATATATTACGTAACACGCTACCTGACCCCTTCAACCCTGTAAGAAATCGTAAGAAATGCGCGGACCCCCTCCTAAAAAGCCTTACGTAATTTAAGGACGACCCCTAAGATTATTGTATTCCCCTCTTCTGCTACTGTGTTCTTGTGTAGATAATGGATAGGTGCAATTGGAGAGATGACTAGAGCAGCGATGATTGAATCAATGGTAGTCTCGTGATAGAACGGAATGGGTGTCCATTCAAAGGTGCCTAGAATCATTGCCAAGAACGATGATTAACGATCATTGACCGTGACATTGCTGGTTGTTTCTGCTCGATCTTAGGAATTGATCGTTGGAAACGACGATTGTCCCTGAGGGAATTATCTGTTAGTAATGTTAGCTCGTGAGTCTCGTTTAGTGTTTGCGTTAAGAAGAAAACGAAGAAAGCCTGGTAAAAAATGCTCATTAAGGGGAATCCTATTTATTGGGCTAAAAACGTAGCAAAATTTGGGATTCTTTTTAAGAGACCAGCGATTTGATTCGTCTGAAATTTGAACCATGTTTTTATACACCTTTGAAGTTGCAGTTTTTTTTTATTAATTTTTAATAATAAATATAGGGAGTTATACATGATTATGCATTTCTCTGTTTCAGATTACCTGGAAGATGAATATCTTCTGGACAACGAATTTTGCTGTGATAGTCGATCACGCATAACTCCTATATTTACGATTAAAAATTAATAAAAAAAACCTGCAACAGACGAATCGAATCACTAGTGTCTCGAAAAAAATTCCCCAATTTTGCCATGGTTTTACCCCCAAAAGTAGGACTCCCTTAACACTCAGCTGATTAATTCCACACGAAACACAGACGATAGAGGACTCCCGGTTGAACACGATGCCCTCGCTAAACCCACTGTTTAAAAGTACCCAAAGAACGTCCTTATCAAATCATTGGAATGCACTTGATAAATAACAATTGTTACCACTGTGATCCCTGAGTCAATGAAACCGGTTAACGAATCCATCGTTCATGCCAGTATCTGTTTCCCTATCCGTTCAGTGATTCAGTCCCTCCCCATTACTTTACCACGGATGTCTGTATGAATCTTTCTCGTGTCCACAGATTTTCGTTAGTGAACCGGGCACGTCACACTGAAAGCATTCAGCGTGGTTCCGCCTTAACACAAAGAAACCACAGCAACTCTCTCGCTAACCAAAAAGCAAATAGAAGAAAACCAGCCACGAAGCCACCCGACTAACCGTCTGCGAGTGCCTTCGGATCCCAAAGTTGAACTTCCTGCCGGTCTCGCCGTCGGCGGCCGGCGCGGTGAAGGTGATGGAGGGTACATGAAAATGCGGGAACACGTGATGGCAATGGTGATGATGGTGTCGATGGGAATGATGTTGCCCGAGACTCTCCTCGTCCCCCCAACCAGCGGACGGATGCTGGTCCGGTATGTGGAGCCGAAGAAACGGGAGCCTCAGCTTACGGTGAGGCACGCCGCCGCGCGTCAGGTGGCCGTCGACGCCCGGTGTCTGCGTCGGCGTCGACGGGTTCTCCTCGTTGTAGGGCAGCAAGCAATTCGGTATACCCGGGAACGCGCTGAGCAAGCTGGGAGCCAGGCTCGAGCATATCGCGGCGCTCGCGATGCTGGGCCTTCTAATCGGGTTCACGCTGGTCCCTGATAACACGTCCTCGTAGGTGGGAGTCTTGGCGCCGTCTTCGGAGTCCTCGGGCTGGGCCCTCACCATGGGCAGAGTGGACCTTCTTTTCGTCTTCCCTTGGTCCACGATCTCCACGTCCCGTAATGTTTGACGGGGCGCTGATGATTGCTGGACGAAGGAGTCCTGCTCCTCTCGGGAAGCCAGGACGCCGTCCAGGCTCGAGCGATGCGCCAGGGGGATAGACATGGTCCTCTGGTAGCGCCTGATGAGCAACGGAGACGCTGGGAACTGGGGGCTCGGTTGTGGGTTGGATGAATTTGGCGGGGGTTCTTTGATGCGTTCTTGAGGAGGCGAGAGGCTGTGGAGAGTCTGTGCTTCCTTGGATCCATCGGTGGTAGGATGGATCGGGATTGAATTCGCAGCTTCGTGGGTACTTGGGTAGACTGAGTACTGCTTCTCTGTGGCACAGAGGATCTCGATGTTCTCCTCGTGGAACACGGCCAAATTGTGGCTCACGTTCGTCACCGACAGTGGCAGGGCCGCCTCGTTTCCGGTAATAAATGTCTCATCTTCAACTGCGATGGCCACTTCGCTTGAAATGGATTTCGGAACGTGGAGCTCCTTGATTTCAAGCTTCTCCGATTCCTCGAGTGCTTCTGACTTGGGAGGAGTTCCCGTCCCTGTCTCCTTTTTGGGTCCGATAAATTTACTCGAATTAGTGGGATCCCTGGACGTTCCAAGCTCCTGAGTTTCGAGCTTCTGAAGATCAGCTTCGTCCTTTCGAACGCTGGGTTCGGCATGGTCGAGTCTCTTCTCGGTCTCTGCGAGCTCCAAAGGGATCTCCACTGGAGTGCCATAGCTTTGGCCATTCTCAGGATCTTTACTATCAGATGGTTGACGAGATGAGGGAACGCCCGGGCTTTCGGCTAATACACCAGAGAGCCTTCTATCGGTTAAAGCGGACGCTGCTTCCACCAGCGCTCTGGCTGCTAATATCTCGATCCCTTCGTCCTCATCCTCGTCCTCCTCGATGCTGATGCGAAAGTGACGCGTCGTGATTTTGACGCGGTCGTCTTCGGCCTTCCGCATGGCATTCTTTTTTCCGGCTCGCGACGACGAGCGAGAGCGATTTTAAACGGAGAATTTCTAGTAAAAGTGTGAAGGACACTGTGACTACGAAGGAAAGGAGCCACTGAATGACTTGAAACTTGGCACCGTAAACTGGGGGAACATTGGCAGTTACGTAACATGTATTAAAGAAGGAAAAGGACAAAAGTTTTATGCGTTTTCACAGTTGTAGTACCTACAATCACAAATAATGCGATATTATAATAGGATACCTCAAGCAAATTTAAAAATGTTAACCCGTCGTGGTCACACGGCGTGTATCCCACCCCAAGAGCAATTTTCCAGTTCAAATGTCGCGGCTTTATGATTTGGTCCAAAGGCGATTTATCGCGAATTCTTTTTATCATTTTTACAAATTTTATCATATAAAAAGTAACATTTCTAGGAAAACACTATTAGAGCATGATTGTACGAGTATTACGAATGTACAATTATCACTGAAAAGTTAAAAGATTCGAAAATACGAAAATGGTGACTCAGAAATGACGTTGGAGTGCAGTGAACCCCATGTGACCATTTTGTGATTATAAGAAAGGCTGACTACGGGGGGTTATTTAAAAGACAATAAAAAAATGTAAAACCCGTGTACTGAACATAAAAAGAAACAAATTTAAGTAAAACTTTAGCTGTTAGTGCCATTTATATGTGCCAATTTTATTTACCCCGGTTACGGAGTAAAATGGGCAGCTAACTAACATGCATTAAAGCAGAAAAAAGATACAAATTCTTAAAGCTAATGTAAAAATGTTCATTTCTATATAATACAGCAAAATGTTCCAAAGACGTGTCAATGTTCCCCCGGTTCACGTTATTCATTTAACTATCGAGTATAAAGTCGCACCCAGTCGGAAGCGAATTTCCTAGGTAGCGTCGTAGACAAGAATGAAAAAGGTCCGAGATTTTTTCGAAAAAATTTAGCAACCGACGTGCAAGGTATATCGCAGTCATTTACCTCCTTTTCGCGCGTTAACCTTTTCAGACCCACCTCCGTAATATTACGTTTCTTGCGTGGCCTCAAAATTCCACCTCCGCGATATAAAAGGTGGTATATTTTACAGGTTTTTCTAAAATTGCGGCGAAACGCTAAGTTGTAAATACAGTAACGTTCACGAAGTGGATGCACACCTAAGAGTACGATATCCCTGCAACAATGTCACAAGGTATTCACAATTAAAATAACAAATTAAATTACATCACGTCCATCGTTAATATTCCCCCCGACTAATCAAACCACTGTCGCATTTATTAACCTCCACCACTTCCAAAGCCAGAATCCAACAAATCAGAGACAAATACATGAAACCACCTTCCTCCGAACCAACAGAGCCACTCAGAATTCTAAAAGAAAAAAGATTCTACCAACGCCTCAAAATTCTGAAAGCAATTTCGATATATGAATTCCTCCTCGACGCAAGTTAAAAACGCCACGATTCCGTATTACGCGCGAACGATTGGAGGCAGACTAACATCTGTATATAATTATTAATGATTCATATGATTCGTTAAATGTCAGCGATAACGAACGAAGGACGTATTTGTAAGCTAGTCGATACCCTGAGAAACGGACCCTCGACAAGGTGGTGAGCCTGAGCATTTTTTCCAAATTCCTGCTGGTCATCCTGCTCCTCTATTTCCCGCCGGCTTCCTCGACCCCAGGGTCTTCTGTCCTCGACGACGAAACTCGCGCGTGCAACCGTAGGCGCGTGCGACCCGCGACGCCAGCAGATCGCTCGAGAAACACGCCGCGCAGCGGGACGCGCGACATTTATATATCCGTCGCGGGATCTTTAAAGCCGTGTATACAGCTGAGCGGAGGATCGCCCGGTAGCGTCGTCGGTGCTGTGACGTGTACAACGCTCTCTCGATATAGTATCGCGGCTCGGGACGAGACTTTATCGGTGGGTGGAAGGCGATGCTATCAGGGCATGTCGAAAGCCTTCGCGGATTTCGTAGACGCGGATGCGACGTTCTAGGAGGTTGCCTTTTGCATTTTGGCGAAGCGCGGCGAAGAGGAAAGTTTGTAAACAATTGATTCTCGTGGAGCAGCGCGAGCATTAATTAATTATTATCAATTTCTTCGATTCGATTTGCTTCGCCGAAATGCGCGACGGCCTTAACACTCACGCGGTCTTCTTAGACCCGGGAATCAGCTTTACCTTTCCATTCATGTTGGTCCTTGATATTTTACTAAATCCTAAGGAGTATTCATTTTTTATATGCCTCGTGGCCAATCGTACGGTTAACATTTTCAAAGATCTGTAAAATGCAAATTGTACGTAAACTGCATACAATCCGCTGTAATGAAAGGAGTGGAATGTAAAGATTGTGCTTGTGATTTGTTGTAGAAATGATAAAAATGGAATATAGTTGTGATCAGTAGGTAATGCTCAGGTTATTAAAGCTCATTAACATCTTCACGTGAATGTTATAGTCCTTAGGTAACAGGATCCACCGATTTTTTCGGCGATGGCCATGCGAGTGTTAAACAATTCCAACGTTTGCCTTCTGTTTCGAGCATCGGTTCGGTATCATCCGCTAATTTCAGTCCCAATAATGTATGCTTTATAAATTCGACCAATTTGTAAATGCTAAGAGGCTACTAAGAATATTAACGAACTGTATTTATTTGTTTCATTTACTGCTTCATTTTTCACTTTCATTCATTCGTTCACTTATTAATAGAAACCTATTGAATGTTTTGAACGAGGCAGCGAGTTAATGAAACGATGCCAAAAAGTCATTGAAGAAGACACATTAATGTTTGAACTTATTTGGTTGTATATTTTTCTTCGTGATGAAGTTCAAACAAAAATACGCAAAGACTTTTGGAATAACCTGATATACCCAGAGAATACTGTATACAGTTAGTAGAATAAATATGGCGGAGCACGAAGACAGGGTAGTTCTGAGAAATTGTTAGAATAATATCGAAAAATTATACCGAATGCCTGATTCAAGCCTGGACCAGTTCAGCATCACTGAAGCATCGCTTGGGTCTTTTGTGACCCGACACTGTTCGTTCTTTACTCCTATTAAGATCGCCGGATGTTTTCAACGCAGTAGGGTTCCCTTTGTCACCCTAGTACGGTCTTCGGGACTTTTCTGACTCAGCAGGGTTTGCGTAAGGCTATTATGGTGCCCGGGTCTTTTGTGACCCACTTGTGTTCTGATTTCTCGGAAGATAAGGGAATTGTTGCTAATATTTGTGCTTCTCGATCCTTGAAATAATGGTAAATGTGTAGTTATAATATTCGTGACGAAAATTGATGGGGCTGCTGAAGAAAGGAAAAGTCCCTCATCACCTTCTTGGGGATTTCTTCCCCCATCTTCTCTGTATAAAGGAGGAACTTCAGAGGCGCATTGAAGGCTCAGGCTTTAAGGGGTGATCTCCCATCAGAGTGAATCTCCGAAGAAAGAAAAATTGCTCCTCGCATACTCCAATATCCATTCACGCGAAGATTCATTAGAACCAGAATCTTCCGGTTGGAAACGTTCCCTTTAAATACATATTTACAAAGTGCAGTGCTGAATATGGTACAATCGTAGCTAAAATGAATCCTCGCAGGAAACCAACTCCCACTTCCTTTCCAAGTCCTCCTTTTTCAGAAAATCGATTTTTAAAGCCCCCCAGTCCGGGTGCCATTTCATCTCCAACTGCACCGCTGGCACCTCTTCCGCGAAGCATACTGAGCTGATCAATCCCGCGCTCCCGCACCCAGAGAAACTGATGACAGTAGCTCCAGGAAGCATCGGAGTAAACACGCCGCGGAATTTTGGGACAACAACGGAAGAGGATCCGCAAATAAATTCTTCATACACATCGCCGAGCTTCGGCGTGTTGTCTGGTGTAAATATTTAACGGTGGAACGGGGGGGAAATAGCGGAAGGAGGTTTCGACAACATCCATTCAGGAACGAAATTCATCAAATTCAAAAAGAAAGAGAAACATTCTCCATCTCCACTGCTTTTAATGTAAAATACCAAATAAAATAAAATTGTTTAAACCTCTTCAATAAATTTCCAACTGCAATAATTTTCCATCTCCATCTGCTTTTAATTTGAAATACCAAACGAAACAAATCATTTAAAGCCTTTCAATAAATTTCCAACGCTGTTCCCAATTATTCCACACAGGATGTCTCAGCACTCCTGAACAGCAGTGTACATAAAAAAGAAGAACTACGCCGTGGTTGCGCACTCCGCCAAGCAGAACTCGAATTTTCTACCTCGCTCGTTTGAAATACCCGAAACCACGCTGTTGCATATCCAAGAAAACCGTCGTTGCATCGCCGACGTTTTATTATCGAACCGTAAATTCAGTTGCTCATTTGCATACCGCGCGATAAGCTTCATTGCCGGCCTTTCATTGCGCCGCGGGTTCTATGTCACACAGAGATCATCTGGGCGGGATTGGATAGGAGAAAGGGCAGGATTGCACAGTTTCGGCGCTCGAATCGCACGCTGGACACACTTCCGCGGCTAGGAAAAATATTTTCGACGGTGGGAATAGGCGACCGGCTGCGTGTCCTTGCGCCCGACGCGGCACTTGGGCCAATTAAACCTCTCGGCTGACTAATCAATTGTGTACGAACGAGTAAGTCGTTTACCAGGCCTCATAAAAACGAATAACTTTGCCGAGGAAACACGCCGCCTTGTTGGCTCTAGCGTCTCCGTCGTCTATTCCGGATAATGGCGTCATGGAACTTTACCGTTCGGAGGAATTCGATGGTCGAAATTAGGGGGCCATTTGTGAGGACGGTGCAAGAAACTGGAGGCAATTAATTAGTGCAAACTGCGAATAATAATGTACTAAACGTGCGGTGTGTGGTACCGAAAATTCGGCGGGAAAGTTGTGTTTCAAGTTTGGCCTTTTTTAAGTGATGCTTACAAGTTAGATAAGAACGGTATTTTTCGTGAATTTTTTTTCAGGAACTATTGTACGGATTTTAATGTCTTTTTTTTTTGTTAAAAACTTATTATTCCTTACTGTATAGAATTGTATTTTTCATATTTCCTAAATATAGTTAAAAATATCTCAATTTAAGTCGCAAAGTTTGTGCCAAACAATATTAAAATCCGTACATTAGTTCCTGAAAAAAAATTCATGGAAATAGGCTCTCTTTCGACCCGCAAAGTGGAATGGACCTATTAAGATTGAGTGGACGTTCGAGCGAACTTCGAGCTTCAATTGTATTCCAAGTAAACATTTCGGGGCTCTAGAAAAAAAACGTGAATGGAAAGCATGTAAAATGCTTAGAGTTAATTACCACGCGGCAGTTACACGTTTTCACTTAATCCTTCTTCTAATATTCCATAATTCAGTGATGCATTTATTCCTCAGAAGTATGCAAGTCTGAGGGTTTCCTTATCGTGAGAATTTTAGCGAAAGATTGTAAGCTCTAAGGCCACGCGTGACTTTCATAGCAGATAACATAATAATATCCCTTTTTTATCAAACGTAAGTATCAATCTATCAATTTCTGTCGGACTTTACAGCGTCTTTATTCTAACTAAACGGTGCGTGGAATAGTTGAATGGTTGCAGCGCGAAGGGTCGATGAAGATCAAAAGAGATAAAAGGAGCGCGTGTTCTTTTCTGGCTTTCAGTCGAATGCCGCAGCATTATTCCGATAAGTGCAGCCAGATAAGGATCTTTATTATTCATCGACCACGATGTTCCCAGCTGTTCGCGATTCCTCGCCGACTTCCTAGATGGATCCGCGAAACTCGTGGCATTAAATGGACTTAGACATTCTATCCAACGACGTGATAATGGGTGCCTTTTTTATTTGTTCGCACTTCATTACCCGGAATTCGATCTTTAATGCTTTGAAACAATTAGTAGTATTGTCCTGTGCTTGAGCAGACCATGTCTAACTACATACTAGGAGGCTTTCCTAATTCTAACATTCTGTAATGAGTTGCCATTCTTAAGTTTCCTTCCTTGATCTAAGAAAGCTTGATATTGATAAAGTTTTAAGAGAAAAGAACATGTCTCTACTGATTCACTTTCCTCTTTTTGAAATCTTTACACCGCTTATTCAGGCACTATACAACTATCACCCTTAATTTATATCTATTATTACCTACTTAACCCTCATTTTCTAAATTGGAAGTAAGAACCAACTAACCCACTATTTATTTTTATTTGTAAATGGTGTGATGAAGACGTTTTATTATTAAGTTGATAGCATCAACTTGATACCTAATATACAAAGTTTAATAGTGAACATCCCAAGCAAAGTTTCTACCAACTGGCAATATCGAAAGCTATCGTTCCAATTCTACCAATCGTTCACTGATCATTGTCGTCGTTCTCAAACCTTCGAAAATCCGCGGCGCTTAATTGGATCGACTGCGTTCGACTGTGAAAAGCGAGGAAGAGAAGGAGTCTGCGGCCTTGCAGGCTTATCTTGTAACTAGCAAATATACCCGCGCTTCGCTTCGGGCCTAAGAGATATTAAGGACTCCACGAAAACACAGTTTACCCCTTTTCACCCCCTTAGGGGTTGATCAGTGCAAAATCCTGAAATTGTTTTTTACGGGTTTGTGTCTACTGCTGAATCCCACCTGCGAGAAGCGCTCGGCCCGGTCGCCACCTGGCGGTCGCGTCGCGTACTATCCATCGCGAGCCGGCCGAGTCATGACTTCTTTATTAAATATGCAACTAACGATGTGACCCTCAAGCATCCCCATCACTGTGCGGGAAACCAGCACGCGCATCTCTTGCGCGCAGAACGGTAGACGCCATGTAAGATAAGGTCTATCTGTCTCGCTTCACTATTTCGCTTATTACTCACAAGGGGACCCCACAGTTGAACCCCCGGGGATATTAATGAAATTTTAGGGGATGAAACTGGAGGTCATCTGGACGACCTTCTGCTAAATATTTTATGCCAATGAGCATTATTTATAAACAGTCGACATGCGCGACTTAAAAGGAGTTCACTTCAAACGTATTCCAAGAATGTGAGTCGGGTGAGTGCGCGTAGCGCTTGCGTTCCATCCAAACGGCACGGGTTCAAATCCTGTCGTCCTAATTTAATTTTTTTCCCTCCCTTTTAACTGTTATTTTAAATAATTAAATTTCATACTGCTTTGTTTCATAAATATTGTAATTTTTTAACATAAATTTACATTGGTAAAGTTACACGGACGTGTTATGTGTATTGTAATGAAAATTTTCATATTAAATATAAATACTTTACAGTGTCTTTATAGTACAACTATGCTGCCCTCTTTAGTTAAAATGTCCTATCTAGCATTTTGAAACAACCGAGAAAACTGAAGTTTTATCATTTACTTTGTACCGTCCTTATTTTCCTTTATTCAAATTAAAACATGCTGTCATTATTTCGTAACAGCCTAATATATTTTTTTGTAATAGGTGTACCGGTAGGTAATGTATTATTAACGTACCAATTAATTAATTGTTTTAGATAGGATATTATAACCATTTGGAAAGAAGTTAGGTTAAATACATTAGACTGTTTATAAATCTTTACGAAGCACTTAGAGTTTTCTAACATTACTTAAAAGGTAAAAGACGTGTGCTACTTCAAATATTTCAACATATCTCAAAAAATGAAAAAATGCTAGATAGGACAGTTTGACTAAGGAGGGCAGAATTGTACTACTGTAATGTACTGACCCTTACTTATCGTTTTCCTCTGACTTTCTCTGCAAACACGAATCATGCTAACTACCCAAATGCTGCGTAATTGTAAACACTGCGTCATCCCTGCTACCCATCATCATCTTAGCTAATGCGTCACCTATCCAAAATCCTGCCTTTCTGCCCTATCTTGTCATCCCCTCTCCTACATTCCGAAACCTTTAAAACCCCATTGCATTCCCTTATTCGAGAGCATTACTATTCCAAAAGCCACCAGTCTCAGTCACGGAGTCCAGTTCAAAACAGTTGAATCTCTAATATTCTTAATTTAGTTGAATAAATATCTTTATAAATATTATTCATAAAAACGGTAGTTCAATTATCCTTGTGTCCATTACACTACACGCTAAAAAAAACCGCATCGAAATTGATCTATTAGTTCCTGAGTTGTGAGGGAACAGGAAAACATAAGTACGTTTTCGTTTATATATGTAGAGAAGAAGATACTTTTTTCGTCGAAATAAAGAATAATATGAAAAATTTGTCTAAGGAACACAGGAAACATATTTGGTAACGTGGGACCACCAACGCAGTTCTTCATTTTAAGTAAAATTAAAAAAAAAACCGGCAGGAAATGTCGCGAAGCACTATTTATTTAAAAGGTATGACGACCACCACGGCAGTGCGAGGACAATGCGACAATGGGTTGCGGAGCACTTGTTACTGGTCTTTATCCTTCAGCCACTTTCTAAGATAAGACCTATGAAACCTTTTTAGTCGGTTAGAGTATACAAAATATGGATACTGCAATTAAATTAAATTAAATTAAATTAAATTAAATACGGGTAAATGCGACATTACTCGAGAGCCCTGAATGATAGAGCCCTCGGTAACTTATTCCCGCCGCGGTGCTGTTTCGGAAGCGAGAAGCGTTCGCCCGCTCGCCGCCTGGCGGTCGCGTCGCGAACTACTATCTATACTATAATATAATTATTTATAAATCATTATTTTATTATTTATAAATCATTATTTTAAAAAAATCAAAACGTTAGAACCTTCTTCTCGCCAAGACGAACAAAGTGATGTAACACACTTGTGGCCACAGTTCATTTACTGAAAAACCGCATTTCAAAGTATTCAACTTCACTTTTATATAAAAGTATAGATTAGCCGCGGTGAATCTGTCGCCGACCAAACGAGCTTGCTTGAAATAATTAAATGTAACCCGCGATGCACGGATAGAAACAAATGTATCGAGACACTGTTGCGCCCGCCGTTTATCTTTCCGAGCACGTCGAGAGATCTTGGCACGCGTGGGACAAGGGTCGGGCGGGAAAACCAGATGAACACCCAGCTTCGTTCTATTTATTTTGGACCACCTGTGGTACTCGCCTTGATGTACAACAGATGCAACGAGTCCAACGAGCGGAGCATAGATAAATCGATTACAACCAGCAACTACTAGCCTCCTTTAATCTCGAACTTGGATTGAGAACGATCAACGTGAAGAAGAAGCTTCTGAAGAATATGTGCCCTTTAATTAAAAGCAACACGGGATGGTTTATTAAATATATCTCACTCGAAAGCTGGAGCTTCTAGAAAATTTTAAGAGAAGGATGAAATTATAAATGCGACAGAAAAGTTAGAAACACAAACGGAAGTTTGAAGTTCTACACTATTCCCGTAGTTCCCTCAATCTTTCAACGATAGATATTTATTTGAGGAAGAAAGATAATACAGAACACCTGATCTCATGGAAATTGGAATATTGGAGTTGGATCAACACGCAAATTATTTGAATAACTCAGGAGTTTTGGACTTGATATTATATAGATGTGAATTGTATGTTTAAGTGAAATTTTAGAGAAGAATATTTTTCCAGCTGACCCGTTTATTAACGAAAAATATATTCATAGATATCCCCCACTGTTTGTTTTATCTGTACCTGTTTACTTCTGTTCCAGATTGACTGTATCACCTGCTGGCAGGACGACAAGGACCCGTAGCTGCGAGCCAGCCCCTGAGGGATCAGGGACGGCAGAGAGGACCTGGCACTTCGTTCACCCGAAGCCAGTAAACTGCTCCTCTCATTCGCGTATTCCATGGAAACCAGGTCGATATCAGGAAACACTCTCATGTTCCAGAAATATTAATCGTCGCTACGTTAGCAAAAAGCATCGTTAAACAATCTCTTCTAATTATCCACAACCGAGTCCCAGCATCTCCTTTCCGTCAAACTACTTGCTTCTGGCGAACAGTGGCAAGAATTAAATACGAATTAAGATAATTCATGGTACGTCGCAACGAGTCCAATACGAATTAAGATAATTCATTCCACGCCGCAACGAGTCCAATCCAGTTTACGTAGTTCGCCTCTGTTTCGTTGCAATCCATTGTAAGGCGGTGCACAATTCTCGAGGGAATATTCCCATTTCCCTTATTCTTCCCAATTTTAAACACTCCAGTGATTTCTCGCAAGAGCGAGCGTTTGTTTATTAAAAGAAGCCTCTGCGCCGCCAGTGTAATAAAGAATCCCCTCGCTTCCAAGTGCCACAGAGATCCATCCTCCAAAATTAATAACACCGCACGAAAAAGCCGATCAACATTACGCTGTACTATTTAACCAGTTCCAAGTATCTAACTCATGCCATCTGGCATACAAATTGTCAGAAGCGGAGCCACCGCGTCACACGTTTATAAGACGATTTGCACGTGCCACGAAATTGGCCAACAACCGCGATTTATCGCTACTTAACACCCACTGTTTACTATTTATCACAATCTCCGCGTCTTTCCTTCTACCAATAGATCACTGACGTCCAAGGGAACGCGGAGTTTTTGCTGTGCATGATAGAGGATCGTTTTTTGGAAAGGGAAGAAATTCCCCACATTTTCTGGGTTAGGTAGTTAATTAAGTAAGGTAAGCAATTAAGAACACGGAGTGGATGTAGGTTTCCGCGGTTGTCTCTTTGGCGCGTGTTATCTGAACTAGCTGATTTCACTAATCCCAGGTGAGATACCATGGAGGAAAGGAGAAGCGACGTCGCCGAACGTTTATTGTGCGCTTGAAGCGACGATTTTCTGTGGCCTCGGCTACGTATCTGCGGAAAGTGCTCCAGAAGCAAATGGAAGAAACGGAGATAGATATATGCCAGGCCAATAGGTCCTGGCTTTCTCGAGGGGAAACGTATAAGCGAGCGATTCGCGGCGAGTTAATTGTACTCCTATCGTGGAAAGTTGTTGTATTCGATGTTGTTTTATTTGAAATCACTTCTGCTCGGTGGAAGTTGTAGGTGGACGTCGTTTCGTTTTTACTGGCGCGAAATTGTGGAAATTTCCGAATCGAGGAGCTTACAGCAAGAGGGGTACAGCTACATATTTACCAACTTCGAGTAAATTAGGAAAAAGTGTTTGCAAAATTATTGCTTTGACTTAATATTGCATTCAATTACGCAACAATACCTAAAGTTTCTCGAGCCATTGCCCTCCACAAATTAACCCTCCTGTAGTCAGTGGAAGATAATCACCGATTAGATTAAACGATTGTTGTCGCACGTGCGAAGCACCGACGCGAAACATTTCTCAACCACATCCACCGACATCCACTCTCCTCTCTTTTATTATTTTTAATCAACGAAGGTCGACCGTCGATCTTATCTTATCAACATAATATTGCACGATCGTAGCTATTTCATAACAACTTGGACACTTAGCCACGAACTGTGGTTCAGAGGAACAAACGACTCACGTTCATCAATTTCCACGATGACAAACTGGTCACCCGAGAAAGTGTTCACTGGCAACCGTACGAGGGATCACACGAGCCCGTGCAACGAAATACGTAAACCTTTTTATCATCGAATTACGCAGCACCAGGTCGTTACGATAATTATTATAGACGGGATTGGTAAACAGTCCGAAATAAAAGTGTACCTCGGGGAGAACAGTTCGAGACATTATACGAAAATGGCACTGTCGACGATGCACAGTACCGTCAATCCGTCGCGTTCGATTGGCTACTGTTTAGTAATTTGAGGAAATCAAAGCAAACCGTGCGTGGAGTCCATTATCGCTCAGTGGTCGCTGCTTCTGATAATGGGGGGATTGATAACGAGGCTGGTTGTTCGCATTAGATATGATATCGAGAAGAAATAGCAAAGGTTTGCCACGAAAACACATAGGTTCGTGTAACAGGTAAAATCGAGTGATTAATTAAATTTGTGTAATTGGAATTTTAAATTTGACGTGTAGTGCAGAATATGTACGCTTAGAAAACTTCAAAGGATAACCCTTTTAGAGACAGCATGCGTCGAAAAAGCGTCGTGATTGAGTTCTGTACTGTGCACGTGGGATCGCGGCTTAAGCGTGTTACGCTGCAAGCGTTGCGCAAGTGGGAACGCGACCTAAGGCACCTCTTCCGTGCGTGATACCTTTGTAGATCGAGTTTCGAGTGTTTCAAATATGGTTTGTGTGAAAGATTGCACATGTGGGGATGTGGCTTAAGGCAGAAATTAAAGGAATATCGTATCTTCTGTCTTACTCGTCTTGTAGGCGTAGGTTTATCGGGTTTCTCAACGTCGTGACGCTTGAATCGCTGTTCTCCTTTAATTTTTACTTTACAATATTCCAGTTTCATGGAGATCAGAGTTGGGTATTAACTAAATAAAAGATTATTTAAGTAACGGATCGAATAAAAGTTACGTTAACTTTAGATTACTCGAATAAAGTTAATTCTTTTATTCGTCCAGCGGAGTGTTTCAACTTCATCGTCGAATAAATTTTACAACTTCTATTCGTTGTTCGAAATTTTGTTATAAATAAAAATGTTGCCCCTTTCCGATGGAGATTAGATTAATAAACTCTTGTGACACGTGTATCGATTGAAGGCTACGACAGAGACACCTGCTTTATAATTCTAAAAATATAGAAAAAGGGAATAGGGCGAATGGGACGTACGACCTCATCGATCCCGTGGTATTATGTAAAGGAAATTACCAAAGAAGATAGCTAATCAGTTAAAATCATAATAGATCGAAGAATCTGCCCTGGCACCCAAATAACTCGCAACCGATAAGCATCGCATAAAAGCATTTTTGGCATCGCGTCGCTATGCGATGACGAGCCGTCTACTGCCGTTAATGATCACCATTAATGATTCACGATGACAGTAACGTAATATAACAATTAATTTAGTCTGATAAATTGGGATGACTGCGCGCCAGTAACGTCAACTGATCTATTTGCCGAGGAGGGGGGCGACTAACATTTAAAAGAAATCTAATCGCGCACATCTGAAACTTCAAGCACTGCAACCGTTGTTTAATTAATTTCCACTGGCATTATAAGTACACTCGAGCAGGCTAGAAATCGTTACATAAAAACGAAGTCTCAAAATTAATTAATTCTTCGTCTCGAACCTCCACTAACACATAAGCTCCGTCGACTACTTCATTCAACCACAAAAACAAGAATTTCCAATTTATCCTTCGCTACCAAAATTTCTCCACTAGCTTCGCTAAAATCACAACTATCAAAATACCATATCACCTCCGAATTAAAAATCCTGAAACATTTCCAAATGTTCACAAATATCCCTCAACGTTCCCACAACTCCTAAAAATAATTGTATTCTTCCAAGTTGAATACATCAAACGCCTAAAATTGGCAACTAGGAGCATCCTACTATCACAACAATATATCACAAGCTCGACCCCTATGGCACAAGGAAAGTTGGGCCATTTTCTCGGCCAAGGTTGTCACAGGGACGAACTGCAAGGGTTCAGCCACAAACGGGAGGGTTTGAAATTTACGCGAAACGATCCATGGATCCGTGGGATGTCTATGAATCCGGGCACCATGTCCGCAACGTCCGAGAGGCAAGCGTGGAGTCCTCCTGGCAGAGGATAAACGGCCAGCAGGATGTTGGACGTTCGGTGACGAGCCTTCTGGCACTGGGTACCCCGAATCGCCGCGGATCTCCGCGAGAATGGAGGCGAGATAAATCACAGTCGCACCCAGTGTTAGCCGTGCATTGGCACGCACCGCCGAGGGTAAACGAAAATAGCGTAGGCTGCCGTGCACAGCGTTTAACCCTTGGACGGCGAATAGCTGCACTGTGCATTCGATTCAGGGTCCATTTCACCTATAATCTCGTCGGTAGACACCTCGGAACGAGCTCTCAGGTTGTAGCCTGGTTCTGGTGCGATTTAAAACCCTTAGCCACTTCAGGAATTAATTGTGGCGACCTGTAGCGAATTTGGAGATTTAAAGATTTGGAGCCTTTTCAGTGGAATATCCAATATTCTAATTTAAAAGTGTTGAGATGTTTTGAAATGAATTCAATAGGACAACTCGCGCATGAGTTATTGCTACTTTGCTAGGTGAAAGAAAAGTGAATTGTTCTTTAAGTTGTCTCAAGCCTCTGTGTTTAAAATACCTAAAAGTTAAAAATGGTAAAAGTGGTGTCATCTTTTTTACGTTTCGCGATATTTAGGCTTCTGCGTTTGTGTAATCGATGCAGCACAAAGTAAGAGATGAGTTCAATGTTTTTAAACTCTTGACTTCATGAAACTAATGACAAAATAATTTAGAAATAATAAAATAATTATTTCATGAGACTAAAGTCTCACACGAGACATGATATTTTAGTCTCGTCGTGGATTTGCACCTCAAGACTACTTTCACAATCCCTTCCGTCATTTCCCTAAAAACATCCACGCCAGTCTTGTGCTAATTTACCAAAGATTTCCTGAAAAAGCTCTCCGCTGAGCTTTATCGCGTTTACCTCGTGAAGCCGGTGCTCCAAGTGGCCCTTGAGCAGCGTGAACTGAATCCTGCGGTACTCCCCGTGCTTGGAGACAGGCTTGCTGGCCTCGTCCGTGGAGGACTTGCTCTTGAACCGGAGATGCGACATCCTCGAGGAGGTTCATCCGCGGCTGGCGGCTTCCTCGCGGCTGCTCGTCAGATATTCAAGCGGCTCGCGCGTTAAATAATCCCGTCGAACTGATATCCCGCGGTAATAAAAGCCGCCTGTATTGTTGCGGCTCGCGTGCAACACACTAAAGCACGTGCAACGTGCGGGATCGTTCGCGGCGATCCCACCTTGTTCGGCAGCGCGCCTCGCGACGCGATGATTATTAACACGAGTGACTGGGGCTGTTGCGTTTCCCTCGGCCGTACTCTGCGAGCCGGCTGCGCGTGGCGATAAATCGCTCCTCGAATAAATTCTTGCCCCGTCAATGAATTAAACATAATTGATCCCCCGGTCGCTTTGCGATAAAGTGATTTACACCGGCGATTATCGTCTCCATGTGTAACTATCACTGCCACTACTCTGTCTCCCTTAATTCACGAGTGTGGACACGTAATGTTTGCTCGAGCATGACGAAACTACACAGCAGAGTCTAATAATAAATTCGCCGCAGAAACGATTACTCAGATTCGCAATTAATGGTGAAATAAAAATCGCCCTGAATTTCGCGCTAATTCCGATCGTAAAGATAATGACTTCAAGCCACTGTTCACGGGAAAAGGCCTGATAGCTCTCGGCTACCCTCTGTTGCGCATGCCCGCGACGAGCTGTGACGTGAAACCAATCAACGCCAAGCTGGGAAACGAAGCCAGCCACTGGCGTCGATTCGGTTAGTTTACCAGCTTGGCGTTGATTGGTTTGACGTCACAGCTCGTCGCGGGCATGCGCAACAGAGGGTAGCCGAGAGCTATCAGGCCTTTTCCCGTGAACAACACTGCTCCAAGCAGCTCCAGACGCGAAATAATATTCCTCTGCCTCTAGCGCTTCTGGGTATTTCAGTTACTCAAACTTCTGCCGCGTCCAACTTTTTAATTAATCCACCGCGCTCTATCGAAATTCCCTATCGGCGGATGTTCGCAGCGAAATTTTATCGCGAACCGATGGCCTCTTTCGAATGACTCCAGCTAATAAGCCTCTCGAAATTAATGGCGAGATAAGGATCGACACTTTTATGCTTCTATCGGGGCGATACGAGGCAGAGTTTGTTTAACGAGGGCGAAGCTGCGGAGAGGGATTCAATGGGTCAGCTGATGCGAGCACCATAACACCGCGAACTTTCACTGGAATATCTTCGCGGAGCGAAATGAAAGTGCACGGGGACGCGAGGTTGCGTTTCGCCGATAATCGCCCTGTTATCGGGTGGTTTGCAATTATCGAGTGATTATGCCACTCCTTGCTCGAGTGGCTGATAAAAGGTAAAGAGTTCTGGAATGTAACGCCGGTTCTAACCTAAGCTTGTCTCAGTTTCTCCTGTTACAGTGAGGTCTTATTGAATCAAGATAGTACGTGGTTCCGAAAAATGGCAATTGGTAATCCTCGTGGTTCCGAAAAATGGCAATTGGTAATCCTCGTGATCGGAAACGGTCTTATCAGGATGAAGATCGATACGATAAATGGAACTTCTTAATGCTAGTAGACACTTCAGACAACTGAGTGCTTTAACTTGTTGAGATTCTCTAGTTTTTACTTAAGGGGGAACACCACTGTGACGGCCGGAAAAATGAGCCCATTTTTAAAATTTTTTTAAGGAATAACTTACAGTTTTATTATAAAATTGTTATTACCTATCTTTAGAACAATGTCTTAAGAGACTATAAAAAAAAGTAATAGAAAAACATGCATAGATTTCCATATACAGTTAATCTCCTACACCCCTCACAAGTCGCTTATCGAAACGATATCTCTGGAACGGCAACTCTGAAATCAATTTTTTTTTTTTAATATAATCGGTATGAGTGTAGTTTCCGTTGTGCGTACCGATTTTTTGATCGAAAACATATTTTTTTAAATACGCACGAAAAACTATCAATTTTTTTGCCGATTTTCGAAACTTTTTCTTCCCAAGCGCACCATTTTTACAAAAATATTTTTTTTTAAAAATCGGTACGCACAACGGAAACTACACTCATACCGATTATATTAAAAAAAAATTTGATTTCAGAGTTGCCGTTCCAGAGATATCGTTTCGATAAGCGACCTATGTTTTTCTTGTGAGGGGTGTAGGAGATTAACTGTATATGGAAATCTATGCATGTTTTTCTATTACTTTTTTTTTATAGTCTCTTAAGACATTGTTCTAAAGATAGGTAATAACAATTTTATAATAAAACTGTAAGTTATTCCTTAAAAAAATCTTAAAAATGGGCTCATTTTTCCGGCCGTCACAGTGGTGTTCCCCCTTAAGGGGTTTGGTTCGGTTTCTGAGAGGTTTATATATGAAATTTGAGTTTTGAAAAATGCCTTTGTTTCTAGGAAGTGTGGGGTAAAATTGAACTCTACGTTAATCTTAATCGAGATTGCCAAGCGAGGGGCCCCGTGGGAAGTAGGCACTTGCCACTGTTTTATGATTTTAGGGGAATGCGAGTTGGAGGAAACGTTTTTTCATGGGAAATGCGGTGCGAAGTTGTAATTATTTTCAACGGTAAACGACAACTGTTATCAAATTTTAGTTGAAAAATTAATTTGAATTTATTTATTTTACTTTCTCAGCGTGAAGAAAATTTTATATGATTCTGCTCGATGAAACGTAGATGGTATTATGTTAGGTGGTGGATTTACACTATAGTGCGGGAATTAATGGTTCAAAGAAAATTAAGCATATGTGACACATGCCATTTTCCACAGGGCCCCTCAATTGTACTGTTGGATGTTCTTTCTTCTACATATGCACTCTAAATTTCATTGATGTATCTTTAAAATTGACAGAGCTACGATAAATTCTCAACCTGAACATAACACGATGTGTGACTATTTTTATGACTATATTTTTCCAAATATTAAATAAATAATAAAAAATAATGTTAAAACAACATTTTATTCTGTATTTCTCCATTTTATGCAAGGAGGACCTGAGAGAGCTATAATTAAAATTAATTTCACTGATTAATTTATTACATAACTGCGATTCTAATGATGCAACTACAAAGGAGGTAATATCAAAATTTTAAATATTATAGACAGTTTTACAACAATTTTACTATGTATATATCTAGCTTCGTAATGCTTAGAGACACTTTTCTCGAAACTGACTTTTGGCACTGGGGCCCTTCTTGCGTCCAGCAGTACAATTGCAATTTTACTACTTCGGTATCAATCTGCGCCATTCATATATTGTGTATTTTACTTAATGCAAGGGTCATCTTTTTCTGACAAATGCGACGTGACATTCGCATCTGCCTACGTGCCACGGTCCCCTGGATGAATTACAAATCGAGCCAAGGCGATCGTTCACATCCTCCGCGTGAATAGGTACCGAACTTGTCAATCGTCTTCTAATAACGAGACCCGAGTCCCAAGGGCAATTATCCGCACTTAACGTTCCACGACTTCGAAATTCGATTATCATCGGGACTCGGCGTATGTAAAACCAACCTCGCCGTTGCGGAACGTCGGTCGAAGGGGACACTCGGACAGAACTGAATGCAATTATGTCCGATGGCTAGGAACGCCAGTATGCGTCTACTTACAAATGCAAACCGAAAACGATGAATCAGTTCCCTATAAATATACGAGCGCACGTCAAGTTTTTGGCGCGCCTTGTAGCCAGAAATCGTGAAACATTTTGTTCACAAGCAACGATCTATCTGGTCCCGATAATACCGTTTCCGAATCCATCAATCGCGAATGCTGAATTCTCTCGGAAATATTCACCAATATCTCCTTCCAATTACTCCAAAGTGTTTCCCCGACTACTTGAAAGTTAACACTTAAAACTTGAAGCTTGAAACTTGAAAACGAAAACTTGAAGTTTGAAACGTTAAACTTGAAATTTGATGATTAAAGCTTGAAGCTTGAAAGTTAAAACTTGAAATTTGAAATTTTCAAGCTTGAAGCTTGAAACTAACGAATTGTGTTGATTTAAACACCCCAACCGTAGATGTATGCACCGCCCCACGTGACGCTCACTCGCAAGCACTCCAAGTGTCACCACCTGTACCTCGAAATCAGCCGCGATCGACAGCGGAACGCGCACTGAATTAGCCGCGGTGTGCTCGAGGATTTATTAGCACCGGCGATACAAGATGGTAGCGAGGGGAAGAGATCGATAGGGGAGTTGTAAACATACGGTAGCGAGATTGGAAGAGGCTGGCGGGAAGACTAGGGATGATCGTCTTCGCGATGATCAAAGTGGAGCGAAGAACAGCAAGAGGAGACTGGATGCGGAGAGGAACTGGGCTGGGTGACAATGGTGCACGTTGATCGAGCCAACATCCTTCGCGCACTGACGCCACGGAACAATTGACCGCCGCGACGGCATACCTGACGCGCGTGGGCGATCCACGTGGACGGGCGATCCTATCGCTTGGCCAGGTGGTGGGTCGCTTTCGACCCATATCGGAATATTCATTGTACGCGCTCTGAAGCTAGTTTTTATTGAACATCGAACGAACCTGTTGAGATTTTCAATTAGTTATGAAGTAGCAGGCATTGCTTGGCTATTACCTTCTCTGTTCCTTTTAGGTACCGAATATCATCCAGTAATATTTACGATAAGGGATAATTATGTTATATCGGTAAGAGTGGGAGGTATGAACAAAATATGAGTTGCCACCTCTCCGCTGCACTTAACGGGACAGATAGATCAGCGGCGACCCACCATCGGTTGGGCGAGGGTTAAGGTCTGCGTAGACGTGTCCTCGTATGTTTTGAACCGTTCTTTAACGGTAACCTTGTCCGATGAGAGAGCGTGGGGTATAGAGAGAGCAACGTCATCGTGCTTTATGGATTATAAGGAATCCCGATGCCTTACTGTATTGGTAAGGGGATAGAATTCGTGGACGACAGCTGTTTCAACGTGATTCGATTTATTGAAGCTGATCGGGGAAGGGTGTGCTTTGTACTCGACATGTGATGAGTACTCGGTGATTAGTAGTTAGCAGACAGTGGTCAATCTTAATATATTAAGCAGAAAGTGTGTGTGTTTATCGCCTAAAAACTTTCGAACGGTTAACTCTGGGGTCGCGAAATGTGTTCCACCTCATGATGCCCAGCTAATCCAGAAGAATGTGACTGTTTTCAAAGAAAAAAATAAATAAATAAATAAATTTTTTCATAAGATCAGAATGTAAATTTTGGGCGAAGGGCGAGTAGTAAAGCTAGTACTATATAGGTACTCAGTACTCAACATTCGGTACCTAGGACTCGGTATTCGATATTAGGTACTTTGTGCAGAGCAGGGCTTGAAACCGTTATTATAAAGATTTAGGTTCTTGAAAGAGTTATGAAGAACCTTTATTCTGAATAACCGTTATAAAGAACCTAAATATCAGACTATATAAGTATAAGTTACGGTTCCTATATAGATCTATAACTTTTATTTTTTAGGTTCTATATAAGTTCCAAACGGTTATAGAACCGATTTAATAACTTTTATTTTTTAGGTTCAATATAAGTTCCAAAGCGGTTACAGAACCGATTCTTGTAACGATTGTACAGAATTTTATAGAAAATGAAATGACAACATATTACAACTATAGACTACCGTGTATAACCAAATTGTTTAAAAATTATTATAAATAAGTAAGTAAATATATATTATGTACACATTTGTACATACGTATATAATTCTTTTGTAATATGAACCACAAGCGGGCACTTGAAAAATTATAATTTATAATATCTATTCTGTATTATAACAAAAAGTGCAATAAATATTTAATACCATAGATCGAAACATTTATTTGTCAAGTTTATTTTTTCAATTAGGGGCCACCTCACCATCAGGATCATGATTCTGACAACATATTAAAATATCATTCAAATCGGGGAGCTAGACCCTCATCGGTATAACAACCAAACATTTATATTAACGAACACTTCATATTACAAAAGAATTGTATACGTATGTACAAATGTGTACATAATATATATTTACTTACTTATTTATAATGATTTTTAAACAATTTGGTTATACACAGTAGTCTATAGTTGTAATATGTTGTCATTTCATTTTCTATAAAATTCTGTACAATCGTTACAAGAATCGGTTCTGTAACCGCTTTGGAACTTATATTGAACCTAAAAAATAAAAGTTATTAAATCGGTTCTATAACCGTTTGGAACTTATATAGAACCTAAAAAATAAAAGTTATAGAGCTATATAGGAACCGTAACTTATACTTATATAGTCTGATATTTAGGTTCTTTATAACGGTTATTCAGAATAAAGGTTCTTCATAACTCTTTCAGTCAGAACCTTTATATAACAATTTGAAACAGTTATTTTCGAACCTTTTCAAGCCCTGGTGCAGAGTACTCTTGTATATTCAGTACGTAGGCCTGAGTGCTCACTATTCGACACCCAGTGTTCGCTACTCAATATTCTCAAGTAGCTACTTAATACTTAATACATGATGATGGGTACTTGGTACTGAATATTCAGCACTACTCGACACTTGCATACCGCAGGTACTGCGTTTCTGTTTCATTCAGAGCTTAGGTTCGTTTTCTAGGAAAAGCCGCATCTCTAATATTAAACTTTTGCCGGACACGAGAATGCGCGAACAGCAGAGTCGCAGAAATGAGAGAAGTAAGAGAATTACACGGCCGCGACAGAATTCGACGTGAAACTCGGTCACGACGAATCGCACCGTACGTTCGGCCGCGGTTTCAAATACATAAATATAAACAAGTAGGCCAGCCCGCCTTTCCAGATAACAGCAGATGAATCGGGCCTGCACGTTACTACGGCGCCCGGTGCCAAGTCACCGTTGCATTTTCGCATTCCTCGCGGTTTTGTGAATCGACCGATCGCAAAATTAGACTGTTCATTCTCCAAATAGATGCCGGCGCGCCATATCTCGCTATGCCGCTACGGAATATTAATCCTTGTCAATGGGACGCTATGTCGAAATTTCTCACCGAATCTGATACATTCTGGGCCCGTGCAACAATCGACACGATACAAACTTTCAAGCAGCATTATTATTTATATTATCATCACAATTACTCGCAGAAAATAGAATCTAACAAAGCTCACAGCTATTGGAATAATATAAACTCTCACTATTCATCAGAATTCCAAAAACAATACTTCACTACCAAACTAATATCCCATCTCTATGAAATAAATTCCCCTACACCCCGTCGTCACGAAATTTCTCCACGAGTCATCAAACAAACAGAGGACTACTGATAAAGGAAACATTTCAAACGTCAGAGAAGCATAAAGCACATAAAACGCGCGAAAATTTAAATCCAAGTTTCCTCACGGTCGATAACATCGCGTCCACTGTGACCAATTTCTTTGAATTGGCGCATCGAGGATATCGTAAAAATTCATTTCTTTATGGCGAGGATACAACAAGAACTGCTAGCTTATGAATGGAGAAATGTGACAGAAACTTGAAAGAATGAAATAAATAAAACAGTTAAAAAGCGAAGGACATTTTCATTCAAAATGCCCACACGCGGAACGTCAATTTATGCGCCAACCTAAGAACACAATGGCGATCGAATAATCGCTATTTCAATTTCTACGTGCAACCGTCGAGGCATCCAATAACGCCGATATGTATATCGATCCGAGTACAGTATTTATTTCAAGGTAAGTTTGTGACTTATTTACCCAATTCGAGTCCGAGTCGAACGTCAGCCACATCCTGGGATCGGGCAGCCATGAGGTCATGTTGCTTAACCCTCTGCCGGGTCTTTTTCGACTGGAGTCACCGAGTGTACTAAATAGTAGGGACAAGTTGAAAAATCGGAAACTAAACTTCTCTAATACTCCCGAGAAGGAACGTCGTTTAAAATCCGTATAGAAGGATAGTTGAAGACGGGTCTGAACTGACCCAGGCGCCGACTCCCGTGCGATCACTCGAAACGAGAGTCATTTGATGAAAACGGCGCAGAAATTACAGTTTCGATGACACGCAAAGCAGTTAAACGGCTACTATTGTCGCGAACGATAGTTTCATCCGTAATAGACGATCGAACGCATCGACACTCGCTACGTTTACATGAGGCGACCATACAACCCCCCCCCCCCCCCCCCCTCGATATGTTTCCACCTGCGAACCCAACGCCCCATTCTTCTGCCGCGAATGAATTGGTAATTAAGGTTAGGTTTAATAACAGCTGCACACTGAACCTCGCTGTCGCGCTCCAGTTTGCTCTGTTATGTTGCTCGTTATAGAATCTTACAATTTCGTATTGTATTTTATAGTATAAAGTGATTAATGATAGTAATATAATTGTATATATGAAATACATGTGTGCCTCGATTATTAGACGCGCTTTTTTGTTATCGTATTTAAATTATGCGAGCAGATGGTTTCCCGCCAACCTGCTATTGGTCGATTGTTTATAGATTGGTTATGGGAAGGGGTTATGTTTTCAGAAATGAGGTTTTCGAAATGTCGAAGTTTAAATGAATATTGAATTAATGATAAGTAAATTGGATTTGTTTAGTTTTTTTGGTAAGATCGGAAAATGTAATTACATGCAGTTTGTATTGAATATGTTTAATTATGGGTTGATTGATTTTTAAGAGATATACCGTGATGTTTTTAAATAATTCAGATAGTTAACGAGTTTCCCTAAAGCATCCTGGTTTTAAAATCGTACATTAAGAAATCTGCGTTGAAAGAGAATTACTGATATAATTATCCCCCCCCCCCCCCCGCATTGATTATTCAAAATTCTATTATTCGATCGGAGATTTTTAGGTTAGTGTATCGTTACACGCATAGACTAGTTTTGTGAACTACTTCAACGACAGTGTAATAGAAACTAGTAGTGCTACGAAACCTAAAGCTACGCTTGCTAATCGCCAACTCTATCAGCTACAAAACAATCGTTTCATCTGTCAATGAAACTCACCAATTAAACAGAAGATCGATTCCTCCGGAAGTCCGTCGTCGTCATGTATAACAAAGCTTTAATCCTATCTGAAACAAAAGAAGATACGTAAGATCCATGAGAATTTAATTCACAATCGAACACTTCGCCGTTCAGAAATACATCCAAAAATAATCCCCTTTTGAATATCAAAGCGCACTATCAACAAAGAAAAACATTCTATTTCGAGTGGAAGTAAAAAGAAGAATATACGAATCGTATAAGTATACATTTTCGATCCCCCAAGCTTCGTGAGAACTGTAGCTTAAAGAAATAAATAAATATTGTGTTTTATTGTGTCCAAACGATATTTCGCCAAGAGACGCAACGATTTTGTTCAAAAGGATTCGATCTGATTCGTGGCGATCACGATTACATACGATTCGTGGAAGGCTTTTTGTCTCGCGGATTCTAACCTCACCTGACAGAGAGAGACAATTCCAAAGATCCCTGGTCTTGTTACTCAACGGCACGAGCGTCACGAATACGAGATATTAGCACCATTTTTCGTTTAATCGCGAATGTCATCGTAACGAAGCCCCCGTGGATTGGAAATACGAGGCTTGTCAACGACAGAAGCACGTAAAACGCGAGAATGAAGCTCCCTCCTTTCTCTCGAGCGAGGCACGAAGCGTCATCCGCCAGCTGGCGCCACTACAGCGAACAGCTGATCTCTTGTGCACTCGCGCCATGTGTTTAATGTCCAGGCACGAAGCCAAATCACTTGTTATTCGATATTTAAATATATATTCTTTGAAAATGGAACAGTATAATTGTTGTTATTTGTATGTGGCTTCTTTGTCACTCTTCCGAATTTTCACCGGTTTTCTGCGATGCGTACGAGTTTTATTGTAATGCTATTATTTAAGTTCTGCGATCAGTTACGTTTGATGTTCTTTGAGACTTTTTAGCGTACTCTGTACCCAGATAGCACAAAGACGTTTTAAAAACGTTTTTAAAACGTCCAGGGCGGACGTTCAGAAAACGTCCAGAAAAGGTCCTAAACACGTCCATTTTCACAAACCAGTACGTTTTTAGGACGTTTTCTGGACGTTTTTAAAACGTTTTGCAGGACCTTTTCTGGACGTTTTTAAAACGTCTTCAGGACCTTTTCTGGACGTTTTTAAAACGTTTTCAGGACGTTTCCAGGACGTTCGACGGGGCTGGTTCGATTTAATAAAAAATTAAGCAAGTAAATGGTTTTCAAAATGAGATCAAACTCGATAACAATTTATTTCATTTATTTAATTCAGAAATAATGCAGATTATATGCACTTACAATAGATACAAGAACATGTTAGTAGGAGGTCGAATATACAGAAAATACATTGAATTTTACAGTAATCAATATTGGGAACAGTAAAATAAAGGTGATAGTTACATATATTAAAACCGTTGCTACGTTTAATTTATGGAAATCTTCTTTCCCTTTTCTGCCGAGGTCAACTAAATAGCAATACAATATCCATTGGGCATCAACGACGTTAACCTAAAATTGAAAAATTATTCAAACCCTAACCTAGAACTACATACCTTTGACCGCAAATACTGAAACAAATATACAAAAACTGTACAAAAACGTTATGAAAGCTGTATAAAAACTGTATGAAAACAATATAAAAACTGTATAAAACCGGTTTGCAAACATTCGGTCAGAAACATTTAAACAAATGCCTCTGTGTTTTTGGTTTTCCATTGTTTCTTTCAGCAAATGTTCATAAACCTTTATATGTACCAGTATGTATACTTATGTATATATGTATGTAGATTTAATTAGGCTTTACCTGTACGATATATCCATATTTCGTGGATGGTTGGGTTAGACAGTGGTTACAATCCCTGGTTTCCTTCAACTAATGTATCCTAATCTAACGACATTTCTCAGATGGCGCACAGCCTCTTTTGAACGCCTGTTTCGGACGTTTTTAAAACGTCCGGAAAAGGACGTTTTTAAAACGTCCGTAAAGTACGTTTTTAAAACGTTTTAAAAACGTCCAGAAAAGGTCCAGAAAACGTTTTAAGAACGTCCATTTTCACAAACCAAGACGTGGACGTTCAGACATAAAATGGACGTTTTTAAAACGTCCTGTGCTATCTGGGTAGCGTAGTCCTGTGCAAATATTGCAATAAGTAATTGATTATTAGTAAGATAATCGGAAATATTATGTAGGACAGTAGTCAAGGGTCTATTTTAAGAACCAATTAGAAAAGTGTATAAATTGATGTTGGAAAATTAATAATCGATTAGTGAAAATGGGAATTTATTGGAGACGGTCACTTACAACTGTGGCGGAGAACTGGGATCATGTTTTAAGATTCAATTATAAAAGTAGATAAATTATTTCTGATAAAAATACTAGATAATTATGTTATAACACATTTGGTCTAAGGTCTAACCATCTATCGAAACTGTTAATGACTAATTAATTATAAACAAAATAATTGCAAATATTGTATAGAACTCCAAAATTTCAGTAATTGTAGAAAATGGATAATTTATTAATTACCCGCAATCGTACAATTTCGTAATGAAATAGGTATGTAATGTTCAGGAACACAAAAATTGTTCAGTCAATTTTTGTTTTACAATCTCAGGTCCTGAATCCCTTCTCGGGGGTCTAGAAAGCATCCCGCAACAATTTTTAATAACAAAATTGTTTATTCAATGGTGTAAAAAGCTATTTGATAATTTGTTCGATTTACGGCCGATTTCTTCACCTTCAGTAATCTTCCGGTCAGTAAACGACCAATTGGCTTTAGAGCTAGCGGCGAAGAAATTAACTAATAGCGAATTCGGTACCTCGCACTGATGCCAGAAAATGACTTGGATTGGTTGTTTCTGATAGAAACGAAGATAGCTCTATAAGAATCAACCAATCCAAGTCATTTTCCGGCACCAGTGCAGAGTCAGTGCGAGGTACCGAATTCGCTATAAAATTCGATTCCACTGACATTCTATTTACAGACTGGCACTGGCGTGCTTTAACGCCCATTATTTTAGAATGCACCTAGCATTTTTGTTTTTAAGCCATTAAATTAACATTTTTGTTGTTAAAAATTGTTGCGTAATGTTTCGTAGAACCTCGAGAAGGAATCTAGGACCTCAGGTTGTAAATGAACAAATAAATAAACAATTTGTGTTCCACGAACATAACCTCCTTTCCAGTAACTTGTACATCACGGAAAATTAACAAAAGATCTATTTTCTACAATTAATTAACGAACTTTTGTAGTTGAGACAATCTTGAAATACAAACCCTTATCTATCTTACCGAAACGCTGTTTAGTCAATCAATTATGCACGTGCGACGTAGTTTTTGTCTCCTCTTCTTGGGATCGTAATAAAAACAAACTTCTGTATACTTACTGTAATCTACGATCCCATCGCAAAACTAAACTCGAAATATAGAACGTAGAAGAAAATGTCGAGCGAATGCTCAAATTTATTTCGTTAAGGACAATAAATTTACACAGTATATTTTAAGCAATACTGCTAGCATTAGATGCGATCCTCGGCCATAAGTCTGCACACTCTTTCGCAACAGGTCCTGTAATAGCTGATCCTTTCATTTCACCTTTATTATTTACTATAACCCCTGCATTGTCTTCAAAGTATATAAACACCCCGTCCTTCCTTCTAAACGGTTTTCGTTGCCGTATTACCACCGCAGGCATAACTGTATAAACAAAGAAAAAGGAATACAGTTCTACTACAGGCTTCCAATCATTCTCAATTGTTTCCAAAAAAAAACAACTGTAAACACTGAACCATTTAGAAAACCCTCGCCTGGAGGATACACAGTCCACTTGGACCCATACCACGTATCAATTTACTGACTACCATGTTAACATTTCTTATTAGCATCGCTTCGTCAACAAAATAAGAGTTTCAGACCATAACAGGATAAAATTATTTGGTCGAAATGGACCACCCCTACAATTGACTGCCAGCTTATACACCATCCAATGGATAGAATAATGTTTACAAGAGGATTTCAATGCAAATCATACTACTCTGCTTCTCAGTAATTAATCCAGTAGCTTCTGCAAGAAATCTCCGCTGCTCTAACGTAGTCTTGTATATAATAAAAAGAAATGCACTGAGAAGTGCCTAGAAACAGGGCAATTCATAGTACTACCAAATCGAATTACAGATTAACTTCTATACTATTTAAGAAAATGTATTACCCTTTTTCCTTAGTTCAGGCTTTCCCTTCTTGACGGTAGCGACAATCATATCACCAGATCCTGCAGCTGGTAGGCGATTCAATCTGCCTTTAATACCTTGAACTGCGATGACATATAAGTTTTTCGCACCTGAAATAGAATTGCAGTGCAGTCAGTTTAAAGTACGCTCGCGTGGCTCGTTAAAGCTGATTCAGACACGGCCAGTGATTTAGTCCAGTAGCGATTAATTTAGCAAAACAATGGTAAATTACTAAATTACTCGGCGTGTCTCGATCAGCCTTTACTCGTGTATAACCTCTGCAGGATAAGAAGTCTCTGTAAAATATTTTACAACAGTAAATGACAATCAGCCATGTGTTGCTCACCGCCATAACACTAACAGCTTTGAGGTTATGCACTATTTTTATGCTACTCGTTTCAAGTACTCACCAGTATTATCGGCACAATTGATCACAGCACCAACTGGCAAACCCAGTGATATCCTAAACTTCGCTCCTGCTGAACCTCCTCGTCCTTAAACAACAACAACAATATCACGTTAATTGCCACAGATGAGCACGTCCAGCCCGATATCCATCCCGGAGACAGTCATCGATTTTCCCAATTTTCCCCGTTATTACGAAACAATTATTTCTGTAATTGCGTGCCGCGAACATTCTGCCGTCGTTCGCGCGACTTATTTCGAATCGATAACGCACTCTTGGACGGATTTCTTCGGATTCCGTTCCATCGGCAAAAACAACCTACCTCTCTTCGACATCTTGGCGTGTTTGAAAGGAACAGAAACTGCTGTTTACCGCGCACTTACCCTCGCGCAGACCGCGACGATTCGCTTCCGGCGCGGGAATTCTAGACACATTCAAACTGCCTCTCTTTTTAATGACTGTATATCGTATTCGTTTGTCGATTTATGAAGATCACGGGGTAATTACCTTGTAACAATAGAATAATAATTAATATAATCTTACAAATTACAACACTTTCTCCCTGATATATTATTTGTAAATATTTCAAGACACATTTAATCGCGTTCTTCGCAAATTTTAGAATTTGTTTAATAATTGCAAAATACATTTATATATATTAATTCATATTTCATACTAACTTCTATGATTTTAACTTCTAAAATTGTTATATTCAAAACTGCGGTAGATGTTATTTCGGAAACTCAGGTTTTGTTATTAAAATCGATCGACTTACTTGGTAAATAATTTTCAAAATGATTCGAAAATGTTAAACGATTGTTAAAATCATTCTCTGCTTGGACAAGCTAGATGAAAGGACTGAAACGAGCGTCCTTTAAATTTCACATCGCGATTGATAGCGATCGTCAATTGAGGATATAAAATTGTGAAAATACCGTTAAACAAAATTCTTCCGAGCTTGTTTTCCTAATAGAATTATTTAAGCAGTAATGTAGTATCTTTCCGAGGCATTACTACTATCTATCAATGTTTATTCCCAGAAAAAAGCGCAGTGGAAATATTCTGCCCCCGACTGTCCCCAAGTTTATCGTTTGACGAAGCTCGAGGCGGCGGAGAGAAGTGAAATTTTAAATCGTCGTCAGCATCACGCTTAATCGAACAAGATGCCTAGTCCTCTGTTAGGAGATTCTTTGACTCTAGAATTGGAAGGTAATTCTAAATTCCACTTCGAAGAATATTTTGTGTCACGTTTCCAGCTTACATAAAAGTTAACCTTCATTAATTCTGTAACAACTATGATAACATTCGTCACTTTCCGGAATACCATCATCTGCAATGATCCGTACGGAGAATGTTTCTTAATAAAATATATTTCCCCGTGGTGGCTTGACAAATCTTAATCACTTTTGCCTACGAGATTCTGTACACGCGGCCGCTCGATGACATCTTTCTCTATATACACTGTTGACGCCTTTCTTTTCTCGCTCAGCTCAGGAACCATGGCCGCAGACACTCACATTATTTCAACCGTACGAGGTCGAACAGATATTGCTACCCGACAGTGCGAATTGCCTGGCTGTGAAGGCTTTCCTCAAAATGTGCGGCATAGACTTTCAAGTAGAGCTGAGGGCCAATGCCGAATACATGTCTCCGTCGAATCGAGTGCCGTTTATTAAATGCGGAGCGTTCCTGATCTCCGAGTTCGACAATATCGTGTCGTTTGTAGGAAACAAAGGCATAAGCTTGTCCAACGACCTGCCCTCGACTTGCAAAGCTGACATGAGAGCTTACATGTCGTTGGTGGAGAACATATTCGTGAACGCCGAATTGTATATTTGTTGGGTGGACGAAGCGACGTTGAACGAAGTCACCAAACCGAGGCACGGGAGCGTGTATCCCTGGCCGTTGAATCATTTCTTGAATTGGCAGAAAAGGAAAGAGGTCGTGAAGAAGCTGAACATACTCGGCTGGTATAACAAAACTCTGGAGGATGTGTGCGGCGAAGTTAGAACTTGCTGCTCTGCGTTATCGGAGAGGTTGGAGGGTAATGAATATTTCTCCGGGGAAACGTAAGTATAAGCTGGCGATATCAGATCGTCGTAAAAATCGGCTTACTTCTCTTTGATGGTACTCGAATGAAACTGTATATAAATCTGTTTTATCGAAACTAATATCACTGTCCAACACGATTTTTGGTCTGCAATATCCGCTGGGCGTTTCTTGTAGAGTTTTTCGCCCTGAACACGAATCCGCAAGCAGAAATGCTCTATCACACTCAGTTTTTTGAGAAATTCGATTTTGAAAAAAAAACTGCAAATTTTCAACTTTGAACATTTTTTGTGTCGAAACGGTAATAGTTATTCGGTTGCTCGTTGCGTGAAATTATTCTATGAGCCCTCCCGAATACAACGATATAAGTTATTATTGCATTATGATCATTTAAATATGTTTAAACAACGATCAAAGGGAAAATGACACCCGAAATGCACCCATTTTTGAAGATATCTTTCAATTTATTTCCAAAACTAAGGGTCTAGGAAAAAATCTGACCATTCCACGCGATGCAGCAGACATTTTTCCTTCGGAAATCATCAACAAAACTGGTAAGTCACGTTTTGTTTTCAATACAGAAGCGAAATAGTTTGGCAAAACGCGCGTTGTCGACAGTGGTAGTCAAAGGCGGCGCGCGGTCCACTGCCGCTCAGCGTAACACAATCGCTTAACGCGCCTGAGTACCACTGCTGGCACCGCGCGTTTTGCCAAACTATTTCGCTTCTGTATTGAAAACAAAACGTGACTTACCACTTCTGTTGATGCTTTCCAATGGAAAAATGTCTGCTGCATCGCGTGGAGTAGTCAGATTTTTTCCTAGACCCTTGGTTTTGGAAATATATAGAAAGATATCTGCAAAAGTTGGTGCATTTCAGGTGTCATTTTCCCTTTGATTGTTGTTTAAACAAATTTAAATGATCATAATGCAATAATAACTTATATCGTTGTATTCGGGAGGGTTCGTAGAATAATTTGACGCAACGAACAACCGAATAACTATTACCGTCTCGACACAAAAGATGTTTAAAGTTGAAAATTTGCATTTTTTTTCAAAATCGAATTTCTCAAAAACTGAGGGTGATGGCGACAAACGGTTTGCGGATTCGTGTTCAGGGCGAAAAACTCTACAAGAATCACCCAGTGGATATTGCGGAACAGAAAAAAAGTTTCATTTTGTTGGACTGTGTATTTAGTTTACGCGACGTACAAACTATATTCTAATCACTGCCGTCTTATTTCTTCCAATTAAAAAGGCCCCACGAAGTAGATGCTCTGGTCTATGGTCATATATATACCCTCCTCCAGTCTAATCTCCTTCCCGGCATGCAAGACATTACCAAAATTGTCAAGCAATTTCCCAGGCTTATCGAGCATGCGTCGAAAGTTAAATTGAACTATTTCAATCGCGCATTGGCCGAGTCCAACGAAGATTTCGAAGTCATTGAGTCCCCTTCCAAAGACACCCTGTGGAATGCTTCTGAGTCGATCGAATCGCTACCTCCGCTTTCAGAAGACTCCTTTGAATTCTGCCTGTTATAGTATTCGCTGAATTTGTTATCATTTAATTTACAAATTTGTACATACGAATGAAATACATAGACGTTTGCTCTTACGTTACGACATTACTCGCTTACTCTTCCCATCGATTCGTAACGGATAATTTTATTTATATTCAGGACACCCAATGAATTGGATGCCTTAGTCTTTGGACACATTTTCATAATAATTACCACATCTCTACCCGGCAACAAACTGGCGAACATCGTCCAAAGCTATCCGCTGCTCGTGAATCTCTGCAAGCGCATTGAGACTAGGTATTTCCCGCGTTCAGAAGACTAGATGGAATTATACTCGAACCGCAGATACATCGAGCTCAGGTATACGGAGTGCACTGATATTAAGTTCCTGTGCTACGCACGCAACATCGCTGACAGTGAGAACGTGAGGCCGAAAGTCTGCAGCATTCAATAAATCTCGTGCCGATCGCATTTGGAGAAGCGAAGTCCTCTATTTTAAATAATAATTCAACGCAACCATCACGGTGTATGATATACGAGTATACACGATATACACATTGCGTGCGTATATACTGTATTCCATATATTTACAGAAATATATATATATATATATATATATATATATATATATATATATGACGAGAAATGCTGCAATAGCGATAATGAGGGATCTGTTCGATGTATCTGAAGTTCGAGTACGGAGACATAGTAAATTGTATAGGAACTAAGAAAGTATTGATAGTTAACTTGTTATAATTGTTATCTATAGAAGCTATATTAGTTGAGTGTATTGTTTTAAATATATAATACTGCACGTGACGTTTTTCAGCATTTTTTCCCCTCAAGCGATAGGGGTCAAGTAGAGTAACAGAATGTTGGAGGCGAGAATTAAGTAACACGACTTTGGAGATTTCCAAGCGTATGTTCTTGGATAACAGCAAGAATGCATAACCAATCAAAGGTACCTTTAAGTTAGACGTTTTACAGAAAGATCTCTCGACAGTAACTGAGAACGATTGCTAAATGATTTATGTTGTACGTTTTTTCAAGGATTATTTTCAACGTACCTGTTATCAGCATTTATTTCTGACTTAACTGAATCATACTGAAGAATCATGTACAATAATCATTCTGATGTTAAGCGTGCTTACGTGGCGTTAATCGACAATAAGTAATTTCTCAATTATAGACCTTGTGTATATATTTATTTAACGTAACTAATACTAATATATTTGCTCCTTTTTCTATTGTAAATCACTCATCTATTTATCTGTTTTGTGTTTTATCTGGGATCCTTTGCTAGTTACATGGAACTCTCTTACAATCTTTCGATTTATATTTAACCGTTTGGAAAGTGTGTGTATCGTCATTGATGCGCGAGTTTTAACGCACATCTGTTCGATACGGAATTCCTTGACCGTCGTGTAATGAAATTTTACTGCTCTCTAGTCAGCTTTTATATAGATTCTCGATAGTCCATATCAGTATAATATATTCGTAGGAATTGTATTGCAAATAACGTGGCGATACCATTATACAATAATGTTCAATTTATGTTAAGCGTAAGTTATGGAGATAATATTGAAATGAGTTTGTGCCGTAAGAAAGCTGAATTTGAAAATAAGTATTCCGTATTAACTTTCCACTGTAATCAGCCTTCATAATTATCGTACTATGCCTGTTACATACTTCTTGTCTCCAGCGTTTAGTTACGATAAACACCGGTTACAATTACAATTACATCTCGATTAACCAGCCGTCAAACATTTGTGTACACGACAGATTTGTAAAAATTACTTCCGATTGGTTTCGAAATCGTTGGCGCTTGTAATTCGATATTCCAATGTGCAGGAATGTTATTAAATAAACAGTGTCTATCTTCTAACTGTAGAAATTGTTCCTCTAATTGTTCGACGAGGCGAAATAAAAGAATGGATAATACAGAACCACTCGTTTCGTACATAACAAGCATGTATTTTTCTTATACAGTCTCTCTACTTTTATTATACGTTTTAATAATATCTTTCGATAACAAATATTATGTCCAGAATGTATTACTATTACAACGTACACGGAAACGTAACTCTATCATTCTAAACAGAAGTGTAAGCGACTTGTGATCTGTTACTCGGTAAAGCAAAGAGAAGGAACCATCGCGCGAGACGAAGAGCCAGGCGCAGAAGCCGCAGCGATAACATTGAAACGATCAGCTCGATTGGTACTTTAAAGTAACGTCAATAAAAGAAATATCCGACGCAGGCCTCGGGCGCTTTTACGACTGCCGATAATAGAATCCACCTTACACATCTGTAAACCCCCGGTGTAAAACGTACAGAACGATCTTTGAAGTATAATAAAAACTACAAGACGCAACGTGCCTCGCGCTATTTCCCGCTAAATTACTTCGCACGGATGCCTCGCTCTGTTATAAATCCCCGACTATATGCTATACGGAATTCTATAACATTATTTAGGTGTAATGATACAGTTGTTACACGCACGCTCGCACAAATTTACGTACATATTCTATTCGTAACGATAGAATTACGAATATGCGTATGTATGCGGTCAAGTAATCTGCAATCTATACTGATTTATACTTGTAGTGCTCAACTAAAGTTCTTTAATAGCTGTAGCTTTAATACACTGATCGAAGATAATCTGACTGAGATCACATTCCTCTACGATGACTATGCTCGAATCAAAGACTGTATACCATCTCAGAGGTACTCGTACAATAAGAAAAAGGAAATTCATCATTGCCCGTAGAATAAAACCTACAGACGATAGTTGGATTAAGGATACTCGTCTAACAGAATGCTGAGCTACTTGTGCGCAATCGGTTTGTGAACGTATGACGGAATTAAAGTATGAATAAATACAATGAATATGAACAGTATTCTTATATCTCTGATTTATCGGCTTTCTGTTATACAGCTATCATTTCGCGCTGCTACGCACGCGCTATGTGCAGTAGTAAAAACGTGTAAGAACGGAAGTTGCTTGCGTTATAATTGGAAGTTTGCACGTTATCTATCTCCCTCGTTTCGCCTACGTCTATCCTACGAGTATAGTTTTCTGTTTCTATCTGATGGACTCGATCGTCTTTCGTTAGCTATCGAAATAAATATCATCTCGCGAGCGTGTTTTGTTACGTTTCTTAAGTTATTCTCGTGAGTAGATAAATTGGGTGCTTTACAAATTTCCGCGTGTAACAGATACTATCATCCGTATTAAAAACCGAAATCAAGCAACTTAGAAGTTTCGCATGACAAAAGAGACTTATGCATGTGCGATATTTGATTGTTCTTTAGTACTTCGTACGCTTACGTATAAACTAAAATAATTAGATATCTGAGAAACAGAAGTGCTGGAGAAATGAACAGCGACTGGTTTAATGGATTTCATTCAGGCACCTCTCAATTTAATACCACCCGCGATCGTATATTCTAAATTCATTTTTATTTAACTTCCGTGAAGTATATGCAAATTAAGAGACGCCCGAGATATCTATTGCGACTTTAACTGCTAGAGCAATCCAACAACGTGGGACAATTTTTGTTGATAGTTGGAATGGACATTGTACGAATAAAGCGTACTCTTATAACGCGCGAGATCTAGCAGTTAGTATTATATCTTGATTGGTCTGTATGTAATTTATAGTTTTATTACTTACTTTTAATTGATTGGTACCTGCCCAAAGTTTGATAAATATAAATTCTAATATCTATTATATTGCGATAGTTCGTACGAACCGCAATTTCGGTACATCAACATTGTGCTTCCAAATGTATTTACGTTACTAATCTCGCGACCGCGATAAGTGTTACTTGCGAACTTTTGTAGACACTTGAAAACGAATGCAATCAAGAATATAATACAGTAGAAAATCCATTGTATTTCATTGCTACATCAACTTCACTAGAAACTCCGTAAGAGTTTTAGCTAAGGAATAATTTAAACTTTTGAAAAACTAACCGTGCTTTCGATTTTACTCGCTATAACATTCTTTCCATCGGACGTACTTATCAATAAGATACCATTGCAAATTACAGAATTCATTTGGCGTGTGTTATTGCACGCTTTGTATCAATATCTTACATTTACCTACTTAATATCATTAAGTTACACATAAACATATGTACCTACGTAGGCTGGTATTTCCATATTAATTTTGTGCTTGCTATCTAAATTAATCTGGTGGTAAAAAACTAAAGAGCCGGAATTGTTCTCTAATGCGTGGCCTAACGTCGCCGCCCTGCAAAGTCGATTACATTTAATCAATCCCCAATTGCTCCTTCAAACGATTAAATATGAAGCCAAGTACTCACCCAAGTGACTAAGTTTTCTAAGAAGGGTAACAATTTCATTAATTCGTTATCTGAACGATCAGCGAACCAGCTTTCTATAGGTATACCATTCTCCAACTGAAACGGAACAATTTCGTTAGAACCAGAAATCGTTCTTTAAATTTCTCAATCGCTCGTTTACCTGATATCCAAATGCCTGCGGACTATTATCAATAATAACAGTTTTCGATAAATCTCTGCCCAGTATAGACAGATCCTTGATATAGTTCCCATTAACACAGACACAGTGCTCTCTGAACAGACGGTATTTAATCAATTTCCTCGTCGGATCTAACAGGTTCATTAACTTGTTCGCGTAAACCCGTTTGCTCGCGGTGAAAAGTATGACTTCGTACAGCGACGAGACGTGCTCTAAAAATTCCCGGAAATACGGCCGCGTTCTGACGAACACTGTGTACGTTACATCTTGAAAGACAACTGGGAAACGGAATGCCGCGTCCGAGAGCTCTTGTAGACTGCAGTGCACTAATGTTTCATCCTGCGTAACAGAATCATCGTCTTATATCCAATTTCGTCGGGTAGATTCCTATTATCGCAGCTTAAGGTGGACGTACCAAATCTAATACTAAACTGAACTCTGGGCTGCTGCGCGTCTTAAGTGGAAGAGCAGGACATCTGGCTCTCATCGCTGGCGTCAGAGGTGGCAAGTGTTTGATGAAGACGTAAGGGTCAAACGGCTCCCAGTCTTCCTGAACATGCGTCACCATATTTTCTACGTCGCAGCTCTCTACTATTTCTTCGCTGCCAACTTCCATATACTCGACATCCTGGTAATCGCTCTCAATATCCTCGGAGTTGTACTTCTCGGTAACATTCCCGTTTGTGTCGGACGAATGATGGTGATTTATGCTGTACATGGCTGGCGTGCTATACTTTGCATTAGCGAAACTTGTCTCGTACTTGGACGAATGGCTGTCAAGGGGATACTGATTTTTCGATAAATTGCTATTGTTTTCATTGTTGTTGCTAAGAGCGTATTTCCCGTTTGGAAAATACTTCTCCGATGGGTAAGGGCGAGTCCCGTACATGGATGTAGAATGTATTAAGCTGTAGCATTCGTCTGACGTTTCTGTTTGCATACAGTGCGTAGAGTAGTAGAGCGAGCCAGTATCTACGGGGCAGAGAATCTTTCTTAGTACATATTAAAAGATGGGAACTAATGTAACGCCTGTGTGGTAAATCCATTTACCATTATTCTTAGTTTCTTCATTGTTCAAGACGTACGAGAGATCCGAGTGCGATCCTACGGACGCTGGAGGCATTAGATTTGTCAATGATGATACGCTCGGAATGGAAGGTTTATAGTCGTTCACGGTGGATATGGAGGAACAACACGAATCTGTATTTAATATGGACGAGTATAAGGATAAAATGGTAGTATTCCAGTTCTCTTTCGACTCTTCAGAAACTTTAGTTACTGTTGTGCATTTCAATGGCTAAAAGAAAAATTTGCGATTAGAAACCTTTGATAATCGAGAAGGCGGCTGATTCCGGGTAACTTACAGTGATCGCATCTTTTGCGGACGATTGGTGTAACGGAGTTGAAGTGACCATCGACCGCTTTATGCATTTTCTTCTACGAGGCCCCCTCTCACGTTTAATAGGCACAGACTTCGCAAAATGCAAAACATTCTCTTTACAAGCCTACGAAGATAATAATCTTTTTAGCAAAACCAAACCGGAGTCTGTACGTCAACCAAATGGCTTCGATTGTAGTTCTAAGAAATCTAATTGCACGACATCCTTTGCGAGTTAGCCGGTCGCCCGTTAACCATTAATCGCCGACTAGTTAGAAAATATTTCTTTTTAAGGAACAGTGAAGTTTAATAAATGACCTGCAAAGATCATTTTCAATAAGCTAACAGGCAATGATACATCTTGAAATATCGTTATCGAATGTCAGTGTCTTGGATGGTAATAACAGAAGGTGCATAGCGTGTAGGAGAGATGATACTTATAAGAAAGCTGAATTGTCCGTGCTTACTTCTTTCAAGAAGTGCGTGCACCTACGCCTCCATCGCGTTAATCTGCCGCATTTGTTTGGCGTATTAATGCGACGACTATTGTTACTGATAGACGGAAGCTTTCGTAAACCGCCGACTTGGGCTCGGCGATTGGATATTTTGGATCTGGATAAACTGCTTATACCTAAGCGACCACGCAGTCTTCTACTAATATGTTCGCTTCGTAACCACATTTCAGGGAAATGTTTAAACGGCCTGGAACAATATAGAAATCTTAAAGTATTATTGCTACGCCATAGGAAACATCGAACGACGACTGTTAAGCTTCGCGTATATTCCATATCTTTGCGGCTGGCAACGAACGTGACAGGACATCACATTACGCGAGAGTGCGTACGTAAAAGCGACTTAAATTCAAGGACGCCGTTAAACATATTCAGCGGAAAGAATTTTATTCATATCATAGCGAAGTTTATAATTCCATTCCCCTCCGTCTTATACATATGTTTTACATAAGAGCATAACAGGCTTCGACTAAAAATATTCCCTCCACTAGCGAGTGCGATAACTGATTTAGTAATACTCTATCTTTAGCGCAGATTTTGGAGAGCCCAAAAAATGTCCTCCCTTTAAAAAGCAAGCACTCCCGACGTTCCCAAGGTGCCTAAATCAATTAAAACACCCTACCCCAGCTGGCTACAATTCCAAATACAAATACACTAAAATAAACAAAGTATTCTAAATCGTTAAGAATCTGCATTAAAGCACATACCCCGCGCAGCAACCCATAATTCATTTCAAATCCCCAAGAAACTGGGTGGAGCGAAAGAAAGGGACGGCAGATCGTTGGAGATTTAAATTATCGTTAAAGGGGCATGGTAAAGCTGAAAGAACGAAAGGGATCGGCGCGAAAAGAATGGAAAAATTTGTTCCCGCGTAGAGCGAGAATATACGGTGGCTCAGAGTTTTCGATTATTAGCCGATTCGTGGTGTCTTAGAAATTGCGCGGGAAAGAAATTCGATCGTATCGTAAAAAGGGGCGTTCCTGATCCACGGGTTCCTTGTAGTGCCTGTATATACATACCCGCGTTCAAGCGTCACACAGGCCTACCGCGCCCACACACACACACACAGGGGCGCGCGCGCGCGCACGTACGGAGCCGAACGGTATATATCGATTTATATGCGGCGTGGATATGCCCGGTTACGTTTTCTACTGTTTTCGGCGAGAACGGGTCAGTGGTTCGTACGCGCGATCTGATCGATCATCGGGGGGTATCGGACGGTGGTTGCGGCAAAGGCCATACCCGATGCCCATTCTGCTTCACGGTCTGCATTGGGTGCGAATCGATCGAAAGTTTGAAAGTGCAATGCTGCGCCGCGGCGTCGGCGGCGGCACCCAACAACAATCGCAACACCTGAAAGTTCCCGCGAAAACTATTCCGCCGGGGATAGGCACTTGAACCCGCTCCTAAATGATGATACCGCTTACCATATCCCTTAATTAACAGGCACACCGGTCGGTCACAGCGATAAATCGGTACGTGGTGGCCGCACACGCGTTTCATTCAAATCCCTCGCTCGCGTTCGCTTTTCATCCCCCCAAAACTAAACAATCATGGCTACGGCGTCGCTCGAAAATACACCACGAATCAAGTGCGCCACTTTTTTAGCGGCATATTTCGCGGAGATCGGGGGTAGACGAGATTTGCTGAATTTATTATTTGATCGTTCATGCAGGACGGCACTTGTAAGAAAGGGGAATGGAAATAGTTTGGAAATTAATAGTGCTGGAGCTTGATTCATTTCGGGAAGCTTTCCGGCTACCGACGCGACATCTGCATTTCAAACGCGCTCTCTTAGTTCTTACAATGGCGTATGCTCTGTTGAAATCGAACCAAGTACTATTTGTTGAGTTTTAGTGGATTAGTCACAGATACTCGATTTGCGAAATTGAGATTAGTAATTGTACGTAGTTAACATTGTTAATGGCTTGTGAAAGAGATTTCTTGTATTGGAATATTGGCGCGATTCAACGAGCTGTCGCTCGAGTTAGGAACGTTGATTTCTTTCGATCTGCGAGCCTAATTGATTAATTAGACAGTAAGGTATATTCGTAAAGTATAGGAGTCACATTGTCGAATGTCCGGAGAACGAAATGTACGAGAGATTTGTGCCGCGTATTGAATTAAAAATTGTACAAAAAGTATAAAGTCCGAGAAACCTATTAAGGCACGATTTCTATACAAAAATAGCAATAAATATTTCAGACTTTTATTGAATTTCCGTGTAGCTATTTACATCGTTATATTAGTACTTCGATATACCATTGTAAGAATAGCGAATAGTAATTTTATATTATTTATAAAATCGTCTTATAGTGTATGCTCTACTTAATCACGATTAATCCATTATTTACAATATGTATTAGAAAAGCCAACTTGTACATCCACTATGTACAGCAGCATGGCGTTTGTGTAAACTTTAGTTCGTTAATTTGCACTTACGGAATAAATATTTAATACAACTTTTGTATACTTGCTTCGACTTCCTAACACTACACTTCGCCGCGTGCTATTCCATTCGAACACGAGAGCCCGTGCTACATTGCTTTAGCGGCTGCTTATTATAAACAGTAATGATAGTTCAACAAAAAATTACGCAGCGCTCGCTGCCTGTAAGTGTAACGCCACACGCAACGCTTCCTCCACTTTCATCTCAAGACTCTTCGAAACTAAAGCAAAGGCATAAATCTCAAGGCCAGTTTTTACAACCATGAATATTTCGAAGAAAAATAACCGAAGTGATGGATCTTTTTACATTACCGTTGATCTACTGATTCAAACTACCGTTCTATAAAAAATCTATTGCAATTTACAAAATGAATATGCTCGCACCCTTAAAACCAAAGATGAATTAAAATCGTTTACCTTTGTTACACGACAATGAAAGATTTATAAAGTTTCAGTGACAAACTTCTCGGCACACGTGCAAATAGATCTCCAAATGGTGCTTCACCTTAGACGCTTTGCTCTTTGTACGTGTGCAGGGTGGTTAAATTTTGTGGCAAAATTTGTCGCTAGTTCGGTTCGAAAGCAAAGAGTGCATTGGTCAGACACCATTCGATGTCGTGCTGCTGTGGATCGGTGGCCTTAATAGATCGTGGTATTGCAGCAGGGCCTCTCGTAATGATCTTGCGACTTGGCCTGACGCAGTGGCGATAGTGCACTCTACTAAACAGGGGTACAATCCGATCAGTTGCTCCCATACAGACTTCTCAACTGAAATACAACGTTCGCGTTAATAATAAGTAGCAGGAAGATTCCTCGATACTTCACCTTGCAATTACCTTTATTGGGAGGCGCTTTCTTCAGCGATACCACGAGCGTCGCGACAGCTTTCAGAACGAACGAGATTTCAGATAATCTGTACCTAGAAAAGGTTTATATAATAAGTACTTAAAAATTGATGCGAGTCTTTTACATCTTGCAAAGGGCCCAACAAAGTGGAGCACTAGTTGCGATCGTACAAAGTCTAATTTAATACACTGCGTAATGTTTAAATGATAAAGCCGTAAAACAGTTCAGTTGGAAGCAAAACTATTACCTAGGCAGTGGGCACTTTCCGCTTCGCCTTTCGTTCTCTATATATCGTCGCAAAACTTCCTGGAATCTGTGAAGGAGAGCAGTGACTGCTAATCGCCCTGCCACGCCTCCTTCGTCGTTTTCTGGATTCTTAGTTGCTTCGAGCTCCGATTCGGTATTCAGCCCGTCCAACAGGGAAAACTGTAGCAACGTCTCGAAGCACGTTTTCGCGAACTCTTCTCTCAATTTAGTTTCGCCGTTGTTCTCTGCAGAAATAAACGGAAAGTAAACGACAGTATATCGAGCTGAAACGATTTCTTCGCTACACTTGAATAAAGAGCTTGGTGTGCAACATAACGTAACGATTCGCATTCCTCACCAATATTGGTCGTAGTTGCCGAGTGTATGGAGCCTTTGTTCAAAAGCATGACCACTCGCAGAATGAACTGATGAGGTATGTGCTGGGAATGGGGTAGAACTTCGTCCCGCAAAAGCTCCATCACTTGGCAATCTACAGCCTCGTCTGCTTGAATCTCTTCGACGCCTCGTTCCACGCTCAATACGCTGTAATTAAAACACAGGTAACTCTTAATCAATGTAACAACTACAATCTTCCTCTGTGGTCTCAGTCTGTAATACGAAACGTTACCTTTTAGGGAACAGAAAGTCGTCTAAGGTACTCGCGAGTTCTGGCCACATGTTTTGAAATTGTTCCGGATACTTTCTAGCTAGGGGCAGACCGGTGTGCAGAACAGCGAGCAGACTGGTGACAGCTAATTTCCAAGTAGTCGGCGATGGACAAGCGTACTTCATCGACAAAGGCACGTGCAAAGCTTCTATTATGTGCATTAAAACCTGCCCATCTATCACCGCCATTTCGTGGGCTGTCTTTTGGTACAACGTCACCACCATCGACAGAGCTTTCTCTCCAAAAGGAACGTAGTTCATGGTCACCCAGTCCGCCTAGAAGAGTAAGAGACACTAATCGATATCCGTTTGACAATGGACAAGCGGGCGAAGTAGAAGTACTCACAGATACACCTCTCACTTGGGAGATGTGTTTCGTTGGTACTTTACCGTAAGTGGGGGCTTCGCAGGCCAACTTCGAAAAGCTCAATAGCTGAAGGAATATCAGTACTATCATCGTACGGAGATTTTCAGGCCCGTTTAGCGCTTCCTGCAAAAGTACAATAGCAGAATTGAATGTTGAACGAGAGGAAGCCATCGAAACTGTGCACCGAGCCACATACCTTTTGCAGGAGCTCCATGGAATGGAGTACGCCGTCCTGTAAATGAGTGAGGACAACATCCGGCATTGTAGGTAAAATATACGGCGTCGATTCGCCGTGCACAGGAACAGCGACTGAGTTTTTCAGCACGGTGCAAAGCTTCTGCAAATCTGGGCCGGTGAATCTGTGCAGGTGGAGAATTAAAATGATTTATTCTCGAAGAGTTCTGTTTAATCGGTAAAGAGCTCGACCGTTCAGGAAGATTAAGAAGCATACTTGTTCCTGATGTGTTGAAAGACGGCTGGGAATATATGAACCAACGCTGTTAAAAACGCCTGCGATGGTATATAAGGTTCTGTCTCCCCTTCTTGAGGTGGAGTTGTACTCTCCATTCCAATATTCAGCCAAACACGCCACGCGACGAACCACAATGCTTCAGAATCGTTCGACTGTATCACCTCGTTATTGTCGCTTCCTTTTTGGAGATACAGGATCTCTTGGAATGATTTTAAAGCTGCCAACGATACCTGGCGATTTCAAGTACGATTTAATAGGTTTGTAGTAGTTTAGTGTTTGTAGCTTCTCCAGGGAAGGCAGGAATTGTTAGCACACACCTCGTTATTTTTACTGAGCGCAGAATTCTCTATGAACTCCAGTAAAAGGGACCAAGCTCTCGGAAAATCTCCCAGCATTTGCAGAAGCTGACGTTTTGTGTTAAATACTCTTCCAACGCCACTCAAAGTTAATACCTGCGAAATAACTGTTCATAAAACTTGCTGCTTCGTAGATAATAATGTGGACTTCAATTTGAAGTGTACACGTAGATTATTACCTGGGTTTCTGCCCACTGTTTCTGCGCTGTGTTCCTGCTGTGATGAATAAGTATGTTCCCACTAGTGTCTACTTTTTCGCTGCTGGCAGAATTTGATAAACTCCTCACTTTGTCCAACAAGGGGAACAGGACCTGCCAGAGCACTGCCTGCCACGTTGGCTGGTGTAGCAAACTGCCGTGAGCAGAAATGGTGGAGAATAACGTTTGGCTGGCTGATTTGCGCACTGCGGGTCGAGGGTCCACGCACAAGTCTCCTTTAAAGTGTAAAAGGAGTTAAAAGTAAAGACTGATCTCATGTTCTTCGTCGTTCGTAAGTTAAGAATACATACTTAAGTATTCTAATGTAATACTACGAGACTGATAAATATGTTACCTAATCGTGCATACAGACACATCCAAAGTTTATCAAACGCTGGCATGTTCGTCGTACCCGGAAAGTCTGGGAACACAGACGACGAGTCTCCCTTTAGAGAAACGCATAGCTTCTCTTGATTTTGATAAAAATAATCGCTTATATTCCACTGAAAGAAAAGATAGAATTATAAATACACCGAGCCAATGTACGATATTTATTTTATTGATCAACGAATCTACTTTGAACATTGTATTTCGCATGGAATATAAAGAAACTTCCGATGTAATAACGCGGTCGTAATAAAACTGTGGTTGCCTGATTGCCTTAGCTTTAATTTCATTCATTAAAGGAATCTCAGCTTCGACTTTTAATAACTTTAGACGCTTCATAACTGAATGCATACACGTCATTTAGTCAAGACTTTTGTTCTGATAGACGGGGCAGACGGATTAAGGGACTGATATTCCGGATGTTGAAAGTCTCTTTCGAATGTAGTTCAATCTTACCATTAATCCAACGGCAGTAAGCGAGATATTCAATTCTTGTGTTTGCGAGCCAAACTTGGCAGCTGTGTCGACGCAAAGTGGAAGACACCGCCAAGGCATCACTGGTAGAAAATCGGTTACTACCAATTGTAAGCACTGAAAAGCTATTCTAACTAAAGCTTCTCTGTAAAACATGTACGATATATGTTATAAATTATATAAAAACATAGTTCAGAATCTCAAGCTACGCTAATTTAAGCACGTAACAGTATGTACGACTGATACAGTAGCTATTTTAGCATGCGAGCGAAAGGAAAGGTGCTATTACCGATGAAAAGGAAACTATACCTCGCCGAACCCAGAGTTTGTATCTTAACAGCGATAATTACCCGTGGTGATCTGATACTGCTCCGATGATACCAAGTACCAAGGGCCAGCCGTGATACAACGTCTCCCCTGCGCCATGCAGGACTTGTAAAACGCACTCCAACTGGCGCTGCCTTACATCGCCGTGACGCACGGATGATAATTCTGACAACGGTCCTAGGAGTAAAGTCTGCAGCTTCTACGGTGGAAGAATGAATGGTTTTAATAAGCGATACTCTAAAATGTATTCGTAAGCAAAACGAAAGAAACAAACGTACTTGATTATCGCGTAAAGGTTGAGGGTATTTGTGCTGAAGTGCCATTTTAACGAGATACGTAATGGCTTCGACTCCCCATTCTCTCATACGAATGTGTGGGTGTTGGCAAACCTCTAGTAAATGATTCGTGAGCGGCCTCCACAGAACTTCCACCCTAGGTAGGTTTACCAAACCGGTTTCTAAAAGCTTGGCTACAGCGAACAGCGATGGTTCCTAACATAGAGGCACGAAATTGCTTGTGAAACCGTTCGTTGAGAATCGAAGGCTTAGTAATCGGAGTCAATTAAATACAACTGATTATAGTACGTACAACGGAGCAGAGATGGGCAAAAAATTATTTTAAATAAAAAATTGATTTCGAATAAAACACAAAAATTTTATTCGAGGGTCATCGAATAAAAATAACTTTGGGTAATTTTTATTCGAAGCGCCTCAAAATAACTTTTTTATTCGACGAGATTCATTCGACGGCTACGCATGATTTTTTTATTCGACGGGAATTCATTTTAAGCTTTGAAATGATTTTCTCCGTTTCAGGCGTGTTTTATTTCTAAAGTTATTCGATGTTAAATAACTTTGGGCGAGCCTCGAGAGCCTTTGATCGAAGCCGCCGGCTTCTGGAGCCGAGCGACATTGTATCGTTCACCCGTAATACGCTGCAGCGCGGAGTTGCTCGGCGATGTGTCATCGATTATACAGAAACGGAATTTCTCTATTTTTCGTCGTATCAATATGAAAGTGGCGCCAATGGATTCCTTGCATTCTCCCGATTAAATTGGCCAAAAAATTATTTAAATCGGTCTACTTTTAACGAAACGGGCTTTCAATCTTGCAAATTAATTGTATGCCTAATATCGTTAATTAAAGTTCAAATTATGTCAGGTTTGGTATCATTTTCGTCGGGAAAACACAAGGAGATGATTGATATGACTTTCGTGCAGATTCGATGAAGAATCTGATTTCACATTTTTCCGTTCTTAATGGCTTGTGCTATCTATGTCTTTTATGGCCCCGTGTTTCTCGGCTGTCGAGCGCTCGCTTCTGAAGGGTCTCAGGTGTCAACATGGTCAGGCACGCATTTTAACTGCACTACTTATTGGCAATACCGAAGATTCTAGGGCCTAGAATATTAGCTTCGTATCGCGATGTTCTTAACCAGAGTTTCGTATCAATCAATTGAGAAATAAATGGATTGACCAACTAGTAAGTAGTTATAATTAATTAATTGTGCATGGTTGTAATGACGTCTAATTTAATTGCACTTAAAAACTGAATAACTAAGTGTATTTAAAATAATACTTAAAAACTGAATTTTGAACTGAATTTTATTTAAAATAATACACTTAGTAATTCAGTTTTTAAGTGCAATTAAATTAGACGTCATTACAACCATGCACAATTAATTAATTATAACTACTTACTAGTTGGCCAATCCATTTATTTTTCAATTGATTGATACGAAACTCTGGTTAAGAACATCGCGATACGAAGCTAATATTCTAGGCCCTAGAATCTTCGGTATTGCCAATAAGTAGTGCAGTTAAAATGCGTGCCTGACCATGTTGACACCTGAGACCCTTCAGAAGCGAGCGCTCGACAGCCGAGAAACACGGGGCCATAAAAGACATAGATAGCACAAGCCATTAAGAACGGAAAAATGTGAAATCAGATTCTTAATCGAATCTGCGCGAAAGTCATATCAATCATCTCCTTGTGTTTTCCCGACGAAAATGATACCAAACCTGACATAATTTGAACTTTAATTAACGATATTAGGCATACAATTAATTTGCAAGATTGAAAGCCCGTTTCGTTAAAAGTAGACCGATTTAAATAATTTTTTGGCCAATTTAATCGGGAGAATGCAAGGAATCCATTGGTGCCACTTTCATATTGATACGACGAAAAATAAAGAAATTCCGTTTCTGTATAATCGATGACACATCGCCGAGCAACTCCGCGCTGCAGCGTATACGGGTGAACGATACAATGTCGCTCGGCTCGAGAAGCCGGCGGCTTCGATCAAAGGCTCTCGAGGCTCGCCCAAAGTTATTTAACATCGAATAACTTTTGAAATAAAGCACGCCTGAAACGGAGAAAATCATTTCAAAGCTTAAAATGAATTCCCGTCGAATCAAAAAATCATTCGAAGCCGTCGAATGAATCCCGTCGAAAAAAAAAGTTATTTCAGGCGCTTCGAATAAAAATAACTTTGGGTTATTTTTATTCGACGACTAATATAAATAAAGTCTCTTTTATTTGATACGTTATTTAAATAACTTTTTATTTAAATGATGCCCATCTCTGCAACGGAGCATAGAATATCTTAACGCTCACCCGATTAGAGTACGCCAGCTCCATGGCTTCGTGGCTCAGTTTGCAGAGCGCGTCTATCAGATGATGCAAGGCTACGTCGTCCAGGTGTTGACTACTTTCGAACAATCTACTAAGCATGGCGCTAAGTACAGGCAGGTCTGCCATAACTGCATTCGTAAGTACTGCGTTTGGATCTGCAGCGGTTCTGCCGGCTTTTAAGGATCCTCCCGTAGAGGGTTTTAAACCGAGTATCCAGACAAGATGTTGCAATGTCGTGAGGACCAAGTGCCATGCACCGCCAAGTATGCTCCCGTGACAATGCGCGAGGGACAATAATGCACGCATGCATTGCAAGTTCTTTGCTGTTAACATAACAGGACCTTGGTGCGCACCTACATAAACGTAATATTATATTTCCCTCGATACTATCAGCCACGCGTACTTCAGCAGTTTCACTGAAAAGTTCTTGCGCCTCTTATCGAGTAACGTAAGTTCTACGCACCGACTGGTAGAGATGCGGTAGGCAACGGTGTACCGACGGCTACCACCTGTTGTCTGTAATCCGGCTCGCCCATAGTCAGATTATACTGAGTGGATTCCTGTTGCCTCCCGCTGGCTATACCCTGGGGAGCATTGTACAATACGGTCAGCGCGTAGTGCGGAGGCAAGGACGCTTTGCATATCGCTGTGATGAATGCGTCTCGTGGAGTCTGCAGGTCTAATTGCCCGCAGAGAGATGCAAAGGTTTGAATCGCTTTCAATACATTCTCCGTCGCAGACTCATCGGTGCTAAGAACGACAATGGAGGAGAAATAATTTTAAATGAGCAGGCATAAGATAGTCGATGTAAATGTTAGCGAGTGTTACCTTGCATCTATGAGAGGACTCAGCGCAGCCAGGAGACCGCACCAGCTGGAGTTAATAAGCTGAGTGTGAAGCTTTCGTTCGGACTCGGTTGGCTTGTAACTTTGATTTCCGGTTACAACCTCGCCGGAGCCGTTGATAGCGAAAGCAATGGAACGTATGATGTCCAATAAACACGCGTATGCTATACTAATCCCGTAACCAATTGGTATCTGCGGTGGCTCGACTTTATCAAGCATATCCAAACTAGAAGTTACTCGAGTTATTTACACGAAGGCAATTTAAGGGGGAACACCACTGTGACGGCCGGAAAAGTAAGCCATTTTTAAGAATTTTTTCGGGAATAATTTACAGTTTTCATAGAAAAATTTTATTACCTGCCTTTAGTACGCTGTCTTAAGAGACTATACAAAAAAAATAAATAGAAAAACATCCATAAATTTTAATATATTAATTAATCTTCTAGACCTCCCCACGCGAGCTGGTCGAATGTGTAACTATGGAACAGCAGGTCCGAAATTAAATTTCATTTTTTTTTTATAAACTATATGAGTGTAGTTTCCGTTGTACGTACGGATTCTTTGATTAAAAACAAATTTTTTTAAATACGCTCGAAAAACTGTCCATCTTATTCGCGGATTTTCGAAAATTTTCTTCTAAAGCGTGCCATTTTTACAAAAATAATTTGTTTAAGAAATTGGTACGCACAACGGAAACTACACTCATATAGTTTATAAAAAAAAAATTAAATTTGCTTTCGGATCTGCTGTTCCATAGTTACACATTCGACCAGCTCGCGTGGGTGGGTCTAGAAGATTAATTAATATATTAAAATTTATGGATGTTCTTCTATTTATTTATTTTTGTATAGTCTCTTAAGACAGCGTACTAAAGGTAGGTAATAAAATTTTTCTATGAAAACTGTAAATTATTCCCGAAAAAAAATTCTTAAAAATGGCTTACTTTTCCGGCCGTCACAGTGGTGTTCCCCCTTAAGGCAGTATAAACTTGATCGGTAACTGTTCGAGCAATGATAATGCGCTTACTATGTCGATTTAGCCTGACCACTTGTGAATGTCGCAACCACTGGCAGCCAAATGCCACGCGAGTAAAAACCAGGTTGGGGCGAGACGCCAGGGCCTATTGGCATTCCCGTGAACAGCGGAGAAGTAGTATTTTGTGGTATCGATGTACCTGTCGCTGTATCATGGGTTTGTTAGTATCTTTCGATTCGACGCTTCATCGTTGCTAGCGAAACAGATCTTACCCATGGTGGCTTGATTCATCATTTGAGGATTAACGAAAAGACTATGTACATAGGCACCCAAGCTATTGACAATGTCTTGGAAAATGTTGGTTGCGTGTGGTTTCAAGTCGTAACATTCGCAGAAGTTTGTAAGAAGATCGGCTTGCACCGTCATCTTGTGTAAAACCTCTAGCGCTAAAGCTCTCTGCCACGTTGGCTTATCGGGATCCAAAAATTTGACGATTAAAGATAAGAATATTTCGCACTCCGTCACCTGAAAGCAACGACGCATGTAAGTACAGAGGATCTCCGGTAGATTATTTCTTCGGTACTCACCAAGAGAGAATGATACTTTTGTATTAAAATTGAAACGACTCGGAGAAGTCTCATGCTGATAGGGAAATAAGGCTTGTCCAGCGGCGTAGCTTGTTGCAGCGACGCAGGAACGGAATTGCGATATTTGATGTTCGGTGAAAACAGTTTAATCACGAGGGCGCAAACTCTTTCCTTTAGCAGAAAGCTGAATTCTGGATGCTGAGGGGATATAAGGTTCAAGACTTTGCAGGTGGAATTTGAAGCGAGTGTGTTTATAAGCAAGTACCTTAAAAAATACTGATGAAAAATTTGTTAGAACAGATTCCAGCAGTTCCAACCCAAATGTACGAGTCATTTCGGTAATACCAATCAACCAATAGGGTTGATCTGCATTCACTAATTGCACCAAATCCTAGAAGAACGTTACGTTTAATAATTCAATCTTACTCGGTAAGGAAACGTTCGAGTAAACTTACTTGAAACATCAAATACGCATCAGCGGCGCAGGGTCCTAAGCCTTTGGGTGCTTGATTGGTAGGAATTTTCAATTCCTCCAAATTTATGTCGTCAGAATCTCCGTTATCAGGATTCTGCTCATCCTCGGCAACGACGCGCTCAAACACCAACGACACCAGTTGCCGCACCGTCGCCCCAGCTGTATTGATCGTCGTGCAATCTTTGGTAAAGTGCAAACGAAAGCAGAGTACCAGATTCTGGAAATTACATATTACATCGTATAACTTGCAATTAAACCAAATGCACGACGAAGAGTTCCTTCCTTCAGCGATCGTTAAAGGACCGCGCAGCGTGAAATTTTATAAACAATAGAAATTATTACCCTAGCGAGTGTTTCGCCATGTACAATGGTATTACTCGTAAGTAGCAAGGTTACAGTTTGTAAAACTTTAACCTCCTCTGTTCCTGACTCCATCAACATCCATAGCGTGTCCGTAATGTAACGAGCACCTTTCTGATCAACGGCTTGTTGCGTGATCAACCTCTGCATTATACTTAGACAGGACTGGAATATAGAATAGAAAAATGTGGGATCGAGAAAGTAGAATGATAACGTTACATCAGATATTTGGTGCGTCGTATGTACCTTGATAATTTTTACATCTTTACTCTCACAGCCTTGGACCAAAGGGTACAAGATTTGATTAACGATATAATAAACGGGAGCACCTGAAGCATTCGAGGCTGTTCTAATTTTTGTGATTCCTTCTTCGCACGACTGTAACGAAATGGGCGTAAGTTAACGTCGCTTGAAATTGTAATCAAGAGAGAAATTAACACTGCTTTTTACAAAATTTCACACGATTAAAAGTTTTCCTTAGTGCATACTAGTACTACTAGAAGTATTTTAATTTTAGAAAAAAAAATGTTCCGACATATTCTATTCACAAAGTTCGTAGATACTTTATGAAGGATTACATACAATAATATATCCCAAATAGTGACTTTTGACAGAGGCTACTTTACAGAATAATTTTGCAGAAAAGAGCAGAGTTTAAGTTCACAAGCTAACCTAACTTTCTTCGTTTAATGTATCATTACGATAAGTGCAGATTTCTTAATAATACGAATAACCAGAGCATACTTCTTTAATCTGTGGGTATTTCTTCTTCGTTTCGGAAGCGAGAGCCTTCAAATCAACTTGCAACGACTCCAGAAATTTGGAAATATTTTCCGGGTTAGCTGCGACAGCTGCGCTCGCCATCGTTTCGCAATCCTTATTAACACTGTTACGATACAAATCTATCTCATCGTTAATAATTACAGGCAGTTCCTAAAGGGGCGCATACTGACGTATCAGAACTCGTATCTATCCGATAGTGGGTGAGTTGGCATGTACCATGCCGATTATCACAAATGACAACGGACAGGTGACAATCTATTAAGTTCACCCTTAAACATCCCACCTTATATCATCCTACAAGATCTCGCTTACAATGATCACTCAAGGGTGTTATTGATCCTTCGATAAAAGTCCCTTGATAACCGTGTGCCTCCGCGACTATCAATTATTCGCATCTTACTCGCAACACGTCCAGGTAAATTGCAGGTAAATAATAAACCGTGGCACGCAATGGCGCTGATAACCCGTATATCGAAATCGTGCTCTGACACGGAATGGAAACTAAGAACTCTAAGAATGGAAACTCGTGCTATAATCCTGAAACACGTATTTTCAAACTCTGCTTGCAAGCCCGCTAAAATTTGAAATCTTAAATGTGGATTGCCGCGACGTCAAACCTTAACAAGACTTCCTCAATCACACACAAACATTTGCGTTCTCTATAGTTTTACTAGTTTTATTATTTACAACATACTTATGGATGGAATTATAAATTGTAATGGAGCTGAAGAATAAACGTGCTAATAGATATAGTATCTATTAGATACCTGTAATTATTACTATTATTAGTGTTTGAAATATCGATAAAAAAATATCGATATATCGACAGGCAAATATCGATATGTACAGAGTTGACGATAAATATCGCGCATCACTAATATTGTTGCGGGTTCCGCTGGTTGAATTGCGTGAAGTTAGTTATAAGACATAGAAATATCGAGGTTAGATGTAGAGCGAAATTCAAAACCCTTTTAATTGAAAGACAGATATATTGTAATAAGATTTTAAGCGATCGGCACATCTGGAAGGTCTTAAGCAAGTTTGAAATAGGGGACAAGGAGGATAGTAAATAGCTTAACTTCTCCTTAAACATCTGCGTGCCAAATTTAGTCGAGCGGGCAGCTGCACGTCTCGTAAAACCATTTAAAACTCTGTCCTCCCTTGCGATAATTGCCGATGTCCTGTTAGGGTAAAAACTCAGCTCGGGGGAGGCTGAAAGTCATAAAGTCATAAACTTTGCGCCGGTGACGCCGTCTTGACCCTGAGGGTTGCGCTTACCTACCTGTTAGAAATGTATGTACTGTACGCAGCCTATGTAAAGTATATGTAATCGGAAAGCGTGCTTCGACCACCAGCCGAGAGTGGAGGGAAGCGCGAAGGAAGGGCCAAGGACGGAGAGATGGCAGAAGATTGCCTTGATTGGGCGAAGGGATCCGAGGAGGGAGTCGGAAGAACATGTCAAAATTAGAGGAATAGGGCGCTCGGAGGTGACGAGCGAGGAGTTAATTTGTAAGAAGTTAGATCTATCCTGTCAGCAGGACAGCAAACGTTCTGTAACAATATACAGTTATTTCTCAGAATATCAGAGTTCTTTCATTTAAATTCCCGCGCCAACTCACGAGATGAGTGCTTTCAGCGCTCCACGGGCACGGACCCGCCAGTCTTTAAGATACCCCACAAAATCGCGCAACAATATAATTGTAAATAATAACTGGTAGTACCACGCGCGGTTCATATGGTACGGGCCTGAGGCGCTCCAAACCACTTGGCCTTCGCGGGGGCCAAGACGCGCGGCAGGAGAAAGGAGGCGTAAAGGTAGACTTTCCAAGCCGCGATCGGCGGCGGCGGCTGGCGGCGGTCCCACTAGTGCAATGGAGAGGTATGCATCTGTGTCTCCGTTGCGCTAGTGGGGCCGCCGCTGGCCGCAGCCGCCGATCGCGGCTTGGAAAGTCTACCTTTAAGTAGCCTCCGAAAATCGGCCGCCGCGTTCACTTAAATCCCAGGCCTGTTCTAAACGATTGTTTCGTTTACCGACCACGATCGGTAAATTCACCAACTGCGCGAAGCGGTAAAGAACGTCCATTTTGACCAGGAAATTCGCCCGAGTTAATAGGGACACACGATGATGAAGAAAGAGGTAGAAGGTAGATGGAGTATGCAAGAGAGAAAGCGTGTGGGACAAGGACAGATTTAGTTGGCGTGCCACTAACTTTGGTCATGCAAGCCTGGCACATTGGAGGTAATGGTAGCAGGAGCGCACGACGCATAGGAGCTATCTATTAGAAAGAGAGAAGACATGCTGTTTAGAAAAGAACGAAGGTGCGTCGATCAAGTGGATCGCTGTAATCATAGATAACTATACAGGGTCATCCATTAAAACTGCAACCCGCGCTCGCGCGAACTTGTAAAATGGCAACACCGCCTCACGGACGCATTCCACACAACCATGCGCCGATACTTCCGCCATCTATGAGCCAATGATGAAAGTGTACGGTCTTTTAGATGCCAGTAGAGAGCGCAGGGTGCTTTTGGCTTTCACCAGAGGATATTAAATTTGACGTAGCAGGCGGGAAAGAAAACGGTAGCCATTTTAAGAGTGCGATCGCACCGATCTCGTTCCGCGTGAAAATATCTGCCTTTTTGACGGTCCAGCTGCGGGATTAGTTCACACTGGCGCATTATTGGCCCGGGTAGAAGAATTAGGGGCCTTTTTCGTATAACTTTTGAACTATAAAAGATATCGGAATGCAATTTGCGCCGAAAAATGGGAAAAAATTATCCCCTCTTATTGATGGATAATTTAACATATGTTTCGTTTACTTAATTTTTCTTTTATCAATATTTTAACCGTAATTGCTGTGAAAAGCGTTTGCAAACTGTTTATTTGATACTTTATTTAGTGCTCTGTATAAAATTCATGGTGTTGATAAACAATAGGCTAGTTGTTTCTGTATCATTACTTTCATAAAGTGAGAAATTAAATTTTTCTTCAATTATATATTAGTTCTGCAGGCCTCAGAATCTAATGTTCTGGTTTTCTTTTTTATGATTTTATCTTTAAGGGGGGATTCTCGTCTAACAGTCCCAAAAGTAACTAATATTTACGATTTTTCCGGAAAAAACTGTTCGTCATATTGGATTAAACTCGTTTGGGATATAAGAAGGCAGTTTTGAACTTGCAGAAAATATTTTTTTTATGTCGATCCTTCTTATTATTTATTAGTTATTGTGGAATCTTGTCCATCTCTGATGTAACTCCTGTTGGCGGGATGTGTAGCACCTGTCACAGTCATGTGATTTGAAAAAAAAAAATAGAAGTTTCTTAAAGTTAGATAATTTACGCGGGGATTGGTCCACTTTAAGGAAAAAAAATGAAAAATTGAAAGAATCATAGCGGTCGAGAGAAAAAGTAAGTTTTTTCCTTAGACAAATTTTTCATATTATTCTTTATATCGACGAAAAAAGTATTATAAATAAAAACTAAAATTAAAATTTTAGCTCCAGTCCCAATGTAAATTATTTAACTTTAAGAAAAGTTTATTCTCTTTGCAGTCAGATGACTGTGACAAGTGCTACACTTAACTTCGAAGAGATTCCACAATAATTTATAAATAATAAGAAGGATCGACATAAAAAAGGATTTTCTGCAAGTTTACAGATGCCTCCTTATATCCCAAGAGAGTCTAATGCAATATTAACAATAGTTTTTTAAAAAAATTCATAAATTTCGGGGGCTGTTCCACGAGAATTCCCCCTTAATGGGACTTTCGTGTCTGAACGTTTTGACCTTTTAACTACCTAACGCCACGTCCGCACCGGTTTCCGTTTATATCATTTTTTGGAACGATGCGTCATTATTGTGGCTTTTACACTCAGGTGGCGAAAAATCTCCGCGTACACGGGCATAGCACCGCGGTCAACCCTGTCGTAGCTAAAATTTTTGAAATGGAGACGGGGACGAGACCAGTCGACACATTGTTTTCAAACCTCATTACAGTAATCTGGGGTGCGAGTGGCAAACCGGCCATAAAAGCGGAGCGACTGGCTCGCTTACCTGAGCCGGGGGCCTCCGCATCAATACCTAATAACTGTTTGCGACTTTAATTTGAAAGGGATAATTCTAGAAACGAGATTATTTTGTAGGTAGCACATCAAGGAACTGTTTCGGTTTATGTATAAAAACGGCTGAATACGAACATCGTACATCAATCAGCTGCGGTTTTCGGTAACGAACGTTTCGAATCGCTTCGTGTGTTATTCGAATGAGGAAGTTCTGGGTTATTATTTCAAAACCACCGTCTATTTTACACAGAGACATAGAAAATAATTTTACTCGGCAATTAATATTTTTGTTTTAAAAGTACTTGGAAGTTTTACAATATTCAAAGGATATCTAAGACTTCCCAAAACGTCTTAATTCGAGTAAAGTCGAAGCAATTTCGAAACATTCGTCCGGAATTTGAATAGAATCTCGCGGTATCGAGATTCGAGATCTTGCCCGAATTTTGCCAGCCCGTCCCGAAGCTCCGATTTCCAAGTCCCCGGTGACCGAGTGGTACGAACCGCCCGACAGTCGGTCGCGCGTTCCCACAGTTCTTAACTCAACTGTCATTGAAACACCATGGGCACCATTAACCGTTACATTTGAGATTTTTTAAAAGTAGTACGTTGTCGGGAAGCGTAGTTAAATCAGCTACAAGCAATACCTACATATATTTTCAATTAAAAGATGCATCGCTGAAAACATCGACGAAAAAACGGTCAAAGTTGCATTCCGATATCTTTTATAGTTCAAAAGTTATACGAAAAAGGCCCCTAATTCTTCTACCCGGGCCAATAATGCGCCAGTGTGAACTAATCCCGCAGCTGGACCGTCGAAAAGGCAGATATTTTCACGCGGAACGAGATCGGTGCGATCGCACTCTTAAAATGGCTACCGTTTTCTTTCCCGCCTGCTACGTCAAATTTAATATCCTCTGGTGAAAGCCAAAAGCACCCTGCGCTCTCTACTGGCATCTAAAAGACCGTACACTTTCATCATTGGCTCATAGATGGCGGAAGTATCGGCGCATGGTTGTAGTGGAATGCGTCTGTGAGGCGGTGTTGCCAGTTTCAGCTGTTCGCGCGCGCGTAGGTTGCAGTCAAAGAGTAGGTATAATAAGAGGCGTCACTCCGGGCGGAACCTTTGAAGTCCTTGCTTGACCTTGGCATTTAAATTGGTTGTCTATTTCGAGCGGGATATTCAAATTGACTAAATGTACCTTACCGCAATTGGCTGATTATTGCCGAAGTTGACCGATCATTGCCGAAGCTTAGCGATCATTGCCGAATGGGCATTTAAATTGGTTGTCTAGTGATTTCCCTAGGTTATTTCTGTCCTTGTCGAGTGACGCCTCTTATTATACCTCCTCTTTGTTGCAGTTTTAATGGATGACCCTGTATAGCATTTCAAGCACTTCTGTGCCCATGAACTGATCAAATTTTCAAATAACTTTTGTCGAGCAATGAATAAACAATTTTGTAGCCGAAAATGATTGCATAACGATTCGTAGAGCCTCTAGAAGAGGCCCAGGATCACAGATTGTAAATAAATAAGGAACAAATATGATTTGTATTTTATAATTTTGCAGTTGGATGTTAAAATATAGATCCTCAGCTATATTTCCATATGATATTTCTAATTACTTGGATTATAATTAATCAGTTATTAACAATTCCTGCGAAGCAGCTAGTCTTTTGTTTTCCAGTGAATTGTTAATTTCTCCGGAATAATTAATGTACTTTTGCAATTGAATATTAATGTGAACGATTACGTAATCCTGAACGACTTCCTCGTATGATATTTATAACTAATTAGGTTACAATTAATTAGTTATTAGCAGTTGTTGGGTAGGGTATGAACAAGTCCAACATCGTTTTTAATATCGCAGAAGTTCAGTTTATTTAATGATTTATGAATTTTCTACATATAATTTCTATGCTTCTTTCAATCCAGACTTAATATATAAACTTTCCACTATTATTCTCTATACGTGTAATTATTCTGATTAGAATTAAATCGTTATTAACCATTCCTGCATGTTCCTGTATTGTTCCGATCAAACTTATTGTAGTAGTGTCCAATTAGAAATATCATGTAGGACAGCAGTCAAAGGTGAACATTTTAAGATAACAGTGCAATAACATATGAACTATTCGTGGAATGTCACAAGTGTTAGATTAAACACATGTTCTACTTCTAAGTTGTTGCAGATACGTTGAAACACATGAATTATGTAAGTAACTACGATTCTATTACGGATCTCACATGGGAATAGAATATTATATACACACACGTTTGCATACACTTTAAATGAACGTAATAAACAACACTGCATTTACAATTTTTTGTATGAATCTTAAAATATTTATTCACTTAGCACGAGTAATATATTTATTACATATTAACAAACATTTGTAAATAGGGTTTCTTGTTTGTCTATATTACAGACCATATTTAGAAGAAAATTCTATATGGAACAAAAGTTATATTTTTGTATGAGAGTAAAGTAAAGTTTAAGAAACTAAGCTACATATTTCGTTCTAAATATGGCCGTTAATTTCATATACATTTAGTGACGTAAGATCCCATAGATCAAGTACAAATTAAACTTCGCCGTTCAAAAGTTTCTTATCGAACAGGAACTCTCCGTATTTTCCCTGCGAATGTGTCATCTTACCCAATGTGGTGAGCTTTCCAGCGAGATCACGTTGTCCCTTATATTGCTCGTCTAAGAAATCTCCGGAGAGGTAGTCCACCAGCTAAAGTCAAACAGAGGAGCAATTAATATACAATAAATCTGAGATATCAATTTTCACACGCATAACTATATAAGCAATTTCACTTACATGGTAATCATTGAATTTTTTCCCCGGTTTTTTCGGGTCTTCGGTCGGATTTTCGCATTCCTTAATGATATTGTGAAGGCTCTCCGTAACTTTGCTTTCCGTCTCAAGAGCTTTCTGCAGGGCCATCTCCCCGCTCTGCCAATTTTCCTCACACATCTTTAACTAAAAACATCAAGTTGTACATTATAATTTCAAAATAACGAAGCTGAAATTGTATTAAAAGCTGAGAATGGGTTTAAATGCGTACCTGCTTGAATGACGGGAGTTGGGTAGTATTTTGTCTTAATTCACCGCGCATCAGCAGGTATTCAATAATTTTTATCGCGTGCTCCCTTTCTTCGCTGGCAGCCTCGAAAAAGAATTTACTAAATCCAGGGCGATTGACCGTATCGAGAGCGAAATGAGCACCCTGTAACGAGACATCGATCGAGATAGTTAGACATTCTTATGGATAATTCGCCAGAACAACGAGGACAATGACAATCACCATTGAGAGATAAGTGATGGCAGCATTCATTTCGGTTTCCACTTGGTTTTTCAACTTCTCCGCACATTTTGTGCTCATGTCCAACCATTTAGTTGGAATATCTGAGTGTTTGAACAAGCCTGAAAGTAATAAAATTGACTAATAGCGGATGCATGGAATAAGATAGGATTTGTTATAAACAACTGAATTATGATTGCGCGATCGAAGAGTCATATTAGAATAAAATACTATCATAATATTTAAGGACGTTGTAACTGTAATAATTTGTGAGTATAGAGAATTATCGAGGACAGCTGTAACTTCGAAGAAGTAACAGAATAATCTAGCGCAGGGTGTCTCGTATTATAATAAAAGTGAATCGCTGGAGATAAGATTATGCCTCTGTGTCTCTCGTTATTACAAAGGCCTGAATGTCCGCAGAGTACCCCAATTAAGTATCGTTCATTTTTACGTCGCATCGTTTCCTCTATTATATCGTAGGAGGGGTAGAGATAACACAATGCCCGCAATGGAATTTTCTATTTATCATTTCTGTAGAGTTTCATTTAAGAATGTATTAATATAAAAATACTAATAAATACATTGTAAATATCGTAAATGTAAAATTATTTATAACCAGACGAAAAATTATTAATATAAAATGAACATCAAAAGTTTACTGTCCAATAACAAAGAAGGAAGTTAGCGATAGGATAGTTTGGATTACATTATCTGCTTTCTCTGAGCAATGAAGCAGCATATATTCAATTTGGACTTTAGAACATACAGTAATCGATACGTTCGCATTGGCACGTAAAATTTATCAAATGTTATCGCTGTACAAACAAGATTGCGAGGAATCTTGAAACTTCATGTAAAGCAACTTCAAATCGATTCTGAAGTTTACGGTGAAAATATTCTTCGAATAGATTCACAATCATGAATAATGAAAGTGTTGGTTCATTGAAATCTAATTATCGTGAGAACATAATTATTATTCAAGTTTACTCGTAAATCCTTAATAGAAATTTCTCTTATACTGCATTGTAAAAAAATGATAGTACATCGTGGTGTGCGACGGCACTCGAAAAACACAAGCGATTAAATAGAATTAATTGAACAGCGTAATTCAACAATGACATCATTGTGTAGATTGCATCAGAAATCCAATCGTTAGCGGAATGTTTAGAATGGACAGTTTCTGATAATGCCTATGGATGGGAACAATAACGCCTGCAAAAGGGTGAAATCACATTCTGACTAATGAGTTTGGCATTTCTGGTTACCGAATGACGTGTGCTCGCTGATAAAATGCAAATCGTTAAAAATATACGCGAGATAATGATTTCTTTGTCTCTAGTAATCGACTGTCTGTCAATTAAAAATGTGTTTCTTACAAACCTCTGTTCGAAGAATAACAATAATTGTGAAGTATTTATAAATAAATATTACCGTAATACAATATTAGAAATTAACTGATCACCGAGAATTGTGCGAAATGTATGAACGATTACACGCGGTGTAACAGAGGGCTTCATCGAATCAGCATGTAAGGAAGTTTAACAATGTTTACGATCATAGGTCACTACAGTTCGTCGTTGGGTTGGGATCAGCCGACTTTAATCCCGACGACGCTATTCAAATTTTACATCATTGAAAAGCAAGCGAGTGAAATCGTTTGCTACAACCCCGATCCGTAAAAAGGCCGCTTCCAAGAAAAAGCATCGACTTGTTTACAAGGAATAACTGCGCGGTCGCGTATACAATATACATACCGCGATGACTGTGGATTACATTCGAAAATAGCCACGTTCGCGATATACACGCCAATGCTGGATTCTAATTTAAAAGAGCACAAAGCGTTAAAAACTGCTATGAAGCATACCTGCATAATTGGCAATGCTTTCAGGAGACGCAAAAAATCAGCCTTTCAAGGACGGAGGACAATGGGATCTCGGAATGGGGGAGGGGGGGATCTAAGGGAACATATAAAGTTAACCTTAATCTCGGTTATTTAATCACAAAAACCGTCACACGGCACGGGAGATATTTTGAAAAACTGTAAAAATATATGTTAAACTTACAGTGGTTTTCATATCCTAGTAATCCGGGGACGCATAACGAAGCGACGAGAGCGACGAAAAGCAGCTTCATCGTTGATTGCTTCGAGGAGGTTATAATTGGAAATAGTCGCAAGAGAGTAACTCGTTAATTGCCCGTTTCGGTAGCAACCTTTATACGCACTGGTATAGAAGGCTACCTTTACTGAAGCTAGATAAGAGACGTGCGTGAACTATTTAAACACGATGCACGGCCATCGATCATTTAATAATTGGCCAACAAATGCGTACTATTCGAACTTTAATCGGCGGGGAGTAACCAGGAGTAACTGGAATTTTCTTTTTGCTTCACGCATGCGTCCTACCCTATCAGTTAACTACGCTTGTGGAAACTGAAACTACCGCCGAGCCTCGAGAAAGACACGGGAAAGGGCCTGATAGCTGTGAGCTACCCTCTGTTGCGCATGCCCGCGACGAGCTGTGACGTCGAACCAATCAACGCCAAGCTGGTAAACGAACCGAATCGACGCCAGTGGCTGGCTTCGTTTCCCAGCTTGGCGTTGATTGGTTTCACGTCACAGCTCGTCGCGGGCATGCGCAACAGAGGGTAGCTAAGAGCTATCAGGCCCTTTCCCGTGAACACTAGTCGAGAATGGTGTGGCGTGTCATGTGTGGTCGTGTGGTGACTGGTGGACGGCGGTGGAGTGGGAGCTCGCCAACAACGGCAACAACCAACCAGTGATGCCAGAATCGTGGGACGTGGGAGAAATCCTTACCCCCACTATGGCCTACCGTCGTCCCCCACTTTCTTCCCATCGCACTGCACACAAGCATATCCCTACTCCTGTCCGTGTGCGCTGCTTGTTCGGCTGCCGAGCACATGGACAGGAGTAGGGATATGCTTGTGTACAGTGCGATGGGAAGAAAGTGGGGGTAAGGATTTGTCCCACGTCCCACGATTCTGGCATCACTGGTCAACGGTCATTGTTGGAGGAACGTCGAAGCAAGGGTATTCACGTTGCTCCCCTTTAAACGAGCAGCTCGTTTTGAACAGGTATGTAACTCGTGGATCGATTTAACCGCGACCGGTTTCTTACAGACAGGGCATGAGAAATCGATGCGACCGCGAACACTCGTGATCGACGTGACTGACGTGATTGACGTGATTCTATTGTATTCACTCGATACATAAAGGGTACTGCGCATTTCCCTGCGTTCCTCTATCTACAGTCATCACGAATTTTTCTTGATACAGGCGCGCGACGTCCGCAGATTACGTTCTAATCTTATGCTTAAGGTTATGCTCCGCTGGTGTGAACTGATGTTATATAGGTCAGCGGTAACGATTAATCTAATTCTTACGAACGTTCGAATTCGATTGTATTTTATTTTATTCCTTGCACATGCAATTTGATTTTCTATCGTGAAAATGCTTGCGTGTGTCAGCCCCTACACCGAGGTGTAGTAATAATTAGATTCCCACTCGTGGAGTATTAAGGTTTATTCTTCGCACGTGCAAAAGAGTTTGTTACTGTTTCGGTTCCTATTATGGTTTTGCGATTTACAGTTATGCTTATAACTCTCCAGAACACTCTTCCGTAACGAATCGATACTAATCATAGTTGGTACTTCTAATTACAGAAATCATGTTGTTCGTTGGAATATTATCCATCCTCTTGGCAGTGGCCTCAGCTAGCGAGTGCTCTGTTGAATTGGACGCCGTTTGTAATCAAAGTGGCACTGGTAGTACAACGATATTCTATACTTGGAAAAGCTATTGCACGTTAAGATTTACTTCTAATTCGTTGCTTCTAATGTGTACCTTTGATATTTCAGTTAACAAGCTCGATGCTATGTGCAACGCGAAGCACGGACAGATTGAACATCTCAAAGTCGATCTTCAAAAGTACGCCAATTTAAATCTCGTGTCTAGCTATAACTATCTGTTGTTGTCTACTACCTTCGGGAATTTTGAAACTCAACGCGATGGGTTCAAAGCATTGTATCGCAAATTGTCCGATAAGAGTTGGGAAGATACGATTAATGTATTGAAATACCTTGGCAAGCGAGGTGTCGTAGCCAGCTTCAACCAAATTGTAAGTTGTGCTTCTGATAATGCGCTTTTGTAACACGAAAGTTCGATACGGAGCTGCCTGTTAATTTTATTTTATGTACTTTTATGTACCTAGGATTTGAAGAAAGACACTTTGGTGAAAGTCGAGTACGACGAGATTCGTAGTTTATCCAAGGCGCTCGATATACAGAAGCTGCTGATCAGTGAAGCGTCGCGTATTCATTCCGTGGCACTGCAGCACGTGCACCCCGAATACCCGGACGCAGGCGCTATTCATTATCTGCAAGAACAGTTTATCGAACCGCAGACCGAACGTATACGAGACTTGGCTGGCTACATAACTGATATGAAGGATATAGTATCTGAGAAGGCAAATGCTGTCGGTGTATTCTTGTTCGATGAATATCTTAAGAATAGCTTATAAGTTTCATGAAGCTGAAAAACCATAAAGCAGAATTTTACGTTTATTATTGCCGTTTAAAATTCTCTATATCAGTAACCTTTGATCGTAGAAAAGTAACTTCCTCTTTCCGGTTACACAGAATTCTACGCTTAAAGGTAACGAATATATAACTATACGATGTTATTTTCCTTTCCTTTTTTTTCTGTACATGTCTCAGCCAATATAAACTTTATACTTATCAATTATTTTTATAATTCTCGCATTAATGCATCGAGTACAGAAATGTTGTCGGTAAAATTGAAAGATCGAAGCCGAGAGAAAATTTAACGAATACATTAAACTTGTGCAGATTTCGGTATTATTATTTCTTCGAAACATTTCTCTGATAAAGTATGATCTAGTATTAGCGAAGTCTCATATCTAATCTCAGTTCTTTTGTAATAAATAAAATGTATCATAAAATATAATAAAGTGGCGTTAGCATACAATATTTTATTTTCATGCACCGGTCTGTGTACATTACATTTAATTATATCTAATATATATTCGCATCTGTTTCTGATATGCATGTTGTAACTGGACAGTTTATCGTCTCAATTACATAAACGTATGATAATAGAATGCTTAAGCCATCAACTCGAAACTGCAGGCACATTGAACAGGTTTCGTAAGTGTGGAATACTTTTGCAAACAAACGGAATTACACGAGCAGTTTATTTATTAATAAAACGTTTAATCTGTTAAAGTTTGGTAGGATCAAAATAGATTAAAAACGTACCTAATAGAATACATTAAAACGTACAAAACATGTTTATTATCACTTACTTGCTTTAACCACGTAACTTACGTTTAATTAGCGAAACTTTTACTGATCATACCATTATTGATTTAAAAAACGATTCAATTTACGGAATAGAAAATATATAATCCCTATTTGAAGGTGTAGAAAAATGGAAAACAATATTCTTACGTAATATTTGTAAAAAATAGTTGTGCAAGTATGATTAGTATTAGTCTCTTTACTTTTACGTTCGTTTTAACATTTCATCGATGGGCAAAAATATATGTATACGCAGCTCTCTTATATTTAACATCTCGTTTCTCACGATGCAAATTTTATAAATTTGAAGCGAACGGCAGTTCAGATATACTTGCATTCACTTAACAATCAGCCTCTTAGCATTTCATAATCGTTACTTGTATTATTATCGTCGAGCTAAAACTATTCACTTTCGAAGATACAAATAAATAGTGTTAACGTGAAAATAATATTTCGTCAATTGTAAAGAATTGGAAGCATTATTATGTATATTAGTTAATTCAGTCTAAAGTATATTATAGTATAAGGCCCTGCTGTGTGCATTTGTTCATTCGCCTATATAGAACGACTTTAATATAATTTAAATAAAGATATACTTTGTCATGCCACTGCTTGATATGTTGTTTCCCACAACTGCGAAAATTTTACAGTAGTTACGCTAAATCACATTCTCTTCTCTTATAACTTATTCATCTTCCCCGATGCAAATGATCTAAGTGAACTATATACTAAGCACACAGATGCTTGTTTTAGATATTCCTTCGCAACGATTTGTAAAAATCTTCGTAATAGGTATGTCGCATATATTTCTGTGATATGTCTGCTTTTGATCGAAACATTTGTATTCTTCGCATAATAACTTTTTTCAGTATAGTCCTCTTCTACTATTTGTTCAATACTGTAATAACTATTCTTCTATTATTTCGCTCCGATACTATGAATAACGATAAAATTCCTAAATTACCTATGTAATTGGTTGCAAAGGTGGGTACATTTTCTTTTGCAACCGTAAATTTCAATTTGAAGCATAATTTCTGTGGATAGCCAGTCTTCTGCGGAGCTGGATGCTCCACCTAAACTTCTGAACAAAATAATTTATCTAACGACATTTAGGCCACGTTGATGGCTAAACATCAACCTGGAACAACGAGCATTGCTTACATTACGCATTGCTGAATATATGACATTTAACATTTATTAGATACTTACCTTCTCTCGACTCTTATATGCATCAAACATTTCAAGGCTCGTATGCAAGTTAGTATTGGCTTTATATATTATGCGTGTGCGTCTAAAATAATTACGTATAATATAAAAACGCGCAATGGATGAATCGATGTATTTAAATTGTAATTCGATTTTATACTCACGCACGAAGATGTAATTCGAAGATGTATTAACAACGATGCGAGCTCAAGATCTTCGCTATAATTGTTTTTCAATGGAACACTTCTATAGCCTGATCGTAAACATCGGACCTAAATGCACACGCAATTAGTAATTTAGAAAGTAACGACGGTGTCTTATTCGATTACGTACGGGATAAGTAGCTTGTCCAATAAAATTACTATCTCCAAACATATCTTCGTCCTGTACAACGAATCGTATAAACGCAAAGTATGGATTGACGACCTCGAATTCGCAACACTCGTTCCACATGGCATTGAATCCATTGTCAGCTATAATATCAACGTGGTTACCGTACAATAGTTTAAACAGCCAATCGCGCGGCACTATATTACTTACTTATCGTTTTGGTTGTTAATTTTGTACCAGTGTCAAAATCTGCTCCTACAACTTCGATTTCGACAAAGGGACTGGCTATACCTCTTCCCGATCTAATTAAATGCCTGGCTCCGATGATCCTTAAATTAATTTTCAGGCACTCTGATGCTTGCAAGCAACTTTTATCGTACGGATTAAAATCGTCCCTGAACATGAATTCGGGTTTCAAAATATATCCGCAATTGCCGTTTTCCCTAAACTTCGCCTGATTCAGTTGCATCGCCTTATCTCCGGTCTGATAATTCAACGCCACCATTTGACAGCCAGAATTCCACATTGGCACAGGGCTGTAGTTCGATGAATCGATACGTTGCCCTTTCGGATACACTCTGCTAAATTGAATCTGTAAAATCATAATTATACTTTTATCTGTTACACTATAATATATCACTGCTATTATAATCACAACCATATCGGTTTACCTGATGGTACTTTAAGAAGAACTTGTTCTCCTGTTGACACATAAGTTTCTCAGCTTTCGTCTCAGGGAAGCTACTCATTTCATTAAATACAAAACCTTTCGTCCTTATTCTCTCTAAATTAAATGCAACTGATCTGCAGTACACTATTAGATTCGACATTTCTTTTGCTATCCTCCATGCACGTTCCATCTCTTTGTGCTGATTCTCCTGACGGAAACGACAAGAACGCGCTCTTAATCCGTGGACACTGTATATTACTCGATACCAATTTCTTTTAACTAGAGAATTTTATATGTTTACCCTGACACTAGCATTTTGAGCAGTCTCCTTGATGCTAGACATCCATTCCAATGCAGTATCTTTAGAAGAAGTTGCCACTTCGAATACCGAACACATACTAGGATTCTGTATCCTCAGTATCCATTCTAATCCAGGTCTCCCGCCCACTCTCAATTCAACAACAGCGCCCATAATATCTAACGAGCCCTTTTGCAAACTACCGAACATCATAGAATCGGCCGACTAAAACCGAAGGTAACGTAATAAGGTCGGAATTAAAAGAGGTAGAACGTAATACAGAACAATCAATGCAGACTCACGTCTCCCTGATTGTCTTGAGGTTCGATTTCTTCTACGTAATTAGCAGGGAACCAATGCTGCTTTTTACCGCCGTAATCTCCTCGCCACCAGCCACCGCTTTGTCGATGTACATTTGTTATTATAGCATGTTTCACCAACGTTAATTCATCGTCCCTCCTTGCTTTATAATCGTAGATAGCTTTCACTGTCACCTTTCAAATAAATCCAATGCGTTACATTCTCTATTAACTACTTCAGCGATATAACTCACTTTGGATGTAAAACTAGTAGGATCCATGTAACCCGGAATACCATAAACGGAGCCGTCGTCTACATCCTAAACAGAAAACGACGATTAGATGGTACATTGCGAACGAGCATTTGCTACACGGAAGAGTGTGAAAGAAGTTGCATACTAGTCCCATCCTTCTGATCACGTCTTGATTCACGGGATGGTTTAATTTGATCTTCTTATACAGCGGATGCCTTTCGTAATAATGGACTAATTCGACTAAACTTTCAAACTGCACAGTGCCGATAGTATACAGACGTCCTTCCTGCTTGATTCTACAGTGCTTGATTTTCTTCTCTGCTCTGGAACCAATTAGACGAAAGTTAAACCAATCGGGGAGAAGTGTTTCGTGTAATAATACTAATCGGGATATTTTACCTAAATGAGATAGCATAAGAGTTGCTTTCTTTTTCGCTGGGTCTCACTAAAAACGCGCCATCCGTAGGAATTCGTTTCAACATTTCCTCGGCTAAAGTCCGGGTGCAATCGGCGTGCCACCACTCTTTCTCTTCGTGCTTGTTTGGTTGCGGGACAGGTTCTTGAAGCGTGATCAGAAATTCCTGTTCCGTTCCATTTATACGTTTAGACAGTTAAATGAGTATGCTGCCAGAACTAATATGCTACTGAGATTTCTTTATGCTCACTTGACTTCTTAGGGGATGATTGCGGTAATGCGTAATTAAACTGTACAGGCTATCGAAGCAATTCGTGTCGATCAGATAATATTGCGTTTGGCCCATCTCTTGCTTCAGCTTAATACGACAATGATTCACTTTGCCTTTTCGCCAAAAGGAAAGGCAGTAATCTCCCACGAACGTGACGCATTGTCGGACTAAAAAAGTACCATCACCGAGATGCGAGTAACGTCGTAACAGTTCTTCCGCTTCTTCTCTTCCTCTTGCCAATTTACCATGAAACCATTTCTCGCCAAAATGTAACTCATCGTTGGGTACTCCCTACGTTAAAGGGCCGGGGTAAAGCACAGGGTAGTAGTCATTATCTAAACAAACGTGTACACGTACAAAGCCGAAGGGATTGGGAAAGTAAAGTGTCTAAGAAAAGGAATCGGCGATCAATTCCCACTTTCCTCCTGGCCAATCCTTTCGGTTTTGATCACGAGACCTGTACATACATCTGTCGGTCGTCGAACAACACCTTCCTCGTCATCGTCGTGCTCAGCCTCCTGAGCTCTAGAAAACGTGTCCGTGTAGAATAATTTCTGTTGCGTCAGGACAAAAAAATGCGGATTCCACTCCCTATCTACAGGATCTTCGAGGTAAAGAATACCATTCTTCACGGTGTTTCTGAGATCCATTTCCTGCCTACTTTCGTCGTTTCGAACGAGGAATGACGTTTCGTCAACGCCATCGGGCAGCTTCTTGTGCTTTAATATAATCTTTCTCCTCAGCGCGTGAGGCGACGGCAAGCACGTTTCATTTTTATCCATCGGCTGAGCCAACAGTGTATCGCCAAATACCTCTTGCATTGTGATCGCCATTTTACGTTGCTGAGGTAGGGTGCAATTATCCTCGATAGATAAAATAACCGGATAGCTACATAAAAATGCACGCTTACATTCGGGTTTAGTAGTGAAAAGCAAACACATGTCTATATTTGTACTTACTCAGAAGTAGCAAAGGCGTGCTCTTTAATAGTTTTAATCACGTCCATAAACCTAATCTTCGTGGTAAGTGTATGACCATGGAAAATAAATGGCATCCCATCCGGTCCGTCCCAACAATCAAGTTCTATACATCTGCATCCAGCTCTTAGCGCACGTACGTAGGCCTGGCAACTACTTTCGCTACTAATTTGATCTCCCATTAGATACCTATAGGAACATTTATTTCATTCGCTCGCTTATTTGCTTTTAATACAGTACAAGTATATTATATCCGTCCGCAGGTACGCTCACGTGTTGTGTGACGAAGCTATCCAATAGTGCGCGATAGGTCTATTCATGTCTTGGTTTATTCGCGAATATTTCGCATCCCAAATAGAATTTTGTTTCGAGAATAAGAAGTCGATAAATTCGGAAAGCGTGAAATGTGGTTCTTGGACATCTCTTTGGGGATCTTGTAAATAATCTCTAATGAAACATGAGACTTCCACCTCGTTAGTCCCTAATAGATCTTGCTGCTCGGTCTTCAGAAAATTCTGGAAATCATGGACTGTAACAACTGGTCCCGTTTTAGAATAATTAAGCAGTTTAAACCAATCTGTGAAATTCTGTGGAAATAAAGGTTTATGTAGCATTTCGGCAAACAAAGAACACACGATTCTATCATGAAGAATATAAATGCTTCTAATGTCGATCGAGCAGAAACTTACATTTTGATCGAACATAAGTTTATGATAAAGCACAACAAAATCGTCGAAACCAAGCTCGTTCCTGTTCCTTGTGTCGATTTCTTGGAAGAGTTCTCGAAGCCTGTTTGTTGCCACTTTACAGTTAACTCTAGGCAAAAACGCTTTTACATCTTTCAAAGTGACCCTGAAAATGTAGCTCATCATTAAATGTGAAATAGATAGAGGTGATCTATAAATTACTATAGAGAATTGTATATAAAAATTTAAAGTTGCGAATGAAGAATTGTAAATGTTTACGTTTCTCTTGAGTTTTCCATCGCGTAAAACTCTTTTCTTAGCCACCTTTCCACTTGCAAAGGATATGGGGCTTTTACAGTGTCTTGAACTAAACGACGTAACCCTTTTACCCAAAGTTCGCATTCTTTTTCACTAAGGGCTGAAATAAATAGACAGAAACATGTGCATGCATAAATGTGCACACACGCTTAAAGAACGATGTACATGTATCAACATCACAGGAACACATTAGGGTAGTCACTGTCATATTGGTGAAAACAGAAAAATATATTTACCAGAAATTGAAAGTGTTTTAAGGCGGAATTCGGAACCGTAATAGACGACGAAACACCTAAGATTCTCGATTCTCTTTGCATCCTCTGGCCATTTCTCAAAGTCTTTAGAATGTTTCCCTACCTTAATTTCTTTAATTTCTCTTATTTCAACTAAAATTCAAAGGAATACAATATTGTTTAATCTGTATTACGTACGTGTAAAACTAGTGTGCGGAGCTATTTCAATCTAATCGGTGTTGTCTATAAATATCCTGCTCTAATATATAGAAGTGGCGAATAAAAATGATCGCAGTAGAACGAATACTCGTGATACCCAACAGGGCTGTTTTAATATATCAACAGTATCCATGGGCACATTTTGTTTGTAGACCAAAAACGAAGGAAATGTCCACTAAGATGTTATAAAAATATTTAATTCAACAGCCTGAAATTACTGAAGCATTAAGTCAGAATAGAGTATAATTTAACCGAACGTTGGACAGAAACATTTATACAAAAGCTTATTACACGAAACTCATTAACTGACTTAAGTTGTATCTTTATCTTGAACTCACCCATGTACACTATTCACAAGGACCTTTCCTTCAGGTTTTTGACCTATAACTAGTATCCTCAGATAATACTTTGCCCCCATTTCTGCTGTAGATATATCTTCGTAACCATGCAAAATGTGTGCCTAAAATGTTAGGTGGAATTTTATTTCCATGATATTTGTTACCCAATTTTTGTATACGCAACTTTAATACGAGCTGTACAAAAATATATACTCGTTACTATTTCTATACCTATCCTCGTTAAACATGTAACGACGGACAAATACGAATTTTCTACCGTGTCCATTGATACGTCGAATAATGTTTAATCGCTGGAAATCGTGTCGTAGGTTCGCTTAAGGTACAAAGTGCTTTTACCCGAGCCATCGAACGGCCTAAATGTCGCGCTCCTTGCCCAGACAATTTGCCTAGTCTCTCTTCGTATCATAAGAGTTTTCTTCTCCGGCCTTTTCCTTGGGAAAAATTTCGTTACTACAGTTCCTCTTTCTAGCTGGCTGATAATTTGTTCCATTTCGGGGATTATACCATTCATGTTTGATGTATTCTGTGCGTGCTACAACAAATTAGTACAATCTACTTTAATAATGCAAAATAAATAGAAAATGTATTACGCGTCGTACAACATTACGGGATAAAATGCTTCGAATGAATTTCAAGCTTCACATCGATTCGACTTTAGAAAGAAGTTTTCTATATCCGTTTGAGTAATTTTTCTGTTACTAAGTGAAACTATTAATCGCATCATCCCAAAATGAAAGAACTATACGTAACGTACAATGTTAACTCCTTTAGACCAGAAACATATGTATAAGAGAGTTCAGGTTCGTGTGTTTTCAAAATTATTAATAAGTAATAGTAGTAGGTACGTGTATGCGTAATGTTTAACATGTCCAGAGAATATGAAAGCATATACAAGCTGAAAAGAATATACAGCTCATTTTTCAAACAAAGCGATTATTCAGATTTAGAGAATGATACAGTCACGTTACATACGCGCTGTTTACCATACGCATGATTCTGTAACAAACACAGTGATCTCTTTAATATTTCCTTTACTCTTGAAAAAGGAAACCTTTCGACTAGGTCTAAGGTAAAAAGACATGGGCAATGTTGAAGTATATAATAGTTTGTTGTGTCGCTATATATATATATGAATCATTTTGATTAAAACACATAAACATAACCTACCATGAAAGTGATTTTACATTTCTCTTTATACGTACAAACTAATAAATATTGGAATAAGAAGCGTTCGATTGATCTATCAATAACACAGGCATGTACGAGAAATGTGACTTTTAGAAAAATGCAGCTCCTTGTTTGGTTGGAACACTCTAACATAAAAAGATATTGTATTTATCAGATTATTCGTTAGTTATCTTTCTTACGTGCCCGTGTTATCTTTGTTATCTGTTGTTACGCATTTAAAAGATCTATCCTACCTGGATCGAAAATGATATTTTGTTAATTATGTGATAAGAATTTCGATTCTGTTATCATTTGTAGGTATCGGTCATGACTCCGGCTCAGCCGATCTGGGGACTTTTGTTGCAATTCAATACATTCACTGCAATTCACAAATATATCCGAATATACCCGCCAAGTGCGGATGCATAATTTTTCCGTAACATTAATGAGAAATGCACACTGATTGCGTTTCTTATCGTTTCTATCGTTTCATGGAACGAAGGGTACTTTATCTTCGTGCGCGATAACTAGTTATTTGTTCTTTGGTATTTGCTAGTCGAAGAAAGCTCCGGTATTTGAATACCGTTCAATCTTGCGGACTAGCGAGAGATTCTTATCATTCCATTTCAAATGCTTCCAATGGAAAGTTAGGAAATAAATGCACGGCTATAAATTAATTACTTTATTATTTCGTTGATTTCATTACCGAAGGTTAACTGAACCGCGTTACCTAAATCTAAAAAATTCTCTTAAAGACGATCCAATGGATGAGAAAAACTCGCCGATAGAGTTGAACGTTGACGGTGTGTGTTGGTTGAAATTTAATGAAGGAGCAGGAGGTAGACACGGTTCAGAGTTCTCTATGCAATGTACATTTTCCTTAACTGCACTATTCTGTAAAAGAATGTAGATAAATATTGTGTCTACTTCTTTTATCGTTAGATCGCGTGATGTTCAAACATACACAGCTAATGTTCTGTACACAGGATTCGAGATATTTCGAGCTATCATCGTTTTTAAATCTTTTAAATTTTCTCATTACTGAGAAACAATTATTTTCCGATTGAATATCTGCATCCGCTTCACTGTCCTTTTTAAAATAAATAATTCTTGATGCATCCAGATTAACCTGTTAGTTTAAAGAATATTATTATTAAGCAATGTATCCGAACGTATTGAGAACTAATCGAAAACTATAATAACAACCTCAGCTTCCTCGCCCAATCTCTTCCTTTTACTAGAAACTATCGGAATACCTTCCGATGGGAACAGATTGAGATTATTGTGCCGTAGCGGTTTTCTAGAACTACTATCCTTTCGTAAAGTTTGTCTACACTCTGCATACTGGGATGATAAAACAAATCAGATGAATCACGACGTATAAAGTAGGGCTCTAACGAATATTCGAATAATCTAAGTATTCGAATATTCGAATACCACAGAATTCGAATAATTTCTTCGAATATTCGAACTTCGAACCTTCGAACCTTCGAATATTCGAACTTCGAACTTCGAACCTTCGAATATTCGAACTTCGAACCTTCGAATATTCGAACTTCGAACCTTTGAATATTCGAACTTCGAATATTCGAACTTCGAACCTTCGAATATTCGGATCTTTCGAAGTTATGATTGCACCGAATACCAATCTGAACATGAGATATTTATTCACAGTTTATCGTGAAATTCTTTTCATATTGGCCTTTACAATTATTTGTTTCTCAATCGATAAATTTTTAACTTTATTAATCTTTGGTAAATTTATACATTTTGAAACGAAAACAACCATCAGTTATTAATATTATTTTTATAATAATGAGTGGACAACCCCGACGGAATCGGCCAAGGGCTCTCTCCTCTAGGCCCACCCGTGTCCCATCATAAGCGGATGACAAACAGTATAAGCAGACTTTTTCCTTCGTTACTATAACGTTATTTTTCTAAATTTATCGTTTGAAAAACAAATAATTGTAAAGGCTAATATGAAAAGAATTTCACGATAAACTGTGAACAAATATTTCATGTTCAGATTCCTATTCGGTACAATCAGAAATTCGATTGAGCAGAATATTCGAAGGTTCGAATATTCGAAGAAATTATTCGTATTCGAAATTATTCGAATATTCGAATAGTCAAATAATTACAGCTCTAGTATAAAGTACTTGCGCAAGAGTAGTATTTACTAATACCTTTTTTATAGAACTTTGTATCGCCTCTATCCATAAGCTGCTATCGTCTCTTTCCGAATAAAGTAAGAGCGTTTCGTTTAAGCAAGTAACGCGAAACAGGCCGCCGCTTAAGACACATTCGACCCTGCATTTATTCAGCGGCAGAACGCAGCATACAGTTAACGAATTTTCTGGACCACCCTTGCAATACAATAATGTGTCACTGAGGAGGACAAAATATCTTTGGTACGCAGAATTCCCGCGCCTCGACACTCTCCTGAGTGCTCCCTGCTTAATCAACTTCCTGCCAGGCTTCACTAGATTAATTGGATTGCTAATACATTTCTGAAGTTTCAGTAGTTTCTGCGTTTCTTCGTGCTGCTCCACCAAAGTGTTTATGTGCCTCGCCGCCTTCTCGACCTCTACCAGACATACTACGCGAACAATCGATTTATTTCGTGCGTAACAGTTAATACCGAAGCAACACCGATTCACAGGATAAAGCTTCTCATTCGTCCGTTATAGTTACCTTGCAGAAGATTATGTTCTTTATGCTTATTAGGCGTATGTTGCAAGACTTCTTGTAAAAGCAATTTATATCTAGGTACCCTCTGTATCGGTGTAATTAATAACGAAGGCAATTTTCTGCCGACTTCCGGTCTCGATTCTTGTCTACCGATGAAACTTTTTAACACAAAGTCATTTTCTTGTTTCGTCTGAAAAGGATTCCGCTTGTAGTAACTCGTAACCGAGACATTCTTAATAGTAATATACCTGCAGTAAGGATAAAACTTGCTCATAGTCGTAAGCGTAAACGGAATATAACTTAAAGAACGGAGCTAGCTTATGAAATGCGCCAGATATATTTTGCGGATCTTGTTTTAATTCTTTCACCAATTCTCCGCTGACATTGTACAATGTTTTTATATTCTCGGATAATGTCGAAAGCAGACTGTGATCTAATAATTTCCTTTCCAACATGGGCTGTATGAAAAACTGAAAGAATATTAATTACGTACAATAACGTTCCAGATGTTATCGGGCAAGTATAAAGACAAATTAGCGAGTACCTCCATTAAGATTTCTAATTGTCGCAAATACGTGACCTCTGTAGTTAAAATTTCTTGAACAGCTCGGGATCTCAAGTTCTTCTGCTTTTCTTCGAAATGTTTCTGATTACTTTCGTTTAAACTGTTGAGAACTGGAAACACAACGTATACATACAGAGATTTGCATATAAAAACAAATCGACAAACATCTGAAGCATACGTTATACCTTTCATGCGACTACGCATACTCAAGACATTCCTGTTGTTTATAATTGCTTTTAATTCGTAACTGAGAGGAGTTTGTGGCGATCTTGGTGAATTCATAATTTGTCAATAATAGCATCCAGTGTTTCACGAATACATTCGTCGGACTATAAATACGTTTCAGTCTTTACGTAAACATGATTTGTCAGTTGAAGTTCAGACAAAACTATGGGACGTTCTCCTAACAATACTTTGCTATTATAATAAAGTAGTAGCTGTTTAAAAAATACTGCATTGGTTACAATTCAAAACTACGTGACGTGTGTTCGTTCATCGTTGCACGATAGTATAGGGTGCGTTCCAGTGATGCCAGAATCGTGGGACGTGGGACAAATCCTTACCCCCACTATGACCTACCGTCGTCTCCCACTATGGCCTACCGTCGTCCCCCACTTTCTTCCCATCGCACTGCACACAAGCATATCCCTACTCCTGTCCATGTGCTCGGCAGCCGAACAAGCAGCGCACACGGACAGGAGTAGGGATATGCTTGTGTGCAGTGCGATCGGAAGAAAGTGGGGGACGACGGTAGGCCATAGTGGGAGACGACGGTAGGTCATAGTGCGGGGTAAGGATTTGTCCCACGTCCCACGATTCTGGCATCACTGGTGCGTTCCACTTGTGTCCAAATCGCCCGCAACGCCCGTGATTTTCATTAAGGTGGGTTTCCCTGTACGCGACTGGACGCAACGTCAAGAATTTCAAAGTCGATTTTCTCGAAAATGATGCGCGATATAAAAAAAAGTTACTCTTTCTTTTCGACTTATAACAAGTAAATAAGTCGAAAAAGAGGAATAAGATTTTTTGATATTGTGCTTCATTTTCAAGAAAATCGACTTTGAAATTCTTGACGTTGTATCCAGTCGCGTATAGGAGAACCTACCTTAATGAAAATCGCGGGCGTTGCGGGCGATTTGGGCGCAAGTGGAACGCACCCATAGTGGCTTTCTTCGTTTAACGGCCGATTTCTTCACCTTCAGTAATCTTCCGGTCAGTGAACGACCAATTGGCTTAGAGCATTTATATGCTCTAAGCCAATTGGATGCTAGCATTTGGCAGTTATGTGGAACATAACTCTAACTGGAAGATTACTGAAGGTGAAGAAATCGGCCGTAAATGTGCTTCGTTTGGATTTGAAATTGCCCTATCAAAGAATACGGGGTCGGTCGAATTGTTTGATTGGTCGTTCGACAACAGAATCCCAATAAAAATTTGCAGTAGATAGGAATTTTTGGCGCTGGTCGGCTGTCCAGAATGTCTGGCACGATTATGTTGGCGGCCGTGCGGGAGTTAGGGACTAATATATAATGGTTGTAGAACAGGCATCGGAATTAAGTGATCTTTTCGGCCGAGTTTCAGAGGCGACGCCTCCTTTCTCCCGCCGCGCGTCTTGGCCCCCGCGGCGGCCCAGAAGCCTCGAGCGCCTCAGGCCCGTGCCGTATGAACCGCGCGTGGCGCATTGGAGCGACACCCGTATCAATAGGTTTCCACATCACCCATGGGGTACTATTATCGATGCGTTTTTTTTTGGCAGTGGTATCCCCGTCGAAACGTGCGCGAAAATCTAGTTTTCCCAAACATGTTTAAAATTTTGATAATAAAACGCGCTTTTCCACTCTATTTTTTATCACGCGGCACAGTGGAATAGGCCTACAGGGGATACCACTGACAAAAAAAACGCATCGATAAGAGTACCCCATGGGTGATGTGGAAACCTATTGATACGGGTGTCGCCCCAATGCGCCACGCGCGGTTCATACGGCACGGGCCTGAGGCGCTCGAGGCTTCTGGGCCGCCGCGGGGGCCAAGACGCGCGGCGGGAGAAAGGAGGCGTCGCCTCTGAAATTCGGCCGAAAAGATCACTTAATTCCGATGCCTGTTGTAGAATATCAAAACATGACGATGAAGTGACAATTTGACGAGAATCGCATTTGTTAATATCCGCAATCTGTATTTTTATGAACTGATTATTTGTAGTGACACGCAAGGCATGAGTATTGTTAGAAATTCCACGTTGCATGTATCTGTTCAGCTTTTAAACAAGGTACGATATGGTTGGTTTGTGTCTGAAAATTTTACCAGCGGTTCGTGTGTCAGCTGTTAAATGTCACATCCGGGTAATAAATGATATACCCGAAAAATGCATCCACGAAAAATTGCAGGCCGTGTGATATTATTGAAATCCATTCGCGGCACGTAATTATTATTCTTCTAAATTGCTTAATTACGTAACGAAATTCGTTATTGCTACGTAAGGCTATCTTTTAAACGGCGACAATTTGTTTCCTGCTTACAATGTAATTATGTAAATAAAAATAGATCGCTCGATCTACTTGGAAATTCTATTGACAATTTCTTCTTTTTTTTTTTTAATTGTCACTAGATCATAACAGAGAATGTAATCGTGAAATAGGTTATGATGCTTTCAGTGCTCGTGTCAGAGGTTACGTTCCACGTTGGTTACGATCGTGTTAATATATAATTAATTCAATAATTCAATATGTAAAAGTTGCGGGACGCGTTTATTAATAGTCGGGATAAGGATGAAATGTTCCCAGAGTATCGTTAGTATCACGGTATATGAATGCACACGAAAGTAACCTTTTTTACAACGTTAGGTATTATAATCTATTTAGAGTCTAATTTCGGATTAAATAGACGTATGCGTTAAAAAAAGAAAGTGTCAAGTTACCGAGAACAATACATATTACGTATTTATGTGCCGCGGCGCGTAGAAAGTCCTATGTGTTGGTGCTCGACTGTCTAGTAGGTTAGAAACGCAAACGTTACGTTATTGAATAAAAGTATTGAATTGTTGTTATTGCTTTCAGGATATTTAGAAAGTCCTTACCTTGGACGTGGAAATGTACATACACATTGTAAATACCTTGACAAATATACAAACACCTTTTAAGAACTTTCATACGTGTAGACGTACGATCGAAGGATATTAATTAATGGAACATCGTTTGCTGGAAGAAAATATTACATAATATTTATAATGCCACAAGTGGATGGCGGTGCTTCACCAATAACGAATAATCAGAACGGCGCAGCTGTACATAACCATCGCAATATCGGTGGTGCGTCTCGGTCAGCCTTAAATAATAATAACATGAATACTGCTAGAAATAATAATACTCAGAACCCATTCGTGAATGTACGGGAGAGACTGTTTCATGCAATATTTATTAAGGCTGCATTGACTTACGCAAGAACATTTCCAAGGCCTGTCAGAAGATTTATAGAATTTATAGTTTTATTAAAGGTGAGCTCCTTATACCGTCGAATATTATAAGCGGGATACATCGATGCGATTATTATACCGCTACGATGTAAATTAAATAACTTTTCATTGCAAATTTTCAGGCTATATTAGCGTTATTCGTGTTGGCTTACATTCACATAGTATTTTCACGTGCACCAACTAACTGTTTAGAACACATAAGAGATGATTGGCCACGGGACGGCATATTAAGAGTTGAAATACTTAGGAATGGCGGAGAAGACTACAGTATAGAAAAGAGTTATGCGAAAGAAGAGAAATTGCGGCAGGAGAAGGTCGACGATTTAACCAGTGCTTTGGGAATATTAACTAGAGATGGGTAAGAGCGACCGCAGTACGCTAAATAATTGTTGTTATCCGTTTCTATGGGTGTCATTAATGTTTCCTACTGTATCGATAGATTTATCAATATCGAACCATCCGCCGTGGACGATGATAGAGACACCGCCAACACGTCCAACGAAGAAAATCACGACAGTTTGACGTTATCCGAGAAAGAAGTAGTTACGAGAAGCGCTACTGGCGTTCCGGGCGAAGCGCAAGATCCAGATTTAAGTACGAGTAACGCGACGACCAGTCCTTCGCTGTCAACAAAACTTTGGGCCGAACTAAATGCGGACAGCGAAGAAGTGCGTGTAATTAAAGGAACATTAGAATTCTTACTCGGAACGAAAATTCCAAACACTATTTCAAACTAATATTGCAGGTATCGGATGAAAAGGTAGTACCGCTCACGAACGCACAAAACAATACTGCAGGGCAGGATGCGAATAAATTAAACAAAGAAGATATTATTCAACCCTTAAAGGAGCAGAACTCCGAAGCTGATAAGCTTGCTAGGGCAGGTAATGATTATTCTATGGTCTTTAAAATAACAGTAATGATCTTAATGAAATAAATTATCCTATCAGTGTTACTCATTAAAATTATTTATTTTTTTTTTAGACGATAGTTATATCGTGGAATATTCGCTAGAATATGGTTTCTTGAGACTTTCACCCGTAACCAGGCAAAGGTTAAACATTCCTGTAAAAATTGTTACTTTAGATCCTGTGAATGATAAGTGCTTTGGTGATGATTTTTCAAGATTAATACTCGACGAATTCTTGGGATACGACGATTTATTAATGGCGAGTATTAAGACGTTGGCGGAACAGGAAGACAATAAAGGCTTTCTACGGTAACTAACTCAACAATACAACCTACTGAATATTACTCCAAAAATCGCCTACAAAAATCACAATTGCACATTGTTATTCACAGAAATGTTGTGACTGGTGAACATTATCGATTCGTGAGCATGTGGATGGCTAGAACTTCGTACCTCGCTGCATTTTTCATCATGCTAGTTTTTGTAAGTACATCTTTTTCTATATTAAATAATACGCTTCGGCGGGGACGGTAAGATGGTTGGAAGGAAACGCAAAGCTGGATAATAGGATACAGTATCTATATAAATCCGTGTTTTTAATTATAAAAGTTATTTAAACTGGTCAGTGCGCAATTGGGACTCTTGTTTTTTTTTAAGTTACATTTCTATCAATTTCTCTTCTCCTTAGGTGCTGATAATATTATGCTTATTTAGATTTCATTTCACATTGCAGGAAATTAAATTAAGTCATTTATCTCGTGAATTGTGAATCACAGTATCACGACTGCTAGCTTAGGTATAAGTGTGAGCCTGGACCGTTCTGTAGGTGTAAATTAGATTTAGTTTCATGTGCTACATGTTTCCGATCTGGATATATTCCTCTCCATCAGGCGGGGGGATGGGGTCATACATATCCACACGACAGCGCGGCACATGTAAAAGGATATGGCAATCAATTCAAAGTAACCATGCACTGAGTTCACCCTCCAACCCCTTGCATCCTCGCAACCAGTGATCCCTTTGGAGTAGAACCGTCGGCTATAAATCAACGTTATTAGGGGCATCATATTCATTACAGAGGCCCCAAGTCGGCAATTTTGTCCCCAAATACGTTATACCGTCGCGCGTTAGAGGCAGTAATGATTGTCAAGGATTCTCCATCGATCGGGGGAGTGTTTTTCGGCAGCCAATAATGGCATTTTATTTGACTTCGCGCAAGTACGGGTCGCGCGAATCAGAGTTTCACGTTAACGGACAACTATCGCAATAATAAAGAAATGGGTGATCGCGGCAATGTATAATCAGTGGTATACTCTAACGTAAACAGCGCGGATGCCGGATGGGTCGCGAAATTTCAGAGTATTCCCCGGGTGTTACGAAGTGATTGGATCATACACGGGCCGACGAATAGCTCTGTTCGTGTTTAATGGGTTTACACCGCGCGAACAAATGAGGAATACTGCGTGCCGCTAACCATGATTCAAATGCAATGCATTGTGCGCCAGGCTACATCTAGTTCATATCCAGCGTATCCGCGATGGATATAGTGAAAAGCCAATTACCCCATGCATGAGTAATTTCATTAGAAGAAATGTTCAGCCCGTAGAATGGTAGAATATTCGGATGGTACTCTATTAAATCAGGCATTCCGAGTATGCACGTTGGTATCCAAGTGTAGCATCCAATTCCTTCAAAGCCTAACATTAGAATTACGCTGCGCGACCTAATAGCGTCCATTTTAAATTCAAATACCCGGGCGCTGGGAAGTTAGTTGCGATTGTCCGCCGCACTGTCACGTCTGCAGCGTCATAAATTTACCGATCGCGCCCATCACTATCGCGTATTATTTCACGGATTCGTTTCGTCGTTGGATCCCATTTGGAATGTTTAGAATTAGATTTATCGAGGCTGGATTGCAATTTCATTGTCTTCGAATGGCACTGCTTGCCTGGCAATTAGGGGCAGCCTGGCATTTTGTACTGAATACCTTGTTACTCTTTCGCATTGAGTATCAACGTAACATTCAACGTATAGGGGGGGGGGGGGGGAGAGAGAGAGAGAGAGAGAGAGAGGTTGGAAATGCTTCGAATACAGTTCGCGGCGGAAAGGGGGAGACGGGCGGACCCCGTGCCACAACACGTGAATGTTACTTCAGTGCTCGGGGTGCCACCTGGAACCACCCTCGGTCAACCTGCCACGAAGTCACGTGTACGGGACTGTCGTCATCTACGTATTATCCCGTATCTCCCGTTATGTGCGCATGACATCGGCCGCTCTGTTACAATGCAGTCCAGCTTGAAACACTATTCATCTCCCTTTTCTCCTCTTACTCGCCTCATCTTCAACCCACATTCGTTCCCCTCTCATTCTTATTTTTCTCTCCGGAGCTTTTCTTGTCCCCCGATATCGATCGATCTATCATATTTCTGAATTTCTTTCATCACGTCTATTTCATGACGTAAGAAACGTCGCGGCCGGGAATTATGTATATACATACCTAGCATTCAGCTCTTGGTATTATAATTGACAACCCGCTTTAGCAGATTTATTAGGCAAATCTTTATTCGTTCATTCGCGTAGGTAGGTATATGTAATTGCAAAGGATTTAATGGAATCTGAATATTACGAAATAGTACCACCGAGTACAAATGTGTACCCGAAGAAAATACTTCGAATATATTATGCTGTATAATAAAATACGTGTGCGGGCAGGAAAGTATATTCTTTAGAGGTGATATTTTTAACGTTGATATGATTAGCCGTTTCTCGAGAAATTTCGTTGCGGTGAAAGGGACGAGACGGTGGTTTCTTTCGACCTCAGTAGTTATCGGCAGTTCGCGGTAAACAGTTGCGTTACGCGTATCGTTTGCGGGCGACTGATGAAAGTGAATGCATAGGCTGCTCGTTTGGCGCGCTATTGGAAATGGAAGGCTTCGCAGCAGGTATAGCGGCCATTTCCTAAAACTTTGATATTTGAATATGAGCATTCGACTAATATTCCAATCTTGGTGGCTTTAATATTCCAAGCTTTTAGGCGAACAATAGACATTAGAAATCCATTAGAAATTTGTACGAATAATAATTATTGCTATAAATTTCTATAGCGAAGATAAATATAGATGTTCCTTGGGGGTAATTTCTTTCAAATGAACACATATAAAAAGTAGTTTACTTAAATTCTTAAATCAAGCACTATTCGGTGTGGATAAATCTTTTCACATTCCTGATGGATACAAATGCCTAAGACACGAAAATTGTTTCTTCCCGTCCAAGAAAGTCAATAAAACAATTCTGTCGAAAAGATGAGATGTAACCGTGATAAATCGCTAGAAGTTTGCGAAATCCGAGAACACGATTCGCCTACCGTTGGAAATCCCATTTGAAGTTTATTTCAAACGGAGTCTCTCAGAATTTCACGTCGACGCCACCTTTTTTTCCGTCACTTTCCCTGTAAATAACATCGGCGCGCCTGCAAAGTACTATTAAACGGTTCCGTTGCCAAGGTTGCCCCATTGCAAATAGTGAATTATCTGCGGGGGTGTCAGGTGCTGGTCCAATCCGAACCGATCGCAATTCAATTGCACTATTCACTCTGAACCTGGTAACCGAGTGCGCGCCGCACCGCTCGCAATTTATCTCGTAACACAGCTTTGTTGCAATCTCCTTTTACTAAATAACAAATATTGTCGCCTGTCACGCGTACTAATCGACACGATTCCGCATCTAGACGTGGCTCGTTCGAATCGCAGCCGAATCGCAAAGATATTTTGCCATGAACAGAGACTTTTAGATGGATCGCATCGCGAAATATAACGTTGCACCGGGAGTCAATAACACTTCGCCCTGTATTTTTGGAAAATTTTAATCGCCCCCCCCCCCCCCCCCCCCCGCCGTTAACAATATCCACTGTGAAGCACTCGTCGTATTGTTCCATAGAGAAAGACCTTAAAAAAAAAAAAAAGCGATGGAAATTCGATGAATTTAATATCGTTTTTTTTGGTTCTGATTTGTTTTCTACGCTTACATCTCTCTTACTTGGAAATTACAATGTTTCTCACTTGTTTACCTCAGGTGGCCAAAATTTACCAAAATAGCTGAAAACCATGATTCTTTACATTTTGTTTGCTTCAAATTTGGTAGAATGTATCCTCGAATACTCGGCGTTCCGTGAAAAGAGGGACAATGCGGATCACGGTGCGATTGAAGCGAATTCTTTTTTTCACGTGTTACCAGATTTTTCATTTATTTGCGACGGGAGAATTTTAGTAAAATTGCGTTTGTAGTGGAAGTGACTGTAACGTTGAACTTTTCTCTTGTTTCAGACTATCTCCATTTCGATGTTGCTCCGCTACTCGCACCATCAGATTTTCGTCTTCATCGGTAAGTGATTGGAGATATGATAACTGTGCTGGAAGTAGCTTGAATTATTTATGCATGCTTTGCAGTTTCATTCAAATTGATAAATGGTAGAATTTAGTAATCCTTTTACACGATTCACGTAAAATATATTTTACGTCACCGCATCTGCTTATCGCATTTTCATGATAATTTTCAAACATTTTTCTAAACATTCTGCGTTATCGCATCTACAAGTGAGCGTTGAATCATGAAAAGCGGGGTTGAGAATCACGAGTTGCTTCTCTTATTGATATCATATTGAACGTACAACCGATTTGTACAAAATTTGATCGAGGGGACGGGAAAAATTGACGTTCCTCGTTGACGGAGTCTATACTTCATAGTATCTTATCGAAAGTAATCTATTATCGCCTGTATCAAGAATTAATCTGTCGCTAGATCTGCGATATCACGGAGTAAAGGTCCTTTATATCTGATAACGTGAAATCGATGGATTTCCGTGGCCGTTACAATATAAAACTCCACTTGATACTGTTTTCAAAAGTGGCCTATCTAGAGAAGCTAGAGGGCTTGAATATCGTTTTCTGAAAATCTGGGATGAGTAACCTCTTATCCAGGTGTGATCGCCAAGGCTTTTGCGTATCTCTACCCTCCTACTTCTCGCATTAACATTTGCGGGGAGGTGTGTTTGTTAACGTTTATAAGAGCCCTCGACGGCGGATGGTCATTTGCAATAGAAACGTCCAGCCATGGAGAATTCGACGCCGTTTACCGCGTTCCAACTATTGGCGGTCACTCTGGCCACGATTCTCACGGCGAAGTTGGTCGCGGCGTTATATCAGCAGTGGGCGTATTGGAGGAAGCTCGGGGTGCCAAGCGTGGGATGGGTGCCTGGGCTGGGATCCATATGGAAGATTTTCATCCGTCGCGAGGCCATCACCGATTTCACGAAACACATATACAATTACCGCCCGGGCGCAAAGTACATCGGAATAATGGACATGTCGCAGCCGACCATCGTTATACGCGACCTCGAGTTGATCAAAGAGATAGGGGTGAAGAGCTTCGACCGGTTCCCGGATCACAGAAGCTTCATCACGGAGGAGATGGACCCGATCTTCGGTAGGAACGTCTTCTCCTTGACGGGCGACCGTTGGAGGGAGATGAGGAACACTCTGAGCCCTTTCTTCACGGCCAGCAAGATGAGGTTCATGTTCGACCTGGTGTCCAAGAGCTCGCAGGACTTCGTCGACCATTTGTACAAGCACCCGGAGCTGTGTTCCTCGATGGAGCTGCGGAACGCGTTCACCAGGTACACGAACGACGTGATCGCCACGTCGGCCTTCGGGATCAGCGTGAACTCGATGAGAGATCCGGAGAACGAGTTTTATAAGGCCGGCTTGGATATCACCAATTTCAGTAGTGCGGTGCGGTTAACGAAGTTCATAATGTTCCGCTACATCCCTCGCCTGATGAGGGCGGTGGGAATCAACTGGCTACCTTCCCCCTCGAGGGAGTTCCTTAAGAATGTGATCTCCGAAACGGTGAAGCTGCGCGACGAGCAGGGTGTCGCGAGGCGGGACATGATCCACCTGCTGATAGAGGCCAGGGACAAGGAGAAGCTTTCCACCCATCAGCTCAACATCGACGATATCGCCGCTCAGGCTTTCATTTTCTTCCTGGGTGGCTTCGACACGACCTCCACCTTGATGTGCTTCATGGCTCTCGAGCTGGCCTTGAACCAGGACGTCCAGGGGAGGCTGCGAGAGGAGGTGGACGACAAGTACCTGGCTGAGGAGAATGGGCAGATCTCTTACGAGTCTCTCACGAAGATGGAATACATGGAAATGGTTGTATCAGAGACGCTTAGGAAGTATCCCCCATTATTGGTCACGGATAGGGTCTGCAGCGAAAAGTTTGAACTACCACCCACCGAACCTGGTATGAAGAGTGTGACCCTAAACCCAAACGATAGCGTTTGGTTCCCCATTTTCGGCATGCACCACGATCCCAAGTACTTCCCCGAGCCGGAGAAGTTTGACCCTGAGCGGTTCAGTCCGGAAAATATGGACAAGATCAATCCCTACGCGTACATACCCTTTGGACTGGGGCCTCGGAAATGCATCGGCAATCGTTTCGCGCTGATGGAGGCGAAGATAATTATGGCGCATCTGTTGCGCACGTTTATTATAACGTGCACTGAAAAAACGAAACCGGTTGTGTATAAAAAAGGTTCCATTCAACTGACACCGAAGGATGGATTTTGGATTGGCTTGGAGAAGAGAGACCTTTAGATTTGTTACCACTTCATGTTATTGATTTGTTTTCTTGTTTTAAGGGGTTTTATTTGTTGACTCATTTGTACGTTTTATAAATGAATTTTATTTAATTTGAATAAAAAATGGGCGCTGCATTAAGTTGCATTCCATTATTCTCTGCATCGTTCCATGGTACACTTAGAAATCCACATCGGTGGTTAGCAGTTCTAGTTATTTAGCTCGATAGGCAATTCTTCCTAGAATGCACGATTTTCATTTGAATTTTGTGTGGAGTTAACTAGTTTAGAAAAGAGGATTGTTTAAGTGCACTGCAACGTGTTCGTATGAAAATTCATTGTTATATGACAGTTCTGTTATAATGTTTTATTTGAGAATCTTTCGCGGATCTTGTAAGCTTAGGGATGAATATTTGGTACTCTTCTACGTAATCTTGTGCTTGTAGATTTCGAGGGTTTCTTAAGGGGGGAGCCTGGTGTAACCAGCTGAAAATCGAGGCATTTTTCAGGAATTTTTTTTAAAGAAAGTATTTCATCGATCTTTCTGAAACTTTCACGATATTGTACTATCAGGTTAAGGTAGATAAAAAAAAAATTATTAAAAATTAGCGGCAAATAACAAAGTTATAACGGCTTATGCCCAGTCCGTTGGCGACGCAATTGTTGCACTGCGGGCAACGTAGCGTCTTTTGGTTTCATCTGAAACCAAAAATCGAACAATTTTCGTTTAGTTTATGAGTGTACGCACAGATCGTATAAATTCATAACTTAAAAGATGCAAAATTGAACAAATGGCGGCCTCTTGAAAAAAAAATTCACTTTTTCCAACGAAATTTTGCCTTAAATGTGTAAAAAAAGTTATTTATTTAAACAATATCATTATACTAATAAATTAGCCCTATGAAGAAAATGTTCACAAATATCCGTGTACAAGGTCAAGTCGATTGGTTGAATATTTTTGGAGTTACATTGCCCGCAGATTGTAAAACTGTCGTTTCGAGAAAAACGCATTTAAGGTAGTTCCTGAATAATGTACTAAATTACAGAATTCTTTCAAATTTCGTACTAAACTAATTTGGAATATAAGAAACCCTTGTACAAAGTTTAAAATCGATTTACCACATAGTTATCGAGAAATTGTTAATTAAAGTTGATGCATTTTAACACAGTGGCATATGGCGAAAACAAAAAAAGAGGGTTATAGTTTCAGTTTTTCTTCTGAAACAGGAAAACCATATTATAGAAATATACCAAAATTGGCACAAAAGTACATCGGAATGTCAGTAAATGAATTTATTAATTTCTGCAAAACTGACCACATAGTTTCTTCGTAAATGCCCATAAAAAATAGGTTTACGTGCAAATTTTTCAGAAACTTCGTAGAGCAATCAACGTGGCAACGTCGCACAATCGATATGTTTAGACATTTAAATAGCGGACGACAATTCAAATTCATATGAATGTCATTTTGTCACAAAATGTCATTTTTCTGACATTTTGGTTATAAAAGACGCTCCGAATGAATGCGATGTTGTCAGATCTGCTGCTCCAATTCACTACGCTAACCAATTTAATATTCTATTTTCGTATTACAATTATTTATATTAACATTGAACTGTTTACAATATATATACATGATGTTAAAAATTATTATTATTATTTCTATAGTATCATACTACTTTACATTTATCGTTTATTACCCAACTCTAATTTGACTAACTTAGTTGGTTAGGAACTACCTTAAAGTTTTGTGGTAACCTGGCGCTCCGTAGCAAAACCGGCCATATCCGCTTTAATGTTTCGAATTTCGTTTTGCGGCTTTGGGAACATATTATTGTGATGTTCAACTATTGATTTATGCAAAAAAAAAAATCGATTTCTTCGACCCGCTACACCAGGCTCCCCCCTTAAGCTTTTCGAAGGGAAAACGTTAAATTGCATCAAGCGTTTTTAAAAGTAATAATAAAGATTACGCGTGACTCTTTGACTGGGAAGTTTGATAATATTATATATTACCCTTCTTTCTGTAACTATATCAGGAGTGATAGCCTTTTCAAAATAATCATTCAGCGCCGCAATTGAAATATATTTTTAGTTTCTATAGCATCTCGATGATAGTTGACCAGTCATTTCCCCTCTTCTTGGATCTAAATATTTTTCTATCAAAAGTGTCTGAAAGGTAGAACCGGCTTTGACTCATTACTGTTACAGTTAATTAACGTCTGCGCAAGATCGATAACGTTGATGTAACTGTAGATCTGCTCCATTGCGCACGGTCATTGATACAAATCCAGCACGGAGCCGAAAACATAATCTGCAGCGTCTCTTTTTTCACGAATGCGTCTAAAACACATCGACGGTCTCCAGCCAAGGTCGTAATTATTATTCATCGAACACCGTGCATTTCTTTTCTTGCGAAACCAGATTCTTGGCGAGCTAGACCTACCTACGACTAAACGAGAAATATCTTCCACGCTCGTGCAAGTGTTTTTATTTCTCCGATGTATCAAAACACCTATTAGCAGTGGCGAATTCTTTCAAGAAGAGAAAAGATACTGTCAGACAATAATATAAAGAAGCATTCGCGTGCACAATCTCCTTCCAAGACTGATAACAATAGAATTACTCGGAGCATCCTGTTGCACAGACCACCCAGCGAATTGTTAAAGAAATAATACAAAATTTGTCAGAAGCAAAGCACTATACGTCCCACAATTGCAGTCTCTCCCTCGATCTGGGTATAATCGTCTATCAAACAGGCACTTAATTTTAACCGACGACTTGTAAATATTCCTGCGCAATCCACCGTAGTATCTTCAAAGTACTCGCCGGCGTAAAGTCCAAATACAAAGCCGCACGGCCGAGGTATCTGCCTTTTTTATTTTTACACGAATATCTGCAGCGAGAGCCGACGATAGCTCGGAGCCGCAGAGACACTTTCTGCAACGTGCTTCCCGAAACTACCAGCGAGGAACAACGTAGTCGGTTTACGTGGTGATGTAACAGGCCACCTACTCCCACCCTCGCCCGTTGCTCGTGCAACGACAAAACCGTACGCGTGTGTACGTTCATATTTATAAGATTCCACCTAGTCACGAGACAGAGTCGCTCGTAATCCATCCTCGTGGCTATGGAGCCACCTTCGTTCTCCATTTCGTTCAAGCTCCTCGTGATCGCGCTGGTCGCCGTCGGTTTGGCCAAGCTCGCGTTCATATTGCACCGGCAGTACAGTTACTGGAGGAGCAGGCATGTGCCCTACATCTGGGCGATGCCGGTGTTCGGCTCCGGCTGGAAGATCTTCCTGCGCCGCGTCAGCCTGCCGGACCACTGCAACTACATTTACACCTATCACCCAGAAGCGAAGTACGTGGGCGCGATGGATTTCGCGACGCCGACGGTGATCGTCCGCGACCCCGAGCTGATCAGGGACATAGCGGTGAAGCATTTCGAGCGGTTCCCCGATCGCCAGAGCTTCATCAACGAGCAGATGGACCCGATCTTCGGGAGGAACGTGTTCTCGCTGCGCGGCGCGCGATGGAGGGAGATGAGAAGCACCCTTAGCCCATCGTTCACCGTCAGCAAGATGAGGTTCATGTTCGAGCTGGTGTCCAGATGCGCCCGCGAGTTCGTCGACTATCTGCACGATCACACGGAGTTCTCGTCCTCGACGGAGGCGAAGGACGCGTTCACCAGGTACACCAACGACGTGATCGCCACCGTCGCCTTCGGGATCAGCGTGAACTCGCTGAGGGACCGGGAGAACGAGTTCTACAGAAAGGGGGCAGACGTGACGAATTTCGGCGGCGTGTTCCGCCTGATCAAGTTCCTTCTGTTCCGCATGAACCCGCGGTTAACCAGGATGGCCGGGTTCACGTTCCTGTCGAGGGACACGGCCAACTTCTTCCAGAAGGTCGTGTCCGAGACGGTGAGGACGCGGGACGAGCAGAACATCGTCCGGCCGGATATGATCCATCTTCTGATGCAGGCCAGGGACAGAGAGAAACCAGCCGCCCAGCAGATGACCATAGACGATATCGTGGCGCAAGCGTTCATCTTCTTCCTGGCTGGCTTCGACACCTCCTCCACGGTCATGTGCTATATCGTTTACGAGCTGGCGATCAATCCCGATGTCCAGGAGAAGCTGCGCGAGGAAGTGGACCGCTGGATGGCGAGCGGGAACGGGGAGATCTCCTACGAGGATCTGTCGAGGATGGAGTACATGGAGATGGTGACTTCGGAGACCCTCAGGATGTACCCGCCGCTAGTGCTCATCGACAGGCTGTGCGTGGAGAAGTTCCAGCTGCCGCCAGCCGGGCCTGGCTACAGTAGCGTAACCGTGAAACCGAACGACGTCGTCTTGTTCCCCGTTTACGCGCTGCACCACGACCCCAAGTACTTCCCCGACCCGGAGCGGTTCAACCCCGAGCGCTTCAGCGACGCGAACAAGGATAACATTGTCCCCTATACCTACATACCCTTCGGCGTGGGCCCACGAAAATGCATCGGGAACCGTTTCGCTTTGTTGGAAACGAAGATCCTCATTGCCTACCTTCTGCGCAAGTTCGTTATAAAGCCTACCGAAAAGACCAGAGTGCCGCTTGAGTTTAGTAAGAAGAACTTCTCGATGACCCCTGACGATGGTCTCTGGGTAGGCTTGGAGAGGAGGAATGTTTAGATTCTCTTGGTGTTCTGTTTCTTTACGAGTGTGGATATGTTGCACGCGGTTTGATGAGTTATGAGCATTTGTGTGGCTGTTAATTTCTCTTGAGATGCTTGTCCGTGTGGTCTGAAATTATGGTGTTGTTGTTTCTTTTCGAATTTCGAGGGTAGGAGTTGTAATGTGGAGGGTTAGCTTCTGTTTGTATGCCGTTGGAGCTTCTGAGCGCAATAGACCATAATTGGTAGGTAGATAATTGAGGTATCGTTGGATAGAGCCATCATTGGATCTAATGTGATCTGGCTTTAGATCACTGAGATCAGTTTAGGAATAATAATGTCGATGGCTCGGCGCACAAATATTATACGCCAACTTTTTGTGAAATTTGAGATTTTATGCGCAACAAATAGTTCTTTATCCTGTGTAAAAATCACGTTTATATCTACTTCGTAAATTTGTCAAAAGTAATATTTTTATTCATCGAATATCCCTGAATCTTACGTGCCATTGCACGTGTAAACCTGTTTTTCTCGAAAACGCTAAAAGTGGACATACAATATTTGTGCACTGAGCCATCGATGTTTTCTAAGAAAATATCGAATATTCATGTTAACAGTGGAAATGTTCATTTACACTCCTCGTGTTTAATTGTTACCCAGCTTCCATAACTTTAGTGGCAGCAGTACAGGTGTACAACTTCGTTCGCGTGGAACGAAATTAGCAATGTTATCATCGTGTATGTGACGAACCGAGTGTCGAGTGAGAGGGTGTTTATGTAATGTCATTGATTGCTAATCCAACCACGCGTTTCTTATTGAATAAATACTTTTTACGAAAATATCCGCCGTAATTGCACAAAGAATTTTATACAGATAAGCACAGTGACTCGCGGAGTATCATTTACGTGCTTTTATCTGATTAATGTGTCGTTCTATTTATAGCGTCCTCGCGAAAGTATTGCACGTTGATTTTTTCAACTTTTTTCTGGCACATATTGGTGAAAGCGATTACGCAATGCAAAGTATCAGATTGGGAGAGGGGGGCACGTGAAGTAAAGTTCAATTATTTTTATGTATTTTCTTTTCATCCCAGCGTTGTGGTATTTAAGTGATAAATGTATTTTGTTCAATGTGTTGATTCTTAACTACACTCGAATCTACAGTGTAAATGGCGCGGTGTTTAATAATGGTCGTGCCAGATACTATATTTAATGTTTCTTTTTTTCTTTCAATGGCTGATTACAACGACCTCGTTCCAGTTACAACGATCTCATTCTGATGGGCGTGTTTTCGATCGTAGTCCTGCTCACAAATGTTCGAAACGAAGTGTGCATTACAAACCAAAGAAATAAGGGAGTAACCTGTATATTCTATCTCGCCTGTGTTTATTATTCCGTTACCAATAATTAAGTTCTCACAATGCAGACAACCGCGTCAAACCTTCTGCAATAATTACTTTTTAGTACTAGTTTTAAGTAGTATAAGGTCGTTTTAATCAGCCAATAATGGACGATAAAAGATCCTACCTTTTTCTGGACTTTAAAATCGACTAATTGAACGGTTGTAAATAGATTATTTACAGTTGCCTAGGATTCCTCGATATTACATCGATTTCTGTAGTCCCCAAGGTTTGTTTACATCTTTTTTGTTTGCTCGGTGCACTTCAGGCTTTATCACAGAGCTGTGCCACAGTTCTTTGAACTTTAAATCTAGCTCGGTCGAGAATAATAGACACTTTTAGAACTACGACCACGGGAAACGTTTTTAAACCCCTCTAGCACTATAAAAGGAACGATTGATGCAGCCTACGTATCTTCTTCCCTAGCCTTTTCTTTTTGCCAGCGATCGATAGATTATGCTAATAATAATAACATCACCTCGAAACACAAGTGCATAGAGTAGAAGACCGGTATCTAATCGCGCGTTGATAGCGTTTGATATTCTCTACGTGTGCAAGGTCTAATCGTGTATGTTACCATCTTTCTTTTTCTGCTCACGTTGCTCTATTTGCCATGGAATCATGGCGGCCTATCGTTAAATCCGTATTCGTTCGCGTGCACGATCGTCCCCCCTGTTCACGATCCTGTCGACGCGAATAGTGCATTTCAAATATCAACGAGCGACCATCGCAATTATGGTAATTGCGAATTCACGAGTGTAATCGGCTTACGCAAACATATCAGAATAATCGGCAGAAAATTTGGCCGATCGACAAATTGCCGGTGATTCAAATTTCGAGTCCTTATCTTTCTCTGTTGTACGCTTTGTGCGTAGTTGCTTATCGTCGGTGCGATAAAAACAGACGAGCAATGGGTTCGATGACCGACAAGGACTTTTCACTGCAGTGCTCCCAAGTGTTCGTGAAATCCTCTATTTCCGTTGCGCAATCGACGAGCAAGCGATAATATAATCAGAAAGAAAGCACTGGTTTTTTTTCCTACTCGCGCCCGTGATTCATTCGCTGTTTGATTTGGGCGAGTGTCTCGAATTGAGGGGACAGTGATCCGGAGCCCTTTGACATTCATCGAAAGCCGCGGAAGTTAGATTAAAAGAGAGTGGGGAAAGGGCAGAATACGAAAGAGGGCAATTCGAAAGTTTAAACTAACTGGGCGAACAAGGGAAGCTATTTTCGCTGGTTAATCGTTTGAAATATACATTTGCATAGAAAAACACTGCAGAGGGTAACTTCTGTCTTCCGTCGCCGTCGCCGTCGCCGAGTTTCGGATGTTTTAGGCAGTTTCAGGGTTGCCGAAGTTTTCGTTACACAAGACTACCAGTCTGTTTTCGTTACGTCGAAGCCTTCTCCTCCACGCTGCCTCCCTGTTCCGTGTCCTTCCACCACAGGTCCCCTTCTTCTCCCTTTTCGTCGTCTCGGATAGCCAGAAAGAGTACTCGACAATTGCGTAACACCTGTGAATATCTGCGATCGACTTTCCAGTCCCCGAGTCCCCATTTGGAGCAATCCAACTTTCGTGCGATCCCAATTACAACGGGGTTTACCGCGCGCCACTTGCTCACCCAAGATTGGAGTCATTACAAGAAATTTTGGGAGATTACACAGTGAAGATTAATAAATCCTTGCTCCTTCGGCATATACCTGCGGTTCGCGTAAACAGAAATTTTCTGAATCAGCTGAGGGAAGCCAATTTGGAAATTAGAGATTCATCTGAGAATATTAGGGGTGCGGAAAGGAATTCTGAAATGATAATTTATGTCGGCCTACTTGGAAGCTCGAAAGTAGGCTGGCTTCATTAAAGGAAAATAGACAAGCGGGGCAGGGAAAAATAATTGCACGACACGCTAGGCGCTAGGCGGAGTTCAGATTACATTGGACAAGACGGAGGACTGGGGAGTTTTAATAAGCCAGTGGGAGTGGCTTTAGTGGGTGATATCTTGGAATCTAAAATTCATTAAATCGAAACACCACGGGGCAGCGGGCGGGAATTTGCGAGCAGCGATACTACGGCGCTATAAAGAAGGCACGACACGCGTCGTCGTTTGGGAATAGCTCGACTTCCTAATTACATCGCGACGCCTCGATTAAGTTATAGAGGTGAGCACCCCTCGTGGAACTTTCTTGCCTACGAAGAATTAAGTACTCGGTGTACACCGCCGCTGCAACTGACCCAGAGAGCCCGTTCCATTTTTAATTCCATTCTCGAAGGAATATTTCCTGAAGGGATTGGAAACTTTTAATCGTTCTTAGGCATGGCTCTTTCTGGTATTTAATGAAGCTGTTGGGTGACCTGCTTTCTGTACACATTTTCAGAAGGACTTCTTCACCACTATACTTTCTGTGTCATTCTTGCAGAGCATGTACACTAGGGTGGACCTTAGCTACTCTTGACGAAAATTATTTTGCGAAATTTTTTTGGTCCCGTACCCCAGAAATGTGACACTTATTGGGAAAATGATCTGGAAAAAATTTCAGCCCGATTTGACCACGGGAAAAGGACGCGCCACGAATTTGAAAATTTTGAACTTTTTAAACCTTGACATAAATATACATTATGACATATCGTTGAATTTGTTTTTTTTTGTGTTTAAGAATACATACACAGTATATACGATTGTTAACAAAAAAAAAAAAACGTCCGTGACCTTGAACACTCGAAAGAGCGACCTTCAAAAAAATTTTCCTTCCATTATATTCGCCTCTTTATATACTACAACTTTTGTCTGAAGAGTTTTTTCATATATCCATAAACGATGGAGATATTAAACATTTTTGATTTTCATTATAACGCTCCATTATACAGAAAAAGCAGTTCTAAGCCTGGAAATAAGTTATTATAGCTATTATATAAATTACGAATAGAAATGTCATCAAAGTATTGCGTCCCAGACCTGCTGGTGGACGTTCGATAAGACCGAGCAGATCTTGCCCTAGACGCGACTGTGTTAACAAACACAGTGTTAAATGCGTGTCAAAAATTCAAATAGCCACGGAGGTATTTATTAGGAGTTCCTTTATATTAAAAATGCTTTAAAAATCCTTTGATAAATTCTCTTTTGTGACGTCAGGATACTGCTTTCTATATTCCGTCACATTCTGCAGTATAAATTGTTTCTCCTCTTAATTTTTTGATAATATTTTGTTATATTCTTCTATAAGTTTAACGCCACGCTCAGCGGTGTCATTTACCACTTTTAATCCGTTCACGATGTTTGAAAGCCTCGTCATCACCCCATGTAAAAGGGTCTTTTTAAAAAAATGTGGTAGGTATTAAAAACCGTTCAAAGAATCTTTTGGAATCAGGAGGAATAAAATGTTCCATTTTTTTGTTGACTAAGTGTTCCACATCCTTTGGAAGGATTTTATATTTTTTAAGGCATTCGTTGTCGTCACTGCCTGCACTGGCATTTATTGCCTCTATCATTTTTATTTTAATGTCATTCCCAATGGCACTATCGAAAAATGATAATGCGGCAGTTTCTGTGGCCAAATACCAGAAATGATTGATCATTTTGTTTATTGCAGTGCGGCTGATTGTATCGTCAATTTGACGAGAAGCAGATCAATTGTTTACAAATTCCAAATCTTGTCGCGGGGCTTCTGTTGCGACTGGAGCTAGTATCCACGCTTTTAAATACAAATTGGCGAGGAAAATACAAATGTCGCGAATTCCAGTGGCCTTTTAGTTAGTCAAGATAAATTCTTTTCGAAATAAATATATTTTTATACAATATATCGCCTTGGCCATCCATCGAGCGTGATGAAAAACTCCTGGAACTCGAAATGTACAATTTTTTCTAGGAGTTCTTCTCGTGGTTGTTTGATGTTTTTCAAGGTTTGCATTGCAAACTCGAGCAAAAAATATAAAATCCTTCCAAAGGATGTGGAACAATCAGTCAACAAAAAAATGGAACATTTTATTTCTCCTGATTCCAAAAGATTCTTTGAAAGGTTTTTAATACCTACCACATTTTTTTAAAAAGACCCTTCTACATGGAGTGATGACGAGGCTTTCCAAATTGGGCGAAACATCGTGAACGGATTAAAAGCGGTAAATGACACCGCTGAGCGTGGTGTTAAACTTATAGAAGAATATAACAAAATATTATCAAAAAATGAAGAGGAGGAACAATTTATACTACACAATGTGACGGAATATAGAAAGCAGTATCCTGACGTCACAAAAGAGAATTTATCAAAGGACTTTTAAAGCATTTTTAATATAAAGAAACCCCTAATAAATACCTCCGTGGCTATTTGAATTTTTGAGACGCATTTAACACTGTGTTTGTTAACACAGTCGCGTCTAGGGCAAGATCTGCTCGGTCTTATCGAACGTCCACCAGCAGGTCTGGGACGCAATACTTTGATGACATTTCTATTCGTAATTTATATAATAGCTATAATAACTTATTTCCAGGCTTAGAACTGCTTTTTTTCTGTATAATGGAGCGTTATAATGAAAATCAAAAATGTTTAATATCTCCATCGTTTATGGATATATGAAAAAACTCTTCAGACAAAAGTTGTAGTATATAAAGAGGCGAATATAATGGAAGGAAATTTTTTTTTCAAGGTCGCTCTTTCGAGTGTTCAAGGTCACGGACGTTTTTTTTGTTAACAATCGTATATACTGTGTATGTATTCTTAAACACAAAAAAAATACAAATTCAACGATATGTCATAATGTATATTTATGTCAAGGTTTAAAAAGTTCAAAATTTTCAAATTCGTGGCGCGTCCTTTTCCCGTGGTCCAATCGGGCTGAAATTTTTCCAGATCATTTTCCCAATAAGTGTCACATTTCTGGGGTACCGGACCAAAAAAATCTGATGGTCGAAAAATAAGGTCCACCCTAATGTACACTCAGTCTTGTAGTTAGACACTTGTAGTTCACGTTTCATTTGATCGATTTAGCCTAGTACTTAGGTCTTAAGAGGGTAGTGGACTATTTCAGCTCACTGATTCTGAAAGTCTTATCATTTATGAACATTTTCAACGAAATTTCATGAAGGAATTCAAATAATTGTAGAAGTTACAGCAATGATCGTAATTGAGTGCACTGTGGAGTAACGGCCTCGCAGAGTTGGACTTGCATAGGGGACTTAACTTTGAAGCCGTTTTTCTCGAAACACCATTTTCAGACACCCTCTTGAACCAATGAATATTTTCACTTGAAATTTTTACTAGATGTGTAGAATTCTTTCTTCTACAGAGTGGATTCCCCGCATCAACATTGGATGTTTGTAAAACACTTTATAACTGATTAAAGACGATTTTTTCCCATAAAAATGTGGGGAAAAATTGATTCGTGTGTACCTTACACAATTTTTGTTCAAATGCATCGGCAAAGTTCCACTCTGTAGATGTTGGTGTATAAAGTGGTCCCCCCAAAGCATTTTGCTTTCAGATGATTGGCTCACCTGAATCGATGTACACCACCTGCAGCGGCGTGCCGTACAGGGCTATCTTCAACGATTAATAACTTCGAAAATTTTATACATTCCGACTATATTTTGTTGTGACTATAACGATTATTTGGTATCAATGTAATTTAGCGCCAAAGAAACTAACGATTTTACGTATCCAATAGTCCACTACCCCCTTAAGTTGTTTCCGGTGCCCTTCGTAAATAGAAAGTGTTTGAAGTATAGTTGAATTATATGCGTCTTCGATCTATTATTTGTCAATTGAGAGAGCCCCCGTCACTGCTCGAAGCAATTAATAATTACAGTTCGCGACACACGGTGGCCGTGGCAGTAGGTACGAGCGGCCTGAATTAATGGGAAATCGTACACGGATTATCCGGCAGCAAGTGGAAGGAAGGGAAAGCTTGCCTCCCATCTCGAGGCGTCGATCGGAAGTTTGCCAGAACTTAAATCGAGATCGCGGAAGTTTCGAAATTAATTTTTATCGAGCTTTGAACCGAGTCGTCGAACGCGACACGATTCCTTCACGGCCCCTCAACTTGTGTAATAACCTCCCCGCCCCTCCTCGTCACGGAGTATCTAATAAATATTAAATTCGAGCCGTTCGTCGCCGAGCATAACGATTTCGATACAATGCCCCCGCCATTCACAGAACGGAATACGAAGTACATTCTTATGAATCTCTCTTAAACTCACTCACCCCCGCTCCGACCGTAGACAGAGCGTTTCAATCGACCGTGGCCGCTTCGCGCCGCCATTCTTGCCGATCTTTCACGTGAAATACACTTATTTCCCCTTCGTTTCAGTGGACCTGCTTCAAATGCTGGAGTTCAACATGACGGTGTCCTTCCCCGCTGCGACTCTGCTCACCGTCATCCTGGCCCTCGTTGGTAAGTCTCTAAAAATTCATTTCTCACCCCCGGCGCATGCAATTTCATCTTTGCTGAATCTTGTCAAAAATTCGCCACATGGTTTCGTGGACGGTTACGTGACTCTGCGCCGAATTGTGCTCGGGGTGCCATACTTCGTGCGAGAATTTGGAAAATAATGTCTGCGGTCCCTGGTACTTATAAGATACCGGCAACACTTTACCTACTTTCCAAGCTCACTTGATTCAGAATCATTCCTTAAATGTTGGAAAAAATTTGTTACGGAACTAATTCTGAGAAGTTAGCAGGGTAGCTAATGATGTTAGCCAGTTAGCAGAGTATCGGAGAGTGGAGCCAGGCGGACGGCAACATCCGCGGGTGTTAAGTCCTGTTGGCAGTGGCATCAAAGTTGAACGCCCGCCAGAGTGTACCGTAGGTGCAAAATATTAAAGGCCTTTTTACTAAATCACGTGCTTCCCCGGGCCTGGTTCGCCCCCGCTGATACGACGTTAGCTCAGTTACAAAGCTGATTGGCCGGGACGGTTAACCCAGGATTCTGCATAAATTTCTGATGAAGGCGCAACAGTTGGGTAACCCGCTCGGAGCCCATTTAGCAACGGTGGCGGCGTCGGCGGTTTCCCTACCACCGCGACGCCCATTTCCATTTCAACCTGAATCTCCTCTTCACGCTCCGCATGTCCGTCAGCGCCATCCAATTGACCTGCATAAAGCGTGATATCGCTAATCCTCTCTCGGCGCTATCCCACGGCACCGAAAACATTGATAAAATTACATTTAAGTGGGGCCCCTCTTAGCTTTCCTGGTTTTCTCACGCGTATCTGTAGCCTTCGCTTTTCTCGCACCGGCAGCGATAAAGTCGTTCGCGGCACCGCGTGGATGCGACTTCAAATAAATTGCTAACGAGTGTCTGGGATTAAAATTAAAAATTTTCAGAAGGTGGCATTTTCGAGGGGATGGTGAAAAGCTTCGTGTAGGGAAACTCCCAAATCCCAAATCCCAAATCAGAATTCTCTGTTCACGTATCGACTTTCAATTTCGATAGTGCCTAGGTGTCAGGTACGGGATGGTCAGTTTTCGTTGGAGAAGCGGTCAAGGTTTTCTCCTCTTCTTTATAGAGTGTATTGCGGGGCCACCAGTTGCGCGGCCGGCAGCCGAGTAAAATGGCGACAGGGGTGGTAAATTTCCGGATTCGTACTTGCCACCGTAAGGATCGCATAGGTTCTGGCTGGGTGTACGTGCACGTGCATCCACGCGTGTGTATACGCCGGGGCTTAGGGGTGGATGTTGAAGAAGGAAAAGGAAGCCTTAGGGAAGTTGTTATCTGGAGTAATGGGTTCCGGTTCCTGTGTCGCTTCCTGCCCTCCATCCGTCATCCTGCAGCTCTCTCTGGCGAGTACCTCTACGATTTCCCAGCCCTTCTATACGCTCCCCGTGCTCCTCTATCCTGCTATCAGCGCTGTACTTTCCACCCCTTCTCGCCACCCTCCTTTCCATAGAAAGAACATTCTGCGTCGTATTTCTGTGCTAATAAACGCTGGAAAAGAGCAAGCCCCCATTGATATACGCGGGAATTTTCGTATCTATGGCGTAAGCGTTCCAGCTTCTATCCTCTTTCACGCTTGTTACTTTGGGCTGCCGCTCCGTTGGAGATCGTCTCCAGCGAGGCGACGAGGGAGGAATAAAAAAAAAGAGCAGCATTCGAAAGATAATTGGTGGGACTGATCGAGAAAGGAACGAGTGGTAGGGAGAATATCATTGCATGATAAGTTCTTAAATTAAATTTGCCTTCAGTTTTTTTGGGCGCCCTACGTTTTTTCGTTGTTGCTTCAAGGCGAATGTAATCTTAGCGTGGATAAATGGTGACGTGATTTCTGGTGGAAATAGGCGCGAAGACCGAGTTATCTTTATCATTTGCAAGTGGAACGATGGTGAGCTACTTTGGCAACATAGGTTCTGCAACGAAAGTGACAAATATGGACGAATAATTTCAAACACAATACCGAGTGCTCCCCTTACGAAATCGAATGAATTCCATCCCTTACGAATGCACACCGAAACCATAATAATCCATAAGTGCACGTTTGCCTCGTCAACTTTCAAAGTCAACATCCTCGAAACCCATCTTTCCTCAGAGAATCTTTCGTATCCCACTTTCAATATATTTCCCTTTACAAAGCGTCACGAAGCATCTGTATACTAACCACCCCATCTTATTCCACTCGGCTTTGGTATCAAGATGACCCGGAACCTCTTGATCGCACTCGTTCAACCTTATCTCCGAAACACCCTTAGCCCTTTAAAAAACACCAGCCCGGACAAAACCGTTCCCTATCAGTCCTCATCAGACTCACCCTTTCGTTCGTTTCAGCATCCCCTTATTACGCCCCTTATCGCGGGCGCCAAGTTGCGCAGATCGATACGCGCGCGGCACCGTTTGTGCGTTGCCCTCTCTAAAATTTCGTTGTTCCATTCGTCGTTCACGGCCGTTGCTTTCCTGATTCTGTCGCGGCCTGTGTGTATCGTCGCCGTGAATTCACGCGAAATCGACCGCGCGTCGCACGGCATTTGGCCCCGGGAACGAGCAGGAAGACGATTTTGCATAATGGAACGTCAAAGAACCGGAGTCACCGGCGCCCCGGCGTATCAGTGACGCATGATCGACCGCCTAACATGCTGTGAACACATTTTCAGGGACGGTCAGAACATGTTGCACTCGCTGCTGTTTCGTTTATCTGCTTACGACCCCCCGTCGCAGCGGCTCTGCTTCTATCTGCGCCCTGATACGTCAGGGAGGCGCTATCGACCTGCTTAACGCGTGTGTCGCGAAATTCCAGCTTCGCCCACGAGCCCCGTCGGATGGTAAATCAATCGTCGAGATATTAGTGAGTACCCTTAAGTCGCTCGAGTATCTTGAGTTCTGGTAGGGTATTTTTGTGGAAGCTTCGAGGTCTGGAGGAGTCAGTACTTTTTTTTAAGCCTTAAAAAATGTGGATTTAGGGATCGCTACATTTTTATGACGATATACAGTGAGATTCACCTACGACTTATAATTCGGCCTAGTTATGCAGAAAGCTACCAACCCTCAATGATCTGAAACTGAGTAGGAGAAAGGTGGGATAGTTGATCAGCGGGGATACATGATCACATCAGTTTTTTACTTAATATATTGGCAATTTATGCCTGCTGCCACGCTAGCGTGGTAATGTTTACATTATCGCAATACTTCACGTTGCAGTTTTCGTTTGGGAGCATAGAATAATGTTGTTATAAGCTTCGATCTTATTTGCAGCCAAAAAGTAAATATTTCGGTCTGCTCGTTCTTCCTCCTTTTCGAGTAAATGTTGCATTTTCAACGATTTGAAATATACTAAGTAAAAACGGCAATTTCGAGTTAATTAATGCTATTTATTGATTGATCTAAATATTTAAGGTAAGTTTAATTTTTCATCTTTTTCAAATCGAGTGCATTGAGGGATACATGATCAGTTTGTGAGGTGGGATACTTGAACAGCTGAAAATGTTCCAATAAAGAACCATAGAACGCCTAATGAAACAGAAAAATACGGCAAAGAAAGTGTGAAGGAAAATCTTTTCTTTATCATCATCTTAATCAGATGATATCTAAGTGAAATGTCTTTTAAGAATGCATTTATGTTGTTTTATGTCATAGAGTTCTTCGGTTTCATTTTTTCAGTAATTCCTTCAAGTTTGTTATAGTTTACTTTCTTTTTATGATATTCCCTTTATTTCATGTTAGTGACGAAGATAATAAATATTTTTTAGAATGTTAATGTGTTATTTACTCTGAAAGTTCATTGATCAAGTCTCCCTAATCGTTTGATCAAGTCTCCCCTTCAGTGGAGGATACTTGTGCATAACGTCACTGCCAGAAAATGTTGAAATTCTGTCATTAAAATTAGTTTTCAGCTCTAAAATTTGTCAAAGTATAGAGTAATGTGGGGCAAGAGTGCGCACTTAAAGTTTAGACTTCTCTAAAATCCTTGGTATTACACTGATAGTCATATCGTTTTGTGAGAAATAACTACTAGGGTAAAAGACCCAATTACTGTCAGGTTAAGGATTGATTCTGACAGTATCGCATAGTTTTTGTATTTATTGATCACAGGCAGAAGTTTATCTATTTATTTATTATTATTTAATATGTTTAGTTGAAGAAAAAAATTTGTATGACTCTTAAAATCTCTATTTTTATTAATAAATTTATTGATTTAAAAAATATATGACGGGAGCTAATACTGTCACCTGTGATATGTGTTGAATCGAATTACTGACATCCCAATTATTGTCAGCTGGCCAAATACTGACATCCCAATTATTGTCAGTTTTAAATTCTAGTTCAGCAAGGAGTAAACGAGAATAAATATAGGAATTTTGTTATTTTAATAAAAAATGTCAAAGTACATTCTGTTATAAATATTAACAATAGTACTTACAAAACGTGTACAGTTACGTTGTCAAAAATTTCAAAATTGGACAAGGTTATGTCAATACGCGCACGCACGTGAAATGGTAGGAATGACAAGTGACAGTAACAGCGTAAGGCTTCATTTGCCTGATCAATTACTGCCATGCCAGTAATTAAAAAGTCTTGAAACGCTTGTACCAATCACTGTCACCCGAATATTAAATAAAACGAAGCACTAAATCGTCAAATTTTGATTGTTAGTATGTTCTACGATGCTTATATTATCTAAACAATTATGTGTCATTACGTTAATAGCTTAAATATTACAATTACCGCCTTTTCTTTAGTGCCTTGTTTTCTCTGTCGCTAGTAAGGAAGTTGTGGTTTTCATTCTTTTACCTAACCAACTTAAAACTTTTTACCATCTTATCAAAATTAATGAAGAACAAATTAAGTCCTGCATTTCCTCGCATAAATTACAATTTTAAATGTATGTCAAAATTTTTTCGTTTATGAATTCACATGGTTTAATGCTTATTTTAAGTAAAACAGCATAGGGCGACAGTAATTGGGTCTTTTACCCTATCCCTTATTATTCGATAGGCAGTGACTTCGTGTAAATTTACCTGTCACAACTTATATAAAATAAATATTTCCAAAAAGTGTCAAATGCGAACTTTTACCCGCTATGTGGGGTAAAAGTTCGCATGTTGTGAGGTAAAAGAACGCTTCGGTTATTTCCAATTCTGCAACGATTTTTCTTTTTGAAAGTCCTGCTTCTATGTTTATCTCGAGCGATCTGAAGCATCTCACTAATTGGTTTTCGGCCGGTTGCCCCCTTATAAGTTCTAACAATAAATGAATAAGATAATAAAATAAAGTCATATTTTTTAATCAAAAACTAAATAAAAAACGTATTTTTGACAAATATTGTGGATTAAAAATTAATAAAAAAAATCAAAAGTTGATTTCAGCGTGGCTCAACTATCATAAACTCAAAATTTATTTCCATGTTGTAATTGATAATTAATTTCAAATTTATTTTTTATAGTCGGTTTAATCGGTGTTCGTTACTAATTTAGCAAACTCTAGAAATAAAATAAGTTTAATGAACATATAACAACCGTCAAATTATTTTGGGACAAAAGTTCGCATTCGAACTCTTGCCCCACTGCATTGTGCGAACTTTTGCCCCCACAGCTACTTTTACATTGTTTAATCAATCCTGTTATCTGTGAGGAGAATTGAAAACTTCTATTAGCACCTTTTAATAGAAGAATTTCAGCTGTTTCAGACGGCATATTAATTAAAATATTTACTGATCAATTTATAGGAATAATATTGATTCCCAAACATGAGAATATTACATCAGAACTAACGAATTCAGTACTTACCGCATTGTAAGATAACAAACCGAAACACAGCCACGAAATTCGACATTAGAGACTCTACCTTGATTGACAATTGACTGCCAATCACCATTGGCAACTGCCACAACTCAAACCATGAAATTCGCATGGTGCGAACTCTTACCCACCTTTACTCTATTGAGAATACTCTAAGAATCACAACTTACATAATTAAATACAAACAAAGCAAACCATTATTATTATTTTAATAAAAAAGCAAGACTGTGATCAACTATCCCACCTTTCCCCTATTTAGATTGAAGATTTTAATTGTTAAAGAACAGTAGCTTTATTTCTATTGTTTCTAGCTTTTGTTTTTTTAAGCTTAAAATGGAATTATGGCTTGGCAGTTTTAATGATCGTATAATGTAACAGTTGTTCTATGGGTTGGTCATTTTTTGCAAAATAAAGCACCAAATTATGCGATCCGTACTGCGTTGTACTAATTTTTTGTCATTTTGAGGGTTGGTAGCTTTCTGCGCAACTAGGCCCAATTGAGGGTTTAGTATCTTTCACCAAGTTTAAGCGACGGTTCACGCGGTTCCATGAATACTAATCTCTGTTTCAATGAAACTCAATTTCTTTCCTTAAACACAAATTAACTCTGCTTCAATTACTATCATTTTACCGGATAGTTGGAGTATCCTTCTCTTTTTTGAAGTCGGTTAAAAATGAGATTCGTACGATACAGATCCACAGCTACGCCTCAGTTTCGACTAATTTCTCAAGAATAAGAGATGTGTCTTCAGCGTTCGTCACACCCCTAACAGATAATTTAGCGATGCCGTGGAACGCGATACACCTGCCGCTGGCTTATAAAAGCATCCCTGGTGGCCCCATACATTTAACCATGCAGCGTCTCCTCGCATCCGATGGAAATGCATCCATGGAATCTGGAGTTGAGCAATAGTTACAGAGCAAGTTGTTAGGGTTAGATAGTTGAATCAACATACAGAGCGTCATTGACCCACACCGTGCTCACGGAGCCTGAAACATGTGTACAATCCGCCTATATGTGTTCCAGGCAAAGCAAACACGCACGCCGCCCCGTTTTCTCTGTTTCTGCCTCCTTTGACGCCGCCTGCTTTCTATATAATTTCCATAGTCTGTGCACCACGGTGAATCGTTAAGTGCCAAAGCACGGAAAAGGGGGGAGGGCAGGGTCGCGTTGTTGATCGAATTCGAGGCGTGAGTTGATCAAGCATATAGATCGAGTGGCGACTAGGTGGTGGTTTATAAGAATAAATCAGTGTAACGTGTATTTTCATTTGATTAACATTGCTAAATGGAATAATGTTGTAAAGGTCGATCGTTTGAAAGTTTCCACGATTTTAGAGGGCGAAGAATTGCTTTCGAGGGTGTATTGAATGTGGCGCAGTGGGTCAGCTTGATATCGACGAATTCCACGGCGTATTACTAGAGGACCCCCGAAAAAGAAGGACGAAAATTCGATTGTTCCTGGCCTGATTTCGATTTGATCGGGGGTAAACGCGTCCAATCAAGGATTCCATCAAGCTCAAGTGCGCTCAGTATGCTCGGTCAGCGGGAAATATTATGTCCATTAGGTTCTGAGTGTTCCAGCTGTTGTGGTGGTCTGCTCGAAATTAGTGTCGGCCAGGCTTTGTTCGCTATCGATGACACGTGAACGATGGCCGTGTACAGTTGACCACTGATTAACCACATTATTAGCAGTCGTTCCTTCCAGGAACGATCATAATTGCGCCTGATTTTGCATTCTGTGGAACGTGAATTCACCAAGATTCACAGTTTCATCAAAGTGCAAACCTATTCATCTCCTTTCACCCTTTCAACCAACCCTCCGATACCCTTGAATCTACCGAAACACCCCGGAAATCTGAATTGTTATTGACGAAACGACTGCCGATCTCGGATATTTGAAAATCTAGGGAACCTATGATCTTCGAAAATCGCGTGATTTTGGAATGGTGCGCGATAACAGGCAGCCGGGTTAGGAATCTCGGCGCAGCAAAGTGATTCTACGCGGGAGATGGAAGATACGCCGATAAAACGGGGAATCCCGAAGTTCGTCGACATCGATGTTCACGGATGATCGATCGGCATCGCCGTTTCGCGGATGTCGGCGTGCAGGAGCGTGTAAAACGGATGCGTCGCGCGCAAGTACGTACGTGTCGCACACATGCCAGCCGACTGTACACCTATCTTGTCAATCACGACTGCGAATTAGTTTTGATGCAACAGGGTCGCCGTGAACCCGACGTGGCGGAAATTATAATTACGCCACGGCTACAGGCCCCGCTAAACGTATAATCTAACCGTGAACCAGAACGGTCTTACGATCTCCCGAATAATCCCTCCTTGGATCGTCACGCCTCGTGCAACGTCGAAAAGTTCGAGGTTCTTGGGTCGACATTTGGTGCCATTAAGCGGTGCAGGCTTCTCCACCTCAGAACTGTTGCGACCCACGACAGGAGTCTAATCGTTAGTAATTCTTGAAGAGGTGTAGCTCATAATTTTCATATTTCTGCTTCGACGTAGAAGTTGGAGAGACTAGTCCCCACGTCTGAAGTCTCAATTATCACAAAACTCTGTACGCGGTCCATCCGCCAGTTCAAAGTGTTCCATTATTTTAGATTAAATGAGTGATAATTTTCAAAGATGAAGATTCTTTCGTGGTAGCCTCAGTAAATCTCCTTGGAGGAATGTTTTACGCTTTCATTGAAACACGATTTTCCACTTCCGAGTAGCATTACGCGCAGATATGTATGTATGTGTGTTTTGGTTCGCCGCGATATCGGTGATCAACACGACGCAAAATTCTATCTGGAAATTATGCTGACCGATACCTGCGCATGGGACTTATCACAGTTCAGCTGGTCGTTTTTTCCGCGGTTGCACAAGCCAATGCCATTAACATGTTTGCGGTTCGCTGACCCACGCGCGAATCAGGATTACTCTTACTCAGGCGTCAATGAACCGCATGTGGGTTAAGACAGTTCCAACACCGAAGAGTCAACGACCCACGATTTCTTTTTCAAAATGTGCCTTCGGGGCACTGCGTCGCCGCCTGGTCGGTCGTTTACTTAGATCGCAAGAAGAAAGTACTTACTTTATAATTAGTATTAGGACGAATTTACAGCTCGAGCGCCGTTTCGAGAAAAACATACCAATCTATGGAAACTTTAATAATTAAATTTTGGAAAAGAGGAAATAATCGAGTGACACCGACTGTAGAATTATAATTCATGTACGGTTTATAAAATGATATATACCAAGCAAAGCAAGGGAATTTTTATAAATATAAATTCCTTTATACATATTTTTAGGAATCTTAATATATAAAGCAGAAAGTGTTTGTGTGTTTGTCTGTCGCTTAAAAGCATTCGAACAGTAATCTCCGGGGTCACGAAATGTGTTCCAGCTCATTATGCCTAGCTCATCCAGATGACTGTGACTATTTTCACAAAAATAAATAAATATTTTTTTTTTTTATAAAATCAGAATCTAAATTTCTGGCGAAGCCGAGTAGTAAAGTTAGTAGCTGATAATTGCAAAGAAGTAATTGAAGAGTTCTGGTAGAAAACACTGAAGGTGCCAAAAATCAAATTTTTAAGGAAAGAGAAAAAACTTGCCTGACTTCAAATTATTTACGAAATTTCATTTATTTTGATTGCTAAATATGCTGAAGGAAATAATTATCTGTTATTTGAATGGAGGAGTTGACCTCGCGTTTCACGCGGTCGCCCCCCAGGGATTACTGTGCATCATTCGATTTTCTGGCCGTTTGAGGCGGTTTCACTTTAAACTGTCTAGTTGACACGAGCTGCCCGTATGTGCATCCTCGATCGACCAATATTACCCGCGCACGTCCATATTTATATGCCTGCAAATGGATCGGGTTTATGGTCACATTTATAGACACCGAGATGGGAGCAAGATAAACGGCACGCGGGCTGCCATTTAATTTTCTTCTACTTTATTTCCATACCTTATACACCACGGTTTAAAATTTAAAACGTAGCATAGAAGTCGGATTGAAATCATCGTGGCTACGAGGACGCATAATCATTAATGATGTGGCAGTAATAATTTCTGTGGATAGTAAAACTGACTTCGAGAATGTCTTCATTAACTAGACATATATTTAAAGTTATAAATGGGTTTCTCTTTCGTTATTGTTATTATTATTATTAAAAGTCTTTATTACTCAGCATAGCAGGTTCTACCTATAGCCTATGCCGGCAGTTGTATATGTATGCTTACGTGGAAGGCGAGGTCCAGCCAGTAGGCTGTTATTATACCTGGCCTTAATAATAAAAAACTAGATATCTAAATCTATAACAAAAAGAAAACAAACAAACCTAAATCTATACAAAGTTATCCTCCGTCCTTGCAAATTTGAGACACAACAAAGTTGTAAAATACTATGTTCATAAACCTGTAAAATATTCCTGTCATAAAACAAAATATCAAGATCTCTCCTATTCATTTAACAATCCATGCGATGCTTAAAACAAACAAGAATATCGCGTACGTACATTATTTCTCAAGCAAGCGTCTAACACCCCAGAATCTACGTTTTCGCAGAAGCCAACACTCCATACCCACCCACAGTGTCGAAGCCCAAAGACACCTGCAAAATCAACGCAAACAGAAGAAAAAAAAAAACCAACTGACTGTCGCGATTAAGCCTCGAGATATTCGCATCGTTCGCATAGAAGTCGAATCTCTTCCGTTAACAGTCCCCCCGAAACAGCCGAGAAATTTTTCTCGAGTAACGAGAGCATCCCCCCCCCCCCCCATTGATCGGTTCTTTCCCGCATTTTTTTTGTCACGAGCTGGTAGAAAAATGCTGGCGACATAAATTGGAACGTTCCCCGTGCAATTTCAGCGTCGCGCGAGATTATCGGGCGTTCGTCGTAGTTGCTCGAGGAATTTTAACGTCTTTATAAAAGTCAAGGGGAAGAGGCGAACGCGTCGAAGAGCAGTTCTGCTTTCCACCAGGTCGGTCAGGCCCCTTTTCCATCGGAGGGGGGGCTTAGGTACCGAGCCAGGTGAGGTAGTGTCCAGCCAGTATGCATTTAAATGAGCGCATTATCCGCGCATTACCCAGCGCTCGGATCATTTCGGCCGTAGGCCCGTGCGCGGATCTGATTCATGGGTCTCCGAGTCACCCCGAATGACGATATCCGAGGCATTGATCGCGAACGACTGTCCCCTTGCTTCGCCTTTTCCAGAGGATTCCATCGAGTCGTCGAGGAGGGCCTCTTTTTATTGTATCTAAATACCTTTGGCACAGGTCACTCGATTGCGGAGTGGAAATTTTTGCGAATGCGAATTGTGTGATTGGCTGACGCGACGAGGCGGGGTAAAGAAGCTTTGGGTTGGAATGGAAAATTGTGGAGGTGTGAATTGGTTGTGGTTGTGATGGGGAAAGATGTATTAGTAAGTGGAGGATTGAGGCATTATAGAAGGTAGAATTGGAGTTGGTATTGATATTGCTTTATTTCATATCACTTGACGCTCTTTTTGTTCTCTTATTATTGTAGTATGTATTAGCGATAAGGTAAATGTACCAATAACGAGCCGTTTAAGGAAACGGTGACAAAGTATAATGAATATTGTGTATAAAATTAACAATTTAAGTGAAACTTTTTTTCATTCATAAAGATTTTGTTGTTTCTCATCAGTACGCACATAACAAAATTTTGTTTTTTTATATATTTAACGTAAAATAAACAAGAATATTTGTACGTGTAAATGTACCAATATATAGCCAACCTCACGCGATTGACCTAGCGGCCCGATTTTCATGTCCCAGTACCTAGCCATAGGTTTTATAATCGTGTAAAAATTATTTTAAAAACTGATTCTTTGTCTTAAATTGAAAACTCTGTTAAGGAAAATTAAGAAGTACAGAAATATAAAATTATTGTATAAATAACCATAATAAACAGATTAGAAAATAAATGCAAAAAACAATAAGTTTAGTTACACTATCAATAGAAGTTTGTGGTTATTTTATATAAGACTCGAAACAACCAACAAATTCATTAAACTGTACATATACATAAACTTTAATAAACTTAAATTAAATGCTATCATTATTATCTAGAAAAATAATGTTTATAATATGATTTATGATGAAAATACTTACCGGCTTTATTCCAAATATCGAGTCAGAAATTCACACTTTTTTCGTAATTTTGCTCTGGCGATGCCGATTAACATTTGCAACTCACTTCACCCGATTTATTGAACACGTGGTTAGTTACTGGGCTAACAAGATTTGTTTGCACCGATAAATAGCCATGTAAATATTCAAATAAAAAATAGTTTTCATATTCAAATTTTTTCTTTCTATGTGTTACAAATATTTTCAAGATTCTAAAACCCTTTTTTCTATCTAAAAAACTATTATCCTATAATAATTATGCTCTTAACAAGAAGCACGCTCTTCTTAGCCATATCATAACGAATGTCTGAAAACGCGTCATATATCTGGCCTCGAGACTATAAATGGTATTTCTAAATATCTAGACAAAAAAACAAGCCGATATAACTTCAGATATTAAACCGAACAATTAAATAATGCAAATTACACCAAATATGTATTTTATCATACGTGCATAGTTTAACAATTATTAATATTTCAATAGATGGCTAGGTACTGGTGCATGGCTCGTTATTGGTACATTTACCTTACTTATCGAATATTTCGGAATATTTTTATGTTTTATAAGGGACTGTAATATAATTTGAATAACCTGCCAATGTGTTTCATTTTACGATACAATTGCCATCCACGTTCTAACGAAGTGTATCAGCCCATTGATTTTCACGCTTAAAAACTTCTTTTACATTTATTTTCTTAAGGTGCATCGAATAAGTTTGCAATGCTTCTTGCACAGACATTGGTTGACCCTTCGTTAATATCTGACTCGTTAAACAGTGTTATTGCTTTCCGCGTGAGTTTCGCACAATTTTAAACTTATTTCTAAAGCTGTGAACACTTTGGCGTACGAATTAACTTCTTCCCCGTTGCCTCCTTTATTTCTGTCACATTTTCTGTCAAATTGTCATTAATCACTCCCGTGGTGGCGTATTTCAGCCTGGTCGTTTTGCACTCTCGTGACCTGGCCACGACACGCCCTGGGATACTTTTATTATTTCCTCTCGGCCCCCGGGGTGTTCCATATCGTTACAATTCATTAGGAAACACGCTAGCATACAACAGTGTTCTATACTTTTCTTCTAATAGATTAGTTCTGTTCCATATGAACGTGATCCGTTTGGCGATACGTTGCACCGTGGCCCCCAGAAGAATGTGTTTCGACATTACCATCCCTCATGCTGGCCACCGTAATTGGCGATACACGCGTGACAATTCAATATTTTTGCAGCTCGGTCCAAAGAGGAACGTTTCTGCAGGTGTTTCGCCAACTGAAAACGAAGCAAATGACCTGATCTCATCACGAGTGTAAAACAGTTTGCCGAGTCTAAATTTCATTTCATTCGCCTTATTACAGTGATTCCCAAACTGTGGGGTCGCGAAGTGTTTTCTGGAGGGTTGCCACAGTTATTTTTATTCGGCGATTTTTAGCCGTAATTATTTTAATTATTAAGATAGAATTGTATTCGGAAATACCTATTTTTAATATGTTTTCTTTCCGCAGGTTATTTGAGTATTATAAAAGGGCATCGCGGCTGAAAAAATGTTGGGAAACACTGCCTTATTAAATAAATCTTGAAACACACGATTAGATGGATCCAATGAAGATACATTGTTCCCTCTAAAATTCTTTAATTCAAACAACTGTTTTATATCTTCGGCAGTTCAAGGGATAATCACATACACAGTAATATCCTCAGGCTTAGAAGTTACATATTCACCACGCATATTCATAGAAAAGGTCCGAACGAATCGTTGCGAAATTCAGGCGATCGTAGATCTTCTCGATCAGGCTCATCGTTGCCCGCTACCTAAATTCTCATTCGCAGCTGGTTTGACGGGCAAAGTCGTTTTCGAGTGAACTTGGGCAATGTTTCACTCGATAAGTGAGATTTAACGTTCAACGCCTGCGGAACAATAAAAACTGGCCGGCGGAACGCGCCGAATGTATCGTTTTAACAGTATAATGGCCCATGGGTAGGTATTAAATTTACATGGGGAGGGAGGTGGGCGAGTCTTGCTCACCGTGCCCACGAACTTTTAATCGCGCGGAAACTATTCGATTAATAGGACGAGCCTGCAGCACCGATAGCATACGATCGCGGGTATCGATTCCCTCGTGAGTTGTTTCGTTGTTTTTAAACCTCGAACAGGAATACACACACACACACACACACACCCTCTGCACTTCTATCTGTTAGGGATGCTTTATGAATTAAATTCAAGTTCATTCGAGCTGCTCTAGTCATCGCCAAAATATTGATAAATCCACGTAGGGTGCACAATTTTCATAGCTCCAGGGTTGATAAAAAGTTAAAAATATTGAGGATTGAAAACCTCAACAGTCGTGTGATATTTTTTCAATACTAGTATGAAGTGTGTAAATGGTAATAAATGAGAATTTTTAATAGTGTAGGTACTTTGGAAATTTTATATCCTCGTTTAGAGTACTTCGAAATAGGTAGAAGAAATTTATGCTCGAGTTTTAGTAAAACGATCTCGATCGGTTTATATGCGTAGATCCGCCTTTAAGAGCCGTGAATTTACTTCTTTTTACACCCTGTGTTGCACGAGTATAAGGCTCATAGTGCACGTTCCCGTATGTGTACATATCCTGAGTATATACAAGATTTACAATATTCCATACATGACACGTTCATGCCAGAGTAACCGGGAAGGAAGTGTACAAATTGGAAGAGATTCGGGGTAAAGACTTTCCCTGTGTAAAATATGACGTCCAATATGTTGTCCATCACACACGTTGCTCCACGAAATTGGCTAGTTAATTCTGTATGCAACAGCATAGGGTGGTGTAGAGGGAACGCAAGGGAGAGAGCGAGTAGAAATAAATGTATGCTTAAGAACAACTAAACTAGCAGCTTGAATGTAACTACAAAGTGTAATTCAAAGGTTTATATTATTTACAAGAGGTTTGGATAAATACTGTGCCACTAACATCACGTTATACCTATTATTACTATCACAAAACAGAGTGTAGGATTCTAAAGATACATTGCACACAATAATTAAATACGAAGTAAACATAAACTACTTACACTATTGAGAGAGGAATCTTCAAACTATTAACTCTTTATTTTATATATTTTAACATACTCTTACCTATATAGAGCTCAATATTTTATTTCATTCAATAATTCTAGGTTGTCTTATTCAGAAATGTAAAGATAGCTTTCATCTTTCGATAAAGTACTCATTCTGTCCATTTAGGGGCTGTCCTTAAATTACGTATGGCTAATTTTGGGGATTTCTTATCCTCTCCCACTCCCAGTATAAGAATTTGTAAGAGTTTATGTTCCAACCCCCTCCCTCCGCGTCCTTACGTAATATTTTTTACATCGCATCTTTTCAGTTATTAAAATTCTTTTAAAGGTTTATATAATTCATTTACCTCGGTTACGGGAGATTTAAACTAAAATAACTTTTCTGAAACATTAATGACGGAATTTGTATTTATTCAAAATTGGGTTAAAAAATATTACGTAAGACCCTTCCTGACTCCCCCTCCCGTAAGATATCGTGAGATATCCCCCCCCCCCCAAAGCCTTACGTAATTTAAGGACGACCCCTTAAGTCTAACAGCTTAGTCTAACAGCTGAAATCGTCTTCACGAGCGACGCATGAATTTTTAAACGTGTCATCAAGACCGCTTTCAAACGCATTGTAAAAGCAATAATTTTATTACTTTTATATTTTTTATTTACCGTAGAAATGTAGTTTAATAAATGGTAAAAAGTTTTATTCCATTACTATAATTGTTTTCGTCGCAATAAATTCCTGAAAATCGCTGAATTTATTGGCGCGCTAACCGAAATGACCCCTTAAGCACAGCGTACTTTTTCCAGTTTCTGTAATTTACCTGGTACTCTGCCGAATCCTCCAGGACCCATTGACAGTTGGCAGATGGAATACATAGTTGCGTTTCCGTGCGTGCAAAATTCAAGCTATGCTCGCGAACGCAGATCGGTACCACATGCATGTAAATGTGGCACGTGTGAATGTAGATGCCTGTCTCCTTGGCAAGATTAATCCTGTTTCGTGTTCCATGCTCACAAGATCGATTTGCTACACTGGGGTACGGCCTCGTGTATAAATTTTCGATCATGTCTGAGGGATCCCCTGGCTTTAGGGTACGCGGGAAGATCGAAAGGGGGATGCCTATCGAATAAACTTAATAGACTAGTATTATACCATTAGCCACTTCCATTTTTCTTCTGACTTCTCCTCGATTGCTTTCCCTTTAATGCAGTGTGATAAAAGGTACGTTGGTGATTGGTAATTCTGTGTATAAGTCACCTTTGGTGCAGAGGAACGATGGTAAAGGAATGTTGAATCGAGGGAATTTGTGAACAAAAGATGTATATGTATTTTTTTTTTAATTATAAGCAATTTAAATCCATTCAGGTTTATTTAGCTACACAAATATGATCATGGACAACATAGAAATTAAATGTGTAAATAAATGTATAATATCCGCAGTGATTTTAAACCGCGGTGTTTAATTTTGTCGTAATTAATATTTACACGTATGCCTGTTTATTTTTCGAAATCGACTGGATCCACGTTTCAGAGTGTCAAAAAGATGTTCAGCATTTCAAGAGTCAAGTAACCGTTTTTCTATCGTCTTTACTAATGTGAAGTGTTATCGTTTCGTTGCAGGAATGGAGGCGATCATGTCAGAATTCTTCGAGGACACCACAACTGCCTTTTACATCATATTGATCGTCTGGATCGCTGATCAATACGATGCTATTTGCTGCCACACACTTGTATCGAAGAGGCATTGGCTGCGGTGAGTGAATTTTGATAAAATCTCTAAAATACTCTACTCTAGAATCGAATTAAAACCAGGCCTCTGTTTATGCTTCCATTAAAGGATTCGCTATTTCTCACATAACTACAGAGACATCCCAAATTATGTCGAATTCAAAGCAAACTGCACAAAAATTCTTCGCCTCCAAACTCTGAACTTCTCATGGAATAATTCTCGTAGCAATAGAAAATCTAATGCCATTCCAGGCTCCCGGCGAGTTTCCTGACATTTGAATTCTTAAATCTCACAATGTTTGGTCACGACCAATCAGGAAGCATAGGCGGTGGCATTTAACCCTTAACTGGTATCCTGGGGTCAGTCATGACCCCAAGCACGCAAGGTTCGCTGCAAAATATTTGGTTGTCTAAGTTTGTAAACTGAATTTCTAATTAATTTGATCATAATAGTTTAACTTTCTACGTTTCTATTATTTTATACATTACCTAAGAACAAAATAGGTATTCATAGAGGTTGATCTAATGTCGACTTTACAAATTTCTGTGTCCTTTTTTATTTGGGGTCTGACCCGACCCCAAGATACCAGTTACGTTTGAAAAAACAGTATACCAGTTAAGGATTAAGGTTCTTACTCGCAATATCCGTGTAAAGCGAGCGCGGCAATTGCCAGCTCATTGGCGGAAGCCTGGAAGGGTCGTTAGCGCTGTGATTTTTAGACTGGGATAGGGATGATCGAAGGAGCATTTAATTAAAAAGGATTAAACTGCGCTAAGCAGTCAGTCAGTCGCAGTCCCGGGCGCACCGGTGGCGGCCTGTCTTTTCTCTTTATTCCGGTCCGCGCACGGCCAGCTAAAAACATGAAACGATCAAAGTATCTACCCTGTCGGGGGGCGAGTAGCCTTTGTTGGATGACGATGAAACGTCTTGCTCGTCTCGGCGGGAGTTACTTTGCGAAAGGGCCAACGGGAGTTTAATGTGGAACGTTTGCAAATTAAAAAAAAAAAGAAGAAGGAAGAAAAAAGAGGGAGCTAGAGGGAAGGGGAACCATTAATGCTTTTTGCATGGAAATTACGCGCGTGGAAAGGCAAACAAAGCCTGGCAGGACATAATTCTTGATTGAATTACGTTCTGAAGGAATTCCCATTAAGTCCCTTGAACGTGGCCCGTTCAAAGCGGCTACAGTCGGGCCATAGTCAATTGGCTAGTCAAGGCCGCCTCCCTGACTGCGAATTGCATCGAATAAGATTCGTACCTTTGCGCTATGCCCAGCTTGCCCTCTGTGTTTGATAGACGCGAGGCATGTGTTTGCAGGCTTGTGTAAAGAGATCGGGGATGAAACGATGATGATTGGTCTTGAATGGCTAGTTGAGTTTCGGTCGAATATAGATGCATGTCTGGGTAGCGAGGGACTAAATAATAATAATAATAATTCTTTATTGCACAGTACACTTTACAAAAGAAAACATACGAGGAGGATTCATTTGAATTTCAGAGCACATGAATTATAGAACAATTCAAATTATAGACTCGTTAGAGATATCCGCTTTTGTGCAATGCAGATTAGGAGTTTCTTTAAAGAAATTCTCCAAAATTATTCTACTGTTCGCGCGGTATTCGCCAGTATCGTAACTGCATTGCATTTCACTGAATGTTGATCCGGTGACGTCAGAAATCCCAGCCTTTGTCCCTATAATCACGCGATTGTGGCGGAATTTGTCTTCGTTAATAGATGTCGCAACACAATCAAGGTCGCATACGTACCTTCTGCAATTATTGGTGTTTATTGATTGCCGTGGAACGCGCAGATCGCGAGGGCGGTATGTGCCAGAGAAATCTTAATTGAACACTGCGGTCTACGTGTGTAATAAGCTTACCTGGTCGTGTATTTCCTCTGTTTGCGCTTGGACACCTGTCATTAATTCCTTTTTGGCGTCATAATGAGAGGATTTGTGGATGATACGTGGGTGGTTGGTAGAGTGGAGGAACGTCGACAGAGCAGGTGGTACGAGAAAATAATACTTTTTCGATAAAATATGTGGAGTACTGGTGGCAGAATAGGTGGGAAAGTACCACTTCTTCGGCGGGATATGTGGAAAAATGTTTTGTGGTGTAACAGGTTGTGTGAAGAAATTAGAATATCTACGGGTGGTGATAAAACAGGTGGTTTGAAGAAACACTAGTTCTTCGTGATAATACTGATAACAGTTTACTGTAAACTAAGTATTCTACGTCCTAACTCTCATCTCTAAACACTTATTATCACTTATCATAAAATTCTTCATGATCCCACAGCACAAGAAACTTCTTACAATCTTGCTTCCCTTGCAACCTCTGTTCCAATCTCTCATGTTAGAGAGATTGTCCCCTATTCCCACAAAACGCATGGTCCGTTCACCCTGCGCAAAGATTTCTTGCTCCCACAAACACAGACGGTGAGCCATCACTTCTGGAGCAATACTTCTACAAAAATTCATGCAACACGTTCTAGCCTTCGAAATAGACACAATTACGTTCTCTCTTCTAATCACACGATTCCTGTGCCATACCAGATCCTTGAAACCCAAGAAAAATACCAAGCTAACTACTGTGCAAAAACTTACGACTCACCCTCTGCACGCTTCGATCCATCCCCCGATGGATGTGAATTGTCTCTGCACCACTGTGAACCTGGCCGATTCAACTTGTGTACCGCAAACATCTGCTGGCCATTCGTCGTTGCGGACGGTTGTGTGCACGGTTGTCAAAGAGGAGATCAGGATGAAACCCCCGGCCGTAATAGGGATCGAGTTTTACGCTCGATGTGGTCCGCGACAGAGAGCTATACGGCAATTTCCTTAGACGGGCGAAGGTGTAGATCGAGACATTAGAGGCATTAGGCGGCGATTAAACAAAATCGTCGCCGGTGATCGGGCGTGTTTGAACAGCACCGCTGACAAAAGCGTACGGGCAGTCGAGGAGATTGCTCGCGGCTACTGACCTATAACGGTTTAAAGCGGAGCGTTTTAAATTGCCGTGTAACATCGGCAAACAGATCGGACCTGCCGGAGTTTCGGACGTCCTGGAACGGCACGAGGGGGAATCGATTTCCGCCCTTTTGGCCGCTCAGGGCTGAAACAAGTAGCCAGTAGTACGAGTCTGCAATGTGTCAGACACGATTTCAATTCATGCTGCATGCATGGAACTCTGGCTAGCTGTGGGCGAAATAAGCTAATGCAGGTTCTAAACGTTGTTACTTTATGTTTGCTAAGGGTTCAATTGAACAATTTTGAAAATTAAGCTGACTCTTCGATTTCTTTCGCCCCTTTCTTCCATCGATGTTCTGCAGGCGTGGGAACAAGAAATATCTAATATCTCATTTATCTCTAATATCTTTTATCTAATATCTTCCATATTAATTGAGATTTTTGCAAATTTCTGTATCTTGTTGTACACGATCGCTTTTAGTCCTCGTAATTGGACGTTAAGATAGATATCCACTCTCCACCTGGGAGCCAAGCAAGAGGAAGATCATAGATCCCTACAGCTTCGCTGCCCGCGGAACACGGAAAGGACAGTTTCCTCGAGGCAGGTCGCCAGGTTAGGGAGCATTAGAACAACCGTCGTTGGGCAACAATTAAACAGATCCGACGCTGGTAATAGCTCCGCAGTATCGCCTCCGAGTATCTGAATTACGCGCTGCGACCGTGTCGAATCTGTGTCGGCAGCTGCGCTCCTTCCTCGGGACTCGACTCTAATCGGACGAGCGGAACGCATTCGACGAACGACAATCGTCTCCCCTCCTGCACCGCCGCCCCCTCGTTGAAATTAGTTTCTTCAAGGTGCAAGAAGATTATTCTGTTCGACCTCCTTTCCAAGATGAAGCTGCTCCGCCCGAGTCGCAGCTTCGGCCGGTCTCTGTCACGCGAACGAAATAGATTCAACGAGCAGGAATTCTCCTGTTTAAAATGAATCCTCTGCAAACGAATTACTACTGCTTCCGGGCGCGCATTTTTCTCCGTCCACGTAATCAACGAATTAAATGCTGCGATTACTACGCGGTACTGGCGAACATGCCTCGTCAAAGGGACAATGCGTAATCGAAAGTTCTCTGTTAGCCGCGCGGAACGTTTTCGGATGGAGGCCATTTCGGGCGGAACCTAAGCGCGGTTCAATTTACTGCTTTACGATCTTCGGTTCTTGGGGGGTGGTTCTGGTTGCCTGACTTTGGGTTACGGCTGGTATGCAGCTACCACCGAACACCGTCCGCTGACTGTTTCAACGGGTCATCCGATTTTAATTAGAAGCTCGACTTCCGCTCGCACGCGGTTTATCCGATCCTTCGTATTTAGTCCCTGTCCTCCTATCGCCCGTAATCCAAAGCCCCTTTATAGGGGGGACAGAGATCGTAACGGGGCGGGCGGATAACGCGGGGAACATATAATCGATAGGGGAAAACGGACGTGTTATTTACTTTAAGAGTAAACATATTCCGCTACTCTAATTTATGAGTGTTTTCAAGGGAAGAAGTTTCACTGTACTGTGAGGATCGTAAAGAAAGGTTGCAGACGTTTGTTTAGTTACGTGTAGGGGTTAGGGAATGTGGAATTTGGAAGGGTGAACGTTGGAAAATTGATTTGCAGGAGTTTTCTGCAGTTTGCAAGTGTTTCCCCGTCGGTGGCCACTTGTTAGTATAATTTCGGCGAAAGTTTGCAGAGGTAAGGATGAATGTTTTCGTATAATAAAATAGAGCTGTTTTTATAGCGCTTGAATTTCGAGCACAGTGAAACGTTTGTGTATTTAAACGCATCGACGCGACATTTCACCGCGAGTCTCGACTTTGATTCCAGAATTGCTTTGAGCGATACGTGTCGCTGGAGAATTTACATATCAGTCTGGTTCTCTGCCTCGCGCGCCTCGTCGTGGATCAGAACGGAAACTCTGAAAGCAAGATCATAGCGGTAGCTTTCCCGTCCGTTCACACGCCGGGGGATCCTATGCGATACACAAGAATAGACATTGCCAGAAGGCAAATGGTACTGAGAAGTTCAATGATTGCCAGGCCCGATATCCGTTCCACGCGAAGTTACCTGTTTTCGCGTATTGTTTCTCGCCCTTTTTACGCGCAAGGAGATGCAGACTCTAGTATCCTCTCCTTCCTTCCCTTATTCTCAATATTCGCTGGCGCGGAAAGGCTGCCTACGCGGTATCTCCAGCATCGAAACAATAATTCCCACTTAACCTCCACGAGACTCTGATCTTTTAATTTCTTGACAATTCCTTTCTAAACAATTGCTCGTTTCACGCAGAGATGGGCAACGTTTTTATTTCAAGTTAAAGTTACAGTTGAAAAATGTATTCGAAGCCGAAGTTGAAACCCTCGACGAATAAAAAAATTAACTTTATTCGATCCGTTATTTAAATAATTTTTTATGTAGATAATGCCCAACTCTGCTTTCATGTACCTGCATTCACTCCTCCCCGGATATAGATATTAAATTCAACGACTTGGAAACTCCTAGTGATAGTTTCATTCTGTTCTCTCACAATTCCTCTCAATTTCCCCTCACAAAGCCCAAAATCTACATTTCCGCTAATTATCCCGCTCGATTCGTCAGAAGCTTAACCCCATCATGGCATGTAATTTTCGTACACAATAAGGACGATTCGCTGAGACGAAAATAACTCCCGCTTCAACGAGCTCCTCGCATTTCCGCCGGCAAATATGATAATTAGCCCCTCCGTATTCTTGCAATACCATCCACTACATAACGATTGCGTTCGCATTGGTAGTTGGACGCTGAACGACAAACAACACGGAAACAACTAACGTTTTGATACGCACGGGGCGCAGGACGTTCAATTTAGCGGCGCGTAAAGCAGCCGCGCGGCGGGGAGGGGCTGGCCTGTGCTTTGAACACGCGGTACGTCGTTGGGTCGTCATAAAAAAGTAATCCGCGATGCGATTTTATTTCTTTTAAAGACCCGAGGATAAACGCAATCAAGCAATTGGTTTCACAACCTCGACCCAGCGGTAAGAGTTTCATCCATTTGTTCAACGGTTTAAAGGGGTCGGTGCTCGCCCGGCCGGGCCGCTTGTGTGCGGGCCCGCGTGTGTTGTCGAAAACAATTAGAAAAGTGCTTTGTTGAAGCGTTTCGGGGGCGCGCTGCTGGATAATATCGATTCGATGCGCTCGATTCTTCGTCGGCGGAAGGAGCGTTTCGTTTCATCAACGCAACGGTTCGCCGATTTCGCGACTATGGCTATCGAAGATATCCCGAAAATCGATTCCCTGGCACCTTGTCTTAGAATGTACCAAACGAAGCCTCTCTTTTGTCTTTTGAAACGGAGGACCAAGTTGGAGGGGGTGGCAAAGGGTATTCAAGGGTTGTAACAGTTGAGTTGACGATCGGAGACGTTTCTTCGGCAGGTTCTTCAACTCCTGTAGTAGAATTTGAAAGTTTAGAGATACTGCTGGAAACGTGGTAGTAAACAATTAATAGTACGTTGAGCATAGTGTCTAGAACAACTTCCTCATATTCTTTTTAAACTTCAAACAGTCTCTAAAGAAATGAAAATTTAAATGGGCGAGAAAAGACTCGAAGTACCTAATAGGGTGAAGATAGCTGTTTATTTCCACGATTTTCAGAAGCAGAAAGAACTGTTCCATAAAGTGGGCCAGATGGATGATATAAAACATTCACCATACTCGTCGCATCGACGGTGCCATTAAAATTAACCCAGCATTTCGCGACTAATTATCTTGTAATTTGCTGGCGTATGTGTGCCGTCCGTCGCGCGCGCATTTCTCGCGTGGGGCACGTAAACCGGGCGGAATAAATAATTCGAGGAACGGAGGGGCCGGTATAAATTTTACGTAATTAAGAATGAGCGTATTTTTAATTTCACTCGGCCGGGATATTTCATTCTTTTCCCGCGGCACCTCCGTCCGCGCTTCCGGTATTATTTTTCGCCGCGGCGAATCTCTTAATCATTCTTCCTGCTTGTTTTTACGCCCGGCGGAAATGTGTTTTTACGCTTATCAAATAAGACGCCGCGATAAAAAATCATTACGTTGTGATTTTACGCCGGCGAATATTAAATTTCGGTTCCCAGTTGGAACGACCGAATTCCAGCGAGGCGTTTAGAAACTTTCCGGGAAGGTCGGGGAAACCCGGGGAAACGCGGGGAAACGCGGGCTCCGCGCCCGAGCCCTGCCAGCGCCGTCGTTAAACCTTCTTCCCCCGATGACTCCAGTAGTAATTACAATAGAGTAGTCCGGCGACTGGTTTGTAGAACTCGCCGGTTATTAGTGTGTTTGAAAAGCTGCATAGAAATCGTGTGCTCGGTTAGGCGATACAGCGACGGATGAGAATGATTGATTCGAGGGTGTGGGTGGTTTCGCGTTACTGACCCTTAAGTGAATTATCAACGTCGACGACACGGTAGCCCAGCCTAGGGGCTGTAAATATTTGAAGTATTCGCCGTTTAAACGAATTACCGAAATTATGTCGTACCCTCGTTGCCGAGCCTAATGCCACTTCTTTCTTTCGTAAACACGCCTGTCAAGAAGACTTAATTGCATTTTCAACCTTAGCTTTCTAATGGAATAACGAGGCCGAGGCAGAATTTCTTGGGAACTCTGATCTCGAAACGTTAATCTAAATCACTGTCGAACTCGAATCCATTCTCCAAGGGATCCCCGGAGGGTTGCACAGATGCTAACGTAGAAATACACTCGAACTGGAATATTATTGAAAGAAACAGCCTCGACATCTTCCAGCTACCAATGACCGCAGGATCAAGCTTCTTCGGTTTATAAAAGCTTCATCACTGTAGGTTGTTCAGAGGCTGGTTTCTCGCGCGATGTCGCCCCATTCCTGGAATTAGGATGTGTCTAGCCAGTGGACAGCGGCAGAGTGGCCCAGAAAGAGAAAGAGGATAGAGCTGAGATGTGATCTCGAAGAAAGCTAGGACGGATTTCAGTTGGACGATAGGTGACAGTGTTAGGTGGCCAGCATCGAGGGGTGTGCACTTTACTTTCGATCCGTAACGTGGGTCTGGATCCTCGATGGTTCGTAGATAACGCACGTTCAGACCCATTTCAGCCTAGAAGGGCTGTCTCTTCCTTCCACGTTCTGCTTGGCTGACTTATCCGGGACTCGCGTGCACGTACACATTCCCTCCTCCGCCGGCTGGATTCGTGCAAACAGCGGGCATCGGGACGGTTAATAGCGTGATGCAATAATATCCTATTTTCATCTCGCTGCTTCAGTCTACCCAGCGGTTTTTAACGAGCAGTAAGGCCTGCGTCACGCTGCCAGGATTTACTGAACCGGAGATTTACTGCTCCAGGTAGACTTTTAATGGTTAGGACTTTAGGACCTGAGAACTGGGTCAGCGCTCGGTAGCACTTCTTCTCGCAGTTCTTCTTTTAAGAAGCATGAGAACGTCGATTCATCTGGCGTCCCTTAGGATATTAATATCGAACTGGAACGGTGGATTCTGCTCGAATTATGCGTGAAAGTTGGAACTACTGGGGCTGTCATTTGAAATATTTTCTTCGTGTTCTTCTTTGGTACAGATGAATCTAGAATATTCTGTGATAGACGAGGGTTTTGTAATGTTCGTGCACGAATTTTATTCCTCTCTGTTTCTGCGGATTAATCGCGAATTATCTCTTGGACCCAGTGTATCGTAAATTGCATGCAATTTCGAAGGGAATTCAGTGATGCGCCCACGAGGTAATGATTTTCTTGGTAATAGGTCGAACTATTCGAGGATGCTGTGATTAGGGCCCAGCAACTTGATACAATTCTGTTGCGCACAAGCGACGAAGATTTTCCAAATAGTTGCCCGCTTCCACGGTGCCTGCGCGCAATTTTCTTAGCCGCAGTTCATATTTGGAGACAGTATGGCGGTAAATTTCGACTTCGCGCTGCTGTAATTTCGTTACACCTGCTACAGTTTGCGTAACAGCGTTATTAATGTTACCGAAAGTTGCCCGAGAAGAATCTTAAACTGCTCTCCGTATTTCAGCGGGCGGGGTGTGCCAGATTGGTGGGAATTTTCAAAGCGTTCTTAGGCGTACAATAATGGGATCACAATTTTGATTTTATTCGACACGATTTCATTAGTCGCTGGTGGAACGAGATTCCCATCTTTATGAAGTTTGAATCAATGATTAGTACGGTTTCCATGAAAACGGTTTTCCATTAAAACCGACTTCAAAAAAATAAAAACGCACTAAAAAGTGAAAAATGATTTTTTCCCTTATTTAATGTACGACTGATCATTTGTACTGTATAAATCTGGCGCCGACTTAAAAAATATGACAGTCGTAGATTAAATAAGGGAAAAAATTATTTTTCACTTTTTAGTGCGTTTCTCTTTTTTTGAAGGCGGTTTCAATTTTTTTTTAAATTTATTTAATACAGTTGTCGATATATTCAAGTTCCTATTAATCTAAGCAACGTTTACATCACTCACATTGCAATCCAATAAACTCATTTCAAAAGACGCAGAAGATCTTTCGAGCCATACAGTAACTATCTAAGTAGAAAGACACCGTGCATGGTCAGACATGCCTACCAATTTCATCCACAGCCTCCAGCCTCTAAATCACACAGTCACAACACAGTCACTGCCTTCAACAATCCAGAACCAACGCATATGTATCCAAACTTTACAACCGCATCCCCAATTCCGTCCAAAGCGATCCCCAACCCCCCCCTCACTAAACAGCTTCAATCACCCAGCTTACTTATTAAAACGCGCAATTTCCATTACCTAATACCGTGATCAGTCAATCCTGCCATCGCCCGTACATCGCCCAATCCCTGCCACCTCCGCGGATCCACCCCGAAGCGTCGCATCTCCAAAATTTCGATCGCGGGCCACGGTGCCGCTCCCGCCATTCCCGCGGCATTCCGCCCGCTCCCGTATTTACATTTCACCCGGGCGACGAATTAACCGTGGACGGGAACGTACGGCGTCGTTCTCCGGCAGGAGGTTGCCGCGTCGACGACGACGTCGACGGCGACGCCGGTAATGCCGTCGCCGCCACGTGTCGCCCTGTCTCTCTGCGAGTGGCGCGTCGAGTGCTTACAATCAGCTGGGCTTGTCCGCAAATAACACCGGTCGGGGGCGGCGGGGATGATTATGATTGAATAAGGCCCGTAATTGAGGCTATTGAGCAATTATATAAATAACAAGCGGACAGCAGCGGGCCACACCGATGCACACGCTCCTGCCCACGTACACGGGGGCCCATAAACGCATACCACTAGTGTCGGCTCGACTGCCTGGGGTGTTATTTCAGCATGATGGGTGGTGGAGAGCGGCGCAGGGAAGGGCGGAGGGGGAGTGGGTCGTTCCAGGGGGCGGGCGGCGGTTGCTCTCTGTCCTCCTCTGGCCGTGCCGGGGCGAGGGCGGCGGCGGGGTGCCCGGTGGAAAATTACAGTGCAAACATAACCTGCACCTACGTACAGACGGCCGCGTCTGTGTGCGCGCCATTAGGTGGAGCCGATGATCTCGAATTGCCTTCGTTTTACCTCTCCGACCCCTCGCGCGGCTCTACTTTTTTCAATCGCCCTTCGTTTGCTGGGTGTCCTTGGGCCGCTGCGAGGATCGCGGGGGTTGCGGAATTCAGGGATGACGGTGGGGGATCGATGTGGGAGGAAAAAAGGTGGGCTCTTGGCACGAGTTGTCGGACAGTGGTTACGGGGTGCGCTAAAGGCGGAGGGGTGCCGAGGCGCCAAGCAGCGCTCTTGCAGAGGCCGATGCCAATTGTGCGGGGCGGATGAGCGTAATGGGGGTGGTCGCGAGTATCTAATAACGGTAAAACAATTTAATCCCACGCAGAACCTGGTACGCACTCGTAAAACATTTAAAGCATCCCAATACATCGGCGACTTCTCCTCCACACCACTCTTGGCACTCGTTGCCCCGAGTGTCCCGTCCAAACACGTGCCCCCGCGATCATCAACCCCTCGAACATATTTATCCCGCCAGCCAGTGAGCGTTGCAGTCCGCTTTATTAAATCGACGCGAACCAGCCTCGCTCAACGGCCTCTCTGTTATTCGGCCAAACGGAAGAGCCCCGACAAGCAAGAAGAGGCTATAATTACTTTCCACCGCCGCACCCCGCCCTCACGCCGCCGACCGTGTTTACCTCCTGGAGGTGGATTTCGAAAGGAAATAGCGAAACTTGGAGCTCGATACACAGGGAATTGGCGTTTTAATCAGGGTGTCGCGTTCGTCTCGGGTATCTCGGACAGAGGGGGAGAGGGGGATGGAGGTGGGGTACGGAGGGGGTTGATACGGGATGCATGGAGGCGAAGGGGCGTCAGACAGGCGCCAGCGGAACGGTGCTCTGGCACCGACGCTGACGGAACGAAGAGCTGACTTCATTTTCCACGGATCGCCCTTTCGCATTCCGCCTATATACGATCGGTCAACGCTTTTGTCCTCGCGACAGGGTGCCAAAACTCTCTCACCGGGGGGGGGGGGGGGGGGGGGGTTCCTTTTACCTCTGCCCGTATGGATTTACGCGTCTTACCCCGCTACGAAGATCGATAGCCGTGGATATGAAACCGATATCGGCTGTGTACCTGGACAGGATTCGAAGGGACATGCTGCCATTAGGAGGCGACCGTCCCTTGTTTAGGCTTTCTTTGTATTTCTGGTTATTTAGCTGGCGGAGGTAGTTTGAATGCGTTGTTACAGTCGCATCAATGGTCGCTTGGATGGCAGTTGTTATTTTATATGTGTCTCGCTTCTCTTTCGATGAATCTTGTCTCTGTGACCATTATTTCGGCTGGTATTTCTTTTTGGAGGTGTAAGAGTTAAAGTTGGGGTAAAATTCGCCGTCAGAGATGCGTGAGTTCTTTGGACTGACAGCTGTGGAAGCTTTGGTGTCGAAATGTATGTGGTCACTATTTGCAAATTCATCTTTTGATACGCGCTGGTCATGTTAGAGAGTGTTGTCTCGAAACGTTAAATTATTTGTATTCCTTTTGAAATTATTTCTGTAAAGGGTGCTTAAGCACGCAGTAAAAATCTCGACCAAGCATCTGTTCCCTTATCTAACGGAGCAGTTGACAGTTTTAATCGAATTCAATTTTTATTTGTTGTGTAATCTGAATTATGCAGAGGTGGGAAAGAGAGAATTATGCAAAGATAGTCGACATGGTGGTGTTCACCCCCTCGAAACCAAACGGTAGGCATCGTTATTTACCACAGGGGACACATGATTAATCGTAAACAGTGGATGGGAAATTAGTCCTCCCTAAGATAATTAGCCAACATAATTAATTGTCTTGACTACCGGCTGCACAGTTCGGAATACTAAACGGTGACTGTCAGTTGGGTTCAGAAAAATGCTTCTTTCGTAGCGCAGGAGACTAATCACTCTGCTGTTATTTTTAAACTGTTAAGAAACATTCATAAAACTTTCCTATCGAACGTATGACCACTTTATATTTCCTCAAACTATTCGAAGATACCCGTAAAACTCAAAAAATCTCTCAGTTTATTATCGAAACTATCTGAACGATCTATAAAGAATCTTGTAAGAAGTATTCAAGGCTGATAGCAATATTTCGCATTATCTTTACACATCAATTTATTAAAAAATTCGTGCATAAAACAAGTATTCTTCTAGAGGTACAAATTTCTTGGTAGAAAAGAAAATAAAATCATGCTGGAAAATGAATACGTAATTACTCATACGCGATATCTCGATTGAAATTACTAATTGCAGTAGGTAAATCGTTCGTGAAATTTAATTACCATGTAATACAATACCACGAAAACTTATTTCCAGAATCGAGGGGACAGTATTGATCGGAATTTCGAGTAACTCATTCAGCGTAGAATTTTAATTGTCGTATATTTACAGTGATGGTGAAAAGATGGGGTAAAAACCTAATTTTTTTTACATGTGTGCCTAACAAACTTAAGACTAGAACTCACTGGTCTATTCTGGGCAACCCCTTAACACGCAGGCCATAAATTTTAAGGTATAATTCTTTCTAATGGAACTGTCTTATTCCTTTGACCCTTTACAGTTTAAACTTTCCTTTGATCACTAGATACCATAAGATCACCAATATTCCCCTGCTAATTAGCTATAAGAATCTCGAATCAACTGTTTGCCGCGAAACATCCACTGCAACCGATTCTACTCATCCCGCAATTAAAATCATTTTGAGGCATTAAGAAACACGTTGAAATGTCTCGCTTCATCTTCCTCGCTAACGACTTGGACTCTGTTGAACGTTGCTTCTTGTCGTAACCCGCTTACAACGGTGCTTCAAACCCGAGCATTTATATTTCATTCGCGTTCGAGCACTTCTTTTTCTCAGAATGTACGTGGAAGATGATTTTTTTTCTTGCGAAAGGCAGATGAACGTCGATTCTGGCGGACGAATGGGAGAGAGAGTGGAGATGCTTTAATTCCTTTCGAGTTTCTTGGAGGCGAGTGATCGCATTTCGATGTGGCGACAGCTTCGAACGATAGGGTGTTTGCTCGTTGACGAGTCGCATTTGTGTTTTGGCTTCTGCTCGGACCGCAAGGCGAAGGAACATCAATCTTCTGGCTTGACGGATTCGGCACTTAGCGAGCCGCCTGAAGCTTCCGCGGTAATAAATTGACCATCCTCTGCACGTGTACCTTTGTCGTCGATTTCGATTTTAATAAGATCCACTTTGGATCGTCTACTGGCAGGGGGTTCGTGATATGTATTCTTGGAGCGGTGGTAGTTTCTGTGTGGCATCTGGTAGATGAAGTACGAAAGCCAGTTGCAGTAGGTTTGTGCTTAGACAGTGAGGGTCTATTGGCAAAGAACCTGTGGGTGTTGGGAGCTTCTTGATCTTCGTGTTATGTGCTGGTTGGATATTTTTTCGACGATATTCTAATTCTGTTTCATCATGGTTGTGTGGAAACAGATGTATCCAAGTATTTTCTTGTTTTATTTGAATTCAGCAATCTCAGTTCAGTTTCATTCTAAACCACTTCAAATTCTTAGTTCTTCAAAGTCTCCCTAGTTGTTTCACTTCGAATTACTGCTACTTCAGTTCCACCTGAAATTACTACTAGCTTAAGGGGTAACACCACTGTAACAGCTTGAAAAATAGCGTTTTTTTGGCAATTTTTCTTGGATGGAAGGAAAGGTAATAGAATAACTATACTGGAGGAAGTTATTAAGCACATATTTTGTTATTAAAAAAAAAAAGTTATTGAGAAATATTACAAAATGGCGGCACTGAAACCATTTTCGTGAGGCATGTTGAAGTTTTAGCGCTCTGCGGCACGCAGTGTAGCTGGTGCAAATTTGAATTTAAAAGAAAAAATATGACTTAAATCTACATGTTTATAGCTAGAGAAATACGTAGGGGATTTTAAAAATATTGATTTTTGTGTGATTGGTGAGCATTTGAATGAAAAACGTTCAATTTTCTATAAAAAGAGGGCAATCATTTGTTAATAAGTAATGTTTAAATTAACTTATCGAAAATCCCGTACGTATTTCTCTTGAAAATGTTATTTTAAAGATATTGTTAAAAGTTCGAATGAAAAGAATGAAAATTGTTGGAGTTATGCTGCGTGCCGTGTTGAAAAATCGTGTTTCGAGAAAAACGCGTTTAACGCCGGTAGTCGTTTCGAAGCAGTCCGATGCGCTTGGGGAAGAGCTCGAAATTTCAAGGAAACAAATTTGTTTCAAGTAATACAGTTTTTGCCCCATATTCTAAAAGGTTCAAAGCATCTTTTAAGCAAATAAAAAAAAATCAATTTTCCGAAAAATTTACAGTGGTGTTACCCCTTAATCGCACTTCAAACTTGTGCTACTTCAGTCCCACTTCGAAATCTTAACAGTTATTCCACTTCAAAGCACCACCAGCTTAATCGCCCTTCAAATTTCTACTACTTCGGTTCCACTTCAAGCTCCTCCTAGTCTACTTCCACTTCAATTCCATCCTTTCACTCAGTCCCATTTTAAGGCCCTCATTGCCACCGGAAATAAATTCTCCTTCGCAGTCCATCTGCGGTGCTAATTTTTACTCAACACTCAACCATTGTTCGACAAAACACGCGAATCGTTACCGATCCAGGCGAACCACAGATACCTCGAGGCATCGGTATCGAAGACCAGAGTGACTCCTCGAAGCAGCATGGTCCCAGCCTGTTCTGAAAGCAACCAGCCCGGAGGAAATTGTACCGAGTGAAATGCGCGTGTTTCTTTCTTCTCCTTTTTTCTTCGCTGCCTGCCAGTTAACGATGCCGAGGAAATTGAATTTTTCGAAGCGTATTAGAATCCACGCCCGGCAGCGGACAAAATTCCAGCGACATTAAAAAAATGAATATTGTCGTCTTAAGAAAGGGAATGCGTTAAGGGTAGTTGCGCGAAGGGATGTCCGTGCCCGGCTACTGCGGAGATACGCTTATAACATTAGGGAATAATGAGAATTAACGGGCGACGATAGCGATCTGCACGCCCAACCAGATATTTTCTTTGTGTTATCGAGGCAACGGGGCTGCCTCGAAATGAATACAGATCTGCAGTGTTTTAACGCGGGGCGAGGATCAGAAACGAGAAAGCATAGGGCGCGTTACCGAGCTGAAAAATGGGGGAGAGAAATTGTCATTCGTTTCCTCCCAGCTTCCCTGCTTCTGTCATTGAAATTTCCGATCGAACGCGAGTCAGTACAATGCTGGAAACTATTGTGTATTCGTGTAAGTGAATCGTTGCGTAACTGGGGAGGACTAACAAGGGGACACTAAGGTCGACGGGAAACGGATTTTCCTGAACCTTGCAGTATTTGAAGATGTCGCCTCCGAAGTTAATTTGGCAAAGCAGTAGGGCGCGCTTCTCAAGATTTTCCGAGAAAATTGCATTTGAAAATCGAATTATTTTCGCAATTAGCTTTCTTCGAGTTTCAGTTTATTTTTTTTTCTTTTTTACTTTCCCTTTTTTACTTACATGCTAGTATGACACGAGCCAGGGTGATATTCATCATAAAAGCATGGAAAACAATCATTTTGCGACACCTAGCACACACTATAAACGATTTTCAAATGCAATTTTCTCGGAAAATCTTGAGAAGCGCGCCCTACTGCTTTGCCAAATTAACTTCGGAGGCGACATCTTCAAATACTGCAAGGTTCAGGAAAATCCGTTTCCCGTCGACCTTAGTGTCCCCTTGTAAGTCCTTGTGAAAAATTGCTAGAAACATAGGGGAGACCGGGGCTAGTTGACTAATTTTTTACATTTCTAATTTTTATAAATAGACCATTAGTATTTTGTTGACTTACTGCATACCAAAAGTTTCCAAATTTCATTAGGTATACAGGCATAATTTTTAAAATCGTTTTAATTGAGTCTAGGTTGTAGTTTTTATTGTATTTAGAGTAGTGACACGAATAAGTCAACTGACCCCGGCTACGGGGTTAGTTGACAAATATGATGGGGTCAGTTGACTTGACATTTACTTTTCAGTTTTAACCCTTTGCATGCGAAAGGTGTATGTATACGCTGTCACAGTACATCAATATAATGTGAAAAACTTATATAAACGCTGCCAATTCCACCAATATAGTATACGAAACGCGTACATATGTATACTACGACCAATAAATTTTTATATTTTTTTTCACTCCTCCACAGTGTTATTTTTTTGTATTATTTATCATGGTCTAAGATACTGTAATTATTTTGTACTGGTTTGTTATGGTCTATTTGGAAGGCCTGAGAGTTTGAAGGGAGGATAGGGTGTAAAACCGGTAGGGGTGAGTTTGGAAGGATTTGTGGTGGGGGAAGTGGACTTGAGCAGCTAAACTCTTTGCCTCGACTGCATCTTGAGGATAAAAAATGCAATTATTAGTAGTATTCCTATGCTTAGTCAAGTAACCCCGTCCGACATTGTTAACAAGTTAAGGGTCGTACGTACAAAACCTCCACGCACCGGATAAAATAAAATACCGTAAATTATAGTCAAGGTATCACGTTTCCACAAAATATTCATGAAATAACATCAAGCAGTACTTAGTGGACAAAAATTCATAAATAGTTGAAACGAAAATATTTACTTCCAGCCGACCTTTTTAGATTTTTCATTCTCAGTGACAGAACACGCAAGTTTTTGTCACGGCGACACATTAAATGGCAAGCTGGTCATTCATATGCTCCAATATTGCGAATCGCAGCATAATTTATTCCATAATACAAGAATTAGAGGGAATTAGTCAACTAACCTCGTTAGTCAACTAGCCCCGGTCTCCCCTACTGCTGGACACTATTTTTTACCGTTGGGTCATGCGGAAAGTTAAACGAAATTCATGTAAAGTAGATGGAGTATCTTCTGATACACGAATCACCTTATCACCAATAATACTCCATTTCACCAAACAGTATCACAAAAAAGTCTCCGTAACTATTCGCCATTTCTAACCGAAGATTTCCCCCAAATTTCACCCCCACCTGACTGAAGCACTTAGTGACTTTCCAGCCTCCCCCCGCATTCCTCATTTACCAATCCTGGAGGAAGCGCGTCCCGTCGGCGCCGAATATTTGACACAGTAATTTTATCACTCTCGAAAGTAGCGCGCGCGCCCATGGCCGGCCGCCGTAGTTGTGAAGCACCCTCGACGGCTCCGCGGCACTTTAAAGTGCCTTTCGCCACTTTTCTGAAAACCTTTAACCGCCCTCAACTCTTTGCCGCGGGCAACTTTCAATGAGATATCTCGCCCGGCTTGAAATGTCGATCGGGTCCACCCTCTGGCCGCGTTCCCTCTGTCACCGTTCGACGAGCGCGCGACCGCCCGAAAAATGTTAAATTACGCCCGTGGCGTATTAATAAAATCGCGGCCGCCGCACAGTGGAACGACGTAAGGACAATAACTGGACATGGCAATTACTTCCAAACGGTTTGGATTTTCATTGTAAGAATTTGCACACTTTCAGTTCATGTTAAGTAGAATAACACAAAATGGAAAAATAGCCAAATTTTCGGTGGTTAGTTTCACCCCTCTTCGAATGAATTTGGGCAGCAAACAGAAAATGCGTTGTAATCAGGAATAAATCCCATATTTATATTTACAAATTTTCAGAATTTCTTGAATTTTCGGGGTCGGGATCTTACCTTGTACCAAAATTATTAGGTATAACTTATAGTGACTATTCATTATTAAATATAACAATCTTGGAAACAGGTACGTGATTCATGCGTTCGTCGATATACGCGTGTCGCGACGATCGGGCCTGTCTGCCAGCCGAGGTTAAATACGTATAAACTGAAATGTTTACATTAGATTTATTTTATTAATCGCAGCTAGTAGCAGGTAATTCTTGTACAGTTCAAAACCTTACCATTAAAGGATTAAATTAAGGGATTTTAGAACTTGGGCGACTTTGAGCAAAACTTTAAATCGCTAGTTGAATTATTATAGTATTGAGTGCAACACATTTTTATTTAATACAGTTGATTATTGATGAAATCCAAGTTAATTCAGAATGTTTTTTGTACAAAATCATTAATAATAAGATACTCAGTAATATGTAAATTATTGAGAACTTATGAAGTAATAGGATTTAGGCAATAATGGTTTAAAGTGGTGCAACTGAAAGACAAAAAGACTGAAATTTTCATATAGGTCAGATTCATATACAATTAAATCAAACCTAATGTGAATATAAAGTTTATTTCTTTGTGTTTTCTAATGCTACGAACACTTAATAATGATTTAATGAAGCTATAGAACAGAATTTTGACACTTCAAATTTTGGCCGATGTCCAAATAAATAGGGCATTCTCGATCCACTGTGCGCCGCCGTGAATCGCAAATATCGAGCAGCGCGGCGATAGAATACAGGGGTAACGAATTAACATCGCGATATCGCGAAATATACCGGCTCTGTGCAGCCAGTTTTATTAAGGGATTAAGACGATTACCGTGTAATTTCGTAATATTCGGGATATATCGTGCGCATTTCTGTAGATTTACACGGGGACGGCTCGCGCTGTACCAGGAGCCGTCATTAAAACGTGTAAAATAGAGCGGGCAATGCGGCGATACGTCCTTAAAATCGCGGAACACTGACGGACGGGACGGTCGGGGGGTGCGGGCGCGATTGACGTGAAATTTTATGTGATTTTGCAGGGGTTGGGGTTGCCTTTTTAACCTTTAATAAATCGAAATAGGCGGGGCATGTTTGGCTGATAAATATCTCGTTTAATCGGTCGGCTTCGGCTCCTGAGCGGAGCAGTCGGCGGGACGGATATTGCAACGTGCACGCATATTTAATTCCGTTGCGTCATTAAAAGGTTTGAAACGTACCTAAGTTTGGAAAGGCTCGGCGGGCGAGTTTTATGGCATCGTCAAAATGAAATTCCTGTTTATACCGTGGCATGCGTAATTCGAAATGGCGGGTATGCCGCCGTGGGAGAAGGCTATAAATGTTCATCGCGGGTCAGGTTACGTCTTCGAGTGTCTGCAAGACGGTCTACGTCTGCGGGGAGGAGTAGTAATAATAGAGTAGTAACTCTGATCTCTTGTCTTTAACGGAAGTAACTTTTTATGCAGTACTGATCGATAGAAAGTTTAAAAGATCCTACATTATTTATGTTCGATAGGATCAAGGGTTTTCCACGAATGGATTAGTGATTGTTAGTTAGTTTGAAAAGGGAACTTGATTCTGCACTTGGGACTTATTTTTCACGACGAACCATTTCGCATTGCTTTTTCCAACCAATAATTATACTCGAATAATTTTCTGTATCCAGCTTCCACTTGAATCAGGCTAACAGCATTTAAACGGGCATTAAATTTTCAGAAATTTCCTACTGGGGCAGCATCGAAATTGCCTTCGAACTTGTCGCAATCTCTTTTCCCCCTCTCGTATCGGGATGAAAGCCCGTCGCGTGTCGCTGATACATTGTATTTTTGATATTCCGCTTTTGATATCGTGAGCACGCCGTGCTTAATGTTTGAACTGGTGCGCTGTATATTTGTATAGAATATTCGCGGTATATAGCGCAAGGATTCATTAAATTAAAAATCGCGCCTGGCCAAACAACGAGAAAACAAACCGACAGGGAATACAATACGCGCGCGCGCGCAAACTGTAAATCTACCACAGAGAGAAGTTTCGGGACGTTTGTGTTGTCGCTCGTGATCCATCTCTCATCATCTCGTATACACTTTTGCCCGGCTTTATTCCCCCCCGTACGCGATTCGCCCTGCACGCGTGTAATGGAAATAGAATCGCGGCCGTCATGCGGCGCGCGGAATATAAAAGTTCACGTCCACGGAACAGTCTATTATACGCCACTGTGCGAGATGGTGCGTTACAAAATGAAATTAAGGGAGAGAATTCGGGGTGCTGTGCGGAGTAGCGGAGAGATGCTTCTGTGTTTGTCGTGTTCGGCATGCGAGTTTGAGATCGCACAGAAAACTTTGCTGTCGGTACAGGAAAATATCACGCATTTTGTTAATAATTCTTGCCGTAACGCCAAGTGCAGTAAGGGGCTTCACGTTTTCACGTTTGGGGTTGAATAGTGTTATGCGATGTGAACGTGAACTAAGGTATTTTTTTAAAACGAACTCGGGACTTGAGTGAATGTGAGTTTGAGTTGAATTAACCTTGTAGGTATATCGACAGCTAGGACCTTTATTTTTTTTTTGTGTATAGTTGCATAATTGCAGGAGTTGTCCCCAATTAAGGGGGGAGGGAAAAGTATTATAGAAGATATGTAGGAATTGAAATTTAGTTTGCATTAATCGTGACACAAGTGAAAATGGAAGTACACCCGTGTTCTAATAAATAGCCTTTTCGAGTGACACGTTTATTCATCGTATTCCATATTCATGAATGGTATCAGTTTACATTATCGTATCGTATTGTACGAAATGGTATTCGCCGAAGTGTGACCTTTACCAGTATCAGGGAAGAATTTCGTTCAGAGTTGGGAATTATCTGCATAAAAAATTATTTAACACGTAATAATAAAAATTATTTCTTATCGTCATTACTTTTGACCGATAAACTGTTTGCCCAACTCTGATTTCGTTCACGGAATTAATCCGTAAAATAACTAATTCTAGATTCAATCCAACTCAAATGTATCCCCCAGATCTGGGACCACAGAATAACCTCTCACGCTTGGACAATCAAAGACTCAAGTACAACATCATCTCTTTAAACTCTTTCGACTGGGCACGATATCTCGTGCGATCAAAAGCACCCATTAAAATAAAAAAAGTGTCAAAATGCCGCCCTCCCTCGAAGCTACTGAAAAGAAGACATCCACGAGACACCGTATAAACACAAAATCGTCCCTCAAATCCTCGAATAATCTACTCAACTCCAAACCAACCTCCACAAACCCCCCAAAACAAACCCTTTCCACCCCCGCCTTCGACTCCACGCGGTGTCTTACACGACCAAAAGCACCCACCCGATAAAAAAAGAGAGACAATAATCCTGTCCATCGAGGGGAACGAAAGGAAGACACCCCATCAGACATACACAGTATAATCGCAAAAGCGTCCTGCAAATCTACCACGGCCGGATTCCGTGACGTTTCGTCGCCGGGCGATTCGTCCTCTCATCATCTCGTTCATATTTTTATCACGTCTATTTCCACCCACCCTTTCCGCCCGGTATCCCGCGCACCTCTGTGTCCGTGTAGCGAGCCCTCTCCCACCCCCCCCCCCCCCCCCTCCCCGTTCGGACCCCGTGAACCCACCGGTGGAGCCCGGTGGCATCGGATCGCGTTTCCGTTGCGCGGGCGTACGCGCGCGCCCATATAGATACTCATTTGTGTACCTGAAATTCCGGCAAATCCTCGGGAATCTGGTTCGCTGCACAAAAGGCACGCAACGACGTATTCGCTCGATCGCAGAACAAACGTTCGCCACCCCCGTCGGGGGTTCATGCACGGACAATTTCATTACCTGTATCGGGGCGCTTGGTGATGCTGCTGGCCCCCGGTGGTCGTGATGGCGGAAAGAGGAGAGCGGGCGGGGTGGTGGAACGTGGTGGGGCGCATCGTTTGTATATGGTTTCGGGGTGTGTGCACGCGTCTGCGGGTATGTATGTGTGCGCGCGTGTGCGGAGGGCGGTTCGACCAGAGGGCTCGGTTGGCGAGCGCGGTGGCGTGTGCAGGCGAAACTACACTATTAAATGGTGTCCTGACGGGCGCCAGTTAGGTGCACCGGGGTATGGCCCATTCTCGTCGTGTCACTCCGAATCTATTTGCATAGTAATGGCGCCGTGCTCCCCTCCCTCCCCCGCCCACCCCGCCGCCACGTCGCCTCCTTCTACTGCCACCTCCTGACCGGCCTTTAACGTATAAATACCGATACGGAAGCCTCGGCGTCCGAAGGAGGACTCTTCCTTGCTCCTGGTCGATTGCGATCCTGGTCGGATGGTCTCTGGATCAATCACTGGGAGTGGGATAGCCTTCGTTGGGATACTTGCTGGTGCGATTGCAACGGAGGGTGGCGGGGCAGTGTTTCAATTTACCTATCTTTGATTATTTGGCATTAGTTGCATCTTTGGGGAGACTCGCGGTGGTGTTTGGGCAACGTTGGATAAGGTTGTTTGCTTGATTGGTGGTGTAGGAAGATTCTTGGTCCTTGATGCATCCACGATTGGACCCACGATGAATGTTAAATTATATGTGCAACTTACGAGGGAACGTATCGAACCCGCACGCGCCGATTTTGATGAGCCTCTGCGGATTTGCAGAGTAGTGAAAAATATTTGCACGTTGAAGGGATGAAAGCAGTCCCTGGATTCATTAAAAAACTCTCTCATTAAAAATAAATTGGTTCTATGTGTACTTAATAGTTCTCGAGGTTTTCCAGGTTTCCATATGTTTCGACCCCCAAATTTGGGGGCTGTGTTCACCCCGTCAACATGGGCGATCGCCAGTAACGAGAAATATTTGGCAAATATCTTCCTGTGTTCTGAGAATCTGCGGAGTCTCATCAAAATCGGCGCGCGCGTGCTCGATATGTTCCCTTGTTAGTATTACCTTCTTCTTGAAGAAGCTGCTGATTCCAAGATCAGAGCCTCATCCTGAGGCGTGTACCATTGAAACTATAAATTGAAATCCCCTGAATTCAATGTGCAATCAAACTATCCGCCGTTAGATCTGTTGCCTGTGGGGAGCAAGACGACTGGAAAGGGGGAAGATAAAAAGTAGTCGTGCTTGAGTCTCGTTGAAGAGACACTCGAATTATCTGCGTAATAGGATCACCCCACTTACGTATTCGCCAGTTTATCGGGAGCGTACGTCTCCTGCGAGCCGGATAATAGTTGGGTGAAATTCTGCCCAAGTCTAGAGGAGCGTGGTAATAATATCAGGAGAGCCCGGCTGTTATTGCGAGCATCCGGTAAGATTCCGTCGAAAGCGATTACCAAAGATAATGTATACAGAGACGGGAGAGATATTGAGTTGTTGGTAATTGCTCTGATACATTGATACAGTCCTTTAATGGCGGCATTCGGGTCGCGAATAATGCCTCGAGTTACGCGAGCAGTTCCCGTTCGTTATTGAAATTTAGCTCCGTGGCACAGGAATTCAGGCTGCTCCGTGCCAACCGGAAGGTGCACGACGGAATTTTATCGTCCACCGGGGGAACAATCTTTTCCAACATCGACGGCTGCTACGAGCCATTGCGAAGCTTCGCCGGGGATCATTATTATCAGCGCTCTCGCAGCTTCGCCTTCCACGGTGCCGTTCGAAGAGTGCCCGCTGTTTAGAGCGCAGCCAGATCGACGAGCTTATATAAATTCGCCGTAAATGTCGATCCTCGCGATAATTAGGGCGGCATTGTGTGCCGATGCCGGTTCTACACCGGCGAGGGGACGATCGGGGCTCGCGCTGCATCCTCGGCTGAGAAGCGAGCCGCTCAATCCCCCCCAATTATTCGTCATAATCCTAATTATCTCGTTCACCTTTGACTCCCCACGCGAAAATCTGCGACGTTACGGCGCGCGCGGCCGGATATCCATGGAGATGTATATCCGCGAGACGGGGCTCGCGATAATTAGGAGCCTGCTTGGAAAGCGTAAAACGATTACGACACGACGACGACGTCGTAGACGGGCGACGAGGACACTGCGGGGGGTGGCTGGGGGGGGGGGGGGAGAGGATAGGGTTACGAGGGGATGTCTGCTGCTTTCCATTAGAAGAATAATAAACTATACGCCGATACCTAGCGCTTGCTAGGGAACAGGCGAAACTCTATCCCCGTAGTCTGTGAAACGTCGGCAGGGGGGTTGCTGGCGCTCGGTCAAGAACGGGTGGGTAACAGAAAACTGCCGTAATGGAGGTTAATTACGAAGGGGTGATTGCGGAGAGGGAAGATCGGTGGAAGTAAAGAGAGCATTGAACGTTTCTCCTTCGTCCCTCCTTCCCGCTTCTTCCCTCTTTCGCTCTCTCTTTTTCAATCTCACCCCCCCCCCCCCCCTCCGCCCTTTTCGCACTTCTCGCCGTCGTTTCGTGGCACCGCGGAAGGCGAAGCCTCGCCTCGGTTGCCAGGGCGCCGTCACACCCAGAGGGGTCGAAGCTTCCTTCAATTATAAGAATCCGCTTGTCCTCTGCCCTTTAATTCTCACGGCATTTTTGCACGCGCTTTTAGAGCCCAGTGCCGTGTACAGCTCGGGGATCTTGATGTTCTTGTGGGGGGAGCACGTTGTACTCGCTTTAAGGAATCTTGCGGTGTATTATCCGGGAGTCTAGTGGTAATTATACCTACGTGTTCGAAATGGGGTGGATATAATGAGCTCGACAGATACGTGAAGCTAGTATCAAAGTGGTACAGGGGGTATTAACCCTTTGCGCTGGAACTTACTGGATCGGTGATCGAAGAGAGATTCTCTTGCGTGGCATTGCACTTACTGGACGCGAAACATCTAGAAACATAGAAATTCTAGGAAACCACGAGCTCTTTCAGTTTTACAGGGGTCGAGAGGCATACCTGGAGAGGGTTAAAGAGTCAGGCAAATCTTCGCAGAATTTTCGGTAGAACAGTGGCAATTATTTACCATGGTTGCCGGCGACGAATAACGATACACCGATGGAGAAAGTCGAGAAAGTCGAGGAAGACTTGTTCCTCTAATTCCGTCTTGTTCTCTCCTATCAGCGACTGTGAACCGTTATCGAGGCGGAGCCAAGGTGCACGGCACGATTTCACGTCTTGGACGCGATCATGCGTTAGTCCTCATAATTGGTAACGTTCAGCCCTCCCACTCTTTCTCGAATCTCTCACGGCTCTCTGGATGCCGGCAAGTTTCTCTCGCCCTTTCCACCCCGCCTCCCCACCGTCGTCCTCTGAACCTTAACACCCAGGAGGTTCGAGCGCGAAGGATATGCAGGATACCAGGCAAGTGGTGTTACCATGGAACCGGATCGCTGCCGCCGTATCATCGATAAAATCCTTGTTACTTTCCCAGATGTCGCAGCTTAACCGAAACGCCTGGCTGATTCGTCATTTGGTATCCATTTATAGCGCGCTAATGATGGTCGTTCTTGTCGCGTCTCTGCTCAGACGGGACTCGATAAGAGAAAAAGTAAGAACGAGACCTCGCTCGCTGGAGCGATTAAATGGGGACCATATCGCACGATCCAGTTCTTTCCAGGTCAAATAAAACGCGGACCTTGTCAGTCGGCATCTTCGAGCGAAAAATTCTGATTACAGATGATATGGAGCCTAATTGCTGTGTGACGCGATGCGAATTCTATCGTCAATTACGACGTTCCATATTTCTTCGCATATCACTTGGTCAGCAAGTAATAATATTATATTTGGAAGAAGGTGGTATAAAATGACGAGGGATTTATAATGGTGAGGGTCGCGTACAGTAGAGGCGGTATCTTTACATGCCTACGTAACGAAATACTATAGGGGAGAGGCTTGCAGGTTGCCACCCCTAAGCTTTTTTGATCATAATTCGTCATAAAATTAACGTATCGTTGATTTATGGTATAAGTTGGAAAGAGGAAGTGTTGAGCTACAATCCTGAGCTACAAATCATGCAAACTCTCGAAAAAGAAAAATTATACTGCAAATTATCGAAAGTATCTAAAATTGTCTCCTTGACATTTTGGCTCGCAGGTTGCCACCCCCAAAAAATTGCTAAAAGTGTAAAAAAACTCAAGTAAAAACCTGATTCAGAAAACTTTTCAAAATTTATAAAGTTTTATTCAGAGACCAGAAATAACAGTTATTTTTTAAATTTTTTCGAAAAAAATCATTGAGATAATGTTCATTTTTATTTAAATAGAAGTCAGTCTTCATCAAATACTGCATAAATTTTCCGAAAAATCAAGTGATTAAAAAATATTAAGATTTATCTCTTTTGGTTACTGATAACCATTATTGTTGACCGAATTATTTTTTGGTCACTAATAATCATTATTGACGACGGAAATATTTTTTGGTCACTAATAATCATTATTGACGACGGAAATTCTTTTCGGTTACGAATAACCATTACCGATGACCAGAATTTTTTTTTGGTTACGAATAACCGTTATCGTTGACGAGAAGTTTTTTTGGTTACGGTATAACCAATATCTGTTGTAGGAATTTTTTTTGGTTACGGTATAACCAATATATTTTGCGGGAATTTTATTTTGGTTACGGTATAACCAATATCTATTGCGGGAATTTTTTTTGGTTACGGCATAACCAATATATCTTTCGGGAATTTTTTTTTGGTTACGGTATAACCAATATATATTGCGGGAATTTTTTTTCGGTTACGGTATAACTATTGAACTATAGGATATCTGGAATGCGAACTGTGGGTATTAGGAGCCGCGGCGCGCTGTTGAAAAAAGATAGTTGCACAGCGTGGGATGCTGTTTCACTCTTACTCAAATTTACTACAGGATAGAAGTACATTTAGTACAGAATGGTGTATAATACAGGATAGACACCCATTAAATGCCACTATCTCTCTTGGCCTGGCCAGATATTTTATAGTTTAATGAGTATAACCAAACTCGATTGCTGGAATTCTGTTTTGGTTTCCAGTAACCAATACTGATTGCGGGAATTCTGTTTTGGTTACCAGTAACCAATATCAATGGTGGCAGTTTTATTTTGGTCGCTCTAGGTCATCATCAATTTTTATTAATATTATTACGAATAATTTGTATTTATGAACGATATACAATGAATTATAGAATTCCACAGAACTTGCAAAAATATATAACGAAATTGATGGCTATAAAGAAAAACGTGTTAATATAGATCTAGATATCATGGCATATTGGCAGGATAAAAAATATACAATGCCGTATATATATAAACTGGCAACAATTTGCCATGCTGTTCCGGCTACTCAAGTTAGCGTTGAAAGAGCCTTCTCGGCTCTGAAATTGATGCTGAACGATCGACGGTGTAATTTATCAGAAGAAAATTTACACAAATTATTATTTGTTAAACTCAACACCGATATTATGCCCTAAATAGTTAATAAAATATATAATTATTATATATGTGTTTTTATTGATTAAGACATATACATTCTATAATTCATTGTATATCGTTCATAAATACAAATTATTCGTAATAATATTAATAAAAATTGATGATAACCTAGAGTGACCAAAATAAAACTGCCACCATTGATATTGGTTACTGGTAACCAAAACAGAATTCCCGCAATCAGTATTGGTTACTGGAAACCAAAACAGAATTCCAGCAATCGAGTTTGGTTATACTCATTGGACTATAAAATATCTGGCCAGGCCAAGAGGGATAGTGGCATTTAATGGGTGTCTATCCTGTATTATACACCATTCTGTAGTAAATTTGAGTATATGCAGGTATAGGCGTGTGTGTAAGAGTGAAACAGCATCCCACGCTGTGCAACTATCTTTTTTCAACAGCGCGCCGCGGCTCCTAATACCCACAGTTCGCATTCCAGATATTCTATAGTTCAATAGTTATACCGTAACCGAAAAAAATTCCCGCAATATATATTGGTTATACCGTAACCAAAAAAAAATTCCCGAAAGATATATTGGTTATGCCGTAACCAAAAAAAAATCCCGCAATAGATATTAGTTATACCGTAACCAAAATAAAATTCCCGCAAAATATATTGGTTATACCGTAACCAAAAAAAATTCCTACAATAGATATTGGTTATACCGTAACCAAAAAAACTTCTCGTCAACGATAACGGTTATTCGTAACCAAAAAAAAATTCTGGTCATCGGTAATGGTTATTAGTGGCCAAAAAATAATTCGGTCGACAATAATGGTTATTAGTGACCAAATTCGATATCCGCCATCGATAATTGTTATTCATAACCAAAATCATTTAAACAAAAATATTAATTCTTATGCCATAACTTTTAAAATTTTGGTTATAACAGTTACGGTCCCTGGTTTTATTAATAAATTATATTATTCAGATTTTCTTGACCTGCGTGCTGCCATACTAAAAATTTATAAAAATGTAAAGAATAAACCAAAATATGACTAAACTGCAATAAAAACACTTCACTTCAAACTCAATGACATTTGAGTGTAAACAAGCGGGAAAGAGAGAGGTGGCAACCTGCAAGCCAAAAAAGGAGGCAACTTGTATTCCGACGCATTTTTAGGAAAATATGAGAAAAATGGTCAATTCATGATATGTTTGGAAATCTGTTTGGCATATGTAAATTAGATAAAAAAAGACAACACAGTACGTATAGTTATCTTGAATTGTCGATGAAAATGCTCAATTTACGAGCACAAGGCACACAATTTCAATAATTCAGTTTCTTAACAAACACTATATTATCCGCGAGGCGGAAAGCACACAATTTCAATAATTCAGTTTCTTGACAAACACTATATTACCCTTCGCTCAGCAAACACAGCGTTATTGCGTCTGTCCGCTCCAGAGGTTATAAAATAGTGACACCTACTCTTTTAACGTCGATGTGAGTCAGAGTTGAGGTTCTGCCACTGCTAGAAAGTCGAAATACAGCAGGGGTGGCAACCTGCAAGCAGTGGCAACCAGCAAGCCTCTCCCCTATAGTTTTAAGATTCAATCCTTTCTAATGAAACTATCAAAATTGCGTCATAATTTAAATTTTGTTTTACCACTGCTGTTTATAAATACGAAAGGGAGGAGGATAATGGTCGGGGAGGAGTTGCGGTGGTGTGAATTCCCTTTTTCGCGCTCGTGCGTCGCAGATTTAAAACGCATCACCGAGAACGAACCGGCCGTCAGGGTAAACATTCTTAGTGGCCTTTTTCTCCCCACCCCGCCTTTTTTCCCCTTTCTCTCCCCGTCTGTGTTTGAATTTCCGACGGAGCTAGGTCTGCGAGCGAAGCCAGGCGTCGGTGAGCGTCGAGGTGGAAACGGATGATCTCTGCAAGTTAATTTGTAACTTGAGCATTCCGTCAGGGGGATTGGGGTGGTTTCTGGAAGTGGCTGACAGGGTGGAAGCAGGGTACACGGTACCTTGGGGTTGTTTGTTGCGCTAATGTCTAATTAGTGGAGTGGTATCGTGTCGCAACGAAAGCCGTTGTCGGCTGTCTGTTTCTCTGCATCTGCCGTCGCTAAAATGGCTTGCTTTGCAAATTCTGCCGCGGCATGCGCGACGCTCCTCTTCTTTTTACCTTGGGAGATGTTGCTTCGAGCGGGGAACGATAATCAATTAACAACGGCGAACTCCTGATGCCTCTTTGTCCGCTCCTTCGCAGAGCCTGTGCTTTTTGTGGGAACGCAGGATTAATTATGAACTCATTTTTACTAGTTGTCTTTCGAGAATATATAGGGGAGAGGCTTGCAGGTCGCCACCCCTGCTGTATTTCGACTTTCTAGCAGTGTCATAACCTCAACTCTGACTCACATCGACGTCAAAAGAGTAGTTGTCACTATTTATTAACCTCTGGAGCGGACAGACGCAATAACACTGTGTTTGCTGAGCGAAGTGTGATATAGTGTTTGTCAAGAAATTGAATTATTGAAATTGTGTGTTTTCCCTGTTCTCGTAAATTGAACATTTTCATCGATAATTCAAGGTAACTATTCGTACTGTGTTGTTTTTTTTTAATCTAATTTACATATGCCAAACAGATTTCCAAACATATCACGAATTGACAATTTTTTCTCATATTTTCCAAAAATGCGGCGGAATGCAAGTTGCCACCTTTTTTGGCTTGCAGGTTGCCACCTCTCTCTTTCCCGCTTGTTTACACTCAAATGTCATTTTTCATGATTATGTAATGTTTACTATTGTCATTGAGTTTCAAGTGAAGTGTTTTTATTGCATTTTAGTCATATTTTCGTTTATTTATTCAATTTTTGATACATTTATAGTATGGCAGCACGCAAGTCAAGAAAATCTGAACGCGGCATTAAGGATTTTGAAGCGTTGCTCGACGCAAATAAAGCAATCAAAGTCAACCATAAATCAAGGAAGAGCACTGCAAAGGCATACAACATGGATATGCGAAGCTTTCCTTGAGTTTTTTTTACACTTTCAGCAATTTTTCTAGGGGTGGCAACCTGCAAGCCAAAATTTCAAGGAGTCAATTTTAGATACTTTCGAGAATTTGCAGTATAATTTTTCTTTTTCGAGAATTTACATGATTTCTAGCTCAGGATTGTAGCTCTACACTTCCTCTTTCCAACTTATACCATAAATCAACGATACGTTAATTTTATGACGAGTTATGATCAAAAAAGCTAAGGGGTGGCAACCTGCAAGCCTCTCCCCTACAGTATTTTGCTGCTTTTTTTTTTAAATAGAGAATCCGTATCTGTGGGGAGGTTCGCTTTGTAAAATTTTCGTTAATTTTAATTCGATATACACCTTTTGGTACAATTCGTCAGTATTTATCTTACGTAATTTTGAAGAAATGATTCAAATGCGATGATTATTATTTATTTAGACCGGCTGTGGCGATCTGAGCGTAACGAAAAGAAGGGGTTGAAGTTTAGAAGAAAAATAGACCAATGTCGCCAGGGCGTTATAGCACCATTTTTCATTTTACATAACCAAACAGCTGTGCTCGCACAGCGTAAAGGGAAAGTGTTTGCTTACCTGTAACAGAAAACATCTCGCGGCGTTTCACGTGGACCACCCCGTACATGCTACGACCATCGAAGTGTCGACGTGCGTCGACTTTAAAAGCGGGACGCGCTAAATTCGCTCAGATGTTCGGAAGTATTTACAATCGTTTAAGAGGACATGGAAACTCGCCCAATTGAGACCATTGGCGGTTTGCACGAGCGGTTTGCCAATGGCTGGCGATCTCTTAAACTCTAATTCAGCCACACGTGGCCACTGCAAAGTGCCTACTACGCGGTACCCACAAAAACGCGTTTTATCGCTCCACCGCCATCGTCTCAGGGAAATAAGCAATTTCATCGTGGTTCAGCCGTGTCGAAATCGACCTGCGAAACATTCTAAATGCTGGAACAGTTTCTCTGTGTGTATATTCTCATAAAATTCACTCTGAATTGTCCCAAAGTATCTCGACTCCTGACCATCATCGTTTATGTATAGAGCCCCAACGAATCCTTTGTCCCTCGTTACTTAATGTTGTGTCGTTGATGAATCGTGCATAAAATTTTCAATTAAATCTCACTGTGATGGAAACAACTATACAACATATCACATACAGTCTCTTTGGTTTATCCAACTTTTTCCAGCAGATCTTTTCTAAAAACAGTCGCCTTATCCTATTATGTAAACAAGTACTACTTCCTTTCTTCTCCTCTTTAAACTCCGCCCCTCAAATACTCACCTTCTTACATAAAACTTAAACACACCACACAGTGCCACGAAACCTAAAGCGAACCACACGATATCTTAATCGCGAGGTGGCTCGTTCCAGTTTTTTCCCCGTTGAAAAATAATCGCTAGCTCGAATTATCGTATCGGAATCAGTCCCATGCCCGCCCCCGCGCGGAGGAGGTCTACGACCAGCGGAATGGACGCGTGACCGCAAAGTTTCTCGACGGGGCGCGATGAAATATTAACGACACATCCCCCGTTATCGGATCATCGTATCATCGGTCTTCCCGAATCTGCTTTGCGACCGTCACGAGTTCGTAAATGCGTAAGGGATCGCTCCCCGTTCCCAGCCAATCAATATGGCTCCTCTGGGACGGTTGATTACCATCTCGTACATTTTAGAGAAAGTTTTGAGTTTCCTGGGACTCGATTGCACGATCGCCCGCCGGTTCCCGATGTCCATTCCGACCCGATCAATTTTAATGCCGCTTTAAAGGCCGCGAAGTTCGTGCCACCCAGCGTGTATCTTCATCGACCAATTAGTCCCTGGATGGCTGGGAGTTCGCGTTTGACGAAGTATTCGCCAGCTGGGATTGATAACGGTGTCGTTAATCGGGCGGTTCGAACTTAATTTTCCTTCACAAGAGAATCGTTTCAGTGTTGAGTGGCAAGTTCAGGAAAATCAACGACATCGCTAAAAATCTGATTCACAGGCGACGCGCGTCGAAAGTTGCACCCGTCGACTTCGATTCAGGTGATTTCAAAATCTACTACCCTTGGACACTGCGGGGCTAAGAAAATTTTCTGGAGAATTTGAAAAATCAAGTGTAAGGTAAATGTCCCAGTGGTTGGACGTTTAAGGCGAAGGTTGCGTTACTACGACTTTTTATAAGTAAAAATAATATAATTTGAACTAAATATTTATCCAATCGTTAGACCAAGTCTTCTTCTTTCAGAAAATGTAGCATAGAGTATCATTTATGTAAAGAAAAATATTAAAACTTATAATTTATAAAAGTGTTCACTCGACCCAGTGATTGGACAGAATGTACGGCATGTCCCAGTGATTGGACTTAGCTGTCCCAGTGTTTGGACATAAAATAAAATTGAATAAAAATCGTGGCTATAACAATAATTGATATTTCTTTATACTGCGGACTTATATTATGTTTGAAAACAACAATAAAAACAACAAAATGTACAAATAAAACCTCATTATAATTTTATAACCTCAAATATTTAGGCGCGCGCGTGCGCAGCACACGACCATAAACAGTGGGCCACGTCTCCAAATATGGCGCTTCAGTCATTGGACAAAGCGTCCAATGAGTAGGCCAGCGGCGATCTCGTGTACTAGTGCATGGACACGGTTGTTTTTAATTAAACTAAAGAAAAATCATTTAAAAACACATGGCTATCAATTAAACAGACTTTAATAAGTCTAAAAAACCTTTACTTAGTATAGAAGCACGCTCAACGTAGTATTTACGAACTTAAGAAAGACGCTCTCAATCTTAGTCGAACACTTAGTAAGGCTTGTCATGATACATTAAGTTCGCGATTGCTACACAATAATATTTATTTTTCAATTAATACATCATGTTTCCGAACTGTTTTCATGATTTTTAGCATAAAAAATAAACAAGGATAATTATTTTATTTCCTGAACATCGTGAATATTGTTTTTAAATTTAATATTAACAGAAATTCATGATAGTGTCCAATCACCGGTACGTGTCCAACCACTGGGATATTTACCTTACACTCAGCTCACTTGATTCTGGCTACTCTAACATATTTATATGGTGGCTATGGACCCACTTGACAGAGTTTGTATACGTTTAGAAAACTCTTCTGTAATAATTAAGTGGAGTCCATAGGTTGGTTTTGCTATAAAGCATATTCAGGAAAAATTTGAATTAGAGGCACTCGAGCGTTGGATAGCTTTACGATTCGTCGCACCAACGATATCAAACAGTCAGTGTGACGAGCATTCGCGACTGTTCGCACGCTCTCGTCCACTGGGCGTCTTATTCGTCGTTTGAGATTCTTCTCACGCGCCACTTTCGGGGAACAAATAAGTAGCACGTGTGAATCAACATTCCAGGACGCTACTTTGGATCTCATCTCCAAGTCTAAGAAATAATCCGTCTATTCGCCGGCGAGATTATTGCATTCGTGCATTTGCGGCCGGGACGTAAGCCATGGAACTGGATTGGTATTCCACTTTCTCCACTTTCCAGCCTCCGCGATGCCACGGTGGAATGATACATTCGTTGTTAATCGTGGTATAAAGCTTTGAGATCGAAGTGAAACTTCCGCTGCTTCTTCAACATTCCATTCCTAAGACGCACTTCCGAAAGTTTTCAAAATTCAATGAAGTATTTAAAAATTTGAGACAAATGGGAAGTGACGGGTGTTTGCTCCAAAACGTGTAGTCGTCAAAGTGCTAAACTAAAGCTTGGCGCGCGATACTGGGCAACGAGTCGAACTTTGAAGATGCTTCTAATGTTCAGGGAGGCTAACCCAGTTGAATAAGTATTGTACCTCGATGTCGTGGTATTTTTTCGACGTCCAGACCCATAATGCAGTCCTCAACGCCATAGACTACGGTAATCCCGCAGGTGCTCGCGGAACAATAAACAATTTTCGCGTTCTAGCCTGTATTATTGCGCCGTGGACCTTGTATATAACTGGCATAATGGAGTGGGCCGCATTAAAGCGAGGATAAACCTGCCACCCGCACAATAACAGGTACTAGCCTCGGAAGACTTCTCTCTGCGTCTACTTTTCGTCATCTTTCTCCCTTTCGAGCACCCCGAGCTGGCCTACACGTGGTGTCGCATGATTAACGATCCCTGCTAACGCGTTACTGGCCAGACGCGCTCGAAGATCATTCTATCACGCTCAACGGATTTTCGTGGGGCCAGTAATGTGCCCGTTCTCATCATTGCACCTTCGAATTACTATCTACATGACGATGTGCAATCAGGGTGGATCGTAATGCCAGTTTCGCGGAATATAAAACAATATTACAGATAGAGAATAAGATATCGTGTCGTCTTAAACGCAGCTATGCACCCTCAATTGCACTTGCTTTTAAACGAAACCGCGTGCTTTCCCACCATCGTGCGGATCGATTCTCCCCAATCCCCCGAATAAAAGCACCAGCGAAAGGTGTTGGAAAAATGACCACCTCGCCCGGATATATCAGGCTTCTTAACCAGACGTACGCTTTACTCGAGGAGGTGCTCTATGGTTAAACAGATCAGGGGTTGAATCGTCGGGGCGGTAGACAGTGGGGAGCAGTGTTGCGTGCCTGGGACGGGTCACGGCGTGAGATATTCTGTAAATACATTATCCAGATTTGCTATCCGTCTGAACGTCGAAAAATCTGCGGGTATCCGAGGAGCTTTGCCACGTGGCGGGATCCCACGACGTATCGGTGCTCCCGTTCCCGTTCTCTATTCTCCAATTTCCCCATCCCGCCGGCGCGATCTCCTTTTCCCACCGTTACTTCCGTAAACTCTCTTACGTATTTATCCACGGCCATTTCGGTGCTCGGTCCCCGCGTGTTTGCGCCGATATTATTTCATTTTCCGCTAGTCCGGTGCCACCCTCGCAGACGTTCCGGGCGCAAACTTCCCTATCGGGTCGCATGGGGCGTGTAACCTTATTTGCTGGTGCATGGCCCGAGCCGGCTACGTTATCCTGTCTGGATGGAAGTTATTTCTGCGGGGCTCCACGACTTTCGCCCTCTGCCTCTTGTCCAGGGCGTAGGCTTCGTAGCCGGCCTCCTAATAGAACGGCTTATTCCAACCATTCGGACTGCATATGTTCGTATTCGGCATTCTAAAGCGATCTTCCACGGATAGACTGATTATATGGAGGGATAGCTGAGAAGGTGTAGAGTGTTAATCCCCTACTATCGTATTACTCTTTATTTGGGGTTTTGATATCACCTATAAGCTACAGAGAAGGTACAATTTTGAACTAGACTTGTTAAAAAATTCTTCACTCAATTTGTGGCTCAAATCTGCGATCCAAGATGAAACGAAGCCCACCGAACGCCCCCGAGTTATCGCTCCCAGAATCCCGAATCTACGATACAGCCCATTCGCCTAGTTGACCGGTAGCGGCGTGAAGTTCATTCGATTCGACCCGATTCCCCGTAAACGTTCCGCGTGGGAGAGATTTTTGAAGGGCGTCCATCAATCAGACAGCAGGATTCTCTGGCCGCTGTCTCGCTCGACCCGGTCGTGCCGATATATTTTCTCAGCACTCGGGCCACCCTGTGAACAGGACACGTCACCACCTCGAGGACACCCCGGTCCTCCAGCGATGTTTCCAGATATATCCTCGGCATCGGCCATATCCGTTCGGTCACGCTGCGCCCCCCTGTAGGTGTATAGGCGATATCACATCTTCGCGCGTGTGTGACCCCCCCCTACCTTCCCCCCCCGGTTGCACACGTACGCGCGTGTCCTGGCCGGGGAGGAGGAGGTATAGGTAGACCGGGCAGGAGTTTCGTTTCATCCTACTTGTTGGCCAGGGGGCCCTTGGAGTGGCCGGAGTAAAGGACTTCTCCTTTTCTATCAGCCTCCCCTGTCTCGCTCCCCCGGCGACGGAGGGAGCGAGAAGGGGATTGTTTGCACTCTCCTACCCTGTTCGTACGGTGCCCCTTCTCCCTGGAGCCACTCTCCTTTCTCTGTTCCTTGGATCCTTGGCTCGGTCTTGGCCCGTCCACGCCCCACGGGATCCCGCCACCCCGTCGACCGAACCTCAGATTGCTTTTATACCGTGGATTGATTGACAATATACTTACGTTAGTCGAGTGGACCGTACAGTTATGGAGACGGCTACAGCCCCCCTCTCCCGCCCACCCCTGTCGCCCCTCTTCCTTGCTCCTCCGTGCACCTTCTTCCGTCATTCTCCTTCGCCTCCTTTATTCCTCTTCCGCCTCTTCTCGCGGCCCTTGCGTCCGCCTAATGCGATCCTCTTTCCTGTATCGGGCACACCGCCGCTGGATATCCACCTTCTCTCTGTTTTCGTTCTCCCTTGGCTTCTTTTTTTTCTCCTTTACTTCGCTGCTACTAAGTGGACCATTTTCTGGTAATATACCGGGGCCCGGGAGGGGGCGAGGGAGGGCACGGTGAGGAAGGAATGGGAGTGTACTTTCGGATGTATCGACTCTGTGGGTGGAACTGCCGGCCCTTTTAACTGTCCCACGTTGCGCAACCTCCGGCTTTTGTTTATCTGGAAGTTCGTTCGCTCCTTGCGCCTTGGATTATGCCGGAATTGATTAGTCTTTAGTGAGAATCCACCCCTCCGGGCAGGGAATTTTCGTGGGTACCTTGCTGGGTTTTGGAGCAGTGTTGGGTAGCTTTATTTAAATGTTCTGTCGAGGGGAATTCTATGTTACTGTTCTCTGGATTGTTCGCACAAATACTTCCACTTGCTTGTTTCTTTTTTTTTCATAGAAATAATTGCACAGTTTATAAATTATATTAAATTTCTCGGGGATGTCGTGGGTGTTTGGTTCTTGACATTTTTCATGCAGTCATTGCATAATTTCCGATGAGAAATAAGCGTGATACATATCTGCCTGTATTTTATGAACTACGTACGAATTGAATGCTGTCCTCGAAGGAGGCGGATGAAAGACAAAGTATCCCCTGGCGAATCCATTTTCTGTGATCTGGTGTGCACAAGGACCCCTATATTGCATCGTAAATCTGCCCAACAGGGGGAACGATGAACTGCAAATTACAAATTAGGTCCTCTACCTTTGCTACGATTCCCTCGCCATTTATCCTTGCAAAAATGACTACCAGCTGCTAATACGACTTCTCGTCTTGACAACAGCTGCACTGGACTCCAAGATTAGCATAACATCTACTCAAACACTATGTCGTGCTTAAATTCCCCTGAAACAATCTGATCCATTATAATATCCTACCGTGTCCAAAAAAGCTAATCGGCTTGCCATTATCCTGTAATCGAGCCCGGATCGGTTACGTTTGCCACGCGGAAGGTTTCCAGGGAGGCAGCGGAAGTTTGAAACTTGTAAAAATCTTGCTCGAAGTCCGAAAGTATCCGTGGCGAATCGGCAGGAGGGGGCAGCGCTATTCAGTGAATTCAGAATGCGTTTGGAGAGTCTCCCGGTCCCTTCTTTACCTTTTCCATTCTCGGGAAAGACCTATGAATCGTCGTCGGATGGTTGCGGTTCCCTGAGCGTGGGACACTTTAGAGGCTATGTCTGCGGAATACGTAACTCGGGATTTTGAACGTGCATTCTTTCTCATCCTTCTTCCCGCCCCGGCTCTATCCCCCTATCTTTATGCCTCCCCGTCACCTCTTTTCCGCGCTTACGTTAAAATCGAATTATCCTGTTATGCAAACGCTGAATTTATCGCCCGCTGCTTCGACCAACCCTTCCGCTTCTGACCATAGCGCAACTACTTCTACTGTCTACCATACTCCATTCGTAATTTGTAGCCTTCTCTTTTTATTCTACGCGATTTCAGTGGACCACGTTCATTATGTATTTCCGCGAAAAAATATGAAAAATACCTGCGCAGGTTTCACACATCTGGCACCTCGAAATTCGAAATTGAAAATATTCCGCGCCAGTAATACGATACACATTTTTTCGGGTAAAAAATACTGTTTTTATTTCATCGTGTTTCACAAGCCGAGTGGAAAAAGTGTAATTTTCTTTTGTGTATCCGATTTCCGTAACGTAAGGGTATATAATTCTGCAAATATTTATTGCGTCAGTCTCAAATTTACGTAGTACGCAGAATTAGCAGAACAACATATTTTGGCCAAGATAGTGAGCTACACATTTTTGCAATAATATTTGCCCAGTACTAATAATAAGAGCGGCATGGGTGATTGTGTTTATTCGAGCGAGGGAATAAATATTTCTCCTACTGTATGTTGACTAGGGTGGCTCTTATTTTCGATTTTTGAATTTTCTTCGGGGCACCCTCCACAATAGTTCCGAATAATTAAAAAAAAATCTGTGTAAAGTTTCAGCTCGATCGGATAACGGGAAAGAGTGCCCCTGGGCCGTTAAACATTTAAATCATTATTTAACAGCTCGCGAAGTCGATTTTATATAACGTCTTCCAAGTTATTGATTAAATAAAAAAATATGCCAAACAAAAGTTGTAGTTCCGGACAAGGAGCATGTTTTTTGGCGTATTACTATTTTTTGTGCGACAAACGGTTTTCGAAAAAAATCCGAAAAACTAAAAAAAAAAAACTTTTTTTTCAAATTTTGAAAGTTTAAATGCTTCTAGAACGCTTTTTATTTATGAAGGTGAACAAAAAAATGGAATTTTTATTTTCGAGGACTATTTTTTAAACATTTAAGGGGGGGGGGCATATACCGAAATATGCAAACAAGATAAAAAAAAATTTCCTTCTTATTTTCAGTGTTTGATATGTGATGAATGTTTCCTGAAAAGTTGGGGTCGAAATTCGCAAAAATATCGGAGATATACGCATTAGAAGTCAAGTATGCTCATTGGTGGCAGAGACGTAACAGCATTAACCTTTACGGTTGAAAATGAAAAATACACATTTCTTTCAGTCTTCATAAATAAGAAATGTTCGATATACATGTAAATTTTCAAAATTTGAAAAAAATCGGACATGAAATCTTGCACTTTTTAGGTAATAAAAAAGAAACTATGAATCAAATAAAATATCCACGCCGTCACAAAACTGAGTAACAGTGTTTCATATAGCCATGCAAAATTTGAAGTAAATCGGTTGAATAGTATTCGAGTAATCGTGGGTAACATGCTAGAAAATACATGATATCCAGAAAAATGCATTTGAAATTGAATACCTCACTTCTGACGTCTATACATATCTTCGATATTTTTTGCGAATTTCGACCCCAACTTTTCAGGAAACATTCATCGTTTGCACATTTCGGTATATGCCCCCCCCCTTAAATGTTTAAAAAATAGTCCTCCAAAATAAAAATTCAATTTTTTTTGTTCACCTTCATAAATAAGAAGCGATCTAGAAGCATTTAAACTTTCAAAATTTGAAAAAAAAAAAAAAAAAAAAAAAAAAAAAAAAAAAAAGTTTTTTTTCTTTAGTTTTTCGGATTTTTTTCGAAAACCGTTTGTCGCACGAAAAATAGTAATACACCAAAAAAAGATGCTCCTTGTCCGGATCTACAACTTTTGTTTGACATATTTTTTTATTTAATCAATAACTTGGAAGACGTTATATAAAATCGACTTCGCGAGCTGTTAAATAATTATTTAAATGTTTAACGGCCCAGGGGCACCCTTCCCCGTTATCCGATCGAGCTGAAACTTTACACAGATTTTTTTTTAATTATTTGGAACTATTCTGGAGGGTGCCCCGAAGAAAATATTGAAAAAAATTTTTACCAAGAGTAAATAAGAGCCACCCTAATGTTGACGTTTATATTGTTTAATCTCCGCTTGGTAGGGCGCGACGAGTGTTGATAGGACGTGTTTCTTTTACGCGGGGCGAGAAGTTGTAAAGGATGGATTTATTACAGGGAAGTTGGCTAAACTATCTTTGGTCTGATCAAAGCTCGTCCCGATCTACTAGATGCTAGGGTAACTCGTATACTACACCGAAAACGGAATAGACCGGACGCCTAAACTGCATTTTACGACCGACAGCATCGTAAAACGTAATGCAGAACGCTTTTGGGCCGTTTCTCCTCGTACATAAATTCGCGCCGTGTAAGATTTCGGGCGTGTTGCGCGTATCAGGGTGGAATCGTTCATGGGGAATGAACGTCGTTGCGATTCAAGCGGCGATTGTGAGCGTATTCCCAGCATCCACTGGCTTTTATTTATCGCCAGCGGAAAGAAACTTTCTTTTCCAGCGATACCGATAATATTGAAGGTAAGGTAAATGTACCAATAACGAGCCGTTTAAGGAAACGGTGACAAAGTATAATGAATATTGTGTATAAAATTAGCAATTTAAGTGAAACTTTTTTTCATTCATAAAGATTTTGTTGTTTCTCATCAGTACTCACATAACAAAATTTTGTTTTTTATATATTTAACGTAAAATAAACAAGAATATTTGTACGTGTAAATGTACCAATATATAGCCAACCTCACGCGATTGACCTAGCGGCCCGATTTTCATGTCCCAGTACCTAGCCATAGGTTTTATAATCGTGTAAAAATTATTTTAAAAACTGATTCTTTGTCTTAAATTGAAAAATCTGTTAAGGAAAATTAAGAAGTACAGAAATATAAAATTATTGTATAAATAACCATAATAAACAGATTAGAAAATGAATGCAAAAAACAATAAGTTTAGTTACACTATCAATAGAAGTTTGTGGTTATTTTATATAAGACTCAAAACAACCACCAAATTCATTAAACTGTACATATACATAAACTTTAATAAACTTAAATTAAATGCTATTTATTATTATCTAGAAAAATAATGTTTATATTATGATTTATGATCAAAATACTTACCGGCTTTATTCCAAATATTGAGTCAGAAATTCACATTTTTTTCGTAATTGTGCTCTGGCGATGCCGATTAACATTTGCAACTCACTTCACCCGATTTATTGAACACGTGGTTAGTTACTGGGCTAACAAGATTTGTTTGCACCGATAAATAGCCATGTAAATATTCAAATAAAAAATAGTTTTCATATTCAAATTTTTTCTTTCTATGTGTTACAAATATTTTCAAGATTCTAAAACCCTTTTTTCTATCTAAAAAACTATTATCCTATAATAATTATGCTCTTAACAAGAAGCACGCTCTTCTTAGCCATATCATAACGAATGTCTGAAAACGCGTCATATATCTGGCCTCGAGACTATAAATGGTATTTCTAAATATCCAGACAAAAAAACAAGACGATATAACTTCAGATATTAAACCGAACAATTAAATAATGCAAATTACACCAAATATGTATTTTATCTTACGTGCATAGTTTAACAATTATTAATATTTCAACAGATGGCTAGGTACTGGTGCATGGCTCGTTATTGGTACATTTACCTTACCGTTACGACGAACACTGATTTGAATTACAATAGCATCTAGTGGCTAAGGAGAATTATTAGCACTTATAGATTTCTTCGGGATCCGTGCTCATTATTTATTTTCTCGCATATTTAATATCGCGTTACAATCGTTGAATATTAATATCACAATCCTGGTTCATGAATTTGATGGGACATCGAGGCATGAATAAATTACTGGTTAAAACATTCTGAATTTCAATTTTCAAACCGTTTCCCTTGATGCGTTTGTTTGTGGATCACCCTTCATGCAAAAATTGGAGCTGTTGGGAGCGTTGAATACACAGAACGTTGTTTTTCATTTTTTGTTTTTATATACAAATGGTCACGGATATTGATTCCTTTGCTAACATGGAATCGTGAGGTTATTCAATCACACGGGGGCAGACAGGTTTTACAATTGAGATATACATTTTTCGGGTCAGTTATTGAATATCGCAAAGCTGTTACACAAATGTAGACACACGTATCTCTCCCAGATATAAATCCCAATGTGTCGGAGCCATTGAAAACTTCATAAGTCGCATGAATTTCTCTCGCGGTACCTTTGCAGCACACACGTTCACATCATCACTATCTTACGTGCCCGTTAATGGGGCCAATTACCTCCCACATCGAGGATTTTCGCCCTGCATTGGCCGTTACCCTAGCATATTGCGGGCCACGGGATTAATAATAGCCCCGCTTAAAATGAATACGTTTAATATTCATACGGAACGTCAAATATAATTATACAGCACGCTTACGTTTAATATGTAAAATCAGTTACTTCGGAATGAAATTCATCATAAAGTTTTCATTACCACACGCGCCGAAGGCGCAACGATAATCGTTGGAACATGTAATAAACATGCACCGCAATATTTCACCGCGTTACTTGGTGGGGAATAAATTATAAGCATTATGCAAGAGAGGGTTAATGAAGATTCCGCGGTGAAAATTCGCCCCGTGGACGGGAGTGCCTCTTCCGTCGTATTTAATAGAGAATCTGTTGCCCGTGTCCCCGCGCCACGCGCAAGTTAAATGAAAGAAAGTTTCGCCGTATACTTTGGGAAAATTAGTCACCTTGCTTATCGAGGGGATACACCGTTACCCATTTCGCCCCTCGCCGGGCAACCCCCCTCCCGACCGCCCTTCCCTCGCTCGAGGGGGTGGTGTTGCAGTCTGAACTCCGCCCTGATCCGCAAATATTGGCAACCCCGTAACAGCTACTCGTAAAAATCACTTGATTACAACCTCTCCCTTATCACCTCGAGGGCCCCCATAAGATGAGGCTGAAAGTAAAAAAAGCCATCTTACGACTTTTTTTTATGTTCATTGAGTGGAACGCCGAATCCCGAGGCGAGTGCACAGCCCTTCTTCCATCTTTTCTTATGTTTCACCGTCCAAGGCTACGGTTTCGCCATTTCTTCATACTTCCGTGTCAATTGTCTCACACGAATATGGATCGAATGGTGAGTATGGAAATTAGGAGCTAGAATCCGAGTGTTTGCTATTTTTGTATGTTACCTAGTTTTTGATATTGAGTTCTAAGAAGTTCTGTCATTTTGGGGACCAAAAATTTATCAATTTTCTGATGTAATATTTTTTCAAATATTCCCAATGTCTTCTTTGGAGGTTTCAGTTGCCAGTTGACAGTCGATCCAGCGAACGAATCTTTTTAACAAATACATTTTGTTTCTGTTTATGGGTCGGGATTATAGGGTGCAAAGAAATTAGGGATCTCTTAACAGCTCGCAGCGACGATTACGAAAATCTTAATTCATTGAACAAGGTGGTACAATCCACAGTGGAGACAGGTGATTAAATTAGAAGGAGATTAAGAGATAAAGTGTTCTCGCGTTTTATTCGCCATAAAGCGGCCGTGGATTAATTCTTGCCACCGATGGGAGGAAGCCTCGCGATGTTTCAAGACACGAGATCGGAAAGTTTCCATCGGTTTCAGGAAATATTCCGTAAATGCAGTGGGTAGGCAGGTATTTTTAACGACTCGCCGGCATACCAACAAAGTGGAAGAAACAGGAGATTTGAAAGCGCCATTATAACTTTTCCTTCCTTGCATACACTTGTGAATGAACGTGGGACTAGTTGGTCTTATCATCATCCCCCTCTGCTCTATGATAAATTAAAACTCTAGGTTCAGTGTAACTGAGATTCGTTGCAATGATGTATTGTTATGGTCTTGCCGATGCCAGCAACTTAAATTATTTTCAACAATTCGAGTACGTTGTTTTGGGCGTTTCACTCGAAATCAAAGCGTTAAATAAGCTCCAAACTTTTTCCAAAATCAGTTGCACTTCGTCGTTTCTAAAATCGTCACGGTAACTAATGCTCGATGGTTTCTGCGTCACTTATACTTTCGAACTTTCGGCCAGCTATCAATCAGTGACTTATTTTGCATGATTTAAGAGCTGCACCCTGCGAAACCGCGAGAAATCACGGGTATAATTTTTCACTCACACTAATACCGTGCCACGTAACGCGTCAGCCTCGATATTTCAATAGGCGGGAATCCGATACGATGTGATCGATAGAGCGTCCATGTTGTTGCACGGCCTCCAATATACCGTAAATATCGGGGAGTTATGTAATCCGTTGAGTAACTTCTGCCCCGCTACAAGCAGAAAGAATTACGGATTATGTGATTCGAGGGAGCATTTTCTTTCTTGTTTCAGGTTCTTCTATCTGTATCACTTTTCCTTCTACGCTTACCATTACCGATTTAATGGGCAGTACAGCAGTCTGGCGCTCATCACATCCTGGCTCTTCATACAGGTAAGCTCCCTCTACATATCTTTCAATTTACCAATAGTCTTCAACAAACTATGTACTTTCCAACATAGTTCCCATTGACAGTCCGTTTAGTCGCCACTAGAAACCTAATTTATCAAAATTCCACCGACTCCTCCACGAAATATTCTTAACTATCTCTCAAACACTATCTACCTTCCAACCCCTTTGAACTCCACCTGAACCATCCCCCAGCAATTCTTTTACCCCTCAACACACTCAATTTCCAACCCCGTCATGTCTAAGATATCGCCAAAATTCCCAGCCACTTTGCAAGCCCAGCGACAAAATATCGCGAGCATCCGAGCGTAACTATATTATCGCGGGAGCAGCGTGCAGGGTAAATAGTCGCGGAAGCGTCTTGTTTAACGACGAAACAGAGCGTCGTTTTTACACGCGGAGAATAATGCTCGGATATTTCGCGCTGGCGGAGGGGTCTTGGTCGTTGGCGAACGCGCGTACTTGGGTGAAATGTTTGGGGATTAAGGCGGGCGGGGCAGCGGAGCGTCGCGGATGGCGGGATAATTGTCGCCGGTGTAAGCAGCTCCTACGGGGATAGGAAAGTTTGCGCGAGAACAGTTGTTCCGTTCGCGCTGAAAACGGGCATTAATCAGGGAATACTTTGCGACCTACTTGAGAACGCTCGAGCGGAGGATAAATATGGGGATGGGCGGGGGTAGTCATCAGCGCGTATCGCGCAGCTCTTCTCATACAAACGCCGTACACGCTTCGAAATTATGTCACCGCCAGTTTTTACCCCGTCGACCGCGGCCTGCCGATCGATCACCCCATGGCATCGATCGCGACGAATTTCTCAGGAGGCCCCCCCGTTCGGCAAATGTGTTTGTCTTTCAAATTGCTCGGCGTCGGATGTGTTCCTCTTGGTGCCGTGAAAATATGTTTTCCCGAGCCCCGATCCACTTCCAACAAGTCGAGTTAAATTGATGGAACACGGAGTCCGCGCAGCGTGTAGATTTATTTGTAGATCATTCTGATTTCTGGGGGATCCAGTGTTTAACCCCTGAGCCCCACAGGGGTGAACCGTTAAAGTCAACGGTTTTATCCTCGAAGGTATTATTTTCTCCGTGATCCAGGTGTCTCATTAATTATGAACCCTTCGAGTACCCCTACTCCTTTGAAATCGTCGATTCGAGTCATATTTTGAGTGTGGTTCAGAGGGCAGGAAAGAAAGTAGAGTTCAAAGTTTACAAAGCTTCATTTGTCTGAAATGCGCGTAATGAGTCGAAGAGTTCGTCCAGCGATTTCCCATTGTGTCACGTGTAGCTTCACAAGATTCGAGACACTTTTTTTCTGGCTGCCTCGTAATTAGCTTTTCGACAGCGAATTTCGATACTCGAGGGGGTGAGGCGAAAGGAGGATATTTTACATGAGCCATGCTGGCTACTGCCGAAGGTCCTGCTATTGGCAGTGACGATGGCGAATGAAGAGCAGGCTGCAGCCGTTGCTTTGCAGCCTGGTCCCGCGCCATCGCTCAAACTTAAGTTACGTAAACGCAACCAGGACAATGCACCTGACAGTTCAATCGACGAGAATAATTCAACGTCGGGGCCGGGGGTTTCAATGAGCGGTCATAAATACCATTCGATTGCAGTTTTGTTGTGTAAAATCCGTTCCCAGACATCTTTTACTACAATAACGTCAATAACGATCGAACTTTCTCTTATCTCCCATCGAGGGGGCGATAATTTCGTATCGTATAAAAACTGGCATCAGAAATTCTTCGATTAGGCGAAACGTCACTGGAAATACACTATATGCATTTTAGATGACCTCTCTATGCCTACAATTTGAGCAATTCGTGCTTTCGATTTCTGAATTATTCCATTACTATTCGCTATTACACTCGACAACGTCAAATCCAAGACGTGTTAATGGCGTACTACTTAGTACTTGTTTATATTATAAATTTTCCTATACTATCTGCGTATTATAAACAAGAAGTAATTTTAAAAACCGCTGCGTTACTTCCGTGCTTGTATCAGCGTCACTTTACGAGTTCCTATACACAATCGTCGTCTACTTTGCCCAGTTTCTATATAAACAGTAAAACTATCGACATAATCTGGATGCGTGACACAAACTTTGGCGCCACTGTAAACGTCAAATGACGGGCTGGCGAGTGTCGAAGTTGGAGGGTACTTTTGCAACGTCCTGGCGGGCTCGCGGTAGGAATTCCGCGTGCGAAAATAAATTTTTCCACGCGCCAATAATACGCCGTATAATCTGATTCGGTAGCGTACTTTGATAATCCAATGAATCATAATTAGATCGCCGCGACGCGCGTATTAATAGTTATTATTATAATGGCGTTACAATAGGCAGCCGTTGCGTTAATACTCGCGCTCGGTGTGCGCTGTGTATATATCCGGTGGAAAAATTGAACACCATTAAGGTGTAATGGAACGGCTAATTAGCCGATAAAAGATACGCACGAATAACAGATCGGACTGGCTGTACGTGCGGGGAAGGTATGCGCCGCTTTATGACGCCGACGCGTGTTAAAAGTATGTAATCAGGGAACGCGCCGTGTCGGTGATTCCGAAGCGCAGTGGGAGCATTTCGCGTCCACGCAGACGGGCGACGAACTCTGATGGGACGTCTTCCATAACCCGTGCCGATACAGAACGGTGTTGGTGCTTGAACAATACGCGGCCACGGGACAATTAATATTGACGTTACATTTGACTCCCATCTTCCAACGAAGTTCAATTCTATCCACTGAGATTTCAACCCTAAACAAATCGCTTCCTATATCGCGTTCTACATAAAAAGTCGATACAATCTTCCCTCTAAAACAACCCTTAAGAAGCGAATCTATGATGAGACAGAAATTTCATTATTTTATTATTCTTTAATTATTTTGTCATTAACTTCATGAAATTAAACTCTCGTGAGATAGGGTTTCACGATATATTTTCAAAAATCTCATCTCCCGCGACTGTTTCCATTATTTACATTTAGTTGTGGTGAGATGTTTGTCTCGTGTAAAATCTCCTCGTGGATTCGCACCTTTAGATTCGCACCTCCACATCTCTGAGTTACTCGCGAAAAAATCGATCCCGCGGAAAAATAATCAGCACACCATCCCCGTTCTATTCAATAACGGAAAAACCGGGCCGATCCAATCCGGGGCTCGCGAAATTCGACGATATCGCACGGCTGGGAAACGAAGTTACCCGCCGCCTGGCCCAGTTACGATTAACATCTGCCCGTTAGTTAAGCGCGGCTCGTTACGATCGCGGCCTGCAGCTGGCCGAGCAGCCAACGATCGACAATTAATTCGCGGGAACGAGTTTACGAATGGAGCCGGCCGCGGGAAAATTCGAAAACCCGCAGGGCAACAAGACACGACTCGGTAAATCGGATCGTTTTGATTCCTGCCATCTCCCCTCTGCCCCCCCCCGCCTCTCTCTCTCTCTGTCTCTCTCGCTGTTTGGCCGAGGTCCTTTTGCAGCATAGGTCAGAGTTGAGGCGATTAGCCCCGCGGCGTGATTATATGCCCGGCCGATATCGATGTCATCGTCGTTGATTATCCAGCAAACGAAAATCGGATTTGCTCGGTAACCTGTTCCACCCTGGCCATCGTTTTAACCCAATCCCCTCCCCCACCGTCTTCCTTTTTCCCTGCCACCCTCCCCCGCGTCTGGAGCGCGATGCTGCCATCCAGCTCTTCCCGTGCCCGTGTCCACGCCGTCTCCGCGCGGCGGTGTTCTTTTTCTGAAAACGATGCAGATTCGTTCCGTTCTACCCCCGGACGAATCACTGTGGATACCATTTCCTCCATGTCGACGACAGCTGCCCGGTCTCGAGATACCTGTTTTCCATATTTAGCCTCTCCTTTCCGTTCCGCCGCGGTTCTCCTCGTCTCTTTCGAGCTATCGGGTTTGCGCGTTTTATTTTCACGTTGCCCTCCCCCGGCCCACGTTTCTCTTTGTTTCTTTTCTGTCTTCTTCGAGCCGGACTCCTCTGTCCGGGGAGAACGCGGCTGTCGGATCTCTGTGTCGCTCCGAGCGCTGAGCCGATCGATCGGTACCCGCGGCGAGGGAAGAAATTTTTAGGGGGCGAAGGGCGTGGGACGGAGCGCATCGAGGGAAATGTCGTTTTTACGCAACGCTTCGGATCGTCGATTGATCGCTGGATGCTTCCTCCGCGAGGAACGACGCTGGCCTGGGGTGGGGCTCGTTTGGGGTCAGTCGTCGAGGGTGTGGTGGCGTGTCGCGCGTTTCAGAATCGCTCCGGGATGGTAGAGCATCGGGGGAGAGGAATGAAGGAGAATTAGAAGCGCCAGAGTGCACTAGCGTTGAGGGTATTTCAAAAGAGTCCCGTCGATGCTTCTGGGGCCGCTATAATTTTTCGGGATTATTGAGGGTTCGTAATAGAGATTTCAAGGCGACGTTAATCGCGGCAAGTTTCTTCAAGGCGCTTCGATTACAGAGTTACTTCTGGCCTCGATGATTATAGACGTTTCTATACTCCTCTGGCGGCGACGCAGAATTATTCATACTCCATATGCACGCGCGGAATGGCCGCAACCACGGTGAATAAGGGTATTGCGATCGGTAGCGTGTTCGGGGGCGACGCGAAGAGGGTGAAAGAGAGAGGAATTGAGGCTGGGGTTTTGAAGGGTGCGAAGAGAACGAGAGAAACGGTATAGAACAAATTTGGCGAATTTCCATATAAATTTGCTGGCCACGAGCGACTCGCACACAGCCGCCTCGCAGAAACAAGCGATATCACGGGGCTTGTGTGTACATCGTGCTTGTGATCTACGTGGCAACTTCTACGGTGGCGAGAACCGACTCCTGATAATTCCCAAACCAACTGCAATTCTAATAAAATAAAGTGTTTGATCAGTGGCAGACGAACGCTGTTTCGCGTAGCAAAAGAGTAATTATCAAAATCTCATACATCCGAACAAGGATTGTAACTTTCCTCCCAAATTCTGGCTTCCAAAATAATTTACAGGGTGCGACTTGTCAACGTGTAAGAATAATCGGCGGATTACTTGTGTTCCCATACACCATTAAGGGGTTAGGCCACCTTGGACGGAGCAAAATTGCAGTCATTTTCGGCATTTTTTTTAGGAAGATAATAAAATAAACAGAAAATTTAATATGAAGCCTGTTATTATACAAATCTCGCCGGAAAAAAATCGTATTTTTTTTCTTACAAAATGGCGGCAGTAGAGCCGTGATTCGCAAGATCTTGTGGAGCGACGTTTTCCACGGTGTTCAATCTCACGGCTATACCGTTTGACTTAGAACAAAAAAACCAAAAAGATTTATTTTCTGCATGCCTAAAACTATGGAAGTACGTAGGGAAATCCAGAAACATTAATTTGTCTCGAAATGGTGACCATGGAGAGAAAAAGTGCATTTTTTTTTTATAAAAGTGTCAATTGCACAGAACGTATTCAAGATATCGCAAAACCGCTACGTACTTCCATAGTTTTAGGCATGCAGAAAATAAAGCTTTTTGGTTTTTTGTTCTAAGTCAAACGGTATAGCCGTGAGATTGAACACCGTGGAAAACGTCGCTCTACAAGATCTTGCGAATCACGGCTCTACCGCCGCCATTTTGTAAGAAAAAAAATACGATTTTTTTCCGGCGAGAGTTGTATAATAACAGGCTTCATATTAAATTTTCTGTTTATTTTATTATCTTCCTAAAAAAAATGCCGAAAATGACTGCAATTTTGCTCCGTCCAAGGTGGCCTAGGCAGTCAGAAACTCGATTTTTTATTGCATTTTTCGAAAGTACCACCCTTCCCGATTAAAATGCCGTTTGGTTTATGTTAAAATTCGCAAAATTGAGGATTTTACAGCCGAAACGGTCGAGCGCGCCATAAACCGTTTCTGCACGCACGCAGGTAGACTAGATTCCTCTTTCGAAACTTTAAGCGCGTTTTTCTCGGAATCATATTTCCTCTTCGTTTTGCAGTGATTGGAAAAAAACGGAGGTATCAGTCGATTTGAAAAAAATTCAGCATATATGAAACATGTCTAGTTACGACCTGGACCTACGCATAAGTCTGTAAAAACTCCTGGTTTGTCAAAAAAAAAAATAGAATGGCTCTTTTCCCTGGCGAAAAGTGACGTTTCTTTAAAATTTGCCGTTTTGCAGCCACCATTTTTATAATTTTGATTTTTTTTCTTTTTCAATAGGTTTAGGGCAGAATAGGGGCCAGGGCAAAGTATAAATTTCAGAGGATATTTCACAATTAAATTTCTTACGACCAGAATCACTGCAAAATTACAGCGGCTCCAAAAAAAAAAAAAAAACGCCTACATATCAGACGACTGTAGCGCTGTCATACATATGTATATAATATTCAAATCATTTCTTTTTTACTGGTTATAGTATTAATAAACATTACCCAAACGTACTAGTCACAATTTGTGTTCATCTCCTCGTAATTAATTCGCAAAAAATACTTGATTTTCGAGCGATCTGACTGCCTAGTCCCCTTAAAAACCAAATGTACAGATTTATTTTGGGTTACGGTTGCAATATCTGTTCCCAGCAGTATTTAATTACGATTCAGATTTTTACACCTGATTACCCATTTTTTAAAACGTAACGGTCAGACGATTCTTAGCACTTATTTATTTCAATATGGTTATATTGCCATATTCTATTGATGCTGTAACACTGATGTTTCATTTATGAAAAAACGAAGAAGCTGGTTACCCAGATGCAAGCACAACCGTCACACTAACTAAGATACTTAAATATTATTATATATACTTAACGATATTTAATATATGTATTAAAATACTTAAATATTATTATGTTAGAAGTATATTCTGAAATACCTATTTTTAATGCGTTTTCTTCTCCCTATTAAATTTCGCAGATCATTTGAATATTATAAAAGAGGGTCGCGACTCAAAGAAGGTTGGGAAACACTGAAATACGATATTCAAGTAGCCAATAAGTGTTTCGATGTATTAGGATATAATAAGAGTGAGCGGGGATTACGAGTGATTGATGAATGGCTTTGCTTTGTGATTCCAGCACTCGATGCTCTACTTCTTCCACCATTACGAGCTGCCCGTGATCCTGCGGCAGGCGCAGTTGCAACACCTTCTGTTTCGCAATAATCCACACCCCGGCATGGCTGAACCCTCGCCCGAACGCTCGTTCAGGCCGAACACAGCGCTCACCAGCCCTGAACCATCGCCCGAGTCGCAGCCGGCACGTGAACCAGATACTGCCACGATTACCGAGGCGACGGGGGAAGAAGCATCGTCGCCGAGTCCAACGCAGACTGAGACTGAAACACCCGATCCCGTGGTTCAGGTCACGGAACAAGCTGCTGAGACAACAGAACCGTCCCAGGCGAGTCAGGAACAAAGCAACGAAGGTACGTGGTCTTGGATTTGTGCTGTAATCGAAGAGCTTAGTTTGAAATTGTCGATGGAGCTTTTCGTGGTATTTCTGAACGTGTAGCTTTGTTTACGCGCAAGGAGAGCTCGCTCTTGTTCAGAGCAAGCTAGGGAAAGTTTGCGAAAGAAATTACGATTTAGTAATTGTTGGTTTTGAGATGTTACATAAGCTCTTTGATTGATTATGAATGCCTGTATACATATAACATACTTTTCTCCTTGTGCTTGTATAATATCTTTCGATGCCTGCTGCACACTCATCATAATTGGTTTCCATTTTTTTGACAGCTGATTGGTGTAATAATTCAGCACTCTTTTCCTTACGTTGAATATTTAATTTCCTTTATTTTCCATCCTGCAGCAATATTAATTTTTTAGATACCGAATTGTTGTAACTGATCGTTCTATGTGTACCAGTGCAATTAATAACGACACCAATAACCACGCAAAACCTGTGAAGCGTAATCCTCCCAATTATTGATCACTGCATTAAAAAATCAAAGCTCACCTATATCCTTCACGTATTTAACTCCATTTCCAGTGCAGAGAGAAAAAAGGGGTCCACACGGTCTGAATCATTTTGGAATGTCGAGCGTGTGGACTTTGTAGATCTTGTGTCGCTAACACTCGTCATTCTAACGCGGTTGCATTGTTCGTCATACGATACCGTTGGATCGCGTTTCGATTCGCGGCACTGACGAAATGGCACCGATTATTTTCCTCGCTTTTAATTCTATCAGCCATTTGCTTTCGGCGATCTGAGCAATCGTTGGCCCCGTTAACAAGTGAAATCGATCGAAGAGGCCAGGGGAATTGTTTAGAGCGGTGGTTGTCTCCCATTCAGAATGATTGCCATTCGAAACGGTGTGCCTCTGTCCGACATTTGTTTACCGCGATTCCAAAACGGCGATCTAAATACAAATAGACGATCATCAATCGTTAAGTTTATAAAATACAAGCATTTCCCCTTTGTTTGGCTCGTCGCATCTTTCACCACCGTTCCCATCGCGCATCGCGTTTGTATTTTAATTCAGCTCCCCTGAATATTAAACCCGTTGGAATGCTCACTTTTCCGTTGCACCTTTTGTCAAGAGAATTACAATGTATCGTGGCCGGCACGAAACTTTATATTGCGCCAAATCGGATGAACATCATATTCTATTTCCAGTTGCGTCGTATTAATTTTCATAAAAGACACTTTGTAGTCGAATATTCATCCCCATAGCGTCGAGATTTTCATCAATGCTCACTGTTCCATGTAATTACCCCCGTTGCAAGCATTTTCATATTTCACGAACCCCCTTCCTCCAACTGCTTCTATCCCACTGTATGTATTCCCCTTTCAAGTAGAAACACCCGCCATAAGTCAGACGTACCCTCTGAACCGCCTTTCTCATCGATTTACCTCAAAGCACGCTAAACAAACCACTTCGATTACAACTTACCGCATCTCACCATCGAGTACTACCAGTCCATCACCCCCAACGTCGCCCGCCATCATCATACACCCCACCGCATCCTCGTTCGTTCCCCAAAATCAGCTACTTTCTCCGAGCTCTCCTCCACGCGTCGAAGATCTTGAACCGTTGCTTTGAATCTTAGCAACGGAGGGTCCAACGACGACGAGCACGGACGCGGCCACAGAAACGAGGCCAGCGGTGGCGGTCACCGGTGCACCCCCCTCAGAGCCGGCGGACAATGGATCGTCCACCGACACCTCCACGTCGGAGAGCTTCGAGGTGATCGAGGCCGCGGAGGCGACCAGGAAGAAAACGTCGTCCTGTCAGGACAAGTAGGGACGCCGAGCGCCTCGAGCCATGCCAGTTGCATAGTGGGACAGCCACGAGCAAGGGGTGGACGTCGTTTTCAAGCGCGGCCACTTCGGAGGCCGCGGGAGCGTCTCGTAGCTGGGGAGCCTCGAGGATCGCGGACAATCGAGTCGGTAGGAAGTGTCGTTCAGCCCCGGCCCGTCAGCACTGGTCGAGCGGAGCGTCCGGGAGCGTGGCTCGACGCACGAAAATCGAATCACACGGGGAGAAGCTCATCCTTCGTCAGCGGAGTAGCTTGGCGCGAGGTGGTCAGGTGTTAGGTTTTAACGAGTAGAAAGAGGGGCAGCGGGGACGGGGCGTTGCGGGAACGGTAGGGATGAAACGGGATAACTGGTGGCTGGATTTCATCGCGCACGGGACCAGATAGTTAGGAAATCTACCCCTGCCGAGAGATTAACGCGTGCTAGGTATCGTGTTCCCGAGGATCACTGGGGGATGATGGAGCTTGGCAGGTGGAGCGATTTTTCGTTACCATTTTAACCCGAGGCATAGGCGAGGCTGCTGATCGCCGTAAGCAACGATGAATTTTTGCCGGTTCGACGCCGAGGAACGGGCTTTACGTTTTAATGACGGGCGCGACGTTATCCGCGCGGATGACGGCGCCGCGCGCCGAGCTACTTGAGGCTCGGGTGTTTTAAACAGAATTCCCTTCGAGATTTTATCGATACCGCGGAAGTAGCGAGGCTGCAGCTCCTGGGCGCAACAAGTTGGAGCTCCTCCAGCGAATATTCCTTCTTTTTCGTTGTTTGCCCGCCCCCCGCGTCACGCGGAAGGGGACCCCTGTCTGTCGCGGACAAATCTTTGGCATGCTGAACGGCGGACCGCGCGGGTGAACATGCCACGCTCGATTTCACTGAATTTCAGGAGAGGCAGAGGTTCAGTTGCAACGCACAGGGCGGTTCTCCGATTTCCAGGAGAGTTGGAAGGAGGTCTACCGGGAATATTCAATTTTAAGAGTGCCCCGAGGTCGGCCGAGAATATTTCAAAATCAACATTTTTCTTCCGGGAAACCTGTCGGGACGAACTCGCTCGCAACGTGTGATGTATTTTATCGAAACATGCTCTTTGCGCGTCCTCTTCGTTTCAGAGACACAGATTTCGCTGTCCCTGAAACGTCACGGGGTGCATGTTTTATATTTACTATATTACGAGACCATCCAGTTTCCACGTAGAAGCAAGTGATTTTGAAGTGTCCTCGAATTCGGAGCGTTCTTTAATATACCTTCAAACTTCAGAGGCAATCGAGTGAATTATTTTAGGAACGTCGTCCTGTACACAACTAAATTCTCATTCATGAATCTTTATTACGTGCTAGGGTAGTCCTGTAAATTTAACAGTCGGTCGAGCTTCAGATTTGTTCAGAGGGGCGTCCAACTTCCAGTAGTCGAGGCAGCGTCAGCCGTGACGAGTGCTCGCATGGAAATTGCCGCTTCTACAGAAACAACGTCGAGACTTTCGCCGAGCGATTCGTCGGCGCGCCCCGCGGCAAGTTCGCCGGCGTTATCCTCGGGACTTAATTGATTAAGTCGCTTAGCTGGCAATTTAACTCGCCAGACGCGTCGGTGTCGCGAAGAAATTCCGCGAGTTAACGGATCAGGAGGACGAGAGGAGCGGCGTCGCTGGGCGTCTGCAGCGGTGCGAACGTCGCCGGAACTTGGATCTTTCCGGCGTTACCCGAAGGCTTGGTCGCGTGATGATTGTAAAATATGCTTTTCATTGTACCATACGTCCGTGGGCGAGGCGAGGTGAAATCCACGCGACAGCGGTGTAGAGTACGGCTGGTGACAGAATCGCGTTAAACTTGCTGCACATAATATATTTATTCTTAACTAACAGCGTTCTTCTATTGGTGTGTACATGAAAATTGTACGGCGAGTCACGGCGAAGCGTGAGCGTCGGCGGCGTTAAATGGAATGGCCACTTGGCTGTTCGATTAGCGGGCAACCAGAGCGTAGGTTTCTCCGTTTCCCTTTCTCGCGTGGGGATGACACTGATGACAGTGATTCGGAGGGGTTCGCGAAGGAACGGGGATCGACGGTTGCCTTGAGTGTCTCTTGAATTCGAATAGATATCCGCCTGTGTAAATCAATAGGTGTTTCCTATACTACTTACGTCGTAAGAGTCTCTATTTGGTTGTACATAATACTGCATTACATTATTACTATTACGATTATACTATTGCTGCTCTTACCGATAGATTACAAATAAACGTGAAAGGTCTTGCAAATCATGGTGTGGTGGTATCCCTGTCTGTTTCTATGTGTTCTTTATTTCTAGCGTCTGGTATGGCGAGTACGGAGGTAACTGTATCTACAGAGCAGCAAGATAAGTGTAAGTGAAAGCAGTTATACTGAGAATGAATCATATCGTCCTTTAATCCTGGTTTCTGTGATCTGTCCTCAATTTCAGAATTATTTGTCTTTAAGGGGACTAGGCAGTCGTTTTTCGTGAGAAATAGACTCTGTCCTTTATTTATTTGTAAACAAATGAAAGCACATCCAGATATATGCTTTTACCCAATGTTTATTACTACCATACAGATTGAAAAAAAAGTAATAAGAAATATATATGTGCTTTAAAAATGGCGCTGCCGACGGGTAAACATTTTAACGTTTTTCTGTCGTTTTGCTTTAATATCGGTGTTAAAATGTGACGTAATCCGATTTCAAAGGCGAGATTCTTGTTTGTTGGATTCATAGTTTCCACCCAAACCTATAAAAACAACAATTAAATCAAAATCATGCGATTGGTGGCTGAAAAACGGCGATTTTTCCGAGAAAAATTCGTTCTTATTTGTGCGCTGCAAAAATCCGGTGACTCCTCAATTTTTTTATAAAAATCTCGAATTTTTACGGATCATATCAGAGGTTTGGGGCGAAATGGCACATGTTTTACACATCCTGTAATTTTTTTCAAGTCGATCTGAACCTCCATTCGTTCGCAATCAGGAAAAAACCAAGAGAAAAAAAGATTCGAGAAAATCGCGTTTAAAGTTTCTGGGCAAAGGCGACGCAATAAGTTACCGCTTGATCTTTTTAGCTGCCAAATCAACAATTTTGCGAATTTTAATATAACCCAAACGGCATTTTATTCAGAAAAGATAGTACTTTCGGAAAATGCAATAAAAAAATCGATTTTTCGACTGCCTAGTCCCCTTAAGGGGGAAATCCTATTTTTTTTATCTACAAACATTGCAAAATTTGGGATTTTTTTAAAAGAAACTTGCAATTCGATCCATCTGAAATTTGGACCAGTTTTTCTGCATCTTTGAAGAAGTTGCAGTTTTTTTTATTTTTTAATTAAAATTGATTTCTTAGAAACGAGAACGCATCGGCCGGTTGTTATCGGTGCAAGCGTTTCACACTGTTGGATCGGTCGTTTCGCCCCCGTCCGCGAAAGTCCCAGGCGTAGGTCTGGGACGGAGCACGGTAGGTGCAAGATTTAAAAGAGATTCCCGTGAAATTGGAATTGATTGTTCAAGCGGGACAGCGCGGGGGTTGAGCCTTCAGGTACAAGACGAAGGTTGAATTCTGTCGAGGACACGGGTCCAGGGCAAGAGGGGTGTGGGGCGCAGAAACGCCGAAATAGACAAATAGATAGCGGTGTACCTTGGAGGGAATCAAACAGGTGGCGTGGAACACGAAGAGTGCGAGCAGCGTAGCAAGCTGTTCGCCGTCTGGGGAGAGGCTGGGACGCAAGAGGGAAACGATCTGCGAGAATGTCCAAAGAGACGCGACGCTGGTACAAATGTAACGATTTATTTTCATTACGACATAATTAGGAACGGGATCCGCGATTCGATGCTGCCTCGGTCCTCTTAAGGGGGCAACAAACGCAACCTTCGCTCGAGGCAGCCCGGCGAATTTCACTGGGAATACAGGGGGCGGAATGGATGGAACGTCGTCGAATACTGTCCTTGGATTTCGTGCACGGAATTGGAAATCGGTGAATCTTCTTTAGAGGCGAGTCCGCGCGAATACGACGGCGGGATTTGTGTCCTTTCGCGCGGTGGTATCTTAGATTGTGCTCAGGATTGTAGATTTTGTGGGGTTTGCATGATAGAGATTGATGTTTCACTTGTTGGTGTTAGAAGGGACATTATGGATACACTGTGTATGTTGGAGGTACAAGGTAAATTGGAACAAATACTGTATTCAAATCCTAAATTTATAAAACTAGCATTGTGTTGGTATCAGTGGTCTCCACGAGATATTAATTCTGAGATATAATAATAATATAACTTCTATACGACCACTACCACGGTGTAATAGACAGGTGTTCCGACTCCTCTTCAGAATGTGTGAATTTTTCGTCCTAGTTCTTCTGGCGGCCGCTAGGTTGGCGCTCAAGGAGAAAAGGCTGACTTTTTGCGCATAATATGACTAAAAGCTCTACTACTACAATCACATAAATGCATGCGTACATGGATTTCTTATCACGACGCCTCTTGCGACGGCCAGAGGAACCACACAGAAATCGGCACACAAAATCGTTGGGGTAAAGGTGCTGAGTCGGAACACCTGTCTATTACACCGTGACCACTACTATACATAATTCTCTCTCCACGAATCGAAAGCTGATCTCAATTGTCTTCTCTCGAAACTCGAACGAGCTCACACACCTTACTTTCAAACACACTCACCCACCTCCTGTCACCTCTGCTCATTTCTACTAATTTCAATCAACCCCTGGACTCCCACATCCCACATCCCACAGCCCAATCCAAGATGGACACCGATCGAACAATGCCCGTGGGTCGAGATTGGAAAGTGCCGAAGCGAACAATGCGTGTAGGGTGAAGTATACGATATCAGCAGGCGGCCAGAGGATTTTCGTGTGTCTCGGAAGCTCTTGTACAGATTCTGCTGTGGGAGGCTGCGGGATGAGAAAGGCCGTGAAAAGGGGGTTGCAGCGAGGAGACTAGCGGAACGTGGGGAAGGCAGAGTCCACGGGGGCCGAATTTGCATCCGGCAAAGCAACCTCGGTCTACTTTATTTGATTGGCTGCCCACAGGGTTGCCATCCACCCCTATACGTACAACCATCCCCACGCCAAAGTACATTTCCGTATTTCCTTCTTCTCTCTTTCGTTGGACTGCTTCTCCTCCGCTACCACTTCCTTTCCTCTCCCTTTTCATCCTCCTCCTCCTTTTTTCACCCTTGTCCTTGCACGTTTTTTCCCTTCGTTTTCCATACTTACCCCGCCGCCTCTCCGCCTTTGTTTCGCCGCCTGCTCCTTATTCCGCGTTGCCCCCTTTGACCTGGACTTTTCCCTCGCTTTCCTTGAAATAGTCCCAGAGAAACGGCCCGCGATTTGCAGACCATACCTTGAACCCCTTGAGCCTTCTTACGACATTTCCTTCTGCATCTCGAATCGGATCTACGCCGCAGAGGGGGGGCCGGGGTGGCGGGCTGCAATCTCTGTAATACTTCTCCGACCGTCAGGCATCGACTGTCTGCAGGAACACCGACGGATTTTTTCTCGATGTAGGGCAGGGAGGATATGGTGGCATCGAATGTAGAGGTTTCTTTTTATCCGTTTCGGTTTGCGACGGGGACGAAGCTCGATTAACCCCCTTGCTGCTCAGCTTACTTTTTATTTGATGATCTCGTTGTATCCTTGTTTTTTATTGTTGGAGAAGTTCGTGAAAGTGGGTAAGGGTTGTGGAGCTTTATCCTCGATAGAAGGAGAAGAATAATTGATGTTACTGATTATATTTACGATGGCAACGTCAGTTTTAGCTCAGCATGGTTAAAAACAAATAGTGTCGGGTTGAAGAAACTCTCTCTTACGTTTCTGATCTATTATGTAAATTATGTTATTCTGAAGTCTGAGGTTTGGAGGTACACCGTTGCATATGTTTTTAGATCTTCCACATGAAAAGTTTCATTTGCATGTTGTATGCAAATACGAGCACTGAGTTTGATGTATGCAGGAAAATGTGTAAGTACATTGTTTACATGAATGTTAATGAGGTACTAGGTATCGGCTGTTAGTGAAGCTTTTCGGAAAGCTGAATGGGTCGTTGAGTAACACAAAGAATACCCAGTTTGGGATAAAATTGCAAGGGAGAGATACTTGGACGGTTAGCGAGGGGGTTGAGACATGATGTATGGTGTTACAGTCATTTTGAATTCCCAATAATTAATTATTAATGCGAAGGAAAGTTACAATTCTGTTTACAAATGTGTTGTCATGGATGGCAAACATTTAGTAACAAATACTGTAATTGGTAGGCTGTGTAAACCGCTGAATTAATTATATAAATAATTTTTGTTTTAATTCAAGCGATTATGTTTCACGATAGACAAATATACACGAGTAATTAATGATAATTTGATGGCAGTGTCGATTAAAGAATCAGGAAGGGTTGGTTAATAACACCGCTTTTCCATCAGTTAATGTCAACATCAATAATCCATAACTTCTGCTTCCATGGGATTACTAAAGAACATTGTCCAGAATATTGTTACGCGACATTTTCGGGATTGATTGTATTAGCCGCTGGAAGCAATGTTTAATTAAAATTACCGCCGCCTACATGTATCGTAAATAATGAAGTCTAACAAGAAACGCAATTATCCGATTTACATTAATTCAATATCAGCTCCGGGTAAATGAAATTATTGCTGGAAAGGATGCGAAATACATTAGATTACACATCAAATCCATTTTCACACTATCGAAAATTAAAACGAGTTTGAATTTAAAATTAAAGATTCAAGAGAAAAAAACGTACATAATTAATAAAAAATAATAAAAACCTCCCAAACACTGGAAAAACCTTCCCTACTATCAACAAGTACTTATCATACGAAACCAGCTCCGCTATTCTCCAGGGCTAATTTAATTGCCCCTCGCGGACAAGGTTTCGCCGCTCGTTCCACTGGCAGGATTTCCAGAAATCTTTGGCTCGCCTCGAGCTACCTGACAACAACACAAAATCATCATGCATCGTCCTTCGTGAATTTCCAGACGTTCGTCCTTCAGTCGCCGTTTAGCCACGGCGCGGATAGGCGACGGCCGCGAACCGTTTAACACGACGAATGGGTGCGTATCGGGTGTGCAAGTGCGAAGCTCCGCACAGTGTGATTGCGGCGAAAGCAATTGCGAGACTGCGGTCCATCGTCATCCAGGATGTTCCAGGCAGCCGGGTCAGCTGAACGGGCCGGCCTGGACGGAGGCACAAGGTAAAGCTTGCTTTTTAATGACTTTCGCCTGAGACACGTCGATCGATCCTCGTGCCCGGCAATCGCTGTTGCTCGACGTCAGAATAATTATCCGGCTTAATAAAAACGGCTTATCCGCGAAACAATGGACTGTCGCTGGCAAAGCCCGACGAGGCATCACAGAGGCTACATCGCAGCCTCTTCTAACGTTAAAGTACTCGGCTATCTATTTTACTCCACTCGATATTAAGCGACTTTCCTCTTTGCTGGCGAAACGAAGCGGCCTGAGCAAGGAGGCGTCGTTGTCTTTCACCAGATACTCTCACCGGGGGAAGTGAATTGGCTTCGGGTGACTGATTTAGATGAAACTCGGTGTGTAGTTATTACGCGGTGCGTATAATAATTTAATGTATTAAAGTCGGCTGGGGAAGTAGTGAAAATTTTGTTCAAAACGTTGGCTCGTCTCTAGCTTCGATGTGCTCTATTTGCTCTCGTGGGTGGATATATTTATTCTGTTGAATGTTTCATTGTTAAATTCAACTCCATTCCCTCTTGAAACTGTTTTTTCTGCGCTGCATGCGATTAATACATTATTATACATGGTATGCAAAGTTTGAACCAAATTCGCTAACAGCACCTGGAGCATTTCCCTTGGGTAGATGGACTCTTTCGTGGAATTTGGAATTTCCTATAGGTTCGTTTCAGGATATTAATTCTTCGAACATGCAAAACGACCTCCACTTGGAAAAATCTGAAATTTAAAAGGGGAACCTGTTCAGAGTTTATTGTCGAAATTACAATCCCGCGTTCTTTATTTATATTTCCATGGAGCTTCGCTTTTTCTTTATATTCCGTCTGCTGTATACTTCTACCTCGAATGAAATTCACGTTTAATACCGAAGTTCAGCGCCATCGACAATCATGTTTCTGATAAACGTTTTTTTTATCTATAACAGCACAAGCTGCATTTAATCCAATGGTACTAAAAACATTTCACCCAGCAGTTATTGGCAACGAACGTAGAGTTCCATTAGTTTCATTTCGATACGTTGAACCATTGTACAAAGAACTGTGTTGGACAGTGAAGCTCGGTGAAATCGTTTCCCTGTTTTTGTTCTTCGTGCACGTACTTATGCATGGCCATGACGACGGTGGGGTTACCCACAGAACTTAATGGTTTCCCGATAATAATAGTTCTCGAGTCACTGTGGCGGTAGTATCTTGCACTTTGGTCCTTTCGGCACGGGACTGCCCGCATTTTGAACTGGCAGAAAGTTCTGCTTGTCCACCACAGAGAAGACAGTTTCGACTAGAAACGGTTGGCTTTTGTACATTCACTGCTAGAGTTTCGCTCCTCAATGTTTAAGGAAACGAATCCGTCTTCCCGTGCCTTTGCTCTGCACGCTGTACAGATATCATTAGTCGAGCGCAATTTTAGTCAAAAATATTACATAAAATCTCTAAAGATTTTGCGACGAAGCAAGGCTTTAAGGAGTGGTGTGAGAGAAAGTTTATTTATGAGGGGATGTGGAGCAGAGCCTTTTACGATAGTGTGAATTGTTGTTGAAGTAAGGTAAATGTACCAATAACGAGCCGTTTAAGGAAACTGTGACAAAGTATAATGAATATTGTGTATAAAATTAACAATTTAAGTGAAACTTTTTTCATTCATAAAGATTTTGTTGTTTCTCATCAGTACTCACATAACAAAATTTTGTTTTTTTTATATATTTAACGTAAAATAAACAAGAATATTTGTACGTGTAAATGTACCAATATATAGCCAACCTCACGCGATTGACCTAGCGGCCCGATTTTCATGTCCCAGTACCTAGCCATAGGTTTTATAATCGTGTAAAAATTATTTTAAAAACTGATTCTTTGTCTTAAATTGAAAACTCTGTTAAGGAAAATTAAGAAGTACAGAAATATAAAATTATTGTATAAATAACCATAATAAACAGATTAGAAAATAAATGCAAAAAACAATAAGTTTAGTTACACTATCAATAGAAGTTTGTGGTTATTTTATATAAGACTCGAAACAACCAACAAATTCATTAAACTGTACATATACATAAACTTTAATAAACTTAAATTAAATGCTATCATTATTATCTAGAAAAATAATGTTTATATTATGATTTATGATCAAAATACTTACCGGCTTTATTCCAAATATCGAGTCAGAAATTCACACTTTTTTCGTAATTTTGCTCTGGCGATGCCGATTAACATTTGCAACTCACTTCACCCGATTTATTGAACACGTGGTTAGTTACTGGGCTAACAAGATTTGTTTGCACCGATAAATAGCCATGTAAAAATTCAAATAAAAAATAGTTTTCATATTCAAATTTTTTCTTTCTATGTGTTACAAATATTTTCAAGATTCTAAAACCCTTTTTTCTATCTAAAAAACTATTATCCTATAATAATTATGCTCTTAACAAGAAGCACGCTCTTCTTAGCCATATCATAACGAATGTCTGAAAACGCGTCATATATCTGGCCTCGAGACTATAAATGGTATTTCTAAATATCTAGACAAAAAAACAAGACGATATAACTTCAGATATTAAACCGAACAATTAAATAATGCAAATTATACCAAATATGTATTTTATCTTACGTGCATAGTTTAACAATTATTAATATTTCAACAGATGGCTAGGTACTGGTGCATGGCTCGTTATTGGTACATTTACCTTAACTGTATATGTGGCAAATGTATCGTATATTATTATTATTTTGGTTTGAGGGGGCTCGCTTTATTATTACACGAGTGTAGAAAATTTTCTGTCTGCCTTTCATTTGGTAGGGGAGCAAGATTCAGGTATTCGGAACAACGGGGTGTTTGTACATTTCGTTGGAAGAAGTATTTGTAAAATGGGACGTTGAAGTTTGGAACACGAAGGAAATAATGTGTTGTCGCGTAATCAATTTCGATTATTTCAATTGCCCATGGAATCGTGGCCTCGCTTCGATGGTTAATCGATAATTGTGAAGGCTTGACTAAGCAGGGGTTGTTGAATTGAGACGATACTGTTTTCCACGATCCATCTTTATTCGAAACTAAGTAGAAATACGAGCTGGCTTAAACCCTACATGATGGGAGGGTGGGTTGAGTCCTTCATAGGCGTAGCCAGGTCTCCTTGACACCTTCGTTTAATCGATTAAAACTCAGAAAGAAATCTAAAACGATACTTATATGAACCAATCCAATGTTGCACTAAAAACAGTGGGAAAGAAGTTGGATATCAGTGAATAATTATATACAAATCCCAACACTTCAGTTTACTACATCTGGACGTAGGTTGTTCCACAAATATAGATACGAATCAAGTAGTCTAGGCAAAAGGAAAAGTCTTGACAAACTTGTACACAAAAATTCATCGTTATACAGTAAAACACTTCATCCTCATTCTCCACAGTATCGTAAGTAAAATAATGAAGATAGGTGAGCAAACGATAACCTCAACCCTTTACAAATGAAAGTCGATTTTATAAAATTTCGATTTCAGAATCAAATGATTCCATACACAAAGTTTCTTCAAACCTTTTGATCCTTCTCCAAGCCTCCCCTTAGTCAGCCACGTTCCTATCTATAATTCCAAAATGCCAATTTGCATTACGAATGATTACTGTAAATAATGTTAATCGAAGCGAGGCTTATATTAAAAACTATCGATGTATTTGAAACGACGGTGAATTTCCCCGATATCCGTCTGCTGATTCGTTACGCCTATGGCAAGGGTTTTCCCCTTGATTTCCACTCGAGGTTGCCAACTTCGTACCTCCATTCTCGGTTCCACTTGATCGAATTAATCCATTCCCAATCTAATCAAATCGCGTGAATGTCTAATTTCACACACGATCCGCTTTCGTCGCGCAGCTCTACCCGATACTTCCGTATCGAGTGGTCCGTTCACATGTGCGCGACGCTAATAGCGACCAATTACTTGGAACGCCTCGCATCGATAGACTCTCCCCGTAAGAATGAGCAAATACACCCCCGCTGCGCCGGCGGGGGGGGGGGGGGGGCGCGCGCGCGTTTACTGTTCATTTTATACCCGCGGTATACGTGGCGCGTCTCGGGATGCGATTCGGTGTCGCGCCCGCGACGACTGCGCCTCGGCCATATCGATTTTGTAATAATTAGAATTGCCTCGTGGAACACGAAATTTGCGATGATACAGGGAAACTGGAGATTCCAGGAGCAGGGGCAAATTACGCGGAAGGAATTCACTTGAACGTAAATAACGTTGCAATAATCGAGCTCTTTTATTGCCTTTACTCACTTCTCGGAAGTCCGCTGTTAGCTTTGTACCGGCATTCCCGGAAAGTTAAATCAGTCACTAGGAACGGTATTCCTCGACAATAAAAGGGAGGTTAGAAAGTACTGCTGCATAGCTTCCTAATTTTGAGATCAGGAGTCTTCGAATCGGGTAAATAGAAAAGTGGTGGCTGCTAAATCGGTGGATGGTCACTCGTTTTCAGGCTTCGTGGGCTCGTAATAGCCGATCGTTAATTACGAACAGAGAACTCGTCGGATTATCCCGATATTATTCCGCTTTAAAACGAATTTTAGCCTGATTCTGCGCCGGCTTCCCGCCTCTCGAAATTCATATTTTAATTCGTCCCGTCGCTGGGTATTTTAATTACACCCGAAGTTTTATATGAAAATGATATTCAGATGGATCCTGTTTCCAATTTGATATTCCGCCGACGCCGGGGCTACGCGCGCCGTGTATTTCGCTGCTCTTTGAGCGTGGGCGGTTTGTTTGGCCCGTCCCGATACGCTTTGCTACGTTTTCTTGGGTGATAACTTTCAACTGCTGTTGACGAATCGAGTGGTATAAAATAGGCGCTCGATACTGCGGTAGCTCTCTCAAAGTTGGCGGAACTACTCGTGGGTCGGCGCGTTCCTGCCCCGGCACAAGGAGGGTTTCAACAATATTGTAATTACAGCATCAAATGGTCGATTAACATAAATTTAGCGCCCGCGATCTGTGCCCACCACCTCCTCCGCCCCCCCTCTTATCCGCCGGCCGTAATTAACTTCTCGACGACATCAAACCGATTAGCACGCTCCTCTGAACCAACGAGTTTTCCTCCATTAAAGGCGCGCGGATTGCGAGAAGGTTTCGTCTTTCATATTCGTAATCCAGCTTTTTCGAATTTCCGTCACGTCGCAATTACACTTCGCCCGTTTCGATTCCGATCCTCCAAGTTTCCCAGCGAATCTCCGTTTCAAGTTTAACGGAAGTTTGCCTAGAATCGTCGCGATTTAGCAGCCCCATTTCAGATCGTTCTGTGTCACTTTCTATATCGTTCGTTTTGTGACATTTCTGACATTTGAATCAATGAAACAAGCTAACCTGCCCTATGTCATACCCCGAAAACATCCTAATGGAAGATCTCCCAAGTCGATTTCATGTTCAGCTGAATCATAGCCGCTCGCGCTGCTCGTTTTCCGAGTGACAACTAATTGGAGAGTTTAAAGCTCGCTAATAGAGGAAAAGTCGCCCTCGACCCGAGGAGGATCCGCGAGTTTTTACCAGCTTGCACGAGCACGGCACTGGCATAATTGCTCGGGCTCGAACGGAGACGTCGGAATAATAGGTGAACGTGTGTGATCGTGGAAAAAGGCTCGGGGGGATCGTTAAAGGAAAGGCGCTGGACGCGCGGGGCGTTGCGATGTTTGATGACGTCGCTCCAAGTGTACTTATTCACGAGTTGCGCTGGAAAAATACCGCGAAGGCGAAGCACTCGGGTTCCTACTTAAATCGACCTGTTCCCCGCGTCTCGATCGGCACCTCGAATGCCCCAATCGATCGCGGTAATTACTTATGTAAGCCTGGCGACTCGTGCACGCCTTCCGCGGCTGCCAATTGAAACGACGTCGCTATTAATTCGAACGTTCGCCACACAATGGGCATCTTGATGATTCCAGGCAACTGGGCCATACAGGGTGGCTCGTAATTCGCGGTATGAGAGGAAGTCGAGGGTGCAGATTCTGTTACTCGAAGCACATTAGTTCAGAGGTGCCGTTTTTGACGAATGGTCCCAGGGTAATGTCAGTGACTAGCGCAACTTTGATTGGTTGTTACAGGAGGATATCGACGTGCGTTACGAAAAGTAGCACGTTTCAATTTTCTTACGAAAAGTAGCACGTTTCGGTTTGCCACGAAAAGAAGCACGTTCCATCGTTTCTGACGAATATTAGCACGTTTGGTCTTCTGCCGCGAAGACTAACACATTTGACTGTTTCGCCACGAAGAATAGCACATTTCGTACTGTTTCGGCGAAAACTAGCACGTTATACTGTTTCGCCACGAAAAATAGCACATTTGGGTATTTATGACGAAAACTAACATATTATCCGGTTTGACCACAAAGAATAGCTCGTTTTAGAATCATACTACACACTGCAGACACTATCACGTTTCAGCGCGTGGGCAGTTTAAAAGAATTCAACTGTTGAAAATATTGTTTAATAAATAATAATTCCATCTAATCTCCAAAAGACAACACATATGAAAATTTTTATCTACATAATGTAAGTAAGGGAGAGTGGGGGAATTGCGAACGCGGGGTAAACCCGAACATGCTACTTTTCGTGGCAAACCGCTCTAACATGCTAGTTTTCGCAGCGAAAGACGAAACATGCTATTTTTCGTGGCAAACCGCTCAAACGTGCTAGTTTTCGTAGCAAAACCCGAAACGTGATAGTTTTCGTGGCAAACCGCTCAAACGTGCTAGTTTTCGCAGCGAAAGACGAAACATGCTATTTTTCGTGGCAAACCGCTCAAACGTGCTAGTTTTCGCAGCGAAAACCGAAACGTGATAGTTTTCGTGATAACGAAGGCAAACGTGCTACTTTTCGTAAGAAAATTGAAACGTGCTACTTTTCGTAACGCACGTCGATATGTGGTTGATACTTGATCATTTGATCTATTACATTTGCTGTTAAAACTTTCAGTTGTTTTTTATCCGTATTGGTAATATTGTCTTGTTTATGTTTTCGGATATTTTGAGGATATTTATTTGAAATTATTCTGTTGGGAATTTTATATACCCGGTGTGTAAAATATCAGCCATTATGCGAAGATTTTGGAAATTTGTATTCATATGATTATAAGAAATTTATTCTTACCCTGAGAGAAACGTTTTCAGTGTTGATAAAAATTGTGAACTGGGCCGTTGACGGATTCCTTCAGTTGCAAAATTGAAAATTAGGGTAATTGAGGGTTAAGCTGTGGTACGCAAGCCCTTCTGTCACGCTTCCTCTCTCTCTCCCTTCTTTCAACCCTCGTTTGCTCTCGCAGGATTATTTGCTTATTGGTTCATTGTGGATTCCTCCTGTCTTTTATGAGCGGCGTTTACTTTTCTTGCATGCTAAACATCTGTCTCCCATGCCGCAGCCCTCCTCATCTTCCCTCCATCCATTTTTTTTCATCGAACGCACATCCACACCCCCCACGAAATCATTTACGTTGCCAAGAAATTATAGAGGTTCTTCATTTTCATCTATTCCTTCGTTCACTATAATACATTACCCATAATCAATAACAATATAATTTTAGTCCGAGCAGATTTAAGATTTTCTGTAATAATTAATTAATTATGTGTTTACTTAACAATATACGTGAATATTCACCGTCATAGAAGTCTAGCAAATAATTTAGAAAATGACCATTTTCAACGAATATCTTTTGACTGCCTTCGCGCAAGATTTGCGAGGCCCAGGCTTAGAGATCGATAAGCAGAATTGAATATTCGCGATAGATTTCAACGACAGATCAATGGGACACGTGACTTGGCGATAGTAAGTGCCGACCATAAAAAACGATCGAGCGGATTTTTTTTTTCCGTTTGCTAAAGTCGTTTCGTTCGGACGTCGGATAGGGCCCAATGAGATTACAAATTCGTATCGTCGATGCCGAATTATTAAATCCGACGAGGTGTTCGTCAAGGAACGGATAATGCAATTTTTATACGCTTCACTTGTACCGTGCCATTATCGATTCGCGTCGCTTCCGTTCGTTCTCGTTCCTCGTTCGACCGTAGCCTCGATCGTGTTAAAAATTATGCGACAAATTTTTATATTTTCAAGAACAGCTGCACGCTGAACGAGGAGCTTTGAATGAGAAAGCAGCCGTCCTGCAAGGGTGATTCATTTTCCATATTTATGATCTGGTTAATAATCATCCCTTGTCCTTCGCCCATTTCCCTCAACGTTTTACGGAATACGAGATCTGTTCGCGGTTGGACGGCGTTGTGCTCGTAATCTCCGGCGTTTCTCTACACTTTTAGCACCAGCTTTTCGAAAAATTCACCAGAAAACCCCGAGGAAACTTGCATTCTGTTTACCACTTAATTATCGAAGGGATTAAGGGTTTTAAATCAGTTCACCTCTTAAGGGTACCATCCCATCAAATCCCTCCAGAAATAGATCATTTTTAGGATTTTATTTAAAAAAAAGTAAACATCGTAGGGTGAAAAAACTTTTTGGGCTGTATTTGTAGATCTTTAAAGATAATATCAAAATCTTTTTGGAAATTTTATCTTATTCTGCTGACTGTTGGTGGCTGCGACTGTCCGGGCGATACAAAAAAAGTTCCTCATCTGCGGGGTTTTTATTATTTTTAAAGCCTCGTAGAATTAAGTACGTACATAAAAAAAATCAATGTTTTGGAAAATTTTAATGGGAGGGTACCCTTAAGCTCGCCTGTATCCTGTATCCACTAATGCGCGCCTCATATCCATTGAGTATAGGTAGGTAATGTTGATTTTAAATCGATCGTTCTTGATTGCTTTGCCGCGGATTCTGAATTTAATACGGGGCCTTGGCAAACGCTTCTCAGCTAGATTCATCTCGCGGAAATGAAAGGCGCTTATTAACATTTGCACGGGGTCGATTCAAACGCGAAAACGCATGGACGCCCACGCGGGGGAAGATTTTCATACGCGTATCTGCTTGAATGGGCTGGCGCCACGGGTGGAGATTAATATTGACAGATTCGCGAAAGAGTAGTTACCCTGATTATACACTTTCTCTACTTTCGATGCCTCCCGCGAAATCTGACAGAGGCGGCGCAACTTTTGATCTCTTGCTGGGGCGCGTGTTTGCAGAAATTTAACCGCGTTCCCCGTGTGTGGTTTGCTAAATGCTTCCCGTCGGCTTTCTCCGCTTCTGGACCGTGCACGATCTCACGATGATACACGGGCTACTTCTGGCTTCACCCAACTGAAAGACGATTCTCACCGTCTGCGGTTCTATGCTCTATTCTTTTTTAACCGCTGGTGGAACGTTTCAGGTTACTCCTTTCTGACGATACCAGTTTTACTGTAATTATACCAAAGACCTATTAATTTTTAACTATATCTAATCGATTCAGTATATTCCTTTTCTAATAGTAGCGAACTATTATTTGGTCTCCTTTGTTACCTTATTACCTTCCACTTAAATTACCCAAGCCTACTCGTACTGCAGATACTAATACCACTCCTGAGAGCACCTTCATCCTCGAAATCCTACAACAATTCGTATTCCAAGTGGAATATCACGCGCACAGGATCTCTAAGTCTCTTCTCCATCCACTTCTCATCACTTCTCAGATACTTGCACACCCTTTCTTCTAAAGAAAATTCATGGAAAGCTTCGCCCGAAAATTCGTTGGTGGCGGAGCGAAGCGCGGGGTAGCGGCAGAGGGGTCGAGTCTTTATTTCGTTGGATGAGCGAGATATTATAATCACGTTGTACTATCGATTGACGTGTGCACGGAGGGTTGCACGCCACAGTCTGGTATATACGGGCCTGAAAGGGGGATCGCAGAGGGTGAGTGTTAGGCGGAAGGGAGGAAGCAGAAGCTGCCAGGGAGAAGACGCTGCCTAATAGAATGCCAATATGATTATGTGTGCCATGCTGCATCCAAACCACGATCCGTGCTGCACCCACTGACGCCCTCGAATGCTCGTAGCCAATGTAATCGGCTAGGACGAAACGACGCCACCGGAAGAAACTGAATTTGTTTCACCCAACCACCATGGCATTCACGGTTTTCGCTCTCTCGCCTACAACCGGGGCGCCTCCTGCTCTTTTCGGTGCCCTCGATCGACTTTCGTTGCAACGTGCCCCGCGATGGCGCCGCTATTTTCTCCCTTCCGTTCCTGGCTGATGCGTCGCCTGACGTCGCAACGAAATTTCGGCTGGCTTCCGTTGTCATTCAGGAAGCTCTTCTACCTCCTGCCTTTTTAGACACTTTCCTTCGACTCGTTCTCGTTCCATTCCTTCGAGTCCCTTCGACAAACTTCCTTCTATTTTGCGTTCTTCTCCCTTCTGTGGCTGCATTCGTTCGCCTCTTCAGTGTCTATCGACGGAAGAAGGAATTAACGTAGGTGTTGGGTATATTAGAATTTCCTTGGATGTTCCATCGTCTGGTCAGTCACACATAGGATATCACGAATTCGAGGGCGGGAAGATCGATGGAAAGCAGAGTGGAATAACTTTGTTGCTCTTGAAGATGGAGAATGCTTCCTAGTTCTGTGAAATGGAGGTTATCCCTGTTCGTTATTCAGCTCCCTCGATCTCCCTCAGATAACTTTAGCTCGTTCTTTATCCTTCATTCTGTATTCCATTGACCATCGACGTGCGCGGATAGCTGTAATTACTGTAAACGCTGCCCACCGTTTTTCACCGCTGGATGTAACTGAACCGGATTGACGTTTTCGCGGCAGGCAAATGGAGCGCGCGCGCGCGCGAAGCGGCAAACTTTCGATTTATAACGTTTTCCAGTGAAACGCGTTAAATCCATCAAGTACGCGTTTATCGGAAAATCAAGCAGTCATGTGCATTGGATGCACTGTCAGTGCATTAACTCGTACGTTCGAGTGGAAAATGGCATTACTTAGCCGCGTTACCGCTGTATCATACACTTGAGGCCGTTTCCCTTTGATCGTAATACGCGCGAGCAAATACTGGGTCAAGTGACGAGTTCGTTGGGATTTCCTCTGGCTGACTTGCACCTTGAAACCTTACGTTAAAGCCGATTTCTATGGCCAGAGATTCGAGGCTCGCTTCGGCAGGTGGAAGTGCGCTTTTATTTAAATCCGGCGCAGTCGAGCTGGCTGGAATATGCGTACGGATCATAATCACAGAGGGCGAATGCGCATTAGACAGGGGAAGGGCGGTTAACGAACATACTGCCTCGAGATCACTCGAATATGATATTTACTAATGCCAAGAATCGTATTTCATTCGTCTTCGTCGTAGTTGGAAGGTGTCTTCTCTCCTGTTACGAACGCTCAACTATTTCAGCGGATCGAATTTCATTCTCTTGACGCTTTGTAACCGTATAACGAGCAAGATTTCTGCTATTTTTCGCGAAGACAGTTGTAAAGCATGTGCGATGAACTTCTTCATCTGTACGCTCTGAATTTTGGTACTGGGAAGATACATTATGTGCGGGCTGTATATCACGAAGACCCACGCAAGATTATAGTGGCACTGGTGATGTAGCGGCATCCTTCACAGACAAGCTGTGGAAAACTTTACTTGGTCAAAGTCAGTAGAGGGTTCGATGCACTACTCAAAATTAATCGAGTAAAAATGTCTGCAATCATGCTGTGGATTACAGTTGAGTTAATTACATAATTTCAGAGGGTCGCAAAAACTCACAAACTAAACACCCCTATCAGCCTCCGTAATCTACGCAGATCAGAATCCGATCCTACATTCGTCACACTCGAACCCAGTCCCTATCACATTGAAACGAACCCCGACCCTGAGTCACAGACCAAAGAATCTCAAGCGAAATGATTGCACTAAATCCAAGGCACGCCGATGAATGGCCGCAGGTCGCGCGCAACCACCGCGAGCGGAACGTCCTCGCAGCGTGTGTCCCGAAAGCGATAGAACGCCAGGAAGTGCTTTAACGGCGTCGAACGAGGGCGTCTATAATACATATCGAAAGATACATCCGGTATCAGGTCGTCCTCTTTCTCGGTCGCTCCATCACGCTCGCTGCCTCCGCCCTTACACGCTTGTACAGGGGGGTAGCGCCCGTCAAAGTTAACCTTTGTTTCGCGCATGGCTAGCCTTTCGGGTTTATCAGTGTGTAGCAGGTGGTGGCGCTTTATTTATAACAGGCGCCTCTTCCTTTCCACCTTTCCTTTCGCGAAGCCACCGCCGTGGCCGACCGCGTTAAGCCGCGCTAGCACTCCGTATATCACGCGCACTTTGCCCGCGTGTGCGTGCCGCCATCCACACCACCGTCTCTCTGCACTTTTACCCTACCAGCCAGCGTGGAAAGCTTGCACGCGCGTATAGTAATGCCCTGTCTCCGACCTGCAACTCTTTTCCATGCAACCCCCTGAGAATGCTGGCCACCTGCACGCGCTTCGACCTTGGATTTCGAATTCCAGTGGGGGAACTCGAATTTTCAAGTGGGATGAGTGTCTTTGATGAATACTTCATTTCCTTGGCGCACAAGTTATCGAGCGTTGTGTCTTGCACTGAAACGGAAGTGGGCTTGCACACGACTTGGAGATTTTCAGGTCCTTTTCAGGTTCAGGTTCTCAGGGTGTTATTATCCACTTGGTACCGAGGAAAATAGATATCCCAACCACCTTCGCATCCCCGATCGAGTTCGAAGCGTTCCATACCGGAGGACACGTTTAGAGGGGTGGATTTAATATTTTTGCCGCGGGCTCCGCGACATAATTGTCAGTGGAATTTTAATAAATCGCACAAAGGTATACCCACCTAGCTTCAATACACCCTGCCGACTGCTTTTCACGAATGGTCGCGCTTCAATGAACAAACAGAGATCGGGCGCGATCGGTCGCCAAAGGGAATGCAGACTTGGAGTCTTTTTTCCCGTCCGCGCTTATATTAAAGTCGTATCTCATTCATGGTTGTTCATCGAGAAGTCGACACCGAGGACGGGCGGTGGGCGGGATGGTCGGAGCGGGTCTCGGGGGGGGGGGGGGGGGGGGGGTGAGTGAATTTGCAGTTATTAGGGGCGGAAGTATAGGAAGTTGTACGGAGAGATCCGTCTTTTCACGGACATTGTCTTCGGGTTGAAACGGGTATCGAAAAGGTCACCAAAGATGAAATTCTTAGCGAAGCAGACAAGAATAGAGGAGCGTCGCCCGTCGAGAATGGCGGAATTAAATTTATTCAGGCAGTGCCAATAAGTCGGAAAAGTCGTGCCCTAAAAGCCGGAATCCGCTCGGCTCCCCGTCCCCATCCCCCAATTCTCTCTCTCTCTCTCTCTCTCCCCTTTGCCCCCGTTTCTCATGCCTCGCCTCTGTTTTATTGTGAACTGAAGCAGCCGTTCTGCCCAAATGACGCGATTCTCGCCGTGAAAATGTTTAATATTGAATATGAGCCGTTCTAACCGGGGAATGAGTCCGTGTCATGTTTACCGAAGCCTTCTCCGCCAGGGAATATTTGCGACATACAATGGGGAATCTTTGAAAAGCTTCCAATTCCTCAGCTCCAACGATCCGTTGTCTACGGTGGAAACGCCGCCGGGCGCTTCGCGGGGATCCACGCGCCGTGTCTATTTAAATATTTTATAACGATAAAGTATAGATAAGATTCGCCGATTATCCTTTCCGTTGGCAATAACGAGGCGCGTCGAATCGACACCCGTGCGATCCGAGGGAAAGAACTCTTTCGCCAGGGTTTCCTGATCCAAGGGGCACCTTTGCCGGTCCACCCTCCGTGTATTCCGCTCTCCCTACCTCAGTCTGCATCCCGATCTGCAATTCGCGCGGCATAATTGCCCCTTTAAAGCTAAGTCCTCGCGAGTTTACTGCGATCGTGGGAATCCGTGAATCATAGTTGACTCAACAGGAGAGACGGTAGAAGGCACCCGTAACGTGTACACGGGCAGGCTTAATAACCACGTTTGCCCGGGTGCTCCATTTAAGTGGAAGTACTCTTCCTGAGAACTCAAAGGAATTAGACCGCGTATCCTTGGCAGGAGGGCTCGCGACCGCTGCTATGTGTTAATTATAATTATCGTCGTGGCCGTGCGTATGCAGGGTTCAATAGCGAAACTCGACGCGCCATTGCTAATTGCGAGGCGCATCGTCCGGATTGTACGCCGCTGAAAATAGCTTTACACGCGCCTCTAACTGGAGCTCTGAATGTCAATGAGCAACGTGTTACGACAGTGCCGTCTCTAACAGGAATAACTGTGAAATTAGGCTTCACGCAGCTTTGTGCTAGGCTACATCTGCGTTAATTAAGGCCTCTGGAGCAGCAATCCTGAGACGTTTCCTATTGGCCTCTGTGACTCGGTCGGTTAATCTCTGCCGGTTCATTGTATATCGTGCAAATTGTGTCGACGGCCCTTTGGCCGTTCTTTGCCCGGAATTTATATCAGCTTGCCTAAAATCTCAGTTAGCTCAGTCGTGTTTTAATTTCGTAGGGGACTCCTCTAACTTTGAGAAACATTTAAGGGAACTGTTAGTGGTGTGTGTATTTTATGTATTTCTCGTTCCTTGACGTCATGTTAATTGTGTGGCCAGTTGGGATCGATTCTACGGTCGACAGGAATTTTCATAGGAAATAGATTTGCACGGCGGAAGGGCTAATAAGGGTGTAGGATATTTTCAATCCCGCCTTAGACGTACTCTGTCATTAATATCCCGAGGAGATGAGAATAGAGCACGCGATACTAAAATTACGTTTCAAGCTGATAGGTGCGTTCGCGGGGATGGCTGGCTTTGATAAACCATCACTTGCAGGGATAATCTATTCTTAGACGTAGCCCGCTGCACTATTCGACTTTTATTAATCAAACTGCTCGCTCGTATTTCGCTGATACCGTAGTATGCATCTTCCGGTGTATTTTTTCTTCCCCATCCCCCATCCCCCGTTCCGCGTTTCGCCTCCCCTCCCACGGTCTCGGATAGATAATTGGTTGTCAGAAGAGGTCCTTTATCAGAGGGAGTCCGCCTCGGATGCCTCGAAGCAAATTGCCAAGGACTGATTCTGTCCATTGCAATTCGCCCCCAATATATTATCTTATCCGCGGCGCTTCATCCGGCCGGACTTGGCCCGCCTTCTTAAAATTACTTTTATCAACACTTAGTTTCGCCAATTACCGCGGCTTTTCATCTTCCTCGCGGCGCGGCGGCTGCGCGCGGATTCCAGGCCAAACGCCATGGAAACGTAATAATTTCCACGTTCTCCGCCGCGAGTCGACTTTGCGAATCGAATTTCCTGCCTGCGTTTTCCACTCGCCTCGAGTTTCTTCCGCGATTGTGGAAGAACCTGATTACTCGTGGGGAACCTTAGTATTGCTGAAAATAGGAACGATAATATATTATCGAGCTACATTAGACAAGTTTCATATATAATTCTGAAACGTCGTGCGATCGCTTGATTTTTAGGATGGCTTGAATTAATTATTAACTTGATTTCCTAACACTCAGATCGCTTTTTTCCCATTGATCCCCCAAAAGTTATCTCGATATCATCCCCACTCGCTTTCCAAAAACTCCCCAGAAAGGTGAGAGGTCTTAGTTAACAACCGTAACGGATTCTGCCCTGGTGGAGGTCGCGATCGGAGCGTGCTCGGCGATGACCATGCGTCACGTTACCGCGATGGTTCACCTCGAATCGGCGCGGTATTATCTATCAGTCATTTGCCAAATACTTCACGCACGGTGTCAAACTCGTGTCGAATCTGACGAGGGGCGCGGTGAACTTCCTTAGAGCACGCGGCGAACGTTATCGATCACCCGTTTCTCCCGCGATGATCGATCGCGCGTGCACGCCAAGTATCCGCGGCTCGCGATGTATTTTGTCGCTGGAACAAATATCTTGCCACTCGATCCCCGGCGCGCGAACTTCGTGATCGATCGGACAATCAATTTGGCAACCGTAGATTCCAATCTGTTACCGTGGCGGATAAGAAACTCCATAGACGGAAGAGCGGCCGGCCGACGAGGAACAACCAGTTTCGTTTAATCGCCTGGGAAGACGTATCGTTTGACATCAAAGAGTTGGCAATTTGTGCGGCAAATATGGAGCCTCCTGACACCTTACTTTCCCTCCATCATATTGGATTCCATGGATCACAACTACGGCGATTTGTCTGGCGATAAATTATCGACCACCTAATCACTTGATCACCTGTCATTTTAGTTTCTGACAAAGAACCATCAGAGCAGAGTTGGGCATTAACTAAATAAAAAATTATTTTAATAACGGATCAAACAAAAGTTACTTGAACTTTAGATTATTTCACGAATAAAGTTAATTTTTTTATTTGTCGAACCTTTCAACTTCAACGTCGAATTAATTTGTCAATTTTAACTTTAACTTTAACTTTAACTTTATTCGACACATGACGAATAATTTTTTTTAAATTTTGCCCATCTCTGTATCAGAGTAATGAATTTTCCGAATAATACCCTTTATTTAAATAGAACTGTGAATCTCTACACATATGCACTCATATCTAAAGTCTTAAGCAGCCTCTCAAAATCATGAATTTTCACGTCTCACTTTATGATTTACTGAATCATATTTTACCCTGCACAAATTTTGTTAGTCTATCAGTTTCTTTGGGTAGCTCTCACGCCGAACATGGTCTACGGGGTTGCGCGGGTGGTGGAATCGTCGTAGGGTTGATCAGGTAAAACGAATTACGGGTGCGTGGCCCGCCATATAGCTTACGTTTTAATCATAGTTCAGTGACGCAAAACATCCCCTACGCCTGGGGAAGCAGGGTGCCGCGATGTTACGCGGGTAACGTCGTTACTCCGCCGTTGTTGTACGCGCCGCGGCAAGGAAATTTTCGTCTGACAGGGTGGAGAAGTCGAAGAAAGTAGAGCGTGTACCCGGCGAACAGACCGGCAGCACGGCGTATTATATAGCCACGGCCTGAAGATTTAATGACGTAACGCCGGGGTACGACGCAGCCAAGAAGACCCCCGTGTCTCTTGCGGAAAGGGGTGGAAGCCACGAAACGAAGGAGAACGTACAGTCGCGGCTGTACATATTTATATATACACTGGGAATGGAATAATGGACGTGGCTAGGCAAAGAGATAGATGGATCTTGTTTACAAGCACGATACTGTTGTCCCATTACGAATCTCCGATCTGTTCTTCTTCATCTTCTTCGTCTTCATCTTCCACAGTGCTCTCTCAGTGTCTCTTTTTTTTGGGGGGGGGGGGGGGTGGGGTGGGTATTGCTGTCCTTTAATGATGCTCAGTTTTCTACTCTTATGCTGTTTTGGGGTTTATTCAGACAGGGTGCACTGATCGAAGGGTGTCGGAAGAATATTCCTCGCATAGTAATTCTTCTAAAGGGGTGGTTAAAATAAAGTGTAAAATTCATATCTGTACATACACTTATTTCGCGTATTATGTTCGTATGTGTGATTTATTATTATTGCCATCTTTATTGCACAACAGAATAAGAAAAATATAACACCAATCAATATAAATATAACATCCACCAAAAATTCTGCTTTATACTTAACCTCAAGATTAAAACTAATACTAAAACTAAGTCCAGAAAAAGATTACAGACTACAGCTAAAGTACTAAAATAAAATATGTCCATAAAGCAGAAAAATGTGGACGTAAAGCAGATTGAGTCCGAGAGGTGTGAAAGTGGTGGAAAGATAATGGTTTTTCACAACCCCCTAATCTACGGGTATGGAAATGTTAATGCATCATTCTTTTTAATGCAACTGTCTTATTTTCTCTGCCATCCAGAGTCCGAACTTGCCTTCCACCCCTGTTGCCGTGCAGCTTGTAACAGAAAACAAGGCAGTTCATTGAACGCTCTAAGAAGGGAAGTTCTATTATAATGACGCGTCCAGAGCTTGATTATTCTCTGTTGGCGACGTCTAAACGCGTTTCAAACGGCTCGTGAACGGATTAAAAATGAATCTGTCGACTGCGTCGCGATGCGGCGCACGTACTCGAGCGGCGGCCCCCGCTGCAGCTGACTTTCGGCTTTTGTTTACGACGGAGCCTGCAAGACGACGCGCTTAACGAAGAAATTAAAGGCCGCGGAGATGGAACGCGACTCTGCGTCTCCCTTTTCCGTTAAGCTTTTACGATACACACCGCGTACAACGCCGCGCGCCTCTGACCCGGTAAACCGATTTTCTTCGAATTACGTCGTCGCGTCGCTGGGAGAAAGCGTCGCTTCCCGTATCGCTCCTCCCATATCGATAATTAATTAGTCTGGAACGGGGACCAGCGGGTAGAATTGTACACTGTTGCATAACTTGCTTCATTCATCTATTTCCTCGAGCCGATTTCTCGGTAGCTCCTCGTCCCTCTCGCGGCCTCCGAGAACACACATCCAGCAACGAAATATCAATGAACTGTTAGATCGTCAATATAGTGTATTCGTGGAGCGTCCCGCGGTATTATTTATAATATTAGTCTTCTGTTTTCCTACGAATCTCTGCAATTCATATTTAAGGCTGAGTGTGACGCTGATTTGTGGAACAATTGAGGGATAAGAATAGGGAATCGCTGGTACCTATATACGAGCTGGAAATCGACCAATTTAGAATCATAAATTACAGGGACGTTTATGTGTCTTCAACATGACGTTACGGTCTATAAATGTCTATTATTTCGAGGCACCAAGGGGTTGCTGCGAGGGGGTTGTAAAACCCGCTGCACGCACTGCGCCGTGCTGCTGCTCCGCTGATTTTATAATGTCTCCTTCGACGCCGATCTTCCTGTTTTCGGCAAGCCATTCGATTCCGGTCTCTCGAACAGAAATGTATGATTTTGTTTTCGCGAATCCTCTCTTTAATAATCCCGCGAATATGATGGTAGAACGAAGCCAGGTTATAGACTCTCGCTTACAGTATGTTAATAAAAATTTAATATTTAATTCTGTAGGAATGTTTGCAAGTCGATTGTCAACTACGCCAAGTGGGCAACTCGTCGTAGTGCGCACCATTTTATTCAAACCTTTCACGAGAGGGAGCGTCTTGCCGCTTCGGGAGAAGCAATTAAGCCGAAGCTTCTATTTCCCTGGAAGTTCAGTCTCATTGTTGTTCGTTTGATCGTCTGCATGGCGTGCACGCGTCTCTGGCACACGATTTTCCCCTTTCGAGGAACTTCGTATCCGCTCGTAACTCTCACGCGTCCGCCACGAATCATTAAAGTGGATAAGAGGCGCGAGTAGAATTGCTCGACGTCTGGCAGCCCTTCCCCCCCCCTTTTTGTCGCGGAAACTGGAACGATCCCGCGTGTCCTTCGTGAAGGAATCCCGAGGATCGGAATAAGGGGTGGATAGTCGCGCGCGAGCGCGCTCACCCTTCATAATTTTGGGGAACAGCGCGGGAAAAATGCCCCTGTAATTTCCTTGAGGGCGCTCGAAACACCCCGTCCCTTCGTCGAGGGTTGGGAAACAAAGGGGAGGGCCTCCTTCCTGCATATCGGTGTCCTTGGGTCGGACGGGTTGTTGCATAAACGGGATTCTTTGACGCAACTGGCGCGGAATATCCATTATTCTATTTGTATGCTTTGAAAGTTACAAAGGCGTCTGTTCTGGGTATGTTGTCCATCTGGTTATTGGAATTAAATTCAATTTAAATAAGCGTATTTTGCGGGAAAGATTTTCGCGGAGAGCTGGGCAACGGGCTTGAGATTTTTTTAATTCTTTTGAAAGCTGAACGTCGAATGGCGATTCGAGCATTTTTTTAACCTTTCTCCACGAAATCTGTATCTCAAAAACGTGCAGCGGCTCTAGATATATCCTCTAGATAGAAGGGAAATAAAATTGGCAGAAATCGCGAGTCTCCAGTTGCAGAGCTTCGTCTATTTTTTTTTAAACATTACTTCCAACGTTGCAGCTCTTTGAAAAGTACACGTTCTGTGGAGGCAGCTTGAAGGAACAGAATGGTATTTTTGAATTTGAAAGGGTCGATGCTTGAATGAGCAAAATTCACGGCATTTACTGTTAATAATGATTTCCACACTTCTCAGAGCACCTTGGTTAAATAAATACTCTCATGTCCTTTTTTTAAACGATTCCTTCCTCAAAATATGCAACTTGGACATCGCTGGCGATAAAGGGAAATTTATCTTCCGCCAGCTTACGACTAATTTTCCCATGGAAAATCTTCCATAGCCGGGTCTGCAACTTCTGCACTTTCATGCACTTTAAAACAATACTACGCGACGTTGGTTGTTTATCGAGACTAACGAAGGCAAACACTAATAAGCAGAAATCTTGGTAACAACTCTCCCTCCCCCTCTGCCTGTATAATTAGATTCGCTTCAAACTTTAATATAACGAGAAAACTCGAGAACAAGTAGGTCATTCGCTTAGTGCAGATCAAGGCGTATTTATTTGTTAATGATATGAACGCAGTCACGATATTATTTAGGCGGAAAATGGTGCTTGCTTGACGATATCGGTATGAACGACAATTTTTACTAGTCGAAAAGAAAGCATCAACCTACTTTCATTATTCCTTTAGATTATCCCGGTTATTAACATTTCGTTAATTATATCCATCACTGTAACAGTATCAGGATGAAGTTTCCCAAGGTTTTCTATGGTAAATCAGATAAAACTCGGAGTATTTCTAGATATCGAAATTTATTCTTAGAAGATCGCAGTAAAGTGTTATATCTGATAGAATACGGAGAATTTTCCAAATTCCATCTGCTATAACATTTCACTACAGTATTCACAGTTCCACCTGCACTTGCCTCTGAATTCCATATTCTAGAGCAGGAAGGATACAAAGGATCAAAGAACTGTTGAAAATTTCAAACCTATTTATTTCATATAAATTCACAATGCAGCTTACGCATTGATACACATCAATACAGTGTACATTCTTACATTAATATTCTAACAATAAGACAGCCCCTTACTCCACAACCCTATTCAAATACCGAATGTCCAGTTGACCCTTGGCAGTTCTGTGTCCACAGTGCCTGGGCATCGATTTTATCCCAGAGAAGCCTACGTCCGGAGTATCTGTTGCAAGTATCAGTTCCACGCCTCCACATTTCATACATCCGCTGGTGAAGGTTACTATTAAAACAGAAACAACACACTGCCATTCTCACAAATTTATTTCGCGAACAATTAACAGAATCAATTACCACGAAGCTTTACATAATCAACATTACACTATGCCTCCCTTTCAAAGCAATCCCCTAACACTTGAAGTCAGACACCCGAAATTCTCTATTCAAATTCTTAATCGTCCGTTTCCTATCGCCGCTGGTAAAGGATTCGAGATTTCCAGCTGCCACGCGAGCCAGGGCAGATTTTTATTAATTACTTTATTGTTCCCCCACCACGGTTATCGATCAATTGTACGACGCCTGTATACAACCGATTGTTTTGCGGGTGATTGGTTGTTATGTGCGGTAGCGCGAGACCCCGATAGTCGTTGTTTTTGGTGTCTCGAGGCTGATGGATGGCGGATATCGACTGCATCGCTGCAGGGGGACTGGGTGGCTTTCTCATTTCACAGGCCGAGAGGGACTTCCGGCGGAACCCAACCCCCGGGGGAGACGCTGGGAATTCGCTTTAGCCGCGGCATCAAATGTCGCCGAATTTTCTGTTGGTGTAACCAATTTTATCCACCCGCCCTCTCTATCATCCCCTCAGCCCTCTCCACGCGCCTCTTTGTCGCCCTCACTCGCGCGGTATTTCCCGCGAAACCTTTTTCTCTGTCGGCCGGAAGCGTTCATTGGAAAAATATAACAGAGCGCAGAGAAGCGCTACATATTCCAATATAAAGCATCGGATAACTGAAATTGAAGTTCCTCCAGCTCTCGGAGGTACCGGGTTTGAAAACGAGGAGCCCACCACTCGCGGGGCAAAAATGCCACGGGTGGAGCAGCGCGGAAAGAATAACCTTAAAAACGTTGCAACTGATGTCTAACGGTGCATCGGTGGTCTCGATTCGGATTTCTCGGGTTTCAACAGCGGAATGGAATTGGTTTCCTTGGCAGTTTACAAAGGGCAGTTTTATTTTTGAATTTTAGGGTCGCACGTACTGGTTTCTGGTTGAGTTTGAACAGCGTTGATTTTCCTTCGATTATGCGTAGGAAGCTGTTACGAATCGATGGCACTGATATTTGAATAATTTTCAGGATTGTATCGATATGTGAAATTTAACATACCTCTGCGAATGCTCGAGTTTTTACGCATCAGCTCTCTCGAGCATTTCAATGAACGCTCATTACTCTTTGTGTATCAAGATTCCTCTAATTACGCGCGGCGCGGTATCGAAAGCCACAAAGTCCATCGTGTTTCCCGATGATTCTGCGTTCCAATCACTCGCGGTGAATTACCAGAGGGAATAGCACGAGAAAATGCGACGGAATTGGGTAGCTCAGATGCAAAACGTAACAGCCGGAAAGCGTTTGATTAAATTTCCAATGAGATCGATATTAAAATAGTCTGTATAAGCAGTAATAAATACTTGGCCATATATTAATAACGAGCTGACCCGTTACCTGGTTTCACCCGGCAATTATTTATGATGTTTTCCACGTTCTTCATAAATAGCCTATAATCTAATTTAAGGCGTATGTAATCTATATTCAAAATTTCATAGAAATCCGTTCAGCCGCTTAGGCGCGAAAGAAGGACAAACAATCAAACAGACAACGTTTCATTTCACTTTTATATTAGTAGCATTGAGCTATAAGAATACCTGGAGAGGGAACAGCAATGGGAAGAAGTAGAGGCGACAGCGGTCTGAGAAAAATAGAAGATTACGGGTGAACCTATCCTTCTTCTTCCTATTATCCCTCTCACTCTGTACTATCATTTAGTAAATGTGCTATGTTCATTCAGCTCTCCAGGTATACTTATAGCTCAATGATTAGTAGGGATTCAGTTTAACTCCTCGGCTACCACCTCAGTATCTGGTACGGACCCTAAGTTTTCCACTGGTCGCCCACCTCCGTATCTCGTACGGACCCTCCGTTTTCCACTGGTGGCCCGCCTCCGTATCTCGTACGGACCCTAACGTTTTCCACTGGTGGCCCGCCTCACTATCTGGTACGGACCCTTTTTGTAATGCGGCTCCCGCGGCAGTGCCAGATACTCTAGAGGCTGTCTGTACCGTGATGTTTCAGTGTCGAGGCCTCAGGTAGCAAAGTGTCGTTTTCGTTCCGAGGGCCCGGGCCTCACAGTCAGTTTGTCATTTCAGGGGTCGGTAGCTGAGGGGTTAAAGTGAACTTCAGAGTGTGCAGCGCGAGCTACTAATGCATGTCTGACTATGCACCGAGCACTACTACTTGCTCGCCTGACCACCAAGTAACTACTTCGGCAAGAAGTGGTCGAAAAAGGAAACATTTAACCGCCTTTTACTCGTTACCTTTCTCTTCGCGATCAAATAGAGTACAGACTCGAGTATCTTCAAATATAAATAGCCAGGAATCAAGGTCCCTCAGGACCAAACACTTCCCAAAACCCAAAAATCCCATCCCTACTTCCCCATCCTGAAGTACTTTCAATTTTCCACCCCACATACCAAATTTCTTTTAATTACCCACGAAGTCCTCCATGCACCTCTTATGCTTCCCCAGTCCACTCGTCCTCGACGCATTCCTAAAAAGCGCGGAACCACAGGATCCCCGAAAGTACGGCAAAAAATCAGCTCAAAGCGGAGCCGGGGAGGAAAGGGAGGGGAACGTCAGCGGCGTCCATGGACGTTGGTGCGCACAGATTTTCCTACCGAGGGGGAGGGAAACGATCCGTCGTTGTCCAATTTGCTGTACGAAGCCAATAGCCGTCGCCGTGCGCGACGGCACCGAAAAGAAAGAAAAAAGGGAAAACGGGACGTCCTGTACGACGGTGGCGCGCCGTTATCCGATATTTGTGACCGAAAATAGAAGCAGGTATCGTATAAAATGACAATAAGGGCGTGCCATCCTCCGCTATCGTGCTGGACATCAATAACATTCGTTACCGGCGTTACACCCCGTATATACGGGCGTACATATACACGGAGATTACCGTGCTCCTTCACGGGGCTGTATTGTGTCCTGTGCTTCACCTGTTCTCCGTCGTCTACAGGGGGGTTGGAAGGGGGTTGGATGGGAGGGGGGTTAGCTGGCACATGCCTCTTTTTCTCTTCTCGCGTCGACGTGGCCATGGCAGGAGGGGTGTGCACCCCCACGGACGAGCTGTACGTGGCTGTGCCTTCCGGTGTGTATGGTAGTCAGTAAAGAATAGCCAGTCGCGCGACAGCGTATAGGGCCACTTTACGTAACTTATGTCGCCTTTGTTAGGGAATATCTCTCGTCCCGTTGTGGCGCGTCCATGGCGTTCGGCCCCGTCGTTGTTCCACGACGGCCAGACGTCTGCCTTGTCGTCGATGCCCTTGCCATTCACGGGGGTGGTCCTCGTCATCGTCATCGTTCTGGTCGACCGTCCTCATTGATATTTCGAGGTATTGCGCGGTTATCTGCGCCGCTCTGCCGGCCATTCTTCTTCTGCGCTGCCTTTTCTTCCAGCTGAGGTAACCAGTGGGGGTGAATTGGGACCCATTAACGCGGCTCGCCGGGCACATCTCTAATTGGAGACGCGACAATTCGAATGGACGGATGAGTGGCTGTTATGTGGGAGTCCGAAGGATTTTGTTTTTTTTTATGCCTGGGTGAAGGTGGAACGAAGGTGGAGGTTTATTGGATATTTCTGTGGATTGATGTCGCTGGTTGTCGTGTGCTTTGTACGTATGCGTGAGTAGGAATTTCTTTGGAGGTTCGGTGTACCTACTCGGTATTGTTGCCTTTAAAAAGTTGGGCTGGTGAACGAGTGGTTCTATAGGTAGGAGCAAAGATTTGTTTCGGTTGATTTGAAAGCGGGTGTAGTTACTGTGTGTGGAGCTGTATTTCGATTAGAGTTCAACAGGTGCTATAAATATCGTAGACATGTCATAATCCGTTTCTACTGTTTCTGGTTTAGTCTTTATCGGGAAGCCTTTGTATATTTGGGTGGATATTAAATTTATTTCGTAGTAGATTCTGGGTTTAATTTAGGTCGGTGTTGCACGGGCAATTATCACAGGGGATTCAATGCTATGCCAAGTATTTCAAGAAGAAATTTCGTAATTTGGGATAGTTACCGGGATTGATTCGATAGTTTACGCTGTTTTGCGAAAACTGTCGCAAAAATTACACGTACGAGACGATACTGCGCAAAACGATTGCATTCCATTTGCATACAGCTTTGCAAGTGAAATTTTGCGCGTGCATCTTTATGCCTGCATTTCGTGCAAGATATGTTCAACCGTGCTGAATCTTTTTTAACCGAACCACAATAAAACGTGTATTATTCCAAATAAACAAAAATAGTGTCACCAAAGAGGAAATCTGTTTTTCGTGTTGAGGCCAAAATTCGGAATATTTGTAGTAGGTACACATCGGATTAACATTCTGTCACGCTTAAACTTATACTTCTCGCAGACTCAACAGTGTCTTTCAAACTAATTCTCGTGAAATTTGAATAACAGAAACACATGTCCTTGATAAATGAGAAATAATAATTCATTAAATAATTTCCACACGTATTTCTTCCATCGCATCTGAATCCAACTTAAAAATAATATTTTCTCAACAATCCCCCTAGAAGATAAATATTCCTGTCGAGCAATCTCGTCGTGATATTTGAATTTTCATCAGACGTTCATCGCCGCCAAGACATTACAATATTCCACATCGTGGTGTGTTCCGCTTAAGCACCTTATCCTGCCCTCCTTTCATTCTAATTTCCATGTTCTAACGTTATTTTGAAAGGAAAAGCCAGCGTCGTCGACCGTTGTCCACAACGTCGTTAGATGATGTCTTCGTGGTCCGCCTCAGCTATGCCAGCCTTCTCAGGAAGCGGCTTAAAAGGCGGGTAAATAATCCATTTTCGCAGTCTAACGCATTTACTCGATCCATGGTTACGTTCACTCCAGTGTACTCTGGCCTTTCTTCCGAGATTACTCGCAATAAGATGGTGCCACGAAATGGGGTCCCAAATCTTCGATATAATCGCGAACTTTTTTGCTAAGGAAAACTGTTTCCTTTTTCTGTTCTTTTTTGTGATAATATAAGTTGTAGCATAAGACCTTCGGTACACATTTGACTCGGCTTCATCTCGAATATCAATTTCTGTCAAATACCAATTTCCACAAAGGAAGACACTTTACAATGAACGCTGCAGTATTTACCAACCTACATAAGACTTCCAAATAAACACAACACTTTATTAATCATAACTTATTAATACAATCTGCCTGCCATAATCAATATCCTATCACTCATCCATGCCGATTCCACTCGCTCAAATCCCCTATTGTTTTTAATCTGAACGCCACCTAACGTCATCCTCTTACACCTTCTATCTACCAAACAATTCCTGAAACTTAAGGTGCGTTCCAATTCGCGCATTGAGCGCATGAAATTGGTGGCATCGTATTGGTGCAGTATTGGTGGCATTGTACGATTCCCTAGAATTTGTGTGAACTGAGAGTTGCAGCAGTTCCTGCGCGCCTCATGCACCGCAAGTGAGAGAAATTCTAGGGAATCGTACAATGCCACCAATTTCACGCGCTCAATGCGCGAATTGGAACGCACTCTGAGAGAAATTCTAGGGAATCGTACGATGCCACCAATTTCATGCGGTCACTGCGTGAATCGGAACGCACCCTTAGTCGTCCCTAGTTACTTTGATGCTTGCATACCAATCGCCCCTGTGCTCCCCACTTCACGCCCCATCTTTTACAGTGCTCGTAACCGCGCTCCCCTCCAACGAACTGTACATCCCGGCATCCAACGACGCTCGGCAACCCCGAAGCAACTAAAACAAGCCCCACCGTCAATCCCAGGCCAGGAAACGATCGTCTGGAGGCGCGTGAAAGTGAATCACTGATAATGACACGGCTCGGAGGAGCAGCCCTCGACGAGAGTAACGCTCGCCAATTATCATCTGGGATGTGGCGTGCCGTAAACGGGAATGGTATCGCGGCCTCTGGGTGTCTACATTCTGCATAGCCTTCTTTCCTTTTCGCTCGCGGTCGGCCACCCTTATTCCCGGTTTAAGAATTAAATTAGCCGATACGAGGGACGGCTCTCTGGCGGGGAACAACGCTGGAGGAGGAAGTGATCCCCCGATGTCTACTGGAGTCACGAACGAAGAAGAACCTCTCGAGAGTGTCATGAGGACCACGATTCCTCTCCCTTCCTCCATCTCCGCCTCCTCCTCCTCGCCTGGGCAGGGGTCGGCGGTAGGCAGGCAAAGCACAAACCAGGATATTGAAATTTCCTGTGGAAAGAAGTATTTTTCTTGTTGAATTTCTCCTGTCCTTGCCCCACTTTAAAGTGCTCGATTTCCAGTGGTCCGCGAGCCATCGTGGCTGCTCTTTCCGGTTAAAAGTCGTTAGGGAGCTGTAGCTTTAACGGATGGCGGGGGGCTCGTTGATAAGAATACAGGGGGGCGGTTTCGTTTTACCGAGCTTTCAGTCCACCTTCAGTTTTCGTGCGGTTCCTAGGCGATGGCTCGGTATCGCGTGGCGCGCTGCGTCATTCCTCCTTCGGGATCCTTTCTTTTTTGCAAACCCTTGGGGATCCTGACGTGTCTTATCTTGTTTGTGAATCGGTTATTCGCGTTCGATCTCGGATGCGGAGAAATGATTTTTTATGGATCAGGGTTTGGCTTCAATTAAAAGTCAATGAATGTGTGTAGTAAATAATTATTTGGTCATTTGTATGGTGTTCCATGCGCTTTGGTACCAACCGAGAAGATTTTCTTTCTGTGTGTGGACAGCTGGAGTGGACGAGACCTGAGACATCTTCGAAATGTTTTGTATAAAAGCGTGAAACAGATTGCAGCCAGAGAATAAAGTCGATCGAAGAGGGATTCTTTTTTTTTTAGTAACACTAGTGAACTAGTACCTGCCGCAATTCTCTCTCCCGAAAATTATATCTATCGAGTTGTAACTCATACGCCCTAATCACGCACAATTCCGTCCCAAATTTCTTTTCAGCCCGATGGAGGCTAATTTCTAAATGACCAGCACGTAATACAGAAACAGTATTCGACTAAAATGTAATATTTTGTGCTGGCCGTAGGCGGCGGACGAGCAAACACGCGACTGCAAAGTAGGGCACCGTTGCGTCGCGCCCTAAATTTCTCCTTTTACACGAGGGGGCGAAAGTTGCGCAACAAAATGCTTCACGCACGTATAGTCTCACGTCGTTAATCTAGTATTATGCGGAAGAGTAAGTTGCTCGTTATTAGGTGAGAACCTTCGCCGCAGGGGTGTAATGTGGGGTATAATATGGAGCAAATCGGTTCTTATTACGTGGGGGAACGACGCGGCGCGTTTTTATTTTTACCGGAAATGCAGCCGTGCCTTTCGTTCCGGCCCCCACCCCCCCCCCCCCCTCGCCGCAGGTAAAATTAAATGGCAGCTCACCCTCGGGGGAGGGCGGATTAAAATTAAAGCAAGCTCGGAGCCGTATTTTCGAGCTTTCCTCCGTCATCGTATTCAATCGCGGCCAGTGGAGATTTATTCAGGAAAATGTCGTTTCCACGGCAACGAAATCACGCGCTGCGTGTATCTGTCGATATTTTCGTCAATTTTCATGAAACTAGGGGATTGTTACTGCCGTTTCGCTGTAACAGCGGCTTCAGGGGAGGGAGGATTTCTTTGTCCAGATTAAATGGATTATAGGACAGTGAGTTTTTTCTGCTCGTGTTTTGGTTATAATTAAATACACGGGGAGGATTATGGGTAATAGTAGTGTAGGAAAATGTTTTTGTGTATGTTCGACTATAAATTCGTTCTGTTCAAAAGAACACAAAAAATACGACAAAATAAAATAATTCCTGAAACAGCACATAAATACCAAAAATAATAAATAAAAACATGGAAAAAAGACGATACAAAAACTTTCTACGTCTACGTCTGTAGCTCTGGGTAACGTTAAAAGAAAATTTTCTGAATTTTGGTATGTGTTCATTCGTTTAGGTCAGTAAACTACCATGTAGGTGAAACATTTTTACAATCCGACTGCAGATTCATAATCAGCAGTATCAAAAACCCTCAGACATACTGTATTTTTGAAATTAAAAAATGTTAAAAAATTTATTACCGTTCCGGACCTGCAAAGCCCCTTTCGGGGCTCTGTATTAGAGGACTATATATATATATATATAAATTTTTGGAAACTGAAAACCACTTTTTTTTTTTAAAAAAGCCGGTCCTCTAAAAAGGAAGAGAGGACTTCTTAAGGACTTCTTAATTAAGAAGTGTGTGCGTAGTTGTGAAACGTGGTCAATATACCTGCCTCTACCAAAATCTTCTGCCCTTAGATTAATCAGATTTCCGATACAAGAAAATATTATCTGGAGATCCGCGTAAATCTTATTTCCTTCATTCCACTTAAACTCCATATTACTACATTCCCAGAAAACCAAGAAATACATTCCCAGAACACGATAATTCTCCATCATCCCCCCACAAACACAAAAAGATACCAGAAACCCACCACAAGTACCCGTTATCCCTGCAAAACCTAAACACTCTAATCCAATATACGAACCACACCAATCCAGCATTCGAAATTCAAAATCTAATCACGCAGCCCTCTCAAAAAACCTGTACAATCAAAACTAAACCATTTCTCGCCCCCCTTCGTTCCACACACCTAAGCACCATATCTCGGACATCCCCAAAAAATCCCCAAAAACCATTCCACTTTCCAAACGCCCAGCAAACACTGCGCATAGAGATTACAGGATCGGAATGGATCCGCGGTAAATCAATTTCAGGGGGAGAGAGTGTAGGCCAGAGGCTCGAGGAGAAATCCGTGACGGGTATAGGGGGATGGTCCCCTGAATCCTTGGATCGGGGGCGGTGGACGGACGGAGCACGTGAAATCATCGTCCCAGAGGGATCGAGCAATCGTCGCTATACCATCCGCCAAGATAAACTCTTGGCACGTCTTCATTAGAGTTTTCTAGTCTATTTACGGGCGAATAGGGGGTGGTTTGGGGTGGGCTTCTCTTATTGCCGGACCAGAAACAACATGCCGGGCTCATCGGTGGCCCTTCGATCCGCATAGTTGGCCGCGCGTTTTGGCCCCCGAGAGTTTCGTCGCCTGTTTGTTCTGCTCTAGGAATTCACTCTCTCTCCTCGCGTGGCTCGCCAGTGTTTTCGCGATCGTGCGCTCGCCGAGTTGGACGGAACTCTCGTTCGTCGCTTAATGGCGGCGCGGGGGCCGAAAGCATTTGTGACGGGGACGCGAGGACGAAAAGGAGGGGACGGTCGTGGAACGAGTCAATAAAAGCATTCGCTTTCTTTAAGTAATCGCCTTCGCGAGATGGCCATTTCCTCTGGATGCGCTGTTGCGTCGTTTCCCGTCCCCCGCATCGCAGACGGCCACCGTCGGCGATCCAACGGGATTGTTTGTTAAATAAAGTTGCCGGAAAGACGATGAAACGTTGGATCGCCAACGACCGAACGACGCGGAGTAACGCTGAGTGAACCTCCGCCCGAGGCCAGGCTTCATCTTTTTTCCCCCCTCGCCGCGCTGGTTAACGAAGTTTAATTATGGTTTATTGGGTCTCGTCGGGTTAGTCGGTCGTCTAAGCGATGCTCTTACAGAATAGATCCTATTTTGTTCTAACTGGAGACTTAGGATAATTATTCTGGCTCCTGTGATTGGGCAAGGTGGGCACACAGTGTTTCTTTGACTAGATAGAGACCATAATGATCGAGAATACACGCGGGTAGTAGTCACAGGGGATGCTAATGATTCTGCTTTTTATTCTCAGGGAAGCACTGACCTCAGCCACAAAAGTTATCTATTAGTATCGCCCTTAGATACTTTGTTAGCTAAGAGGAAAAGGTTTAGGGTATCGAGGGACGTATTTTTACCAGAGTTAAGTTGCCGTGAATCACAGGATGTGGGTTTTTCTTTGCAGCAACCGTCGATCACAGTTTGTGAATCATCAGCAGAGATTCACACGACCGAAATGATTGACGTGTTTGCCATTACAAGCAATTTCCTTCGAGCTTCGAAACAGTTGCGGTACATTTTCAATAAAAGACAGGGAAAGGCATTTGCGTGGAAATTTCGTCCCTTGTTTCCGATCGGTTGCGAATCGAATACAGAATTAGTGTCCACAATTACCGCTCGAAATGTCGTGCAATTTATGGCGGGCATGAATCGGGTCGCTCGCATTTATAACATATGGAAATCAGCGAGCTTTTAGGCAGCCACGGATCTGCAAAATACGCTCGCATATCAATGCACATTTATCATGAAAACAGTAGCTTAAACGGACCCCGCCGGCTGATATATTCCTGACAAATTATCTTCTGATTTTGACTGGCGAATTAGTCTTGAAAAATTCCCTTCTTCTGATTGGGGGAGTTGGGACGTTTCTATACTGGAAGGGGATCGTTTAGAATGGATTTGTGTATTTGTATCTAGGAAGCAAAAAGGCCAAATGTACCACCATAATTCATTCTTATACTATACTCAAGTATGTTCTGTGAAAGGACTTCTCATTCTTTCGCAATATTGTATTAAAATTGTATAAACGTTTCTTCCATCAAAGTTAAGAAAAATACTGGATGTATTTGCTTCACAAGTTCCTAATTTAAGACTTCAATTTCTATTCGCGAGGAAAACAATGGAACAAGCATAACATGTTTCAAAATCAAACCGATTACTTTCAACAAAGCTCCTCATTTTTTAGTTCCACTCGTTTGAGCCTCTATTCCACGTTCAAGCACGCGTTTATAAATTCCTTCTGTACTGCATCGCCGCCTGACGTGCTACAGGTAAATAAAGTAGCGGCAGCGTCAAATTCGGATTTCCCCTTAATCGAATCCTCGATAATTCCAATTTCATTCAGTTTCAATTACGCGGAGTTCCGCACGGTTCGAGGCCTCGTTCTCATTACAGTTTTGCTGGCGCTTACATCCGGCAGACGCTCGCGTTTTGGTAAACTTGCTAAATCCGACGCGTTTCGAACACCGCCGACCGCGTTAGCCAGTTTCGCGCGGAACTGCGCGCAGCCAGAGGGAGGAAATGATTTTTCGCACGTCGGGTAACGTAGTTTTCAAGTTGAAAATGGCAGGGCCCGATCGCGCGGAAAATGAACACGATAACCGTCAGAATTCACGTTGCAGCGAGTTATTTGTTTCGAATTGAGCATAAGGATAACCAAAAAAATCGTACCTATCGCTGAATGCTCGAGATTTTCGTACGGCTTCGCTTTCTTTTAATGTTTTTTTGGAAACTGTCGCGCAATGGCTGAACATTCTATTATATTGTATTATTATTTTCGAAATACAGACCATTGCGTTCCGCGGTCTTAATTTATCTTTTTCCTTTTATAGTAATTACTGTGCGAATCACTGTAAAAAAGAAAAAAGCAGACAAGAATGTATGATTCCTCTAACTGGTGTTGAAATAGAAGAGTAATTTAGGTCACGGTGAAATTCATTTAGATATTGCTTGATCGTTAATGAATCAGAATGTTAGGAGATTTTATTCGAGGTGCCGTTGTCTTCTGGTTGGTTCATTGTGGTTCCGAGGAACGTTCGTTTAGAAAAGTTGCATGGGTGAGACGATGGGGGTAGTTTGGAGGTAAAATGGAAATGGGGTGAAATCGTTCTCGCCGAGAGCCAGCTGCACGTAACGTTTCGTCCTGGTGGACGGCTCGAAAATTGTAGCCGTCATTATCTATTCAGGCGCATCAGGTCGGCTTGAGATATTGAACTGCACTATCCTATTTAAATATTCATGAACGTCTTTGTAATGGACGTAACACGGGTCTAGCGTAATCTCACGTGTCAGAAAGTAAACGGGGATGCATTTTCAACTGGCGATTCGGCGACGATAAAACGTGTATGCATATTAATTTCATTAATCCGCCGATTGTTAGTCCATGCATCCTCGGATAAAATATGTGCTGGATGAGGAAAAAGGCGGCAGCCACGGTTTTCATGGGTGATTCTACGCATCACACTCATCTTTCTATTTTTGGGAATTTCATTTAATAGGAGATAGAATAAGTCAGGCCTTCCCAAGTAGGGGAAATCTGCTCCCAAAACAGATGTTTCGGTTCTCCCTCCAACGCTGCGCCTTAGCTGCTAAGGCCGCTAAGGTGGGACGAGTTCTGCTACCCTCTCTCCGAGGGCACAGTAACGTCGCTGGGAAGCATGTTGGGCGCTTTAGGGCGAAAGTACCAAATGTGTCAAATTTTTATAGGAAATTTCATAATGACTTAAAAATAGTAGGAAAAATTAAAATTTAAACTAGCATTTCAAAATGACATAAAAAGAATTTAAAAAATGTATTACATACAACGATACAGTAATACAATAATCGTAGTGATGTCTTTTCATTAGAAAAATATATTCATTTTTATAAAAATACAAGTAGTAGTTATTTTCTAAATTTTCGTACAATACATAAATACCTACATTTTATATTTTAAACAACTTTCGTACAATGCAAATGTGTTATACATTTTATTCAGTTTTATGAAAATGCAATCACTACTTATTTTATAAATTTTTGTACAATATATACATATTATATACATGTTATAGAATCTATATGTATATATTGTATATATATTGTATATATATACATATACATATATACATGTACAAAAATTTATCAATGTATATGTATATATATACAATATATACATATAGATTCTATAACATGTATATAATATGTATATATTGTACAAAAATTTATCAAATAAGTAGTGATTGCATTTTCATAAAACTGAATAAAATTATAGATTCTATAACATGTATATAATATGTATATATTGTACAAAAATTTATAAAATAAGTAGTGATTGCATTTTCATAAAACTGAATAAAATGTATAACACATTTGCATTGTACGAAAGTTGTTTAAAATATAAAATGTAGGTATTTATGTATTGTACGAAAATTTATAAAATAACTACTACTTGTATTTTTATAAAAATGAATATATTTTTCTAATGAAAAGACATCACTACGATTATTGTATTACTGTATCGTTGTATGTAATACATTTTTTAAATTCTTTTTACGTCATTTTGAAATGCTAGTTTAAATTTTAATTTTTCCTACTATTTTTAAGTCATTATGAAATTTCCTACAAAAATTTGACACATTTGGTACTTTCGCCCTAAAGCGCCCAACATGCTGCCCAGCGACGTTACTGTGCTCTCGGAGAGAGGGTAGCAGAACTCGTCCCACCTTAGCGGCCTTAGCAGCTAAGGCGCAGCGTTGGAGGGAGAACCGAAACATCTGTTTTGGGAGCAGATTTCCCCTACTTGGGAAGGCCTGCCTTAATATGCAGGCAAAACGCCAAATAGTAGTTTTTGTAGTTTTTGTTAAATAAATTCAGTTACACTAGAGTACCCCCTTAAGAACCTTCACCTCCACCCCGTTCAAACTCCAAACTTCATCCAAGAACGATCCACCCACCATTCACTCCCCCCGCCCCCCCCCCCCCCGGAAACAAGGGTTCCAAACACTCCAAAAGAACATTCCGATCCCCCCTGGAGCCGCGTTTCATCGGATCGACCCTCGATTAATTAGATTAATGAAAATGTCCCGCGGCGAGGATCGCCGGGATCTCACGTCGTGTCGGCGAGAGCTAGTGGCGCGCACGGTTCGCTGATCTTTATTTTCTTTTTCCACGGAACCGGGGAATTAAATTCTAGCCCAGCTTCCGTGCTCTATACGCGGGGCTATACGTGGGCTCTTGTTTCGCCGCGGGCTGTTTAGCGGCTCGCGCTGAAATAATTCCCGGTGGAAATTTGATTTGCTAATTTAACATCAGTTTTCACTGGTCGCCTCCCGTCATCGTCGACGGTTACCTAAACCCTCCTCCAACCTCCCCCAGCCGCCCTCAGCCGCCCGTTTGGCCCTCGACGAAAACCGTGCTCGCAAGCCATCGTCGTCCATCGCGCCATGCTTGCAAGAACAATGGCATTATAATTATAATTGCTGCACACCGGCAACGTAAACAGCTCGGCTTTGTAGCGACGCGCGCGGACTTCTTGCTATTATTAAATGAGGCGGCTGCTGTTGCTTTCAGCTTCTACCTAGCCGACATTATTACCGGACGTAATAATAGTAACGGAGTGGAGCAAAGGCTCTGCGAAGTCGATCCAAGACAAATTGTACGCAGGAATATCGCGGATGGGGGCTCGTCTTCTGCTCGAGCTGCCGTCGCTCTTCTTCCTGCGAATTTTCGATGAAAATGGGGATTCGTAGGTTGGTGGCGTGTCTGGGTGTTTGTTGGGGATGTTTTTTCGACGCTGGTACGCCGTCGAATTGTGATCGTCGGGGTGCTGGTGGATTTATTGTGGGTAATGTTGTAGGGGTTTGTTTCACGTGGATGCGGGGTGGTCTGCGGTACATTACAAAATCGAGTCTATGTTTTAAACCTTTCGCTGCAGATTTCCGCTTTAGTCCACGCATTAAAAAATCTATTCTGTTGTACTGTAATACTCAGCAAGTAGATATCAGGTCGACTGTTTATTTCTTGGATTCCATATTTCATTCTCGATCCCCTCCGCGACAGTTCTATCGGTAACCATACGTTGAAAATTAAAAACTCTTTTTATTCGTCTAAAATCGACACTTTTCAAGAATCGTCCGAAAATTTAAATACTCAGCGAGAGGGTTAAGGGATCAACGAGGGGTTGTTTTAGGGAATTGGATAGAGTACTTTCTGAGGCTTGGTGTCTACTTTTCGTTTAACCAATTCAGATTTTCTTTATCTTTCTAATTATCCCTTTAAATACAGAAGCTCTATCTTAAAATCTTTCCATTGACCAGTCAATATACTATTTTCTATTTTATTATACTTCTGAGCACCACCATAATTAAATAACACACGTTTCCCTGCTTCACCAAGAGAAGCAACACTAGCAACTCTGGAACAGCGCATCAAACTTCCATCAATATAGACGCACCCCCCCCCCCCCCCCCCCCCAATAGACGAATACTCAAAGCACCAAACGCGCCGAGGTAATCGTAACAACACAGCTGTCCGATAAAACGCCAGCTCTTAATAGCTGCTAACAATTTAATATCGTTTTCATTACGTCTTAGCCGGCATCGATTTTCGCGGTGGCATCCAGGGGAACGTGTCGCCAGGGCAGACGGGATTACGTAACGCGAATGACAAAAAAGACAAAGTTCCGCTAAAGGAGCGCCGCCGAGGTGGGTAGGGGGGGGGGGGGAGAGAGGAAAGGCAGTCGGGAGACGAAATGTTCTTCGAAGAACTTGGTCGTTTTCTCTCTGAATTTTTTTTCCCTTTTCCTAGTCGCGTGTCGATCGCGATAATTGCTGCCGAGTTTACCGCGCTGTACGGCGTATCTGTTCGTCAATCGATCGTCCTGGCTCTGCCATAGCGGAGGCAAATATAAGGCGTAGAAAGGAGCGGCCGTTTAAAGCGGAATGCGCCCCTCGGGACGCGATGGCCCCGCGTGCGCGCGCGCGGCACTGTGCACGTGTTCCTGCCAGGGCGACCGGTAATAAATATGTAAAGTACGGTTTACGAAGTGTACACAGGAAACACATGCCGCCGTCCCGTATCCGGTAACCGATCTAGTACTTCGAAAAGTGCATACGAATGACCCCGGAATGGATTACCAAATGGGGGATGATCGATAGCATCTGCTCGATGGGCACCGTGAAAACTTGGGCCCCGTCGAATGAAATTTTCAGCAGCCGGCGACGAATAGTTGATCGAGCGTCGCGTTAACTCGATTTCGCTAGCTTCTGAACGTTCCAGGGGACTTTTAGCAGTCGGGAAGCTCGCGGCCGCGAGTCTTGTGTGCCCGGAGGAGCGTGCTAGCGTCGCTAGTGGACGGGACTCGTGTGTGAAGTTGCACGAGCAATTAAATGTATTTTGTAGCTTGTAGGGTGGGACTAGGTAGCTTGGTTTAATTCAATCTGATGGTTTAATTCAATCGAACTCGATGAAAAATGGAGTAGAGAAATCGCAGGTTTTCAAGGCAGTGTTGATTGAGAGGATTTTAATCTTGCTTGGGAGTGAGATGGGTTTAATGAAGCTACCTGACGAGTTGCCAAAACTAAAGTGCAATGATTAAGTGCTTCAGTGCGCGAATATTTGATTTATGCTTTGCGCGGGAGGCTTGATTAATTTGTGGTGAACAGACGTGATTAACGTTAGTAGACTTTGCATAATTTATGGTAGTGTATGAAGGTTCTGCTGGGCTGGGGAACGTGTAAATGGTCTAACTTCAGAGGATGGGAAAGAATACTGAATGATATTTACCATGAACAACATATGTTAATAAGCACAATATTAAAGTAAGCGTTTTATTACACTTCTTGCAAAGAAATTAGCGAGAATGATGTCGGCATAATGTGATATAAGTAAACGGAGACGTATTTTAAGAATCAGGAATTAAATTGTTACAAAATCTATATACGATTTCAAAGTCCTCAATGTTTTAAATAATTTTTATTGAAGAAATTTTTTTATATAATGTGTCTGTGAAAAGTTTCAGAGAGATATAGTTTCAATCCTATTGCGCTGCAGGGCGCGTCTGACCATACACGGTTTCTTCCACTTGCTCTCATCCACTTCATTCTTCTCTCGCGCTTTAGCCTTACTATCCTCGATTATCCCTATTCTATCATCTGTATGCAGTGTATTGAAACTCATTTGAATATTAAGCGCCTCAAATCAACAAAATTTTAAAAATATTAAAAAATTAGCAGTGCTGTTAAAAATTCTCCAGTTAAACCATCGTTCAATGTATTAAGAAGGATTCGAAGCTTGACAGAAGTCACTCCAAATTAGAAAACAGATTTATTAAAGTTCCATTATAACGATATTAGAGAAACACCTTGAAAAATAGATAAGTTACTGACTTTTATGATACAGGATATTAAAAGAAAAATCTACAATTACCCTATATCTGACCAACCATGAAAACGCAGTCATAGAGTGATTTAAAACGATAACATCCGAGCACATTTAACCCTTTACAGTCCGGCAGGAATTACAAGCGATAATATCGACGCGACATGGGCACTAAGAGGGTTAATAAATGTGACAAAGGGAAAACAGGGTGTCCGCTCGAATGTACACGGCTCGGAGGTTATCTTACGTTTCGAGAAATGCGGGATTTGGTGGGGCCATTTCTCGGCGCATTAGCAAATAGCGCCAAAGGATCTTCGATGCATCTTCAGCCGTGGAGTGTGTTACATGAGCTGGGTACGTACGCACTTATGATTAGAGCTACTTAGCTTTAATTAGTGCCTAATTCGATAGTGCATGCAGCATTATCCATCGTCTGTTTGCTCTCTCGACAACGTCTCTCTCGATTCCATCTCATAGCCGCTACTACAAGATGCCTAAATTAATCTAGTCTCGCAGCTAAATCCCTTTGATGATTTGTAATTGAGGATATCTGGTAAGGGCCATCCTCTGCTTGTGTGTCTAACTATATTCATCCACGTGAACGGAGTCGCTTTTGTTACGTGCTGCTTTGTCCCCTGGCCACGTGGCCGAAGTCGACGAGTATCCTGTGGCTTTCGCTCGGACGTGCATGGTTAATCGTGGTGGATGTTCAATAATTTTTATCCTTAACACCTTCACTGCCACGGGAGTCAACAGTGACCAGTGTGGGGAACTTTGAATCTTTCTTTGGAACAATTACGATAAGTTGCTTAGATCAGTAAACCCTTAGATATGCAAATTTCTGAGGTATATTATTATTATGAGCGATGTGGAATATTAAGTGTTTCGTTAAATGATTAATAATCAATTATTATCAATTATATATCAATAATATTTGATAAGGATTATTATCAATAATAGTCCATTATTCTTATTTCTGAAGATATACATTTGAATAGGTCGAAGGAGAATCGTGGGATTATATATTACTCACTTGGATCACATCGTATTGATTCACGAATGTAAGGTGGAATATTGTGATAAAAAACATTAACTAGTTCCCTAAAGATTATTTTAGGAAATGTATGTGTGTAGCTTGTTCGAGGTGATACAGTGTTGGAAGCAATATTTGGTAAAAGCAGTATCCTTGAACTGTGCGTTAGTAATTTATGAAAGGAACGGATTGTAGCGAGTTCCTCGATCGATAATTCGATCTGAATATCAATATTTTCAACGATCTGTTCTATTTCCCGATGACAGTAATGCCTTTTCAAATAATTCAGTGAAAAATGACACCCTGATGCGTACGTTCGTATCACGAATTTATAATATTTCGTACAAACGAGGCCGCTTCGTATAAATACGCCGTGTTCTATCAGTTATTAATCGCACAGAGCATAGCGTGTTGCGTAATTGAAAATTTATTCGTAACAGAGTGATAGGAGAATTCATAGCATCTATGAAATAATGACAAATACGAGGACACGAAATCTCATTTTTTAATCAAATTCTGCCATCGTGAATTGTAATTAACAGTTGCAGTAAGTGAAAAGTACGTTACGTATCAACAGCAAATAATAAACAAGTCTTCTCGTGAACAAAATTCAATGAATTCCCATTATATATCATTTCAAACACTTCCCTCAAAATGACGAAGCTCTTCTTATCACTTTCTCCACCAATCAAACCGATTCTTCCCTTAATCAAACTAGAAATAACAAAATTTCCCCTTCCATTTAACCCCACGCCTTAATAACCTCAGCCCTCTCCGTCCTCCCTTTTTACACCGTGTGACAGGCCTCTCAAAAAAACAAATTTGGAGGAAGGTTCACGCGAGTCGATCGTTGCATTAGGATGCAAATAATGGACGTTCGATTACGTTCGCTGTTTTCTCAGTGCCTGCTGCAAACGCTCCCCCGTGGGGATGGATTCTTGTTGCATAAGGGTAGGTTTAAGTATATTTCGACCGATACAAGGCATAAGGGTCCTGAACGCGTTGGAAATTCCACCTGTATTCGCTGTCTACGCGTTTTCCGCGAGATTCCAGCTGTGCACGCCTTTATTCGGAATTCATCGGATCTCGAATACTTTTCGTCCCGGGGCACGCCGGCAGATCCTTTGGAAATCCAGCGTGTGTGTGCAGGCACGATTGTACCCGTGGCAAGAATGTTTTTCGCGTGATCCGCCAGTGAGCCTGGAAAAATGCTCGATTTCAAGGAAATCGCGGGACACGCGTCTGCGAACGTACCAACTGCACCTCCATTTATCTGTAAATTTCGTCGTCTGTTGACCTTACCTCGTATCCTTTACGGTACCCTCTATCCTGCCAGTTAGAATCTGATGCATCCTCTCCAGTAATCCCACGATTCAAGCTTTCTTAATGCGCGCACAACCGTTGTGAAATTTTCTTCTGCACTGTTGGTGTTTTATATAAATAGGGGTATATTCGTAAGGTGGGCGGTTTGCTTAGAATTGGATTTTATTTAGGAAATTGTGTTGGAGCTGTTCTTTTCTGAAAGCAAAGCTTAAGGTTTCTAATGCTTTCACTTTTGAAAGAATTCAGTACTCTCATAGTAGAAATAACCCCCAGAATAATAAAATGTCTGTATGCTTGGCGACTAAATAGAGATTTCATTTAGCTTTCAGATTGCAAATAGTATGTAACAAGTACCCAAATTATATTTGAGAAAAAAAAGAAGAGAAACTTGACGCTTGTATAAAGTTGTAGATACCTAACTTGGTTACCGAATATTTATAACCGTGACATTAATGCCAGTCATATCACATTTATGCCACTAGTATTTTCTAAGAAACCCCTTAAATCGCCAAATTCTATTCTTCCTATTATCTATCGTCCTTCAAACTTCCCTGTACCTGCTGCTGTACACCACAGTCCTGGCTGAAGGAAGCTCTCTCAGTTACGCGAACAGCATTCATATACAACGAGCTCGTTGCTTAACGCCTCTGAAGAACTGGGGAGCATTAAGTAAAAGCTTGGGTGTCCGCTCGTTGGACAGAGCCTTCTTGTTCCACGGCCTGTTAACTTTTCAACGAACCTCGGCCGCGAGACACGAAAGCTCCTGGTAAAGCGTGATTTACACGTCACGGAAACTTGCCCCGTATTTCCCCCCTCTTTACATCCGTTCTCCGGGTGATTCTTTCGCGAGGAAACTCCGCGAACACGATTGTTTCTTTTCGCTGCAACGGGATCCTCGGGATCCCCTGATTCGTGGCCCTGCGAGATTCAGCGAGACAAGAGGCGAACGAAACCGTGTTTCGTTAACGATAAAGAAACTTTAATGTGCAAGGTGAAAAAGCAAGTCGAAAATATGGAACAATAGCATTTGATTTACCTGCTCGAGGGCGAAATGGATCTTTGTGCAAAGACGAGTTGAAATTATGCAGCAGCTTTATTTAAGCAAGATTTAGTTTTTATGAAAATCATTTTGACGATGGAATTTTTGGATTTCCTCGAAAATAAAACCTCATTCTATGAAAAGTTATTTTATAATTTCAATTTGTTTCGACATTTATTTAAAAAACCATGCTTCAGATGTAAAATTTTTATTCCACATGTTCGACTCTTTTTCTCCTTCTGCCAACTTTTATAATCAATTTATTGCAGAAGACACTCTGTGTGATAATACTTACAGAAAACAGGAAAATAGACACCCCAACAGGTAGCAGCTAATTTAACGCCATCTTATTCGATAAAGAACACCGCCACCAAGCCAATGAAAATTTTTAATGAGGACGCATCGGGATGGGCATTGAACCGGTCGCTTTGCATATTTATTGACCGCTTGATTAAAGCCAAGAAAGTTTATATTGGTTATTAAAAAATCGTCAGACGGTTTTCGAGGCCGGAGGAGCTGCGTTCAGCTGGTCGAATGAATTTTAAATCAGGACACGTTGACAAGTGAATTAAAACTTGTGTGACGCGCGTAAGCGCGCTCTGTGCAAATATGGGGCGGTATTATTTGAAGTAATTCTTTGAGACACGTGCGCTCTAATATTCCAGTGATGCTATTGTTCAGCAGTAGCTTTGCAGCCTTCTATTGCAATTAGAAGTGTCCTTACTTCCCAGCCTTACAATCCCTTAATAACTATTCGATAGTAACTGCATAGCCTTCGACTTTTCTCTTTTCTTTTTCATTTATTTTTCAGTGATACCCTGGAATCTTTTTATTATTTCTACCGATCCAGATTCTGGCTGTGCTCAACAGCTGTATAGTTGCTCTTAATTGCGATACTCACGCTGAAAGAAGTGTAATGCCATTTTATTGTTCATGCTTCACCACTATTATTGCTACCTGTTGTTATCGGTAATTGAGCGATGTTCGAGGAGGGTTTTTAATGGGACAAAGGGAACCTTAAGGAGGCGATATCGAAATGGCGACCTTCGTTTCTTTTTGCACATTCTCCTTTCACATTTTTTACGACAGACGCTCCTTTTTGCTCGCGTGAACAAGACATAATGATGCCGCCAAGCAGGACCAATTGAACGGAATATGACGTGGAAAGTTGGAGTGAAAGTCGCTACATTGCTGCATCGTCAACGTGACACAGCACAAATTTATTCATAGAGCTTCTGTACATACATTATACAGTCTGTAATTAATGCCATATTTCCTTGTCGGTACATTGTCTCGAAATATTCTTTAACGTGGACAGTAAATTATCGATTAATCGCACCACAGAAAGTAATTATAATTAACCTTATAATCTTACAAGTTAAACTAGGCAGTAACAAAGTTACGTTCAATCTGATTTTTTATTTACGTCCAAATTGGAAATTCCCTATTTCAGTGCTTGATATCTAAGAAACAGAAAAGCACGGCGCCGAGCGTGGAAAAACAGAGGAACGATGTCGATACGCTCTTCGAGGTGAACGACCAGGCAAACTACGTGTATTCTCAAGCAATAACAGCGCAAATGTGTGTTAATTCCCCAAGAATACGCGTCGCCAACCTGGTCTATGCGTCATTCCTAGATTCTTCTCTTTCTTCTCTTGCCATCTGACGCTATGTGGAAGCAATTGTTGTAGACGCCTCCGTCGTGGATCTCCTCAGAACCAGTCTCTGATGCAAACTTCTTTCCTTCTTCGTTCTTGATACTTAAAATGAAGCTTAATTAGGACCTTTTGCTGGCAATAGCCTCTCGCTATTCTTAATATGTACAGCTAAAATTGCTGGGAACTTGCTAATCCAGCTGTGTTGTTTTAAAAAAATTCAAAGACATTTACTACCAGTGCAGCTGAATAACGAAGAAGCGTGAGAACAATTACCGTGTAAACAGTTTCCATATAATTCCCATACTATAAATCCCATTCGCTTTCGCAACCAACACAGCTCTGATTAGAGATTCTCCAACAGTTCCAGTCGCTTAAAATTAGAACTAACTTACGACGAAAGCGTTAAGCTTGAAATTAAACTGTGCCTTTGAAACAGATCCCGAAATTCCGCGAAACAACCAGTCACCAGAAACAATATACCCAAATCAATTGGGCCAAGTTATGCTGAAACCTACCAATCCTCGAAATGACAAAAAATTAGTTAATCACGCTACCTACGGATCCCATAATTTTGTGATATATATTTTGCGAAAAATTACCAACTCATAGAACTACTCTTACATTATACAATTATTAAAAATACAGAAAACTTAAACTAGCACCTACTAATTATACTACTCACTATTAAATAACCCATTAAAAAACATTGTAAAACAATAACAAGAAATAAAATATACCCAATAGATATAAAGCTACTGTTCTCTAACAATGAATAAAATCTTCAAACTAAAGTTACTCGATTTCAGATGATCGAGGGTTGGTAGCTTCCGTAAGTACGTAACCCATGAATCTTACCACATACCATCATTCCTCCAGCCGCGTTTCAAAGTGATGCCTCAAGAATAGGGCGAGTTAAGCTCGCACGGTCCATTTAATTAAGACAACAATCAGGAGCCAACGGTGCGCAGGCACTCGAGAGCACGAGGGTATCGGGAGTCACGAGCACGGTTGATCGATGTATCGGGAAATAATTAAGGGGCATGCAGAGTTGCCGGTCGCGAGCGCAATTACCGCGCGGGTCGGTTTCGATCTTGACGCTTCTTTTTCGTTCGTAAACACGTGAACGCGCGCATAAAACTAATGGAATATGGTTGTACCGGGGCCAGGCTCGCGTGAAAGGGTTGCTGGTCTGGGTGCACACGTATCTGCATGCTTTGCCGGCCACATGAGCGCCTTCTGAATCACCCTGTTCCGTTCGCCAGCCTCTGTTCCTCGATTTAAGTATACCCGCGTGCAAATGGACTGCCGAGCGTGGAAATACTAGCTCGCGCGCTGGATATCATGTGACCACCAACGGGAATATTATTCTTAGTGATCACATTATGTATTTCTGAAAGTCCAAGACTTTTCGAGAATTCCATAAAGAGTTCGTGTTTGTGGCTAGTGACAGCCACATGAAATTCATTGTCAGAGGTATTAGTCACTAGTTTTCCCTGCTTTCAAAGCTTTCTATTCGACGTTGGGTCCCACATTATTGTGCTCCAAAAATTGATTGCAAGCACGAAACTACCGCGGACTGAGCTTGCAAACTTCTGCAAGGAAGCAAACCGACCCCTCGTGCTGCCATATTGCTCCGTTCTGCCAAAGAATGCTACTCCGTGGAATATTAACAGGATTTCCGGACGCAGCCGCTGGTAGCCAAAGCACTCCACTTTGTTATCGCAGCCACTGCCCCTGAATTAGTCGGACGGAGCGCGCGCGCGCGCGCGCATGGTCCCACAACGGTCGGCTGGTTTTTTCATTTTCCCTCAGCCCATTACAATCCGCGGCTGGATATTGGCGCGTGTAAAGCGACACCTGGCCCCCTCGACGCGTGTCCTATTATCGCCGCGACTTGCTGGAATTCACGGTGCTTGTATGACGTTCTATTATCAGTTTGTGTCACGTGGTAAATTGCGACCGTACACGTCCTGTAATCGCGCGCATTCTGCTGTAACGCGACGCTGCACCCGCGTCATCGCGATCAGAGAGGGGCAGAGGCAGAGACAGAGACAGGCAGAGACAGAGAGAGAGAGAGAGAGAGAGAACGGGGGGGGGGGGGGGGCTCGTTTTGTAATCGTAGAACGATCCACCGATGGAACTGATCGGCTGGAAAAACTGAATTGCTACTTTCGCGATCGATGCTGTTCGATTACCGCTTGTTCGCCGCTGCTTTCCCTGGTCGATACGCCCTCGAGGGAAGTCGATGTCGGTCGACGGCGTGCACCAGGCGCCCGGCACTCGCGATACGTGACCCCTTAAACGCGCGAAATGGACGAGCCCGTTCGACGCTTTTAAAGACTATTGATTCCCTGCTTGTTTGTGTTATGCTGTGGACTTGGGCGTCGCTGGTAACTGGGGATAGTGGATTTCAGCCTCACTCTTGTTGAGGGACGTAGATTACAGTGTTCTGAAAGTTCGGGGGGGAAGAAATGGACATCGGAGAAATGAATACCGAAGTGGGTCAGAGGTGACACAAAGTGAAGTTCCTTCCCTTGGAAGATAATTATCAAGAACCCCGGCAGATATTCTTTCACCCGAATTTTGCGTTTGGAAGGAGCGCGCGGGGGTGTTTTCATTAAATTTAATTTAGATCTGGTCCGAAACTACACGATTCGCGATGATGCTCGAATTTGTTTTGAATCGATGGAAACCTCCGTTTTTGAGTTATCACTGCAAAACAAAAGAAACTTTTTTTTAAAAAGCCTCTTTAATAATCCATCTGTAGCGTCATATACAATGTTTATTTTTGACTAAACAAACAAGTTTTTTAAAGCTTATGATGTTAATGAACTTCATGCCAAAGAACAAGTCTCAGCTTCAATTTGCTTCTTTGTAATTAATTGTAACAGAAATGCTTAATTTTCGACAGAAACGACTGCCTAGTACCCTTATTAACGGGAGCGAGATCCACCGCGTGGGGGGAGTTCTGCTCGAGCGAGCTCCCGGAGCCCACCGAAACCAGGAGCGTCCGGTTCGAAGCACTCTACGGTTTCCAACGGAGTGATCTTAAAGGTCCTCACCCGATTGGATGAAAATAAAAGGTGGACACAACTGCCAATACACTTAAGTTGGCTTCGCCGCTGCTTGCTTCCAGCATCCTTCTAAATAGCGGCGCGAGAAAGACGGCCAGCGCGGGGAGAGGGGTCCAACGACAGCGGGAGAGAAAGGGGCGAGGGGAGGGGCGGAGAGGGTTGGAAACAATTCCGTGATAATAAGATAGCTGGCCAGCTCGTGCGATGTAAACCAGTAGCTAAAAGACTCGATTCGCGGAGGTACGAGTGGAGAAGTCTGAAATGTGCTCCACGGAACGAACGGCGCTCTTGTTTCCGACGATCCCCTCGCCCCTTTCTCCCGTGAACTACGAGCAAACTATTTTGGCGAATTGGTCGTTACTCTGGCGGGGTTGTTTCGTTATAATTTTGAGTAATTACGTGGAATTGTTGCGTCCATTAGGAAAAGCATTGGAGGCGTGATTCTATCGCGAAGAGTTTATTTTGACGAACATTTGAAGTTTGTGGGTAATTCTTTTTTAGCTGGAGGGGGTTGATGTTGAATTCTATTTGCCTGGAAACTGAAATTTCTAAGTATATTACAATATCACGGGCAAACTGTGGGAGACTGTAGAACTGTGAAAGGATCCGTCGGGAAATCGTAAAGGGCGAGGGGCCTCCACTTGTTGGGAGACGTAAAACTGTCTTTCGGTGTAAGTAGAAAACACTACAGTTTCGTGTAAATGGGAGAAGAAAGTCAGGACGATATATCTTCAGACGCGTCCTAGCTGTAGATTTATCGCACTCGGGGCACTCGAGAAATTAGGCTGACGTGATCCGTGGGTCAGCCTTTCGAATCAGTTTCCGTCGGTGTTTAATTTTATGTCGCTATAAATTTTACTTCTGCATTCTACTTACTTGTCAATATTGCAGCGCTGTGATTCCTTCTATTCTAAAGTGTGTACCTAAAGATCTTTGTTGAGTATTAAAGTCACTCAATTCTAAATTTATATATTTTGAAACCTACGTGAATGGTTAGCTGACAGTTACGTTCACGAAAGCAATATTAGAATTCAACCCGCGACAGGTGGTAGAAATCGTTGTAAAACCTTTTAACCCTGTCACTGTTTAATTAACAGATGGTAGAAATTTTCAAAGTAGGATTTCTGTATGACCTCTTCAAACTAGGGTAGTCAGACTATTTTTTCTATTAGAAATCAAGTTAGCACTATCTTACCAGTGCAAAATTAAGAACTTAATATCCATTTTACTAACAGGTCCCCCTGTTCTAACTAATCTGGAAACCACTCGCCAACACTTCCCAAAATCCGCGTCGGATCACTCGCAAACTCCACGAAACGAAGCCTATGCAGAGCCTCGTCAACGTGAAAAACCAGGCAGCCCTTTTTCCCCGAAACAAGCTTGCAGCGTGAAAGTTGAAGTCAGGCTTGCACAGCTCCGCCGGGAAAGAGTAGGAGAAAGTCGGGGAACGGGCGGAGACGAGAAGAGTGCTGGGGGAACAAAATTCATTTGGCCAAATTAAACAGAGTTTAGCAATTTGCGCTTAATCCATTTGTCGGGGATCCGCCGTCCGTCAGTCCGTCTGCTTCATCCCTCTCTTTGCAGGCCGGCTCTCTTAACACGGCCACCACTGGTGCACCCTTTCCTTGCTGGCCCTTCCACGTTTCACCTTGCCCCCCCCCCCCCCCCCCCTTTGTCGATACTAATCCTTTCGTCTGCATCGTTCGCCAGCCACCACTTCGAAACGGTGTCTCCCGAGTTTCCCGTACACACGAGTCGCTGAACGCTTGTACACGGGTGGACGGTTTGGAAATTTTTCGGATTTCTCTTACAGAATTGAACAGGTAATGGAATTTTTAGTGGATTAACTGTGGAAGCGAATGATGGAAACTTGTGATGGAATTGCGAAATTTTTAATTCTATCTGTATTTAATAATTAACCAGGGTAATGTCAGAGTGACCCGTTACGATAATGGTGTAAATAATTAAAGAGTCCTTGTAGAAAATACTGTAAGTGCGAACAATTATATTACCTATCTATTGTGTTCCTTGAATAGACTCCCTTGAACCTAACCGAAATCTGAGCAAACTAGGTATCAGTGGCTTGGAAAGAATCTGCACATAGGCCGGTATTCATAGTCGCTACTTACTCTTAAGGGGTTACGCCACCCTGAGGCGCTCGAAACAGCACTAAACTGGACAAATTTTTTTTACTGATACTATGAAGTTGATAATTATTTATTTTCTTCTTATGTGTAGAGCATGTAATAATGCATATATTGTATAAACACTGTACAAAAATATTAAAAAATGACCGAGGTATTTGTTCTCCCGCGAAGCTCGTCCGCCGTTACACGCGTGACTGACCTAACAAATTATAACGCTCAGGTTCGTCTGAAATCAAAAACATGATGATTTTCGTATTCCTTAATAAAATACCTACAATGTAACATACGGATTTGAGAGAAAAAAATTTATTGCACAAATGAGAGCAAAGTGAAGAAAATGGTACGTTTTTCACGTGAAAAAACGAATTTAAACCATTAATTATATACGAATGAGTTATCGGATGGAAAAACTGGTATGCTACATCGTAGATAATACCATTAAGAATATGCGTACCAAGTTTGAAATCAATCGGACAAATAGTTTTGGAGATATTTGATAGGTCACCTTTGAAAATGTAGTTTCGAGAAAAACGCAAAAGAAGAAATGTAGAATGGTCGCTGCCTGCTACGGAATATCGACATCCGCGCCTCGTTTAAAGTCTATAACTCGGCTATTTTGGGGAATTTTTGCGTCTACCATGACTCAAATTATTCTTAAAACTTCGCGTAATAAGAAAATGCAAAAAAAAAGAAATCGATTTTTCAAAACTTTCAAGGTGGCGTAACCCCTTAAGCAAATGCTTAAGGGGAGGTTCTGGTCTAGAGCCCCAAAAAATAGGTGATATTTAGGAATTAATTAAAGGAAAACTACTATATATAATTTAATGGGACTTGTTGCATTGTATTAAGGATGTCTTATGTTATAGAAATATATTTTTTGTTTTATAATTAATCAGTGCAAACAGCCCTGGGGAGTCGTTAAAGTTAAGGCGTCAAAAAATTGATCCAAATCGGTGGGACCTGTATCTCTAAAAGTTATTATCCGATTCGACTGAAACCTTTTTTATTTTGAAGATTATTCTTTTTTCTAGGGGGGAACTAAAAAAAAATTACAAAAATTACATTTTTTTTAGAAAATAACGACACTTCACGTTTGAAATCACTTTTCCCTGTATTTTTCGTCCTTTCAACGCCTTTAAAAATTATAAATTTTCAACTTTTTGTAATTTTTTTTAGTTCCCCCCCTAGCCAGAAGTATATTCTTCAAAATAAAAAAAGTTTCAGTCAAATCGGATAATAACTTTTGAAGATACAGGTCCCACCGTTTTGAAAACACTGTTTCGAGAAAAACGCGTTTGAAGTTTTACGTGAGCGCCGAGTGGCCGGTCGTGACCCATGCATTTGCCGCTACTCAAATGCCTATAACTTCGTGAATTTTACGAATTTCAACAAATCCTTTTAAACACGTTTTCCTAAAAGGTTGAACATTCGAAAAATGAAATAAAAAAAAAATCGACATTTAGACCAGAACCTCCCCTTAAGTATGCGGCATCCTCTACGAACCTAGTAACTAGTAAAGGATGCTGAATGCTTAAGCATTAGCTTAAGAATAAGTAGCGACTATGAATACCGGCCATAATCACAGTATTCTCAAGCTCATATATTTCAAGTGATTGAACACAATATCTGCAGAACCACTTGACCCGTTTATTCAAAATTCCCCATGAATATTCTACGAAACTATTCAGAGCAGGTCTAAGATGTTCCACAGGCCATCTTCGGTGTATATGTATAGCGAGAATAAGAGAATCTTCGTCAGGGCTGCGGGGTTAAATAGTTTCCACGAATGCAAAATACAGCAGAATCTCCGCAGAACTCAGCTGCAGTGTTTGACGTATTAAGGGCGAGCAGCGTTGCTCTTCTATCCATCTGTTCGCCCGTAATGCATTAAATTGATGTGAAAACGCATCAAAGGAGCGAGGGCCCAGCTTTATCCGCCATATATTACGCGCACAGTGCCAAGGGAACTTCGTAACCTGAATACGGGCAACGTTATCCCGTGCTCGGAGCAGCTCGTTTGTGCTGCTGGAAATCAGTAGGTGTCCACCTCCGAGTACGTGCCTAAATCAAGCCAGTAGAGATTATCTGTTGCGTTTAGAATACGCTGTTAAGGATCCAGCCTCTGCCCCCTCTCGATTTCAGCCTTCTCCCTGCTAGAATGCTATGTTTCGAGCGGGATTTACGTTGGTACTAATGCTGGGCATTTGGCTGATGATATTGATGTCCAAATTGCCAGATAGAGAAGGATGGCAGGCGTAATATCGTTGACGAAATTGCTGGCAGGCAACGAGATGATACGTACAGTGGCTCGCGAATCTCAATACAATAATACCGTTCGGATTACCTGAACAGCATTATCTTCTACTTTCGAATTGGAGACACTGGACGATAGCAGTTTTCATAATTATATATTCGTCTGCGTTTATGTGGACGAGCCAGGGAGTGGCTAAGGTTCGGTATTGGTTCGCCTGGATGCGGAAGGATCTTTGATACTTTGTTGTTGGTATTATTCTCACATTTTTATCGACTCGAGATTCCCGAGAGTGACGTCAAACACGAAGCAGCACGACGCTCCACCTCTATTGTTATTATATTCTCGTCATGCAGAATTTCGATCTTCGATTGGAATTTCAGGCTCGAGCTTGCAAGCTTTCTAGCTCTGAGAAATTCTTGCAAGTGACGTCAAACTCGAGGAATTTTTGAAAGTACTGGGGAACGTACTACCTTGTTTGTTATTACGTGTATCCTGCCGGTAGAAAACCTCAGTTTTTAATTGGAATTTCAAGCTCGAATCGCACTCTGCTGCTGTTACGATCGTATGCATTTAAACAGCATTTTTCATTTTTGGTAGATTATTTTCAATGTTTGTAATACAAGTGAGAAGCAGAATTCTTGTGATTATATTTACCTACTGGCACCGCTAAATCGTTCAATAATTATAGGCTACATTCGATGATGAAATGCTTGAAAATTTTCCTGCAAGATGTTTGTTAAGAATATATGTATATACAGATGTGTTCACTGCATCCTGTGCGGGTCTGTATGTGTGTATGTATGTGTGAAGAGAGTGTCGCCCTCTCATGTTACTCTTTGTCAAATCGTATGTAAGATCTAGGATCGCCATATGCTGCTGTTATACAAATAGATAATAAAGATATCTAAGAGCATCCGAGACTGAAGGGTATTATTGTGATCAAGGCCACCTCAATTATAATATTAAAGTTTATCAATGTTCTTGTAATTTTTAGCAGGGATTAAGGAACAACAATAGAACTTAATTTGCACGAGTTGAGCTTGCGCGTATATCCTGCCGCGATTTCATGCAAATATTTTAATTGGAAACACTGTGTCTTGAGTTCACGTGGTTTCGTTTAATTGAAACAAATGGCGTGGCGAGCTGCATAGGCCGTAATCCTTCGGAATCCGAATTCGCACGCGAGCTTAGCATGAAATTAATGTAGATTCTATTATACGTGAAATAAGGTGGAAACTGTGACGGTTGAATCTTAATTCAGTAATTCCTCGTGACCTCACGAAATTTCGTGCCACGATCGTTCCAGGCTTACACTTATTATAAAACTTTATCGAGCTTAAATCAGAATCTTATAAACAGACGAGGAAATTCAAAATGAAAAGATAAGGAAGTGGGTTATTTAAAGAACTTTAGTGTACAGTAGAGGGTGAATTAAAATAGAAGCACTAAAGTATCAATCTTGAGAACAGTATAAAATGTATATTCTACGAGCATACAGTGGCTTATATGTAGACTCGTCCACCTAAAGCCACGTTCCCTTTACACTTCAAGTTACCATTAAACCTTGAAAAACAGAGTGCTACAATTTTTCTATTTCAAAATTCCGTATTTAATAAACATCCAGTAAAACATCTCCAGTCGATCGGCGAGGGAATAATTTGGAAAGGACAGTACAAAGTCCAAAGTGGGAATGTGTCTTTACTCTGTCCCACTAATTCCTCAAAATTACGTCCCTTTCGCTTTTAGATCTTCAAAACAAACAAACTAACTCGCAAGTGCGCAGTATTAGCTACACAAATGGGACAAATCGTATCTCTCGTTTGATCGCAGACGAAGGAAAACGCCGGAGAGAAAGATTCCGCTTACAAAGACTTTGCACCATTCAACCGTTTCATCTACTATTACCTTCTAATTGCAACGAAACAGAAGATACCATTGTCACACTTTAACGAGCCTCCCTGTATTTCCATATTGGGAGCAAAGGACAGTGTAAATAAGGGAAGTCAAGGGCGGCACGTTGCAAACCAGTCGTTTAAAATATTTATTGCTCTAAAATCCCGCGGAGGAGTCTCGGAGTGACCGAGTTCATTCTCCATGGGCAGGAAGCGTCCTACTTCGACGAACTGGTCGCGAATGCCTTCCTGCATTCGTTGCACCAGCGCATGCAGGCTGAAAGTTCCAAGGAAGGCCTCGAGCAGGCTGACACTCGATCCGGCAATTTGTCAATTTGCCCTTGCCGGAGAATTATTGCGTCAGGCTATGCTGCGCAGACGTTGGCCCCGGCCACGCGTGCCCGGGTGGCGGGGAAATAATTAACGGGTCCTAATGTTTAATATCAGCTCGCCGGGGACTGGAATGATTGCCCGGCGATGCGGAACTAAATGTCGTCTAATGATGGATATTGCGCCCCGCCAAATATACCGCGCGTAGTGTTTAACACCGAAGACAGAGTTATATCATTGCATGGCAATATGGCAACGACCGATGCGCTATATATTTTTAATAAGCATTCCCGTGCGAAATGGGTGGAAATAAAATTCTGGCGAGGAGGAATCTCCTGGATTGTTTAATCCGTATAAAATGAAGAGAAGAATGCATATGGCACACGGGTGAATAAATGAAATGAATTAGGTCTACCTATGTGCAAATAGGATGCAAATATAAAATAATTATGCTCCGACGCGACACGACTAGCGATTATGCTCACACAAGGAAAACCGCATTGAGAATCTCGCGCAACGTAAACACTTATTAAATAACCACTGCGAATAGTAGGATAGTCACGAGGTGGTTCCATGACTCACCTGTTTGACCAGATGCTGTGGTCTCGCAGTTGATGCAACTCGAAATACTGGCCCATGCAACGCGAAGTGGAACTTTAATCACCGTCTACAACAGAAAGGAATTTCGTGGATGTATATACAGGTCGATGAACTTTGAACTGTTATCTTAATTTGCGGCAGTGTTATCGTGCCTGAGCAGACAGTGAAATCACTGGAAACACAGGCGGTTCTTAAAATTCAAGGTAACCCTTTTTTAAATGGCAAGATGCGGTATTTTTTATATTTTTTTTTAATTTGTGTAAACTGCGGAACTTCCAACCAGGTTGTTTCAAAATCTACTGTTAAGTGTTTTTAACCGACTTCAAAAAGGAGGAGTATTTTTTTTTATGTTTGTCCCCGCATAACTCATTAGCATATGGAACAATTTTAATTTTTTTTTTATTACAATACATTATTTCTGATTATTTAACGGGGCAGAATAACTACATTCGTAAGAATACAATTTCCACCTTATTTCATTTAAAAACCATTTCATTCTCAATAGTTAAGTGTAATAAGAAATGTACGAAACACTTTAAAATTACAGTTGTCAGATCGATTAAAATAACAGTAAGTATCTTTTAACACAAAAAAAAAAATGGCATAGAGAGGGATAACGAAATATTAAAATTTCCTTTATATTCTTCATAATTCCCGCTCTTTTCCATTCTATCTCTTGGCTTTCACCTTCTTGCTTTAATTGAAAGCTTGACTTCCGATAAATACGTGGACCAGCTCTCGCGGCACAGAACGCGTGGAAATTCCACGAAACATATCTGAATAATTAGATGACCTAAAATCCATTTCTGATTAAAAGCCCGCGACATTGTTATCATCGACTCGCTCTGTGACCAGGACTTTGTACCGTATTGCGTCAGTTGCTCACGAACGTGCGAGCTCGTACGACCTCCGCTTTGTTTTCTCGGCACGTCGATGTCGAAGTAAGCGATCAGTTCAGTCTAATCCTTTAAACTATCTCCTCCCAATAAAAAACACTCCCACATCACCTCCATAATAACCAGAATCCACTGCGGACCCCATGGATCCGTCGGTAATATTAACCATCGTGATCGCCTCTCTGGTTTTCTACTTGTACCTGAGCAAGCAACAGGACCCCTTCAAGAAGCACAGAGTGCCATTCAAGAAGCCAGTTCCGTTATTCGGCAGCTCATGGCGAGCACTGCTACGTCTCCAGCCGTTCGCCAAGATGGTGGAGGAGATCTACAACATGGCGCCTGAGTCCAAGTACGTGGGTCTCCACCACCGAATGGCGCCAGTGGTGATGCTCCGAGACCCGGAGCTGATGAAATCAGTGGCCATCAAGCATTTCGACCACTTCCCGGACCACAGAGGCTTCGGGGACGATGAAATCGAGCCGTTCTTCAGCAAGAACCTTCTGCTGCTCCGCGGGGACAGATGGAAGGAGGTCCGAGGGCTGCTGAACCCAGCGTTCACCTCCAGCAAAATGAGGGCTATGTTCCCGCTGATCTCAGCCTGCGCTGCGAACGCTGGAGAGTACCTAGCGTCGCTTCCCGAGGAAGACAGAATCATCGAGATGAAGGACACGTTCACCAGGTACACCAACGACGTGTTCGCCAGCTGTGCGTTCGGCATCGACGTGGACTCGATGAACGATCGGGGCAACAGGTTCTACGAGCTGGGCAAAGAAGCTCTGAACATCCACAGCGTCTCATTTATCAAGCTTGTCGTGCTGCACTTCTCTAAGAGACTGTCGAAGCTTCTCGATTTGCAGCTGATAAGGCGAGAGGTGAAGGAGTTCTTCGAGGACGTGGTGTCGAGTAGCATCAGAAGCAGAGATGAAGAGGGCATCGTTCGACCAGACTTGATACAGCTGATGATGGAGACCAGAGGGAAACTGGGCCCCGGGAAGGAGCTGACTATCCAAGACATGACTGCCCAGGCGTTCGTCTTCTTCTTCGGTGGCTTCGAGACCACCTCCAGCCTCATGTGCTTCGCTGTTCACGAGCTCGCTGTGAACCGCGAGATCCAGGAGAAGCTGCGGAGTGAAGTCGACGAGACGCTAAGGGACTCCATGGGAGAGGTGACTTACGAGGCGATGAACGAGATGAAGTACCTGGACGCCGTGGTCAAAGAGACCCTGAGGATGTACCCTGTCGTGCCCATCACCGATAGACAGTGCTCGAAGAGGTTCGAGTTGCCTCCAGCTATGCCGGGACTGAAGCCCTTCGTTTTGGAGGAAGGTTCGCACGTTTGGTTGCCCATCTACGCGATCCAGCGCGACCCCAAGTACTTCGAGGATCCAGAGAGGTTCGACCCAGGTCGATTTTTGAGCAATGGTCAGGTGGTTAATTGCGGGGCTTATGTGCCGTTTGGAATGGGGCCCAGGGTGTGCATCGCGAACAGGTTAGCGATTCTGCAGGCCAAGGTGGCGATGTTCCATGTTCTTGCGCGCTGCCAGTTGGAAGATTGCTCGAGGACTTCTGTGCCCATGGTCTATGGCAAAAGGGCTTTCCTCACGGCGGAGAAGGGATTTTGGCTGCAGGTTCGACCTAGAAATAACCCACTTGTCTCTGGCCCTCTTTGAGTGCAGGGAGTTACTTGTAACAATGGGTTACAATCGAGGGTCGAATGACTCAACTTATCTGAGACAGAAATGGCTTTAAATCGCTGTACTAATAAATACAATAGGAATGGAGTAGTTACGTAAGACTGCTGAGGGGACCAAACAATCTTCCTGTTTGCAGTAATAAAGCAGATGTACTGGCAGAAGCAATAAATTTAACAAAGTCAAATATCACTATCATCACGATCTACAAATACTTTTCAACCACTATGAGTGTTTTTGAAAAAGCTAGCTGCTGGAAGTCACTCTCGACGTTCCCCAGTTAACTCTCCTCCAAACAAAACTACTGAATATCATAATTGACGCAGCATACAAGTTCAAGTGCTCTGTTATCGCATAATCCCAGCGTGCGTCGCTTTGCATCGAAGAACGCCACTATCGTGTCGCGGCGAGGAGAACATTTTTGCAATCGCGAGACTATCGAGAAACGCGTCGTACATCGCACGCTTGGCGGAGCAGATTTTTTTCCGCGTGCGTGACAATAAAACGAGTCTCGCGGGGCCCCGGAGCCAGCAGTCGCTCGACAGTCTTTGTCCCAGCGAGATCAGTCGGTGTACTAGATTCTATCGCGGCACCAATCGCGGACAAATATCCAGGCTTCGACCACTATCAGAGCGGAGTGTCTCTGTTCGCCTGGTCGACCAGGCTCGAGCACCAGAATATTCAGGGCAGTCAGATTACTCCAAAATTCTGTGAAATAGAATGACAAGTGCGTCGAAATCAGGATAAAGTCTCCGCGCCAGCAGGAGAGTTTGCTAGTGTTTCAATCGAACAGCGAAGGCGATCGAAGGAAAGAGTCGGAGGAAGAAGCGTGACACGCAGTTGTTCCATGATAACCGCTTAAGTGCATCGCGATGGAAGTGTGGTCGATCGTCCTGGCGTTGGCCGCCGTGGTCCTGGCGACTTATTACTACTGCAGAAGGGTATACAGCTTTTTCGAGGAGCGCGGTGTGCCGTACAAACGGCCAGTCCCTATACTGGGCAACCTGTGGGCGGCATTCTGCCAGCGCGTCACATTCGCCGACATCGTTCTCCAGCTGTACAATTTCAAACCCGAGGCCAAGTACCTCGGCATCTACGACTTCTCCACGCCCGTGGTAATGATCCGGGACGTGGAGCTGCTGAAGTCGGTCACCGTGAAGAACTTCGAGCACTTCCCGGACCACAGGAGCATAATGACCGACGCGATGGACCCTCTGTTCACCAAGAACCTCTTCGCCCTACGCGGCGACCGATGGAAGGACGTTCGCGCGATGCTGAGCCCAGCCTTCACCTCCAGCAAGATGAAGGCGATGTTCAAGCTGATGCGCGAGTGCGCCAACCGGTACGGCGATACCCTAGCGAATCTACCGGAGGGGAAGACGACGCTGGAGCTGAAGGACGCGTTCACCAGGTACACGAACGACGTGATCGCCACGTGCGCCTTCGGGATCAACGTGGACTCGATGAACGATCGCGAGAACAAGTTCTACGTGTACGGCAGAGAAGCCACCAGTTTCGGTAGGTTGCAGTCGCTTAAGTTCTTCGTGGTGAGGAGCCTGCCGTGGCTGGCTAGATTGCTAAGCATGAGGATCGTGAGGTTGGAGATCGCCAAGTTCTTCGAGGACCTGGTTGCCTCGACCATTAAAACCAGGGACGATAAGGGTATCGTGAGGCCGGACATGATCCAGCTGATGATGGAGACCAGAGGGAAGCTCGGCCCGGGAAAGGAGCTGACCATCGAAGACATGACCGCCCAGGCGTTCATATTCTTCTTCGGCGGGTTCGAGAGCACATCCACCCTCATGTGCTTCGCGGCATACGAGGTGGGAGTGAACCCAGAGATCCAGAAGAGGCTGCAGAACGAAATAGACGAGGTCCTGGAGCGGTGCAACGGCGGCGAGCTGACGTACGAGGCTATTAACGATATGAAGTACCTGGACGCTGTTATCAACGAGGCGCTGAGGATGTACCCAGTGATAGTCGCCGTGGACAGGGTGTGCGTGAAGCCCTTCGAGCTGCCCCCGGCTATGCCTGGCTCGAAGCCCCACACGGTGCAGAAGGACGAGTTCCTGTGGATACCGATCTACGGGATCCAATACGACCCAGCCCACTACGAGGAGCCGAAGAAGTTCAACCCGGACCGGTTCCTCGACGACCCGAAGAAGATCCTGAACTCCGGCACGTTCTGGAGCTTCGGCATGGGCCCCAGGATGTGTATCGGCAACAGGTTCGCCCTGCTGGAGGCGAAGGTCTTGCTGTTCAACATCTTCGCTCGCTGCGATTTGAAGCCCTGCTCCAAGACCACCATACCCATGGTCCTGAGCAAGAAGGGCTTCCAAATGACCGCCCAAGATGGATTTTGGTTCGACGTGCAACCGAGGAAGACCGAGCGACCCGTCCTCGTCAATTCTGTGTGCAGCCAGGCTGCTGATTACTAATTACCGCAAGATGGACGATTGCTAGCTTCACACATTACGGTTCGTTAATTTTATCGTCTCATTAAAAGCTTTCCGTGATCGGGCGAAATTTCAAACGAATCTGCGCAGTGGGACTTTGTTGTAAATTAAATGGGACTTTGCTATGCGCACGGGCTGTAATGCGTTGACCTTTTTTTAGGACGTAGGTGTAATTGATCGTGTGGTGGGAAGTTTTATCGGAGCAGTTTCATGGTCGTAGGAGAGATTAATGTGATTAGTTTGGTTGATTGAGGGGAAATAGTGTCTCGCTGAATTTTATTGTATTCGGTTGATTACTGTAAAGTGCTATTTTTTTCTTCTTAATGAAAGGTAGAGACGAAGGTCCTACGAGAACGTGGTGCGGTTTATGGAGACGGTTTCTATGCATAGTGACTTTTCATCGATGTTGCAGGCTCTGGAGGCTGTTGACTCTCGAAACCTTTTGGGCTACGATTTCATTTCTGTTTCTCGAAGAAGCTTTCGACACTGTAGCTGCAACTGCGTGCTTCGAAGATCGGCGTTCTATGTACATACATAATTAAGTCTGTGAATGATCAGTTGACTTTATTCACTTGATTCGTGAAATGGGGAACGTTGCGTGGTAAGTTGGAAAACTTGTTTGGGGCTGTTACATTTAAATACACAATTTACTAGTTTATAAAATTTAGGTGTACGTAGAAGGAAATTTTGTATTTGCTAGTTATATACAGGTTACAGCGAGTAAAATTGCTAATTACGCTTTCAAACTTTACAGTATTGGTCTCTACCTAGATTCAGGGAATTTAATCGCTATTTTAATAATTCACTCTTTCTTGTACATGTATAGAAAACTTCCTGAATCTATTACAGTAATATATTTGCTACTATGTACGCAACTATATCTCTTGAATAAACTGACTGTACAGTATACAGGTGCTAACTCTCATTTCTAAACGTGTCACCTAGTATCTTTCCAGTGAGAGACTTCAGAAGCAAATGGGCGAGTCACAACTAAGTACCCATGCTTCTTTTATGCTACAAGAAATCACTTGGAGCCAACTACTAATCCACGTGAATCCATATCTCAATCTGCAATAACTAATCATCACATCTCCAACGAGCAACAAGAACGTATTTCTACCTCCAATTTACCGAGCACGTTAGCACGCAGTGTTCAATTAACTGTTGATTCGAAAGTGTCCCTGCACTAGCCAAGTCGACTTTGAGCGTTAACAATTACAATGCCACGAAGGTAGCAGCGCGTAAAACGAGTTAATTCCTCTCGAATCATTGGCGTAACAGGAAGATGATTTCCTTTAGTGAAGAAATAAGCTGGTTGAAGGGTTAAGTGAGAGATTCTGACACGGAACAACTTTGAAATTGCTACTATGGACGCTGCGTCCTCGACGTCCACGTGTCTCGAGACTCTCGAGGCGGCGCTCACCCGAAGAACGGGGAAGTGAGAAACGATGAAAAAAAAAAGATCCGACAGCAATAATGGACGCCCTGCCGCGTGTCCATCTCAATTACGATCTCTTGAACGGCCTGGCCTCCTCTGCATGGCTGACACGTAACGCGGAGTCATACGTGCCGACGTATAACAGCCGTGTAATGCATTCCCGTACGTGATCCGACCATGTCAAAGACGCGATACGACCTTGTGAATGTTGCTTTAATGAACGCCCCCCGCGGATCGAAGCCGTCGACGATTCGGGCCTCGCGTTTAAATAATGCGCCGCGTCGTCGAGCGGGGTGAGTTCCGAATTCGATGAGAATGAATTTTATTCTGATCAGTGGAAGATTTAAGCTTGGAGCATATGAAGGAAAGGAATTACTTGATGCACTTGGTTTTGAAGATTCGGGTCCCTGAGAAATGAATATACGAATTCGATGACTTCGTGAATCTGCTGTTGCAATCGATTGTACAAATTTTGATTAGTTGCAGATTAATTTTGGAGCGCAGGAAAGGGAAAGGGAAAGGGAAAGGGAAAGGGAAAGGGAAAGGGAAAGGGAAAGGGAAAGGGAAAGGGAAAGGGAAAGGGAAAGGTTGCATCGATGCATTTGATTTTATAAATTCTGGCTAGTGTAAAATGAGAAGCTCGATGCTTCGATTCCACGAGTGTGCTGCTGCAGCGCAAGATTTCTTGATGCAAAAGGCGAATGGCACGAGTTGCACCGATGCAATTGACCCACTTGCATCGGAGCCTTCGTGCCTTGACCACGCTTCGTGGAATTGTGCGTTGCAACAGCAGAATCTTGGAGCCAATGAACAAGGCTGTTCATTTTTCAGTGTGAACACTTATAGTGTATAGGAGCTGATACTTTGACTACAGGTTTCTTCTCAAGATCCATGAAATTGGGTGAGTTCGAAGCATTCGTCAATTAAAAATCGACCAGCGTGATAGTCCAATAAATTTTTACACTATTAAGATTCTCTAAAATCCTTCCCTTTCTGTAATTGTTGATCACATGATGCTGCAATTATAGTATGTCTTCCTACATATGTTTAGGTACTAATTCAGTGCATAACCGATAAATTTTAGAGCTTACTTTAAGAGATATAGCGAGTGGCGATATTAGGAACACTGGCGATATTAGGTACAGTCACCCTATGTCCATTCTGCGATTCTTTGAAGAAACAGTCGCAACACCCTGTGGCGTGCAGGGATTTCTAAAAAAGATTATTAAGGTGTCCTCGATAAACGAAAAGCAATCTGAGCAGGAGCAGATTATCGTTCTACTTCCTCCCGGTGTTGTTAGAAGTCCCCTTTCCGACCCAACAACCCTTAGGTGCCCTAGGAAATATCTGGCAAGTTGACTCGATAAAACTACCCCTCCCTGGTGTCCCCGCTTCCCTCTAATGTAATTCACTCTCCGCCAATGGTACGGTATACACGAGGGTTCCAGCGTAGGTTAGCGATCGAAGGAAGAGCTTGAAGAGCAAGGTTTTGGTCAGAATTAATGAACTGAAGATCGCAAGGGGTGGATCCATGCAGTGTATTGTCTTGTCGTGCTCGTGGGAGGAGGTGCGAGCCGAGGGCTAAAAGAAACCGGGGAATCTTACTCACATTTCTTCTGCCCTTCTTCTTCGGAATGGATCCTGTAAATATATCCCTCTCGTTTATTGATTCCCAGTCGCCAAGGTATTGTAAAAGAAGCACGGAACAATTGGGATATGTTCCCCAACTTGCCAGACCCATCCGCGAGGCAAGAATGGCGAAGAAAAATTGCAAAACGATTTGTCTACATGGGTAAACTATCATTACGCGGCGCCGAGGTATACTTGTTAGTTTCGCATGCAAATAATGTGGTAATTAATTAGATACGATATCATACACTCGTTCTTGATGGTTGGAGTTCGGTTTCCTGTCGAATACAGATAATTCCTCATGATAGCTAATTATTTCCCAATTCGCTCATATTTGTGGCCTACTTAAATCGATCCACGCGAATATCTTTGAAACCGTTGCTGGTATCGAAAAATGTTTTTCGTAAAGGTGGAGTGGCTTGTAGCCACAGGTACTATAATATTCTTCCATGGTAAATAAAGAGCTGCATTTATTAATGCATTAAGAAGTATATGATTGAAGTTCACGTTCACACCTCTTCTATATTTCGAAAATGCTAACGTCAGATTAAGTCCCTCCTGAAATTATTCAACTCTTATACGAAATCATCCAACTCCACTGGCTTTGATTTAAATCAGCGCCGTCCAACTTGCCTCTTGAGAGGCAAAAGCCGTCCCCCACCATCGTCTGCCGTTGCCATGGCGCACAGACGCGGCCGATTCAAAGTAACAGTGAACGTTGGCGTCGCGCGTGTCGTCTGAGCTTCCTTGTCTACGGAAATGTCGCGGTCTCCTTTTCAGCGTCGCGCGGTTTCATTGACGACAAGTCGCGCTGCTCGAAAGGAAGGTTGGAAGGGGAAGTAGATGCGTGAGGGGCCCCTACGCTGGACAGCGCTGATTTAAATAGTACATCATGTATATACACATTGCCTTTTAAAGTGGCAATGTATCGAGGATATTTTCCAGTGTCTTGTTACGTACATGTGATACGAAAGCTTATCAGTAGAACATACACTACTCCGTATGAACAGCAGAAATACAATTTGCCTCGTCAGAAGTGTGGTCAACAATTACAGTGCAGAATCCTGGTTATCTGTTTCACATGAAAAATTTCGACGATTTAGTATGCATGTAGCTTTGTTCATGTAGTCTCCACACTCTATTTTTTCCACCAATCGACGACGATTATTTATGAAAAGGAAAGGAAAGGTTTTCATGGTTGTTTTAAAATACGTGCACGTACAAATGATTTTTCGATCAGTCGTATTATCAAAACTTAAATATACAATTTTGTTGCAATATTCATACATGGCACACTATCAATTAGGTAATAGCTTGCTAAATGAAACGGAAATAGTTTAAGAACAGCAAGTTTCACATGAATCGTTACTGGATTCAATTACCCTGACTAGCGGTGGAGGTGGATGTAGATTAGTTTCATATTTCGAGGGGATGTTTTACAAACCCCTGTCTAAAGTAGAGGGGGACTAGAGTATTTCTTATTAAGATTATATTAATAGAATGTGGCAGCGTAAACGTATTAAAATAATAAGTGCTAAAAATCGTCAACTAAACATAACTGTTGGCGACCCACAGATTGGGAATCACTGCACTATTTTTAAGGTGCATACAATAAGTCACCTGTTGCTCCCAAAGTTGTCAGCGACAGATCAACCGAAGGAAGCCAGTCGCCCGTTTACTCGTTCCCCTCCTATCTTGCACGTGCCATTGATGACAGGCGTGCGAACCACTGGCTGAGGATTCTTCCTAGCCTGGAACTTCGCCCAGAATCCGTCTTTAGGCATCGAGTCGAATGCATTGGGGCCGATTTTCAATGGTATCTTGGTCCTCGAGCTGCACTTCACGTCGCAACGGGCCAGAACGTTGCATACCAGTGTCTTCATATTCGTCAACGCGAACCTGTTGCCGATGCACGTCCTCGGGCCGGCTCCGAACGGCATGAACGTGCCAGAGTTCATGATCCTCTTGCCATCGACGACGAACCGTTCCGGGTCGAACTTTTGGGGGTTCTCGAAGTACGTCGGGTCGGCCTGAATCGCGGCGATCGGGAACCACAGATTCGTTCCAGCCTTCACGACGAACGGCTTGGCTCCGGGCACCGCCGGTGGCAGCTCAAAGTCCTTCACGCACATCCTATCCAAAAACGCCCCTAACACGTGTAACCTCATCACCTCGTTGATCACCGCGTCCAGATACTCGATGCTGTGAACGGCGTCGTAGCTCAGCTGACCGTTCCTCTCTTCCAACACCTGATCGATCTCCCTCTGCAGTTTCTCCTGGACCTCGGGGTTCGCCGCCAGCTCGTGAAAGATGAACGACAGTGTCGTGGAGATTGTGTCGAAGCTGCCGAAGAAGAAGGTGAATGCGTGAGTAGTGATGGTCGTCATGTCGAGCTCCTTGCCAGGCTCGTTCCTGTTCCTGGCCTCTATTAGAAGCTGGAGCATGTCTGCCGTCTGAATGCCCTGCTCGTCCCTGGCATTGACAGTGGTGGTTATCAGCTCCTGGAAGAACTGGGCGACGCTCTTCCTGATCAGCCTGACGCGCAGCAGGGTCGACAGCTTCGTCGCGTGCCTGATGATCAGCATTCTAACGCTGTTCACGAAGCCGGTGAGGAACATCGAGTTTCGGCCGTTCACGTAGAACGCGTTGTTGGGGTACTTGATCGAGTCCGTGGTGATGCTGAACCCGCAGCTGGCGATCACGTCCGCTGTGTACTTACCCCAGAAGCTCTTCAGCTCGAGTTCACGGCTGCCCTCTGACAGGTAGTCGGCGAAATTCTCCGCGCAGCTGGACATCAGCGGGTGCATGCCCTTCATCTTGCTGGACGTGAACGCGGGTGACAGCACGCTCCTCATGTTCTTCCACTTCTCGCCTGTCAGGGCGAATATGTTACCTAACAGTGGGTCGGTAGCCACGTTCGCGAGCATGTGATGGTCCTGGAACGAGTCGAAGTTCTTCACAGTCACGGACTTTATCAGCTCGGGGTCGCGCAGCACGATCAGCGGTGTGGCGAAGTCGAAGAACCCGAAGTATCTCGCGTCGCGATGTGCATGGTAAAAGTCGTCGATTAGCTCAATCAGGTTCTGCTGTCTGAAGACGATCCGCTGCATGTTCCCTATGATTGGCCGTGGCTGAGTGAATGGAACCCCATACTTCTTGAAGATGTCCCGGTTTCTGGTCAGGTAATAGCCGATGGCGATAAACACCGCTACGATGGAGAGAACAAGCGACAGATGCTCCATCGTGGTGGAGCTGCTCTGCAGTTGGATAGGGGGTATTGTGTCCCAGTCGGTGTTGCCTCGATACCAATGCTCCGAAGACTGAGTTACCCGCACGAGTAGCATTGCTTATATAACGCATTATCGTGCCTGCGGTATATGTATACCTACGATATCTATTGTACCGATAGCAAGAGGGATTGTGTATTGGGCTTGCTACGCTAATTTTTCAGCATTTCTTTGGAATATGAGTATTTAAAAAATTTAATGCACTCACATCGAGGTGTCTTAGAATTTCGATACTACGCAGGATGAATGTAGAAAATATGTCTACCCGTTGCATTTCTTGTTGCAGAAATCTATGTTCTAGAAGGAAGACAGATGGAATTGAATGATGCAATTTAGAGGGTATTTGGAATGGAAAGGAGAGTTTGTATCTGTGATTTTGAGAATACTATTCGAGCAGTCACTTTGCGCTGTAAAGGTCCCTATACACGTTGAGATCTGTATCGACACAAATCACTATAGCGATACAAATCTCAAAGTGTATTTGACTGTCCCGGTATCGGTGTGTGGCACCGATACAAACACCTACAATTTTGCTGTTTCCTTTGATAATATCTTTACGTTTCCGATGATTCATGATTCCGTCTCAACGTGCACCTATGTATTGATTGTGGGGCCCTTTAATTGTATTTTCAACATTCTATCGCCTCGTTTCAAATATGCGATTCATAATGTACCTGTGAGCATATAAAATGATCAGTACTGTAGATACGGATAATCCCGAAAATTATAAACTCTGGACCGTCAACAACCGTGACTGGCGAAATGCGAAATGTTGATAAATGTGCTACTTGAAACATATATTGCATGATAAGAGTTATTGGATACTACTACAAATGATACACAATTGCACGTTGCATACACCACTAGAGATAATAACTACCAGTAGATTGCACATTGAACGCCAATTTTTTTGTACTATGTGTATGCACTAGTGTTGTTAAAATGAGCTTCCAGCCGTGAGCTTCAAGAGCTCGAGTCGATACTCACACGACTCTTACACCATTTCAACACTAGGTATACACATACAAGCATGGAAGTAGTGTGAACGGAGTGTCTCACATATGAGGCGTGTAGAAAATGATAGGTAGGTGTGTGCGATATGTAGGAAGCGTGGAACATCAGAATGGTGCGCTTTAGAAGAAAAATTTCGAAAATCCGCGAATAAGATGGACAGTTTTTCGTGCGTATTTAAAAAAATTTGTTTTCGATCAAAGAATCCGTACGTACAACGGAAACTACACTCATATAGTTTATAAAAAAAAATTAGAATTTGATTTCGGACCTGCTATTCCATAGTTACCGATTCGACCAGCTCGCGTGGGGAGGTCTAGAAGATTAATTAATATATCAAAATTTATGGATGTTTTTCTAATTATTTTTTTTGTATAGTCTCTTAAGACAGCGTACTAAAGGTAGGTAATAAAAATTTTCTATGAAAACTGTAAATTATTTCCGAAAAAAATTCTTAAAAATGGCTTACTTTTCCGGCCGTCACAGTGGTGTTCCCCCTTAAATCGCTGTACTAATAAATACAATAGGAATGGATTAGTTACGTAAGACTGCTGAGGGGACCAAACAATCTTCCTGTTTGCAGTAATAAAGCAGATGTACTGGCAGAAGCAATAAATTTAACAAAGTCAAATATCACTATCATCACGATCTACATTTTTTCAACCACTATGAGTGTTTTTGAAAAAGCTAGCTGCTGGAAGTCACTCTCGACGTTCCCCAGTTAACTCTCCTCCAAACAAAACTACTGAATATCATAATTGACGCAGCATACAAGTTCAAGTGCTCTGTTATCGCATAATCCCAGCGTGCGTCGCTTTGCTTCGAAGAACGCCACTATCGTGTCGCGGCGAGGGGAACATTTTTGCAATCGCGAGACTATCGAGAAACGCGTCGTACATCGCACGCTTGGCGGAGCAGATTTTTTTCCGCGTGCGTGACAATAAAACGAGTCTCGCGGGGCCCCGGAGCCAGCAGTCGCTCGACAGTCTTTGTCCCAGCGAGATCAGTCGGTGTACTAGATTCTATCGCGGCACCAATCGCGGACAAATATCCAGGCTTCGACCACTAGGGGTAAACAGTGTAGTTGTTGGCCACCTGGCAGTGATTGGCCTTTTTTTAAAAAAGCATGAATATTAAGAAACAGTGTACATTATGCCTTTTATAATGAACATATTCAGATACCTTCTACTTTCATGCGTCGAATGCAATCACTATTTCGTTAATCATTGTTATACTACGTGTAAAAAATAGAAAACTTGAAATCGATGCTTGAAAACTACAGTGATTCAATTGAATAGCCATACGGTTACATCAGGCAATTCTTAGATAATTTAATGCACTTATGATATATATATAACTTTCATATTCGTTATATAGACAAATAAAGGTTTAAACTTTATAAAAAAATGATTATTTATTCATTAAAATTATACATTATTGCAAAAATTATAGGTGGCCAAGAACTGTAATGTAAATAATGGTTTAGGACAGTCATTGGCCACGAGGCCAATGGGTAGCTGACAGTCGTAGAAACAGTGAAACAGTTGTTGGCCATCATTCGCCATGGTTTGGCCGTTTCAGGGTTGTGATTGCAAAAGGTTATGTTTTAAAATAAAATGCTATTAATACGATGTAAAAGGAGGTGCAATACTACAATACTAACTAATATAGAAACATTTAAATAGAAAAAGTATTATAGTTTACATATTTTAATAATGTAATACTATCATATTACATTTAGTTTCATTTTATGAATATAATTTAGGAATTTTTGATTTTAAACCATGGCGAAAAGAATCAATTCATTTTTTTACATTTACATTATTTCATAATTAGGTCTTAGAGCATTAAGAATTAGGTAGGATATATGTTACATATAGGTTATGAAATAGTGGCCAATAACTGCCATACGATCGGCCAATCATTGCATTCGTCTGGCCAATAACTATGTTTTTTCATAGAATCCGTATTTTGTGTAAAATTTTTGTGGAACCTTCTACTCTTTCTTTAAACAAATTCTATTTCTAGACTATTAGAGTCGTTTAAAGCTATTAACACTATTTGCGTTCTTAAAGATAGCAAAATAAGACTTATAATTCAACGCTTATGTGAACATCTGACTTAGGTGGCCAATAACTACACTGTTTACCCCTATCAGAGCGGAGTGTCTCTGTTCGCCTGGTCGACCAGGCTCGAGCACCAGAATATTCAGGGCAGTCAGATTACTCCAAAATTCTGTGAAATAGAATGACAAGTGCGTCGAAATCAGGATAAAGTCTCCGCGCCAGCAGGAGAGTTTGCTAGTGTTTTAATCGAACATCGAAGGCGATCGAAGGAAAGAGTCGGAGGAAGAAGCGTGACACGCAGTTGTTCCATGATAACCGCTTAAGTGCATCGCGATGGAAGTGTGGTCGATCGTCCTGGCGTTGGCCGCCGTGGTCCTGGCGACTTATTACTACTGCAGAAGGGTATACAGCTTTTTCGAGGAGCGCGGTGTGCCGTACAAACGGCCAGCCCCTATACTGGGCAACCTGTGGGCGGCATTCTGCCAGCGCGTCACATTCGCCGACATCGTTCTCCAGCTGTACAATTTCAAACCCGAGGCCAAGTACCTCGGCATCTACGACTTCTCCACGCCCGTGGTAATGATCCGGGACGTGGAGCTGCTGAAGTCGGTCACCGTGAAGAACTTCGAGCACTTCCCGGACCACAGGAGCATAATGACCGACGCGATGGACCCTCTGTTCACCAAGAACCTCTTCGCCCTACGCGGCGACCGATGGAAGGAGGTTCGCGCGATGCTGAGCCCAGCCTTCACCTCCAGCAAGATGAAGGCGATGTTCAAGCTGATGCGCGAGTGCGCCAACCGGTACGGCGATACCCTAGCGAATCTACCGGAGGGGAAGACGACGCTGGAGCTGAAGGACGCGTTCACCAGGTACACGAACGACGTGATCGCCACGTGCGCCTTCGGGATCAACATGGACTCGATGAACGATCGCGAGAACAAGTTCTACGTGTACGGCAGAGAAGCCACCAGTTTCGGTAGGTTGCAGTCGCTTAAGTTCTTCGTGGTGAGGAGCCTGCCGTGGCTGGCTAGATTGCTAAGCATGAGGATCGTGAGGTTGGAGATCGCCAAGTTCTTCGAGGACCTGGTTGCCTCGACCATTAAAACCAGGGACGATAAGGGTATCGTGAGGCCGGACATGATCCAGCTGATGATGGAGACCAGAGGGAAGCTCGGCCCGGGAAAGGAGCTGACCATCGAAGACATGACTGCCCAGGCGTTCATATTCTTCTTCGGCGGGTTCGAGAGCACATCCACCCTCATGTGCTTCGCGGCATACGAGGTGGGAGTGAACCCAGAGATCCAGAAGAGGCTGCAGAACGAAATAGACGAGGTCCTGGAGCGGTGCAACGGCGGCGAGCTGACGTACGAGGCTATCAACGATATGAAGTACCTGGACGCTGTTATCAACGAGGCGCTGAGGATGTACCCAGTGGTGGTCGCCGTGGACAGGGTGTGCGTGAAGCCCTTCGAGCTGCCCCCGGCTATGCCTGGGTCGAAGCCCCACACGGTGCAGAAGGACGAGTTCCTGTGGATACCGATCTACGGGATCCAATACGACCCAGCCCACTACGAGGAGCCGAAGAAGTTCAACCCGGACCGGTTCCTCGACGACCCGAAGAAGATCCTGAACTCCGGCACGTTCTGGAGCTTCGGCATGGGCCCCAGGATGTGTATCGGCAACAGGTTCGCCCTGCTGGAGGCGAAGGTCTTGCTGTTCAACATCTTCGCTCGTTGCGATTTGAAGCCCTGCTCCAAGACCACCATACCCATGGTCCTGAGCAAGAAGGGCTTCCAAATGACCGCCCAAGATGGATTCTGGTTCGACGTGCAACCGAGGAAGACCGAGCGACCCGTCCTCGTCAATTCTGTGTGCAGCCAGGCTGCTGATTACTAATTACCGCAAGATGGACGATTGCTAGCTTCACACATTACGGTTCGTTAATTTTATCGTCTCATTAAAAGCTTTCCGTGATCGGGCGAAATTTCAAACGAATCTGCGCAGTGGGACTTTGTTGTAAATTAAATGGGACTTTGCTATGCGCACGGGCTGTAATGCGTTGACTTTTTTTAGGACGTAGGTGTAATTGATCGTGTGGTGGGAAGTTTTATCGGAGCAGTTTCATGGTCGTAGGAGAGATTAATGTGATTAGTTTGGTTGATTGAGGGGAAATAGTGTCTCGCTGAATTTTATTGTATTCGGTTGATTACTGTAAAGTGCTATTTTTTTCTTCTTAATGAAAGGTAGAGACGAAGGTCCTACGAGAACGTGGTGCGGTTTATGGAGACGGTTTCTATGCATAGTGACTTTTCATCGATGTTGCAGGCTCTGGAGGCTGTTGACTCTCGAAACCTTTTGGGCTACGATTTCATTTCTGTTTCTCGAAGAAGCTTTCGACACTGTAGCTCCAACTGCGTGCTTCGAAGATCGGCGTTCTATGTACATACATAATTAAGTCTGTGAATGATCAGTTGACTTCATTTACTTGATTCGCGAAATGGGGAACGTTGCGTGGTAAGTTGGAAAACTTGTTTGGGGCTGTTACATTTAAATACACAATTTAGTAGTTTATAAAATTTAGGTGTACATAGAAGGAAATTTTGTATTTGCTAGTTATATACAGGTTACAGCGAGTAGAATTGTTAATTACGCTTTCAAACTTTACAGTATTGATCTCTGCCTAGATTCAGGAAATTTAATCGCTATTTTAATAATTCACTCTTTCTTGTACATGTATAGAAAACTTCCTGAATCTATTACAGTAATATATTTGCTACTATGTACGCGACTATATCTCTTGAATAAAGTGACTGTACAGTGTACAGGTGCTAACTCTCATTTCTAAACGTGTCATCTAGTATCTTTCCAGTGAGAGACTTCAGAAGCAAATGGGCGAGTCACAACTAAGTACCCATGCTTCTTTTATGCTACAAGAAATCACTTGGAGCCAACTACTAATCCACGTGAATCCATATCTCAATCTGCAATAACTAATCATCACATCTCCAACGAGCAACAAGAACACTAGTATTTCTACCTCCAATTTACTGAGCACGTTAGCACGCAGTGTTCAATTAACTGTTGATTCGAAAGTGTCCCTGCACTAGCCAAGTCGACTTTGAGCGTTAACAATTACAATGCCACGAAGGTAGCAGCGCGTAAAACGAGTTAATTCCTCTCGAATCATTGGCGTAACAGGAAGATGATTTCCTTTAGTGAAGAAATAAGGTGGATGAAGGGTTAAGTGAGAGATTCTGACACGGAACAACTTTGAAATTGCTACTATGGACGCTGCGTCCTCGACGTCCACGTGGCTCGAGACTCTCGAGGCGGCGCTCACCCGAAGAACGGGGAAGTGAGAAACGATGAAAAAAAAAAAGATCCGACAGCAATAATGGACGCCCTGCCGCGTGTCCATCTCAATTACGATCTCTTGAACGGCCTGGCCTCCTCTGCATGGCTGACATGTAACGCGGAGTCATACGTGCCGACGTATAACAGCCGTGTAATGTATTCCCGTACGTGATCCGACCATGTCAAAGACGCGATACGACCTTGTGAATGTTGCTTTAATGAACGCCCCCCCCCCCCCCCCCCGCGGATCGAAGCCGTCGACGATTCGGGCCTCGCGTTTTAATAATGCGCCGCGTCGTCGAGCGGGGTGAGTTCCGAATTCGATGAGAATGAATTTTATTCTGATCAGTGGAAGATTTAAGCTTGGAGCATATGAAGGAAAGGAATTACTTGATGCACTTGGTTTTGAAGATTCTGGTCCCTGAAAAATGAATATACGAATTCGATGACTTCGTGAATCTGCTGTTGCAATCGATTGTACAAATTTTGATTAGTTGAAGATTAATTTTGGAGCGCAGGAAAGGGAAAGGGAAAGGGAAAGGGAAAGGTTGCATCGATGCATTTGATTTTACAAATTCTGGCTAGTGTAAAATGAGAAGCTCGATGCTTCGATTCCACGAGTGTGCTGCTGCAGCGCAAGATTTCTGGATGCAAAAGGCGAATGGCACGAGTTGCACCCATGCAATTGACCCATTTGCATCGGAGCCTTCGTGCCTTGACCACGCTTCGTGGAATTGTGCGTTGCAACAGCAGAATCTTGGAGCCTTATACTTATATTATTGAACACTTATAGTGTATAGGAGCTAATACTTTGACTACAGGTTTCTTCGCAAGATCCATGAAATTGGGTGAGTTCGAAGCATTCGTCAATTAAAAATCGACCAGCTTGTGTAGTTTAGTGTAGGCATTAGCGAAGCAGCTAAACCATCAGATGAAACAAATTAGAATTTTTCTGTAATTACGTACCATACACCGTTGCTACTAACTGAACAATGTGTTTTTTAATAGCAATTTAAATTAAAAATTCCATTATGTAACACTTATCGTGAATTGGGGGAGAGGCTTGTAGCCACAGGTACTATAATATTTTTCCATGGTAAATAAAGAGCTGCATTTATTAATACATTAAGAAGTATATGATTGAAATTCACGTTCACACCTCTTCTATATTTCGAAGATGCTAACGTCAGATTAAGTCCCTTCTGAAATTATTCAACTCTTATACGAAATCATTCAACTCCACTGGCTTTGATTTAAATAGTACATCTTGTATATACACATTGCCTTTTAAAGTGGCAATGTATCGAGGATATTTTCCAGTGTCTTGTTACGTACATGTGATACGATAGCTTATCAGTAGAACATACACTACTCCGTATGAACACCAGAAATACAATTTGCCTCGTCAGAAGTGTGGTCAACAATTACAGTGCAGAATCCTGGTTATCTGTTTCACATGAAAAATTTCGACGATTTAGTACGCATGTAGCTTTGTTCATGTAGTCTCCACGCTCTATTTTTTCCACCAATCGACGACGATTATTTATGAAAAGGAAAGGAAAGGTTTTCATGGTTGTTTTAAAATACGTGCACGTACAAATGATTTTTCGATCAGTCGTATTATCAAAACTTAAATATACAATTTTGTTGCAATATTCATACATGGCACACTATCAATTAGGTAATAGCTTGCTAAATGAAACGGAAATAGTTTAAGAACAGCAAGTTTCACAAGAATCGATGCTGGATTCAATTACCCTGACTAGCGGTGGAGGTGGATGTAGATTAGTTTCATATTTCGAGGGGATGTTTTACAAACCCCTGTCTAGAGTAGAGGAGGACTAAAGTATTTCTTATTAAGATTATATGAATAGAATGTGGCAGCGTAAACGTGTTAAAATAATAAGTGCTAAAAATCATCAACTAAAAATAACTATTGACGACCCACAGATTGGGAATCACTGCACTATTTTTAAGGTGCATACAATAAGTCACCTGTTGCTCCCAAAGTTGTCAGCGACAGATCAACCGAAGGAAGCCAGTCACCCGTTTACTCGTCCCCTCCTATCTTGCACGTGCCATTGATCACAGGCTTGCGAACCACTGGCTGAGGATTCTTCCTAGCCTGGAACTTCGCCCAGAATCCGTCTTTAGGCATCGAGTCGAATGCATTGGGGCCGATTTCCAATGGTATCTTGGTCCTCGAGCTGCACTTCACGTCGCAACAGGCAAGAACGTTGCATATCAGGGTCTTCATATTCGTCAACGCGAACCTGTTGCCGATGCACATCCTCGGGCCGGCTCCAAACGGCATGAACGTGCCAGAATTCATGATCCTCTTGCCATCGAGGACGAACCGTTCCGGGTCGAACTTTTGGGGGTCCTCGAAGTACTTCGGGTCGGCCTGAATCGCGGCGATCGGGAACCACAGATTTGTTCCAGCCTTCACGACGAACGGCTTGGCTCCGGGCACCGCCGGTGGCAGCTCAAAGTCCTTCACGCACATCCTATCCAAAAACGCCCCTATCGCGTGTAACCTCATCACCTCGTTGATCACCGCGTCCAGATACTCGATGCTGTGAACGGCGTCGTAGCTCAGCTGACCGTTCCTCTCTTCCAACACCTGATCGATCTCCCTCTGCAGTTTCTCCTGGACCTCGGGGTTCGCCGCCAGCTCGTGAAAGATGAACGACAGTGTCGTGGAGATTGTGTCGAAGCTGCCGAAGAAGAAGGTGAATGCGTGAGTAGTGATGGTCGTCATGTCGAGCTCCTTGCCAGGCTCGTTCCTGTTCCTGGCCTCTATTAGAAGCTGGAGGATGTCTGCCCTCTGAATGCCCTGCTCGTCCCTGGCATTGACAGTGGTGGTTATCAGCTCCTGGAAGAACTGGGCGACGCTCTTCCTGATCAGCCTGACGCGCAGCAGGGTCGACAGCTTCGTGGCGTGCCTGATGAACAGCAGTTTAACGCCGTTCACGAAGCCGGTGAAGAACATCGCTTTTTGGCCGTTCACGTAGAACGCGTTGCTGGGGTCCTTGATCGAGTCCGTGGTGATGCCGAACGCGCAGCTGGCGATCATGTCCACTGTGTACTTACCCCACAAGCTCTTCAGCTCGAGTTCACGGTTGCCCTCTGACAGGTAGTCGGCGAAATTCTCCGCGCAGCTGGACATCAGCGGGTGCATGCCCTTTATCTTGCTGGACGTGAACGCGGGCGACAGCACGCTCCTCATGTTCTTCCACCTCTCGCCTGTCAGGGAGAATATCATGTTACCAAACAGTGGGTCGATAGCCTCGTTCACGAGCATGCGATGGTCCTGGAACGAGTCGAAGTTCTTCACAGTCACGGACTTTATCAGCTCGGGGTCGCGCAGCACGATCAGCGGTGTGGCGAAGTCGAAGAACCCGAAGTATCTCGCGTCGCGATGTGCATGGTAAAAGTCGTCCATTAGCTCAATCAGGTTCTGCTGTCTGAAGACGATACGCTGCATGTTCCCTATGATTGGCCGTGGCTGAGTGAATGGAACCCCATACTGCTTGAAGATGTCCCGGGTTCTGGTCAGGTAATAGCCGATGGCGATAAACACCGCTACGATGGAGAGAACAAGCGACAGATGCTCCATCGTGGTGGAGCTGCTCTGCAGTCGGTGTTGCCTCGATACGAATGCTCGGAAGACTGAGTAACCCGCACGAATAGCATTGCTTATATAACGCATTATCGTGTCTGCGGTATATGTATACCTACGATATCTATTGTACCGATGGCAAGAGGGATTGTGTATTGGGCTTGCTACGGTAATTTTTCAGCTATTCTTTGGAATATGTGTATTTAAAAAATTTAATGCACTCACATCGAGGTGTCTTAGAATTTCGATACTACGCGGGATGGATGTAGAAAATATATCTACCCGTTGCATTTCTTGTTGCAGAAATCTGTGTTCTAGAAGGCAGACAGATGGAATTGAATGATGCAATTTTGAGGGTATTTGGAATGGAAAGGAGAGTTTGTATCTTTGATTTTGAGAATACTATTCGAGCAGTCACTTTGCGCTGTAAAGGTCCCTATACACGTTGAGATCTGTATCGACACAAATCACTATAGCGATACAAATCTCAAAGTGTATTTGACTGTCCCGGGATCGATGTATCGGTATCAGTTGGTATCAATAAACTGAAACGTCGATACCTCGTGTGTGGCACCGATACAAACCCAGATAGCACCGTACATCCCAAGGACGTCCTTTTCATGTCCAGTTTATATCCGAACGTCCTACGTCCATTTTGAACATACATAGGATGTTCTTAGGACTTAAATTTCGGATGTTCTAGGAACGTCCGTTTCTTAAGTCCTACGGACGTTCTTAGGACTTAAATTTCGGATGTTCTAGGAACGTCCGTTTCTTAAGTCCTACGCACGTTCTTGGGACTTAAATTTCGGATGTTCTAGAAACATCAAACAATCTTGTAAGTCACGTGATTATTTTGCACGACTACATTTCGAATGTTCCGAGAACATTCGTCTCGTAAGTCTTGTGAATCCTTAGAAGATCTAAATTTCAGATGTTCGAAGAACAACCGTCTTGTAGGTTTTGCAGATGATTCAGGTTCGGTTGCAAAACAGTCTTACGACTGAACCTCGCCTTTGCGCTATTTTTTTGTGCAATGAAGACGCTGAAATGCTGAAATGTTCCCAGATAGCTTACAACGTCTTCAAGACGTCTGTCTTAAGTCGTCGTTAAAACATCTGTCTTGAGACGAATGTGAAATTTTAAGCAATGAGTCTAGAGGTCGAATGATGATATTCTGTAGAATATTTCGCGTCAATGCACATTTTTTATAAACTATTAATAATAGTTATATACCTAGAAATTGGAATTATTTGGAAGGAAGTGTCTTGAGTAGTTGCGAAAAGCAGTTGCTTCGTAATCTTGGAGTCCTGGGTTCGATTCCCGTCAACGCCAAATTTTGTTTTCTTAATGTCCTAACCCAGACTTGATGAATACGTCTTTAAGGCGCTTTTAAACCATCTGCAAAACGTTTTTGAGACGCCTTTTGGACGTTTAATTGTATTTTCAACATTCTATCGCCTCGTTTCAAATATGTGATTCACAGCGTACGTGTGAGCACATAAAATGATCAGTACTGTAGATAGGGATATTCCTGAAAATTATAAATTCTGTACCGTCAACAACCGTGACTGGCGAAATGCGAAATGTTGATAAATGTGCTACTTGAAACATATATTGCATGATAAGAGTTATTGGATACTACTACAAATGATACACAATTGCACGTTACATCACTAGAGATAATAAATACCAGTAGATTGCACATTGAACGCCAATTTTTTGTACTATGTGTATGCACTAGTGTTGTTAAAATGAGCTTCGAGCCGTGAGCTTCAAGAGCTCGAGTCGATACTCACACGACTCTTACACCATTTCAACACCAGGTATACACATACAAACATGGAAGTAGTGTGAACGGAGTGTCTCACATATGAGGCGTGTAGAAAATGATAGGTAGGTATGTGCGATGTGTAGGAAGCGTGAAACATCAGAAGTATCTGGGATATATGAAATATATGCAATGTGTGGAGGATTTGGTATGTGCGAAAAAATTGATTATATGGGATATGTCAAGTGTATAACATACATTTATCATATGAGATATTTATATAATTACGACTATCATTCGCGATTTATAGTACACATAAATTATACTAGTAAATTACACGCAACTTACTTGGAGCAGCAATAGTTTCTTATTCATAAACAGTAATAAACCTGATAATACCCCGTGTAACTATTTTGATGAAGTAAATTTTCTCGTAAGCAACAAATTGGACCTATAATGTTGCACGAGCAGGCCGTGTGTAGAAACTGATTAAAATAATATGGCAAAGATATGTCCACTGAATTATAAAGGTTATTCGCCTTTCATCGACAACAAAGATTACAGAATAATCTTCTGCCACGTGGGTGTGTAGCAGCCAAGCAAATGACACCATGTAAGGATCTGTGATACCAAGTAAAGTTTGATAGAATATCTATGAAAGCCGTCTGTAAGGCGCCAGTTATCAGAAGTGATTAGCAGCTCGAGTCTCTTATCATTCAGAAAGGTTGTTTGTAACTGGGCAGATGTGATTATACCTCTTACTTTCTAAATATAATTGTACATTCTATTTCCTCCGCGTCTCTACTAAGTCCAAACTGTAAGTCCAAAGTCTCACGAATTTATTATAAACACCTAAGCACCTAAATTAATAACTAACTACTCCAGACCCAGCCAGCTTTGGATTTTAATCCTCTCCTATCTGTAATCAACCCCCTCGATTTTCGTCCCTTTTTCCTTCTGTTTCCTCCTCGTTCAACCAGCTGTTCAATCAACCGATACCGTGGCTCCATTCAGATCCTCGCGTAATTCTTCTTCCTCCTCTTCTCTTTTCCCTTTTTCTTTCCTTTCCATGCCCGGCGAAATTAGTCCGCAGTCAATTGCGGCCATAGTCCCCCGCGGGTTATTTGGATGTCTCTCTTAAGCGGCGCAGAACGTCGCCTCAGATCCAGGATATTGCGAACGATGGGATCAACGTACGGAAACAAAGCCGGGCACTTAGCGGCAAATTAGCGATGGCTTGGGGCGCCACTGTCGCTCTTCATTACACCGACACCCTTGCAGCCCACCACCCCCGACATCCCGAATCCCCTCCCAAACTCCTCCGACTCTAACCCTCTTAACATCCTGCAGACAATGCAACCGCCTATCTTCCTGCCTACATCGACGGATTAAATCTCTCCTCTCTATGACGAAAAATCCCCTCGAACTCTTGGTAATCACTTAATTATTTCCCTCGACAACTTCCCCTCCCCCTCTTTCTCTCTCCGCTCCACCCCTTCCTTTTCGCCTGTGGGAATCGCGTTACCATCCCCCGGCGATAGGCGGAATCTGATTCCAGAGTGACTGGACGTTGGCCGGCTCGCGAGAGGATGATGGAAGCATCGGGATCGATCTTGATTCGCCGCGTTGCTCATGGGGCTTGATTTGGGTTTGCCAGGGGGTTTGGCGATGTTCTGCGGCGATAGTTGTGGGATTTCGTTGAAAGGCTCGGTGATTTGTGGTGGAGAGATGTGCTTATGGAGCCGAAGGAAACTGAGTACTGTTTCTATTTACGTGAATTTTCCTGAGACGCAAGCAGAGATATGCTGGACTTGGAAGACACTCGATAAGTAAGGCACTAAGATTAGAAATCCATAGATATTATATAGCTTCTCGAGATTTTATACTCGACAACAAGTGTACTTCCCAAGCCTGTTTTTTGTTTAAAATCATAAGAAATACCTTGATTATCACTCCAAATTCTACTGAAATACAATGAAGATTAAAATAGACTTCAAAGGAATCCCATACAATTCCCTACATGCTATTCAATGATACACTCAAGCAATCCTAATAAATAATCGGTCCAAGCGACCACGCGAGACAGTTAATTCTCCATCAGAAATTCCGTCCACGCCGAGTGTACAGAACAAACGTTTCGCCATCGCTGGTCGACGATCACTTTTACATTTTACATCGATATCGTCGCGATTTATTTCCAATTTCCGAGCCAGCGGGGCGGCTGCACAGACATGGCTTTCCTGTCTCGGAAATTGAAGGAAACCGAAGAATGATGACGGGGGAGGGTGTAGGTGGAAGGGTGGGCGAATGGCGGCCTCGCAGCAAAGAGCCCAAGGTACCAGGTACCGAAAGTGGGATGAAGGGCGCCTTCAGGGTGGCAGAAAGTAGGAAGGCTCGTGTAACAGACTCCATTGTTAGGGCTTATTCAGAATCTGCCAATAGCCTGGGATTCAATTTGACTGGCGAACCATGAACGCCATTTAATATACAGAGGTGGGCGGAGAAGTTGGACGGCGAGCGAAACACCCCGGCGTTGTTGGTTGTCAGACGAGGACGCGGGAAAACATTAACGGGCGAGAATACTGTGAAAGTCGATACCAGTCCAGTCACAGATGCGTTTCTTCTTCTCCTTCGAGGATTTTATTGATTGGGTCGCCCTTAATCGGCCTGTTAATTGCTTTGAACATAGAGGAGGCGTTTGTTATTTAGAGGTGGTTGAAGGAGGTCAAATTGCGACGTAATCGAATATTTGAAATTGCAGTTTGAAGTTGTTGCGAAGGAAAAATGTCAAAGTGGATAAGAGTAGGTTTTCTTGGCGAAGAGAAGGTGCAGGTGAACGTGCGAAGTGTCTCTTGGAAATTCGCACGATTCAAATACGAGATATGTATGTAAAGGGGATTTCTAGATGGTGGGAATCCTGTGCATCGCTTCATTCTTTAAAATCACGCCACCAGTTGTTGCCCACGATTTTCTGTATCGCTCGAGCAAATAGCGAGCACCTAGATGGACATCGCGTGACCGCGCAATCATAAAGACAGAGATCCGTTTGATTTTATGCGAAAAATGTAAACGTCCTGCTGCTCGAGAGACTGCCGCGCCTCCAAAAGGGGATTGAATATCGAATTCTGAATAATTTGTACGTGTCTCTGCATTGTATCGGGGCAAATAACGAATGCCGAGCGTGACGTAATTTATTCGATCGTGTGTCTTTCAGATGGCGGACCAAATAAGTCGCGTGATCATCGATGATCGAGGGAGGTGCACCGATGAGAAATTAATCGGTCGTTAAGATACAACGACGTTCCTCGTGAAATATCTTACTTAGCTATCTCGACTCCGCATTCCTTCGCGAATAAAACCTAATAAAAATATACAGTCTCCACTCCTCTGATCCAGCAATAAGCTACGAATACTAAGTGTACGTTTAAAGGTCTACCTGTTTTTCAATATCCAAACGCTACCCGTTGAGTTCCCGTTGAGTTCCCCTTGATTAGAAGCTTTCAACGAGGGTCCGCTCCCAAGGAAGCCAGCCACGAGAGGTAGGAGGGCGCAAATACGTTGAAATATTAAAAATACGTAGCCCGGTTGGCCAGTTGTTTCGCAGGAACGAGCGTGGCAAAGATTGCAAAGTTTCACCGAGGATTCCTTGCAAAGCGTGACTTATTTAGCCCGGAGCTGCTCGTGCTTTCGCGTTTCCGCCCCTTCGGAACGATCCCCCTCGACCCCGCCAACCTACTTTCACCGCCCCTCCACGGGTCGCGATTTGGCCAGGTGGAGGTGGGAGGGGCAGCGGATGGCTGCAGGAACGACGCTGAAAGGACGAAATGCTCCTTTGTCGGCGGCCTCCGCACCGCGGAACTTTATTAATTGCGCGTTTTGTTATGCAGATTCCTGCAGAGCGAGCTCCCTTCTCCGCGGCCCATCCTCCTCTTCCTTTCTTCTGTCTTCGACAGCCTACCGGGGCATCGCTGCCGCTCCGTGACTCGCGTGTCCAGGACCTTTAAAAGATTACTCTCGAATTTCGTCGCCTCCAGCCCTCGGGGGCCTGAAACTTTTCCCCATTTACGCGGCCGAAACTTTTCGTTCCCGCGGATGCTCCACGGCGACGGATGGCCCGGTTCGAAGACGAATTCGACCTTTCAGCGAGGGAATTAGCGTCTGGGCGGTGGGCCTCGAAGGACGGTTATGATTTTCGAGGGTGCTCGGCGGGCGTAAAAGGGACGAATGTGGGTTGTATCAAGTTTCATTGGGATACCTGTTCAGGTAGACTCGTGGTGAGTGGAGTGAAGTGCATTTGTGACGTGGCGTGATTAATGTATGTAATGAGTTTTGTTTAATTGTACGAAGATAGGGGTTGAGTTTTTTGGTGATGGATAAGTTGTATTTTGTTGTGTATGTTAAATGTGTATGCTAAGGATACATCTGAAGCATGTAGTTGAATCGATTCTTCTCGACGTTTTACGTGTGGGACATATTAAGGCAAGGAGTAGAGAAATTATGTATACCTCGTGAGAGATTTCAAATTATACTGTCAGTAACTTTTCAATCACCTTACCCTAACATTTCTGTACGAAAGATATCGAGTGGAATCGATGCACGTAACAAGAGCTATATGTACGATTGATTTTGTTCATAAGACAACAGATTACTATTTTCATCTACTAGGAAAAAAAAACGAAAAATATCACTAATCCCAGATGCGTGGCCCACTCTGTGCTTACAGAAACGCTAATAGAGCTGTCGGAATATAGGAGGAGTAAGCGCCCCAAGTAATTGGAAAGTACTAATTTTGGCGTAGAGATTCGCGTGGCTTGAACGTCGATGATGAAACCAGGCGGTCCCAATCTCGTGGATGATTTAGACCGTCTTACATTATGTCAGCGACACGTTCAAGAGGCGAGGAGGAAGGCAAGGAATCCGGGGAGCTTTGTTGAGAAACTTCGCTCCTGGGAATTCCAGGCTCGGAAGGAGCTTTTAATTTCGAGCTAGAAGAAAAAAAGAAGGATAGGTCCTCGCGTCTCCCGGCGCCTATTCATGGAAATTGAACGTTACTCTCGCACCAACCAGACGTTTCGCTTGATTTACTGGCAACTTAGCCGAAGTAAACGAAACAGGGGACATCTTAGGGTGGAAAATCACGGATGCGCGTGGTTACTAAAGGATATCTTTGGTAAGCATCCATCTCCGAACTATTCGAATAATATACATCTATAATGTTATTATAATAACACTTTGGCACTGATTCTAACGTTACGTGGGTTCTAATATTTTCTCAATATAAGAAATTAAAGGCAGTGTGATTCGAGAAGCCATCAGTTTAGGAGACAATACACTCCATAAAATTAAAATTAAAACATCTCCGAACAGTACAACCTTCAGATCCAATCTACACCTCCATCTACAAAGAAACTTCGTTAGTTTATACCCCTCTCGAAATCATTAAACTCTCATCCGAAACATATTATTTGAACACCACAAATAGTTTCGAAGATGTTCTTGTGGCACGATTTAAATGGCACGCCCTGGACAAAGCAGAGGTGGCTGGCAGAGAGGGAGGGGCAGTTTATTCGCCCCTTTCGGGCCTCTTTCTTTTCATTAAAAGCCCCGGCGAACTTTCGAATGAAAATTCACCTCAAGGGCGTCTGAATTGAATTGCTCGCGCCCCGCGACCGGGTCGCGCTGTTTTCCCTCTGTCCCCTTTAGCCTGTGCAATCCGAAAGTTTTCCCGCGCAAAATGCCAGCCGCATTATTTATCAAACGGAGTAGCTAGTCGGCCAGGATTTTAACGCAGCCCACCCCACCGCGCGCAACCCCCGTCCAGGATGTATCCTTCCTGCTGGCGTCTCGCTCTCCAAGGTAAACAGTTTTCAGTCGTCGACCGACGAAGAAGAGCCCGGCCTGCTTAATATTTCAGACGACCCCGAGCTAACTTCATGCATACTTATGTCGCGACGCGTGATTCCCCGCGACGAGCACCCTCTCCACCCCCTGGCAATATTCTACGCTAGATTCGGCCAGATTCCGGAATTCTCAATTTTTGTATTGTTTTTCTTTCATTTACCACGGCCGTGTGACGCTGCACAAATTTCCCTTTACCCCTTCGTGTATTATTATTTACCCAACAATCCATAAACTGAAACAGTCTATCCAAGACCTGCACAGCCACATACGACGTTTCCCCTATCAAAAGTTCTTCCTTATCTCTGCAGCAGCGTGTACGAAAAACGCCATCGGTCTCCGGCACGCGGAATCGCCGTCAGGTTAAACCAGCCGCCATAAAAATGGGGGGGTTTCTCTTTGCCAGCCCTCGCGGGGAAGGGATTCGGTCAACAATATGGCAAGGTGTTTGATGAGTCGATCGATCACCGCTCCCTGTCAGCTTCCCAGTCGGAGATACAGTGTGTATGCGGGGGGTGGCTGCGTGTGGGTGCTCTGCACGTGTCTGATCTCGTGCAGGGCCGTGTGAGCGTCGCTCCATAAGTTACCAACCAACCTCGAAACCCCCGGCTGATGGAATATTCGAGGGTGGCCGTCGCGTTTGGCCAACTATGAATATGCATTCGGTGTCCTTCTTTCCTATTAGCTCCGTTTCTGAGCGCAGCACGCCGCGCGTCACGTGCGATCCCGCGATACGTGCGTTGTAACTCCAACTCCCGTGTGCATGCTTGGACCTCGATTAACTCGAGTTCGATTTTGCGGTTCCTTGATGCCCCTGCCGCCCAGGAGTTTCTCCATTACGCGCTCCACGAAGGACGAGGCGCCACGGACTCGCCAACATAATTCTGACGAAGGACCAGGCAGTATTACAGTGGTCGGAGGACTGGGGATGCTCGTGCGACTTTTTCGGGGCATTAATTGGCAAGATTATTTTGAATAATGAAAGGTGCTTCTCCAGCTGGTGGAAGCGGTGTCCATATTGAAATAGTTTGATTCTTATTTCAATTGTTTGAGGATACCAGTAGGCATTTATACGACACTCGCAGCAGAGTTTGTGGGTATAGAGCAGCGGTGGCCACATCGGGCCATTTGGGAGTAAGGCCTCCATGCTGTTTACCGTAGCCGCGCGGAAGGGGAGCTCGAAAGCCAATGGTAACGTGGGCGCGCCACGGATAGGGAAAACTGTAAGTGTGTAGGTAGTAGCGTGCGGCGCAGGTTCGTACTCGTAGGATAGGCTTGAATGACTGGGTTCCTTGAGGGCCCCAACGGGACCCCTTGTACACTGTCCACTGGAGGTTCGCTCGGGCCCCCAAGAATCCCAGTCATTCAAGCCTATCGTACGGGCATGAGGTTGCCCCGCACACTACTACAGTTTTCCCTATCCGTGACGCGCCCACGTTACCATTGGCTTTCGAGCTCCCCTTCCGCGCGGCTACGGTAAACAGCATGGAGGCCTTACTCCCAAATGGCCCGATGTGGCCACCGCTGGTATAGAGAAATGGGTCAGGATGTATCCAAGTGGAGGCGTTTTGTAGATTTTTATGCTTCAATTCCCAATGGACGCGTTCTACTTTCTGCCCTCGATAATTCATATTTCACGCACGATAAGTGGTAATTCGACCTCTGAACCGATCACTGAACTCTTCCCGTTCCCGACAGCGACACGGGGCAATTAAAAACAGAAGATAACAGGGGAAAACGCGAAGCCCGTGGCTTTACTGCGCTGCAACATGACGAGTCACTTTTGACGAGAGAGCCAGACTCGTCACCTAGAGCAGACACGCTCTCTGGAGATTGATTTGTATTCTGTTAATTCTCGAGAGTCCACAGGCATGCATAGCACGCTATAAATCAATGAAAACACTATCTATCATAGGCGAATGTGTTCTCTCTCTTCCACCAGCGGTGCGGTTGAAATGCGACGCAGAAACGCCTACGGTTTGCTAATCGCCGCGATTATACAGTTCCCACGTTCAATCTCCGCGCGCAACGCTGTTATTAACAATGTAAATCAATCTTGGCTACACGACCAAAGAATGAGAGAAGGAGCGCAGATTGTAAACAAAATGCAGAAAAATTGCTCAATTCCAGCGGCTGGCGATGCCTCCGGCGACTTCCAAGACGACACGCGTTTAATAAATAATTTATTCCTTTAATCTTGGCTCTGGCCGGGGTTACGAAACACGCTGAAACATCCAAGCGCGTAGGCGGAACGCTAGAAGAATATTTGCTCCTCCTATTTCTACATTCAAGCTATTTTTCACTTACTATATGTGATCAGTTTACTCGCCGAACAGTGGGCTGCAGAAGGTACTAAATTCACGAAACTTCTATATTCCACCATTGTAATATAGGAATCATAGGCTTTCATTTTACCATAAAGTGTTTGTGAAATGAAATTGAAATGTGCCTGTTAATTTATATACAATCATTGGCGTCTTCTAATGTCATAAAAAATTTTATTATACAGGATTAAAAGAACCTGTTGATAGTTGAGAAATTTTAGATGATGATTGTATAGTCTGCATGCTTGGAATTAGAGAACATTGGTTGTATATTATACTTGTTGGAATAACTGGTTGTTGAAAAGAAGAAAACTTGATGTTCTACTTATAATAGCTTGAGTTTAGAGGCGAGATGTTTGCACTTCGAAGTTTAGTTTTCAGCTTCTCTTCGTTTTATGCACTTACAAAGATTGTGTGAAGTGATTGTGAAAGCAAGTCGAGGACATCGAGGAGGTATATGAATTGCGCAGCGAATATAATCACGTGTGTTCTGATCGTATTTTTGTAAGAACAAATGCAACTTTTATCAGCTTCAGACTGTATAGGTACTGCTTCATCTGCGGCATACAAACACCTGAAAAACCCGACACGTATTTAATATACCAACATGCTGATCACGATAAATTCTTGGATTCCAATTAAAAATGTTGACGCCTTAATATGCTTCGTCACGGTCCTCAGCAGCGAGTGGAAGTATGGATTACCATTTACTTATCTTGTTCATACGTATCAGCTACCGCAATTTGTAACTACGCATTTGCAATATCCTTTCAATTTTTATCTGGAGACAATTTCCACGATTATCTTAAAATTGTTCATCTTCTATTATTTAAACCACATTCTCAGTGATTGAGAGCAGACATACACGCTAAAAGAATATAGCGAGTAATTAATTCAGTAGTACCTGAAAAGTGGCATGAAAATGACAATTGCATATCGGAGTTTGTAGCAAAATAGACCTTAGCTGTTCCCCGTAGCTCGTGACAAAGCTCAGCCGTGACAATTAAAAATGTTAACGCGTTAATATCCCCCGTCACGGTGGTCCGCAACGCATGGAAGTATCGATTGCCGTTCGAGTCATCCTACCCTGATGTATGTCTGGTGATAAGTGTGGTCCACGTGAACGCCGAGATTCTATCTGCACCGCATCAAATATTACGGCTCGTGTAAACACCGCAGGGTGGTAATTAAAGCGGCGCCCTTGTCGAATTATAGACGCTGGACGAGGGGTGGATCCGCCACGGCCGAGGACCCGTGGCGGGGTTTCCAAAATTTCGTTCAACGACGGTATTACGAAATTCCCGCGTACACGCCCCTACGGGAGCCCAATCCTCTGCACGCGATCGTGTTGTTTGCAATCGAACCGACGTGTCCATCAATTTCTGATTATGCGCGCGTAGATACGAAGACGAGATTATTTTGGGCTACAAATATTCATTATCGATGAGGTGGCATTGCCATTCTTAGCGAGCCAGGAGAGGCGTGAAGGTGGTGGAAGGAAAATCTGTTTGGACATTCAAAGTGAGTGTTAAGATCGAATATTGATCTAGGTATAAGGTTCTATTCTGCTACAATTTCTTAGAGTTCTTCAATAAATTTGCAAAATTTTTCAATATTCTACTCTAGGTAGGTGTCCTAATTCTTACGAACGATAGTGTATGTAAATAGCTCGAGGTACCGCGCAGTGGCATTCGCCTAATCAATCTACTCGGGTATTGCACCATTACAATTTAAAAATACTTTCCTTCAAGTATTTTATCACTCTGTTATCAGACAATATATCACAAATGGTACCCATTATCTAATTGCTGTGAATCGAAAAATTGGCGACCGCGCAGCAAGTAAACGCAGAAGTATCCATTTGAACCATCAATTTCTCTATTCAGCCCAATCTCCGACGTCTTGTTGCGCAACGAGCGACTTTGATAATCGTCAAATTGTGGCCAATTCCCATCGACCAACGTTACGATCCATTTATCACAGACGTATCGTTGTTGGATCGTTTCCATTGGCGATCGTGGAAGACGTCGCGACGCGTGGCCCGGGAGACAAGTTCAAGGCTTAATTCGACGAGATTTGACAAATGGTAATGCAAGGGACGTGCTCCGAGGGAAAGGGGTGGAGGATGCCGCCGTACGAAATTGCTATTACATATTTATACGGGGGACTCTGCATTGTCTGCTAAAAAATGTCCCGCCATTTCGCGACGCGCTCGCTCGATTCGTCGTTTCTCAGCGGGTGGACGAAACGCGACCTGGCTTCGCTGCTCTTCCGCGTTTCCTGACAAATGATCGCGCTGTCAAAACCGCCGTCTACCGTGGCCGTCACCTGTGTCTCCCCTTATAATTCTCTTTTACGTGGAGAATTATTGCCGACCCTGCTCCCTCTCATGCATCCTCGATCATTTTACTGCTGCTAGGAACCCTGCGGCGCGAGGCGTGTAGTGTTTGTCCTTGTTAGGTTAAAGGGTTCTTATTAAACAGGTGTTCCTAGATCATTCTCAGCACTCTAAACCATATTTGCTGCCACCCCTTATTTCAGGTAAATTTCTTACCCTAGAAAACCGTTTTGATACTTAAAAGACTGCAATGCTAGCGACACGATAGAGTGCAGCATTCTTTCACTTCAGCCTTCCATCTTCGCCAGTTGTCGAGAAATTAATTTCCCACTTGCCCACAATCGAATATCATGGAAAATTGAATTGTCACCTTCCGCCCTCGTAGCAATATTATTTTATACTACGATCAACCGGGTCGGATCATTAATACGCTCCGAATTGCCCGGAGAAATTAATAACGCCGCGCCAGTGTGGTACTAATTAATTAACGTTAATCAAGCCTTGAATGGGAGCGGCCGCTAAAGTTCGCCGCAAATTCGCGAGCTCCACTCTCAAGGAACATTTCCTTCCGCCATGAAGGCAACAGGTTGTACAAGTAGAGGAGGTCGCCAACTTGGCGTAGGTTGAATACGGCGACATAAGCTCGCTAAATTGTCTTCATTTCCCTGCAAAAAGCCCGCTGACGAATTTCCAGTTTCTCGCCTACATTTTCGCCAGCAACGCGGCCGACAAAACTACCAACATCCCCCCATACATCGCCGAGGAACCTTCGAATCCCTTCGGAATTATAACTTCTCATTCATCCTAATAACCGCACGAACAATTCGATTAACCGGAAAAAATCCCCCCCCCCCCCCGCCGCACAGTGTCACGGCCCGTGTTCAAAAAGCAAAAAATTGGGTTTTGAAATTTTGTATTTCATTTTATGGATTTGATAGTAAACAGTCCTCCGACATAGGAACAACATAACTTATTAACATAAATAACGGATTTAAGGTTAGTAATTACATTCAAAGTCGAATAACCAAACACAACCTGCCACAGACTACACATAGGAAATATTCACCAACTGCATTTTTGTTGTATTTATAAGTTCTTCTCTTTTTTTCTTTTTGAAAATAAGCAGAATATATCCCTTTTTCGTTTTATTAATTAAAAATTCTCGCATTTAAAGATATGGTTACGTACCAGTGGCTCAAATTATTACTTTTTTTGTCTCATCTTCTAAGTTGTGGAGAGAATTAAAAAAAAACGAAACATATCGGTTCTTTCATTTTTTTACTACAATTAGTTCCTTTCATGTCCTTTAATTTGGTGTAAATTTTTTCTGCTCCCGACTGCTCCCACATAAGAAAAAGTACACATAATAAAACAAAAAACTAGACAAATCTGTGCTAGAATATTTAGTTTTAAAAGACACTGAGCTTCCAATTCCTTCAGATTCAACTGATAGTGATGAAAATGTATAATAAGAATGAATAATTTAAAATTTACTATCTATTTAAAAAATTTATTTATTATTAATTTATTAAAAAAAAAATTTTTTTTTTTATAATTGTTTCATATGTTTGTTATTAATTTATGTGTAAATGTATTTAAAAAAATATATATTTTATTTGCTTTACTTTTATTATGGGCAAACATATATATTAATGAATTATTTTAAGTTAAAAATGATTTTTTTTGTGAATAAATATGATTAACATATCAATTACACGTAAATAACAGTATCTTAATGGAAAATTGATTTTTGATTTTTTTTCCCTATATACTCGTTACACTGTGCGCCGTATGAAATCCTTCTCCATCAACGATATCTGTCGCAATTGAATTCCAATCTCTATTTTTCCCTGTCGCCAATATTTAGCGAGCGCTGTGCAATCACGCGACAGCAGCAAAAATCCAGCATCGCAATTATTTCGCGTTCCATGAATCACCGATTCCGCCCCGGCGAGCAGAATTTAAAGGGAGGAAAGAGGTCGAATGGAAATAATGGTAAGCCTGTAAAATTTAATCCCGCGGCGTCCAGTGTTTAAACAACGGCGACGCGCGGCCTGGTAGAACGGAACGTACTGACGTTTTAAAAATAATACGTCAAGCGGACGTCGTTTCGCGGGTTTTCACGCCACGATGCTTTTTAAGCCGCGTGGGGGGGGGGGGGGGGGGGGTAAGTGTTTGCGTCGAGAAGCGGGAGGAAAATCGCGGGGCAAATTGACAAATTAATGTAAACCGGAGAGTTAACGAAAAGTGCGGGGGAGCGCGGTGTGTTGATGGGGGAATGTTTACCATCTGCATACATTGAAAGAATTACGCGGTTCCGCGTCCCTCTTATCGTTCGCTGCCTAATTCCAGCGAATCGTTCGATTCGTCTCCATTAACTGTACAAGCGAATAAACAACCGCTGGCCCTACCAGCGTTAACGACACACCGGGTTGATAGCATTTTTTCATTTAACTGCGCCCCATCGGCGGTGACGGGCTCGCGACGATATTACCCGAATTATGCCCACGCGGGCGTGATTACGATTCGTCGGGGCTGGGAAGGGGTGGTTGGGACGTTTTTAAATTATTCATTGCTCCCTGCCGCCAGTCGCGTGGCTGGAAATCGTTCGATAAAACTTCTGGATGAAATAATACGAGGCGAACTTGTCGCGGGGGGGTTAGCAAAAACTGGCCCGCGACAGCGTAGGTAATCAGAGTGGGAAACTTCGGTCAATTTAACTTTGTTAATAAACAGCTTCTCGTCTTCGTCGCCAGAATGAAAGTATCAAGTTCCAGTCGATATTTGACTGGGCGTTGATGAATGAATTGCTTGGTCTGCACGGGGAAATTTTCTTCAACGGAAGTATTCTGATTGCTGTTTATCAGACCTGTTGGAGGGATCTTGTTTTTCTCGCCTGTGCTTCCACGTTGTTGCAATGGGAATTAATTCTGATACAACGTCTGCTGCGATATGGGGCTGGTTATCATTGTTTTTTAATTGCTTGCCTGTCTTGTTTGTTGAAAATTCTGCGCTTTCTACGGGACGGCATTTGCAAAGCAATTTCAGGATTTCTTCTGAGACACATTGGTAATGTTTGAAGTACAAAACAAGCTACTCATCCCTGCTTTCTTTTACACTTTCTTTCTTCACCCCTGTCTTCACAAACTCCAAAATCTCAGAAAAAGCTGACTTAAAGCTGGATTCACACTAGCCGTCTGGCCGCCGGCAAGCCGCCGCTAGACGGCTAGTGTGAATCCCGCTTAAATAGTCATCCTGTAACTATAAGGACTACAATCATCTCGTCCCAAAATAGTTAGTATTATAGAAGACTCTTTAAAACTGTAAGTTGGTACCATGCGCTTGCTTAACGTTACCTCCAAGTCTAAGTTCTAAGATATGTTCACCTAAAAATATTTATTGTTAAAGTATACTCGGTGTAAGAAGGTATACATTGTATGCGACGATACTAACAATAAAATTCTGAAGATTAAGCGTGGAAATGTGCTTAATACAAAGTGATCGAAGGTTTCCAAACGTTGCCCAAAGTGATCGGCTATTCGCGTCTTGGAATCAACAGTATTAGCAATTAGAGCAGCAGAACGACTTGGTATTTCAAGATTATAGGGCGATATCTCGTCAACGATGTCGATGGGAGAGCGCCGTAAGCGGATCAGGCAAAGTGAACTATGAGCTCTGCGCGTAAGTACTTCGTCCCAATACCGTAAATTGATGACTACTGCGTTTGCAGTACCCGCGATACGCCTCGCATAAACCAAATCCCCTGGGCTGTTGATGGAAAGCCAAACAGAATTTCATTACCAGCCAAACGAATCGTAATGCACGGGCTTATATGCATGCCCAAACATTATCGGGCTTCCTTTCTTCCTCTGCTGAAGCAGCGTCGTTTAAGCAATTGCTTTGCTTGTGCTGCCGCTGGGACCAGTTGCAATAAATTAGCGTCCACTTTAATCCCTTGGCAATAATAATCTGCCCCTGCGACATATACAGAGGGATTAACCATTGGAAATGAAGGCTCAACAGTCACGTGACATCCTACCTCTTTCAAACCCAACTGTTTCCCAGACTTTTGTATCTCTAGCTAGGTACTAAGCCATCTTTTCTAAAGCGCTTCTACCTCTGTCCGACTTATCGATTACATTAAAGAACTAAAGCTCGGAGGCTTCTACTCGACGCAATTGGCACACGAATAATAAAAGGATGCAAGATGTAAGACACAAACTTTAAAAAATCCCTAAGTCAGATTCAACGTATCACCATTCGCTGAATTCTCTATTCCTGGGACCACTGCCCCACAAAAGGTACGAGCAGCGCGACGGAGGCCAGCCGAAAGGCAGAGAGGAGTAAAAATAATGAAGCTGCGACGAACGGGCTCGCAGCGAATCAGGGTCCAGCGGCAGGCTCGGATGGGGAGCTACCGGTTGCATCATCGCGATGCTAATTTGCATAAATCGCGTCGACAGAGCAGCACCCAACACCCCGCTAACTACGCCAGCCTACAGGGCGAAACGAGGCAGCGAAGAGACCCGTGGTCGACCGAGGAAGCCGAGATCTTTATGGTAGCAATAAAGCCAGCTAGGCTGGCTTCCAGTTACAAATGACTACTGGTAGCTGAAAACTATTGCCCCCTGGTATACGGGCGTGCCCCTCCCCCCCCCCCCCCCCCCACATCCCCCGTGTAACCCCTGCACAGCCGCTGCTCCACCCCGGTGGCTGCTGACCCCACGGAGCCAGTCCCCGCGGCTGGTTAGACGCGTGAAATAGGACCTCTCGTAAATCCTCGTAACGCCTAACTAACTCCCACGCCTCGGCTTTCTTTACGCCACCGCGCACCCTGTCCCGATCTAAGGATTACCTTCGTTAATAATTGTTATTAAGCGACCGACGGAACATCGCTGCGCGATGGGAGTCATCTCAGCTCCGCTGCAACTGGCTGGTCAATCGGCGCTGACACGGATGGTTCGTCGGTTTCGGAGACAGCGGGGCTTTTGTTAGCGATCTTCATTCAAGAAGACTACATTCAATACCGATTTCGAGAGTTTGTATGCTTCTCGAGGTTCCCGCTCGCGATGGTGGTGTGCTGGGTGAGGTGGTTGTTTTGGTTTTATGAAGCTTTTGGATGAAGCTTGAATGGAAATTGGAGGGTCTTTTATAGTAGAGATATTTAATTTGGAAAATTTTTGAAGATACGATAGTGTGTCTGGTAGGCTCTATCTGTCTTTAAATATTTTAGAGTTCGTTGCTTGATATTGGTGGAGTTGGGATGAATAGGGAAGAAAGGGATTGAAAGTGTTGTATACTAGAATATGATTTTCGATTGCCATCGTGGACGAACTTAATATTAGGCAATGATTTATAGCGAATCTTCACCGTACGCTCATCGCGGAGAATTACTTATCCATATGAGAGATCCAGTCACGTAGGCTACTTGGTTAAAAAGATGAAAGAGCGCCAGCCGTGATGTAATTAAAAACTTCGTCAACACGCGAGGGGTGAATAAACTCGTGCACGCTGCAACAGGGCTTCAGGACTTGTAAAATGTTTGTAAATAAGCCGTGAAAGGTGTTCATCAGTCTTCTTTAATATTCAAAGTTCGGAGCCCTGGCTGTGGGTTTTAAAGTTAATTTATCGCGGAAAATATACGCGCCTGTTGTACGAATAAAATCTATCATCGTACGTCTTACGCTAAATAATTAAGAATTCCACAATGAACGTAATTGATCACCTTGCCCGGCGAATCCTTCCATACCTTTCAACCACGTAATATCCATAAATTTCGAAACGCTCCGCAACCATTATTAAGAGACGGAAATTCGAGGCAAGCTACTGTAAATAATCCCAAGTACTTAACAAATGATCCCGCGTTTTTCCCATCTTCCCAGAGGCATTATTCCGAATTCGCCGATTAAAACCGCGGCTTTACGCCTGCAGACAGATTCGAGTTTGAATAAAAATCAGTTTTAGCCAAATATAAGCAGATTTCACAGTGCCAAGCATCCGTCGCTGTATAAAATCGCGCTCGACCTCAGGGAGCATTAAAAACAATCGTAAAAAAAAAGATATCAAAACAGCCTCCCCCGTGCTGCCACATTTTCAGACGCGACTCTAATCCTTCAGTAAAATCCGCGTTCGCGCAAATCCTCTTGCCCTTATAATCGCGTTCCGATGGATGAAGTTAAGTCACCGCGAAAATTTCAACAACACTGCTTGGCTAGAAACCACCATCGCGGTTAAATGCATCCGCATTGCTAGTATTCGACGCGGATCTCTGTTCGGACCTTCCCTCGATGGTGCTCCACGAACTCGACTTGAAGAGCCCGAGACTAGTTTGGAGGAAGGAGGGTCGTTGATTTGAAGAATCGTTGATCAACTTTGCTGGTATTTGCAGAGTACTCAGGGCTGGGGAACTTGTATCGAATTGGTTGTGGAGGTTCACGAGGCTGTCTGTTCTCCGCTGGTACAAAAATGTATGGAATTGTACGCGCAGGGGGTTTCTGGTTCGCCGAGTGTTTAATTCGTCACTGATTTGGGGGAGGTAACGAGGTTCGAGTGATGGGATGTGGAATAGAGATTGAAGGGTTGAAGGATGCCTGGAACTGAGTTCTATCAAATGTAACAGCAAGCGGCAGTTAGTTTTTTGAAGGGTTCTCGATGAAGGTGCTACAGTTGAGTTTAAAATACTTGAATACTGGCGATGCCCTCAACTTTCATGTATCGAGGGTGGAAGGGACACAGGGAGGTATTGCCACTCGAGTGATATGCAAGGTATTGATCTTGAAAGTATAAGCCATCAAATGTGTTTCATCCACTCATCACAGATCCCACCTGTCCAGGAACCTAGACCAGGCTCTTGACTCTTCATCGCTCAATGTACCATCTTCATCCCCCATTGCTTCGCACCCTCGCACACCCCATCCATCCACAATACACAAATGATTCTAGGAATCAAACTCCCTAAACTCCTCAGTGAACTTCAGGATTCCCACTAACAATGCCACTGTTACACCCAATTCTGTCACATGCCACCTCGAAAAGCAATACACCAGATTCCGAACCCGGAAGAATAACACAGCCGAAGCAATAGCGAAGCAGGACACGACTGAAGCCTGGATCTCAAGCTTCAGGTGTGCTACCTGAAACGATCGCTGCACGAAACCACCCCCGTCGCAGTCCAGCCCCGCACAATTACCAACAATCCGTGGGAGAGGCGCGAGCGGCGGGCGCGAGCACGCGTTTAATGAACGTGAAATGGAATTCGTCGCGACTGCGAGGCACCGTTCGGAACGCAAGAACTAGCGGCACAGTGGGGGGGGGAGAAGGCAGAGGGACGGATTCCAGCGAGTGTTTGACGTGTATCGCGACGAGGCGCGGTACGACGGGGGTGGCTTTAGCCGCGGGGTTAGGTTCCTCGGTGCCGTGAAAAGCGAGGCGTCGCATATTAATCATGGTATTAACACTTGAACCGAGCAAAAGCCTAAACCGCCGTGCCCAAACGGCGGTGAAAAGCGTCACGCCGCCTCCTTGCCATCCCTCCGTTCCTGTACTTGTATTTTCGTCGCTGGTGGAACGGGTAACGGAGATACAGGGTCGTGGCTAGCAGGAGAGGGGTGGCGAGGGGGGTGGTTGTGTGCAGGCACACAGGACGAAGAGGGGGATGGGACTGTAAACTGAAACGGTGCGAAAATTAATTGCCAGGAACGCTTCGCCCACTCTCGTCCTACCTACCCTTCACCCTTAATTACTAGCCGCCCTTCGCTCTCTCGTCCCCCTCCCCCCTACAACCCCACCGAAAGCTCTGTTGCTGTTCCTGGTCGCGACCGCTAAACGGTCAGGTGAGGGGGATGGAAAAAAAAATCTACGTTTCGAAGCGAGGGATAATATAAAACGGTACAATGATCAGATATAACACGGTCCGCTTAATTTCCAGCGTATCGAGTAAAAAACAGAGCCGGCAGCGGCGTCTGGCTGGGGAAAAATTCGGGCCAATTTTCCGGGGACCCGTTTGGTAAACAGAGTACTGATTGAATTGTAGCTGCCCCCCCCCCCAACCTTCCCGCGACCCGTGGAATTTTCGCTCTTTGAAAATGTTGTATGGTCGGTGTTGGCCGCGCTGGGCCACCCCTGTGCACGGCGATGTTAAAAGGAGGGAGGAATCGTGTAGAATTGGAACGAGGGCGCGGAAGGACCTGTGTTCTTTGTCACTGGAAACGTGAAGCAGGAAGGAAGGCGGGACGGGGGTGGAGGCAGGAAAAGGGCAAGGGATGATTTGGTAAGTTGCTAGAATCTTTGCGAATCGCGGGGAGTAGTTGCTGGAGGTAGGGGAGAACTTTGGAGGAAATTATTTGTTCGTTTAGTGGTATCGTGAAACAGGGTTTGTACTTTGAATTCTGCTACACTTAAAACAGGGAGACAGGGAAATATTGAGTATCGCACTGTTCTACGGTGAATCGAAGACTTTGCCTTTGATTAGATATAGGAAAAATCTGAATGACAGGAAAGGACACACAAAGTCCTAGATTCAACTTATTCGTCTTGCTCCCCCTTTTAAAGATTCCACTGTGAAAGATATCATTCTCCTGCAATTACTGACATCGGTCGACTAAAAATTCAAGCAACTCGCCTCGAACAGAAGAGCAACCCCTAGGAGCTTCGAAGCAACGACGTTCCGTGCCCCGTTACGGGCAGAGAATTGCATAAAGGTATCTATCGATTTGAAACACAAGATTCTGAAGATGCCGAGGAGCAAAAGGAAAGTAAAGGACACGGGCGGGTGGAGGTGAGAGAACGGGGGTGTCGCTGCGTCGTGCGAATCGCGGAACAAGAGGAAGGCGATGTAATAAAGCGACTCGTGAGCGAAGCACGCCCCGAAGGCAACAGCTACCCCCTAGAGTTACAATCTTCTTCGATTTCAAGGGGTCGACAGATCAAGCTGCTTACGCAATACTCCTTGTATTCTTACAATAAGGACCCGAGGATGACCCTCCGAGTTCTTATAACCATCGGCTACAGACTCTGTAGCCTTCCGCCTCCTCTTTTCGTTTCCGACTTCTGAGGCGACGGGAGCGATCTGCTTCACGACTCTCACGATTTAATACACATAAGACGATTAACTGAATCCTGTAATTTATGAAAAAACCTGTGGGGGTCACTGATCTAGTTTAAATTTTCCATGCACTGTTAAACTTTTGGAAGAAAATTGAACAAAAATAAAATACTGTCAATTTTATTTTCTAAGTAATTATTTCTACTATTAATTATTTAAACCTACATCGTTCCTAGATATAAGTTATAAATGACGTACTTTTGGGCTCGATTTTTCCATAAAATTTTTCAAAATAGGCCCTAAATATGCGTTTGCTACGTAAATACACACAGCGTGCACTAACTATAGCATCGCATACACCCTCCCTTGTCAACTGTAAACATTTCGACTTCGTTCAAAAAACGATTGCAGATTCTGCGGATGAATCCACATCACCCATGGCTTGGTTTTCGAAACGAATAACTTCGGACCTTTCGTTCCAATTCGGATAACACTAGGGTAAGTGTGGGTATTACTGCGGACTTTTAAGGTAGGTTAACTTTAGAACCCTCGATACGGCGTTCAAATGAATGAAAGTTCCTCCTTCTTTTTTTAAAAGAAAGGTGGGACCTTAATAATTGCATAAAAAAATATAAGGGCGGGGTAATAAGCACAGTTAATTAAAAACAAAGAGATTTGTCGATCAATGTCATTGCATGAGTTACTGCGGACATGCATGTATTACTGCGTGCCAGTTACTAACGAAACACCAGTTACTGCGCATGTATTACTGCGGTCTGATGTCAGGCCAAACATAACCTTAGTACAAATATCACTTGTAGGGTAAACCAACCAGTAACTGGGCTTCTACATGCTTTGCATTTTATAATCGTATTTTGATAAATTATGACAAGAATAAGTAATTACATTTATAGAAATTTCAAGAAAAATAAATTTAAATGCAGTAGTAGGTCCGCAGTAATACATGCACATGGTGTCAAGTAGTGCACCTAATACTGCGGTGAGAAATAAAAATTAAAACTAAAATGTAGACGACTGATTTACTGTTTTTCTGAAAAAATAACTCTTATTCTATCGAGCAATACCGCTACAGTACATGTATTACTGTTAATAACAAAAATATAAATGTTTTTCAAGTAGGTGTTCATGACCGCCATATCGGAAATCGACCGAAGTTTCGCCTTGTCGAATTTCAAACTACGATAAAAGAATTAATAATAACTTTGCTGTACATACTTATTAATAATTATCTGTAATAGAGTTTAAAATAATTGTATCAAAAATTTTCAAGAGATTATGTATTTTCCAACACTAAATATGATCTGTTTTAGAATATCCGCAGTAATCGGGACATCCGCAGTAATACCTACCCTACTCTGTCCCGAAATTTACTTAAATTCCTCAAACGTTATACCGTCATATCTTTTAGATCCCCGTTTCAGGTTCCTAAATCAATCCCCTTCGACGACCACACGATGCTCAATTTTTCGGAAAACGGAAGGCACGGGCGCACGGAAAATCAGATAAAATTTCGCTTCGCCCCGTTGAAAAATACTAAAATCAGCAGCTGCCAGTTGCCGGGGGTCGAAAGTTCCGCCACCCCAATGTATCGGGGCTTGTTTATGGGCGCCGTTCGACACGAAAGGGCCGGGCAACGAGCTTTTGTCAGGGAAGATACCGATGATATTGAATTTCCTCCATACGCGAAGCTAAAACACGCCGTCGGAGCGCGCGCATCAATTGCCAAGTGCACCGAAGAAAACGGTGGCTTTTACGCGGCCTCTAAAGTGCATAACGCGGCAAAACGCACCGAGAAGACGGTGGCCAGTGTGTTGAGCCAGTTAGGCCTCGAGCAGACCGCTGGACGGCCAAACGGCTCGTTCGTAATAGCCCAGTAATTGTGTTTGCTAATTGAAATTATGTCCTCACTGGGTCGACGCGGGGCCGCTGCGTTTTACCGTGCGAGGTGCATTTTCCGCTGTATGCTACGTAAAATGAAGAAAATAATCCACGTCGACACTCAGCCTTTTACCGCGTGCAGAAATTTCGTCGAATAAAATCGTTGTAACGATTGGCAGCCGGGCTGAAAATGTTTCGCTTGCTGAAGTAAATGGTTCTGTGCTTGCAGTTTAGATTGGGGGGATTGTGTGGATTTTCTTCTGTTGCCGGTGAAATTTGTAGGCGTATAATTGTTATGTTTCAGGCGATAGCTCTCTATTTCGTGTGCAGGATCGGAGTGCAACGATTTCCCATTCGCGTCACGTAGAACGGTACGACCAATAAAACTTTGTCGACTTTCAGCGATCACGCAAACGACTTCTACGTTCCTCAGAGGGAATAAGAGATCCCTGAATAGAAATCGCGGCTGATCAATAGAGAAGACGTCGAAACTCATTTTATCGCGCTGGGAGAGCATTCGCCTTTGTCTCGTCCACTTTTATTTACTATTTCGTTATTTACTACCCCCGTTACCTGTGCGAAAGTAATTTCTTTCGAAATATAATCACGTTTTAATAGGAAGTCGCAGTTTCCGAAGATACAGCTTGGTAGGATTGCTTTGCTTTTACTAAACGCTGATTTTTCCATCCTTAACCAATTTCAAAATATTTGACCAAGTATTAACTTGAAATCTTATGCAAACTGCTTGCTTGATTCAGTATAGAGGATCAGAATAAAAGCAACTATACCCTAAATTACATCACACTGATTAAACACAAAAATATAACATACAATACATGTCAATCCAATAATTGAACGTGACTATCAACATAACAAGTTTCTGCAAAAGTATGTCTACTGTAGTCCTCTTTCATACCCTTCTAACCCTTACCTTTGGAAAATAAATAACGTCCAACCTTATGCTAACCTCCCACTCGCTTAACTCCAGACTCACAACTGAATTAACAAACGTCACCCACCGATTACTTCATACATAAACACTCAGCCATCGAAGCAACGTCGTCGACGAGCCAAAAGCCACGAAACGTCGGAGACTCCGAAAGAAAGAAGTCTCGAAGGTCGGGAAAGGCCAGCAGACGCTGGCAGTGACTCGACCGTCTGGTAGCGGGAACCCTTCTCGAATAAAGAAGGAAGCGTGGCCAATAGTCTATGTATCGTTCCAGGATGCAATTGGGTTATTAATTAAGGGTATAAGCTGCCGTCGGGAGTGGCTCGCGAGCAGAGGATCCCTTTCATCGAGTTGCCCACGGAAAGAGGAGTGGGCGGAGGGAGACAGGGATAGACGATGGAAGAGGAGATATTCGATGGGGCAAGTGTGGGGGCGGGAGGCATAAGAGAATCGCCGCAATTATGCCGATGTTGTTAGGGATAGACTTTTAATTTCGCGAATCCTTAATTATTGCCAGGGCTAGTTTTAAAGCCCAGACTGGTTCGGCCGATATCAATCTGCAACGCAACTTTGTGTCTGTAATTGAAAAAGCCTGGAAACCCTCGCCTCCCTCCCCCCACCCTCCCCCTTCTCCTTTCTCTGTCTTTGTTTCGAAGGAAAGAAGGAAATGGAGGGCAGTCTCCCTATCTACGAATCGTTCCCCGTAAATAAAATTCTGTTGCCCGTGCTTATTCCTCTCCTTTCTACTCTTTTTCGTGGCCTTCCGCACGGCTGTGCCACCCCCCGCCATACCCTATTCCCCATTCTTCCTTTAATCCATCGGCTCACCGATTTCTTTATTGTAAACGCGACGACGGTCGCTGGTTGCCTAGCTGGTAATAGAATCCCTCCGCCCGCTGGTTTCGCGATTGCAAATCGTTCGTTAACTTCCGCACACGATTCTATGAATTTCAAGCTGTCGGAAAGACGTAAGTCATACTTGCACGAAGATTTACTGGCGCAACGAATGCTGGGGTGTGGAAATAGAAAGCACTCGCGGGAATGTGACTCACTTGTGTTCCTGTCCCTGAGTCTGAAACAGAAAATGAATGTATGATTAGGTAAATTAATTAGGAGGTATAACAGAAGTAACATTTTCTGTTTGCATTTGAAAAATACTAGCACGAGGAAAAAGCACAATTTTTCCCTGAAATCTGTGGGACTCTGAGAATCCATTTGAGAACGGGTATAATTTCAAACAACATTATTAGCGACAAAGGACTGAAGTTTTATTTCAATCCCCTCTCTTCCGCTACTAATGCTGCATAATGAAAGTGGATGGCTTTCTCGATGACGCTTCAAAGGGTTTTAAAAATTCATTTCGCAGTGCTCTTCGCTGCAATATATTATTACATTCTGTACTAGAATAGATTATTACCCTCATTCCCCGCGATTCCAATTTGCAACATTACCAATCATATGTTGGCAAGAGAAATCCCTAGAACTACATGGAACTAATGAAAACGTAAAAAATTCTAGTATTATTAAATCTACATCGCGAATGCTTCTGTGCTGATCGATCTCAAATACAGTTCCTCCAGCGTTGATAATCAAGTGCTGGGGCTAATGATCACGTTTCGTTGAAATTGATTCTCCAACGGTCGTTCCACTCACAAATTCCACAGATAAAATCTTGGGGTTGGTGCTTCGACTGTGGCGGTAGCTCACGGTCTTTCATCGACGATGCAAACCCTTTGCGGTCAAACATGATAAATTTCGGGGTGGGCGGAGGGTGGGATCCGTAATACGTGTCCCGTTCCGATGTTATGTCGTTGATCCAGGCGCATATGTGCGCGTGAAAACGATATTTCACAGGCAGTTTGATGAGCTTCCCACATTAAGCCGGGGGTAAGTAATTATCGACTGAGCAATGACCAGAATGGCCGGGTCGGGCCACTCCCTTCTGGGGTGTCCCAGTGCGTGTCACCGCATTAACCACCCCTATACGGACATCGTTCTCATCAAAGTTCAAACGCTGGATATCTCCGATATGTCATTGTAACCTCTGCACGGCTTAATTAACGAGACTTGGCGCGGTTGGAGAGACACTTTCCACACGGAGAGTTATAATACTTTATTTCTTCTCGCGTTTCATCTTTCAGAAAGATGAGAAAATAGCTTTGACAATCTGTATGGTGTTAGTAAAAATCGGCGTTTTCTGTGTGGCAAAATTTGAAACCTGAACCGTTTCAGTAGTGAAAGCAAATAATTTCTTCGCCCAGGAAGGTAGTGATGAACATGAAATATATATTTTTGAGGGTTGTTCGATGGCTGAAGATATAAACGCGGGGAAATTACTTTGAATATTTAGGATCACTTTGTTGTAGAGGTAGGTGTTCAAGTTTAGTTCACAGTGTATTATAATATGTAATATGTAGAATGAAGTGATAAATTTCAAGTGGTTTTTCTATTTTAGAAATTTAAGGGAAGACTTGATTCGTGACTGTGCCAAGGGGATGTATAAGTGCAGAGTGCATGATTTATTTAGAGGAACCGCGCATTCGATTTTCGATGACAAATTGTTGGGGGATGGGGCTAAGGAAATGGCAATCTCAACCTATTCCAGGAGGAATATCGTTTCGCGAACAACGTTTCTTCCTTCGATTCACCCCATCGATATCGAGTTACACTGAGCCCGGGAAAGAACGGGCTGCAGTTTCGAGTACAACCTGTACACTCTTGACTAATGAAAAACTATAGCAGAACGAGATTGCAAAGTTACATTCATCCCCTTCCCCTAAAGGTTCATTCAAAGTGCAGGATTCTATCTGTCGATCCTTGGAGTTTCCTTCTTCTCATTCAGCATCCCTTCCTGCATATCAAGGCTGCACAAATTACATGTAATATATAATTTTTATGATAACGTTCAGTTGGTGAAATTTTATTATGGCCTTTTATCAGCAGAATATAAAACTGCAGAGATGTTGAAACGTGTCTGATTAAAATCCGGTTACATTACATCAACGTTTTCGCCTGAAAGATACTTTAGTTAATTAAACACGACTTTCATATAATTAATGGCTTTAATTAGCGTAATTCACGGATACACCGGGACAGGGAACAATGAAAATCTCAGGAACAGTTTTATCCCTGCAACCTCGGACAGTACGTCAGATTTAATATATTCCTATCTACATATTTAACATTCGCGTTTCATATTCCAAATTCTTTCATTAGGAAGATATTAAAAAAGTTTGCCCGTGACATCGTGTTCTCGGCGTTGAGTATCGAACGCTGTGCTCGTTGCCAATCAATGCGGGCGATTTCTGATCCAGGGAAAGAAGAAACAACCCTTCCGTTTTTGAACGAAAGTACTTAAAATCGCGGTGTATAGAATCTCCATTCTGTCTATAATTAAGAAATTGAACGTGAACAGATTTGAGTGATAGTGTTACACTTTATATTCTAATATATTTCGCAGACATACAAATTTAGAATTATATCTGTTATTGCTTTTAAAGGCATTACGCTATTTCTTTTTCTATTCCAATGTTCTGTGTTTGACAAGTGCAGAATTGAGTAACAGATTGCTGCTATATATTTATCTATATTTATACATTTCCCTTTTGATAGATCGATAAGGACACTTTTAAATAATTACACACAGCTAAGAAATCGATAACTACAAGATGGATAATGATTCCCGGGCGGAAACCGTATCCCTCGACTTGTTTCGCCGATTTCGTTGGTAACCTCGTTAAACTATGAGATAGAGGAGCAAGCCCTTTCTCCCTCGTGACTCGCAATCAGTCGACTCTCATCGGCGTTCGGAGCTTCCTCTCGAATTACCACAGAGGATGGCCGAGGCTGGTAAAGTCAACGGATCCAGGCTCCGTCTCTGCTTGCACCAGTGAAATACGAAAAACCGAATCGACAGTGTCTGGTGAACAAAATAATTCCGTCTTGGTAGGAAACAGTTCTGTGACGAATCACAGTGAAAAATTATTTCTTTCCTCAGATTATTAGTCTTGAAATGGGCCACTGATGAGGACCGGGTCAACTTCGATATACATTATGTTTCTAAACTACAAATACTATAAATATATAGTCTATTTGGACCCATCCTAAATATCAAACTGTTGATATTACTTCTCAGAGAAGATAAAGATTTTAGGTTATACCAAGATTTCATTCTCATATAAAATACCACTCAAGGATTAAATTGGTTAATAGTACTCATGAATGGAACGAAAAATGTTCTGATAAATGTAGGCGAAACGAAACGAGCATCAGTTTCAGATACGCAATTGGTTAACCCAGCAGAAAGGGGTTAGAAATTTTCGATATTTGGCTTCGTTCTACGAGAGAGCAACATCGATTCCTCAGCAGAGAATATTTGCCCGGCTGCTTCAAACGGCAACACGGGCATACAAGCCATCCAAAAAATTCCCTTTGTATCGTGACAGAGAGCCATGATATTAGCTCCCGCTGGTAAACGCAACGAACACGACCACTGGGGGGTTGCGTGGGGCCGAGGGGGTGTCATCTCCGTTCACCCACCGCCCTGCAAGGTTCCCTTTATTACTTTATTCCTCGTCCCTTTCCTGGCAAGCAGTGGAGAAAGGAACCGTGCTCCTCGAGGAACAAAGACCGAGAAGAAGGAGGAATGGGTAGTGCTCGGTGCGTGGGTGGGGGGGGGGGGGGGGGGGCAAGTATTATGAAAGTATTTTCCTAACCGACTGGCAAAGCCCCGAAGACATTTATTCCGCGAAAAATGAAGTAAAATAAATGTAATGTAAAGGGCAAACTGGCTCTGGGTGCCCGAGGAGGGCGTTGGTTCCACCCCCTTTCTCAGCCCCCCTTCTTTACAGCCCTCTACGACTTCCTCGTGGTTCTTCAGAGCCGAGGAGGAAGGATAAAAAAAACGTGGAGAACGGGATCGAGAGTTGATGCAACGGGGGGCAACGAAGGAGGGAGATGCAGAGGCGAACGGAGAGAGTGGAGGTGGAGTGTAAGAAGTCGATGGAGGAGATAGCTGCAACAAGCTGTTCTTTCTTTTCAACCGCGGCGCACCAACGATGCCTGTTCCACGCCCGAAGGGATCCTTCCTCCTTTAACGTTCGCCCTTCTTTATGCCTCTTTCAATACGTTCTTTTACCGAATCTCCGTCTTCCTCCTGGCCCTCTTCCTCTCTGCCAGAACGTTTGCCTCGTACGCCGGAGCTCCACTTTTCAACTCGACATCTTAATTCTTTTTTCTGACATAATCGTCTTAGAAAGCGGGGAACAATCGCGGCGTTCCCTCTTCCCCTATCGTCCGCCATTTTGAATCGCCGTTAGCAAAGGGGACCTTGAAATCGTGTCTGTGTCTTTGAGGTGACTGGTGGGTGACTAGACTGAATCGTTTTGAGAACTCTGTTCTATAATTATTGTCAGTAATACAGATCTATTTTCATCTGTGTGAATATACAAAGAAAAAAGCTACTTGTGAACCATTAGCTTCTTCAAACCTTCGTTCTCTTTGGAACGTGACTGAATATTTCTGGGGTCATCCACCTTGTCCACTTCATCATTGCAAAGCGAATGTTCTACATTGCTAATTTACAAAGAAAAAGGACCATTCTTGGGGGTTTTCATTGTCGGAGCCGAGTGATTCGGTTCGAATTACGGTGGAGCCGTGGCGAGTCATCAGGGGCAGGCTGTGGTCGGGGTTGCATGCAAGCGGCAACGGCAACGGCAACGGCAACGGCAACGGCAACGGCAACGGCAACGGCAACGGCAACGGCAACGGCAACGGCAACGGCAACTATCGATTCGTGAGTTCGCCCAAGTAGAATGAGACTCGAAACGAACCACGCCAGGCGGAAGACGACGGGAAGGTAAGGAAGATATTTACCAGCGTCTCCTCTTACAACCTCGGCAAACTTCCATTCCTCCCTTTTCCGCGTCTTCGCGACTCCCCGCCACGTGTTTACAATCGGTTACTCGATGCTTAATCCGATGAGAGAGGCGAGCGATAGAGAGAGCAGCGGATGAAAGGAAGAGGGAGGAGCGGAGAAGGGGTTGCCGCGTCGTAATTTAAGGTGAACGCATCGCGACTCGAGGAGAGGCGAGCAGAGAGGAGGGCAGAGTGGATGTTTTCTCGGAGAGATTCTAGCGTGGAAAGTGTAATGGGAGACGGGCCGGAGGTATCGAGAATCGAGGGAATCGAAATTCACTGTTTCCGAGGCTCACTTGTGGACACGAATCCACAGATTCGTTCTCACACACGACGATTTTTCGTGAACCGTGTCAGCGCAAGAAACTCGATAACTTCTAGAGTTTCAGTTGTGGAGCTTGCCGATGATATTAATATGATAAGCGCACGAGTATCTACGCATTCAGTGGTACGTGTTTTGTGAGGAAACAAGAGGTCCAAGCATTGAGGTGTCGATAAAAGGCGAGCCTCGATAAACGTTGAAAGATTAAATTGCGATAATTAATCACAAAGAACAGAGCAGGCTAGCATATGTCAATCTCTCATAACTTCAGCGAATCATTATCGTTATATTTGAAGAAGGATCAACAAAATTACCGCCTGACTTAAGGTGACTTATATGTCGTTTAGATAATGACTGATAGAGATATCTGAAGAAGCACAATCGCAATCGAGGAACGTTTGATAGGCGAAGCAGTGAACAATGGAATATCATTATTAATTTTATTCGTGGCACATATCGAAACACCTACTACAATTCTTCCTTCAAATCCACTTTATGCTTCTCCAGGTTTCAAAAATTTACTTCCGAATAATATACATCGAATTGGACAGAATTATTATTTCCCTCGCATGTCGTTCTCGAAGCGCAGCTGTAACGAGTGAAAATGTACCAGCAACAGTCAAAAGGGACCCAATGAAAACCGACGAAATTACGAGGCGAACTTTTTGCAACGAAACCAGCGGTGCACGATCGTTTCAACGTTTCCCCCGTGAAACGGCTTTGTGGCGTCGAAAGTATGAAAAATCTCTCGTTTCGTCTCGTTAGGCGACAAATACGCTGGAAAAAGGGGGCGGAATAACGAGACGGTATTACAGCGAGAGGATGATAATATGGGGGAAAGAGGCGTTTAATTGGAAACTCGTCTTCGTTAGTGTTTTCATCATGAACGTGACGTTTCGCGTTTCGCGCGGCGGTTTAAAGGGCGCCGGGGGTGCGGCGCGGGGCAGCGCCATGGAAATAATAATCGCGAAAAGGAAAATTGAAACGTGACGTGAGCAGATTAACGGAACGAAACACCGGAATCGGGCGATGGATGCATGAATTTTCAGGGAATAACAGGTAAACCGCGGCACGCAGATTTATTTTCCAACAGATGCGCGCAATTAACGAGCGATCTGGATATCAATTCGCGATTCAAGCCCAGCGATAAACAAATGGACAAAATGGGTTTAGTTCCCTTCCTTCCCATGGATCATCTCATTCATCACGCCGATTATTCGCAGTACACATCCCGCATGCAGGGTGCAGGCGTTTTACGCTGACACGGGCCGTGTGAAATGGCTGCGTTCAAATTAGACGCGTTCATAGGAATCGGACAAAGTGGTGGAATGATTTGTGGGAATTTAGCATTTGACGAAATGGGCGGGGATTATCCAGGATAGGTCTACATATGAACTTGAATCGACTTCGGCTGCAGAGAAATTTAGAGCGACTATGTGCTGAATTCAATACACTGTAGTAATCAATAATAAATTTGGTTTTTGGATTGTAGATCTTGCTGTGTAGCACTAATTGTTCTCAGAAAGTGAATTTGAATTCACCACCTGCATTCAGCCTTAACGTTGTTTTTTTTTAGAAAATACATTTTTATGACATCTGGCTAGGAATTCCGATATCATCGTATTGCAAGCGACTAGACACATGGAAGTGATGAAACAATCGAGGTTAGAGGTGATTTAAGGGTCACTGTGCACCTGTGTGGTAACGTTAACCCTCGCACCAATTAAATACCGAATGCGTCGAGTTCTATAAACGTATTCAAAGGCTAGCCGAATCGACGATATCTGCGAACCTACTTGGAAATTTCACGAGGCCTCCTTATAAATATTCAAATTGCCTGGAACCCCTTTCACGGCCCAAGGGGGAGAGATCGTGCGCTTGAATTTTTGAGACCTAATCGAGATGAAATTTATCAGCAGCTGTTATTTAAATGAGTGCCATTCGCGGCGCGACTTTCGTCGCGGGCGTGTGCCGTTTTCGAATAACTATTTTATGAAAAGCCAACATTACCTGCCTCTGTCTAAAATTTTCGCGAGCTCCCCTTTTGAATTTTTCCCGAAGACAGAGTGGGCGTAGAGGAATTTCTAACTGCACCACTCTCTCGAGCAAAACACGGTAATCTGTTGGTGCAAAAGGAGGAGCTTGGAGAAGTTTGTTAATTTTCTTCGTTACTCCATGCTTCGGAAACTAGAATCAAGAAGAACTTCCCGTCAATTCGTATTGGCTAGGACGAGTCTCATTAAACATTCCAACCGGTTATTTAAACAACAAATTCCAGCAGGCAGAGCTGCTGCTTCGAATTATTTTCTCGACGAGCCGCTCGCTGTTTAATATTATAATTACATTGTTCATTAATTCATCAATCCACCGCTAATATTAGATCCATCCCTGCATCGATTACCTGCCAAACGGTATTCCACATTTCAAGTTATGTAATTATTTTTTGAACGCGACCGTTATGAAAGTTGGAGCAGCGGGCATCCAGGTGTAGCTCGGTCGCGGAATATTTCGATCGAAATTTTTGAGCAGCTTATGAGTTTAATTAAAAATTTGCGCGGTCCACGCCGCGGGATACGCCTAGGAGAAGGTGTAGCAGCTTGTTTGCGAGTTGACATATTACAATTTTCATGGAGTAGTTGGAAATTTTAACAGCAGCGAAACTCCAGAAAAATATCATACACTGTTCATTACTGGAAAACTTGCAACGTTCGATCAAATTATTTACTTGTGTTTCGTTGGACGTTAATATATTGATATTACATAAGGTCCACAAGTTATTAAATAAGTAAATACATCGATAAGTTTCCTGCCCAATTTCGCGGTTTTAAAAATCCACTTCAACGGATTTTGACATTTATCAATACCTTCAATCTTTCGACGCAGAACGTAGAGTCTCTTAAAACTCCTTCCCGCAAAACAGTGTGAAATTACGTACCTATTCAAATAAATTCTCTAGTTCAACCGACATTGAACGCAATAAACGCCGCGCTGGATTTCAAAAATCCGTGAAGTAGATTGATCTTCGCAGAAAAATAAAAACAGAACGGCATTTGATATTGCTTTCGAAATGTAATCGTTTCTCTTTCCCGTCTGGGGGAACAAAACAGTCAACCAGACACGAAGTGTGGAATTCGATGTTTCCCGATAAAAGATAAATGCGCCTCCCTCTATTGTGTTAAAAAACACGAGTGCCCTATGCAAAACTATGCCCTACAATTTTTCAACGAGCCCTTTCTTTCGCGGATGAATCGTCAAGTGTGTGTAGGGTAGACCGGGGGCGGTAGTAACACTTTGACTTTGGAATACGATTACGCAAAAACTATTACAGTTACAACAAAAGTTTTTTTACGAAAATGTTACTTATTTATCTGGCATTATTTGAGCCACAACCGTTTCGCTGTATGTCAAGTAATATTCCGGTTATTAATAAAAAATGAGAAGCGGAGAAAGTGTTACAACTGTCCCTGACCCCGGGTCGGTTGTAACACTGCATGGAGTCGATAGTAGCACAAATATAACTTTACAAAATTAAAATATTTATTGATTTAAATTATAATCATAAATGATAAAAGTAAAATCTATAATAAATTATGTGGTATCGCAATTGTGGCAGAAATAAAAGGCGTTTTGGCTGGTGCATTCTTCATCTGCTCAATCCTTACATTCAGTACATTGCACCCATTTTTCATTTGGTTTGTTTGTGCTATGCTATATGATTTCATGCAAATAAGACAATATTATTCGCCTTCTTTGTCCCTATTCGGTTCTGTTGCGGTAAAACCGACCCCGACTGCCGATGTTACAATCGCCCCCGACCATGCTTTTGAACTTAAATTATAAATTTTGACTAACGAGACGCTTAAAAGTGCCCAGTAACGATCAATATTAGTTTAAAAAAGGTCGAATTACAGATTAAAAAATCGAACAAGTACATACTTGCAAAGGGAGTGTTTATATTACAATTTTAAGTCAGTAAGGAAAAGTTACTTTAGGGTATCGAAAAGTTATTTTCTTCACTATCCATGTCTATTGCGTATCTGTACTCTTAGGGCATGGATGTGTATATTCCAAATGTCATTCTTCATCATATATCCAAAATTGGTGTTAATATCTATTATATGTTTTGAGATATTTAGCGTGTTACATTCGCCCCCCTGTTACTACCGCCCCCGGTCTACCCTACCTACGTCACGTCGGAAGGATATACGCTTAAAAGTGACATTTCCCTAAATACTCAAACCTCCTGGTGGCAGGCAGCGTTCGGCATGTCCATAACAGAACAGAGGTTCTATGATCCAACTTCATCCTCCTGAATCGTCGCCAGACACCGTTTTCGCGGCACGTTTCGCTTTGCCTGGCCGACGATCGCCAAGAATGCTACGCTCATGTTTACCGGAAATCGACACGACCCCGAGTGGATTGCCTCGCACATCGAATCGCGATATTCGGTAGCCCGTGAAACAGTCGACGTCCTGGAGGACGCGATTCCACCCCATCGACTCCCGCAACGCCCCAAAGTTCACCACGGAACGATATACGTTCGGTGTCGTTTCGCTCTTCCCTCGAGCGTCTCTCCACCCCTCGCGAGGAGTTCCCCACACCGTCCTTCCGGTAGCCTGTATCTGTTGCTTCTTCTTTGGATGCTCGTGGCGACCCGGGGAGTGTGGGGTCGTGTACGACAGAAAGGGTTTTGCGGGATCGGTGAGCACACCGCAACAGGCTTGTAAAGATCCCTTCAGGGCGACTGTAATTTACTGCGCGGCTCCTTGCGGCAACGGTGGATACACGCAAATGCGCAGAAAATTTGGAACTGCAAGTGATGAATAGTGGGCTCTTTTTTCTGTTAAATATTGCATTTTTTTGGCGTGTAGGGAGATTGAGAGTTCGCGATTATTGAAGCTTGGTAATAGGGATCTTTGAGGGGTGGTTTCGAGGTTAGCGAGATGGGGAATTAAGACGACCTGGTATTCGTAAGAAAAGCTGAAGACAGAAATAAGAACAGAACGTCAATACTGAACTTGAACGTCTAAACAGTTTTCAAAAAAACTCTCCAAATTTGGGCTTAGTTGTCATAACACGTAAAAGTATGAGTAGAGTACCATGTGTCCACATGTGTAATAAATAAACAAAAGCAAGCGCGGCAAGAACGAGTCGCAGTAGTATAAGTCAACCATTGCTGCTAAAACATCTTTTACAACGTATTCACTTCACTATCGCCTAACCCCAAAAGATCTAAGCATCTCCTGAACCAGATTCCACGCAACGTATGCTCGAAGGTCCCACCCACTAACTCTAGCCCTGCAATTCTGTTATTAAATCGAGCAAATCAAAAGAGTTGCCACCGAACGTGCCGTGAAAACTGAAAAACGTCGAAGCCCTAATCCTCGGCGTGGAAAACAGCAATATTGCAGTGGTCCCATCGCGGACTTACTTTCCAAACAGCGGCGATGTTTGATTTCCAATGGGAACATGCACAACAAATGTTTGAGCGGAATTTTACAAACAAGTACCGCGCGGAGGACGCGCTGTATTACGGGCCGCGAGTTCACCGTTCCCGACCAGAGGTGTTTCGTGCCGTTGCGTACGCGATGTCGCAATAATATCGCATCCGGTTAACGGCAGCAAATCCTCGCCGTCGGACAAAAAGCACGGCTGACAAAGCTCGCGGGATACCCGCCGTTTATTTGTATTAAACAACAACAACCGAAGTGGGTTTCCGCGATCGAGCCCGAAACTGGCAGGGGATGGTTTGGACGTGACAATTGACTCACGGGGGATCGTGACGCGTAGCATTAAAGCTGATTTAAGTGTGCGAGCGAATAATGTGCAGATGGGGTGTTCGGTGAGGGGTGAGTGTTTGGTTCTTGGACTATTTGATGTTAGTGGGAAGTTTCTCTGTATAAGGAGTTTGGGTAATTGTCTTGAACGGAGTGTTTGAAATTTTTGAAGTAAGTATGCGGTGGAGTGGATTGAGAATAGAGATCGAGAAGGGGTTGGAAATGAAGTATGGAAGAAGGGTGGTTTCTTTGGAGTTTAAATTGGAGTTCAAGTAGACAGAGGTTTGATTGAATTTAGTACTGAGGTGCTACAGGGGTTATGGGTGTGCCGTGACATTGTGCTTATACGGATTACGTATTGAAGTTAATGTGTGGGTAAAGTTAGCTGATAGTATTAAAAGATAATTCTCAACTGTTATCTAATTTTCCTGAATCTGACACAAGGTACAAGTTGAAATAAGGGAGTATGATACCCTTACTCAAAGAAATCCTAAGAAATTGACTTATCGATACACGAACTTGTTGAAATTCGTGTTGAAATATTTTTCAAGCTAAAAGCTACACAACTCGTGAAAGGAATTACCAAGGTTTATATTACAGAGATTATACACGGCGTCTACGATATCATCACCAATCATCGAGCATCGATTCAGCGTGGGGCATTTGTTTCGCGGGCCACCTGGCCGAATATAAGTGAGCTGGCAAATAAGGTGGCGGCTGTCAACCCTTGAGCAATTTTAAATGCAAATTAAAGTATTGGTCCCGTTGCTCTCCGCCTGCTTCGGTTACAGTGAACAGCGGCAGTAGCAAGCCGCCCCTCTACGATGCATTTGCATATTAAGTGGCCGCGACCCAATAACACCCCCATACCACTCAACCCCCGTGGAGCGCCACGATGGAATTTCACGAGCTTCGCTGGCTTCCCGTCTGCCGTTGGTAACTGGGATACCCTGGTCCGTCGCGACGCGTCGTTTCGACGATACCGTGTAGCGAAACACAAACTAAGGATTCCTCGGTGTGCAAGAGGTAATAATTAACTGCTGGTTTAAACATCCACTCGGAGGTTGCGCTGATTTCACAAAAACCGCAGGGAAAATGTGTAAAATTCTGGGAACTGCATGTCTTGATTGCTTTAACGGAATGGGTAAAATTACCTAATATCAGTGGAAAGTTATGAAGAAAAATATCAAGAAGTTCGACGAGTTCAACGTCACGAAGAATATTTGGTCCCCGATTCTTCAGATCCACTTTGATTTACATCGACTTCTATTTACAGCACGTGATCAATACGAGTTCAATGATACAGCATTGCCCCACACCGAGCGGTAAGACACTCGAAAAATATATCTACTCGACTTCTCGAGCAATTGCAAGCTTTCCGACGACTCTAGGTTTCGGGCCAACGAAGACAAGGAGAAGCTAGCAGAATTTCCGTCGGGTCTAGCAGCGGAACAATAGCTTTCAGAATTCGAGGAAATCGTTCCCCGTTAATTACTCGGTACATTATCCGTGGATAACGCTGCCGAGCCCGATTCTCGGGGCAGACAGTCCCTCTCGTCTCGTCTCGCCCTTCTAAATCCCCATTCACCGATCGCCGGTCGATTCCAAAAATTCCGCCGAGCAGAAACAATCATAGACAGTTCATTCCGCTCCGCTTAAAAAGTCCCCGACGGCACGTCCCCTCCGGAGACGATCCTCCTTTAATTAAAACAAGATCCAAATTAATTCCCATCAAAAACAAAGAGCGTCCCGCTTTGATGCTGCTCGCTACACGGATTATCTTTGTCCTAGGGGGGTAACTTTCTTGGTTTTGCCACCAAAGGAGGAGGGCAAAAAAGGGAGACAGAAAAAAGACGGAGCGGAGGGCCGTGGGGACGGGTGGCCTGATGGTGGGGGGGGGGGGGGGGGGGGTGAAAGGGTGGAGGCAAAAGAATCCAGAACATTTTACACCGCCCCGGGGCGAGTTTCGTCGCTTACGCAAAATAAACTTCGACGAATGGCCGTGACGGTACTAGCGAGGTGAACCTACACGCGCACGTGGATAGAAGAGAGGTGCAGAAAAATAGAGGGAGAGGGAAAGAGGGAGAGCTGGCAAGAAAGTGACAGCGAACTGTGGCGGGGAGGGGGGGGGGGGGCAAAAATGGCCTAGTACGAAGGGGGTAGCAAAAGAGTCTCTTGCGGTACATTTGGGTTTTATTGAATATAACGCGTGGCGGAGCCCCAACTGGCTTTCCAAGACTATCCCACTTCCCTTTGTCACCGTTTCGACTCTTTCCCTCCCTCCCGCTTCCACCCCTTTATCTCGCTCTCCTTCCATCCACCTTTTCCCAGTCTTATTCCCCCTTTTCCCTCTTTGCCCGGTATAGACACCACGGTTATTACGCCATACTGGTTTATGGCATTTTTGCGTGCATTTAGACAGTTTTTTCCCCGTTACCTTCACCCCCCCCCCCCCCCCCCGCGCCACCCCACTTTGTCTCTGCTGTTGCTGTGTGTCCCCCTTGCACCAGCGACTCGCTTCCTTCGCTTAGCCACGACCGCAGGAGGGGTTAATGGCACCGAGCAGCAAGTCTAAAACGCGTGTCTCTGGAGCAAGCTTGAAAATCGAGAAAGTACCTCTCGGTCTCGTTATCGAACTACGGGACGAGAGGGTTTTCATGGCCCTTTGCCGCGGAAACTTTCATTAGAAGGGGCGGAACGTGGCGAAGAGCATTTCGTTTGATGGGTCAAAGGCTGGGGTGCTTTGCTACGGGACTGTTGATTTGGAAAAATAATTTAGCAACTTTCACCAGTCTAATGCTAATGCTTGCGAGTTCTCCCTGGATCACTTATATAAAAATAAGTGATAAACAGTAAGTCACACGTTTCTTCATAAATGCACAACTACCCTTATTTAATTGCAACAAAATCCATCACCAATCACAGAACTTTGCTGCACAAAGCTGCAGAGCTTCGTCGAAATCATTATCGAGCAGTCGAAGACGAATAATCTTTGCCGCCTACTTTGCAATCAATGCTGGCTTTAATAAAGGCAGGCATCGTTTGCTTTCCCATGGCGTGCAATGTGCAAAGAAATAATTCTAAATAAGTCTCAAGCGTAAAGAAGAATTCTCCCCCTTTCCCCTTGAGCGTTTCTTAGCGGAGCAAGGCAATCGCTGGCGAATCCCGTAACAATAAAATTACAGCCATCTGAAAATTAATAAGCCCCGCCGAAGCAGTTCAACCGTCCCCGGCGCACGCACGGAAAACTTAAAATAATAACGCGACCGTGGGCGCGAGTATTCTTCTCCATTCTCTCGGTTTCTGCTTTTATATTCCGTCCAGCCACGTTTCTCCCTGCGGCGCCTTATTATTCATGCGCCTTTAAACGCTCCCGCATGGCGGAGTGTACGGAGAAATGCTAAACGGCTTCATCGACCGCGGACGATGAATTTCAGTGGCTTCATCAGCGGCCTGGATCAACGAAAATTAACTATAAACATAGCCGGGGCCCGTCTACCAGATCATCGACAACGGCAGTGAAATCCGTGGCTCGATTCGTCAGGCTGGCGTCACTGTGTGGATATTTATCTACTCTCTTTGCAAGAGCTCTGTTTACTATTATACTCGAGGATCGTCCAAGATGACAAACATTTTCTATTGCTAACAATAATTATCAGTAAGTTTTAGAACTTCGTATCGAGATGCTGTTAGTATTGAGGTTTTAATAAAACGCTTATAACCCTATGTCTATATAACATTTGTTTCTTATCTTCACTGCCATCGTACCTATGGTAGAAAAAACCTGGGACAGCCTGTAGAATTTTTGCAGCACGTGTTGCAATGTGTTTCGTTCCCCCATGGCGTATGGAATATAAATAACACCAGGGGCCCGTGCATTGCGCGTGACATTCTTGTAAATTCGTCGACGCGTTGCAAAGTCGCCGCAAGCTTCGACCGCTGCTGCTTTCCACCGTTCCATTATACCGAGCAGTTCGCGTTTCCCGGGCGAAGACCGTTTCGTTGCTCTCTGTTATGAAAATGATCCGCGAGAAGGATCGCGGAGAGTGATCAGAGATCAGACGTGACGTAATTGCCTGCAACTTTTATTAAGTATATTGGCCAAAGGCGCAATCATCGTTGGCTGACTTCCCGTTCCTTTCAGATGCTGGGAAATTAATATTTCCCTTACCAGAACTCGTACAAGTCGACTAATAAAATAACTTCCTTCGAACTGTCTTCCCTTTGCGACGGCGCAATGAATTCTGATATAGAAAACGGGCCAGTGGTGCGTGGACAACGTCTTATTGTCATTAGTGTCGAAACCTAGGATTTCCTGGTATTAAATTGATATTTCCAGTATATCACGTTTTCGGGAGGCATTAAGTAGTAGCACCTATAATAATAGAAACCTATAGGTCCGATGAACATCTTCATTTCGAAATTGCTCAAACATTCCCTGACTTCGTCCAACGACCACAATCAAAACTACTCCCAAAACCACCGAAATCTCTGTGAAAAATCTTCGTAAAGACACGCTGAATGAAACTGTCTCAAGTCACGGAAACAAACAAGCCTCGTCATATCGCGCAGCCAAGAACCTGCGCGTTTCGAATCCCGTTAAACGATAGGGTAGGTGTGGGTATTACTGCGGATGTCCCGATTACTGCGGATATTCTAAAACAGATCATATTTACTGTTGGAAAGTACATAATCTCTTGAAAATTTTTGATAAAATTATTTTAAACTCTATTACAGATAATTATTAATAAGTATGTACAGCAAAGTTATTATTAATTCTTTTATCGTAGTTTGAAATTCGTCAAGGCGAAACTTCGGTCGATTTCCGATATGGCGGTCATGAACACCTACTTGAAAAACATTTATATTTTTGTTATTAACAGTAATACATGTACTGTAGCGGTATTGCTCGATAGAATAAGAGTTATTTTTTCAGAAAAACAGTAAATCAGTCGTCTACATTTTAGTTATAATTTTTATTTCTCACCGCAGTATTAGGTGCACTACTTGACACCATGTGCATGTATTACTGCGGACCTACTACTGCATTTAAATTTATTTTTCTTGAAATTTCTATAAATGTAATTACTTATTCTTGTCATAATTTATCAAAATACGATTGTAAAATGCAAAGCATGTAGAAGCCCAGTTACTGGTTGGTTTACCCTACAAGTGATATTTGTACTAAGGTTATGTTTGGCCTGACATCAGACCGCAGTAATACATGAGCAGTAACTGGTGTTTCGTTAGTAACTGGCACGCAGTAATACATGCATGTCCGCAGTAACTCATGCAATGACATTGATCGACAAATCTCTTTGTTTTTAATTAACTGTGCTTATTACCCCGCCCTTATATTTTTTTATGCAATTATTAAGGTCCCACCTTTCTTTTAAAAAAAGAAGGAGGAACTTTCATTCATTTGAACGCCGTATCGAGGGTTCTAAAGTTAACCTACCTTAAAAGTCCGCAGTAATACCCACACTTACCCTACCCATCGAATCGGAGCCGCCCTCGACGAAACGTTTTTCCAAGCCGAAGCCTCGTTTCACCGCCACGGCCAGTTCCTTTCGCGGCTTACGCAAGCGTCGCTTTTTACCCTCGAATCGGCACGTATCGGTCGGAGTCCTCGAGTTTCTGCACCATAGAGGCGAGCAGTCGAACGAGGGTAACAAGAGAAACGTCGCCTCGTGTTTTTCTCCTGCCCTCCACCCTTTCGCACCCCTTGCTCGCCTGGTTTTCTGGGGCAGAGCTTGAATTCTCGCGCGTTTCGCCCTCCGCGGTTGCATTCGATGGACGAGGGAGGAGAAGTGGCGAAAAAAGGGGTGGAAAGAACGTGGATGCAGACGGGGCCGAGGGGAAGCATCTGCAGAGCGCGTCGAAGGGGGCCAGGCGAGGGTGGAAACTGTACGCAGAAACACGTGTAATGGTATCCGGTTTTCGAGGAGTGCTGGAATACCCAGGGAAATGCGAACGACTGCGGGGCTCGCGTTTAGAGATCGCGGCGCGCCGATGCATTTCAGGCTGAAAGGGTAATTGACGTTTAGGCTGAATACCGATACGTTCAGCGCACTGTTTTAGCCCCTCTCTGATCGCTGTCCGATAGCCAGGTCGCGTGTGCTACTGTGCTCCCGATACCGCGCACATTATGCAGTACGCGAGCGTCGTTTTGCTACCCGCCATTCGGGGTGTTAATTAACTTATTCAACGACTCACGAGGTCTGCCTTCTTTCAAACTTTTATATTTACGGGCTTGTCATTGCTGGTTGGTGGAGAATCGAGTGCATCTTCTTGCGCTGTAGAATGCACCTGTGCTACTTGCATTTTGTACTTATTTATTTATTGCACTCAACGTTACTGTCATCAACGTCATTTCCAAGTTTATAAATTTCTTTTCATTGTGGTAGGAAAGGTTCTACTAGACTAGGTGATCGTTAGTAATATTGAATTATATAGATCATATGTGGATTTAAAATAGCCATTGAAGATTATGATATTACTTCTCTATTCGTCTTTTAGATTTCTGTTTAATGGCCTTGACTCGCAGATGCAGCGAGCGTCGAGGCAGATATTCCATCGTGAAGATGGAATAGCGATGAGGAAACGAAACCGCCGCGCCCGTGCTCCTCAATGCGGCTGGATCGAATAAAGGAAGTTACACGGAAACGTATGGCATAACAGTATCGAGTTTTTCTTCTGTTCGGATCAGAATGCAGCCTCGCCTGAGAGCTGCAGTTCGGCGTGTGCACATACTTGCATTGCCGTATGAGAATCGAAAACCATGGTCGAACCGAGTCTCTCAACCTTGAAATAACCAACGGATCCTCCAGAACGGTTAATGAAACCCTCAACAACCCCCTAACCACCCTTCCAACATAATTGCATCGATGCCCTTTCTGCACCACGAAAGTTTTTAAACAAAACAGACAAAAAGGAGAAATAATTCAAGCCCCCTCTAGCGGATCCCAACAAATTAAAAAACTTTCTAAAAGCGATGTAAACATTTTACTCGCCTGTAAAAAATGTTTACGATAAGATTTCAATCAATGAATTTAAGCAAGATATTTCATCGGGAACTCGTCCGAACTAATGCAGAACGAGGAAGTATTCCAAGGGTGGTGCAGCTGAATTTCGAATGAATTTGACGCGATCAGGAATCGTGGATAAAAAAAGGGGAGAAAAGAGGTGGGAAGCAACGGGCGCGACGAAGCAAAGTCCATCGTCGCCGAGACAGCACGTGATAACCACTGATCGCTGGACAGCCAAACAATAAAGGCTTTCGTACAAAGCCCAACGGCATTCCTATTCATTCACACATGCAGCAAAGTCCCCTGGACAATGCCGGGGCTCGAAAGTCCTGCACAGTCGGCAGGCTCAATATTAAAATACTTGAGCATATTCTCGGCGAGTCGCGCTAAACGCCCGAAAAGCTCAAGACGCCTCTTTCAAAGAAGACAGAGCTCCGAGGGAAGGATCCTTTCGCTACTGATACAAGAAATTCCACGGATTCTGCACGAGCGTTGTCGCCGGGTGTTCCCTTTGTGATCGATCTCCCTTTGATACTTTGCTTTCCTTATCCTTATCGTTTGTTAAATTTCCCTTCTACGGCTTCCAGCGACTTGCACTGGTAACGAGGCGTTCCCCCAGCTCGAATTAATTAATTGTTATTTTTTTCGTATCGACAGAGCAGAGTGACAGGGCTGCATAAACGATTTTCATTGGTACCTGAAAATATTTGTTTCGTGTATTTTTACGTTCGTTTAATTTACTTTCCTTAGCTTCCCCCCCCCCCCCCCCACTATATCTCCTTTTTTAAAATGGATTTTGTGTAATATTCGTACGAAACAGAGTACCGTTAAGTGAGTGTGTACACCAATAACTCCGGCGTAAAAAGAAATTGTATTGGGGGCAATCTTGTAGCGTACAATCGACGCGTTTCAATATGCTGAATAAAGCTGTGAAACTACGATAACAAACCGGCCACTGTATACCGTGTACCGCGCTGTACTGGCCGAACAAAAGCAGGGTGGATCAAGAAAGACCTTTTCCAATATTTTGGAAGCTTTTGTTGCTTCCTTTTTTTTTTCATAAATCTTTTCCTAGTTTATCTGCAGTGTGTATTTCTCGCAGAAAGGGGATAGATACAATAGTTGCACGCGGCGGATGAATGCAAGCTATGGGGTTCTGTAATTTTTTCAAATATTTTGTTAAAGGGCGACCAGAAAGCTTGTTTTTAGAATGGACGTGAACTAAATGAAAACGTGCAGTGAATAATCTTTCCAGGGATGGCAAAATAGAAGGGGGAAATCAGCGAGTCTCGAATAAGTTGTTCTGCAAATAAAATGGGAGTGTGGTGAATATTCATTGCTTCCTCCGAATCAATTTAAGTTGCTATTAAAATACTTCTGTATCTATAAACTGTGATTTAACAAATTCAATTCTCGCGTTGTAGGATATTTTATAACATTTGCACGAATTCTGTAATAAACGAAATTTTAAATTTATTTTCTAATGAAAGATCCTGCTACTTGATTATACTGGTATCCAATCTACGATACAGCAACTATTTAATGAACAGAAGAAGTTTTTACAGATATCAGCTTTTTTCTAACGGGAGCAGAATTTTTTAATAAAAATCATTCCAGCCACATAACGTTCTTATGGTAACGTTTCACAGAATAACACATAACGCCATGTCGAAAATGCTATGCTACAAAACAGTTATGGCATACTTTCACAGTATTATATAGTGCAAATAAGGCGCACCATTTCAGAGCCTACAGTTTTTATGCACTCTATTATTACATATGAGAGTGTAAAAACATAAACATTACTTTCCTTCGTGGTTTCAAGATTTCTCTACGATTGAACATCATTTTTACAGGGAAGCAATGAATTCGAGAGTCCGGAGTACTCAGGTCACTAATAGGATTAAACATATACCTGTAGCATAGAAAATAATAACAATTTTGTAAGGGATCGAGAAGCTTACTAGCGATCAAGTTTAAAATAGACGACACGAGCAGCTTCGATCCATTTTCCAACCCGAAATTTTAGTTCCCCTTTGGAGACATAAAACGATGGTTAAGTAAAAGTTGAAAACTGACATTCTTATAGATATACATCGATTTCGCTGCTAGAATTATCTAATTACTATCATTAGACTATTCCAGGAAATTCCTTAACCTTACGTGACACAGAATGAAGAATACAGTTCTGCCTTGCCAAACCGCAATACTTTCCTCATCGTTCACTTTACAAACATCCACGAACCACAAACTCGAGAATTTTCAAAGGAGGAAGCTCGAGCTCAGTCGCCTGCTATTTCCAACCCTCGGTACACGAGCCAACTGCAATCTTAGAGAACGACAAATCGAGCCCCTTATTTACCATTTCAGTTCCCAATTGTCCATCGTGAATTCGATACACGGCTCGAGGTCGAAGTCGAAGCTCCAGGGTATTCCCTCCAATATGCTCACAGACGCAGCGCATACACGCGCGCCCGTTTGATATGTTTTAATTCGTATCGGGGAGCACGAGTGGCGGCCAGTTGGTGTGGGTATAATCAGTGCCTCTGTGCCCTCCGATCCTTCCACGAAACCGCCCCCTCCGCCCGACGGCTGTCCCACAGGGATGCGTCCTCCTTTTTTCCGTCAGCTCCTCTCGTGGAAGAAATTCACGGGGCCATCTTCGATAGCCGGCTTCGTGTGCCGACTCTGTACACACAGGTACACGCATAGGTGGCGGAGGGCGGGTGATGGAGTGCAGAAACGACAGACGAAACGCCAAAAAGACACTCGGCACCATTACAGAGGGTGACGAGCGTATAACGGCGTTCCTCTGAATAATTGAACTTCGATCCTCGCTTCTCGAGAATATTAATGGAGGCTGCCTTCTGTCCCCCCTCCCCTCCCCGAGCCCGTTCCTCTGTGTTCACCCTCTTAGATCGAAACACCCACCCCCACCCTCCCTGTATATTTCACGTCTTCGTTCTATGAGAAGCTGGCCGCGTTTAATGCAGGTTATTGCGGGCTTGATAATTTATGGCAGATTAACTGTATCAAGATTTTCCATTGCCTCGTTGGTTAAGGTATATGGCAGAAAATATGGTGGTTGTAGAGTTTGGAAATTTGAGATGTTTTGTTGTTTAGACTGTTTTGTCTGTTTTTACAGAAAGAGGAGTTACAACTTTGTTATAATAAGTTTATTATTCTCTGTTCGGTGGTGGAGTATTATATGAGTTTGATAATATTTCTATATTTTTCTGTAATTTAATTCTCTCGATGTGAAAAAGATCCGACGTTATCATTCAGTATATTAAACACTTCTCTCAGAGTGTTTAAATGTTATAAGAGATTGTTCGAAATCGGAAAGAATGTTTATTTATATTTTTGGGTCGAGTCTGATAGAAGTGTATTGTGCGTTGTGCTTGTATAGGTCTGGGTAGCAGATATCAGCTCCATCAGACTCTTCTTTCGCTGTCTTCAATTTCCATTTACCCAATATCTAATTACAACTCCCGCCTCGCTGGGTTTTGACATTCTCATTAGCATCGAAACTCTGATACCCTTCTCCCCCTCTGTAATTTCTCCGAGGATGAGATTGTCGAAGAAGTGAATGATCATTACCGAACGACCGATAAATCACCGTGCAACCTGAGTCGAACGATTTAAACGACTTCCCATCCAAAATCCACTGCCAAGTGGACTGGACACGTACGTAGCAATCTTCGAGTAACGATTCAAGTTCGTGCACAGATTTTTAAGGGGGACATTCCCACTTGGATGGAGGAAAAGATCCTACAGCCTAAGTAATATTTCGAAAATCTGTTCCTGTTCTTTAATCTGGCTACCACGATATTTCAAGAATGAATAACCGATGCCCTTCAAATTTTACAGATACATAAATCAGGTGTTTCTCTATCGCCGCTACCAGAATTAAGTCGATGTCTGGCGTAGATCATTTTTCACGAGCCAAGGAAGACGAAAAATTTGTGAAAAATCATCGAAAGTTTCGACACTCGAGGAACCAGGCAACAGCCGCCTCGAAAGTGTTCTTCTTAAAACAGTGCAGCTGGTTTGCAACGTTCGCTACGTTTTACCAGGGAGTCAGGTCGAGCAAAGAAGAACGAGACAGGAGGAAAGTTCTGGTGCAGAAGGAAGCCTCTTCATCTGGAGCAGGAAGACTGGCAGTTGAAAAGACAGGACACGGGGGTGGCATCGAGGAGGATATTAGGGGACCTGGAGGTCCAGAGCAGGGGGGTCTGAATGTACACCAGGAGGGCCAGTACCATTGCAGACATAACCGCACTTTGCTACATTAGCTTTTATGTTAGTACATTCGACCATACGGCTTACCTGCCTCTTAGTAACGTCCATCTCCGCGTTAGGCGGGCGTGTACACGTGTGTGTGTGTGTGTGTGTGTACACATTTCGTCCAGAGCATTTCTACTTGTAACGTTGTAAACGCCGGGCAGCAGTAACCATCGTCGTTTCACGGTGTTCATGGGTACAACCATTACTTGCAAGCTACCTACTGTTTTAAGGCTTATCTAACGGCTTCCTGATGGGTGCGAAGCTCGACTAGCTTAAACACTCATTACCAGACCAGCTGACCTTCGTTTCAGGAACTTAACGTTCTCAGCTCCGTGTCTTCGCTTGCTCGTTCTTTCCACGCATCCGAGTGGAACTGCGGCGAACGTTCGCTTCGCGACAGACTTCGTGGGGCATAAATCGATAATTGAAGATGGTTCGGGAAGCTGTGCTTTCGAGGGACTAGTGTATTAACGTAGTAGTAGTTGTGAAATGTGCTACTGATTGGTCTCTTTCAGATTAAGAAGAAATTTCCGCAAGAATAGAGTGTTTGAGATAGTAGAAATGTGATCAAGTAATGGAGATTGTAGAAGGAAATAAAAATGTTTTTCGGAGCGCATGGATCCGCAAAGTAATTATTGCAGAAATATTTTTTAAGGTTTTCTTAAACGTGGATATTAAGAAATGGAAGAATTATTTAATGCTTGACACACTTTTGCGTGTGACAAGATGTTGGATCCCATTCAAAAGTGTAATAATAGTAGCTGAGTGTTTTATTTCTCTACCCATGAACTACCTCCGAGGAATTAATTTAGCGGTTGATTGAAAATGAAAGAACACGAGCGTCAACCGTACACCGTGGACGTTCCACGAGAAGCCGTGGCGATAAATTTCGATTATTTTGTAATGAAAGGGAATTGGAGGGGAAAAAAAAGCAGCGGGCGCAGATAGTGGTCTTAACGATTTCTCATAGTGTTCGATCCACAATGAATAGTCCAACTGGGCGCAAACCGTCCCGGAACAATCCCCTGGCAGACGCATTCAATAAAATCCAATTTGGCGGTGGCTCGTGCTCTCACCAGCGAAATTAGGAGCGTGTGTACGCGGTTTCGCTCGGGATATACGAAGGCCACCCTTAGGCCAGCGGTTCTGGGCATTCCTGCAAATAATTTCGGGTCACCTACAGCCGGGAACGTCCGCCAGACTGGGCAATACAAGTGAGAAGCTGATTTCCACTGGAATGAAATGGTGAAAGTGGAACTCATGAAGCTCTCCTTGTGTTGTGTGCGAAGAAAGCGGAGGTGGGGAAAAAAGAGGTCAGGATGGAAGTTCGAGGGGCAAGGAAGAATTGAAATATCTCCGGCGTACGAACAGCCACGGGGAATTGAGAAATTGCACCTCTGTTCCAGTTTGATCACCCAACAAGTAGGAGTTAATGGCGATCCATGCCATTTTTCAGTGATAGAGATAGGGAAGCCTAATGAAATTCTATTAATCATCGAATTATGATTCGAAATTCCACTGGGCAGTGGGAGAAGAATTCTGTAAATGGAAATTCAAGGTGTAGGTAAAGAAGAATCGAGAAATCTTCAACGACCAAGTGCGAAGAATTGTGAAATTAATCATTTGTCCCTGTTTATGGTGATCCTTGACATTTTCTCAATAATAAAGGTAGGTTAACGCAATGAAGTTGTGGGAATCATCGAATCATGATTTCCGCTGATAAGTAAGTTTATTAACGGAAGTTAAACAACGGTCTCTTTGAGGAAACATTTTCCTCCGCATATTGCTGCCGACTGAATATCGAGGATTCATTAAAATTTTTTGCACATGAGAGATACCTGCTGCTTAAAACTCGACGTTTCGCCGCTGTGCAAATTTATAACAAGCTACGAAACGATTCCACCCGAATCCAGAGATATGCGGTCGTGTAATTAAAGAAGGCCCGAGAACGCTATCGAATGTTTTATTTTTCAAATACGTTATCTCGTTTCTTTTCGCGGAGCAGCGTATTATTAGAGTGTAATTACGCTGGCTATTTTTCCCTCTGTTCGCGAGAAACTTTTACTTAAATGTGGAACTTAATTAAATCCAAATTTAAAATTGCTGCTACGTAGCACGGGATGCTCCTCGCGAGAGCGTGATCGTGCGTTTCATACTGAAATAATTATAAATCTTGTAAATCTCAGAAACCTTGGTCCTGCAGAAGGGTATCTTTCATTAAAATATCCAAAGAAGTAATCCATCAACATTTCATACAAAACTGTTCGTTTCTAGAGATAAGACTAAATACCGAAAGTCTTCGCATATGTTCATTTGAAAATATACAGCAAGGGTCAGATAAATACAAGTGCCACAAACTGCTTCATTTGAATTAAATTATTTAAATAACCCTTAGTTCCTCGCATCCTTCAATTTCCCTAAAACTTCTGTCCGAAAATTCTTTACCAGAATAGCAAAAAATGGCCTCCCACTTTAAGAGAAGAGCAGACGAAGCTGGCCGAGAAAGAATCACAATCGACGCTGTTTCCAAATAATGAGCGTGCGCGCGTGTGTATAGAGGGCGACCGTGTTTGTACCCTTGGGGGCCAGCGCGGTATGCCAAGAATTACTTCCGACATTTAGCATGATCAGTGCCTTTTTCCTTTGATGAGCTTCGACAAAGCCCTTTGGGCGAGGGATGCAAAACGGGCTTGCCAGGCAAACCGGTGGTGTTGTTTCGGCAACGGTGGCACGGCCTATAATACAACACGAGCACGACCTCGACGAGTATATACGAGTACCGGGGGATAATTAAGGTTCGGGACAACCTACGAGGCTTTTGTACTCGGTCGAGGTGCGTTTGGCCCTGGAGAGAGCGAGGCTCCGTGTTGGATAGAACAGAAGGTTGCCCAGAGGAAGGAGGGGGGCGAGAGGGCGTCAGAGAGAAAGGGATGGGTGCCGGATCCTGATTTACTATACGAACGAATTTATAGCAGACTTCTGCCGTTAATTAAGCAATCTACGAAAGATTCTAACGAAGCTGCACTTCATTCTCTTGCTACCTTTCACCCTGCCTCTCCTTAGCCGCCACCTACTTCCCTGTCTTCCAGCCTGCTTATTTTCCTATTCATCGTCTTTTTCCTTTACGAAACATTTCAGCCTCGCCCCGGTTCCTCCTCCAATGTCACTAGTTCCAAAACAGAGTTTTCGCTCACTTAACCCCTCCCCCTCCATCTCGTTTCTCGTTCTTCGGGTTTCGCTCAACCCCCTTCCCAGTTCGTCGGTCTAAGAACGACTTCTACGTCACTTCCATTCCAGCCTTTCCCCTTCCAAGCCGCGTTAGTCGTCTCCGTTTTGCTCGAGTTCGTTTTCCTACCGCCTCCACCGGGTCGAAATTACACGCGAGTAATTTATAATTTAGACGCCGAGGAGCTGCAAGACGGCGACGAGGAGCAACCGGGGGCGAGGGAGCGAGGCGACGAAGACGAGGTCGACGTCACGGCATCAGAAGCAAGTTGGAGACGTACGTGTGCGCCACGGTTGTCAGTTTCGTTTAATGTTTTCGACCCACGGCTGGTTACTTTCCCAGATTCGCCAGATTGCCGTTAGTCGGGACGCGACAGATTGAGATGGAGAGGCAGGCATTAAGCACAAGTAGGGAAATCTGTAGTGAACTCTGTTCTACTTATGCATCCTGCCCTTCTATTACAGGGCTTGCGCATACGTCAGCTTACTTTCGTTCCTGTTACTTTATTTCGCGACTCTGCCTCTACTGGTTGCGTTCAGAGAAAAGTTGAACCGGGAATTTGATACAAGAAGGAATTTATCATGTATTAAATATAATGTTTTCGGGGTAGTGAGGCATGCAATTCGATTGGAATGTTTCTTTTTTATTTATGGCGAACGTTAGAGAGAATGGAATGTCCGAGCCTATTTTTTTAATAAAAGACACCCCTAATTGAAAGAATTAAAAATATGATTGTGCATCGTCGCAACAGCGAGGAAAGTGACAACACTGATTGTTGGTCACTACTAAATCGTTCCGGTTTGTTTATTGTTAAAAATTGGAACAGCTGCAGTCCAATGAAATCCCGTGACTCGCCACTGTGCAACGCGAAAATTCGCGCGTGAATATTCGAAGGCAGAGGCGAGGTTGCTGGTTCGAATCGTATATGCAACGGGAAGATGATTCTTTCTCGGTCGACGAGAGCGTCAAACACGAGTCAAATATAATTCCGAACTTTAAATTGAGAAGCTAACTTCCGCCCATCGTGTCCCAGCGTGAAAGGCCACGGGCATATGTATAACGGGCGCGTCTAACTGATATAGACGCTAAAAATCCCTTCAATTTCCAGTGCGCGCGACAGCGAAACTTGCACGAATTCCCTCTTTATGGATTAAAGCGAAACTTTGTCATTATTCTAATTGCTTACGAAGCTGCCTTATCCGTCGACGCGCCCCGTCAGGGGAACTTTCACAATAATTTACCCTATGAGTTACTGCTGCACGATAATCTTCCATGTAAGTTCCTCTAACGCGAGCTCCTGTTCCTGCTGACTCTGTCGCGTCACACAGGCATTCAATTCGCTCGAAACGATTGTTCTTGTCCACGTTTCATTCGTTTAGCACCTAATGTCTAATAGAAGTGACATTTTACCATAGGGAGCTGAAATTCTTAATGCTAGAGATTGCTCGCGATGGCTTTAGGGAAACCTAGGGGATGATTTTAATGAAATGGGATGTAGAAATATTCGATTACTCAAAAAGTGTTCTTGTCCCTTTGCAATGTGGAGTTTCGGTTGCAATACGCGAGAACACTTTCCTTCAGCTTTAGGTACGCAAGGTAATAAAATTTGCCAGTCAACCTGGTTGGTCTCAGAGATACTCGATGTATCAAAATCCAGTTTTGGTCAGATTATACACTTTATCGCTGATGATTATGAAGTAAGATTAAAGGTGTTCGATAGTTTGCCAAACGCAAAGTGAAAGAATGCATCGCGGATGGTTGGATAAATTTTTATGAAACACTTCTATCACGACACGTTCAGCGAGCGATGGAAAACTGCAAGCGGCGGTGTTGGAGGCAATCGTCTGAGGCAGACCCAAAAAGAAGCATCAATCTTAAACGTAACTGATTATTTCCTATGGAGTTCTCGGTAATGCAAGCCAAGGGCTCTACGAAATTATCCACCCTCCCGCCTCGATGGGACACGAGGAAACAGGACGAGATTCCGAAGGGCGAGGAAGCATCGATCGCGACGAAAATTGCATCATCGACTCTTCTCTGCCCTCGCCAACCACTTTACCTTCAGGAAAATATTCAGACTGGACCGACCTATATCCAGATGCTGTCACGTACAAGGTGTCCTTACGAAGCCACCTTCAGAAATCGTTAGAATCATTAACAATATCATCGTAGGAAATCAATGTTCATTGACGTGGAATAAATTCTATTAAATCGTGCATGTTCCCATCGTGTATTAATATTCGCATATTTAATCATGCTCTCTCTATTGGTCAATTATTCCTATTTCCCCATATGAAGAAGAAACAGAAGGATACAACGAGGTAAACTATCCAAACCGAATAAAATCCCACGGTAAGGAAGATGCCTATTTGTTTCCAGCGAAATCTCGCGGATACACCCCATAGGAGCGTACAATTTCAAACGGGTCCGTGCTGCGGCACGTGTGCCCACCTACAGCGACTTGTAAAATATTCAAAATCCATACTCGGGTATTTACAGGGGCGAGCGAGCCCGTATGTCGTAACGTTGCCGAGGTTTATTATATTTTAGACGTGCCCGCCCCGCTTGCCCCGCGGGGAGGGTGTCTCGCGGCGAGGAGGGAAGACAGGCGAGAACGGGAAGAGGAGGCAAATCGAATCGAATGCAGGGAAAGGAGGATACGGTTGATCGATCCGAGGAAAATCCCGCTTCGAACGCAATCTCCTTTCCTTAAGCGTTTTCATCGATCTGCTTTCGTCCTCTATCGTAACGAGGAATTCGTATTTTCCTCCGCCAGCAATTAAGAGATTGCAAGAAACGCTGGGTGGTTAAATAGTTATTCTAATGACGGAACAAAGTGCAGTGTTTTTGGGTGCTTGTGAAGTTGAAGTATCCTCAATTGTTAATGTGTAGTAACTATCAATCGACAGCGAAATTATTATCAACGCAGTAATGTTTCTATAGGATATGCTAGCTCTTAATTGCTAAGATAAATTTCTAGGCTAGTGACTATGCGTAGTTTTCTCCAAAAAAGGAACGTGCAACGAAAGGAAGTGAGTTAGAAATGGAGATAGAGAAGGGTGAAAAAGAAGGAACCAATGCAGTGGAAAAGGGAGGGTAAGAACGAAGGGATAGACACCATTTTTCAGTCTGGCATCCATGAATCTGAAATTGAGTGGATCAGCCATCTGCGCCACTGTTCCCTCTTACCAGATCCCTGAATGCACCGAACGCTTCCTCCCCTTTACATGTTGCATACGTAGTCACTGTTATCCACCCACCCCTTTGTCTGTATTCTGCTTCTGTTCTCGCTGCCCCCTTGTTTCTTACAGCCCGTGGCGTATATTTAACACGAAACGCGCTGTAAAAGAATTCGTCGAGCCATCTGGTTGCAGCTCGTTAAAGCAGCTGCGATTGTTCACTGTCAATTCGACATCTCACCCTTTGAAATGCAAGAAGATACTTCGAATTACCTTTGAGCCCCACGCAACTGAAGACAGATCAAGAATCAGTGGCGTTTCGAGTATAAAGGAAGTAGAGCATCGTCTTGCAAAGTACATGTATCGTTTCGTACGACAAAGTCTCCTTGATCGTTGAGCTATACTACTTTCATCTTGCAAAGTACAGAAACTGGAAGTTCCCTCCGAGCCCCATGTCCCGCTTACCAGGCGAGATTTTGCAAGCATAGACACTCAGCCTGCGCATTGCCTTTTTTATGGCTACTTGTTTACGAGTTGCTCGTATTAAAAATAAATCCCGCGCAAAGAAAGGCGTCTTGCGAGCTGCAACAACTGTGCCCCGGCGTTTAAAGAAGGCAGCGTAACACAGAGGTTGCTTGCTTTCAATAAAAGAGACCCCCTTCTGTGGCAGGATAATATCTTGAAAATTTCACGCGGAAACGTAGAGGAGACGAGACACTTTCTTTTGTCGGGAGACAGGCGAATCTTCTGACTGTTTGAACCACCAGCTTTGGGGAATAACGCCGAGCGTAATGTGATTAAATTTGCGATTTTTGAAGGTGTTCCTTGGAGTCGACGTAACTACGGCCCGGGAATCGTCCTGAAAGGTCACTCCACCCCGAAAAATGGTTACCGTGCAACAGGATGGATGGATCCCACCCTCAGGATGGGCAGGGTGTGGCGCTGCAAGATAGTAACACAACGACAAACAAGCTTTGTCGCAGTTTGTCGCCTCATTTCTCCGGTCACCTTTCGTCTTTTTCCTTCCCTTTAATATCGTTGACTCTCCAAGAACGCAGAATATCTTCCAGCTTTCTGCTCTCTCGCCCCTCGTTTCCTCCAAAGCTTCTTTTCCATCCCTCGTCCCTTCCCTCCGTCTCTTTCTCCACGGCGAACTCCTTGCTTTTTCAACGCCACGACTTGTGTATTTCTTCTTTATCCGGACGCCTTTCGTCCTTCTTCGTGGCCCAACGTTTGTTTGCCTTTTCCCCGGGAACACCTAGACGCGCGCGTGAATACGGCGGAGGAAAATTCAGTGCCTTTCCACGGTCCTTTTTAAGGAAACGAAAATGTTTCGTGGCACTCCGGGGCTCTTTCGTTGGGAAGAAAAATTGGCGCTGCGCTGCGAGTGAATTTCATTGGCTTAAGTACACGGTGTTCCTCTTCGAAGACGAATTACGCTTTCTAATATCAAAAAGCGTGGCTGCCCTTTCGACTCGAGCTTAGAGCTTAGCTTTCCCTCGATGTAACCTATATGTGGCTCAAAGTAGACTGGATTTCGTTGGTCGAATTAAGCCCCCCGATGAAAATTACGCAGCAAAGTGAATTGATCGTGATTGAAATTTCTTGAGAAATTTCAGTCGTATTACTATGCACATATTTTTAGGAGAGCGTATACAGTTCTACTAATTATACAAAGTAACTGGAAGGAATAATATGTTAAATGTCCCGGCGTAATCTTTTCCCTCCGCGGCGGAGCATCGCTCTTTCCGCAGAATTCATTCCAGCTGCTTCGACATCAGGGAAATGAGAATAAACGCGGCGGGGAGCGTTTTGAATGCGTTTCCGCAGTACTGTCGACAGGAAGATAAGTATTCGTTCCGGCGTCTTCTTCAGCCTTTCCTGCAGCGAAATCGCGGAGGGCTTATCCTATCACGCGTCACGTCAATGAGGCTTCTCTATCTCTCAAATAATTCCTCTTGCGTAATGACGGGAGCAATAATTATCCATTATTGACCCCATCTTCGTAGGACAAGTTAATTACTACTTTGAGACAAAGGGTGAACGATTGGATATGAGTGTAGTGAAGAATTCCTTATATTACACACGTGGCGTGTAGAAGCTTATTGTTAATTATTTCTTACAAGACTTTCAGTAGTAATAAAGTGTAGCTGTAGAAATATATTTACCGTTAAGTTAAAGATTCTATTTCGTACAATATTCCCCTTCCAGCTCTGTTCCTCAATATTAAAATGGTTCGTGTATTCCATAGCTTCCACATACCTAACTCTCTCACAAAAGCAAATAAAAATTCCTGACTGCGCATAAACTTCTCACCCACAAATGAACTTATCCAGATTCTGATGGCTGGCTCATAGAGCAAAGGAATGCATCAAGAAGTATTTTGAATACATTGGGGTAGCAGCGCTGACAGCAAGATAAGTATCCTTCCACCCCCTTTTCTCGCCACCCTTCATCCAGCGCCAACCGAAATCCATGGAAGCGCGATAAAGTAATTGCGGTACAAAGTATGAAATATGCAGGAGGCCATACGGGGAAGCGCCGAGGCCGTTGGGAAGATGAAGATGAAGACGCCGACGAAGGGGCAAGTAAGAAGAAGCGGGCGAAAGATAAGACAAGGGCTGAGCGGGGTGGAAGCAGCGACGGGAGGGAGGGGGAGGGGTGCCACGAATTATAAGTTTTAATTACTGGAAGATGAGCAGATGGATTACTTTCGTACCTTTTTCTGAAACTCGCTTTTAACGAATTGCTCGAGCTACACTGGCTAGGGGGCGGCTACGATTTATACGGGGCACTAAAAACCGATCCGAAAGTCTTCGGTGAAATTGAAAAAGAAAGAAACATCGTATAAATCTGGGCCTGAGGATCGACTCTGACCGAAGTGAAATGTAATTTTCTGGCTCATTGGCTTGTAACTGTGAAACGTTTGCTCTTTTGTTTCGAATGAAAACAAAGAGTGTGAACAGGGAACCTTGTTAAACACTGTAATTGACATGTACAATTACGAGAGTTTGAATTTCTGTAGAAATGCGAGACTTTAGATTTCATTTTATAACATATCGTAGTGATGATTGATGGCGGAGGAGATTGGAAAGCTTTAGTAGAGCACAGAAAGAACGCGCAGGTGGAAATTTGGTTTCGTAGATTCGATGTATTGATCGAAATGCTCCGGGAACATCTATATTTTCTTTGGTTATTGGCGTTCGTGTCTGAGACTTCTAAAAATCGATCGGATTCCACGGAGCGGCGCGTTCGCGATAATTTATCATCTCGGAACTGGCTGCCATTTTGCGTAATTGAGGGACCGACGGCGGATGAAGACTTCGGCGCGAGAAATTGGCCGTTCGTGAAATTGATTGCCGAATGGATCAGCTGTGCGGGGCTCAGGCTTTAAGTATTCAAGCGAACCGGCATTTTAGAGCCGTTTCCCTGTCATTTTTAGCTCGCTTTCTTCTGAAGTTTCTCATCCCCGTCGGTGAGAATAAATTTCGCTACTTTGTCAATAACGGGGCATCGTTCGAGGCATAATTTTCATCCACGAAGTTAATAAGATGTTAGGTATCGATCCTGCTGGAACTGGAATTAAAATGCAAATGATTTTATTGGAAATTTTTATCGCTTTTTCATCCACGAATCGTGAATATACTAGGGAAATGGATTGTAAACGAGGAGGTTTAAAAACAGTTGCATTCTGTCATCTCGATTTTTACGCAATATATTGGCAGCGATGTGTCTGGGAATTTGTGGTGGAAATTTTCGCAGCGGGCGCGTCAAAAGCCATCACGAGGTGGGAGATGCTTTTACCAGCGTGGAAAAGGATTACTTGATATCAGTCCTCGTTACTCCTGATATATTAACAGTCTTCATACGGTAACGTCTCTGAAATCTGGATGATACTTTGAACATCATCTTACATAACGTGCAAACCTCTTACATATTCAACGGCTCATAAATGTCGAAGCCGCCTTAGCACGAGGTCGTATTAATGAATAATAGTAACGTTTCCCGTGAATTACGTTCAACGGTGAATCAGTAGACGAGGCCCGCATTAGCCAGACGATAAACGCTCATGAGAGGGAAAACAATGAATACTAAATAGTAATCTTAAGTTGAAACTGTCCAAGAAGCATTCCTATTATACCATAGTGCTTGATAATGGTATGAAAATAGACGAAATTAGACAACTATATTTTCATAAAATGAATTGAAAGTTCAAAGAAAACAATTGTAACTTGTACCTATTTCATATATTTAGGTTAAAATTGATTGCAAAATTTGTGTTGAAAAGTCTATTAATGGTATAGGCTTGCAAGCTCATATTACGTCAGATAACAAATCAAGCAACCATATGAAACATTTGAAATAACCTAACCAATGGAAATAAATGATCTCTCCTGCACGCGAGCCTCGCCTGTCTGACCAACACTGCCCTTTACTACTGGCTCGCGCTAATCCACGAGGCACTCGTTTACCTTCAGCTTTCATTTGACACCGAAATGCATCCCACGTACAAAAAGGCTCGCGCAATAACTCTGAACAGAAGAATTCGTCAATCGAGCTAATAACAAACTATTATCTTAACACTCAAGCAACCTGCGATTCCAACACTCTGATTACACAAATTTCAATTTGTCACACCTAGAGCCGATATCTTAATGATTCGTTTAATCGGCAGAATTCAAGCGATCTGAGGATGTATGGGAAAAATATGCTCGGAGAAGGCACGAGGACAACCGTTAATTAAATTTTGCCGAAAAATTCGGCATTTCCAGGCAACAGATATCCGTTCTATGGGCACGGTGTGTGTAACAAACGTGAGAAATTTTTCAGTTCATCGAATAGGAATTCGCGCACGAATTCCTCGTCGGCGCGACATGACAGAAAGGATGCTGATTGGTGTAATAGTGCTGTGGAAATGGGTTTGATGGACCAGTGCTGGGGGTATGTACAAACCGTCACAGTGGCACAGTAGCGTGGATGAAACGACACCCTTCGGCTGCCTCTGTACTGTGTAACACATAGAAGCAAGTCCGTGTACGCGAAGAGGACTATCGATGCCCTGCTGTCACTTTCTCGATGCACGCAGTAACAGAAAATCTCTAGTACTTGAACCGTGCCACGAGGATACAGTTTCGGCGTAAAATATCGTATTCCACCATCCAACATCCTTTTCCGCGCTTCAGTCGTACGGATACCGGAATCTGGCTGCATCAGGTTTATATTCAAATTTCTCTTCTATTTCGAGCATTAGGTACAGCCAGTAAGTTTAAATGCGGAAGAATAACGAATTGTGAAAGATATTTATTTTAACTGATGAATAATTTCGTTACTTCCAATGGGAGAAGTTTCTAAGACTATTTTTCTAATTGCCATCTTTCAAATACATAGTGTTGGTGTGTAGGGGAGTTCAGTTGCAGGGAGCTTCTAGTTAAGGGGAAATAAATATCTCTATCAATGCGTTTGGATATCGATATTCAGGGTATATAAAAAATTAAACAAAGATAAAAGGAATAGGGTGATTATTGAAAAGATGCTTTCGATTTCTCGTGTCTTGAAGCTTAAAAGTTCAGTGCACTTTTTACCATTATTTCAGATATGCATTAGGATTGAACCGCAGTGGAATATATTCTGACGATTACCATGCATCAATATTCGTGCAAGTGCAGGTGGATAAAAATCTATGTGTCGTGAGAGAGGCGACCGTTCACCACCCTACATCACACTCGTCGATCCTGTGCCAAAAGGCTGTAATCCAAGCCATTTCTCGAAATCGCTCGACTGACAGATGTACGTAACTCATCAATCAACGTTTCAATGGAAGCCACGAGCTGCGACGTGAATACCTGGCAGTTCATTAGCTAAATGATTTCTAAGTCTTCAACGGTATTAATTATTACCCTTTAGAATTAGTCTACTATGATCTGACGATTCCATTGATCGTAGAGGGTTGCCGATACAGGATTTCCTATTCATTTAAGCTCGAGTATTTCTCAGAGGAAATAACATGACTCGAGGATGTTGGAATTTTATTGTTTAAAACCACTCTTTTTATGAGAACAATTGTTCGAATACACATAATGTTACTGGGCTTCTTCATACGTCATAGATTAAATGAGCAAGACTACATAAATCTTGAAAATTGGAACAGTTACTATTAAACCTTCAAGTTTTGAACTAAGAATTTGTATATTTTCGATATTATACAAAATTATTATATATCTGCAGAAACAGATGGACATATTTCCAATGAAATCGGTAATTATGATAGCTGCATAGGTCCACGACGATCCACGATAATTCCCTCGTAGTTGGGGCTGGAAATTTAGGATCGGGGACAGATCGACGGGTTTATACAAGCACTTTCAAAACGCTCATCAGGTTAATTACACGTTCCGTCGCATAATTAGCCGCGTGACGCCGGAAGGGAGAAAAATCGACGGTTTCACTCGTTATAGAGCGAATGAAACTCGATCACGGCCGACACACATGCGGCCACGTATTAACCAGGCACGTATTTTCCCAGTGCTGAGCCAATGCGTATAGGATCGGCAAACAATGTTGATCCCCCTATTATTCGACCAGCGAATGGCTAATGACGATTAACGCAATGTTTAGAGCATTAATCCGTGGCATTAATATTTTCAGCCCCCACTCCCCATCCCTTCTGCGCCCTCTATGCGTGCAAAATTTGCGCGCGCGATCGGATTAATGTGCCATGTTCGCGTTCAGAGCCTATACTCTGGCGCATCAGGCAGGTATTGCTCGATGGGGAAATTACTTGGCGATTGTTTAGATGATTTTGATAATAAATGTCTTTCGGTTATCTTGTTCCACCGATTTTCGTGATATCGAATATTTAGGAAGTTTGGGAGCATCAATAGTGGAGGTATGGAAGTGGAAGCTATTTGAAAGTGTCTAACAGATATCATTTGCATTTGAAATTACAAATTTAAAATTAGGAAGGTGTGTGAATTTATAGTTTGAGAGATTTATAACGAAAATTCAATTGTCGGGGGAGATCGTGAAAGCATTGGACGATACGGAGGCGCTAAAGATTTCGCCAATAACATAAACTCGAGGTCATAAATTTCAACGCTCGCGAACATCGATAAAAAAGCGATTCGTTGGTCAGCACGGTACTATTAATTATACGTAATGGCGTCCGTACGGCACGAAACTAGCCCTCTTTTATCAAATATTCATGCCCGTTTTAGATCGCGAGCACTCGTAAAAGGTGCACTCCTTGTTAAACAATGACTCGTGTATTCACCGTCGGAACTGCAGGAAATTTTAGCACAAAGTCGTGCACTTCCCTCTCGTTAATTAAAGATGTGAGGCCATAAAAATTTCCAAAGAATAATTAAATCCCTCGGTTGACGCTGCAAAATTATGTGATGTGCCTCGCCTGACACTAAATTTCTCATTTCATTCCACCAGAAATATTACAAACGCATACCTTTTTAGCAAGCTATCCAGTCACTGAAGGGAAGGAAGTCGTATTACTATTCGATAATGACTCTTTAAAAAGCAACTAGACCTCGATGGGTTAATGCTCGACTAAACGAATCGCGGGAAGTGCATCATTCGATGTTCCGGCGGATGCGCGAAAAGAGGGCCAAAGTATGATTAATAGTTAAGGCGAATTCGCGTATTCCCTGGTAAGTGAAACTGGCACGAATCGGAAAAGTTTGCTAGGGGAATGGCAGCGGGCGTTCGCCATCGACTTGCGTGCAAAGTCACGATAAATCCTGCGAAGACATTGATAGCGGACAGCCAGCCAGGGATATTGCGCATTTACACAACGACCATGCACAGGGTGGGTCGAAAAACAGGGTGATATCACGACAGATTCATCTATCGGGACAAGTGTCGCAGATAGCGAGGTACATTGGAAAAAACATCGCTATCTGAATCGACGGAAAGTCGTGAAATATTCTACGTCACTTTTCCTTCGTTGTTAATTCTACGAATTTTATTGTTTCATATACCAGTGATTTAGTTAACTAATTACTGACTGGGAAGGGTGTTGACTAAAATGAGGGTAAAGAAATTGAACGCGATGACTGGCCAATTTTATATGTCGAATATGAGATACGTAATCAATTTAATTGATCGACTATTCGGGGATTAAGTATTAAGGGCATATTAATTCTGGACACTCGGGGCGTGTGCCATGGTACGTGATTTTTAAATATCGACTGTGATCGCAATTACCCAATTCGCGTGTTAATGCAAATTTTGGTGGCGCAGCATTGTAAATCTTACAAGCATGGCGACATCCACGTTCAATATCGAAATTGCACCGGCACTGGGATTAATGTAGATTATCTTGAACTGTATCATTAGCCCTCTGTAATGGGACCTCAGACTGGCAAATCGTTACGAACAATTGACGACATAGAGAGCGAAATGATATTGTACCGCGCGTAATTGTTCGTTGAAACAATGGTAACAAAGACAAATCGCTGTTTTCTATGTAATATGTGCGTGCGAGATGTAACGCGATGTAATTAACTTTGGTGTCTGAAAATACACGGTCTTTTCGGTACTTACGAATCGGATAGTACTGTTCTTAAGAATTATAGATATTAACGAACCTGACGTTTCATCACCAGTCGTTGAATAACACGTTAGTAGAAGGCATGAAACTTGAATTGAATACTTCGCGAACACCTCGCACAAAGTGAGCCACATAAAAAGTTACACGACGTTTTATAGGTTACTATTACTTAGTCCTTACTTCGCGACGAAAAGAGGTGGCCAAGATTTGTATTCGTCCAATGAAGAATGAATACAACCAACTGATAAATTCTCACACAAAGAAATATCATTCGAATCCCATTTTTATTGCAGTCAAATGTTTACCCGATTGAAGAATAATTGTTCTCCTCCAACTGAACAATAGTTTGTTCAATACACCATGCTTCTCAAACATCGTACAGTAAACAATTAATTCCATTTCCAAACTAGATCGCAAAAACTTGAAATAAAACACCACTTCAGTGTTCAAAATAACAATCGAAACAGATACTACGCAATACGTGGGTACTTAGATAAATTATCGAATGAACGAGTGCAATGTTTTCCCATCCTGTTTCGCCGATATCACTGTTACCAAATGAAATTTACTTGAAATAATAACGAGCGATTATTCAACCATATAACCCTCCCGTCTGATACCCAGCGACAAATCGAGGATCAGAGCAAATCGTGGAACAGTATACCTACCCACGAAACCTCGGGTGATGAATATTCAATAACTGGTGATGAATGACAGATTATTTTCTGTCAACCGTCGTGATCGTATTTTTCGTGCGGAAAAACTCACCGAGTACGTACGCCAAAGAAAACAGAGGCGGGCACCACACACAGCCCCGGCCGCCGTCGTCGATCTTATTCTTCAGTGCGCCTTGAAGGGTTTTCTGCAATAGCAAGAGAACAGAAATCTTGATACGGGTACGATATATGTATATATAACCATGCAATAATATACTCGATCGCGGTTTCCCGCTCGCAAAAGGAGGAAGTAAAACTCGGTATGCGACGGGGCGGTCGTAGACGTCGTCGTCGTCGACGTACGGCGACGCTGCCGTAGTTTTATCGTGCACCCGCGCTTATATCGTGGTAATATCTTGCCCGGTAAATGAAAAAGTTATTGTTTTCCATTCTACCTCCCTTCCGCTCTCCTTCCCTTTCACTCGCTCCCCGCCATCGCCGGGCCGAAGTTCTTAGCCGAGAGCACACGAAAATCTCGCGAACCCTTCGGGAGCTCCTTTCCTCCGTGAAAACATTCTTCCACCCGAGAAATACGCATTACAAGCAAGACAGACGTTTTAGAGAAGTAATATCTTTGTGGTGCACTCGTGTCCGACTGGAAATACTTCAGGGAGTCTGTCTCTTTTGAGCAGTGGCCCATGGGCTACGAAAACTCTGTGTCGGATGATGATTCCGGGGGTAATTGGAGGATTTCCAATGACTTATTTACATAATAATTGCGGAATAACTGTGTTGCCGTTTAGCTGTTATTTTGAATATACATGATCCGAGTAGTTCTTCGAATACACGCTTCTGGGCCACTGTACCCAGTTCTTTTCTCTCTCACCCTCATTTAATTTGGAAACACGATACAGTTAAGTCTTGCAGATGCAGCGATGCATTTTTGAAAGAAGATACGAGGCCAGACCCGATTCTCTCTATTTTCACGGGGAAAAGTACTAGGACTCAAGCCAGCTTTTAAAATCACCTTACAGTTTCCAGGAACAGATCTCCCGCGACTTTGGAAATCAGTGCGCGTAAATTACCGGCGTAAACGCAAGAGATTGATAGACGTTGAAGAATTATTTCCGCTTAAGGGCAAGGAGACAGCCTCCGCAGCATTGTTTCCTTCGATTCGGGTGTCTTTATCATAACCCGCAGTCAGTGGTGGCGAGGACTTGACAGCCCTGAACCCCCATGATTGATATCAATCTCCTCCTCCGCCTCGCCCTCCTTTCGAGTAAACTACCACGCTGCATATCCCCTTTTCGATTATATCGTCCCACCTCTGCACACACACGTTACACGCCCGCAGACACAGACGCGAGCCTGGTGTTCCACGCTCGTTCGAGATAGCCCGGTCGATACGGCTATTATGAAAATTGAAAATAAAGGCACTTTTGCGCCCAGCGACGAGACCGAGTCCATCGGTCGTTGTCTTTTTACTCCACGGGACTTTGTTAATTATTTCTTTCAGTTAGCGATCGCGTGCACCGTCCCAGAAGCTTTCTACGTCCCTCGGAAATATTCTTCCCGCGAGTGGCAATAGGAGATTGGCCACCAGGATCGTAATTTCCTTTGTCCTGCCCGTCCCAGATGTTATTATCGTTGTTTCTCTTTAATTCGGGACTCGAGGCGCGCTGAATATCATATTAAACGTGATTTTTAAAGGGGGACCAACGCCGTTAGAGCTAGATGTGGGGATCGTTCGACTGTTATCCCGTACCTTTGACCGAAAATTACGTTATTTAAACTCGACGGCTGAGCCCTGCAAGGTATTAAAAACGGCGGCAAGTAAAAATGAACTATACACGACGCTTGGAATAAATTATTAGTAATAAACGTGCGATGACGCTGCTCTAGGCGAATCAAGATAGCTTCTACTTTACTTGAGAAACTTCCTTCAATCATTTCTTTGCCCGCTGGCTGGGATACTCAATGCTGCGCATTCTTTGATTACAATAACGAGCAAAGCAAAGTACAGTTTTTCAAGGTGAGAATTTTAATGGGGTGGATGGGAAAATGCCAATATTCCGAGTCAATAACGTGCCCAGTTCTATTACAAATATATATTTCTCCCGAAACCTTCACCACACCCCCCCAGCAGATTCTTCGTCCAACCCCGTTCTAACAGAAAACTTACTCGAACCGCGGCTGCATCTTCGGACGCGAACGAGCCATCGAAAAACGCAGCGCGGAAGTGAAAGTTACGGTCGTAATAAAACGTCTCGTTGGTCGCGCGCGCGAACCAGCCAATAAAACGGAACGATAATGACGCGAAATATGAAGCAGACTCGACGGAATCTTACCGCGGTTTCCGGGGGGGTAGCAATAACCCCTCTTCAGGAGCAGCAGCGGGCGCAGATGAATGGATGCGCTCGCTTGTAAATACATACTATAGCCCGCGAACGATTCGCGCAAAGGGCGGCCCGAATCATACTACATATTCGACAATATTGGACAATATTGGAAACTGTACTGGGAGACTATCTGCATGTGCATATGTGCCTTCTGTGCCAGCCGCGATACAACGCAAGTTTATTTATTGATGTGCATGCATGCGAGCACGTGCGACCACGTACACACGCCAGTGTTCAATTTCGCGGCTTCGTCACGGCTCGTACAAGCTTTTGACCATCAGCGGGGAGGGACTTGATGAGCGAACACGAATGGGGTGGAATGGTAGCATGCTTCCTTGAAGAATATACCGACGAAGCGAGGCGAGGTGTATTCAGCTTCGTTACATGAAGATTCCTCGGTTATAATTGATGCAAGCACGAAGTAAGAAAATATTTGTGGCTCTAATCGTGAGAAGTATGGCGTTTTTGGTGCACAAATTGGTCGTTTATTTAATAAAAATTGCAGTGTTATATATGAACTTAAGGCAGGATACCACCTTTGCACTTAAAAAAAATTGAAATTTTTTTTGTTCTCAAAGTACTCTTTCAAGTGTATAGAATCGAAATTCATTCATTAGAAAGGTGGCCGGAACCTTTTTCTTGTGTAAAAACCGGATTGGAGCAGATATATAAATCTATATAAAACTTTAAACGCGTTTTTCTCGAAACGATGTTTTCCAAATCGGCGTGTCAGATTACTCCTACAATTTTCATCCGATTGACTTGAAACTTTGCACAATTCTTCCCCGTGGTGTAATCTAACGATGTACGTAGGACTTTTGCTGTAGCGTTGTTATTTTTCTTTTGGTGCGCAATTTTATAAATTTTTTTAAACTTTTTTACCCTAAAAATTGACCTTTTCGTTAAAATGGCCGCCATTTTCTTAAAAATCGAAATTTCGTAAAATCCCTACGTACAGCATTGAACAATATTGTTGTTAATAGGGACATTCTTTGGTTTCTTTTCTAAGAGCCACGTACAGAGCGGAATTTGACACGCCGTCTAACGATGTTTCTCCAAAGGAGTGTATTTTGGCGCCACCTACAAGAGATTATTTTTTACTTTTTCAGTTTCAAAAAATGTGTAATTACAGATTAAAGTTACATTAATGAATGACTGAAACCGATTTTGTTTCTGCGCATTCTTTGTATGCAAAAAAAATTCATGAAAAACGCCTCCAAAATCGCAGTCAAAGGTGGTATCCTGCCTTAAGGGGATTAGGCAGTCAAACAATCGACTTTTTTATTGCATTTTCCAAAAGTAGGTACTATCTTTTCTGTAGGAAATGCCGCTTGGTTTATATTAAAATTCGCAAAATTGTTGATTTGGCAGCTAAAAAGGCCAAGCGGCAACCTAATGCGTCGCCTTTGGCCAGAAACTTTAAACGCAGCAGGATTTAAGAAATTTTGAGACTCAGGGGGAAGGTAATACAAGGTTCGGAAGATAAAATGTTGGGATCTACTATATTCAGTGGAAGTGTTTTATTATAACGAAGCACGTTGCGCAGAATTTCAACGGAGTTTCTTGTCGGAAGTTGTACCTATAGTAATCGTATTGCAAGCTCGAGAGTGACACGAGCCTTGCTGCGATAAAAAAAGTGTCGTAGAAACGAGGAAAATCAGTCGAAGAACGTATTATTATACGGTTAACATGCAACGATAGCCATGACCGTCTGTTGCGCGACTCTTGCGTCTCTGAATGACAGGTTTAATTACCGCCCCTGGTCGTGGATACGTGAATTCTTCACCGTTCTCGCGGGTATTGATTTTAAACGATGTTTAGAGGTCTCACTTATGAACGCTGCTGCATTCAGATCGCGTAATACGAGGCGACGACTGAAAGAACTTCAAAGAAACAGTCCCTCTACTGTGCGAATAATTAAAAAGTTTCTCCGTATTCCGTGCCGTTTAACTTTTTGTTTATAACTCAAGTTGTCAGAGACACTCGAGCGTGAGTGGCGTTTATTGGTGAACAATTGAAGCGTTCAGTCCGTATTAAAGACCTGAAGTATGTATTTCTCACATGAAATTAGAAGGTCTGCAACTCGAACGATGGGAAAATGATTAATCCCTTAGTCAAGGAACTTTCCCATGAAGTGTAACGAGATTTTGGGTATTATGGATTAAAACTCGATTCGGCATTCCCTCATTTGAAATTCTCTGTACATTCTAGTGTTCGAACACCTTCGGAGGCGATAAAACGCGAGATACGGTCCTCCTAACAGTGTCATAAGGAACTGATTTCACCAGCAACGGAATATTAACCAACGACGCAGCCACAGATTGTCTGAATCACCGTCACAATTTCCACCATAGGGACGTGCCGCACGTGCACGATATAGCCACATCAGCGATCATGGTCGTTTTGCATTGTCACTTTTCAGCCCTTCCTAAGCCCCTGTTGGCAGGACGGATAGAAATGCACGTGTGACACAACAGGCTCACAGAGACAAGCTACTTGCTCCTAATTATTCAAAGTGGATTACACACATAATCATACTCAACATACAGTCTTTTCCAATTATCTAAAGCAATAGAATTTCTAAGTGGACATCAGCTTTCGATCGGAGTTTCAATCAGAAATCATTTTCAAAGAGATAAGGGTGAAGCCACTTGCAATTTGTACTGCACTTAGAGGCATACTTTCAGCAAAACATTCGAATAATATCTTACCAAAGGCTAGAAAGAACCAGTTGTTAAATACTATAATACAAGAAGGCAGGTGTTATTGTAACAAGAGCACCGTGAGGTCCTAATTTTTCGCAATAGAAAAGGAAGCGGAATTTCGAAAAGAGACTCATAGGTATCTCGAAACACGAGAACTAAAGTCTGTCAGGTGAAACTGTCTTCGAACCAGCCCCGATCCTCTTCTTCCGCCGACGATGACGCGACGAAGTTGTCCGCCTTCGTATTTACAGGGGGGAGGTAGGCGATACCCGCCAAAGTCCGTCGCAAGTTTTGGAATTTGGAAAATGCATTTAATCTAAGTGTAAGCGACGAAGACGGGGCCGCGCCACCTTTTCATCGGGACAGGGACATTCCGTAGAGGAATTGAAATTGCAAACCGGCCAGAGTCGAGGGCAGCCATTTCAGGTTAATTCCATTAATTAAATTTCCTTTGTGCCAGCCCAGGTATATTGCGAACCGCCAATTTCCGAGGTAGCATGATAATTCGAGGGATATTCGTCGGCCAGGGAACCCGACACGCAATTCGATTCTTTCTGCAATCGGCTAAGCAACGATACGGTCAAACGCCGAACGGATAAAGGGCTTTGAATTACGCCTCCCCCATATCAATTTGCCAAACACCGTCCGATAAGGACGCTTCTTTCCCCGTGGACGACTGTTCTGTCGCTGATGAAACGGGTTTCGAGCGCCGTGTATAACTGCTGACACGTTTACCCCGGTCTCGAGTCGCGATTAATCAGTGGAAAAAGCGAAAATTAGGGATACGTTCTCCGAGGGCCCCGGGCTCCTCGAGGTCCATTTATTTGATGGCAGAGATGGAACGTGTCGTTAAGGACAGTATCAAGGATTGGGGAATAGTAATTTTAAACGACTTCCTCGCGATAATGTGACGACTAAGGTTGTGGCTACAGTTTGAATTAATTTCATCTTCAACAGAGGCTATGCAGACTTTCTGCGCGCTATTCGTATCGTCAGTCTTTTGATGTGACTTAAAATAGAATAGAATTTTAATCAGATCTTTATTAGGACTCACGATGACCAAGCCACTATAGAAGATTGCTACCAACGTGACCCTTAGTCCACATTACCGCCACTAAATGGCAATACAAAATAGCTAACTACAGCTACCATCGCACAATTCTATTTAAAAACCCAACCTCTCCGACTCCACACTCTGCTTCAACCAAAAACCTAATTCGATTGCATCCATCGATCGCTGATATTCCTCCGTTCCTCAAAGGGAGAACCCTTTGGCAGGGCTCCACGAATTATTCAATTTTACTGCGGATTTCTCTGCAACAGGCCCCTTTATCCTCGCCTTAAAAAGAGGCACTAAAAGCTAAACTCCCAACGAATACCCGAGGGCCGTTAAAGTGCCCTTAAACGGAAGAATCTGCTCCGATCACCCGATTATTTATGAAACCGGAGGAAAATCAGGATTCCTCGGATTCCCCGTGGAAGTATCGCGAATAAAATTCGACACGGCGACGGCGCGCAGAGTTTGGCGTCGTCTTGAAGACTGTGCCGTATAACCTGGCTGCCGTGGGCTTCGCGGGGGGTGGCATTATAAAATATAAAATATCCGTCAGTCTGGCCGTCGTAAACGTTAAACGCGACGCAATGACCGCGTTAAAGAGGCCGCCAAGCCGTATGACAGTAGTTGGAGGTGCTCCTTTAGTGGCACCGTTAAAGGAGGCCGCCTTTAACTCTTCCCCCCCCCGCCGCCCTTTCCCTTCCGCCATCGTTTTTCCAGCCCCTCGGCGGAATCCCTTTGCGCCGACTCGTTCTACTGATAGCTGCACGGGATACCGAACATGTCGCGTAAATATTTTAATAGGCGATCTAAATGCACCATTGCGGAGTAAAAGCTTGCAAAAAGACCAGCGACGTTCGGTCGGATGTTGCTCTTATTAGCTGGCGGCCAATGGGACTGGTGTAAGAAGGGACGAAGGTGAAAATGTGTACCATGGTATAATAGCGTTAATGAAATGATTATTTAGGTGCGATGAGGTTAGATAGTTGTGGTGAAATGTGAGGCACACTGAGCGACAGGTGATTTTGTGACGATTCGGGGAATTTATCGAATAGAAATCGGGCATAAACGTCCATGCGAGTCGGGAGACTATGTCCCCTCGCGAATTAATTGCTCCCCCGACGAAACGTTCGATTCTCCGCGAAGCGGCAAGCTTGCCCGCGCGAGCAGCCATCGTAACGCTTCGACGTTTCATCGTATGGTGTTCCAATGTTATACGACCACCCGTGAAAAGTGGCCGTTAAAGAAGAAGCGGAATGGAGGGAAGCAACGAAGTACAGTCATGGAGGAAACGACCCGGGACGGTCGTTGGTTTTCAAGCGAGGCGAATTAAATGCAGCCACCTCGGCTCACCGCTGGATAGTCAAAGTCTGCGGGAAGAAGGAGCCCCCGATTTCCCTGTTACCCCCGCGATCCATCGATTTAATCCCATCGTGGGGAGCCGAGCGAATATCAAGCTCATCGATCATCCCCGCAGCCAACCAAGTATCAATCACGACGTATCGACTTCAAGGGACGAATATTCCCCAGCAATCTCTGCCAAAGACCTACATTCTCCCGGCGAATCGATCGCGACGCAATTTCGCGTCCGAGGAGCGAGCAAAAATTCCCGCGAAACCGCCGCGGACTCGCCGATATCGCGTAGATAATTGCGTTTACTTATGGGAAGGGCGTCGCGAGTGCCGACGTTGAGGGGGGAAAAAATAAAAAAGGGAGGAGGAGAAGGTGGCGGGGAAAGGTTCGACGATATTCCTTCAAAGGGACGAAGAGCTTATTAGGTCCCAAAAGAACAGGGTAATTCGATTTGATCTCCACAGGCTGCATTTCCGTTCGACGCCGACCAGACGAGGCAATTACTACTTCTCCGCGTCTTTCTGCGGGCCGTAAGAGCAGAGTGGTGTACGTACGTAAGGAACAGACGCACTTTTAAGCATAAAAAGTTACGATCGCGACGCAGCAAAGGGATGGCAGAGGCAAGTCGCCTACAGGAGAGACCGTTCACATCAAAAGGAATCGCGCGCTGCGAAGATCGAATCGAATGACGACGCGCGGTTCTTTTGGGGTTTAATAAAGTCCTCCTCCTTTTCAGAACACTGCACCCCTCCCTCCGTTCCTCCGGCCGCGATGTCGGCCTTGCCACGGTACCCGGCTGTCTCCCTTCTTCTCATACGCGTCACGGAATGTTTGGTGGCTGGCGGAGATTCGCAGAAATCCCCGGGGCGAGTCGAGCGAGAAAATAAGTTGGACATATAATTTGAGAAGCCGTAGGAAAATAAGCAACAGCGGAACTTCTTCATCCCCGACACCGTCAAAAGGCAAAGAACGCAGGAGACGAAGCTAGCAGACCGGAGATGAAAGGGGCCCTCTCGTCTTCCGCCCTCTGTTATCGGCTGCGCAAGGGACGAGGAAGGAAAAAACAGATTGAAGGCCGCCGGTGGAAGCAAGGGTTAAGTTAATCCGGCTGCCCGATCAACTCGAAAAAGAAACCCGCCGCTGGGAGACCCTTAATTGGAATTACATTCTAATTATTCTCGGACGAGGACGTGGACCAAATCGCGTTATTGGTGTGCCTTTCGCGGTGTGGTCGGGAAATCTTCTCTCGGTGTCTTGCACTGAGGGGATTCTGGTGTTTTCTGAAGGCCAAGGGTTGGACTGATTGTTCGCGGTGTGTGGCGCGCGCAATCAACACTCTTGCGACAGTTTAGGACCACAAAAGTCCACTGGATAGAGTTTCTTGGTGTTTATAAAAGAACACAGTTGTTTTACAATGTACGTGTTTACTCAGGGTTTTCAGTGTGTTAAAGTGTGTGTTATGAAGGTTAGATGTGTTCTGTACGAGGTATTAATGATTGTGCGTTCTTAGTATGACGCTTTGATGATTTGTGGTTTTTGGGAGCCTGGATGATCGATTAAAAGATAACTGTGGATCCCCTCTCAGTTGTTCTCTCTCCGAGGAATGAGTTGCTGTTGGCGAATGCGTGTTTCTCGCCTCAAGAGGATTTCGTAGCTGTTGGAAGTCGACGCCTGACTAACCGTAGGTTACACTACTGAAATCCTTCTAACTGTATGCACGCCTGTTACAATAATTTCGTCACGAATTGCACGGGTTTCTTAAATCGTTTTCGACAATCAGAACACCGCCGTTTTTTATGCTCTTCCGAGCTTTGAACCGCTGAATCTTCGCGCTCTAGGCTCGAATCGTGTATTTCGAGCCACGGTCGAACCGTATCGCGGAAAGTTCCCTTTCGGCGGGTGCTGTTTCATATTCCAGAAGTACGAAACACTCGGGCGTTCAAGCACGGAATTTTAAAAGCTTCCGAATGTCGTTTTGCTCCCGCTTTATTTGCCAGGCGTGGGCGGTGGGGTAGGAGGCGGTCGTTTTTTCCGTCGTGCCCGCTAAAAAGAACGAAAAACTTTGATGCACGCGTTGGACAAAGCGAGCCAGGAAGCAGACGGAAAAAAGTACAATCCGCGGGGCCAGGACGCGTCGGCATTAACCGTTTCTGCGTCAAAATTTCTCTGCCCAGGGGGTAGGCTCTTTTAAACTGCCCGTGTAAAGGAGCTTTTGCTTTCGACTTTGAAACGGTAAAAACAATTAGGCGCTGCGCCACGGCTAAATAATGGCTATTAACGGCGCAGAGGGACAGGCGGAATCCATCAAAAGATGTCCTTCGAGAGGGATGATATTCCGTTCAACTAATTCCATCGTTGCACCGGCGGCAAAAGTTCTTTCTAACGATGATAATAATGAAGACGACCAACTGGAGTAATTCCATAAATACCCAGAGCTGGGGCAAACTTGACGACTCTACCATTATGCAGTTGATGGAGAAACCAGAGAGGAACTGGCTCAGCTACGTCCATGCAAGTGGACACTGGCACGGGCACACAAGCGCGCAGCAATCTTTATCCGTTCGGCGTGCACATAATCGCACGTACACGTGCAATATGCAACCAGCCCACCCAGCATGGAGCCGGGCTTTGGGGCCGACAGCGGACAATGCTGATTCGCCTATCCCAGGAAACTCTGGAATCCGAGATGTCAGCCGGCTCATCTAATTCTGAATTTAATAAACACATACCTGTCTACGTGAGAGGTATTGAGCGCGCAGATGTTTAACCCCGCGCGCGACGCCACCACGCAGCCAAGCCATTGTTCCAGCGATAATAAACAATAAACAGAGGTAGCGGTAATTGCGACGATAGTGGTACAATTCCTTGCGTCATATCAATCGGGAGCGAGGTGCAAGGGTTTATTAATGAAAGCCGGATTCGACGTTTATACGGTGCGCAAGGTGTTTTAGGGGTAAACAGGCGGAGTTGGCGGGATTGTTTTGCGAGCCTTGGGGGTTGGAGAGAGAAATCTGAGGAGGTGCTGCGTCACGAACGTGTGCTTTGGTGGAAGGTGAATATTTGGGGCGGAAACTATGCGAATGAATAGATTTTTCCTGGTATTATGTGCAATGTTATTTGCAACTTCTTCCGCGCTCTAAATTGGTGTTATGATAACTTTACCTGTTCGCAAGAAAATTGGAAAATTCGAGGATTCAATAGCATTAGATTGTTTTAAAATCATGGTCCTGTAGCACACCGAGTTCCTTCGCATGTCAGCGGCAGGAATAAAGGAATAAACTGTAGCTAGTTCAAGGTGGCTTTGATGTAACTTCTCTTATTACTTTCATATTAAAAACCTGTGATTAATTTATCTTGCACATGTAATTTTAAAATCGTTTGAAAAATAGTCGCGCGAGCAACGATTCCACGCCAGAGACGTTTAACGACAGACGTTGGTGAGCAGGCGAGGACGACGAGTCGCATCCAGGGAAGCACGATGGAAACGAGCTTAAGGGAATAAGTAAGGTACTAGCCGCGGAGCGCGCAGGGTACAAAGAAATAAGTAAGGGACAAGCGTGAACGTGGACTACGGGACGTTCAGCCACGGAACTAGGGGAATTGGAACAGATTTACTTGGCTTTCGGCCGTCCCCGTCCCTTCGAACGTCGAGGGATCGACGTCAGGGGGTTTTCGAGGGTGAGCCAGTCGTAGGGTGGAAAAGAGGGTTGCTTCTTTCACGAGTTCCTCGTTCCTCGATTACGCTCGTGTCCGTGCCTATCGCTACACCGATACGCTTAGTTATATTCCACCGAATTCAGGGATAATTGGATGAATTTCGATCTGAACTCGAGTTACTCCGTAGGGTTCAAGCATCGTGGGTTTGGGAGCAGGTGGTCGGATGTATATCTTCGCGTAGCTGCTGACTTTGGCTCTCACTTGATCGCTAACCGCATCTTAGTATCATTTCTTAACGAGACTGGGTATTTTAGACTATATTAGGGGTGAAAATGGATCCTGTCACTGTGGCATTAACTGTCAAGCTATCTGCCATCTAAAATTTAAGAAACTACTTTCGGTGCCAAATAAATATTTCTCTGTACACATTCGCACACTTTCCACCTTCTGTTTCTTGCTAATCAAGTCAGAATGTATCTACTTCCGCAAGAAAGAATAATCACCGGTGAGATACATTAAGCGTTAAGCTATTTCAGATCCGAATAACTCGCTTTGATTTCCACCTTCTAATACCACGTTGCTGTCGGTAGCTGATTCATCTACCAGGAACGTTATCCTACAAAATTAGACGAGAGGACAATCGAGCAATCATTCAGTCGACTTGGCGCGTGTCTGGTGGATGGATTCCCAACGTCTACGGCAAACCCCAGGCTTGATTCCAGCTTAACGGAGATTTTGCAGCAATGTTCAGGAAGCCAGGGCTGGGTTAAATGCGCCCGGTTTCGGGGAAGGTAGGTGTAGACAGCGGCGGTAGGTGGAAAGAAGTTAGGGGTTGGCTGGTCGAATCCAAAGGAGAGTGAACGAGCGGCAGAGGAAGAGCGACAAGAGCTGGTAGCAGGGAGTGAAATCGCTTGGATCTCATGGATTTTCGGATTTTATGCTTCTTAGGCATTCGCTCCGATACGTCTGCTCGCGAGTACAGTTTTCCTTCTTGCTGTGCCGACCAACATACACGAGGCAGTCCCTGCTTCCTGTCCTACACTGGCTTCCTTATCACCAAAGTCCCTTCAGACTGCCGTTGAAAGACGATTTATGAACCGATCAAGCTCGGCGGCAAGAATACCCAGCCGAGACTCCTATCCACCTCGATAATTTATGGCTCGTAAGTTTCCCAGCGTTGTGCGAAATTTCGAAAGGATACTGATTGACGGACGTCCCATCCACATTTTCCGCGGGGGTTCGTTTCGAGATCGATAGTCGTCTGTCTCTTTCAATACCATTTGATGGCTTACAGGCGCAATGGTAGTCTCTACTTTATTATACCCGAGTATTTATCCAGTTCCTGTTTGAAGAGTACTTAATGTTAACTTCTGTAGAGTAGATACTTAGGAGTTGCTATGTGTCATGTGAGTCAGAAAGCAGACTTCTAAATTGCGCTACAGCTGTGTAATTATGTATACTTCGAAAAATTCTAAAATTCACATAATAATGTTAGCATATTAACGAGTTCGTACACCATAAATGACTTAGAAATCCAGCACAACCAGAAGGCGAGCAGATTCAAAAAGCTGGAGATGATGGGTACATGGGAACAGCAAGAGAGAAAGAGGTATACATGGATGTTCACGGGATTTGGATCGAACCCAATTAATTCCTAGGGCTGGCAACGGTAATACTGTTGGTGTGACAGGGAGCATGAACAAAGAAGACCAGCAGACTCGCCAGTGCTATCAACGAAATTGAAATAATCGCATGAAGGCAGCAGCCTGTACATTTATTGGCCACCCCAATATAATCCCGGATCATTAATGGCAAACAAGGATACACTTGCAGGTAATGCAACCGTTTCTATGATTAAAGAACCCACAATACCATTGTGCACAATGACAAACGAACCACTGCCACGAGAGAGATTGAAGAAACGAAATCCTGAGCAAATACTATGCAAGCCCTCGTCGACTATCAAATCCACAATCGGCGAGGCTATTTATCGTAAGTACACGCGAGGAGCAAAAGTGGTCCTTGCATTACGCCCCGAATTCTACTTAATTTTAAACACTTCACTGAAAAGCTTCAACAACTCGCTCACATTTACGCTGCACACTCTGGCGTATTTGCTTTACAAAAGCGTTGAAAGACACTTCATCCAACGTTAGCAATAAACTCCTCCGAGCCGGTGGATTTCGAAAAGTTTATTTGACTTTAACTCGAAGACACCGTTTTCCATGGAATTTTCAAGCGCGTTTGGCGAGACTTGCCCGCAGGAACAGCGTGAAAATGCCGACACTCTGGTGGCACGAAAATTCACCCCGAAATGCGGATCGCTTTTGAAACGAACCGAGAAAACGCGAAAATCCCGACCAATGGTGAATACATCAGGCACGGCTCGGTCCAGCAACGGTGCACGCGCACTTGAGCAGTAAATTGTGCGAGTTATATGATATTCCATGGAGAAACGTGAACCCACGTGCGTACGTGGCGCGCAACACACGACGAGGCAAACCGCAGGAAAGCACGGGAGGGTAAGAGAAGTTTTGAGAGCACTACGGAGGTATAGAAGCTCATCGACGCGTCAAAGTGGTCCCCGCCAATTTCATAGGGAGGTGAGCAAACAGGGGCTCTCAAACTACTCCAGCCCGGAATCGCTAGTTCTCGCATGTGTCCTCGAGCCGGTGAATCGTTTTTCACAGCGCCCTTTCGGTCGGCCGGAACGATGGAATCCGGTGGGATCGGTTACAGGCGGCCGGGAAGCATTTGAAATTTGTTTAACGACGAGCGAGGCGGCCGCGGAGCATGCGTGGGAACGCGTAACGATAGCTACTAGCAGGAAATTATCGACGTTCGTCATAATCGAAAGGTTATATAACTGTTGCATTACACGCGTGCATTGCGCAACGGCATTATTTGCGTACGCCCCCTTCTCATAAATCCCATTAGCCTTCATTAACATTCGTCTGTAATCTGCATTAAACGAGCTCAGCCCATGGCAAAAAGTTATCAAAACGCCGCGCCGCCAAGGCAATTGCCAATTAACGATGGATTCGCGTGATCGATACCTCGCCGCCGTTTACTTTCGACTCCGCCGAGCGCCGCCCGTGCTTGCCCTTTTCCCGGCCGAAGATGGGCCGAGGTAATGTCACGTTACTATTTGCCGCGGCTGCTCAATTAGTTCGATGCCGTGAGACAATGCATCAGGCAAATCGAATCTCGTATGCAGGTGCATGCAGTTCTATTGAATTTCAATTACAGTTACAAATGACCCTGTGGCAGGTTCACTGGCGTGTTCCGGGCTAGAATAGCGCGACGGTGGATGGAAAAACTGGAGGGACCGAAAACTAACGGCGGAAAACCTAGCGACAGAAATATTTCCCACTGTCCTCTCGATTCGTATCGATTACGCTATTTATGTACAAGGGTCCCCAAACGGGTCTGCCGAAATCTAGACGTGCCGTCCCAGAGGCGCAAGTATCTCGAACCTCATCGAGAGATACACGCACGAGCGTCGTTCGTAAACACGAGAATTTCGGAAGCTGCAAGTACAGCGTTGCGTATTGCTGATCCGCGCGGCTCTCTTAAATATATATTATGTCCCCGAATTATAACAAGCGTCCCGAGATTATGCAAATGTTTAATCGCGAAGGAGCCCGCTAATGGGAAGAAATTGCAGTGCTGGCTTCAGATTAAGAGTCGCCTGCCTCCCACCACCGCGTCTCAAGGAAGCAACCCTGCGGAGACAGCGACCGCCCTAAGAACTCCTTCTTCCCTTAACCGCTCGCAACCCCTTTCACTCCACCCTGCTTGTCGGCTCTGCCGAGATAAGGATTTAATTTTTGGCCACCTTTAATCCTAATTCCGAGTTACTTGGAAAACGGCCACCGCCACCTCGCCACCTCGCCACCTCGCCGCGCTCCCTCGCCCCCGTCTCTGATCTTAACCACGAGCAATGATGAGTCGTACTGCCAGAGATGATCATTAGTTTCCAGCACTCGCGTCCAACGACTTTTTTCGTACATTACTTTTTATGGCTGCTCCTCTGGCCGTGGCTCCAATAATCGGGGATTTGGGATATTAAAATATTGCGATGTGATTGCGCGGGAACATTTATAGCTGCGATGAAAGAATTATATTCGCTGTTGCTGGAGGATTTATGGAGGGAAAACGCAACAGTCGGATCTACGTACTTTCTTTGGACCATCAACTATGAGATGGTCACTTCATCTACCCAATTTTTTCCCCGCAATCGAATGAAAAAGGGGAAATGTGAATTTCCACGTGAAACGTACCAAGTAGGTTGAGTCAATTTTTAGAACTTGTAACAGATCTGCACACAGTCGACTTCTACCATGATTTTTTAATGGGAAGTGATGGTCACCTTTCACGAGAAAGCTTATAAAACACACGAATCTTAAACGTCGTTAATATAAAACTTTCAACCTTGTGGATTATCGTATAATCTTTTTAAAATACTGAGAAAGGAAGACTCGGCAGACGTGTCGTTTCATTCGATCAAGGGTCACAACCAACGAAAGGGACAAGGTAAAGCATGGCGCGACGAGAACGTTCCGACGGGCTAATTGAAAATGTTTCATCGCCCAAATTAATGTAAATATTATTATTCCGTTCCACTCTCGGGCGGCGCTTTTTCGGATAATCGCTCGGATGATAATAAGAACCTTTCCCCCGCCGACGCCGCCCGCTGTTTTAATACGTCGCCGACCGTCGGGAGACAAAATTTCTTGCAGGAAAGGCCCTTTAGTTTTAATCTCGTTACTTGAATTCTATCAAGGGGATAACACCTATTAATTCGTTCCTAGAATGAACTCGTTAAAGGAGCTCAACTTGGTCGCGATATAACTTTGTTAGGTGCAGGGGGCGGGGAAGGTGGGTGCGTAAAAACATTCCACCTGCCTTTGAATATAGGCCGAGGGAAATAATGGAAATAATGAGCAGTGTAATAGCCACGAAAGAACGCGGCTCAGTCGCGACAAAGTGCCCGTGCAATCGATGGATCTCGTGTCCAGGCTTCAAACTAGCATTGGGGCTCGTGGAAACTTTTTTCAAATGGCAATTCGTCTGGGGATAACGTTGCAATATTCTAGGAAGGTAAAAGGGATAATACTCGTCTATTTGAGCACAACGTCGAATTACAAATTGCTCTATCAATACTGCAGGCATATAAATGTTCCTATGGATTCGACGATTCCGTAAGTGGTCCGCGTTTTGTGAACACCAACAAGCAGCAAGCTGTGCCGCGAAGCGTGCTGACGTGCTCGTGGGTTAAAAAACAGCGACGAATTGTAAAAAAGTATTTCCCGAGCCAGAACAAACCGACACGCCGCGTCTGACAACGGCAACTTTTTTCGGCAGGGGAATTCCTGTTTGAACGGGCCCGTGTTATCAGTTACATACCTTCCAGGGCACGATATCGTATTGTTAGAAGTGTGGCGTCGCGTGCATGCCGTAAAAACAAGTTACGCTCCACCGAAAAAATACGATTTAACGGGAGGAAGTATTGATTTATCGGATTTACCTCTCGCACCTGTTTGTATCTCCGAACCGTAGGGAACAGCGAGCTTCCTGGCAACAGCGAGGGATACAAGCGCTAACTACAATGGACCCCAAGAATTTCAGAGAAAACACCGGCGTCCCCCGAAAAATTTCGCGTTTGAAGGAAAACAAAGAAAATGATGGAATGAAGAGTAAATCGCCGTAAAAATCATGAGATCTGTGTGGTAAAGTGATTATGGAACGCGGGCCGGCATAAAAGTTGCAAATTAATCCTATGAAAATGTTACGTATGAAAACACGATAGAGGCGTAGCAACAAGTACGGAAATCTCGTCACTGCGGGTTCAAGGAGGCATTACACGCCGCGCTCGTGTCGTGTAAGCAGATTAATAAACTTCGTGCACGTGTTAGTGGAGTTTTCATCCTCATTTTGTCACGCTATAGCGGAGGGGCGGGCTCCTCTCGCCGGTGCGCTCCCTGCGAACGAGTGTAAGGTATTGTAAGGTATTAAAGTAGTTGTTTGTCAGGATGTTAGGTTGGATTCTTCCAGGTTTATTCGACAATAGCGTTTTCGCGAAATACGCAGTTTGTAATAAGTCACAAGTATTGGATAACACGTACGCCTTCACGTTACGAAAGATTTAAGCACGGTGGAGCACTTGCTCTCGAGTACATAAATTGACACGCACTTCGTGATTTATGATGCCTCGATTGGCTAAAATAACGATGGGATAATACGGCAGATTAACGGAATCTCGATATCCACTATTTTTAGCCGCAATTGCAATGCTCACTCTAAAATCTCTCACAGTATATTAAAGTTCGCACGTGGTTGCTAGCTCAACGTTCGTAAGAAGAATCCCTTTGTGCCGCCTCGTGACTCTAGACGCTCTCTCTGCCCATCGAATCCTATAGATGAGCGCACCTCACATCTAATTACCTCCTTTCGCGCGCCATCTATTGCGCGAATCTTACACGAGCGTTACCCAGTTGTACAAACAATTACGCTAATTGTTAAAGTGATAAATACATACGCGCGCACGGTATATTCCCCGGGGATCGATAGACTCGGTGTACACGGGGTGTAGCCGCGTACCGTGCTCAAACTGTACAGGAAACACGATGTTACAAGAGCTCCTCTGAGTGGCACGTGTTGTTCTTACTCGTAACGCGAACATACACAGAGTGAACGAGACAGAGTCAGAGGGGGAGAGAGAGAGAGAGAGAGAGAGAGAGAGAGAAGACTGGTTGAAGACAGACAGAGATGCGGAAAGGGACGTGTCCGCGGAAAGAAGACAGAAAGTGGCAAAGGGGCAGACCACCGCGTATTATATCACAATCCATTGCAAGCAAATAATTACACGGGCGACCAAATAATCTAGGGTAGTTCAGACACACTGAAGAAGCCTTTCTGGGAGTTTCAAACATCTATTAAATCTATGTTACCCCATGGTTGCGCCGCAAACTAAGTTAGAAACGCGACAGCAGCCATGCCGGGTGGATCTAGCGAAATTGTGTTTCCATGAATGCCGTTTTCAACGTTTGTGCGCTGAAAGAAAGGACTGCCGTAATGAAATTTTGAAGTGGCGAGGTTATTGGAGTTCTGGCGGAAGAGTGGGAAATTACGGGGCGAGGGATGACGAAGTGAATCTGTGTTTATAGGCGGGGGATTATCTTTTTAGGATTAGCACTTTTTATCGCCCCTACGGCTACCGATGGTTCGGCAGCGTGGTTTAAGATGGACGGGCAAGGGAGAGGTAATAGGTTCCCGCTGGCACCAGCTCGCCCCGTTAAAAATAGCGAAACGCTTCCGAGTTGATCGATGAAATGACGATGGTGTACCGTCATTTTCACGGAAAATGCATACCTCATTACTCTCAGCAGCCGTGCCCTCTGCGCTGCATTACGTGTAAATTGAAACGGAAAATAGTCGACGCGGCGGCGCGGATGTTTATTTGCCCTGCATGTTTAGTTCCGCCGGAAACCGTGCTCACCACCTGTGCCCCGTGTCAGGGGCAGCATTGATTACTCGTCAAACGAAAAGAAGCGAACAACATAACTGTTTAACCTTAGGGGACTAACGAAGGTAAAGAGAAAATTAGAATACTGGTGTTCGGATTCGAGTGACGAGACAAATTCCACTTCCCTTTAAAATTGCGATGTATTTTTAAATAACTCTTAGCATTGACCGCCGACAGATTTATACCGCGAATAAATGTTCTGGTGGAGCGCTGCGTCGAACACAGAACCGCTCAAAGGAGGCAATTAAACGTAATCCAATTTGATCTATTATAACTGTATCTGTGCCGCTCGGAAGCTTCCATCATACATGCTTTTTATCGCTCACAACAAGCATATTATTCGGCAAGCGTGCTGCAGCGGCCGCGCATGGTCTGCTGGCGCGTCCGACAATTAATTTTTTAACGAAGCAGGTAAATTCCCCAGCCCGATCCGCGTTGTTGTTAATTCGTCGAAATGTTTACCCAACGTTCTGCGCGCACTTTACACACGCCTGTAAATACACCACGGTGGAGAGCATCAATGATAACGAATTTGTCGGGCATTCTTCGTCCAACTGGAAACACGATTACATACGCCCGACACCGGGCGGGCATAATGATTTCGAACAAATTAAAAACATACACTGGTACGTATTATTTGCCCCGCCGAAAACTTATACGCGCACCTACCCCCCTGCAATCGGGCCACAGGGGCCTTCGATTTTATTCCATCCCGTCATCGTTGCGGAGGGAGAGAAATAAATTTAACCCTGCCCGTGGTAATGAACCTCGGTACAGGAAAAAGTATGGGATATCGAATCGAAGATCAATCGTGCATTTTATTCTACGAATCATCAATTCTTCCACTTTTACTAGGTTAATATCAGTATGTAAGTTTCATCCAAATTTAGAGAAAAACGAAAAGTTCGTCAGAAAATATTTGTCTAATTAGGATCGCGAATTAGAATGCCGAGCTTCTCCATTATTCAGAAGAGACACTCGCAAACGTATCAATGGAGACTAACAATTTCAATAGCGGACAGCGTTTCTAGAAATTCGAGTCGCAACTGTGCCAACAATATCGCGAATGATTGTAAGTGCGCGTGCACACTGCACACACACACACGCACACACGCGCGCGCGCGGCACATACAACCCCGCGTACGATTGACCGAGCATTAAGTAGTATCGCACTCTTCCACGAGCGAAGCTTTATTGCTAAAGCTGCTTTCTGCTCCCTGCTGTGAAATTGCTTTACGTCTACACCGATGGCTTCGAAGGAGGGCTTTTGATATTTTTGTTGCTTTATGCACGCCGCCGGCACGCTCGACGAAACCCGCCTGCACGCCGACCGACGCGCTATCATTTCTCCTGCAGTTTCATTAACCTGATGCAAGTCCAGATAAATAACCGACTGGCCACCGTAAACATCGACTTAACGTCGACCAAGCGCCACTCGCTTAAATGGCAACGGCAACATCCGTGCGGCAATAATTATGTTCGCCATGCAAAAGCGTTCACCAAGTGGAATAAATTTTAAACATTCCGTACCATGTGTTAATACGTCGATGTTTAAAAATTCTCCCCCTAGTAACCATTCGTTTTCGAGATACAGCTAGTTTCAGTTGAAAAGCTGCTTCATAGCAGACGTTCGAAGTGTGCACACGGATCGATACGCCATATCATTGACTCATTCACCACTCCCAACTAATTTCTAATTGCGCTCACCACATTGCCCGTGCGTTTTTGTAATTTTTTTAAGAGGCTATGCCGTTTCTAGGTATAATTCCTGTGTGCAATTAAATTTTTCTACAGTCATATTTATTACATATACAAATTTAGAATATCACATTAGATTTACCCTGCCAATTTGAAGTAAAAGTCACGAACACCATTAGCCCCGTTGATTATTATAACAAAAATTTCGCTGCTAAAGAACGACCGTTGGATAGAGTCGTTTAATTACACAACTTCATCGCTCGATTCTGAACGGAATTTCTCTCGGTTCGGCCAGGAATTCTCCCATAAATTTTTATTTTTCCATCTCCACTTACCACTGCCTCCTCTGCTTTGCTTTTCCTCCTCTTTCTCTCTATCTCCGGTGCCAGAAATTACATCGAGGCTTACGGCGCTTGCCACAACACCTGCGACTTTCTCACCCTCCACTCGGGATTATCTATCGATTTTCTTTAATCTTTATAGCCGAAAGATTCGGATATTTTTCCGCCAGATACAGTAAACAGCGATTACCAAGAACGATTATCGAGCGTTGTTGGCTCGTTCAAGCCTTTCGGCACGTGTCTTCCCAAGCTTTTCGTTAATTATTCTATACTGGCGATTGATACAGGGGAATCCTATTGAATGTTCGTGCGCTACACCGTGTACTTGTCGGTGCTTCCAATCGTAGAAAATTATTAATTGATAGGAGCACAAGTTTACTCGGCATCCCGTTTTAGTTGGGAGACTGAACCGCGGTAATATATCGCGGCACATTAATGAAGGCGGAAAAAGGGAAGGTATCTCGGGCTATTCAGGAAGCGGAGCACTCAAGGAAGTTAAGTTTACAATCAGGTACGCTGAGAGGAAAGGTAAACCTACCTTCATCCCACAAGTTAAAACCACCCTAGCTAATGGCTCCGAGCATCGAATGACACGCGACAAAATAAAATGCCCCTTATAAAGAGGTTCTTATTTCAGGAGACATCCCGGCGCTCGCTGAGAGAAAAGGCTCTCGACGGCGTTCTCAGAGCGCAAACGTAGCAATTTATATAGGTACTCAAAACAGCAAGAACCGGAAAATTTTCACCCTTCGACTGGGAATGAAGAATGAACCTGCCATTTAAAAATATCGCAACCGAGGGAAATACATATTTACCTCTTGCGAAATTTGCTGCGCAAGGATGAAATCTATGCTTGGACAAGAAATAGTGTATTCAAGAGGCTACAGATAAATTTGTCCTTACTTTAAACGAATCCAGCTATGTAATTTAAACAAGATCCTGTGAACTCATTTAGCCACCCACCTATTCTGGCTTTACCTTCGACGAATGAAGAATTTCACAGAGCCGAGGGGCGCGCGCGAAAGAAAATCCAAGGGGAAACGGAGCACAGAAACAGATATATGAATTTAACATTCGCGAAAAAAAGTCTGAGGGAGAGGGAGAGGGAGCGGGTAAACTCTGGGTGGCGAGTTTAAACTCGCCCCGCAAGCAAGAAAACGTTCCTGGAACGTGGAACGTCGGGAACGACACACTTTGCCGACTTTCAGTTCGGATATGCGCAGCTTGTAGATCATTAAGCGGCTAAGGGAGAAGTTCCCCCGGTTACTGAATGGTTAAGGGTAGTCGAATGTCGTTGAAAAGTGGAGGAAGAACATACCCGTCGGGGTTCCGAGACGACTTCTTGACCTTGCTGCTCCGCCGTGCTGGTTTCCGCGGACACGAAATTACCGTGCGAGCAGTGGCTGAAAACGTTCGCGTAAATATGATTCGGGGAAGCAGGGTGAGCGCGAGGGAAGACGTGGACGAGACGAGGGGCGAGATTCGCAGACGAAACGGCGACGCAGGCCCAACGAAACGCCAGGGCAAAGTGAATTTCGGGAGTTTCGCGCAACTTCCGACGATATTCCGCGATAATAGACATTCGTGTCGCTTCGACAAGACTAGCAGCGCATATAGGGGCGGCATATCGTACTGTATCTTCCGAGGAATGTGCCTTTTTTCCGGGTGGTATGCAGAGTTTCGAGCAGTGGAAGAAATCAGTGGCGAAAAGGACGAGTTTCGTGGGAAGTTTTAATATTTCAGAAGGGTTGAAACGGTGCACGCAGCTACGTTGGCTGCTAAAATATTTGAGGACGTAAGTAATCCAAGGGGAGGAATCGATTTCAGGGAGCGGAGTGTTAAAATTCCTCGAAAGCACGAAGCAGCTCCTCTAATTGAAACTCCCGATTACAAACATTGCTTCGGAGCGATTATGAAGTTATTCGAGTCGCGAGTTCTGATTGCTTGGGGGGGGGGGGGGGGGGTGGCTTGAGTTTAAATGAAAATGCGTGAGTCGATTTACAAAAGTACGATGTGCCCGTGGGAAAGCTGCGGTTCTTAAGTGACTACGTTAAGTATATTAGTTCCAATGAATATTGCTTCACGGAGTATCGAACGAGCAGCAATTTAACCTTCAATTCCATGTATAATGATTCAATATGATACTTGGAACGCGGATTAACGGCTCTGCGAACTTCACGCGTTTAATCGCCTGAAGAATTCAGTAGTTACGTGCCATGATAGTCAGACTGCTCCAGAGTCTCCAGCAATTAAAGCACTATTAATGATAAGTCTCGAACTGTTTAGCAGAGGAGTGTAACGATGGCTCTTACACTTTGTGCTCGCGTTTAACTGATTAAAAATAGTTGAACAGGCTTCCTGTCTTTTATCTATCTTCACAGATAGACATAGTAGCCACTTCACCATTTTTAATAAGTATAACACGCATTTTCCTCTACACTATACATTTTTTTCTACGTCGTATATTATTAAGTTACACTATAAATCTTACTATCATACTAATATTTATTTCAAAGAAAGATCCTTCTTCAATCTACGAACGTTGACTTTAAATGTTAATATTCTTATTTCTACAGCTACCTTATCTTATTCGAGCTTAAAGAGAAGTAGGAAGGGAGGTCTAATAGTGATAGCCATCGAGATAGAGACGAAGCGTGAGTAAGAGAAGGAAGTAGAATTTCAGTAGCGACTTACCGCGATGGTCAGACTGCTTCAGCCACAGGTTTCGTCGGGAATAGTCGCGATTAGCCCGCGCACGGTCGATCGCGTTGGCGGTCATTACGAAAACGGGTCACATAGGCTCTTCGTTTCACAATTTAAAGCACGATGACCCCACTTTTCCGTGCGATGCTCATCAGGAAGGCGACGTGTCACGTGCAACCGCGGTACAAGTTGCTCGCGGCCCCCACGTGACGTGTCATGTGCGTACCCGCATGAAACAGGAGCAGGTGCCATTGTCGGCGATGTCCAATTAAAAATGAATGAGACAATAGAATCGATTCCGGGCAGGCCGAACCGCGAGTCACGCGTTCTCGAGCCCGACGACTTCAACGTGACCGAGAATGGATCACGAACACGGGGGGAGAACTCCTGCCAGCGATTCGAGGATGAACGTGAAGAACAGAGCTAACGGGGCACGGAATGCGGATTCGCCGAGTTTGAAATTCTACCTTCTGAGAGGCATCAATCGAGGGACAGCGTAAGTGACATTGACGGTTCGGCGGAACTTGTAACGATACAGACAGGGGATGATTCTGCTCGACGTGGGGTGGCTTGGAGAAAGTATTCGCGGATAGTTCAGACATCTGTTAAAGTTATATTACATTCAGACGCTAAGTCGAGTATTCGAAGTAAGGTACATCAAGACGAGAAAGATAGACTACTAGCACTAGCAGTCAGACTTTTACTCAATAAAGAAATCGCGTGGTGGAAGTACCTACGTTGCGAATCAAGCAATTTTCTATGAACACACTGAAAGGAGTGAAATAGAAGAAACTATCAACGATCAATTACCCAGATGTTGCACAGGAAAGGGCCTGCTATCACCTCCAACGAGAAGTATCACTGCGAGGATCTCTACACCCTGCCCCCGGTAGATGTCTAAAATGAACGAATTGTGACGTTCGAGTGATCGCCAAGCGAAACGCGTTCACGAGTATGGAATGATGTTCCGAGGGGATATATTGAACGAGCGACTTGCATCGTCAAGACTTCAGCCCGAAATTCGTCGCAAGGCACTCTAGCAAACCCTTAGAACGGCTGAGCCCAGATGTACGTACGATCGGTCCAAGTTTCTTTCTCGGGGGTGTACTCTGACACGCGCAACGTTGGACTGCATCCGAGAGAAGCTCGAGATAAAGGGTTGTTGACTGTGCGGATGCGGACGTTAGACTGAAGCGGTGGTAGGATCACCTCGAGGATCGTGTTGGACGGTCATTGGCGATCGGGAGTGGCTCTGACTTGGTACGGCGGGGCGCATGCGCGCCCCCTTTTTCAACCAAAAGACCCCACTAACAGCTCAGGCGTTTTCCACCTTCCTTCGTCTCCCTGCTGGAGCCACCAACACACTATTCAGGAGCGCCCTCCGACCAAAGGGTAGGGTGGATAGGTGATACGGTGACGAGACACCTATATGTTCGGTATATCGGCTCCATCCGGAGGGAGGAAGGAAGGGAAACGTTGAGAGGCAGAGGAAAGGGTGCGCGCGCGAGCTGACGCCCCCACCTCTGCTTGCTCCTCTCGTAACGTCGCCGGAAGAATGCTCGAGAGGGTCTACTTCCTCGGTTAGACTCTGCTAGAAATTCGCGGAACGAACGTACGTCTCGCCGTCCGACTGGAAACGTTTATTAGGCACAGTCCCGCGGGACTTTCTCTGTCCCTCTATGCCTTAGGTTACGGCTTTACAACATTTACCAGGATCGTGTGTAAATTCTTAAAGCGTACTTACACGGCCACTGTGCTTCCTCCAGGAATAATTTGCCCCCGTGACGTCTCGATTCTAATGGCAACATCGTTTTCACAATTTTACATTCCATGCGGATAAAACGAAGAGGGTCGCATTCGCATACACCTATTTCATTTGTTCATTACAGATATTGCGCAAACACCAGGGTACTTGGAACCTAGCGTGGGCTGTGAGGGAAGGTTTTCGAAACGCATTTTCATTGAAGAAGGGAAATTGGTCTGTCTGCTTTGAAATCATAATGTTTTGAAGACATCTCTTGTGACAATGGTGAAGCATTAGTGGTTGCAAGTTTAATATTCTAGAATTTATTTAACCTCAACATTCCTACGTTTCAAGCCCAGTTTCGTGGAAAAAAAGACTGGTCCAAATGAAGAGTATAACCAGAAATCTTTACTGTTATATAAAACGATGACAGGAAATGCGTTTATAACGTTATACTTATCACTTTCGTGAAACGAGCAGGGATACAACGGGAGGATTCCTAAATAATTAAATGCACCTTCGTTTCCTGCAGGTATCGAAAGATGGACAAAGACGAGTCTCATTAAAGCGTCCAGCACGCTCCAGAAAAAGCTTCATGAGAAACCAATCCAAGTGTAATATAATGTTAAAATACACGTAGGTACAGGGAGAGTAATAATTGGTTCTAGTACTTCCCTCCCGGCTCTATTTACTATTTATTCCTGTAAATCTTTGATTGCGCTGGACGGGGATAGGTGGATAGACGATATCGGTTCTACCTAGAGAGGGGATCGTCAAGAAGGGTTGGGGTGCGCGCGCGTTTTCGAACCCTCCCTTTCTACGATCGTACACCCACGGAGAAGAAGATAAAAAGACTCGTTTCACCCTCTTGCTCCCTCTAACTCGATGGTGCCAATGACAGTGGGGGTGGATTTTTAAAACACAAGAAGCTTTCTTCAGAAACGTCAGAATCCAGTGCACTTCGATGCAAAGCTTCTTCTACTGCCCGCAACAGCTTTGCATAACGAATTAATTACACCAGAGATTCTTGACTCGATTAAATTAGAAATACATACACGTGTCTTAAGGAATGATTCCCCAACACTAATAAAACGAGAAGTTTATCTCTTCGCATTATTTCTGCTTCTGACGAATGCAAACTAATTTCAATTATCATAATCACCCAATTTGATTAACTTGATTATTCCCCACGCTGGCAAAGTGATGCGAGCACCTTAATCCCTTAAATAATTTCGCTCAGGTGGATGGTATCTTATAAGAATTATCAAATTGAAACTGAAATAGTTATAAATAGGAAACAGGAGTGTGTGTTATCACGTCAGGGGATAATATCCATCCATCTATTTACGTCAACGTGAACGGAGACTTGAAAAACGAACAACCACAAGCCCGACGATAGAATTACGAACATATCTCCACTCACGGGTTCACGGAATCTCGAAGTTGAAAGAAATCTCTTTCCCACGGGACTTTGGTCGAACTCCTTTGTCCTAGTCGAATGAAACCTTATCTCCTATCGCAGCTAATAGGAAAAGAGTGACATGTCACACGATATCGTGACTATCGAGTGACACGGTATTTTCGCAGGATAATAATAACGTACGGACAAGAAGATTACGTGGGTCGTGCGATTCGAGTATCCACGCGAATGGATGTCCTTAATAGACAAGTTGTCACATCATCTGGACGCGTGAACAGTGGTGTTCGTCTGCAGATACAATATACACCTAGATCCCAAAATACTTAAAATCTCAGCGACGACATCTGAATGCACGACCCTCCGAAAGTTTATTACACGACGTTACTCCGTTACTGCGACCCACGCGCATTATCCGTGAGCCACGCACACAGGTCCGCGAAAAATTATAGGTTTCAGATAGAGGAGCCGCCGTGCAGAATATTATACCCTTAATAATCCAATTATCGGATCGGAATCGCGCGTCGATCGTGCGCCATTTGAACATTCAATAAACAGGCATCACGTACGATTCTGTTCGCATGATTTAGATGCTTTATGGAGAAGGGGCGGCAGGGGGTGGGTCCGGCGTACAAATTCTCACACAGCCGCCCGCGCCCAGATACACTCGTGCACGCGCGTCCGTCTCTGGCTGCAGGAGCGTGATTTGTCAACCAATGAAACGGGGGGGGTGAGGGGGCTAGTTAGAGCTGTATTCATTACAAATTACAGTCTGCGGACCGGTTTTATGATACCGCAGGAACGCGAGCGCGGTATACGCGGGGCCAAAGCAGTGTGCTTGTTTTGCGGTGCGGCCCCTTTTAATCCGCCACAAACGTTCATTTTCTGGCCAATTATCGCCAATTTTCGTTAGAATCAAGAACCCCGCGGGCCGACTGCCGGCCAGCCTCCATGAAATCTAAGCGCCGCAGTTCTATCGCCCGGCTACTGCGAAACCACTGATTTGCATATCTGCGTCCACGTTCCATCGAGCCTATTCACCCTCTTCCAGTGACGTTCGAATCTCTGGCCACGAAAATTCCTCTGCAATTCGATCGTACGATGATTCCAGTCGCTTTCGATATTACTGGTAGTCGAAAGATGTCAATTTTGGGGAGCCTCGGAGGTTTGAATGTTTCTTGTTTGGGGAGGGGTGCGAGCTTTTCTTCCAGAGCTCTTCGGTGACTGAGAGGCTTGAGAAGTTTGGGTGCGAATGCGTTAATTAGGGGGCGAGAGTGTTTTATATCTGTGGCTGTGTGTGGGTGGAGAATGGAATGGAGTCGTACGCGGAATCAAAAAGTGGATTACGTTTGGGTGTTGTTTATATGTAGTTGCACGTGAGACAGTAAAACGCGCGAACCTCGTATCCAGGGTGACAATCTCGATCACGTCACACGGTTACATAGAGTCGTAAAACGGAGGTCGGATAATATTATGGGATTGCCGCGACGAATTCAATCGGTTCCGCGCGGAAGCGTGCAGGAAAAGTTGGATGAAAAATTTAATGTGTACCGCTGCAACGAAGGCCACGGGGAGAATTAATTCTGTGAACGAAACCTTTGTGAATTCGCTGTGGACAGCGTGGATCAACTCATGCGCCGAGTTAAAAAAGTCAATAAAGTTAGAAGTTACTATGTTTAATGAAATGAAGGGGCATATTTCTTGTAAGCACAATTACGAAACCTTAAATCTATTAACTGACTGAAATTGCGTGGGAGAAGCACGACGGTGTTGCGGTAAAAAAGGACACCAATCAGTGTAACGTAAGAACTAATCTCAAACTATTTGTAGTGCACAAAGAAGCTCGCAAAGTGCAGCAGATTGAGTTCTCTTGGTTAATGAAAACGACGCGCGGCTTCCCAACTTTCGACTGTGTGTTGATATCGAAATTCGTGTAACTTTATCACGTATTAGTTAAAATCTTCACTACGCGCCTTGAATAACATTCCTGTATTTCGCTATGTAGGTAGGTAACACCTCTAGAAAATTTCATCGCAACCCAGCAATCATCAAGCGACTATCGCCCGACAACAACCTTCCCTCGAACCTCATCCATCTCCGCCCATAACTCGATACACATCCAACGTACGTACCCAGAAAATCGAGTGGACATTTTTATGCAGAACGAAAGTGCTTCGCGCCGCCGTTCGCCACGGATGATTACCCTGCCCAAGCGTGTGAATTAATTCCTTAATATCGCAACGAAACGTGCATAATCGGGCCCGACGCGAGCGCCTACGTTACAAATAAAACACCCCCCGGCATCGGAAGCATCCCCTTTGCTTCCTGCCTCTCTCTCTCTGTCGCTCCGAAATGGCCGGCGAAAACACGTCGACTGCATTAGCAGGGGCAAAGCGTCAAGTCGGAGTGCCGTTAAGTCACGTCAAAATTATGCGGCACGGCAGTTTGGACAATTTTCCAGCCGTTTAAACCGCAATATCTTCCCGTTACTGACGTCTGCCCGTCCCCTTTCCGCGGGGGGTGGGTCTCGACAGACGTTGGGCGGTGGAGGGGCAGGGAGGGGAAGGGTGGAGGATTGCTGAGAATCTTCGACGCTGCTCGTATTATGCGCGTGCTGGGACGCGTGCGTCCTCTCTGCCCGCGTAATTCTCATCGCCGTAGCGCCGTGCAGATTTGGAAATTATGCAAATCCAACGGCGCGGGGCCCAGGGCTTCGTGGCGACACGTATCGGGAAATATTCGTCGCCGCTCGGAACCCCATTCCCTCCCCTCGCCGCTTTTACTTTCTTCGTGTACGTGGCCACCTTTTCGTTGCCGGCTTTCCGGGATTTCCCTTCCCCCTGAGTCGATCTGGCACTTTCATGCGGATGAACGTCAGCCGGCTCCTTTTCGTTAGAGAACATTACTCTCGGCTTCCCGTTGGATCGTCTCTCCTTTCTTCCTCTGTTCTACCGTCGATTTCGTTTTAACAACTCAACGCTGGCGTCCCTGTCCGCCATCTAGATATTTATTGCAGTAAGCCTCTGCGAGTCGTGGCCCCGTGACGGTTTTATCGGTCCGTTCAGCGGGGTCCTGTTCCGATTTTGACAAACGAAGCTTGACTTGTCGCGATATGGGAGTGTCTTTCTTCGTTTGCCGTGGATTGAGTGATTTTCGAGATTTTGTTGGCGAATGGATTGTTGATGATGGTGTTTCAGGGAAATTGGAGCTGCTGGATTTGATGGAGGCTGTGACTATGACAGCTCCGAGGTATGCGCGTATTGCAGAGGGAGGTTTAAGAAATACAGATGACTGGGATATTGAATTTATACTACCTACTGTATCTGAGTTATCACCGAGAGATTACCATTTATTTGAATACATTTTTCTTGAATAAATAAGTTGTGCAAGGTTCTTTGAATCACGCTGGGATAAAGATAAAAGTTCCCGGGGAATATTTAGTATGTTGCTTTAAAATAATTGGGAAACACTCTGCGAAAGTGTTTGCATATCCAGCCGTGTTTATAAGGAATCGTTTTAATGAATACACACAGTTTTCTTTCAAAGACTGAAAATTAAAAATCCCCATTACCCTGTTTACCTGCATATCGTTTCGCTCTATCTATCAACGATCTTCTACTATGCATTACTTTCAAACTTGTTTATATTCAATTATAGGGAGCGGTATTTATTAGCTGCATCGCTCTCTTTAATAATTAATGCTGCGGAATAATGATAATCTGGAATTATGTGTCCCGATGCATAAGTAATTGACAAATATCTTCCACCGTGAATTTCGTGAATTATTAGGCTAATTTAATTAATTACGTAAAACGAGCGATAATCAAGGAACAATTAATCGGCAACTGTCGACATACGTATTACGAATTGAATTGAATAATTTCCTCATATTTCATACAGATAACAATTGCGTGTTTATACACTACTTGTAATCAGCACGCGGCACACATACTTCTTAATTACCTAAGTGAACTCTCCCATTAGATGGGAAATTGTAAATATTATTCCATCACCCACCAATCAGAAGGATGTTCACCATTACGGGAAATGTCATTAAGTTAATTCTCCAATAAACATGGACAGTTTTATGATAGTTGAGGTGATTTTATGACAGAGTAGGTGTGCAACTCAAAGCACCAGCGAAAGCATTTCTAGAGTGGGGCCGGGGGTGCGTTGCAGGCACGATTGATAATTTTATCACTCGGAACGGTCATTACCGAAATTAAACCGTTCATAAATTACCTGCTGCGAATACGGAATAATGGCATACGCAGTTAAAGAAGGAAAAAATAATGGATCGTAGAAGTGTGGAGCGGGGCGCACCGTAAAAATTGCACAGTAAATTAAACTACAGAAATAGTGGCCGTGCAACGCTTGTCTAATGGCTCGACAAACGATGCTTTACTGTGCAGTCCGTTGCACGCTGTTATCCGCGTGTACAACCTGCAGCCGAACTTCTGCAACCGTCTGCTGCAGTTATGCTTATGCACAAAGACGATTCCCTCTTTTGCAACTGAAAATCTGCCCAACAACGTCTGCTCGTTGTGGCATGTACGCGTCAGTTGTGCTTCTTTCTGACGTTTCTATAAGACTGAAGCTTCAGTGAAAAAGTGCGGAGTAATCGACACAATTCTTGTGGTGTTCGCATCAGAAGTTATTGTTATAGGTACAAATTTGTTGTATTATTTCCAAATATGCTACTATGAAATTTTATAAATACAGAAGTAGGTAACGAGTGCTGGTGTCAAGTATTTTCAACTTTCTAATTTGATTTTCGAAAAAAGTGAATGTACGAGAGAACTTCGTATCACTCTATGATCACAATTTTCCACGAAGAACTCTCTTCTCTGTTAATCACGTGTGAGCCCTGCTGAGAAGCTACTACAAGTCAGTTCTCTTAAAAATTCCACCCCTTCTTTTCAATTTGAAACGAAGAAGCTCGTCGATGTCGTGATAGAGAGCTACGACACTGTTACTTTCACGCAAGCACGCCGTAAACCATTCCTAACGTCTGCAAACATCGTACGAGCCCCGTCGTTGTATCTAGCGATTTATCAATACCCTTTCGAACGATGCTCGTTAGCAACGAAATCCCAACGTCACGAAAGGTTTTCCCCTTTTTCTTTCAACGGTTGTACGCGACTGCACATGCGACAGAGGCCCACATAGATCGGCAGAACACGATGTACTCGTTAGCATAACGATTCAGCTCTGACTGGGCTCTGCCGCACGTGCATTCGACCCTCATAAGCCAATGCATATTTATATACATATATACGTGTTTCGGAGTTACACGGTACGATACACGTTATTACGTAATAATCCTGTTAAATGTGACGTTAAACAGCATTAGCGCGACGATAAAACTGCACGCCGGAAACTACATTGTTCTTGCTCAATGGGAACGATTTGAGCACCGTGGATGTTTCAGCTGCGCGCGATGATTGATAAGAGAGAGCGCACAGTTCGTTTAACGCGTGACTAATATCTGACAGCGATATTTGCCCTACCTGATGTGTTATTTGCAGACGAATGAAACGCAATTCCAATGGACATACACCGGAGCTTTATGGGATTCGTAACAGTTAGAGAATATCGCAATTCGTTGCAATTAAGCTTGATTTTCATGCAATTATAATGATAGAGGATGAAGGGTCACAGGGCGAAGGAACCCTTCCGTTTCAAAATAAAGAGATACTACATTAGTTTCTTTAATTTTAGAGATATTTTTGTCACCATCGTCTCTGTATGAACGAACACTTTCCGAGTAAACAGAAGAGTTACTTGTAATAAAGGGCTGACAATGACCGGTAAAAGAAGTGGTGCTTGTAATAATGTGAGCAGTGAGAAGAGCAACTCTATATAATTTTTTAAATGCGCTGTGTAACGTAGATGTCCATGAATCATGATAGAAATATTCAGAGTCCCCTATCCAACTCGAAAACATAAATTAAGTGAAAAAGTACTGAGAAAAGAATAGCCCTTAATTCAATGGAACGATCATACGTGAAAAAAATTGAATAATATGAACGAACGATAGTCCCCATAATCGTTTGACAGCGCGGGCACGAAGGGCAGAGGAAATAGAGAAAAGGGGGCTGAAAACGGTAGACGTTATCGCGAGGCAGTCCCGTATCGCAGTTTTTCTTGTCGATACAATGTATCTCGGTTTAACGAACACCCGGACACAACGAGGAAGATGTTGGCGACGATAATGCAGATGTTTGATCGCTGATGAACACGACGCCCCGATAGCGCACCTCGAAGGGGGGTAAACAACTAGCAAAAAGATAGAGGCGTAGATGAAGGATACGAAGACCAACTGCCTGTGGAGTAAATTACGATGAACAAATTTTTTGTCTACTTAGTTTTCTTTCCTGCATTCGAATTGAAATAGTCAAGTGATAATTTGATAGGAAGAGAAACATCGGTGCAAAGAAGAGAACAAAAGGACAATCGTTTCCACGATTATTTATTCTTTCCAGTTGAAGAGAGAAACGCTTCTGGTCACATTCACTTCGAAGGGTGGATCGAAGGTGTTAGTAGAGCTGTGAAACGTTGACTTCTCTCTTTTAATTCAAATCACAACGGTGCAGGATTCCTGTGCAATTAATGAGCCCATCATTTCCAAGATTATAGTATCGAAGTTAAAGAAGAGAGATCCGCGCGAAGGTCGATGCACGATTGAAGCTGAAAATGCTGAACAAGTCGCTGACAGACTTCTTCGCGTTCTATTCATGACAAGGCAATTTAATCGCCTTCGTTGTTGGACAAAACACGGCGCCGTTACAAAGTAATTAAAAGCAAATTACTCGTCGCGTATTGGCCCGAGAGCGAGGCGTAACGCGATTATTATTCGAGGGGCGTGCGCGGGGCCAACACGTACCCGAAGCATTTCTCCATTTTATCAGACAGCGAAATAATAAGGACGACTAGGGCCGCAGTAATTCGGAAAGTACTGCCTTATAAATATCAATTATGTGTCACATGCGTGTCAGCGCGCGGATATTTCGCTTCGCGATTCGAGAGATGAAAGGGAAAAGGGACCAAGTTTCTTTCCTCCCTTTGGCACGTGGATCGTGGAGAGGGGTGGGGCGGGAGGGAGGGAAACGTATCGAGAAAACGAGCCCCTGAAAAGGTTCCTGAGATCCGACCAAGAAGATAAGGTGGGCTCCGTTGGGGCGCTTTGTGGTTTTTAACCATTCATTGCGACGATTGGAGCGCTCCCCACAAATCGAGGATCGTGCGGGGTCTATATTCGACGACACAAGAAAATGAGAATATTATTCGCGGGGCAATCGAGATCAAAGCACGGGAAATTATCATTTTTTAACGATCGTGTCGCCTGCTTAGTTTGCTACCCACCCCCTCGCGGCGGGGAAGCCAGATGTAAGGGGTGTGTTGTTGCAAACTGTACAAGGCGGTCGGTTATTGGTGGCAGAAACAGGATGGGGGTGATTCTGAGTTATTCTCAGTTCAGTTCTGGAGAAGGGGTGACCTCTACTCAGACTCTATTAAGTATTTTAGAACACTTGGTACAATTCATAGATACATGCTTCTGTTAAATTTGAAGGCAGTATAGTATCGTTGTGCTTTGTATGGTTTGCAAGGTTTCATTCCTCGAGGTACAGACTGGTGAAATTGTATGTACGTGTAGACAGTCCCTCGAGATAATTAATTCAATTAATTTGCTCGTAAATAGAAGAACAGAACAGAGGAGACAAAGCTCGAAGATTTAAAATTGTTGGAAAGAAGATTAAGTTTCGAGCATTGTGACGTTAAGTGGGGCTTGAAAGAGTCTAGGTTTCTGTCTGCAGTGAATATTAGAGACTATAATTAAGAACTCACAGCTGAAGCTGCTCTAAAGAAGATCGAGAGATGGAGATGTCATCGATCTCACATTCTCCACAAAAGTGTCCCGTGAATGTAAAGTTGGGAAACGTCTTTTGAAGCTTTCAGCACTGAAATGTCACGCCAACGATCCCTTCCAAGCACTTCTCGCGTGATCGATGACACTGTACAACATGAATGGCAGAGCTGTTATTTTGTAAGCTACTTATGATCGTTAACGACTCTTTCATTCGTCTCCGGAATAAAACTCCCTGTTTCTTCTCAATCAGCCATTGAGATGTCATTTCACTAAACAATCAACCAAAAAGCAACAAAAATTACTATGAATATCTCCGTGCAAAACACCGCATAATAATTCAAATAAAAATATGTGATCAAGGCTTGAATACAACCTGCTCCCCAATTACTCAAAAATTGATTTATTTACTAATCATAAAAACAGCTCAACGAAGCGAAGAAATTGTCAATATCTATAAATTATAATCTCGCTAGACACTTGCTATCAACTCCCACTAATTCCCATACCTCAAGCCAACATTTAAATTCTAATTCCGACAAGACAATACTCTTCCACCTTTCCCGTTGTCATTCCACAGTACCTACGATACATGCATACGTCGCACCATTAGTCATTCAATCACAGCATCTGACAATCGTAAAAGACTCTCCGAGCAACCGTGAACCCATATCAAACAAAGGGAACGCGACATCGTTATTCTGATCCAGGCGTGCGTCTGTTCAAATCGATATTGAGTCCTGAAATTCTTGTGACTTCGCCAACTTATGTGTCCACTGTCTACGGGGTTGCTCTTGCCACTTATCGCGTTCTATTTATCATCGCCAGCATATTTCAGCTGGACGCCCCTCCCTCAGGTAATATTTAGTAGGTACGGTACCGTACGCGGCCTATATTTGCGTTGCACTTGAGCAAAACCACGCTTCTGCTGGCATAATGACCACGTCGAATGGCCGCGGATGGATTTATGTCCAATTACTCCTTTCCTGTCCTTCCTCGAGACAGTTGGTCGCCGATGACAAGCAAAGTGTCCCGTTTTCCGTCAGGAACACCGACGAGCAGTTTGCAGCGCGCTTCGAAGAACGTTTGTCACGGTTCGAGTGCAATGGACGCAGCCTCGAATGAGTTTATCGAGTGCGGTGGTCGAAACAATGTGTAAAATCGATACGTTTGCGCGCGTGTATGGATAAGTTCGTTGGTGGAGTGTGATAAGGGCCGTGGTGTTATCGGTGATTGTATTTTGAGGAAGAAATCTCTTATTGTTTGTGATATCACTTGTGACTGCGAAACTGCTGGTAAACTCTAGTTTGGATTTCTCTTGGTTTACGGTGTTAATGGATATGAAGATATCTTAAGACAAAACGTGCTCTGATTTATGAACTTTCCAGAAAGGGAATAGAAATTGTTTCCTGACTGGATTCTCAAGAATATTGCGGATATCGGTGTACAGAGAACTTAATGGGAAGTTTGCCGGACGATTGAATTAAATTCTGTTACATTTTTACGTGGCAAGTTCCGAGTGTTACAAATTGGCTTGAACGACACGTGCGAGTAACTGCAGTCCCGATGACACACACCCTGTATCTGTTATTTCAACGAAGTAAGACTTCACTTCAATTTACCCCCCGATGATTTGGCGCGTCGCTCCTAGATATTAGCTCATCGAAACCCTTAAAATATACCGTTTCAAGCCCGCTGTGCTCACTGTCATTTATTTATATCGAAAGGGGCAATAGGAAATTGCTCGCAAGTTATACAATGAACGAGAACGGACGACCCCGAAATTTCTAAATCCTATAAACTCTCGTCAACATATCGTTAATACTCATTTAAGAACCCTTTGGAAAGATCCCCCGCCTGAAAAATTAAATTAATTGAATTCCATCCCGACAAACGTACACGTTTGCTGAAAGGGACGTATTTCTAAAGTGCTCGGATAACTCTTTGCGAATGCTAACATTTATGCCTCTTTCCTTGGACTGTTTCATCACAAAGAGCGTTCAAGTAAATTCGATGTCGCGTGACACACGATCGGGCTTGAAATGATTAAACGCCGTCCCCATCGAATCACTGCACGATCAATTCGCCGTTTCAACTAGAGTGATTAAAAGCAACTGTACGCTACCATTGTAATATCGGTTGACAGAGATCACCGTCGAACAGCACGAAGTTGCCCTGTCATGGAACTGGCACGAGTCGAAAACTCGAAACCACCCTTGTGACTAAATAAAGTTCACGATCATTCGGTTATGTCAGATGATCGTCAGCGAACGTTAATAATAGGTATATTTAAACGATCCGGCGCTGATTTAACCGCTGAGACGTACAGGGAATATCTATGTACTATAGATATCGACCTATTTATCGTTAATCCGATTTGTGCCGCACAAAGACCAAAGCCGTTTGTTAGGGAGATCAAACTAATCGTTGGAATAGGGAGAAATCGGAACTAATACCTGGCAAGTACGATAATGCACGTTGATGCGTTGCACCGCGATAATAATCGTTAAAACGGAAGCTGACGTCGCAGCAGCTGGAAGACAGCAGCGTTATCTATTACTCAAACTCAAATATCAACTATAATCGCCTATACTCATCTCTATTATAATTTACTAAAATCTCCAAGCCAATCTGCCACTTATCTCTCACTGGACAGACACACAGGTCAACATTGATACCTGATATTAGAATAACTCACGCGTGGTCTTGTTTTTTGCATTAAAATTACGGATCAAGTGATGCCAATCTAGGCATCAAGAAACAAAAGTAAGATAGTGACTTTCAGGAATAATTCTTCTTCTTAATTTACCTTAACAAACCTGTGAATCTCTGTAGAATCCATGAAAGAGAAGCAGAGACTGAGATTTCTGTCATTGCAATTCCAATATTCTATCACTCTGTGCAGTATTATACATATGCAAAGAGAAGTGCCTGAACATCATTGGCTACAGAATTTGGAATCCTGTTACACGGTACGTGTGATAATAGTCTAAAGACAGTAATTGTATTGATAAAACACAATGATCGAAGGGAACAGTGTTGTCTTTGGGAGATACATCAGTAAGGAGGATGTTCAGACAGCCCGTGTCGTCAGGATCGATCGCGAAACCGCGGGTGGTCAACTTATTGCTTCGTTGATGCGAATTCGCGAGATCAAGAGTGACGCAGGATCGACGGTGTCCTGCAGAGAAATTAGGAGCTGGTCGCTGTGTGCTAAGCGGAATTTATCGTTTCCGCGGGATCAACCGATTCCCTCCGAGCCCCCTGTGTAAAAAGATTCTTCAATTTATGCGAGGGGTGTCGCCTCAGGCTTCGACGAGCAGCTGATGACTTCACGTTGGGCCCTTCTGATCGATAAATTTGTAATTCGAATGATGACCGTCGATTGATGCGGGAGCAGAACATGGGAAAGGGTCAGAACTCCATTTCGAAAGCTTCTGATCGATCGTGTCGGGAAATTTACCGTGCATGGGGGGATCTTTCGAGGGGAAACAACGATCTAATGCTTGGTATACTTTTTATTTGGATATAGAGAATTTATATGATGTTAGCTATTATACGCAATCGTTGAAAAATTCCTTCCAATGATTCCTCGATTAATTGAAACATATTTCCCTGTAAAAAATTCGTCGAGTACGATGCCGAAATGTTCGTAACTTTTGGTGCTCGACCCATGCATTAGTGACAAGGATTAATCCATAGGACATATGGTACCTTTCCATTCTTATCTACGGACCTCACGTAACTCAAACAAAGGCAGATGTTTGTCCGCAAATATGATATGAATCGATAGACGAAGGTGAAAACAGTTTCTTTCAGTTTCTTGTACCGTAAGGAATACCTTTTTATTCTCCACGAAGGACATACATGTACACTAACGATCTAATCAAATTAAATTTCTCACACCTTGCAATTCAATGCCCTAATGGCAACTGGATAACAACATATTTTTCGAGAGAAGGAAATAATTATTGTACGGTACTTGGTCTTGATAAAATCCTTGCAATTAAGGGTGTAACATCGTCGATTCACGAATAACTAAAAAAACAAACATATCACACGTTGGAAGACAATATACCATAGCGGCTGGACGTTATGAATGCGCCATGTATTACGAGAGAATATCACGAATGCTAACACACCCTTGACAATTATCGTCAAATCAGCCTGTCACTATGGATTTCAATTGTCCTCTAGTTTAACTATCTGAATGTGACTGTAAACGTGTTTGGCCAGGCGAGATCTCCGGACTTACGGATAGCTATTGCGAATCTAAGGGCAGCTCTAATGATGTCGTATAATAATGCTGGAGTTATTAGTACCACATGGTGGGTGAAAATTTATCATGGAATTTAATAAATGAATTTTCCACCCGTACGTGGACGGCAGAATGAATTTTTCAACGCTTTGTCGTCCATTGTGCCCGTGCAAGCATGCTTTTTTTTAAACAGGTATGTCCAGAATAGATTCGCGAAATTCCTCTTTTGCAGATTTTTAATGTACTTTATGATAGACGAGATTTTTAATGAATGACAGATTTATTGATCGTTACTGACTGTCCCACATTATGTAAGGATCGAAGAATTAGTACCAAAAGGTGTTTTATCGCAAATATAGTGCAGATGAGATTTTGCAATTTTTGAATGAGATCCTATTTAATATTGAAACGATCACGTGCTTAGCTCCCACGAGTGTATTAAATATTCGTTAGCCTTAATAATCAGGGGAATATGGAAATGCAATTTTATTTTATCCTTCTAAATAACGATAAACTAGATTTCTACAAAAGAGGATGTATTTTGTAGAACATGCTACTCCATCTGTTCGAACGTAAAGGTATTCGAGGAGAGGAAGCAGAAAATCGATGCAGAGCACGCGCGATATTTCGTTGGGAAGGTAAAGTTGGATAGAAGAAACATAAAAGTGGAGAAGGTGAATTTAGTTATAATATTTTGAAATTCTTTCCAACACTAAGAAAAGATCAGCACACTTTTACAACAATGGTCTTTAGTACAATTAATATATTGTTATTTTTTAAAAAAGTAAATAATGTAAAACAGCCTCTATTTTGTCGTTTCCTTAGAGCTTAAAACGAATTAAAAAGTTTTCCAAGATCAATATTTAATTACCCAACTGAAATATCGATGCAAAATTATTCCTGAAGCAGTACGTTCTCTTTGTAGAACACAGATGTCTATTTTCATTCTATGATTGCTTTTACGTTATCATGCACTGGTAAAGAACTAACACGAACAGTTTCCTCCTATGAGTCCGTCTTACTAATAATTTTATTCTCGCAAATTGTAATTGAATAACACAAAATTATTAGAGCATTCAATTCAAGGAAACTAAGATTAAAAATTGTTTTAAATACAAGTTTCAGCTGTGCTTTGTAATATTACCATATTTTTCTAATATTACCAAGAATACTTATATGATCTATATCTATATTATCAGAGGTACCAAATTATATATCACTCACCAATTGTCCAATTCAATATATCGACCCCTGTACATCCTCACAGTAACCTGAAAACAGACATATTACACTTAATTTAAAAGAAAAACACAAAAATGAATTTAAAAAGTTCTATGTACAATTCTAGACAAATAACGGTTTTCCTATTTAATAAAATCGCCACAAATTCTCTACACACTATGTACTTCATTACAAATACTACTTTTTTTTTAAATATAATCCTCGTTTAGTTGCCATCCGTTGCAATTAACATTTAACCAAATATTGGAACTTTAACTTATACAATAGTAAATTATAGGTACTTTGCCCATCGACTCTTCTGTAATTGAGAATCGCACTCCAAAATTTCGCAGGCCGAGGAACAGAACGTCACAACTCGAAATCAATCTTGTCAACACCGCCACGGCCACTGAACGAATGCTTCCTTTCGGCGAACGTTCCGCTACCCCCGAAATGGTTGGTCGACAAAAACAGAAACTTCCTAAGGATTATTAAATCGAGGCTGAAGATTTCCGCGCTGTGTTTACATGCCTGGTTTCGCGGAGGTCAACGTACAATACGCTTTGCAAATGGCTATTGCGTACTAAGGAGGCTTTTGTAAACGTGACGTAGAAGCTACGTACACAAGATAACCGAATGTGCGTATGTATGTATGACTGATCGAGGTGATATGTTATCGGGCGGCGTCTGTTTTTGGATCTGACGATTTAGTTATTAATATTTCCCATTCGTTGAATTACTGTGCGTGTACCATTACACGTAGCGAAATATATGTAGTGAGCAATGATTTCTTGGAAATTATATTCTATGAGGAAAATTAATTTAACTCTCTATGAAATTGCACGTAGGAATGAAGAAATAGAAAACGCATCACACACGCCAACCAATGTGACGTGCAAACAGGTCAAGCATCTAGAAATAAATGTTCCAAATCAAAGAAACTACTTCACCCGAAGAATAACTGTTTATATCGATCAAGAGCCACATAGTTCCCTGTACTTTCTTCCCGAGATTTTTACAATTAACGTCACTTATTATGCCCAGTTGATTGCACGGTAGAAACATGACACGTGGAAGGGGCTCTGCCATTTGCTGACAACAGAGTTACTCGTTACAGACAGGTAACAATTAAATTCCAATGAATATTACTTCTGGAAGCCTTGATTTCAAACATGTATTCATTAAGACAATCATAATTGCAAAGTGAAATGGCATAAATGCTCTGGAAATAAGATAAGAAAATCGTTTCGAGGACGCTAGACATTATTTCTGTACGAAGCTCTTAATAGACCCAATCTCCAATGACCCTTTTTTTCTCAATCGAGTAACAAAGCTATTTAACTTTCAACTTGATATATTTGAGTGTAGAAATATCCATGTGATTCTTTACACTTATTCTTAAATTTGATCTGGATTATTGTACCAAATTGATGACGATCAAGATTCTACAGGCAATGAATGCTGTGGATATTATTATTCATGTCTTCCTATCATCTTCATCTTGGCTGCATTTTCAATGACACATTTCCAGCTTTGAATTTTAAACAACACGTATTCATGCTCCAACACTGCATTTACTCTCTCTAGCATCCTCGTAATATGATTATTGAATTTAAAATCGTAAAGGAAAATGGAACATCTTAATCAGCAAATTGGGAATCTTTGTCGAAAGATAATGCAGATGTATCGCGAGGAATCCCATTCTTATTAATAGTCATCTAATTAGATAGTTTAGTACAAAGTGTCTATCCCCGCGCATTCGTGTTTATTCAAACTTGCAACAGTTTCCAACAGTATACATCGATCTCCTTACTGGTATCTTCACTCCATCAAGTTCATGGTAGAATAAACAGCAAACGTTCCCTCCACGAGACTAATATACCAAGATTGTAATTATATCAGTAATAACGAAACCCTTGCATTAAATTGATTAATATACCTAAACGAATTATCCCGAGTGAGCATCTGTAATAGAAAATAACGAGAACGGGCTGGATCAAGTGACACGTGCATCTTTTTGAGAAGTTATATCAACGCAGACGCCGCTAAAGTGGCGTAGCAAATAATTATCAATCATCATTAAACTTTCGCGCGTTCGAGCGTGTCAGTAAATCGAAGGAACCTTGTCCAGTTTATCGCTCCACGCATCCTCTATCACGCGCTCGTTATTTCGCGGTGACGAGGGAAAAAAATGGCAAACGAACGGCGAAATATCCGCGAGGAATCTGCTACGACTGGATGAAACGTTGTGCCGAAACTCATCGATGCATCAAGTCGTGAAACGAGTTACCCTGAGATTTTTCTGGAACCTACAAGTGCCACTTACATTCATGGAATCAGATATGGCATGAGCCGACATAACGTACCATAGTCGCAATCCAATAATTTGCGATCGTGTCCCACCCGTTTCCATCGATAAATCATCGAGCTAGAAAGTTCAATCGCAAGTGGCAATGATCATTTAACGTTTGAAGGGACGAGTGTCGGGATGCAGCTGAATATAATATTCTCAGTGACAAATAGAACGAACGTGTAACAAGGATCGGCTATTTTGTTATATTCAATGAAATTTCGCAGGGAACGTTATCGTCTCATTATCATCCGGCTTGTTTCACACGGAACGATGCGGCGAATGAGTACAGTTATGGAAAATGCGCGAAAGAAGTGGAGGAAAATGCAATGGCTGGAAAAGTAACGGTAGACAGAACTGTGAAACCCGTAACTCATTCGTTACTCTAATTCGGAATTAATTATGCAAATTTAATCGCACCGATGAGATGTTAGGGAGAGAAGACGGCGGGGCACAGAAACTGCTGGCGACAATAATAAATGGGGGACCACTTAAGCGTGCTTTGAAGAGAAAAAAGTTTGAATATTTAAAGAAGCAACGTTCGGATAAATGTTTGGCTAGAATGGATCTACGTCATGCTAGCGAAATATTGTCAAACGGAAGAAGTAGCGGGGTCGTCAAACAAATGGACACGATAAGATGCTTCGGCAAATAAAAGGAACGACCTTGAGGTTCTTTAAAAAGCGTTGACTTTTTACGTGAATCGTCTTGTCGACGCAGTAGTTTGATAAAATATTTTTATTCGCGGAATTTGAACGGTTAATAATTTTATACCTCCATTGGAATAATCCTTTTCATCCGCCCCCCTTATCGCAATATTATAATCACTGAAATATCATTAAGACTAATCGAATCTTCAACTCACGTACAGTGAGTCAGAAAATTCTTTGCCCAAACAGGAACTTGTAATAAAACCTTATCGAACAATAAAACAGACGTTCTCCTATCGGATCAGAAATTGATAGGCATACCTTAAACGCGGGAACCGTTCAATCCTCGTTGCAGGAAGGAATCAACGAACTTCTAATACGATATTCGATATAAAAATTCTACGATACGATACATTCGCCCGTTTCTCAAATTGGCTTCGAATACATTCCATTTTGAAATCAATTATGATACCTATGTACATATATCCAAAGCTCGAATGCTTATCAACAAAAACGAACGAAAGGAAATGAAGAGTCTGAGCCCGGAAAAATCACACCGAATACCAAGTCCCACCTCCTACGTTAATACTTTTTTAAATCCTTGAAATGCAGATATCAGCTCGATTAAAATTAAATATCGTATCGGTGTGGGGGGGGGGGGGGGGGGAGGGCGATTCGATAAGGCCGCGTACGTAAGCGGAAGGAGTAACGGAGCATCGTGAAGGCAAAGAGGAAAGGAAGAACGGTGGAGGGGGCACCGATGCGGTTCCCCGTGTTCCATGAGCACCGAGCCTGAAGACAGAGCCGGCCACTCGCGTGCCCTGCTCTTTTCAGCCGCCGATCCTTTTTGTATAGTCTCGGGCTCGCACAGTACCGGTCAGACAGTCACGCAGACGCGAAGTGCTGGTGAACTTACCGCGCCGGGCTCCGAACCGATCGTTTTTCTGCAATCGACACGCGACTGGTTTCGAGTTCCACTGGCCTGACACCTCCAGGTCATGTTCATGTGAGTCTTCCTCCTCTTCTTCGGGAGCCCCAGGGAGCATCGTCTTTCTCCTAATTCTACTGCAGTCGATGGTCCCGGTAAGCAGCATGCCTAAAACGTGATTGTGTGACTCATAGTCTCTATTAACATCACAGTGGATAGTGGTGTTTATTTTTTATTGTTCGTTAGTCTGATAAAATTGGAGCTTCAATGTGGTGTTTCGAAGGGGGAGGTTAATAGCAACTTTTTCTACAAGTTGGATGAGTTAGTCCTGGTTGATAGTAGATAGTTGAAGGCTCTAGTATCTATTTAAATTATTGCAGTGTGTTTGAAAGGACTGCTTTCGATCTGCCCTGATTGCACACTCGGAATATCGCGTCCAATTACTGTATTGACCAGAAGGGATTCATGAGATGGATATTTCGGAGTGACTTGGGCCGAATGATACATTGTGCATCGCTCCCCCATAAATAGTAACGGATATGTAAAAACAAACAATTGAGACGTTGGAGCAATTACCGCGATAGCCTTACGGCGTAGTGCACGTGATCTGCTTAAAGTAATGCCAGTTCTGTCATGGGTACATGGCCACTACATTCCTACTGATGCATTATGCACGAGCCTTGATCCGTCCTGCGCTTTTCATGTTTGTATTTCCACCTGCCGCGTAACGATTAAGCCGTCCCGCGGGCGCGACACACAAAATAACTTTGAAAAACCTCGCCCCCCCCCTCGATCCAACCGTAACGTCCGCGCTCCAAACGTCTTTTCGCTAATTTCTCTGCTAATTTAAATATTACGGCACAGCGTTAGCTGTACAAAAAGCACTCTGCACGCTAAGTAACGCTTTAAATTCATTGGCGAACACGTCAATTAAACGGGAGGCGCGAACTGAAACGATTCAACGAGATCGCTCGCACCATGAAGCGTGAAGGATGAAAATGTCTAGGAGCCATTATCTTATTAACTGTTTGCTATCGACTCGCAAGATCTGCGGGAGATCAAACTGTATTACAGTAGCATTCATCGAGTCGATGAACTGTACGCTGCAAAATCCTAAAGACGCAAATGCAACTTGAGAGGGTTTGCTGGTTTGTTTTTAAGATAGTACACAGTGGCCACGCCTTGAAATTATGTCTCTATTAACGAAGCAGAGGTTTCAAACCATCGTAGGCTATTTCTCGCAGAAATTCGAGCAACCATAACAGAGGATCACGCGTACAAGCAGTGTATCGCGAGGATGTTGATCCTCGCCTCTCGTAAACGCTTATCAGGAATTAAACAGTTGGGAATTATCAATGTACAACGACGATATCGCGCGTCTATCATACCAAAACAACGCTCAAGTACGCTCGCGTACGATCGCGAAGGCGTGTACCTTGAACTCTCCCATGGATGAAAGGTCAAGAACGAATTTCGCAGGCCACGCTCGAAAGAGATCGTCGTGATTCAGAGAAAGGTGGAAAGGCTCGGGCAACTTGCTATATAGGGTGCTCCCAATATCCACGTGCATTGCAGAAATGGCAATAACCAATGGAACGAGTTGTAAATCGCCTGGCACGTTAATGGGGAGCCTGGTGAATCGCGAGAGAGTACCTTTTCAGGCACCACGCCCAGAAACGAAATTCGCTCGCTTTTAAGGACGTGTCTGACGATCTCTATCAACTGTCGTCGTTGATACGAACATTCTCTTTATGAGTTTCTGGAGGACAGCGATGGAATTCGTAATTTTGATGAATGTAAAGAGATGACGTGTTAATGGGAGAATTTGCTGCGAGATTTAAATTGAAAATGCTGTTCTCCAAAAGTTGAGGAGTTTCAAAAATTCAGTCCTGATGTGACAAGAATATATGATGAAAGCAAGGAAGGGAAATCGAGATTTCATAATATCTTTATACCTCGGTAGATAAAAAAAGGAATTTAGTATTCCTCAGACCATTAATCGTGGCTCTAAGTGCAATTTACTTTCGTAGTGTGCGATTTCATTGCCCGCCATTGACTTTTCAAGATTAATAACGATACACAGGCGAACGTGGAGAAACCGTTAAGCGCGTGGACATGAATGACCAACAGGGCTAGGCAAATGATCACCATGCATCAGTAATTTGATGGATATTTCAATTAGCTATGAAATATCGTCGTATGGTCTTGATTCTCGATGCAATGAAATCATCTTCGTCAAATACATATTGCAGTTTTTAAAAGAACATTCAACTTTCCGGCGAATGAAAATCTGTACGAAATTGTGCAAGGTTTATATTTATAGTATCAGCAAATGTGTCATATGTTCGACATTAATTCTGCATGACGTAAGCGATAACATCCGTAGAAACGAGTAGTCATATTTAGCCGGTAGGGTGACCACTAAAATGCGGCTGCTGATCGGCGATTACGCGAAACTCGTCACGGGAAGGAAGCGCGCGAAACACGCCGTATTAGTTGCGAGGAAATAAATTGCATAAGAGAAAGCAAAGAAGCCGAGTGCCAGTTGATCGTTTTATCGCGAGATTTCGACAGGTGTCGTCGACCATACGAAAACCGGTGCACAAGACTGACTTTACTTTCCCTCCAGACAAATGTACCTTTAAGAGAAACTTTTATCGCGTTCGTTGCATAAGGGATACTTTAAAATATGTTTTACACGCATCACCACTTGTTGATTACTCGTTTCATTGTCAACTAAGAAGTGAAAAGCCGCGTTGCTAATGAACTCCGGACGTTTGAACTTTCAACCAAAATTCGGTCGCATGGGGTTTCGTAACTTGAGAAAGATGACGGATTCCACGGAATGTCGTGCAAACGTTACATCCTATTACGTTGAGTTTTTTTCCATGCGGTTCGTTGCATTCAGGAAACGCATTTCCACTTCCTCCACGATTGATACCAGCATCTAAATTGAATAGATTTTCGCGTGATTCACGAAACGTGATTTCACAATGCGATAACGAATTGCGCGGACAATGGACGCGTACAAAGACACAGAGATGGGAAACAGGAGCACGGATTAATTAAGTTACGCGTAGGTGAATTGATTTTTAGAGGATCATTGAATTGTAATGTAAGATGGGCTCGTTCTGGTTACATGACTGATATCATTGTACGTTTGGGCAGATTAATTAAGGTTACGGACTGTTCCCGGCTACCGTTTTTAACCGTTATCGCGGGCTTTGTTAAAAGAAATGAACGAAAATGTATTAAGGCTGAATCTTTAAATTGTTTCGTAACAGAAAAGTCACTTTCGCAGCGGAGCTTCTTTCGGAGAGGAGATTTCTTTTCTCTAATTGTCACTAATTATAGTCTCATTTGAGGAATCAACTGACAAGGAAGAAAGTACGTTTCTTTGGAATTCAGCTGAATGTTTCTTATTTTGTAAGGCGAAGGGAAGACTTCAAGTGCAGCAGAGATAAATTTAAGCGCGGAATTAACGTAGATCTTTCGCGGGAAGTAATCGCGATTTTCACAGTGGAAAGCTTTAAAGCTCGTATCATAGGCGATAGGGAAAATAGAGAAATAATTTCGACACGATCGTTTCAACGGGTCATGTAACTTAAACTCTTAAAACTAATAACTTATTGTATTTAGTTCGCAGAAAATATCACTCGAGATCGTTTCTTCGAATAGTTTAGCTTTCACGAGGTAACATTCTTATAATGTCCGTTATGTTCGCCATAGTTTCTACTTGTACCGAGACAATCGAACCAATTAAATAGAAGAAAGCGAGCAATTCCGCGGTTCGATTTGCTTGTCGGTCGGTTCACACGATCGTGACGAATGTTCGAACGGCGATACTTTCACCAATTCTGGTTATCGATCCCTTTTTTCTTTTGCACTGATCGTACAAGCGTTACACGACTTCCGTTCTTCAAGAATTTTATCGGTTTCGCCGACAATAATTCTTTAGCATATCAAAAAGCAAACATTGCGCAACGACACGTGTGATAAAAATATGAATCAACATCGAAAGCTTCGGCATGGTTTTTATATCCGTGTACAGAGATTTGTAGAATGATTCCTAGAAGATTATGAAGCGTGTCGGACACAGATAAAGGTATATTTTACGTGTACTTGAGAAGGAAAATCTAAAGATACACGAAAATAAAGATAACATGGAATTACAGAGAAAATACTGGCACATAGGTATTCTTTTTTTTTGTATTTTAGATAGTTTAATGTGGAACATTATTTAATTAAACGATGAGCAACGACGTAAAATTTCTTAACGCGATCCACGATAAACCTGATTTCATAAAGTAAAAGCACGTGACTTTTACTCATGGGGCGTACTGAAGTGTAAAACTTCAACCAAGAACCTGGGAGGTCTTTCACAGTTGGCTAACAATCACGTGAAATATTCTTACAGCAATAGGTATATGATATTTTGCAAAATTTAAAATAATTTTTATTGGCGATCAGATAAAGATAGTATATTTCATTGTGTAGAAAATGAATTGCAAACCTAACATGCATCATTCTCTACGTTATTGGTACTATAGGGACGATTTATGTTAAACGGTAAAATGCTGAAATATTATTATAAAAAAATTACGTAATGAAATTTAGAAATAGATGATCACCCGAGTAAATATCTTAATTTATTATTCCCCAAGATTAAGGCGATAATTTAATAGTAATCAACAATTTTGTATTGCTTGGTGAGGAAGATAGAAATAGGCAACCAGTAGACGAAAGAAGTAAACAGTGGCCAGTAGACAGAGTAAGAGAAAAAGTACCGAAAGCAAAATCTGCAAATCGACCGTTCAGCTCTGAATCCCCTGGACGACCATCGCTTCCTCAAACGTGGTTTGAATTTTTTCTCTGTGGGTAATTATATCTCCCACACTCACTTCTCTTCACTCCTGGTGCATTGTTGTCCACCAGATAATTACATTTCGCGGCGTGAGCGACAGTCTCGCGTCCCATGCTCTCCAGAAGGCTAAAGACTGCAGAAATTGCAACCACTGCATTTCGTGTCCCAACTTAACGATCGAGTTTAATTAGTACCTAAATACTGTTCACTTTCGTTTCGTGCTAAAGTGAAGTGGAAATCTTCCACAGGCTACAAATTGTACTTAATGACCGCGCGCGCGCGCGCGCGTGTACACCAGATTTGATTCATTTGTGTTAGGGGTTTTCACCCGAAGTCATGGTAGATTCGTAGAAATACTGAATGAAACAACACGTTCCATACGAGTTACCGCTGAAAGAAGGTAATGTTTACCTTCGTTCGTCGTGGAAAAGCACGCTGACTGTTCAAAGTTTTATTAGCTGTAATTAACGTTTCTACAACAGCGTATCTGCTTACGTGACATTCGATTCAGAAGTACGAGCAACACGCAAGTGGATCTTTAGCTATTTAATTGTTCCTCCTCACGAGTTCGTTGCTGGAGATCTAATCGAAATAGAGAAATAGTTCAAACCGGATAATTATGGCTATTTCATATGTTGATGAATTTTAAAGAAGAACCCAGGCATTCGTACACTTTAAACTATCATTTAAACAAAACTTTGCTTCCCATTTCAAACGACAAGGTGTCCTCGTGAAGATCTCTAAAAACACTGAAATTGCTAACAAAGTACATATATTATAACTTCTTAAAAAAACGATCAGAGTACTTGAAATACCCATCTCTCTAATCCTGTCGTCACTCATTTCCCATTTACCATGTCCCACCATCAACAGGACACTGCTTCCAGCTCCACACATTTCTTCATTCACACCGTTCAGACAGCTCCATTTATGTAGAAGCCATCCCACATTACACGAGAATCGAGCGAAACCCAATTAGACGCTCGACACGCACGATAATGAATTAAATGATCAGCAGAAGAAGGCTGAGCAGCAGAAACAGATCAGATGAGGAAGCAGAAGAAGCAGTTCCTCGATCTATTGTCCCATGGATCCGTGAGTACTCTCTGACATTGTTCATCCTACGCTCTTTGGACGAGCGTGGGCGTTTAATTTCCATACAAAGCGTGGCGACTGCATTCGTCGGCTTTTCAGTTATTAAAAAAGCAGCAATTATCCGCGTGACTCGTCACGTAGGATGCTCGTTGCGCAACATGATCGACGTTGGACTGACCCATGCCGCGAAACAGGACCATGTTCGATTCCTCTAGCATTGTATTAGACTCGAATTTTCCTGGCGCGCGTGTAATAGAGCGGTTCTTCGTGGTTCGTTTGGAAGTTTCGATCGTTAAAAGAAACTGTCTACCTTGCGTTCAGCCTCTCTTCGAGAGCAATGGCTCGTTGAGTCATTATGCTAGGCGGTCTAATTATCGCCACGGCAGAAAACAGACGAAAATGGCGTAGACGATCTCCTCAAATTCGGAGAGCTTTTGTGAAGGGCTGCGAACTTTTTCTAACAATTTGAGACAGTTCTGGACTTTGAAATGTGTTCGGGAGAATATATTCTGCCAGATGAAGATTATCGAGTATTGGGGCGCTAGAAGATTTGTGTTTTTTTATTCATGTGAAAAAATAATGTTATAGAATTCATCGACGTGCGTTACGAAAAGTAGCACGTTTCAATTTTCTTACGAGCAGTAGCACGTTTTGGTTTGCCACGAAAAGAAGCACGTTCCATCGTTTCTGACGAATATTAGCACGTTTGGTCTTCTGCCGCGAAGACTAACACATTTGACTGTCTCGCCACGAAGAATAGCACATTTCGTACTGTTGCGACGAAAACTAGCACGTTATACTGTTTCGCCACGAATAATAGCACGTTTGGGAATTTATGGCGAAAACTAACATATTATCCGGTTTGGCCACGAAGAATAGCTCGTTTTGGATTATACTGCAGACTGCAGAAACTATCGCGTTTCAGCGCGTGGGCAGTTTAAAAGAATTCAACTGTTGAAAATATTGTTTAATAAATAATAATTCCGTCTAATCTCCAAAAGACAACACATATGAAAATTTTAATCTACATAATTTAAGTAAGGGAGGGTGCGGGAATTGCGAACGCGGGGTAAACGCGAACATGCTACTTTTCGTGGCAAACCGCTCAAACGTGCTAGTTTTCGCAGCGAAAACCGAAACGTGATAGTTTTCGTGAGAACGAAGGCAAACGTGCTACTTTTCGTAAGAAAATTGAAACGTGCTACTTTTCGTAACGCACGTCGATATAGTAGTTTAATGTATGATTCAGTTTCTACATGCAATAAAGGATAATGATATTAGAAGGTGGTATATAAAGATCCATTCTAATATTTCGAAAGACAATTTATCGCATCATTCTCTTCGGCTTATTAATCAATCAGGTCCCCGCGACAGGTGAAAATCTCGACAGTGGAAGCTCGTTTATCTGGTCAGAAATGCAGGCTTGTTCCACGCTACTTGCCAGAACCTAACAAAATTAGAACGTGCAATCCGACGAACGTAATTCGATGAAGTGTATCGTGTATCGATGTCGTATTTCTTCTCTTGTAACACTCGAAAACTGGTGTACCGTGAGTCGCGGATCTGATAACATCGGGAGATCGATTATCATCGCTACATGGCTTCTATGATGTTAACATTCAGCTGTATTCATTTTTTAGATATCACTGGAGAAAGTAGTAGAAACTTTATAGTATCAGAATTTTCCTTCGTTTCCCACAAGTTAATGTTACGAAGCAACATTCCCCACAATATTTAAATAATCTGAATGAATAAAGAATTTTCTCTACGTAACACGACAATGAATTTCAATATTATTCGTATTTACAAAATTTACAAATTCCTTGAGCAATCTCTGCATAGACTATAGACGTATAGAATCCAGCAAGACTTCATTCCTTCTCGCACGAGAATTCTCGCGTCTTGCATCACAGCTGGACAACTCATAGGTGCAAACGGAAACACGTTATGCAGATTCGTCAAGCACGATTTCCGACCGGAAGATTAGCGCGAGAAGAAAAGTTGCTAGCTTCCTGAGAGGAAGGATGTTAAACATTAACCGTAATAACTAACAATTCCCTCGCTTTCGACGATATTAATTATGCCAAAGTAGGTTCCTTATTAAAGGAATTTCCTCCATGGAAGTTGTGTTTACGTTAAATAGATTATTCCCCGCAGCGAGATTTCGCTAAAACAAGAATATTATGCGCAAGTAATACGAGGGAAAGTTGAATTTGCAAAACGTAGGGTAGGTAGAATTAAATAGTGTTCGATTTCGATACGATTTTTTATGAATCGATGTCACTTTTTCGTGGTTTCACGGTCCCTTACGGATGATTAAAAAATAGTACAATGGCTACGTTGGAGCGTGACGAGTATGAAAGCAAACAGTGGTCAAAGGTTGGAAAGTAGGGCTTCGCATTATCGTGGAATTAGCACACTTTTACGGAGTCACAGGTGGCAACGGCATCACAAGCGAATTTTACGCATCCTCCGAAACGTTCCACGTATTCCTCCATCGACATTCACCTGATTTTAACTCAAGCGAAAAGATCTTTCAGCTGTATAACATTACACATTTCTTCATAATTTCATATCTACATATACTCATCAATTATTCTCGTGTATGTAATTGAAATATCCGGCTCGAAGATTGCTAAAAGGGGTCTTTCATAGTTCACTAAATATCTGGATTAAATTCATAACAGTAGGTATACATATATCTGCACCTAGCATTTTGCAAAAATTTACCCCAAATTATTCGCAATACGAAAATGATAGAAAATCAAGAAACACGATAGAAATTCAAAGTTATACAAAACTCTTGAGAACAGTTCGATTTACAGTTCGACGGACTCTAAAAAACACAGCAAATTCGCTACTGCGTGTTCCTAGCGTGACACGCGTGAATCAAGAGACAAATTGCTGAACGATGAACAGCAAAACGCGAGGAATTATTGCTCCCAGTGTTACGACAATTCGCATTAGTGTAATTTTTTATCCCCGGTAGACTCTTGCCTTGACACGGTCACCGTGATTTGCCACGGTCGCCGTGATTTACTGCAGGCGCACCAAGAACAACGAAGAAAAAAGCACCGCGGAAAGAAGCTCGTTTCGATGACGATTGTCATGGTACAGGCTGGACACGGTGACCCCGAGAATCAAACCGATGATTTCAATACTCACCGACGAAATATGTGTCTCTCGCCTCGTGGAATTAATATCGCAGCCCCGTTCCGCGCCAGCAAACACGCGGTATCGATTTCGAGGAAGCACGATCCGATTTTACGCCGCGATGAACGGCAGCGGTGAAAAATAAAGCCGCATAAAAAAGGGGAATCGAAGTCGGTCACCGATCGGTCTGCGGGATCGATCGCGAAACCGCTCGCGAAGAAATTTTGCAATTGGCTGAAGGCTCTACGCAGAACAACGATAGGTAGAAATAATATATGAGCCGTTTATTTTGAAAGTGGCCTAAGTCCATTTATCTTCAAATCGAGATATTTAAGAGTTTGCGTTTCAATGAATTTAAAAATATACGTATAGGATACTAATGAGTCATACTGCTTAAGTGTATCTAAGGATGTTAAATTTATAGTTCCTATTAAAATAGTGGCAATTATTAAGTGAATAATATGCGTTTTCTTATCAAGAATGGAGTTAGGCCACTTCCAAAATTAACAACCAGATTCATTATAAAATTTGAAGGTGCCCAAGTCCATTCAATATAATTTAAGATGCTTTAAATTGAAAAAAACAATACTGAATTTATTTCTTTCTTCTTCATCGTAATTTTTTGTGCAAGCATTCCGACAACGGCAATCTTTGTTTCCGAAAATTTTTTCAGGTACAATATTTCCGGTTTGAGTACAATATCTTTTTCCTGAATTCCGTTTAATCTTTCGCACTTTTTGGATGTATGATTCATTAATCTCTTCTCCATTGTTATTTGTATCTTCATCCCCTGAAGACGAATATTGTTCTATAATTCTGTTTCTTTTTCGATTTTTTTTTAAATCATTAGTTACTATTTCTTCTTCACTATCTGAACTAAGTAGACTTGTTCTGGTCTTCCCCATGGGTGAAATAATTTCTAAAATTTAATATTAAATTTTAAGTTTTATATTAATTAAATGTACTGGTTATTCAACTAACGCAATTGTCCAAAAACTGAGGTTAACTTGTAAATACTAATTAATTAAAATTACCTTCATCACTGCTTTCCGACATTATCAATAGTAAATATCTTGATTTAACTATAAATGGAGTTAGGCCACTTTCAAACTACACGGTTCGATTATTGAACTAACTCTGAAAACTTATGTGTCAAGAATTATCGTATTTGCTCGGATTATAAGCAACCTGAAATGCTTTACTGATAAATAACATGAAGTTGTACATGTAACCATGGTAACCGGAAAAAATTGAAAAATGGACTTAGGCCACTTTCAAAATAAACGGCTCATATACCTAGTTGTTTACGTATGTTCGTAGAACACGTAGATAACAACTTTATTTGAATTTTGGGGATTTAATTTATGAAACAACATTAGTATATTCATCAGAGACTAGTTGATTATATTACACCAGTGATGCACCAAGAGGGGGAGGGCCAATGGGGCCTTGACAATCCCCAAAGAAGAGGCTTTGTAAAACGAAAAGAAAACTGGAGTTTATTCTTTAAATAAATTTTTAATATCACCTAATGAATATTATTGACTTTGCAGTAAAAATATTTTTGTCCCTTCAACTCGGCTCCCCTCAAGATTAAATCCTGAGTGCGCCACTGTATTACACTTTGGGAATAAAGCGTGTAGCTCTGGGTATCGCGTCTACTTAAGAGGTAAAATGGTTCATGATAAATATGAATGTCCGATGACTTCTCTAATCGCTACATTAGTTTATTGCGTCGACTTCGACGAGTATGATGCTTGACATTATCGATGGCACACACTACACCGTTACACCGTCACGGTGCTCGGATCAAGCAAGAAGAACGGTGCTACTGGGAAGGATTTACATTTTAATAAATCAATGACAAGCACGTGGTAAGAGTCACTCAAGGATACCTCTTTGGATACTCGGCTCCATGTTTATTAGATTAATAGCGACGTTAACGGGAAGATGTATTGAGAGCTACTTTCTTCGAACATTTAAGTGGCATGGGAAACATTGATAGTAGTTTTCTATTTCGAGAAAGAATTAATAATCCATCGATGAGATTTATTCAAATGCAGTTACATTACTGCAACGTAACTGGAAGTATCTACTCTTCTCAGCTGACCAAAGAATTCATTGATGCGCGAGTGAAATTTTCTTGCCTCCCTTTGCACTTTCCATACAAGCATAGCACAGTTTTGGATAATGGTATGCACTGGCAAATGCCAGCGCGATCCAGGAGTCGTCAACTTTCCTGGAAAAGAGATTGCGCCGGGCCCAATTAGCATAGAGATCCAGTTTACAGGGCATTGTTCACCACACTGCATGGTTTAAACATTACGCTGAAGTGGTATGGCCATTGATGGCACGCACTATACCGTTAAACCGTCACGCTGAAAGGATTAAAACAGCAGGATCTCGTATACGTGCGATTGGAATAGCCTCTGACCCTTTCACTCCATCCACTGTCATCTGACTGGCACAAAAACCGTGACACGTGGATGGCAGCTGCCACCGAAATAGCAGTCTCGTGATTTCTCTGCCATCGTTGATTAATTTTTATAACCACTATTTTAGGTTTTCAGAGTGAAACTTTCGAAAACGTGAATATCCAACGTGCAGCAAAGAGGAAGACACATGTATGCTGTACGTGATCACTGTTTATAATTTAAAAATCACGGTTTCGTTTATTCAAATGAGGCAAGTAATGAAACCGTGTATTATCAATGTACCGTGTTAATAATCATACTTAATTATATTAACGGCGTGCTGCATGTTGCGGGAAAAAATAGAATTCGGTAAACGCAGCACGCAAAATTGGAAAAGTGAATGCCTAAGTCTACGGAGCAGCTCTGTGAAGTGGCAACAGAAGGCAAACGAGCATGCGTAATTTATATGATAATCTCATGATCGTCTACGAGAATTTAAGCGGCTCATCATTTTATGCTAAGCTACGCGTCGACTCGCAATCTGTCTCGATACCTACGCACTAAATCGTAGAAAAAGGTATTAAGAGTGTTCAACTCGCCATGCCCTGTTCCCATCAGAGAAAAGTACCTTACCCCGAGCATGTGCCTCGAAACTGTCAGGACTTAATACGATCTAACCTGGCCATTTACGTAAAAAGCGATTTCTAAAGGAATCATGCTTCGTTTAACAAACTTGGCGCTGAATATGCAAACAGAAGTGACTTCATTGAAGTTTTTTCTCCCTTCGAACTTGCGCTAGAAAATGCGATGCATATCAGAATTATTTCGTTTTCCAATGCGTCCACGAGGAGAAACCAGCCAGGAATATCATTAAAATGTTGTAACTCTTTCCAACAAATATCGCTGCGTCCAATCAAGTGACTGGCTCCGCGATTTAACAATACCTTGTTAAAACTAGAGCTTGTACTTTCCAGGAAGGGAATGCGACTTAAACACGAACGTTCCAATCATTGATTCACAATCCGGGAATAATGCCACTGTAATTAACATTGATCGGCTGATCGCCTCGTTACTTAATTACCTTCCACACAAAGTTACGTAGGAAATAGAATAATTTCTAAACCAACTTATTTTCGAAGCCTCCAAGAGTGCGCCGACGAAGAAACACTTGGACACTCTGGAAGAGTGGCAATTGTAATCGATAATCGTTAATAACGAAACGCTCCTAGCCAATGACACCGTTGTAACCGAGAAGCCACGATGTTCGTGACTTCGCCGGCTTATGCGCCGCCTAATGTGGTTCAGTCAAGTATTGTCCAAGGTAGCCGGACACCCTGACGCAGCTACGACAGACATTATTTTACAGTCGGGGGCCTTTAAGCCAATTTCACGTCGGGTTTCCTCGCTCTAATACCCATCTCGACGCGTGACTGGCTCGCGCCGCGATTGGTTATTGTTTACGATTGGCGAGTTCGAAGTTATCGAACCGCGAAATCCAGCGACCAGCCGATCGTTCTCTTTATCAGTGAGAACGGGATCATAATCCACCGGGGGAGGGCAGCGGCTGTGATTCACGACGAAATCGGCGATACTTTCGAAACCATCCGGCGGGAGGTATTCATAGAAGAAGGCATCGATCTGTGAAATTTACAGGATTCTCGTGTTCTAGGTCGAAGACACTAATTGGTCGTTGTTGCCAGGGAATAACTGCTCTAAAGGGAAGAGTTTCATCGAGGAGGTCATGCTCGGGCTTGAATAAAAGAATATATTACGAACTTCATTGTTCCACGAAATTGTAGCGCTGTAAAGGCTGAACGGCGGTTTCTGTTGTAGTTTATGGTAGGCGAGGTTTCCATGAGATAGTCACCGTATTTAGACGATTTTCTCTGTGATCGAGCTACCTTTTCGTGGAAAATGAGGGCGATGGAGAATAGAGAGCTGCGGTGGCGGATGGAGTTTAGTAGGAAACTTATTACAGTTTCGTAAAAATAGGAGAACATGGTTTGTAAGAGATTCTATTGTTGTGCAAAGTCAGTAGGTGCTTAATGGGTCTTGGAAGGGTTTGAAAGTCGGTTTTTTGTGGAGGAATGAAAAGTGTAGGTTAGCAAGTTTGCAAACACGCCTGAATGGTATGATATGAAAAGAGAAAGAAAGATATTTCAGTTATAAAGAAGGGGATGGTTCGATGACCCTATCAAGTATAATGCTGAAGAATTTCTATAATTTTTTATGAATGTAATTCGCGAAAGGACCCTCGCGGTTCGACGTGCAATCAACAGTTAATCTATGGACGCTTAAAGCGAGGGAATTAGAATTTGACGCGCAAATTATTTGATAAACGCGTAACGCAAACAGACAGCAATGCATTTGACACACTTCGCGCCGCTAAAACGTGACTCGATGACCGTGTACAGTAATTAACACCTGCGCGAGCTCACTTTACAAGATTATGAAATTATCTGTGTACTTTAGCGTGACCTTGTATTTACATTTCAAAGCAATATGGAAATTTTAATTGCTCCTCGGTTCCTGTTGAAAACAAAATAAGCGAACGTGCTACCTATCACGAAGCCTTACAATTACTGTTTTCCTTTTTTATCATTATGCTCTTATCTGCTTATGCCTACGAACACTATTGTTTCTCCCCTCTTGTAAAGAAGAATTCCCTGTCAGATTCAGTGTAATTACTGCTTCGGGATATGTGTGTGAACTTGATACCAAAAACAAACTTACTGATTACGTGTACTCCTTATATTGAATATTGATAAGAAATTGGTGGTTCATGATTGTAGAATTATCAGACTGTGATAACGAAGAGATATTCCAAATAATACTGTGCGATAATGAAGACGATAACGACTGTTATTACAAAAATTTGGAATGAGCCATGATTGAATCGAACTCATTAATATTAAGAGACTCGAATTTTTCTTCTATTCAGAGGCTACGTATCATAAACTACAGCTGTCTCTCGTGATCCATAACTGTCCCGTTTAATTTAGTAGTACAAAATGTCATTCGAAACCACGAGTGGCTTCGATCCTTAGGCGGCTTCATCCAGTGGCGTAGACCGCCCATTATCACATCTTGAATACCCCTTATTTGGCTTAAAGAAAAAAGGAGTATACATGTACTTGTGCCATTAGTAACTCAAATGCACCTTTGTTTTCGTTCTTACCACATAAAATGAACATTCGTACGATCTGAGAAGTTGGGACAAATTTGATTATCCAGGGAAGAAGGAAGCTTCATTCTACTCCAAGTATATCAATTACAAAGGAAAACAGAGTACCTATATCTACTCGAAAATGGCAATTACTTTCTATCCTCGACGATAGAATGCTATGTAATAATTTCAAAGTCCATTCTCCCTAAATACTCCTGCTTAAGCATGTCACAATAAAACTAGATAACAAAATGTAGCCACCAGAATGCACTGCATTTTTTCTTACCTCCACACACCTAAAGGAAGCTGCATAGAAAGATATAATCTCAGCAGTAACTCTCCATGCATCCATTCTAATTTTACAAATAACACTCTGTGCGTGTACCAATCCATAATTCGTATGCAACCATCAAACGAATCGGTTAAACGCGAGACGAATCAGCCCCACGCGGGAGTCGTTTATCGTGACGGAGATACATCGGATTCGCGGTGCACGCGGACGTAAGTGTGTTCGTGTTATTATGGAATTAATATCAAGACCGCGAATTAATATGACAGAAGTACCACGTGGCGTGGTCTTCTTACGAGACCTATTTCTGAGGACAGAGCAGAAGTGCGCCGGTCTTTGCCGAGCCCCAATCCTATTAAGGGGTTAACAGGTATCCGGTTAGAAGAGACGAACGACCCAGTCGTATCTCGTGCCTGGCCAGGTGAACAGTGTTCATTAACTATCATCAGCGCTTAAATGAGGGATCGAGATATTTAAGACACGGAGCGCCAGCCACTGTTACCGAAATGGGTGATATAATCGGTTAGTAAAGGATCCATTCAGCCGAGAGGAATTCCATCGGTCGATTTACTTCTGACAGTGTAGTGTAACAAACGAATTATCAGTAATAAAATACTCGCGAGAAACAGGTCTCCAATTCTCATTCGATTCTGGCGAGAAAGTGGCTCACGATTAGCAATGGATTTGTATACCTAAATTCTATTTGATTCGTTATCGCACGATTAATTGCGAAGATAGCACTGTTAACGTGGAAAATATTGAATCTTGCGTTAATCTAATATTTATCATGTTTTCATGCTGTGTTCAAAAGAGAAGTGAACGATTTCTGTACATGTTCGATTTGCCGAAGGGGCTTGTAATATGTAAATTTGATTATTATAAGAGGGTGTAGTATTATGTTACGCAATCGACCTTGCTAGTGGATGCCAGTATTAATTCAATTAAGAACTTGCCCTGAAATTCCATGATTCTCTCTTTAATTATAATAATTCATAATTTATTATATATAATTTATTATACATAATTTATTACGAAACTACGTATTTGACGAGTGATTCTTTCCTTAGTCGTGTATAATGATTTTCCAGGTGGAGAATGAAATTTATTTTAATCTGTAAACACGCCTCGATCTTTTTCCGCGTGTTTTTTTTTCAATGAAAAGTTGCCAGTGCACACTAGAGCAGCGACAACTTTTCTTCTCGCGGTTCACCGCAACTTTCTATGCGACTTGGTCCTAGGAATTGCTTCGATGCAATAGCTTCCGCTCGTCTACTGTAAATTCACCAATAAATGCAACGTACAAAACACTGCCAACACAATTTTCTACTTCACTGTCTACAACGCTACCCATTACGTATAGAGAAACCCATTATAGTTTCTCTTTTCTAATAAAGGGGCATAAAAACTATTACCGATCGTACTCTAGATCATACCCTACTATTAATACCGCAAAATATCTGCGTAGAGTAATGTGGGGCAAGAGTGCGCACTTAAAGTTTAGACTTCTCTAAAATCCTTGGTATTACACTGATAGTCATATCGTTTTGTGAGAAATAACTACTATCCCTTATTATTCGATAGGCAGTGACTTCGTGTAAATTTACCTGTCACAACTTATATAAAATAAATATTTCCAAAAAGTGTCAAATGCGAACTTTTACCCGCTATGTGGGGTAAAAGTTCGCATGTTGTGGGGTAAAAGAACGCTTCGGTTATTCCCAATTCTGCAGCGATTTTTCTTTTTGAAAGTCCTGCTTCTATGTTTATCTCGAGCGATCTGAAGCTTCTCACTAATTAGTTTTCGGCCGGTTGCCCCCTTATAAGTTCTAACAATAAATGAATAAGACAATAAAATAAAGTCATATTTTTTAATCAAAAACTTAATAAAAAACGTATTTTGGACAAATATTGCGGATTAAAAATTAATAAAAAAAAAAATCAAAAGCTGATATCAGCGTGGCTCAACTATCATAAACTCAACATTTATTTCCATGTTGTAATTGATAATTAATTTCAAATTTATTTTTTATAGTCGGTTTAATCGGTGTTCGTTACTAATTTAGCAAACTCTAAAAATAAAATAAGTTTAATGAACATATAACACCCGTCAAATTATTTTGGGACAAAAGTTCGCATTCGAACTCTTGCCCCACTGCATTGTGCGAACTTTTGCCCCCACAGTTACTTTTACATTGTTTAATCAATCCTGTTATCTGTGAGGAGAATTGAAAACTTCTATTAGCACTTTTTAATAGAAGAATTTCAGCTCTTCCAGACGGCATATTAATTAAAATATTTACTGATCAATTTATAGGAATAATATTGATTCCCAAACATGAGAATATTACATCAGAACTAACGAATTCAGTACTTACCGCATTGTAAGATAACAAACTCGCTGGATCCAGTGAGTGGTTTGACTGGAAATCGCGTCGATGTCTACATTATTCCAGTCGCTGGATCCAGCGAGTGGTTCGACTGGAAATCGGTCGATGTCTACATTATTCCAGTCGCTGGATCCAGCGAGTGAATCGACTGGAAAGCAGTCTTCCAGTCGTTTATGAACCGTTAAAAGTGATAGGTAATAATGGATTCACGCAAAAGAAGGATAAAAAATTATCTGAAACTTGCTTTAATATTAATTTGTAAAGAAATTATTGACATAGTTGATGTAGAAATGAAGAGAAAAAAGCGAATTTGGATGCGAAACTGGATAAGGGAAAGAAGTGAAAAAGGTAGCTCCGCGTTACTTTTGCAACAACTGAAATCAGAGGATCCTTCTGAGTATAGATTAGCAATGAGAATGAGTGCAGAAAACTTTGAAGAACTATTATCATTAATTTCAAGTAACATTCAACGTAATGACACAATGTTACGAGATGCTTTACCAGCAAAATTAAAATTAGAAGTTACATTATCTTTCCTGAGTACTTCATTTAATTTCTTTGCCATTATTTTCTTCAAAATGCAAACACGTGTACGCTGTACCTATTACGCTTCAGGCGGCACCAGGCGGCACTGGACTGAGCCGTCTAGACCAGTCCAGCAACGCTGGAATGTTGTTTTCTCGATGGAGGGGATAAACATTGGATCGAAAAGTAGACTGTCGATCCAGTCGAAATCTGCTGGAATGACAGCACTGAACTGGAATGATCACACTGTTTACATTATTCCAGTTCTAATCCAGTGCTGGACTGGATCACTGGACTGGACTAATGTAAACCCAGTGACTCTACCTTGATTGACAATTGACTGCCAATCATCATTGGCAACTGCCACAACTCAAACCATGAAATTCGCATGGTGCGAACTTTTACCCACCTTTACTCTATATATTACTCTTTCAAAAATCTGTTCCCTTTTGAACGAAGGAGAAAGAAGCATAATCTATCAAATACAGTTGAAAGTTTTAAAACGGGAGATTTGAAACTTCATTGCAGAAATGACCGGTGGCGGGACCTGCATGGCGTACCATGGTCTCAGTCAGCACGTGAACTTCGACGTGATACCAGATCCTGACGACCGTTTCGTCCTGGAGGAGCTAATCGGCGAAGGGACATACGGGGAGGTTTATTCTGCGCACTGCAATGAGACCGGCGATAAAGTCGCCATTAAGATACTGGAGAACGTCGCGGACAACATCGAAGAAATCGAGGAGGAGTATCTTGTTCTAAGGGATCTGAGCCTTCACTCGAATATCCCCCAGTTCCATGGCTTGTTCCTGAAGCGAGCGAAGCCCTCTGAGGAGGAGGATCAATTATGGTTCGTCATGGAGGTATCGTCGCGCTAATTTTCGTCTCGTAACGCAGATAGGAAAGCGTAACGACTGTACAATTGGGAGACAGTCTTCGTATCTCTTTGTACCTTAAGTGTCTACCACGTCCCCGTGGCTATTCATTAACTCGTAATTAACTGATTCCTAGTTCCCGTGGACACTGAGACTGTAATACGACAGACAATCGCTGTTTTGCTCTAGCTCTGTACCGGAGGGTCGGTGACCGATCTGGTCCAAGGTTTGAAGAAGAAAGGAAAACGCCTAACGGACAATCAAATCGCTTACATCATCAAAGAAACGGTGGAAGCTTTGATCTATTTGCACGGCAATCACTGCATGCACCGTGACGTTAAGGGGCACAATATACTGCTAACTGAGGAAGCGCACGTGAAGCTGGTGGACTTTGGTGTGTCCTCTCATCTTGCTGCAACACTAGCGAGGAAGAACACCTCTGTTGGAACGCCATACTGGATGGCGCCCGAGGTACAAGAACGTTCGTTAGATTCCTTAATCCAATTAATTCACCTCATAAGTCACTGATAATGAAACAGGTGATAGCCTGCGAGCAACAGCTGGATTCCTCTTACGATTCACGCTGCGACGTATGGTCGGTTGGAATCACGGCCATCGAGTTATCGGAGGGCGATCCACCTCTCTCTGAACTACATCCTATGCGGGCACTGTTTCAAATCCCTAGAAACCCACCCCCGGCCCTGAAGAACCCAGATAGCCACACCCCGGAATTGGTGGACTTCATTTCGGAGTGCTTGGTGAAGGATCTCGAGCACCGACCGTTCGCCAGCGAATTGAAAGAGCATCCGTTGCTGGTAAACATCGAGGCGAACTTGGAGAATGTTAGAGAGGAGCTGAAGGAGGAGATCCGTCGGCAGAGGGCGGAGGGAAGAGTTCACCGGCAACCAGAGGTGACGACCAAGCATGGAAAATTGAAGACTGATCGGAAAACCAGGCCGGAGAAGATGTACATGGACGATCTGGCTGCTTTGGATATGCTGTCCGAAGACGGGATCGTTGAGCAATTGCAGCACAGATACGAGCAGGGTCAAATATACACTTACATCGGGGATATACTGGTCGCTGTGAACCCATTCACAAATCTGGGACTCTACACGGGGATTGTAAGTATCTTTTTACGCGCTCACTGCCACTGTGCTTTTGAGAACCTGAGGTAAAGCTACACTCTCAGTTGTCCTAGTCAATACAGGGTACATTTGTAACACGGTGGAGAAATTGTTGATGAGAATAAAAAGAGCGATGAGAATAGTAGAAATCTCACTTGTTTCATCGACGTAAAATGCAAATTGCCAATTTCATGCGTCTGGTAGAGGGAGTGTTAAAAGTGAAAAGATATTTCTAGAGTAATGTGAAAATGCACATCATTTCCGTAGGAGCAAAAGAGATACAAGGGTCAGGCGAGATCGGACAATCCTCCCCACATCTTCGCCGTCGCTGATGCAGCGTACCAGGCGCTGCTGCATCAGCGACAAAATCAAGCGATCGTCATTAGCGGGGAGTCTGGTGCAGGGAAAACCGAAAGCGCGAATCTGCTGTTGAAGCAGTTGGTTTACCTGAGCAAAGCCCCCAACCGTAACTTGGAGGAAAGGATTCTTCAGATCAATCCGATAATGGAGGCTTTCGGCAACGCGACTACTGGGATCAATGCAAACTCGTCGAGATTTGGGAAGTACTTGGACCTGACGATGACCAAAGGTGGCAAAGTCACTGGCGCCAGGATATCTGTTTATCTGCTGGAGCAGTCTCGAGTAGTAGCTCAAGCTGAGTGAGTAGTCTTCTGCCTAGTATTCTACGAAAGCAACATGAAACGCGAGTAACAGAGTCGTCTATGAAACTGTTTCAGGGGAGAACGTAACTTCCATATATTTTACTACATGTACGATGGCCTAGAGGCGGACAATCGTCTGTCAGAGTTCTACCTAGATGGGAACCTGCGGAAGCATCATCGATACCTAACCGATCACAGCCAGACATCCCAGACCTACATCGACAAATTCCAACAGCTGAAGACTGGCTTCAAATTGCTTGGATTCCAGGACAGCGAAGTGGACACTGTCTACCGCACCTTGGCTGCTGTGCTTCACCTTGGTGACATCGAATTCGGCGAGGTCGCGAGCGAGGACAACACTGATAACAAAAGCACAGTGATCGATACGACGCCTTTGAATAGAGGTAATTACTCGCTTCTACATTTCTGCAACTTCGATTGCACTTTCGTGGGTAACACTTTATGGAACTTGAAATATGTTTCAGTCTCGCAGTTGCTAGGTGTGGAAGAGAACGATCTTCTGGATGCATTGACATCGAACTCGGTTATGACCAGGGGCGAAACAATCACGCGAAACAATACAGTGGCAGAGGCCTGTGCAGCGAGAGACGCGATGGCCAAAGGGCTGTACGGTCGATTGTTCGACTGGATGGTCAATCAGATCAACTGTTTGCTGTGCTTCAACCGTTCCCCGAACTACGAGCCGCTGGCCATCGGCCTCCTCGACATTTTCGGCTTCGAGAACTTCCCCAGGAACTCGTTCGAGCAACTCTGCATTAACATCGCCAACGAGCAGATACAGTATTACTTCAATCAGCATATATTCACCTGGGAGCAGCAGGAGTACATGGCAGAGGGAATACCAGTGGATTTGGTCGAGTTCTCGGACAACAGGCCAGTGTTGGACATGCTACTGAGCAAGCCTATGGGGCTCTTAGCTCTATTGGACGAAGAGAGTCGATTTCCCAGAGCCACGAACAAATCTCTGATAGGTAAGACGGGTGGAGTACTAGTCTCTCCCTCTTTCAGTATTTTAAATAGCAAAATGTCTAAAATGTTTCATACGTGTTACAGAGAAGTTCCACAGCAACATCAAGTCGAAATTCTACGTACGACCGAAATCAGACGCGGTTTGCTTCGCAGTTCATCATTTCGCAGGGCGCGTGGTTTACCAAGCGGAAGGATTCTTGGAAAAGAACAGAAACTTCTTGCCCCCCGAAGTCATTCAACTGGTCAGACAGTCCCAGTACGATATGGTTCGTTTCTTGTTCCAATGCCCCATCACGAAGACTGGCAACCTGTACTCAGCCGTCCATGAGACTGACACGAAGAGACTGTCACAGTCCAATCAAAGTACAAAGGTATTTATGGATCTTCAAATGAAGATGTCCACGAATCACTTGCACATTAAATAAAAGTGGAAACCTGTTCTGTGTGTCACGAATACTGCACGATTTACAAGATCTTCCTCTACTATAATCTCTGGCTGCTTGAAACAAGTTAATTTGTTTCAGGAACGATACTCCAGTCGAGGATTAGCATCGCAGTCCAGGGCTCAGCAAACAGTGGCAACGTACTTCCGATACTCCTTAATGGATTTATTGCAGAAGATGGTGTCAGGATCGCCGCAGTTCGTTCGCTGCATAAAACCAAACGACTCGAAGAGCCCACGATTTTTCGATAAAGAGAAGGTCGTGAAACAGCTGAGATACACTGGCGTGCTGGAGACTATAAGGATCAGGCAGAATGGCTTCTCGCATAGAATACCGTTCAACGAGTTCTTGAAGAGGCAAGTGTCGAAGCGTATTTCTACAATTTTGTATTGCATTCTCTTTTACGAATACTGTCTACGTCTTGACTCTTTGAGGATCTTCGAGAAAAACTTCATGCTTCTTCTGTGTTTGCAGATATTGTTTCTTGGCATTCGGGTACGATGAGCGAGTGGTAGCTAATCGCGACAATTGCCGCCTTCTTCTCATCCGTTTGAAGATGGACGGCTGGGCGTTGGGCAGAACGAAAGTTTTCCTCAAATACTATCACGTCGAGTTCCTTTCCAAGATGTACGAGGAACAGCTGAAGAAAATCATCATGGTCCAGGCGTACGTTCGCCGATGGCTCGCGAGGATCAGGTTCAAGAAGCAGAAGTGGCAGTTCGCTGTGTCGATCGTCACTTTGCAGCGACATATTCGTGGGTGGCTGTCGCGCAAGCATATGTTGAACGAATTCAAGAAGAAGCAAGAAGAAGAGGAAGCCACTGTTTTACAAAAAGCTCAGGGTAAATTGTCCAATACCCTTGAAGCTTTTGGATCTACAATATCACTTTTAATTTCTACATTCGCCTGATTGAATGGCTTCAATGTCCTCGTTACAGAAGAACAGGCAGAGATGGCTAAAGCTGACGAGGAGGCAGAAGAGAATGAAGAAGAGGAGGAGGAGGAGGAGGAGGAGGAGGAGGAGGAGGATGATAAAGACGACTTGAAGGAAGACGATGCTGCAGTCGTCATTCAGAGTCGTAAGTTTATATCAATAACGCAAATGCAATCTTCAGTAACAGATCAAGTGTGAAGATTGTGACCTTATCAGAAGCTAATCACAACCCCCTGATGCTTATAGACTTCAGAGGCTACACCATTCGCAAACGCTTCGGGCTAGAACTGGAGGAGCGTTTCAAGCGGATCCTCAACTTCTACGACGACAAATTCGAGGCTCATAAAGCGTTACTCCGCGAGGGTTTGAAGAACGAGGACGCTGCGTTCATCGTCCAGCGATGGTACAAGAAAGAGGAGAGGGTTAAGAAGAGGAAACCACAAACGAAAGACAACGTGCACTCGAAGCTAAGACAAGCTGATCTCATACAATTCTCTCAGAACGTAAGAGACACGCGAAACGTTTCCGTTTCGATTCATTCGTTTATTACAGTGGATTGTAATCGCATTGAAGGTCCACATGAAGAATCAAGAGGTGCACAAGAATCTACGCCGTAATAAACCCAGCGTGCGGTTGGACGACATCGAGGAGCCGCCGTCGGATTATGCTCGCCCAGAAGGATTCAGCATGGTGCATCCGATCATGCAATATCGAAGTGGCAATCAAGTGGAGGGCGAGGAGACCGCCAAGTACTATCGCGACTTGAAGAACGAGATGAGCAGGTAAATAAACGTAGTGTTCTATCGCGGTCGATTGCCCGTCCCTGTCCCTCCCGGGCGAATGGGAAATTCGAATGCTGAATTTTTCAATGCTTTTGGCACTCGCATCGGAAGTGGTTCGGAATTCGAAGAAGACGAAGTTGGCTGGGACTTACCGTTGATACAGCTAGAAAATGACCTCCATCCGTCGTCGAGGTACATCGCCAATTCCAGAGCAGTGGTTTTATGGAACCTTTAGCTAAGAAGCAGCTGAATATTTCTAGATATCTGTCTCCATTAATTTTTGATAGTTGAAGTTTGAACTTGTCTGCCATGTAGAAGACTAAGTCCAAAATTTTCTATGATTTCAATGCTTCTCTACTAAGTATTGTAGAATCTTATCTTATGATTAGAATGGAACTATTCCGCAGTCATTCACAAAGCATTCATTAATATGGCTTTTGCTGCTAAGTAGTAATAACTATAGTGGCCAAACTTATAAATTTCTCATTTAACCCACTTGTAAGAGTGTGTAAATTATTATTCAAGCTAGAGATGTTGTACTCCCCCTGCTTTCGAAGTTTCATAAAACAGTGAAGAAAATTGAACAGTATTTCCTAGCGTGCTCAACTACCATTTGGCGATGCTGTGTATGGAGAATTGTGACCTAGAGCGCGTAGAGAATATTTCTTGGCTGGCTATACCTCGCATCGAAATGATCACGTTCCAACTTCGCAGGAGTCGAATGGGGCAGATTCTGGAGGTGAACACCGAGAGGAGAGAACGTCTGGAGGCCCAGGGCGATTTTGCGATAGCTCCAGAGCAGCAGCTCTCGGATATATGGCACAAAGCTTTGAGAAATCCGGACGACACGACGCAACAAGAGAACTCGGCCAGAGCGAGGTACGCGCAAACTTCCTTAACAATTCAGTCACTTATACCTCTCCCCTGTCCAGCCCACTGTTTAAACTCTGACCACCTCCCCCGACGATTCAACACCCTCGTTTACCCCCTTCCCTGGTTCTATGTACGTTTATTTTACACTAGGCAGCAAAGTATCGCTGAATTAATAACTGTAATGTAATTGAGTTACTAATATATCGTTATGTTTCCGTACCTTGCCAGAGGTATCATGGCAAACTTCCAGGTAAAATTATAAAATTATGCCGTCCGTAGATTGTATCATACCGCCTGAGGGATTTCATTTCGTTTAGAAGTTGCTGATGTAGATTGTTACGTAAATATTTGAACAGACGACCAGTACCTATTGCGAATGTACAAGGGAATCCCATCCTCGTAGAAAAATTGCAAGAACCGTGTGAATGAGGGTGTCGTGTAAGGTTGCGAGCGAGCGAATTGGTTCCCTTCGTGAGTTTCCATAGTCCCGATGTTAGAATGAATCACAGTAACGTAAGAAATAGAAGCCTGAGTGTAATTTGAGATGTTGAATCGAGGATGAAATGTTTAGACCGAATCCATGACTTCTCGCGCGAAATTATGCCCCATTCGAGTCGCTGCTCCAATTCGAGCGCTCTGATTGTAGACACCCAAGTAACGTATTCATTATCAGTCTCTATCGGCCAGTAGCTTTGAAGTCGATAACAGGCCACCGTGCCACGCTGTGATTTAACTGGGAGAGATGATTTCCTTGCAGTTCAAGGACTAATCACCTGCCTGGCAACAAGCTGCGGTCCCCTGAGGGCTATCCGCACCGTAAACAACCTGGAGTCGACTCTTCGAATATCAACGATTCAAATGGCCTACGATCCAGATACAGCGACAGACACGGCACCGTGAGCGAGCACCAGTCACCCATTAACGGCCACCAGCGTGTCGTCAACGGATGCCCTGCGAATGGACATCCGAGCGAGGTGAAACTTAACGGGCACACTTTCGTCAACGGACACGCTCCGTCGAGCAATCATCACGGCCCAACGAACGGGCACGAAACCGCGATTAACGGGCATTCGAATGCCGCTAGCGAGCGTTCGCTTGTGAACGGCCACGCGCGCAAAGTGAGCGGGCAACCAGCTCACAGTAACGGATACCGAAGCAATCTTAACGGATGCCAGAATGGTTTGTACATCAATAAAATGGTGGCCAACGGGTGGGCTAGTCGCAGAGACGAGCCGAGCAGACCGTCCGGGCTGAGCAACGGCCTCAAGAGTAGCTCGAACGATCGGACGAAGGGAATAACGCCCACGAAGGAGAATGGTAATTTAGAGAAAGGTCGCCAGATCGTTTTAGATAGCAAGAATGGAATGAACCGATCGGTTGTCAGCCATAATGCCGTGAACGGTCGATTCGGCGTGAAGAAGGAAGTAGGCAAAGACTCGTTTGGCATATCAGCTGATCTTAGACAGCTCCTGAGGCCCACTGTCGTTCAAAAACGACCGGAAATCATCAAGGTTGATTACGATCCGGAGGACATCAACGGACCGTACAATTTTCGCCAGCTATTGAGACCAGCCGAGTATCTGCCCACGGAATCGTTGAGAAAGAGAAAGGGGGGACTGGCTTGCAACGGAGTCCCGGTGTCGAAGGACAGAGTTCCTGAGAAACACGTGAAGAGAAGAGCGCCGCTGGCACCGAATCAAAATAAATTCGTTAACGCGAAGAAGTAACGCTACGCGATGCTTGATCAATCAAAATTTCATAGAGCAGACGTTGGACGAGCAGTCAGATCAATGGTTTTGTTTAAAAAGGAGGAGACTAATCGGCCCAGCGATTAAAACTGCTGGGTATGTGGGAAAAAGGATTGCAGAATATCAGAGCGTGTGATATTCACATAAATTAGTACGTATTGGGCCTGCTAATCGATTTCATTCGTTTACACTGTTTTTTTTTCTAGGAATAATTATGATTCCCTTATTTATTCTATTTTATTTCTGTTGTTTGTTACAATCAAACTGATTTTTGTTATTTGAACTTCTAACTCGAGGTTTTCTGTTAAAAATTGAGAATATTATACGCTCCTAAAATCGTGAACCTTTTTCTGTCAATCTGTTGTATGGAAACAGCATTCGTCTGGATTTAAAATGGATAAGGTTGAAAATTTTTATCAGACTTGTGATAATGATCATGCAGTCTGAAGAAAAAAATTTCCATCTTCTGCCTTTCGAATCTGTTTGCGACTGTTTTGCAAGTACTCAAAATGTCACCTTTGTTAGTTTATTTCGACCTCGCGATTGATTACTGCTCCCCCATAAAAGCGTGTTTCAATGGTAATCTATATTTAGAACTAGTCATGTGTAGCTTTACAAAAAGACTTAGATTGTGTTCGATAGCGTTAAAAAAAATTTTGTTCACAAAGTTTCGACGGTGTTTACCGTGTATCATGGTATTTATATTTAACAAGATGAACGTAAGTTGTAACGTATGACTAATATAATTAATCATCAAGTCTGTTTATTAGTGGTTGACCCTGTTAATTATTTGCGCATACGTGATAGCATGTCGAAAGTAAAGCTTGTATATAATATTATCATAGAAACAGGAATAATAATATGTTAAATATATATGTTGCGCTTTACACTACAAACTTTGTTGTATTACTCGTTCCACGTTGCATAGTGCAATTTAAAAAAATAACTTTTTAACTCAACTGATATAAATTACGAATGACGTGAAAGAATTTAAATTTCTCATCGAAAAATTAGTAATATATTAATAATATACCAGTTTGCAACTATGCCGTGGAATTATGTGCAGTACAATAATCAACTGTATTCTGTTTTTCTTATTCTGGGATGTCTATCATTCTGTACCATTTCAAATATCCCGCGCTTGACTACGACCCGTTGCCCCTAGCAACCAATCAAACAACTCGTGCATTGTACGATATTCGAATACATTTTCAATCCAATACACTTTCGCTCGAAGAAGCTCTACTTCGTATACTGACGAAAGAAAAGTTATTGGTTACTCTTATTCAGAGTTCGTTATCCGATTAAAATTGCGTCTGATACTATTTCTTCTGCGACATTCATCTTTTTTCAAAGTCTCATACCATCTCGCTCGTCAGGAACTCCAATTGCCGATAAAATGCAGTCCCAAGCCAAAAACCTCGTCAGAAGGATGCTCCAAAGCATATTCCTCTTTCATCTTTTGCACTTTTCGAACAAACCACAGAAAAATTACGCGAAATGTTACAGAACGCAGGACTCGCGAACAGCCACCGACCAAACGTGCCAACAACTTCGCGGGACATGAGAGGGCGCCACTGCGTCCCTACGGTGGCGGACTCTTGCTTGTAAAGCAGCTTCAAGAAGCATATTTGCGCGGCAATTTTAAATCGTTAAAATATTACATGCCTGTTGAAAAGTGGTATGTCATTCCTCAAAAGGGAAATTCGCTTAAAAAAACCAACAGAACTATTCTTACAATTGATTTTTCATTAAAGAAACAAGATCAGTGCGGATATCTTAAAGAATTCCCTTGCATTCACTCGTTGAAAAACGATTTTATTTGATACAAGCAGTACGGTTATTCTTCCAATTCTGTTCGTTCGATGAAGAGGATAATTAAGGGCAGTTTATAAAGTCACATTAAGCGAGCATAAATAGATAATAGAAACAAAGTAGAAACACGCCATGTCCAGGAAAACTCGATACCACGAAAAGTTGCGGCCGCGTCGCCGTCGCGGCGCCTGTGTCGCTGGCGTCGCTAGATGTCGGCGCCACGATTGGTGGACGGCCCGGGAGAGGGGCGTCTAGGGAAAATTCGTGGAATGGCTCCGGTGTCTCGGAGGGTGTTGTGTGGGGGCGGCACGGGAAGCGAGAGGGGTGCAACGAACCCTCTAGGCTCGGTTCGAGTCTACGGAGCGCGGAGTTGTGTTCGAATCATGGCGACACCCGACCCCGTAGACCCAGCCACCCTAGAGATTAAGACCCGTAGCATAGAACAGACACTACTCCCACTAGTGAAGCAGGTAAGACAATTAATCGGGAAGCGGCGGAAAGGAACGCTCGTGTGCTCTAATCACTTTGTTTCTTTCTTTTTTTTCTCTTTTATTTGAGCCGCTTACACACACTCCCTGGCCTTTAAGCCGCGATAGGTTAAAGTCTTTCCTACCCCACCGGCTTTGCCTACGATGCGTTACGTTCTCTGTTGCACTCCGTGTCGTCTATAGAGTAAACCGCGTGCCCGTGTGTGTGTGCGTGCTCGTAATCCTCCGCCAGTGTGTACATGTGTAATAATGCACGTGTGGAACGAGCGTGTATGTACGCGGAACCGGTGCATGTGTATATTATTCGTGGGGAAAAGTGAGAGGACCCGCGTACATGTCAATCAGACGGAGAGAGAACGAGTAGGCGGCGAGAGAGAGGGGCGGGGTAAGACGGGCGAGAAGGTTAGTTGCACGCAACAAGGACGGACAACGCACCGACCGCTTTAAAGAGCGGGACAGACCTATGAAAAGAGCGCGTACACGAGAGATTAAGAGTTACTTAACGGACTAGCGCATTCAGTGTCAACCATTCCTTCGATATCGATTCGATCTTCACGAAAATACCGCTCCTGCGACTTTAAGAGGTTAAAGTGGAACAGTGGGATATTTGACAGTTCCCACGCCGGGCATGTGCTTCGTATCATCGAGCGACCGAGCCGCCACGCGATCCATGTAACAGATATTTTCGTATTTCATCGGTCTCTCTCTCGCTCTCCCTCCCTCGAGCCTCTCTATTTCGCTCTCTCCTTCGCGACGTTCATCTTTCTTTCCCGTTGTATCTTTTCTAACCGCGATTGCATGAATACTGACGTGTATATACGTGTGTGTATATATATATATATATTCCTAGGGTGTCACGTGACCAGTCTTTCGTGCCGCCGCGTCGATTTCGAGCTTTTTCGCCGTAATATTGCTGACGAATTTTCGTTGCGTAATCGCGAACACGTGCCCGACGGAATTTCGCGTACGGATGTGGGAATACATAAAGCTGAAACGTGGCGCGGAAGTCAAAGGGCGTCGAACGAATCAAACGTGAAAAATGAATTCGAACGGAATTTGAATTCGGCAGCCGATGCACCCGTGCACCGAGACACCTGGCGTTAACCACGGTAGTAGACTCGGCACCTTGTTTCGATGATAATCATTTACGAGGCACGAAAATATCCAAATTTTCGAAGTTCTTAACGAGGAAATTGTTGCTTTTTTTTTTACTTTGTTTACGAGCTAGGTTAAAGGGAAAATTATAACGAAGTAAATATACGTGGGCTATAAATAGAGGCCAGTATGCTTAACAGCGTAGACTGTTTTGTAAGAAACTTCAGTCGTGTGATTAATGAAACGGCGCGCACGTGTCGGTGTACTTTATTAACTCCTTTTTTCTCTCCCTTTGCTACTAATTTTGGCGCGGTAAAGGGGTGAAAAAAACAATTCGGTCCCTTTCAGTTTTCGTAGTATTTGAATTCTGTGGCGTTGATCCCTTTAATCTTTGCGCTCGTTTACAACGATGAGTCGCTTTAATCATCCACTGAGATGTTATTTTCTTGCTGCCATGTTTGTGTTTTAAATGTGATATTTCAAAGTTATGCACATTATCGATCATATGTTTGAGGCCACTTCGGTGTCTGTACGTTCAAACGCAATGAATAATTGTCTAGATGATTATTTATTCAATAGTATTCAAATGATATGCAACTGTGTGTGGCAGTATACATTATGTAATATAAACATTAAATACGAGGAATGACAATAGATGGGAGGCAAATACATGAAAATTCTGGAAAATGGAAAGAGCGACGTATAAACAAAAATAAAGACTAGGTTAATGGAAAAGTTGTTATAGACGAGAGTAAACATTCATAAAAGCTGAATCGTTTATTCCGACACACAAAAACAGAACTGTTTAATATAACTTTATAACTTTCGATATAAGCCTCCAGTAAACATAGTTTTCAGTTCAGTGAGAGGTCGCCTTAAACATATGATCAATATTGTCCTTGTTTTTATTTCATATTACTGATATCGAATTTACACCATATGCTTAGTTCCTAAATTATGATAAAATGCACCAAGATTTTTAATTTTAGATATGGAAGTAGTAGATCAGTTTTAGCTTTATAATTTTTGTGTCATAAAATGTAATAACGTCTATTTGGGTATCAAGAGATCATCGATAAAATTAGATATCGGGTAGCGGTCTCATACTTTTGGGATTGCAATACTTCACAGATACACGTGCCTACATAGTTTTATAAACTCAAGATTAATTAGAATATTGATTTTTAACGATATAGCATAGTATATTTGAACATCGATAATTCGTAGGATGTAGCGCGGTATTTATACCAAAAACTTCTTAGAATAGATGTTGAAGTAAAGATTACGTGGAAGTGCATATCACTGTCCCTACGATTCGATTCAAGGCAGCCTGCTTGCTCATTTAGGCGTATTTGAAAGAACGAATATCATCAAAAGAATCCTCAGTTGACTATCACCTTTTATCTTTGTCATTCCGAATCTTTTGCCTTACGTACGAAGTAAGTCTTCAAACGCGGAGCTCGGTTCACAAAAGGCGTCGTTAGGAAAGGCACGAGAGCAAATGAACAGGTTCGAGTGGATTCTCTTCATCCCAGGATTCACCTAATTTAGCAATCACAGATCTCGTTTCCTGCGTCACTTTCCATTGAGCTACTTTCAAGTGGCCATTCCAACATTTACATACCCTGCTGGGGGAATAATTACTCAATCCGAAGCCGGATAATTGGATAATCCATTCGCCGTATGTGCACGCGAACGTAACACTTCTCTAGAATACGACTTAATAAATATTTGTCCCTTTCGAAACGATCGACCAATTTCAAAGAATGTTATCAACGCGTGTAAGAAATAGCTGGATTACGCGAACGGGTGAAACGCAAATAGCCACTGGTTAGCCGTATTTTGAAAATAGCAGAACAATAGGAACGTTTCCAATCGTTACAAACTCTGCCCACGCGCACGTACTTCATAAATGCACAGTGCATTTCACATTCGTGTATGCCTTCCATTCGATGTCCAGGGCGTGTTTACTGAAACGTTAGCAAAACAATGAAAACGCTCTGCGCGACCGGACTATAATTACAAATCACGAAGGCTTAGATAACGAATTGTTCGTGACAGCGCGGAAAATATTTGTAGGTATCACGGCGTGGAAGTTAGATACGGGGCACCGTTACGTGTGGCTTTGATAGCAGATTGAAACGGAACCGATCAAACGACCAGAATCGCGAACCCGTCGCGGCGAGAATTATTTCGGGTCAAACGGAAAGCGAAATATCAGTCGCTCGTGAACAACCTTTGTGCCCCATTAAACGACGTTGCGCGGCGTGCTAGTGTACAGTCGCGAACAAACGCGAAATTGATGTGTGCATTGGTTAAACCTCTTAAATAAAGCGCGCGGGTGTCTGATGCATGGCACAGAAGGCGATCGTTACCGGACTGCAGCCACTTGTTAGAGCACAGTCTAGCCGCCCCCTGGCTCTCCTTCTTCCACACCTTTCTTGCTTTTACCTTTTCCCTTCCCCGACCCTGCAACCCGCTGACAGAGACCTTCCACCTACGCTTTTCGCGCAGACTTTTCCTCGCACTCCGAATTTCAGAGTGGCCGAGCATCGCGGTCGATGTTTTATGGACCATTGGCCGGTCGATTTGTTGGTAGACCGCGATCGTTCTGTTTGTAGTCCCGCTCCCCGGCTTCGTCTCCTAGAAGTCTTATTTTTGGTTGAAAGATCGCTGCTAGTGCGTCTAATACGCTCACCGGCAATTGAAGCTTCTGGATTCTGGTGGCAATCTTGGATCGTAATGTGTGCAATTGAGGGAAAATAGTTGCGCTGGATTCTTTAAAGAATAAAATTAATTGGGTCGGCGTATGCTCTTTTCTTACGCATTGTTAATGGTGGCGTAGGTAAATTGGAGCCGTTTCCACGGACGCTTCAATTAACCCTCGCTCTACGCTTCAACTCGCGCTCTGATATCATCGGTGTGTTGAGATTAATGACTGGAGGCCATCCATCAGTCGCTGTCAATCGCGAATGCGCATTAGACACTAATTATAGAGCAATCAGAATATTCGCGTAGCAGGATTTTCGAATTATAAAATTTATACCCTGTCTCTTTAAATTCTTCTACAAAATGTATTTTCAAAACAAACTTCAATACGTTACATTTTCTACGTTCCTATTTCCATTGCTGCCCGATCGCGGTTAAAAGCACACAGATTAAGCGTATTTTACATCCTCAAAGGGCAATATTTCTGAAACGAAAAGTACGGCAGTATCTGACGTGGATCTAGAAAGTCGTTCCTTAGAAAATATTCCAAATGTCGAGTGGATCCTTAAATATATATCTTGAAATTTCCCTCTGACATTTTCCCTCGGTATTTTGGCTCTGTGCAGCTTTCAACTACGTCGATAGTTCTGCCGAAGCTTTTCCAAAATGTTTCTGGTGGAATCTATTCTAATGACAATTCTAAATCCTAACTCGTTACAAAATATCTATGCTCCCTGTTACTGTGCCCGAAGCTCACTTGTTATTTCTTCGTTCTCGATAACAATGGTCCCAATTCGCGTTCTCGTTATGGCCAGTTACACAAATCCACTACACAGTCATTCCTTTTTGCCAACTTTTAATCGAAAACTCCCCTCTGGGTAAATTGAACAGATTTTCAATTGCCTTGCATAAATTTTTGTGCTCCATTTCCTTCCTCTTTCAATGGTCCATTTCATATTTCAATTCGGTCTGCGACAGGGGTGATCCATCCTGCATTACCTGCTTTTGGGGATGGAGAAAAGAGATTTTATATTGCGAAAAAAAAGTGACGACGGTGACACGCTCATGGACCACCAATATCTACTGAGAATTCCTCGGCTGGCACACTTGGACACTTCAATTAACCTCGATCTTCGAGCTAACCCCACGCTGATCCATTACCAACGTGTTACGGTCGCTGACTATGGCTGCTGCAGACTTCCGCGGCGTCTGTCCTTGATTATGAGCGGGAAACTGCGACAGATTATCGGGGGCATGAAGTACCAAACCGGCTTCAAATATTCTTCAAGGGAATTTGTGTCAGCTAATGAATCTAATCATTGTTTTGCCGGGGACACGTTCCTTCTACTTTAGAAGCGTCTGAAAAACAGATATTCTGTTTTCTTCGTATTTGCCCCTTCTTCCAAGTTATTCGCGAAGTGATTGGAGTTGAATTCTTATTAGGTACGAATTTTGCTTTCGATCTGCAAACTTTGAAACAGTTATAAACTTGATCGCAAAAAGGAAATTGTAGGATATATGTACTCTCAGATTGGGAATATCGCATTGTCTGGCTAATTCCCTTTTCAATTTCAACCACGAACTTTTATTAGTTTCTGAAAGGAAACGTTACGTTCCCAAGGAGAATTTCATTGTCGAAGCCATCCAACAGAGAATGCCATTTCTGGTTAAAAGCAATTTAAAGCGACTCGTCGAGATTAACGTTTCCATCTAGCTTTCGAGTTAGGCGATCATGCACGCCCGTGATTACCGTATCCAATTAACACACCGCGTTTTCCTGCCACGTCCGCGAAATCTCATATCTCGCGGAGTCTTAGGCGGCGAGCTTACGAGTCGATTTTCCACGGGGAAATTACATCTCGTATTTTTCCATCGTTCAGATGTTGCCGTGACTGAGGCCCTCCAAAGAGAGAACTTTCCGTGACAAGTGTGTGCAGTGAACTGTAATTTACGACCTCGAAAAGCACTCGGCCTTAAGGCTCCCCGCGAAGTCACTAAAGCTCAGACACGCTAGGAACTTTAAGTCGACGGGCTAGGCGTTATTAAAGAATTTTAATGAAACTGTTACGCGTTCGACCAATTTCTTGCATCCTCGGGGCACGAGATTGGAAACTCGGCGCGCGGATTACAGCAGTTTTCGCGTTTTTAATGCCGACACGGGTTAGGCGAGAATACCGATTCTTTTCTTCCGTCTTAGGCTGATCGCCAACAAAAAATAATTATAACTGTTTAGAAAGGAAAAAAAGGAAAAATTTAAATGCAACGTAACATTTGATTTTTTTAATTGGTTAATAGCCACTGAGGGATTACACCTTGGGGTACAACTTTAACATACACTAAAAGGATCCAGGGGTAGTAGAAGAGCCCTCGAAAGACAGAGCGCGTTCTTGGTCGAAAATAGATAGAATTTAGGGTCGCAATCAACAGGGTATCTCATCAATTCGAGTGTGATCCTTCGCCTGCTGTGAACAATCGATATTCTCATTACGGAGACACTGTTGTGCTTCATCCCTGAAGTCCCATCATTGCAGTTTACGTTAAATAGAGGAAATTGGAGCGTAAAATTAACTGTATAGACATATTCACTTCAACTATCCACCCGTACCTGCGCCTTAATTCCGATTCATCAGGGATAATAACGCGTAGATACACTTGGAGGATACTTCTAAGTTCCAGCACCAATTTATAACATCAAACTCCATTTGCTGCTAAAGCGATACCTCGGTCTGTTATCAAATTCTTCCTCTCGAATCTCGGGTGAAATTCCCGAATTTCTTCGACTAATCTATAAATTTGCTCCTTGAAACGCTCGAGCGCGCAGCGATGCAAAGTATGAAGAGAAACTTTCAAGGACGGCTGGAACTCCGGAAGTTTAATCATTTATCAAAATTCTTTCTCCAGTTTCATCAACATGCAGCGTTTTTTCTCACGCCTCTTTTAGCTTCAGCTTTTTATCTCGCTTTTAAACGTAGCTCGATAAGGTTTCAAGTGCAACATGAATTTACAAATAGCCCTCCAAGCTTTTGTAATGGTGCGCCGCTTTCGACAAATCGCGCCAAGAGCGAAATTCGTACAATAGGCAATCCTGGCGCAGTGTCGTTTTTGGTTTCATCAGCGAACGTGACACAGGGTTTGTTTGTCACAGGAGAAAATTGTGATTTTTCATTCAGCACTCGTGAGTGCATTCCCCTCGTTTCGAGTTACAATGCCGATTTAGTACGACTTTGAAGTTTCATTCAAACACCCGTCGGCAAATAGTTCGGAGGCAATATGTGCGTTGTGCGCAGCAAAGATAGTTTTCGTTCGCATGCGGGGCAAACATGTCAGAAGCCATCGAACAAACTAATATTGACCGCCGGTCTATCCAACGATAGTGAAACCTCGTTCGATCAACATTCTGGCACCGTGGGTAAGAAGGGCTCCCATCCAACATTATCACTGCACTTGGGGCGGAATTTTTCATATCTCTTATAGTAAAATCGTGAAATCTTGGCTCCAGACGCGTGAAATTATATTTTAATTCGTCTCGATAGAAGGATATTGCCTCGAAATGTGATTTTTCTTTTGCGAGGCACTGTTGCTATTGGTGATACAAATTCTTCTGACCAGAATTATATTTGTTTTTTATATTTTTATATTTTTCTCGAGCAGGATGCCTAGAGATAGATTTATTATTATTATTATTTTAGTTTAGGAATTTTTATATTTTAATTATTTATTTTTTAAAATTTTTCAATTATTTTAGGAATACTCAAATTTTGCAAAAGTTTTAAACACTAATATTTTGTGAATCTCTTCGTGGGACGTGCGGATTGTTGATCATGCCCAGCGTTGGGGACACATGTTAACAAAATAATATACCTATAGAACTTCTGCAAAATTTAATAAATATGCGGTCAGACTGATTTACCCACAACTTTCATTGCGGTACTTGAAACAATTGAGAATTATCCGGCATATTTAGCTGGAATAATGAAATTCGCGTGGCTGCTGTTTACTTTTCCTCGAATACAGTTTCAACCGCAGTAATCGTGTTTCTTGGCGCACCGATTTGCCATCTAACTCATCCTTTTGCGAAATTGCATTTCTGTTGAAAATCGTCGCAGCTTCTAGCGACTTGACCCAAATCTATTGAGTTACCGAACTCTATGGAAAGTTTAGTTCCTGTGAATCGGATACCCCCGAGCCTAATGTATCTTTTCACTTCCGCTTGGGCTGTGCAGTGTGCACCCTCTTGATCATAGCAGTTGCGAACATTTTCCAATTCGCCACCTAATAACTCAAATATTCCACACCATTAGAAATCTCTGAGCAGCCTTGTAGAATTATTCACGTTTGTGAAAACCAGCGAACGTAAAATCATCGGTGAAAACACCTTGCCGAAAAAAAAAGATGATCTTCCAATGATACTCTATCAATTTCAACGAGCAATTTGTATCGTTCCCTACAAACGCAGCAATCGTATCGAAAGCTCTCTGATGTGGCTCGCCGAGCGCGTCAGACCATTAACAGCAAACGTGGAAAATTTCATTCTTAAACGGGCATTTCGTTTTTATCGCTGGCCGCGTTAAATCCTGCGCGATAAATCGTTCGTATCAGTGGCCATCGTGGCGAGCAAAAAACCGAGCCTTCCGCTATCTTATGCAGAGGGACGCGTAGAAATGTTCCGTCGAGCTCTCGTACTGCCTCGGGTCGCGGAGATGGCAGGTGGGATATATTAGAGGGAATATAAAAATTGCAGCAACGTACGGCGGCGTTTCGCAGTCGGCGCCGGGCGTTTTAGTTGCTCGACGGATGACAATTTCCACGAAGGAACACCGGCCGCGTCGGGGAAATTTCACTCGGCCGCGGGGACGCCCGTGGAAAAAATCGCTCGATGAAAATCCGTGGCGCGACGTTTCACATTGTGCGGAATTCGCTTTATTATCCGGCCGAGGGAAAAGAACTGCGGCGGGGGCCGGATCGAAGTCGCAGAACCGCGAATCGTTTAGAGCGAAGTTCGCAAAGCCGAGAAAATATGGGACGACCCAGGCGAAGGAGTGAATAAAAAAAGAGAGAGAGACAGAAGCGTGTGGGAGTTTCCTGCCGTATATTATCTTCTAAAGGCTCCTGGCTAAATGAATTAAATCGATCGCTTGAAAAATGAGGGAGGGTAAAAAATTTCGAGGTAAATGTCGTTAGCTTCGAGTTCGTTTTTAGGAAAGAAGATAACGTGCCGCGGATTAGTTTAACGAGAATATTTTTCATTTAACGTGTAACGAATTGATTCTTTATTGTAACGATACTGAATTCTTGATAAATAGTGAAATTATAAAGTTCGAGTATATTTATAGGTGGTTCCATTTTATTTCTGAGATGAAAGTTGGCGAAAGCTGTCTGTCCTGTTTTTATTTGGGTCGTACGTCTTCATGTATTCCATGCAAGTCATCCATTTCAAGTCAATTTGGCAAAGAAACGGTTAAATTATTTTCTTTCGCGGACATCACTGTGCGTTATTATTACACAGCCGTAGGTTTGTAAATTTTAAGTACATGCAGAAATTTTTAGGAAAATGACGCTACTCTAGTAGTCATGCATACAGATTGCCTGCTAAAAAGTAATAGACACAGATATGAGCAGCACTGGCACCGTGTTCTCCACCGAAATCACCGCGTTTCGTTTCTTTATCTAAAATACTGACGAAAACTAGCGTTAGATACATCACATTACCGCACGGTCTTAAAAAATGTAGGTACACGTTAGAGATTGTAAAATTGCACACAATCTTAATTCCAAAATACACGAAATTTAAAAAGTAGGAAAGTATTCCCTTGAGGTAGTCCAATAATAGCTGATCGAAAATGAAAATACGAAGGATGAGCAAAAGAAAAGGGCAGAAATTAATTATTCCTAGTTGATTGACACTGTGCAGTAACAGTTCCATTTACGCGACACTTAATGAACAGAAATGCAATTAGATGATGCTGCACTTTCTGCTGTTCATGGAAAAGAAGTTTAGGTCATAGTTGAAGAAAAAAGAAATGTTCTGGATTAAAAGTTTTTGAGTTACAAAAAGCAAAGAGACAAAGCAACGTTAATGAACTGGGGAAAAAGCTGGCAAAGGAAACGTGATTCTTCTTGTATTACAGAATAGGGCCCTATCGTCTGTCAACGAAAAAAAATATCGTCGACGGCAAATATCAAACAAGGGAACATCAATCTTGATCAACTCCTAAAATTGATCGTTCACAAAAGGAAATCAGATACCCGAGCTTCTTTTGTCCATTCCAGTGGCTTTCAGAGGTAGCTTGCTTGTAATCGAGATAGCATAACCAGAAGCGTTTGACATTCGAGATCCATCCCACAGGATTCGCAATTCACCATTTCCTGGGGAGCATAGATCACGCAAATTTCTCAAACATACCTCGAATATTTCATTTTTATTCAGCCCCCGCAGCCTTGACCTTAAGGAATTCCCTCTTCCAACTTATACCACTCTCGACTTTCCACCAATTTTTACATTCCGCTACTTCAATTTTTCTTTTAGCGGAACATTTTAATAGCTCGTGCTTGCAATTAATCCGACGTTATAATAGCATCGTGGTTCACGAAAACATCAAACAAATTCAGGAACATTCTTAATTGCTGCACTGGGAAACATAATAACATGCTGGCCCCACTGACGTACACATTACACACCTGTATCCACAGGAAATACAAGAATAATTTCCGCGCTTGCAACAAACTCACCTCGGGCCTCTTACACACAGTGAATATTAATCAAGAAAATATCCCACCCTCAATTTTCCTCCGTAGCTCTCCCACCCTTCTGCAAGAAACAAGTTCAGAAACTACGCGATTGCCCGAAACGACGCCGTTTAATTTAGTACATTTCCCGTGTCTGCGCCGTGAACACTATCCCGCGATAACACGGGAAATGCATATCGGAGGGGGCGGGATATCGTTACACGAGAGTGGTGTCAGGGCGCAGCCGTTGCACCTCGGGGACGTCGGGATTGTCCTTTCGCGAAAACGAAATTTTTAAGTCCGTGCCCCGACGGCGGCGGGGCCGAGCGATCGGGGAGCAGCGTGGCTCGCGCTAGAAAAGTAGAACGAACGCGAAATCCGCGCGCGTTGCTCAGCGGCGATCATGATTTCTCACTCAACGGATATGTACGATATGTTCTAGGCACATCTTCGACAGGCGAAACAATTGAGTTCGTAGGTATAATGGGTTCGTCCATGGTAAGTGTTTTAGCGGGTCAATGTTTCACCGACACACAATCGCTACGTACATGTGGTGTAACACTATTAGAGTTACATAGTTGACTAGCGGTACTCGAGTGGTGTTTGTTTACATGTGACTAGAGAGTGAAAGAGAGGAGACTAGACCGCCTTTAAATGAACGTTTCCTTACCGAGCTTTTGCAGAAGTTGTTCTATAGATCGATGTGACTTAGCGGAGAAAAAGGGAGGAAAGAAAGAGAGACGAATAAATGGCGTGATAAGAGAGTTTTTGGTTGCGCTAACACGGTTCTGTAGAGATGTTATCGATCGATTGTTGTGTGTGATTAGAGGACAGGGGAGGATTGTTGCCGCCTAATCCAACGCATTTGTTTCGCGGCGTAATTTCTCCAGCATTCTTTTGTTTTTCGTTCTTTCCGTTCCGTTCTCCCAGTAGCTTATTTATCGGGCGCAGCATGGTCTCGGTATGCATCTCGATTTACTGTGCTGACACGTTGTTTTACATTAGAGTTAGAGGAGTTCGAAGTTTCCACCCGCGAGATCCATGGAAACAAGTCCGTGGGACATTTCCACGGACGCGCTTCTTTGGAGCTTCGCGGTGAGATACTAGAGAATTCTGATACCTACTGCTTTTCTGTTTGTGGAATTCGACACCGTTCGAAATGTGACTGGAGTAATGGTTTGGAACACTATACATTTGGTGGAACTTCTTTCTAGCGACACGGTTCAATGTTGTTGTGTCTTCTTCGAAGAATAATAGTTTCAATAATTTGTCAATCATGTAGGCTGTTATAATTTAAGACACACGTCACACACACACACACACACACAACATTTATTTCAATCATTCCCATCACCTTCGAGAAGTTCATTAATAATTTTCACTTTCATTCCAAGCGCCACATAGAATTCAATCGTTGATAGAATACCCGCTTATTGCACGATGTTTGAATTAGGTATATTAATGGAGACGAGCATTAAAAGATTCTCATCGCGCCTGTTCCAGACCCATTTCCATAACCATTTTAATCCTTCCCTATTTCCATTTCGTCGTCGTTTCCGTTCATTTACTGCATACGATCAATTCGAAGGAAGAGTTAAAATTCCATTAAAAGGGTCGCGCCGTTTTCGAATATCGTCGCCCGAAGCTATCGCGCGATTCAGCCTGCATCCTCTCGGCGAAGAGAATTTCATTACAAAAATTAAGTTTTACAGAAGGCGAGGGGCGTTTTCGCGAGGTGCCTTCTTTTCTCATACAAATTAGCTAATGCAGGGCAACGCGAGCAAAAGGACCCGTGGCGGAGCTGCACTAATGCCTGGGCAGCGAATTAAATCGAACAGTTCCTCGTGAGTTAAGTGTTCCATTAAAACGGGGGGGGGGGGGGGGGGGGCGATCCGAAGTCGTAACTCGCTGCAAATTATTTATTTAATGGAGCATAAAACACCGACTGTATCTGACAGGTCTGGGGGCCGTACAAGAGGTCCATAAAAAAAAGGGAAGCCCTCCGGTATTCGGGGTAACTGCTTGCATAGTAAAAAGATGGGGGCAATAGCGTAGCTTGTCGAATGTAAAAGCAAATTCGTGATTTTTTTATCATTCCGAGGAATCAAATTCAAAAGCCACGTTATCCAAAATGACGACCAGGAGAAGTGTATCATAATATTATTAGATTTGCCTTTTGCAACCCCCTAATTCTTAGTTAATAATTACTCAGGTCGTTGGAGAGTTTTATGAACTTCTACGACGACGAATCAGTTTCTGGAGTGTAAAATTTGATTACGCAAATAGATTCTGAAGGATTACCGTTCACTCTGTATGATTAAAGGGAAGCACATCCCATAAAGTCCTATCGCCGCGATACGAGATGAAAGAGCCCCGTAAAATTTGAACTTATTCTTGGGAATCCGAGCATAGCCCTCCAAATCAATGCAGCACGAAATGGAATGCTTTATCTGCGGTCTTAAAGTCGGTTGAACCTCATCATTCACGAAGATGTGTTGATTTCTTGTTCACCCCCGATAGGATGGTACATTTTCTCCTTTCCACGACCGTTCCTCCTTTGTGCGTTAAGTAAATTCGATACAGAGCATCGTTGAATGCAGATCATGTTGTGGAAAACGTTTGGTACGACGGGATCCATTAGCCATTAGCATCGTAATCATTTTCGACACTAGGGTGGTGAAAGGGAAATTTATTAATGAGAAATTCTCCTGTGTAGAAACTGTCGTTACGGAAATTAATTCCACGGTAACTGTTTGTAGTGACATGTCTGTGCTATAACATTAAAACATATTTCTTTATTGATAATTATTAATCGAGAAGTACCTGTTCCGCGCTCTTTCATTCGAAACTCCATTGACCTTATTCCAAGCTTTAAGATTCCTCTCGCAGCGTGTTATTTAAACTCTCCCTGAGATTACTTTGAACAAGACATTTTCACGGCTGTGAAATTCAGAGTGCTGCACTGCCTTTCTCTCACTCGAAGTAGTAAGTCAGCCGCGCGGAATTCCTCGTTTCCCCCCATATGTCGCATTAAGTATATATAAAAGTATAGCACATAGATCCCACGAAAGGCGTTTTCGCTGGCTGGATTTAAGATATTTACTTCTGCAAGCCTTCCGTACATACGACAGTACATACCTCCATATTATATGACACAGATAGATCGCACTCTCCCTGGCCAGTGCAAACCGATTTCCTAGTCCCCCGAGAAAGATAATCGGTTGGGACACCACCGCTTAGCTGTTATTAACAGGTACCAATAAAGTTTTACCATTCGTGACGAATCTTTCATATTCCACCATATTTACCATCGCAAAATAAGAAGCTGATTCTAATCATCCTTGCCCTTTCGAATTTCTGAAGCAGAATTGTTTTAAATACGCCTCCGTGTGCCTGCAATAGATAGGAGAATACAGCGTGCCGATCTATGCTAACAGTGAGCCTCAATTTCGATTTACAAAGAGCCTGCCAAGGATTCCCCTTATTTTCTGCGTGTTTCGCGACAGAAAAGGTTTCTCGAACCGTAAGGCTAGTGCAAATATGTACGAGAGTCACGTTTTCTGCTCTGCGTCCTCCTCTTACCTCATTTTGGTGCTCGGCTTTTCCCCCCTCTTCCTGAAGATTCTTCGCTCAGTTGTCGCTCCTCTTTGCACCATTTTTCTACTGGCCTACGTGCATACAATTCTTCGTCCCGTTTACCAAAATGGGAGAGGAGAATAATCTGGAAAGAATTCACTCCGTGAAACGACCGAAACCGTCCAACTATGTACGGCCCTATTCTACTGGAGCGCGTGTCTGACCACGCGCGATCCTCTTCTACTGACCGAGTGTAATTCGAAGTTTTCGTTCATTCTCCGGTTTCCTTTACACGATCTTTCGCATAAATAGGTACCTCACTTCTGTTATAATAAAAATTCTTATGTTTCATCAGCTGGCATCTTTCATATTACACTATCCACAAAATGTTTTGAGAATTTTATTAAGGTATTGGTGTTGTAATGCATCGTATTTTTTCTATACTTACCTATGTTTCTAGTCTTACACATGATATTAACATCATTGGTGTTCAAGAAATTTGAAATCTTACGACGTGAGAGGAAGATTTACCTGTTCCTGTGACTGCCCCTTAATCAGTACGATATGTCAATGTCGAAGTCGTTGAAGCGTCAAATTGATCATCGGACTTTTTAAAGTCCATTTATGTCATCGCCTTCCGTGAAGCCGTTTTCAAACTTACTCGATTTACCAGGAAACCGAAGGATTCATAAAAGTAGACCACCATTCCGGACACTTTTTAGAGAGAGTAGAATACCGCTGTTAAACAAGAGGCGTTAGCTTAACCAGAGATTATTTTATGAAATTATTTGCGAGACACACGTAGAAGTATCCTTTGTGTAGCGAAGAAAGTGCATGTCGACGTGAACCGACTGTTTTCACGTGATCGAGCCGAACGTGGTCGGGTAAAGCGTTGTTAACGCTCCGATAATCGAATTTTTCCCGCCACTGTGCCGTCGAATGCGTAGAGCAGTTTAACCCCAGATTTACGAGCACGTTGAATAAATAAGGATGAAGCTTTACGTATGATTTACGATACGCCTGTGCACGATCTCGATTAATAGCGAGTTACTGCATCTGCGTCGCTTCGATTCCGCGTCCTGGAATCTCTGGCAACTGTGGGGGGGGGGGGGGGGGGACAGTTCTAGTTAAAAACTAATTCAACGTAGTCGCGTAGAAATAGCGCAGTTTAGAATCGCCGTGTCGCAGTGTAAGAGTATAAATGCGAGCATAAATACAGGTTGGGAGCAGATTCGTTGTTCGACTGGAAAAGGGTTGATTTCTTGTATAAAAATAAGTCGCAAGTGTAGAGGCAGTTCTTGAAGGCCTTGTGTAGCCTTGCTCGCGCCTAGATCCATAACATTTCCAGCAGTTCCTCAGTTCACGTATACCGTCTTCCCAGAAACTGCATCTTCAGCGGCCTCACGCGCACCTCAATTTTCGGGCCCACGAAGCCTCGCACGGAAGAATCTATCTCACACTTTCGCCTTATTCGCCGGCCAAAGAATCGGCCCTTGCCCGACGGCACCGCGAATTCATCCCCCGGCACAATATTTATAGAACGCATAACATCCATCCGTCTATCTTAAGTTGAGAGGGGAAGTGGGTCGGAATCATCCCTCAAAGTTTCGCCGAGGCGCGGCCGGAGATCCGGCGAAAAACGCGGAGACAAAGAATGGAAAGTCAACAGCGACGGAAATTAACGACGATCGAAGTCCCATTGTTAGACCATGCGACAAAAGACACCGGGGGACCGGTGGAGCAGCGTTCCGTCGCTCTGTATCCAAGAAACTCCCGCGCTTTTTCGCTCCGCTCGGCGGAAAGTGGGAAAAAAAGGGGAAGCAAGAATTCCCTAGGCGGAGGGAATCCAGCGTAGAGAGGAATGCTCAGTGGGAGAATCGGTCGCGGCCGGGGCAGCGGCTCCCGGGGGGGGGGGGAGGGGAGTGGTGGTGGAGGGAGGGGCAGGAAAGGGGGCCGTGGCGGTGACGTAAATGTAGAAGAGGGACCGTCGAGGGGTTGCTGGAAGAACGAAGGAATCGTGAAAATCGCGATTTCGCGGGCTAAAGTACGGGCCTGCCGGCGTATTGATTGTCGGTCGGTGGAGAGAGTCAGCGCGCCTGTGCTCCGACGTTTCACGCATAGACCGAGAGAAAGGGAGAGAGAACAAGGGTGGAAGCGCGGCAGTAACGAGGAGTGGAGCGGCGAGGGCGCACGGAGGGCGGAGAAAGATCCACGGGAGAGGGAGAGAGGGCACAGGGAGGGAATGAAAGAGGGAGAAACACCCTCGTCCCCGTGGTCCTGCCACCGAGTCGGTTTCGAGTCCAGTCTTCCCCCAGGCACTCGACAGGCCGGTACCTGTTTCTCGAAGCGACACGCGCTCTGTCGTCCTCGCAGCACACTCACTCTCTCTCTCTCTCCACACATAGACACACACGTCACACACGCGAGGCACATATATATATATATATATATATATATATATATATATATATATATATATATATATATATATACACGGCGTACGGAGAGGAGACACAAAGTTCCACGCGTACCACACGTATGAGTCCAGCACGGGCGCACCGTATCGGCGCACGGTATATCTGTACATATGATAAAGACCAGCTCATACGGCGAAAGATAGCGGTAATACAAGCAGAGGGATAGATCAAGAGAGAGAGGGAAAGGAGAAACGTACGCGAGCGCACACGTAGAGAATACACCCACGCACAGAGGCACCCACATGTCTACTTACACTGTGTACACGCGTACGCGAGAGAGCGAACCGCATACACGCAACGAGTGGTTATCATCGTCGTCGTCGTCGTCGTCGTCGTCGTGGTCGTCATTCTCGTCGCTCGTCATCGCCCCGGCGACCTGCACCACGCGCCACAGTCACAGGAGAAAGCGAACGAGGCCTGGCCTAGCGCCGTAAAACGATCAGGCCACATTTATCAAGTCAGCCTCCCAGAATCCCGTGGCAGAGAGGGATTATCCCCCGAGGGAACGGACTCTAAGCCTCGCGCCACTGTTCCATCCGCGCGAAACGGACACGCTTCGGGGATAGCCGCCCGTCTACTCAGCGAGTCTGCGATCCTGCCTACCGCTGGACATTGCGAATTCAGTACATGTCTGTTATGCACGGGTAGAAAGATTCCGGCGCTGGTTGAAGTATATGCCGTCGTGAGCGGGCGAGGGTGATCAACCCGTAAACAGCGCTGGGAAGAGCGTGAAGAGGTCCGCATTGCCCCCCCTCGAACGCGATCAGTGAGAATTTCATTCAGGAGAACCGAACGCGTCTACTCTGCTCCAATCTCGGGCGCCGCGAACGAAACGAGTGCCCGCAACACCCCGATGCTCTGATAAATTCTGCTAACCGGTTCGCGCTAACCTGGCTTCATCTCGTGTGCCAAGGTGCACGCAAGGAAAATTAGCGGCGGAAAGTCAGCCTGATCCGCCTGCTGGGTCGTGCACCCCCGTTTGAAGGGCGACGGCGAACTTTAAAGTCGGGTTCGTTGCACCGCTCCGATCGGAGACAAGTTCTGAGCCTGTGGCAGCAGCCTGAAAACAGTGATCTTCCTTCAAAAAAAAAAATATATATATATATATAAATTTAAATATAATATATTATACGAACGTCTATTTTTGTTTCCGTTCAACCTGGGCCCTTAGTTTAGAGAGGGCCCGCGATATTAGAGAAGATTAACTATTCTAATCATAACTATAAACAGAGAGAAAGAGAGGGAGCACACTTGTTAACGAACGAGATCACCTGCACTGACAGAGAGAGAGAGAGACAGAGATAAAGAGAGGGGGAGGGAGAAAGAGAGAAGATTAAATATTTCTATACCAGTATAAGAGGCACACATATCTTAATGATGTTGACGATTCATAGTATATTTTGATCATATTGAGAGCAAGACAGGGAGAGCGTGTGAGAAAGGGAGAGAGACATAGAAGGAGAGCGAAGAACCGACAAATCTCGACAGGCACAATAATAAAACGAAGATTATAATAGTAATATATAGAGATAAAGGTAGATTATTGAACGGCTGATAGCGGGAGGAAGATAAAGAGGAGACGAAGATCATTGTTTAAAAGTTGATTACTACTCGATTGTCTCTATGCCTGCCGCATTCTATCGACGAGACAGAAACATGTACGACTGTGGCATGATCCCTGATCGGCAGGTACGTTTTCATGATAATATCACCCCTCGCTTTTTATCTTTTAATCTTTCCACGTCGATGGACACTACTTTCGATTTGCGGCGCCCCCAATAGAGATCGATCCCCCTGCTGCGGAATTAATCGAAATAGGAATATATTGACATGGTGCATTTCCAATAGAATGTTGATAATTGTTCAGTCGTGTCGGGCATTTAAACGGGTCGTGGAAATTAAATGTATGCTCTTTTAAAAAACCAACGTTCGCTTTTTAAAAGAGAAATCCGTGTGCATTGAAAATCTATCTATGTTTCTTGGGCAATTGAAATATCTAGATCGAAGAGTATTTCTTTTATCTTTGTAACTCTGCGAACCGTGATATTTCCTTCATATATTCTCATGTTTGTTAACATTCGATATTATTCGTCCATTGGGAACGTTTTATTCCGAAACAGTGGAAGCGATTCAATTTTGTCGGCGAACAATTAAAGCTCTCAATTGGGTACCTATTTGCCAGCAATTTTGTGGGCTCAGAAGTTACGGACCAATGAAAACGAAGAAATTAGAGTACATATATTAATGATCCTCGAACTTGTTTCATACACGAATTTGCGAATGTTTGCTTTAGCTGTAGCGAAATTCCTGACAGTATCCTGTCCAATTTAACACCGATAATAGCGGCTCCCAAATAGAACATGCTTAGTTGAGCAATAGGATTCTGGGAACGTTTATACGAGACGGAGAAGACAAGTTGGAACGGCTTTGAAACCGTCGGATAGGTGAAAATATATCAGCGATATATTCTCGGCGACTGCTCGATATAGGCCACGAGGAAAGTGGATTGTTACATGGTGCAACGATTGTTGCAAAGTACAATACAAAAATGTGCAGCCCTCCGTGCGACGTTGCTTTTAATGAGTTTATTAGCGAAAGGAGGTCGATGAAACAGATCGCAGTTGTCACTGCATTAAAATGAGAAACGTACACTCCCATTTGCAAGAGGCACGGTTGACTTTCGCCGGCTTTATTCGCACTTCGGGCATTCCAAATTCTCCGTCACCTTCGTTATTGAAAATCCTATCTGTGTCAGACAGTCGACAAAGCTTTCGTCCAGGATTTATCGATGAAGTGTGCAATCCATCATTTTCTTGGTAAACACGGATTCAATGAGAAAGAGGGGGGATGAGGGCGGGGGAGAAACAAACGAGATGAAAGAAGCGAGCCGGATGAATAAATCTAAAACGGCGGCCGCGTTTCTGCGAAACGACGCCTCGAGGCTGGCTTCTGATTGGTGTGAAGCTTTAAGAATTCGAAATGAAAATGTACAAGCGGGATCTTCGGGGGAATCGCGTTTAAATCAAGGGGCGCGAATCAACGGAGGCCTTTCCCCATTTTCCACTGGGTTCGTGGCAGAATATAGTTGCTCGGTTGGGGGAAAATAAGATTTCCGTCCAGGTTCGTCATAATTTCCGTTTAATCTTCTCACTTAATATCCATTTTCAGCGCGGTGCTCTGATTCTCCCTGTGTGTGCGAGATTGCGTTTGAAAGTTCCTCCAGCAATTTCCTGAAAAAGTGCTTCGCCATTTCGGCATCAATCCGTAACAAGCACCGCGGGGTTTGTAAAAATCTATTAAGCCTTGGTAATTATCCGACACCGAGGCTCGAACGTCGGGAAATGCACATTGAAGCAAACAGTTTAAACAGCCTCGCGCGTTTACTGCGCTGCACCACCTTCGGGTGTTAATTTATGCGCAGACTGACTGCAAGCGACGTTTAATTGTAAATTTAAATTATTCCGCGGCAGACCCCGTTATACCTTGTATCACTTTGCGTCATAATTTGTGGCGCAATGTAGGTCCGCGTAAATTAACTTTTACAATGGGAGAGGATCCGAGAAACCTTGCGGTCATAAATACAGTGAAGCTGGTTTTCCTTAAATACGAATCTTCTGGCTGGCTTGAGTTCCATGTTCGAGCGGAGTGTAATCGGTCAATTTTGATACTTAGCCGCGAGAAAGATAACGCCGCAATTAATCAACGGGCATCTAGATATTAATTAACGTCGAGATGCTACGGTAGCTGCAGTATTATTGCGCCTTCTTCGGTGTTATTAATTTATTAATTCAAAGGCGCAAGTGCATCGTTCGTACAAAGGAAAGAGTCTGTGTCTCTAATTAAACGATAAAGATCCTCGAGTGGAACGCTTCGAAATTAATTACGCTAAAATTAGAACCTCCTCTTTGGCCCAGCCGTTCCAATTTATTTCGCGATTACTCGCATCGCCGAAGCTGGGAATCATTGATACGTGCGAGGATTTGATTAAACGTTACTCCGAGAGCCGTCCCAGGGCCTATAGATTCGCCCGCGGCCCTCTTCATCCAACCCTCCAGCCTTTTCGGCAAAATCCCCCAACGGAGGCAAGGTGGCCATTCCGTGTCTTTACTCCCGAAGAAGAAACCGGGCTTTGCTCCCCCGGCAAGGTCGTCTGAACCAGGCGAATCCTCCATTAAACCAGGCTTATTACTTCTCGCGGGGAACATTCCAAGCAGACACTTGACATCGTAAAAAAAGGGAAATATTAACTTCGAGTCTCGATAGCCCGTCCCCATCGATTCTCTTTTATTATTATCGTTTCGTGCCTCGAGTGTGCTGGTACTAAAACGAAATTGCATGAAAGCTTGATAGAAAAACAAGCATTGTAAGAATTCGCATTCGTAAAATGTCACTTTATTGGATGTGACTAAATTTAAGTTCATTTTTCTTCAGATCTTAGGTGTCTGAAATTATTGAATTATTGTCGTAGGAATTCGGTGGGCTTAATTGTTATTATATTTTCAGTACACGATAGAGATTTCAATCTCGTCAGCTGGGTATCAGTATTTTATTTAAAGCATGGGAAATCAGGGAAGGTGGGAAGATTATATTGAATTCACAAAGCACTGGCCGAGAGATTAAACTGGCCAAGGTTTCTCGCGATAGTTTATAATTTAAAGTCACGCGAGTCTGATTAACACACCTGTTAGTCGGACGTTTAAGTAATCTTTTCGCAACGATCGACACGTGCCTTCGTGTTCGTACGATTTCATCGGGAAGCGTTGATCGCGATAGTCACATTAATTCGCGCAAAATATGACCAGGGAAGGAAAACTATACGCTCACACGTATAGAATTTGCTGCGTCACAAGCTTGTTCCTGTTCGTAAAATTGTGGTAGATTTTTCAAAAATATCCTTCTGTATTAAATTAAACAAGTGCAATACAGGATTCGTTCTACAGGAAAGTTTTAAAGGGAAGAAAGTTGAAATAAAAATGGGTGTAAATCGTTGATTTGGGGTTGGACGATTACCAGTTATTTCCTTGGAACAATTACCACTGACCCCTTTTATCTGTAAGGACTTCCCTTTGAGACTTTAATTGCTATACTTGGAAAAAAACGTGCAGTTATTATCTGAGGGTCTCTCGGCGATCCGTGAATTCTTCTCCAAGGACGATAAAAAGTGGCAGCAAGAAAAATTAGAGAAATTAATTTAAAATGATTGTGCTCCACTCTTACTGGAAACAGAGATACCAATATAGAAGGAAGGAAGTTATAAATGAAGCAAAGATTACTTGCGCTTTCGTTTTGACTTGTAGGGGAGACCGGGGCTGGTAGGCCAGTTTTTCAGTTTTTGATTTTTAATAAATTATGTGGACGAAATATCATTAAACCAGTTAGTATATTTGGTAGGGCATACATTTGGCTATCTGATTAAATTATTAAAGTTGACTAAATGTGACAACAATTAAGGCATTTTAATGTTTTTCTAACACCTTACATGCTGGTCAACCAGCCCCGTGGTCGGGGTTGGTAGACTAACAGTATGGGGTAGGTTGACTATAGGTGCAATCAGTGAAGAAAATGTTGTTAGCAACTTATCTGAATGGTAATAAAATAGCACATGTCACGAGAGTTGTTTCATTATAAAATATTGATTACTTTTTAATAATAAATAACAATTTAAACCATCACTGGGGTTGGTTGACCAGCTTAGTCATGTAACCCCGTACGTTATTAGTCAACCAGCCCCAAACGATCATTTTGACTTCAATACTCTATATAACCTTTAATTATTTATGTAAAATCAAAAACGCAGTCTCAGTAGGTCGTTTAATAAACAAACTTTAAAATTGTCCCGTCGCATTAATTCTACTGTAACTATATAGAGCGTGGAAACATAAAATCTTTAAGAAAACATATTTACTTACATAGCCAATTTTTCGATAAACGCTGGTAACTGCCAAACAACGTGTAATGGTTGTGTCGGAAAGAAATGAATGACATAGTAGAAGTGACTTGTTTCTACAGAAAATCGCTCCGCAGTAGAGCACACGTTAGTGAAAAGTTATTAACAATTAGTCAACCTACCCCTGGGGCCAACCAGCCCCGGTCTCCCCTAAGCTTCCATTGCGGTGACGTGTATAATGGTGAACGTTACTCGTATGAGCGAGCAAATACTTAAGAATAGTAGTATGTACCCTGAATGCGGACACGAAAGTAAACCGTGAATTCGTGTCATGAAACCTGAAAGCAAATCAAGCAGATGAGTTTACGCGCCGTTCACGCTGCAATAAAACTGCGTTCGAGTGTCTCTCCTGCACGGCTCCCTTTCTGTTACCACTTTATTTCGCGACGTTGAAGTAACGCCACTTAGAATGACTCTGCAACATGTTGTAACGAAAGTAGTTTTTACTTTGCCGCGGCACTTTGTCAATACCTCCTTGAAATTTGGTTCTGTAAATTAAAAGATAGCCCGAAGAATGAAAAATTTAAAAGAAATTAGAAATTTATTTCATTTTGGAAGATGCAGACGTAATGAATTGTTTGAAAATGTTTCCAAAGCAATATTGTAACCATGAAGACTAGGAACACAGTTTCTTACGCAATGCTATCGTTTGAGGTGATACGCATTCGATACTGATTAATATCGAGGCATGAATTTCACACAGACGTTAAGTGTTTCGTAACCGTCTTTATTGAAATAAACGGTAGTGCTAGAATTGTGTCCCCAAGGGGAGATTATTTCATCGCGAAGCCATTCTCGAGATCGATTAATATTATTATAAAGTACAATCGAAGAAATTGTATGGGCACGTTGATGCATTCATCCACCTGCTCTATTTGTTCTCCAAAAGGCTAATATAAAGATACTACTAACAGGATGTGATTAGAGTAATGCATCCATAAATTTTCCATTTTAATAATCAGCTCTGTAACTATTAACGTTCCCATTTCATTTTTCTCGTTTAATCGATGAAGATCAATCTGACCCGATTTGAACGGTTCTTCAAACTCCCTTCCTCTCGAGAAATATTTACCTTCAACATCTTCTTTGCACAGAAACCTTCTTTTTCGAAATTCATTCCCTTGAGAGGTATCCGTCTGCTCCACTGCCACGCAGAATGCGCGTGCACCATTCTTGCGGGGAGGAAATCTTATGCTGGAAAGTGAGGAAACATCGCAATAGTGATCGATGAATGGCGCCAGAGGGGACGTTAGCGTCTCGCGATTTTCATAATCGTCCCGTTCCCGATCAGCCGTCTCCCCGATAATGAATATATCGTTCGCGTACGATTTCATCGAATCGTCGGGGGCATCGATTTCAAGCCGGTACAGGTCATTACAGCCGCGACGAATCGTCTGCCGTGGCATATCTACGGAATCACTTGGAATCCAATCATGGATAAACGGATTACGTTAACCCTGCGCTCTGTATCTTTGTTTACATAGCAGTATCGCGAACCGGAGCACGATGCAAAATCGTCATCCGTGCGACGAGGCAGTTTTCCATGCTGGAACGGCGCACGTTCCGATCGTTCGTGCACGTCGAATTAGAACGGCTACGGTCCGCAGAGAGTTTTCATTAACGGATAACCCTAATCCAACGAATTTCGGGTGCGCTGGCTCGACGTAACGTTTAATGAGCTTAAATCAATCGTACGCGAACGAATGGCGGGACATGAATTTTAAACGGGACGATTCTCCTGTGAAAAGGACATGGGAAGGGGTGCGAATTAAGTCCCTCTTTAGCCAACCATTTTCAAAGATTTATATTGTACATGTGAAATTTCGTAACGGAGCCCTATTTGTGGGAGAGTATAGATTTTTAGAAAGTTTTAGACTTTAGTTGTTTAGAATTATCAGAATTAAATTAATCAGAATTAATTACGAAATTAAATTCACGATGAGTCGATATTTTAAGATTTCGAAGCCCGCAAGTAATTTTAGTTAGAAATTATAATTGAACGGTGCACCGAATCGTAAGTTGCATTTACGTGATGCTAAAATGTATTGATGCTAAAGAACACTCGAGCGCCACAGCCCCAAGTATTTGCCTATGTAACGAGTGTACAAAGTTTTTCTACACAAAGGCGATCGCAAAGCGGTCGACGGTCCATAATCGATATTCGGCGACCACGTCGCAGAAACATGTGGCGTTTATGATGGCATGTAAATTACGTGCATGTAACGAGGATAGCATGCACCGTGGCCGGCGTTAGTTCTGGAACATTAATCGACGATTTTACCAAGGTCCAGTGTAAACGTAGATATTGCTATTAATGTTCTCCCACATTTCACCGCAGTTTACCTGTTACACGCGAACCGTTGCTCGCAAACCTGAAATTATCGCGTGGAAATTTCTGTCGTTTCGCTGTTCACATAATCGCCATTCAATTGGCTTCTAATGGAGACGTAGTCACCATCACGATTTGTTACTGTTTACTGTACTAATCACACTTCACTTCTGTAACTAAAATTCTCTAATTTCAATCTCATAGAATTGTAACAGTAAATTACATTTACTTTGCTGCTTAATATTCCATCTTTTTTAACACAATATTGCAGCAACTTGATGGAATTGAAAATGATATTGCCACTTTCATTGGAAATTTCTTTACTCCCAAAATGAATATCGAATGTTGAATGAAATATGCATCGAAGACATTAGAGTTCAAAGTAAGGTTGGCCCGCACCTCTGTAGACATTTCTCACATTCTCGGTGGTCAGGGCGAAAGTAGATGCATGTGTCTTGAAGAAAAGCGGAAGAAATGGCCACTCGTTAAGGGCCCCTTGTTTTTTGAAGCTTTACTTTATGAAAGGGAAATGTTCGTGGCCTAGTTTGGAGCCTTGTGGTCCAAAGTTTGAGGTCTGCTCCTTTGTCCCATCAGCTCCTTCTCCGTTGAACGTTATCAGCGTGTAACCGAGTGACATGGATGAGATAGGCTTCGTAGCTCGAAACAGAGGAAAAGCAAATTGCCCGAATAATACATTTTCACTGGTCTCCTAACTTTCGTTTCGCGGCCATGAAACTACTCGTAGAGTTATATCCCCGGATATCCTTGGTCACCCGGTATTCATCCACCTATTTCCTTCTCATTCGTGCCTCTTTTGAACCAACGGGAACAGGTTAAACTATTCTCCGGTTAGAACTCTTCACTCCTCATTTTAACGTTACCTTTCTTTAGAAAATACTAGAGGAGTCTGCGATCTAACGTAAAACACAGTCGTGTACGAAGTTCCTTAGAGAAAGCTCGGAGCGTAAAGGGCTGCGAAGCTCCGAGCGACAAATTACTTTAAAATCTAGAACGCTTCCTAAAATTGCAGCTAATTACGTGTAGCTACGCTAATCGAAAGGTGACCACATCAGAGGGAATTCCATCTCGGAAAATTAAAACCACGAGTTATACAAACTCTAATTCAAATCCAAGCAACAGAAGTGTTTCGGTAATTCCTCGTTCGAGAGCATCCCCATAAAACAATCTAGAAATCTCAACAGTGACTCTATCGAGATGAAAAAGTCTAGAAACAATCCTCTCCCCCAAGAGTGAACGACAAAGATTTATCATGGCGTTCGGAGTTTAGTGAGCTATCGTTCTTCTTCTCGTTATGCATCCCCAACAAAAACATCAGCCAGTGGATGAATAAAGCGCGAGGAACAAAAGCGGAGCGAGAGGAGACAGGGAAGCCATGCCGTACGAATAGTTGTACCGCGGATGAGAGGAAAATGGCGAAATGAGGAAGCTCTGTGACGGATGGCGTGAACGGCGTAAAAGCACAGCTCATGCATCTTTTATAAGGGCAGAAACCAGGGGGATGTCCCCTGCGACGTCGTGAGTAATCGCATGATACGTCCGTAGGATAGGAAAAGGGGCCGGGAGTTGGAGGAGTCAAGAGGAAATGACGAAGGTTAGATCATGTACGCGCCAATAGTCATTCACTTGAAGAGGCTACAACCCCATAATTAGCGCGGCGCCTGAATATTTCATCGTCCCCTTTGCTTCGCACCTTCAAACAATAGAGAATATTCTATTATTCATTACTATTCAATCTGTTATCCATACTCAGCCTGACTCTTAATCAGAAATTTCGAAATTATTAATAAAATTCTGAGGACTACCTCGACGTTGTGTCGTAGGAAGGAAATATCGTGCGTATAATTGCAGAACTCAATTCTGACTCTGAGTGTCATTAAATAATTTGCTAATTACTGAACGAGGAGGGTAAGTAATTTACTTGAAGGTAAATGGGAAAATAGAGTTAAGCGAGGCACGAGGGAAATTGCATTGTATCTTCATCAGTATAGGACGAATAGGTGGCGTCGTTTAATCACCATCTAATTTTCCAATTTTCATGTCAATTGCGATATTAACGTAAAATTCTTTTCCATATGACGGTGCTTTATCTGTACCTACTGGTAACTGTATTTTTATAGATACCATTACACCTCTTTTCCAACAAAATGGGAAGAATCGAGGAAAGATACGACGGAGATCAGAAATTGTATTTCGAAGGAATCTGATTCGAATGTATCGAAATTCCACTATTTGATAGCCATGCTTCCCTGGAAAAATGTCCCAGAAACCATCATTTTGTCTTGTCGATCCAAATCGATTCGATCAAATTACGCTTTCAATTTTTATATCACGTATTCTCCGATATTTTCTCATAGAAGGTTTTAACACGCAGAAATTTATTTTTAATCACAAGTCTAGACGAAACTAATGCGATTAACCCTTAGGCTGCCGCTATAGCCACTATATTGGCACGGTTCTACCCCCTCGATTCTATGGGACCTATTGACTACTCATACATAAAAATTTTTGGAAAAAAAGAACCCCTATTTTTAGGAAAAAATAGCGGCAGCCTAAGGGTTAAGTGACAGGATGTACGAAAGGCACTAACTGTAATAGATGGTATATTTGGAAAAGTTCGTCAGAAAAATGAGAGAAAATCAGTCAGCGAATAAATACAAGCCTTTGATTGCTCGTGTACGTGTGGCCTCTCAATCCGAGAGACTCTACGCCCCTAATTAACACCAAATTGAATATTCACGAGCTTTTTCAACTAACCGTCACGACAAGGTCCGTCTTTCCACGATAAATTAAAGTGGTCTCGCACAGCATGCCCGTGTTCCACCCAACTTCCGCTTGCCTCTGAGCCTCCGTTGGGGATCCAATTAATCGCACAGGTGTATATTTTTTTCCCTTCTGATTTGCCCATTTATACAGCAGGCGATCGCAATAAATTAATCAGCGAATGTTCCTGCTAAGTAATAATTTTCCAACAAAATTATCGCAAGCCCCTCCAATCCCACTGTTTATAAATTTATCCAGTGCAAGTGCGAATGCCAATTAACGATTATCGCGTCGCGTTTGCCGCTTAACGCGTAAAATTACTATTTGCATAAATGCACGCGTTACACGCGGCGGCCATTAATTAGCATGCGGTGCTAATTGTCCCGCGCTCGTTGCGGGAAGATTTCCTAGCGAAAAATAAGTGTCGTCGGCATCGAGAATGCGAAAATTCGTCAAAGCCGAGGGGGGGAATTAATTGGCACGAGGGTGGGCTGAAAAATTTGTTGGAAAAGTAACTGCGAGGCCGGGAAAACTCGGTTAATTCGTGAACTTGGCTCGTTAAATAGAAAAGCGAAGTGAGAAGGAGGCAGGAGCTATTAAAGCTCGAGTTAGTGTCACAGTTCGCATAATTTGTGCCATTCGAGTTCAAGCGCTGGGATTCGACTCTAATTTGCGCTACCCGCGGTGATGTAGCCCCCCCCCCCCCCTCCCCCCGTTGCTCGACTTAAACTCGGATTAATACGGCCCACCTGTAATTAATGCTGTTAGGCATAGTTGCTGATACATGCGCCGCACTATTTCGCTGTCATTCGATTAGATTTGCAAAAGAGAGAAATACACTTTTGAAACTTCCTTTCTGCTCTTTGGTAAGTAGACTCTTTTTAGCAGCGTGCAACGTAGCGGCTGCAATGTTAATTCGCGAACCCCATTCAGGTTCTACGTGTTTATCAGCTTCTAGATTAATTACACGAATTTGCCATGGAAGTAAACAAGCTGCGTGTAGTTTACGCTAGGCCGTGTAATAACTCTCCTCTCGCAAGAACGTTGATCTTATGCATGGAATTTGTACTCTGTCGCGCGACGCGGGGCCACCTTATATTGAACTAATGAATTTATGGCCACCCCTCTGACATCCGCGAGTTATGGCACCACAGTTTCCGTCGCGGTGCCGCGATTCATGAAAGATTAAAACTTGGTCGTGGCGCGATATTTCTCGGGCAAACGTTTATCGAGCTGCCCCACCAATATCGAATCTGTCAGGGGGGTGTAACGTAGTAAATTCCAGCTCGGACGAATCCTTATTTAAATTTACATCGCGTGGCACTCGTGTTCATTTCTTCGATATCGGTGTTATCTTAATTCCTCGGGGATAGAAGCTTGAATGAAGTACAGAAATTGCACAGAAACTCTAAGCGCACATTTCTAAGCACAAGTGAGATTCAGATAAATTTAATATGCAGGAGATTTGAACATATTTCTGTCCACCACCATCTTTCCGTCCCCAAAGGCACGAATGCCAATATCGGTAGCCAACCCACGACGTGCCATCGATTTGGTCGAAGGGTTCCCAGAATTTTAATGTGCAGGAATTCTCGTGGAATACGAAACGACGGGCATTAGAGTAATATTAAACCACGCGTTCGAAATCGCCATGTAGACGTACATTTCACTCCACCGTTTTATTATTTACGCCGTGCATTGTGTACACTTGCAGGATTCAATATTTCACGTTGCACTGCAACCAGCTGAAATATCATACTGGAGTCACGAATAATTCCCGGGTTTCTTTACTTTTCAATATAGGTACTTATTTGCACTCCTCTAACATTCCACCTTCTGCAACTTAAATTGCCGCTCCGTTTTAATCTCACGTGTAGCATCGCCAAGCCACAATTACATTTCGAATACCATTAAACCCCCAAAGTTCTGGCGAAAACTCGCGATAAGTAAAGCTCATAAATCGTCCCGCCGCTCCCCAGGCAGTACTTACACATCATATCCTTCAGCGTTTCTATTACAACTTCCGCCGAAAAACGTATCCCACGTGGATTCTTCGGCCCCGTGCCATCTTGCGTCCCGTATTTCGCGCGTGAAAAGGGCTGCGCGATAAAGATAAGAAAATTCGAGCCCCGTCGACGCTCGCGTCGTTTATCCTCCGGTGGCACCGCGCGTCTCCGCCAGCAATTGCGCGAAAACATCTGTCGCGAAGGGCCGTTTACGTGGAAAGACAGATGTAACAAGAGGGAAACGCGCGTAAAACCCTTTCGACCCCCGCGATATTAAACATTTCCGCGTGCACACCGATGGACGGGGGATAAACCCTTGCCAGAGGGGGGGGGGGGGGGGGGGGCGGAAAAAATAAATGCGGCGTTCACAATGCACGCGGAGTGGAAACGAGCCCCGACCCGAGCGCGACGTCACTGGAACTCCCTGGCTGTTGTCTGGACCCGCGGCGTTTGACAATGCTTGGACGTAGACCCTCGAATCTCTGAACCGAGTGTGGGTGTAAAGACGGGCGTCCGCACACACGTGTGCGCGTGTGTGTATGTTCATTCGATTGTACGCATTCACGTCGCAAAACAATACCACCGGGCACGCCCCCTTTCCGATATTCCCCCCGTCCCTGTCCCACCCACGCTCCGGTCCCGTATCTTCCCGTATTCCTCCTCGCAGACCACGTTGTGCCTGTCTTTCATATCTCCCTCATCTCGTTTTAATTCACCCAGTAGTGGGTCAGCATCCTTTAATAAAACGGCTGCGATGCGCGGACGATGGGTGTTCGATAAGTGTGGGCACAGATGCTGAGTAACTCGGGGGATGTTCACTTTGACGTCTAATTAGAAGAATGTTCTTTTCGCCGGGCGTGAGAGGAGTTGATTACCTGGGAATTTGGAGGCTGAGGAATTATTTTGTAGATACTTGGTGCAAAGTGACTATTTTTCATGTTTATTGAAATAGTACTGTGTTCTTAGAATTAATTATGTCGAAATGTAAGGTGGCTCGCAACTGGGTTAAAATGTTAAGACTTAGATCGTTCTTCACAGTCCCCATAGGGAGGGTAAAATGATTGTTTGATCGGCCCATCATTCGACTCATTCCTATAGGGGAGACCGGGGCAAAATGAACCTCGGGGTAAACTGAGCTTTCTTAATTTATTCTTTAACAATAGAATATATTTACAATTTTTGGTGACGTAATAAATGTGTGTAATACCACAATGATAATTATGCACATTCAGATATCGAAAAATGGAAATTCGTTTAAAAAATTAAAAATGAAGTTTTAGAGACTTCCGATTGGTTTTCTTTTCAATTTAGCTTTTTGGATAAATTTGAGATAAATGGTAAATGAGTCTTAAATGTGTTATTTTAACTCCAATTTTTTTCTGCGTGTTTATAACAAGCTTATAAACATACATGTACACGCGTTTGAGAAAACATTAATCCTAACATTATTAAATAATTAATTTTCCATTGAGTACATATTCGGGGTAAAGTGACCGGGGTAAACTGAGCTGCAAATGGCTGCAAAGAACAGATGCGCAAGTAATGTGCGCAATAGCCTAACCTGTCAGCTGGCTAGAAAACCACGCGGCGTGGTGGAACAGAAACTAACCTCAAAAAAATTTCCATAATTTTTGACAACCACGGTGCAAAAAAGACAGAAGCTGCCGTGCTACACACGTCATTCCAGCGCAAGGGGTTAATAATTAGCTGTATACTTAATTAAAGTTCTTCTTTCGTTGCAGTTCACTTTACCGCGGATAGTAACTCACTTTACCCCATATATGGGGTAAAGTGGTGTGTTTTGGCTTTTTCTTTTCAAGTTGAATTTTAATATACTTTAAGTTTATTTTAAGTATTGCTATTCGTCATTTGTCAATAGTAATGTTCAAATTATATTATAAATCTATTTCCACACATTTTTATTGTAAGGGAAAAATTTTATTCGACTTCAAACTTTTTTCGTCTCACTTTGCCCCGGTCTCCCCTAGTAATAAATGCATATGATAGCCCACTTTGAATGAAACCACCCTCTAGCGTAATAACGCGAGATAATATTGATTTTTAAAAATCGCAAAGCTAAATCACGCCTCTCCCCTTTCTGTCTTCTTCAATTATTCCTCTGTTCCACTTTTCATCCCCCTCTTTGCCACCTTCTTCCTTTACCATATTTTACATACGATTATGTACATCCCCGTATACTTGCCGCACTTTTCAATACATGGGTATGACTCCCCTGCCCCTCGTTCTTCTCGCTCCTCTTCGATCCCAGCAGACCCTTCTCCCTTCGTCCTAGGCACTGTCTCCGTTTCTTCCCCGCTTATAAGTCTGCCCCCGACCGCTGGCCTGGCGGAATAGTTTAAAAGGGGCGGCGTCTAAATGCATCGGCTAATTGTGTGGAAAATGAGGTATACAGACGCACCCTCGCGCGCCCTCCAGCTACAGGCCAGCTAACGGGGTTACTCTCGCCCAGCTTTCTTGGATACACATTCGCCATTTACGAGAAAGATACGGAGAGAAGGAGACAGAGATATCTGTCTGGTCGTTAGCCAGCAGACAAAACAATCCGAGCTGCGGCTTTCTACGGCAAACAGTGGAACAGCCTTGCGCGGTATCGGGCGCGCTTACTTTTCGTAGCAACGCACACCGAGATGCAACATTAATTAGAGATGGTTTGAAACTCTGTTAATAGCCAGCTTTGCTTCCCTGTCCCGTGCATTATGCACCGTCCGCGGTAATTGTTTTACCTCGCTAATACCAGTGCTGCGAACAGTTCCTCGCGACTTGCTTCGCAGAGCGGGATTATTTTTTTCCACCTCCAATTAAGACCGGCTTGGACAGGGAAATATTCGATGACGAATGTTAGTAATTAAGGAGGGGATTCTGGGGTACAGCCCCAAAAGTAACTCATATTTATGATTTTTTTTTAGGAAACTATTGTTAATATTGGATTAAACTTTTTCGGGATATAAGGGGGCGTCTTTAAACTTGCAGAAACTTTTTTTGTTTCGATCCTTGTCATTGCTTGTTAATTATTGTAGAATTTTGGTAACCTCTTCGGCGATGTAACTCCTGTTGGCCTGATTTTTTAAAAGTTTTGCAAGTTTTCTTAAAAGAAAATTCTCTGAAACCTCTCCATTAATGATTCCACTGCTTCTATCGCGGATCGCGGACGTGGGATTATCACGGAATGCAAACATGCTAATTCGGATGTAATGGAATCTCTTATAATTGGATTTCACTGGACCAAATTTACCCATGATAATTTATTACCTACATATGTTTGCCTGATAAAAATGTCGCAGTTCATCGAGGAAATACAAACGTAATTGTGCTACATTTCGCATCGTCAAGCGAATTAATTGAAATTCATTTCACAAATGTTTGCCCCCCGATCTTGTCACGCAGCAAATGAAATCCGCGTCGGGAGTTTTCTTTGCGTAATTTCTGTAATTGGTGCGCGTGGCGTTCAGGGAAATACCTACAAATTGCCTGGTCGCAACATTCGCTGGAGATCGGTTTTTATTAACTTTGCGCGAGATGCAGCAGACGCAAAATCGATAGACCGTTGTTGGCGCAAAAGCGGCCTCAAATCTCTCCCGTTCCCGCGAAATATATCGCTTTCCGCGTGTAATATATCGAGGCTATACGTTATATCCGTGGCAATTCCGACCAATTTACTGGAGTTAATCTACAGGAATTATTACGTCTTAAATGGCCACTTTATTCGCTCGTAGAATGGTAACTTGGAGCTTCGCCAGCTAAACGCGTATCCTAATTGTGTCGCCGTTGCTGCATGTCCAGAGAGCATAATTTTTTACCCCCCCCCCCCCCCCCCCTCCTCTCTATTCTACCCACAAAATCCTATTAATTTTTCAATATACGCTCCGGAATGAATTTCGTTCGCACCTCTTAAAAATAATCCCCCATTCCACGTGAATCCTTTCAATGTGCAATATTCAGTTCAGCTTCTGATGACGTTTTACGTGGTATTCGATTAGAAATTAATTTCGAGGATCCGTAACCGGAGTCCCATTAGAATACTGTTCCGAATCGATCTAACGATACCGTCTACCATTGTTTTCCAGATCTCTACGTTAGTGTCGCACAGAGAACGTCCGCTATGTTCGGAGCGAAATCTCCGTGCCGTCGCCAGGGTCGGGCAGGCAGTGAATTTGGCAGTGGAAAGGTTCGTCACCGTTGGCGAAACCATCGCAGATGACAATCCAGAGATGAAAGAGGAGATGTACGAGGCCTGCAAGGAGGCACGAGTCGCTGGTGAGTTGTCCCATTACTTTCGATCCTCCGGTGAGAAGCATAACGTCACAACTGACGTATCCATTCAAAGAATTCGTGTGATCCCTGATATACGGCAATTAATTCGCGAGCTGTCGTAATTACACACCACCGGTTGAGAAACGCGCCGTCACCTGGCTTCTTATCACTCTTCGCGACAGACGACAAATGAAACTTCCGCGACGGTTATTAAAAGCCTACTACACTCGGAACATGACAGCACGTTAGTAGATCATATCTAACCTTTACGGCGCATCCGTGCACACAGGTTTCAACGTTCCTCCCCGCATTTACGTGCACACCGCTCTGCTTACTTTTAAACGGGGAAATCTAAATCGATGTCAGCGTGGGGTCAGTTAGCAATAAGCGGAACGTCAAACCACTACAGCTTATCGTACTTATCCCCCCATTTCGTCAACAGCCTTAACGCAATATTGCGCCAAGGAGCCATCTTCAGCCTGACAATGGCCACATTCAGGGTTTAAGAGAAGACAGAGACGGGGCGAGGGTCGCGGGGATGATTTTTACGGCCGCGCATCCAGAAATTGCCCGCTCAATGTTCATCCTCGAAACTTGTTAGGCAAATAGAGGGCCTCTAAAAAGCCGCGCGAAGATTCTAAAGCCGCTCGAAGATATAAAGACGTTCGTCACGAGTTGTCGCTTCTAAGAGCTGAAAAGCTATCTCTCGGCGGGGCATTCAGGCTCGTGCTGCCCGGCGACGGAGGGAGAACGTAGTCATTGTACGTCCAACAAGTTTTACTGGAGCTTGACTTTGCTGCGCTCTCTGCTCTCTTGACAGTTAGAACACGATATCAATACCTTCGGCTACGTATTCCCCTGCGGGGAATAAAATCTCTAGTGGAAGGCTCCTCGAACGAGAAATTTCTCCCAGGACCGTGTTCCTTTGTTCTTTACTGACATTTACGACGTATTTACGAAAATCGAAATCATACCAGCTCGTTCCCCTGCCACTTATGTTCCGCAAACTGGGTTTCATCATTCCTCCGACGTTTCTGAACTGATTTAGTTCCAGCAGATACCTATAACGCCAGTTTTCTTTATCTCTATATCGTTCACTAAATGAATTCTAATTTAGTAACAAGCATTAAATTTCGCTTCAAGTTCCTTATGAGACCCTTTTACGAAGTAAATTTAATTTCGGTCGTGGCCGAGGTGGTATTTTACGAGATTAGGTAACAGCGCGAAGATGATGAAACGAAAGGGGCTTTGTATACAATCGCATGGAATTACATAAATAAATTAAATTGAAATTTTAATTGCAACGGGGCGGAACTCGCGCTCCACCCTATTAAACCTTCGCGTGTAATGCTTATGAGCTTCGTTAAATTGTTTGCCACCGAATCATCTCCGTACACATGCACGCTCATTAAAACTTACCAACGTACGTATATATACACGTATGCATATTATCTATGTCACTCGTTCGCGCGACATTTTCGCCTGCGAGTTATCCCTTTCTCATTCGCCTTTGTGCACAACGCCCCCCAAAGGATTCCTCCTCGAAAATGCTCCCTCGATCCGTGAACATTTTCTCGTTTCACCTTGGCCTCGGTTCTCCTGTTTTTTCCCCTCTTTTTTCGATTCACACAGATCAGCCGCGAACCGAAACACTTCTCCCAGGGCGCTATACGTATCAGCAACGTAGGAAGAGACGCCCGCGGCTAAAAGCTCTGAGCATCGTCGCCGAGAGGATATAAATGCAAACTCTCGTATGCAACTTCGCGGAAAGAGCATCGGCAAGAATACGCAAACTGGGAGGAAAAAGTGTCGGTGTCTCCTTCGGGGCGAAACAGTTCTTCGAAAGAGTACTCCAGCGCCGCATTTGTCCTCGAAACTTCGATATCTCCCTCTAATAGCACTGGATGATTTAACAGTGGACTGCAACGTTTGTTGTTCTAAAAGTCAACGCGCGTTATATCTCCATACTTACATTTCTTCGTTTCAGACATGTTTAGTATACACGTCGCTCTCGTTATTTCAATGCAGAATCTACTGCGGTATTATTTCACATCTGCCTGTATGTTTTACATTTACCGTATAAATATTTCCAGCATTCCAAAGTCATTACTTTAGTGTCCATTTAAATTCACAAATTATGCGAGCTGGGGTGTATATGCCGTCGGTATTGTAATTACGACGCGGAGAAGAGGAATATTTCTGACTTTTATTTTCCTGCGAACCATCAAGCGAATTTATTGGCGGGTCGCAGTCTTTAAATCCAGAAGTCTTCGAGCAGAACGTGTTTTCCCCGACGTGAGATCGCAGTCTTGTGCTTTCCAGCTCAGACGAATGCCAAAAAATGCAAAAAATGTGCAGGGATGACCCACATCCGCGGATCCTTGAAAGATTCCTCGCCATCTTCGGGGGAACTTCGAACGACGTGTCCTTCGGATGGGAAATGACCAACAGGGAGTCGTCGAAAATGTTTGCTTCTCGTTTATGCGTCTCTTCGTCCACCATACTCGATGAATCGACATAAGGGATCGTGAAGAAATAAAAATTCCATGTATTATTTGCTCGTCACCTCGAAGTGTGGACGCTTCAGTTTTCAGGACGCACAGATTTTGATTTGTTACAAAGGCTTGCGAGATTATACTACTGAAAGAAATACAAATTTTGTAGATATAAAAATAATGAAGCTTTCCTCTATTTTTATATTCGTGAATCTAAATGTCCTAACAAGTATTCAGTTGAATCCAAGTACAGCGTCAATTCTATAAAGGCAAAGTGCTTGCAGAAGATATCGATTGTTGCAATCAGCAAATGTTAGTTCTAATCCCATTGAACAGCGTTATTAGTTCACAGAGGAGGTCCTTAAGATTATCCCATTATTTGAGATTATCTGGGATCGTGCTCGTACACCATTCTCAGTAACTTCTTATACTTGTACGACCTGAGAGCCTTTCTTGCGAAGTTTCCTCCGAAAACTAATTGAACCGGGTAACTCGCTTCTCTCTGACTAGTTCGCTCGATCGGATCCACTTCTTTCCACGTTCTCCCATTTTCTACAATCCTACCAACACCGAAATCGCAAATTTCATCTATCTTTCACACTTAACCCACTTTAAACGACGATTCCCCGCGATCAGGAATTTCGTTCGAGTTATCGTGCGCGCGAGTCGATAAAATATAAATTTAATTAGATCGCGCTAACGCTCCGTGGGCCGAGGAAATGCAGGAAATAGAGGTGTTGATGAGTGAGCGCATTGAATACCGATAAACCAATAAAAATTGAGGGCACTCAGGAATGAGATGGAGTTGAACGGAACGATTTTCTTGTAACGGCTTCGAAAGGGCGGCGAAAGCAGAATTTGCAAAGGTCAGGGCGAGAATCCTATCTCTAACTGGACGATACCTATCGCACGTGAAGTCCATTGTAACTAATCCGTGTGCCGTGAATGATATCGTGGGTGGAAAATTCACGGTGATGTGGCACGCAATGTATCTGAATAAATCGTCCAGTCACTGCGCTAAATTCTGCACGCTCCTCGCGATTTAATCTCGTGCTAAAAATATTTCACTGGCTACTTCTATCGGCACGCATCAAAAACAGAATCGTTCGTCGCATCGATTTTTATATCCCTCCAGCAGATGACACGAAAATTATTTATTCACAATAAAACAATAACATTAGGTTTCCCGTTCATTATCGTTCACAAATTACCCGCAGAAAGGCACTCGACTGCGTCTCTTAGGTTACGCAATTAAAGCAATCGGAATCAGCGAAGGAAAATTTCAGTCAGCTCTAAATCGCCAGTTACGACGAGGATCGTTTAACACCACCATCAGTTCTACCAATTAAAAGAGTGTTCCAAGTGCTCTCAATTAACTGCTGCCGAAATGATCAGAGCGGTCAGCGGGAGCAAATAATCCCCCAGTTTGGAAACGCTTAAGAGGCAAAACGAGTGGGACTTTGGCGAGGAATAGAATGGAAAAATTGCAATGCTGGAGGATTGATGGCACCGAAGGTGGGTGGCAGTTGGAGAGCGTTTATGATGTTATTGAATTGCGCGGCGGAAAATTCAATCAGCGTCGATCAGTCGCAAAATCTGGATTTAATGAAGCCTCCAATGGCAATTATGCCGCGATTAATTGCTAATTGGGACTTTAATGTGATGCAGGCGAATCTGGACGCGGATCCGCCGGAAATTGCGGCGATCCTCGGCCGCAAGAACGATTACGTCCGCGGCGGACGATAATTTACGATACACAGACGCGAAAATTCACGATAAATCCAACTGGCCCAGCATTCGCTGCCTCCTACGTTACGGAGCGTGTTTACGAGCGGCATCGCTCACTCACCGGAGTGAGTTTTCCGCGAAGGCAACTAAATTGCTCGCGGCCGAAATTGCTGCGAATTACAAGTGCAGCGGAGCGATCCTCTTTGATAAATTCAGTAAGAATGTTGCTCCGCCGCTCCCCCTGCTCCTTGTACCCACCGGGCAGAATTTATAATAGAATTCCATTCGAGGATAAGCTCGGGAGCTTACGTAACGTTCTGTTGCATGCATTCTTCACGCATCGTCTTCTGTGAAACTTGGGTTCTTGAATACTTCATTCGGCGTCGATAGATGTGGACTGGCATCCTGTTCGAATGAATGAATTATGAATAAAGCGTTGGTAGACTGGTCGCTCTGCGCTGTGTTAGAATTAATGATACATAAAGTTCATAAAGTAGAGAGGAACGTACAGGAAACAAATATTCCCATGCTAGAGTAAAATATCTGTGAATTTTCATTGAACATTTAACAAATTTGAACGTGGTAAGGTAAATGTACCAATAACGAGCCGTTTAAGGAAACGGTGACAAAGTATAATGAATATTGTGTATAAAATTAACAATTTAAGTGAAACTTTTTTTCATTCATAAAGATTTTGTTGTTTCTCATCAGTACTCACATAACAAAATTTTGTTTTTTTATATATTTAACGTAAAATAAACAAGAATATTTGTACGTGTAAATGTACCAATATATAGCCAACCTCGCGCGATTGACCTAGCGGCCCGATTTTCATGTCCCAGTACCTAGCCATAGGTTTTATAATCGTGTAAAAATTATTTTAAAAACTGATTCTTTGTCTTAAATTGAAAAATCTGTTAAGGAAAATTAAGAAATACAGAAATATAAAATTATTGTATAACTAACCATAATAAATGCAAAAAACAATGAGTTTAGTTACACTATCAATAGAAGTTTGTGGTTATTTTATATAAGACTCAACACAACCAACATATACAAACTGTACATATACATAAACTTTAATAAACTTAAATTAAATGCTATCATTATTATCTAGAAAAATAATGTTTATATTATGATTTATGATGAAAATACGTACCGGCTTTATTCCAAATATCGAGTCAGAAATTCACACTTTTTTCGTAATTTTGCTCTGGCGATGCTGATTAACATTTGCAACTCACTTCACCCGATTTATTGAACACGTGGTTAGTTACTGGGCTAACAAGATTTGTTTGCACCGATAAATAGCCATGTAAATATTCAAATAAAAAATAGTTTTCATATTCAAATTTTTTCTTTCTATGTGTTACAAATATTTTCAAGATTCTAAAACCCTTTTTTCTATCTAAAAATCTATTATCCTATAATAATTATGCTCTTAACAAGAAGCACGCTCTTCTTAGCCATATCATAACGAATGTCTGAAAACGCGTCATATATCTGGCCTCGAGACTATAAATGGTATTTCTAAATATCTAGACAAAAAAACAAGACGATATAACTTCAGATATTAAACCGAACAATTAAATAATGCAAATTACACCAAATATGTATTTTATCTTACGTGCATAGTTTAACAATTATTAATATTTCAACAGATGGCTAGGTACTGGTGCATGGCTCGTGATTGGTACATTTACCTTAATTGGAGCTTAAGGCATCCTTCAGAGATTGTTTACTTAGCTCTGTATCACACCTATTACATTCTAATGGAAACGAAGGAACCTCGATCCATCATCGAAGCATCTGTATGCTTCGTTGGTGAATAAATCGCCTGGCAGCAAGAATCTAAAGTATCGTTCCGTCGTCAAATAGAATCATCCATTACAGCGCAGATTGGGAGATAGCGAGAAGTCGGTAGATATTATCAAGGAACGTGTACCGGCGAGGGAATGTAGTACGAGGTCAAAAGTCAAAGGGGTTAGGCGAGGGTAGTTACGTGGGGGTGGTGGAAAAGCGGCAAAGGCGAGAAGTTGCAAGAATGCAGAGCGCCGAAGAAACCGTGACGATTTTCCTAGCTTCTGTATCTGACAATCAGCTTGCCCTAAACCGATTCGCCCTTTAATGGATTCGTGGAGCACTTTGCCTCCCCCTGAAATTGCATCGCGACCGTTTCTAGCTTTCCCCGAGTCAATAAGCTTGTGTGCCTCGAGCGAACATAGGCACACGTTGACACAGCTTAACCTCCGATCCCGATTTTTTCCTCATTGCCGTGAAACAACAGCAGTCCCAACCGTTCCGTGGACTTGGAGCGCTTAAACGGACAAAGACGGCCTGGGAGAAGCGGGAAGCAAGTCAGGCAAGGCAAGCAACACGGCTGAGATAGTGGCGGGATGCCAAGCGATATACCGCTGGAACAGCGTGCATAACTTTCGGGATGAAGCTATCTTATAATCTGTTCTCGCTCCTCTCGTTGAACGCTGAGAAGCTGGCGAACGTTCCCTGGCTCTGAACACCTTTAACAGTCGCTTCTAACTATCGTTCGCGGGGTAGAGAGATCGTCGACAAGTGGTAGCATGAATAGCATTTCGTTTATGTTGATGGGAGCGTGTAAATTTATTAACACCAGGGAGTTTAGGTGTTTCCAGAAATGCACTGCTTGAAGATTAAGATTGCGCCGTCGAGAAGCTATCCTTTAAGGATTAAGCGCCGTTTCGGCGATCAATATCGAGGGAGGAACTCTCACCATCCGTTTGAAATCGAGGGCCAACAGTGGGCGATTAATCGAAAAGCCATCGTTAAACTTGGCACGTATTTGGAGGCCTCCAGTGTTGGTTTTCTCGCGAAAGAAAACGGCCGCTGTGTCGTCGTCCACTAATAACTGCATCGATCAACGGCGAACAGTAACTTCTTCCACAGTCTGTGTACCCCTTACGATAGACGGTACTCTGCTATTTTTATCCCAACTACCTTTTAAGATCGGGTCAAGTCAACGTGCAAAACATTTATTAACCCTCGAGCGTTTCTCGGCGAAGAACCAGGCCGGGTGCATTGTTTTGGCAGACATCGAACATGCGCCAGGATCCTCATAGATTCTTCTGAATTTCCAAGCCAAATGGAACTTCAATACCCCATCGAACGTTCAGCGAATTAAGTGCTTTCGATATCTCCTCGCGCTAGAAGAGAGAGTCGAATCCTTGACAGCTGCGTTACGACTTCCTTTGGGCTTAGGAACAGGACTGACATAGTAATTATTGGAAAAAGTAGCAATTCCTCTAACTCCACAAATTGCGAATTAAGAATTACGAGTTCCTCCATTTTTATGAAGTTCATTATGCCACGTCAATTTAAACTTTCATGTGCACGGGAGGCACGCCCGTAGCGCCGAGAGTTAAAAAGTTAGAATGGCGTTTTCATCTCGTATGCAGGGTGAATCTTCGCGAACCTGTGCAGTTTAATATCGACGTCACGTAGCCTCACGCGAACTCGATTGACAGTGAGTCCCGCATCGAAACTCACGTGCCCAAGGGATTAATCAGACGGCCGGAAGGGACGTTGGTTGTATCAGATCGAAAGTGTTGGTATTTGCCAGCGTATTTGAAACTGCTGATCGAGGGTACCCAGCATGATGTTCGCCGTGCGTTCAATGGATCCACGGTTGAATAAGCTCTCTGCATCATACATATTCCAGAACGCAGGCCTGGGGGAATCCATTCCTTTTCGCGGAACGAACAGTTGTCTCGGATGGAGGGGAAAATGTCCAGCCGAATTCGCGCACGATAATAACTCGTGTCGGGGGGGGGGGGGGGGGGGGGACGAAACGATTAGAGATGCGATTTGTTTTATGTCCCCGATTAAAGCGTTGAACCGTGGACAATTTATGAGCGAAATTTATGAACTCGTGCGCGGAACATTTTACAATTTCGGCCTCCAAAAACTGATCAACTTTCGCGTGCCGTGCCAGCGTTGATTTCAATGAAATTAATAAATCACAGAGGAATTTTAAAATCTGGGTACCAATGAAATCGTGAATTCTACGACAGGCAGAGATATTATTTAGTAAATGGACAGAATTCTGATGACTTGATCGTCACCAGTTCTGGTCCAAGTATTGATCTCAGCTATCGCGGAAGTGTTACTTAATTCTGAGACTCCGATCGAATAAGCTAGCACGAATTATACAATTTCAAGAATAGCTCGTTCATTGGTCTAGTTCTAGTCCCTGTAATTACAAAGACTTCTAATAACAAATGATTTCGCAGGAGTAGGGTAGATGTACCATTTGTGGCCACTGCACCATTTGTGGCCACTGTCTTATTAATTCCGATATATTAAGTATTCTTAGTTTACTTTCATTACAACGAATGAAGCTGTCTAAGGGTGGGTTATGTTGGCAACATTTCTACTACTTTATACTGTTTTGTTGTCCCGTTTTATTTAATTATCATATGTGAATGTCCAAATCTTTGATAACTTTCCACATCCTTGCAAATGGTGCTTAGCATACGACTGGTAAGAAAACAATTAGTTACTGTATTTAACAAGAGTATGGATGAAGTTTTATACATATTTATATTAAAAAACAAATATTTTTGAGATTTAAAAAAGAATTTCAACGATATAACCTAAACTCTAGTGGAATTAGGCACTGACCAAAAATGGTACATCGAAAATGGAATTGTACCATTCGTGGCCACGTAATGGCCATAAACAGTCCACGGTACAACCATTTTTGGTCAGTAGACATTCCCATTAGTAACTTATCGTACAATACCTAATTATTGTAAAATTGTTATACAATAGTTAGCGAAAAAATTCTTCTAAACTCGAAGATTTTTACGATTCGTGAAAAGTCATTCGATGATGTCTTCAACGAAATTCTTTTATGGCCCGAAAAGCAAATCATAAAGCGAAAGCGGAAAGCAGTTGAATATTTACCTGCTGTAATAACATCAGACAAATGGATGGAGATCATGTTGGCCAAAAAAAAAAAAGGAGAACAAAGAGGAGGAGAGAATGATTAATAAAGAAAAAAGACTAGTAAAAATAGAAGAAAATAAAAAGATTAAAGCCATAAAGTTCGAAGAAAGGAATAAGAAAAAAAAACAGAAAAAGCAAAACCTGTCGCTACCAAAAGAAAAAGTAAAAAGGATATTGGCAGTTAATATTATTTTTGTGCAGCAAGTATTGTATTATTTGTTCAGTAGTGAACATTTGTAATAAATTAAAAACTACAATTCTTACTGTGGGTCTTTCGTATTACCAATTCTATAAGTGGCCACAAATGGAAAGCCGGCTGGCCAAAAATGGTACTCTAGTGGCCACAAATGGTGCAAAACAGTCTGGCACGATAATATAATGATTTTTTAAATAATTATGTTTAAAACATTGTTCAACGTAGAATATTTTAATTATCTGTATATTTTGGATTACACTTATATATTCTTTACTTTTGTGTACGTATTCTTTTGTAAGTTATGTATCTGTGAGTGGTACGGAAATCCTTCAAGTGGCCACAAATGGTACATCTACCCTATTATTCCAACTGATTGTGAAACAACCTTCAGCGTAACACTATGCACAATATCTACATCAGACTTTACAGTTGTCCCGGTTCGCGCGAGCAACGCGTTCAATTTATTTACAATCGCCCATTCTTACAGGCATGTCCACGTGTTTTCCGCGATTCAGCAGCATCCCACTGTCATGACAAAGGATCAATGGTACGAGACTACCAATCGGTGAACTGGGTTATACGCAATGCGCCTGTATTGCGGTGCCGCGACGTCTGTAATCCCGTGGTCTCTCTCGAATTTGCATGAGGAATTGGAGGACAATCCAATTTCGTCCGATTTCCTATTTAATGGAACGAAGGGTTATTCCGAATATATCGTCGACACGTAACCAAACCAAGCCCCCCCGCCGCATCGCTCTCTCACACGTCCAGCGAGCGTTCATTCGATGATAAGCGCAAACAGTGGAAAAGTAATTCCGTTGGCGACCCGTTGGCCTTTCTTCGCCGGTTAAATGAAATAATCATCGGCGACGATCGATGCCGGCTTTGCGTTCTTTGCTCTCGATTCGTGGTAATTGTCCGCGGAAGAGCCGCTCCCGTGGATTTCCGTTCTCGCCGCTTAATCTCGCGAATTGCGATCGACGCAGCGAGACGGAAATACTTGCAAACCCCGATATCGGGTAGGAGCATCTCGTTTTAAAGATAAACTCCAAAGCTGCCTCCTCCTCCGTCTCGAGTATTACCCGCGAGTGTCTGCATGCATTCCCAGGCTTATCGGCATGGATGGATCCGCAACAATGTCACTGTTCGCGTGGAATTTTCGGGTCGCGCGCGTTTGGCGACGAAATTGGCTGTGGCACGAAGACCCATCAAATTCGAGGATGACACTTTTTACTCGCTCGACGACGAGGCTCCCGAATGGGGGTAGAATCTGGTTACGCCCGAACTTTCGTCTTCGTTCGACGACGCCTGCTCCTTGGCCATTTATAGTCGAAAAAAAAAAAAATTGCAGAATCAAAGGGCGATGTCGAATCGGGACAAAGCAATGTACTCGCGCGATTGTTAAATTGGGTCAAGGGGGGTTGCATGGCGTACTTGATACTCAATCTGCATAAAGCATCGTAAGGTTTCGCTATCAAGGCAGCTGAACTGATTACGTTACGCGGAGCCATCCCTTCTAGGTTACTATCAGAGCGCGAAACGGCCAGCGAGGAATAATGGAAAAATTGTTCGAATACCTTGCGCACCTCTCGCAATACTCGATTACGTTGGATGTTGGGAAATCTATTCGGAAGCATAGTAATTTAATCTTGGGTCCACGCGATAGAATCGGTAAGTCGAAGGTCCTGCGGTAGAATATCGACGTGGCCATGAAATGTGACTTTATTACTTGATCGTGGAAAATGGAGGAAGTGGAGGAAAAGACAAGATGATTCAGCTGAGACCAGCGTATCTTCTCTTCTACCTCGTTTCCTCCTTGTCTGCGGCGCTCGGTGAAATAGTTGAATACAAAAACCCTATCTGCTAACGCTTCGTTAAACTTCTGTGACGGTATTAATCCAACGGATCTCCCACCTTCTTCGGCCATTAATCAATGATTCACTGTTCGGTCGCGTTCACATCGAGATACGAATCACGGCTCCCTTTCGAAGCACTTGTGCACACCTTTGCACGATATTCTGCGAAGGTCCTCTTCTATTGTGGTTTTATACAAATTTAAAACTATACAAGCAACTTGTTGTAGATTCTACGGTAACGTTGTAAAGAATTAATGAAATACAGAGTCCGTCCGAAAGCTCTGAACTTTCTAAATCAAAGTTTGCGCCTGAGATCAGAATCAGGCGATTTATGGCGTTCCCGTGTCGCAGAGATATAAGTTTCAGATTTATTTATCGCCGAAGTTTAAGACACGTGTAACAAATTTACGTTCATCTAAGTTTGCAGCGTTACGATCTAAACTGGCTCCATTAAATTACGTATTATATGTAAAAGAAATCTCTTGAAACCGAGTGAGAGGTTTTTAATTAACAAACCTCGCTGCGAGCAACGACCAATTGAAAGCATAGGAGGGTTTAAAATTGTAGAGGATTGTTGCTTATATATATGTTGTTTAAAAGCAGTCAAATACACAAAGTCCCGTTAAACGGTAGGGAAGTTGCGTGACTGGAGTAACGATTATGCAGAACGAAAAGTTGGCGGATGTAGGTACGAAGTGGCCGTGATAAAAGTTAATATCGAAGGAAAACAATTTAATGGTCGTAAACTCTTAGTTAGTTATTTCACGACGTAACTCAATCACGGGCCACGAACACGGGGCATGGAAATGTGGAGCGGGAAAAAGAATGTACCGGCGCCAGCTTAAATTAAAAAATTTCGTTGCTCATCGAAAAAGTTAGCCGCGCGGCGTATCGTGACGAAGGAAATTGCGGAGCGCGATACCATCAACGCTTCGGATAATTAAAACTACTTAAACGTAATGAATCTTGCCGGGGAATTTCGAGATTAATTGGTTCGTACATCCGCGATCGAAAGTTCGCGGGAAATTTGCATATTGGGAACTAACGCAATTAATGTTACGCTATTGAAAGCTTGTAGAATTACTTCTCTGATGTTTAATATAATATATTGCAAAAGTTTGATTAAGAAACGGGCAGTTGATTGGAGATACATTTCACGACTTGGGAAAGGGTATCTTGTAATATTTCGTAATCTTTTGGCGATTTTATTTACAAAATTGCATACGTGCTCGTGCGAAGCGGGGTGCTCGAAATATATTTTTCCTGTGAAGCCAGAAATTCCATGGTGCTGCCGCGAAATATGTCGATAAAGAAAATTGGTAGATGGGTTGTGGAGATAATTTGCTGTAGTTTAGGAGAAACTTTCTTTCCCTCGAAGTGGTCGCCATCGAGAAACTGTCCAGGAGACAAATTGACGAAGGGAATATCCCTGGAGAGATTGTACAAGTGAACTGAACGAGCTTATGGACACGATCTTGACGCGCTATTATGGCGGAGCACCTGAACCCACTTTGCATATCCTGTATATTTCATGGAACACTAAAATATGCATACCGAATACCCCTCTGCGTACGAAAGTTGGAATATAAAGAGCGTAGAAAATGCTGTTTGTTAATCGATGAACTTTTATACGTACCTATAATACTCAAAGACAACATTTTCATTTTTCAAGTTTGTAGATGTCTTTTAGCAAGATGGTAACGTTTTTTTTATCTTCCATCGTATCAGAGTGTTTATAACAAACAGTCAACGTTTGACAACGTTAGAAATCATTAACGTTTCTAACGCTATCAATGCTTTCCTATTTTATTGTAGATATCTATCCATTTTCGGGCTGAGTTGAATTGGCAATTAAATGTTTCGAAAATGATTTCCGTTTAATATAAATATTCTACAGTGTCAGAAATTTATGACAATATTCAGAAACAATCTACGCATTCCTGCAAGCATTTTTTCCAGTTTCATTCGAGTTCCTCGCCCGAATCAAATATAGGTCGAATTTTACATATTGCATGGAACATTGGAAAAGAAATATTCAAGTGTCGTCAAAGTGTCGTAAATAATCGGCACAGCGTTACGACAGCTGTATTTCCGTCGATTCGAAGCAGAGAATGTACTCCCACCTCCTTTGCCCAAAAATATTTTTCATTCTAACCGGGGAATAATAAAAGCCGCGGAGAAATGTCCTAGATTGAAAATGAAATTCCAGTTTTTAATCAGAGAGGACCTGTCATTCTTTCGCCTTCACTTTCGTGCAAAAAAAAACCGAGCAAACAGATGACATTCGATATATTCTTCGTGACGCGTTCAAAGCGTTTTATAAGATGATAAATATTCATCGCGAGAGATGAAAGGAAATTCGATTGTCGTAGCACGCTGATATTAGAGAGGAGCTGCTGCATGGCAGACACAGCCAAACGATTGAAATCATAAGGTGTGTTTGTGCAAGAGACCGATTTACATAGAACATTTTGCATATAATACCAATGGTATGCAGATGTAACTCGTGCATTGCATTTGACATATTGCCCTGGAAAACACTGAGTCTCAGTTTCACTAGACAGGTGATTCCAAGATCAATGTCATTCTTAATATCTTCGTTCATCAATCTCCCTTCTATTTTCCTTAAAAGAAAATCCAATATTTTAGGACACCTCCACTGGATAAAAGATACTTTATCGGAACCTATGACAGATATGAATTAAATCTCTTCTATTACATGGAACTTACAATTTGGGCCTCTAAAGTCACAGCTACAATAGCAATTGAAGGCTTTCAAACCTTTTTTTATTATAAAAATTGGTGACCAGATGAGTCTACTATACTACAGTTTATTTATACTCCTTCATCCCCGATTAAATCATAAATGAAAGGGTGTTCTAAATGCAAAAAACCGATCTTGTTGCAGGCTCAGCGATCGAAAAGTTATGCGAGTGTGCGATGGAGGACAGCCTAGCTGACCGAGGGTCTGTCGTCAGGGCTGCCAGGTGTCTTCTTGGCTCTGTGACGAGGGTCCTCCTTCTGGCTGACCTCGTCGTGGTCAAGCAACTTCTTCTCGCTAAGGACAAGGTGGCCGTAAGCCTTGGTCGCCTCGAGAGTGTCTCCAACTTCACCGAATTTGTGAAAGCCTTCAGCCAGTTTGGAGCTGAGATGGTAGAGCTGGCTCATCTAACGGGCGATAGACAAGTGAGTAACCATTTGAATAATTCTTCCTTGCTGTGGTTATTTGAGATTGTTGAGAGGAAGTAATGTCATTCAAGATACGTAGATATGAACATTCTAGCGCTGTACCTTCTACTTTGAAGGAATTAAAATCTCATAGAAATTGACTCAACATTTCGATGACAGAATTGATCTAGAATTGGTTCTAGAATTATTATCTTTTTTATTTGTTTGTAGTAATTGTAGGTTCGATAATTTCAGATTGCAGCGGCAATATGCTAATCAGCTTCGATCGAGCACTGAATGAATGATAAATGTATCTAGATTGATCCTTGTTTGTCTGTTACGACACATATTGTGCTCCCGACAGCTTCGTAACGAGTACAATGAAAATATACTTCGAAAATACCTGTCACTATTTTGTATACCCTTTTAACGATGCCATTGAACAGCGAACGCAGCAATCTAAACCGAAACAATCAATGGCTAAGGTTCATTTAATTTGAAGGCAAGCACGATTAAGAGAAACAATGGAGGTCGTTTTAAAACTGACGAGATTAAAATAAAACTTGAAACGGTCTAAAAAGGGTCGTGCTTGATATTCGTTGCTGTATTCGGGGTGTGCTATTTTAGAAGGTTCAGTTCTGTTTGGAAACGGTGTTCCAAAGGAAAAAGGAACATAGTTTTCCTTTCAATGTTTATCCCTACCGAAATTAGAGGCTTTCTATATCCTCCTACATCGAGGGATTTTTCCGAAACTTCTTTTCACTTTTCTGCTCCCCGTTGCCAAGTGGCACAGCCTCGAAAGTAGTTTTTGACAAATCGAGTACCCACCAGTACATCCTTCAAGGATTCCTTCGCTATCAAAGCGTGGCGCTCCCTTAACAGAGGGAAACATATAAAAGGTGCATTACCCACGGAAATAGAATGAGTTTCCCCGTAGTCCTCGGTGTCGTAATCTTTGGAGAAAATCGCACAGAGGGAAATAATATTCCCTGTACACTCGTAGCCTGACACGTCTAGCCTTTAATGCCTAGAGATTCGTAAATAGCAACTCGAGAATAGAAGCATCAATGCCAAGCTTCGACTGTATCACTGAATATCGCATAAATTGTTGAAGTGTCGGGGAACTGCGCGACGCTGTCTGAAAAATAGATTTCTGAGACAAAACCTCCGAAATATACGAACACTTGGAATTTGTGGCGGTAAAAATATAAGAGTAGCTTGAAGAAAAAGATTGCGCATATTATGACAAAATAATCTTGAATTATATTACAGTTATTAATTTTACTACCCCTTCGAATGTCTCACGTCCCACCGAACACTGTTATACCTCGTACTACCGAAGTATTAAATATATATCAACAGAAAAGTAACATTCTGCATTCCGAGCATCGCTCACGTAAAAGTTACGTACCTAGCAAAAGCGTAGAACACAGAATGAACTGTAGGAAATGTTGTAAACTTTCAGAATGATCTGAAAGACGAGCGACGAAGGGCACAGATGGCCGCGGCTCGCCAAGTTCTGGAGAGGAGCACCATGATGCTGCTCACGTCCAGCAAAACCTGCCTGAGGCATCCAGAATGCCCATCGGCCAAAGAGAACAGGAACACTGTTTTCTGTCAAATGAGAAGAGCCATGGATTTGATACACTACGTCGTCAAGGACGGCGTGCTGGACTGCAGCGAGTCACACTTGTACTCGAACTCTCAGGTACGTAACTTTGTCAACAATTTCGAAATGAAAATGCTGGCTATCGTGTTAAATAATAATATTAAATAATATACGAAATATTTAACTATAATGTTAAATAATGTACGAAAATAATATCAAGTGTTCCATGGAATCCTGTATATAATTTTGTTTATAATTTATTGTACCACATATTGTATTAGATTTCTATTGCTACCTAGATATGAAGAACTCTAAACTGCAAACTATTTAAATATCAATTTTTCACACGCGATTCTGTGCAATACAAATAGAAAGTTGTATATTTCAATTCACGAATGTAACCGGAAATAAGAGGAATCAGTCTCAGAACGAAGCAGAGTATAAAATCCGCGAAGATCGAAACATTCTCCTTGAAATGCACTATCGAATGTGATATATATCCTTGTTACAATCCTTCGCAAACGAGGGTCAGGGAGCATGTCTGCGAAACCATGGTTCCAAGGAATTTTGGCGCCACGGAGCCTTGTTTATCGCCGCCATGTATTATCTAGAAACTCGGACATGCGTTCGTAGAAATCATGTGGCGACAGTGAGAGGGCGGGAAGTTTACAGTGAAATGCATGGGAAAGCTTGGAATGAATCCAAAAAGGCGAAATTGTGATTCAGGGGTAGCCCGGAACGCACGATTTCGCCGACCTTGAACAGGATTGGCCACCTTGCAGGAAGCAATAACACTCGAGGAATCCGGATGATCTCCTTATCGTCGCCAGAATCGTAAAGCATGACCCTGATCTCGATAATGGCTCCTTCAATCGGTTAAAAGAGAAAGAAGAAAACCGGAAAGTAGGATATGCGGGCTCTATCAAGAAAACAAACATTAGAAATCGATATGTGCATTTCCCCTTAGCATTTCTTATTTCAGCACAGATTCATTACAGCAAATAAAAAGTAGATAATTAATACGATTGTAACTGTGAATATCACAGCTCCAATAAATCACACACACGTGCAGAAAATAATTCGCCACGTGGAACGTGTGTGATTTTATATTATGTACAAATCTTGATGCAAGTAGTAGAAGTCAACGTGTGGTCAGACGTATCAAGTCCTCACTTAAACCTTCAACTGTTGCGTTGTATTTAATCCCTTACATTTTGGGTTTTAGTTAGATCGTGGGACGACGCGGAATATAGTAGAGCATTTCAACACGTTCCACTCCAAATACGCTTTAGTCCGCAGAAAATAAGCGCTATAAAGTGAAACGTGAATTATCACCGTTGCATCTCCTCGTGCTCGGCGACTTTATCTCCAAGTTTCTCGATGGTTTCTTGCGCGATACGATGTATGTGCCCCGAAACTTGAAAACATTCCAAATTGCGCTCCATATCCGTGGCACTCAGTATCGACATCGCTGACATCGGATAGCACGCTTTTAAGCGACCGACTGGGGCCGTATCCGAAATTTAAGAAACATCCTCGGTATGGAATGGGCGCGCCGGTGTATCGACAGCGGCGTAAATTGATATCGTGCCGCGGATAAAGCGGACGCATAGCGAGCCACGCCGAAATGGATGTCATAAACGTTGCCCGGCATTCTTAGGCATGTGCCAAATTGCAGCGTCGCCATTCTAGTGCATTAATGCACCGACGTTATTTAAATTTCTCGCCAAGCGAGGAATCGGGAGGCCAGCCAAATACCCTCGCGGAAGAGCAACGGGCCAGATAAGGGGGAATTTATTTAGTTTAAATGACGATACGCCCCACCCACTCGCTCAACTTATGAAGCGACAACTGAATTAAATGAGACTATTGTGGGGTAATAGCGAGCGGCGAAGTTGAGTGAAAGGGGATGACGGAGAAATGGCGGGGGGGGGGGGGCTGAATTTTAGGGGTGATTCACTGGTTATCAAAAGAACGAAGTCTTAATAATTGTGAGTGTAGAAATGATTCTATTTGAGAAAACTTACAATTATTAGTAAGTTTGCTATGACTCGTGAGTGATTATTCGATGGTTTGCAGATGTATTTATTTATTTATTAAGTTTTTCGTCTGTTCTGCTTAGTAATGTAGCATACTTCTTATGGTGAACTCTAGATTTTTAAAATTTACAATTTTTATGGGATGTAACTGAATGTTATTGAACGTTGCAATTGTTTCGTCAAATTTATTTATTCACGTGATAAAGTAAATCTCGAGACTTCAATAGGTTCTGTTAGCGAATATCAAGTCGCTGTCGCGCAAAACCTGTATATTCCAGTGGAAACTTAAATCTTTAAGAAACACTTTAGACCAAAATCCAAGAGCATCAAAGAATTTATAATGCGCAGATTGACCGATATTCCTGAAGCTTCAGAGGGGAAAAAGTAACTGAAGGTGCTCGGTCACGTTCAAGGATCTCGCCCGAGTAATTGCACTAGAAAAAAATGTATATTTAATCGCCGCCAGTGTTTTATAGTCTATCGCGTTCTATCCTTGATCCAATGCAGTCGATTTAACTGATAATGCGTATGCTGACCTTAGGGCACATTATATTTAGGTACAGCTTGTCATCGAAGTTCCGTGTAGCGTGTTAGAACTGGCACGTGTTTACTTTGTAAACATAGTAATATTTTATAACGCGCATAATGGAATGTTCAGCTGGAAGCTTTTCAGCCTCCTTTGAACGTAAAGACACGATCGATTTACAGAACAAATAGGAACGAAATTTTCGCGAAATCTTCATATCAACGCTATATAAAAAAAATATTATTAATTATATAGTGTTCTCAAACTCGTCCAGGTTTTCCCCATTCTTACAATTCAATCGTCGCGAGTAATACACATGCGGTCTTGACTTTTACATTTACATTTTCATCTCATTTCTCGTTTCAAAACTAACAGACGAGGAGATAATTCTCTGCGTCGAAATGACTTGCATTTAAGGAGCATAGGGAGTCGTGAAAGGTGAAGGAAGAAAGTGGAGCTTGCGCTGATAGAACCATTAATTCCAGAGCTCCCAGCAAGAGGATTGGGACAGCAGCACAGCTTTCTCAGCGCTTAAACACTTTGAGAGATTCGTGGAGACCACAAGGATGACTCTCCTAGGACCTGGTTGTCGAGAGACACTCACGTCTGCCCTCGACACCGTCGTCGAAAACACACAGGACTTCACTGACAGCGCATACACGAGCCACGAGCACAGAGAGAACATACTTTTGCTCTGCGATCGGGCGAAACTCGAGCTCAACACACTCCTACGTATCGGTAACAGCATGGTAAGGATCATTTCTATTCCACTCTTTCGAGGAAATTAATCTCACTGCCACTTTAACGCGTACTCATATTTCGTTATGAGTTTAAACAAGAACTGATGATAAATAGAAGTAGCTTAACCCTTAACTGGTATCCTCGGGTCAGTCATGACCCCAAGCACGCAAGGTTCGCTGCAAAATATTTGGTTGTCTAAGTTTGTAAACTGAATTTCTAATTAATTTGATCATAATAGTTTAACTTTCTACGTTTCTATTATTTTATACATTACCTAAGAACAAAATAGGTATTCATAGAGGTTGATCTAATGTCGACTTTACAAATTTCTGTGTCCTTTTTTATTTGGGGTCTGACACGACCCCAAGATACCAGTTACGTTTGAAAAAACAGTATACCAGTTAAGGGTTAATTAAGTAGAAGTGATCGACTAGAATACCTCGCCTTATCCAGAATTCAAAGATTAGCACGTATTAGTAAAGAATCAACGTGAGTTTCGATGGTCGAAAAGTGGAGGAGTCACAATGCCGATTGCGCCCACCTATAGACAAAGCAATTTAGCCCTAGTGAAAAGATCCGGTGCAAAAAATTCATATAATACCGGATTATACGTGGAGGAGTAATCCCTGGCTTGATTCTCCCTGAAAAGAGGTGCCATTCCGTCGTAAATCCGAATGGATAACCGGGCTAACCTGAATCAGCTACGCGAGCCGCTGCAAGTGAATAGGCAGAGGGTTCACCTGTGTAATTCTTTCTTTAAAAAAGGAGCAAACTGCCTGTTTATCTTGTTAACACAGGTATCTACCACAACCCTAAACGCGTAGTTCCTTCTCAACCGTCCAGTGACGATGCGAATTGCAATAAAAAGAAAATAAGAACAGGAACATTATTCCTCATTTTGTAACTTTCTTTAAAATTTATAAGTACTTTCTTAAACTTGAAAATAATTCTACGTTCATACTTCCCGGTGACTCATTTCTCAGGGCATTAGAATCTAAGACACAGGTGACAAATTTCCGTGTAATATGAAAATGTCCTTCGCTGAAGGTGGTGAAATTTATTCCTGAGAATCCTAGCAGTAATGTGAGAGTGGGGTAACAGTGAAACGTTTATTGTTATCTCGTGTCAGAACTACGAAGGCGGCGGTGGTTCCCCGAGTTCTGAGATGGAGCAATCCGTCCTGGGGGTATTACGAACTACCAGGGACCTTCGCCAGCAGCTCTGCGCGACGACGATGGAGCAGGCTGGCGATCTTGGTCAGGTGACCAAAGCTGGCCAAGAGCTTGTGTCAACGATCAGAAATCTCGCTCTGGCCAACGACATTAATCGCCTCCAAGAAAGCAGCGACAGATTTCACGAGTACATGGACCACATTATCGAAGTGAGTGTTTCGTTACGAAGTAGCTCGGATCGTTTAAATTTGCGAGCAAATAAAGCCTTCTTCAGTCACCATAAAGTGCTTTCGTTTCTGAGGCCCAGAATATTTTCGTTTTTCTTTTAATTCGAAGTCTTGGGGTTTAGTGATATTGTCCCCGAGTGAAAGGGGACCATCTCTGCTTTATAATCTATTTACTTGTATGGTTTAACAGGTGTGCAAAATGCTCAGGCACGTCGCGCTCACGGAGTCATTGCAAGTTTCAGCGAAGTTCACAGAGATCAATTTGAGAATATACGGCCCCCAAGTGGTGATAGCCGCTCACACGTTGGCAAGGCATCCCACTAGCAAAATCGCTAAGGAGAACCTGGAGGGTAAGTTGCGACACGGTGTGCTAATAACAGCTATGTGAATACCGAATCTGAAGTGTAGAAATCCATGATTGCGTGAATGAGTGCATAGTTTGAAGTGAAATGAAGTAACGTGTTCTAAGTATGATAAATAAGACTCGACTCGTAATTTTTAGTATTCGCCGATATGTTGCAATGGCTCATGACTGACGCGACAACGGTGGCGAAAGATGTGCTCGAATTGAATCAGAATCGACCCGAGAAACAAGTATACATGTCCTTGCCACGACCAGGAGTAAGTAGATCCTTCTATACTCCTTTAATTTCATCTTACGTCAGTCCTTCGGTTCCCAATATCCCAACAAATTAAAAAAAAGTTCCTAACTGCATGGTATGTATATTAAAAGTCCATCAATTGAAAGTTAGCGGAAATCGCGAAACAACTCAGACCGATGAAACAATTGAAATAATCATTATCCACTAAAGGAAGTCGGCGACTATGATCGATCCTTTAAAAACCCAACAACTGAGCAGAGCCATGGAAAGCCAACAATCTGTATTTAATTGCAGAAACACGGCACCACGAGCAAGCCGCTGAAGCCAGTGCGATTGGACAGCGAGGAGCAGGCGAAGATCGCGAAGGCTGGCCTGGAGATGAAGCTGATCACGTCAGAGATGGACGCGGAGACGGAGAAATGGCAGGAGAGCGGCAGCGCCCTGGAGGAGAACAACGACATCGTGAAACGGGCGAAGAACATGTCCTCGATGGCGTTCTCGATGTACCAGTTCACGAGGGGCGAGGGCGCCCTGAAGACCACCCAAGATCTGTTCACCCAAGCTGAGTATTTCGCCGAAGAGGCGAACAGATTGTACAAGGTTGTGAGACAATTCAGCTACCAGGTACGTGGCATTAATCAGGGCGACGTAGAACCAAAGCAAAGTGAATTATATATATTACACACATTTCTTCGATTGGACATGACGTTTGGGGTGGTACGTGTATACGTGTACACGCTCAGGGACCGCCCGCACGTACACGCATACACTCCGCACCGTCCTTTGTTTACGATCATTCTTTTCTACCGTTGTTTATTATTATCACGGATTCTATACTGGACTTGATTCCGAGTTTTTTGATCCTTGCTATATTGGAGACATTTTTCCTTGGATTTTTCGCTATTGAGTTTCGTTTTTACGTAATTGCGACGCCGGGGCCACGTCGAATCCGTTGATACGTAGCTCGATCGAAACGGGAATGCAAATATCCTCTCTCTTGTAAATATCCTTTGCATCGGTATGGTTTAAAGTTTCTAGCATGTTGCATTCTGTTTCAACCGACCTGACGTTCAGAGCTGTCCGTTGAACTTGCGATGCCGCGGATGTTTTAAAATTTCGATTTCAAGACCGAATTGTCAATGTGCCGTCGTGCGGTGGGATTGGAAGTGGCCCGGGTGTGTGTTATTAGCATTAGACATGTTCGAATTAATACGTTTGCTGCCCTTTCGACCCTCCTAGCTAGGCCGAATATATATATAGTTACCCGAAACCATTTTGATCTCTTTATACTCTTCTTGAAAGAAATCAACAGAAACGCTAACCTTGTAATATACTCTGTATTATGAACACCCTTTTTTGACCCCCGCTCTTTGAATGCCTCCATCCAGGTAACTCTTTCTCTCTTTACTTTAGACCCTTGTTGGGCGCCTAGAGATCATGTTCGCCTTTTGTACAGACTCGTTCTCATTGCCGTGCTCGTTCTCTCTTGCGACTTCATTGTTCCAGTTGCTGTTAAGTGTTGTCGTGTTATCTCTTACATCACTTACACGTTTGTTACTTGTTACATACTTTTTTATACGCAGCGCTGCTATGCAAGATGTCATGAGACACCTAGTACCATATCACCCTAACAATCGTTTCTTTTGAATGACGTAGTGCGGCCATGTACACCTTTTTTCTTTTACCAACGAGGAAACGCACGTTGCAACGTACGACTATTTTCTGCGAGACCAGTTCCCATTGCCAGTCGCTACAACAAAGTAATTTTCATTGGTTTAATCGTGGAACAGCTGAGGTGCTAACGTGTTGCCTCTCATTACCTGGAAAATAATCGATCGGACCGGACGAGTATTTTGTAACTAGATCTGCTCCATTATATATAAAATTATCGAACTAGAAATGTAGTACCATTTACGTGCTCGTTTCATGTAAGTACCGAAAATAGCCTCGAGTATATTCTTCATCTGTCAAGCGTCGTTGCAATCGAAATTTGACGCGACGAAGAGTAATCGAGCATTATTCAGGTTTGAAGTAAGCGAATCACAGTCTGGTTTACCATGTTTTCCATGTCTTGTTTGTGCTTGTAAAGAAACAGAGCAGTAACAGTCTTGATTGTGCAGTCGTAATTAGCGTGATAAGTTTTGCAGGAACGTGATTCTCGTCTCGAGGATTAGAGATAATAAAAAGAAAAGGGACTGTCTTTTGATTTTCACTTGTCACACCATCAGACTAACTACGATCATTATTTTGTTGGTAAATCTATTTTGTGTACGTACATTTTATGACTTTTTTGTGTACGATTAGTAAGGTGTGTTTTAGATGCTACGGGAATGCTTCCGTCTGTGGACGACGTCTATGTGCATTGTGGTCCCCCTCCTTCCACTATCTGGGGCATGACTATTATGTCTCAGTTTTTGCCAGCTTCCGATTCTGCCGTTTAGAAATATTAACGTTGCCATTAACGAGCCAGCTAAGGTGAAGTTACCCGCTCGTTTCTACTTCGAAATTGTACGCAGTTATTCAGTCGAACGGACTTAAAAACTGCAATTACTCTCGTCAACGATAAATCGAATTTGGGAAATTCAATGAATAATTTAGTATATTTCGAACACCATAATTGCTATAAAAGTGAAACAACTATGAATTAAATAATAGAGGCTATATTGTTTGGTTAATCGATGAATGAATTCTAGTTTTATAAAGTTTAAGGGGTAATGCCACTCTGGAATTTTGGAAAAATGCTAAAAAAAATTTGGCTATAATGATGCCTTAAGGTCTTAGAAATAACGTGCACTAAGTACCAAAGAAAATCAAAATCAGGCTGTTTTTTCCGGGCTCTACAGTGCCATTACCCGTTAATGATAAATGCGGAATTCTGATGAGAGTTTTTGGACTGCGGTTCTTCCATTTTACTGATTATATGTTCATCTTAGCTGCTGCCTCTTGCAAAAGTGTATCTGAATTCTAACGATGGTTCGATTAATTTAATAATCGTGAAGCTTGCAAAAACAACAAGGTCTGTACTATTTCACTGTCATTCACACAGTCACTCTCTAATGTTCTTCTCAAACAACTTACACTTTCCGTTAAAACTTTTGCATTGTGTTTCTATTTAGGAAGGATAGAGAATTTTTCTGTTAACTTGTTAGATGCAATTCTATAAGTACCCAAAGATACATATTTTAAATTACTTATTACTAGTCAATGAATAAAGAATAGAATCAGGCATTGCTTTGAAGAGTTAATTTAAAAAAAAAAAAAAGAAACGCTACATATGTACGAAGAATAATTTCGCAGGGCAAACGTAATTGGTGGTTTTCAACGATTATTTAAAATACATAAAGCACACTTACAATTAACCCCTTTTGTAACAGCGCCGCGCGAACATCGCTAAAACATTTCCCACGATACTTTCGATGCTCCTAATATAATAATTTTATTGTAAATCTTCAAAAAAGCGTTATTCAAAGAATTATTCCAATTGTTACAATTCAAGCTGATACAATTTACCATCAACTCTACAATTCTAGGAGCATAATAAGATTTCAAGTACAAATGAATAAAAAATAAAGAAGGCACCCCACTTCGTATTCTTACAATGAAACTGGCTATAGATCTTAATCAACATTTAATTCCTGATAATGGTGTTTCTTATTTATTATCGATTCTCTTATGAATTTTGAAGATTACTCGTAGACGTTGAAATCGTTGCAAGACCGTACACGAACACGTTTGCCTTGCGACACGAATGAAGACGTAAGTTTGTATACGATGTTGCATGGGCGCAGGTACCAGGTGGACCGCACAAGAAAGAACTCCTGGAGAATCTCGACCGTGTGCCGACTTACGTCCAGCAGCTTCAATTCACCGTGAAGAATCCCACCGTCGGGAAAGCCGCCACCTTCACGAAAGTCGATAACGTGATACAAGAGACAAAGAACTTGATGAACGTGATTTCGAAAGTGGTCACCACATGCTTCGTCTGCGCCACAAAGGTAAGACGCCCCGTACTGATCGTCCGGATCGGTGTTTCTGTGTGCCACACACGAACATTCAATTACCGATTGCCACAGATTACTGTCTCTCATTCACGTGCTGGTTTTCGTTCAGTACTCTTGACTTTTATTTTTGTGCCCGAGAATTCGGGGCCAGTTCGATCTTTCCTCTCCTCGATGGATCAAGCAATTATTATTGGATTAATATCGTTGATACGAATCTCTGAATATTGGTGATAATTTTAATAGCTTTGGAGATGTAGCATCGAAGCACTTTATTAACGTGGAAAGATTGAACGAATTCCTTTTTTGTATTTTAGCTAGCTTTGTGTCGGCAGAAGAAGTGTTTCAATTCTTTTTTTTTGAGTATAGCTGTGCGTAAATCTTTGAGATCGCAAAGAGTTAGCCCTGTGCGAATATTCGTTGTAGTGAGACAACTGTTATCAAGAGAACTTAACTTTGTTCATTGGATACCATAAAAGAAACATAAATCTGTTCTAAATCGATTAATTAATTTACCTAAAACCAGAGCTCTTATTGCCCAAGTACATACTTAAATCGTTAAACTGGCACAGGATTCAAAGTAAGTCATACAGATCGCCACAAAATTCTCAGAATTCTACTACCTACCCGAACTCCCAGCTTCCACATTCTGTCCCCGCAAAATACTACGCAATTATTCGCACAGGGCGAACCAGTACGAATCGCAGCGCAGTCACGTCACGCCTTAAAACTGTCTACATGTCCTTCCATGTATTCATCGAATAGCACAATGTGACCATGCCGCAATACGTGGAGCTCAGTCCAACAACGATGCCTGGCCTGGGCGAAGAGGATTGCTTGTACCCAGTTAGTCCCCAGTTGCTACCGTCTACGAGTCCCTACGTGCAGCCCCATCCCCTCACCTCCTCCCAGCTGCACAACATTTTAAGAGCGCCTGGGCTCAACTTCTCTCCCTTCGGTCACAACACTCTGCCACTCCCCACGTCCACCAGCAGCAGCGGCACGCGTAGTTCCGCTTCCTTTGTCCATCCCTCGGTCCTGCCGTACTCGGCCAGCAACGCAACGTCCAGTTGCGGACCGCAGGCACCGCATTGCCTGCAAAATCTTCAGCTACTGCAGCTACAGCTGCACCAGGCGCAGCTGCAGCACCTAAGACACGCCACTCTGCCGAGATAACACAGACTATCGTTGCACCGTGATGGTTGCATGTGTTCACGCGCACAGCCACAACGCTGCGCGGCGAAGCGCTGTTCTTTCGTTCGCACAGGTTCGATTTTGGTTTCATTTTTCCGTTTCGTTTTCTTCGTTTCGCTCGCTTGCTGCTTCCACCGTTGCTTCGCGGTTTTCAGTTCCTTTCGCGGCCGCGAAATCAACGCGAATGATTGAAGTACGAAGTAGTTGGATTGATAGAATGGCAGGTCGAACCATTCCAAATCTGATTTGGGAGTATTTATAGTTGGATTTAGAGTTCTAGAATCAGTCGAAGAAGTATGTAAATTGGGATAGGTACTTCTTTGGGGATAAAGAATGTGATTGAGGATCTGGAGACATGGAATTAATGTGACCCGAATTAGAATTTTTGATTGTGACTGTTTGGCAAATTTGATGAATTTTGTATCTACATAGTCTTCAGTCATTTGCGTTCGTTAAATATTTTCTCCTTTTTCGTCACCGCTATTTTCATAACGACACATTTTACGCGTAGGCATTACTGTCGCTATTTATGTTAATAAACTGGCTTGAATATTTTTCTTACCGTATTGTTGCAGACATTTTTCTCGCAACAGCTTTGCTTCGATTAATAAGCCACGTTGTGACAATATACAACATAATCCGCAGCACGAAGGTGAACTGATAATCAATCGAGTTTACTGTTTTCAGCTGTCTTTACAGGAATGGGCGCGATGCAATCTTTCGTAACAGAATTTCCTTTTCATTATTGGAGTCACTTTCTGGCAGGCTGAATATTATAAAACATAATGCTTGTATATAATCGTGCATCAAGACAATAACACATACTTTTCCTACGAGTATATATTTCTAAAACAATAATACTTTACAATTCTGCAATTTTATATTAACAAATTTTTATAACAACCAAAGAGTAATGCTGGTCACCCTTCTCGATGGTGGGGGCATTAACAGTCACAGTTGCGACGCTTTTGAGGGAGCTCCTTTGCAACTAAAAGGACTGGAACAATTACTAACTAAACGACTGCCACGTCGTGCAGAAGTATTTTGGAATTTTAATATCACGGGATACATTTAAACATTCAGATATAACGTTCACTTACTTTGCGCGTCAAATACAACCCGAAGGATCGCGAAATGTTGCAACTCAATTCACCCTAGAGATAGAGGAGAGTGTGCCCTTTATAATGCGTTTTGTTCCGTATCGATATCTTAAGCGGTTCCCGAGATACAGGGCTTCGCAGCGTGCATTTGAAACGCAAGGGGTATGAATGGGGTGACCGAATACGCGTGACGTGACCCAGTGACCTATTTCTCTTCCCGGAAATGCGTATGTCACTAATAGTAAACAGTAAACAAACGCTGACCTAGTTAACTGACCAGCGCGACATGGCGAAGCGTGAGATAGGCTAGTGCGAGTGAGAGGTCCGACTGCGCGAGCGAGAAAGACATAGTAGCGCTCCGAAATGTACCATTATCTTTAGACGACGATATCTCGTGAACCGAAAGTGGCATCGACACGAAACAAACGCCATTTTAAAGATAAGGGTTCCCCGCTTTCGCCAATATCACCATTTTTAAATATTTCTTTATCATTTCGGAATAACAGTCTTTCAAAGTTATAGTAATTTTAATACGCGCTTCTGATGCATTTGGAGAAGCTTTAAGATAAATTCGTGAACCTTTAAGGCGATATTACTTACATCCACGAACATTATGAATAATAATATTTAACTCGTTACAGTTGCAAAATAATTGCAAAGCCCTAATAGCAGTAAGAATATCGCGGAGTACAAGAATATCAATGAAACCTAAACGTTCCAGAATACTTCTCACGCGACATTTCAAATAGAAGGGAAGTTATAATCAACGCAGAAGATTTTAGCCACTCGAGGTTCCATTTATCTGGCATTTCTTACTTCTTCTCAGTAATGTAGCCAAAGTGTACGCGGGAGATCTTTATTTGGTGAGCCCGAGTGGTCGAAATCGTTGGATTATAAGATTCCCTTGCACGATATGGGGTGATTGCAGCGTCGTGCAGGAAAATTGGCGCGGTGCACTGTATAATCCGCCCTTCTGGGCCTCTGTTTTACAGTACAACCTGGATTTCCGAGGTCTGTCGGCGCGAGGGGCCGGCGGCTCGCCGTACAGGGGCGGAGAGGGTGCAGGCGCCGACGGCGACGGTGGCGGTGCTGGTGTCGACGGTAGCAAGACGGGCTCCGCCCCCGGCAGCGACCCGTCCGTCTGACAGTTTGGGATGGCCCGACGGGCCAAGGGGGACGCTCGCCGCACTCGGGTTTCCTTTCTGCTATTCTAGGAAGAACCTCGCCTGCCCCAGCGAAGCGTACACGTCGAGTCCTCGCGGACACCCCCGACCAGATCCATCGCTGCTCGTTGAACGGGCCTCCGCCACATTCCGAGGGGACCTTCCGCGTTCCATACGGAGCGATCGTTCGCATGGCTTCTAAGTATGTGCAGTAGAAATCTGGGATGGAACAGTTTGGCACCAACGAGTTAAACATCTTTCCCTTCTTTTTTTAAGAAATTCAACTGTCGGAGATTCTATTCAGAGGAAATCGAGATGACAAATGGTCCCTCGAATTCTCAAATCTTCATAGACGAGGAGTTTCTTTTAAGTTAAAATAATTTGAATAATTTTAACGCTACCTTTAGTATATGAAAAGCACACCTTGTCCTTTATATTTAATTACAGATATTTATTTTAAAATTCTTGACAGCGAGCGAGACACAAAAACTTTGCCTACTTTTACCGCTTTTGCAAAAAGTTTCACCTTTTTAATGGTTTTCATTGGCTTTAATTTTCTCTTTCCACCAATTTTGCCGCCCCTAAATTCGATCGGGCTCGGATCCTGAACGTAAGTGTTTAGTACTCCATTATATAAACGACAAATCGCAAGATGTCTATTTAGTGTTACATTTCGTAATAAATTCTTATACGATCTCATTGGTGCCAAATTAAACGAATTCTACTGCATCGTTAAAAGAAATTTGAAGATTCTGGCAAAATATCGCTAACTAAATGATTCCCCTCGTAACTATCCGAACAAGAACCGCGCAATGACGAGCGCACGAAGTTACGAGCTGTCCCCTCGGAATTATTATACAAAATCTTGGTTTGTTGCCAACTGAAAACGACATGCTCCATTCTTAATGTTTATTGAATTTCTAATATCCCAGTGAACGAGCCTCGAGTGTCGTTCTTCTCGAGGGCAAAGGAAACTGAACGTTCGGTGGAGCCGTTCGTGAAAGACTCGCGTTAAGAGAATGTACCGGTGCTACAGGGCCAGTTACCTGGTTCCCCTGGTTAAATAAGAAATTAAATATCTAGGTGTTAAGCCGACCGCGGTATTTCTTACAATATATTCGAAGCATACCGACTTTTCGTGCGCGAGAACGCTTGCTCGCCAAAGCGATTACTAGACCGTCGACGTGTACGTTTCAATTGTAATTGCTTCGAGCACAAGCTATATATTCCAGCGATTAGCCGCAGTACACGCTCGTGCGTTGCTCAATATATAGACAGGTTTTTACGAGCCCTCCGCCCCACTTTAATCGCGTACGAAACTGCGATACGTGACTGCCATGAAACACGACGAGAACCATGGAAATCGGCGAGAAATTTGGGCATGCTTTTTACACGAGAACGCACGCGTCTGTTCAAAGCCATTTGCAACGGAAATTACTTGTTCCACAGCCATCTCGTATTTAGTTTCCAACGATCACCACTCTTCCGCGACAATCTGGCCTATTAACTCTTCTCAGCACACTTAACTACACCGCTCGACGGGACGGCAATTTTCGAAGCAACAATTTCTGTTAAGCACTCCAAAGTTCCTGTTAATCGATGCGTTCGTTTAAACTGTAATTGCCTTGAAACACTACCCATCCGACGACTAAACGAGACACGAGCTCGCGTCGCTTGAAGCAAACGACCCAAGCGAGCACTTTTGCACTCGAGCCTCGTCGTGCACCGCGCTTCTCCAGGCGGCGGTGGAATAATTTTTAAAACGGCGACCTTAAGAGTCGCGGCTTGCACGCCCCCGAGCGTGCACGATGAAGATCGATCACTACAATGGCAATAATGCAGCCATATCAGAGGAATCGGCGTCTGATGCGAACAGGGACGGGTTTAAAATAATATCCGCGGCAAGAATCGCTTTTAACTGCTTGGTGCCATCTGATCTACGGAAGCAATAACCTGCGTCGTCCCAACGGCGAACACCTCGCTGCTACGTCGACTGTCGGCCCAGTGATTCGCGCGAAGGCCCGTTGAGAGATCCACGAGATCGACGGAGTAACCACGGCTCGAGTAGCAGCGAAAGGACCCGAAACGCAGCCCCGTGGCGCGCGCCGTTGACGCCGCGTTTCGGACGCCTTGTACAGACTTATATTTTGAAATAGAGCATCCCCATTCGAGATCATTTCAGGCTCTGCGCGAAGGAATCGCTCTTCCATGTAGGAGGGTTGGTGCAACGACAATAATTCGGGATGTCGAATGGAGTGCCTTTTAGAGGTGAAATATTTAGAGGCCAACTTCCGCTGATAACGCGTCTCGCCACCAACTTCGATCTTTCAAGGGTTCCCGACGGCGCAGAGCCGCGGTATATCGCTGTCAGCCTTTGAACACTTTGAAACCGTCGTTAACGCGCCGCGCGAGCACGTAGCGCTTGTCCACAGTTTGCTTTCGACATCCAGCAGCGTCTGATCGTTATTTCGCTAATTAGCACCTCACAGGACATTGTACGCCTTCAATAGACGAGCAGTCCTGCTTACGTGTACCGTGCGTGGAAGAGCGTGGAATCTGGAATGATACTTCACGCCCTGAAATCGCTACCATTGGTCGTCGTAAAATAGGAAGCCTCTGTTGGCAATCGCGGAGAAGTCTTTTGCGGGGAGCTAGGATACAGTGGCAGAAACGAATCCTGAATTTCGCCACTGGTGGCGTTAATACTGCTTGAGGTTTCTCAGGATAAACTGTCTTTCAAAAAGTGTTCCAACGTTCCATCGAAGGATGCGATATAATAGACAGAAGGAATTTAATGAGGTTGTGGGACACTGAAGTGAAGCTAGGAGCCTGGGACTGCATTCTTTATTGCTTTTAAACAGTAGCATTTTGGGCCTCTACAGTGGTGGTTAAAAGAAAGTGAACTGTTCTAAACTGTGGACGATATCAGAAATAAGATAGTTGCATTAGTAACAGGTATACCTTCAAAATACCCCTGAAATTAAATTCCCGGAATGCGCAAAGCCTAGTATGTATCAAGATTACTATGCAGGCATGTAAAAATATGGGTTTCAAACTTTCTTCTAATCACCACTGTATATCCTTCTAACAAATAGCAAAAGACACATTTGGCGACTTGTGATACTACTCGAGCGTGTCCAACTACCTCGTTACACTTCTTAAACAGATTATAGTCTAACCACTGAAGCCTCCAACAGTATTAATTACAAAAAGCAGCCTAGAAAGCCTCGTAGCAGCAATTCACAAGGCATTTCTTGCCCGAAATACAATTCTCTTCAGCTCCCACCCCGCAGTGTACTTATCCTCGCACCTAAGCCATCAGATTCCACGTTCACCAGCGAAACGTGTTGCGAAAGGGAACGTTTAACGAGACTGCTCGTTTCACGGCCAGACATCCGCTTTGCACCCGAGCACTGTAGTTCGCGAGACGATGCCAGGCCGCGGTTTTGCGACTAAGCAGCCCTAGCACAGCTTGAAAACACAGGATGGGGCAGGAGATGGACGTTGAGGGTGACCTGAGGGCGGCAGCAGGGCGGTCAGGGACGTACTTTGTGGCAAGGACACCCTGGCTCACTGCACGAAATCTCGTGGTTTAAGCTCGGTCGGGCGTAGAAACGACCTAAGCTGCTCGCAACCGATCGGGAGACAAAGCTGTCCACGTATCAAGGCGCATTTTCGCGCGTCGTCGCAGATGCCCGATCGAATCGCGAGCAGCTTGGATTCGCGCGGGCGCCGTCCGAGAACAAAGCTTCCTTCATAGTGCCACAAAAGAAACACTCTCGTTCTTGCGATACGTCTTTGAACCCGCTGACAAAAATCGAGCTCGCTATCTTCCAGAGAAACGAGCGAGGCGTGCATCAATATTATAACAATCCCGACGACTTCTGTCGATGTAAAAAAAGCTACTCGACCGCGCACGAACGAGCCCCTCGTGATTTTTCTATTCGTAGCGACTGCCCCCGTCGCGTCTAATTGATCGACGTCGAGTTTAACCGTGGAGCGCGCAAGCTGGATAATAATGCGCGCGCAACGGTCACGAGCAACTACTAGCTGTAATTGTACAAAATAATAATCGGAATCGAAGGGTTCGTCGTGCACGCGCCAGCCAATATCGAACCCGAAGATCACGAAGCTGGCACGCTAGCATGGCCTCTCGCTGCACGCCGATCAAACGAAACGGCCGGGGACTTTATCGATCGATTCTCGTGATCTTCCTCGAATTCGAAGCGCAGAACGACGCTGGACGATGACTCCCCTGCGTGGGAAAGCTCGTGGCGCGTCCAGCGGCGATCCGCGTCACGCTTGTTCTCAAACAGCTGATCGTTTCCGCGTGGAAGTGAACCTCCGCCGAGGACCCAGGCGTCCCAGCCGACGCCTCGGTCCCCGGAAACGACAGGGAGACACAAGTGGTAGCGTTTGTACATAGAGCAATTAAGTTCACGCGAGAACAACGTCGACCAGTCATGCATTTCACGTACTTACCAGTTGTATTAGAGGATCGATTCTGTATGTATTATACAGAGTTGGCACAAAGACAGTACGGTTGTACTGATCAGTGGAGTTTGCCGGGGAAGTGGCCGTCGTCGATGATTAAACGTTTGACACTTTGAGCAAGCAAGCTGTGCACACCTCGGCGTGTTCTCGCCTACGCGTCCTTTGGGAAGCATCCAAGTATTATTCAGCTGCTCCTGAATGTTCACTCGGGACGAATTAAGCGAGACTTCCTTGGTAGAAGCGATCGCTAGAAAAGGCTTGACTGAAGGGACGTTTTCCGAAACCTTGCGTTACTCCAAGTGTTGATGAGTCTTACAAATTCTTAATTATAATCGGATAGGCGGATCGACGCTCTCCCTGAGTGTCGATGTTCTTTTATTTTGTTCGAATGTATGCAGCGTTCTTTCTACGTCGATGATCGGTGACGGACGCTTTTCAGCAAGCTCCGCTGGCTTCGTAGATGCTCGAGGCGCCAGAATGTAAACGAGGGCCTCTTACCAGGGGGCATTTTGACAGTGTCCCCCGAGATGTTCCTAGGGTGTAATCACGCGGACTGACGTTCCGTAAAGCGCGCGAGTAAACCTCGCAGCAATGTAATGAACCGGCACGCGTCCGTTGCAAGCTGAAAAACATTTACGCGACGCGTTTGTACAGACTCTGTATCATACCTTTATCCACGCGGTCTTTAGTGTATAGAGTTCGTCAGTTAAGGGGTTAAGCTTAAGTTTTTTTGTATAAAAAAACGGCACAAATATTTTGTATGGGAAACGTGGGGTGAGTTCGACGTGAGCGTTGAGTTTTTATTATTAAATTACCCGCGTCTGTAGTCGGCCAGCTAGAAACCAGCTAGAAACGATTCGACCGAGGATCGATTGCCAGGCCTTCCAGGGATCGTCTGGGTGAAAGTGTTATCGATTATCCATGAATTGGAGGGATGACGGTTTTGTTCAAAATTTACAGTCCGTAAATTAGTGGATAGAGTCATATATTCCTACAGTATATCTGTAATACTTTGAGTAGTCATGAATTTCTTAGAATTATTTGGGACGTTTAGAAAGTACCAAAGTTAAAATTCTACTGATTTGCTTTCCCACCTTTACTAACTTAATCTCGACACACCTTCCAGCTAAACACAAAATCTACAATCGAAGAGTCAATTTCATTAAAAAAAAAAAGAGTATCCACTGTCTACGTGTCTCCCAATAATTCATCAATTCTCGATAATGTGCGTACTCCGCGATTCAAGATCTGGCAATGAATCCTCCCGTCAGATCGGCTTCGTTGTTTCCTATCGAATGAAGAATTCTCGTCGCATATAACGTAAAACCAATGTGGTGATAGTACTTCTAGAGATCATCACGATTCTAGTCGTTGCATAGAAGTCAGTTTGTAAGTGTATAACGTGTACCGATAATATCGTTAAATATATAAATGATAACGAATCGAAATTACACGCTAGCATCCACGGTCGTGACGTTACGATATCCAAAAGCTCGGCATTGTGGCCCTAAAAGCAGCTCATTTGCGTTCCCTCATCTGAAGACACAATCACAGAGAGAATAATTGCGAACGTATCGTAGCCTCCTCGTGTGTGTACGTGGTCTGAAAATCGCCATGGTGTAATTCTACCTCAATTCGTAGCATAGACAGCTCCAAAATTACTTCGTCGATGAATAATGTTCAGGTACTGGCTAGATCTCTGCGTCGATTAATCCTTCTCGGCATATACGTAAATTAATTAACGTTAAAGTCTTCTAAACGTGTCTCTGGTCATGTCGGAGACACGTCGCTGTGAGAGAATGAAAGGAAACATAGGAGAAACGGTCACTGGTAAAACGTTTCGAAGAGAAACGAAGCGTTCGTTCGATCCGATCGATGATCTCATTAAAACGATCCAGCAATAACAGTGTCGCTGTGACACTTCTCCGCGAGCTTCTCGTCGCCATCGATTGTGCCTGTTAGCTGGACTATTTCGTGCCTCTGCTGGAAATATTATCGGGTTTAATCGATATTTAATCGCCTCCAGGTATTAATCGAATGAAAACGAAAGGACTCGAAATACGAAGCAGCCCTTGTAGCCAAGCATTCGCAATAGGGGGATAAAAGGAATCCTACCTATCTAGCAGTTTTTATAGGATATTTTCTGAAACTCTCTCTCCTCAGCTCGCGAAGGCTATGGAATCTATTCAATCATTAACGAAAGTAAGCCAAAAAGGAACGGAAAGGGACGAGACGCGATTCCGCGAGGAGTCTCTTCTAACTTATTCGAACTCTTCGTACATCGACGTTTAGAGAATCAGTTCGGGAAATTCGTACTATGAGCTTATAACACCTCGATATATCGAAGAAACACCGATAGATCATCGAATAGTTCGTTCGTTAGGCAAACCTACCCTTCCCCTTGATGTATCTCGAGAAATTTAATTTTTAATCAACGATTCGAAGGACATGGAAAAGAGCGAAGGAGCTGAAAAGGGCTTCGCCTCTTGTCGATTACTCGAAGGGAATAACAAAACGTACGTTAAGGTACATAGGTTTTTCTACATTTTATTGTTGCGGCTAAGTACCACGCCAACGGTGGCCGACGTTATTTACAAAGGGACTGACGATACCTCGATATCCAACTAGGGCAACTAGGCGGTCGATTGAACGCAGCATCAATTGTTCACGAACGTAGCGATTGTTAGATTCTTTCCCAGACTGCAACGTCGCTGAGGAATTCGCGACATCTTCACCCCCCCCCCCCCCCCCGATCGCCAGAGTGAATAATCCTCCATTTCGTGGAAAGATGGATTTACCTTTTAGAATTTAGGCGGTTGCTCGATGGAGAAGCTGCCTGATAAAGAACGTTTCCCTTGGCATTTGAACGACTGTACACGTATTTAAGCGATTGTCGACGGGTGACGGGATTACCAAACGAATTGGCAATGATGGGGTGCAGGGGAAATCGCGAGGGATGATGGATCGATTTAAAAAGCAAGGGTGGAACGAGCAAGCATGGCTCGTGAATAACTGACGAGCTACAAACGAAAGAGTTCATCGAACGAGTGATCGTTTCGCAAACAGTTGGCAATCTTCTGGTTGCAATTCTATTCATGATAGATAAGGTTTTTAAATGACAGGAAAATTCAAGATATTTTACTATTTAGTGAGAATTGTGTAATTAGCTTTTATATGATTTGCAACGAGAGTCTCTGGTTTTTGCCAACTGATTGTTTATATCCCCTCGATGCTTGATATTTGCGTGTATGAATATTGTAAAGAAAAAGACGCGTGAAATTGTTTGTAAAATGAAATAGATTTGTGATAGTTAACAAACGGTTGATATTCCTGAAACAAAGTGTTCTTAACATTACGAAGCATCACAGACATTACTTTCTGAAACTTCTATCATTTTCAAAGTACATACTCCGTTGCACAGATCAGATAAATTATAGACTGTTCGTGTAAAATCAATAATAAACACGTGAACATAATCTTCAATCGTTTGTTAACCACCAGTCTTCGTACGAAGCTAATAATTTCCTTGCTACTGTAAACGATCACGACGTTCGGGCTCTTCAATTAACAAGAATAAGGTAGTAGTGGCGAATAAAGGCGCGCTTGCAAGTCGACGAGGGTAGCAGATGAAAACGAAAGACGATCCCCGATTCTGTCGCCGTTTCTTTCTCTTCGTTCGACTTTCAAACGCGAGGCTGTGATCGTCGACAAGATAGGAAAAAAAGAGAGAGAGAGAGAGAGCAAATGGCCGTAGCACAATGCGGAGTGATTAAACTAATTACTGTAAGAGAATCGTCTCGGATAGATATCGAAGAACGCGCATCCTCGCTCGTGTTCGATACGCCTTCGTAGTTTAACACGGTCTTCCCAGCGATGCTTAACGTTTCCTCCTCCAAGAATCGTTTCTCTCACGCGAGCGTAAAGCCACCTTCCCACGTGCGCAACGTGTGACGCGTGGCAAACCTGAAGCCTACGTTCCACGTGAGCAATTCGCGTGGCACAATGCAGTGAAAGGGGTTCCTTCGCGTAAACAAGCTTTAAGCCGCAACCCCACTTGCGCAATGTGCAGTATGGAATGCAGATTAAGTGACGTTCTTGGGTGTGCAACGTCGGCAAGGTGCATTTAAAGCCACATTCCCACGTGAAGAATGTGCGTTGAGGAATGTACCTAAAGAACGTTTCCCACTTGAGATAGCGTGGAGGAGAAGAGAGGTAAAGCCCACGGTGATACATGTACAATGGCGTGAACAATGGACTGTAGGAAATGTCTAATGTAGAGTACTCTTTAAGCCACATTCCCACGTGCACGATGTTCGTTGCAAAGTTTATGTAAAAATACGTTCACACGTGTAAAATTCAGCGCTCCAAGCGCACTTAAGAGCCTTTAAAGCGCGACTTTTCTCGAGTATACTGGTTGTATGTGTGATTTTATTACTTCTTCTCAATATCCGTTGCCTGTTAAGTCGATTCTTTTCAAGCATTTCAAGTCTGCTTCGCGTATTACGCACGTGGGAATGTGGCTCAAGATTCCTCATCAGTGGTTTTCTACGAGAAGCTGGTTTCTTTGGATGCTTGAAGCGTGTCTGTGTCCTTTGCGTTTAAAATGTGGGAACGTGGCTTAAGTGGAGGGGAAAAGGCCGCGATGGTGGGATTTCTATCGAGAACTTTTTGAGAACGTTCGTTTATCCAAGGTAGGTTCGACACGCTCGGCGCAATCGTGATCTCCGATGATCGAGAGAGAAGCGAAACGAAACGCTTACCTACCTTATGATAATTTATTACCAAACGTTTCATTTGTATGACGATATAACGGAAACGAGAGAAAAAGAAACCAAAAAAGTATCGAGATCATAGAGGACGAGTTTAGCTTAGATAGGTTTCGTACTTCGTATTTAATGAACATTATTGAATCATTATGTATCAAGTATCGCATGTATTGGAGCTGATGAGGACAATGGAAAATAAATAATTGTATCCATAAGTCATGCATTAATTTTATGTCTGCATCCTGTGATTCCTTGTATTTCTTTGTTCGAAGGATATTTTTGGCACTCGATGACTAATAAATAGGCAATTTTCAATATTTCAATCGATTTCAAAGAATTATCCAATATTAATATCCCATAATAAATACAAAAATCTTCGTTGAAGCTTGATAAAGGATTAGATTTCTTCTTCTCGTGAGCCCCTCGAGCGTGTGACACAAAATTACATTGCGTGATAGGTCTATCCTATACCTGATCTGTAATTAAAATTAAAAATGGTAGAATTCCCTCCTTATCGATGATGGAAAACCAATACCTACATATGGTAAGATTTTGATTAGCTACGATCGATACCAAAGGAAACAATACGATCCCAATTTCACTATTTTCACACCATGTCGATACTTTAGTTTGCCCGATACAAACTTCAATAAAACAGCCCCTAACGTGAGAATCATTATATCAACTTTTAAATAAACTAGGCAGACATCAAACAGAATTAAGACCCATTTAAAAAGTCTGTGAATACAATACATAAGGAGACACTGATATAAAATATCAACCCCTTAAATAATCCTCCTCTGTCCTCAAAGAAACTCCCAAACGACGCAAGAATGAAACTTTTCGTTAAACATACGAAAGCGTATCTAATTAATCGCAGAACGTAATGAATTCAATATTTCAGGAAACTTACAGTTTATAAATAAAAAGACGTCGTGACTAATATCGGTCGAGTTGCAGGAAGACATGACTAAGAGCACACAACGAGTCATGTTTCGTAACCGCGTTCACTTTTCCACGAGCGCGTGGATTCCCCGTTCTTGCTTTATTTCGAACCCTGGAATCATACAATGCGCCTATCACGTGGCGATTGTATTGGGCACGTTACTATTATGGTCCGTCGTATCGACTGCTCCTGAGCCTATCGGCTGACCAACAATGCCGCTAAATACACCCCCTTCATTAACGTCTATTATTGTGTTCGCGACTAATGATGTAACACGATGACAGAGTGGAGCAGGGAACACCGTGTACACTCTAGCACGATGAACTGTATGGCGGCTTAATTACTAAATTGAATCATTTGCACTGCACCATTCGCGCCTGCACTGATGTAACCAGCGAGTATACATTCTGTTTGCACCCTTTAATTGATTCAGCTCGACGTTGGCAAGAATTTAGAAGGGTGAAGGAGGAAGTATCTCTGAGGCTATAGATGGAAGCATTATTTTGCTAATAGTTAGCTGTTGCTAATAGTACTGAGAAATAATGGAGCAAGTATCTCTATGGACTATGTCAATGGTAAGTGATTGTGTGTCTGACGTATTAGGTCTGCGAAAAGGTTCAGTCATTTCCTTTGCTCGGCTTTCCTGGCACTGTAACGAGGATGAGTAATGACATCTATTTACTGCTGAGTGGATGGATATGGTATAAGACTCGGTTATTCTTTATTCCTTCAGAAACTTTCAAATTCATTCACCTACCTACTGAATATGCATCTCAGGAGTTCTTAAACCATCAAACACCTAATTACTTCGCGAAGCTTCCACACTTGAAACACTAATTTTCCCTTCCAGCGCCGTTGCACCGTTACATAAAAAGAAAATCCATGACGTAAGCTTCTTCCGTTCCGCAGCACGATAGAACAGCAGAAGATTAGTCGTTGAATCATGAGAAATTTTTGCTTCAACGCTGGTGAAAATAATGATCCCCCACGAGATCGTGCCGTACGTTTGCGTGCGATGAGTATTTCTGACCATTCGAACGTAACCCAAGCTTTGAAAAAGCAGCGAAACAGCTCCGTCCGAGAGAACGCTGACATAAAATCCAAGCTGTATACATACATGTAACTCCGAGGGAAGAACAATTGGTAGCACAGATTCGTGTGCGGTGTTATTTTACCAGGACGTTACGCAAACCGAAAACCCGTTTCGCAATTCCTTTTCCTGTCCCCGACAGGTCACACTTACAAAAATAATAGATTTTCTCCATGAGAACCTCCCCTCTGAGAATCTGAATCCACGAGAGAACAATGGTCTCTTCTACATTCCACCACAATCACAGTAGCACACTTTCAGAAGCCTAGACCAGCGATCGATCACGCCATTCGTTTAAATAAATTACTGAAATGAACATTTCGTATTGAATTAAAAATCTGAGAAAGTTCGCGTAATCAAGCTTTACTGCGGGGTCAGAAATCAGCCAGCTCCTTTCGTTTCACTGTCGAGCCTCCTCGACACTCTCTAACCGAACCTTCAGCAAATTCTCTCTAAAACAGATTCTCGTTCTACGATTCCCATTAATTATTCCCCGGATGATTGATAAGTCAGGCACAGTTGGTCTCGTTCTACAGCGTCGATACACCTGTGTCCATAGAGCCAGGAGGGAAGGAATCGATCGAGGGGCGGGCTACAACCTACAACGTGTTAAGTCTGGACGATTGAAGCGGATGGAAATTGCGCAATAATATCGCGAGGAATCGCATGACGCGAGTCATCGCGCGCACGACAGATGGCCGCTGTTAAACAGCCAAGTTGCGTTTCATCCACCAAGGTCTCGGCTACCTTGGTCGTCGGACCTTTTCCTCCGCGACCACTCGTGACATCCTAGAAATGTTTCTACAAACAATCGGGTACGCGTATTACCTCGCGGAGGGGCCCGCCGCGCTCGAGGCTCGCAACGCGTGCTCGAGCGTTGCGTAAAGCTTGTCGCCGTTTCCTTATACGAGCAAACCGTGGAAGAAAAATGTATGGCCGAGGAACGGACTGCTTTGAAGTGGGATCACGTACCACGGCGGCTATGAAACAATTCTGAATCACCTTTTTCAGTTGGAGGTATCGCGGTTCTTGAATCTTCAGGACGGAGATCTTAACACGGTTGCTCGGGAATTCGTGTCGAGGACTTTCGGGGAGGTCTGTGGCTTCGTTTGCAACTTGAGATTCAAGAAATCGAGCCGATTATGAGGAAAGATGGTGGAAGGTCCAAGGTGTACAGAAGGCAACGGTTACACATCCAAGGTTCATTCTTTTCCATTACTTTTCGTTCGACTAATCAAATACGTGTTATATACTAATTATGAGATCCAAGATCACTAATCGAAAGTAGCCATGCAAACGGTAAATTCATCCACGCGAACCAACACACGACGCCTCTAAATATTATTACCAACTACACGAGTAGACTCCACGCTTCTTTCCTCCTCGTCCAATGAAATCTGTCCCCGAATTGTCGCGAACAGGCGGCGCGATAGAAAAGCACCCCCCCCAAAAAAATAGAAGCCTGGGGTCCCTGAATGGAATATCCCGACCTGCAATCGCTGCGAACGAAAGGGGCCAGGGGTTTCGCAAGGGAACACCACCGTCCGCGCGGTGGGGTAGGAAAAATAATAAAGGGAGAGCCGTTGGTCGTGATGGTAACCGCCGATCTAGGATTTCATCTGGCCGACATCGGGCTGACTAGAATAGGTGACCCACTGTTCTCGAGGAAATGCGTTTCTAGCTTCTCTGTGAGCTCCCCAACGATCGCACTGTTCCAATCTTCCCTTCTTTAACGAAGTTAACGGCGACGAGCGGAGGCTCGCATCGGGGGATGGTCTCGCAGCAACGGAGCGCAGATCGAAACGTCGTTCGATCAGACGGAAATGTGATTCCGAGCGGGGACAATTCTTAATTGTGTCGCGCGGTTTATTGGCGAGGGGAGGGCGATAGTTTTCGGCCGCCACGCGTGGTCTTCCGTGAAACGTCGCTCGATTCGATTAAACCGGCTGCGTTCCTCGGCGAACCGTGAAAATCCGTGGAAGCCTCGAGTCCTCTGCCGCTTTGGGCTGCGAAGCGGTAATGATTCAATCGGGGTGCTAACGCGCTAAACGTTCGCAAACTCCTGCCCGTCTGGCCTCGTATTATCGGCAGGAAGCTTGTCAGATGTTGTTTATATTTTACGTTAGGCGACTCGAAGGGAATTCTACAGAAATTGCAGATCCTCCTAATTCAAACTTGATCGGGATCAAGTGAAATGCAGGGGTATTAGACGATTAAAATAAACGGTTTCTTCTGGATTGCATTGAAGGACGACTATTAATTCTTACTAATGCCCCTTTACTATATCCCCTTAACAAGTATTTGACGATTTAAATTCGGTGTCCACTATTATTCCCAAATCGCGAGCAGACTTTGGGGGCCCGTTAAAACGATCGGAAGCCATTATTAGAAGCGATTGGAGGTGTTTAGAAGCCTATCCATAAATGGACGGTGCCATTAGTCCTAGTTTCGTTCTACTTAGTTTTCCTCCCTTTCCCTGGTCCCAGCACAATGCACCCTATTCACGGCACGAAAACGGCCAATCGGCGATCGAGTGCCGCGAAAACTCCTTATCACGATATATTCCGTGCGTCAGCCTCGTGCAAACTCTCGAGCAAGCATGTCGCGCAAACGTTTCGCTAACAGCATTATGACGAGGTCGTCGCTTATCTCCGTTCCTCTCTCTTCTTACGCTTCTGTCCGCGGTGCGTGATGCAACGACCTAAATTGGATTCTACGGGGCGCGGGCAGATATTCGAGAAAAACACCGGCCCGAGCATTCGACAGGGTGACGAAAGAAGATGGAGCATCACCAGGGTTGCCACCTTATCACCATATAAATCCCGGAGTGCCACACATTCCAACCCGAAGATTCGAATATAAACCCGCAGATGGAAAAAGCAAAAAAAAAGTTTTGTTCTCCAATATCCAGAAAACAGATGTGCGATTCTTTTAAGCTCAAACAATTCAGAATTTAAAAGTATGTGTTTTTTTTAATTAACGACTATTATTGTATATAAAATTGATACCACTGTATAATACCACAATTTCTTATTATCTGATTTTTTCTACAACCCGGAGATTTTTTCAGTAAAACCGGAGCCCGGAGATTTTCTTCAAAACCCGGAGTCTCCGGGCCAAAACCGGAGAGGTGGCAACCCTGAGCATCACGGACGCGCACAGTAGCGACGAAACGAGAATCTTAACTCTCAAATCTATATCTCATAGATTAAAGGGTCGACAGAATATAATACTTAACCTCCGCCTGACGGATACAGGGTCCATTTTGACCCACGCTGAATGCCACGCTAGACACTTTAAATGATATTTTACATGTTAATCTTCAACGATGAACATATACTCTATAATGTTCAAACTTTATCTCAGAATTTTAGCTACTTAATTTAACAGATAATTTTTAAACAGCTGCTGATTGAAAATTGGCTTGGGTCGAATCGATCCAGTGTGGCAACTACGTTCGAAAAAATAGGTGTGACAACCGAGGGTTAATATTGCTTCTTGAAAAGCATCAGGATTTTGATACCAAATTGAGAATCCAATTGCAAAGCTTATCCCGAGGTGTACGTAAATTAAATTACAGGGCAAAGTGGGCTCTGCGTCGAACGTGTGGTCAAACTATCCGCTGTTCCAGGGTTTTAAAGCTTAGCCTGTATTACATAAGCGAGTTATGCAAACATGTAGACTTATCAGTTTCAAACTATTCGATAAAACAAGACGCGTGAAATAAACGCGAATGGAGAGGTGATTTCCTGCAGGTTCGGCGAAGGGTGAAAGAATTGCATGCGCAGAAGCTCGCAGCAAGGGGGCATAGAATTTTCATAAACCGCGTGTATCGCGTGATTCACCGAATCGCTTAACGTCATTGTGCTTTCGTCACTTTAAATCCTGTTTGCCCCTGCACCCTCGTTCCAACCCCTTGCGCGCGGCCGTCCCGCCCCCGTCGCGAGGGTAATGAAATTACGCGCCCGCGATAAAGAGTAAAGTTGACACGAAGTTCGAGCGGCTCGTGGGCATTCCCGCCTTGAGACGCCGGGGGGTGTCCAGCGGTTCGAAACAGAGGAAACGCACGTTCTCGCGCGTTATCCACGGGCGGATAAGGATCGCTCACTGGCCAACGCTTGCTTCACGCTACCGAGATGCTCGAAATCAAAGGTAATCCGCCGATGCCTGCGGACTGACGCTTTAATACAATTAGCCAATAACTGAGACAGCGAAGGGTAATTCTGGACTCCCTCCGAGAGGATAATTTCGAACTTTTTCGAAGGGTAATTTCGGATTTCTATGAACTGTTGGAGCAGCGAATAGTCAACAGAGCTCTTCGAGCGTCTCCAATCAAGTTTCGACGACAGCGATCCATTTCATTCCTCTTAATGACGTCCGTCGATGAACGACGGATACAACTCGTAAAGCAGCGTTCCTCGCTACGCCTTCGATCGGAATCCCTGAATCAGGAACAATCGCGGCGAGCGATTATATCCTTCGATGATCAAAGTTCCGCGCGCGGGTGCACGCGATACCCGCAGCTCACAATATCCATTAGCTGAAAGGCTGGGAGACGATTCACGTTCGTCCAATCTCGATCGAAGTTCGAGGATTGCCTTTCCATCGGATCGAGCCGAGGTAGTGGTTCTTCACCTTTCCTTAGAATGATCATTTCGGGCGTATAAGACGGTGAAATGAATTCTATCGAAAGGCGGACGCTAGAGTGTTATTGATAAATAGTACAGCTACGTTTGTAAGCGAAAAATATTTCTAAAATTTTTATTAGAATAGCGAATAGTAGATACACCCCTTCATCCCCGAGTGGATCCTCCAGTTTAAGAACCACTGGACTGTGATAGCAGTGCTATCGCGCACGTCCCTTTTCATTTTTCACCTTACGTTTCTAATCCGCGAAACGGCTCGTAGCTTCTCCCCTTTTCCTGCTTTGACAGTTCTATTTCCATCGACGCCGCGGAGCGTGGATTTTAGTAGGCCAGTGGGAAACGGATGCACAGGGCGCGGCCTTTGCCTATATGCCAGCTCGCGTATTTATGCTCGTTAAATCAGACTGACTTGTTTCCCGCGCCACATCCCGTTTCACCCGTTTATGGCTCGCACGCGAGAACCCAGGCAGAATTATGCACAAACTGGCTCGATGGTTGCTGAGTTATCGCGCCGCTGTTTGGCACTCCGAGTTCTTGCTGTTTGAACATCCCGGGGAATATTTATAGAGATGTAAATACGGTGCGTAAAATTGTGAAGGACACTGGCCAGCGCGAATCGATCTCTCTTTTAAAGAATGTTTCAGTTATCGCGAACGGTTACAGAAAATAGAGCTCTGTTAGGGGCCGTCCTTAAATTACGTAAAAGCAATTTTGGCGACCACTTACCCCCTCGTCTCTTCCAGTATAAGAATTCGCAAGATTGTATATACCTACCCCACCCGCCTTCTTTACGTAATATTTTTTCAGCTATTAAAATTCTTTTAAAGGTTTAGGCATATAATTCATTTAATCTCGGTTTCGAGTATGCGACGAAACATCGCTTTAGGGTACACATACTGAAAATTAGGTTGAAAAAATATTACGTAAGACGCTACCTGAGACCCTACCCTCCTTCTAAGAAGATCGCGACGCCCTCCTCCCCCAAAAAGCCTTACGTAATTTAAGGACGACCCCTTAGGAAGGATTGTATTTTATATTTCAAATTTTGTATTCTATAGATTGGAAGGGAGTTTGTAAAGTAGGTCAGTGATACCAACGTAATACGTGAAACATAGCGTTGAGTTCTTATGCGAGCTGTAAGCTTTCTTTTGACCAAGGTTTTGAATGACGCAAGGCATTGAAAAATAATTTTCCTTGACTATAAATGAAACACTTAGAAACACTTTCTATGCTTTTCAGAATATATCAACGCGGGAGCAGACCAAAGCTGTGTAGAGGGTGAGGGTCCCTCTTCCTCGAGTACAGATCCGTAGAATTTTGGAACGATTTACGAATGGAAGCTTGCAATATTCAGAGTTGAATCGCCTCATTTTCGGAGCCATCGAACTCGCAAAATCGCGCGGGCGAAGCGTCGGAATGCCTTCGGGAGGGCTGATAGCGATAAATCAAGAGAACGAATAAGCTCTTGGCTGGCGAAACGTCCAACGCCGGCTAGACTAGCTAACAAATGCCGGGATAAACGACTGTCACGCTGACAGCGAGTTAGCAATGAACAGATTCGAATAACTCCTCGTCATGATCAGCGAAATGTGTCTGCATTTAAGGGCGGGATCAAGTTCAATATGTGCTCACGAAACCAAGTCGAATCCAATACGAAAAGTTCACTTTAGGGTATTCGATTGTTACTCATAAAAGTCATAAATGATCACGCTCAATTGTGCGTACTTGTGCAGTACTCGGATCATACCTGTAGGATTCGAATATGTACTTACAAGTAAGGTAAATGTCCCAATGGCGAAACAGTTAAGGAAGCAGTTGAGATGATTGCAATTTTTTTTATATTTAAATAGTATAAAATTATAACTAAATATAATTATTCGAAAGCGTAAAATTTCTACTTTCACATAACGTAACAAGAATCTACATTTGCTAAAGCAAAAGTTTTAAATTAATTAAAACATGAAACTGTTCATATGGCCCAGTAATTAAATAAAATTCATAGCGTGTCCCAGTCATTAATTAACAGTGTCCCAATTATTGAATATGTATTTAATTTAACTATTTCTATCAGTTAATGAAAAGAAATCAACTGACTGTAGTTCTTCTTCTTTATCTTTTTTACCTTCGGCATGACTTTATGTCTGAAAAAGTTAAAAAATGATTAAAAGTATATTATAAAAGTTTAGGTTATGTTAATATTATAACGAGTATAATATTAATTATACTAATAATTCTTAAACGGTATTATATTTTTGTCTAGTTATTATTAACGTAAATATATAGGATACAAAATATACTTACTTTGGTACAATAAATATTTATAATTTTATAACTACTGAACACTGACGTCTGTAACACCGCGGTTAAACAACCATTGAACACACGTTTAATGATTGGTACGTGTCATATTACCGTGTACTAGTGGATAAACGCAACAATTTCAATATTAAAAACAAAAAATTATTAAAAGATCCAATTAATTTTAAATTCTTCAATGTATAATAAATCCAAAACAACTGTATAATTTCAAAAATTATAAAATAATAATTAATTACAACCTTAACAAAAATATTCTCTCGCTTGCTTGAGCCCATTAGGTAAGAAGCGAGATTGAAACTGTTGAAGCTTTACTGTACAATAATATTTTTGTATGATATAACTATTCAGTTATGTAAGCTTATAATTGTATCTATATAAAGCTAATACATTTTGCAATTATATTTCCAACAGTTTAAACGTTGCAAATTAGTAAAACTATTATTATTAATAAAATTTCTTCTCAATTTTTAATTATTGGGCCATGTTTAAGGACTGGGACATTTACCTTACTCCGACATATGAAAGAATCGAATCTCTTTAAAGTAGTAATCGAACCCTGAAAGACAGCTCCGCAAACAAAACCAGAACAAGTCACACAATTCCACAGAATAGGAAAGTCCTGGTTAAAGTACTCATAAATAGTTAGAATCTACTTGGTCACGCGGGCGTAGCTAAGATTTCATTCAGGGCGGGGCAATAAACAGTGAAGCCACCTTCGCTACGCCTTGGTACAGGGTTCGATTATACTTGAAAGTAGCGCTAGCATTTCTCAAAGTACTTATAGAGAGTTCGAACCTATTTCGCCCAGGTTCTGGTCCACTTAAAAGTATTGTTTTTCTTTTTGCGAAGTACTCACGAACTGTTCGAAACTATCCATTCAGATTCAAAGCCTACTTCCAATATAGGTACTTCATCCCATTACTACCTGCATTGTGCCCAACTATTCGCAAAGCTTCGCCCGCTCCCACATCGAGCCTATTCGCAGTTCGATTCCCCCGACGTCTCTGTTCCTACACGAACAATTACCGCGATAATTTCACTTCGAGCATCGCCTCGCGGCTCCCCGATCGACCCTGCCATTCTTATCTCCGGAGAGAGTGAGAGGAATGCTCGCAACTTCCTCTGTTCCCGGTATCCTCGACTAACAAAACCAGCGACACACGAAATGAATTCTTTAGCGGAGAGACAATTGTTCCGTCGCGGCTGGGCAGAAGTGAAAGCCCCTTCGGCGAAGGTTACAGCCGATCGTGAGTCGAATCGCGCGTGTGCCCGCGAGGCGAGCAAAGAGGAAACGGGCAATGAGCAACAGGAATTAACGGGCGGGGTGCGTGGCGCACGGCTCAATGGAAAGACAAAGCGGCCGGGCTGAATTGACGCCGCTCCGCGAGAAAAAGTGTGCCGCGACACGGAATTTTCAGGGAGCCCGAGCGGCCGAGCGCAGAGGACGCGAAACAGCGTCGACGTAAAAGCGCGGCAAGGCCGCCGTTCGTTTTCAAGCCTACGTGTATTTTATTCATGACTCTGCCCCGTGCGTGGCTAATTAGTCAGCGCGGCTCGCGATATTGCGCAACGGCCAGGTTTATTAGTATGTACAGGGTGTGCCCGTGATTGGCGCTGCTGCTTCAATGCCGATGATTCTGCGGGGACAAGTCGGGAATGTTGAATTAAAAGTCTTAAGAAAACGGCTGCTCTCGGGCTTCGGGGTGTGAGCCTGGCCACGTTTGGAAGTGGATCGATTTTATTAAGAGCTGAATTTATTCGGTGATCAAAGTTTCAATCTTCAGAATGGTGGGTAATTTGGTTGAAAGTCAGGATGCTGTTCATTTTCGGTGGTGCTTTGTTATTAGATCTACCGTGTAACCTAATTATCACGATCCACGTGTACGCGTATGTAGTTTAGACTGCACCAATCGACGTAACTCAATTGGCCTTTACCTCGTTTTTCACGTGGATACGATGATGGAAACGGAGAATTCACTCGTAAAGTGAATATTATATCCACGCGGAGCTTCACATGAACAGGGCTCTTAAAATCATCGACTTCTTTTAGCCACTATTAATTACAGGACACCCTGTGCAAATTATCTCCGGTGATTTTCCATATAACACTCAGCGCTTGGAATAGTTCTCGCGGAGTAAAAAATTCATGCGAGTATTTCTGATTCTATGCAGGCATCCGTGCCTCGAGCTAGCGCGCGAATTATATAATAACACTGAAACTCTGTACCGATAGAAAAAGATCCACAAGGATGCACCTGCATTCCTGCAGGCGGCTGTATTCGCGAAATAAATCGCTGATTCGCGCCCAAGGATCCGTGCCCGCGGATAATTAAGAGTCAGGTGCTGGAAAGGAGGATTCGCGGGCGGCTGTGGACTCCATATCTCGAAGGCTACCGCGACGCAACGTGTTTGCTCTGTGGTGAAGTCAGACGTTGAGAAACGCCGGACAGATATCCGCGGAAGGAAAATAACGATGAAAACGGCGAGTGGCAAACGTGCACGCTTCTTTTCTCGCGTTCCATAGAAGCCTCGGATGACAACTGATTTCGCAACGAAACTATGTCTCCGTTCTATCGTTGGAAAAAAAAGTGGAGAATTTCAGCATAACCCGAGCGACAGAACGTGTCTCTGTTTTTTTTTTCGTGAGCAGTATTATGGGAGACGAAATATGGCACGGAGGAGAACGTTGTGTTGTGTTTGGTGGAGAGGCTTGTTGCCTCTTGGGGCACCGTGGAAGCGTAACGTTCTTGCGAGACGAATAATTAACGAGAACTCGATTGTCACCGTTAGACAGGGTGCTAATTAGAACTGACATAGTTGCACGTCCGTCGAACGCTTCTAACAGCTGAAAATGGCGCAGCATCTAGGGGCAACAGCGACCAATTCGCGCCGGCAATATTAATAAGCCAGCAATTAGCATGAATCTGTAATTCCGGCCTCTACCTGCTGGTCTAGTTCTCGGGATGGCAACGTGAAACGTTCGACAAGTTCTACTAGCTGTCGCAAAGAAAACTTTCATTCAATTAACCAGTGGCGCACTCAGGATTTAATAATAGCGGGAGCCGAGTTGAAGGGATGAAAATATTTTTCATGCCAATTCAATAAAACTCATTAGGTGATTATATAAATTTGTTTAAAGACTAAAATCCTAAAGATTTAAAAATACTAAAAGACTAAAATTTTCAATTGAATACGGGATTGGAAGCTCCACCGTAGCGTCGCACAGGTGAAATAACAAATGGAAAAAATATTGCGCACAGCCACGCAGAATTTTATGAAATAAGCTTCGGATTCTTCAAAGTCAAAGTACTTGAAGCTCGTTTAAATGAAAACAGTCTGTCAGAGGCTGGAGATTAGGCGAATCTCAAAGGCAAACCGTAACGATGATCCATGGCAGAAAGGTTCTGATTGATAGCTCGCAATCGTGACTAGTATAGCATAACCGTTGACTCACGATCATGTGACTTGCAACGTAATGTTATAACAGTAATAAAGTACGTGTACAGCGATGACATCTGTAATAGGTGGCGGCCATTTCGTCATCACGGTCGCCCAGATCCGTACGGGCACCACGGACGGTCCCACTGGACCATTCTTATCCGCTGTCGGTTTCATCAATTATTCTGTAGATGCCCTTCGCGCGTTTGCAATTGCATAGGATCGATCCTTCATCTTCATCGATCAATTAAAGCGCCTCGTTGCTTTCAATAATATTCCTCCACGATTACAGCGCGTTCCTCAAGGTGAAATTTACGCCATTCTCTCTGCAGCTTAGATCGAATTACCTGGCTCGAGATGATAATCGTTTTTTCCTCAGTCTTGCTTTTATTAACCGACAGGAGCTACACTTACGCCCGCGCGGAATAACTCCTCCTCTCGGCTTATGAATTATTTGCAGTAGCTCGTTGCAGCGCAAACCAAATAATCGCTCGCGAGAACCAAGTTCCTGGACGATATTATTGGCGCCGTTATGTCAGTGACGCTGCCGGTGACCAATAGCTTTTCTTTTTTTCTTTTTCGGGTCCTCGTTCATTGATCCTCAGCTTTCGGCGAAACTGATCTGCTCCAACGAAATGTGCACGCGATCTGGCTCCACTCGAGCCTTCGATGGTTCTTCAAAGTTCCATCAAACGGCCCAGTGAATTCCTTCTATTTTGATCCTTCCGCCTGATACATACCGAAACACTCGCGATCAATAATCATCAAGGCTGCCGTTGAAGCTGGGGCAAAATACAAAGCTCTCGGTCACTTAGGGAAACATCTATTGCAAAGACTCAGTTCAGAATTCATTGTTCTTCGGCGTGGAATATGGATGATCGCAAATGGAGCATAAATGAGGGAAATAGACGCACCGCGGAAGGCCCGTCGCGCACGTGCCCGCGGATCTTCTCTGGCTGGTGAATTTTTATAGATACTTGAGCCGCTGCCAAATCATTATTGTGCTTGTTTCACGCGCGTCGTTTCGAAAACACGAGGCGCACAGCCGATAAATCGAGCTCAGGGGCCATCAGAGGCCGGCCGCGAATGGGACTATTTTTGAGACTCGCATCAATAAGCCCGCTGACGCGACATTAGCTTGACAATGATCCTCGCGTGTGCATAATTATCTAATCAGGTGTGCATGCTTCACGCGCAGGGCCATCGCGTTTTTCTTCTGCGCGTGTTCGTTACGGGAAGGCCGTCCCGACCATAAATATTAATTGTTTGTTTATAGTGACAGCAAGCAGCATTGGACGTCGGAATTTTTTTGGAATTACACTGATACATATATTGTTGGGAGCGGCTCGCAGACTTCGGTAGATTGTTTTGACCATTGAGAGCTTCATGTGTCTATGATGAAGATGGAGCATTCACTGTCGCTGAGTGTTTGGCTTGCTCGGAGTGAGCAGCTTCGAAGATACTGTGTACTTTACTGACAAATTGCTCGCTGGAGATAGATGAAGTCATTCTCGAGCATCGAGCACTTGCGCTCAACTCGAGTAATTGAAGGGAAGTATGGCATGAACTTAGGGAAATGATGGGCTTACAGGAGTTACGCGGGGGGGAACTTTGGTGTCTCGAGAATATACCATGTTCAAAACTTTCAGGACAAATGTCATTTAGAAAACCCATGAAACGTAATATCCAGTAGCTTTGCTCCGTTAAATTGGCATATCTGTTGTTGGTGTTAGTGGATTTGTCGAATAGTTTGTGTACGGCAGATGTTTATGCGAGACGTGATTCGAGCGTTCGGTGATTTTCAATGTGTCTAAATCGAGCGTCTTATCGAGCAGAGTTTGCATGGAGTTTTCTGTTAGAAGCGAAATTAACCGTTTGAAAAGCATCGAAATGTCGCAAAAAGCCTTCGGGAACGAGTGTTTGCAGACATAAAAAATAAGAGAAAGAAAAGTGCGCGACATAGTCGATCAAAAATCAAGGTTCTCCTGACTTTTTTCCTGAATAAACAATTGTACTACTTCCGTTTGCGTCATTCGATCCGCAAAAAACTCATGGATTTTGCACCTGGATAACGCACCGGCTCGCAACTTCGATGTTCCTTGGCGACTTTTTAGCGGAGCTGGTGAATATTTGAAATAGTTTCAGGCAAAAAACTAATAACTGAAATATGTACAGAAGCAAATACTGTTTAAAAATACTATTTCATTAAACGCTTAAATCACGAGCAAACAGTAATTACTATTTACACTCGGATTCGAATATAGGAAATAGGGGGTCGAAAATAGGATATACAATTTTCGAAACCAAACAGGTCTGCCAAATGTCACTCACTACCTTAATAAGATTACCTACATGTATTCGGGTAAATATTTCTTGCAAGTATTTCTGAACGCAGGTATGTATGTTTACACACATTTTTTATGTTATCAGTCAGTTAGTAATTATTTGAAATACGAGGTATTGTTTGAAATATTATTATTTCACAATAATAATTAGCATGAGCTAGTATTAAATTATATATAGCAAATACTATTTCTTTATGTAACAACTATTTCAAAGCAAAGTTTATTTGTCAAACCCTGTATCACTTGAAGAAATAAACATATTTATTTCTATTTATCTATTTCAAAAATTCAGTTTACCCAGCCCTGCTTTCTAGCGAAAAACTCGACGAATATCATTCCGCAAGGCCCGTATTCACCTGGCCAAACACCGCGCGACTTTTTCTGTTTGCCAGACTGAAACTTCCGTCACAGGGACGCCGTTTCGAGTCAGTCGAGGTATGTAAAAGAAAATTCGCTGGCGGAGCTAAAAGCCACTCCAAAAATCGAGTTCCAACGCTGCAGTGAAGATTGGAAAAACAGTTGGCATAGCTAAGTGTATCGCAAGCAATGGGGTTTGCTTTGAACTCTTTGAAGTTTTGAAGTCTACCAATAGATATTGCTGAATAAATGAATAATTTGTATTGCATTTGATTTTATCCTGGAACTTTTCCACAGAGTAATATGTGCATTTCTTTGGGAGCTTGCAGGTTTTGAAGCACCTTTTGTACTTTTTTCCGAAGGGTGTTTTCACCCTGAATAATCGAAAGTAGTCGAAACGTTGTACGATACACTGATTAAGCTCCTTTATCAAAGTTACAAGAACAGTATACGACAATTTTACGAAGGAATTCAAAGAAAATCTGGATTCGACGGGGTCGCAGACCGCAGGATGGATATCCATTGCGGTCGTCCAGTGCATTCAATGATCCATTTCACTCTATTGGGATCAATGGACCACGAAGCAGAGAAACTGATCAGCGTGTGGTCGGTTGGCATGACAGTATCGATAAAACGATAGAACATTCGAACGATGGCCGACATCGGTGGTAAACACGTGTTGTGGAAGATCAGTTTGCTTGAACAGATAGACGCTGAATCGAGACAAGTTATCCTCTGCTGTTCTGGTCAGAATTCACCGTGAATTACCAAGAATCCCATCGAACGTGCTCCTGAACCTCAAGACCCATTTGATTTGTGGGCTTAGCTTGTATTTAAAGGAGAGGGAAGATAGTTTTATCAGAGCTCTAGACAATCTACATAGGAAGAGACGAAGAAACGGTCGTTGAATCGATTTTCGGGATCATCTCCCGGGAGGGGAGATAAAGCGAAGCATAACCGTCTTTTCTAAGCCCGTAGCTAGCGCACCCCTTTCAAGCGTTCCTCTTTTCAAACAGGCCCGGCCATACAACCTATCCTTTATCCCTTGGACCGTGCCGATCCATGTACCATTACAGCCTCAACGTCTTTCGTTTGGCCCGACAATGGGCGTAGGAAGAAAAAATCGTGAAATACTAAGAAGAGCATTAAACCCAATGACCATGGATGGAAATTGAGAATCAGAGGACAATTCGACCGCAATTTACGAGGCAATTTCACCGTGTACCATATATCGTCGTACGAGCTCGTCGAAATGGGCGATTCAACGAAGATGAAAGGTACAGTGGTGGAGGAATTGGGGGTCCTGATGTTTCTAGGTCTCTAAACCCTTCTTGGGAAGCAATGACACAGAAAACAGTGTGCACACTCTGCCACAGAGGAGTACAAACCCATCTACAGTCTTGGAATTCCAATTAGTCAGTATTTCCAATGAGTCCTGCCAATCCATCATGCTAAAACGCTCACCATTGTTCCAGTTCCACCTACAACCTTCCTCAAATACCATTTCTATATACACCAAGAACGCCCACGCGTTTACCAAACGCCTGAACCGTGAGTGCATCGAACCATCAAATTAGAACAGCTGATGCTCTATTTCGAGCGGCGCGGTAGCAATCGCTGTTTGGAATTAGACAATACGGAGAAGCTGCTGGTAGCATCTTCGCGGGGTGCCAGCTGCTGTACCAAAAAGCCGCGATAGTCCGTGGCGGCGAGCAGTGATTGGAGCGAGACCTCTAATTTGCATTTCCACGATGCATCATCGTCGACACGGCTAATTGTAAGTAGTCGCCTAGCCGGTGGCTACGTTTCGCGCGTCCGCTGGTGGGGATGTACCGGGTGTCCGTGTTAGACGCGCCTCTGCTGGTGTGCAACCCCCGTGTTGCACGTGTGCGAGCGCGTGGCACGTTTGTGTGTGTGTGTGGGCTCGGGTGGGGGGACGACGCCTCTCTAAGCGACGGTGCGCGTCTTCGTCAGTCAAATCGCGATCGTCCCAGCGTGATGGGTCGGTGCTGAGAAGCGCGTTGTAGCCGGTAGAACGCATACGCGATAGTTGGCTGGGTGACACCAGGTTGAACAGCCGACGGGCAGAAGCACTTGGCCAGCCGGCACAGTTGGCAAGCCACGGATACTCCGCGGAGCGCGTTACGCCTGTTCGTCGACGAGAATAGACGGAAGCCGCGCGAAGAAGACCCTGGTCTTCCGGATCCCCGGCACCGAGACCGCGCCTGGTTCCGGATATTAGCTTTCAACTGGCTCTGCCTTCCGACTGCTTCCTGCCGCTGAGCTTCCTAGAGGAGCCGCGACCCAACATCCATCGTCAAAGGCAGCAAGTGCGACAACCTGATACAAAGTGATTTACGGCCCCGATCCGATCCGTCATGAAGAGCCCGACGATTCTCCTGCTGCTGGTGGCCATGGCCACCTGCCACGAGCCCTTCCAAGTGATCTTCCAGTGGAACACGATCGACGTGGTGTGGCCGTCCGAGGAGGAGCGCCAGTACGCGGTCGCCCACGGCGATTACATCCCGGCGAACAACTTCATATCTGGCGTGAAGCTGTGGAAGGGTAAGATGTACCTGACGATGCCGCGCTGGAGGGACGGCGTCCCGGTGGCGCTGGCGGTGACGTCTGCCACCCCAGTGAACCGCGTCACTGCTCCCAGCTTGACGGCGTTCCCCAGCTGGGAGATGCAGAAGGTGGGCGACTGCACCGCCTTCCAGTACGTGCAGAGCATGGAGGTGGACCCCATGGGGCGCATGTGGGTGATCGACTCCGGTCGAGTCGCGCCGCTGGCGATCGAGACGAAGCCCGGCTGCCCGCCGCGGCTGGTCATCCTCGACCTGGAGAAGAACGGCGAGGTGCTGCTGTCCTACGAGTTCCCCCAGCACGTGGCCCGCCACGAGACCGCCTACTTGAACGACATCGTGCTGGACCACGAGGACGGCGGCCTGGCGTACATCACCGACAGCGACCGCGAGGACCCGGGCATCATCGTCTACTCCCTGCGGAACAACACCTCCTGGAAGATCCGTCACGACTCGATGAAGGCGAAGCCGGAGGCGGTCAGGTTCATGGTCGCCAAGACCCCCGTGAACGTGCCGATACCGGTGGACGGGATCGCTCTGCTGCCCGCCAGCAGCAGCGACAGGCAGATCTACTATTCGCCTCTGTCCTCGTTCCACGTGTACTCGCTACCGACGCACGCGCTCAAGAGCAACTCGAGCAACGTCGACCAGCACGTGCAGGAGCTGGGCGCCAAGAACTCGCAGACGGACGGCATGATGATGTCCTCCACCGGCGTCCTGTACTTCGGCCTGCTGGCCGACGACGCGGTGGCCATGTGGAACACCAAGGCCCCCACCTCGCTTACCACCTCGCTCACCACCGGGCAGAGGGTCATCTCAAGGGACCACGAGAGGATGCAGTGGCCGGACACGTTCGCGTTCGACGAGGAGGGGAACTTCTACTGCGTCACCAACTCCCTGCAGAACGTGCTGAACAATCGCGTGAACGTAAGCCAGCCGAACTACAGGGTGGTCAGGTCGAAGATCGGGGTGAAGAGCTACCAGTACATGGAGGACGGTAGCGCGCCGGAGCAGCCGGAGATACCCGCCTCGTCGGCTAACAGGATCAGCCTCGTCGTGGCCACTGGAATAGCGGTTCTGTTGACCCTCGTCGCGCAGTAACGTCTTTCTCACCGTTCTCTCCTTCACTTCTGCGTGTAAGGGACTGTACTCGGGCATGGGGGTGGAAGGAATCCCGTGGAGGGGGGGGGCAGTAGGGGATGAAGGCGGCGTACGTACCTAGGTGTCCATAGTTGAGCCAAACAGTTTCTGGGCACCAGGCTGTTCACTAGGGTTATTGTCAAGGTGAACGGACGTTCATGGGGTTGGAAGACGTTGGAATGTTAGGGGAGAGACGTTTGGTGGCTTGTACCCTTGAAGGGGGATTATAAATGCACCACTTGATAGTGGCTCGAGTAGCACGCCGGATTTCTTTCATTCTCTGCACTCGCTCGAGGTATACCAAAGACGGTTTCAGTCGTCTTCGAGGACGTTCAGATCATCGCCAAGGTCAGATAACGCGAAGATGACTCCGTCCAGTGTTTCTGGTGGCCTTGAACGTCTAGACTGCATATCAAAGGGCGGCTTAATAGTCTCGGAGCGGATGACGCGATGTTGGAAATAGTATTTAAAATGAACGTCGGCTCGTTTTTCAAGCAAGGAAATTGTATCAGCCACGCCGAAGCTCGGCCGATCGGCGCCCGCGCGGCACGTCGCGAATCCTATCAACTAACGAATAATTGGATAGAAATATACGACCGGCCGCGAGATACCGTTCGATCCGACGAATCGGAGCTTCGTTGAAACACGCGGGAACTCGGATCCTCTAGGTTCCTCTCGAGGCTGGTGCCATTCTGATGTGCATTTAACAATAAGATTCTCATCAATGGGAAGCGGGTAAGATGATCTTCGAGGCTTCAATTGGGTATAATTGCCATCTCTGTCGCGAGGTCTCTTTCTAATCTTAATGATAGCCTTCCTGATTCTTGTCTATGACTCAAGCAAATTACATTTTCATATAGAGACCCTAAAATCAATGAAACACTGTCTCTCAAGATTCTCACAGATCTAGGTAAATTAGACCGCAAATCGATCTTAAATGAAAATAGCGAAGTGTATACGGTAGTGGTGAGAGAAAGCTTGAACACTCTTTAGAAAGAATTGATGGTAACATGATACTTAAACCCTTCTCACCCCTGTATTTCAGGGAGGGGAATTATAATAGCGAATCGATTTGGAGTAATTACCCTCGAGAGGAACTTTCACCACAGCTACCATTTATTGACGATTCTATCAGCATTCGATTCAAGTCTGCATCAAGCCCATGTCCAAACAGGAAATCGAGCTGCATCGGCGCACGTGGCCAGAAAACAATTAGGCCTTCATACGCGTCGAAACTTTCACGCCGACACACGTTCGCGCTTAATTGACCTCGAATTAACATCGCCAATGGGGGCTATTAAATCTGCCAGGCAGATTAAGACGCATTCAGTCCGACTCCAAGCGAAATTCGAAGGAGAACGATGGACTTAAAAACGAAGGGAGACATTTATCACCATTCTGATGAAAACAAAACACACAGAGGGAATTACGAATATCGAGTGTTGTATAAGAGGGTCATAGTTCTAGATAAATCGATAAATGTGATAGAAGTCGAAGTTTAATGGCAGCGATAACGAATCATCTCCTTCTAATGTGTTTTATTCGAGAAATTAAATCTCTGTAAGCTTCTCGTCGAATCTGGGAATGACTGCAACTGCAATTGAGCACTGACAACATGTATCTTTTATTTTTATCGGTCAATTGCTATCGAGACACGTAGAGGGGTTTCTTCCGCAATAGCGAACGCTCCACGTTGCTCGAAGTAACCAGAGATAACTCAAACTTGGGAATCTAATTATTTCGACTAGTGTCTAATCACTCTAAGCACTCTATTTGTAAATGAAAATTACTGTGATCTTGAAGTGCAGAGAGTGAAGAGTTATTCCCTACGGTTTCGAGCTTATTGCCAATTTCGATACAAATTGGAGTAAAATCAGAAATGTAGGTTACAGAGAAGTTCGCTTCAGCAAAAACGTTATCACACAAAGGTGTTACCTTATATTGCCACTCGAATTACACTCGCTACTCGTACATACATAGAACTCGGGTATTCTAACCACGGGGCAAGATCTACGCGATCGCGACCAAATGCTAAACAATACGCACCCACTTACACTTGCAAGGGAACTGTATGTTCCAGCCACCGATTTCCCTCCAATTTTCCATGCATTTAGTGAACACTATATTTAATAAATATTAAAAACGTAGACCTTAATACCAAATACTTCGCAAGAAAATCCAGCTTAAAGTTCTCTTCTTTCAGTACCCACGTAAGTATACCGAAGTATTAATTAATTTACAGTGGCTTCGCATTCAATTGTAATCTCAAATATCCTCACTTCGACTTGTCAGAAGATAGTCAATTCCCTTCTCTACCCGAAAATACACACTCAGTTAAATCAATCACACAGATCCAGTTACAAGATCTGAAAAAGCACTTGGATAATTTCGCGCCCCTTTGAATTCGATTTCCCCGCGAAATTTTCCGCGCCCCATCCGGTGACTTTTCTAAATTATTCTACACAGTGTGCTCCAGCTTTATGCAGAATTGGAAGGAAATCGATGCCCCGAAACCCCGACGATTCACTCGTTAATCGTACCACGGAGGAGGGAGAAAGACGGCGATCAATGCAGCACCTTATTCTCGATTGCCTTAGCGCTCGCGAACTGTGACCACTACGCGCTTGTATGTGCATACGTGCGGCGTGTAATTAGTGTGCACGGTACATGCGGCACATATGTACGAATGGGTTTAATGGATATGGCCTTATTTGCGAGGATGAATTGAAACTGTACACGGGGACAGCGACGGGGCGTCGGAAAAAGGCGGGTTATGACTCATTTCTCTAGGCGCTCGTCCACGCAGCTTTCCGCCATTTCGCGCGGTTCATTGCAATGATCGTTCCCCTTTCTCGACCAGGAATGTTAAGTCACTAAGTAGTTCGTACGAATCTTTGCTGAAAGGAAGCTTGCTCGCACCTCGTTGTGTGCCCGCCGCCTGGGAGCACGTGTACGCGTATATCGAGGGAGTACGGTAACAGCGTGTAACTGATGAAAGTGCGAGACCAATGTGGTGTTGATCTATGGGAAGGGATACCCACCTCGTTTGAGGCATTCAATTGTGATCGACGTGGTAGGAGCTGGTACTCTACTTAATTATCATTCACCTGCATGGAAGATAGCCTTTTAGTAACCGTCTGGCGAGACCATTCGATCCGCCAGCTGTGCCTTTATATTTAGATTCGAGGAAGAGGCGAAAGCGAGGGAAGGTAGAATCTCGCGTGCGTTTCTGAATTAAAGGACTTTCTTGGAAAGGTATGAACTTTTAAAGGGTAGTGCGAGTTCCAAGTACTGGCAGATGTAATCGAATAATCAATAGAAGTAGCATTCTCCTTGGCTAAAAACTCCTCCACTACCCCTGACTATAAAGTACCATTAAATCCTCCACAATAGAGGGGCTCGGTGGAAAACAAGGCGCATGCCGCACATGCATAAATTTTCCTTTCTTCGTACCATTAATTCGTCCCTGCAATGAACGAAATTCTGTACTTCCACCGCGTCCTAATATAATAGCAAAACAGTGGCGTGTGGCTGTTTTCCACTGGTTCCCTCGATTCCAAAGCCACGAATCTAAAATCCTCTAGAGAAGATCCTTCGCCAAAATTCGTTCAACTCCTGCGCTAAACAATCCTATCCTCCGCAAACCTTTTCCCATCTTACGCCTTCGATCAAGCAAACTATCGGCTCTGCCGTACTAACAAGTACCCTAAGCCCTCCTAAAAGCACTTTGGTCTCGAGCTGCGGATCAGCGCGAGCGGCAGCGAGAAAGAAGCAGGTGTCGCGATGACGAGATGAATGTTTCACAGACGTGGTTGGAATCCGTGTTCCCAGAGCGCGTCTATGGAATCGCGGGAGGGAAAGAAAGAGGAACGTGTCATCTGTGCCGTGGCCGTCGCGGCTCGAGCGTCCACCTCGGAAAAGGGAAAACCTCGGCGAAGGAGCTGCGGGTAATCTCGCTCTCAGCCTCTTCCCACAATTGTCTCCTCTTTCAGCACGCAGCGTCCCAGTTTTGCGGTGTGGCTCGGCTCGGCTCGCCGCACGCACGTTATTACGCGCGGCGCAGGCGATGCCGGGGCCTAGCCCTGAACCATGAGTCAACGAACGGCCGGGGAGAGCCGCGGGGGAGAGAGAGAGAGAGAGAGAGATTACAAAACTGCGACGAGAAAGCCCCGCACACCTGAGATTAATCGCTAGGATCTGGGAGCAAGGTGCACTTTCAGGCTCGTTGCGTAGATCGTGGTTACTTAGCGCGACTCGGTGATCGAGAGTGGAAGGGAAAGACGCGAGGCGCCTTTCTTTTCGAGGGGCGATGATCGAAGTTGGGAGGCTCTGGGCTCAATTGGACCAGTGAATGGTCTTTTGAATCGTGCCAGAGGGGAAGTATCGTTTCGTATATAAGCTCGCGGAGTGGGGAGGAAAATTGTAGAAGCTTGAGGGCTTAGTTGAAGATCTTGGAGGATCCAGCCCACCGTACCAAAGATTCATGGTTTACGCGTCAGATTATGTCGCTGGTGAGCGAGCAAACGAGTATAAGCGAGAATTATTAATTTTCCAGGAAGACTATGTGCCATGGAAGATCAGGTGTTAAATTGTGCCGGTGAAAGTTTAACATAGGTATGTGTTAAAAGCAACTTTTACTGTCAACTTCGAATCAGAAAATAAAAACAGAAAAGAAACTGTTTAACCCTTAACTGGTATACTGTTTTTTCAAACGTAACTGGTATCTTGGGGTCGTGTCAGACCCCAAATAAAAAAGGACACAGAAATTTGTAAAGTCGACATTAGATCAACCTCTATGAATACCTATTTTGTTCTTAGGTAATGTATAAAATAATAAAAACGTAGAAAGTTAAACTATTATGATCAAATTAATTAGAAATTCAGTTTACAAACTTAGACAACCAAATATTTTGCAGCGAACCTTGCGTGCTTGGGGTCATGACTGACCCCAGGATACCAGTTAAGGGTTAAGCTTGAGGTACAATTTGACTTCTATAGGCTCGTTTGCCCGCCCACCAGAAATGTATCGCGGTGTGTATAGATTAAAGTCAGACTAAGTTGCAGGTAAATCTCGCGGTTGTTCTCTTAAACGGCTCGAACCACGCGGCACACCTTCCCTCTTTAAATATCTGAAAAATATCCATCGATATCAACGATTCATTGAAACGCGTCCAAAGGCAGCGCCTCTGACTCACGAGGCACATTAACCGAGGGAAACGAAGCCTTCGAAGCGAGACTCTGGCGGTCAATTGTGGTTGCAACAAATGATGTCAGCGCACTATAAAAAGAGAACCGACTCTGGCTCACGGACGGAGTTCGGCGTTTGCCGTGGTTCAAGGCGGTCTCTATTCGTTCGTCGGATGATTAAGCGCTAGCCGAAAGTTCAGGGAGGCTCGTCGACCATCGTTCACCGACGAAAGTGGATAGGGTAGATGTACCAGTAAATGAACACGTACCAGTGAATGGACATTTTTTATTAAAACGAGTGAAATAAGTTATTAAAATAAGCAACTAATTAATTAAAGACTTCTTTCAATTTCTTGCTTCATATCCAAACAATTTTTGCAGCACGTGCAATCAATCGCGCTGCAAACATAATTTTATAAAAGTGTTCATTCATTAGCCTTAAGTGTTCATTTATTGGTGCGTTTACCCTAGTAACAATCAGCGTTCCATTATTTATCGATATCGTCCGGCGATTAGCGAACGATCAGCTTTTAAGGTAGTACTACCGATACGCCTTGAGTCAAGTGCGTGTTAGATCGTCCTTTGACTTCCGTGGTGATTTGATTTGGCAACGTAGCACGATTGATTGTGTAGTTTTCTTCTGCTCGTTTGAAGCTTGAAGTTAGCATTGCATAGAGATATAGAATTGTGACGTTTTGAATAATTGTTATTTTTATTATTTTGTATAATACTATTTTATTATTTTTGTATTAATTCATCTAATTCTTTTAAAATTCTGATAGAAAGAGCGTCGAGTATCGCTTGTACATACTAAGTGCATTTCAAACTGTGCGGTCTTACCAACCCCTTTGCGACGTTTCCAAATCGTGCGTATAATGGCCGAGTGAGCACAGATAATTTTATTCATTTGCTTATATTAGCTATAAAATTTGGTGAATCAACATTTGGATACATGCATTATGTTTCTGGAATATTAAATCTATATTTCTCTCAGTTTCATCAAAAACTGAACTGGCTAATAATGTGAATTTTTGTTGAAAACGTCATTTTCTATAAGACTACGTGTTAATAGTGGAAACGTAAAATTGTTAATAACATTTTTCTGGGTTGCTGTAGATTTCCAAAAATTTACATGACTCAGTGTAAGGTCAAAACAAACTATTTCAAAACCGGTAGTACTACCTTAAACATCCCTCGACGTCGAGGGCGAGAGCGAATAACGATCAGAGGAAATTGCCGATCGCGTAACCGGAGCAAACTGATCCCTCGATCATTGCTCGCGACGGATTTGCTTTCTCCGTCTCGAAACGTGTGCTCGCGAAAGCGTTACGTCGAAGATAGCCCCGTCTATTGTAATACACCTTTGCAAAAAAAAGTCCGTCTGCGATTACGGAATCGCCGAGCGTCGACGTGTCTTCCGGAATTCTAGTCGAGGGCAGGTAGATTATTAATGTTGCAAAGTACGCGTCGGGTCGCGCGAGCCGCCTCGCCGCCTCGCCGCGGCTTGATTGAAGGACTCTGATTCGGGCCCAATGAAAGACCTTCGGATAGTGAGTTCTTAGGTCCGCGCGGAGGATAGCTGGTGATTTTATGTTCGGCTGAAGAATCGAGATTGGCTGAACGATCCTCGATGGGCGAGGCGAAACTGAGCACAAGTACGTTAATTATCATGCTCGTTCAGCGTCGTTTTACACGGTTACACCGATCTATTACACCGAGAAGATTAATATATTTTCTATAGTTTTAAAGTGCGCAGGGTGTTATCGTGGTGGTGCAAACGGGGGCGCGGTGATCCCGTGGGAAACGTTGGATCGAGTGTGTGTAATAATTCTTTTTGTGGGAGGCATCCTGTTTGAGATGATGGAGTGTGATTGATCGTGTTGCGGGTGGAACAGAGAAGATCTAAGTTGTGCGGAAAATTTTTATTCCCCATTTTCGATGTACTTTTCGAACGGGGAATCAGGGCCAGTTCGGTTGTACCACTTATCGCGATGCACTCTGTATATTAAGTAGCATAGAGATGTAATAGGATCCGAGTAAGATGTACGGAGGCTCGTATCGTTAATGGTTTATTACTTTTGTGTATTAGAGTGTAACGTCGCTATTATATAGTGTTCATGTAAATTGTGTCTTATTAATAAAGAGATAGATGTTAGAAGACCTTGGATTCTTTATGTCATCGTTACTTTCAGCGCGTAATTCAGCATTACGTAACTACTCCCACTTAAGTATTATCGAGTTTGCGGATTCGATGCGTTCGCAGAAAAAGGAAACGTTCCTCAGTGGCAAAAAAATGCCTGATTGCGTTGCAATTAACGTGAGACAGAGTAATGGGTAAGATTGTTGATTCACGCGCGTTCATATCGTCAGGGTGGTGTGATATCAAAGAAATTCAAGCAACGCTATAAGAATTATTTCAAAAGTGCAGCGCGTGTATTTATCGACTGTCGGTAAACAAGGAAATAAAATTTCAGTTTCGAACTACTGTTCTACTGTATTTCGCGAGTACCGAATCCCATCAAGTAAAGTGTGTTAATTACTCCCCGCAGATGACGCTGACAGTACTTCTGTGGGGTTTCGCATGAGTGCGCGTGTGCGACTGATTTGCGCGCGAATTTATAATTTCGGAAATGTATGAAGTAGGTAGTTAAGTTAATATTTTATGATTAGTTGTTCTTTAATTGTAAATATTTATTGGTTAGATGCTACGATTTTGTCAATAAAGATTGTAATGCAATTATTTATTAGTGTATAATTTGACTTCGGACAGAACAGACGTGTTTTCCTTTGATTGCGAACTCGACATCCTCGAAAATCTGCAAACGCGTATGATGGCAAATGATAATGTTAAAAACTGAATCGGAAGCTTTCTTTATTATATTGAATTTAGGTTATGCCGCTATATGGTAAATTCGTCTAATTCATCTAAGAGGTCACGTTTTGCAAAAATTCTTAATTTCACGTTACGAGGCGTTCCTCGCGATGAAGGGAGAAGCGTTTAATTCCAGCGAGAACGATGCAACACAATACGCGCACAAATCGTCGTATTTGCCTTTCCCGAGGTTAGGTGATTAGAGTTGATCGAAATCTAATCTGATTGATACGCTATTGTTGGAACTCGACAGAGCTGTAGGATAACATTAAATCTGGATAGGTCACGCAACCAGGGAATTATCAGTTAACGGTTTTGCTTTTGCGAGCAATGGGGAATGCGATCCTAAAGGATGTATTATATCGTGCGCAGCTGTCACTTCTGGGCGAGAGGGGTTAGGAAAGCGGAACCGTCAAAGCCGTATCTACTTTCTTCGAACCCCTCGCCACTTTCGGCTTCTCCCAGTATACATTTGGCAATGGAGTCAAAGAAATAGAGAATAAATAAGGAATGATACCAAGGAAGCATTGAAAGGTTGTTTGATGATAAATTCTTATTTTGCTTTCGTAAAATTTGTGTTACTCGTATCACTGTTTCGCGTTTCATAACCCTTAATTAAAATCCTTATCCCCTTTGGGAGGTACTACTAATAATAAATGCCATGCAGTTCAATATTCAACGTGTATGAAAATGAACCCGCCTAACGAGGGATAAGAAATAAAGCTTGAAAAAGTTAAATACAGTTAAAATATCGCCTGTCGAAAATTCTACCGAAGTGCGTCCTCTACAAACTTCTCATTCAATTCTTAATACTAGATACTGCGTACTCACACAACTTTCCTTCATTTTCACTTCACTCTCGCAAACACTCAACAAAATCGTACTCCTACTTCGCGAACCACGCGACAAAACCGATGTTCCGAGCCTGCAAGTATTAACAATAACCAGAACGTTTGAAAAAGAGCAGGGAAGAACATATCAGCCAATCACAGCTCCTTGAACCTCGTCATTGGTTGAAATCTGTTGCTTCGATACGCGATCATCGTCGATTTCGAGAATCGAAAGCGCGCGAGGCCCGCCAATCAGAAAGCGTCTGACATTCAAACGATCTTCCGCAAGCATTCCAAATTCCTTCAGTACTCCCTAATCTCCCGCAATCCAGGCTGAAATAACGAGCCACCTCTTTACCGGCTATTTCGCCGAAGAGTTCTGAAAATGAAAGAGAATTCGCGTTAGAAACCCGTGGACACCCCCGGATGAGCCGCCCCTGGGGACGGTCTACCGTTAATGGTGGGGACACAAGAGGGGCTGGCTCGTACCGGCGGCGCCTGCAGTGACCGGCTGGTGTCCGTTAGCACCCGGGTGTCGAAAACGTGGCCAGGACGACTCGTAAGAATCTCGGAGCGGTGCTTTCCCTGGAAGAGGTGGACGTTTAAGATCATTGTCAGCCTCTGTCGTTATTCTCGTGGGTGTTAAGGATCGTCTCGTCTGGCGGTGCGCGTCTCTCCGTCTCTCTACCCCGTCTGCCAGACTCTTGCTCCTCCAGCCGCCCCTCGCCCGCCCCTTCACCGTCGCCAACGGTCCGTCTCTGTCCGACGAACGGGGACAGATCGGTATATACAGAGTGTGACAGCGATCGACTAGCTACGACACTGCACGGGCAACCCTTGCGCTCTTTTTTTCCAAGGCTCACGCGGTTTTCCATGTCAACGACACGCGCGCTCTTGCCAAGGCCAGCGTGCTACGCCCCGCGCAGAGCAACCTCCGTCACCGTCGTCGCCGCGAAGCGACCGCTCCGCGTTGCGCCCGTGCCTGTCATCCTCGTCGGCCCGTTGTCCGCGTCGCATCGTCGGTGGTCAGCTGCCTGCACGTCGGCGCCGTGGTCATCGTCGCCCGATCGACGGTCGGAGGGTTTGCGCAGGGCCATCAGCAGGCCGAGGAGGAGACAGGGCAGCGTCGCTCGCGCCAGCCTGAGATGAGCGATCATGGCTGCATACACTTGAATAATTTCAAAGCAGCCAAGGGTATCCAGCCGTACAAAGTGATACACTCCTATTTTGTGACCAGCACGTCGACCGAGGCACGCGTAAGAAAGGTGCGACTATCTTTTTCTTGCGTGATCCGTGGTCAAGGTTCTGTCTTTGTCTCCGTCTCTCTTCCTCCCTCGCCTCCAGCCTGTGGCCCTCTCTTTCTCGCTATCCTACGCCGTTACCGTTCGTCCGCCTTTCGTCTCCCGTGTCGTTGTCCCTGACGGTCTCGTCGCGCCGATAAAACGAGCAATTGGGAAAAATTAGAAATCGCTGCGGCACCGTGGACCCTCGCAATCTCGGAAGTCGTCAGATCATTCTGTCTCTCTCCCTCTATCTTTGTCGATCCCACTCGCGATCTTTAGTCACGGAGCATGCAAATTCTAGCCAGAATGACAACCCGCTCCGCAAACATACGCGTATTGTTTACAGAATTTTAAAAAGCGGCCGCGTGCTACCTTCGCATTTGCTTCGCCTTTTTTTTTTTTCGTCCGTTCATTCATATCCGCTGGGACGAGGAGGCCGTTCGTTCCAAAATCCCTTTGTTTACTTGTTCGAATGCAACGGTCTACTTCAGCGATCAGCCTCTATGCGCGCTCTTTGGAAACATTGAATAGAATTTATATGTACATATATTTTATACTCCAATATCCGTCTGCGATCCCTTTCCCCGGCCTTCTTTCTCGCTCTGTTTGCTCGTCTCCTTTCTACTGCGGGGTTTCGATTACTGTAACACGAAACCGTTTGATTCGATGGGGGCCATTGTTACGGAGTAATTTTGGAATGAAGTTGCCGTTGCGGAGGTCAAATGAATTAGTCATGCAACCGGTCGTAATCAACCGCGATAAACGATGAGGGAAAATTGGGCGGATAACATAATTCCTTTTGTTTGGGCTTTACTGTTACTTTCGTGGACGATTCGTGGATAAAGGCGGATTTAAAAATGGCCGCCGTGCGTGGCTACTCCGCCGGTACAAAGTTCCTTGCAGATTTGCTCGCGTAAAATAACGGTATTGCAGATTTACGATTCGGCTGGTACCGTTTGATCCGATGAATATTTGCATTGCTTTATAGTCCGATGCAATTATGATGTCTCATTGAATAAACTTCCCTATCATGCTTTAATCTATCGAAAGCATACCATAACATTCCTGGAACGATGCTTTTATCTAATCTGTACAACATTGCCTTGTCTGTACCGCGATCTTTTTCACGTTTCCAATACAGTAGAATGAAAATCCGATTCCTATATATTCCAGGCCGTGAGCTGCTTATGTCACACATGTAAAACGTACAAAGACCGCCTCCATTCGTGTCTTCACTGTATATTCTTTGGCTGCTACGTAAAAGGTCACATACAGGAACATGCGAAGACGAAGAAGCATTTTTTAGGTAATTATACGTAAGCAACAATGTAACGTACCCAAAGAGGCGTGCGTCTTACACCAACCTTATGTTGCAGCTGTTGATCTTTGTTACGGAAATATTTTGTGCTTCCAATGCGGCGATTATGTATACGATAGAGAATTATTGGGGGTGGCTAAAACACAGTGGAGCGAGTCAGCAAAGTCGCTGAGCTTTGGAGAATTTTATCGAGCATGGGAGCCGACGCAGATAGAGGCGGACTTGTTGAGGAAGCATCCGCGCAGGAGGCGTGTCGTCGAAAATTCTACTATAGGTAAGAGCTGCGACAAGACCCGACGCAAGGATAATCCTGTGTACCAATAAATTACCGTCGTTTATTAAATATTCTCATAATATTTTTAGGTCTAAGGGGACTTATAAATCTTGGAAGTACATGTTTCATGAACTGCATCGTACAGGCCCTCATACACACGCCACTGTTAAGAGATTACTTCCTTGCTGATCGTCACCACTGCCCTCAGCCCACTCGCTGCCTGGTCTGCGAAGTGTCTCATCTTTTTCAGGAATTTTATTCCGGCAGCAAAGCGCCGCTGACGCTGCACAAGCTTCTCCATTTGATCTGGACGCACGCCAGGCACTTAGCAGGTTACGAACAGCAGGATGCCCACGAATTCTTTATAGCCACGCTCGACTTGTTGCACAGGCATTGCGAAGCGGCGCCGATTTTAGTAAAGGACAACCCGCATCATTGCAACTGCATCATCGATCAAATCTTTACCGGAGGACTTCAGAGCGACGTGGTCTGTCAGGCGTGCAAGTACGGCACAAAAACTCACGGCGCAATCGTAGCGTGGATAAAAAGAACCTGCGCTCATGATAATAATTTCTTTCAGCGGAGTGTCGACCACGATAGACCCGTTTTGGGATATATCCTTGGATTTGGGCCCGACGGCTAGCGCGTCCGGCTCCGACAGCTCTGGCCCTCCTACCTCGTTGTTAGATTGCCTAGAAAGGTTCACGCGTGCCGAGCATTTGGGACCCAGCGCGAAAATAAAATGCAGCAATTGCCAGACTTATCAAGAGAGCACCAAGCAATTGACGATGAAACAGCTGCCCATCGTAGCCAGTTTTCACTTGAAACGATTCGAACACTCTAGCATTCAGGACAAGAAGATCTCGACGTTCATCTCGTTCCCGGAACAGCTGGACATGACGCCGTTTATGTCGCACAGACGGAACGGCAACAACAACAGCGCCATGATGGACGGCCTGCCGAAAAACGGAGAGGACATGGCATTCAGCGACAATAGATACTCTTTGTTCGCGGTGATAAACCACGAGGGCTCGCTGGAGACCGGGCACTACAATGTCTTTATACGGCAGCAAAGAGATCAATGGTTCAAGTGCGACGATCATTTGATCACCAGGGCAAGATTAAAAGACGTCCTGACTAGCGAGGGGTGAGTCCGCGGCAGTGTTTAACAGCTGCCGTTAGTAATTATTACCAAGGGCCCCAGTGAAATAACGTTTCCTTTTCAGGTATCTTCTTTTTTATCATAAACAAATTTTGGAGTACGGTCGAAACACCAAGATGTAAACGTTAAATCGGGTAATTAATTTATTTATCACCGAGGAATCATTGGCGATAGATTTAAGTCCTTTTAGCATCCTAAGAGATATACGAACAAGCAATTCCGTTCTGGAAACTGTCTCGTAAATCTGTTCACACCACTTACGGCAGGCTCGCTAATCGGCCGGCCGTGCACACGATCCACGATCCTATGTGACAGAAACTTATACCGACAAAGAAACGAAGGCCTGAAGAACGAAATCTCCAACTCCGCCGTTTTGAAATGACGGTGGTTGAGAGAATGCGGAGCGCGGGACTATTTTCGAGATTAGACGAGCCCGTCGACGATTGACTACACTATTACGCTTTTTGATCGTGGCGATTCAGATGGATAAACTAGAAATTAATCGCTGTTAATGATAGTCGCGATCGACCGGACGTCGCTCTGTTAGCATAGATGTTTGTCGTGATGTTCGAACTTTTAAATTGTGAACAGTCTGAAAAGTAATGATTCATCGTGTTCGCTACTATTTCATTTTCCTTTTCTTCCTTTCGACCGTTGTGTTTTTACGTTCGACGAAGTCTAGGCTGGCGCACACGGCGATCGATTCCCCTGCTCGTGTCCTAAAGTAACGTAAGCGTAGTTTTAAGATTAGCTCAATTTTTTTAAAACGACCGATCGCATTTTTGTATATCGCTGACTGTTATTATATTCCTGCTCTGACACTTGTATACATGAGACACCAAGGATGGATCACACGATTAAGATTTTTCTCTTTCTTTTTTTTTTTTATTAATTATACTCTTTCCTCGATGCCCCCTCGAGAAACTGTGTCCTAAATGAATTCGTTAGACTTGACGCGAAGGTTGAACTAAAAACATTTTCTCATGTGATTCGTCGTGTCAGTCATCCTGCGGTGAATCAATTTTGTACAAACGAAGTATCGTGTAGCGAAAAGGGAAAGATAAAGCGGATAATGGTATTTATCCGAACAAGGCGAATTGTTTCGCGCGACTGTGTATAATAAACTATCACTGTTTAACAAATTTCTGTTTCTAGTTGCCCGTTTTACGTTTCTTTTATAACGCAAAGATTTAGAGTGTAACGCTCTTGGAGCGAACGGAAGAATGGCGCATCCGTTAATCCACCGTTGATTGAACCGGCGGACAGCTTTCGACGTTTTTACGTTGTATTTCGTATTCAGGTGATCCTAGAGAAAAAGTGCCAAGTGTTCGTTGCACTTTTAGTTCGTAAATCGTGTGCTTATCGTTATCGCGACGCCCTGCTCTGTAAACGGGTTCTTTTTTTACATCGATTAAATTTTACGTAAGGTTTCCCTGATCGTGAGACACTAGCCTCGTACAATCCTCCTCTGGTGTTGAACGACTAGCCTGAGAATGGTTTTGCGGCTGACACCTAACTCGTACCGTGTCGATCAATGTTTACGTCGAACGGTTCGCTTATGAATGTACAATTTAATGTGGAGACGTTATGATCGCTCAAAAAATTCGTCTAACTGTAATCTGTTGTCTGTAAGGAAGTGGCATACCCTGGCCAACTACTATGTACAGGAGAGAACATTGTACGCGAAGAGAAAGGCGAAGAGTAAGTACCGTAAAATATTGTCATCGGCCGACATTACCATCGATCGTTTGCGATGCAACAACTGCACTTGTGCACCCATTCTCGACGTGTATCGTTGTCGCACGACCAATACTATCGTACGTTTGGGAGTGACTATTACTATGTGCAGTTGTAATATTTTATATAAGGCTGAAGTAAACGTATACAGAAAATAAAACTATATTTCGTCGAGAACGCAGTCTCTCGTTCATCCGTACCTTTCCTAATTCCTGTGTACATACCAAATGTTTCTTATCAACCGTACTTATCAGACACTGAATCGATAATCCTTTTAACGCGTATAACGCAATCTCGTCACAATGAAATGATATTCATAATATACGTAGTTATTCATTGAATTCTAATCACTAAGAATATTTTATCAAGAATCCTTTATCCTAGTTCGAATTGAAATTTTCGGCCCGCGCGTTCTTATCGAACTACGCCATAAATTTTGTAGGACGAAAGGTCAATGTCTACGCATTATAAAAGGGAGTAAAAAAATATTCGTTGCAATCTTCTCATTGTCAAATGCCGATCGAAATCTGATACTGTGCCCCTTTTAATTAACGTTGTATATAGTAATGGAAGAAAGATGGACGGCCTGACGTTTGGCTTGCACAGGTAAGCGGGCGATCGATTCTCCTAAATTTCAAAAAAACTCTCGATTCAATGAATGACGCGTCACTGAAACATTATTTTAACTTTGCAGACTGGTCCACTTGGATCTGAAGGGTGCTCCGCTACGAGTTTGTTATTTCGAAAAGGTCTGTCACTCGAATGAACACCAGCATTGTTTACACGCAGTATCTCTTATCTGACGGCAGCGTCTTCGGATCCTAATCCTAATGACACTCATTTCTTTCATTGTTTTCTCGACTGTCATTAATATCTGGAATTTTATTTCCTTCACCCGATCGCGCGACTTTTTTCAGTTACGAGAAATCCGTGGATTTTCTTCCAGAACGAGCTCGTCCGCGCAATAAGGCGCAATAGTCTATGTAAATTTTTCTGTATATAGTTGCCACAACGTCAGGCATGACACCATTTGTATCTTACAAATAAATAATACATTGACTGCGATCGCCGATACTGATTTCTTACAGTTAATTGTTAAGCACGAGTTATCGATGTTGCAGTTATTTCCACTTTTGAGGACATGGGGTGCCACTGGCCTTCTCCTAGAGTGGGAAGACACATTCCCGTACAATCGAGAGCTCTCTCACATAGGAAGCAATGGACCGAGCCATTTGACCAGCGGATACACGGCTCAGGAGGCTAAGCACATATTGCAGATGGCGGGAGATTGTGGTTTGGCGATCGTTCCTTTAGTACAGACATTCGGTCACATGGAGGTATACGAAGCCGGAAAGAGTCGTGCGTAGGAAACACGTCGACTAATACAGAAACAATTTCAGTTCGTTTTAAAACATAACGAGTGGAGATCCTTAAGGGAGGTGGAGCACTTTCCGAGCTCCATTTGCCCGTCTAACCCGAGGACGTTGCCTTTGGTGAAGTCTCTGATTCGGCAGATTGTGCACTTCCATCCAGACATACAATATCTGCACATAGGCGCGGACGAGGTCTGGCATTTAGGCCTTTGCTCGGTTTGCACGAAGAGGGCTGCTTCCAGCAAGTACGGAAAGGCGGCGTTGTATTTGGAGCACATCTCGGCTGTTGCGCAATTTATACAAGAAACATATCCTTATTTAAAGATTATCATATGGGACGATATGTTAAGATCGATAGATATGCAGGTTTTGAATGGTATCTCGACAATCTGTTTGTCGTTTCGCGCCACATATCGGCCCATAAAAGGGATTTATGTTATTTGCAGATCATTATATCGGCAAATATGTGGAGCCTATGATTTGGCACTACAATCCCCGGGACAATTTTGCTCTACCTCAAGGTACCACTTTCGTTACTTAATACCGCAGATATCGTTATGCAAACGTTGGAATATTCTATAGTATTAAAATGTCTGGTCAGGACTCTGGGATAAGTATGCTGCGATTTTCCCCCGTGTATGGGCAGCTACCGCGTTCAAAGGTGCCACTGGATCTTCGCAACATATACCAGTCATAAGGCACCACATTAGTAACCATGAGAAATGGATAGAGGAATTGAGCGTTCACGTCACTAAAATTCATGAATTTCGGGGGACAGCTTTCACCGGATGGTCGAGGTAATTTCTGTTTAATGGGGTGCGTTCGAACGATTAGCCCTACCTACTCTTAATTTCAGGTACGACCATTATGCAACGTTATGCGAATTATTGCCCACAGCATTACCGTCGTTAGCATTGTGCTTGAAAATCTGGCTCCACGGTTACTCTGAACAAATTCATAATCAAGTGGCTAAGAGCTTAGGATACATAGATCATCCTCTCCATATAACGCCGCAACCGAGACCTGCGCCGATACCCAGTAACTTGCTTTTCCCTGGGTGGCAGGTCGCAATAGGTGTAGAGTGGTTTTTGAATTTTAGAGCTAAATACCATAACATTATTGCTAGCGAACAGTAAGTGTAGACAAATGGAATTGAGGAAGTCGGGATGCTTTAACATAGAACGTACATGACTGTGTTTCTACGACATTACAGAATATCCACATGGATGAATCCGTGGCAAGTGGCAAACAATTACACAAATCCCATGCAGCTGGAGAATTTAATACCTGCTTTCACAGAGTAAGATCGATGCCTACTACCGTCGTTTATGCGAAAATTCTATGACAATGTTTTGCAGATTGGTGTTGGAACTATCTTCGTTGGAGGGATATCTGAGGTTTCAAATGGAAAGTATCTTTTTCACAACGACCATCGACGAGTGGATCGGCACGAATATTCAACCCATGAAAGGGCGACTGGTAGAATTGAAACAAACAGCAGAAAATCAAGTTAAATTGAACAGCCGGGTTTAGTCTCTCTAAACACGTATTTGCGGAGTTTCTGCTTTAAATCTCAATGACCAACTCGAATACAAGTGACGAACAGGAAACGATAGGCTGATGAGCAAAGTACGAGAAAACTTACGATTAGTAAATTATACATCTTTACCGTATAAGTAGATGTAGCGTACTGAAGGATAGATTAAAAAAAAAAGGTGATAATCGTGCGACATGAATGGGACATAATTTTATAAAATAAACAATGTTTATTTTAATATTCGACTTAGGAGCGAACGAACTTATCACGATGACTTTGTCATCGAGCTTTGTCGTTTCGTGAGCTGTTCTGTGATACTTGGCTATGAAAGGATTATAATGTAACTAAAGCTCAATAACCATTCCTCCTGGCTATTGTGCTTATACTTGCTTCTACCTATACGCGTTTATTACACATATAGTATGTGCAAATATTTTTTGTACTCCTAAAAATACCTCCTTGAGAACTTTCAGGAAATCATATTTCACGTAATATCAAATATATATTTCATTGATTCTTTCATATCACTATAAATATACGAACTATATAATATAGTAGTTCTTATCAAAGTATATTGATATAACATAAAACTATCCGTGTAGAAGAAGCTAAATGTAGTTAAAACGTAGATGTGAATAATAGTAATAAATACACAATAAATTTGAATATAGGTAAATCTTTCTCTTGTATGATTCTTGATACGGCCCGTACCCGAAGCACGTATTCCGCATCCGTTTTTCATCTATTTCTATCAACAATCCCCGACCGCCGCGAAGTTCCCGCTATTGAATGAAAAACAAAAGCAACGAGCTGTTAAAAGGCTTAAATTTCTTAAAAGATGCCTCTCTCCTGGCATCATAAATGACGCCTTCCAGAAAGTAAGATAAATACCGGCGCATGTAAAGCCATGCGAAAAATTAGAGAATATAATGAACAAGAAGCTTTGAAATTGGACGAATGCTTCAAGGAGACCCTAGCACGCGTTAGACCTTTTGTATTAAACTTGACATCCGCAGAAAGCGCACAGTTGTGCAAGGTTTGGCTCGATAAATTGAGCACTGCCACCGCGCAGCATCGCCTGAGAAATGAATATCTCCTGGAACTGTGCAGGCAATTGAAGATAGGTCGTGTCGAAGGAATTTTTAGCAGACCTCCGCCTAACGGACTCCTTCTACCGTTGCCCAAGTCGTATCATATGGTAACTATACTAGGGTTTATGAAATTTCTCCTCACGAATGAAAATAATCTGTATGTAATATAGGTCTGTATTAGCTCCTCTGTAAGTGACTTATCCGACTATGCCGTGAGACCTCAGCGTAGCTGCTTAAAACCAAGCGCAAAATGTATCCAGCATCAACGAAGTATCGCGTTATTAAAACAGCGCTTGACGGATACCACGGGTCGATGCATGCACGCCGCTAAAATCCCACCAACCGTTCGCTTTCATAGTCAGGATGCAATAAGGAATAGCCGGATAAACATTCACGAGCAGCGTATCAATACGCTGAGCGCTATTATCGCGGAGCTGCAGGCGCAAAATGAATATTTAAAGAATCAATTATTGGAATGCCCAGCAAATCACAGTAGTAACATGGATAATCATTTTTCTGCAAGTATTAGTCAATTAACTTCCGACGTCACTACTTTGAAAGCTAAGTTAGTATATCATTAAACATGGTTTAAAAGAGACAACAAAGCTCAAACGATGAAACATTGTTAAAGGCTGATAGACATGCAGAGAAAGAAAAGCGCTCTCGAAACAGACTACAAAGAGGTGGTTCAGGAGTATCACTACGAAGCCGTAGAGCAAGTTACCGCGTTGAAGCAAGAATTAGAGGAGACTCGATTGAAGAACGAGTCGTTAGATAACAACATAATTGCAATAATGGAGAAACTGGAGGAAATCATCCATGGTAAGGTAAGAGGTAGAAGTTTCACTTGTAAAGCAAGAAATACAACACATATTTTCAAGGAGGACGAAACGAAATTACTGGAACAGCATTGGATGAATAAGATCAAAGCGATATGTGACCGTTTCGATACATTTACGGAGGAGAAGAGTAAAGAGTTGCAGGTGAAAGAAGAGTTACTCGAAAAGAAAGACTTGGAACTGTTGCAGATAGACGCAGGGAGGAAAGAAGAAACTGCGTTACTAATTAATAAGATTAATGATTTGGAGATAAAGCTGGAAATGAAGATTAAAGATGTATTTACCTACGAACAGTATAGAATATTACCGCGCGATGTATCTTATCGAGTAATATTGTATTTCTCTTAGGAGGACAAGTTGCAGGCAATGCTAGTCGAGCAGCATACGATGATGAAGGAAGAATTTAACAAAATAAGGAACGAGATAGATCACGAGACCCAGATTCAAAATCAAAATTTAATTTCCAAGGTTTCTGCATTGAAGAAAGCTGTTGTAAAGCTCGAGAAATCTAAAGAGAAGCTCGAGCATGATTACGAGAAGAGAATGGCACTTGCGATCAAGGTAGTCGAACTAAGATCATTACTAATGCGATATTTTACTACTTCATTCTTTTAACGGCATAGAACAAGGACTTGGAGATAAAAGCTTTGCAACTGAGGTTACAGAAGCAAAGGAACGAACTGTGCTCATCTCTAAGCATGAAAAAGCAAAGCGAAATGGATAATATTGCGGCGTTGCTGGAGAAGCAATACAGGACACGCTTGGCGGGAATAGAAGCGATGTCGGAAACTCAGACCCAGGAATATCTCAGGGTATCGTGCGACATGAATGTTACGTTAGCAGTAAAATAGCAACGAGTACAAGGATCGGGTGCTAATAGAAGCTGCTTGAAAATTCCAGAGAATAGCTGACTTAGAAGATCAAGTACTTAGCGCGAAGAAGGTCTGACCAATGCTTGTAGAACAGTGAATCTTATACTGTAGTTTGTAATCCATTATAATTATTGTAACTGTATACATTACTTCTTACCGATAAAGAGTATAAAGGTAACGAGAATTTGTACTTCCAACATTCCTGCTTAATTAATTTCCCTACAAATTGATGAAGCATGGCGTTGGCGTGGACATTGCTATGGCAACCTGTATGTCAACCAAAGGTTGTGAACTGTCAGATGTAGCAGCAAACTTTGTCTTTTTGAATTAAGATAACGGACAAGCATCGACACGTCGATTGACATACATGATTAAGAATTTCTTCACTGATATTTAAAATAAAGGGATTCATCAATCCATAGCTGCTACATAAATCCAATACCTTATTGTTGAAGTAACCTTTAATACTGGTTGACAAATGTGTACTTAAGTTTACATAAATTGTTGATTGCTACCTGTTTGTCGAAGCAGAATTTCTTAGTAATGAAGTTCAAGGACTCTTAGAATTTGAGTAGTCTTCGTTGGATATATAGTAACCTATCCGTATGAGAATCGCAAGTTTATCGGTCACAATAAAGTGATTCTAAACGATAATGTCACTGTACTTTGATACACGTGTACAAAATCCGGAAACAGCTTCTATAAGTACTCATGCAATTTGGCACGCTAATTACCCGTTGCTCGGAGTCGCGGCGTACTCTCAGGACAAGGGTGGTTTCGTGACAATTTACGACGACCAAGGCGAGCCGCTTCAGGACGTGGAATCACCCAGGCATTCCGTAGCTCAGGTCACCGCTTTGGGATGGCATCCGGAAAGGCGGTGGCTCGCAGCAGGATGGGAGAGCGGAGAACTGCGGGTTAACGATCTCTTAGAATTATATTTAAGTAATAGGAGCAAAAGCACCTTTCTTTGGAATCATGCGAATGGTTATTTAGATATGGCCGGGCGACACTGGAAGCATCGAATTCAATATAATAGTCACTCCACATCGGGAGTCCATTAATATTCTACAATGGAGCCAGCATGGCGGAAGATTAGTATCCGCAGATTCAGCTGGATCCATAGTGGGCTGGAAAATTGACTCTAGGGGTCAATTACTAATGATGTTTCACCACGAGTTGAAAGATACCTTCGCTCATATAGTCTTTAAAACTATTCCACCAAAACCAGCCATGGACATGAGGTGCGTACAAACTGTTTTACATTCATACTTTTCCACCTGGAAATAGTTAAAGGCTTATAAATTGCTTTCAGCGGTTTAGCAAAAGCTGCGGTCGCAGGAGACGAGCGAGCATTAGATATTTTTAGTTCCTGGCGCCCTAGAACTGCTGCGCCGACAGCAGTTGTATCGCAAAGGGATAATCATGCTTTTTATATTTCAACCACCAGCGGCGTGATATATTTTGTCGATAATCAGGGGCAGTGTACAGAAGTTCTTAGCACAAGCGGCGCCGCATTACAGTTTCTATTGCACCATCAAACCAGGGATTCTATTATTATTATGACAGAGGGTCTGAATATAGGGCATTTTCAAACAGATCCCATTACTGGACGACTCACTGAATTAATGAAAGTAATCGAATGTCTACGTTTGCTTGCATTTCAGTAACACAGTATAGACATTTTGCACAGATTTGTTCATTGCTTCTCTAGGTGAAACTTAGCAGTCGGTGCGATATATCGCGAGCTAGTCCAGTGCTATGTTGGGCTGGTGGGAATACTTTAGCAATTCTTACAGGAGAATTGGGCGTTCGTTGTTGGGATCTTCACACTGGCGATACCTATGTGTTGTCTCCGCCTGACTCAACTACTGGAAATATGGCTACGCCACAAGAGATTTGTACAAGCATATCTTTTTGCAAAAACAATGGTACTATTGATACTTGCTTCAGTTTGCAGCGCCCAATGCATAGAAACGAACTCATTGTTAATATTCCGCAGCTACTTTGGCCGCTGGGACAAATTTGGGGACAATCTACTTATGGAAGCGCAAAGTGGAAGTGGACAGCGAGGAAACTGGCTGGCCAAATGTACCAGAGTGCTGTAGCATTCACGGCACAGTAAAACAACTTACTTGGGGCGCTAGCTTATTAAGAAGCCCGCTTCTCGCGGTTAATTGTATCACTAATGTATTTGTATTGCATCAACAACCAATGTGTGCCGCGTACAACGACGGTGTCTGTGCCAGTCAACTTAGCCCCACTCAGATTTTAATCGAAATCGACGACCTAGCATGCACTTTGAAAACCGACATTCAAGTGCAACTCGTTGCTGTTAACAAGGAGTACATTGCCGTCTCCTCGGGTAGGCAGATTGTAACTTACAGAATTCAAAGGGAGAGTTCCATAAACACCAGTGTGATCGTAAGTTTCAATTGCGACACTGAGAAGCTGTTAATCTGCGACCATACATTAATCGTCCTAACTCCAGTGATTATACAACTGAGATCAATGGAGGGCACGGTGATTCAGATGTTGCCCATATTGCCAGAAGAAGGAGAACCCATCACAATGGACCTCACTGGACAGTACCTAACAGTTGCGTCTTTGAATGGTATATTAAAGATTTGGGATTTGACCAAGCGAGAAGCGAAGTTGCACACCAGAGCAATGGCAACTTACGAAGCGATCAGCGACTTCGCCGAGATTATCGAGGCAAGGTGTAACGCGGACTGCCGTTGCGTGTCCATTACCGTTGCTATGACCAACTTGATGCCCAGCTCGACGTTATACGTCTGGGACATAGAAAGCGATCAGATACACGAATTCGATTTCGCGGAATCCGATGACATAGACGAAGACGACACTGCTCTGGCTGTGAAATGTAGAGGAAGATTAGTTACCGCTCATTGCTGGGACGTGGAAGACCCCAGGCTGATTGTATGCCGCGCACAGAGGCTGGACATGCGAGACTCCAAGTCTGCATCGAGCCAGGACAATGAAAATGAATACGACGTCTCGAAGGCCACTGTGGTTTTCGTGTCAATGTTTGCTACATCGGACCACGGAATCGTTGTGCAGGATATAAAGCCAATCAAAGATGAGAATTGCAGAATATTGGGTGTGCACGCTCCACACATTATCATCTTGAATTCTGAAAAGACTGTAGACAGGAGCAGCAAAGTGGCGAAGTTCCTTATGAGAGACTTCGAGGAGCTGGGTACCTGCGATGCAATGACAAAGAAAGCTGTGCTGGACTTCAGTTTCCACATCAGCATCGCTAACATGGACGAGGCCTTCAAGGCGATAAAGTCAATTAAGAATGAAGGCATTTGGAAGAGTCTGGCAAGGATGTGCGTCAAGACGAAGCAGCTGAACATGGCGCTGTTGTGTCTGGGTCACATGAAGCAAGCTAAAGCAGCGAGGGCTCTCAGAGAAGCCATGCAAGATGATAGTTTAAACCTGGAGGCAAAGGTTGGAATATTAGCTGTAGAACTTGGGCTATACACTGACGCTGAGCGTCTGTTCCGCGAGGCAAAGCGACTGGACCTGCTTGGCAAGCTTCTTGAGGCTCGCAGTAAGTTCAAGGATGCCACAGAGTTGGCCAGGAACGAGAACAAAATTTGTGAGAAAACCAGCTACTACAATCATGCAAAAGTTCTCGAGCAGGAAGGTAAAATAGCAGAGGCCATTGATATGTATACCAAAGCGGACTGTCATAGGTTTGAAGTGCCAAGGATGCTGCTGGTGAGGCCCAGGGAGCTGTTGACGTATCTGAACAATTCCGACGATCCAGAAATAAAAAATTGGCATGCACAATACATAGAATCGACGGGAGACATGGAGGGAGCCTTGCGCCTCTACGAACAAGCCAAGAACACTCTAGCAACGACAAGGCTACTTTGTTATTTCGGCAGGGAGGATGAAGTGAGCGATCTGGTGTCTCGAACGAATCATGCCGCCTCTGCTTACCACCTAGCTGCCCACTACGAATCAAAAAACAATGTAGCACAAGCCACTCACTTTTACACAATCGCTAAAGCTTACACAAATGCGATCCGACTGTGCAAGGAACACAACATGTTCGAGGAATTGTGGCCTCTGGCTATATTGGCGCCAAGGCAGTCGCAAATAGACGTTGCAAAGTATTACGAGGAGAACGATCAGCCAGATAAGGCGGTTTTACTGTATCATAAAGCCGGCCTGCTGCACAAGGCTCTGGACATCGCGTTCAATACCAAACAGTACAGTGCTTTGCAGCTGATCATCATGGATGTTAATGCAGATTCTGACCCTGCTTTGATAGAGAAATGCGCCGACTACTTCGTTCAAAACGACCAGATTGAAAAGGCTGTGGATCTGCTTGCCACTGGAAGAAACTACATGAAGGCACTGGAATTGATACAGCAGCACAATATTCTATTGGCGGAGGATCTGGCAGAGAAGATGACCCTGGACAAGGTCGACAACGACACCGAGCGCGAGAAAACCCGCATCTCGATATTGGAGAGAATCGGGGAAATCGCGTTCGAGCAGGGCAACTATCACCTGGCGACGAAGAAGTTCACCCAAGCTGGCAATAAACTGAGGGCCATGAAGGCGTTGCTAAAGTCTGGCGATACAGAGAAGATATGCTTCTTCGCCCAAGTATCCAGGCAAAGGGAGATCTACATCATGGCTGGGAACTACTTGCAGTCGCTGGACTGGCAGAACCAACCGGAGGTATTGAAGAACATCATCAACTTCTACTCCAAAGGGAAAGCGATGGATCTGCTGGCCAACTTCTACGTTGCCTGCGCCCAAGTGGAAATAGACGAGTTCCAGAATTACGAGAAGGCTCTCGATGCTCTGAGTCAAGCCAGCAGGTGTCTCGCGAAAGTGGCCACACCCAGGGATCCTGACATTCATAAAAGAGCTGTTGATCTGGTGAACAATAGGATAGCAACTATCAGACGTTATCTGGATATCAAGAAGTATGTGGTTCTGTTCATGATGCAGCAGGAGATGCATGGAGGAATAATGTTAATGGAGCGTGAATTACTATTACAGGTTGTTCGACAGGGGTGAAACGGGGCCAGCGATGCAACAGGTGCGCCAGCTGCTCGATTCTCAGGGATCCGATTTAGAGCAGTCTGTACGTCGCGGCGACTTATTCGCGACTATAACACAGCATTACATGGACATCGGGGACACTGATAAAGCACGAGCTGCCATTGAGGAACTGAAGCGTTTGGTACCTGGTATTAACTTGAGTTACTATTACAACGCGAGCGTGTTGGAATCGCTCGGTTACAAGATGAAAGTTCAACGGCAGGAAAGCTCTGACAAGGAAGACGACATCGAGGAACTCTTAGGCGAATAAGCATAGAGTAGACACTATACGCGCGTTCTTTCTTTGAGCTCCAAGTAACAATCCGTCCAGAAATGTGATCGTAGATATTAAGCATGCGGTGCTGTTTGACATTCCCAACATATTTGTATGATACTGTACTTTGGAAAATATACTGTGAACAATCTGTGTGGCTTGAGATGTTAACGCAACGGGCACGTACCTGTGGATATCAAGAAGCATTTAGAAAAAACCGTCATTTAACGTTTATTAATCAGATTTATACAAGAACAACCTTACTCCTTGCTACTTTGTTATCGTGTCCTAGAAAATAAGAGTTTAAAAACAATCGCAATTCAGACGGCGACGCCAGCAACCAAGTTCGCCGCCCAGATCTTACCAGTTACAATAAATAAACGAACCATAGGGACAATAAAGAGAACGAAAAAATAAACACATACGCCGGTTACGAATACGGAATTAAAAAAGGAAGAGAATGGAAAGAACCGGGGAGTCAGACGAGCGGTATTCCCGTCTGTGTTCACTAAAAATATTCTTTCACGGTGTCCAGTCGAATCGCGTCGGATCCGGCCGTGGTTACCCTATCTTGGTCCAATACTAAAAATTCTGTGGTACAGGTCTTTGTTTTTCTCTTGTTTTTTTTCTCGAAAAAATTTCCACCGCCAAGCAACGCGATCAAGAGTGTCCCAAACGCACCGAGGTAGACTGCACAATTCAAACGGCCTTCTCCGGCGTCGGCTTTTTGCATGGCGACGCGACCTCTGTCTCTGGCTCTTCGGCTTTCCGTTTCTTGCGCACCAAATGGGATATGTCACTGGCTGGTTTCTGAACTTTCGACGCGGAGCCGGGCTCGCTGCCGCTGGGGCCGGCGCCGTTCGAGCAGCCGCCGGCCACTTTGCTCTTGATGCCCTCTATCACCAGCTTGCAGGCCTCCTGCTTGAAGTCCTTCATGTCCGAGATCTTCTCCTGGATCTCGGGCAGCAGCTCCTTCAGTTCCTGTATCTCCCCCTCGACGGTGTAGAACGAGTCCTCGGATTTGGGCGGGTCCTTCATCTCCTCCAGCTCCTTGATGCGCGCCTCCAGCAGCTCGGTGGCCTTGTGGAACTCCTCGATGCTGGCGTCGAACTCGTTCCCTAGGGAGTGGGCCAGCGCCAGCTGATAGTGGATCTCCGCTATCGCCCTCGGCTCGCGCGGCTCTATTTGCTGCAGGAGCTCCAGGCAACGGTGCAGATCGCTCAGGGCACCCTGGAAGTTCCCTCCCTCCATGGCCACCTCACCCAGAAGACGATAAGCGTCAGCTAGCAGCTTCCACCCCGGCTGACCGCGTTTCAACAGCACCAGCTTCGCCAGCTCCAGCACCTCCCAGGCCACCTTTAATTTCAGGGTAAATATTCGTTCTGTCTTCGTAATGCCTAACAGCGATCATAGTTTAAACTCAAGCTTAGACTGGTAGCAGGGCTTTGGAATCTAAGGAGACCGATCACGCTACAGAAAAGAACATTTTCACCACCAAAGAGGTCACGAGCAAGGGATACGAATATATCTAAAAAAGAGATGTACGAGAAGAATGTAAACATAAGTATGTGTACCTGTAAATTATTCACTTCGTCTTCTTCCTCCTCCTTCCCAGTGTCCTCAGAATCGTTCTCCCCGTTCTCCTTCACGTCACCATTCTGTTCACTCGAACAGGAGGGTCCATTGGCGTGCTTCGTGTCCTTGCTAGATCCAGAAACAGCTTTCTCTTCCTTCTGTTCTACCTTATCCTCAATTTTCTTCGACTCTGACTTCTCCGCCTCTCCTTTCTCTCCACTCTTCTTCTCCGCATCTTCTTTCTCCACACCCTTCTTCTCCTCCTTCTTCTCCTCTTTCTTCTCCTCCTTCTTCTCCTCCTTCTTGTCCTCTTTCTTCTCCGCCTTTGACTCAGTCGGTGGCTCCGCGGCCTTCGACTCGCTGGCTTTACTGTCAGAGGCAGCCTCCTCTTTTGCCTCGCTGGTCGAAGCCTTCTCTTGGCGCTCCTCGTCCTCCTCGTCCACGTTGCTCAGCTTCTCATCTTCTGCCTCCTCTTCGTCCTCGTCCTCGTCTTCTTCTGCTTCTTCCGTGCCTGGCACCCCGCCGCCCAGCACCCCAGCCTCTTCTCTGGCCAGACCCAGTAGAGCACGACCGTAAAGCAGATAGGGTTCGCCGAGTTCGTCCGCGGTGTCTCCGTGCTTCTCAGCTAGCAGCTGGCAAGCTTGCGCCAACGCGGTCACAGCCATCGTGTAATCCCGCACTAACAGGTGCCGTTTCCCGTGGGATATAGCGGTCGCTGGGTCAGTGAATGCTGCATTCTCAGCCACGTCTGCCATCTGTAACGAGAAACGAACAACGGTTTCCTTACGCAATTCCCATTTATCCAGCCGATAGATCACGGCCTCTTCGACTTTCGATTCCATGAAAACTGTTCATTATATCATAATTGTACATGCGTCTGAATGAAAACTGATAACGTGCGCTATAAGTTTAAGTTGAAACAGGGGTAGGGTGTAGCTTTAGTATAGAATATGCATACAGCACTTTTGTGTAACAAAGAATTATTCAACTACAGAGTAGGGTGTAGTAACACTTTGACTGGCGCAACGTTTGGCCAAATACCGTACCAAGTTGGTTTTATATGACGGCAGGTGGAAATTCCTCGGCGTGAAAAAACGCGCACGCCGCTCAAAGTGTTAAATTCAGAGTAGACATCCCCGTAGTAATTGCACAGCGCTTGGGAGGGTGTGATCGCACTCGATAGAAGTTTCATCGATGCAGCACGGGGCACGTGGTTTGTTATTAGGGCCTCTATGGTCTTGAGTGGGCGACTCTAACCGCCCGGCGTCGCGAATACCAAGGAACATGGAAAGAAAGATTCTTTGATCGTCCACCCACGGCGATATCCTAGCGCCACTATGAGATTAAAACGTGTACAGAATATTCCACCCACGCTTCTCACGTGGGCCACATCAAACGCGACACGGTGCGTACGTTTCGTTAAGGTCAACGTTGAATTAATGGGTGGCGGAGGACACCGTACTGACGCGATTCTAACGATCGTTAACGAACACCGCACGACCAGGATAAGGATCAGAGACGTTTAAACGTACGAGTGTCGTTGAAACGATTGCAAACGGATCGTTAGGAGGCAATGACTCTGATGCAAGCGAGGCATCGGGGATGCTAGGAATTTGATAGGTTTCAAGGCATTGATATTGTTTACAGATAATAAAGGTGGTGGACGAAGGCAAATTAAGGTTGAAAGAAGGGATAGGAATCCATGAAGTATACCAGGGAAAGTAGAGACTGTGTTTCTTCTTTAGAAAGAAGTTAACAGCTGATTATCTCTGGCGCGAAATGCCCGAGTGCTCCATGAATGTCGAAACAAGGCCCAGCGGGAGCAAGCTATGCAGCTTTCCACGACGCACCGAGGTCAGAGGAGAAGATTGGTCCTCGCGAAGTAGCCCAAAAAGCGACTGAAAAGCTTCAACTACCAGACACGCTTACAAACTAAGGAAACTCAAAAAGCGCAAAATAGAAGACAGACAAGCAATGCCTCTCGAACCATCACAGAACCTTAGAAAGCACAATGTAACCAAGAAACCTAAAACGAACCTACTCACGACTGTAGCTGAAACGGACCAGGAAAAGGGACTGCTAGCAGACTAGAAGACTATCCGCAACGAAACATGCAATGGACCAGAGACTATTCAAGCCTGCCCTTCAGGGCCAAGGTGCAGAGGGAATCGAAGCTGGTCAAACACCTTTGGTCCTTTTGGCGGTGCAGAAAGGCGAGGAGGAGTGGAGGGATAAGGAGCCGAAGGGCGATAAGGGAAAAGGGAGGGAAGAGAAAGGGCTGGAGAGGAAAGCAGAAGTGGGTTGTCCGCAGCATCCGGGTGGGGTGGCACGTCGGTCGATTTTCGTGCGCTTCGACGCAGAACGGAGAGGGCGTCCTGGTAGTTTTGCCCCCGTCGACGTGCTGGAGAGTCGCCGAAAACAGAACGGGGGTGTCGATTGGCCAGTGCGTAACTGGCGACTGTCGGTGCGGTGTGCGGGTTTCTCAGTGGGCTGCCAGCGGTCGCCCTGGGCACCACCTGCATGGATGGAGCCTACCCGTGTACCCAGGGCCCCTGGTCCACGTCTCGCTTTCCTCGTTGCCACGCTGACTCTCACTTTCGCAGGTAAAATCTAATACCCTCCGATACCATCGACCACGATCCTTTCCCTCTTCTCCACTCGTTCGCCGCTCTTGTGTTTATATTTCGGATCCCACTGCGACCAGCGTTCGCGATCGCGTGGATTGGATTGTCCCCTGTCCCTGGTCCCCATTCATGCACACCGAGATTCGTGCTTTCTCTTTCTCACGAACGTGGGTTCCCTTCGCAGGGGATCAGCTGATCTGCGGGATCAGGTAGCTTCTTTTTATTACACGCTGTGGACGAAGTGCGAGGGGTTGCTCCTGGAGGCTTTAGGGACTGATGGGGAGAGGATGCTTTTATTCGGCGATTGGATTGTACAGTGAGGGAAAATGTAATGGAGCCTGTCGATAGTTGGAGGCCTTCGACGAACGTGTGGGCCTTCGCTTGTGTTAACGGACAATCGATGTCCATTCCTGTCGACGTGCGGATTAATTTTGCATTGGGAGCTGTGGCAACGTGATGATCGTTAAGAAGCGAATCGATAGGCCGGAGCACGTGCTCCTGCTTCGATGCATCGCCACCCTAACCGCGTCTCACCTCAGGCCCACGCTTCGCGTAGATGAAATCTACCCCTCGCGATCAGTGGCGGTGTGTCTTCTAGCCTTCGTCCCTTGTTCCTCTCTAATCGGACCATCTCTGTAAACAGGGTAATCCACCTGCGATCTGTGTAAAATACGAAGGCACTTTTGCTAATTGTTTCATGAAATCGGTATCGAAAGACTCCAAACGAAAGCAAGTTCGATGTTACTGCTTCTCTCATCGAGATTGAGGATTCCAAGTTCCTTAGACCCCATTTTAAGACTCGATGGAGTCTTCCCATATCCTCGTTAGTGGTCTCGACTCGAAGGTTCACGAAATGTAGCAACAACCACCGGTTGAACTCATCCGTGGCACTTTTTCAGCATAGTCACTCGAGAGAAGTGGTCTATTATGCTCGAGGGCACTCGGTGCTGTATTTCTTATGCAATGAAATTTTCTGCAGCACACATGGAGGGTGTCCGTGAGGCGCGAAAGGCCGAAGTCTCTTGCCAAGATCCTCGTGTAGGGTACTAAACACGGAAATTCTCATTTATTGCCATCGATCTCGATGCTTTTAATCGCCGGCAATGAGATTACTTGCTGGAGAAGGTCGTGTGCTACGCTTTTATAGGGGATACGTCAGCGTTTTATGGGGAGACTTGCGAGGAGCCGCAACGACGCTAAGTTCAGTAGTGTATCCCTGCGCTTAGTCAGACGCCCCATCAGTGGACAGTTTCTTCTCCTCTCTTTACTATGTGCCATGCTAATTGTTTATTATGTATCTTCTCAGACGGAATTAACCTGTAGGAAGGATATTTCCTTCGGCCATATTCACATCCACATAAAAATAAATTTATACAGTACTGGTGAAAAGAAAGTATAAACTGTGAAGGGTAACAAATAAAGAAAAAAATTATATGTCAAAATTCATATTCATATTAAAATTAGTATTAAGTTAGTTACACGTAAAAATACGATTAAACATTCTACAACAGCCATTTCGAATCACTTATCCTCCCCTGCTTCACCAGAGGGCAGATCTGCATAATCTTCCACCTCGAATGAAGATGAAATCGTCAGCTAATAATCCAATAAACTCATTCGTCGAGTATCACTTGAATATTAAAGTAGAACTCGCAAAGCCACACAACTCGACCCCCACAGCAGATCGTTGAAGGTACTTCACGGTGCCTTCTGGCGATATTCTCGCCATTCCTCCACGTCCGGTGCACAAAGAAGGCTCCGAGATTACGTAACTCCTCCGACACCGTTCCATTATCACGCACATAGCCCGAGGGTCGATTACCAGTCTTGTAGAGACTTAAAGTAACGGGGCCGCCCAGACAAAGCGGGCGCCGCGGGGTCTGATAATGGCACTTTTCTACGGCGAACCCTCTGCTCCTCTGTTCCAGCGACCGGACTGCTATGTGGAGCAATAATGTCGGACCACTGGGAGGAGGTGGGCTGGGATAAGGAGGCTCTGACCCGCACGAACGTTACTCTCACGTGGTACTTGGACGGGCAGGTGGCGATGCTGGGGTCGGCTTCCGCTCACAGGAACCATCATTCTAGCAGACGACCGACGTTTCTCGTGCCAATGTACGGGGGCATTTGGGTCATGTGCGTTTCACTCACGGGTAAGTGCTGGGAATGGGGAAGATTCGTGTAATATCGTCTGGGCAGATCCCCCGAGCCTGATCCTTGAAAATTGTCAGGGTATTTGTGGGCGTAAAGCCTCGAAGGGCTTTGAAGATTACTTGAAACGAATAGGGGTGCTTAGAAGTCTCGGATGTCTTGGAAGTACTTAGTTAAAACTAAGAGATAGATAGTAAATATGTGCAGTGCTGTCCGAAGTGAATGAATATACATGGTATTGTGGTGGCAGAAGACCAAGACTCTAAGGAGACCTCTAAGATATCTAAGAGACCCAAGATTCTCTGCGAATCTTTAATCAAAATTCAGGCTTGGGCTGTGCCCGGGGTAACTCTAGATTTACTACTCCGTGATTCAAAAATCCATGGAAGCCAATTTCGTTTCAAAATCAACGTCAAGCTGGGGAACGATTTGTTACAAGAACGTCCTGAAAGTTTGAGCAAGCTCCGGAACTCGCCCCATTCGTCGATGACGCGAGTATCTCGATGATGCACGCGTGCACAGCTTTTCGCGTAATCGCGGCTGTGTATCCGGAATGACGTGGTTGCTGTACGAACGTGTTCTACATATAGGAGGATACCACCTTGACTCTGACCAAGCTATCGACCAGTCGATTAGGATCTGAAATATCACGCTGTCTGCCTCGGTATGCCGTGACCGTGAACATCTTGGAATGTTCCCTCGCTAAAACTTCATGCCAATCACTTTCGTACCAATTGCAACGGTTTAGAGTTCGATCCATCGAAACACAAGCTTGCTTGTTCCCCCTTTTCAACCCCTGCACTCAGTGATTCGTGTTCCACATTAGAGGGTGTAGATAGTTAGATACCATTCTACATAATTTTTCTTTAACGCTGTCGTGCAAGCATCTGGAAGCTGTAGCACCGTTCACATCTATCGCAGCCGAAGTGATCTCCGCCACCTATTAATGGAACAGAAGCTTCGTGTTCGAGGTGAAGGATGCCGTTTGTTTGATCGAACGCGTGGGAATACATTAATCGCGAAAATCGCGGTGACCTTTCGATTCCTCTGGCTCGTACTTTTCAGTCGTCGAATAGAAATTCGAATAATCCTGAATTCCATCTATTTTTACCTAAATTTCAAACACACTGAGTTTTAGATATTTTGGGATCTATCGGTGAACAGTAATTATTCCAGGTCCAATAGAATCGAACGAAAGCAGTTAAAAAGGAATAAAACGTTTCGATGTTTGACCCACCCCTGCAAATTGCGCCCATTTCGCTCGAATAAATCTGCCTCGTAAAATCACCCGACAAAGTGTTTGCAATTAAATGTTTCAATGAATATTTCAGCTCTACTTCGCGTTACTCGTAAAATTTCGCGTGTTCGTTGCGATTCTACCACGGAAACGGTGTTAATGACGTTGGTGCTGCCTGTCGCTAGTGGCTGGGAGTCGTTTTCGCGTATTCCTGGGCCGCTAATTGCGCTTGCCTGATCTTTAAATTAATGCTACCATGGGAACTGGTGCAAAATTTAGCATTGATCGGGATCGGTGGACCGCTCCTGTCGTGGATCCATAGCTACCTGAAGGGCCGAATACAGGTCATTAGGGTTGGTGACCAGTTATCGACTCCGATCAATGTGAGCTCCGGAGTCCCTCAGGGATCGCATCTTGGTCCCCTCCTCTTCCTCCTTTTCATAAATGATCTCAAAGATGTATTCCGAAATAGTAAATTCCTTATGTATGCGGACGATTTAAAGATTTTCCGTCCTATTCGCTGTGCTCTGGACGGAGTGAAGTTGCAGGATGACCTCTGTAGGTTCGAGCAGTGGTGTGCCGCCAATATGATGCAACTAAACACAGCGAAATGTGTTGTGATGAGGACGTATAGAACCGTAAATTCCATTCTATCGACCTATACTCTATGTGGTAACCCCTTGACTGAGGTGGATGAAATAAAGGATCTTGGCGTAACTTTTGTGTCTGGGCTTGATTTCCGGAAGCACTACCGGATTATCACGTGTAAGGCGATGAAAACCTTAGGGTTTATTGCCCGATTCGCTAAACATTTCAGGCGGATCAAGTCGCTTAGATTGCTTTACATTGCACTTGTTCGTCCACATGTAGAGTATGCGTTGGTAATCTGGAGCCCGAGGCATAATGTATATATCAGCTTACTCGAAAGGGTACAACATAAGTTCTGTCGGCTAGTAATGAGAGCTACTGGTAGCCCTATGCGGTTTTCTGACCATGACTATGGTCCAGCCTTACAGAAGCTAGGGCTCACCACCCTTAGCGACCGTCGAATCTGTTCTGACCTCTCGTTCTTTTACAAGTTAATTCGCGGTCAGACTAACTGTCAGGAGTTAGTGTCCCTGATATGTTTTCATGCCCCGCAACGTTCATTGCGTCAAAGGTCCCTTTTCGAATCGAGAGTCCCGGACTACAGACATTGCACTGTTGATCCGTTAAACCGCGCTATGGATGAGGCCAACCGTTACATAGCTGATATTGACCTGTTCCCGATCGCGTTCGATTCGTTCCAGCGAACATTATTAACTCAAGTCCGAATTTAACTTAATTTATCACGATCAATGTATCGCTAATTATGTCCGTTGTTGCAGCGTAATCAAGTCATCGCCTTCTGATTGTTTGTCTAGTTTTTTTTCTTCTCTTTTGTATTTTATTTTATTTTATGTTATTTTATTGTATTTTATTTTTACTTTATGTTATTGTATTGTAAATACTGCGCATATCTGTTTCATATATGTATCCTAAAGGGTTTTCCCGTTGGTAATAATAATAATAATAAAAATTAAAATCCACCTGACTACTTACACACACTCCTCCCGCTGCGAAGTCACAGTCGCGGAGAAACACAGAGACCCTAAGAGCCCAAACGAACTGGCTTGCTTCTGCAGAATTCATTTCCAACTACAAGAACGCACCATGGTTGATCAATATATCCGTGGTGCGTTCGTTTCATTACCTTAAAACGCCGGGGAAAGAATAATAGGGGGTTGTTTTACGGGTTGGGACAGTTTGCTCGTAGTTTCCCTCTGCCACCTGCAGCGTCTTCTCGCGTCTCCTTATCCAGCTTGTTCGTAGAAAGCCCCGAGTGTCGTGGCCTCATAAAATCTGAAGGGAAACACCGGCCAGGCAGAAATTGTGTCGCCTCCTCCCCAGGGAGGATGGACAAAGTGGCCCAGAAAAAGTCAATCGTGGAAAAGTACGAAAGGGTGTGACGCACACAACTGGCCAAACAAAGGGAATCACAGTTGGCAAACAACTTGGATTAAACCGTAGTTTCTTAACGATCACAGGGCCAACCTCGTTCTTTCATGATTTTCGTGTTATAATGCTCGTGGTGGGGGATTAGAGGCTTGTTTGAAAGACACTGTGCAGCGCGCGATAAGTACGTTAGTTCTTGCTCTTTGATTTATTGCGTCTCCTCGGATGGAAATACGACTCCTGACCTGGTTAAACATTTACGCGACATTGTGCCCCAGCTTCCACAGTGGTGTGCGAGAGGAAGTGAGTCGGGGGATGTTCGATGAGGCATTAAGACCACCACTTCTTTGGATCGTGTGTTTATAATGCAGCACTGGCTTGAATAGGAATTCAAATCGACTGGTATCGCTGTGTCATACTGAATAACCAATGAGACGTCTACGTACGATAAAATATCGAATATCCCTGGGAAGATTGCGAAATCCTCTCCAACGGATTGAAACTGGAAATCGAGTGCTCCAAGGAGAGAAATGTTTCAGAAATCTCATCTTGAACATTCTCCTTCCGTGCCTCCGATAACGAAGGGGGTGATTAGGCGTTCCATTTCGAGGACTTTCTATTATTAATTTCCCCCACCGCGTTCCTACTAACGAGCAATTCAATTATTCCGCATTTCGGTGACCGCTTCGTTAACGTTCACGGATCGTCCTCATTAAGCGCGCGACTCCCTTCGATAACGATCGAGCCGTATCGACGTGGGAATTCGCGGCGAGTAACGAAATCGTTTTCGAAACAGCCGGCCAGCATTTAATCGAGGAGAGGGCCTGGCAGCTTGGCTCTCCACGACGAACGGCCCCGACGTCTTTGTACGCGTGGGCGTGCAATCACGACTGATTGTACCTCCTGAACGTTTAATTCTCCCGCTTCGTTGGGAATCTCGGAGAAAAATGGGAGCCGCCCGCTGTGGCTACTGTTCCAATCTGCCCTGCTCCAGCACTCGCTAAATGTCCGGGCTCGCAGATTCCTCATTCCCTCGGTTGGCCCAGTCGTCGCGGAAATATTCAGGAGATCGAGGGGACGAAAAATAAAATTAGTGCAACCGATGTACCTGCTGATTCGGAAGAGCCTCTGCTGGTTTGTATGCTTCTAAAATATGAAGGTTTATAATACTCTCATTCACGATTCGTCGTATGAAAAAGTGTCCTAAAAGTCGAGTGCATAGAATCAACTGGAGCGCAGATCATTTAAATCTCGTTGCGAAAGAGGATGAATTCCGAGCCGGGAGCTCGAAATATCCACGAAATCATTTGCGAGGGTGGAATTTTGGAACTGCACGGAAGTTGCGTCGAGTAATAGGATGAGTTTCCATCGAGTTAAGTTCTACCTTCGAAAACGTTGGAGGAACTGTAGTCCCGCGTGCGTCCGAATAATCTGCTCGTCTAATATTGTCTTCTAGTTTTTGGAGGGAACTTTCTGATGGTTCCAGATCACGCCAAGCACGGAACAGTGCCGTCTGAAGCGGACTGTGCACGCGTAGCTGCCTCCTCGACCTTTCTGCGAAAATCAGACAGTAACTCTGTACGCATAAATCCTGAAGCAACTTTGCCACTGTAGCGTGCACGTGCGATTTCCATCGCAATGCGCTTTCTGCTGTGCTGTGGCTATACACGGTTTGAAGAGCTAATAGAATCGGCTGGTAACACGTACAGCGTTTAGAAAAGGGGTTCAGAATTTCCGTAGCCCCTGGAAGGTAACAAGGGGTCCGATTAATTAATTTGGTCGGAAGAAACGGGATATCCTCGACTCGTGTAGATTCTCGTTTAAAAGATTAGGATGTCCTCCAGAAATTGGGGTAAGCTTACAAAGTTAAGGGACGAGGATATTTCATGTTCGATTATAGCCAGTGGAATCGCGAGCTCTCGATACGCGTTCGAGTTTCAGGGAGAATAACCTAGTAAACCTAGACCCAGTGAACTTGAGTCGATCTATTTCCCCTTCAGGATTTATTATTACTCAATTGCCCAAGTTTTCCGTGGCCTCGAGACGACCACTCTTCCCGACATTTCACAGAAATCCGCGTTGCCAGGCCCATCCCGGCCGATAGAGTATTCGGGAATCTGATATCGAATTTCACGCCCCAACAATTACGCCGCCGCGAGCACTGCTCGTCCCAACTAGCGAGTTAATTAGTCGTGCACGAATTTATCCGCGAATGAGGCCTCTAAGCGATCATAAAAATCGATTATCGCCTTTGAATTAAGGCCAACGTATGCGTTCATCTGGAAACCGAGTTCCACGCATTCCTTCCTTGATTTCGATTACATAGGGTGTCTCAGAAATGAGTGATTAAGGGATGTGAAGATCCTTGCGAAACCCAATAGCGAATATAAAGTGTTTATAATTCATGAATAAAAAGTTATCGAGCATATGATTGTATAAACTATTTTCATCCTCAAAATGAATAGAACGAACCACCAAAATTTCGCTACTTACTTCTTAGACACTCTCTGTAAAGAGCAATTAATCGTTCGTAATTCTGTGCATAGCCTCGACGTATTTTTTCCATGAAACTCTTTTGATTCGCTTTTCCATTCGAACGTAGCAATCCGCGGGATCGTTTTAATTAAATATCGAGCAGAAAGAGAGAAATGAGCGTTCAGTTTTGTTTCGCTGCGTACACGAGAACGGCGTTAAAGCGCGCGTCGAGCTCGCATTTCCATTTCAATTCTCACGTTTCAGAGGAGGAAATACGACTACTGGGTCAGGTAGGTTTTCCACAACAGAGGTGCATTAACTACTTGTCACCGGACGATACACACGAGGAGATCCATGTCGCCTGGCAAACCCGTGAGTTACGATCCACGTTCCTCTTTCTCTCTACTTTCATCGCTTCCAATCGTTATTATCCGTGTTAAAAGAATTCCTTGCGCGTCCACCACCGTAGCGATTAAAACTAAAACCTCTTTTCGAAATAATAGCCTCTCGACGAACTTCTCTATCTCGTTTAGCAGGTCAATTAATCCTCCGTGGTCACACCTTATAATCACAAATTGGTCACACGAGGCTCATTGCACTCCAGCGTCATTTTCGAGTTACCATTTTTGTATTTTGGAATCTTTTAACTTTTCAGTGACAATTATACATTCATAATGCTCTAATAGTCTTTCTCTAGAAATGTAAATTTTGACATGTTGAAATTTGTATTTGAAAAAATACCCAATTGTGGATATAAGCGATTTTTTTTGTTAAAATTTACGAAATTTTTAAATTTTATTATTAAGGTCTAAAAGTTTACAAAAATATTGGCAAACACATATTCTGGGGTGCGATACACCCCGCGTGACCACGAACGGTTAAATGCCTCCGTGGTCACTTATCAAGTTATTTAAAAAGTACCTACTGTCTGCAAATATATTTGAAACTCGCACGAGAGCCTAGCGTCATAAGATCTTTGAAGCTACACCCATCATACCGTGTTGCACGTGGTTTTATTGCCAGTGATGATCCAGTAAATACGTAAACGATTCGAGGCGCTCGGGATAAGTTAATACCCAGTTGACTTCGTTTGAAATGTTCGTACTCTACTTAGCTTTTAAGAGAATCTTCGTGCACGATACATTTCAAAGCTAAAGCGATATAAACTTACGGTACACATAAAGTTCGAGTCAGAAGGATCTGCTAAATAGTGCGCAGAGGTCTATCGTATCCAGTTGAACGTGTTCTTTTTTTACAGGGATGCAGAATTTGAGTATCTCCTGTTCTCTAGTTTGCCTGATCATTCTGAGCACCGCGGTTCTCATTGGATTTTTTGGATTGTGCAGGCACCAAATATCGGCGGTGCTCGTCACCGGTGTGATGTACCTCCTGGCGGGTGAGTTTCTCGGCAGCGGCAGGTCGCGAGATGTTGTCAGGTAGCGCCAAGACGATAATCGCGTTAACCGAGGAAACTTCATCAGCGCAGCGTGCCTGCGACCGCAAGGATCTCCGAGCGCTCGCGAAGTCGGCCGCAAAATAAGCTGCTCGTTGCGAAGGAACAAGCTAACGACCGTTAGGAACTTACGAGCATTCAGAGCGAGTCGAGTTCTCTGAGTCGCGTTCCAATCAACCCACTTGAATCTGTTTTTAAATCCTGCTTGTACACGCCGATGATAAATAAGAACTTTTCTTGGAGTATCGCGGTACTTATCTGGAGGAAAACACTGCCAGACAAGCGAGCCGCAATCAATAGTCAAGAGTACATACTCGATTCATAACTTCCCCTCTCCTGAATATTGCATCCGAAGATTAATAAAAGACAAATACCTCCTATCGCTGATAAGGCGTCCTCGAGCGCGTGTCCTCCCAGAAGCTTTCTTTTTCAAATCGAAATGCTTCGACGAGGGAGCACGATAGTCTCTAGGAGAGTCCGGCGGTTCTAACGTGGAGCGCGATTGTTGCAGCCACGTTCGCCTTGTTCACCCTGACGATAATTCACTTCAAGAGGGCCCAGGACCGAGGGGCGCGGATATTGAACGGGCCAGAGGACGGCGTGGTCGGTGGACCGGCTCCGCGCAACGTCCTCAAGGCCAGGCGATTCAACAGCTCCTGGAGCATGGACTTCGGATGGGGCGGCGTCACCCTCTGCGCCCTCGCCTCGGTGGCGTGGATTTTGCTCAGCAAAATAATGCGTTTCAGCCCCATCGCCGCCATGATCGCGTAGCAGTGGGAGGCCTTCGAGGTCTAAGGTCGTTCCCATGAGTTATGACAGAGCGTTTCGATGTCGACGACCCTCTCTGACAGTGAGTGGCTTTAAAAGGTACAGAACGTGTTCATCCCCGAAGGGGAACCAGGTGAAGTCTCTGATCATTCGAAATCCAACACGAAACATCCACCACGATGGCACGCAGTGCCAGGTGTATAATGCGATCGACTGATCTCACTATGCGCAGGGGTTTATCGAAAGGGCTTAAACATGGATCGTACCTTGAAGACTGAGTGTTAGACTCAGCGCAGAGGATTTGGTACTGGAAATAGCCTGGCGACAGGGTGCGACATTGAGACAAATATCGAGAGTATTTTTTCAGAGGCGAAATGACGATTGCGAATGACCACCTCGAAGGCGAAATCTGTTTCACATTCACCAGCAGGTAGTGTGCGGCGCACATTATTCGTTCACCTTATAGAGCCTATCTTGAATTTGCGCGAGGCATGGGAAAAGTAAGGAGTACGGTGTTTGTCCATCATTTTGTACCATTTACCAAGTAATATCTAGCCTTCGACGAAGAGGATTTAAATGATTAGAGAACTATACGCGAAGGAGGATTGGCTGAGGTTTCTCTTCCAACAGCGGGCAAAGTATGCGGATACTGAATTCTATACATTTAAACTTGTCATATTTTAAAGCTTTGTACATTATTCGTAAGTTTTTTTACACTTCAATTGCATCCGAGAGTTTGCGTGAAAGAAGGCCTTCTTTTCGTATAGATCTCTACGAATAACATAGAATACTTACAGGCGCATGAATACGAGATAACGCGTAGGAGAAAAGTCAGCTTTTTGGACCGAAGAAGCATTATATTACGATAACTAGAACGGTGCAGAACCGTGTACACCTTCTCCTCAGTTTCGATGTGCAGTCAGATTAGTCAATTAATACGAGAATAACGAAATCTTACTTGCCTTAGTCTGGCTAATTAGTGTTATATCCTTTGCGAACTTTTAAGTCGCTCTTCTTCGCAAAGTTACGATAGACACTTTTACGTTTACGTGAAACTCTGTTGTTAGGTTCGGTGTTTCCACAGATTTTACAAGCTGAACAGGTGTTCGATGAAATTTTCCTTGGAAATTTAACTACGCAGCATAATAAACACATAGCCGCCTATAGTATAATTCGATCGCCTTATAATTAGAAACATAAGCATGTTTGTAATATGCATAGTATAGCGGTAAACTTGTTCGAGCCAATATAAGCAATGACAAGCGTGTTCGCAAGAAGAATTTAGCTTTTGCTACGACTTGTTACAGCGGAAAGGCAGGGGGCACTTACGCCAACAAAAACTGTATCATATACGAAGGATTGTGAAACGCAATTCGTCCATTAAAATTTAAGGGAAATAAAAGTGCTTAGACTAAAGAGCACCTATCGCACCCGGAGACAATGTTTTGCAGAGTCAACGATAAGATAAGGACAACATACGAATACGCTTGCAAAACTTCTCTCCGAGGGTTTATTTAAACGGAACGCATCTTTCCGGTAATATTTTCTTGATTGTCATATTTTTTACCTGACCCTTGTTATTTGTTACTTCGGAATTAATGTATCAGAAATGCAATAAAAAGAATAAGCTATCTACGAACAATACCGATACCCTCGACTTCTCGCTCCGCTGTATTCAGTGGCGGATCATCGCACGTAGCCCACGATGCGCGTTCATAGTCTCGGAATCAAGGACGCTTTAGAAAACAACTGATCGCGATAGCGCACAACGTGTCGCGTCGAGACCTCTCACGGAGAAGCAGCATCCAAAATTTCCATGACCAAGCTCGAATTCAGATTACACTTGGGGCCTCCGTGGTGCTTAATCCGCCACTGGCTGTACATACAATCTCATGGATAAATATTATACTATGAGTCACCTGGATGCTTTCGTTTAAGTCATTTTTAAAAATAATACGCGTTCGGCACTGGGGGAATGTCTGATACTTTGAGAAATACAACGCGCTGTTGCAATACTGAACTTGGGACTGGTGCCTGCGCGTCAACAAGAGGTTATGTTTAGCAAATGGTATTCGTGAAAAAATATGGATCTCGAGATTCTCGACGGGCAAACACACGTACGCGACGTCAGCCTGTGCCGCGAGGACACGTGACCGGTCGTGCGTGTGTGAGAGACGCGGGACATGCCCCACACACACGCCCCGGCTACGCTGCCTACTTGGCCACGCACGCGTGTGCGTGCACCAACCCGTTACCGCTCGCTCACCGACTCAACAGATTATATTTTTTGTCGTAGTAAACAACAAAGGTGGTACAAGCGTGAACTCATTGGAACTCGAGAATGTACGGTACGGAAATAAACTGCGTGCTACGCACGATATATTGCCCGTTAAAACCGTTCGAATGGGAGCAACCTTAATCTATACGAAACAGCTCCTGGCCGTGACATTTTCTATTTAAGCGAGCGTACGACGATTATAGAACGAAAGGATCGAGTAGGACGTACGGTGTGCGCGAGGCGCCAGCAGAATGTTACGTACCTTGGCTTCCTGCGAATTGTTTGAGGTTTGACGCTTTCTTAACGATAGGCACACTTTCACTGCTACCCCCGGGTGTCGCGTGGGAAACTCCGGGTATCACGGGATCTACGTTAACAGTCACCACGCAGTTTATGTACAAAGCCTGGGAATATTGAATGGAACGACCGTTATGCCAAACAACGGTTTATTACCGGCATGCGTATCACTTGTGCGAGCGTCAAGCACAACAGGAGCACAGCGGCACGGACTACATCGATGTGAACGAAACAACTGGCGCGCATGCGCCCACGTTTTACCGCCATTTCTCGTCTGAAGGCGGGATACGTTTCATTTCAGAGACTCGGTAGCTTGAGCGCAATCCACGATTAACACGGCCACGTTACACTCTAAAAGTTACTTACGAGTTTCTTCGTTGCTGTAATAAATTCTGGGACGGTAGCGTATCAATGTTTGCCTATTCGAATTGATTCTGAGGAACATGTGCACCTGTTGAAGTTCGATGTGTGGAACTTGGCAGGTGTGATTAGAGATACAGTAAAGGAAATCTACATATTTTCCTTGTTATTGTTAATTTTATGGGTAAAATACAATGTGTATGATGGATCGATAACGAGGCTAGGGAATGTTTTACGATAATGCATTATGCATCGCGATCGATGAAAACACGTCGATATTCGCGATCTGCGCGTTGAGAAAATTTGTTCGAATGTTCGCGCATCGGTCTGCGCAGTTTCGTTGCAGCAGAATGTTGTGTCATGTCGTCCCGCCGTTTTTCGGTGAAATCGTGAATTGTTGATTGAAAAGTGGGGGGTGTACGCAGAGCGTATAACAATTGCTACTTTAATTAACTACTCCTTTTAAGGTAAATCATGGTTAATGAGGAAATATCGAGGGAATGTAGCCGAATCTGGTTTAAAAGTCAAGGTGTCGATCGCCCTATACTGCACGACGCAACTTTCAACGTGTCTTTTCAAATATCAAACACATTTACCTTGAGAAAGCAGTTTCAACCAAAGTTACCGTAATTTTCGATCGAATAATAGGTTAGGAATACGTCACTCGCGTTGGTTGACCATAAAATGCAACACTAATGTACTAACATTTCGCGTAGGGGCGTATGGTAAAATGGCGGGTAAATTCTAGTTGAAATTATCGAAATCTAGAATGTGGGAGCCATGTTGGTCGCCGCCAAACAGTTCGCGTCACGTGAAATTTCGTCTCCGTCTTTTCAGAGCGATTAAAGTGGCAGAATAGAGTGTTTCGTCGATCCAGTGATACAGAAATGATCGTCTTAATGAGATCTCGTAAGTAAAACAAGTCATAGGGCATCTAAAATATTCGTTCGTTGTAAAAATGTGAGAAAACAACAGCCGCTACTAGTAAGTACTTTTTTGCGGTTTCAGCAATGGATACGTTAAATCGCCATCGCGAGCCATTTTGGCTTTTTCGTCGCAGAAGGGACAAAAACGTGGAGCAGCAGCTGTTGGATCGTCGAACGTAGGCAATGGTGACTGGTGAGTGCTTTCATTTCCCAGTTTTATTGCTCGCATGGTTTACTCTGTTTTAAAGTATTGGTACAAAGAATCACGTTATATCAAACGTCTAAGCTACAATGGCACGTAAAAAGGTTAACAATTATTCTGAAATAAAAGGATCATTTGTTAAACGCCAGGATTCAGGAATAGCGGGGATTAAATTAATTCTTGAAGTTTCTTGGAATCGGAGCAAGGAAATTTGGATTTCTTTGTAATTAGAGTTGGGATATTACTTTATTTGAAATTTCGAATACATTGATTCCGTTTCTCAGTCGTGCAGAATCTTCGATAGAAACTATTCGAGTGACATGCGTCTGGAAATTTGAATTTATAAATGTGGAATACACGAAATCATGGCGTTTAACAGATTAAATGTATAACAAATCTCGGGTGTATAATATTGCAGGGAAATAAGCGATTTTCAGTACTTCAGAAATTTGATAAAGTTGTCCAATTATTCGGAAACTAATTATCCAGTTGCGTCCAGTAATCGACTTTGATTACCATTGCTCTCGGGGGTACTTTTAATGGTTTTCACATTGGAATCCATGGACATTCTACTATCCTTGGCATAACACTCGACAGGTACCTGCCGAGCTTTCAATTTCCCACCAGCAATATTCAATTCGTCCCTCTCTTTGTTCCGGTAAAGTAACTTTTTATTTTGCGTCTCGAATAGTTTCTCCTTCATTTTCATCGCCGCGTATTGCTTTCGTGAATGGTAGTCCTCCCAGCAGCGTTTGAAGCTTGCAAAAGTATTGTTCCAAATGCAAAGTTCCTCCACTGGAATGGAAAGAATTCTGTACAACACGCCAAGAGGTTTGTAATTTCTTTCTAACCCTCCATGGAGTCATTTAAATTAAATTGAATTTGGCTACCAAATTCAGACTTAATTGAAGTGAGATTAATAGTTCTTCCCATTAAAAACTTCGCAATTAGATTAAGCATTCCTTATACACTGATGTACGATATTAACCGAACGAAAACGTGATGTTTGTACCGTACAAAAGGAAAGTTGCGAGCACGAATGTCCCAGCAGGGAACGTAAGGTTAGGTAGAAGCGCGCTGGCCAGGTTTAAAAGGGTGGGCCCTTCGCACAGGATCATCCCCTTCATGGTAGTCACCAGCCAGGGTAGATAGAGATATGGGATACCGTACTTATCACCCACGGTCATCATCGCCGTGGTTATCAGTCCCGTGATTACATTCGTCACGAGTATCACGATCCTCAGATCTGCAAATAAGTCCACTCTTTGCTCAGGACTTTCGCGCGGGGGAGGCAGACGATGGCCTTTACACACTCGATCAAACTTTATCGAATTACATTTCCGTTAATTTAAAATAGTCTACGTCCAACACTGAGAATGATAACACTAGTTTAAAAAATAAAAAAAAATTCTTGTGCAGCTCAGAAACGACCCTCCTTTAATTATCTTTCTCTCCGAATTTAAAAAATATTAAATAACTTGCTTGCATTACACAAGAGGCCGTTTAATGTCAAAGTGGTGTTAAGTAAAAAACAAAGACTAGACTTATACCATTCCTGCACAAAACACAACGAAGGTTAAACTTTCGAGATGCGGTGTTAAAGCAAATAGGCAAAAAACTGACTTACTCCACTTTCGCATTAAACTGCTCATGTGTGCAATGGGGAGATTTTGATGTGGTAGAGTGAATTGGAGCTCTGTTCCTCTGGAAAGTTGGCAACGATCGCGCAATTAGTTCGGAAGCAAGATACTTAAAAGGGATGCACGTTCGTGAGCGGATAGTGGGTGGCCCCGATGGCTTAATGCTTAATGGAATGTATCATTCAAGTATTGTTACTGTAACTTCGCCGGAAAAGGGCATTGAAAGCTGCTGATTTGGTCACGGTATTCCCAAGGGGAGAGCGGCCTCCAGCTTCCAGAGCGATTGAACTCAAACAGTGAGTCGCGAAACACATTAGTGCCACGTACAGTGCTCCTACCTGCGGTCACGTTTCCAAACTGAGCATTTTTCATCGTACGCCATGTCACTGCCATATAGGGTAGAAGCCCCAATTACTGACACATTAAGGACTGACTTTAATATTATTACATAGTATCTGTATTTATTGACTAAAAGTATAAGTTTTTTATTTTTTTTTTATTATGGTTTAATATGTTTACTTCATGAAAAACATTTTGTGGGTCTTAGAATTTCTATTTTTATATATAAATTCATTAATCTAAAAAACATATTTCTAGATCTATTACTGACACCTCTAAAACGTGTGTGACTGAATTACTGACACCCCAATTACTGCCAGCTAACCTAATACTGTTTATTACTCATTTTACGGTTATGTCGTCTCATGTACATACATGAGCAACCACTGCTATGACAGTAATACCAAAATGCTTGAAATGCTTGTACCAATCACTATCACCCATATATTAATTAAAAAGGCTTAATTAATCGTTATATTACGATCGTTGTGACTTTCTATGATACTTATATTGTACTAAAAAATTATTGTTTATTATGTAAATAATTTAAACATAGTAATTATAGCCCTTTCTTTAGTGCCCTGTTTTCTCTTTCACTAGTAAGGAAGTAGCCATTTCCACTGTTGTCATCAAATTAAAATTTTGTATCGTCTTATAGAAATTAATGAAAAAAAAATATTAAGTGGTGCATTTTCTAACGTATAGATTATAGGTTGAATTACATAATTCTTTTTTTGTATGACTTTGCAACGTTTATTTATTCGTTATTTTCAGTAAAATAGCTTAAGGTGACAGTAATTGGGTAGGTGTCAGTAATTGGGGATTCTACCCTAATATCCCTTTACAAATTTCATTCTCCTCTACCTTGGAGGAAGTCTTCCCAGTCTTCCCAGTCTTCCCTTTTCCATTTGCCATCTGACCCTCCACGTAAACACGACTGAGACTTTTCTTTAATTTAAGCGTCATTGTTACTGGGTTCCATGTGTTTTTATCTGCACGCAATATATCTAGATTTTTGGTTATCTTAACGCTAAAGTTGCCGCACGTGTTCTTCGTATCGCGAGGTTGTCGTAAACAAACAAAAGACAAGGTAGCTTTCGCTCAGTCTGCAATTTCAATGGAATGGCTCTTTATTGTACTGGTACAGGGCGATGTAAATGTAGGGGACATTTTAGACTAAATGTTTCACAAGAATTTTAAATCTCTCTCGGCGTCAGGCTTGCTGATTGATAAATCAGCGAATTGTCAGCGAGACTGTCGCACTTGTCTGTGAAACAGGCAGAACACTTGCAGCCAGTTGTACACGGTCCAAATGGACACCAGTATTTCGTCGCGTTTCATGTGGAGGCCGTCCAAGAACACGCGGATGCAAAACACGATGACTTCCACGATGACCACGCACAGCTGCATTAAAAGCCAGGGCGTGTGTAGCATCGGGTATTCCTAGAAAGATATCTTGTTGTTCGAGGCACGCCGACTTCCAAAAATGCAAGCTCCCGAGAAAAGCTCACCGTGATTGCGCCCAGCACGATCAGAGTGTAGTGCTCGATCCCCAGAATCGAAGTCATCAGTTTCAGGTCCCTCTCCACGTCGTGGGGAACTGCCGGAAGGGAGTAGTAATTACTGAGGAATTTGTCGAGTAATTGAATTCAATATCGACACGTACATATATATATATTTATATCGAATAAATTTTGAGTTAGACAGTTAACGAACTCAAGTTACGTGTTTGAGAGCAGGACGTCGACAGTCACTATTTTCAAAAGCGAGAAATGAAAGATGGCACTTTTAACTTGATACTTTTAAAATTTGCAACTTGAAAATCGAAAATAATCTCTGATTGAATCCAACCACTGCAATAACATACCAGCCTTCTTATTCGTACAGTGCGTTGTTGGTCCGCTTGGCATCTTGTGGTTTATTAGGCGAATAATATCGAAAGCCGTGATCACCTATTATTCACACAGACGTTAATCCATTGATTATCGAAGACCATAAGTCGCGACGTTAGAAACTAGGTCAGAATTCATTAAGGAACAAAATCTGAAAATTCACGAATCAGCGTTCCGTCATCTCATTGATTTAATTAAAACCGATTCGTGAACTTGCTCAGTCTTTCTATTAAGCAAAAACATTGAGTATTACGATCGACTAACGGTCCCAATCAGGCCCAGTATGATGACGTAGATCGAGTTCCCCATCAGATAATGATCGCACAGGGTGCACGCCAATCGTCCGATCCTCTAAAAAGATTCTCAAATCATCATCCGTCGCTCTCTATCCGCTATTACCAAAATTAAACATATCACTGGACATCGAATAAAATCACTAACTAAAGGTCCACCGTGTTCGTTGGTTTTCCGCCTGCCTCGAAATCTCATAGCTCGTCGTGCGCGTTTAAACGGTTGTTAATTAACTAATCGAAATTTAAGGTTAATCGAATCTGCCCCCGTAGTTTCTACTGTCTCTCTGCAAACTTTTTAGCCACGATTCGGGCCGAAGCGCAATATTTAACGGCAATAATTCCCAGTCAGTTCGATAGAGGATTTCTCAATGCTCGACTACCGATACGCTTCACATCAACTCGCATAGATTCATTTTCGCGAACGACGCGTGCGATGCAGTTGACATTAAGGCGACATGTGCGCTTGCACACACGTGAGCCGCGAGTACCCACCGAATTCTTCCTACACCCGACGAGTGATCCCACGGCGGACAGAGCCCAGCGTTTGCGATGACGCGCCATGTTCTAAGTTCCTCCGCGATTCGCATAGCTGAGATGCTGCAGCATTTTTCCCAGAGGAGAGGCAACACCGAGATCTCGCGCGGCAGGTTACTACAGTGTAATTTACGGTTAGGCGATTCCTCGTCCAGCGAACAATATGAATAACGGCGAAACATACACGACCACGTCTCACTTCAAGCAGCCCGCTTTCGGTTTCCCGGCACAAAGCACGCAAATTTTCCACGACGATGAACAGATATCCTGATAAAATTCAAACGATACGCGAGGGGCGTCGTGCGTCGACAGTGAGTCATTTGGAACCACTTAATTAGCACTTTAATTGGCGGAAAATTTCTGGAAAATGCCCCTTCGATTCGGCTAACCCTCTGGGCCATCGTTTTTGTTGGGAAAGTTTTGTGCAAAGCGAAGTACGAGCTTGGTTTCTTCTCAAAGTCGACATTCGATGACACACGGAGAATACAGTATGTATCCAAAGTTCCTGAACTCTGAGTTTAATCATTTATTTTGGTGGAATGAAGGACAGTAAGAGGGAAAGAATGACACCTAACACTGCTACTCATAAGTACCGATTAGGACACCTGCTCCGTGTGGAATAATTGCGAGGAACGTTGGAAATTTATTGCGAATTAAATTCAATTAAAAGTATTCGATCTCTAATGTCCCAATACTTATGAACCGCAGTGTACCTCAGTACACTTGAGAATGGCTCTTCCACAGTAAATACCGAAAGCATCCACGTTTTCTTCAAAGCACAAGCTCGCCGTCGAGCAGCAATAAATTATTAAACTCCGAGCCCGGGATCTTTTAATACATACTGTACTCCCGACGCTATCAGAAAACATCGACGTAAAAACACACTGACGCCAGTCGAAGTATTAATCGAAACACTTGTATCAGAGATTCGATTCCCTTCGATCCATCGAGTCAGAAGCATTCTCTGTGACTCGAGGTCGTTTCACAGGTGCTCGATTATGGATTTTCACCGCGAAAATTCCAAGCGAGTTGCACATCCGTGCTCAGTGTCTCGATAAAGCAGGAGACGTTGCTTTGGCGAAAGACCGACGAAAATGAGATCCTGCGATACTGTCAAGCTTTACTGCTGTCCACTTGCGTGCTGCTGTTGAGTTACCACAGCGTTCGCCACGGTCGGACCGAGTACAGTCTCCTGGAAAATGGTCAAGTGGTCGAAGGGTACAAGCACAAGGCTGTGATGACTTTGAGTCTGGGTTACTCTGTGCCCTATTCTTTAATTTCCTTGCTGGCGATTGCTATGCTCGCCTATTCCCTTCTGTCGGTGAGTCGTTGCGTGTGACGCTACTGTTTGTTAAAAAAAAACCGTCGTTTCTCCATCGAGACACGTTGAGCGAACGATTGTCGTTGATTATTTTAGAAGAAGCCACGATGGAGCCTCCCATCGATAGTCCTCTACTTGGCTGACCTGGTGTACGATATAAGCAGCGCCATCGTTTTGGTTTGGTTATTTTTCTCCAATTTCCCACTACCAGTTGCTCTGTCTTACGCTATGGGAACAGTCTTATTTATACGTGCGTGTTAGTTGTTGGTTTTAAAGGGAAAGTAGGCGAACAGTTAACATTTTATCGTTTAGTTGGGGAGATCTGGATCTGGCTGGGCGTGCTTCGCCTCTACGAGCACAGAACGTTCAAGTGACACTCGCTTCGACGGGATTCGTGGAGCCTCGAGGGCCGAACGGGAGGAGCGTTTTTAGAAACGATATTCGATATTGTATTTTATAATCTATATGTATACAGTTTGCAATAAATCGGCTCGTCCACTGTCACGTCACGAAGTCCCCAGGGTTCGGATCGCCTTGACTTATGGTGGTCGAGTAAACGATGGGGCAGTCGGTCGCTTCGGTCGGGCACTTTGCTTTCGCGTCCAGAATCCGGATTTCGGGGCAGTAGTGCGCTCTGAAACGTATCGTAATGGTGGGAATTTGTATACAGAGCATCACATTTTAATCGATTCATATCAACATAGAAGAACTCGCTGGTGATAACGTTAAAGAACGTATACACGAGTGTATTAAAAAGAAAAAGAAGAGTGGTGACTTTAAATACCTACAACTCATCTACTTATAAAAGAATCGTATATTATGCCCCCCGTTGTTCTTCGTCATTTATCACAACGTTGCATTTATTTACTCTGCTAGTTCCTTGAAGAACTAATATTCAAACAGCCCACTGAATATATTTGCAAGTGTATTTGTTAATACGCCACGAGACACTTCGGCATATTTCTCACTCGATTAAAACAGAACTCGTTTCCAAGTACACTTTGTCGAAGATATCTGCGTTACTCACCTTGGACAATACTTGTCTACGGCGTCCTTCAACGTGTACTTTCCACGAAGGTGGCCCTTGGATATTTCCTGCAGGAGGAATCCCACGAACGCCTGGCACGGCACTCCAGTCGCTTGAATACCGTTTTCTGGTTCGACGGTGGCGAGCTTGTCCGGCAAGCACTCCGTTTCATTCCTGCTGAAAGTACACAGGATCCCGCAATTTTCGCAAAGCATATTTCACGTGTTGCTTGATTCGACTCCGCCACCCCCGTGCTACTCACTTGCAAAAGAACCGTTTTACGGAGTCCAGGGCGCAGTACATGCTGGGTTTCAGCGCGATCCCGGGGACGCTCCAGAGAAGATACGTTTTCGCGGCCATTTCCAGACTTTCATCGTCCATAGCTCTGGCGATCGTCGACAGGTCCGATCTGAACAGGCATCGTTCGAAATTAGCAAACGCCACTGCCACTCAACACTTTCACCTCTCACCCTTTGAAGAACTTCTCGACAGACACGTTGATATTCCTGATATTCCTATTGGCCAGCACGAGTCGTTCCCTGAGCCTTTCCTCTGGAGTTAGCCCCGGCGAAAGGTTGCTCGTCGATAAGGAATCGTTCAGTCTCGTCTCCAGCTTCGTTTTGTTTCCGGACGCCTCGTTCGAGCGTTTCCCCAGCGGCTCCTCTTTCAATAAGTTTATCAAGTAAACCTGCAGGATTCAGTCGCCTGTTAGAGACCAGTACCTGGGAGAACGTTTGTCGTTCGTTGGGATCTTTACGTTCAAATCTGGATGCTTGTGAGCAGCGGTCTCGATGTAGCAGAACTCCCTGGTGGACCATTGTCGGTTACCCAGCTTGAAGAAGTAGACGTTGGGCGATGCCTCGATCTCCACGATTGAAATCTCTCCTATCCTGAAATGTCGAAGGTACTCTGTTTTCCTGTCCAATAACACTGGCGAAACATGTCTTTTCGATAATGAATTTGTCGTTGGAGAACGAGGAACGGGGCGAAGTAACAGCCTTCGCGGTACTATTATATTACCCTTGGGGCAAGTTTTTGTTAATATCGATACCTGCTGCCAGCGACGGTGGGCAGGCAAACGGCCACCGTGACGAAGATGATGAAGAACAGGCTTCCAACAACGAAGCAGGCAGCCATGAACGCGTAAACCAGATCGTCTGGCCATCGTCGCAGCTGGCTAACAACCCCTTTGACTATCGGTGTTTCGCAGTAGCCTTCGTTTAACCTGCTGAACCTCTCGCCGCGACTGTCGGGGTAAAGCAGGGACACGTCCTCGCCGAACGGATCTGCCAGAATACACATCTGCCTTCAAGAATAATTCATTTCACTCCGGTTTAATTGAAACGCTGCCAAAGTATCAGGGAGTACAAACAACGCGGTAGTCGCTCGGCTACTTTAAGAAGAAAGACAGCTTATCTTTCGACGATTGCAACGTTTTGATACCGTCTGAACTTTCCGCAAGTTATCTCGACTTTGTTGAACCCACACAGACAGGACCCGTAATCCTGCTGTTTTCGCGACTTCTCCGTAGACACACGTTTAATGAGCGTCTGTACACCTCGGTCATGGCTCTCGATCACTTACCCCTCGCGTTGGTCATTATGGTCGTTACTTTCGCACTGCTGAATGCCGCGCACGTCTCGGAGCGTTTATGCGGCTACTATCGTTCGCCGAGTCAGCATTTCGCAATAATTGGCCGTATTTAAATCGAGTCACGACGATTCGCCAGAGTACGGAGGTGGGCTTGCCCCGGCGGACGCCTGGCGCATAACGTTTAAAGTGGATAAAGTGGAGCGTCGAGGAGCGTCAGCGACGAAAAGGGGACGCGCGGGCTCGATCGCGAAATCGGCAATTCTTGCGTGCAGACGTCGAATCGAAAGGTTATCGTGCCCCTTTCCTCGATTGTTTCATTCGGTTCCTCTGCCCCGCGAGTCCGATCGTCACGCCAAACTGTTCGCGTCTCGCGATCCTTGGCGTGTTTCTCGCGAGAATCGAGCGCGGATAAGCTCGAAATAGGCTTTGCAAATTGTTTTCCTTTAGAGTTTTGCGGATTATCGACTTCGGGATGGGGACGGCGAATTTTTCTCTTTCAAGTATTTAAGGAGAAGCAAAGTATTCTCCTCTTCAAAGTATTTAAGTGGGGACCAAGTAATTTCCCCTTCACAGTGTTTAACTCGTGCTTAGTGTTTTGGGGTACCTGGGTAATTCTCTTAGTTTCTTGAGCGGGAATGTTAACTGGAAACGGCGTTCTGTGTATTTGGAAACGATTACAGGGAAAGTGAATCGTTCTGTACAGCGCGAATAATGGAGAGACTAGGTATAATTACGAAACTTTCGTAATGAGTTAACACGTTCTTCCTGGTTAACGAGTTGAAGTTAAGCTTTATTTGAAATGTTTTTTCGCGTTTTTTGGGGTAATGGCGAAGTTGTTTGACCTAGGGCTGGGACTATTTGTCGAATTTTCGGTATTCGAATATTCGAATACTTCAGTTGCTCAATTATTTGGCGAATATAATTCGAATATCCAAGTATTCGAATACTATTCGAATATTTAAGTATTCGTATACTATTCGAATATTTAAGTATTCGTATACTATTCGAATATTTAAGTATTCGAATACTATTCGAATACTGATGTATTCGAAAACTGACGTATTCGAATAGTATGGTGTGAATTATAAATCAAGTTCTTTAGGTTCATTTTTTTACAAGCTTTTATTTAGTTTCAGTTGTGAGTTCGTTAGTTTGTCAGGGTGAAATATTGTAAGCTAATTTTGACCCACTTCAACATATCCGATCGGCTTGAAACTTTGCACACTTGTGTAATTCCGATGACAATACAATATTTTCACTAAAAAAGCATGAAATACTTGATGGTGACATTTTTTTTTTAAAAACATGCTTTTACTAAAATGTACTAAAAAGGAACCAATAATTTTGATACCGGCCGATCTGACTGCCTGAGAAGAATTCCCTCATAGGGTGGATGTACCAGTAAATGAACACGCACCAGTGAATGGACATTTTATATTAAAATGAGTAAAATAAGTTATTAAAATAAGCAACTAAATAATTAGAGACTTCTTTTAATTTTTTGCTTCATATCCAAACAATTTTTGCAGCACGTGGAATCAATCGCGCTGCAAACATAATTTTATAAAAGTGTTCATTCATTAGCCTTAAGTGTTCATTTATTGGTACTTTTTTTATTTTTATTATTTTATAATTAGTTATAGGGTAAACGCACCAATAAATGAACACTTAAGACTAATGAATGAACACTTTCATAAAATTATGTTTGCAGCGCGATTGATTCCACGTGCTGCAAAAATTGTTTGGATATGAAGCAAGAAATTGAAAGAAGTCTCTAATTAATTAGTTGCTTATTTTAATAACTTATTTTACTCATTTTAATATAAAATGTCCATTCACTGGTACGTGTTCATTTACTGGTACATCCACCCTATGAGGGAATTCTTCTCAGGCCGTCATTTCGGCCGGTATCAAAATTATTGGTTCCTTTTTAGTACATTTTAATAAAATCTTGTTTTTTAAAAAAGATTTCACCATAAAGTATTTCATGCTTACAAGATTTCACCCTGACAAACTAACGAACTCACAACTGAAACTAAATAAATGCTTCTAAAAAAATGAACCTAAAGAACTTGATTTATAATTCACACCATAATATTCGAATACGTCAGTATTCGAATACATCGGTATTCGAATAATAACATTCGAATACTGAAATATTCGAAGTTTATTCGTAGCATTCGAATACTTGTAAAATATTCGAATAGTAAATTATTCGAATAGTCCCAGCCCTAGTTTGACCCACTCGTCTTTTCATTTTTCATTTATTCAAGTTGTCGCTAACACGTGTGTTTCCCCTTCTTCGACATCATGTGAAATATAGAATTGAATGAAAGGCTGTGATAGCTTACTTGAGTGAAAGTCTATGTAGAAAGTTTCCATCGGTATCCAAATATAATTTGACCTCAGATAGAATTTTCCAAACTATTTGGAAATTGGAATACTTACCAGAAGAATGTCTCCAGTTGCTGTATAATAACTTGAGGGTCTACAGGAAAGAACAGGAGGTGTAGGTTTCGATTGTTCTTTATTACAAATAAGATTTTCACAATTTCTGCTAGAAGTCACGATGGCAGGTGCCCGTGGCTAATTTCCCCCACGTGTACCACATTCGCCAAGATTTCTCCAGCGAACTCAGCCTAACTGATATCAGAATAATCTGGCTCGCGATAGCAATTTAAAGTAGCTGTCCATTCACGCCAATCCACTTTTAATCGACGATTCACTCAAAGTTTGACCTCCAGTCGCGTCACATACAAACGCCCAGCTAGTAGTTACAATATTCTGGAAGCAATAAATATCAATTACGCTAATTTATCTCGACGTTCGACGCGCGTTACACCTCCCCAGCTGGAAAAGAGAGAAAAACGAGGCACCTCCTTCAAACACGTTTACATCTACACTTTCCCATGTTGTTTTACGCCCCCCATCGTCGACACGAGGTCAAGTTTCCAGATCCTCCACATTAAAAGTCCACGGAATTTCTTCACTAAGCATGCGATCTGAAAATCTGGCAACTTTTGCATGAACACGCGTGCTTCTTTTTAAAATAACAAAGATTCATCTACAATCTACATCGAGAGCACGAAAAGAGCTGACGTGTCGACGACTTGCGTTTGTACGTTTCAAATCGTAAAAATATACTTTCCTTTCCATCGCCAAATACTCCGGTTAGATCTACTCGACTTTTACGTTCTACAGCTAAAGAGTATGCTGCTTTCGAGCACTGGAATTCCGTTAACGAACAGTAGCCGTTTAATGGTTCGAAGAGGCACAGGGGTTGTTTCATTGATCGTCGAAAGTTTGAACGGCGATAAGATTCGAGCGGTTAATACGATCAAAGCGTTGCATGCTCTCTGCCTACCCTAGGAATATTTCTAACGAAGCCTTCGAGAGACTCACGAAAGCTGGAAGGAAAAGGCACAGTTTTACAGCCGATGCTTTACCACCTCTAAATAACGATCGCTAAATTAAGCGACTCTCTAATTGACGCTCGTACGGAAGCTTCGCGCGAACCGACCCGCGGTTTTACAGTGATGTACAATCAACGACAGTGGATCAGAAAAATATAATATAAATTCACTTAGACTCAGAGTAGTTCGAATGTTGTTACGCATCTTAGTTGCTACAGTTCTTATTACTTCGCGCCTAGCTTTTCAACCCTCGAGCACAGCGACGCAGAAGTGACTGAAAGGTGCACTCCTCTAAGCCTCCATTCGACGCGCGACAAATGAAAAATGTAAAAATTCGTAGAAACTAAAGGCAAAGATATTCAGCTATTCGGAGGAATAATCTTACTAAAATTAAACGTTTGAAAAATCGCAGCGACCATAATTCGTCACCTGTCGATCCTCAATTAGTTTCCGATCGTCTGTCGCCAGGCTTCAAACGCACCCAGCTATGAATTTGGAAAAAATGTTACTACCGCGATCGCCGCGATCGTAATTCGTTGCCGTTCAGTCCTCCACGCATCTCCAGTGATCTGTGATCGAGGGTGAAGCAACGGCCAGCTACGAGTACCTCGTCTCCAAGGTGTGCTCTAGTTCGACTGTACACAACACGGTTGCACTGGCACTTGGGCGTAATAGATGACGTTCGTGGAAAGGTACAGGTGGCCGTCGCGGGACAGTTCCGGTCAGACGCTCGTGTAAGAGATCGCCTGTTTCGCGACAACGCTCTTCTCTCCACATTTCGATTGAACATTGTCATTAGTCGAGTTCTTGGCAGACTCCTCGCTGTGCAGTGAGCTGTTCTCGCTGTCTGGCCTGGACAGGGCTTCGTTCACGTCCTGCAGCTGCGCGTTCTCGTAGCTCCTCCTGTTCCTCGTGACTGCGGAGTCGTTGGGCAGCTTCAGATCCCTTTTTACGCACTCCGGGCTGGAGTTCCACTGAGCCCCTTCATAGAACCCCGACTCTGGCGACAGGTCCGACGTGGGCGAGGCTGGTGACAAGGTAATAGGCGATCGACGACACTTTGGAGAACACGTGTACTCGTGTGGTGATAAATTAGGGTCAGACAGAGACGACCTGTTGCCTTCGGACAACACTGTCCCCTGTAGACAAGGAGACGCTGGATCCGAGCACCTCTCCATCTCGATCATCAATCGATCATCATTTGAGTGCAGCCTCTCCCTCGCGTCGACCTCAGGTGTCTCCTTCGACTCCTTCGCAGGGACGATCTTCCTAATCCCGTTCAAGTGTTCCTTGCTCCCCGTGTGTCTTTTGGGTAAATTCTCTTTAACACTGGCCTCCAGTGTCCTGCTATCCAGAGGGACCAATAGGTACCTCTTGGAGCCGTTCAAGTTCCTCCTGGAGCCATCCAGGGACCTTCTATCCTCCTCCGAGCCTCGCAGAAGGCTTCTGTGGGGGGCGATCCTTCTACAGCTGTTCAGGGATCTCCTTTCTTCGTCCAATAACGGGTGTCTGATCGCGCGTCGACTAGCAGTTGGTCTCAGAAGCGGACTGCCTTCTCTAGACGTCTCTGGCTCCTCGTATATGATCTCTCGGCTGTTCTGCACGATCTCCCTGTTCACCGCCTCCGGCAGCTGATGCATATCGATGTCCCCCATTACCTGGATCCCGTCGGGGTCTAGATCCAGGATCCTGTAGTAGCTGTGGTCTCTACTGGCAAGTCCTGGCGGGGCTCCTTGGTAGATGCACGGATCCCTGCAAGCGTTTCGAGAGGCGATTGTCTCGTCCACGCTCGCCTCGCTCCTGATGCTGTCCATGTGCGTCAGAGGGTGGCCCAGGATCGCTGGCCGATGACCACAGTGGCACTGGCTGTCCGCGTAGGATTCTGCTGGGAAATCCTCATCGACTATCACACCTGGAAAGTAGCCTGCTGCTTAGGGGATTGGTTTAGGTCACGTTTAAGGATCTACGCTTTGGTCCTGATTCCCTGACGAGTGGATGTTACACCGACGTCCCGACGGGCGTTTTCGTTATAGCAGCGCACAGTTCGTCACCCAAGTTTCATCCTCGAAATAGGTTTCGATTATTCGAGTGTTAATTGTTTTAGAAAATTACGCGGGATACACATGAAACGCATGCTTCGGTCTAGACCCAGACTCGGACAGTGGTCGGAAGAATTATAGAGTAGTAGACATCTCAGAGTAAAGCAGCCAGTCGTCCTCGATTAGATGGGACAGTCCTCAATTTTGGTAGTCTGTTAGTTATATCAAATTATTCCAATCGTTAGCAAGAATTCAAAATATTCTAGTAATCTAAAATATTAACTAAAATCCCTCGTTAACTTCGCAAAAAGCTTCACATGTCTCTCATTAGCATTTCAGAGATCTGGCTGCTTTACTTTAGAGACGATTCAGAAAGTGTACAGTTGTGAATGAGTCGACGCCCCTTTACCAACCACCTCCCGATCGCTTGGCATCGTGTCACGAGACGATCTTCAGCGAGGGCGCGTGGTTACACGAGTCAGGACAACACGAGGGACAGACACAAGCGCGATAGAGGCAGACCAGGATCCCCGATTTAATTTCACACCTATGAGGCATCATCCTAGCAGACACGAGGTCTATGATTCTATAATTCCTATCAAGGATCTTCGATCCCCTATGGAGTCCATATCCACTCTTCGGGCTACTCTCTTTCACAAGAATATCTACTTCATCCTCCATTCTCTCCTTCACCCACTGCCTGCCGCCGTTGCTCGAGCCCCGGGTTCGCTCAGACGCCTGGGCAGTCGTCGATCGATGGAATGTCAATGTGGAGTTTCGATGAGCTCAGCGAAGAGTGCCCTTGGGGGACAAGGAACTCCAAGGTGTCGTGTTGGTTCACGGTGTTCGATGCGATCAGCACGGTTTTCGGCTCGCTAGGAATTTTCCTCAGGCCTCCATCTACGGGTACAGCCAGCACCAACAGTCAGACAAAGAACCAGTGCTTGCACGGAAAGCCATAGGGGGAGCTGAGAAGCGGAGAAGCAAGCGGATCGAGTCCAAGCACGAGAAAGCGAAAGAAGAAGCGATCCACGAGGCTGCTGGGTGGTTGCTATCGATTAGTTTGATTCGCGTGTGCATCCCAATTAGCGGACAGCCTCGGCCTTGCTGTATCGTTAGTGGTTGCTTTGCAACACGCTATCGCGCTATGCCACGCTGGTGGACGCACGACGGATATTTTTCACTGCGACGCACATTCTGGTGGAGCGAGGACTTGGACGTTGTTGGACGTTCTGTGGCGTACAGGGAGCTATTCGCTATTTTATAGGGGTGTAGAATGGGGGTGGTTACGGAGGTGGGTAAGCGGTGGTGGATCGGGTATCGAGAGTGGGGGGATGAATTGGTTAGCTGAGAAGATGCGTTAGTAATTGTTGTGGGTGATAAGTGATTTAAGGGGGAACACCACTGTGACGGCCGGAAAAGTAAGCCATTTTTAAGATATGTTTTCAGGAATAATTTACGGTTTTCATATAAAATTTTTATTACCTACCTTTAGTACAATGTCTTAAGAGACTATAAAAAAATGAGTAGAAAAACTGTGGTGTTCCCCTTTAATTAGGTTGTCTAGTTTAGAGTCGAGTCTCACGGTGATCGAGTAACTTGGTTCTGATTGGCGAGTGCGTTCTACCTTCTCTATCGACAAACTAATGCTTCAGCTGCCAGGTTGCTGCGTAGTGAAATGTAACCCGTCTTTCTACCGTGGGCAATCTACATATACCGTTTAGTACTAGAAATCCACACTAGTGGGAAGCTGAGTGTCGAAGTATCGAGGGCAATCAGCGTTAAGCTAGAAATTAATTAATTCCATAGCACATTCGAGAATTTCCGCGACATAGATGAAAGATGGAAGTTATTTCGAGGGTGACAGTAGAATCGCTTGCCACTTAGAGGCTCACAGTTCCTTCGTCGCGTTGCAATTATCGGAACAGAAGAAGCAGCGTCCTAGGCAAAGCGCCGTTCATCATGCAGCAACCCAACAGCCGACTTCTAAACCGTCGACTATCGAATCTAACCGTCCCAGGAGACTCACCGTTCCCATGGCGAAGCTCCTCCTGCACCTTGTAAAACTCGGCGAGCTCTCTGCCCGAGCAGAGCGGCGTGTCGACCTGCGTGGTGCTGTTGAACAACGAGTAATCCACTTCGTAGCCCTGTCTCTCTTTCGAGTACGTGACCATCGGCTCGAACCTGTGCCCCCAGAGTATCTCCTGGGGCAGGTAGCTGGACCTGGCCTGAGTGGTCTGGCCAGTGGACTCGATGGTGCCCTCGAGGATGGCCACGACCTCGAACCTCTCGGTGAGCATGTCCTCGGCGGACATATTGTACAGCGGGGAGTCGGCGTTGATCTTGTGGACGATGGTCGTGGGCCAGATGAAGAACAAGTTACCGTTCTGGCCGTCCGTGCCCACGGCCAGCTCCTGCTGGTTCTGGGACAGCAGCTCACCCTCCTTGGTCGTCCTGGAACGGATCACCTGGGCTCGCACGGCGGCTCCTATGATATGGCTCTTCCTCATGTCCCCGACGCGGAACATGAGGCACAGCTCGCCGTCCCTCTGGCAGATGACCGCGTTCCGCGAGAATAGCAGCGTCTGGGTCCTCTGTTTGGGCCTGCTCATCTTCGCGAACACGATGCCCACCATGAACGCCTGTATCATCACGCCGGCGATGCTCTGTATGCACATGACGAAGATCGCCTCCGGGCACTCCTCCGTGGTGGAGCGGCTCCCGTAGCCGATCGTGTGCTGGGTCTCGATGCTGAACAGGAAGCAGCTGGTGAAGGAGAAGATGTTGTAGATGCAGGGCGTCCAGTTGTTCTCGATCTGGAACGGCGGCAGGTGGCGCTCGTCGAAGTCACCGTGGGTGAAGGCGATCAGCCACCAGATCACGGCGAAGCCCAGCCAGGAGAGTACGAAGCTCAGGCTGAAGCAGAGCAACGTCCAGCGCCATTGCGTGTCCACCAGGGTCGTGAAGATGTCCTGGAGGAAGCGCAGCGACCGCCTCGAGATGCGGGACTGGAGGACGTTGCAGTCGCCATTCTTCAGGACCGCGCGACGCCGCAGCTTGCGCGTCGGGCCTGCTCTGTAACGGCTCCTGAAAAGTTTCCCAAACATTCAGATGGGGGGATTACAAGTGACCGTCGTGTCAAAAGTATATACGAGGCTGAATTTCATTGTCATTGTTACCCTCGGATGATTACTTCGAGTACCTATCTACATCAATCTTTGTTTCTCTCGTCGCAATTCCTATCGAAATTGAAACGAGTGGGAAGCGTCCAGGAACACGATCATTGTGCATATGCAGATCGCAACTGATTCTACGCTCATGTAATACCTGACGCAGCTTTATGCAAATTCCACTCGATTGTAGTGGAGAATAAGGCAAGACAATACTCGTATTCTCCATTGAAAGGGGTCTTCGTAATTACTCAGAAGCTTGAATTCGTACTCGATCAATTTCTACTTATCCTACAGTAACGTCCATTATATTCTCCACATTCATCCCGATTGCTAATACTGGCCAATTCTGTTTACACCTTGCCGCCTATTTAAACGATCTTTCGACTACTCGAAGATGTAAGGCGCGCGTGGAGATCGTCGCCAAGGCCTTCGCGCGGCTTACTTCGACTGTTCTGCGCACGTGCCGCAACGTCTGCGTGCCTCGGACAGATCATAGAGGATTTGAATAACAAATCCGGAGGATCGCAATTGTTCTTTCCAGCATCGACTGACAGCTTCTACGCGGATTGCTTTCCTTTCTCGTAACGAGCCGATCGCGAATCTGCCCGACACTTGTGTTGCGTGACCGAGATGTACGATACGCGATAGACACCGTTTCCACGCATCTCATTTGTTGCGCGAATTAATCGAGGCTCTTGTACGCGCCTCTGTCGATCGAAACTCGACAAAGAGTCTGAAGCACGCGAGGCAGATCCGCGTGAATGGAGCAAGATAGAAGAATCTCCTCTGCGAGAGTTCGTCTCCCGATAGAACGTTCTTTAACGTAATTCCGCCGGAAGAGTCGCATCCTCTGGCGCAATGAAACGTGGAAAAACAATCCGTCGGATGAGTCCTCGCGAGTAGCTAATCAGTTCGAGGAAAATACTCACGACAGGTCTCTTCGCATTGTACGTCATTGTCGCCGATCACTTCCATGTCGAGTTCTGGCCAGTCTCACCGAAGTCCACTGTCCCACGCGAATATCTACGACGAGCGATGGGTCTTGAACGTGACCCAATTCTGTCTTTTAATATCACGTTTATCGTGGATCGCCTAGGGTTCACCTCAATGTCTTGATAACTACACGAAACTCGCAACAATCCGTGCCCGCTCCGACGGCTTCCGTCGAGGCGCTTCTAGCCACTGGTGACATCGCGCGAAAACGATTTCGATGATACGATTGGGGGGATTCTTAATCGCTTATCGCCGAACCACTGTTGCCACTTGTCAGGCCTGTTTACTGGTTTAATCCCACCGACCAGTGATAAAGTTTACGCGCGAAATCGACGGCTGATCGAGGTGGAGGCGGCTCCAGTAATCGTCCCGGGCTATGTCGGCTACGAGGGCGATAGGAAACGAAATTGCACTTCGATTCTCGCGGATGTCTGGTTTAAGCGGGTATCGCGAGACGAACGGGAAAAAGCGACGGTGGTGCAAGAATACACCGTTGTGTCCGGTTCGATGATCCAGCCGAGACTCCTCGAGCTCGCCCCCTTTTCCTACCGCACAAAGGAAGTCGCCATTTTAACTTCGAATGATAACCGAGAGCAACTGTTATCTGCCAATTTATTTATTGCCACGCGTAGAGCAGCCGAGTTGTCGACACGCAGCGAGCTACGCGATGTCGATCATTCGTCCCTCGATCGCGGTTCGAACGGCATGGGGATCGATCCTTTATATCCTTCAACTAACACGCGGTAGTTCGGTTTTTCCAGCATTTCGCTCGTGTGACTTTTTATTCCTTTGTTGTTTTGATTTGTGGCGGGCATTTTTCGAATTTGTGGGAGGTATTAATTAATATGCGCATGCATTGGTGGTGGTGGCACGACAGCTCTAAGTAGATTGAATCGGAGAGATGGCAATAAATCAAATGGATCGATGAGATTGTTAGTTTTGTGATTAGATCTGTATGGTCAGTTTTGGAAGTGAATGGTAGGCGTTTTTCAGTGAATATTTATTGATGGAATGATGGACCTCTGGATAGAGGAATTTACACGACCTCGAATAATCTGCTGTGAAGATATCGGTGAATCCGAGTCTCTCTGCTATCGGATAGCTAGTGATAAGGATAGTTCCTAACAAAAAGATGTTTCTTTGGATTTGGTTGACCTTGAATTAGGACTTTTGCAAGAACTTCTGTTCTGAGCTCAGTGATATTTAATTTCTGGTGAAGTGATCCTTGGTAGATAGCACTGGGGTGTTTTAAACCCCAGAGTATAAATAAATTGCTCGTCAAATTGAATACAAATCCCTCCTATTCTTTTACTCACAAATTAAGAAATATTAGTCGTGAATTATTGAAGAGATGGTTGATTAACTTGCATCGAATATTATAAACAAATCTTAATTCCCACAAAATTCCAAAACTCTCTTCCCCTTTAATAATTCTCAAACCTTCAAAATTTTCAACTTCTACTTCTCCTTCAAACCGTCCAAACTAACTATCAGAAGGTGAATTAAAGAATTAATTCAAATCGATTCAAACATACAAAAGTCTTACCCACAAAAAAAACAGAATATCCAGTCAATTCTTCCAACATTTCCATAAGTAATGCGTCTTCTCGTTGCCATTTGGCCGAACAATTGAACAAACGCAGGAACAAAGGGAGCCGTGAAAAATACACTCGCTTATCAAATTAACGCGACGGCCATAAATAACAGAGCGGGGACAGAAGTCGATCCAAAAGAATATCGAACGCGTGCCTGTTACGCGTGCGCGGAAATTAATTCGCGGTATTAATGAATAATGATTAATCCCACAGTTCCATTTATTAAACGAGGAAGCTATTGCGCAGCGAAGAATGTCTCTCGATCGCGCGATCATCCATGAAAATTGATTTACCTGCTTCTGAACGACGTGTTCGAGCTCCTCGCCACTTTCACGATTATGGGGGTGGTCGGTGTGATCGGTGGTAAAAGGTTTTGCTTCTCCCCATGACCCGCCGACGGCGATGTCACGCTCGAAATTGGACTTTTCGGAACGTCTCCGTTCATCTTCCCCTCTATCCCCAGCACTTGTATTCTCTCCAAATTCAACTCGATCACGAGCTTTTAAATTGCTCTATTTAATTCAGAATTATCCTTACACTTCGACCCATTGTTAATTTACAAACTCGACAGTAAAATATTCAATGCTCCCTGTTTGCACGAAACACTTGGATCGTTATTAGCAGCGTTGCACAGCAGCCTTAGTCTCCCGCCTCTTATCGATCGAGGATCAATAATCGAACGATATTTTCTTTTATCGAGCGAGTATATCGTTTCACGATCCTGAGGCTTTCTGCACGGCCGTAGATTACAGATACGTGACACATCCACGCGTCAAACTATATCTATCTGAACGCGCGTTTAAGGACCTGCAGATGCAAGGTCGTTAGTAAATATTCCTTAAGTAAACGATGCTCATTTCACTGGTTTTTTACAAGATCCCTGCAGGGTCGACGATAAGAGTCCCGCTTATCTTCCTGCATTCGTAATCGAAATCGTTGCAGAAGTGGGTCGGTCGTTGCACGCCGTGGATCACGAAAAATATCGGGATTCGGTAGCCAGGGAGGAGAAGCACGCCACTAATTTCTCCGTAATTAATTATCTGCTCGACGGCCTTTCACTTATCGCGCCCGATCTCGCGCTTATCGCGACTATCGTTTCGAAAAAATCCTGTCCCGCGTCATTTTTATCGATTATCTTTCTCCTTGATGATTTTTTCCCCAGAGATCCATCGATCAGTTTATTATGCCGTTGCCATTTACTCTGCGGCAGGCTGGAAAACTTGCTACAGAGCCGCTTCTACCATGGGACTCTGGTGTCCGGGCTCGATGCCTCCATCAATTAACTTGCAGAATTCCCTTCAGCAATCGAATGATCGGTCTTTCAATTCAATTAAAATTCTGCTCCGCGAAGCGTCTAATAAATCAGCTTCTACCTCCATTCCATCGATCACTCTTGGTATCCGAGCTTTTTCAGCGAACTCACTGCGAGGTTCCTTTGAAAGATCGAGACCGAACGTTGTCCTCCTCGAGCTCGTGTCGCTGCTTCTTCTCTTCTCCGCGAATTTCCGTCGAGTCTTATTCTGTTTTACAAGAAGCTTGGTCCTGGACGCAGTCAGCGGAACAAGTGTCGGCGATGACAAAAACGATGCATAGCCGCCGTGTTTGCTAGTGGAGGATCTACTGATGTCCGTGCAACGAGGTAGGACGTCTTATACGCACGTAGCCAATACCTGACCAGCGGTCTCCACTTATCAGTCACTAACAATAACGTTTGCTCTCTTCATTTGCGCGAAAATGGGCTGGTTGCGTCACGTGAAGCGCCGTTCGAGATACGCCGCGTCCTATCAGGGATTCCATCCTGAGGATCCCTCGTATCTTCCTTTTCTCATCACAACCACAGTGTGAGAACTAGCTAACATCCTGGCGGCTGGTTTCGCTGCCACTCCCGTTTTATCCTTACATTACGATTTTCCTTGACAAGGGAGAATGGCAGTTACGAATTATTTTAATTTCGAATTCTGCATGGAGGATGTATCACTGATATTTTGTCACAAGGCTTTGTGACTGCAGCTGGGATTCTTGAGTTTCTAGGTCGATGCGTTCGGTGTTTCTTTTAATTTACAGGCGTTAAGTCTTCAGTTGTTTTATTTTTCTGAAATTTGCAAGTGTCACCCTCGACCTGCTGATATGTCCTCCGTTTATCTGCAACTTCTTCGCTGTTGTCCAACGAGTTTACGTAGCTGGAAACCTTGCCTGCTCTATCTTTATTGCGCTGAGGTACGGGGCGTCGATACCTTTGACACGTACTCCACGACTTTGTCTCCTCTTTTCTGTATAGTTAAGGCAGCTACTCGCGGAAAGAGAGTGCAGCCACGCTTTCTGCTTCAATGTTCGTTAGAATCTGTATAAAATATGCATTCGAAGCGTCACAGTCGTTACGAGATGATCTACGCAGGAAAGTACCCAGTGATATCGGTCCCTCAATGATCAGACACGATATTTCTGTGTACACTTGACACTCCTGGTAAAATCAATTCTCTCCACTCCAACTGGTCAGCATGAATGAAAAGGAAATCTATCAACAATTACATTGAACCTCGCTCAGAGGAAGCCAAGGCTGCGGTATCTCTAAACTTGTTGTTTGCTTTCACTTTTCCACGAGATCACAGTGAAGATCACCGAATTCCCATGAAAGCAAGAATATTACACCCAAGATGCACTTGCACCTTCCGTTTCGTGCAATCAACGCTACCCGTTGTTCGTTTATTTACACGATAATGCGTTGCGAGTGTTTCGTCGGCTCGCGGAGGATTTATGCTAACGAGATTGAGACGTCTCCGTCGCGATGGATCGTCCGTTTGACTGACTGGGAGTCGGCGGCATGTCTTATCAACGACACGGTATCTCCTTATCGGGAGCACACTTTGCGAATCGTCGCGAAATCGCTGATCACACGCAACGCACGCGTTTCGTCCACCGGCGAGGAGCTAACTCTTGCACGATCGAATTTCTTGGGACCAGTCGCGTGCCCAAAATGTGGCGTTCAATGGAACAAAATCTGCGACCATGAATGGGTGATTCAGTGGAGGTTGTACGCCCAAAGACGGGCTACAGGTGTTTGTTGATCTGAATTATTTGTAAAGCAGAAACTGTCTCGAGTGAAATTGATTGGTTCTGTCAGAGTGGCAGGAGTTTGATTATTCAAGTTTGTCGGACGTGAGGGTATTAATCAGCGGGACCGTGGTGGACCCTGGTATCGCATTATTTGCGATATTACTGGAAACTCGTTGGAAAACACGGAACGCAGGATGATTAAAAATTCTGCAGCTCGTAACATTCGTCGACTTAAAATTGCACGTTCTTTTCACAGTGCCTTCTCAAAATTACGCGGACGACTGCAATTATTATGGAGCAGCAAAATTCCACAGTATAAAACAAAGCTAAAAGTCTTTTCACCATTTCCCTGTCTCAAACCTACCACTATCTTTGCCAAGTGAATATATCCCGAACATCAGCCACGGTGCACAGAAGCATCACGTGTGAACAGGCTTCTCTCACACACTGACTCACTGATTGATCGACCTGAAACGGTGTAATTCGTTTCGATGAATTCGTGCGAACGTGCCCGCCGCATGGGCCCTTCTCGTTCCACAATTGCCACTCGGCTGGAAAGATTTTTCGCAGCTTGATTCGGTCGACCTTTTTCGAGGGTGGCTAACTCGATCCTTTGTCGATGAATTGGTGCTTCCTCAGAAGCGTGCGGGCCTGGTCGATGAAAGAAATTGGAGCCGGAAGGGCTCGATCAGCACTGCGCAGCGATGAATCCCATTCGCCCGGGCAAGTAATTTATTCGGCGCATTATAATGGCGCTATTCCATAGGAGAGGATCGTGCCGATTGTAGGCGTCAATTGAGAACGGTGCTAATTCTAGAGGAACGGCGGCTCGAAAACTCGACCTCACGTGTTTCTGTAGCCAGTCACGAAATATACTTGCCAATTCAAGCAAGCAACCGGTCACTTGACACCAGTGCCGTCAACATAGGCCGAGAGCGGTGAAAATTACTTTTATTTCTGCATGAGAAAACAGGAGAATTCTCTTTTCATCGATAATGTCACGAATGAGCGTGGTGTCGTTATAAGGCTGGGTTTAATTAACGCTAAACTAGCACAGTGAATTATCTCCTCCTCTCTGGGCCATATCTGGCTCCATGGATTCATTTCTGGGAGAAGAATTTGGGAATAAAGAGTGTCTTTTAGAGACAGATTAATTAAGTCGAATTACTTAATCTTAGTCTCTAGAGTTTATTCAGATTGGAAATTTGATTAGTGGCGAGCGAAAGTAAGTGGATAGGGGCGATAAAAGATTATGCCTTTCGATATGAATTAACTCAATTTGTAAAATAAAATCGCCGCTCTTGATAATCCGTATTAATATCTCCAGAGATAATTTGTCGTCTGTGTCAGTAGGAATGTGTGAGATCTTCAAAGCGTGCAGAATGGAAAGGAAATTTACTGGTGCAACACGATACTACAGGGAAATGGAATTCACTCGATATTCAGCATTTAATAATTCCATCAGAGCAGCTCTCACTCGAATTCGATAGCTTCGATGATAAAAACAACGCATATTCTACCTCTTTGAACAAAACCAACCAGCTGTCTCGTTTCTCGCGACGTCGACTCACGGTCGGGTTCGATCGAGACGCGTCGATTCTTCTCGTCCTCCTGCCGGAAGCGGCGCTCGATCTTCCACGACTCGCCATGACGAGGTCCGTACACTTTCCAACTTTTCCTCGCTTCCTCTGCCACCAAACCGTTCTGGGATTAAAAGTCGCGCTAATGTGCCATCGGGTGCAAGCTCACTGCCAGCGGAGCCTCGTCGCGAACGCAACGTCGCCAGTAACGAGCTTTTAATTAAACTAACGAGATCGGACGAGCCGCGAGGTCCAGGCTCGCGCGAAGATTTTTCTTATTCGCGTGTCTGTCGCGAGTGAACTCTAGGTCTTTCGATTTTTTTCCGAAAACTTGGCGCGTCGTGCACAATTCTATGACCTCTCGGAATCTGTGCTTCTTTCTTTCTCTCTGTAATTCAATTTGCCATTCTTCAATGGCTCGAAATTTGGCCAACCTTGAATTAGGAAATTGCATCTTTTAATTCAAAATGTTCCAGTGGAACGAAACTTTTGGGTGTTTCACACCTCATCGCGATATTTCTGGGAAGATCTTAAAACAAGGAAAAGCAAGAAGTGAAGTGAAAAGTATGTATCACTGAATTATAATTAATCTCCCCTTTCGCATTCTAAATATTACATTACATGTGTTATAAGTTACTTATCACTGATATTCTTGATTGAACACGATAAGGATTTTAGATCGTAACAGAATCGAAGTTTAATATAAAAGCTTATTTTGATGTGTGTATGAATGGAATTGGGGGTGAAAATGGATCCAGGGTCAATGGTCCAAGGGTTAATCTACGATGTGCAATATTATCAACATCAATTGCGTCTTGGCTGCCAATTGAGATCACAGAATTTTGACAAGTCGCTTATTTTTTAAATATCTGTAGCAATTGATTTAAAACACTCGTTTCTATAGGAAATATCAATTTTAAATTCCTGTAAGCTGTTCTGACTTGTTCAGTATATCTGTTGCACGTTTAATCCTTGCAGATAAATACGCCAGATTAGGCGAGGCGCTGATAATTGGATTACCAGTCCTCCCTCACCCTTGCGCCTGCTTATTGTATCGTATCAAGTTTACGCGGGCTGCATCCTAGTAAAACAGTTGTTATTACTGTTATATCGACTCTATTACGTATTACAATGAAAATACAATATTTGTAGAAGAGTGTATTTACCAATAGTTCTCACAGAGGTCTTCAATATTTGGATTAGTATTACAAATGATCTCATAATTCTTATATCTCCATGATAACACTTCAGATAAACGTGGTAGATAATAATGTTTCATTTTTCATAGCAAGTAGGACGTTGGAAGAGCAGTTTCATTTAACCCTTGCCTGGTTAATACAGAGCCCATTTATTATTTATTAATATTACCACTTTTTTAGAAAATAAGGATTTCAGATCTTGATCAAAATTGAATATAAAAGCTTGTCCTACGTTGTGTACCTATAAGGGAAATTAGAATCTTCCATGTAGTTGACTGGCATCCGCCATTTAACGATTAATCTGGGAAGACGAGTTACATAGCTGGTCTCGAAAGTTCGACGATTACTTTCAGGGCAATTTAAATACAGTGGGTAGGTTCCTGGTCGAGAAACGGGTTAGTTAATAATTGAATTCTTCAGCTAAGTGTTCTGAGTCGAATTGGAGTTGAAGCCGAGGCCTGGTGGCTGAGAAGTTACTAGTATTAGAAGTAGAAATCGCGGGGTATCGTCTTTCCTCCAGGAAACGCGAAATCTGATACGCCGCGGGAAATCGTTGCGAGTTTCCGCGATTAAGTTCGTCCGCGATCACAGATTAATCCACCGCTGCTGACCTTTCGGCTGGAAAAGGGTGTGCGACGTGCCTGATCATTGCCGAATTAATTATGCGCAACTGGAAGGTATTTGGCGCTTGATTACCCGATTGCAACCTCGCGAGGCATGCATTTATCAACCCCAGGGCAGAAACGGTTGTAGTTCCTGCGATGCTCAGCTGTTTAAGGATAACATGACAACGGGGCCACGAACTGCGTACTGATTAATGGCTCTTTTGATGAATATCGGTTCGGAGCACTTGAAGCTGATTTATTTCGAGAGTGGCTTTGAAGAAGATAGCTCAACGTGCACGATGATAATAGATATCAAAGTTCAGAGTAAATAGAGTACGATAATATAAAGCTATGGGCATTAAGAGAACTTCATTGGGATTTAGAGACATTCAAGCTAATTTTCGTAATCCAAAGCGGCGTTTCCCACTCGGTGTTCCGCGAAAAGTCATCTTAGAATCAAATTTAAAAGTTAAAGAAATGTGTAAATTGGTCAAGGATAAACATACACCTGACAGAAAAGTTTGAAATGGCGTCGTCAGCAGACTGTATAAAAAGGTGAAAACCCGCTGAGGTTGAGGGTTCCGCGAAATTTCAATGAGTTTGCAAGGGTTCCATCGGGAAACGCTGATGTAAAGAGACTACTGTTGTAACCTGATCCCAGAACACTGATCAGTGAAACTCAGCGAAGGTGCTAAACGTAAGTACACGAAAACTTGCAGAATTAACATTCCCCTTATCTATCACCGAGTGCGCACAATTTAAACCCTTCTCACATCTATCTACTAAAAACTATCCCAAAATTCCCATTCCGGTAAATGCCCGAATATTTTCGCCAGCGGGCAGAACTTCTCTCCGGAAACATATTACATAAAGTGTTAATACAAAGAGGTGGATTAGCGGTGCTCGGGCAAGGTTCGCTCGCAAATTTTGCAACGGCTGTTACGTGGCCCTGCGCGCGTTACGCGCGATCCAGCCTCTGACAAACGGTGACGGCTTCGCGAATTACAGGCAAAGGGTAAACAGAAAACTCGGTGGAGTTGCTGGTTGCACGGCCTCGCGGCCTGTCTCAGAAATATATTGCACCGCGTCGACGTTAATAGGTGCCTGCCCGATAAATTGCACCTGTCCCGTAATAAAAGCCTCGACGGTAAATATTCGCTGACGGACAATAATTATGAAAACACCGGCGCGGAGGCTCGCCACGGTGAAACTGTTGCGACGCGTCGCGTCGATTAAACGTGAATCTCTCGCGAAAGAAAGGCTTCTTTTTTCCACCATCCTTTGCGCGAGCGATTACAGAAGATTACAGGTTCTTTTAACGACCAAATTACGGGATCCCCACATTTATTTTTTTCACGTTGTTCCCATACGTTGTTGCTGGTTCTCGTCCCATCTGCATCATAATTGCGGCTGGATCTCTCGCGGATCGTTCATTCCTGCTTTCGGTGGACAGCTGGAAGTGTTTGGGCAATTGGTTAGGATGTGTGTGATTGTTCGTCGAGATCGGTGAGGTGATCGATATTTTTCTGGCATTTGCGGCCGTCTATTTCGAGGCGGCAAACAGCATCTGGCGCCAGGACGCGTCGACAATGAATCCTTCAAATAGAACGTAACTGCTTTTCAGTGGACGGGTATCCTTGTGTACCGAGACGCCTTGGGGACTGGGCACGTGATACTTTAACTATTCGCGGCTGTTTTGTTTGGTAATTGTCGCGTGATTATAGCTGGCTCGCTGGTGTCGGCGATACGTTGACTTCTCGCATGCAAAGTAGAAATTTCCTGTCATGGTTCGACCGAGGAACGGTGGATCCTTTACTTATGTAAATAGATTGATCGTCAAAGTGTGTCGAAAGATTGCTCGATCAGGTTATCTTCTGGTTATTAGATATGTGAAAAATTTGTATGGAAAATTCTAATTTTTTTGCTGCGAGTATGTGAGCTTCCTTGTAACTATTAAACTCTGTTATTTCACATGCGAGGGGATAGAAATGGGCAAGTCTTTTCTTTCTCAACGAAGCTTCCGTTTCCGGAACAAGTTACCCTTCGTTAGTCCGCTTACAATCAAGATACTAACGAAAGGAGTAACAGATAAAGGCACCCCAATTCAGGGGGTGACCACTATCTAGATAAAAAATCTTTATTCATTCCTTCGCGATTCTTTATCCTTTATTCGACCATCTCTGCCTGAATTCTACATCTCCTAATTAATTCATTTTAATAGAAACAAATAGAAACCCCCCGAAACAGTACAAAGCATATTGATAATGAGTGAAAAAGGTACGAGTATCCCGTGTTCTTAAATAATCATCAAATTCTACTCAACTATTCAGCATCGAGAAATACCCAGCCCATTGAACCCCAGACCACAAAAGTGACTCACCTGGTGGAGTCCTGCCGACCGACGCCACCGATGCTGCTGCTCTGGGTGCTGACCCTGACGAGGGTGACGTTCCTGGGGAGGCTGGACAGGGTTGGAACGTTCCTCGGTCCCAGCAGTGGTGAGTCGGCTGCGTTGGGGTTCTCTGGAAGCGCCAGGTGTCCTTGCACCTCGGTGTCCTTCTCCTCCTCCTCCTCGATGGTACCAGGTAGACGAAAGAGCTTCTGCGGCTCCTCCATGCCACTTGTTCGTCGGTTCACGCGCAAAGATCAATCTCCATCGGTTGGTCCTACCTTTTTCCCCCTTTTTTCCCCCTTTTCCCTTGCTTTCCACTGGGCTCGTCCCTCTTCAATCCCACGGAACCACGTCCATCGCGTGCCGCTAGTTCCTGTCCTCTTCCCTCGTTCCCCACGTATGCACGCACCTGTACACGCGTCCCGTTTCGTGTGCTCGGTCCTCGATTCGGTTGCGCACCGACAGAGACGTCAGACGTCCCCCTCGCCGCGGGGATGCGAATGAAGTCGATGCTGCTGGATGTCACCGCGCGACGATGACTCACGGCTGTCGACCACGACCAGCAAAGTTCCGCTTTCTGCCATCGTTTCTGCGTTTCCTCTCACTTTCCACCGGCATCCGCAACGCCCTTCCGTTCCTGGAATCCCACCATTCCTCGTCCCTGTGGCGGACAATCGACGTCACTCTTCAGTCCACACTATTCTGCTTTCTTTCTCTTTCTCTTAGCTTTGCGTTTGGCATGCAGAGGTTGGTCGATTAATTGTGAGACGGAGGTGGGTTCTGGCTATCGGTGCGGTCGAGGGGAATGTTCGGTGGGCTCTTTTTAGGGGAATGATGACTTGCAGGGGCATTTAGTGAAGAATGGGGACTGAAATGATGGCGAGGATATGGGTTTAGCGAGAAAGATGGTAATGATTGTGGGTTGTGGTAAGGGGAACGGTCTTGAGAGTGGAGGAATATTATTCTATACTCAGAATTGGGGAGATAGATTTGGGGATCACAGGGAAAGTGGAAAATACGGGCTTTGAAATTAGATAGAGGGAGCTGGGTCACGAAGACTTGTGATTTTATTAGATATTCTACAGCACGTCTGTCGATAATGAAACGAGTGTGTAATTTGAAAAGGAGTTAATACAATTCGGAGACGTGAAATTGTAATAATTTTGCATACATAGGACACTTCAAAATCGTGACATGTTTTGCTAGGCAAATTTCGTTTCAAAATATGTTTCCTACGTAACCGAAGTTGAGATTAACAAAGTCCCACTGACTTTTGGCGGTTACTTGAAGATTGAAGAGAAAAACCAGTCATCGAGTTGGAACAGGCATGTCGAATAATACTTGGAAGCATGACGTCGGTTAGATTAGGCTTCGATGAGGTATTGCATAATTATTTTGCAGATTTACAGATTGCAGGGAGTCGTAGTCTCTGAATCATCGCGCCAATCACGTAACATTCGTGAGAAACGAATTTTTGTTGGCAATTAGGATGCTTAAGTGTTTCCTTATTCTCTTACGATGTTCCGACTCATCGATCACGTTATTATCAACTTAATCGATCTTGTTGCATGAATAATAGGGTAACCGTCGCTATAAAGCTACAAACTCTTCATCGTGGACACCTTGACGAATACGAAAGATCTAAATATTGATAAAACACCTCTTATCTAGCTTACTGCTCTTGGTGAAATAATTTATGTCCTCAGCTTTCTGTCTTCGCTTTATGTTGCTCGTAAATATTCTCTTATCTTACATTTACCATCGAGAAGATGCTTCAGCGACTATCACTCTGTTTCGAGCAGGCGTTTTCGGATTTGTCAAAAATGATGTTCAAAAGCGAAGCAGACGAACCGTCATTGGTCGATGAATGAAAAGTGAAAGTTGAAACTCGTTGCTCAGGAAACAGAAAAATAATCAGAATTCTGCCTGTTCCTTTGCGAATTTCAATGCAAACAGGTGCACATGAATTGTAATTGATTAATCCTGAATGAAACGCACATCTTCAACTCGACAAATACCTGGATATCGACTTATTAATTACACGATAGCAAAGGCCCCAGTTTCTTCACTCAAAATTCTGAAACGTACCACGATAAAACTCCAACTGTCAAAAGAGGACGCTACCCAGAAATTTCGTTGCACGTTCAAAGGAAATTCAAAAGCAAAACTCAAAACCACTGACCGTAGGAGAAACAAGTGTCAACTTCAAGAAATAAATCGAATGAAATCGAGTTGCAAGTTTAAGTTAAAAAAGAACGTGGCTCCGATCTCGCGGGGAATTTGCGAATTCCAGTTCGTAGCTGTCGACGAGATAAGAGAGCGAGTTGGTGGAAGGAAGATAGAAGCGAGCAGAGGTAGATTCTCACTGGATCGTAGCGTTCTAGCTGGTGGGATCGTTTTCCCGCGTTTTTCCAAGCAGAAGCAGCGCACGTAAGCGCGTCGCACACGCAACTGTTTCAGATTCGCGCCCGTTGCACGAGATTGTGCCAACGGATGCCATGGCGTTTCCCTCTTATGGCGGGGATAATGCAGGCACACGGCGAACACCGACATACACGCTAGCGTCACACGCTGCTACGTGAACCAGCCTGCAAAACGCGACGATTGTTCGCGAATTTCGCCGGATGCCAGCCCCCAACGCGAATGCTCCTCGTCGACGAAACTTCTCGACTGCAATCTTGCGATTAGACGCGTAATTCGATATCTCGATTTCATGCTTTTCGAATTTCTTCATCTTTGGACCGTGAAATGAGTGAATTTTGTAATTTTCATTTGTGGGTGGAAGATGGGCAGTAATAGAAGGGCTGGTACCTTCTTGTGGATTTAGAAGATTTTATAGAAAAGATGGTAGGTGTGGGGTTTGAAAAATTATGTGGGATTTGTGGAAGGAAGATGGACAGCAATGGCGATAATTATTGAAAGAAGAAGCGAGCTTCGTTTACCGAAGAACGTTTCGCGTAGGGAAGTTTAAATGAAAATATTATTTGCTTTCTAACTATTTCACTTTTTTGAGCTTCTGTGAGATTTCTCGAGTAGTAAGCCACTTGTATCGCCACCATAAACAACGCAACTTTTATGCTACCCGCTATCGGCAATTTTATATGCATCAACCCAATAAGTGGATTCTTCCAACCCCCAGAGTAAACGACGAAGATAAATCAAGCAGACTCCCTCATCTATCAAATAGATCCTTGACTACAGACTTCGCTTAAAAAGTACACCTTTACGCAACAAATACTCTGTAAGCCCAACATATTACCATAAGTAGTTAATCTCAATAATTTTCGCGCCTCCTGGAAACTCAGCTTCCCTACAATTTATCAAGCATCGACAAAACTGCAGCAGAGATGAAAGAATCCTGCTGACAAACATCTCGGAGCCAGTGGGTCGTGGCCATTTAATTGTCCGTTTAATGAGTTTAATCGTATGCGTGGCGATCGTGGCGTTCGCCGGTCCAGGGAGAAGAGGGACGTTTCCTGGGCACGTGAGCGATTCAGATGCTTGACGTTCGAATTCGCATGCTGCGCTGCAGATGATCCGCATCCGTCGAGCGGCCCAGCGCACGTTAATCGCATTACACGCGGGTCGGTCATTACAGAACTTTATCCTTTGCGCGCGACGAAATTTGCGCACGCGACGCTTTCGGCCACGCCGGGCGTCGCGGCGCGCTTCGTCGAGAACGAAACTTATGGGAAATCGAATCCGGAGACGGTTACGTAAGGCTTGCATGACCTGGAGCAACGAGCGTGCAGAAGGGAGATGATTGTTTAAATCTGCTTCGAGATATAAATTTGCATACTACGTTGATGAGGAGTAGAGCTTCTTCTTTGCAATTTTAATGAATCCTCGTAAAGGTGTTTCTGGGATAGGGGATCGAGTTTGAATTTATTCTATTTATTGTAACGATGGAGGGAATGTTGATGCTCCGTTTTCAAGTAGCTTAATAAATTCCAAGAAGATTTATTTCATTATATTTTGTATTTATTGAGAAAACATCTTTAACAATAGCTTCATTTTTCGGCCGATCAAAGTAGAATGACCCCTTAAATACGTTCCCTAGTATTCAAGCTTCAAACAGATTCTAACTCAGAACCGACACCCTTGTAAACCCATGCCCGTACAACATATCTTACCATCGCAACTAGAATACATCCCTACGTCACACTCATTGCTCCAGAAGCACCCTTCACACCCCAACCAACACGCAACCGTCTACATTACCCTCGATTCCGCTCTCTGCCACGAAAATTCTTCAAAATCAAGCCCGGTTCCCGCCGCGCCGCGTCCTCAGCTTTCATCATCGCCATGGCAGTCCCGCGCACGAAACCGCGGCTTCGCCCGCGGAGAAAAGAAAACGAGGTCGACACGCGATCGGATGTCGGAAAATTCGCGTCCTGCCTGCCATTAATCACCGATCATCTGACCGGCCGGTTTCATTGTCTTTTGCCCGCGGATCACGTGAACCGTGCACGGCGGACGATCGCGCCAATCAATTAACACATTCCCTCACGTCATCGACGTTTACCTTTCGTACGTGGCAGTGGTGCCAACCGTCGCCGCGAGAATCAGTGGCAACACCTCGATCGCAGCGGCACGAAGAGCGATCCGCGTTCGATGTCGACGTTGATTTCGTGGAATCGGAGGCGAGAAATTGCACGGTACCCTGTAAATCTTGTATTTCGGGCGTGGAACTTCGGGCAATAGCCACGAGCACGGTTGGCCACGTGGTCCTCCACCGTCACACAGATGTCGTTAGATGGCTACGTCACTTTTTGAATTTCAAATCTCCCGCCCACCGGGACACTGCACACTGCCGCGGGTCCAGGGCGACGGACGCGGACGGCTCGCGGTTTATTTCGATGGGAAACGATAGAAACCGGTCGGAGAAGCCTCTACGTCGACGTTGAAACCTCGTGAAACTGCTATCGCGTTGCCAACGAGCGTACCGAGCAGCGAGTTTGTCCAGTGACGTCAACGCACCTTCCTCGCCCGCCTTTATCCCTTCCCTCTTCTCTCTTACTTAGCCTTTTCCTCCTACTTCTCAACGAGATCGAGGATCGTCGATCAGCATCGAGTCACGTACACGCACACACATACCCAACAGAAACGTCTTGATAGCAGAGGCTTGCCTGTGTGCACGCGCTGTTGTCGATCTCCGTGGATGGATCACGAATCGTTTCTTACCGGGACACCTATCGCTTTCGACCCGAACCGTGGCATTCTTGCCGATCTATATCTGGACAAGCTGTGGAGAATTTTTATTCGGCCAGTCGGTGGTCGCCTATGCCGCGGCTTGCCACTTGGAACAGCTGGATTTGAAGAAGCTGGAGTTTGATGACCCGCTAGGTTCCACTCGAAGGGAATGACCTTTGATTAATCAGGCTGTACGGGCGGTTTTGTCCGATCGTCTGCTGGTTTCGACCGAGGAACCTCAAGGGGTTCACGAGAATTCACGAGGTCGGTGTTTAGAAAGCACGCTAGCCCCGCGCGAGTGTTGCGCATATTTAACGAGCATCGTGTAGGACTTTTTGGGCGTGCGCTGATCGAATCGTCCCCGAGACGCTGTTGCTTCGCTATGCGTGTCGCGGTGCTCGTCAAGGTGTACCAATTTATCAGCAAGCGTGAGGCGTTACTTGAGACACATGGGGGACACGTACTCTAATCGATATCAGAGGCGTATGAAACAAACACAGATCCATCTTCGACTGTGTTTGAACAGCAGCGCAGAATACACAACTGCTTTTTCAAAGAAAAAACTCGAGATCCAGTGGAATCTGAACGCGATCTAGTTTGCTGGAATGGAGAGCAAAGTTTGCTTCTCTCACTTCCCTTCAGACGACTTCAGACGTTTCCTTCACCATCGTATTTATTCGCGGACTCACGGTGCGTGCTCGTTATTTCGTTTTTCAATGGTCGCCAGATCGCTTCGCGGGCGGAACACGTGCGTCCACGGTGCATCGGCTTGTGTTCAGTCCACGCTGTACACGCTAATGCGCACTAACAAGGGACAGTGTGTACACTGGTATCCACTAATAGGGGACACACTTCGCCGTGATAATAACCAATTACGTCAACGAGGCCGGAGGGCATGACCGTGACGTTTCGATGAGCATTACGAGTACTTTGACGACCCGACCGTCATCCACTGGATAGAACCAGCCGAAATCGTGGATGAATTTGCAATTCACTTTGGCACGACGGTGCACGCCGATTACTGCGCTGCGATTCGGCTCGTCTACTACAGCGAACCATTGGGATCCTGAATGCACTGCAAATGATGTATCTTTTGGGAGGATCGGTGGCTTTGATTGAGGATCGATCTTGGTACGCCTGACAATTAGGTAATCTATGGAGTGCTTTGACGACCAAATTATCACCAATTGATTCCAATCATTGAAATATGGAAGTAAGGCATTCTCAAATACTCCTGGGAGGACATTTGGTAACTTTTATGGGAGATACAGATTTTTAATTATTCTTAATTAAATTTTAGAACTTGATGTGTTTCGAGAATTCGTCTCAAATCTTGATGACATTCTTCAGAAATTCCAGACTGAGTATATTTAATGTATTTAAAGAGCTGTTTTTCGCCCACTCCACGAACGTTTAATCAACACCTTTCTATTTGACGTAATTGTATGACATTTGGAGAAAATGGTCACAGAGCACCCCAGCATCGTTCGAGGATGCGCCATCTATGGAAGTACTCTTCGAGAGTCGTAGTGCCTCTTTTCGGACGTATCGAGCACATCGATCAACTCGGTCAAATCTCTGAATCTCGAATTTGGGCGGCGCCTTTCTGATTTTTTTACTCCGCGGATGACTCACGCGTTAACAAGACAGTGGGCACGTAGGGATTTCTCGGTCAGCTGATTCATTGCGAGGTGGAGTTGACGCGAAAAGCGGCCGGCCAGATATTTCGCTATTTCATGATCTATGACAGCCTTGCCCCGCGCCCATTGCTCCGTTGAGTCAGTCTTAATCACTCGCGTGTACCTCGTCGATTACGACCGCAGCGTCATCCATTCATGATTTTCCTCGAAAGATTCGTCTGTTTCCTCAGAAATTCACGTTCGCACTGTGCTGGTTCAACGGAGAAAGAGGAAAACGCACGGCGTGCGCGTGACTATCGTAACACTTACGCTGACTCGGTTACAAAAGTGTGACGACCTTCGGGCACGGCCATCTTAGTCACGAGCTCCGTAAAAATGAGGTAAACAAGCGTGTAATAAAAGTGATGGCCGTGTAGCAGTGTTTTTCACGCGTACGGAAAAACCACGGTGATTCCATCGTGAGAAAGTCGAGCCTTTCTTCGTGGCAGGATATGGTACTAAAGGAAGACGTGTACTGCTCGAGGAGGCTGGCGTTTCTTTACGGTACCCTTTATTGACTTTCGCCGCTCGCTTGCGACAGGGGAATGCTTGGCGTGCACTTTCTGCTTGCTCCTCGTTGATTTATGATAGTTCACGTTTTCTTTCATTCGGTTACATTGCATTCGAGCGGACCGTTTTTCGATTTCATTCGCGATGGAAGTGTAATTGTAATGAGTGTGTCTGTTCGGTCTGATACTCAAGCTTCTGTATATTCTAGTGGATAATTTTAGTATTGGGGAATTTAGAGCTTAAGTTTTATGCACTTTTGGGTAATTTCAGTATTTGAGAGTTTGCATTTGACTAGTGGTACATCGAGGGCGGAACTTGGTCTTGTGCTCTGCATCTTCTCGATGGAATCCCCAAGCTTTTGCACAGGTATTCCACTGCATAACTCGAGCACCAGAGAGCTCGCATTTGAAGCCTGACGCGCGGTGGATTGAATTCGGCCTGATCGGAAAGAAGGGCACGCGAGGCGTGAATGGGAGCACGCGAATCGTTGTTCGCAAGATAGCACGAGTATAATCAGCGTATCAGACCGAGGACAGTACCGGAGGAGGATGTCGCAATTCGCGTTGCAAGGTGATACGCTTCGCCGTTTTTCTATCCTCGCGCCTCGGCTGTCATTCTAGACAGAGCTCATTGTCGTCTAGACAATGGCTGTTTTGAATAAGAAATGAAAAGATTCGCGATAACACGGTTGCGGAAAGCGACTGAAATAATCCTGACGTCGAGTTACCGCGCCCTGTCATTAAGGCCATTGACACTGCTCATCTAATAATAAGAAATCCTGCTCCCCCTTACGCATAAATACGTCTGCTGCAAACACCAAGTACATATCTCCAAAAGAGATGCCCCCTTTTCTTCTGCAGAACTTTATATTCAAAGACCCCAACTCGACTTAATAAAAGTAGGAACCCCTCCTCAACCTTCTCCAACTTTGCATTCGACACTGAAACCTCCCAACTGCAGAAATCAAACTTTCTATCTCTTGAACTCTACTCTCAGTACCACAGGGATCTAAGTTTCGAAAGGATCATAAGGATTACGAATCCTTCTCATTAAATTATCCACACACAACAGAAGAAAGCAACTCCTCCATAAAAGGCATATCCTCCATCCTCCTAAAAGTCCCTTACTTGGAGGAAGGGACCAGAGAAGCAGCAACAAGTGGCGAAAGTGGGACACGATCGAGGGCTTCGATTCTCGTTTCCACGACGGTCGAGCTCGCGGAGCTTGCAGAGCTCGTGGGCAGGTGGAAAGCAAAGGCTGCAGAAGAAAGACGGGGTCCGTGCACTTGCACGAATCTACGTGCTCGAGGAACTTGATAGCCGGTTTAGCGTGTTTCGCGTGGTGTCATGGCTCGCGCGTTGGTGTGCCTGTGTACGTGGAAACCTGGCCCGAGGGGTCGGGGGCGAGGGTCGGCCCGAGATTAAACAATTGACTGGCGTGATAACGAGGGCACTTCCCGCCACTAAACCCATCCTGTCGTGTCGTCTAACCTGCGCCTCTCTGGATCCACTTAATCCTCTACTCATCCATCTGCCCTTCAGCCATCGCGTATTGCATCACGTACCGTGGAATACCTCGACAATCCGACGACCACCGTTCACCTTGGCTCTTGCAACCTTCTTCCCCGACGTTCAGCCGCCGCTGACTACCTAGAAACACATCTCACTCGCGCGTCCAGGGATCTGGATGACAGAATTAGGAGAAACTATGGTGACTCGGTTATCAGCACTTTCTGCGGCGCAAGGCTTTGGAAAGTGTCCCTTTGGGGAGGTGTTGCGCAAAGGGAACATCGAGGTGGATTCGTTTTCGAAGTAGGATGAAAACAGGTACTATGTGTACCTACGTAGACGGTATTCAAAGTGTCAAGTTTGCCACTTTATTCGAGGAGCTTCAGATTGCCCATTTGTCGGCAGTATGTTCTGGGTAAAGTGTGTTAGAGCTCCGATCCATCACGTTGAGCTCGATGGTGGCGCACTCGACTCCACCGATACGAAAACCGTGAAATTGAACGAAGGGGATAATTTCTCTCAGCCGGTGGCTGTTAAGATCGTTCTACTCGTGTCATTTAACTGGCGATTTCCTGGCTCGTTTAACCTCGTCCTACAAGCACACGCTCGGATCGACGAAGCGTGCCACGATCACCATCGGCGGGCGTATTCGAGCGTACATTTACATTGTTTATAGAAAACAAACGCCTCCCCGTGAATCACGTGAAGCAGGGGCCAGTGGAATTTAACCACCAGGCGATTACTAAACGAAATGGCTTTTCCAAAGGCCAGACACCGCCTGACCTTTCCGCGGTGACTCCACTCGGTATATACGATCACAATCGATACTTACGATCACGCCTCCCGAATCAGCTGAGCCTTCCTACGCGACGCGGATTAACGCGTCGTCACCTGTTTAGCATAAAACAAGCAGCTTTCCTTTTCACCTTTCGTTCCAGCTCCATTTAACTCCCACATCGAGCAGACAGATCTGAACGCGTACAAACAATAAACGGACTGAAACTCGAGTTTTTTGCTCAAGTGTCCTTGAACATTTCCAAGAAAGTAACGTGGATAAGTATCTGAGATTCAGCGGGGACTAATTGCCGATGGTATCGAGCTCGAGCAGACTCTGTTCTATTAATACTCTGCTCGTAATACAGTATCAGAGCAGTGGATCGTTGAACGAGATTCCAAATGACTCACAATGCCTTCCAGTTCTTTTCATCCGAGTTCCTAGTACAGTAGAACTCCATTTATCCGAACGAATGTTGTCCCAGTACCTGGTTTACCGAGCCTGCTGCCGAGCTCTTGTTATCCGAACGCGGGCCCTGCGGCGTATCACTTACACTGCCGATGCCGTTCGTATTAGGACACCTACTCTGTGTGGAATAATCGTGAGAAGTGTTGGAAATTTATTGAAGAACTGTACAAAATATTCCTTTATTAGGTATTCTAAATTAAAAGCAGTGAAAAGGATTAAATCTGTACAAAATATCACATTTTCCGCAAGTACAGCAGGTGTCCTAATATCAGGGTAATTTGAAAACTTCGTGGCCTTAACGGAGTATTTTGCAGACCACGGCGAGAACTTTTACCAAACCGGGATCATGGCATTGCAATAGCAATGGACCAAGTGTAGAAATTCCACAAAGGGGGAATAGTGAATAATAATGGCAAAAAGAATTCTTAATACACTCCTTCTTTGTTAAACAGCGAAGTTTTCAAATCACCCTCGTACGTATGAACGGCAGTGTGAGTTATGAAGTCGTATCGCTGCACAGAATGCATATAAATATTTCCTTGTAAAAGAAAAGATGTGATGGAAGAATCAGTGGACACTTATTATCCGAACCATCCAGTTACCGTCATGTCCTCCATGTTTGGAGAAGCCAAGTCCTATTGTACCTCGAACTCGTTTCGCAGTAGAGAAGCCTCGGTGCAGAGCTGGTTCGCGATAATTTCGATCCGAATGAACGTCCACGTGGATAGCCGAGGGAGTGGAGGGAAGAAACGGTCCGAAGGAAAGGAGCAGCCAGCATTTGGCGATTGGAACTGGACCGGATGCAGCCCAGTTAGAGAAACTTAGCCAACGGCGCATATGTATGAAAGATACTCCGCATGACGTCTTTGTGGCCCAGTTAGAACAATTTAGAAGCCCAGTCTACGGTGAAGTCGAGTTGTTTTAAGAGGGCGATCGTTGCGAATCGCCTGGGGAGTAATTGATCCTCCAGCAAGGCAATTTGCGGCAACGAAACCTCAACCTTCGCTCGTTTCGCTGCGGTTCATCGATAGCGGAACGGAAGCCCATCGATTAAGCTGTCGGGGGCCATTTTACCCGATGACGCAAATGCACACGTCGGCGGTTTACAATGAAACACCTACCCGAAAATTCTGATTTCAATGAAACTTCGCGTGAATGAAGAGTATGCAAGGAGCAAGTATTTTTATCTGCAGAAACTCACTTCGAGGAGGTGAAATCAGCCTTTAAAGTTATCGCTTTTCTCGTTTCTTTAAAATAATTTTAGTTTTCTTTTGCTAGCCTGATAGGGCATAAAAAACTGAACAATTCTTATATTGAAAGTTACCTTCTATCTCGCAGCGTTAGGAAGTTCGAAAGGACGCGATAACTTTAAGGGCTGATTTTACCTTTTCAGGGTAACTTTCCGCAGAAAAAGAAATTGCTGCTTGCATACTCGAATATTACCTCCAGATTCGGGTACCTTAGCCTCCTGTTCCTACACTGCATTAACCTAGCCCCCTAACCCTAGTGAATAAGTCTGATTCACTGAATGAAAACAGTTTACTCAAGTATCACCCTCGTCACTATTCAAAAATCCCTCCAGACTCTACGTGTTTTTCTAATATATAATTTATCAGTGTCATTCTACTCCCGCTGGAATTCCCCATAGGAAACGTTTCAGTTCACTACGAGCAGTGGTGTTCGGCTACCAAAGGAACTGAAGTGTCCTTGGGTAAAACTTTCACGGGACTTCCCAATCGTTAGAACGAAATCATAGATCGACTCTCCCTGATTAATACGAAACGTGGACACAACGACTGGTTCGCTCACCTACACTTGCTCCTGGGGAGCTCTGCTCAGAGGATGATGGTTCGCCTTGGCTGAATCGGTGTCCAGTGATTCAGGGTCTCGCCGATGCTGGGTTACCTTGGACGCCGCTGGTTCCGCGATCTTCGCGTGATCTTCGTCGCCAAGAATGAAGCTGGTCTTCTTTGGGGACTCCTTCGACTTGTGATTGTCGCCTAAGCTGGGCCTCCTCGAAGGTGGGTGGGACTGGGGCGGTGGTTCGTGATATACTTCGCTGGGTTCAGTGAACTTTGCGTGCCTACGCAGGTGAAACACAGGTGTTTAGCGATTTTAGATAAGAATCGACCTTTTTAGTGGGCGGTGACAGACTTGGAATGTCTAAGTTGCAAGGTGCAGCAGGTAATGCGTTCACCTGGGGTCTAAATGCTGTCGAGACGCTGATCTTGCGGGTGAATTGATGAGAACTGGAATTTGATCCATCCCCGTCCTAGAGGTGGATCTCCTCATCATGTCCGCGTTAGATCTGCTCTCGCTTTTTCTCGAGTCTAAAGTGCCTCTGGACGCATCCTTGTGGATCCGTTTGTCCTCCTTGCTTGGCACTCGATTCCTCCTCAACGTCGCGTTGATGTCCCCCAGCACGCGATTGTAGTCTTCTTGGTTCCTGGCCTCTTCTTGCGCGTGGCTCATAGGGTGAGGCTCGCTATCCGACAACTGTGCAGTCAGGTAAAATGAATTAGTAATCAGTTCTCATCGGTGTGCTGTATTGTAAGAGGAAAATGATCTGGGTTAGATTCAAATTTCATGGATATTACTTCTGAATCTTAATCTGGAGTCCTTACTTTTGAAACTACCATGCTGTTTCTTTTCCCTTACCTATGCCACCTTCGGAATATTCAGTTACAAATACAGGAAACATAAATGCATATAATAGAATCTGTAATAGATAAGTGACACTGTGGAATCCCTCATGAATTCCAAATTGTTGGAACGTTTAAAGAACTTGAAGTTCTTAGAATTCTAAACTCCGCATTATTCTGTATCTGAAATCTCTTTCTTCCACCACACCCTGATCCAAGACCATTCACTTGGAAATCCCAAGAGATACCCAGTCTCTAAGAAAAATGTTGGAACGCGGCAGGATCGGCTGGCGAACTTGTACCTCGTTCTGCGTGTAAAATATCGGCTGCCTCGTGTCCGTTTGCATACTCTCCATGCTCTCGCGTCTCAGGGAACCGTCCGGGCCAGTGATCATAACTGGAATCGCGGTGAGCGTCGTCATTGGGACGTTCATGTGCAATCCGCCCGTGGACGATGCCAAGCTCGAACCGGATCCAGTGGTCAAGGAGCTGCTGGACGCGTCTCGATAATGAGGGAATCCGCTGGTGCTCATACGCTCTGAAATCATTCCAAGAATCTAAATCCGTTGCTGACCAGTCCGCGCACGAAAAATCACCGCGCGTCCATTTAATTTAATCTCTCGACCATTCGAGAGCCGCAACGCAGGAATCCCGTTCACCGTTCTCGCGTTTCCCTCCCAGCAAGTTAATTAGCACCGTTCTCAATTTAAACGCACAGCCACACGAAGACTCCGAATACGAATATTTCATATTGAAACATTGACATATCGTGTTGGATGCATAGTTCTTCTTAATTACTGCTCTCCATATAATTGTTCCATTTCATTCCTTTGGTAATTAAATTATATCGCACGGGGTGTCGATTCTCCTCAATCTGAATGAAACTTGGAAGCATTTATAGAGTGAAATTCTAGCTGCTCATTGGCAAGATTTATTTCAAGCAAAATTTCCTTCCAATACTCCAAGTGTCACTGAATTTTTGCAATAATAAAATGTAGACGCCCAAACGCAATGATTCGATCATAAATTATCAGCAGGAAATGATAAGGAAGCAAGATCGCGTGGCGGCGCATCCTTCACCATCGTCACAGATTCAATAAACGTGATTCATGTTAATCGGGGTCAATTACGTTTCTCCAACCGCGCGATCGCCCATAAAATGCACTTTACTTTTTACTGTCGCGGTCGGTGGTTGAAACGGGCCCCGGGAATTAACTACCGGCCATTACCATCCCGAGATTAAAGAATTCCCCTCGTACCTCCTTTCGCCCGTTGCATCGACCTGATTTTATCGAGATCGGCCGCCGAGCAGAGCGGCGTGTCGACCTCGTAGGTGTTGTTGAACAGCGTATAGTTCACCTCGTACTCTCCAGTCTCCTTCTTGAACGTGATTATGTGCTCGAACCTGTGCCCCCACAGGATCTCCGATGGCAAATAGGAGCTTCTCGCCTGCGTGGTCATGCCAGTCGACTCGATCACGCCTGCAACCACGATTCCATCGTATCCACGCTAAATTTAGGCCAACCTTTCAAAAAGCCTTGGAGCATCCACACAATTGGTTACAGTTTACATCCACGTCTGCTGAATGTAAATCAGACGCACAAGATCTCAAAGTTTTCGGTCTCGCATTCCCATAAAATCCTATTAATTGATCTTCTATTAATTCTAGTAATTGTGCGCGCTACTGTCTTAAGCGAATAAAGTTATCGTATAGAGAGAAAAGAAGGAATGTTAAATTTCAACGATGTCTATATACAGCTGCGAACACTTTGCCTCCTCCTGTCGCCTCCTTACCTTCCAATATCACGACGATCTCGAATCTTTCCCGCAGCATATCGCTGGCTGATACGTGATAAAGCGGCGACTGTTCGTCGATCTTGTGGACGATGGTAGTCGGCCAAATAAAGAATATCTTGTCCTCCTCGCCGTCACCGCCCACCTTCAGCTCCGTTTGGAAGAACGGCAGGAGCTCTCCTTCCCTGGTCACCTGGAATTTTCGCAGCGTATTAGAAGCTTATGCAGCTTCACTCGCTCGATTATAAATAGAAATAGCGCCAAGGAGATGAGTTAAGGAGGGGGGGTTAAATTACACTGGCCACTTAACGATTCGAATTCCAACGATATTCCGCTGGTTTCATTGTGATTCTTGGGTTAAATTGAATTCTGAAGGTGGCCGCTTGGAATCGTTGAAAATAGGTTGCGGACTGAAAGCTTTCAATTTGCGGAGGAAAGGAACTCCCACCTTCCTTTTGATCATCTGAGCCCTGACATGGGCCTCGATGATGTGGCTCTTCCGCATGTCACCGACACGGAACATCAGGCAAGGCTGGCCGTCCCTCTGGCAGATGACCGCGTTCCTTGAGAACAGCAACGTCTGCGTCCTCTTCTTCGGCCGGGACAGCTTCGCGAACACTATGCCGACCATGAACGCCTGCAGGATCACCCCCGTCATAGATTGGATGCATATGACGAACACTGCCTCCGGACACTCGTCTGTCGGGTGTTTCGAGCCATATCTAAAAGAATACGCTCGCATTAAACGCTGCAATCGAAAGGAATTGGCGGTAGGAGGATGGCGTTTCAATTGGTCCCGAAAGCATCGTGATCTGTTCGTTTAGAATTGTGTCTGCGGTCGACTAGACCATGGAAAGAAGCAACGAGTATGTTCGAACTGCTCGACACTGGAACTCGATGGAATCAGAGGCGCGAAAGTGAGTGTTTATTGGTTCCGAAATCGAGCGACGAATCGTACTCGTTAATCAAAGCTGAGGACGTTATTCGACGACAGGCTTATGGTTATTCGATTTTAGCAACTCAACGAGGATATTGCAAGATGTTCACGTACCTCTCTGGTTGTTTCAATTAGTAGGGTTCTTCTTGCAGTATTAGAGATTAGGGAGGAAGTATTGGTATGGAACAGTAGCTCGAGAAGAGTACTTACAATTTACCTCTCCACTGATCCAGTTAATAACAATGGTCGCCTGCTGTCCTCTCTTCAATTATTTACCACGTAGGTACGATTAAAAATCACTCTACGACAAGTTTAATATAAGTATCATGCACAGATCCACAAGCCTGAGCTATTACCGATACTCTTCTCGACCCAGCAGATTCCAAAATTAAAATCTATTCGATCGTTTGCTAGTATTCTTACTCTGCTCATTCACCATGAATCCTACGAAATTACACTCGCAGCGAGTCCTTAAGTGAACTAATTAAATCATTGGCGATAGGGTCTCCCGAAAGCGTCTGAAATTCGTTCGAATCACTGATCCGACATAAAGTTTGATCGTATGGGAAAGTGGCTAGTCACCCGATCGTGTGCTGCGTCTCGATCGAGAATAGGAAGGAGCTGGTGAAGCCGCGGATGTCCACGATGCATGGCGTGAACGTCAGGTTCTCGTTGGTGTAGTTGTCTGGATTTAGGTCCCCGTGGCTGTACGCGATCAGCCACCATATCACGGCGAAGCCCAGCCACGATAGCAGGAAGTTCATGGAGAACACCAGCAACGTCCAGCGCCATTGTGCGTCCACCAGCGTCGTGAAAATGTCCTACAAGCACAAATACGAAAGAGTGTGGTTACGGAATAACAGAGGGACGATTTTGTGTATAGGCTAATAAATAGGCTGCAGCCTAGAACGACAAATTTTGAGCGAAAGAAATTGGGAAAGGTTTAAACACAAAGGCTTGAGACAACTTTAAAACAGGGTTACTAACCGTAACCCTAACCGGGTTTGGCTCTCTAATGTAGTGGAGTAACCCGCAACACCGAGTTACCCAGAAGATTGTGGGGCTGGTAACCCGGTTAACCCGCTCTTGTAATGGGTTATATGGGAGGGTTTTGAATACACTTACCAGGAACAAGTTAACTCATTTTGAGCTGGATACAGGCGTTGTCCGTTTAACTACTTATTTGACTCTAAATACGCATAGAATTTTTTTATTTTGTTTTTAACTTCTACTGTTCTATTCGGTGTGTTCATTTGAAAAGTTTACATCCAAATATCTCGAAAATAACACTTTTTTGCATACATTTCCAAACGCTCAAGAATTCAAATGCTCGAACTTTCAAATTTTTAAATTTTCAAAAGTGTGAAATGTCAAATTCTTAAAATCTTCGGATTATTAAATTTCGTAACATTCAAAAGTTTTAATTTTCAAATTTTCAACGTTTCTAATTTTCAAATTTTCAAAAGCTTAAAACTTCAAACTTTTAAGAATTCGGATCTATAAACATTAAAAATTCTAGAAATTAAACAATTTTACGAATTAAGACTGTTCAGTTACATATACTTTTGCATATATTTTCTGCATATTTTTTTATGTATAGCGCATACATAATACATATATTGCATGCTCATATGTATTGAACACTGAGTTTCTATTTTTACATACCACTTTCTTACAAATGAATAAATTTGGCATATTACTTGTGTTCCAAAATAATATATTTCTTACTTTATATTTCTAAAACTGCACACAATTATTACGATATACTATATTGTAGTCGGATTTTGCATGCACATATTAGGGTAGACTCACTCTACCCGTCTAACTGATAGCAATATAAACAATGTGAATGTACTCTTGTATCACTTGTAACCCGCTCCGAGCGGGTTCACCTGCTCTGTGTACTATGTAGTAACCCGCTCCGTCCCGGTTACGACGGGTTACAGGAACTAACCCTTGGTAACCCGGATTACGGTTAGGGTTAGGCCGCGGTTAGGAACCCTGCTTTAAAAACAATTCACTTCTTTTTCATATAGCGAATTAGCAGTAACTCATACGTGGTAAGTTGTCATATTGAATTAATTTTGGAATTGTCTCGGCTCTTTTAAATTAAAATATTTCATGATATTTCGCGGAAAGGACGGCAGACACTTGTTAGCCTAGGGGCGCCAAATCTCCCAATTCGCCGCTGAACAGAAGGAAAGGAAAACTCAAAGTAGAGACACACGTTTTCGCGGAAATGAAAAGGAAAGCGGAATACCAATTTGGAGATCTACAGAAGAGATCGAGAGGGGCAGTACGAGAGTCTATATCATCTCAGTACAAATTAAAAAAAGATTCTTCCGTAGTCTATACTCCAGAGTTCGAAGACCAAATGTTCGCATAACAGGCCTCTAATTATGACCGGTACAGGAGATTGTACGATCATTTTACAACTATGATTCTTTCACCGGTTTCAAAGAAAATGGGGGCACCCACTCGTTCGGTTCGCAGAATCGCAGGAAAGGAGGTAGGACTTCGTTTTGAATTTGTATCCCATTTAGACCGAGGATTGAGTAATTGCGGATGAAGTGGATGTCCAAGAATACCGTCGCTAGTAACTGTTAACTTTTATATCGGGGAGTGACGGTAATTTTAGTCTGTCGTAGCGATGCGAGCAGTTGGAGGGAAGGTTTCTAGAGAATCGAGCCGAAACGGTCGCATGGACGTAGACGCTACAGAATGAAGCCATTTGGCATGTGATCGGCCTTATAAAATACAGATCGAAGTTGACCGTTGGTGCAGAAGGGGGTCGTTTCGACGGCAGTTGGTGGAAAAGGGAGTCGTTTCGTCGGTTGATGGAGGAGAACGTAGCGTCAGAATGCGTGAAATGTCCAAGTATAATCGTCGTTCGCTGGGAGAAGAGACTTTCTGGGATCGCCTTGAACGACGTATACGCCTCAGCACGGCCGTACGCTTTTAGAAATACTTTAAAATTACCTGAAGGTAACGGCGTCGTCGCTTGGCGACATTTCCTTGTACGACATTGCAATCGCCGTGCTTGAAAACCACCCTCTTGCGTATCCTCCTCGAGCTGAACCTAGTTTGGCGATATCTGAAAGCAACGGCGGATGATCAGCACCTCGAGCTTAATTCAGGGAGCAGCATCACGGCGGATGGAGTTGATGAAGATGACGGGAGTCCTGTGTGGGACTGAGGAAGGAATTGTTTGTAAAATGTATCACACGTGGGAATAAATTATGGAAGGTGGAAGAGGAGATTTAATTAAGGTGATCAAGACTTATCCAGTATACCAGCTTCTACCACTAAGTCACATCTGTCGACCAATTTTGCTGCTACTACTGTTACCACTTCAACTACTTTTCCCCAGAAAGGATTCCTTCATTCTGATTTACTTCATAACTGATAAGTAACATTTGACTTGGATCTGTATAAGGTACATAAACGGATGTCCTCGATTATCGGTATCCTCCGCTCTGTATATCAGCACAGAATAAATATTTCTAACACGAATGGTGGTGTCATTTCTAACACCCATTGTCCGCACTATCTTCTTCCTTCACGCCCTTCCGTCGCCACGAGAGAGTTAGAGAGCGCTGCGGCCCGTGATTCTCTTCGAAATTCGATTTCCCTTTGACATTGCGATGGAAACGATCCCGCGGTGTTGCATTTCGCGTGAAACGCGAAACGAGACGCCGGCTCTTCTCCCACGGGTTCTCTAAAGGCCGTTTAAAACGGTCGTATCGTCTGCTCCGAAATACACGGAGCTTAATGCCAGAGGACATAATTTACGGTCGGAAGATCTCTCTGTTCGCGCCAGGATGGACCGATCGGGGGCAGTTTGCCAAAAAATCGACAGACGAGCGAGACCCGGCGATCTTCCGCCTCTACCTGATTCACTCGTTTAATCGTAAACTTTCATGATCGCCATTTCATTTCCATGGAATGGGTGAACCTTCAGGAACGTCGTCTATTTCGCGAGAATCGTTCCTTCGCAGATGATAGAGCGAGTTATGAGCGACGATATAAGTGGATTAACGGGAGGAAAAGCAGAGCTTCGAGTATCTTAATTGTCGTTTATCGAAACACATCTGGAGGCGCACAGATCAGTTATTCCGAAAAGCTTGGCTGGTTTTTGCCACTGCTCCTCTGTGTTCACGTGACTTTGGCTTAGAAAGGGATGCTCCATCGCAGATGGTACAATTGCGTGCAGTTACTTGCATACACATCCATATTGCAATTTAGAATATACTACTAGATAATATATTCCGTGATCAACACCTCATCGATTACGATGCAATTCTATGTACCTATGTATATCCAAGTGGAGCCAACCGACCGAACACACGGTTAATTTCGAATTCCCAGTAGAATGGTTCCAGCGCAGGAGATCCCGCGGACATGAAAATAACTTATTTCGAAACATGAGTTGTCCAAATATTTGGTCGATCCCGTTTATCTGGGTCACTGACGTTAGCCGCGTTATAGAAATGTTTGGAGAAGCTGCTAGGCGCTCCCAGTCGAGCCCTATTAATTTTCTGGCAAACTTTCGCGGCTCAATTGACCAACCTTTTTGTGGCTACATCGAGAAAGCAAATTTAGGGGATGTTCACTCGATAAGATTAAGGAACTAGATAGGCGACCCCTGAAAAGGACGACGAACCCTTCGAAGCCTATCGATTCTAATTTCCCACGAAATCTCGCTACTTCGAGTAAAAATACCCAGTCGGTCCTTCGTTCAAAGACCACTCGATGAAAAACTGTGCTTCCATCCCCGATCGAAGTGTGGACGACCTAGCATGAATGACTCGACGTTTACAACACCCATGAAGGATTAATTGGCTCGCATCGGGTATCAGAAATAATCATCCATGACTCTGAGGCTTTACATCTCCAAATTCCTGAAATCTGTATTATAGACCTGATAGGATCCCAGTCTTCCAATTCCAACTCCATTCAACCCCTATAATTTTGCTAAACCCTGTGTTCAAAGTTTCCTCGCTGATCCACGAAATTCCCACGAAATTTCCTCGAAACTCCTACGAGACGAAGACACTTAGCGGTATCTAGAGGTTCCCGGTGACGTTGGAAGTTCCAGTATCGCTCGGATACCGTGCCAGACGACACGGTGGCCGCCGTCTGACCGACACCCGCCCGAAATAATCCCGACGGCGAGTGGCTCCGAAAATTCGTAAAGCCAGACGATCGAGATTAGAAACGGCTGCGCTGTTCGCAGACGGTGTTGCGCAGTCACGGATTATTACAAGCCTCGTATCGGAGGCGCTAAAGTTGTTGGCAGAGTGCAAGGGTCCGTGGTCTCTCTTTGAACTTGTCTCTCCTCGGCTTGGTCCCCAGTAGATGATCCTCTCCTCGATTCTCGACGACAGACACGCGCGTTGGCCGCGAACGTAAACCAGCCGCGGTATATTCGCCTTGAAAGCGCGACGACCCAAGGTCCGCTCGCTTCGTTATCCCGAACGAGCTGGGAGGAACGTCCCTCGCTCTTCCACTCGTCGTTCTGCCAGCTTCCCATGGATTCTCGGGCGCCCGGCGATTTTTCGCGAGAAAGATCGTGGTTTGACGAACTCCTTATGCTTTCGACGTCTTCGATTTCGATGATGGGAGGTTGGAAGGAAGTGGGCAGAGACGTGGACGTTTGATGGCTGGTGGATGGTTTGAAAGGGAAGCAGAGTTGGTCGGCTTTTCGAAGGGACCTAGACCGCGGTTCGATTTGGCTTGGTTCGTTCGCCTGGCAAACGACGTTCTAAATTCGTGTGGTTTCGCATCGTTCAACCCTGACATATTGACCCGCGATGAAAATAGATTACGACTTCTACACCTGTTCGGGACGCCGCGACCAGCGAAGCTGGAAAACGTCGTGGCGGTTAGCGAGAGATTCTCCTCCACGTGGAACGTGCCTGCTTTAGCGCGAACGCGCTTTCGGGGGACGCTGGCTTCGAGCTTCGCGATCCGTGGGGAATCAATCGTTAAGAGTGATTACAGTAGACGATAGATCGAGGAATTGCTAGAATAGACGAGTGATATCACCGTAACACTTAAACTTTTCTTTTTTTAACTTTCTATTTACCGCCACTGTATATTATCATCTGGTCGCTTGTATTTCTCCTTCTCGTTCGATTTTCTTTCTTTGCCAAGCTTGCAGGGGCTTCGACCCGTGATACGAGCTAACAGGAATTCCCAAGCTACAGGCCTTAATGAAAGCTGCGAGTCTCCAAGGACCAAGTCGTCCGCGGAACAGGATATTGTCGCGGTTAAATAATCAGCAAAACCACCGGTTAGGAAACATGCTCTGCAGAAAGGCTATTTCGAAAGGCCTGCCCACGCGGCTAGTAAAACAGAGCGATTCAGAGCAGACGAGAAAGTGGCCGTGATTATGGGCAACTAGCCGCAATAAACCTAATGACATAAACCGTACGGAGAGATTGTTGTTTAAAGAATGCCGCGTGGAGATAAGACGAGCGAGATAAACTCGCCGGTCGATGGAAGTTGTCCTTGATTCGGACACTTCCGGCTTGAAGCGTTACAACGGTCATCCTGTACCGTTTCATCGAAAAGACCGTATCCAATCGACAACAGAGTAGTCTGAATGAAACCACAGTCCGGAGCAGTGGAATTTTCGCCAGGTTCCCCGGCATTCGCCAATTCCTTGCGTAATTCGTGGGAAGTTTCACGAGTCCCGATCGGAAATACAGATTTAATTACTAGCCGCTTCGACGGGGCATTTAAGCGATCGTTTCCCGACAGTACGGTGGCGTTCCCTGTGCGCAAAAAGTGCGGGGAAAAAAGCGGCATACTTCTGCAGTTCCTCCCTCCAAGCAGTCTCGCCCGAGGTGGTCGCCTTGACGACCAGCATGGAGACTTGGGAGAGCGCCCTCCGCAGGCCGGACAGAGCCATCCCCTCGCCCAAGTGGACCTTCCCGGAGCCTGAAGAACTCGGTGAGAGCGTCTTCGACGTGGTACCATCCATCTCACTGGCTACACATCGATCGACCCTCGGGATCGTTCGCACGCCTGGCCCCTGCTCGGTGTCTGTTCACTGGACCGGCACACGGAGGATCTTGCGATTTCTCGCGGTATTGGCACGCATGGCAGGGGGCGCGAGGGCATCGATTTGCGCGCAGGCCTTCCTGCAGTCTCCCCTTATCGTACAGTACGCAATCGTAAAAATAAATGCTTGCGAATCCAACCGACACGTGGTCCGCGCTGCTCTATTTAGGGTTGCGACTACTCGCGGCGCTGTCTAAATATGTAAATACATAGGTGGAAAAGGTACGGTGGATCCGCGAGGAAAAGATGGCCCGAACAATCGGGCCGATCGTAGCCGCGCTTCGAACACGGTTGTATGTATTTCGGTTCGACTCGCACCGGAATTTCGCCGTCTAAGTTTAAGCTTTCTCGGCCGAGGCCGCTGCTCTAGCGGATGCTCTTAACGGCGCAGCGAATAAAGAACGCATCGTCAGAGCCAAATATCGCAGCCTGTCCAGAGCCACTGGAAAATCCAGATCAGCCTTTTGCACCACATCCGTTTATCCACGATCCCGCCTCGTCACTCCGCGACCGCCTCGTATCACCCTGCCGCCCTTCCTCGCTCCTCGCGCACCGCACGGTGCCGCCGATCCTCCCCTCGGCTCGCTAGCGAGCGGAAGGAAGCCTCAGCTCGTATTCACCGCACAGACACGCTCCATCGTTCCCCGGGGACACTCGTGCACTCCGTTTCCCCCCCCGGGTCGGGAACAGACTTTGCGTAACACTCGCGAACGTCCCGCACCGGCGGTCCTTTTCTCCCGATTTCCTCGGTAGCGCTCGACGAGTACGCTTGCTAAATCATCGAGGGATCAGCCCTCTTGGGAAAAAGGGGAAACGAGAGAAGGCTTCTGTTGTCACGCGTTCCGATTTACGTACTTTCAGGGGACTATTTATAAAACCGTCGCGTCACCGGGTGAAATGATCGGAAAAGAAGGCCCGAGGCGGCGCGAGGCTGGCGAAACGGGGCCCGAGCCGGGGGCCGCGGTTTAATTAACCGAGGGTCGTTAGGGGACCGTGGCTCGGTGTGCACTGAGCGATCCAATTTCGACCCTTGGCGAGCGGTTTTCTTTTTTGCCTTTGCACGCCAGATTGGCACGGCTCGCGACCTGCCAGATTCGTTGCGCCCGCTAGAGATGGAGCCTCGTTGACGATCGACGCCAGACCCAAAACAGACCCGATCCTCGCGGACGGCCAGTTTCGCGGCGATCTACGCGGTGGCTGTGGCGAGCGAGGGGAACTTGCCGCAGGGTGCGTTCTCATGGATCTACGTGCTGGTTTTATACCATTCTTCAAGTTCCCGTCAGGACTGTCTGGTGATCAGAGGGTGCTCGATATCGACGACTGTGATTTCCGACGGGTAAAATGAACGTCGCTTTTTTTCTCTCGGGTAGTCGCGCGCGAGGGACATAGTGGCCATTGGTTAGGGGCAGTGTAGATCGCAGGTGTGTGATTCCATTGGGCTTTTTAGTGGAGACTTTTCAAGTACATACACAGTATGCGTAGCTGTGGCAGAGCACAAAGATCCTCGGTCGCTCATCGAAGCTGTACTGTGCCGTTTCGTTGAGCCGATCGATCTAGGATGCAGAACACGTAATCTTGTACCCTTCATTGATAAATTCGTGGTGGCAGTGTCGGGCGATGAACGTGGTGCGCAATAATGGCTGCCCAGCGAATGCACGTCTCGCAGACACGTGATCATTAGATCCTAGGGAATCAGTCTCTCTAAATCAATCGATCACTAGGCGTAGACCTTTCTCCGTCTATTATCAGTAGCTCAATCATACGCCCCCTGCCCCGTAGAGCATTTAATCTCGTACTAACCTGATACCAAACTCTACGTAATCCCCACACTTCCACTATAACTCCCCTACTGAAAGCTTTCATTCTACCCCCAGGTTCGTTACAATCGCTCAGAGAATCCTCAATGAAAACATCTCGAGCTTCAGCCTTAAACCACGAAACTCGACCGAGTCGACATGTTCGCCAGCATTGCATTGGAGCGGGCCAACAAAATAGCAGCGAGTGAAGCGAAGCAGACGTTCAGAGACGTTCGAATGTACACGTTAACCTCTGCGAGGCAGAAGAGTCTGTATCGTGGGCGCGTAGACACGAAGCGACCGCGACGTCGGGCGTCGGGAATCCCTGCTTCTCCGTGAGGCGTCTTCCGTAATTAGTCGCTTCTATTCTCGGCCCAGAAAAGCGGGATTTCTGCCGATGGCGGCAGGGAAACGGGAGCGATCCGTCGCTATTTTCGCGGGGTCGCCAGCCACGTATTGTGGTCCAGTTTTCAACGACACGTGTATTTTTGACGGCGCCACAGAAAACCGCGCGGCACCGTTCACGGACTTGCAGCGCTTCGCTTTCGTTCCCTTCTTGGCGACTTCCACGGGATTTCTCCGTTACATCGAACGATTGTTCCTCTCGAGTCTCGATTCCTAGTGACAGTGCCTCGGCGAATCACAGTGGCGATTAACCTTTATCCTTATAACGAGTCAGACTCGCCTAATGTTGGCTACATAGAAACAGGCGTTGTTTCCTGGTTTCATGGTTGAATTTAATAGGGGGTGTTTAATTAAGGATTAATAATTATTTAATCAACCGCTGGGAGATTGTAAGGCAAGGGAAGAATTGTTTTTAAATAAAATGTATTGTTTCTGAACAAGGAGTGGCTTGCACATCATAAAAACTTGTCGAATGCGATAAAGAAGGCGCTTTCAATGTTGGATGCTTAAAGCTGCTGGCTTCTTTCCATTCGTCGGCGATATCGCGGATGAAAATAGTATTCTACGAGAGTACCGATAGCTTAGATGAATGGAGCTTTGGTGAATTGAGTGTAGTTCGAAATAACAAGCTCGTGGAATAGAATTTTTACGTTATTTTTGTATGCTCGATTGGAATTGTTGCAGCGTTGAATCGCATTGTTAGTAGAACAGTTCGAGTCGGCAAGCTTGCGCCGTATCGCTGGGAAGTCTTCGTAAACAACAAATTGCGTAACGAAACACCCGCGGAGGCTTTATATCTGTTTTTCGTTAAAATAAAACTGGACCCACACCGGCTCCATAGCGTGACTATGAATAGAATTCGTGATATTCCCTGGCGATATCGTGAAACAATCTGGTAAAAGGGTAATGGAGAATGGAGCAATCGCGGTCAGCGGACAATGATGGTCAGTATTGTTATTATAAAACGGCATGTCTGAAATGTGCAATTTCTTTTCTTTACGTTCCGTCACATCATTGACTATATTGTCGAACGACCCCGCCTTAATCGTGGCTAAGCCACCAAGGAAAACAGGCCTTTTTGTGTTTTAAATGTCGTTGATGTTGGCATCATATCTTGGTTTTATTAGAATTATAGCTTAATTGACCGCCATTACCCCCTACCTGTACTCGTCGGAGCTAATAAATCCACGTTATTCCATACGAATGTTGCAAACAACGGTGAAAGGTACTTACAACCAACGGAATAAAGTCAGAATATCGAGAAAGATGTTCATTCTGCCCGGAAGACCTCGCACACTGCATGTTCGAGCCACAAAACTCACACCCGTTGTTCCGTATTTTCCGAAGGACTCGTGCTTTTTATATTCCTATTATCAGCTCGAGATAATTGACCATTAACCGTAAACCCGTACGGCGTTAGCCAATAATTACCGCGGTTCTATTGACTCATCAATTCAGTGACTACGTTCGACCAGGTGTAAACAAAATTGAGTTTGCCACCGAACCTACGAAAGACCGAGAAGGGCGCGTGACGTAATTGTTACGAATAAACAAATTCGAGAATCAGTGAACTTGGAGAGCGTACATCCCACCTACAATCCCAAACAATAATCATTTGTTCCGAATGATCCGCTCGGAATATCTCCACATATATTTCCCATTCGTCTAAAACGAGGTGGTTTTACACAGCAAAGGAATATGAAAGCCTCTTCGCAAGAGGTAGAAATCTTAAAGACGAAAAAAAAAAAGAAAAATAAATCCACCTGCTGAGTAAAGGTCCAGTCTCGCCCTTGAAGCTGATCCTGCTGAAGGTCCTCCTCTGGAAGTTGCTGAGGATGCCGCGCTTCTGTTTCCCGCCGTTGTTCTTGCCGGTCTCGTCCGCCGAGTCCTCGCACACTTTGACCGCGACCGCAGGAACAGTCGAGTTCACCAGTAGCTCGTCCAACGGGGTGGCGTTGCTGGTGGCTGTCGAATGATCGTCCAATTCCTCGTCGGTACTTTTCGTGAGTGAACCTTTTTCGGTCATGAGCATTTCGTTGGACGATGTTTCGATGCCACCCGTGTCTCTTCCTTCGCCTGCCGTATTTATAGACCCCCCGTGGCGATCGTGACGGACGAACCGGCGACCAGCGGCGTCTTCTCGTAGCGCGCCATTCGGCTGAAATCAGCTTCCTGCTCCCTGCGATCCGCCGCGATCCCTCAGTGTCAATGAACGAGCAGCGATGCTCCGCGAAACGTGGCCCGAGCAGATTCCTCCGCTTCTAATCGGGCCCCACGACCGACCCGGCCGGCCGTAAATCCGACGCGAGATTCGAACGGTCCTGCACGCGCTTGGTCGTCCGAACGCCGCGCGCGGACGTCACTCGAATTTACGATTTCCCACGAGCCGATCCGCCACTTACGGTTCCTTGATCTCACGGATTTAGCCGCGGCTCGGCCCCTTTGTTCCGGTTTACACGGCTCTTTGCTTGCCGATCGCTGCTGCGACTTTCTATCGCTGGCCCCCTGGTAGCGGGAACGGTTTCAAGGTCACCGGGGCCCATCCACGGGCGTCGCCAAACGTCTCGATTAACCACCGAATTACGCGGGACCGCGATCAAACGATCGACGGCCGCTTGCGGGGCAAACGAGCCAGCTTAGAGATTCACGCGTGCGTTCCAAGTACCACGGCCACGTTCACGCCACCACGCAACGGCCGCGCGCTTTCTCGCGCAAATGCGCATTCTATCGCGTTCTATATATTTATTTCCCGTGCCGTTTCATCATCCTTATCAGTCGACCGTTATGGTCGCGCGATTAATGACGTTTCCGCAACCCGTGGCGACGTCCCGGCAACGAAATCCCCGCTCGGAGCGTGGAGCTTCCTTCTCACGGATCTTTAGACCGTCCTCCACCTTCGCTACAATTATCCTCCTTTTCACAAATGATCCTCAAGCATCCTTCGTCCCTCCCGTCTACCAACCTCCACTCAGAAGAATTCTCGGTCTCCTGGTTCGCCGCGGGACGAGGGATCCGCGGAACTTTATCGATCCGCAGGTCCTGCGTCCTCGTCTCCTCGATCTCGGTCCACCAGGACGCGGCTGTTCCCCGTTCGTCACGAGCCGATCAGCCAGCACGGTGCAGCACGGCGCTCGTGCGGGCGTGTTTGTCCGTATCGCGGCGTTTCCGTCCGCGGTTTGCACGCTATTTCCACCAGCGGGGCACACGGGGCCGCGCGATCCTCCTCGTTGCGGGAATCATTCATAATTCACCCGTCTCTCCGCTCCACCGTCTCTCCGCCCGTTCGCGTACATACGTATCACTCTGCTAGCCGCGCGCGTGCACCCACGACGCGACCATGCGACCTGTCCACCTTCCTCGTTGCATAAGAACTCGGCTGGCTGGCGTGCCGGGCCCGTCACGTTCCTCCTCGTCGTTCCAGTCGCGTGTCCACGCGGCGTCAGGCCCCCCGCGATCCCAGGGGCTGGTGCACGGTCATCCGGATCCTCGGGATCCTCGGGCTCCACTCTAGACTCGTCGCCGCTTCGAGGCCGGCGAAAACTCGCTCGGAACCTGTCAACGGAAGAACCACTTCTGAGATTGCGTACGCCGCGGCATAAGCGAAAATAATCCACGCACACGGCCGCCGGCGTCTACGCACCCACACAAGAATGGCGGCCAGCGTAGATACACGTGGCCACGTGGGCGTGTGCGCGGTGTTTACGCCGGTGTCGGTCGCCCCGTCCGTGTGCCCGTGTGCAGGAACATGTGGGCACATGTGGAGAAGCGGACGTGTGTGCAGGAAAACGTGGCACACCGACGCGATGGAAATGGACTTTCTGTACGTGTAAAGGAGCGGACGGCGAGAGTGTGTGCGCGCGCGGAGCCAGCAAAAACAGTTGACATGTGGGCAGGGGCGAAGATAAGATTATGCCGCGCCATTGTAGAGCACCGTGCTTTTCGATACCAATTTTTTTATTGCAATAACGGGTGATAGCAGTTCCCGCTGCTCCCTGAATTTTCCTCGTCGCGGTCGCTTTGTTGGAGTAAAGCTCGAGGGTTTTTGAGAAACTTGGTTTCACTGGGAAGTAGGGAGTAGGGTAAAGGACCCAATTACTGACACGTAAGCAATTACTGTCACCTTAAACTATTTCACTTAAAATAACGAATAAATAAACGTTGTAAAGTCATACACAACAAGAATTATGTAATTCAACCTATAATCTATACTATAGATTATATACTATAGTTTATTTATTCGTTATTTTAAGTAAAATAGCTTAAGGTGACAGTAATTGGTTAGGTGTCAGTAATAGGGTCCTTTACTCTAAATGATTGTCTTTTTCTGTTAGAGGCGGCTGTCGATGTTTCAGCGGAATATTCGCGAGGGAAAATGTGGATATTATTAGAGTCTTGACATAAGCTCTTCAAGTTCTTGGTCGCGGGACAATTTCGATATTTTTATGCGCATGCGAGCGACAATAATTGCCGTTTTATCGTTAACAATCTACATAGCCACGTATGTCATTACCGCTGTGACGTCGCCGAGGAAAGCCAAGATAGTATTCTAGGAAGTGTGACAAAAACTGTCGACTATTTTAAACAATTAGCTTCGTCAGCTTATTCCTATATGCGCGCTTTCTATGTCGCATTACTTCTTCCTTCATTATCATTGCTTTTGAGGTCCCACTGTACCGTTAATGGAAATGTACCTATTGCAGATAGCACTTGTACCTGTAACAGTCTCGAAAACATAGCTGGAGGAGGAAATCTTTTAGAAGCTTGGCGATGATCCTTAGCGATGCCGCGTATGATATCGATTTATGCACGATCACGATCCAACGATTTCTTTATTTTTTTGTCTGGTTGGAACCTTTCCTCTCTGATTTATGTGTTACTGGGCAGCATAAGCAGAGAAACGAAAGGTGTGTTCCTTCTCGATCGCCATCACGCCCCATACGTGTCACACATTCTCTCGGCTAGCGTAAGCGGCACAAGTGGCTTTATACATATGTATGCAATGTAAATAAGCGAGCGTATAATGTAAACGGTGCGCAGAAATACGCGCGAACGCGCGATCCTCGGGACGCTGTGGGGCAAGCAGCGTCGAAACGCCTCGCTGAAAGCTCCTGTGCGTGGCTGCATACCTGTTTTTTTAATTAGTCCCCGTTAAATGCGTGAAAGTCTCGGCCTGTTGCAAACCAGTGGCGAGCAAGGCGATCAAAACACTTTGCGCAACAGTGGAAATTCAGACGAGGTAAACACACTAAGTTGCGCCTTCTTGCGTCGTTGTACTCCGTTCCGTGAACTTTGGTAAGATGAAGTTCGTTTCGTAAATTTCTTCTGCGAAGACGTTGACCACCTGGAATTTTTAATTTAGGGAGAAATTCGGTGCTGATGTGGGTGAGTTTTTTGTTAGAGGAGGGAATCTGAGTTTGCATTCTGATGCAGCAAGCAGAAGGATTGATTAAATCTAAAGACGAGAAATATATCTACTTTTTCCAAAGGAATGAAAATTTTTGAAAAATCCCTTCAATTTCGCGCTCTTAGAAGTTACATTAAAATTAATAAGCATTTTAAACTAGTTATCTTCCCCCAAGTAGGAAATTAGAACGAACGATTTATAAAGTAACAGAAAGCGTAATCAATTACGATTTAGAACCCAGTGAACGTTTTCCTTTTATTATTACAAATTAGTGGGAATATTCAAAGTTTGAATGCTTCCGTGTAAGTGGTGCCACCTGGGCAGAAGGCGCAAAGCACAGAGCCGACGCCATGTTAGTTTCAAATTCGACGCTGCGCGGGCGGTCTCGCGTGGAGGTTCGATAGAAATTTTAATGAGAATAAAACGTGTTTAACTATAAAAAGTTTATAAAGTGTTTTCTGTGACCTCGAAGAACCAAAGGACGAACGCGTAGAAAACACAGCATTCGCGATCAACTCATATCGGTATTTAAAATTTCTGTAATATCCGTAGTTGTAGAAAGCGTGGCTTCACTTCCGTTTCGATCTATTTCGATTGCACAACACTTGGAGGGGGTTCAAAAATGTAAATTGAATATGAACGAGTACATGTTAATCCTTACACTTTATTATTCAAAACTCGGTTGCATCTAATGTACATATATACAGTGGTTTATATACAGAATCGCCCTTTTGGTTACTTAATGATATTTCTACACCTAAGTTCCATCGAGAGGAATGCTTTCATGTTGGGGTCTTGTACCTTCTCTATGATTAACTTTTGCACGTCCACCTCGCTCTTCTCGATGATGGCACTCAGTTTGTCCGCGTATTGAATCCACACGCAATCCGTGCACCCCGACATGCAACAATTCGTGGGTTCTGTTAGGTCGTCTATAGAGCTGGTATCCTCGGGCTCGTTTCTATCGATACCCTTCTCGGATGATAAAACGCTCCATGTACCATGGATGCATCGTTTAGACGTGGAATATATTTCACGGCAATTGCATGATTGCTTTTTCGCAATTAAAAAGGACGACCGAACTATATTCATCTTTGTCCTCTTTGCTCTTTGCGGATGCACCTGATTGTTGAGAAAAGTGATTTCTCATGTAGTAACAGAACCTTGCAAAGTTTGTTGACGTCAGTGCTTGCCCCATGCACTGCGACCTTTTGATACAGTAAACAATCAAACGAACGTACGGATCAGACACACGGATGTTTTATAAACGCTTGGAGATTGTTTTCTAACCTCCTTATTTCACTGCAAATATGCCTCTGTAGTAATTTCTAGATGTCTCTGGTCGCGATGCATTTGACAGGCGCATGTATACAGATGTTATACAATTCAAATGCTTTCTAACTTTACCACCTATTTTGGCGCATTGTAATTAATATGCGTATATAGAAGGTGCCTATTAATTACTGAATCGTTAAAGCTACGATCTTTAATCGCCAATGTGGCGCTCCCTGTCCTGTTTAAATTCTTGGCTCGCCTTGTTTTTCGCGCGCTTTCAGTGCGAGTGAAAATTTGTCAATACAAAGCTTCGGTATTCGTTTTTAATAGTTTCATTCGTTTCGAAGTGATTATTCCCGAGTACATACGTCGATTGTATTATCCGAAGTATAGTTTCTCAAGATCCGGTTTTAAACATGCGACATTAACGCGCGGTCGTTGCTGCTGTTCAGCAGACGACGCCGTCGACCACGTGAGAGTCGCGTCTCGTTGTTTATTGCTACAAAATGGGTCGAAAAATTCCGGGGAAGAAGCATCGGGGTATAAAAGATCCTTTCAAGCAACAGGCGAGGCGACAGGCAGAGTGAGTGATGGATTAAATAAGGCTTCCTCGAGTTATTTACATAGGTTAGCACCTCGCGTTTTGTAGGTTAGAAACGAAGATAAACGCACCTCCGAAGGATGTGGACGAGCAAGCGGTGCCGAGAAGTTTGGAAAGGGTGGTGAAGCTGAAGGAGGCAATAAAGTTCGGAAAGATAGCTAAAACAAAGAAACAGAAAAGCAAGAGTGCACTGATATCCGTGGGGGGACAGAACCCCAGACCTCCGCATCCAAAAGCCAAGCCGGAGAAAGTGGTTCCTATATTTCAGCAGAGGCCTGGGGAAAGCGAGCAACAGTTCCTGCACAGGGTCGACAGGGAGACCCATGCTTTCGTCAACGAAACTACGTTCGAGAAGAAGTACGGGGTTCAGGTGAAGCGCGACCCAGAAACTGGGCGCATTCAGGGATTGACGAAATGCAGCATAAGCGAATTAGATAAGATTGAGATGCTAAGAGCGAAACATAAAAACATTCGAAAGAAGAAGAAGAAGAAGAACGCCGATGAGATTAGATTGACGAAAAGTCAGAAAAGGAAGGAGAAATTGAGGGAGAGAAAGGAAAAGAGGGAGCAGGAGGGTGTAGACGAGTTTGAGAATTTTAAAGATCAGGTCGAATTCGGCGAGATCGCTCACGCACCACCTCAATTAACGACTAGGCCAAAGGCGGCTGAGAGCACGAGTACCTCGAAGGTGCTTATACTCGTGACGCGCTTCGCTGTTTTCTCCTACATAGACGTTAAGAATATATTCCTTTCTCTGTTACAGCCTGGCAAGAAGGATCTGTTGCTGCATTCGTTGCTGGGAAAGAGCGAGGGGCCGAAAATGGATTCTGGAAAAGCAGCGCCCGTAGACAGGTCGGGCAAACGTAAGAACTTGCCGGTTGGAGAAAGAAGGCAGCTAGAAAGAGATCAAAGCGATGTCATAGCGGCCTACAAAAGAATGAAAGCAGAGCGATCTGCTGGCGCTAATGGCTAGGGTACGTACACATTCAGAGATCGTGAAATGTATACTTTTTTTTTTACGTAGATTGTCTCTCCTCTTGTGTTGACATGGACGCTACGGATCATTTTGTTGTAATCGCGAGGTTGATTATTTTTGTTTAATAAAATGTACAATGTTTTGATCATAGGAAATTTGTATGTATTTTTCAAACTAAACATCGCATTCTTCTTCTCGTACAATTAGAGGGTTAACGCGAAAATAGATATATAGAGGTGTTTTCTGTGCACGACACGTATAGGTACTAGTAGTCTTTACGTACAGAGTGGTAGCAAGGATTCATCGCTAGCGATAAAAAAGATAAACTAAAAGAACATCTAACAAGTAACCGCGACGAATCGATCGAAAATTGTCTTAGCACCGGCGCAATACGCTTCGGATAGAATTTAGCCTCTGCCTCTTAGCATTTCCAACATTCGTTTTACCCAGTCGTCCATACGAATGGTTCTAATCTCTCCTCGATGGGCAAAAGATTATTCAGCGTTTCCAGGCTCTCTAATGTCTGGTTGAGAAGAGAATGACACTTGGTCAGCTGTTTACTAAGCTCCTGCACTTTGTTCAGCTGCTCGGCGAATTTAGCAAATTTCTTTTGCCTCTCAACGGCCAAATTCAGGATCTTCGCGACTTCCGGCTCTATATTGATACATAGAGTAGCTTGTTCCCCGGCGATCATTTGAGCGTTAGTATTAAGATGGTGTTGGTAGCGTGCGCATAAATTGAACAGACCGATGGGATCCAGTCTTTCCAGCACCTCCGGATCCCTCACGCCTGGAGGTAAATTCAGAGTGCCGCGCATAATCGGCAGAAACATCGGAATACTCTGTAGCTTCACCAGATCGGGATCCCTCTCAGCTGTGGGATCGGCAGCAGCCGATTTCACTACAACTATGTTGTGAATCTTATCGGAGGTAGTTTTCCTGCGACCAATAGTTCTGATTATGTAAAGATAATACATATATAGTGGTGGAAGAAGTCGATAAGAATCGTATTAGGGTATTACCTGTAGCTACTGGAACTTAAGCTATTTTTACGCCTAGATATATCTTGAGCTCCCAAACTCTTCCCTCTGTATAACTGAGACTGCTTGTTAGTCATCTTCGGCGAATCTCCGATAGGTCTGTTTACAGTGTACGATATATACGGTAGATCGGAATCCGAACAAATGCTGGCACCGGGACTAGTACACCTTGGTGGCGTATCTTCCGGCACCCTCTCCCTGTTCGGCACACTTTTACCACGTCTAAGAGGCGTGGTCCTTGCCCTGCTGGCATTAGCATTCTGTGTACCGCCCTGAGAACTCTGCTCCGATCCCATCCTGTATGATTCTTTAAATAATCCTTGGAAACGTCCCTCAAGGTTTATACTAACGTATATACACACTTGCTTAATGGTCTATGATAATCTCATTTGCTTCTCGACCAGAAACGTTTGTTTAAGGGGTATTAATGCCATCGAATGTTTCGTATAAATACTTTGGGACTAATTACATAAATACTTTATAATTAATTAACTGCTAGCAATAATTGTCATGTTGGATTTAAGGCCATCTGACGTTGCCCCTTTGCGCGTAACGTTTCAATCAATGATTCATTAACAGTGTCCATTTCTCGTTCATTTTGCTATTAAATAGGTATATAGTAATCAATAGTTGGAACGTTGATCGTTTCGACGCATCTTGGAGGCCGCCTTCTTCCTCGTTCACGTTGCCACAAAACTGTGCCCCTCGAAACAGTAACGGTATCAACGCTCGCGATTACAGAATTGCCCCGAAATCGGTTTCTCAGTCTCTGTTGTCAAAAAGTCATTTCCCTCTTCCTATCGTCATCGACTGTCCGCGCCGCTAGAATGCGTGTTCGCGTGTCAGAATCCGTTCCTACGACGGGAACACCATCTGTTGTAATCGATTTCGAAGTTGGACGCAGAGGGACGCGTTTTCGCTCGATAACACAATTTCCTGAAGTGACTTTTCCGTAGAAATTTTCTGGAAAAATCACTCTTACCCCACAGAGTAGAAACGACCACTCAGATATTCCAGCATTCTCCAGGTTTAGGGCTTTGGACAACTTACCGTGATCTCTATTTATTTTCGAATGCCCGTTTCTTTTATTTAAATCTTACTTGGATCTTGCAAGTTGATCGGTGCTCCTCAGGTCGTCGCTAAAAATACATAAACGGCAGACGTTTTATTATCGTTCGAGCGGCGGATACATAAATTGTTACTCCGATGACACAGTTGACGGGGTGATTTTATCAGAAGCATTTTTGTATTTTAACCACGCGCTGGTTAAACCTCTGATAACGGCTAAACAGTTGTGCAGCGTTGTACCATGGCAGATAATCGGTTTTTCGCAAATGTTTTTTATCTTCGCGTGGCGATAAGCAACCTCCTTCTTTGTACTCCTCCATTACGGAAAACACCGTGCCCATTAGCATATCCGTGGTAGTAGGCTCGCTCAACATGCAGCAACTGCGAAACAGGGTTGAAAAATAATTTCTCTACCTGCCTTGCAGTGGCCATAATTAATAACTCTCAGCTAATAACTCCAGCGTTCGAACGGGATATAATTTGAATATATTCAAAGATTCCTTTCAGCATTAACACATTTCATTAAACAACCCAACGTGGTCCCTCTGCAATGCTCCATGGTATCCACTTTTGGGTCCGCTTCAAGCCTTCACAGTTCCTCCCTAACCCAACTGCAATACTTTTGTCATCGTTCACGCGTGAAATATCCTTTCGACCAGCACCATACGCGCCCCAACAGTGGACTCTATCATTCGTTTTTGACTTTCGACTCGCCAGCGTATCTATTTGATCCCCCGCTTTCGACGGGCCTCGCGTGACCATTTTCCGCGGCAAACATCGGGCTGTCAGGAGCCATTTAGAAAGCGGGCGACTTGTGAAAACTGAATCGGTCGCGTCGCACGAAACCGGCGTGCTAACCGTACGCCCGCGAGAAATGATTATTAAAACCGGCGGGGAAGCAATCGGAAGCGAAATTACACCGGGACACAGAGATTTCTATCTGTCGCGACACGCTTCACGTTTCATCGCCAGTTTTACCGTCGTCCCTTCCTCCGCATCGTTTCCCGTGATTTTTAACGAGCGCTCGTTACAACCAACTTTCTAACGCATCGACGTATCCGAGCATTATCTTCACGGTCCGCGTGGCAACGATAGAAACCGGCTCCGGCCGTTCCTTATCGACGTCGAATTCGGAACGGTGGAGCATGATTCTCCAAATACGGGGCCCGCAGCTTAACTTCCCGCCTGATTTTTGGCCGGGGAAGGGGAAATTCGGGGATCTATTTCGGGGGATGTGAATTCATTTCCCGAGTGATCCTTGGTAGCAGAAAATAAAAAATCATCAAATGAACGGTTTTAAGGCGAAATTTGTTGAAGTTGATAGGAAGTTTGGCGTACGAATTGTTTCAGTGGAGGTGATGACTTTGGAATATCAGGTTTAGAAAGAAGGTACCCATGTCAGAGTGATCTGTATGTGATCTAGGTTCAATATCTGAATCTCCAAGTTCATCGAGTCACGTTTCATCATATTCCTTTCATCGAACATTTAGGTTTTCCTTGGGATGGATATCCTGCTGCCTGCCACCTGCTACCACGTGGAAATGATTCCCTCGATACTTGCACGAATGTTCCTACAAATATCGAGGTTTTACCCTACGTCAAGCATCACAATCCCGAAAATAAAGTTCAGCCAACCTATGTTCGTCCCACCAAGTATTATTCATAATCCTCAGATATGACCCTGGATATAAACCATCGAATGCAACGACATTGTCCAATTTAATAGTGGGGCCTGATACGCAAGAGAAGGGGAGTATTGCAGCAGAACTTACGTTAATAAGAGCCACGAGGCGAATATGCATGCATGAGCCTGCCGATGTCTCGCGCAGGTTGGTCGAGTCTCGCACGGATTCCAATATTCGCCAGGACTCGAGAGCTCGCATAGTTATGACCAGACGGAGCCAGATGGAATTCTCGAAAATCTCCTGTCTGGTTTTTTAATCTCTGGCCCTGCAGGGGCGAAGGAAAAAATACTTGACTGATATTTTCGTGGCCTCGCGATACCCTCGTGAATAATTCAGCGGGGAATTTCGGTCTGCTCCGCGGCAATTTTGTGGCGGGAGGCGCGGCTGAAAAATCGACATTTTTCGTGCTTGTTACGCTGGTGTTTGCAACCCGACGCGTGCAATGAGTCTAGTTGGTACAATTAAATATACAGGCTGATTCAATTGCAATCAAATAGTCGCTGAAACGATCGTTACAATCGCTGTTCTAAAAAAAGTGGGTGAGTTGGTATTGATAGGAGTAAATGGTGTCTAGCAGTCATCCAATTATACTTTTATTTCCTATTTCTGTGTTTTACAAATAAAATTCCTGGAAAATCCTGTTTTTGCGTTGTTTCTTCACACATCTCGTCGTGCAGCCGGAAGGCATGCGTGCAGCAACGGCATTGCCCGCGACGGAAAATGCAATTTGCTCGTTTCAGCAACGTCGGGAACGGTGTTTAAACCCGAAACCGGCGTGTTCATTACCAGAATTCTAATCGTGATAATCGATGCTCAGGTTCTAATTTTTTCCCCCTGAATCTCAATTTGTTTTCGCAAACACGCCGCAACTATTTCGACCCTCGGCATATGGGGTTTAATTATTCATGGAACGGCTTGAATTTAAATAAAACGACCGTCGTGTTTATCGTCGCAATTCCGCGCGATGATGTTCGAAGTGATATCGTCAATTCTGCGTTAGTAGGTACCGTGAACGTTACTCATGTTGTTACTACCAAGGGATCTTTCTGAATGTAATCTTTTTCATGCGTCATTACACGTTGGTGATTGTTCTATTCACGTTCTTCATAAAGAGCACTCATTGAACTTACTCTGGGAATTGTGTGAGAAAAAACACGAACTACCTTCCTTACACCGAAACATTCAGGCCATTGCAATTTTTCGCAAAAAATCCTACGCAGTTACAATTAGGGCTCTAACGAATATTCGAATAATTTCTTCGAATATTCGAACTTCGAACCTTCGAATATTCGAATATTCGGATCTTTCGAAGTTATGATTGCACCGAATACCAATCTGAACATGAGATATTTATTCACAGTTTATCGTGAAATTCTTTTCATACTGGCCTTTTTTACAATTATTTGTTTCTCAATCGATAAATTTTTAACTTTATTAATCTTTGGTAAATTTATACATTTTGAAACGATATGATACAATGTTATCCCGTAAAAGGAAGCAAATAATAAAATTACTACTATTGCTATTAATGAGCATTATGATTCAACATTTAAATATTTTAAATACCCTAGGTCCCTAAATTTAAATAGAATTTATACTTTTCGTTGCAAAATTCATAGAACCAATGATTAATAAAATTCCAAATTTATCGTTTGAAAAACAAATAATTGTAAAGGCCAATATGAAAAGAATTTCACGATAAACTGTGAACAAATATTTCATGTTCAGATTCCTATTCGGTACAATCAGAAATTCGATTGAGCAGAATATTTGAAGGTTCGAAGGTTCGAAGTTCGAATGTTCGAATATTCGAATATTCGAAGAAATTATTCGTATTCGAAATTATTCGTATTCGAAATTATTCGAATTATTCGAATATTCGAATAGTCGAATAATTACAGCTCTAGTTACAATTCCTTGTGTACTGAGCCCCATGGTACTAACTCAGGGTTGATATCTTCGTGGCGATACTCTATCTAACAAGTGTTCCCTGATGAAATTTTGCCACGGAATTAAAAAGGCTCATTAAAATTTCGCGAGACCTCCAACCTTAACAGCTTTTCTTTCCTGTAAGTAGTGCGCTGACCACCCCGCGCCGTTTCAAAATTCGCAGTCAAGTGTATCCTTCTGGTTGAGTAATTTACAAATCAATTTAATATTTAAATTCTCATTGTGAGACAACTTTTCACGGAACACCAATTGGCTAACGCTGACTCTATCTTGTAAGAAGCACTTCCCACCCTATTTACGTACCCCCATCGAAAATGCCGATCGTATCGTTGAATATCCAGGGACGATAACCCACTAATGATCATTTACACAATGCCCAGCTGCACGGATCGGAATTTGCATACCGTGGATGTTAATCGATCCCCGAATGTCGTTGCGTACAAATTACTTTAATACACACGTGGCTTATCGCGTCCTCGTAAACGCGTTTCACGTGTCGCCGAGCAATTTTCCGCGGAGCGATTCTCGATCGAGGAAACTAGGGGCCACATTTTCCAACCCTTCCTCCTCTGTACGCCCAGCTGATGCGACAAACACCGTCCTTCGACTTACTTATTAATTTATACATAACGCGCGAGCTCGGAAAACGAGTCATGGAAGAATCTCATTTCTCGATGCGCGGTTCCCCAGATTCGCGAGTCTGAATAAAAAATCCCGCTTCAAGGCGAATGCTTCTTTCCCCTGCTTGACGCAAAGTTATCGAGGGGAATAATGCGCATATAATAGTCTTTAAGTGTTTATTAACTAAATAAAGAAAGGATAATAGAAGTGTATATACGTAAATAATGATGATAGAACCTGTTAACTCTATTGTCTCGCGACGATCTCTGTTATTTCTCCATCCGAACGTCGCGCAGCCACTTCTGCGTACTCGGGAGCGCGCGGCGACACTGAACGCCCAATGTCGCAGTTCCGAGACTTTCGACCAACGGGGAAAACATCGTCACGCTGCGCATTTATTTAACATTTCCGCGCGTGACTGAGTTAATATTGGACTGCGCGGCCCTACGATATATCGTTGCTGACTCAATGGATCTCCGCCTCGTATTCTCATTCGTTCATACTAACACTCCCCAAGTTTCAAGCCCAAGAAGCTGTGTACATGTATACATACCTGGAATAACGACCACTGTTAGCTAATAACGTTCAAATTTTCGAGTCAAAGAAACTGTGAAGCATACCAGACGCCATGCAACACCGTCCCGCAGGTTCGGCGTTATATCAGTCCCCTGGAATTCCAAGGGTCGGCCGACTATCTACCCGAAGCGACTCGATCTCGGGCGATACAGCGCGACATGCTGCCTGACGAGCAGGCCGAAACGAATAAAAATGTCGGGTCAAGGCGAGTCCTTGTTGGCCGTGGTTGACACAGCGTTCTATCTAAATGGATCGTCAGCTCCTGGAGGCCCTGGTCTTTTCAAAGTAGGCCAAAAGAGTGGCCGCCGTTGCTCCCTTGGTAGTCACAATCTCCAGATAAAAATCGCCGTGAGAGGACGCATTGAGGGAGGCCAGTGGGCCCCGACAATGCGTGACGGGGACGAGGCGATGGACGCGCACGTGGATGGAAAGAGGAAGAAGCTTGGGTGCGCGCGGGGGTGGCTCGAGGGGTGTGTAAAAGCGGCATTAAATTTGAATTGCTCGTATCCCAGCGCGCCTAGCTGCGAAACTTTAAGAGGCGGTGTCATCAAAAAATGGAGAGACGACGACGTTTCGTCGTAAAAAGACGGCCGCGATGCGTATCCCCCTTTTCCTTCGTTCTCCTATGCGAGAGATTACACCGCGGAACGCGATTCTGCACGACTATCAGCCCCGGAGCCAGATCGGGATCACGATTTTATTCCTATCCCCGTTCAGTCCGCATCCCTTTTTTTTTATTCCTTTCGCTCGTTGTTGCTGGATTAAACGGGCACACGCGCATGTTTATCCATTTCTGTGAAGCGATCGGGAAGGTCTGCACTGGGTAATTGAAAGCATTTGTTGAAGGATCGTTTGGTGTTTGACAAAAATTTCTTGTGGTGGATTCAGTGTGTTTTTTTAGATATTTAGCTGAAGGTTCTAGGACTTCGATGCCCTCGATGTGAAAGTGAACGTGAAATTTCGGGAATTTCGTTCGACTCTTTCGCTTGGCGTGGTAAGAGCGTATCATCTGTGCAAATCGCGAAGAAATTGCGCGGTCGTCTTAATTTCATTTCGCCTCGTTGTGCACAATCGTCCTTGGATGTTTCATTCGGGAGGGTTGATGCGATGTACCAACAACAATCCCATTTAATCGTCGTGAATATTGTACGCGATGGACAGTGATAAATGCTGCTGCTGTTGGTTTTATGGATAAAAGGGTTCAGTGTTTAATGACTTTAATGATTCGTTCGTCAGCGTCAGGCATTCGTTGACCAACAATATTGTAACAAGTGTAAGCGTACCACGTAATGCCTCTTTGCTTTTTACTCGCAGGTGTTTCTAATAATAATAAGTTGTTAAGCACTCTTCTTCGCGTCATTCGAAAATAAATTTTCCGCCGTGTACTTGGAGATGAAACGATGACTAATGGCGAGCAGAATTCGCGTTATAATTTTTGCTAAAAGTTCCAGAAGGTAATCGAGTGCTGGTAAGGGAATAAGCCGAGGGAATAATAATCTCTGAAAGATTAGATCGCGATAAAATTCGCGCACCTTATGCGCAACGAGTGTACAGACGTACGTGGCTCCTAGAAAATGTTCCGAGCGATTCGCGGCGAGATGCGAATCTTGATCGCTGCTTGGTATGCAGGCTACTTTGAGCAAACATCGAAATTTCGGCGAAGCAGTCGCAAAATTTGGACGCTTAGGGCTGTTTGCTTGGCAGATCAGCATAAAAATCTGTGGTTCGTGCCCAGTTGCACGGGTTCCCCTTCGCGCCACCCTATTGTCGCATTCTGAACGGTGCCTAATCGAATTGCTTTATTCCTTTCAATTATAAACATCATTCCATCAGAATAAATATTGCAGGACTTAAGGTTTTACAAATCTTTGACAGATCGGAAGATAGGGGTATTTTTATGAATCTTTTTTCATATAAAAAAACGTTATATTAAAAAATCAAGACATACACCTTTTTTGAATATAAATTAAGCGGTATTCTCTAAAAAAAGAAATGATGCCAGGGCAGTCCCTTCTCCCAAGGCAAAGGTGTGTAACCCCTTAATCACTGTGAAATTTATTAAGAAAAAATACCTGCATAACGAAATATTTTAGTGAAGAGAAATTTGACCAAGGTTACTCATAGTCTGAGTTTGTCGGAGCAGTATATAACGCGAAGCTCCATCGACTAGAATTGCTTTTGGTAAACAGACTTATCGTAAGGTCAAACTCGACCACGATCCGTCAAGCCATCGTCGTGCTTCACTATCGACATCCTTCTCCAACTTGCTCGTTGCAGGATAAAATCTCGGTGAACGTCAGCACTCTGCTTTGAAAAATGATTTGAACCGGTGGCACGGAATGGGAGGAAAGTAAGAAGTCATCTCGATCGCAAGAAGCCGTACTATTTCTCCCCGATCGGGACACATTTCTCTTCGCTAACGCGAGCCCTTGATAACAGTCTTGCACATCAGAAATCCACTGTTGGGAAGAAATACAGTGGTTATGCTTGCGTCAGTTTCCTCTCGAAGCCTAACAATTCCAACGCTTAATGGAGTCCCAACGCCTCTTCACAGTAAGTGATCTCCAATTGACACGGAGCAATTAAACCTGGCAACTCCTTTAAATTTGCATACTTCTCTACCAGTGCTGATAGTCATTACTTCCTATTTAATCCAACCATTTGGAGCAAAGTGGGCTTCCAGCCACATCAAATTCCATTTACCTTGCGCGCCACCATCAAAGACCTAACCCAGCGCCCAGACCTCCCTGTCACCACCACAATATTCTTACTGCATCTGTCTGCACAGCGCTGCTCCACAATTGCAGTTAACGCGAGGCACTGCGAATTCGTGCGATTCGCGCGTAACACGTGGAGTATAAATCATGGAGGCTTCGCGGGCAGGGAAGAATGGGGAGACGAAGTGTCTCGATCGCGGTGCACGTGGACTTTAATAGCCCGAGCGTAATTGAATTTGCAACCGTACACCGACTGAACCCCAATCGTTGCACGTTCCTTTGTGCAGCTCTATGCACTCGCGCATCGAAGTTGAGACGGACACTAGAGTCGAGCGATGGAGAGGATGGCCTGTACGTGTCTTGTCTTGGCCCGATCTTCCCTCGGGGTCAAGTCGTTTGCATTTACTGCCAGCATCCCTGGCACTCGAGCTGCCTCTCCATCGGTCAGAGTCATCATCGCGTTTCGGTTATCGACGTCGGCTTCGTTGCTTTGTCACAACCCCGTCACTTAGTAGTAATTACGCGAACGAATCTCTACCATCGATCGCCACGGCTCTGTCAGGAGCCGATGGAAATTGCCAGGTTGAATCGATTCGTGCGCAGCCACTGGCCTTCATCTTCTTGGGAATAGTTGGGACGTTGGACGGGGAACAAGGGTGTTTCTGGTGTTATTGCTATTTGAGGGTGGATGAGTTCGGTCTGAGTTAGATTCCGAAGGAGACTCGTGGGTTTTTTGGACGTTTGTGGTTGGGATTGGAACTGGCTTCTTCATTGAAATTAACACGTTCGCTACTGTCGTGGGGCGGAGAAAAGCGGACGTCACAGATACACGCCTTGTCTTTTGCAATTTTGCACGATATACCGCAGATATTCTCTTATACGCACGTCAAGGGTGATAAACAGGAAAAATGTTCCTCCCATGACGAATCAACGCGTCACCCATATGTATGTACATATGTTACGCGCGGTAGCGAACCTGTTAAGATTCTAATTACAGAGATGAGTGACGTAATTGCTCGATTTTAATATGGTAATTGCACATGTTTCATTTGATGTCTTAATTTTCCTGAAATTCTGGCTTCTTATCAATTTTTCCTGCCCATCAAATTCTTTATTTCTTCCTTCAAAGAAACACGTGAGCGTACCCGACAGTAATATCGAGAAGAAACTGTATACCGCTAATATACACGTCACCGTCAAGAACTATTTCCAGATGCGCGCGGAATTGCATCTGACGTTGCAAGTGGCGGAGCAGGGCAATCGAGGCAACATGCAGCGATGCGCGTTCATTCGCTCTCCCGCGAATTTTCAAACGATCCCCTTTAATTTCGAAAGTAAACTGAAATTCCCGAATTCTTGTCCCGTTATCCGAAATCCACGAAAACGTCTAACAAATCTCTATCCACTATCCCACTGCTGCTATCAAAATTAATTCAGAAACATCAAACACTCTCAAACCCATCACTACCAATGATCAATATTAATATCTCACTATACGCTCTTAATTGTTCGAACCGTCCCTCGAACCCATCACTACCTTCGACCCACGCGAAACAATAGCAGATACACATTCCGCCGTTCGGCGGAAAAAGAGCGAAGAATAATCCTTGGTTAATGTACATTGAAAATTGTTGCAAGCGTGTTGATCGCATTAGCGGCAAGTTCCACGCGCGGCGGGATCGTGGGGGCAGGAGTGATAGGAGGGATAAGGTAACCGCGCGCGCGCCACCGTATCGCCAGTGAGCAGCGGGCTCTGGTCGCGCGAACATTGTTTTGCTACGTGTCTCTCAGAAACGGTGGAGCCACGTGCTTCCTCGTCGTGTCGCGCTCCTCTCCGCCCTGCCCCCACCTTGTCGCGGGGGAAAAAAGTTGGCCGGCCCGTCTCAGGTGGAAAATCGCGACAGGTGCATCGGCGTCGAACGCGATCGCGTGTTCGCGTGACCAACGAAAAACCGGGTCGAAGTTTATTGCAATTCAAATTGCACCGAATCACATTGCGCCACTTCGCGCGTCGTGCCTGCACTTCTGTCTCCCCATTCCGTACGTTTTCCCACCATTCTTATTTACCATAATTGCACGATACTTCTGTACACGTAGAAGCGATCTGTTTCTATCTCTTCGCCGTTGTGTCAAAGCACAGAGAGATAACACTGGCTTATCGGGCGAGTCGAGTGAACATCGCGCTCGTGGTCTGCTGGTGCCAAAACGATTTTTCTCCACGGTTTCGTATGCATTTCGAGGGTTCCCCTTTCGATCCCAACGGGTGAGGTTTGACGTCTCAGGCGAGCTTGGTATCACCGAGTTGTTATTATAGTTACTTTGCATGGGGGTAACGATTCTTCGGCAAGCTAATATCTCTTCGTGGGATTATTAAAAGCTTGTAGCAACTACTAGCAGCGCACTTGGACAAAATTCCACGACGATAAGCGATATTATCCTGCACCATGGAATGTCGGCTTCCCCTCGGAAATTCCAATAAATTCGATAGCTTAGGGGTGGCGTAGGTTCTAAAGATTCTCCGTGAGTTCGTCGCACTTGTGAAAGCGAGGGTACTAAAATAATTCTGTATGCTATATAGATGGGAGACTGTTATCGTTTATCGCGTCGTCCACGTTAAAAATCCTTCCTGTCGCTGCACCACGTCCCGGTGCAGCCGAACGGTGTCTGAACGTGGACACACGTTCGTACGTATGTAGTACATACGATTGCTGGCTGGCTCTGGCCGATGTTGACGATCAACTTAACACCGAAAGTGCTGGTGGGACAGGGAGCGTGTTCGTTGCGCAATTACGGTAATTGTACAGCATTTGTGCCGTGATAAGGCGCGCGCTGGGACGTTCTTCAGGTACGATGAGCAAACTCTCGCATCGCTGCGTCTCATTGTCATTTCGCTGACGGTGATGTAAGGCGCGCTTGTCGGAGCGCAGAGAATCTTATCGTTCACGTTGACGAGCGCGTCGAATCTTGGGGTGCATTTCCTTCGCGGCTTGAAAATTATGGATGTCCCGGCAATATGTTAGCGAATAACCGTGCAAACGATGGAATTAGTAGGGTGGATATACACCATGAGCAGCGAGAGGCTGATTTACGTTACTTTTTTAACTACGTGCTGGGAATGCTTGCTCTTTCGGATACTGGAGTTCGCAGAGGCTATCCGTTGAAAGATTTGTGGCTTCTTGTGGCGTTATCTTTTTGCAAACTTGTGGATCGATTGTGGCGTATCGGTCGATTCTGCGGAGCCTGGCCGCGGGGGAATATCCTCTGGACGTTCCATGCAAATCCAGTACGAATGCGCTAGAAAATTAAGGGAAATTCGATGTACATCTCTATTCAAAATTAGTGGAGAACTGGGCTAAAATCGAGCAGAAATTTAATTACGAAATTTCACCGCTAAAACGATTTATGGGGAAGAAGCCTAGGAAATCGATGAGTCATCCGAATTTTCCGAATAGACCACTTCCACGTGCTCGGGGAAACGACACAATCTGTATCCAAAGTTCGGAATACACTTATCAGCGTTACTTTGCATACAGTCGCCTGCAGTTTCTGTGCATCGAGCACCGTCATAGCGCGTGCAAAGCAGCGCATTGCCAGTTGCATAACGTCTTGATTAACGATGGACAGAGGCGCGCCATTGAAAGATTCCGTGAAAGTCGCGGCGAATCTTCGCGATCGTTGTATGTACCGAACAAGCGCCGGTTCCACCTCGCCGCGAGGGAAATGGGAGGTTCTAAAGGTCACATTAGTAACGAGTTAACTGCCGTTTGAACGGCAACCAGCGGGGCTTGCTTTACATTGCGTGAGTTATTAGAAAAGCAACGTTTTATGGTCCCGCAGGTGGTCGCCCATGGTCACGGTTCAAAAACTCGCGCCTACTGTTTGCTTTCCAATTACAAAGGGAAGTAGCTTCAGCCACTGAGCCTCAATTATCGATCTACCGTCGATCCGTATACCACCACCAAACGTCCTCCCTATTTCTTATCACTGAAACCCTGAAAAAATGCATTGGTACCAGCAGCGCGAGGAGACATTGACCAACGAGTAATTGAATCGCCATCGAGATCGGGTCAACTGGTCTCCTCGATATTTAACTTGGAAATTGAATCACTCTGGTGATGTAGCAGCGTCCGATCGTAGTTCTGAGTAAATGTGTACCGCCAGGCTCGCAACTGGCGAGAATCACGAGGTGGACGCCAAGGTGCAGAGTTCTCAAGGTCGTTCTTATTCGCAGGTCGAAAATCCAACGAGTGCCCGGTGAAAATAGAAGCAGCGCTCGAGAATAGTTCTGGTTGGCTGCGATCTCGATCCTCGAAGATCGACGCTTCTCCGAGAGGCTCCGCGACGCGCAGAAGCAGGCGACAGGTGCGCAGACCGGTAAGCCGTTGAATTTTTTCTCTTCTCTCCTTGGTTTCTTTCTTGTACGTTTCCTTTTCTTGCCCCCAGAAATTGCGAATTTCCGCGCACGGCAAAAGTGAAAGTCACCGGCTCGACAACCGCGAATTTTACCTATCGATCTGCCGTTCTGCGATCGCGTAAAATGCATCGTCGATGGTGCATCGACTCGCTTTTTTTTTCGCCACGTCATGCACGAACCGTTTCCCTAAGTAGTTTGTTCCCCGCGCTTCCTTTAAGGCAGGATACCACCTTCGACTGCGATTTTGGAGGCGTTTTTCATGAATTTTTTTTGCATACAAAGAATGCGCAGAAACAAAATCGGTTTCAGTCATTCATTAATGTAACTTTAATCTGTAATTACACATTTTTTGAAACTGAAAAAGTGAAAAATAATCTCTTGTAGGTGGCGCCAAAATACACTCCTTTGGAGGAACATCGTTAGCCGGCGTGTCAAATTCCTCTTTGTACGTGGCTCTTAGAAAAAAAGCCAAAGAATGTCCCTATTAACAACAATATTTTTTAATGCTGTACGTAGGGATTTTACGAAATTTCGATTTTTAAGAAAATGGCGGTCGTTTTAACAAAAAGGTCAATTTTTTGGGGTAAAAAAATTTAAAAAAGTTTATAAAATTGTGCACCAAAAAAAAAATAACAACGCTACAGCAAAAGTCCTACGTACATCATTAGGTTATACCACGGGGAAGAATTGTGCAAAGTTTCAAGTCAATCCGATGAAAATTTTAAGAGTAATCTGACACGCCGATTTGAAAAACATCGTTTCGAGAAAAACGCGTTTAAAGTTTTATATAGATTTATATATCTGCTCCAAACCGGTTTTTACACAATAAAAAGGTTTCGGCCACCTTTCTAATGAATGAATTTCGATTCTATACACTTGAAAGAGTACTTTAAGATAAAAAAAAATTTCAATAAGGATTTCCGCCGTTTTCATCGAGACTCACATTTTTTTTAATCACAATCAAATTTAGTGGCTTCGCGAAGCTTCATTCTGTGCCACTACTCTCTTTATCGTACATTCTTTCGTAATTCATATTACATTTTCATCTCGTGGGTTGTAAAGTCGTAATAATAATAATATATATCTGTGTATCCCCGCAAAAATAATCCAGAGACAAGAAATTAACTTAATCAAATTAAAGCACAGGCGAGGTAGAGCGAAACATTAATATCATTTTCTTTCCTGCCACGAGATATTTAATTTGCAAGCACCTATACTCCTTGGAAAGCATCGGTTCTTTTGGTCCACTATTTTCCTCGATATCGAATAGAAAAACTCGTCGCTTATCGCCGCTCGACAGTTTCATTTCGTCCTATCAGGCCCTTTGTCGCACAGGCGCACGGACGAGCAAGTTGGCAATTATTCGCCGTGTTAATTACTTGCTATTAACGTGCTTGAAGCGCCGAGTGTAAGTCAAGGTCCCTCGTTTGCCCCGTCCAATTTGTACCGTCCTTCTTTTTCATTTTCTTTATCTCTGTTGCCTGCTTCTAAAGGATCGTGCTTCGCGTTCCGCCTACGTGGCGTGTTTCGTTCTAACAATTATTTTCTCTTGTCAGTTGATGCTACAATAGAACGTTGTTACCCTTATCAGCCACTATTTTGATCTGTGCGAAACTGTCGTGAGCAAATTCTTCTACCATTAGCATATAACTTTGTTCTGTCGACTCGATCATTATCTCCTCTGTAAATCTTCGTCTATTAGAGGAATTTTCTTGGAGCAGTTAAAATTAATCGCGCTTTTAGCGATTGTTATCAACCAATTATACGCTACTCGAGATTAATTACCTCGATTACCAGGGTGCGCCTTGTATTTTGCCGTTTTCTTTTTCGCCTTCAGAACCTTGTTTTGTATAGGTACATCACTGGACGTCGCATTGATTGCTTTCAGCATGAATGAATCGCGATTCGAATATTCCCCTTATATCGCATGCGCAACTTGAATTAAATTTCGCCTGAACAACACTTATGCCTCCTGACACAGTAAAATCCTACCACGGTATCTACCAAGCAACCTTCCCATATGCACAGCACGAGTGCAAGTTTCCACTGTATCACCATTTCTGATGGCGGAAAATTATTTTACGATGCTCGCCGAATGCGTTCCTCTACCCACTGTTAGATAAACGAAAAATAAAGCAAATCCACTGTAATCAGCTGCAAGCCTTTGTGAATCAAATTATCCAAGACAAAGGGTAATAATCAAAATGATACTCCTCTTCTCCCTTCTTTTCTCTCGCGTTTCCCTTAATTTTGCATTATCCGCTGCCACCCGCCACGCGTATCGGCTTTGCCATCGTAATATCGGGAAATTTCTTTGGGCCAGGGATAATCGAAGCCCTGTAGGTGTAAAAATTTTTATCGTCACCTCGGGGCGCTCCAAGCTTTACAGAATCTGTTAACGCCGGTGCATCGTGTTCTGCAGATCGCGCGAAAATTTCGCGTGGCCGACATTTCGTTGCGAGTCGGCCGCTCGTCGCAGAGTGACACGTTTCTTCCTTTTATCGCTCGTATCCGAGCGGTGGGTAGTCTTCGTGCGAATTTTGCACGTGGCTTTTTAACACTTGATTCTGCCATTTTTCTCGCCACAAATGGCTCGCGTGGATTTCAAAATGATGTTTCGCTCCGTTCGACTTAATGCCCACGTCTTCTCCTTGCGTGGGGCGTGTAATTATCGAGTTGCAAAATTTCGGGGACTATATAGTGACGGTAGAATTTTTGTGATATTAAAATTCAATTGGGTATCGAAGAGTATTTGAATTCTGATAATTTTTATTCCCCAAGCAATTCGAATGTAGAAGCTTCTTTAGCGTGGCGAAGTGGAAGTGGTGTTTAGATCGACAAGTGCCTCGAGGCAATTAAGCTGCTCGAGAATTGACGAGGCTAATCGAATGCCGTGTGTCATTTACGCGTGCTCCGCATCCTCGTCTTAATATCACCTGCGTGGGTGGACAGGATAAAAGGCTAATCAAGGAGATACGCGTCTCACGGGCTTGAAAGTGAGACATATTGCTACTTACGCACGAATGTAATCGACGACGTGAACAGACTGATGTAACCACACGGAAGTAGTCATAAAGTTGGCGAACAACTTTTTCCAACGCCTGAGACACCTCCGGCGGTTGCATTTATCCTTTAGCGGCTTCTGTTTTCAAATCGCACTACATATTCCCAAGCATTGGTAATCTGGATAGAAATATCACTTCCATCCGCTATCAGTTTGGAGGAGAATTTCAGCACCAAGATTCCTAGTTCCCGTTGAAATTCATTTAGCCATTCATTTTCTGCGATTCAGTTTTCATCGAGAGGGGAGTAACAGCTTTGGAATTCGCATTTGAAGGTTTCCCTGGGAAATTAGAGAACTTTTCTGTTAAAAATTTCGACGCCGAGGCCCTGGGGTGCCCGGGCGTTTAAAGGAATGGCCACGGTAGGCGAGGAAAGTTGAATTGCTCGCGTTATCGCGACGAGCACTCGAATCGTCCCTGTCCCCTCCATATTTCGCGCCGGGCAGGTGTATCAAGGCTGTTCATCTCGATATTGGAAAACTTGGCCGAATAAATGAAGTTTTTCGCGAAACAGGAATTCTCTCGTTACATTGCCACGGGTGAGGAGAGTTTTCTTTCGAGCAACTTCGCCTCCCTTTCTCCCGCCTTTCCGTCCTCGCGTCCTCGGCCACAGAGTCTTCTGCCGAGTTTGTTCCGCAACAATGCCGCGTGAACTTTTCCCTCACTGCTCCTCTTTTAACCTCGTCAGCCCTCGGACGAGGATCTTATCAACGAAACACGTCCCGATTCGCGAATCAATCCCAAAAAATCTCACTCTCTCCGCTGACCTCGATTCACTTTATCCCCTGTGCAAATGAATAAAAATTCTCCGAGAATCAAATCAGCGAAACATTTTTCCATTCGCGATAAAAAAGACCTCTCTTCCTCCAAGTAGCGACAAGACACACTACCCACAGCGAAACTTGAACCTCGTTCGAGAAACAAACAGAAAACGAAGAAACGAGCATTAATTCGAGACTCCTCTTCTCCATTCGTTTACCCCGACTCGCTAACTTCTTATACCCTCTTTTTTAGTTGCCCGCGGCAAGGTGCACGCCGAAATTCTTCTATCCCCGTATGCGCCGCGATTTATGGGTCAATAAACGCTTTAATAAGATGCAGACCGTAAACAGAGGGCTGGGCTGGAGGGTGGCGTTATTTGCCCGAGCCATGTTGCATTGGATTCTCTTCTCTGGGCCGCTGGCTTTTAGCATTTCTTGCCTCATCGAGCTGGCTGGCGCGTTATGATACTGTACGTGGATTACATACGGAAGTCGGTGTTATTAACATCGCTGCCAGGTGGACGAGATAAGGGCTAATCGGCGGGACGTGGCCTTATACCGAGGCAAAAGTAGACGCAACAACTCATCCGAAGTAGACGCTGCATTGTCACGTAAAACGGCCCGGCCGTCCATCTACCCTTTCGCGCTGGACATTTCTCGTTAGGCTACCTCCTTTTTGAATGCGTCCCGTGGCCTGGGAAATTTGGTCGATCGCCTGTTTCACGTCGATCTTTACAGGGCATCGTGGAGTATTTAATTATATTCCTCTGGAAATTCATTTATTGTCGTCTCTCTCTGTTTTGGAATTTACTGTACGCTCCATTCTTCTTGTCCAATTTTCTTAGTCCTAGATTCTTTTGTGTATCCTGAAATTTATTGAAATTTATCCGAGAGTTGCTGGTTGACTGTCATAGATTTGATTCAGATTTTTGGGAAATTTGGTTCATACATAATTCGGTACTGAAAGGTACTTAATGTGTTAAAATAAGGACTGGTATTGTAGAAATAGAGAGGGTGGACGAATTGTGGGAACTTATTCTCCTCATGAATATTCTCCTCATTATGGAGATTAAAGATCAGATGATAGTATTTCTAGAACCATCATTTGCCTTCTCTAAAATTTCCTTTTAGAATCCATTTCAACAAAGACCTAAATGAAATTGATCTCTAGCAAGATGCCCTCCTTCACTCGACTCTTCTGTAATTATATTTCAATTAAAACACGAGGAGGTGCAAGCTCCACGCGAAAGATGTGCCCACTTTGTAATCTTCTATTGCAAATGGTTAGCTACCTGAAGTTACCTCCCACGAAAATAAACAATGAGAATTAATCCTTACCGTCAATGTTACCCGACAGTCTCAATTCACACGCTCCTAGGTGTTCCGAACTCAGCCACAAGAAAATAGAAGCTCGAAGACTTAATGTCTCGTAAAAGGAGCGAACTAAGTTATCCTCTTAGTTGGGAGCTCCTACTTTGCCAAACTTCCCGGAATATTTTCAATCAAAATTCACCCACCTCCATCGACTGGCGGTTTTGTAAGGTCGAATTAACTTGCTACCTCTTGGTCCCCAAATAAAGTTGCATATTGCCTCAACCGAATTTTCAAGCTCACAGTAGTGGTGAAACGAAAGTTTAAATTCTAAACGATTACAAATGTAAGACGGATCCATTATAAATAATTATATCTTACATTTTATATCCCACAAATTAAGGTGATAATTGGGATAATAATTGGAATCATAAAGCCTAGGGTTAAGGTAGTTATACAAACATTTTAATATAAAAATTCCCTTATTTCCACCACCAAAAGAATTCAAAAGCATTGAAAATCCGATTTTTCAAAACACCCCTTCCTGTTCCTTTTCATGAAATCGAGCCACGCGATCTTCGCCTCCATCCACTTTCCTCCCAACCCTTTCTGCTCGAGATCTCCCTACCTCCCTCGTTTCACGCCAGTTCATCTTAATATCAGCCTCGACATCGCCCAAGCTGAGTCCCAATCAAAGAGACGCGGCGCCCTATCCCCGGAAAATGGAGACAGAGGGCTTCATTTCGAGGGTGTAATCGCAGACAGGGAAGCACGCGTGAATAGCGAGAATACCGCGAGCTACGATTTCCCAGCAAGCACTAGTCGCGATAAATTCATTTCACTCGGCGTTGATGCGTGGAAAACGACGATTTCGTCGAGTTAACCCCTTGACCCTTCCTCCTCTGCCCGGACAAACGTTTCTCGGAACGATGGCGAGTTTCCGAGCCGATGATTGTGTTTCTCGGAACGATGATTTGTTCCTTCCACTGGGGCGAGCAGAGGGTCACGCCTTTAAATCGCTAGACTCGCTGAATTCTAATAAGAATTAAATTTCGGTACTCCTCGTCGATGGAAAATAGGAAACAGCCGCCTAAAATGCAGACAATCAGAGAAACATCTGAAACACTCGGCACTGAATTTAATTAACCGTGATTCGCGCGATGTTGGCCAATCGCGAGGCAGTTTCTGCGTTATTTAACGGGCCTGGAAGCAGCTGCCCGTACAGAGACGTTTGCTGCAGGAAAGACGCTCTGTTTCACAGTCACGGTAAACTGGACCAACTGGAATAACAGATTTTATGAATTCCCGCGGTAGAATCGTATTTCGATTAATCCGGCTGACGTGTGCGGGAAACTCAAACACCCACTGTTCGCTCGCATTGTTCTGTCGAAGCGTGAAAGTCTTTACAGATGGAAGCAAATATGTCGCCTGGAGGATCGTCTTAATTAAGGGTCGTAAATTCGTCTGGCGCTGTTTGAATTAATTGGGGCTGATTGCGCCTGCACGCGGTACCTTTTGTTTGGACAGATTGTAGTTTGTTTGCCACTGCTTTTTCGACCGCCATCGGTTATCTTATCGCGAAGATGTTTGATTCCCGCCGACGCCAATCGAATTCAGCGCGTGAACGTCGATCGACCGCGTTTTATCGCCTTTATCGGCCGCCGCGCCGCGCGAGAAACTCGTTACCGTTTTTCACGATTACCTTTCACTTGGTCGCTGTCCGTCAGATCGGAAAATCTCGTTCAACGCCTGCTTCGAAACTGTCGCGTGGAAAGCAGTAACCTCGTTACGGCGCGTAAGGCGACGAGGAAAAAGGGAAGGGAGCGCTTCGACAGGTGATACTGAATGAAGGAAGGATAATAAAGTTTCGAAATCTTCTTCGGCGAAAGCACTCGCCGAGGCCCACCGGGTTTGATCCCTCGTTTTTGGATTATCCAGCGGCAGACTGCAGAGCTTTTCATTTCCTGTGCGGTGAAAATGTTTGTAAGTTGTTGTAAGAATTGGTCCCCTCAGAGTGTAGGTAGATTTCATTTTTTATTTATTTATCAATTTGTACGGTACACGGTGCGAAATTAATATAGAAATTTGGGGATTTCTCCCTCCAATTGGTAGGCAGTTCTAAAGTTCATCTTAAATGTAACTACTTCGAACTTCAAATCAGGGACAATTCAAGTAGTAACACTCCGATTATAAACACATAAAATCGTTCATCAAAGATTCACTGTGAAGGTGAACAATTACATCCCAATCAAGCTTCATCGAAACCTTGCAAGTAGCACCAACAAGTGCAGCATTTTCGTAATCCAATCTAATTAACGCCCCAAGAAAGTTCGAACTCCAAAAGGTCCCGTTCACAACGAACGGGAGGGAACTTCGTGGAACACAGTGGCGACAAACACGTCTCGGCAAGTTCGTGGAAAACTGGTGATCGACAGCGCGCGCACGTGAACGGGGGTGTCGTTTAATTAATTCCAACCGCGACTTTAAAGCTTCATATCCCCGCGCGTATATCAGTCGCGTGCCGCTAGTCCAATCGTAAATCTCTTTGTCGTGCGGTTTGGCCCGCCATTTTTCCTTTTACGAGAATTTTTAACCGGAGGGTAATTAGTAAGAAGCCGTAAACTGTCCCCGACGCTTAGGTAATTGGAAGGAGTTAATTCGTTCCTTGGAGCTTCGTCAGTGCCAACAATGGCTCAAGTGTCTTCCTAGGTCTCGTCGATGATCCTCGCGGAGAACGCTACGTTACCCCAGCGAGTTTCGAAACGTGACAGAGCGAATGGAATACATATCGCGGAGTAAGGGGCGAGGGGAATGTGCCCTGGCGGACAGGCTGCAAATTACGCGTTATCTGCACGCTGGAAGAAATATATCGACCGGTAAAAGCCGATGGTCGCTCGTGACCCGTAATGAGACACGCCCGTTCGCTTCTAAATCTAAGGCCCGGTCCAGATCTGAACCGAACGCACTTGAGTAGTTAGATGGAGTAAGACGAGTGATCTACTTGTCTTGCTCCGTCTAACTACTCAAGTGGCGTTCGGTTCAGATCTGGACGCGGCCTTAAAGGCGGGGTCCCACTAGTGCAACGGCGCGCCGCGCACGTTTTTTTCGACGCGCAAGGCCGATTTGTTGCAGAAAGACGTTCCCACTGGTGCAACTGCGCGCCGCGCACGGGTCAGATTTACGAGTTTCTCGGATTTTCGAGCAGTTTGGAGCACTTGAAAGGGTCGACTTTTACGAGGACGCGCGCGTCGAAAGCGATCGTGTGCGCGCTATGCCGGGATTTCTCTGCCACGCGAGCACGCGAATGCACGCCGCGCATCCTCGAAAAGACTGAAAAAAATGTGTATTTTCCAACGCAAATGTACTTTTTACTTTTACATATCACTTGTACGCGTGTATTTATGGTCTATTACTATTGGTTTATATATTAAAACAAGCAATAACACGATAATTATTGCTGTAAATAGCAACAATTATACTGCCGCGATAGGTAACTTGTTTCAAGATATTGCATAATTGTAATACACTATACAGGGTGTCCGCGGGAACAGTAAGCAGCTGGATATTTCCTTACGTATTTGAGATAGAAAAAAAATGTTTATATGGAATTGCTTGTTTCGAGGGAGCAAAGTTATTAGCCCAGACGATTTTTTTCTTAGATTATTATTTTAAAAGATACGATGGTCAAGTTGGGTTTTTTAAATGGAACTATATATTTTTTTTAGAGATTACTAGATAGTCCGTTTTAAGACAAATTCAATAACAATGAAATTCAATAAATGATACACGTGAATTTCTTGTGCAGGTGTAGAAAGTTGGCCTCTAGGAGGAATGCTGGTTCTATTAGTCATGATATAATCTCCTGCCTATGACCCACCTTTTTTCACACTACCTAAACAAAGGGCGTTCGTATTTTCACTATTGGTCGCAATGGTAACTACTCTCAATCACATAATATCGTGTGAGCAAAAACCAACAGGACACCGAGATAGCGAATGACTGAGCGATGTTGAAAGTGATGGCGGAACTGTGGGAGGGAAGCCACGGCAGAGAACTTCTTCATTTCATTTGAAACACAATTTTCAGCAATCGGTGACCGCGACGTATGTAGTAAACCCCTTCAAACATCTCAAGTAGTATGAAGTGTGAAGGCGTTGTTTCGGCTACTGACCCAACCGCCGGCGCTAGCTTTATTTAAATAAAGAAAGCACGATGTAGAAAAGGAGGCTAGTATTTTCCACTGTCTTCGACGTGCGCGCCAAGCATCCCCGTGCGCGCCTGGCAGAGCGTCGGCCCATTTCGTGCGCGCGGCCTCATAAATTAAACCCTTTCAAGTGGACGAAAACCTCGTGCGCGGCGCGCAGTTGCACTAGTGGGACCCTGCCTTAAGACAATCACGGCGATACCGCTACGAATGTAAACAGTCGACAACACTCCGGTGCTCCATCCGGTAAGGCCATCGTTATGCGAGGATTAATCCGACACCCTGACCCGTCTTTTATCGGTCGGGACACCGATCGACGAGCCTCCTTCTAGAAATTGGCAGTCTTTTGCTGGGCGCAGTGGAATTTTTATGAAATCAATTTTGGGAATAAATATTTTTCTGAAAATAGAGAGGTTTTCACCTGTTTTCGTACCGATACTGAAAAATACTAGTAACTGTTTACAAAACAGTGCTGTTTTATCATTCCCAGATATCGGATTCTTGACACTCTTAGACAAAACAAACTGAACCGCGATTATGATATCTCGAGTAAAGTTTATCGCAGAATTGTATACTTTGTGGTTGACACGAATGCTGAATTGCGCAGGTATTTTAAACAGCAGCGGAGTGAAAGTAATTAAGCGACGTTTTCGTCACAGTTTAAGCAACAATAAGATTGCGTGGATCCACGTTGCATAACAATTGCGATGCGGTTTCTTCGGACGCAGCCTGACATTTTATTCGATGACGAGCCTGTTGCTCTCGGTTCCCTCGTGGAAATAGATAGTTTTAATGACGGAATCCTAGTCTTTGGGGTCTCTGGCGGGCAGCTTGCAATTAGTTACCTACTCCGCGCAGAGTGTAGGCGCTGACGCCCATCTTGCCCGCAGTTTTCGCAAATATTTAGCAGAGCTCAGTTTTATCGTTTCTCGTGTTATTTCTTTTTACGCGGCTACTGATAACTGCTGTACAGATAACGCATCACGATCACTTTGGCAAACAAATTAATGCCCCTTCACTAGTATTACTCATCGGTTTATTAGTAGACTTGTTGCTTTTTTACATTCTCTTGTTTGAATCGCGATATCATCGAGACAAACTTCTTCGAAAATTCTTCTAGATAATCTTCCAAAATTCAACTCATCTCGATTTTCTTAATTCTTAATTCGTTCTATAGTCGAAGAGAAGCCCTCGATCGTCCAAAGGAAATGGCCCAAAGCTTGCAGTAGCTGGCTCGAGTTTCCAGAATTTCCTCCCCCTTTTCACTCCATTTTTTCCCTCACCCACCCTCTCGCCGGCAAGAGGCTCGCGTGTTGACGCGGAGTAAACTTTCTTGGCTGGATGCTCGGTTTCTGAAAGCGATCGGCCAGCTCGTTGCCGAGCAAATAAACGTCACGCGCTTCGTCGACACTTCCCGTCGAGCGTTATTAGCGGCGGGCGAATTTGAAAGTCGTCGATATTCCGTCGCCACTGTCCCCCAGCTCCCATTTCTAGCCTGATGAAAGTCAAATCGCCCGCGGAACGCGGCCCTTTCTTGGCCAAGTGTTTACTGGTGCCGTGGATCCGCCGATTTTTATTGATTCCCCGTGAAAAGAGAGACACCACCGACTCGCTGCGCACCTCTTTATTTCCGAGCTCGAGCAAGACTTACCGCAAACTTGTTCTACTGGACTCTGTACACAATTTCGTCCAATCTCCAACGTCCACGAAGCAGTATTCTACTATTTCAGAGGATTACACGAGGAACTGTAAGGATGTGGCGATGCAGAGTTTATTGCTGTATAGTTGAGGACTCAGAATGTTTCCTTATTGGAATAGGTCTAGTGTAAATTCTCTGTAGCCTTAAGCGTGCCGTTAGCTTTGTATCCATTTAGCTCGAGGACGAGCAGAGGAACGTGTGAATAGGCACATTTCTTAAAATCATTCTCTACTATTTACTCAAAAATTTCCAGTTACTAAATGGGAATCTCATGCCACGTTCCCATACGCACCCCCACTACAAGAACCCTTCTCAACCAAATCAGCAAAGTGTTATCTGAGCACATAAAAAAGAGAAACTCCCCAATATTTCTCAGCTCTATCTCCACCCCGCAACTACTATCTTCCCCTCCCATTTCCTCCGTCATATCGTCCTCAGCTTCCCGTTACCCTCTCCTCAAGCTCCGTCCACAAAATAATCGCGGTACGCGGAGCCAACCGGCGGCGCTCCACTACTCGAAAACCGCTCCAAAACCAGTTGATTAACCCCTCAACGACCACCTCAGTATCTGGTACGGACCCTAAGTTTTCCACTGGTCGCCCACCTCCGTATATCGTACGGACCCTAAGTTTTCCACTGGTCGCCCACCTCCGTATCTCGTACGGACCCTCCGTTTTCCACTGGTCGCCCACCTCCGTATCTCGTACGGACCCTGTTTTTCAATTGGCTCCCGCGTCAGTACCCGATAGTCTAGCGGCTGTCTGTACAGTGATGTTTCAGTGTCGAGGCCTCAGGTAGCAAAGTGACGTTTTCGTTTCGAGGGCCCGGGCCTCACGGTCAGTTTTTCGTTTCAGGGGTCGGTCGTTGAGGGGTTAAAGCGATCGCCGGCCGCGGCGTGAACGCTGCAAGCATTATCGCGTTACCGATGCTCCGTTTCACGAAAGACTAATTGGGCCCGACGTCGGTGCTTTTAGCCGGCGCGGCCAGCGAAACGGAGCCAGCGCGGCGGGCAGCCGTGAAACACGCGATTCAACGTGCCTCCATTCAGCCTCGTAAATCGGCGATCGTCTTTAGAGGCGACTCTAGCGGAGGATTCATGGTGGATGGCTGCTGAGGCGCGATCCGCTCTGCATACTCGATTTCGACGGTGTGCACGCGTATGTGTACGGTTATGGTTGCGCCGGCGGAGAAAGGAATCCCGTGGCGGCTGGTAATCACCTGTAAAGTCGGCGACGGGAACGCGTAGCCCGTGGCGATCGCGGATTCCGCGCACCGTAAGAATGTTGATGCTGGGATTCCACCGTTTTCGCCTTGTGCAATTCGCCGTAGAATGGGCACCGTTTCATTCCGTTCGGGCTAGCAGCTCGCGGAGCTGCTCTTTTTGTGCCGAGTGACAGCTTCTTTTCGGGCACGTGCTTCTGGCTGCGGAGGGTAGTAAGGAATTGGGGGCTAGGCGGTTTTGTTTAGGATATAGGGAGATCTTGATGAGGGATGGATCGCTTGTTGGGGGTGTGGACGGCTTGGGTGCCTCGCGGAGGAGATGGGCTGGTAATTTAGGTGGATTCATTGTTTTTAGTTGTTGGAAGTGTGTTGAGTGTTTGTTCTTTGTGGATGGTAATTGGAGTATTCCGAGAGAGGTGTTGGGAGGGTAGGAGCGGTGGAAGATGAGGACGTTGGTGTTGTTGGATTGCGGGGTTCTGGAAGGAAGTACTAGTGATAGAATTTAACTATTTGTAGTAGAAGGTATTTGGTCACTCTAGATGTGTTGAAGGGTTGGAGGAATATAGAGGGTTGTAACCTTTCTACTTCACTTCGTGATTTTATTAATCAGCAAAGGGGATCGGAAATGGGCACGTGTTTCGCGCAGAAAGATTCAGGGATAAAAAGGTGCAAAGTGCTCGAGATAGAAAAATACAAAGCCACAAACTGCAGGCATATTTGCTCGCATAATTTCAACGCAAACGTTCTTGCCTCTTATCCCACATGATCGTGGCATCGTTGATCACAAGACGGAATTAAATTCTCCGAAAGCAGCGTATATATTTGGGGGTTTCTTGGTGGAACATCATTTACAGGATTTGCTCGCCTGCTGCAGTTCGGGCAGAAAAAATCCCTCTGTTGGCTGGAACTTTAATCCCTTTGCGGGTCGAATACATCGTTTTTGGTGGCTGTAAATTTAATAGGCTCGACGGCGACACCCACGTTGAAACTTTTCTATCGCCGCTGATCGAACAACAGCGTCGTTGAATTATTTACCAGTATTCGGCTGCGTTGCTCTTTAACAATCAATAAATACCTCGACCGTCGAAGTGGCACACAAATGTATTTCCGCGAGTGTGAAACTTCATCGACGGAAATGGAAAACCGGGGAAACTGGCGGCCGTTTATTTGCAATCGAAATTCGTTATTGTAATTGAGTATTGACTGTAAAAACGGTAACGAAATAATGAATTGTGTGAAGCAGACACCGCAATTCATCGCATTAGAATGAACAATGCGTAACATCGGAGCGCATAATCGATAAATCGATACCCGATACGAAGGGATTCAAGTGAGTTTGCGTTCACGCTAATTGGACAATATTCGATTCAATTAGAAAAACACCACACACTTCTGAAGCGTAAGAAAGTTTCCTGCCCTGATGGTACATTACCACCATGTTTCATTTACAATTAATATGAATATAAAAAGAAAGCTGGAGCACCCCCGCGCTTTATCGTTGCCAGCGAAACAAACGGAACGCGCATATCTAATTACACCTCTAATTGATATCCCCGAGGCTGACGTAAATTGCGAGAACGCTTAATGGTTCCACGGATATTTATGAACCAATGTATAGCCGGCTGTAATCACTCGTTATCGTCTGCCTCGAACGCTTCGCGTTTCGCCGTACATATTTCGTGGTAGTTAGCGTCGAAAGACGTGGATAATCTTCCTTGAGGTGATACCGGACGAAAAAATACGCCGCCGTTAATGGCTTTCTGGATACCTATCGCAGATAGAAATGCTCTAGCGGGCCACGGTACCGTTGCGAACGTATCTTTTGCACTACTCGTTTATCCACCGTCATATTTCATCTGTTTATAGGCACTTGTTTTCGCGTTAACACTCGTCGATCGATGAGTAGGTATACGCGGCTTCACATTGCTCCTCGCGGACTCGCGAAAAGTCCGCCTGCATGAAATCCACAGTGTTTTCGAGGAACTTAAAGTATCGAATTTCCTATGAATTTTTTACTATATTTTCCGAGGATGTGGGTACTTCCGTGGTGAATTATTTCATATTTCTTCCTCGTTTGTTGGTCTAACTTGCAGATATTTACCTTCTTTAATTCTACTTTTAAGTCGATCATCAAGTTATTCTCTAATTTGTTGATTACTTTGCGATTCCATGCGTGGATTCACAATCTTCCGATTTCCTCTTGTTATAACAGGAACGGATGCCACGTGAAAACCATCGCAGTGGTACAGAGTGATCTCTCAATTTTTCACCAGCATCCATTCGTTCCTTTCAGTTTTCCTACGGCCAATCCGATCGATTTCGCGCCATAGTCCAAGTGTCAAGCGCGCTTTCATTTTAATTCACGGCTCGCTCCGCGAATTTTTCACCCCTCGATCGCTGGATCCGTCCAGGGGGCGCGATTGTTTCCGTGTGTTTCATTGATTTCACGGATTTCAATGCCTTCCCGACCATCCCTTTTTTTCTGCACACTTTTTCCCTCGTTTGAATCGCGATATCTCTATACTCGCGCGAGACAAGTTACACGGTGACAGATAATATACAAAATAGAAATAAAAGAACGCCGATTTCAAAGCGTTGATCGATTCTAGATCGAACCTTTTGGGATCCAGTGCGGAGGAAGTGTCTTGAAGGGGTGTTTGTTGATTTTCAGATCGGACGGAAAGAGAGGAAAGAGATAAGAGTGACGATGATTCTCTACTAACAGAGTGTGGATATTAACCGAGTGTTGGAGTGAGAGCCGCATTAACGTGTTATTAACGCCATGTAATGAACACCGCGAAGGTAACCATGGAGGAGGCCTGCCGGCCGACTTGGACCGTTCCGGGAGCCACGAAGGGTAAGTCGATTTTCATTTTTATCCAGCTGTTTTATTTCTCCAATCTTGCTCACCGATTAACCGCATGCGCTCGCCTTGAAACCGTTTCGTCAATGGCCACTTCGCATATACGTAAGTCATCATCGTGTTATTATTCGGAGCTGAACGTGGTAACGATGCTTCTTTATCGAGGGGGCTTTAAATAGTTATACAACTTGTATATTTACGATGGGAAAACAGAATTTTGAGTTAAACATGTACCGAAGAGTCAAAGCTTCTATTTACATCGATCTAAATTATACTCAAAATTTGGGTCAACATGTGATCGAGTAGATTCAAATTGAAGCCAAGTGTAGCTCGGGGTAGAGAAACAGAGAACCAATTTGATAGCGAGTTTAGCTTGATATAGAGTTCTAATGCGAGTGAATCAAGCTCGGAATCGTTTGCAGATCAACATCGAATTAAGCTCAAAATGGAGATGAGTTTGAAACCGCGTTACGCTTCAAGCTAAGTAGGGCTGAAATCAAATCAAGTGCAGAATCAGAGCAAACAATCGCTATCTAAATTCAGAATTAAAAGCCTCTTTTCTGCATTATCATATTAACGTGTGAAGATGAAGCGCCCAAACGTGTTCGAGCAGCAATTACTCTTTTCGGCCACGGTTCGCCGAACGAAGAGGGTTAAGAACAGGTTCTCTGAATTCGTTCCGCGAAAGAAATTAGCCAAACACATAGTTACACCGACGATACGATACTCTGCCCCGTAGTTGCTCGTTTTGTGTCCCTGGTTGAGGGTGAGGTCGTAAAACCGCCGGCTGTAAAGAGACGCGCTGCTTTCTTCGGGCTCTGTCACGTCGAGAGCGTTGCCCAGCCTCGTACAATTTCATCGGCTAACCGCAAACGTTGAAGACAGACTAGCTTTCTCGTCCCTCATCGAAAGTTATTATTGTTTGAGTGGTTTCGATGCAGACTCTGCCTCCCATAATAAATAGTAGATTATTTTCTATTCCTTGGTGCTCCGACTAAGCAGTTTCAGTCACTTCTATTATAAAAGGTGTAATTAGAATCGCGTAATCGACCTGGGGAAACGGCATCTTACGAAACCGATGTATTAACACTAGTGTCTTGTAGATCTTGTTTACGAATTTTTACAAACTCGAGGTCAATTATAATAATTCAGATTCTGTTCGGTGCTGGAATCCTTTTTGCATGTTTCGAGATTGAAATCGTCGATGCTGGACGCTATGTGGGATAAAAGAATCAACGGGAGTCGGGTTAAGAGAATATTAGCTCTTGAATCAACAAGTCTTGTACACTTGCTGATTGTATTGTGCACGGAGCTGCCATCAATACTTACACCAGAGTTACGCAGAATTGAACTGATAGTGGTGGACGTGGCGATAGAACAATATAATCTATCAGGAGCTTCAATGGAAAGCATTTACAGTAGAATAACCGAGGGTTCAAATGGGCAAGGATGACACAGCGAGGGGCTGGAGAAGTTTGAAAGCATGAGTAATATTTGCGCGAAAGAGAAGTTACTCTCGGTGCCAGCTTATTACGATTAATCAACCGATTAGATTGCATTAATGGACGTTGGATCGTGGTCCCCAGCGTCGCGTCTCGGAGCTGGCGAGCGAGCTCGGGGTTCTTGGAGATCCGGCCCCGTCGAATGGAAAACACGTGGCTGATTTGGACACGGATACTAGCTACTGCAAAGAAGCGTCGGTTTCCATTTGCCGCGTCAATTATCGCGCATTCATTCGCTTTTCAGCTTCACGCCCAGCCTTATAGCTTCTTTTTTCCACGACCAGATACTTTTTTTTCGATGCTGCTTCGAGCGCTGCCTCGCGTCCCGCTGGATGTTTGCGCGTCCCTCCAGTTTCCACCTCGGCCAACCGTTCCTCGTTTCCTTCCTCTTCCCGGCGGCGAAGCTAGTTGGACGACTAACGAGTGGGAACTGCTCTTTCAAACTTCCGTGGGAATCGAATACTCCGTGACGCTGCGAAGAGTCATCCGTTTCTGAAAAAAGTCGTGCAAATTGTTTCATTTTTTTGAGGGGACCATCGCGAGGTTGATTGTACACGGGACTTCTGAATTCAAATACTGTTCAGTAGAGTAATATTTCAGGGTTTAAAATAGATTGATCCCTCGGGTTTAAAATAGATTGATCCCTCGCGGTTGCTTATCGATTTACATGTGTTTACTAGTGTCCACGCCGTGCACTTCGTAACAAGTTACTTTACAGGTCCATAGCATTTTGACATTAAACGTAACATTTAAAATTGAAAAATTATTTGCTGGATAACCACTTAACGTACTTACGAGTATGAGGTATTTATTATACCTCTTCTAAGCCTCCTCCAATCGTGATTGCTTCGATAAAATTCTACATAATTTTAGAAAAAATCGCAGCATTTGAGTAGAAAGTGTGGTTGGAAGTGAATCGAGAGGGGATTCCGCTGGACCACGGAGATAAGTCGCGAGATGATTCTATGAAAATTTAATGGCCCCCACGGAGGTGTCTCGCCGGCTTTCGCCTGACTTCTCTTTATTTCGATCGTGATGAAGAGCATCGCGGAGGTAACTCGCTGGTCGGCTGCGTCGAGCATTTTAAGCAGCTCTCCGCGATCGGCACGAGGCTGTATACCCGTCTTGCATAATCCACGATGCACGTGCCCGTGCATAAGAACGCATCATTTTCCGGCGTGCACGCGGAACGCGCGTCTAGTCTTCGAGCCATGTCGCTCGGCCCAGGTTTCGCGCTCAATGCCCTCTGCTCCATCGACGCAAACCTTTTTATCACAGCTTAGGTGCCGAGTTTCTATCGCAGCACCAAAAGAATACCTTAAAATCTCACAGTTCGAATTCAACAATTTTAAAAAATAAATCAAACTCGTCGAATATCCCTTCACTTTCAGAACTCTAAGAACTTCACTCCAATACCTTTTACCAACGTTCCCCCAAAACCTTCAAATTTAAAGATTTTCCCAATGAAACGTAGAACAAAATCTTTAATGCCTCTTAACACTGACTTTTCATTCCCACGAACAAACGTGCTACCTAAGTAGTTTCTTCGCTGTTTAATTTAAACACAACTTCCACACGTAATCTGTTGCGTCATAACACGTCCCGAGTTTTGCATTAGACTTTTAAGCACTTGGCAAGTTGTCGCTTTCATGAAACTGGCGTATCATCTCGCCAGCCTGTTTCCTCCACAGGGAAACATTTACCGCCATCAATATTCTGTCCACTCAAAAAGCGTTCGTTGCGCAGAATACCATTACTTCGCTGCATATCCCCGCTTAACTGTACAAATTAAGTTTTCCACAGTGGCCGAGGGGCTCCGAAGACAGATTAGCCTCTGGAGCTTCATTTCTCCTCGCCGATAAATGGACCTCGGCGCTGCAGGCTGCGAGCCGTTTAATTCGCCGGCGCTTGCGTTTATGAAATTTCCGCGGCTGTTTAGCATCGCGACGCCTCCGTGACTCATCTTTCCGCCGAGTCACGGCTCGCGATCGTCGGCCGTCCGTAGTTTGACTTTTCTCGAGATTCAAGGATGCAGAGAGCCGAGAGATTTGCGTATCCTCGGTCTATTTGTTACGCGGTCACGTACCGTGTAATGACTCGACCTCTCCGCGCAGTATCTCGGCTGTCAGAAGTCGCCTTGCAAAGTCTTTTTACCGGAGCACCGTCTGATTCCCTAGACGAGGCCTTCTTTTTTTCTCGCGAGACGATGGATGCAGGCGCGCGTTGCTCGTCGAAGCTCGACCGCTTTCCTCCGCTGCACTTATTGGATCGAAGCACGTGGGAGCGGAAGGCTAATATCCAGCGAAAGGGAGATGAAGAGGCACGCGTTAATTAAGAGTCGAACGGGAGGGGCGGCAAGGAGTCCCAGTTGTAATAGCTTCTTCAATTAGCAAGGTAAAAATCATGTCGAATGAAACGGCGGGGATTGAAGTCACAGGAAATTAAATGGGAATCGTGCTGAAACGGGCGAATACTTGTAATATCTTGCTCGGTAATCGTGGTTAAAATTACTACCATCGGGCCACTTTGGAAATGAAACGCTGCCATCGACAGGTACGGGGCACTCGTTAGTCACGAATTACCGCGGTAATGTGCGAATATCCCGTCGCGCTTTTTCACATTCCCTGCTACTGCTATACTGCGATTTACCATATTCCTGGAAAACTTTCGTTGTACACTTGATTCCACAGTAGAGCATCAAGATTTCGCACAGGCACGACCCTCAGGCGACGTTGCTACGCCGCACAGTGGTCCGACGCATAGAGGAGAAAGTGGAAAAAACTCATAACTTCAGCATTTCTCAATATTTTTTAATTATTTCTGTTTCATATTCTGCCTCAATGTAATTTTGCCCACTAAAAAAGTTGTAGAGAATTAAAATATGTTTTTTTTTTTTAATTTTTTGGGTTTTTTTTATAATTTTTTAATTTATTTTTTAACTTACAATAATCGTTTTTTGAACGGATTTTGTACTTGTACAATGTTTAGACAAAGTTGTCGAAACAAAGTACGTAAAATGATCGTTTTAATTCTTCAATAAGCATTTTGCAGACGGTGCAGACGGTGATAGACGGTGATGGACGGTAAAATTTTTTAATGGGAATTGTACCACAAAATATGTACTTTCAAACCTTTCAAGTGTCGTTGCGGAGGTAGGCGGAAGTACCTGAAAAAAATGGTGATTTCTAAAACACCTCGGTATTTTTTGAGATATTGCTATATTCTGACAGCAGTTTCAATTCTGCCTCTTTTTGTCCTACACTATGTAAAAATGAGTAATAAAACTACTCCGGAAAAAACAGGTCCACTTAGTGATATGTAGAAATTTTGGCCATACTTCTTTAGTGCGAGTTTTTCCGCACTTGTAATCGGTTTTAGAGGCTAAGTGACAGGAAATGACCAATACATAACCGATAAAAAAACATACCTAAAAAAACAATACGAAATTGTGACATGGTTCTTTTAGGTTTTTTCCGCCTGTAAACCACTGTGCGCCGCCTCCCCACTTAACCGCCTATGTTTTTCTCCGTCGCACGGCATTCTCTACTCTCTCTGTTCACTCTTCGTGCGGGACTGTTTACGTTGACAACGGTCAGGTCCCGCGTTTGGGATGTACCAATTATTCCTTGGAAATTACCACGACCAATCGCATGCGGTTCAAACCGTGGGTAGTAGTGGGAGCTGCGCAGATCGGTCGCAAATCGGTAGGGGCGTCGAGATGCTCCAATGTGGAATCAAGTGTAGTGCAATCCAGCCTACTCCTTCGCAAACAATCACGAACACTCAATTCCACCCAGGAGCATCACTTCCAAACATCCTTTCCACCAACTAAGAACCCTATAATCACCATTGAATTTACCACCGAAGGACGCTTCCTTCGTGGTGAAGTCTCTACCCACCAGCTCCTCACTTCCTCCCCTCGTCGTCCGAAGCAGAGATTCTTTTTTCCCCAGTTTGGTTTCGCGGATCCGCGGAGTCCATCCGCGGGTTATTTCCCGCGGGTCCTCGTCGTTTTCGCGAACGAGAAACCCGTCGATGTCGCTTCTTCTGGCAGGAGAGAAGGGAATTCTATCAGCCGCGACGGGAAAGTCGGCTGGCGCCGAAACATCCGCGCGAATTTAACCTAGATGCTGTTTTTCTAGCGAGCATCCTCGGCATTTCAATGGAACCCAGTCCCAGCAGGATTGTATCGCACCTTTTTTTTTCTCCCCGCCTCGTTTCGCTGCTCGCAACTTGGGCACCGTCTCTTAAGGGATTAGTGTGCAGCCCGAGCAGCTTCTTCCTTTCCCTGCTTTTTCGAGCGCTCTTCCAGTTCTCGCCCCGAGAATCAAAGATAAGTCAGAATCATCCACCTCCGCCCCGCGCGGAGCGTATCAAGTGCGCGTTAAAAAAGGATTCTCGAGCTTCGGAGACGTTTTTCGCTGATTTCCCCGCTTCCATCTTGCGAGCCCTCGCTCGTGGAAAGAAGGGTTGCAGCTGCGAACGGAGCGAGGGATGGCGGTGACTTTGGACGCGTGAAGGCAAAGGGTTCATCTGCTTCCACGCTGGTATCACTGACGGTTGGAGCTTCATTGATGTTGATGCTTGGAAAAATTCTCTCTCTGGAGTACTTTCCCTTCTGCGGAGATAAAGGTCCCTCGTCTTGAAGCAAACTTGATACGGTTTTGGAGGACTGTGTGGTGTTGATCCGTTGGACATCTGAAAGCCGAGGGTTCATTGAGTTCATTCCCCTCTGCGGAATCCTCGCTGCTAGCTTCCGTTTAATTGATTTCCTCAATGCCTCGAGGCATCTTTTCTTCCCTTGGTTCGTGGAAACTCTAATCTCAATATTCCTAAATACCTCGGAAAGAATACGCACCGACCTGTCCTCAGTCTGAATCTCCGAGCGCGTCTGCGAATGTCCTTTCGCGATAGATCAGCGGGGATAATAAATTCTCTCCTTGAATCGTCGTCACGTTACATTCTCACGTTTCCTGCGGCACCGGTGCGGTTTATTAAGGAAAACCGAGTAATTCGCTGGCGCGTTCACCGATCTGTGTCGCGGACAGGCTTGAAAAGATCCAACGGATACAGGTTTCTTGAGGAAAGCGAGAGGGACTGCGGCCAGCAGCGATTCCGAAGCTGGTTCTCGGCCTTTTTTTCATCGCTGCCACTTGATCGGCCAGCTGTTTAGAGAAGTGAAAATTACCGTTGCCGAAAAATCGAAGACCAGTTCTGCGACGAGACGTGGGATACCTCGGGCTGGCAATTAAAGTGCAACCGGATTTCAGAGTAATTACTGGCTTACGTAATCAGTCCAGCTTTGAACTTTGCTGGAACAAAACGATGATGGGAGACGACAGTATCGTGGCTCCTTGCTTATCTTTCCGCTAGGAGACTTTTAATTCTGCTTTAAATCCCGGCAATCGTTCGACAGGCTTAACTTTTACAACTCGAATCGAGTATATAGGTACTTGAAGTAGCTGCACGTTTCGTGGCGAGTGTGGGAAATTTTGATGCCGAAGGACTTTGAACTTCTTGAAGGACTTGGGACTCTTGCAGGCTCTAAAACATTTAAAGTGTTGATACGTTTTTCTACGAGTCAAGTCATTGAAGCCTAGAAATTCTATCTTCAACTAACAGTGCGTCAGTAGACGATAACGGTGCATCGCAGAGACGTTTGCATAGGGTTCTAACATCGTCTTACAAATTGCCTTTGTGATGTCCTTTCTCCTTCCTTCGGTTTTTATGCCACGTATTTTCAAGAAGCCATCAAACGATTTACGCTCCGTCGTGCAATCATCAGTGCAAACGGACGATGGTGGGGCGTTGGAAGTTTGAATATAGTTGTGCAAACTCGAAAACGCAGAGCTGGAAGTACGAATCAGTGGATGGGACTATATAGAGGTCAAGTTGTAAAAGTTGCGTCGCAAGCGTTACGCAGATGAGTTTCGTCGACGCGTTAGACAGTTTGCATGGGTTTTATCTTCACGGCGCAGGGCGATCGTGTCGTTGTCAGCCGGGTCGGTTATCGTAAATCTCGAAGATCTCGTAAACGCTGGAAGGCTGTTCCAGCGCCGATGGAAAGTTTAAACGCCCTCGCGCGATAGGAAATTTTTATCGCCAGCCTAATAATCCGACTATCTCATTGAGTGTTTACAAATTTCCTACAGCTCGTGTATCTGGGCTATCTCCAGCACTTGTATCAAAATAAAACACCCTACCCTTCGCCGCAGAAGTGTCTAAAAATGGGCAATTTACTCTGACCGATATCTATCTCTGTTATCAAAGAAGTGATTAGTCGTAGTGGACTGAACTAACGTAGGAAAGTAAGAATTTTGGAAATATTTTCCCCGAGCCCGAGGATTCCCAGGATTAATTATTGTCGCGAGCAGCGTTGCAGGTCCAAGAACGAGTGATTTATTCGACGTACATTTATCTCCGCGGCTGTCTCCGAATTTTTCCATTGGAACGCGAGTGGAAGATGCATTCGAGGTTTACGGGGGGCACGTTACGCGAGCAGCCTTTTCGAGAAACCACGGTTCTCTTCGAACGATCTTCGTTTAGGAATTCCCCAGCTGGCCCCTGGAACAATTACGCGACCACTGGTGGAATTAAGTCGAGAGAATTTGTAGTTGTTGCCGTGTGCAGCACGAAAGAAGCCCTATCTCGTACAGCGTGACGAGAATTGCAAGGAAACTGAAATTTAGAAGCTACCAAACCCTTTCAATGTTATCCAAACACCTCGAACTCGTCGACGTACTCCATGTCTCCCTGTTTTTCATATCTCCACCTCTGCTACCTTTATAAATCTTGCGATAGCAACTCCAATTGTACGAGAATAATTGTTTATATACATGCATACTAGCTGCAGAATGGCACGAAACATTTGTTCACCACGCTTACTTTGCAATTAAGCCCATCATCCTTGATCACGCTCGTTACAAAGGAAGCTCCACCGTTTTTCAGCTGGCTATCGCGCTGAATGTATTTCCCGTCCTTCAATGCATTACGCTGCTTCTGTTTCGTGACAATCGCGCGACTCTGTATGCTCGGGAATCTAAGTAGTTTTGTAATTACCATTAATTGCACCGCAGTTGTCGGCAGTTGTTACTTGGTCGCTTTATCCAGCGTCAAATTGAAATCCCTTACATAACGTCGGCCACTGAGAAGACGAGGTGTCTGCACGAGAAACCTAAATTGTTCCTTTGGCGGCGGAAATTTAATCGGCGTATTTTTTTTATGCTCGTTGCTGTAATCCAGCGGCAGTCTAATCAAGGCACGCCGATTTCGCTAAACTAATCCCGTGCAACGGGAGACGCCGCTCAGATTTCACTGACTTCCGTTTCTTCTCGAGCAATCACGACTGAACGCCAGAGCCAGGTCTCTGTTTAATAAGTGGCTGCAGAGTAATTGTATCATTGCTTCCTGCCTTTAATTCGACTGTGCAAGGGCAGACCTGGCTGCAAGTTTCCGCCGAGATCGAGTTCATCCTCGCGGAAGCTCGCCTCTGTAACCAAGAATTCACTCTGTTTGCCAGAATTCAGAACCCTTTCATCCCTTCCATCCGGAACTCGATGCTCTGTAAACTCGATAACTATCCCCACAAATCTCGATCTCCGAATTCTCCGGGAAACTTCTTCATCTCTTCCCCCGGCTCCATCTTCCTCAAAGATTCATCGATTCACTGTACTCCGCATCGGTAAACCTAAAGTCAGATTTATCATCGGCTGCTCCCGGACAAGAGAACCAGAATTAAACCAAAGCATAGCTACCGAGGTCCGAGCGACCGTAAATCTATACCGAATCATAAACAGCCCGGATTCTCAAAGGAATCGTGCCGCATTTCCTCTCGCAAACTCGCATATAGCGAGGCGCTAGGTATCTAGTGCCGTCGAGTCTCATTCATTCCCTAGGAGGATGAATGAACCCGACCCATCGATCGCGACGAAGGCGACGGGCCGCGGCGTTTGCCTTGGCGCTCGTCAGCGAATTCCATTGGAAAGTTCGCCCGCGAGCGAGTGCAGCGGATGCTACCGAAGCGGAGAACGGAAGCGTTTAGAGTTTAGAGGGTGGCGCGAGAAGCTGGCAGAAAGCGAAACTAATTAAACGGCGCGTCAACTGTTGCTTCGCTTTTCAGCCGACTTTTCCGCCGTTCAAAGTGCAAGCCCCCGACGAACGCTGGGACATCGTTCCCCAGCCCCTCCGCGTGCTAGTTCGTAGTGCAGTCGCGATACCGCCGTGACAGCGCCGGCACGAAGTCAACCGTGCCACCGAGAGATAATTGAAGATAATGGCCTGGCCGATATATCGTTTATATTTAGAGTTGCCTTTGCACCATTGTCCTTGACGACCTATCCCAAACTCCTCCCGCAATCACTCTTTCCACCCTATCGATTCGAACGATCCTCAAGGCCGCGTTCTCATTGAAACGCGGCTACACCCCCGGCTCGATAATGACGAGGCGGCCTCTCGTGGTTCCCCTGCAACTTTAAACCGCTGACAATGTCGACTTTCCTCTACACTCGTCAACTTGTAGCTTCCACTCTCTCGTCGAGGACATTTTCGAAGGGCCTGCTGGTAATTTGATTGGGCTTGATTGAGATCAGTAGTGATTATTGGTTGGGAGGGTGGGTCGTGTGTTCGAGGTGAAATTCGAAAGAAATTTATACGTAATTCGAAAGCAATTGTTTGCAAGTTTCGCAGCTTTTAAGGTTTCCAGGCCACCTGGATACCGCATTAATATTTCACTGAAACGACGCAAAGGTGTATTCTACTAGGATCCCAGCTGCTTACTGCAACAGCAGCATTGAATGTTAATCCCCCGCACATTATATTAATTTGCCTTTTTCTCTGCTATCCACGCTTTCGTGAAGAAGAACAGCTATTTGCATATTCATGCGAATCATTATCGCCGCTTCCCAACGCGGCTACGTCTCTCGCGTGGCTGCTATAGAGATATTTATCTACCTCCTTGAATGCAGTCGCGAGTTACCAGCATAATGGTATCCTCGGTAGTAGGTATAGTATGCAAGGGGTTTCGATTTTAACATCTATGGACGGTGACTTTCTTTTGTACCCTCTGTAGATATCATTTACTGTATATACCCCCAGAGGACCCGCGTACAAAACAGAAATGAATATTCACCTTCGATCGCCTCTTATTACTTAGCCAGAAAGATTTTTCTGTTTTCGAGCTGCGTCACGAAAGAGTGACGCTCGATAGAGGCAGGCATGCGAGGAAAATTGCGAGTACGGCAATTAAGAGAAAGTCGCTGGCTGCGGAGAATTCGTGGCGCAAACGAAAAGTGTCGATAGCAGGTAGATTATTGAGGAAACTGGGCTAGAGCGATTGTGTGTAACCGCGTTTCTTTTCTCCGCGGATTCGCTGGTTTCAAGTTAATTTTAACCTCTAGCGCGTCTATAACCGCGCTCTATCCACCGCCTGGCGAATATCTGCCCCTCGTGCTTTCGACACGCGGTCACCGTGCACACGATCGTAACGCAAACAATGAAGTAACGCGCGCAATTAATTATTCACTCTAGGCGATCGAGTGCATTCGCGTTGCGCCAGTTTCTCATCGAACCGGGGCTCCGCTGCTCCCATCGAAGAGTTCACCGAGTTTCTGGGGTCGCATGATTTAAACTGTGCCGATGAATCGCGACATGCGACTGGTTCGTTTGAACGGGCGTCGCCTGATGTCGATGAAGCACGCGACGCCCAACGTCGCGCAAGGCTTTTCCTCGATGGCCTCGGCGTGTTTCCACTGCGGAATATTTCTGCGGGCGAGTTCAAGAGGGGCCAATGTCAACGTTTGGCTGTTTCGTAAAATTACCTACTTAAAAGCGAAAACAGAGTTTTTGCAAAGTTTTTAACGTCAGGCAAAAGTGTCGATTTTGACATTGGCACCTTTTTGAACTCACTCACTGATTTTCTGAGGAGCAGTGAAAGTATTCTCCCCTTGCCTCTGAATGTTTTCTCCGAGAAAGTTAAGCAGAAGTTCGCGGACTTGAAAGGGCATCTTCCAAAACCATGCGCCACTCTGGGATGGCTCCTGCTTTCCTTACTAATACCTTATCCAATACGCCGAGAAACAGGAGATACATTTGCTCTTTTGTCTTCTCTCAAAGGTGACTCGTTAAAAAGTCCTCTCTCAGGTAACAGGTGGAAATTTTAGTTCTTGGAAGGGGTTTCAATATTTTCCTCCAGAAGGAATATCCTGCCTGGACGTTCGAAGGAAATAATGAAGAGCAGAGGGCGAGAAGGCGGCACGAAAACAAGATGTAACACGTCGACGTAAGCGCGTGTCGCGTTCGTTGCATTTTGATGCGGATGGATTTCGCCGTCTAAAATTGTCCTGTGCCCTCGTGTATGATCGTTCTGACGTAAGTGACGCCGCAAGTGCCAAATCGCAGTCGAGTTTCACCCGTGACAAATCATACCGCATTTTAATCAAACCCACCAATTTCTGCAATCACCCTTAATCCAAGCACGAGCTTCACGTTCGTCTTTAAGCAGGTTCCAAGACTTCACGTAACCCACCTGGCCAGTGGCTCGACCTCTGCTATTCGAAATATCAAGGAATAAGTGGAGTCAGTTATTCGTAATTCCTTCTATCAGATTGTGACTTTCAGAGGCTCCAAGTACTTTCACTGCTAAACGCAAAGAAAGGAGGTAAAGGCCAGTTGAATTGCCTCGATTGACACGATCTACTTCGAACTACAGCTGCGCGTGAATTGCAGATCTGTTGATTGGATCGAGAATATACTTTTTCTTCATTCTTTCCCTCCGACTTATGCCATTCAGAGTTCGTAAGCTTCATCAGACACTGTACTTGCAGCGTCTTTTGGTGCATCCCCGGCGCTCTACCTGTTCGTTCAGTGATAATCTTTGTTATGGTCTTCTCCTTCGTGTTCTCAGCGATGGTCGACGAGTCGAAGCCACGCGTGAATCGGTACATGTTTTGCTGGGTGCCCGCCTTTTCTGTGTCTCGGCCCCTACGTCACTGGTAGATTTATGCTCCTCCGCGAAGAACAGCTCGCGAACGTCAAAGCGACGAGCCTATGTAGTCGACGATAAATAAGGCGTGCTTGGCGCCTCCCTGCAACCTGCAAACTGCTGGAGCAATGTTCAGCGGACGATCGCGAAGCATTGCAGACGAGAGGAGCGCTTTTGTGCGAAACAGCACGACACTGGATGCAACAAAGTTTTCTTAAGGCAGGATACCACCTTTGCTCTTAAAAAAAATTGAAATTTTTTTTTATTTTAAAGTACTCTTTCAAGTGTATAGAATCGAAATTCATTCATTAGAAAGGTGGCCGAAACCTTTTTCTTGTGTAAAAACCGGTTTGAAGCAGATATATAAATCTATATAAAACTTTAAACGCGTTTTTCTCGAAACGATGTTTTTCAAATCGGCGTGTCAGATTACTCTTAAAATTTTCATCGGATTGACTTGAAACTTTGCACAATTCTTCCCCGTGGTATAACCTAATGATGTACGTAGGACTTTTGGTGTAGCGTTGTTATTTTTTTTTTGGTGCACAATTTTATAAACTTTTTTAAATTTTTTTACCCTAAAAAATTGACCTTTATGTTAAAACGACCGCCATTTTCTTAAAAATCGAAATTTCGTAAAATCCCTACGTACAGCATTAAAAAATATTGTTGTTAATAGGGACATTCTTTGGCTTTTTTTCTAAGAGCCACGTACAGAGCGGAATTTGACACGCCGTCTAACGATGTTCCTCCAAAGGAGTGTATTTTGGCGCCACCTACAAGAGATTATTTTTCACTTTTTCAGTTTCAAAAAATGTGTAATTACAGATTAAAGTTACATTAATGAATGACTGAAACCGATTTTGTTTCTGCGCATTCTTTGTATGCAAAAAAAATTCATGAAAAACGCCTCCAAAATCGCAGTCAAAGGTGGTATTCTGCCTTAACTGCTGGGGGAAACGTCAGACGCGAGGAAGCACTTCCTGACGCGAGTGAAAATATCCTGTAATGGAGCCTCTGACTCTTTTACATGGACGATCTACGGAGATTTAATAAATGATATATTCAATTACATATAGAAACCTTTTTTTTTTATCAGAGTTTTTATTTTCGAACACTCCTGGCTGGAGATTTTAATTGAAGGGTATAATTATTATGAAACAGAAATTTTTGTAACGGGATATAGTATGCACGGTATCAAACACAGTTCTGTTAATTGAGGGAAAATGGTCGAAGCCCTTGAAGCGTAGGAAATTTGAGTCTCGTTAACAGGGGTGTTTCTGTTTCGACAAAATGTAACAGCGGAGCGAAAGTTTCAGTTGTAATATTGAGATTTAGGAATGGTGTATGTTCAGAGTGAATTTTATCTTCTTCGAGCTTGGATACGAGAGAAGTCACTTAAAAATCATGAGGCTCATTCAAAGTATCAGGCTTCGGGCTTCTTTTTTAAGCAGGCCTTCGGAGAAGCCTTTGATCCCGCGGTGGTTAATCATCGTTGTCCGAATGCCAGAAAATGGGGAGCACGCTTTAGTTAACACATCGCCTCAAGGGCGACACGAATTCTCGAAAAATGTACTCACATTCGCTTAATGAAATTCATCGAACGTTTATCTTCGTTTTGCCTAAATCTATTTAGAAAAAGGAAGAAACACTAATCCACTTTATTTGGATAGAAATTTGAAAGCTCTTCCATTTAAATTTTCTTCCATCTTTGATCGAAACGTAGCAAAGCTTTTCTAACGTTAATGTTTTGATAAAAGTGACAGTATTCAGTACAGATTCGAGTCACGAAATAGAGTGAAAAATGAATCGATAGGTAGGTTTATTATTGCTGGACGAATTACTGGTACCATTATTTGATTAGTAGTGGATTTATTAAAATGCATAAATTAGAGCGGGCTGGTTAATAGATTCCTCGGTGTTGACGTCAATCTACCCCCTCGTTTCGTTCCTCCCTTGAATTGTGACCGAGCATTCGTTCGTTTGATATAATGTGATACATGGCGCGCGGCGCATTAACAATCATAAACATTGCGCGATACGGACGTTTAATTAACGCCCGCGGCATAATAATGCCCAGCGGTGGGGTCGCATTTAATGCAGGTTAGAAATGTTTTCCCCCCGCATCGGCTTAATAACATCGATACGAATCCAATTTCGCCGTTCCCATCGACAAACGAATTATCCTTCACTTTTGTCGTTAACACTGGTCCCTTTCCTCGAACGACAGCAAATACAGGAATCACCGCTGCGATTCAATTAATCTACCTTGGAGACATCTAAAATCCACGTGAATTCATTTTCTCCAATCTGTTGACAAGAATCGATTTCTTTGATTCCCCCCTGTCACATTCAACTGTTCCCCGACACCCGTGTAACAGCCTTTCGCGCGACAAGGACGCCCGTTGCGATGATGAAGAACCGGACTTGGGCGGCAAAACAAAAAAAAAAACGCGAAACACACAGCGCCGCAGATATTAGAATTGATATTTATGGACGAGGACGATACGGTTTTCTTGGTGTGGGGGCGGGTTTTCATCGGCACGGTGCGCTGTGGACCGATGTTATTTATATTTATTGGACGTTTACGAGCTGCTGCTTCTGTTGTGTACTATGGATTCGGCTCGCGCGTCACCGAGCGCTCCCGTTTTCCTCTCGTATACGCGCGGCCTGTCAACCTACTATTAGCGCGGCGAGTATTCTTGGCAGAGGCACTCACGTTGCCATCCGAAAATAATTCGAAGACGATGCGGAAAGCCACGCAACCTACACGAAACACCTAGCTGATCGTCGCCCGGAATGGTGTCCCAACGCGCGACGCTTCGATTGCATCCCTCGCGAGCGCGCACGCACGTCAATCCCTTTCATCTTTCATCGTTCGGATTCTGCGAGAAGGGTCAAGAAGGCCTTCGGGTCGAGAAAGTTTTGCACGCCATCGCCAGTCGTGGTTCTATGCAGAGTGTTTTGGTAGACGATGGTGCAAGTTAGAAGACGATTCGCCTGTAATTTTAGAGCTCCTGGAAGTGCAGGGTGACTTCGGTGTCGTTCTGAATGAAATAATTAGTAACAGAGATGATATGGCGTGCGGATATTGGAAATTTATCAGTCAGACGTCAGCAGAACTAGATAAATTAGTTTTCAACTGAGAACGAATGTAAATGAAGGGCCAGGCAGCAATTCAATCACCGAGGGAAACCAGATTGCTGGTCGAAGCTTGCGACTCGGCGAAGCCAAGTGACAATTTCGAATTAATGGAATTGTAATTTTATAGGGGCTTGGTGGTCTGTAATTCAGGCTTTAATAACCGAAATAATGCTTCGGGGGTATTAATAGGAACGCGGTTGGCGGTTAATTAAACATTTCTGGGTTAGCCAACATAGCCCCGGAAAATCTGAAAATTTTATTCACAGTTGGCGGACAACAAAATGCAACTTTGAAAGAGCTTTCGTGGACGCTGGGTTCCGCGAGCTTCGCGTTTAATTTTGTAATGCACTGAGCCCCCCACTCTGTCCACGTTTAATTTTCCCCGTTGACGTTTGCTCGTACTTTTCAAACGCATCCTTTGACATTTGCTTGCTTTTCTTTCGACATCGCCAAGCGCAGTTTCGGCATAATTACGCAGGATTTCTTTGTTCGCTCAATTTGGCTGGAGTTGCTTAAGGAACGGCCACCAGAATCTTCGTATTTAGGGAGATATTATTGGCGGAATTACACATTCTTGTAATAGGATCTTAAATTGCGGGAAAAGGTAGAATTTTTGAGGTGTCCGGAAGATTCTTATAAAAAAGTAATTCTATCTAAATTACAGTGTTACCCCTACAGCAAATTACGTTGCTGAAAAGTTGCAGAAACGTTGCAGTTTCGTTGCAGTTACCTTGCAGGTAATATTTCTGAGATGTTGCAGAAATGTTCCTATGTCCGCCCGTGTGCAACATTGCATGAAATATTTCTGCAACTTTTCTGCAACGTTTCTGCAACTTTTCAGCAACTTTTCTGCAACGTTTCTGAGATTTTACAGCAACTTTTCTGCAACGTTTCTGAGATTTTACAGGAAGGATAAAAAATGTAAGGGAAATTGATTAAATCACAATAAATATTGACAATTAAATATTCATATATTTTTTCTATACAAGCCGACAACAACAAGAACAATAATAAAAACAATAAAAATAATAGTATTGGCTCTGGTGGATCTTCTCAAACCCGCGTATGTGGAGTTCCAGGCTCTTCCGCTCTCTTTACTTAAAATGTACTGCATGCACCGTGTAATGAACCTGGAATAATACATGCATTTATTTTACAATTTTACAACTTTAAGTGCTGAAATGAGATAAATAATAAATTTACTTACTCATTATACTATATGTTTGAATATATGAATGATTCTTTTTGTATATTTCTCTGCCACAGAATCCTCTATTAATTTATTTAATATCAGCAGCTTCCACAGCTTCTCTTCAGTAAATGAATCTATAAAAGGTCATCAATAAATTATTTCAGTCATGAAAAATGGCTTCATTAAAAACAACATTCATGTAACGCCAATCGCAGGCTGCATTGAAGCGACGCAATGGAAAAATAACAATCACCGTTACTTTAAATAATTGAACGGAAAGTGAAATGAAATTTGTACAGTACATGCATGTTTACAAGGAAACTGTGTGAAAAGTAAAAGCTTGTAGCACAGAAAGCAAAGAAATATATGTATTTTAAATAATTAGAAAATTGCAGTTGGTTAATAGGCATCAAATATTTAATATTAGTTACTTTAACTTAAAAATAAGCTCCTTAATTTGAATAATTCATATATATTACTTGCGAAACAATCTGTTTTTATCCTGTTCTTATATATCGTGACAGAAAACACAAGAACATTTATATTGTCCAAATACAGTAGGAATGCTTGCAGGGAGAAGATTTCTTTGAGTGTACGAAATTCAGGCCCAGACCCATGTTCTGTAACCAACGATGCAGATAGTTTTCATTCTTCAACGGAAATCTATATGAAACAAACAAAAATATTTATTTTTAAGAAGTTCGACATAACCTACAAGTAGCATATACATGGGTTCTACTTACCCGTGATATGTCAAACCTTCACCCAATTCACTCAGGTCTCCTGCGCCACAAAACACACACGTTCTAACCATTTTTACTACTTAAAGCAATTAATAACTAATCACGCTCTAACTATTTACGCGTGTGCTTTCTTACGTGCTTTGGCTTTGCAACCTGTCGTGTCGCACGTGAGGTACGTCACACAACGCGTGGACCTTCACCACGCCGCCGGCTTGGGAAGATCCACCAGAGCCAATACTATTATTATTATTATTATTATTATTATTATTATTATTATTATTATTATTAACGGGAATAGTCCCATAGGTTACATAAAGCATACAACAATTGAGTCTACATCGTCTGCTACTTATTGCACTAAATTATCATAAATTATATTATGTTACACAAAGCGTAACCTAATATACACTGTATAGTGGGTATACTACGATATTATACTAAATCTATATACTAAATCGATTTTATAACAGTTTTTGAGCCCTGCTTATTGCGGGACCTTTGTTGTAAAATCTCAGAAAAGTTGCAGAAAAGTTGCTGTAAAATCTCAGAAAAGTTGCAGAAAAGTTGCTGTAAAATCTCAGAAATGTTGCAGAAAAGTTGCTGAAAAGTTGCAGAAACGTTGCAGAAAAGTTGCTGTAAAATCTCAGAAACGTTGCAGAAAAGTTGCTGTAAAATCTCAGAAACGTTGCAGAAAAGTTGCTGAAAAGTTGCAGAAACGTTGCAGAAAAGTTGCTGTAAAATCTCAGAAACGTTGCAGTAAAATCTCAGAAACGTTGCAGGGTAATATTGCACCGCAACATTGCTGAAATGTTGCAGAAATCTTCCTATGTCCGCCGCTGTGCAACATTGCACCGCAACGTAACTGCAACTTTTCAGCAAGGTTTCTGCAACGTTTCAGCAACCAAGTGTGCTGTAGGGGAATTATGCTTAAGTTGACATAGTGAGGTAAGATGACATACCATTACTATCTTTTCAAATATTCGCGCGAGAAACGTGACATTGATGTTTATTCATCGGCTAGTAGATTTCCCCAATAGTGCAACATTGTATGATCACCGGCGGACGCACGTTTAGACGTGCTGGAGAGTTGTCTGATTCTGTGACCGGAAAAATAATTATTCTGGTTTATGTACTGTTACGAAAATACCCGCCAGGTAAGGAATTGAATTTATTAGATGAATTTTGTGTAAAGTAGCGTTAGTTTGCATCATGAATACTGTACAGCTGAGGAAAAAATCATAACGTTTTTGTCACTAGAAAGCAATAGTACATTTACGTTCACTTTTGGGTAAGATGGCATAATGAACGTCGGTTTAGGATAGCATACTATGTCGTCTTACCCCACAGCGCCTACGTATTCAGAATAAAGTACGATTGATTCAGTTTCTATTCCAGGATGCCTAATAACTATAAACGGACTTCGACACGACATAAATGGTCGAAAGAAGTCTACGGGTCCCGACTGAGCAAGCCCGCTTTAGAGTATGTCATCTTATACAGAAGTATGCCAACTTACACAGATGCATAGGCATGTCATTTTTTATTTCTCTTATTTTTGTTATTATCGCTGGAGTCATGAGACTGGTGTTTTATGTTCTATTACTAAACAGATAAAGACTGCTCTTTGGTTTTATTTTGATCCCACCTTTAATTTTTAAGATATTTGCCTCAGAACAAAAAGTATGTCATCTTGAGCACAATTCCCCTATGGGTAGTCGAGAAGCTGATTTGAATACAATTATTGCATCTCGATCGTAGTAGCCTCGACTTGTTAGTGAAAAGGACAATTATAATGGTGACAACAGTGACCCCTAACTGTCACTGACGAGAAGTCTTAATTGCCGTGGCGATTTTACGCTGATAACAGCGAGAACGAGTCTGGCTGCCAAAGATGAACGATAAGGAAATAACGAAGCGTGCGGCGCTCGTAATTAGGTGCTGGAAAATGGAAGACAAAACTGGTGTAGGGATAGAGTCATTGCCCGTGAATGAATCAGGATAAAACTTCTATCAGTTACGTTGAATGACGAAGAAAATCACATATCCCTGTGTGATCTTATTTCTGTTTGAAAAATTGATTCTTTTCGCGAAGCTTTTCTGATGGAAATCAGAGAACCATCGAATCTCTTCTCCAGAGAGATTCCACAAATAATTTACATTTTATAGATACCTACACTTGAATTTCATTGACACAAATCGTGTGGAAATTGATTTCATTGCACGAAAGAAGAAACGCTTCTGTCTCTACGTGAATTTACATAAGAAAAGTAATCAGGAATAAGTAAAGTACATAAGAGAAATACAGGGGATAGTTACCATGGAGTCACATAAATTTCTTCAACAATCCTTCAACGCCTTCGCCACTGTTAAAAAAATTTCCTTTTCCAAGTTATATTTCTTTCTTTTCATCGAGGAAGCCTGTATCCTTTTATGCAGCCCTTTGTGCACGTAACGCCCTTTTGTCCCCGTAATTGCGTCTTTTCGGAGAATATTAGTAGCAGCGCGTTTGGCGAACGAGAGAGTTAATTACGTCATTAATTAAGCACACCGTGATACTGTAGGAAATTAAAGTGTGCAGCGATGATATAGATTCATGGTGCGTCGAACGGTGGCGGGCGTGGGGTAAGAAAATTGTGATTCATAACCGTAAAGATCGAGTTATTAATTAACATAATAATTAAAGAGCATGCCCGGTGGCAGGGTAAACCCCTGTAGCACGCGGGCGGGAACAGGCTGCAATTAATTAGCGAGCTTAAACACGGGGAGCTGTGGATTTTAGGGGTGGATGTCGGGGCGTGAAAAAAGTTGCATCAAAGAATGAGGAGTTCCAGTTCTATTTCGTCCAAACACTTTCCCATAACTTTCCTCGATTAACTAAACTTTCGTTACGACCGGAGCTCGCTCCAATAACTTCTCCATTCACTGGAATTTTTTAAATCATTTCTCAAGATTCTCATTTCAATTCTCCCCTCTAGAATTTAATTTCTCGTGAAACTGAGAGTGATCAAAATATGAGCAAACATTTCCCAAAACTTGAGAATACGGAAACTGTGTATAAAACAAAATTTTGATAGTTTCAAAGGGCCACCTTGGCGAATACAATTTTCCTTCCCCTCGCTCGCTCTTAATTCGGCAACATTAATCACGCTAGAATTTACGCGTGTCTTTGAATCAGAGAATCGTCTCGATCCCCCTTTCCCACGCGGAGAGTGGAATTTTCCAATTACTTTTCGAGAGGTCCGCTGCCCGGTTTCCCTTGCCCGTTGGTAATCGTTTCTAATAATTCGCCGCGGGTGGCCAGGGGGGTGGTTTAACACCGTGGAGCTTTTTAATGCGACAATTCTTCCCGGCAAAGTGAGCTCTCCGGCTTGGGGGCAACGGATTGCAATTAATTAAGGCGTTTAAGCGGGCCGCGCGCAAAGGGAAAGCTGCAGAACGAAAGGAAAATGCGGGCGGCTGAAAAACGAGGAAGGAAAGGGGTCCGGGGTTTAATTCTTGCCCCTCGAATGAGCATTAAAGGAACCTTTCGATTCTGAACGAAACGATCGGCTAAAAGGTGTGACGTGCAGGACTTACGTTTCGCAGACTACGTTCGCAGCCTTGACAAGTTTCTGGTGAAATCGTCGTTGCCCGGTCGATCCTTTAACCAGACTGCTCGACTTCGAGAATACTAAACTCGCGTCGTTTATTGTAATTCCGCAGCCGAGGCCCGTAACGTAGTCGATTCCTGTTACAGCACAGGAAACTTGCTCGTTGATTCTGTATCTGTATCTCCGTTCAATAAAACAAAGCGAAACGTGATATCCCCCCTTAGAATCTCCGGTTCGTTTACCCGCGTTTCGGCAGAGCAGGTGATCAACGAAAACTCGAAAATCAAAAGAGCCATTAACCTCAAATAGCGGGGCGGGTGAATGGAACCGAGCTGGGTAAATTGATGCAAAGCAAGCATCTCCACGTGTTTGTTATTTAAATCGAGCGATGGGGGACTCTGGAAATAGATACTAACAGGAGCATGGAAGACTGGCTGGGAAAAACAATGTATTATACAATCTTGGAGAAACATTATTTTATTATCATACTGTAAAATATTCGACCCCCGTGCTATGTACCTTGCTGCTATTATAATTATTCCATCCTTCTGGAAATTCCTTCATTATCATCCTTCTCATTTTCCTCTACCCACTTCCCTTAACATTTCCCAGTCTTAGATTCATCTGCACATCCTTTAACTTTAAGTCTACTATCTTGTCTGTTAAGGTTAGCTTTCGTAACACAAGGAATGCCGAAGCTCGACCATTTATCACTTTATTTATAAATCCCCACGGCAGCTCTCGGGATCCAACATTTTGATCGCGAAGTTTCTTGTATCTGGCTGTTTCGTAGAGAAATTGCCGAACGATTTCGGGGGAAGATCAGAGGGACCCCTTTCCACCGCAGACTCTTTTAATTTGCAATAAAGCAGACGACTCGAAGCGATCGTCGAAGCACGTTATGATCGGGGGACACGCGAGGCATTCCGATAAAACCGGCATGGACTTTTCGGATGTTTCGAGAGAGCTGATTCCAGATTCCGCCCGTACGCTCGACCTTCTGCTTTATTTAACCATTCCCCGTGCAATATTTAAATGATCCACGAGTCTCGGGCACCTATAGAGGCAGCGTTCTTCCCAGCGGCCGTCGCAGCCCCGGCTGCCCACTTGCATCCCTCTGTTTTGCATACCCTTTGCCCTTGTTACAGCGCCGCGACGCCGAGGAGCGGCTGCCCGGCCGTTAAGCTGTCTTCATAATTTTTTCACTCCTCAATATTTCATGAGATCCGTCGCGGACGTCTTCTGCCACCTGCCTGGCACGCGGGGAATTTTTATTCGATTAATTTTTCATTTCCTGCGACGGAACGAATTTGTATGCGGCAGATTATCGACTCCCCGGGGCCCCACTGTCATCTAAAATATTTTTTTTGCCATCAAAATGACTCTTGACGTCGCATACCTTCGGGAGCATCAGAGAAAAGCTCTTAAAGAATGTTCGAAGTGTTTGCAAAAGTCTGCAAAAGCCTCCCTCAGGAGAAACTTAAAATTTTATCAGCGAATATTATAAAGCCAAATAACTTATGCACTACTTGAAGAAGCCAAAGATTTTAGATTTCAGTATAAAAGCTTATTCTGAGGTGGACACCTATATGAATAAAAGTGTGGGTCAAAATAGACCCCGCATCCGTCGTCCAAGGTTTACTATGAAATTACCGCGCGGTGAAGTTTATCCTCGGCCCCCTTGTTTATTTCCTCTGGTCTGTTAGAATCGGCGGGGAAGGTTTCGCGACCAGCGTAGTTGTTCTCGAACGTAATGGAGAAAAAGAAGTGGTTCCTGCGGCGAACGGAACGACCATTGCTCGGCACGCTTGGAAACGAAATTCCACGCCCGTGTTGTTTGCTCGAAATAGAATCTCTGGGCGATTGTTAGCGAGTGTATCGCGCGAAACATCCGCGTTTATTATTCGTCGGGCGTCAGGTGGAAATAAGAAGTGCACCTCGCGATTCTCCCTGGCATTACACACAGGTCCTGCGAGGAAACTCGAATTCGCCCTAGAGCCATCGCCGACAACTTCCATCGAAACACTAGGCGACGGGAAAGTTTTAGGGAAAACGACGAAGCCGTGGCCCCTGATCTGCTCTCGATCGCTTCTTGACTTTCGTGGCCAAAAAGTTATTCAATTTTGTCATCCAGAAGCCCGAGACTCAACGTCTCGATCCACAAGCTTGGCTCTCTATCGATGAAAGGAAGTTTCTCCAGAAACACTATGCTTTCCTCATTATCGATCTCGAGACTATGAACACGTTAGATTTTAGATCCTCAGGGTCGAGTCGCGAAAGGTATAGTATCAAGGTTGTAATATGACGGTGCAAGTTCCATTTCCCTAGACAAGTCTTTTAAATGTAACGGAGAAGCTGATATACCTAGTTCTCTTGATACATCCAAGCTCGTGTTCCGCAGTCAAAGCAACGTTCTAGAATTTCTTCGATCGTCCCTTCCGCGATCGAGGATCTCCGCGGAAAATTTCGTAACCTGGCCGAGCGTGTTCGAATTTCTGCGAGCATTCTACGAACGCTGGTAGCTCAGGCTTCTAATCCAATGGTTTCTAATTACCCTCACTGGGGACCGTGTATTCGCCTTAATAATCGAAATTTCTAATTAGCAGGAAGCACGCAAGTGGAGCTTTCAGCGTTATCGTATGGAATCGGCGCCAGCTTACAATTAGCTAGCGTATTTATATTCGCGAGTGGCGCACATGCAGCGCCGTTCGACCAGAAGAATCGTGTCGCCCTTTTCGCACGTGTGTTCCATGTTAAAACTGATAAAACTACATACTTCCCAAAGGTCGCGCGATTTTTCGGGAAACTTCGCGTTAAGAGGAGCGAGACAGAAGGTTCGTTCGTAGTCTGCACCCTCTGGAAGAGGGAATCGACTCGACATTTTCGTCTGACCTAATTTATGACCGTGTAGTTGCAACATTTATCGTTTCTTCCCGTCGCTTTTCCTAAAATAATGTTAATTCAATCGGCGTAGCTTATCCCCGATAATCTAGTATAGTTGTAATCCAATTCCTTGGGGGATGGTTTTCGCCAGAATAGCATCCTCGATATTTTTGCTATCATTCACTGAAACGAGATCAATCTGTTCTACTTTGACAAATATATTTTCACTAAGAAATTATGGAATTTAAGTTCATACGAATTTCCTGCGCGAGAACGAGGGCTGGTTAAACCACCCATAATAATTAACACTTCTATATTTACTAAAGAACTGTTAAACTGTTAAGTATCGACTATACACTATATATACGTGCCATGGATGAGATGAACCAGTGCCCTGCTGACATTGACGTGTTCGCAGACTCCTTCGCTTCGTTCAGGAACCGATTGCTCAGTAGACTGTTACCTCAGTAATTCTATTTAATTTAAATTAATTTAAGCACCTTTGGTGTTGTGATTAGGTCTTAGGGCTCAGACTGTTTTGTTTGTTTTTGTTTATTTTATTTCACAATATTCTATTTTATTGTTTTATATTTTATTTTATGTTATTGTATGTTTTTGTTATATTTACTTTATCTTTGTACTAATTTTGCTCTAAACTTTGTATCTAAAGGGTTCTCCCGTTAATAAAATAATAATAAATAATAATAATAATAATATGCATTTTCAAATCTTCAAATCTCTAATCAAATCGCTTTCAAATCTACATATAATCTTTCAGCCGCACCAACATGAACAGTGCTAATAATTATTTCTCAATTATCCTCGTTCGCTATCAACGTATCTCACTCCACAAAACCGAAGGAGGATCAAAGGCTACGTTGTAGATTATCGTAGAACGTCATCCACGAGGACACGGTGGAAAAATATTCCCTGTATCAGGGTCCTCTGCACGGCCATGGGTGATTCCGCTAACTGAGCTCGCAGTTTCGCTGGAATTGCCTCTGTTAATGCCCCGAAGAAGAGCTTGTTACACGGCGATTTACTAGCGGCCGGTGCCCTCTTCCCTTTATACATCCTCGGAACGATTGGAAATCGACGTCGTTCCGGTGTGTGGGATCTTTGATCTGAACAGCCACTCGGAAGAAGCAAAGGGGGGTCATTTCGAAGGGGAGGGAACGTTTTCCCGCGTAGCTCTCGAGGCCCCCTCTAATACTCCCACGGACGAATCGAAGCGCCATTGAAATTCCGCGCGTCCTTCGACGATAATAAAGATAGCTACGGCCATTGACGTTTCTCCCGCGGTAAAAGAGTGCTCGCCATAAAGCCGTGGTCCGCGTAACGCGCGTCCTTGCTCTGTGCTCCCACTTACACGTGATCGAACTCCTAACTCGGCCGTGGGTCCCGCTCGGGCGATCGGGTTGCCGAGCTGACGGGTCAAGTTATTGTTTTTATCGATGCTGAATGACTGGGTCGCGTTCGATCGATCCGCTTTAGGCGGGCCAGTTGAGAGCAAGAGGGTTAACCCTGTTCCCGCGACGGGGGATGCTTGGAATCGCAGCATCGCGTCGCCCGGGGTCGTGAAGCTACGATATAAAGGCCAGGGTGTGCGTGATTTTGGACTTTGGCGTGTCGGGGGCTGGGGTAATTGGAATCTTGGAATTTTTGGGAAATCCTTGGAATTCTCGGGTCTCGCTCCAGGACTGCGAAAATGGATAGGAAACGCTAGAATTCTGATCATAGATGATGTATATCTGGATTTCTGAAATTTGAGTATGCGAACTTGCAGGCATCTTGTCCTCCAAGCATCGTCTAACTCCGGAAAGCAAAATAGCTAGAAGGTATTGCAGTTTAAGGGTGGATATAGCGAGAATATTCGAATAGCTCGAATCTGCTTTGCCGTCATTAAAGTCGCGGCGGACGGCCGTGGATATTGAATTATGCGGTTCCGTTGGGCGCAACGATGTTTGCCAGTATAAAAGGCAGGAAAGGAACGGGCCTTTACGATCTCACTCGGCCATCCTCGCGCAACCCTCACCGTCCTCTTTATGACGCGACTTTTGCGATAACTGTAATGGCCACTCTCGCAACACGAAGCACGCCATTACCGTCACTCTATTTCACGGTTGATATCGCTCCTCTTTCAAGACGCTACGACCGCCACCTCCCCCGCATCCCCCGAGCATCCCCTTAAAGGCTGCACCTTGACCCAGTGCATCTAACGAGTGGTGTTGCACCTGCAGGGGAGCTCGATAAAAGGCCGCGAGCGATATTATTACGCCATCGAGGCCCGATTTATTTTTCGAGCTAGCCCCGGCGACGCTCCCTCGGCCGCCGTGGTTCGTTGCTCCTGCTGATTCTGCTTCGTGTCGGGACCTAACGTTTCCTCTCCCGTTTATTTTCCAGGCGACGACGCGGTGGAATCGAAGGGCTGACAGTGTCCAGTAGCCGGTCCGTGAGCGTCGAGCGAGTCGATACATTCCAGAAGCTGCGAGCGAGCCGACCAAAGGCGGTGATTAGTGACACAGGTGAACAGACTTTCGGCAAAACGACGGCAGCGGGGATTTCGTTGATCAGTCGTGCGTCCCGCGATCGATATTCCAAAGCCCCTTGGGGATTCGCGCGCGGCAGGAACTCTGGACGAGAGGAGATGTCCCGTAAATGGTCCCAGGGACGAGACGACACGCCCAAGCCGCCAGACATTCAAAGGTAGCGAGCCCGGATCGGCGGAACGAACTATCGGAGGTCGAGACAGCTTGGTATCCAGCCCCGAGGTCGGCTTCTCCGCCGGGGATGAAGAGGACTCGCGATTTCGAGCTAGAAAGAAGGAAGGGAGGATCAAGCAGAGCCTGAGCGATCGCGTGCGATCGTCGAGGGACGAGCAGAGGGTAGCTGCCGCCTCCGGCAGGCCTAGATTCAAGTTCACCTTCAGCGAGAAGAGTAGAAGGTCCTCGGATAAAGCTGAAGAACAAGGGAGCCTTGGCGGTACACCTGATTCCGGGGAGAAGAAGGAGGAAGTCGATCGTAGGAAGTTGCACAAGAGCGACTCCTTCCTTAGAAAGCTCGTGAGGAGCTCGAAGGACAACATCACAGAGGGCTGCGAGAGGTTGGTCAGAAACATCCAGAAAAGTCCTCTGGTTCTGAGGAGGAAGTTCTTATCTGGCGGCAGTTGCGAGGATTCGAACGCCACCAGCAAGGAGAAGCCAGTGCCTCCTGTCAGGAGGAAGAAATCGAAGGGGCACGACCAAGTTCGTCAATCCTTCAGGGATTATGTTCTCAAGGAATCCACGAACGTCCAGCTGTCAGTCGTCTGTTCGAGTATTCCGAGCAACGGAAGCAGTCTCTTTCTACCAAACGAGAGTCCCCAGACTCCCGCGAAGGACCACGAAGACCCGCCAAGCAAATCCGTTAACGGAATCTCCCCGAAGCTAGCTCAGAACCATCGTGCATTTCGTGAGGAGGAGGACTCGTCGAAGAGCGTGTCTGTCGAGGACGTGGAGGATCTGATCAGGTCGGAGGACAACCTACGGTTACTGGAGCAGCGTGTTCTGATCAGGCGGCGCTTAGAGAAGTCGACGAAGTTGCTCCAGGCCCTAGACGCCAGCCAGAGGAGATCCTGGAGCGAGGAAAGCTTGGTCGGGCGGGTCCACGGTTTGCCTGTCGCCGGGGACTCTGCTGACCCTGTCGCGGCTAATTGCTCGCCGATTACGCACAGACGTTGCACACGACCCCAGATATCGCGCGAGGATAGTGGCTTTGTGGAGGCAAGGTCGCTGGAGTGGCGGGAGGAGGCGAAGGTGCGCTGGAAGTCGCTGAAAGTGAAACGTTCGCCTCCGCCGGACGACTGGCTTGGTCAGAGGTCGACGAGGCCCCAGTGGACGATTGATAAGGAGCACGGGTCAGCCGATAAGCTAGTTTCAGAAAGGAAGTGGTGGACAGCCAGTGAGGAGCTGCACGCGCGGCAGCCAGCCACGTTGCCCGGCGTAAAATGCAAACTTGCGAATTTCGCGGATGCACAGCACGGCAAGGGGGGCCAGGAGGGGAGAACAGACGGCAGGCCTGAGGGGCAGCAAAGTAAACACGAGCTAGTCGACGGGCAGGCGAAGACCAGGAGCCTCGCCTATCCTGCCGCTGTTCTTCAACCATCCACGTCTGTCCACCGTCCGAAACAGAGCTCACGTGCCTGCTCCAGCGTGCAGATAGAGCCCAGCCCCTTGCCTCTGGCAAACGATGAACGGATCATCGGCGAGGTAGTCGATCTCAGCGAACCTGCTCCCCAATCGAAGCTTACAAGTGACTCGGGCTTCGCGGCAGTCCTGGTCAACGTTGCTGACAGTGTCGCGAATGAGACTGCGGATAGGAGAGCCTCTGGGGACCACGCCGGTGATGCTTTGAAGACTGCAACAGAGGCTCCGATTGCGCTGTGTCCAAGCTACGTCGATCAGGCTCCTAGGAAGCCTCAGAGTAAAGCTCAGAGCAAACCTCAGGCAAGGAGCTCGCGCATGAAGAGGTTCAAGTCTGGTAGGTTCCAGAGGATTCGCGACTCGAACGATTGGAAGATGAAGTTCACGATGAGGATGATGAGGATCCGCGACAAGCTGATGCTTGGCTTGAGCGCGTTCGCGATACTATTCACCATCCTGCTAGTGATGGATCTCCAGATGGACCTGGGCTACAGCGGCCACCATCTTGTCCCCAGCCATGGTCGCGTTCGTTTCGGCGACGATCCCAACACGGACACCATTTATAATAACTTTCGGCGCAAGTTCCTGCAGAGGGTGAACGCCAGCAAGGAACAGACCAGTGGCGATGTGTCTGGTACCACCCAGAACAGTGGCAAAGACGATAGCACTAAGTCCAGGGACTCGAGGACAGAGAAGACAGTGGTGCACGATAGTTTCCCTGACTTAGTGGACATCGTGGTGAAGGGTTACGGTGTTAGTGTCTACGAAGGAGTAGCCAGGATCAGCGGGGAGGATCATTCCTACAATCCTACCCTAGGGGAGCTGAAGAGGTTGGTCCTTAGGTGAGTCACATTTCTTTTATTCTGCTATCTATCCTTCCCTGTTCTTTGGTCCTGTCGATCGAAGTAGTCGACGCATGGACTGCCACGCGACTGCCCCACGTTCTTCGCTCACTCGGATTAATTAATATCTATATCGCCAGAAATACGAAGCAGCATTGGAAAGATAAATTATAAGTTCGCGGTGGTGGTCATTAATGACTTCCGTGGCAGCCAACGTGTTAAACGCATAATTAACTTGACGGCGGATTTAACATCCGTTTGAATAGTAATTAGGTAAAACGAAAGAGATCGATAACTTCGATAGTTCATTACAAACTCAAGATATATTCGCATTTAGATTGAACTTTTCAGGGCAAAAGTCGTCGTCCTTGCTCTTTCAGTATGCATAAACTACCTACGAAATTTGGTTAGCTGCAGCGTTCATCGAGTCGAGATATCAATGAAGAAGTACAAAGCAAAGTTGAGTGATTACAGATGCTGTAACTTCATGCATTACTCTCGTACATTGCACAAGTCCAGCTGCACCATTCTCTCAAATGTAACACCATGCTCAATACGTATTCCCTAGAATCTCTACAAAGTCACACACTTTTTCTTAACCCCGCAAACTCACACCACCAACCATAATCTAAGAATCTACATTCATTGAAACCATTTCGCCTGGTACTTCCTCCCCGTATCTCGAATCGCTCTCGACACCCTGTATAGTCAGCGAAGAGGTCTCCGAAAAATTTTCCGCTGCCGTCGACCCCAATGAAAATATCTGTCCCCGTTTCGTCCCGAGATAAGCGAACTTTTCAGCCGCCTGGACGCGGTCGTGTCTAATTAAGCGGAATAACGACTGAAAGCGGCAAGTTTAAATCTCGCAAGGACGAGCATCGAAATCTCCTAAACCGATTTCCGTCCAAGCTCCAACCAGGGGCGGAGGGGGACGGACTCCGGTGTTTTCTCTCTACACAGTTGGGAAAAGTTTCCTTGCGTCTGAACAGAAAGGCCGCGGAAGAGAAACAATTAGTCTAGCGACGGGGCTTCCGTTGGAATAATCGAGTTGGACGTGGACTTCGATCGTGATTTCCAGCGGCACGGGAATAATGCAGCGGCCACGTAATTTTAATCGATTGTTTACGCTGGAGTCGTCGCGATCACGCGGACGCGCTCCATCGCGATCCGTGCCTTCGTCGTGTAATTCACAGAAATATCACGAACGTCATTCTGTCGTAACAGCTAGATAAGAGTGGCTCGAGTCGCGATATATGGATCACGACCGTTGTTCGCGCTGGCTGCGCCGATCGCGCGCTTTTCGCTCGTTATCCGCGGGAATAATACGTGGAACGGGACCGTGCGCAAGCTTTTCACCCTTCTTTGCCGACGATGGGGTGGAAATGGAAACTGGCTCTGCAGCTGGTCCCGTTCCTCCTTATCGTCCAGCTGAAAATTGTGTCGTCGCTGGTACAGTGTTTCTCGCCCGGCGAAACTGTTCCACGCTTTTAATCCGTTTTTCCGCGAATATTTGCCCCCATTTTTTCCGTTCGTTCGGGCGGATGAAAAATGAGGGGAAATTTCTTGTACTGTTTATTTGGAAAGTGCTTTGGCCACGGTTCGACTCGTGGTATCGCCGAAAATACCAGGTGACTGACACGCTCCTGCATCCACGCCCGCGCCGTTCTGGCTTCGATTTTGATATGTCCCCGCGAAACTGAGGAAATTTGTGTGCTGTTTAAACTCGAAAATAGCGAGGTGACGCGCAGCGAACTGGGTTAAATATACGTGGACCATTTGGGACGCGCGGTCCTCGCATACTGCGAGATTTTTCCGGCAATTCAATATGACAGGAAAAAATATACTCCTAACTCCTAGCAGAACATTTTACCTTCCTCATATTCGGATTTCGTTTTTCACCGTCAACAGACTAGCAGTCCACCCAGAATACTAGATGAACCTTGGTTTTGATTCAACTTTCGCTCGACCAATGGACGTCGGTTTCTGATAAATGTCGAGTAAGTAAAACCGACGGCTAATTAAGTCACTTCGAGTTTGAGTCATAGGGGTTAAAAACGAACGCTTCTCCTCAAATTTCTCATGTTCTATACAGGGTGAGTAGCATAACTTTCCCGCCAAATTTTATATTACAAAGTACTAAGCTCTATGTGTCCTAAATATGATTTATGGGTCTCCATGATTCACGGCCTCCACTTAGTTACCTAATAAAAAGTGAAGCCCTACACTTCCATACACCTGTAATTATTATCAACCTTAGGACAAATAAAGCTTCGTACTTTCTCATAGAAAAATCACTGCTCTTTTAAACTTCATACTTTAGAAGTTATCCGGTGTGGGCAAGTTACGTGTTTCCAGGAAGTTTCACCAAAGCCAGCATCGAGCAGCATCCACCTATTCTTTATTAGCAGTGTTCCTTAACTCGATTCTGGATCCTCTTTGTCGATCAATTTCTGAACGATACGCTTGGTTCGGCTTAAGTGATTCCATTGTCCCTCGAGCAAATATCAGCCACGTCGCGTGAACCTCCGCGCTCACGCGCGTTGTATTAGATTCCACTTGTTTATGCGTGTGCGTTCGCGCGCGATCGCGCGCCTGCCTAGGTCCAGAGCACATATTCTCGTGCAAACAAGTTGCCCAACGGCAAACGTAATTATACCGATGATAGAAGGCGTAGGCGCGACTCGCAGATGCGTTTGCGCTAGTGCATTCCGGTTGACCACTGCTTGGGCGTCGCTTTCATCGCGCGAAGCTGCTCCGAATCGCAGGGGAAACTTTTACCTCCCTTCATCCCCCTTCTGTCCCTCTGCTTCTCTCCGCGAGCGTTACCTTTCATCGAAGCCTGATTCGCGCCAGATTCCGTGTAATTATCCAGGACAATACGAGCGCGAAGCCAATCAACGATTCGGGACGCGCGGAATCGTTGCGATTTGAAAGGGCTGCGGGTAGCCTCGCCAGTCTGATAATTCGATGGATTTAAATTGCAGGATTGTTCCCATCTTCGATTTGAGCACTTTCTGTTCTAAGGGCTGATTACATTCTTGAAGTATCATAATCGATATGGTTAAAATACTTTTTCATGTCACTCACAATGCTCACCAATTAGTCCATACCTACTGTATTAAACACAGGACCGAGACTCTCCATAGACTTCCATATTGCTTGACATCTCTCCAGAGCACGAGCGTATTTACAATTCCTCCACAGCAGGAATTAGGCCACGGTCTCCAAAGAAACCACTAAATAATCACCGTGATTCCTCAGCGCCATCGAACACTGATATAAAAAATTGAGGGGAAGCAGGAAGCTCTACCGGAGGCCCGTTTAATCGAATTCGGCCGCCCGGTGTCGTTCACGTGCCCATAAAAACCAATCCCGCCCTCACCCTTTCCGGAGCCTTCGTGCTCGGGGGAGTTTGGAATATACATATGTCCAAGGATATCTCGGAGCCCGGGCGCCGTGAAAAACTTGCAACGATGGGGCTGCATTGAGACCCAGCAGACTGCATTTTTCATTGCATTTCTCTGGGAAGATCGATCCCCGCGAGGGCAAGGGACAAGAGTTTGCTGGTCGCCGGTACAGGGCGACAAGAGAGGGAAACAAGGAGCCGCATTTCCCCGAAGGTTACACTCTGTAAGCTTGCTCGTGAGCACGGGGATCCCTACGTTCTCACTAGATAGACAGCTCTAGTGACCCCCACCGCCTGGGGAATAAGCCATTGTTTCGCGGCGCACGAGCGCCGACAATACCTTAATGTCCCCGTTCGAGGGTGGGTTACTTTGCTTTGAATAGGCTACGTGGGCGCGCAGACAACGCCGAGGCAGACCGTTTGCACAGCAACTCGTGCACCGATACGCCAAGCAACAGATACGTTCTGTCCATAGCGGCGATACTTCCTCCGAACATTCCTCCTGAACATCCGATATAAACTGGTCCCGGAGCTTCTCTAGCTGGGACGTTCCGTGCAAACACTTGGCGGTTGGCAAGTTTTGGTCTTTTATGGTGGTCGTCGTGGGCTGGAAGAAATGCCGTTAGCGTGGCTGGCGGGATAGACGCGGCGATGTCGTAAAAGCACGGTGCTGGTAGCGAATAGGAGTTTCTAGGGTACTTTTTGGATATTACTGTTTTCAAGTCCTGGGAATATCAAGGTGGATAGGCATTTTTGGACTGGAGCACTGTAGTGACAGGGGGAACTGCTTGTCGTGCCTTGTGTTATCATTTGTCGCTGTATTTAGTCCCCCAGCTTTAGTATATTAGAACTTTGTAGCAGGTCTGCACCTTTGGACACCTTACACTCAGATTTTCCTATTAGAAGACGGCTGGTTAGGTTTCGCAGGAAGTAGACCAGTCGACGATCCAATCGACGTTACAGAAGTGAAGAATGTGGCAATTCAAGGATTATTTGGCGGACTGCAGCTGATAGTACATCTCCAGGGTCGAGCAGCAACTATGCAACGTGTCCAACTGGACAGTGGACACGTGTCTATTTACGCGGTTGAACGGCGCTGTTAATTATCTTTGCCAGTCAACGAAATAATTCTTCCTCGGCCAGCGGTGTCAGGTTTTGCGAGCGTGTAACGAAGCGAGGCGTAATTCAGCCGCGGGCTTGTCCTTACGCGGGGCAAATTACCGTCGTGGGTGTACACGTTATTATTCATGAATTTACATGTGTATAATAGCATGCACGAGGCGGGGCCGTGCCCACATATTCGAGCGTGCACCGCGCCACGCTGTGTACACACGGGCGCGAGCAAACATGCATAATGGCGCATCATCGAAACAGGTTAACCCAGACTCGCGTCGATGTCGATTTATCGGCGGAATTTTCCGTCAGATCACCCAAACATCGCCGACTTCGGGAAAACACAAAGCCCCCGGAGTCTCCAGGGCGAAGATGACAAAGCTGCTCGATCCGAATGTCGGATGTTTGCCTGGAAATAATTCATCGCCCGTGACTCGGTCGACTCGCGAGGTGAATTCGAACGATAGCAAGCAACCTCCATGGTCTACGAACTTCTCCAGCGACCAACGGCAATTTCCCAGGGCATCGATACCCTCGTGCTCCCTGGAACACATCTTTTAGGACTTTCAGATTCTTTTAAATGGAATGCAAGTCAAGATTGTAGGCTTCTTTGGCTTCACTAGCTTGTTTCATCTTCTGTTGATGATCTTAGACGAGTTCAAGTGACAGGAACCGACTTTCGCGATCTACGATTTTTTCAGACTCTTTTAAGTCTAGAACTTTTTTCGATGGGATATCTGTTTGAAACACGCGTGCAGTAATCTGTGGATCTACGAGCTCCTTTTATCCCCCATTGATAGTTTTACAAAGAATTCAAGGGATATGAAGTTCACTGGCCTATGCGCTTTCCACGACCCCCCATTGATATTTCACCGATCAAATCAATTTTTGAGGGCATCGATATTCGGATCTCCGATCGAGATTCGGTAGTACCTACCTCCAGAGCCTTTTAAATGGAGCCATTTAAATTCATGTCAAGCTTGAAAATATTTTTTCCCCGGTAGAATATCCGGTTTTAACATGCATGAAGCAGCTTTGTGGGCGCAGGGGCTTCTGCGGTCTTTCATTCATAATTTCACAGTGATTCAAAATACCATTTCGTCGACAGACTGCGTTACGTAATTTCGAGCCACAACAGGTATTAGACTCTTGCGCGAAATATTCTGGCGCGGCTGGAAACGCGAAACCGGCCCAGTCTCGAATTGCCCATTATCTAGTACACCAAACTGGATTCGTATATTATTTACTGGCGACAGGCGCTACCGGAAATTTGCGGGGAAAACGCACAGAAATATCGAATGGTAGAGTACAGACGAGGAAATCGACTGGAGGAATTTCGAGGATGCTGCAGAATGTATCGCAGACTCGGCACCGTGACGAAAATATCGGACAGGAAAGCGTTGACGGGGGAATCAACTAAACGATACGAGCAACGTGCACTTCTCTTCAAATTAATTCGTAAACTGGCTGGGGAAGTTAGGCAGCCCGGAACTTTGTTTGGAAGTAGAGTAGTTCATCCATAACACAACCCTATTTTTGTTGGCGCCATAGTGCGGTTTTAGGGGGTGGAATCGCACCTTGAAAAAAATTGATGGAAAAATCCATACTTTTTAAGTTACCACCACCACCAATCCTTAATCCGATAATTATTTTTACGCAGTTCTATAGGTATAAAAAAAAGATGCAACTTTTGTTTAAACTTCTTCTCGATATCTCTCACCGTTCTCGAGATATTCCACGAAAAAGAAAATTCTGCATTTTTTCAAGGGGTGATTACACCACGTAAAACCGCACTATGGCACTAACAAAAAATAGGGTTGTGTTCCGGATGAACTACTCTACTTGCACTAATTAAAAATTACTGGAGGCAAATCAACTCGCGCTGCCCACAGCAAATCTTATATACAATTTAACACCTCAGTGCTATATATTCACTCCTTCCACAATAATCCTGAATCACCCAGTCTCATCGACTTGTCAATCAAACTCAGATCTCGCCCAAGGGCCCTCGACATTACCCTTCCAGAAAAACGTTCGTCGCAAGAGGTTCATTATTAACCTCGTTAATCCCACTTCGCGGAGCAGCGCCATTAATCAGCAGTCTCTCGATTTCAACGACCAGCAATACGTTACGATATTCTTCAGCCCGCTCCCCGACGGAGGGGAACGTTCCCGTGTCCGACACATATTTCCTTTCCCCCCCGTTGGAGAAAAGGGAGAACGAAGAGAGGCCGTGCAGCGGCGTGGAGTTAAAATATATCGTAAAAGTTGCAGCGTCCGATTCTGGGCGAGCGGTTTGGTCCTTTCTCGCCCTGTCTCGTTCCTCGCGAGGGGGGCATGTGCAGGCATTGCACATGCACCCGTGTACGCTTTCCAGGGTCGCTTGTAACACCCGAGACATTTTTCATTCGGCTTGCAGCGACGATTTAGAGGCAATTCCGCGTACGCTACTCGAGTCTGTGCCCCTTGACGAAAATTAATCGGACGCATGGCCCGCGGAAGCCTGATTTCCAGCAATTCCCCCTCGAGAAATGGGAAAACGCCGGAGAATCGAACGATCCTCGAAGGCCAGTGAAAACAGTTGTTTCGACGCGTGGGGGCTGGCAGTTTCCTAGCTCCGAGTGCAGGGATATTTATTTATTTATTTATTTATTTATTTATTACGGGACAAGCCCAATTTAGACAATAAAGACAATAGTAGCCTACGTACAAGAAAACAAAGAAAGAAATAAAACAAAAACATCCAGCCGTAAAAAGAAAAAAGAGAAAAGGAAAAAATTGAACATTGCAGCTTACTTATCAATGATTATTTTGCGGAGATTGCTCTTGAAAGTTTGAAAGGATCCGCCGAAAAAATCAATTTTGTCTGAGTATAAATTGGCAACACTGACTATCCGATTTACAGGATCACGAGCACCGAACTTAGATTTAATACCTGAACAATAAAAGGATGTCCTTCCTCTTAAAATTCTGGATGGTGCATAGAGAGAGATATCCCGCAAAAGTGAAGGACAGTTGATGCAACTATTAACAATTTTAAATAAAAAACAAAGATCAGCGATACGCCTTCGTTCCGATAAAGTAGATAAGTTCAGAGACGCCAGTATTTGGTCATAATTGTGATCATCACGTGACATTGGACGTCGCAGTTTATAAGCGGCAAACCTTAGGAATTTGTGTTGGACCCTCTCTATGATTAGATTGTCTTTCGCAAGGATCGGCGACCAAATTGAGGAGCAGTACTCTAAAGATGGTCGAACTAAAGTGGTATAAAGCAATCTGATTGTGCTAATACATTGAAAGTCAGAGGAGGAACGCGATATGAAACCCAGAGTCCTCAAGGCGGTGTTTGCAACAGTAGCACAGTGTTTGGAAAGATCTAGAGTGGATGAAAACTGAACTCCCAAATCCTTGACCTCATGTATCACCGAAATTGCAAAATTATTTAGATGATATGGAAAAAGTACTGGGTTCATACCGCGAAAAGATCTCATGACGTGACATTTACCAATGTTCAGATTCAAATCATTGCGCGTACACCAATCGGTGAATCTATCGAGGTCGGATTGAAGAAGAGACGCGCCGAGAAAGCTATTAATTTTGCTGTATATTTTTAGATCGTCTGCATATAAGAGAAACTTACTATGCCGGAAGACGTCAGGTAAGTCGTTAATGAAAACGTTAAAAAGCAGCGGCCCGAGGTGGGACCCTTGAGGGACCCCCGAGGATACAAGAATAGGATAAGAGCGAGAGTTGCGAATTTGTGTAATTTGATACCGACCAGTCAAATAACTTTCAAACCACGCTAACACGTTCCCCTTGCATCCGACCGATGACAGTTTAGCCAATAATATTTTGTGGTTCACTGAGTCAAACGCCTTCTGGAAGTCTGTAAAAACTGTGTCCACTTGGGAACTAGAGTCTAAACAGGTCGAGACATATCTGCAATAGACTGCTAAGTTGGTAACCGTGGATCGTTCCGGCGTAAACCCGTGCTGCTGCTCGCAGATAATGCTAGACAACATCGAATTCATACGTTCAGTGATAATGTCCTCAAAAATCCTAGGCATCACATTGTTGATACAAATAGGTCGATAATTTCCAACATCATTAGAGTCCCCTGATTTGAAAATGGGAGTAACTAGACTGGTTTTCCAGCATTGCGGAAAGTATCCAGCCTTTAAAGAGCAGTTAAAGATTATCCAAATAGGTCGGGATAAGATAAAACTGCACGACCGAAAGAATATTGGAGGAATCCCGTCAATTCCAGGTCCCTTATTAATATCTAGGAAATTAAGCCTATCAAATATTTCGCTGATGTTGATGTGAATATCGGAGAGACAAGAGTTAAACCCATTATCAGATGCAGGATAATCAGCCGCATTGCAGCGATAAACAGACCCGAAATATGACGCAAACAAATTAGCAATCGACTGGTCGTCCCTAGCTGTAGACCCATTATGACTCATAATATTCGGTATACAATTAGCACCACGTTTAGAGTTTACAAACCTCCAGAAATGCTTGATATTGCTCTGCATACTCGACTCAGTATTCTGCACATAGTTATGGTAACATTGCCTATCTAGCACCTTGCAATGGGAACGCAGGTTCGCAAAAAGTAAATAATCTGAATATAGATTCGATTTTTTATATACAACATGCGCACGCTTTTTATTCCGTACGAGCCTGATTAGACTTGGAGAAAACCATCTAGGAAAGCTATTGAATACCTTAGAAACAACTTTAGGTACGTACAAGTCAATGGCTGTGTATAAGTGACCATACAAGAATTGGAGCGCATCGTCAAGGAATTAACCCCTCCACGATGGGGATCGCTTTATGGCTTCGATATGTAGTTATTAATTAAGATGGCAAGGCTATTCTGCTTTTCAGTATACAAGGCACTGGAGGTTCAAACACCACGAGCTATCGTAACTCCATTTTAATGCATTCTGTTATGATAGTTACCTTAGTCGACGACATTTTTCTCCCCAGTGAGATAGTTTATTGGACAAACAACCGATTTGAAACGACCCCCGCGAGATGATTCGCAACAAGACCACTCGATGCCTATCGGAAGAGGGTTTCTTCCGGATTCCTTTTCCTAGCCACCCTAATATCCTCCGTGCACCCGTTAACGTGCCGTAATAAGTTAGCGCGGGGGGGAACGAACGCACGTACATACGTCGCACGTGCTCCGAACACAAGTTTCTCTGCCTCTTTTCCCTCTGTCCCCTGGCTGGTAAAGAACGACGTCAGCGGGGAAAGTCGTGTAAAGCGTAAATGAAGGTGGGAAAGTCTGAACGGTTGGGTTGGAAGTTGGCTGAAGTGTCGTTGCTCGATAACGCCCCGGTGCGAGGCGCGATCCGCCTGGCGTTGTTAGGTCGCTTCCTTCCTTCGTAATTGCCCTTGCTAACGAACACAATGCCGTCTTGCGCCATCGAAATCGCGTCCCTGGAAACTGGAACGGATCCGTTTCGACGGCGCTCGCCGAACTTCGGAATAGATGCTGCTTGTTCTGTGATTTCGACGCGGCTGGTAGGCGTGTTTGGTAAATTTAAGGGTTCGCAGTCGAAGCTGTTGCGAGTCGGTTTCGGGAGAAGGAATTTCCATTGCACAGGGTCTTCCGCTTGTAAGGATCTTTCACTTCCTTCCAACACCTGTTGTCTCTCTTTAAACGTTCTTTCTCACATTCTTTCTTAGCCTGTATTCGAAGGGAATTCTAAGAGGCAGAAGAACTCGGACGTCGTGTACCTATAGAATTTTTCTCTTCCACGTTAACCATCCAAATACTAATCAACACATCAAACCGAGTTCCTTTAAAGAACAGCAGAGTCAAAGCAGAGTCCCTGGCACGCGCCAGATACTCCTATTTGTCTCGGGACGAGCTAATCGAAAGTCCCGAAACCGAAGCGAACAAGTTTGCAAGTTGCCCCGTTCGAAGTCGCCGAATTCCCCCCGCCACTGGCGAGCGGAACCGTCGCCGTCGATTCGGCGGACGGGCTCGTCGGGACGTCGTAAACAAGGCGCAGCGAGCGTGCAATGGAAATTATAAATGACCCGGGGTAAACAAGCGGCGCGAGGCGAGAAAATGGCTTTTCCTCGGGAGAAATGCATCTCTGTTTTCCAGAGCGGAACACCCACGCTCCTCTGCCCCTTTCCGTTTCCCTTTCTCCCTCTCGCGCTATCAACTTCGCCTCGCAGCCTCTTCCCGCCTCCTGCAGCCTCCTCTGTTACATCCGGACCGACTCCGCTCGCCGTGGAAAAAGCCACAGTGGGGATCGATCCACGGGGTCCATCGATTATTCCAGGTTTTTTCGTCCGCTCGCGCGGAAAGCTTGGTGGATTCTACGTAGAATTTCCCTTTCCACCTCCGACTGGATTTCTTTCTCTCCGTCCCGTTCCCCACTCTTTTTTTGCCTGTCGCCTCAGCCAGAGAGAAGCTGCTTGAAAGCTTTCGAGATCTCCTCGAGGTCCTTCGGATCCAGCCACTCGAGAATCAAGGGACAGAGAAAGCGCGGGGGGGAAGTGTGGCCCAGGGACATCGCTGGCTAACGAAGAGAGAGATTCCTAATTAGGATCGGGTCGAACGGCGACATTTAATTAACGGAAAATCTATTTCCCTGGCTCGAAGGGGGTGGATGGAAAAAAAGGTAGCTGGAATCAATTTGCATTGTAATTAATCCTCCTGGGGACGATCGTCCTCGACCACACACTTTTTTCCTCTCTCTATCGGCTCGGCGAGTACACGCGGTTTCGGCTAATTCGCGAGTTCTCGCAGCACGTGGCCGCGGTTTTATGGGCGATTTCGTCGCTGGCCGTTTCCCTGCCTCGCGTGCAATCTCTCGCCACGGCGAACGTTTGCCTCGTTCTCCACCTATGGGACTGGTGTTAGAGCTGTTCCTCGGCCCGAATGGAACTCGTTTCGCCGTTAAAATTTTCAATTCCCCCCAGTCACGGCGCACAGTCGTCGAGATGAATTAGTGCCTTGTTTATGGTCGTTGTTCTCTTATTTGTTTACTATCCGACGTAAAGTAGTGGCGAAAAGAAAGTAGGTACATCTTCGAGTTTATATGCCATAAATGCGAGGATTGTCGGGATAGAATAATTGTGTTTTAAATGGCAAGAATTCGCGTATTGTATTCCAGCGAAGAGGAGCTGTTTCTTTTGAAAATTACCTGCTCGATATCCAGACTGCTCCACGATTATTGACAATAATTCGACGCGAACGACGCTCCACGGAATCCGTTTTATTCTTCCGAGCTTCTGACAGGGCACTGCGGGATTCCCGTGGTTCCTCTCGTTTGTTGCTTTCGACGTTGGCAGAGGCGCCCGGCGTTTGGTCGAGAAGCCGGCTTCATCGGGTATATCTTGGCGCGCTCGCGTTACGAAGCGACCCAATAACCGTGACACAATTTCTTTTCGTTTTCCCTCGCGTGCGAATTCGATTGTCCGACGGACGCACGCGGCCTTCATCGCCGTTGAATCCGCGGAGCAGACTGCCGGTAATTGGCCAGAAAAGAGTAACGAACGTCGAGGCGTTTCGCCACTTTGCCGGTGTTTTCGGTACAAGCGGAGAATCGCGCGTGAAAACGAAACGGTTCCTCCTGTTTCGCTTCCACGTAGAAAGGAGCGCGAACTGCATTCGCGAAGGGACGTTGAGATATTGCCGCGGAGTCGAGGTTTATTTTCACTTAAGGAGGAGCGCTTTGGGAATGGAGTTATGGGGAAAGTGGTTGCACCCATTTGTCGTTCTCTGTTTCCGTCACCTCGTATGGAAATTCTTTGGATTTTAGCATTCGTTCTTTGCGAAACAGAGGTAACACCAACGTCGATTCAGTATTACATATATGTGATATCTGAGAATCAGAGCGCAGGGTCCTGTTAAGGGGAGGATAAAATTGGCGAGCTTATCCTGTCAACCATTTCCTGCTGGAAAATTCCATGGCGAAGCTTAATACAAAAATTGCCAATCTACATTAAACCTTAAGGACCTTTTGAAATCACTGAAACGTATTTTCGAAAACAGAAATCAATGAAACGCTGGTGCACGAAATGAGAAATTGAATGCTCCTTTTGCATGCAACCACTTCGAAAGCAGCCACCGGTGCATAAGAATGTGGTACTATACATACATATCCCAGCTTTTCCGTGACGCACTCTGTAAAAGTTTTATTCAGTATCTTCAATGCAACTTGTCTATGTAAATTGAAAGTAATGCCCATCCTTATCAAAACTGTCAAGAAGGTACTATATGTATACTGCACAGTGTACACGCTTATTAGATAATTGTAATACCTATATTGTGTGGAAAAGTCGGCGAAACGAAATAGCCATGAGTTACATTCCAGTTGAATTACATATGTAACTAGTAACGAAATAGGCGCTGCACGTTGCCTGTTAGGTAATTGCTAGAGCGACGAGGACGTAATACTGCGTCATCGGCCGCGAAAGTCTTAATTACGCGAGCAGCTCGCAAGATTACGTTTCCAGCGCGTACGTACACATCGCTTCACGGTAGTCGCGGATTTTTTTCCAGCATCGAATTAAGGCCCGTCTTCCGTCCGTTCCCCGTGAATTTACACCCTTTTAATTACGCTCCGTTCAACAACCGGCGGCCGGCGCGATGTACACACTTGTTAACGCGAAGGAAAATGCCTCCCAACGATTCCCCAGGCGCGTGCATCGTTCTGATAGATCTCGCAGCGAGCGATCCTTTAATTTGCTCGCTTGTTAACGGGAGGACTTTTCATTCGAACGTGCAAGATGGCCAGCGATTTCCCGCGAATTAACGGATCGCACCGCGACCACCTGTAGTTCCTCGCCTTATCCAACGATTATGCAGCCCTCCGCGAACGAGTTGCGTGTAATTCGATGCAGGCCGACCTTCGACTGCTTGGTAATTAGATAACACCCTCAGCGCCGCTGTACACATAAATCAGGGGAGATTTGCATTTACATTAAAGGGGATTTAAGCGCGAAGAGGAAAGAATTAAGCAGCCCTGCGTGGAAAATCCTCGTACAATGGACTGTGGAAACCTTGTGCTCGAAGAAAGTCTGTGCTGGATGAAGTCTGTATTGGAATATTAAGTAATTGAGAAAGAGGAAACGATGGAAGGTGTTAGGAATGAAGCTATTGAGCGATTAGTCTCGTCAATCAAGAGTAAATCGTATAGTCACGATTACTGTAGTTAATTTATCATTGTACAATACCATCCTAGGACTGTATTCTTTTTACTTCCATCGTTTTACATTCCTATGTAGAGTTTCTATTTTTTTAAAACTGCCCAAGACACATTTGCAAAACGATAAGGTTTGGTCCCTCGCAGAGTCCCTTGGCGGCGCTGTTTAAGGCTCGTTTATACAAATCGACCTGTCTTTTAAATAAATAACCTCGAGTGGGAGCATTTTTTCACGAGCGTGGAGCAGGTTGAGCGTGGCCGGTTCTCTGGCGCGAGACGAGAGGAACGATGACAAATCAGGGATTTATGTAATGGAGGCAACATCCGCCACGCGACATCCTGTACGTCTGATCTATTATTCCTGTTTCATCGGCGACCATGTTCCTCTGCAAGCTTACGTAATTGATTATTCTATGAACCAGCGTATATTCTTCTGAGCTCTATTCCGTTACCATTGATTTCTTGCAACCTGCCAAAAGATATCAAGAAAATATCAATGAAGCATTTTCAATGCTGCACTTATGAAATAGAATTGTCGAATTATAATGCGAAGTGTTGATACTACTCAGGCTTTGCGTATTATATTTTGACAAGCCCCCGTTCTATGGGATATAAATTTGAAGGTATAATTCTTCCTAACGGAGCCATCTCATTTTTGCCAGCATTCACAGTTGAAGCTTTCTTTTGAGCGCCGCTGTGCGCAACGCGAGAGTTCATTTTACAAAAGCTCAATATGAAAAGTTAGCAAACGTCTCGGCCCGCGGGTGAGAAATTGCGTATGCAAAAGCGTGGAGAGGCAACGACAGGAAGCTACGTGCGCGAGAAAAAAATTACTCGATGCATCACGTTCGACGTTTCGAGCGCGGAACATGTTTGCTACGTAGGGAACGCCACGAAGCAATGGAAACGCGATATTGTCTTTTAGCTGACGCCTTTTCAAGACAACCGGAAGAGTTTATCTTTCGGCGCTGTCCGCGTCGCGCTGCTGCTATATTCGTCTCGTATCGTGTCGGGCTGACGCATCTTCGGATGCACGAATGCATGGAATAAAATTCACTCGCGGATGGAAAGCTTTCTGTTTAATGGACGCTAAGACGAAGCCTCGGCAGGCATTTTTTTTCCGCCAAAACCACTCGACGCGACTTCCTTCCATTGAAATTCCTCTTATTGAAGATGCAAACGAGGGTCGAGCAAGCTTCTGTATAGATAAAGTAAAGTTGATTCGATTATCAAGATCTCGATTTCTTTGCAACTACTCAATACTTTGGGCGCCTTTCAATCAGATGCCTAGTAAGCAGGGAAATGCATTTGCATATTTCTCCCGTCCTCCGCGCTCGCACTAAAAGGATAGTCCCGTGTACTGTGAATGACTAAACAAATACGTGGAATTCTGGGACAGGGAGAACAGTGGAACGGAGATCTTCCCACTCATCCAGTTGGCCCAGATACGAATCCCCCTGACGGGGAAACAATTTTCATCCCACGTTGCAAAAAAACTTGGCGTTAGCTGAGCAGTTCGATTCGTTCAAAAGAAAATCCGTCCCCGAATTTTCGAGCGGAGCAAGGTTTGTGCACAGAGGGAACTCGGAGGGTCTCATTTCAGGGTTGTTAATGTGTTTCCCCAGCCAGTCGCCGAATCGGTAGCAGTAATTTACCGTAGGGAGCGAAGATCCTGCTCTCGCTGGCTCGTCGAATTCGCCATTTCCATACCGCCCCCTTGCAGAGTTCGAAATCCCAGGTAATGTGGACACTGTCACACTCCCTACAGTTAATGCACCCTTCCTATCCGGCGACGCAAAATGCGTCCTCGACGGGACTCGGGGATTCTGAATGCGTCGCTCGTGCATCCGCCGCAATCTCGGGAGCATCCAGTTTCCATCTTCGTTCGACAATAGTCGCAGAAATTCCGTCGGAAACTTGACCCACTTCCATCGCCGTTCCCTGTGAACTTGGTCACTTTCGAAAATGCGTTTCCACGATGCCTGTGCACCCGAGCGTGGATAACGGGAGTATTTCGAGTGGTCGCATTAAAAGTCGCAGAAATATTTCGCAATCATACTTTGCCTGCTTGTCCCGCGAGCAAAACTTGCCCCATTAGTGGAGGAATAGGTTTCGTAATTCGTATATGTTCGGTAGCCACGGAAAAAATGGGCCTCCCGGCGATGGGACTCGAACCCACGTCTTCGGGTCCTCTGCGCTACTGAACAGTCGCCTTACCAATGTCAATTATGAGGGTTCCGGATCCCACATTAGTTTCATTAGCCTCATTAGTTCCTCTAGTATCATTAGTTTCATTAGTTGCATTATTTAGTTCCCTTCCTTACGAACCTCCCCAAACAGGAATAATTCTCACTGTCCCCCCATTGCCCAGCCACGCGATCCCCGATCACCTGTTACTCAGATCATTACCTCCGGCCCAAGCATTCGACTCTGCTGCGCCCTTTCAGTCGCCGACGATTCGAGCCGCGGCGATATAATGGTAATATTGTAGAGGAACGCGCGATACAAGCGGCGACACCGATTCTAATCCGCGCGCGGTCCTTCGATTCGATCCGACGATGATGTCCGGCACGTCAGCTGGCTGGGGTAATTTGCACGTGCTGGGCATAGGTATTCGTCGGCAGGTTGCTGCGCAAGGCCTCGTGTCGCGGAACCGTGGAGTCCTGTGTGTGCGTGCGTGCAGCCAGTGCACACAACCGGTGACATTTGCGCTGATTAGTTATTCGTACGCGCCTCGCAGCACATCCGCAATTACGCTGCCTCCTGGAATTGCCCGACTGCTTTTCCAGCTTGTGTGCCTGTCTGATGGAGATGCTGGGCGTGCGTTGAAATTCCCTCGTTCTCGCCTGGCCACCAACGTTTGCTGGTACCGATAAAACATGGCCTTGGTAATCTCTAGCTAAACGACGTCGAATCGGTGCTGGAGGATTTCGGATATTTAATACAGCAACCGGAAAACGATGTTCCATATGTAAATGTATGTATCTGCTTCCGCTCTGGTGAGCATAGAACACCGACGGTTCTTTCTTTAATGAGGTGTCTTGGGTTGTTTCGCGCATCCGCTCCTTGGGCATCTTATTCCCCTCACGTTTAACCTCTTCTGATCGTGTTAAACCGATCGCCCCTGCCGCATATAAAGCTTCTGGTGACATAAATAGAATTTAAAACGCTTCAGGAACCAGCCGACCATTAGATTATTTTATTTCTCTCCGGTTAAATCGATTTTGGTAGTAGGTCACACTGTCTTTGCGTGCTTGCTATAGGAATCGTCGACTTTGTTTAGTGTAATTTTCACTTGGCTTCGCGCAAACCCCCCCACGATCGTATTTGCTTCTGGTATTAAAATGTTAGGAATCGCATTGGGGGTAAGGACCGGCAACACACAGGGGTCTCTTCTGTTTTCTTCAGGCTCCTGTGCATTCAGACCTTCCTCGCAGCTCTGCGATCCTTCCGAGATTATGAATTCTTTTGAGATTTCCTCTTTGAGGGTAACGAACGATTCCAAGTTGCCCATAAAAAGGAAACCCCCGTTCCCCGAGCCATTCTGGTTTTCCCTTTCACGGAATGTTTCGCGCAGAAAAGCGGTCGAACGTTTAGCACGAATAAATAACGAGGGGTCTTTTCTCCAGACGTTCCTGTACGAAATAAATGATTTTCAAATTCACGAATTCCTCGCAAATTCCCGTTTGATAGCTGCGGGAATTTTAGATTCAATGCGTGGAGGTCGAATTAGGAAATTTCAAGGGAAGAATATTTTTTGCGGCCATTATAAAAGCTAAATGGAGCTCGTTCAATGCGGTGGTGATAATTATGAAAGTTAGCTTTTGTATTTTATCCTCGATTTTTCTCAAATACATTAATAATAGTTACCGATCATTGTTATACTATTCTTTGAAGTTCGAGTCTCATCACGAAACTAACCGAATCGAAGATGTTTTCGTCTCGATATTTGCCGGTTGATCGATGACGGCCATTCTGCGATAACATTCTGCGATTTATCATGGGCGAAAAAATATTGGAAGCGAACGGAGGAATAATATTTCGACGAAAGCGAGTGTGGAGCGACAGAATCGCGGCGCTTTCGACATTCTATTTGTCACAGTACTTTCCATTTTTTCCGCGCTGATTAATAGCGAGCCCAGGCCAACGCGAAACTCGAATGGGGTGTAATTAAAACGCGACTGAATAAATTACAACTTTCGATTACGGATGGATTTTCAATTTCGCGTCAGCCACACCCGGTGGACGCAGTATTTCCAAGTTCAAAATTAGTTTGTAATTACCCACGGAGTTGGAGCTGTTAAATAGGTCGGCGTAAATAAAAAACGCCCCAACAATTAATTACATATCGCGAGTTAGCGAGCTGGCGAATACAGCGAGCCCAGTGCCTCGAGTTTCCCACCTTTAAACCCCTCTCACTCTATTATTGCAAATTAAAATAATAAATTTCCCCTACATTTTATTCAGCTTTATTAGCAGTTACAAAGATTTATATCGAGTTCTGCTGCAACAATTTAAGCAAAAATTACTTTTTCTTTCGATTTAAACCCTCATTCGGTTCCGAGTAGATCGTTTCCATCGAAAATTTTTAACAAACCCGTGTATTCTCCATACACAAAATTCCCGTATATCGATTTCCCCTTAAATACGTTCAAGTAAGGTGATTGTGTGTGACGTAAAACTGCAGGGGTGATTCTCCATGTAGGGTATATTAATTATAATTAAAACTTACGGGGGTGCAGACCATATAATCTCGTTTGTTCGTTCCCGATCCCCCCTCGTTTAATGCGACACCGTAAAAATGAATGGCTCGTGTCCACTAAATAATGGGGATAGTGGAAATAATAGAAGGGCCTGCGACGAAAGTTACGAGGCAGTCGCTGTGAAAATCAGAATCATCGATGGATTTCCAAGCGTTCTCGCCCGCGAATCTTGTTAAACGCGTAATGACCCTGCTTTTACGCTTCGTGCCCCTGTTCGTCATTCATGGGAACGCTGGAACCGTGTCTTGATCGAGTGCATCGTTGCACCGTTGCAGCGTTGCATCGCGCGTGTTTCTCCTTCTTTATCGTTCCTTGGCCCGATCGTTTGAGAAATCTCGAGGGGGTTTCCTCTATCGCGTGCCTGGCGGTACATACCTGCTAATAGTTTGCTGGCTGCACGCATAATGGGAGAGCAAACAGTCGTAGCTTAATCTCATGTTCGAGATAAAAAGGAAATCTGATTGTGTAACGAAGGATGATTAAGGATCTAACATGTGTATTCACTTCGCTTCACGATGGGAAGTGCGCGATTTTCCACGTTCATTTGTAATTTTCCAAGTAGTTCATGTGCCTATGCCAGGTGCAATTTAGTTTGATAGTTTCACGACGCGTTTCACCAATAATCTCATTCGTTATAATTCCAATAATTATCCTGTTATCATCCAAAGTCCTCATCTATTCCAAGAAGCAATACTAATAACAAGAAGTAACACACGTAGGGTCCAAATGGACCCGTATCCTCCGAGCAGAGCTGGGCATTATTCGAATAAATTTTTATTCGTTATTCTCGAATAACTTCATTTTATTCGAAGATTATTTTTATTCGAATAATGCCCAACTCTGCCCCCAAGGATTGAACACAATGTGCTCGAACTTTCTCATATCGAGTCACTTTTCCACCCATTGTTTTTTATCTATCACAGGTACACACTCTTACAATACTGTCCCCGTAGCTCTGCCTTATCTGAAATATCACGCATGATTTAACGCGCAACTTTTCGGCAGAATATCATTACATTACCATATAGTTACATATGTTAATCCGCATGGAATAGGTACCATTGCATTAGCATTTGTCATCTGTCATTTGAATCCCAGCGACACGCCACCGGCCACTTCAATCCTTCCCCCCCGATCCAGCGTTTCGATAACAATCCCGAATAATATTCTTACACACCCGACAAAGTACAGTTCCCTTCATCGACGGTCGCTTTGAAATTCGTGGATCGTCGGTTGAGCAGCCGGAACAGACGAGACGGGGGCTGCCGAACAGCAACTCGGTGTTGCATCAAAGCGAGAGCAGTCGACCTTTTTTTCTCACGTCCGTCCCTTTGAACGAGCCAGTATTGTTTCTTCACCCGGTTGCGCGTATCCAGCGGGGGCCTCCTTTTCTCTCCATCGCGCGCGATCCCACAGTTTTGCCGAGAGAGCGTGAGAGCACTGGAGATGCCTGCCATTAGCGCATGTAATCCTCGCACTCTGATAAATCAGTTCGCCCCGATGTCGCGGATCCACGTGCCTGCACATACGGCCTTCCTCCTCAAAACCCCCCCTCCTTAAAGTTAAAAAAAAGTGTATACATCTAGAGAGCCAGCGCGTGAAACGAGGACTAGAGAAGTCCGTTTCCCTTTCTGACCGAGGAGAGTCGAGGCTCCAGACACGATTTTCGCCTCGGCGAATATCCAAGGGAAGGAAGAGACTTCTCGACACACCCGTTACAGCTGGAGAGCACTGAATTTTAAAGATAGCCATCTTCTAGTCCCCCTTGCTGGTCACTCTTTGGTCAAATATTTGAGCCACCCCCTTTTCTTCTCGGGAAACTCCTCCCTTTCCCTCTGTCTCCTCCGCCGTTCTACCGTGCGCCCGAATCCTCAACCCAGATGGCCTATTGACTCGGGACGACCCCTTGAAAGAGCCGCAGAACTTTTGAAAAGGGCCTCGGAGCCGCAACGACACTTTGTACACCGCGAGAATTGGAACGAAGTGGACGGCCAGTGTATACCGTGGATCCAGCGGAGCGCGCGGTCCTTTCTAATTACGCTTTAAATATCTCACGAAACATTAATCCCCCTCCCCCCCCCCCCCTACACCTGTAATACCGGAAATTAAATAAAACGAGAAGGAAGGCTCTCCGGGGGATTACGGTCGAGGATCGAGCTTAAGCTCGAAACATTAGCCGTCGGTTTGATGAATTTCTATCGAGTGGAAATTCAATGGGCCCGCCTTAATTCGTCGTGCCGTCGATTTTCGACAACCAATCGGCATAGGAATCTAACTGGATTCCATCGAACGAAGATATGCAACATATGCACGTTGGTGTCGGGCAGCAAGTTTTTTATCGACCCCGTTTTTAATCGAATCCGACGGACAGCCCGATGCGTTGATTAATCAGAAGAATCGATAGTAGACGGCCTCGTGCCGACAAATCCTCGTCCTTCAGTGGCTTACAGTCCGCCAATCAAAGCGCGATCTCGCTCTCCCGCTAAATTAACTTCGCCCGGGGCTAGTTAATTACACGTATCACAGCGATTCAATAAATGCTGGGATCGATATTGCAGTGCGCGACTGATTGATCGAAATCGGGCAGCAGTTTCTGCACTCCTGCGATCGTATTTCTGTGGCTCCAACGAATCCGTTGGTTACCGTCGATTCTACCAAAATACACCTGTGCAACGCGCATTCTTATTTTAACAATACTGCGCGCGTGAACGCGTGCTCTCGCCAGAATCTATCGAGCACCGTTCAAATCCGATAAACGCCAGTAACATTAGACGCGTCTCATAATTCGGAATAGAATGAAGAAGAGTCGAGGGATCGTCGTTAAAATGACCGAGCATACCGCGTAGACGTGCCCATTCATTCGCAGCGAACTGAAGCAAAGGCCACGCGAACCGTGCGCCATGTTTGCAGGAGCACTTGCACGCGCCAATAACGTTTAATTAATTGGGCAATTAACGGGGCGCACGATCGAGTGTCGCGAGCCCGAATAGCCTGTGTAAAGTGTCGCGTCGTGGAAATCGAGAGCTATCGGGTATCGTGTCGTTACGTGTAAATAATGCGGGAATATTATAATTTGTAGAGTCGGAAAGCGGCGGGTCGATAATTTGCATGGGGGGTAATTAGTGCCTAATTACTCCCGAAACATTCGATCCCCCCCAGAGAATGAAAATACACGCGATATTGCTTGGGATCGATCTTGAGACACGACGCGAGAAAATGAAACGACATGGCGCGGGAATGTTAAATAATCATATTTTACACGTCCATCCTGTACCAGGCGGAAAAGGTGGCGAGCTTAACGAGTTTCCGATTAAAACTGTATCACGACCTCGACAGGTGGTTACAGAAGCTGACGGATAGTTTCGTCGCCAGAAGTTTGGCCCTCGAATGGCACGCTGCTCTGGTGTCTCCATCCAGCGACAGCGATCGATTCTCGTTCGAAAATCAACTCTCCCGTCGGCGAATCGTCCACGAATCGCTGAAGGAAATTTCCTTCATTCTTCTGCGACGCGTGCATCGATTGCACTCGATGCACCTGTAAATCGCGCGGCTGGATCGTCTGCTATCGAACTCGCGTTAACTGTAGAAGGAATATGCGATTCTTTCGGTCGATCGGGTCTGCCTTTTACATTGCTGATTGGTTAAGACTCGAATTTTGATTTTAATAGTAATTGTAATTAAGGAGGGCTTTATTGCATAGAAGGCGGACCACAATATTTTAGAAATAGAATCTGGTGCAAAACCTGGATGTTTGAGAATTAGTGAGTTTTTATGTTAGAAACGTGAGGGGTCGCATACATTTATAGTATCTTCCTCGGTGTTGGTTTAATTTAATCGAATCGATATCGCCCTCCTTAAACAGCGAATTTAAACATCAGCGAGACACGAAGACAGACGAGTCTCTAAATTGAAATTCCGCGCATTCACGAATTCCGAATTCGTCCGTTTACGCGAAGAACAATACGTCGTATCCCCGAAGCAATCGACTCGAAGTATCGCAGGGGAAGAGTCGAAATTGCGTCCTTTTTCTCGGCCGATTCGCCGGCAACTTCGGTAAATTTCGTGCTCCCTGCTTGGCGTGGAAATCAATTTCTGTCTTCGAACTCTAGAGACACTCATTTCCAAACGGACAAACAGCGACGCGAATGGCGATTTTCCTGAAAATCATGGTCGTTTCGCCGACTCCTTAATCACTCTAATCGCCCATCAATTTATCTTAATAATCCTTAATAATGAGACCCCTTTTATCATCAAAAGCATTTTACTCCACAATTACTAAATTTCAATTTCAAATCTCTTCGTATCATTAATTCTACACGAAAGTAGCTACCGCGTTCCTCTTCGTCTCCTCGATCTTCCCAAGTCCCCGCATATTTGTATCTTCCGTTAAATAAAATAGATATATTTTAAGCCGTTCATTCTCAGATAATAATCGACAGAGACTGGTTTTGTAATAGCTATCAGAAAGAGTTAGCGAGCACACGATTCCAGTTACCCCGATCAGCCCCGTTATTGCGGTCCCGCCATCTTGTCATCTTGCGGTTAATTTGCGGCATCCAATTTGCATTAATCGGCGACGATGCACGGGCAGAAGTTACATTCCGCATGCATATTCATATTAAATTTATGCGTCACGCTGGCCCGACGATTCCCCGTGTAATTGATAAGGAACGAGGGGCCGGGTCCCGCGGAGATTTTACGCCGGTTTCCTGTAATTAATAAAGAACGAAAGGCTCGCTTCCTTGGGAAGCTCTCTCGCGGTGTTAGCTTTCCGTCGAGTTTAAGAGCTTCTTATAACGCGCCACGATTGTTCCACCGATCCACCCGGCAATATCGATCCGCCCAGCATCGAGTAATTATAGATCCTTCGGGGCACGATAATTTTCTCGTAATTTACGGCCAACCGAGGGATCTTACTCTGTACACTTTTTTCCACTGTTGCGCTCGTTTTTCCGTAATTGCCGAAGAAAATGGTGGATGATATCCCACGAGGATTTTACACGGGCTTGCAATCACGATAGGGGGGATAATAAATCTCGTATAATCGCTAGGATATTCAATAAAATAGTGGCTACAGTTTTGAGTTTTTACTGGTCCAGTCTGGTGTGATAATTCCCGTGTGGACAGCGTGGAAGGCGTAATCATTGCAGTAGCAATGAGTTTCCTGTGATTCATTAAAACGTGCACTGGATTTTGAGAAGAAAACACTGTATCGTTTGAAAGATCGAATCGGAAATCTATCAGATTGTACAGCTGATATAGAGCAGTCAGTCAGATCGTCTGATAGATTGCAGTATTATGAGATGGTGATTTTAGAGACGTTCCAAAAGGTCGAGAAGGTTAAGAGCGATCGAAGTGAGAAGTAGAGGCCATCCCCGTCAGGATGTGACGAATGGCTGGTTCATATGCATGAGGATGCACTCGCTGGGGAAGTTCTATTCATCGACAGAGTGAAAATGCCACTTTTCTGTTTTGTCTGCCTACCTTAATAAAAGAAGGGCCGTCTTCCTACATTTTGTCTCAATCGATTGCACTCGGAATGAATCTAATAGAATAATTTGCCCCAGAAATCTATCCATATTTCTCAGTCTCTTATTTGGTCCTCGGAACAAGTGTGCCTCAGTCTCACCAAGAGGTCACCAGAAAAAGTTCCACGATGGACACTCAACATGTCAGTGTGATAAATTCTTTCGAAAATCCATGATGGTCCTGAAAAATAAAGGCCCCCATATTTTGAACTGCCCTCCGTTTTAGGAAAAGCTTCAATTCCACTCGTTGGTTCGCTTCTGAATTAAATATCATTGGCGGGAGTGTCGGTCGTACTACCCGACATCTGTGTACTGTCAAATATTCATATTCGTCACCTAATTCGCTCCTTTTCGCGATCCTGGGCATGTTTTATAATAGCCTGGGGGAGAAGCCGAAGATTTCGCATCGCGCCGATGTAAAACGATCGAAAATCGCGGACCAGCGCACACGTATCCACGCCGCAACGTGGATGAGGCATGCATAATGCATATTGTGCACTTACCTCAGATCTGGACTGCATCACGGTGAAATATCATCGACTCGGGAATAGCAATGCTACGAGGTGAGAGTGTCTCTTCCTTTGTCGGGTTTCGATTCCACAATACACGTCGCCTGGCCAGGGAAGAATTCGAGCTGTATAAATAATAGAACGTCCTACTTATCGCCGATTCTTACGTCGGGGTGTCTTATGAATTCCTCGACATGTCCCCGATAAAAATACAATTTGACCTCCTTGAAACGGCGCAATGGTCCCATAACGGTTCATTATTTTGTCGGCGCGAAGTTCGAACGCATTATTATTGGAAATTCGAACAGCTTTTACAGAAAATTCGTAAACCTTAGTGACAAGTGGTAGCTTGCACAATTTCCCTTCAATTTGGGTCTTAGATAATAGTGAAGCGAGCATGATTGAACGTGTTTACTAGTTGCCCAGGTTCTTTCAGTTTTAGCCACTTTTCATTATCCTCCTTCCGTCTACAATTCACCGTGACGTACAGAATTCATTAGCTTCCAGCACTCTAACAGCTCCTCTTATCGCAATCAATTTATTAACGCAGGAATGAACGGGGAATGTGTCCTAATAACAGTGAATCGCATGATTGACAGGTGTAGGAATTGTATCGAGCATCGCCGAGTGACATTTAGGCGAGCCTGACTCGTAGCGCATCGTTTCAGTGATCGATCCTTTTTCGTGACATTTCACTCGTCTACCAGCGGTGCAAACAATTCTTTGAGTGATCACTGAGTGCCGCGTTGGCCTGCGAATGGCTGTTTGATTGATGATAATTACGAGATTAATAAACCAGAGGGCTCGACGTTCGAGGATCCCCGGTGTCCCGCGAAAGTGGCATAAAGAAACTGCTGATAAAAGATAAAGGCATGGGATTTCAGAGAAAATCGCAGAGTGAGTGCTATCTTTTAACTGCTCCAATTACACGACGAATTTCTAAAGGTTTCTGGAGCATTAATTCATTTAGCCGCATTCCTCGCGTCTCTGTTCAACAACCGTCCGCAGAGGAGGCTGAGTTCGACGCGGCGCGAGCACAACGCCAGTCGCACTCGTGGTGCATAAATTTGCACGGCGTTGGTAGAATCCGCGGGTCCAGGAACTCGCGCGCGAAGACGAGCGTTTCGCTTGTTGAATCGCGGCGAGCCACCTCTAGAACAAACAACCGACATATTTGCCCAGGAGAATTGCTGATGCCCCGTAAAATACGCGTCGCGCCTCTTTGTCCCCCGTTTTATTCGACCAATAAATCTTCTCTAGCGGGTGGGGGACATTTTCCGCAGCTTCGCAGCTTCATTCCGCGCTAATTTTAATCCCGGTACACTGGCGGGACATCGATAAAACGAGTTGCTAGCGCTTGACTTTGTGGAAGGATGTTCGACGGGTGTAGGACAGATATTTCACCGAGCTCCTTCTCTTCTCCGTGAAATCATTGATGAGTACGTGGATCAGATTTACCCTTCACCCCTTCGCTATTTTCCAGTCGCAGAGCTTCTATGTATATTTCTCAAACTTTCTCGTTTATCGATTTTAGAGAGCGATTTTATTTGCGAATATGTCAACAAGAAGCTTTTTTAATTGTATCACCATGATACTTTGTCTTGCATCTTGAAGAGTTACAATCTCTCCACATGTAAACGTTACGGCGGACTTGCATTTAGTATTACGCAAATCAGGTCAGCGCGAATTGTTCGTGACCCGAATATGATGGCTCGCGAAAGTATATTCCTGGGATGGTAATTGCCTGGTAATCAACGAAGCTGCTCTCCGTTGCTAATTTGGCAAACATTGATTTACCGAACCTGCTAATTTCACGGTGTACTTAATTGATAGTTATAAACGACCGTGCGAGCCTGTTGAAACTGTCTTGTTCCATTGTAAACGATAAACGCCTGCATGTACACAGCGACATCGTGTTGCCATTAATATAAAAAATGGCGCTGCATTATTAATAATCCCAGGGCACAATTCAGTGCCGAGTACTTTATCACCGAAAACGAAGATGATTATCTCGACGGCGCAGATATTAGAAGGCAGAATGAAAGGAGAAACGAAGAGCGGTGGAGTCTACAAGCTCACGAGTGGCCAGATAAAAGAAATCTTTGTAATTGAAGTTGCCGGATGAGTTCGCGGGCTCCGTGGCCCTTCGGGTACGTGTTCGAAACCTGTTCGACGACGTGCCGAGGCTATGGCGACCCTATGAATAACAAATGAACACCACCTTCCTCCCATCTCTCCGCCGATCCCTCTCCACCTCTCCCTTTCGTCTGAGCTTGCTCCACACTCTCCTTACTTTTCTCCAGCGCGAGTGAGTCACGCTGAAAAATTCAGCGGTAAGCGCTACCTATTAACCACCCCCTTTGCTTCATAGTTTCTTGAATTCTCTTCATGGAGCCAACGCCTTTCCCTCGTCACATTTCCCCCTAAACGTCTCCTTCATTCCGCGCCAACAAACCCCCCATCACTCTCCCATGAGCATCCGAAATTTCGAACGAACCTAAACTACCCCTCCCAATCCACATCCACCGGATTAACAGCCCACCCCTCGACCAACCACCGGCATCCGAATTCTTCGGCAGGACTCAGTGGATTCCATCTACCACGGCCGTTTCGTTCGCCGGCTGGGCGAAATCTGAAACTCTTAGAAGTTTGAAGGATTCCGGTGGCTCTCGGAAAACCCTGATATTCAATATAACTTGGCCCGATGGCGCCGCGCGCCGAGGTGCCCGCGGACAGGTATCGCTTTCGGGATTCATCGCGCGCCTCGGCGCGGTAATTCCGTCGCCGGACATACACAGGTGGCCGGATCCCCGTGTCTGTTGGTTTACGATCGGTCGTACACGCGGGCGAAGCTTAAATCCTCTCCCCGATGGAGTTACAGACCCCGTGGAAGGAGTTGCCGGCAGCTCCTCGGCGACGAGGCGAGCGGCTTGCGAGATTAGTTCGACTGGCGCGTGTGTTTCCGAACTCAATCTACGCCGGAAGATTCGGTTTGCAGTTTGGCGTGTTCCGCGGGCACCGCAGCCGCGCCCTGTAGAAGACTGGCGGCGGTGCTTCCTCGACTTCCGGCCGACACCCCGCGCCTCCCTGGGAAACAGACTAATCAGACAATCCCGTAATCAGGACGGGCTCGTTTGCCTGCCGTCTCAAAGGCATTCGAATTAATCGGCGCTGCTGGCTGATTTAATAATTCACCAATGACCGGGGAGGATGGCGAAGCCACTGCCTTGCTGTTTCAGTCGATATCGGATACGATTTCGATCGTGGGCCAGCGGAGAACAGAGATCTTTACTGTGATTTAGTTGCGCGAACTTTTAACTTCGATTGTCAATAAATTAGTAATAAAATTAAGGCCCGGTGCAGACGAGCGGTTTGCGACAGTTTGCCGCCGCGGCAATCTGCCGCGCGCGTTTTAGCAGACCATAAATTTATATGAAGCAGTCCACACGGGACGCAAAGTTTTGCGGCTACCAGGCGGCATGTTTGCGTTCGTTTTGACGAACGCACGTATTGCTTCACCGCGAATGAACGCAGCGGCAAACTGCCGCAAACCGCTCGTCTGCACCGGGCCTAAGATCGCTCCATTAGGAGGAATTATATTTAAAAAATTCTATGAATTGGAGGTTGCTAGAATAGACCAGTATTATACCAATATAATACTTGATGTCTATTATTATTCTATGCAAGTGTGAAAATTCTCGATGATATATCTAAATGGAATCTAAGGATCTTCTTGACAGTGCAGAATAGCTGCATAGAAATTGTACTGCCGGAAATAGAAATGAAGTGAATTGTCTCCCTGTGAATTAACATCCGTTACTCTAAGAATAATTATGAGAGAGATCAGACCAGAGGTGACTGACAATTTCCGCTCGAATGTATTTCTTTGGTTTTAAGATCCTCGACGTAATAGCGCAGTAGAGTGTCGAAACTAGAAAGAAGAGATTGCCAGTTTGGCGAGATAAGTGGATTCCGCGGGGCTGAAGGTGTCCCGCCTTCTTCGAGGCGAATCACCTTCAAAGAAGCCTGAGAGGGGGTGTGGATCTCGCGACACCTTAATTAGGGAACTTCAGAGGTGTCTGAATTAATTGCCTCGAGCCTTCGTATATGGCATACATTAGCGACGGTGCTCTACAGTGAAAGAAGAAGGAACGTTCACTGGATCAATGAAGACGGCTCTAATATTCACTCCCATCCGCTGCTTTGTTAACAAGTAGTCACCGTGAACGTCCATTCATTCCACCGTTCCATTCCAATATTTCCAATGGGAACGGAGGCTCCAGTCGTCGCGCGAAAAATAATCTCGATCCACTTGGCCATACCCGATCCTCCTCTATTTATGGTTCAGTGCCCGACCCCCGTTACTCTTCGTTTAACATCCCATCGATTTTTCCACTGGTCCCGAAAAAACTCGACTACCGCGGTCACGATTTGGACAGCCTAATTCTTGCCCCTCGCGGGCGGGATCGGCTTTTGCGTGGAATTTTCGCTCGAGACGTCAGCTTTCCGACACGAGGCGAGGAAGATTGATGAGGGACGATCGGTTGACTTTCGGGAAACAGTCAGGGGGAGGGGGGGCTTGATGGTTTCTCTTATGCTAATCTTCTTTGTTCAGACTATTGTCGATTCCAAGGCCTGTCGTGCGCTGGTTTATAAATAACAGCGAGCACGAGGAAAATATTAATGCGGTTATGATTCAGACCGATCATGTCATCTCTCGTTCAAAGTTTCATGAGAAGATAATCGTCGCTGGGCAGACTAACTTCCTCCTTCGTCATCGAACGTAGGTGCTCTTCCTGCGTTAGCCATTCTGTTCTCTGTCTTTAACCAATCGTGTAATTGCTTTGTGAATGGAAGCCCCCAAAAACGTATATCAAGTTGGAAAATGGGAATAAAACGAGGCTTATATAAAAAGCTTCTGCTACCAGCTTCAGTATACCTACTGTTTCAGAAGAAGCGAGGATGCTCAGACCTAATCCAAACAGGTGAATAGATCGAAGACTCGCGATACTAGTTAGCGAATATTGTCACGTGGACCGGAGGGTCGTCCGATCGACTCGTTACCCCTCGATTCTCCTCCTCACCTTGTCTTTCTTCTGCGCTTACTCTTATCACGCTGATCGTCGACGCTTCTTACGAGAGCATCGATCGACAATTAAGTCTGCTCCCGGGTGTAATTTCGCCGCATGTACTCGACGCTGTAACGGGTCCCAGAGTGTCGACTCATCGTGTCGTTATCGTGCAAGCAGCATTCCTTCCTTCCAGTATTGCAATACACTTTCAGTATTCTGTCAGTGACTTTACATTCGCTTATCCTCGCACTTTGTCATGTTGCTCGTAAGTGCGACAGGCGTGTAACGCGGGAAGAATATGCGAAACAATTTTATGGGAGTAGAACGAAGTCGAGTGACATTGCAGAGGCAGGAATCTGCTCCAGTTCCTTTCGCTGAGGATCCGCGACTCCTCTCTCGCCCGTTGTTCCTCCTAATCCATGCATGTCGTTTCACAACCAGTTCTCCATATATGCGTTTACCGTGCGCCCAGCGCCGCGTGCATTATCGAGTACTAAAGCGGGATGCTAGTCAAAGCATCGAATTACCTGCAAAACTGCACGGTCCTCGCCATTGTGATGTCAACGTTCGGTACAATTGCCTTATCAGTGAATTGGCCGGCTCGCTGAGCATCCCTGCTAATTGCTAGGGTTTCAATTAACGTCGCGTCCGCGTTTAATTAAATCACGTTTATGTTCGTATCTTCGTAGATTCAATGTCTACCTGGCACCCATTTTTTCTTCAACCGACCATCACTGAAACCCGACTCACGAGGGACATTACAAATCGTGGATATTAGAATAGTCCACTTCTGTGAACAGTTATTGAAAATTACAATAGCACGGCTTTGGGCGCTTTAAAATTATAGAAAACCGGTCGGTACACTTGCCAAATTTCCGTGGTATCTCACATCTACTGTATTCCCAATTTTCAATCATAATAGAGATAATAGCGACTTCCATTCAGAGTATCGACGATCACGAAGAACCTTATCATACTGAAATCCCTCTGTCCTTGATCTTTCCTGATCCCGGATTCACGGGCTTCGATTAGAAACACAGGAGACTACGTCTCTCGGCCAGGTGTATTTTAATCGTGGGTAATTTCGCGCGACGGCCAGGGGATCGTCTTAACATCGTCAAAAGGGGTAAACGGCGCTGGTTCCTCAGGATTCTGTTTCCAATTATCCCCCAGGCGATCCTCGCGTCTAGACGAGGCTTTAATTCATAATACGATTGGACGGGGACTCTCGCAACGGATTAGAATCATCCTCGGGAACGCTCCACGGTGTCTTTGATACGAGTTAACATCGGATCGTCGATGTCTAGCCGTATTCGTTAGGGGGATTGATCTTGGCTCGCCTCGAAATCGTTGTCTGCACGCTTTGTACGTACAGCCGTGGAAGAACTGTCGCTTTGCCGATAATGCAAGAGTGCAAAGGTCTTTTAAAGGATGTGGCGTATCTATTCTACAGAATCGAATTGAAGAGAAGTGTTTCTTAGAATGCACGTGAAAATTTTGGGCGACTGAGACACCTGTCAGGACTGAAAATGGAAAGTTAACAGAGTGTTTAGTATTTTCTTAAGATTTACCGGCAGATGTGTGTATATATAATATTTAAAAGCACAATGTCTGTGAATTATCAATGAAATCCTACTCATCCACTATGAAAACAAGAATTCCCTGAGGCTCTCTGTCTCTGTCTCACTTATCCTCCATCCGTTTCGCTTTCACAAGTCATAAACGATGGTACGCACAGATTCTTTCCGCCGGTGGCTTCGCCTGTACGTCGTTCCTCGTCGAGTGTCCAGCTCCTCTCGCATTAAAGCGTCTAGACTCGCGAAAATAAACGGGAAGTTAATTAACAGGTGCAGGCGGGGGCTCGGTTCGATCCCGTGTGGAATCGTTCTCATAAAACGACACTCGGACAGGCTTGGTTACACCCTGGGCGCACGTCTACAGTCGCAAGACGTAATCAGTCAGCGTACATGAAAGCGTGACCTAAGCCTTCGTTACTGCACATGCAGGCCGCCATGAAATTGCATTAGCGATCACTGCATATTGAGGCGGGCTGTGTGCATTCTGACCTGTGCACACAGGGACGCGAGCGCCCGCGCGAATTGTATGAAACCCCAACTAGATGTACACGGTGTGTCTACTTTAACGATCTCATCAATTGCGACCTGGCCAATACGTGTATACACCGCTGGTTCGTATCGATTTTCACGCCCGCCGCTGAAAATCGTCTTCTCGCCCGAAACCGTGCGCTGGCCGACTGTTTTTTTTTTTTAACGCCGGCCGCTCGTTAAATAGTGTCGCGAATGGGCAAGTAGTGCTTTCATTTGATTTTTCATGATATTCTACGTGAAAAGGCGGGGGAACAATGTCGGACGAGTGTTTTTTAAGCGACTGCATAGGCGGCGGAGAAAGTGGAGTAGAGTTTTTTCTGTGATTTCAGTGGAGGTATTATTCTGTGCTGATTGGGTGACAGAGAAGGTGGCAGAAGTGGGTTATCTGTGATTTGTTGCTGGCTGGTATATATGGAAATCTCTGAGCAAGGTGTACATGAATGAAGTATCGTTGGTTAATTAAGAGAAGGGGGGACGGTGAATTTTAAACTGGGCGATAGAGATCGAAACGAATTTATTGTAAGTGAGATAATGGAGGAATAAATTCTTGACACGTTAGGGGGGAAAGAGAAAGGAAGCTTGGTCGCGTTAAAAACGACTCAATAAATCATGTGCCTAATTGGAAACAGAAACAGGAAAGCTCGAATTCGGCCAGAGCTTGCTCGTCGTAATGATTTATTTAACGGAAGAACTAGATGTTATTGGAAACACGTCGTGTCGGGTGTCAGCCGAGCTACCAAGATTGAGAGACCGAAAGACGGCGAGGTCCGTGCACACGGGATGAATTTCAATTACAGCTTGCCAGCTCCAAACTACTCTCACCTCTTTCGTATATTATATTTATCACCTGACGCATTCTCCACCAAATCTCCGACACAACATTGCACCGTATTTACCACTTCTCTCCTGCATTGCGAGCCAACAGAAGCATCATATCGCACTGTCTAGCTAGCGAAATTTAATTCACGATCGATTAAAGTAGTTCCAACGAAAAATGGGCAGGGAAAACTGGGGAAACTTCTGTCAGTGTGTTTACGACGTTGTAATATTTATCTTTTAGCACGAGCGCCAGGGAAAAAGTTACGAGGACATTTTTTTTAAAGCAACGTTCCTGTCTGCGCGAATCTGCCGTGAAAATTATATCGCGACGCAACGAGCTTCATTTCCACGCAGTAATTCCCGTGGTAAATTAATCACGGCGCGATATATGTTCCTTTTTTCCTCGTCCCTCCTCGCTCCTCTCGTGGTGTGACGGACAGCGAATTTTCACGCGACCGCGGAACTCGCGCGAACCGGTCCAGAGGCGAGCAGAAAACAAGCGGCAACGGAACCAACGTTCCGAGGAGACAGAAATTGGGAAACTTCCCGGAAGCATTGGTCTCCCTCCACTGGCCTGGAAAAAGTTACCGAACGATAGCCTCTATTTTTATTGGAGTAAATAATTACCGGTGGCTGGTCGACCTAACGACGTTCTGCCTCGCTCTTTCGCTTGCCTGTGTGAAAGTTAATCGATAAAGGGAACAAAAGTGTGGATACACTCTTCAGCATAATTTCCTTGGAAAAATTCATGCATTTAGGACACTCGTTTCTTAAACGCGATTTGGCTTCAAGCGCTAAGAGAACTTAAATGGATGAATAAATATAAGTATAAGTATAACTTAAATATAAGTTAATTACAATTTGCCCCAAGTAATATAAAAATGATTTCTGCGCGTGTCCAACCCATTCCGACGACTTTCGGCGGAGAAAGCACCTGCTCTTCTCGTCCAGCTATTTTCCAACCTTGACTTCGCGAGTGTCCAAGGGAGGTTACCACGCGCCGTTCCGAAAGCACTTTCCTAGCCCCTGGGACTCCGCACCCCCAATTTGCATGCGGCCACCACGTGGCCAGGAAGTGGAATCGAAAGAGGAAGCTGGGAAAAGGAAGATAGAGAGGGCTTGTTTCACGGCGGCTGGGCCAACGAGCCATTGCTTCAGCAGAAAATCTTCACCTTCGCTCTCCTCCTTTTTCCATGGAAATGCAAGCAAGACGATGGCCGCGCCACCCCCTGCGGCTTGCATACTAACCGCTCGACGACGTCGCGTTAAACCACGCTGAATTATCTCGGGATTCGGCTGGCAGAAGGGGATGAATTTACTGGCGAGATATTCCTTTCTCGAAATTCTGCATTCTAGTCTCCAGTTTTTCGTGGCAATTCATCCTATTGCCAGGGGTTTTCAGTAAACATTTCAAGAAGGAAGTAGATACGAAGGAACCTATAGAACGCGCAAATAAAGAAGGAAACTTGTCAGGGAAGAGACACAGGGCGGGGTGTTATCAAAGGGGACAAAAGACATGATTTACAGTGATCCTTGACGTACCAAGGAGATCTACATTCTTGGAGACGCGTGTCACGCATACACAACTCAACTATCCCAGCCGTAGATAAGCCCCGAACCAACCCTTAACGGTGTTCACGTAGCGCCATAGAGAACACCCCTCCTCTGGGATGGGATAGCCTATTAGAATGGCAGAGGGGACCCTTGGACCTACCGTGGAACGAGGGGCAAGATTCGTGGACGGCATTCCATGCATTTTAAAAGGGCCACGAATTACGTTTCCTGGATGGTCGCGCGCGTCACGAGACCGTTCGTGATCCGTCAGCTCTCGTTCCCACGCGTTCGATACCCCAAACGAACAAACCCCTCTCTGTATTCGCGACGTTCCTACGCACGGAGTTACTTTACACCGTTCCTTTCCGTTGCTTCCAGGAGGAACAGCTCGACCATGGAGAAGTTCAACTTGCAGATCTCCAGAACCGAACTCTACCCGGCGGATTCCATGTACGTGGACGAATTGTTGTACGAAATCGCGACGCAGCCTATCCTCCATGTCGGTGAGTGTCTCTTTTAATTCACAGTACTGAAAATGTAGACTTATCGAGCTATCGAGTGGCGGAATGCTATGTAGTAATCATTATCGTAGTAGGCTTCTATCCAGCAGAGTTGCAATGCTTTGGAAAATTCGGAACTTTTTCGGGATTATCGGGGAACGGAGAAATCTATCGATACCCACGGAATTATTAAAAGCAAAGTAATGAAATTGATAACAGTGGTGTGGTTCGTGAAATATGTTGCTATTAGAAAGAAAGATCCCACGTTTGTGTTTCTTCGAAATTTTCTGCACCAAGCCCGCGCAGATCCGCCGCAGTAGAATCAGCCGTCACCGGTCAGACGCCCCATCGCACCGCCAATGCATAACAATCGAAATTCTCGGCCACTTCCAATCGAACCCCCTGCCACCCTTCGAATATTACACGATCGAGCGTGCTGTAATATAAATTTTCGAAGCGACAGGGCACGCAAATCGTGCCTGGAATTTTTCCTACGGCGAAGTAATCGACGATGAGGGGCAGCGCCCGTTCGCGGACCTTTATTAAATTTTACGTGGCTCAAAATAAATCGATCCATCGAGGGGCCTTCCTTTGTCGATTGAAAGTGGCGTCAAGGGAATCGTGGATGTTCGCCAAAATTAATTTCTTCAAAAGTTCTCCATCTTCCGTCGCGTTTTAATACCACGCAATTCAAAGAAAATGATTAATGCATTTATTTCGATTATCAAGCTTACCAAGACTAATCTGTACATTCCTTCACACCCTAAACCAAGTTATCGACTAGCAGAAAACAGTGTGAAACGAGATTCCCTGGGGCAACGAAAATTAACCGATGCCTCGTTCGATCAGCGAATTATCTCGATGAAGATTCACTCTCGCCGAACCGTGCGACATTTCGCGTGACGAAATTGTGACGCGAAATGGCCGTTGCGCCCGCTAACGAAGCGTACGCGGCGAATGAAACGGGCAGGGGAGGGAATTAGGCGTAGCGCTGGCATAAAATTAATGTGGAAACGGCGTCGTGATAATCTCTTCTGTGGTGGAATTAATTTCTCCTCGGGCCATGAAGCCAGTCAATAAGCCGGTGTGTTATTGTGACCGTGGCTTTGTGCTTAGTAATTGCCGCGACGCGGTTCATTGACTAACAATGCCGTAGCGATCGTCCGATCCGGAAGGGTGAAAAGAGAGAAACAGAGAAGCTTGCTCGCGGCCCCGCGAACCGTGACGTTTTAAAATTAGACCTGGCACGACGTTGCACGCGCAATTTCCGGCTCGATCATCTAGTCGACTCTCCTCCTCGATTATTTATATTCGCCACGCGCGCTCGCTTTTTCCGACTTGTCGTCGCTTCAACGTCAATTTCAATCACATCGTTTTACTTCGTAGCCACCTTATTAATGCTCGGGAAACGGAAGACCTCGTAGGACACGCTCGAGCTTCGATTAATATTTCAGTAAATTGTATCCGCGAGTTCGCGAAGAAATGGCGACAGTAGAATCCATAGTTTTCAAATGTAATGGGGTATTTCTGGTTGATTTGAAATATTCAAATAGCCTGTGAATACGTATGTAAACACTAGTGCATATATATCGGATTGAAATTCAAATCGATTTCTTCGACGAGCAGCGAAATTAGGAGCGTCATCCAACGAGCAGGTGGATGGAATTTCGATCACGTTTAGGGACGACAGTTTGTTGAACAAATCGCAAGGTAACAGTGGAGGCGTGTGGCACGGGAAGGAAGTTAAATCAGCACCAAGGAGTCCCTGGTTACCGAGGATGCAATTATTAGCCTGTATCGAGCTGCCGTAGGAAATTAGATCGTCGATCAAAAGGGAGGGTGGGACAAAGACGGCTCCCCCAGCATCTCGGTGACAAAGTAGGTCGATCCAAGTTGCTAAACAATAATTAAATTGCGCGAAGAGGCTGTTGCCGTTCGATACGATGAAAGCTGATTTCCACGCGTAATCAGGATCCACAGAATCAGGCGTGCAATCGACCAGGCATCTCGGTAACGAAGTTTCCTGCTCGCCATTTCGCTTCTGACTAAAGTTTCAATCGGACTTCAACTCGAGCAAAAGAACGTTTCATTTATATCGACCCTTATTCGATATTCAAGATTAATAATACCTTTGAGTGCCGGGGGAAAGTTATAGGAAACTTGGAGGTTCAAGCATCTCCAACTTCGAACAAAAAGCTTCATCGGTTCTCCACCAGCGAAACACAGTAATTGCGGGTGTTGATTAAGTGGTATTTAATATTCAGCAAACACACCGAGGATACTCGACGAACTTTCCCTTTCATCCGTTCCCCTGATCTCTCTTTTTTCCCCGGGCTAGCAACCTTCGAACTTCGCTCGAGTTCAAGGTGAACTTTCCACTCGATTCGTTTCGATAATCGATGCACGTCTCCGTTTGGAGTTAGTGCGCACCAGCATCTAGAGATGTCTAAAGAAATTTCTAACGCGCACAGTTTCGCGCTTGGTAATAATAAACTCGCGACAGAAATTCATAGTTTTCGTGCGTCTACTTACATAACGCGCGCTCTTGGCGCCTCAATGTCAATTTTAATTGCCAGCTGACACAGCCACGTCTGACTGTGTTGTTTGTTAATGATCGTTCCGAAAGTTATTTTTGGTGGTTACTAGGAAATGGAGTAGTTTGGGACACTCTCGCAGTTGTGGTAATCGTGGGAAAGGCCAATTGTCGGTCGCGAGTAAGTGGGAGTGCAGGCGTAAGTAGTTCGGGTCAATAATATCGACGGCGCGACAGGAGGTCGACGATTAATTGCCCTGTATGATAAATTGACTGCGGGTAACCGGCACGGCTGGTACTTAAATTAGACATATATCATTTATGAAATTGACACAATGCACGACGAGCGATCGATATCCGTTCGTGTGCCCCTGCCAAGAATTTTTTTCCCTCACTTGTATGACAGCGCATCCGCCGCGAAATTATTTTGCCAAGAATATCGAGTGCCTGAGAAAATAGATAACTGAATTTTAATTGAAACATACATATGTCGAAGACTAAAGTCATTCGATATTCTAACTCGTAGTGTCTACTTGTCATACTTTGATAAGTCTGATTTCTAAAACCTCTGACTCTAAATTCACTGAATTTATATTCTTACTTTGATTTCATTTTAATTTAAAATCACGCAGATAAATGTGTAACGCCTACTCTGGATCCCACAGCGCGATTATTTCTACGAATGCTAAAATTGTTGTTTTTAAACGAATCGCTAAATGCTTGTTCAAAATCGAAGCTTCGCGTTTTCAAATGACACGACCGTCGCCGTAAAAGATCCGATTATTTGGATTCTGATCACACCGCGCAAACTACGAAATTCGATAATATTATTATAGCATTAAATGGAGATTGGTTTCACTTTAATCTCTGATGCATCGCGGATAATAAACCCGATCTCCCGATTACTTTCGGACACGAGTTCAGGCATCCATTAGCAGTTTGGATAATGAATGGAAATGTGAAAGAAAATGTTCAGTAAACATCGAACGATTCTTTCGAAGTTTTGCAATACAAACGGCGAATAAGTACGAAACAATGTTTAAAACGGCCCCTCGATGGACGCGCATTTCTAATTATTGCTCGATATCAGCGTAACGAGGAGAGCGCGATTAACCGTGACTTAATCGCGGCAGGGCCAATTTAGTCGAGAGTCTCGATTGTTCAGGCTCTGTTAAGCCGAGAAAATTCAGCCGAGGAAAACTCTACTCCTAAGCAATTTGTAGGATTCGATCGCTGGACCGTGTAATCGAGCGCTTTTCCACGGAAGCGGATAATAAATAATCATGCTTCCCCCCCGTTTCTGCTTTCAGTTCAGAAGGAAGGCGGCACCCAGCTGAAGCTCGAGATAGACTATTCGCACATGCAGGCGCTTTTCAAGCCCATGAGGTGAGTGCAATTAAATTTCACGGCGAAACAATGATCCCTCGTTGAACGAAAAAAGGCTGCGCCACGGTCGAGCAGTCGGTTTGAAAGCTTATCAAAGTGAAACGGGAGCGTGTGATGCTGGCTTTCTTTACCAATTCACTTACGGCTTTCATATTCATTCTTAGCATACTCAATATTAATCGATACCTACTGCGAGCACTGTAAAATAATTTAGAATCTTAATCCTTATTTTCGACAACATAGAAAGTGCACAAGGAATGTCAAAGTTTTCCAAGTTTAAGGTGTTTCATAAACCTGTCGTTAGATTATTTTCCTGTTCTTTTGAGATCCATATATCTGATCGGTTCATCAAAGGAGACTAGGGTTTCCCGAAAGCTGCCACGCTTATCTCTCGACGAACCCGTGTGAGTTGTAACCAGCATATCCGGGTGAAGCAGATGCACTGCTCAGCGTTACGAACGACCGCGCAAAACTTCGGGGATGAAGATAAGAGGGGAAAGTTTCTCGCGATGGGACCGCGGGGTTTACCTTGGATTATTTCGACGGTAATCGAATCGGCGAGACTCGTGCCGCTGCCACGATAAAATGGAGGAGCCGCGTTTAATTCGACAGGATTGAACGCGGCGATGTTAGTTCAGGGGATTAACAATTTATTTGATTACCGAACTTGCGCGTACGCTTCTGGGACGAGTTATGTCGTTCAACCGTCGGATTTCAACTTCACGGAACTTTGTTTATGCATCTACTCTGTATCTATTCTAACTGAAAACTGATTGAACTTTTCGCATTTCCTATGATTCTTTCCTAAGCGTTTCCAAAGGGGACGAGCTTCTCATTTCAAGCTTCAAAGTTTCTACTCTTTCACCGATTCCCACCGTTTTTTGACACTTCGCCGTTTGATATCGCTTGATAAACCACCACTTGAGTTTCGTCCCACAGGAATATCATTTATCGCGAACGACTGGCGCGATTAGGAGCGATTCTGTGGAAATTGTGAGGGGAAAATCGAGCTCCTTGGCCTGAGACGCGAGGGTGCAGGCTGCTGCACCCGCGCAAAGATAGGGCAGGAAAGTTTGGTATCTTGAGCTCGCAGCCAGCGCGAAATTACTTCGGCAGTTTGTCCGTGACGTGTGGCCTCTCGTCGCGAATTCTCGCGGGGCGCGTGGACCCGTCCCTCATAGATTTGCCACGATAAAAGCGGCGAATTAACCCTGAAATATCGGTGCTAGCGACTTCCTGTCGAACCAGGTGGCCGAGAGACGCGAGCAACCGCTCGCCTAGAGCATTGTAATGGATGGATATCAGGGCAAAGGCATCGCCGATGATCGATTATAAAGGAAACTTTATTTCGGTGAGATAATGAGCCAAAAGTATGATTGATTAAAGGGAACTGAATTTGGATGTAGAACAATATTTTGGTGATTGTGCTTTTCTATTTCTGTGTGCATATGTCGTGGAAATTATAGTAAACACGAAGCAAATTGGAAAAATTGCTGGGGTAGATGGGACTTCGAGAATTTTCCGAGTCTTATCTGTTCTAAGTAGATTACTGAAAGTTCCACAACGAAGTATTTCAAGGTGCATCTCGCGTGACATCCAAATGAACTAGACAGAACTTGGACTACCTCGATTAAATGTTGGAACTTGGAAAATTTTGGTAAGATGTTGCAATAGGTGGAACACAGAATAATTATCCAAACAAACGCATTGTTTGCAAGCCACGCGGTCCCCCGTGCAATATCGCTTGGAAGCCAGTGAATCCAATGAATCCCTGCACTTGAGGGTGAAAAGTAAAAGTGGCACGTCGGAGAAGCCACGATCACCACCCCCGACGCTCCCGTCTGTGTTCGCGTGAGCGTTTCTGGGTCTCAGACAATGAGAGGATGTGACGTATCGCGCTTTCTACAGGGAGAAAGGGAGCGACAGAGTGGGCTATGATAATTGAGCAGAAGAGGCAAGGACAGTTCGAGTGGCTCTCTCACGGCACGAGGCACTTGGGCCTCCACTTATGTAATTGTGCTCGTAATCCCATCCACCGTAACTTCGTCAGCCCTGGGCCACGAGAAAAACCGCAGAGATACAGGCGACGGAAGAAGCGTCTTCCTGAGGGACGAGAAACGAAAGAAAACGCGGCGTTAATCCCGCGATTCCGCCGATGGGTTCATACTTTTTGTCACCCTTCGCCTCCCCTTAAATCTTCGCTGATCTTCTCGGTCCCTTCGTCACTTATACTTTCGCTATCAATCTACCACCCTTCACTAAACATCCTCAGGATTTCACTCTCAACGCTTTCATCCTACACGGCTTCCAAAAAGCTTCTTCCGAAAAGATTGATTTCGCGTATCTTCTCGCCAAGTTTTTTCAATTCCCGACTATCGAAGCTGCCTCGGCTTATTACCGCTGATACGTCGCTTCATCGCAGCATTTCGTACACAACAACTATCGCAACGACATTTCGACAACTCTGAAGCTAAAAGAAATCCTTCAGACTCTCTTTCACCCCCGTGCAGCGATCTACGTGCTTCAACGAAATCAGCCGCAGCGTCTCGATCGTTCGAAACGAGTTACCGGGGCAGTAATGGCGCGGAGCAGGGAGGGCGAGAGGGAAAGGAAGGAATAAAGTAGAGAAAACGTAATATCCAGTAGTGGAGAGGAAATTCGAGACAGGGTGGCGGTGGGAGGGTCGTCGAGACGCTTATTGCGACTCTTTTTGTCTCTGCTGCACCTTTGGGCTCCTCTGGGCGCACATATTTGGCCCTTTAAACTTCCGGTCGGCCGAAGATTCCGCGATAAGTGGCCGAGGCCGGCTTAAACTCCGGTAATAAGTTCGGCAATAAGTTCCATGGAAAGTTTCCGCCCTCGGTCACCGCCGCCCGCCGCCACCCACAACCCTCTTGGGAGAGGCGAACGGGGAGGGGGCCAAAGAGGGAATTTCGAGGCGAAATTGCGAGCGTCCCGGACGAGACGCCACCAATCCCGCAATAAGCTCTCGTTACACGTTAAGGAGGACACCTCTTTTTCTCGTCCCGAAACGAACGAGCCCTGGCTTTCTTTTCACCTCCTCCCTACCCATTGCTCGCCAAGATTCATTGAATGGACAATTTCTCGCGACGGAAAATAATTTCTTCCTGGAGCCTCTTATTGCTCCCCGCGTGAAGGCCCTTTGATTGCGCACTTTGGCCCGTTTGGCCCGCAGGACTCTTTGCGGATGTACCTACGTACTTCTTTCTAGTCCACGTCCATTCTCTGCTGCTCGGCTAACGGGGCTTTCGTTAGTTTTTTATTCATCATTAAGGGTGCATCCAACGAGGTTGCGTGTTGGGGTTCGTTCGGGGTTGACCTCTTCGAGATGGAGTGGCTGGATTGCCTTTAAGTTTCATAGTTTTGGGACGTTAATTGTCGCTTAGGTTTGGGGAAGTCATTGCTGTTATCGATTGTGTAATTAGCGGGGATATGTTTCGGATATGATAAGGGAGAAAGTCTGAATTGAGAGTAAAAATTTCGCAACCTTTTACAGAATGGTTGCACAATTTATTCAAAATGCAACTTTCGCGCTCCCGTTTTTTTCTGAATTGCCTGTGATGATTTATTAAAAACAGAGTTTTCCCTCTTGCCGTACTTTCGCGCGCGTTTCAAAGTTACTCGTTATTAAATTTTGCACGGAACTTTCCCGTTTGAATTCCGTACACTCGATTATTAAAAACAGCTTCCACTTGTCCCCCGCGTTCCCCTGGGAACAGCATTTTCAGCCGAGAAATTTCGATAATCTTGTTGGGCTCGTTTCAGAAAAATTGCCGGGTCTCATTCGCGGAACCGAGCGGAAAATTACGAATGTTCATTTCATCGCGAGCGTTCGTTCCGTAAAATAGACACCTTTAGGATTGAATCCAGCCAGAAGCTCGAGTAATATTTATAATATTTTCCAGATTGAATTTACACGAAACGCAACGCGGCTCCTTTCATATTTCCAGAATTAGTGTATCCTCTGTACACGCTGGATACGTGCAGTAATTATAACTCGTTGAAAGGAAGTGGGCAGGCATTTTTCTCTCGCCCTTGCCACTCGTCGGGCGATCGACCAGCAATAATTTACCATCGACCTACATCATTATCTCGCCCGTAATTAGCGTTAGGCCCGCCACATCGAGCCAGCCATTTAATAATCGCCTGCGCATAAAAATTCGCCGCCAGTGGCTTTAAATCGTGCCTGAAAATAAGCCTCGAAAGATCCGAGCCACTGTGAAAAAGAAATACGGGAAACGTGGCGGGAGCTTCCGACAGCAGGAAGCTCGAAAAAAATTCCAAACGATCCTTGTAATCTGGCCCCGCGAATTTCGAAGTTCGAAGGAACGCCTCCCGTTAATATTCAAGCGAATAAATTGCTGCCGAAACGGTTCATTTGAATAGAAAATGCCAGGGACAGGGTCTTATTCCCGCGCAATTATTCCAACCAAATGCCCGCTTATCTTTTCCGCGCAGTTTCGCGGGGCGCGAAGATGGTTGGACGAGAGTTCGCGGGCGAAGGAGCTCGGTAAACAAAATTATGCCCAGGGAAGTCGGAAGGTCAGGAGGCAAGGCCTGGCTGCCTGCCTGGCGACGCCGTTTAACTTTTAATCAGATGCAAATTACGCGCTAATTACCGGGCGACCGTCGTATTAATTAGCACTGCCTGCTCCGCGAAACTTCCTCCCCGGCCGGCCGCCACGCTTCTCCAGATCCCGTTGCTCTCTTTCCATCCCGGCTCGCCCAACGCGCTCTAAGTGTAACCGCACCTATAATCATTTTTCACAGCTGACAATCTTCTGCCCTTCACGATGCATACCGTTCCATAGAGAGGTCTAAAGTTCCCTTCTCTATTATATATTCATCCCAATGAATTTCCTATCCTAGTTCAACTTTCAGATCTCTAATGTATCTGAGGAAGCATTCCAAGTTCCTAATAATATCTGCATAACATATAAAGCATCATCGTTCAAACTTCCACCATAAAAATCTAAGAAAACCTCCTGTTTTCTTGGCTAATATGTGTTGTCCCTTGAAATGTCACATACCCTTCTAACTTTATCAAATATTCCAAGCCCCATGCAATCCTGTGTTCTGATAAATGTTTCCAAGCACCGCGCGGCCTTATGTCATTGCCCGGTTCGTTGGGATAGGAGGAAATCATCCCACTGGAGTCATCATCCCAGGGATTTATTTTCGGTTGCAATCTCGACCAACCTTTCGCCGCCGCGTTTGCCAATAAACCGTCGGTCGCGATAAAACGGTGAACTTCTTGACTGACATTTCCGAGGGAACAATAAACTCGGTCCCGGCGACGTCGAATAATTTACCACGTCGATACCGAACGAATTAAAACTTTCCTCGTTGTTTTACACGGTCGACATTTAATTCTCGCCCGGTCCGCCGATACAGACCACCCTCCTTCAAGGACGCCATTAAATCGACCGTTATTCTGGCGAGCTTAGGCGAATGTTTCCGATGCATCTCGGTTCTGGATGGCCGCGTAGATCGATCTGCTACGTGCCAGGTGGCTCGTGAAATCTGCATGGAGATCGCGAGTAAATATTTGATCGGGCAAAGATTCCTCCAGGATGACTTACTCCTTCGCTTCGTTACCGATCCTTGTCTCGTTCCCCCGCGGAGAAAATATTACAATTTCGAACGTTTGCTTTGGATAGAAAGAGCTTCGACGTTCACGGCGAATTATTATATTTATTATGTGCCTGGTGGATGGAAAACGATGACTTGGAATTCGATTTAGGGAGGGGAAAGATTTTGTAATTGGAGAGGTTCGCGCTGGAAGCTGGAGACATATTTGTAGGTACCGTAAACTGGGGTGACTTTGCCCACTTTTGAACTTCAAATAACTTTTTTAGCACTCCTAGGGCATTAAATTTTTTTTGCAAAATACTATTATACGGTAGATGGCGCGTAGATTTAAATAGGCTTTTAAAAAAAATTCTTTACTTAAACGTACGCTTTTAAAATTCCAAAATCATGGTGGGCAAAGTTACCCGCTCAGTTGGGGTGTCTTTGCCTACGTCAAATTTTACAGTGAAAACATGCCTAAAACTCATTATTGAGTTATGATTGAGCAACCGTTCTTATTCTAATGGATACATAAGACTAGTATTATCAAAACATGTTCTTTAAAAAAAATTTATTTAAAAAAGCCGAAATGTCGTCGCAGAATGTACATATGTTTGTTTCTAATATTTGGATCATATCAAATATTTAGCATTGTGTAACAATTTTGTACGAGATTTTAAGGCTTATTTTCTCTTATAGGGGTGCTGTAGGAAAATAAGTGGCATCGAGTTACCTACTAGATAAAATAATATGTTTATTCGATTTCGTTCGTCGCTAGTCGATCGCTCGCTCTCGTGGAACTGCCGGGCCACGCTTGGCTCCTCCACGCCGGAATCACCCGCGGCTCTCTCAAGGGCGAGGAGAGGTCGCGCTTCGCGACCGTTTGTTGTGGTCCGAGCTGTCCACGAACCCGCTACATTGTATTTTGCTCGCAACATCTCTCAACAGTACAAAGTTCGGAGATCACAAAATTCACTTGGAAAAAACATTTTGTTTGTGTAATTTTTTACTCTGACTGAATAATCACCATATGATTCAAGTCGCTATTGTTTTCTTTGTTAGACCTTGGAGAAATTATTGCTATCGATTACAAAACACCATATGTTCTATTTACTTCACAATAAAATAAAATAAAGTTTTTCCTAAAGGTGGGCAATGTCACCCCAGCGGGCAAAGTCACCCCAGTTTACGGTAATAAGAATGAATTGGTGTGGCATTTTTATATAGCACTTATATTTTTCGTTCAGTTATCGTTACAGTTCTTTATACAAAACAATATCGATGCGAAGGTACGAGTATTCTGTTTGGTCCACCGTAAATCGACGTTCCCGATACAGAGCGGCGGTCGGAAACGATTGTTTTCGCCGGGAACTTCTCCCCATTATTTACATTCCCATGGAGTCTCGTTGGAAGACACCCGTTCAACGTCAGTACATCGGAGGAATTCAAGCTTCTTGTTCCTCCATCCCATATTCCGCAAGGAAAGGTGCCCACGTACGAGAAGGATTCCCCCGGGATGCCTTTTTTATTTATCGCCGTCGACTTCCACGATGGAAACGGAGACCGAGAAGGGAGGGCCATTTCTTCTGTTTCTACCCCGTGCTCTCCGTACCGGCGGTGTTTTCCCCGAGAAATCGTCTCCTTTTAGACCCCGACATCTCTCGAGGCTCCTCCTCGAGATGGTACGTGCCGTGTGCCCTTGAACGAGAGAAATATTTTTTGGCAAACCAGAGAAGTAGAGGGAAAACATTCGCTCCCGAGAAACTTCTTTCGCCTCGCTTCTATTCAGGACTCGCGATTCTTGGGGCATTTAATTTTGTAAACATTTGAATGGCAGTGAGGTTGAGATAATAGGTAACTTTCTTTGTTGCTCCTAGTATCGTAGAATATATCGAAACGTTTGGAGTTACGGAGCATAGCATTGCAGTTTGAACGGCTCTATGCAAGTGTTTGCTCACAATGGTGTTTGGTTTTGTTTCAGGTTTCCACGAGAACAGCAGACCCTGCCGAATCACTTTTACTTCACTGACTTCGAGAGGCATACAGCCGAAATAGCCGCCTTCCATTTAGACAGGTAGTTAAATACATTTTTCGCATTGTATTATCAATGAAATCGCGACGATGGTGTTTCTAATAATGCAAACTTACCGTGGTGCAATCGGATAGCTTGTGATTGTTTGAACGATGGTAAAGAGTTGTCCCGCGCAACGATATATTTGCAGATTATTGGGATTCCGAAGGGCGATGCCAGTAACGGGCAGAACGTTGAACCTGACCACGGAGATTTATCAGATCGCCGACGGGGAGCTGCTGAAGACGTTCTTCGTCAGTCCCGCCGGTAATATCTGCTTCCATGGGAAGTGCAGTTATTACTGTGACACGGCTCACGCGATCTGCGGGAATCCGGACACCCTCGAAGGGAGTTTCGCCGCGTTTCTGCCGGATAAATCTATCGCCGCGAGGAAGGCCTGGCGACACCCTTGGAGGAGGAGCTACCACAAACGGAAGAAGGCGCAGTGGGAGCACGGTGAGTGCTTCAACATTTCAGTGGATCAACACAAACTTTTCCAATATTCCAATACATATTAGAAACTCAGGGAAACCGAAATTCAACAAAGTTACTGAATTCAACATAAGAACTTCACTTCTACCTTTCAAATTTCAAAAGAAAATACTTTATCCTCTACAATTAACCAATATTAATATTCGTAATTAACCTGAGAACGGTGGTGGAGGAAGAGGAGCGAAATTTCAAGTGTGCACGCATTCAGGACGTAGAGGAAAGCATGCCCTTGATGGTGCATTTTGTTCCAAGTCCCTATCTTCAGTGGTTCCCGAAATATGAGGCTTTAAAGTATACGCGGGGGTGGTGGGGCGGCCCAAACCTAGACGACCCAGTGACCTACTTTTTATCCAGGAAATGCGTATGCAAGTCTAGTATTAGTAAACAAAACTGCTGACTCAGCGTCTGTCACTGACCAGCGCACAGGTGCCCAGCTTGGGGTAGGTCGGTGACGAGTGCGAGTGAGAGGTCCGTGTGCGCGAGTGAGACAGACATAGCTGAAGGATTGAAAATTATACTTCTCTTTACACGACGATATCTCGACGACGGAAAGTCGTATTGCCGTGAAACGAAGTTCGTTGTGAAGGGGAAGATTCCCTGCTTCCAACCGTACCGTTCACATTCACAAAATGTGGATAATTTCGGAAAACAAAGGGTTCAAAGTTTTAGCACTTTTAATACGTCCCGCGCGTACATTCGAACGTGCCCTTAGGCTAATATTCTTTCTGAAGCCTTTATTAATGAGCTTTAATTATATAGATAGTAACTGTATCGTAGAATCGTATTTATTTTGCGTAGTGCAATTTGTAATCTTGGATTCTAATGATGGAATAAAGGAACTTTGGAGAACTCGAGATTAATGGAAGTTAAAGGAATATAATTAATGCTTGCTCTGTGAAATGAAATATTTCACGGGGTTTGTTTCCTTGACGCCTCGAATCGTTGAAAATTTATGAATATCGTGTTGTCTTTATAACCCATGCATAACTGTGCTGCATAAGCCATCAGATACCAGGGTTTCGTACACGCAATGGATCTTTTCAGCGCGCCCCAAGCATAAATCTTTAGGTATTGTTTAAAATGTATGAAACATCCGCAGGTTCCTTTAATCTTGTCTATCTGGAAATACTTGCAGATATCGTTCCCTCAGTTTCTAACAGGCTTTGACTATCATTATTCCCACGGTGACAGAAGTCGTGTCTAATGTCGTGTCTTGTGTCTTTTTCAGACGACGATTACTGTTCCTTAGTCAAAGAAATACCTCCCTACGACGAAGGCCGGAGGCTGCTCGATCTAATGGACATGGCTGTCCTGGACTTCCTCATGGGCAATATGGACAGGCACCATTACGAGACGTTCAAGATATTCGGTAACAACACGTTCCCCCTGCACTTGGACCACGGCAGAGGGTTCGGCCGACCCTTCCACGACGAAATCTCCATCCTCGCTCCCATCTTGCAGTGCTGCATGATCAGGCAGTCCACTCTCGGCACCCTGTTAAAGTAAGTTCCTACCAAAAAGTCTTCTTATCAAATCAAGCTCGACCTCTGTTCGCTCAGCTAATATTACTCTTCGACACCCTCGAAGCTACGAAACTTACAGCAGCCCCGATTAATCCCACCCTCGATAAACAACCCAACAACGCTCCAATTCTCCGATCCCAATTCTCCCGCAACATCCCCATATTTCGCCATCTTTATCGCGCTCCCCTGTTCCATTAATTCCTCAAGATCGATCCAGAATCGGTCGGTCGATCGTCGATCTTGCCGCGCTTTTAATCACGCCGCGGTCGCTCGGCGGGATCGATCGCTGGGAATTTACAATTCAGAGCGGCTCGAGGGCCTCCCAGCGGATTTCGAAAAAGGGAAACGCTGGGAAAACTTTACGACCCCTGTTGGCCCAGGTGGAGAGAGAGAGGGGGGCGGTTGAGGCACAAGGGGGACCGGATAAGGCGGATTTCGGAGTGAAACGTTTTACCAGAATTGCCCGCCGGTACCGGCACGCTCGTGAATCTCCGCTTTGATGCGGATTCACGGGGACGGGCTTTTTACGGGCGCGATAAATTCGACGAGAGCGGATTTTCGTCGACACGCGTAGAGAGATACAGCACGCGGTATGGCCGGTGACCGATGCACGATTCCGTCGGCCGATTATCGATCTGCTCAGGGGGTGGCCGCTGCTTAAGCCAGCGTTACGAGCGGAAACTCGGGCAGGCCGATATCTTCCCCTCGGCCAGAACGCGCGTATTTCTCTCCGCGACACCTGCCACTGTCTCGATAAAAATGGAGCATTCCGCAGATTGAATTTCCCCGCGAGGTACGGCCTCCGAGGGATCCCGGCGAGGCAGATAGGGGCGAATTCTTCAACCCTTTGCCGTTCAATCTAGTACACTTTCCTGAATTTCCGTCAACGATTATGTACTGGCGGGAAGTTTGAAGCTTAAACTGTGAACGGTAATGAAAGTGGGATAGCTCTATTGGGAAGAACTACGTCTTTAAATTTGTGTAGCATAGATTGGTGGGTTGCTAGGATATAATACTTGAAGCCTGGTATCGAGGTAGATATGAAGTGAAATGAAAACGGGGTATTTTTCCTTCAACGCGATCTGGGTGATGGCGATAAATGGTTAAGCTACTCCGTTGATTCTTAACCCTCTGTAACTGAAACTCTTAGGACCTTGGTGGACCTGAATTTCATTACACGAAGATTTTATTGTAAAATAAGGACTTGTTGAACGTGAATCTTTTGTGAATTAGCACCAACAATATAACTTCAGTTTCTTATTTTTATTAAACATTGTGTTCTTATGGAATAGCTATTGTAGAGGAATCTAATTTCCAGTCGTATAGATTGGGCCAGCGTAACAGGGAGGATAGTTTGAAAGCAGAAGATCGATAATTCGTGGTTGATTTCTTCCTATGGAATTTAATCGTGTTTGATCGCCGTTCGCCTCGGTCATTGTTGAGGAGAAGATCTCGAATACAAGTAGCTTCTTGAATGAAATCGTGCTCGGCTCGTTGAAAACGCATTAAAGAAGCCCACACTCTGCCCGTTAAACCCGATATTATAGGATAATTGCATCCTGTGGCTACTTCATTGCGGCTACTTCATCGTGTCAGTCACGGTTGCTTCTTTCATTATGACTTCGTTTTCATTCAATCCCCCATTCACCGAGCCCGATGTGTACTCGTACGAAACACTTATACATACTATGAATCATGAATGCTTGTGGTTCTACGAATATCTTATTCAGCAATTAAATTCATACCTCGATACGTTCGTTTAATTAATTGAAGACATAGTGGTAATTCCAACGTTTTTTTTTTTGAGATTCATCCTTTGAGATTCATTCTTTTCCTAGGAAAGCTATTAACTATATATTTCAAGAATAATTGCACCGTTCTTCACCTTAGCGAAGAAAGAAACATCTGTTTTCATTTAACTATTGGTCACACGATGCGATGAAACAAAAAGAAGTTTCTTTAATGTCGATGGTTGTAAGAAAATTAGAATGATATTTCTCGGCGAAAGTGTGAATAAAATGGTAACGCAAGACTGCATTGAAGGAAATATCATGGTAAACTTCCAGGCGATGGAATTCGATTCAACTTTGTTCGATTAGGTAAATATTAAAAGGACCTGTCGTCCAGGGTCATCAATTTCCTCGGGACCATAATCCTTCAAACGGTATAAAAGCTGCTCGATCAACTCTTTATCCTTCTCTGCTCGCGAGCTCTGCTTTTCTTGGCTCCCTTGTGACATCGAAAAGTAGCCAGCCAGAAAAGTACTTTCTTTGAGGATGCGTTCTGAAACATACATATGCGTTCATATCTACAGGGTGTTCAGTTACAAACTGATCCAAAAATGAAAATCAAAATTCTTGAACAGAAACAGCTATTTGAAAACGACACAAATTTTTCCTTTATCACTGCGATAGAAAACTTTCTAATATCACTTCTTCAAAACTGACAAATTTCCTTACGACCAGTAGCCGCCAAAAATTTCTTCAAAATTCTTAGACAATATTTATTAAACCCCACATTTTGATCCCATTAATTTAAATCTCGAGAACGGACAGCATTACATCGTACCACGGAAGAAATCCGATTTCAGCGAATATGGACCACCCTATACGTAGTATAAATGACATCCACGATCCGTCTGCTTGAGTCGATACTTTATTCATTGCCTCTTCCGCGAGGAGGACTCGGCTCCTCCATTATCGGACCACGTCTCGAAATCTCGAAGGGCGCTCCAACACGTCTGGAAACTTTAAGGCGCGCTGCAAAAAACAATCTTCCAACGGGATAGGACCAGAGACCCGGAGCTTGCTCGTGCGCGCGTTTCATTCAAAGATACGTATCATCGGGCTGGACGAACTTCTAATTACGAGTATTTGCATTTTTATTGAAAAATTCCTTGCACACCGCGCTCCGGGGCCGATCGATTTATCCAGAAGAGGTGTCCGATGGAGGGTCACGTTTTTTAATCTTTCGAGTCCCGACGACTTCTGCGTCCGTGGATTTGCATGTTTATTAAAAACGATCGACTTAGTCTGATTCCGTGAATATTGAAAGCCGTGGCCGAGGGATGGAAGTTTTTCGGCGAGGGGGTTGGACGGACCCTGCTTTCTGCATGAAGGCTCGGCGAGCAAGTTGTTGACAGATTTGCTCTGTGACACGTTGAATATGAATTCGAATCTTTGGGAAGATTATCGAAGCTCGCGGTCTCATTGCCGTCACTGACCAATTTCAGGCTTCGGCTGGCAGAGCGAAAAGCATTTCCCTTCCATTTTACAGACACCGTGTGGTCGGGACACGTTGATTGAAAAATAGAAAGAGAGCAGGGGTATATTTTTTTAGTAAATCCTCCGATATCTGGATTAATAGGTAGATATGATTGTTCGGATAGAGGAATTTTTTAATAATGGAACGCTTCCTCGAGGTGCTTATTCTATGTTTTACAAAAAAATAATATAACTAACAGCGCAAGAAATGAAAATTCCAGCAGTTCATACTGCACGTTTTCCATTTACTGCTATTATATATAATAGAATATTAATTTCCTACCAGAACAGTGCAAATGGTCTTCAATTCGATCGTTATAAAAAGGTGGAAGTTCTAAGTTCGTATCTATTTCGATAGTAGAGGACATAGGCGCATCCAGCGTATCTAATCATGAAAGAAAACATACTGTTTGGATTTAGATAATAGGACATTCAAATGACAGAATATTATATTATACTCAGGGGAGGGTTTGGAGATTTGGCGCCCCTGGGCTAACAAGCGTCTGGCACCCTATTCGCGATATATCATCAAATATTTTAATTTAAAAGTAGTTTTTCTACCGAGCTATATTCAATACGCTAGTCACAGCCTCCTTTGGATCAAGCTTCGTCTGCAGCCTCGAATTATAATTTCTGTTTCAGATTTCACAACGGGCCAGTGTCCCTAAGCGCAGCGCTGCGGAAAAGCATGGCGAACGACCCCGTGGCGCCAGTTCTATGGGAGCCCCATCTCATAGCCCTGGACAGAAGGGTGCGCGTGATACTCCAAGCGATCAGGGACTGCTTAAATCGCGAGGACTCGGGTCAGGTGATCCGCGACAGGAACCAGGACGCCACGTCCTAACACATCCCACGCCTTCGCCAGCTCACAGTGACAGAGACTTTCCATATCGTCTGTAAGAAGAAGCTGAGAGCTCGTCGCGATGGTGTGTCGTGGCACAGTTTCGTTGTAAAAAAGAACCTGTAAAAAGAAAGACTTGTAAAAAGGCTTCGCGGTGAACGATTGAGCGACTATGGTGTTTCTTACGCATTACCTCCGCGGGGGACATTTGTCGTTAAAGAAAGGACGAATTTAATTGGTTACTATTACTTATCCCTTGCCAAGATTAATGAATCAGTCACCGAACTTCGATCCAACTTAGGTTCCAATAGCGTCCGTTGCTGCTTGTTCATTTTCGGCGCAGAAGACTATTCTTATCTCTTTCCCCCTAATATTTCTTCCTTTCTGTTTCTGTTTTAAGACTTGTACAAAGAGGCTGTACATAGTGTATGTATATCGTAAGACGCGCGAGAGGAGTTTCAAAAATCAAAAACACCCGCGACCACCTGCTTTCCGTGTACATAAACAAGAGAATAGGGAAATGGTGTACGTATGAAACAGAGCCGCATCGATATCGCTTTCGTGGCAAGAGTATGTCAAAACTTGCTCGATCTCAGGCCTCGTGGCTGACAGTTCCCTTGAGGGCTCTGTCAAAGGCTGCAGTTTGTCGTAAAGTTTATTGGTTTCAGTGGCGACCATGGTCACTTCGAGTCATTCTTGCGAGGGAGATGTGCGTCAAAGTTTTTTACAGGAAATTTCACTTTTCACAGAAAAAGATAGGGGAGCGCTCCTTCTCGTCGAACGTGTTTTCCGCGCGTGCGAGAGAGTTGTCTTTTGTAAAAGTGTGCTTTTTCATACGCATGTGTTCCTCTGTCTATTTGCAGGGCGCACCTGCACCATTAACCGTTTATTGGGCAACGAGAAAATGAAATGAACTCTGTTGGAGAAACGTTGTCGGTTTAATCTTCTCACGAGCAATCGAAGCCCCTTCACCCCTCCTTTCTTCCATCTTTCTGCTACTACGAACACTCAAAGACACATCTTTTAAATAGTTGTTCTTTGTGCGAAGGAAGTCTTGAAAGAAGGCCGTCCATTGCACTTTTAAACTGTAGAAAGTGTTTGGGAAACCTCTGATTTTATTCGATCTTATTCTTCTATTGTTTCAGCAGGTTGGTGAGAATGAGGGAAGCATCGGGAAAATAACAGAGTTGAAATTCCCGTTTGCAGTGATATAGTGAAAGGTAGAGCAAATGCTACGAGAATTTAATGGCGATAGAAGAATTTTCTGACGATATTTTTAATTCAATTTCACGTTTCTGAAACTTTTCTAGCTCCCGATTACCAGCCTCTGAATCATTGAAACCATGAATAGTGTCACGGTCCGTGGAAAGGGAGCAGGCTACGAAAAAGGGAACAAAGCGATGGTCAGCGGAGAAATCAATTTCCCCGTAGTTTCATTAAGCGAATCTGAAAGATTCAGAAGGTCCTTTAATTACGCCGCGTGCCCAAGAGTTTCCACCACTGATTTCATTATTAAGCTGTTCCCCGAAACGTTCCCCTTCCGTCTTCATATCGATATTCCATCTCCCACCGAGTTTCACAGCTTTCCAAAGAAACCTCCCAACAATTCCCTCCGCCAACAATTGCCGTTCTGTCTTCCCTGTCTCGAGGAGCAGCAAAACATTCGCGACTCCTGGTATCTGAAAACTCTCTTTCCACACAGCGGTATAGAAAGCAACGATTTTCCGAATAAAAAACACCCGACGACAAACTTCCCCTTTGTTGCCAAACTCCGGCAACAGGACCTCATAAAATCGAGCGATCGTGCGATTAGGGAAACAATTAAACACGCCTCGAGCTACGAAAGCCGTATTTTAATGAAGCAGCGGTGCTGTGATTAAAAAAACAGTTTGCAGAGGGGAAGATAACGAAGCAAATCACTTTTCGAATTCTCGTGGCGCGGAAGCTGTAACTTCCTTCGGCTGTCGGTTTCGATAGAAGTTCTCCACTTGGAGGGGAGGAGATTTCACCAAGTATTTTCGCAACGTTGTTCCAACGACGACGACGATGGTTCCGCTCAGATATTTCCCTTCTGCTACGGGGTAAGTTGCTCAGGGTGTGCAGGCTTAGCCGCGCTGCCAGCGCCCTTACTCGGGGCGAAAGTTCCGCCCCGCGGGAACTTTTCGCCTTCACGTGCAAAGGTAAACGCGGAATTTTCGCGGAAGATCAATAAAACTGCACGGACAGAGCGGCGCTCGTTCGAAACTTTCCATTTCTTGCATCAGCCGTGCATTTAATCACGCCATATTTGCGAAGGGAGATATTAAATAATCGTATTAGAGATTCCAACTCTGTCTGAATGCCAACGCTCCTCGGTGGAAGGAAAGATAATTGGGCGTTCGTTGGCTCGCATTTTTAAAACGATGTGGATACAAACTTTCTGGGTCGCTCAAAATCTTCGGAAAGTACGATAAAACTGTTGCAAGATTTAATACTACCCCCTCCACCCTCAGTATTCTGGAAACTGGGGATCGATAAATGCACGGTCTAAATTACAATATCCATATCCATATCGGTGCGGTATAATATAACAATTCATTAGAGGGCTGCCTTTGTAGCCCCAGTGATTGTTGATGAAGTATCGATCGTCATTATTATTCCAATTAATTTGAGGATCCAATGATATTCCAGCGGAGCATTGGCGATCGCCCCACTGTTACGAATAACAATTCCACTTCGGAACCAGTCGGATGAAAAAAGATCTGTATTGTTTTAAACGAAATCACGCCATTACGTTCTCAACAGAACGAACAATTCAAATATTCTTACTTTCAGGGGCGAATTAAATGGAACACCCTTCGATTCATTTCCCATCGGTCATTGTACAGTCAGAAAAATAAACAGATGCTATATAATTTTCCCTGAAAATAGCGATCCCAGTTGAAGTATCCTCCCTGTCTGTTTGCCAAGCAATTACAAAGCGGCGGCGGCCAGTCTATCAAAGGGATTACGATTGAAAAACAATCCTCTGAGTGGCTGAGGCGACGTCGCGCGTGCACACAGCCCTCGAAATCCCCAATCAGTCTTAGTAGTCGTCTTAGGCGGGTTTAGCAAGTGGTTCCTGTAACCGACAGCAGCCGTAACACGATCTGAATCCCCGTTTGCTAGACAGGGGTTTGGGGGTGGGTCCCGTTGCCACCGACACGGCCGGAGGATTGGGAAGGATATATCCTGTTAATTACGCGATCTCGGGCTTGCCTATGACGTTAGACGTCCCGGCCAGGACGTCCGTTTCCTGACAGCTCGAATTTCCTCCGTAGACGAATGTATAATCTCGAGGTACGGGCTGCTTGATTCGCCCAGCCTGTTGCGACCAGAACGATCAACCTGTCGAACTCGAACTGGCCTTGCGAATCCACTCTTCTGTACATTTCCACGGCATTATCTTTTATTTCTCACAGCTTTCACTGTATTTCGTTGATTTTAGCTTTTTTTTTATGTGTTGCTTTAAGTCAGAATATTGACAAGGGGTCGGCCTTAAATTACGTAAGGTTTTGGAGGGTGGAGGGGATCGCAAATTTCATACGTTTTCTTACAAGGGAAGGGTGGTTTTTAACCTAATTTTCAATAATACAAATTCTGTCATTAATATTCCAGAAAAGTAAATTTAGTTTAAATTTCCCGAAACCAAGTTAAATGAATTATGTAAAACTTTAAAATAATTTTAATAACTGAAAAAAATGCAATGCAAAGAATATTACGTAAGGAAGGAGGGGGAGAGGGTTGGAATATAAAATCTTACGAATTCTTATACTGGGGGATGGAGGGGTTTAGAAATCGCTAAAATTACCCTTACGTCACATAAAAGTATCTTTCATTGCGTACTGAACATATTTCCATCTACATATTTCATTTTTACGAAACAATATTATTTCCGTTGTTCTACCAAATTCTCTCAGGGACCGATGCAACTAATTGACTGTAACAGTTTGCTCTTAAAAGTTGTTACGCGCACATGGCCACGGGCGAGGAATTACAGCGAAACCGACTTGCGAGATCAAAGTTTTCGCGATCTTCGGAAAACTAACGAGAACGAACGAGGCTTTCCCTCCCCCGAGTCTTGCTCAATTTTGGAAAACTTTTCGGCGCGGTATTGGCGCGAAAGTTCGCCAACTCCCAGCCGGAAGTGCTTCGAAATCGTCGCGGAACCCTCGGAACGTGTCGACTGGTGTAAAGCAAGTACTCGGGCGTTTAAATTGCCAGCGAGGAAATCGTAGCAGCTTGTATTCAGGGCCCGCGTCTGATCATTCCTCGACCTTCTCTACTTAATCTCCGTTCCCCTTAATTCAGACACGTTCTACTCGCCTGATTTCTATCTTCCTAGATTTTTCGTGGCTCTTTAAAGCTTCCATGCTTGAGCTTGAAATAATTCCACAAATTATTCAGTATTCATTGAATCTATTTGGTAAATGATTCTTATGATCTTTTCGTGGCTTCGTGGATACAGATTTTAAAGGAGATTATTCTATTTGGAAACGTAGGAAAGAATAAAAGATTGATTCTATCGAAAAATATTCTGGTAATTGAATTAAAGAAAGAAACAGAAGATTATTATTATTATTATTATTATTATTATTATTATTAATATTCATTGAGATCGACTGCTTGCAAAGAAATTAAATAGTTTACATATTACTTATTAAAGATTAGTTGCTGAATTGAACGGGAGGTTTAGAGACTTTCTTTGAAGATGATAACGCGTTCATTTGTTATCCTGTGCTATTTTCGAGGAATTAATTGAGAATGTAATTAGCAGTCGTGTTCTTTTTAGAGATATTCTGTTCCAACACCGATTCGTTATTTCACTGACGTCAGAGATTACATTTCGGTGGAAAATTGAAGCTGGTGTAATGTAATATTCAAAATGGAAACTCTCTGTGGATATTGAATAAAAGTTTGTCGAACAACGAAGTCAATATAGAAGCAATTACGAGGAAATAAACGATGCAACAAAATATATACCATAAAAGGGCTGCAACCACCATTTCGCGACGAAGTTAATCGAATTTCAAAGTTATCTCGATAGAGCGAATGGAGGAATGAAATTTTCGCATCAATGCAGTCCAGCGGCAATATTTCTCCCCGACGAAGGGGTGTTTTCGCGAAACTTTCGATAACGAGATAATTGCGCGCGACATGTTTTGGAGTTCGCCAAGGAATTCGGATGGTCAATAGCATTTGTTTACCTTGGGAACAAATTTCCACGAGCTTGGAAGCTGATATATCCATTAATCCCACACATATTACAAATAGTTTCTGGATCCTTCTATTACCATTTAATACCACAGATATGCATCGACATTGAACAAAGCACGTTTATTGTGACATGCCACGGTCTCTTGTAACAAACAATGGATAATGGCGAAACTCGCGGAAAATTGAATCCTTTTCACAGAATATTCAAACAATATATGCGTTTTAATTAACCCTACTACACCCCTCCAATCTGTTCCGACCCAATCACATTCCCATTACTCCAGAAACCTCTGATTTTGAAAAAATGATACAAAACATTTGTTGCTATTATGTGTGCTCCTCCTTACAGAATATTATATTAAATATGTAGCTGAACCGAAGGGATGGAAGAGTTAAAAGTACTAATCACGATTAATCCGTGTGACGATAGAAAAGAAAACAAATGGAATTGAGGGAAATACGAAGAATGGGAGAGGACGGAGAAAGTTTCTTTATATTTCGACGTTTCTGCGGCGTGTTAAAAATTGCATAGTTGGGGGAGACACAGGGAACTCGAAGAAGGAGGATCGAAGAGGAAGGCGGATAATATTTATCCTCCAGTGGTGCATTGGTCCGCGAGTTTTTCGCGTCTGTTCATAAATCAACCCTTAACGTTCGTCCCTTTGTGATCTTCGACTGTCTCCCCTCCCTCCTACATCTCTCTCGGCTAGACTTTTTTCTCGAAAGAGAAACTTTCCACTTCCTCCTTTCGCCGAATCGGGCAGTGTCTCTCACCCCCACGTGCAACGGGGTAGCGATATGGATTTCTGCTTAGCCAGGGGGAGAAAAGTTGCGCTCGTAAAACTAACAACAATTCCGTGGGACGCTGGGGAGTCAACAACCCAGGGATGTGGTTGTTGAAGGGTAAACCCCTTGCACGATTTCTGCAGCTGTTTGCAGGGGAACGTTGGTTAATTGCACTCCAAGGGGGGACTAAATAAAGTTGTAGTAAATTACAATGCTTTTGCTGTTCTTTATTATCTTTTATAATTGTTTCTCCTAATTTGTGCCTAGTTCACTACGATTCATTTGCAATTAATATCCTTGTCAGTGTATTAGTAGCTACTGAAATTGTAGTCAAGGGATGAAAATTCAAAGTTCAAGTGTATAGTAGCTGAAAAATTAAAACGTTTGAAGTTCAAATTTGAAACGTCAAGGGTTGCGAGCTTTCGAGCTTCAAAATTTCAAGGGTCTGAAGATTTACAAGCTAAACATTTTAGCTATTCGAATTTTCAAACTTTAAAAAATTGCACATTTAATCACAGACCACGGTGAGTGTGACTGTGATTTCTTAATTACAGCCGATCATGAACCGTAACTCCACAATGATAACACCAGAAACGATGTTGCGTTCCAGCTATCGTTACACAGGCGTTGAAAACCAACGGAAAGACTTGACAGCTTAAAGAATCTTAGAAGAACGAGGATAAACATCGTGTTTGCGTGTCTCCGCCTTTTATCCCCGAAGAAAGGCGTTAAGGCGATCTCAGTTGACTTAGAAATACTCTCAGGTACTCGTCCAGTATTTGTGTTCGACGCTACGTGACCGATCCTTTTCCTGGACCAACCCATTCGCGACACTTTACTTTTCTACGTCACTCCTGCACCTATAGTTGCTGTCTCCTAGGTCCCCTCTTCTCTTACAGCAGCTACGTCAACAAGGAATCAATCCTGAGCACGATTAAAAACTCTGATACTTTAGATCCAGTGACAGTTCATCGTTATATGGATCATCTAAAATCTAAAAAAATAATATACAAAAATATACTTACAGCACTGGGGACGAAAATGTTTGAACAATGGACAGTAGCAAAAATACGATATTTCTGCAATTATGTTTTCAAACTTTCTTTTCGTTATCGATATAATTAATTATTTCTCTGAACTTTGGATTACTGAAAGTTCTATCTTGTCTGTTTAATTTTTATTTAAGTCAGAATCAAGCTATCGCACCCTATCGGGTGGCTTACAAGTGTGTATACATATATTCAAAAGATGGGGGATGAAGAAATGAGGTTCCTTTTTAGGTAATGGTAATCGTTTAGGGACGATAAGATTCAAACGATTTCTGATCGCGGGAAGCTCGGGTGTGAGCAACGGCTTTAACGCTCGCGGCTGCAGTTTCCACAGGGAAACGTCGAACATTTCAACGGGGATGCATTTTAATGCATCGTTTGCATAATCGCGCGGAGTGTTTCTTTTTCACTTTGCAGTGGCTTCTGCGCCCCAGCGCGTCGCATTCTCATCCTAAGCACTGTTTAAAGAACTCCTCGCCCTTTGCTTTCTTTCCCACGTTGTTCCTCGCGCTCCCTTTAACTGGAATTTTTAGGCGAGTCGAGGAACGAAATACGATGATAGTAATGCTGCTTTCCTTGTCTTTTTACAGGGAAAGGGTTGGTCGAGGAACGTGAAATGAAATTGTGGGTAGGTGCGTATGAGAAGGTACTTAGTAAACGTTAATTAAGGGATGCGTTGTATAAGGGAAGATTTGTATTTTTATAGTTTTCAAAGGTTTCGAATGCAATGATAATATGTGAGTATGTTGCTAATTCCCTACTAAAAATTGCTGGTTTCTGTCAGAAATTTATGCACTTTTAGAGTTGCATCTCATCACTTAATCCCGTAAATATATTCAGTAATAACTTTTGCGCGCGTGTTATGCATAATTCATTAGTAATAAATAATTATTCGATATGATAATTCTGCGCGCCGCTATTATTCATATTCGTATTCATATCATTCAGAGATTTATTGGATTTCTGTCAGTAATGTGTGGACTCTGCGTGTACTTAATAGCTACCTTAACTAAAGGAAACACAGAAAATGTGTAATGTAAAATACTTCAAATGCAAAGGCACTTATTAGCTGAATTTTTAAATTGTTCGACCTTAGCTTCCAAATTTACAGCTTCATTGGCAGCAATAAATAAACAAATATCGCTATTCTCCTAATATACTCATTTCTGTTCATTCAGCAACAATAATAAAATTGTGAATTTAGCAGGATAAAACAGTGTTTTAAACGATTGCTTCGCTTACCGACCGCGATTGGTAAAGACACCAACTGCGCAAGGAGGTAAAGGACATCCATTTTGACCAGAAAATTCGCCCGAGTTAATAGGATAACATGATGTCGAAAGAGGTGGCACAAGGTATTGTCAGCGGAGAGAAAATCTAAGGCGGAGAACTATTTGACGCAGAGGTTTCGAAGCTGAAGTTTGGCATACCTCTTCTCGCATCATGTTCTCCTGATACCAAACCTGATACCTCATCATTGCTCCAAATCCCGGCCAAAATTTTCTGAACGCTCTAAAATTGACATGCACACACTTCGCGGAACCGATGAATTGCTCAGGCCTAGACAAAATTTTATTTCGCTATGCGGGTTTGAAAAGTTACTCGATTCGCAGTTGCATCCATACACCCCACGCACCTCATGCATCGTGCAACTTTCTGCGAGGCTTTTAAGAATTACATTTTACTGTAAATTTCAGTGCTGGCGGTAAACTAATACTCGGGGCAAATAGAATCCAATTATTATTACTTCACTAGAATGATTAAACAGTGCATTAGAAACTTGTCGGAATGTCAGTAACAGCGTGATTTTTTAATACTTTTCAGCTACGATACGTGAAAGGATTCTATTACACGCAAAGTATTAATAAACAATGTCATCTTGCAATTTATAGCTTGCACGGGCTTTGAAGAAATATCATTTTTGTGCGCCATAGTGTCTTGATCCCCGAAATGGATTTTCGGAGAGAAATCCGCATGAGTCGTTGACGAACGGAGCCAAATCATAGCGTAGCAAACTCTCGCTCTAAACAAGTCACACGTATACAAGCACGCAACACCTTTCAGCATTTCAACCCATTTCAGTGTAGTTGGTGAGTTGGACGCTGTTCATGAACGGAGGCTGCTGAATTCAGTCCTGAAATTTTCGGTCGGTAACACAGTTTGGGTGGTGACACGAAGTCCCATAAGGTGATAGGTCTATCCTATACTTCGTGGATGGTCTATCCTATACTTTGTGGATGACAAAAATGAGACGGCACCCATAAATGTAAAGTCCTCTGGGGAGACAGCCAAAAGCTCCCTGTGCCCTCTACTGGCAACTTTTAGCAACAGCCCATAGATGTGTCGATATATGATTTCAGTAGAAGTAAGAATGCTTGTAGGCTACGCTGTTTGGCGAAATGCCTATCCACAGGCGCTCGTGCCTATAACTTTGTTACAAGAGGGCATATGAAAAAGTATTACGAAGGAAAAATATTTGCAGCAACTATAATGGCAACTTTCGCAGTCTTCGTACTCTTCGAATTCGATCCTGACGGCTTCCCAACTATTGCAAACTATATTCGCAATTTTCATCTTAATACCAGGATCAACGCTATAAATGATTTGCTAAATCTAATTGGAGAGAAGCGGGACCAGGTACAACAATATAATTCAATGAAAACAATAACAAATACATATATTTCTCGAAATGTGATACACTTTGACGTTGGTGGTCATATTCTTTTACTTCTCATGTGTTTTTTTTTGTTTTTCGTTTGAATGGATCGGATGGCGTGTCATTACAGACGCAGCGACATCATCTAACTCTTCCCTTTCTGTTTTTTCCATTTTTTTCCCTGTTTCGTTAATTTTCCCTCGTTTTGTTATCATCGTCGTTAACTCTAATTGGAGCAAAAAGCTGTCGTTTGCGTCTACCAGTGTGTCTAAATCCTCTACGATTTCATCCCTTTACGTTTTACTATTCGCGGGCTGTGGGCGTCGCGGCGCACCCATGCGCCCCGGCACTGTCTGCTCTGCTTATCGGCGCTTCTCGTTTCTTTCGATCATATCGAATTGTGCCGAGATCCAAGACCGGCCACTTAGAAAGCTACGGATGTACTTTAATTAATTAATAGCAACTTGTACTAGAAGGTACTTACAAATATTGATGATTCTTTTCGAGAAACGCGAACGAGTGTCTCTTTTTTTTCTCGGCTTTACATCGGACGACTATCGGCAGCTATCGCGGCGATCGAAAGAAAAGGGGGAAAAAACAATCGAAATGCCTGTTGAATTTCTCACTTGCGATTTGCTGCACGCTCGCGGTTGCCACGTGGAGTCGAATGATTTTCTCTCGCTGGTGTGGGGGGAAATTTCTGCCCGTTGTTTGTACGACTATCAGAACCGACGCGCCTGAGTAACTTGTCGAATACGATCTAACATGGATACCGTCGAATTAGCTTTGCCTATGCACCAGAAACATAAACGGCGCGGGTCGCGCTGCAATTAAATTCGAACGATCCATGCGAATCGTCGATGATCACGAGTCGCTCTTTTGCATCGCGTTGCTTCCTCGAGATCGCGCACCGCCACTTGCTCCCCCAGCGTCCGCGGTTTCACAGCTGTCGCGATATCGAGTGATTACACACAGTCGTTCGGCCGTTGATTACGGAACAGATAACAATTTTATTACTTCTACCGTTCATTCTTCCGCAGTCAAGCGAACAGATACGTTCAAACGAATTCTCTAGTCGCTTCTGGAGAATCGAATCGTTGGGCTGAACTTATAATCGACTGGCGACGCGAGATCCGCCCGCGTATAATACACTAATTAACTACAAAAATTTTTACATTGTACAACATGCATAAAATCTTGGCAAAAAAAAAATGAACATATATGTATACAATAACAATGCGTAAAACAATTTTCCATAACGTCGACGTGATCGATTAGCACGGACGTCGCAGTCCGTCTAAAAAGAAATTTACAATCGTAAAATATAACTGATTACACGGAGCTCCCGACAAACAATGCACGGGCAACGTTCTGGCGTCCGGGCGAATACAAAGGTTTCGGCTGAACGGTACAACACCCTTCGTGTGTAAAAAAAAAAAGAAAGAAATTGTTCGAAGCGAATCTGTCATTGACAAGGCCTCCCGCGAAACGAATTTCCTCGCTTTTGTATCTACAAATATACATATACGTCGTGTATATGCATCATATATACGTCATACGATATAATATTATAAGGCTATAAGCTCTTCGAGGGTTCGCGGAGTAAAAACATGAAGAAACCGATCGAACTGATAAAAAATAATGTAAACGACTGATAACAAGCGTAATGTAAAAAGGTCTTCTACTGGGAGCGTACTCTCAGTGTCGATTTCACGTCGCAAAAAGTGCTAAAAAACATATATATATTTATAATTATACTTGATTATTGTCACTGAGCGTTGCAACGAGCAGAATCGCTTATTTAACGCATCAACAGTATGTAAAATATTAATCGCATGTATTATCCATGGATGAAGGCGCTTGAGTGGGCTTCCCTCGTGATTACTTTTCTTTTTCCCCAGCTCGCGATGACATACTGAATTTCGTAGGACAAGAGGAAGCAGGTACGAATAGAGATGCACTCCACGGTTTGTCTAAAGGTAGCCCTCCTTGGCGCACAATTTCAGCGATTAGACTTCAACAATGGAAGGTTACAGCCCCAATTCGTTTAAACAGAAGCATCCCACTTTTAAACAAATTACCGGACGTTCATAGAATAAATTTCAACTTTCCCCTCATAACATTTTCGCCTTACGCTAAGAAGTTCGCAAGAATATTTATACAATGATACTTTGAATTGCAAAGAAGTTAATAGTACGATTCTCTTTTTCCTTTTCCCCCCCTTAAAATATGTACAAAAGAAGAGATTGAATTTCATACCCGTTGCTCGACGAGGCCGTCGGCCAATCGAAGGGCGGCGAGAACGATTTAATAAAAAAAAATAATCAAGAGACGCGTCGCGACGCTTTCCCCGCACTCGAGCTGCATCGAGCGATTTCAAATGGCATAAAACCGAGCGCCGAAACGAACATAGAGAAGTGATAGAACGTGTTACGTATGAAAAGGAAAGAAGCGCTTGATCTACCTTACGATAAAAACAACTAGAATCACTTGTGTACCATCACCACGTGGGATACGCTACAGTAATTAACGTTTTCTTAGAGAACTAGGACCCTAGTCCGTGCGTAGAAAAGCGTCGTTCTCCCAAGTATCCTTCTTAATATGTTTCTTTTAATAAATCGCCGATTCGGACATTCTTCCCTCCCCCCGGGCTTTCTCTAGGTCTCCGAAAAGTGGTCGTTCCGCGGAACGCGCGCCGAAGGATTAGTAGTGGCGTAGAAGAATACAATTCGACTAGAATCAACTATCTGCCGCGGCTCCTGCAGCTTACTCTCTTTTTGTGCAAATGCAAATGGAAGTTAGGTTTTGTACAGGGTTAAACCGAACAGAAGGCTATTCTTCTACAGAAGTGAAATTAGTAGACGTGCTCTGATAGCGTGGGGCTGAGAGATCCTAGTATCTTCACGGGCCTAAAGAACGCTAGACATTCCTTCAAAGTGGGCATGTAGGTTACAGGACCACGGTATCAGACGCGCAACGAAGAGCCCCGGGTACTCTTTGAACACGCTACATACGCCACTTTGGTGGTCCCTGTACAGGCGAACGTAAAGATTCCCGCTGTACAGGCGACCTTGAAAATGATCTACACAGGCGACCCTAGAGGTCCCGTGTGCAGGTGATTCTAGGTAATTCTAGTGATCCTATTATTCCCAGACATCTGTACAGGTGATTCTACAGACAACCTCGTGCACGTGACCCTGAAGATCTCCTGCCCAGGTCCCTCCATAGATTCTCTAAACGAGCAATGGGCCCAGAGAAAGCGGGGGGACGGTCGAGAAAGCACTGAGGAAACGTTAGACCAAGGATCTATCCACGATCAGATGCGGGGCCGCGTTGTACGAGAAAGAAACAGAAGCTCGAGAGCCAACGCGTGGCTAGGCGGCCGCTTCTTTCAACCAGACGATCGTTTACGCGCCTGTCTGTGCTCATATTTATACACTTTCTCGCTTATTACTCTAATCAGCTCCAGCCCGGCTCACTAGGCATTTCGGGGGGGGGGGGGGGGGGGGGGCGGTGCGCGTGCCAGCGTTGTCCTGCGACTGAGACGTCCTCGGTGAAATCGAGCGGATTCCCTCGGATCTCCTTGTCAATTCGGTCTCACGAGGAGCACAGCACGCGCACTCGTTACGTCCGCGTCTGCTGCCTCGCGTGTACAAGTAGAGACGCTTCTCTGTGTATGCAGACATATACGTAACGTCTGTGCACGTATGCGTGTGCATACACGCGACGGGGATACTGTTGTAGCGAGCCATGCATGCCAATAGTCGCCGCTGGCATTGCGCCTTCGTGTGCACGTGCACGCACGGTTGCAGGCGTGCGGGCGACCTGTACACGCGCGCCGCAGACCCACGCTTTACAGACAGGGCGTACACACGGCCGTGTATGTACGCGCGTATACATATAATCTAACTATACATATAACTATGTACACTTTTTGGGGAGGGACGGGAGGAGGATTCGCCCCCTCGTAGGGGCTGGGATGGAAGGGATAGAGGGAGGTCGTGTCTGTGTGAGTGTGTGTGAGAGAGAGAGAGAGAGAAAGAGAGGGAATCGATGAATGGTAGAACTTCCCGAAGGGTGTCTTCGGGACTCCTTAGGAAAGGCTCTGTCTTCAATCGTTGAGGATGGTCTTGTGATTCGGCGCGCTCCTTCCATTCCTTTCTATTTTCCTCTTTTCTCTTCCGGACTGGCGATACCTAAGTGCTGCGACTATGAAGTGTGGGAGGAGCTGGCGCGACAAACGCTCGTCTCTGCATCATTTTTAATCGTCGGAACGAGCTGTTGCTTGCGCGCCGCGCTGTTAGACGTCCGTGTATTTGCTTAGCTTGTCGCGCAGCAGCATGTTCTCGTTCTTTAGCCGATCCAGCTCCTGTCGTAGGCCCATATTCTGCAAAAATGCACACGGCGGATCTTAGTTTCGCTCCGCTGAGACGCTCGACGTACGGCGAAGCGCAATGAACACTGTGGCGCGACAGGGAAACGACTGGAGGGATCAGGTGAAGTTGCGTAGTGCGTTTAGCCTTCGCTGTGGAAGACGCGGCTTCTTCGATACTCTAGGCTCGGCTACTATTCAGTTTGTAGCGGCGATTTACATTGAAAATGGGGGAGCAGACCGAGAACGGTTTCCCCTGTCCGTTGCACCTCTGCAACTTCACCGATACGACCTGAAGGCTCGAGTTTTGCAGCGACGCGGCGTTCTTTAAACTTAAGAGGCGTGGGAAGATTTACTTCTTTCTCGAGGAAGCCGGCCCTGAGAGCGATCTGGTTCTCCTTCATGCGACGCGCGTCCCGCGATCGTTTCGCTGCCATGTTATTCTTCCTACGACGCGCCCAGTATTTGTCATCCTTCAGGTCATCCGGAACGAACTGCAACCAGTGGCGGATCATAGGGAACAAAAGGACTCTAAGCGCCTATCAATGCAACCAGGGGTCTGAGGCCACTACAAACTACATACTCAGAGTAGCTGCAGTTCCTAGCCAACTGCTCGACCCATTAACGTTCGCGAGTTCTTCAATGAAAATCTGCGACTCCTTTGATTCGAGCGCGCCAGCGGTGTTAAGGAGGTCTCTATGAGCCATAATGTCCCAGCCCTAGTGCTCCTTGTACAATCGTTAATGGGTGAAAAAGTTTCGCCAGAACTCCAGCTACCCAGCTACTAACGGCACTTCGCCAGCACTGCTCTCGATCACAGCTGATCGCAGTGCTGGTGAAACGTCGACAGCTGTCCCCATTCTAAACGGGGCGAACGACTTTACACCACCCAGAGAAACCTCAAACATTTAAGCAATTCATCTGCAACAAAAGTCACTTCCCCTCACCAAAATCATTCTACGATTCGACTCGACGATCCCACTCGGTACTGGATCAAGAGAAGTGACCCTCACCTGCTTCCGTGATTTCTTGATCATCGGCTGGGGTTTCAGCTCCTCGTCGGAGAAGGCCCGGGTGCGTGGATCGAAGTCTCGCCCCGATGATGCCATCGAGAGCGCTGCAAGAGACAAGGCATATTGTAGCTTCGTGGCCGTGACGAGTGCTGGGGATCTGTCGCGCGTAGAAGGGGATAATCGACAGAATGCCGACGCTGGTCTATCTCAGCGATTCGTAATTAAATTCTGCCACGGAACCCTTACAAGCTCGGTAAAATTTAGCGGAACCCCCAACCTCAACAGTTTTCTAAAAAAGAATTGTACAATGCTCCGATGCGCATTCTCGTTGGAATAATTCACACATTCTTTTAATATCGAACCCTTCGTGGCCACGCGGGGTGTATCGCACCCAAGTCATTTTTTTCTTTGCCAATATTTCTGTAAATTTCTAGACCTTAATATTAAAATTTCAAAATTTGGCGAATTTTAAATTTCATCACATCAAAATTTACATTCTAAGAAGCTGTGACCACGGAGGGTTAAATTTTATTATAAGATAACTTTTCGTGGAACTCTGAAGTTTGTCTCGCGGAGCACCAATTGGGAAACGCGACTATTTAACAGAGCAGAGGTAGATCGTAAGGTCTGGCTGGACTTACTAGAGTCCGCCGGCGAGGGTGGGTTCATGGTGTCGGGGGAGCAGCACTCGCTCGGCGACGGTGATCTCTCGCGTTTGGTGATGGGTTCCAGGTGAAGGCCGGCGGGCCCCTGGTGGCCAGGTGCCTCGGTGTTGTTCATCTTGTGCAGCTGCCCGCTCTGCATCGTGCCCTGCCCGCCACCAGCCACGCCGTCCACGGGGATCCCATTCTCGGACAGGAACTCGTCCAGGTCCACGTACTGCAACAGACCATCGTCTCCTTTCGTTTCGGATTCGAGCGATTGCTGAACAGGGTCGATCGTCGCTATCGAGGCTGGCTGGCGAGCCATCCACCGCGGTGATCCTCCGCAGAGGTTCGAGGCAATTTCAGGGCTACACTTGCGGGGAGATTCGAAAGGGTTGCTGGCTTTAACGCGCTGCATGTGTGTGTTTGAAACAGGGCAAGGGATGAAGTGACGTGTTACTTTCTCTTGGGGGTGGCTACAGTTTGCGAACGTTCGGGGTGCGATCTGAAAAGCTAGGTACTAGAAGAAGTGGCAGGCGGGGTGTCTGGAGTGTCGCTGGACTCGATTAAACGTAAAAGCTGCGAGAACCACTGTTTCTATTATATCATACACTATTCATCGAGCATTTCCCTTCACCTTCTTTGAACTAGTTGTAAGAGATCTCCCCTCTCGGGTAGCTTTACGTTTAAACGAGTCGGGTATTTTGCAATCATTCTCTTGGGGAGAAGTTGTTGCATTTATTTCAAAGGGGCGTGGTGTCGATTTACTCTAAAGCTCTGTCTCTCTAATTGTACGAATCATTCTCTACGTTTTGTACAGAATCCGGGGGAAAGAAATGAACTAGGTGACTAAACTTGTTCGAGCTATTACCGAAGCTGACACTACGCTTCTACAGCAAGGGGATCAGCAAAGCAAGTGTCTTTGATAACCAATGATTAACAGAGGAGAAGGCTAAACAAATCACAAAGAACATTCCAGTGCTGTCGTTTACAGTCTAGATCTGGGTTCTTCTAGGCGGGCTTACCGTATCGCGTTTTGTACATACATGGTTCAATACCTTCAGGTCGGCATCGTAGGGCAGAGTTTTGTCCCAGAGATTTGGGCCAAGGAAGGCGGCCTGCGCTTCCACGTTGCCCCATAGCTCTCCGTCTGCGTCCTTCTTCTCATCCAGCCCATCCTTGCCTTGTTTCGCTGTAAAAACACAAGTTCCACCTCGTTAGCAACACGTGAAAGAGGATCCCCTTCGAAAGTAACAGTGCTCGTTCACTTTACAGTACAGTTATCAAATATTCAATTCAGTGAAGCAAGAATGAAATTCAATTCAACCCCCAAAGAAAAAGGAAAAGGGATATTAATGTCCCCACGACTGAAGTAATTCAAGAGCTTTGCGAAAAGAAAAGAAAACTGGATTTTAGACATTAAATAAATTTTTATAATCCCCTAGTGAATTTTATTGAATGTCCTTTAAAAATATTTTTATCCCTTCAACTCGGCTCCCCCAAAAAATGAAATCCTCAGTGCGCCACTGATTCAATTCATGCTGTTTTATTATTTCTTCTTTAACTTGTTTTTTGCTCTCGAATCTACAGATGCATAGGAAGGATCCTCGTGATAGAATCGCGAAACGTTCAAGGATACAGCCATCCGGCGACGTTTCGAGACCATCGCGAATAATTAACGCGGTTTCGGGGCAAAAAAAGACGCGGAAGGAAGGCGGCGAAACGAGGAAGAGGCCGAGGGACGAGCGGAGGACGGCGGGCGAGGGCCCACTATTTTTGGAGGAGCATCTCCAAGGCCAGCGAGCATTCGCGCGCTCCTCTTTCTCGGTTCTTCTGCGAAGCGATTTCTGACGGGCCTCTTCCGACAACGGGGCAGAAAAAGGCGCGGGAGCCGAGGGAACGTGTCATCGCGTATTCCAAGGTCGGGCTCTGCGATAAAAGCGTGGGTCAAAGAGCCTTTTCGAGTCTCAAAAGAGATGTTCAAAGGCTTGTTCTTAAAGAACGTTATTCTCAAGGACCATCCGATTGATCCTTTCTCTACCGTTAACGCTCCCTTCGCACCCGTGCGTATGCAACCTGCTCCGCAGCCGCGAGTAGTTTTTAATTGTGGGAGCAAAAGAGGAAGTTGAAATTTATGAATCTCGCGACCGGACTACGTTCACTTATACGCTAGCAATTTTAACGCAATTCTTTTTGCAGAGTTGGTAAAAATTGTCCGCGTTGACCGATGGATACGTGGCGCGAAGCACCCGACTGTAATGCAGAAGAGATGCCAGCAGAAAGTTGAGTGTTTCGGTGAAGAATTCTCCATTATTGTTTATTCAAAATTCTGTGTAGGGCGAGGTGCGCGGGAGATGAGGGACGCGCGTGGAGGAATCTCCTCTCCGTGGAAGATCTGAGGCTGCCGCGCGATTAAAAGCGCCGGGGACGGTTTTAAACGGCTAATAACCATACACGGACTGCGCCGCCGGGTTTCTCCGTGCACGCCAGCTAAACAACTAAACAACGACAGCTCGCAATTTGGTTCAAGGCTGCTGGTCGTCGCCAGCTCTGCGGAACTAATCTCGCGTTGCGTGGCGGCCGCCTAGAACGCGAGGACCGAGAGCCCGCCGACGCGACGGGCAAGGGGAGAGGGCAGACGAGCCGAACGAGCCGAACGAGCCGAACGAGAGGCTGGAGAGTGTGAAATTCGAGGAGAAACGAGGCGGAAAAACGGCCAGAGGGCCCTAGGAAAACCTGATCGCTCGAGAACAGAGGACGAGTGGAAACGAGAGGGAAATTGAAGGAAATGGGGGAAAGTGGGGCAGCGGAACCAAGAGTGATAGGACTGGTGAATGTATCCCAAGAAAGAGGACGCTGGAGAGCTGGTGGAGAACGAAGGAATAGGGTAATAGGGTAATAAGTAAAAAGGAGAAGGTGAACTTGAGAAATGGAGGAAGCAGGTGTGGTAGAAGCAACAGGGAAGTGCATAGATATTAATGAAATGCGAGAAGAAACTAGGCAGAGCAGTGACGACCGCGAACGCTTCAGATTTTGGGAGATGCGAGATGAGTAGTCCTCCAGATGAAGACGTAAAAAGGTAATACCACTGTTGGGGTGTCAAATAGAAAAAGGGAGTACATGCAACGCTGATGAATTCCAAGTAGGAGGTGGCGATAAATGTAGAGGAAACGAGGGCTGAAGAGGTGGCGGAGGAAGGGCAGCGGTGGAGTCGGTGAAATTCGAGAAGAAACGAAGAGAATACTAACGATGGCGAGGTGTACCGTGGGATTCAGGTAAATCCGATCACCTGAACTCAAGCGAGGAGACGCGAAGTGGTGAAGCGCGAGGCGGACGAAGGGAAATAGAAGTTAGTGGTGAAGTTGTGGAATAATCTGACTAGCCGAGGGAAGAAGCCTTTAATGCAATTCCATCAAGAACTACGTTCCTACCACCACAGAAAATAGAGCCTCAAAAGAATCTCTACAGATGAAATACAGATGATCGATCTTCCTTTCAACAGCGCGATGTCGCCTGCTGACATCAAATATTCTCGGCTATTCTTCTCGCTCGTGGCGCCTGACAAAGTGAATTTTTAAACTCGTTGAATCAAGTTTCTCGACGCTACGCCAGCCGAATCTTTTCACTCGATTAGTCGATCGCGAGCTACGTATGACGGCTACATTCTTAAATCGGGTTCAGCAACTCGGATGCGCGATCTTCAATAAGTCAATTGAACTTTTCGTATTGGAATCAAGCACTCGGCAGCTATAGCCGTTCGAAAAAGGACGTCGGTCCATGGAAAACTACTGCAGGCACCATGCGAAAACTATAATTCAGCCGCGAATATTACATATCAGTTTCCTTCTCCGTGACAGATAACTTATCAGCGAAGCGAGGAAAGATCAACATTCGGAGTCAGCTGAAGAATCTTGTCTAAATCCGAATCTTATCTATGAGGTGGCGGATCATCGAGCTGACGGAGTTCCTGCTTAGGGATGCCACGCAACGAAAGAGGAAGCAGCGAGAAGGGTGTTCATCGCGCTGGGCAGCTGAGCTCCGAGTCCGATTGTCAGGCTGGAGACTATTTTCGTTAACGGGAGAACCAGTTCTTCGCTCCACTCCTTCGTTACACCGAGAGCGTGCCTCTAATTACTGCGTTCCTTGTCTTGTCCTCTCCTCTCATCTCCTCTCCGTCATCCCGATCCGCCCCCCTCGCCCTCGGCAACATACTCCTTTACGTAATCGGCAACACGCGAGCGTTTTACCTGGCTCAAGTACGGAATGAGTCACGAGTCCCGAGAGGTGATAGAAAAGTCGTAACGATTCATCGTTGCAAATTCGTCCACGAGATTTGGGGACTCAAGACCTTGTGCTTTCCGGTTTTCTTATTGTTCAAGCTGCCCTATTCCTTAGCAACTTTATTCCAACAGCTGTTTTAGAAGATACTACTGTGTACCTTCCCTCTTCTTTAACCGTGTTCAATTCCTATGTAAATATTCAGGGTGCAGTCGAGCTCGTGGTGCAAGGAGAAATGGGTGATTCTACGTGAAAAGGTAAATATTTTCGCAAGATCCTTCGTTTATAGAGAAATCAGAAAATCCACTGAGTGTAGAGTGAAATCTGTAGGGAGGTGACTCACCTACAGTAGTGGTAAATAAAAATATAATAATAAAACAAAAAATAAGATAGTTCCCTTAGAAAGAATTATTCCTCGTAACTTATGATATTTAATATGATGCTTAAAGCTTAGTGTGAAGCCACTTATGCAAATATACGAAAATATGAGTTCCAAACTTTCTTTTGACCGCCGTTGTAGTAGGCTACACCCATGGGTCCCATCTTCCAGAACCTTTCTTCAGCGTTTTAGGCCGCCACCTCGGGGAGGCTCGCGTGAAATCGTTGACGAGCATCGTTTCTAATCGCTGCGCGGTGAAATTTTAATTTGACAGGTAATAACTCGGGCCGGCGAATAAAATTACCATTAACAGTCTCACGCAGTTGCGTTCTCGTATCACGGGCATTGTGCTGCCACGGAAAAAGCAGCCTGGCTGATTCGCGATAAACCGGTGAAAGGGAACCGTACGTGCTTTTATTAATGAATACTCACGATGATTTCCGTTTCTTTCGTACAGGTTATCTCCGTTACATATCAATTATCCTGTACGATTCCTCGCTGTAACTTTAACTGCGCGAGCGTTCCAAGCGCCTTCACAATAACAATGTTACACTTTCAGAAAGTTTATATATCCTTCAGCACTATTCCTAGCATATCTACACACCCTTCCACGTCTCACTCCATGTCTGTGTTTAATTTCTATTTCCCATTCGTTTAGATTTAGTTTTAGTGTCAGTTTTGATTTAGTTCTCAGCCGAGATTGTTCGTTGGAGTGTAAAAAAACAGATTTAAATCTGTTTTAGTACACATCCGTCTACTAGTTATTAGAAAACTTATCTGTTTCACTGGCTCAGAGGGAGCACTCAGTGCAGCGAAGTGACTTTCTTCCTTTCCACTTCACGAAACGCGCATTTTCCAGGGAACAAGAATTTCCACAGGGCTGGAGTTCTAATTTCAGAAAGTTTGGAGTAGCTCTCTTGTTCAGAAAGGGCTCGCGAGCCTTTGTAAATAGTAAAAAGTGAGATCGAAGCGCGAAGGAGCAGAATTAAGAGAGCAAGGGGAAGTGGATCGTCGGTGGTCAGACGCGGCGTGCAGTCCCATGCGACAGAAACCGTGTCTCCCCATGACTTTCCCCGCGCGACCTGCTTGCAAACTTCAAAATTGTCGAGCGAAAGAATCGATGTTTACCCGCAGCTGTCAGAAAAAAATAAAAGGAACACGACGAAGAACATAATGGGCAACAATAGTGCCGCGGAACTGTTTGCAGCGAATAAACATTCGCATTCGTTTGACGATGGTTTCCTGTGGCCTTGGTAGTCCGATACTCGGCTATTTCGGACGATAGATCGAATACGAGGTGAAACAGAAATCCGCGATCAAGGCCTGACTAGTGATCGAGTTTACGTGTCTATCCCGAACAGAACTCACTATCGAGCCCCGACGGAATTCCGCATAAAGATATTATATTAAACCTGACACAAAAGATTCACAGAGTTTAATTCAGCATCCAATCTCTTCCTTCAGTTTTTCCTCCTTTAAAAATCAAAAGCGCCGCGAGGCGACTCGGAGAAATTAATACTAATTAATTAATAGTCGCTGCGCTTCGGTCATCAATTGTTTATACACCTTTCTCGTCGTATCGACGCGCTTCGCCAAAACGCGCGTCGGTCTTTATGGTGCAACCGATTGCAAGAACCCCAGGGACAAAAATCCTCGGACTTTTCGTCACCACAGTGCGCGCATGAGCGTCCCACGCTAACAAAGCGCCGTCACCAGGATATCTCGATCGTAAAATCGTACCTGCTCGGACAGAGAACAAGGCGCAATCATCGAGTGGCGTGTTTAATAGATTTTTACGATGACGCGATTTACAGACCGTTCGTCAAGAAAGGTGACAGCGGCTTACCGCACGGATAAATCATCGGGAGCGCTGACAACGGGCCGGAGATTTACAGATCGTTAGTCAGAGGCCTCTTTGCTCGTCGCCAACGCAACGCAGCGTTTCGTTCTATGAATAAAATGAGTGGTCAGCCGCGACACAAAAGTTCCTGTCGGAGCATTGAAACATTCCCATTACCTTCAACTCTAGCACGCGTATCGCTCGCGATTATTCCGCCGCGTGTGTCGGCAAGGCAGCAAGAATCGAATTTCGATGCCGGCGGCTGCTGGCGGTAATCCAGCATTAATGATCATTACGCGCAGGAGATTTACTGTTTCGGGGATCACAGGCTCGAGCAGCTTGGGAGCTCGTTACCACTCAGCGTTTGTCACGGGTGAAAAATAAAATAATAAAATAGAGTTTCTCCGATGCCAACGATGCGATGCTCCTGCAGGAGTCTAGTTTCGATATTTCTACTATTTCCCCTTAACGAGGGAGAGGATTGAACGAAGCTTCGATTGGTTGGAGGTTGAAAGGGAGGTGCAGGGAGCGCGGCGGAAGAATTTCGCTCGTCGAATCGGCGGAAAAGTCGCGCGGGCTTGCGTAATGTCCGAGCAAAAGGCTCACGGGGGATCCTCCTTCAACTGCCGGAAGCGTGTTCCTTAAAATGCTTTCACTTTTCAAAGCACGCTCCAATTAGCGCGGACTTCTCTAATTACCGGCACACACACACAGTCACGTGCGCGCGGGGAAAGGATTACGACGCCTGGATCGTCCATTGTCACGTGCGCCGAGGAAACGATGAAAATCCTGCTCGTCACAGCCAGAGAAAAGATCTCGCGAGCGAATTAACTCCTCTTCCTCGATCGAGAAGAGGCGCGCAGCTAAGAGGCTCAGAAGCGGCGTCAACTTTGAAACTGTTTCGCCGCGAAACTCGGAAGTTTTACGAGGCGAATTCACTTTCATTCAAAGGCAGGTACTTCGAAGAGTCGCGGAGTAAAGTTTTATAGAGAAGTGCTCGAGAACGACGGAGATACAACCGTCAGTGACAGACACGTTTTCCATCATACGTTCCGCGGAACACGCGCGGCAAATTGGCGTTTTTCTGAAGCTTCGGCCACAAAACGTGCCGTCCGTTCGTTCGAGCAGCTTAATACAAGGTGTATACAGGTGTGCCGCAAGGACACAGACGACCGACAATTAAGTTAATATATATATCCACACACACGTACTGAATTGACACGTTTCCCGTCGCCTCTGCAGCCGTTTTTGCGGCGAGAGACACGGGATAGCGGAGACACGAGGACGCGGAGCTTCCAAGTCGATTTCAATTCAAAAACGTGATCGCTGTTACGGGGATATAGGGCGAAGTTTATTCGAGTATCCTTTTAGGGGACGCTATTCCTGTTACTCGAGAGCAGGGGATGTATTTCAATCTAGAAATATGTATGTACTTACACAAGAAGGTACCTCAAACTTTGTAGACTGCGAGTCCCAATCACGGACTTTCATCAAACACTACAAACAGGTATATGAATAATATTTGATCTCTGATACAGAATTGATTAATATCAGAGTCGAATGATGAACTTTCTTCGGCGTCAGACACTTTTACAATTAAATGTGCAAATTGTACGCTAGATACAACTTTAACTACCTCGAACGATTTTTCATCCGCGATTCTTTTTTTTTTTGAAGACCCTAGATAAATAGTAGGGTAGATGTACCAGTAAATGAACATGTACCAGTGAATGGACATTTTTTATTAAAACGAGTGAAATAAGTTATTAAAATAAGCAACTAATTAATTAAAGACTTCTTTCAATTTCTTGCTTTATATCCAAACAATTTTTGCAGCACGTGGAATCAATCGCGCTGCAAACATAATTTTATAAAACTGTTCATTCATTGGCCTTAAGTGTTCATTTATTGGTGCGTTTACCCTATATATTTTTTGCTCTTCAACTATTCTATTTTCCGTGCCGTCGGTGCCGTTTCCCGAGCAAGCCAGCGTTAGCAATTGTTACTGTATCCCCACCGCAAAGAAAGGAACTTTTACGCCACCAGCGATCGGCGATTTCGTACGCGCCGACCCAATATAATGAATTCGATCTCATCTCTGGCCGCGTTGGCGAATATTGCGATTATGAGTTACGAGCTGGCGCGTAACGGGTTGAAACGCAGCGAGCCACGAACACGTCCTTGGCCGCTCCTCCGATAGCCTCCGGACCTCCTGCAAATCGTTTCCTACCACTCGATGGATCGGTGCACACGAGCGTGCAGCGAGCAGCACGGAGAAACGCCGGCAGATCGCACTCCCGCGGGAACAAGTCGCGGGGACGCACGCGCGCGCGCGAAACTGCGCGGGCTCTGTGATCCCTGGGAGTCACGGTTTGCGTCAACACGATTTTCTATAGTTATGTTAAACATAAACGATGGCACAGTTCGCGCTGAGTAAAACGACACCGCGATAACCGCGGCGCGTGCGCCGAGAGCTATTAGAATTTCAATTAGGGTAGCTGAGAAGTGTTTGGAAATTAGACTTATTTATTTAGACAATCGATCTATGCAGGCTTAGAAATACTTAGATTCCGAAAATCTGCGAAAACGGCAGAAATCGGTGCTTCGTCGGTGACTTGGGATCGCCGCGAGATAGTATTGAATAGGCTGAATGGAAGAAGGTGATTCCCAGCAGCTAGTCAATCGGCGCAAGGAAGGAGATTGTCAAGGAGAAGAAGCGGCTTGTTCCTCGAAAGGTTTTTTCCCCCCGAGACTCGAGCTGCAAACCTGTCCAGGTGAAATAATTCACGCCTGGTCGCGCCTGTCCGCAATTATCTTTCGCTTTCGTTATCTCCAGGCTAGGCGGTTCGAGTAAAGCTACCAGGAAACTGGCGCACGAGACTACATAGACGGTGACATTGTTCGCGGTTACTTTTTAGGGACGATTCTAGATCTGAATTCAATCGAGCGCTACTTGATTCAATTTAATCGAATGTGCAAAGAGAGCCAAGCGAGAATTCATGCCATAGATTCCTAGAAGAAATATTATTCCACTCCATGAAGCTTCTTTTATGAAGTCTACTTTAAAGGAATCGAATCGATGTATGATCCATTTCCCCGCCCAACGTTCGCACTTTCTCCGCGCGGCAATAAACGTCCCCGCTCGCGATACCGCGTAGAATATCTCGAGGGTTGGTCGTAAAATATTCGCCAGACCTGTAACGAGCTCTATCATTAAATCGTGTTCCCCTTCTCACCTCTTTTTCATCGACACGCGTGCCCGACGCTTATCGAGACGCGATCAACCTGCCCCCGCCCTGCAAACTCTTGCTCCCCCGTCGTCAAAACGACCGGGCGCTCCGCTAGAAAATAATATAGACTCGCTGTAAACCGGGTGATTCGAGTTTCTCTTCGACGGTGTCCCGCGGACAGCCTGTAGCACGGAGGGGTAGGGAAGAAGAGGCGAGAGGGGGGCGGGGTGGCGGACACGAGGAGAAAGAATTTGGTAAGAACGAAAACTTTCCCTTGCGCACACAGGCAACGGAGAACGGGACACGCATTTCCTGATACACCGAAACGGTACACGCCGCGTTCCAGCGCGGAAACGGGAACAAATAGCGGTACGAATGGAAGAGAACCGATCTACGATCGTTATTCACGTACCGCCGCGAGTACTCTCCTCGCCAAGGCTGAATAAGCTAGATATTAATTACCTCCTCTCTTTTTATCCCCTTTTTACCTGCACAGGTGCGAGCGTTCAGCATTGGATCTGTTATTAATAGACGCAGAGGTCGAGTAAGAAGAAAGAAACCTTTCGCCCTGAGAAGGTGAAACGACGTCGCTCCTCTTTTCTCTTTAATAATGCCACTTGTCGACTAAATATTCCACACCGCGAGTAGAATAAGAGAGATTCAAGCGGCGATTCCCTAGTATCTGTCATCTTTCCCAGCGAAATTGCTAGCTTCTCTATTTCCCCGGTTAAACGCCGACAATTTCAAAGATCAACAAACACGCGCGGCTACCTTGGGGAACTGCCTGGAAACCGAGCCCGTACGCCCAGCTTTCCCCCGCCACGAAATACGTTTATCAGTGACAAATTTCACCGCGATAATGGCGACCGTTCGGCGAACGATAACCCGCGATATTTACGTCGGTCGCCTGGCCACAGTGAAATCTCGAAAGTCACCGTGCCCACCAGCGGCAAAAAGCGCGAGGCGTTCTCGCGCGGCGCGGCAAAGAGAAACGTGGACGGTACAATGTGTGCGCGCCGCGTGGCCCCGCGAGCACGGAGAAATTTCGTGTTTTTGGGCTTTTTGTTCAGCGGCCGGCCAGGAATCCGCCGCTCGCTTTCTTTCGCCTGCCTGATAACCGGGAGGCTTGCGCGAGCGCGTTACGCGCGCGCGAGTCCCAGGCACGCAACGGGCCCCGCGCCGCTTCCGTGAGAAGGCGAGAAGAAACGAGTAGAGGCCGCGGGCAGACAGGGAAAGAGAGGAGAGGCGAAAAGTCGAGCGCTCCTTCCCTTCCTGTCTCGAACCAGACGCGCTGCTTCCTTCTTTCTTCCTCCCCGCCCAGACTTTCCTCCCCCCGGCTTTCTTCGTTTTAATGAACCGTGGGCAGCGCCTCCTTCCACCTGCGAGATTTCTCTTTCATCCGGGATCCTCGCTTCTTCCACGGCTAGATTCACTCTCGATCGATCGGTCGGGACGAGTGAATCGATTGCATTGTATGTGGACCAGAGGGTGGACAGTGGGCGGATTTAAGGGAAATGGCACAGGTGGCAGACGTTCTGGGGAAATCGTAGATTATTAAAAAGGGACTAGATGTAGTTGTACGGAAAAATATAACGTTTGGAAAAGATCATTTTTTTTTTTTGAAGATGGGGCCTTCTGCTCATCGGCCGCCCGTTAAATCCGCCACTGATCATGGGCTTTCTTTCACCCGTTCCTAAGTATTTTGCAAGAATTATTGGTGGAAAGGATGGTAGCTGGAGCCGAGCTTCTCACGTCTGTGATCTTGATGGTTTGTTATTTCTGGGTTTTAGGAAGTACGTATGGGGAACGAGGATATGAAAGTTTATGTACAGTGGGAGCTCCACTAGCCGACCTGAAGGCAACTGTTTGGACAGCAGGATACTTTTATAACGCTTCTCAGTCTGTACTTTATGGAGAGCAGAAATGGGGGATACGGAGGAGTGTTTTTTTTTTAGAAATTTTATTGGAACCGGAGGTTCGCCAAGTTTCAAAAGTCGAAGATTGAGTACCGTAATAGCGGTGGGATTAGAATAATATTCAGCGTTAATGGGCTTGCTTGGAAGCGGCGACACAATGCTCGCGAGTAGAAGCGGAGACGTGGCTTGGCCTGGCAGCAAGTGAAAGTTGCTCAAACCACTTTCCCCTCGGGCGAGCCGAGCGATCGCGGCAGGCCCCGACTTCCGGGCTGCGCGATCCAGCCGCGAATGCCGGAGATCCACCGCCCCGAATCGATCGATCCTGCTCGAAAAATCCTCGTCCACCGCGAAACCCTGCCCCCGTCGGCGATAAATTCTGGCCGCGTGTCGCGCTTTCTCAACGATATCGATACACTAAACCCTACTCTCGCTTTCCAAATCGATCGGCGTTTATATCCGTGTCGATCGAACTTGGATATTCGTCAGGCCGCCGAAAAAGATTTCTGTTTACGGACTTTCGAAACGCTCGGCGACAACTCCTTCGCACCAGTGGGTGCTTAAATCCTGGGGAATTTTCGCTGGTCCGTAACCACCGCGGGATAAACGATTTCAACGACCTCGAGGCAGGGGTGGATTTGTGTATAAGATAGTAGCCTACTTAGGGCTGTAAATTTTGGGGAGCAATAGATTTGGGGGAGCATTAAATTTGTGGGAGCGGCAAATTTGGAGGAGCAACAAATTTGGGGAGCGACAAATTTTGGGGAGCGATAAATTTTTGGGAGCGGCAAATTTGGGGAGCGACAAATTTTGGGGAGCGACAAATTTTGAGGAGGGCTAACTTTTGAAGGAAAGGAATTGAGAAAGGTTTAAACACAGAAGCTTGAGAGAATTTTAAAAATAATTCACTTCTTTTTCATATAGCGGATTTGGAAGAACTCATATGCGAGTTGTCATATTGAATTCATTTTAAAATTGTCTCGATTCTTTTAAATTAAAATATTTAATGATATTTCACGGAAAGGACCTAACCCAGACACTTGTTAGCCTAAGGGCGCCAGATCTCCAAATCCGCCCCTGACTCGAGATCGAGGATATTGTAAGCTTCTTTCACGCAGAAGTGTTCAAGGAAATCGAGGAAGCTGTCCAGATACGGTTAAATTGCCGAGCAAATGATTCTGCCGGCAAGTAGAATCGCCATTCGAACGTAATAGACAGGTGCTGGCAAATGGAACAATTTCTCCGAACATAATTGCCAAGTGTTTACTTTGCAGCTTCCTACAGACACGGCGAGTAATTAGAAATTCGCGATTACGCGCGGCGAATAAGTCACGACTGGTGGATCTAACGATAGGTACCTACTCCCTCGAGTTCGTCGAACTTGATCGAAATCCTGTGGGCAGATTCGAGCAGAGGATCGGTACGGTCGCGCGCGTCGAGGTAAGACACTCCAGTGTGTGATCCTGAGGACCTCCTGAACCGGAAGAGACTTCAACGCCCGAACAGGCGACGAGCATATCGCGTGGAAAACTCGCGAAACGACAGCTTTAATCTCCCGGGGAATCGTGTACTCGTACGTGAAACGATCTGTAAAATCGTGCACGTGGTCCTTAGCGAGGAGTGACACAGAGATTTGCTCCTGACAAACTGTCCACGTTCGCTTATCTAGATCTTGTGCATATAGTTGTTGCAAGTAGAGATAAAGGAGCTGAAAAGGAAGGGACAGTTTCTATCTTTCATTTCTCCTCCACGTTTTAAAGGGAACGTTCCCTTATTTGCCAGCTCTCGTGAAAACTGTAGCTTTAATTCTCACATCTATGTTCGAGAAACTAGGTAACGAGGAAGAATTCTTAAATCCTTGTACCGGTATCAGATATTTGATGCATGGAATGCTTAGAGGGTTCTTTCGAAGAAAATGATTGAAAATTCTGAGATTCCAAGTAAGATACTTCGAAGTATCGAGACTTTGTTGCGATGTTGCGTAAATGTGCGTATGATCTCGCGCAATGCTCGTGTACACCTCTGTGCGATTGGATTCCTTCTGATCGGCTCTGCGTCTCCGTCAACTTTCTCTTTCTCCTATCGATTCGCGTAATTGCCTCGGACAAACGCGACAAGCATCGACCACGGCGAGTTATCGGTGCTGGAACATCGTCCAGGACTTTCGTCCTTATCGCTGACCGTTCCCGCGTGTCGCACCGTGGGCGCGCTTTCGTGAACAAATGTTTGAGAAAATGGTAAAATTCAATTGCCTCCGGTCCTAATTGAGTTTGATTTGAGAGGGTTAGTGGTAACTTGGAGTGCTATTGGGTTTTTCTTTAATTCGTCTGATCAGTCCTCTTTTGTTAAAGATACGAAGCTACTAGATAAGTTAATGTAAAATTAAATCATGGTAACCGATGCATCGCCAATAACCACTGTCATTGAAATAAAAAGTGTGACGTTATGAATTTATCTAAGGCTTCAAAATTGCTTCACTGTTTACTAATCTTCAGCCCAGCGTATGTTGCTCATACTGTGGAAATTGAGAAGTTACTTTTATCAATTAAAATGATCGTTGCATCTGCGTTTATCAGGCGTGCATCGACGCGATGATTAATTAGTAAATATTACCCGTATGAGGTTACGAGAGTGTCAATGATTGCTACAGCTTCCACAGGTGTTCAGGTGGACTTACCTGAAACAGAAGAAACGAGACTATGTTAGTACATCGACCTAACACGGTGTAACATAATATCATATAAACATTTCCACGCAGGGAGTAGGTACTTCAATCGTTCTAATGATCAAAAAGGTTATAATATAATGCTTCCGGTTCGACTAACAGTCAGCCGAAAGTAGCCTCCCAGTACCAAGGAAACAACTAAAATAAATTATCTTCCCCAGCAATGATGCAAACCCACGTCTCCTCGTGGATTATCAAACGAGTTAAACAATTCTCGGAATGCTTTAAATCGTTCGATAACCATCTACAATACTGTCACCAACATGTAAATGAATACTGGTTTTGGACACACCAATCATTCAAGATCTCCCTAAACAAAGGAATCCATAGGGCTGGAATCTCAAAGATGAACACTGGCGTATCCTGAATTATGCAACAATTCTAACACATCATTACAATCACTAAACCATGTTTCCAAATGTACATACCTCCTCGAAGGAACTGCCTACACATAAGCTACAGAATTTCTATAATTTGACCTAACTAGATTTAACACCCCAACTTCAAAACAACCCTGTATAGCACAGACCCTCGTCCTTTGTAACTAATCGATTCACCAATATACTACGCCCATTAAATTCATTCCATTAAACGAAGAATCCTTTTAAGCAGCCTTGAAGGCAAACTTCCGGCCTCTCTGTTCTCCATTTCTCCGACCGGCGATTCGATGATCGATTTAAATTCCGCGGCCCGGCGGAGATCGCGTCGTCCATTGGACCCCGCCGGACAAAGGCGGAACGCGGAATCGACGAATTGATTTGGCGTGGCCAGTTGGTTTGGTCGGCAACAGGTTTCGAAAGGCGCGCGGTTGTCCTTCGATAATTCCTGGTCTCGTCCTTGGCAATGGAACGTGGATCGCGGAGCATTCCACGTAACACGCGGCAGTCCTTTTAGTTAATCCTCCGTCGAAGTTGCATTCTATGCAACTTGGATCATCCGCGCAATTATTCCCGCGACTTTCAAGCGTTACGTAACACAGTAAACATTCGCTCGCTAGGATCCTCCGCGGTGGCGTTTCGCAAGGATGCGCCGAGCCGCGTCCTTGGACGGGCCCAGGATCCGATGGCATGCCGATCAAATTGGCCAAATTGGTCCTGGCGAGCGCTTCCTCCTAGAAAACGAGAAGAAAGGTCCCAACCGTGCGATTGCTTTCCACGAACTTCACGGATAGGAATCCTGATGGAAGACTCTTCTTGGAAGCTACCAAGAATTAATGAGATTTCCATGGCAGATGTTTTCCTCTTCAGAAATTTAGACCTCTGTGATCGTCGATTTTTTAAGATTTTTAAGATTTTTAAGATTTTTAAGATTTTTAAGATTTTAAGATTTTTAAGATTTTTAAGATTTTTAAGATTTTTAAGATTTTTAAGATTTTTAAGATTTTTAAGATTTTTAAGATCTTTAAGATTTTAGTATTTAGATAATTGAGGATCTTTGGAATTTCTATAAACTCTCCTCGAACTTCAGCTTCCCATCTCCAGTTGTACTTCTGCTCACAGGTAGATACCTGACTCACATATGAGATGTGGAACTGTGAAAATCATGGTAGGGATGTATAGTTCGTCTTCTAAGGTCGATACAAAGGTTTAACAATTGAAGTCTATTCGAACTGCGGCTTTTCACGCGTTGTTGCTGCACTGGAAGGCGCCGTTTCGTGGCGGCGATGTCAAAGGAAGCAGCCGCGAAAGCAGTCAGGGAACTTTCTCGGGGAAAACGATCTCCGCGACGCAAAAGTGAGTCAGTGACGTAAGGCACGCGGTACGGGAAGAACACGTTGGTCTGACAGCGCGAGGGGAAAGATCGGTCACGCGACTGGGAAACGCCTAAGATCGCTTCAGATCGCGGAAGTGGCCGACAACGACGGTTCCTCGCCTTTTTTCCTGCCTTTCTCCCTATCTGTCTCTCCCCGTCGCCGCTTTGCCGCCTTTTCGTCCCCTTCCTTGTGCTTCCTCTGTTCGAACGCATTGGCGCCGGCGTAGACGGGCCAGCGGCAACCTGTGGCTCCTTCCTGCCAGGAAGCTATCGTCCACGCGAAATTCAGTTCCTGTCTTTGAACTATACCGAGGGGCATTGTCAATTGAAGCTTCCTCTTCCCCTTAGCGGTAAATTAGGAAGATCCTCAAATACTGTATGGAGGGACTTGGAAAGGTAGACATTTTACATGATTACTTTGAAAGAAACATAAAAGGAAAACGATTTTATTGAATCGCGATTTCTACGATGAAAGGTTTGAGTCGTAGAGGAAGCGTTTAAGTGAAAAGGAGATCGTTCTGATATTAATTTCATTTGTTTTAACTATCCAGCAGTCGTGGTCCCTTTAAATCGCGCACACGTGGAAATGAATGGCTGGGATACTGAAATGCTCCGTCACAATTTGAATAATGATTACCCGGTTTCTGCAAAGCATCGCATCGGTGTGCGTCCGCGACGACTGTCACTAGTAGCGGAGCACGTGTAATTTGCTTAATTCTCCGTCGATCATAATATATTACAGAGGAACAAGTTCCAGAGTGTAATACAGAATGGCTGCCCGCCTATTATCCTCGATAATACCACAAACGAGGAAAAATATCATCTAAATAGCTCATTTGCGAAATTGATGTGCGGAATTACGAGAGTTGATCGGTCGTTGGATTCTTCGATTGCATGTCTCCCGTGGTTCAATTAACGAAACATGAACTTGGAGTAATTCATCTGACAAGCTATTAACGGAAAACTACCACCATCCGAGGCGGAGGTGGAAGTAGTAAAATCTGCTATTACGTAAAAAGAAACTACGGTTCGATTTAAAAATATTCTCTTTCGCTCCCTTCACCAGGCTCCTCGTTAAACACGCTGTTCATCCGTATTTAACGCGCGACTCCTCGAAGTGCCTGTAAACACGGCGCTTGGTACTCACGCGCGCAAAAAGGATTACATTGCAACTACGTTGGGCAGCGTACTAATCTGCTCGAGACACAAATACGTACACATCATCGTGCACTTGCGTTGCTGCAGTTTGGGACGATAAATAACAACACCGCGAGCAACTTTCTTCTGTAAATAGACTGATACATCACCACCACTCATTTGCATTCAGATCGATTTCATTTTAAGCATTTCACTTTGCGATAATCCCTATCGTTTATCATAGAAAAGAGTCCTACAGATAAGTTCCTTTCTGAAACTGTGAACAGTGGCGTACCTAATTTAAAACCTCACTACCACTCCCTTGCGTTTAAATTAACTTCTTTGTAATTTCACTTTAAAATTTAAACAATGCCATAATTTCTCTAACTCTCGAATGGAAAAGCAGCGACAAGTCCTCCAGAAGCTCTCGAGGATCAGACTTTCATTGGCAGAATGATTTTCAGAGCGACGAAATGCTTGGAGGGGTCGAAGGATATCAGTGATCCACAAAAATGTCTGGGCAGGTGGTTCTACCTGGCGATCAACTTTCCTAGCGACCGTGCAATAAACAACGACAACGAAGAAAATCGGCTGGCGAACTGTCCGCGGAAGCTTTCGAGAGCCAGCCAAGCCAGAGGAAAAGAATCGAATCGAAACTCGATCTGGATATTATGCAGGAAGTCTGGTCGCCTGCCGCCGCGTGTTAAGGAAGTTCTCTCGCTTTTATTATTCGCTGCCACGGCGATAAATCAAACCGCCTCTCCTATGGTTGTTTCGCCTTCGCGAAACGGGAGACGGGTTTTTCGTTATTCCCTTTTCGCCATGGATTTACGAACCTGCCGATGTTTTCCTGTCCCCCGTTAATTAAGCAGCGCGAGACGCGTGTTTCTTGTCGATTCAGGGCGGCTGTTTGGAAACTAGCAATTAAGAAGAACACCCTTTTCAATCGTCGTAATTCACGCTCCGGAACGTGTAACTTGGTCCTGATCACCCTGTCGAAAGATTAAATGCAGGGAAAGTGGTGAGGTGAATATTGTTAGTGTTAATGATACTGGTAACGTTTTGTTTACTGTGCTTCGGGGTAACGAGGCTTTGGCATTATTCAGAAAATAATTATTATGAATGGAATTGATATCGAATTCATACTTGGTGCTAAGGTGATTCTTGATCTGAATAACTTTTACTGTAAGCAATTTTTATGATGATGCTTGTAGGGATAATTACAGGAAAGTACATATAATTCGCGTTGTGCTGACTGGGAGCTGCGTCTGACTACAGACAGTCTTGTTTCACTTCGCAACATTGTATGTACATATTCTACTTCTCTTTGGCGTATCAACTGTATCGTTTGGTGAGCATGAAGTCGCGTTGTTTGAATCGTCGGAGTAAATTGTTAGTAGGTTGTAGATCAGTAGAACATGGGAGAAGCCAAACTACACAAATGCTTAGTTACACGACGAACATTGAACCAATACTGCTATCGAAAAGGTCAATGGTTAATCATAACGATGTGATTAACAAGTGGAAAAAGTGGATGGAAAAACTTCTATTCAGCCTTCTATCTATCACACTCAAGGAGGTGAACTGAAGAAGACTTTGTATCCCTCTTAAAGGAACGAAAAATGATGTAACTAAACAATCTCAGATGGAGTTCGTATTACATTTCTATTTATTCCCAAGGTCCCTCTTAATTTATATCCTCCAGAATCGAACCAATTTCCACGGTGCTGCACATATTAAAAAATTACAGGAAGACATTTCCTGCTACCAGTTCTAAACCACGTCTGACCACAGACGAACCGTTTCTCCTTGTCACGTAGATTCTACTTCCCTCTCACACTGTACTCTCATTTCATAATGTACGCGAAATCACTCTTTATAGATTGATAGAATAAGCTGTTGCCAAATATACAAGGAAACCCCCGATCGATTTCACCCTGAGAACCTTGACAAGACATTATTTTAAAAGGTGACACTGAATCCCTAGAAAGCCTGAATTGTAACATCGCTACTTGAAGGTTAAGGGGGAAATGGGGAATGTTACAAAACAGCTTTAGCGAGAAAATTGCAGTTTTGTAATCCCAGTTGCCGCCAACAAAATATGCTATAAATCGGAAAGTCACGAGAAATGGACATTCCCAGTTTTTTCCCCTTACCCTTCATTTGTTTTCAACTTGCATCTTCGCATCGTATCAAGCGAAATTAACACCGATTGACTGCATCTTCGATGCGGTCGATCTTCGTCGTCCCTTAAACTTCCTTCTGTCCATCGAAACACCCAAGATGCCAATTTGTACGCTACATCGATCAGCGAAGAACGGGAAAGAAGACGCACGGTATGTCTGCCCGAGATTCTACTATTTTTCCGCGACTTCTTCGGCGTGCCGTGCGATCGACTGTCGATAATTATCCTCGTCCGAAGATTCGCCTCTTATCTGACCTCGCGTTCAATCGGCTGTGTAATTTACTGCGACGATAATTGACAATTACTGCCGCTTCTTTTTACTCGACGCGACCGACCGCCGAACGGGCGATTTTAATTGATACGCTTCACCCTCCACGGGACACTTTTAATTGGACGAGGCTTAGGGAGATAATCAAGACGTGCCAATTATTCCTGTCCAAATCGAGCCACCCGACTCGTACCTTCGTTTCGCCGTTTGTAGTAAAGGAAAGATGTCACGTCAGAAAAGTGTGCAAGTAAGATTCTATTAAACAAATCTTTCTTAGAAACATGCCCGGCTTTTCCAAACAACTCCTATTGCCGAGAAAGTTCTCCTCGGCTCCGGGAAAACCCTTTCCCGCTTTCCAGGAAATATGAACGCGCGAACACGCCCACGCCAGGCAAAGAGTTAAAATGGAAATTTGTGGAAGATCGAGCACTGTTTTCTATCGTTCTAAAGAATTCTTGTGTCAAGTATTTTTGGTAATAGTGAAAAGGTTACTTTCCCGATGAGAAACACGTCGGAGTCTGCAAGCATCCGTTCAACTCGATGCGCATTACTCCGTTTCCCATTTAGAAGTGGCTGTTGTCGACGAAGTCATTAGTCCAGGCTGGTGTCTTCGTCTATTTTTGCCGGGCAAGCGAATCGTGCCGAGTTTCCAGCTGGCCGAGCCGAAGGCGCAACGCGAACAGATCGGAATCCGCGAAGAAAGAGGCACTCGTGAATTTCCACGAGGAAGAAGTAGCCGCTAACTGCGTCTGCGGCCGTTCAGTGTTTTTCATCCCGTTACCGAGAACCTATTTCCTGGCTGCAAGTGAAGTACGTGATTCTGCATGTTTTCGCGTCGCCAAGCGCTTATCAATTAGAAAAGTTATTGATTCGATAAACGAGTATGTGTACGATCATTCTTTGAGATTTAAGTCTCTGAGGCTTGGGAAATCGATTTTATTTAAAAAAGAAGAAGAAGGTCCTATATACAGGAAGATTTTGAATTAGACGGGCAACTATTGTGAATGGAATTTACTCGAGTGAGGAATAGCAAACAGAGATAAATCCTTCAAAATTACAGTCAATATTTGGAACATAAACTAGCAACTCTCAATTCAAGAATTAGTGAACATCTTGATAATATAATACTCGAGATAGTGTATTTATTTATTTACTGTGTAAACGGGAAACACAAAGCAAGATAATGAGTCATTTAAATAAGTAAAAATATGATGAATACTATACACCGATGGCTTAGTGCACAGACATTGTATATCCACTTTTTGTGAAATTTGAGTTTTTATGTCCAACAAATAATTCTTGACTGTTTCTTTATGCTGCAAAAAAATCACATTTATATCTTCCTCAAAAATTTGTCAAAAATAATATTTTTGTTCATCGATGCGCCTGAATCTTATGTACCATTGTATGTTTAAACCCGTTTTCCTCGAATACGTTAAAAGTGGACATACACTTGGTAAAGACTGGAAGTCTAATAGCCTATCTAAATCTCAGCAGTTTCTTTTGCACACACTTTCTTATCGATCTTATCGACCCATCGTTAGGAGAATCGCCATAACTGGAAACAAGCGGAATAAGGTCTCGAAGGTTGGCCAGCTGTTTTAGAATCGCTCTCGGTACGCCTAACAACTTTCTCGTTGCACGCCGAAAAGCGTGAACCCACGTGCCACGCGGAGAAAGGAGGCCATCCAAATGTCAGTTCTGCATGGCGATGTCTCGACACATCTTGCCTTGTCCGCGTATATACACGCGTGCACGTTCCTCGGTGTACGTACCATACAGCGAAACTTGAAGCAAGGAGCGAGATCAGAAGCTTTTGGCATCGAATTTGACGACCGACTGATTGACAGAGGCTATGTTTTCACTAGTGGAACCCATCATTGCTGTGCAATTTAATGTAAAAGGTATCGAGAAGTAGGAATATCTGATACAGAAATCATTTCCGAATCGAAAGTGTAACTCTTCGATTGGCGTATAAAATTTAGTACGAAGTGTACATAGACAAGTTGGGCATTAACTAAATAAAAAACAATTTAAATAACGGATCGAATGATAGTTACTTTAACTTTAGATTATTCGACGAATAAAGATAATTTTTTTTATTCGTCGAGCGTTTCAACTTCAGCGTCGAATAAATTTTTCAACTGTAACTTTACCTTTATTCGACACATGACGAATATTTTTTTTAACTTTCATTCGTTACTCGAAATTTTTATTTAAATAAAAAAATTTCACTAATTGCTCGAAAGATTCTTCGCGTCACTCTGCATAGGAAAGTACCAGACGAACGTGTTCCTGTTTCAAGTAGTCTACGCTTCACAGCCACGTTTACATCGAAACAACTATGGATGGCCACTGTGGCCAGTGGAGCCGGTTCCACCGAAACTCTGCGCGAACAATGATTTCGCGTCCCTCTTCTCCTTGGTAGCGGGAAAATACGGAAACGTTGCCAGCTTAATCCGTTGCGGGCTCGCAGAAAAGACGGCCATCGCGGCGCTCATTGACTCGAATGAAGTTGACCTAGTGAGGCACCCACCGGTTGTTTAATCTAAAATTAATTCCTCACAGCTGCTGGCCGGCGACACACGCTGCTTCTGCTATCTTTTATTATTCTTATGTCGTGTCAAGGCCGCATTCCAGTTTCATCCCGACTACCGCCGAGCAGAGAGAGATCGCCCGCGAAGTCGCGGAAGAAAGTGAGCGAAACGCAGGCAACGAAGTACCCCAATCGCCCCTATCGATCTGTAATTATCCCCCATCACCTTTAATTACTTTCCGAGCTTCTAATTAAACGAGTCCACGCACAGCTCCGCGAGACTTCCGCCGACGACCGGCTCGGCGTTAAAAATCGGCGACTCCGGTCTTAATGGATAACCTCGAGTGATTTCGTATTAATAAAATCCGCGATGCATCGAATCACGAATAGATAGGCTAGATAAAGTATTCTGAATTTCGATCGCCGGCTGTTTACGTCGACGTCGGGGCTGCGAGGTTGGACAGCCAGAGCCCGGCCTTTTCGCGAATGTCGCGGCGATCCATAGCGGAGCGCTCGGAGATGGCCGGACGATCGACCGATCGGGATCCGATTACGCGTTGTGCGTTTTACGCGAGGATACTCGTTATTTCTGCGCATCGCGTTTTCCCTTCGAAGATACAGGATCGAAGTAGGAAGTCGAGCGCGCGGCCACGCAACTTTCACTTTCACCGAAATAACGAGGACGCGCGCGGGATCTTATAGCGTGGTGCGCTCGGTCGTGCGAGTTTAAATATAAAAATTAAAAAAATTAAAAAACCCGACTGCTTAAAAAAACATTAAAAAATTAAATTAAAAAGAGAACTAAAATGACAAAAACAAGACTTAATTTATTTATACATGGTATATTAATTATCGTAAATAGGATAATAATAAGATGACAATTTAAATTAACTCAATTGGCTGCAGGCGGATGCCTTAAATATTTTGATGCAAATGATTTGATGTAATTACATTCGAACATTACATTACATTCAATATTGTGTATCGCTGTTCGCCCTAATTAGATTCGATGGGTTATTAACAACGCCAATACGACGTGCGTTACGAAAAGTAGCACGTTTCAATTTTCTTACGAAAAGTAGCACGTTTTGGTTTGCCACGAAAAGAAGCACGTTCCATCGTTTCTGACGAATATTAGCACGTTTGGTCTTTTGCCGCGAAGACTAACACATTTGACTGCCTCGCCACGAAGAATAGCACATTTCGTACTGTTGCGACGAAAACTAGCACGTTATACTGTTTCGCCACGAATAATAGCACGTTTGGGAATTTATGGCGAAAACTAACATATTATCCGGTTTGGCCACGAAGAATAGCTCGTTTTGGATTATACTGCAGACTGCAGAAACTATCGCGTTTCAGCGCGTGGGCAGTTTAAAAGAATTCAACTGTTGAAAATATTGTTTAATAAATAATAATTCCATCTAATCTCCAAAAGACAACACATATGAAAATTTTAATCTACATAATTTAAGTAAGGGAGGGTGCGGGAATTGCGAACGCGGGGTAAACGCGAACATGCTACTTTTCGTGGCAAACCGCTCAAACGTGCTAGTTTTCGTAGCGAAAACCGAAACGTGATAGTTTTCGTGGCAAACCGCTCAAACGTGCTAGTTTTCGCAGCGAAAGACGAAACATGCTATTTTTCGTGGCAAACCGCTCAAATGTGCTAGTTTTCGCAGCGAAAACCGAAACGTGATAGTTTTCGCAGCGAAAACCGAAACGTGATAGTTTTCGTGAGAACGAAGGCAAACGTGCTACTTTTCGTAAGAAAATTGAAACGTGCTACTTTTCGTAACGCACGTCGAATAGTATTCCCCACACGGACAAAGAGAGAAACATATAATTTACACAACACACTGAAGTTGAAATGTCACTATATAAGCATGAATTTGCATTGATGTTGTCCACCTCTTTTTGTTACCAGCTTGAAGCACTTTCTTTAGTCTTTGCGGTACATGCTTGGGGTAGAAGAGCATCGAAATATTTAAGGCCTCCGCCTGCAGCCAATTGAGTTAATTTAAATTGTCATCTTATTATTATCCTATTTATGATAATTAATATACCATGTATAAATAAATTAAGTCTTGTTTTTGTCATTTTAGTTCTCTTTTTAATTTAATTTTTTTAATGTTTTTTAAGCAGTCGGGTTTTTTTATTTTTTTTTATATCCTATAACATTCGGAACGTCAAGACAATTCTAAAGACACCTCATTTGTCCAAATCGGTGTATCCGTACAGGCTCTAGAGCGTAACATGGACATACTCCTTTGCGTGCCGCAGTCGGGTAAAAATACACGGGGTCCTACAGAGGCACGGGCGTTCCCCCTTTCTCTTTTCGCGTGGCCCTTTTCCCCCACCGCTCCCCCCTGGTCCTTTTCCTTTTTCACTTTTTGCCCACCCCGGCACGAAAGGAGAAATTCGACGGCGACCCGAATTCGCGTTGCGTCACGAGGCCGTAAAAAGTGCGCGCAATTCGACGGAAGCGCGGAGAATTTACCTCGAAACTGATCTATAATACGAAAAAATAGGGGGGGGGGGAGGGAGGAAGGAAAAAAGAGAAAGGAGACAGTAGCGAGTCGTGAGAGAATGGTATTAAAAATCAGTATCCTCGTTTCTTTGCTACCTTGAACGGGTAGTTAAATGATATTACGAAGGATGGAAAGAAGCTATTTTTTCACGCTTTCCTACTGTTTACTGGCGGGGCTTATTCTATTCAGAGCGTCTTTCCAATTGAATGGGATAAGGATCGTGCAGATACAACAAAGGCAATGAAAATCGCTGATCTCGACGTTAAAGCGGCTTTATTATGCGCGGCGTGGACATATCGCTGATTTATCACGCGACCGCATAGTGGAAACTAGTTTCTGATTAGGCGACTCGCGGGGCGAGTGTATTTTCATCCGCGGCTGGGGATGAGACCTGTTGTCTCGCCGGAGATTAAATGTCACGCCGCGAACTTCCCCGAACAGGTGGGAGCGAGTAGTATTTCTGGGAAAACCCCTCTTCTGGAGAATCTTCCGCGATCGCGATTTGTATTTAGAACGTCGGGCAGACTGGCTTCGAATAAATCTGCTTTTTATTCGGGAAATGGTCGGCGAGTTGACCCAAGAGTCGTGCAACCTGCGGAATAACGATCGCAACCCGCGGTTCGATGGTTACGTAATCGAGCCGGCGCGAGAAAGTGGCGATTTTCGCGGCTAGGCTGGATTTTCGCTTTCCAGAAAGCGTGCAGACACGCCGCTGGATCGGGGCGGCAAAAGAGACAAAAGAGAGGCGGATAAAAAGAGCGGTCGGAAAAATCGAGCGAGGCAAAACTTCCTGTAACGTAAGAAACTGTAACCGGTTTCGCCGTGGCGGACGTTAAAGGCGTACAACACGGCCGATTATGACGGCGACTAGGGGGGGAAAAAGGACTAGCCTCCTCCTCGGGCACGGGGAGCACGGTCTTCCAGCGCGACTCGATTCAAAGTGATCGCGTTTCGTTGCGAGTCACTCGAATCGAGAAGAGAACGCTGCAAAATGTATTAATAATTGCAACAAGTTCACGAATCCCAAGATGGAATTGTTATTGCTTGAAATTTTCACCGTGGGGGGGTTGATAGGCTCGAGAAGAATAGGAAGAGGAGATACTTCTCTGGTGGTTACTTAACCCTCTGTATAATCTATGGTAATTTGGTTCCAAATTTTTGTGCAATAAAATTCTTATTAAATAAAATGTACATGCCACTTTTACTCTTCATTAATCCCCAATATACGCATCATTTTGTGATGCAACGAAAAAACTTTGGTTATGGAGGGTTAAAAGGTGAAATATTCTAAGGTTATCTGTATTTTCTAGGCGACAATGAAGCTATGCAATAGTCACAGAACAACATTGCGATTTTTCTGAATTACAGTCATTGATTGATGTTTAGATCAGAGTGACGTAAATATACACCACAGGCACGGAGATATGCAATTAAGCAGGAATTGTCATTTAATAATAATCCGTCTGCGATAATGATATTGATGGCAGGATCTAGATCATGAAACGTTAGGTGCGTGTCAGTGCCAACTACGAGCGATTCCACTAATTGTCGACCAGTGCTTCGTGACAGCGAGAAGCTGAGCGAAGCGTACTGTAACGTTCGCTGTAAAAAAAAAACGAAAGAAGACGATGCCTGTAATATCGAAGTGGAGCTACTAATTAGATACTGCTCGAAATGGATCGTATTTTTCCTCGCGCCAATACATAGTGCGCTGCGGAGGTATTTTCACGCGTTAATGGCACTCTGTGACGTTTAGTTTTCCCGTCTAAAAACGGCGCGTTGCTAAAGTATCGTTCGGAACGTGTTGCATAATTTCTCGATCGGTGAATCATCGGCTGACCGTCGTTTGCATAGCTGCACGCAACAAATCGACGATCAAATGATCAATTTCTACACCTTAAGAGATTATAGTTGTCTAATTGTAACATTCAAGCAACTGCTTAAATGTTACCCTAATGTGACGGCTGAAAGAAAATAATTTTTCGGGAATATGGTACATGCAATGCCTACTGAGTTTTTTCCAGCCGTCACACTAGAGGAATTCCTAAGTAGGTATATGTTTCAAAACAGCATTCGGTTGCAGTTGCAACGTAAACTTATTCCATGCGTTCTGCGTGATAAAGACAAAGAATAACAGTAATTCAGAAACTGATTACGAGGTAATTTAAGAATCCCCAATTCTGCAGCATCGATTTTCCAAAAATATTTTTCAGAAAGGCAGAAACGTTTGTTTACATCGAAACGCAGTCAGACGATGCGGCATTGCAGCGCAGTACCATAACGAGCGCGTTTGTCAAATTTGAGAAAGCACCGCCGATTACGCGATAAATCGTTCGACTTAGAAGGGAATTAGAAGCAGAGTCGTGCTCGCGTCTTCGTTTGCACGATTACCCAGACGGCAGTGCGGTTTCATGCGAGTGCACGAGAAGCACAGTTTCTTTCCTTTCGTCGCGTGGAAAGTGAAATTGCCAGCGGCCGTTGCACTCGTGGATTTACTTTTACACGTAACACGCGTTACGGTGTCTTGGAAGAACCGCTATCGAGAGCCAGACTCGCTGGAGTGCCCCCGGTGCGCATGCGTACGAGTTCCCGCGATTTTTACGGAGAGCCCTTATCCAATTCCCTTCTTTTCCTTTTTCATAGATATGCCCACCGCGAGAGATACACGCTATTTGGTTCATGGCCAGCGGCGTTTCAATGGTGGGCGTTCCCTTTACCAGGTCATCGTTATTGTAATGAGTGCGAGGCGACCATTTGCTCGCGAAACGCCACTTTTTTTGGCGCGATAACACCTGAGCGAGAAACGATAACGCGCCGCGTAATTAGCCGTTCGAACGTTAGAACGACGGCGTCGCGAAGACTGGACACCTGGACGTGGAAATAAACGCGTACCCCGGCGGGCGCCACTTTGCTCCGGTTCTCTATTGGAAAATGTGATATTTGTAAAAGCCTGTGTGAAGTGTTCTTACGAAGCAAAGGGGTGTGAGGGCGAAAGGATGGGCACTAGAGCCTGATAAAAAATGTCGACTGATTCTTTGAACCCTGTTCTACGAAACGTGTATTTGTATGAGTGACAAATTTTGGAAAGTACGCTTGGAAAATTTGAATTTCTACAGGGGAGACTAGTGGCCTTTGAACTGCACTCGACGGTGCATAACTTGGGAATTAATTTTTTTCTACGTGCTCCGAGTGGCTGCACTCTTTGAGAGTTGCACGTTTTGCAGGGGGAGGTTTGAGGAATCAGCAGGTATTTTTTTAGAAGTGCAGTTTTTTAAATTACAGTTGATAGGAATTGTTTTGACCGTAGGGGCTCGTGGAACTTGGGTTGCAAGGAGATCCACCAAATTTTGTATTTTTAAAAGGAATACTTGGATAAGCTCCAATTCCACTGTAATAATGAATGGACGCTCGTACTTTTCAGAATAATTGACTCGATTATGTCGGCGAGTGCGTTATTACGCGTTATTAGCTGGAACTGATAATGATAGAGGGAAAGAAGCGCTTATCGGCAATGCTACAGAAAAGGTTACACGATTACGTAAACGCCAGGACCTTGACATTAATTCTCTGTGACCTGTCTCAAGGTCACGACATAGATTCGATATAACAGCAAATCAAAATGGAAGATATTTCGAAGCCGATGCGGAGTATTGGGAGAGGCGATTTTATAAAGAGCAACAAATATATTAAAGAACCTCTGAGTAATTATCAAGCAATTTTGAATTAAAGAAAACTATGAATTAAATAAAAAAAGAACATAAAATGTCTCCTTCCGAAAGGGACGATAAAATGCCAGTAAAAATCGAACGCCGTGAAACCATAAATGCCCTCACTTTAAATTCAAAGCAATAAATGTGAGTGGCAATGATTCATTACCAATAAATCCGAAGTAATGACTCGCTGATTGATTTCTTCTTCCCCTAGTGTCTACTATTTGACGTCACCTATATAGTCACACTATCCCCTGACTGAATCACCTCTGAAAGTCGACAGAAACTCGCAGGCTCTTCTCGAAGCTCGTGCAAAAAGCTCCCGTCGATCGTCTCATAATTCTAAGAAGCAATCGCGAGAGAAGTTATCGATACGCGAAATATGTTGCACGATCGTCAGCTGATCAAACACGCGACGCTCTGTTCGCGGCATTTTTAACGCGCCCCTTCTACCGAGCAGGTTTTGGCAAAAATTTTCCAGTCGATCGGAAGACACAGGCCTGTGCGAAGCATTCGAAAGAAAACTTATTATTTATTAAAACTTTTACGCACCACGATATATAATAGGGTGGCTCTTATTTACTCTTGGTAAAATTTTTTTTCAAGATTTTCTTCGGGGCACCCTCCAGAATAGTTCCAAATAATTAAAAAAAAATCTGTGTAAAGTTTCAGCTCGATCGGATAACGGGAAAGGGTGCCCCTGGGCCGTTAAACATTTAAATCATTATTTAACAGCTCGCGAAGTCGATTTTATATAAGGTCTTCCAAGTTATTGATTAAATAAAAAAATATGTCAAACAAAAGTTGTAGATCCGGACAAGAAGCATCTTTTTTGTTCTATTACTATTTTTCGTGCGACAAACGGTTTTCGAAAAAAAACCGAAAAACTACAAAAAAAAATTTTTTGTTTTCAAATTTTGAAAGTTTAAATGCTTCTAGAACGCTTTTTATTTATGAAGGTGAACAAAAAAAATGGAATTTTTATTTTCGAGGACTATTTTTTAAACATTTAAGGGGAGGGGGCATATACCGAAATATGCAACAAAAAAAAAAAATTTTCTTCTTATTTTCAGTGTTTGATATGTGATGAATGTTTCCTGAAAAGTTGGGGTCGAAATTCGCAAAAATATCGGAGATATAGACGTCATGATTTCGGGTAAAATGATCAATATATCAAATATCTGATGTCTATATCTCCGATATTTTTGCGAATTTCGACCCCAACTTTTCAGGAAACATTCATCACATATCAAACACTGAAAATAAGAAAAAAAAATTTTTCTTTTTGCATATTTCGGTATATGCCCCCTCCCCTTAAATGTTTAAAAAATAGTCCTCGAAAATAAAAATTCCATTTTTTTTGTTCACCTTCATAAATAAAAAGCGTTCTAGAAGCATTTAAACTTTCAAAATTTGAAAACAAAAAGTTTTTTTTTTTTAGTTTTTCGGTTTTTTTTCGAAAACCGTTTGTCGCACGAAAAATAGTAATAGAACAAAAATGATGCTCCTTGTCCGGATCTGCAACTTTTGTTTGACATATTATTTTATTTAATCAATAACTTGGAAGACGTTATATAAAATCGACTTCGCGAGCTGTTAAATAATGATTTAAATGTTTAACGGCCCAGGGGCACCCTTTCCCGTTATCCGATCGAGCTGAAACTTTACACAGATTTTTTTTTAATTATTTGGAACTATTCTGGAGGGTGCCCCGAAGAAAATTCAAAAATCGAGAATAAGAGCCACCCTAATATATAACCTTCGCTCAGAGCTGGGAATTAACTAAATAAACAATTATTAAAATAACGGGTCAAATAGAAGTTACTTTAACTTTAGATTATTTGACGAATAAAGTTAATTGTATCATTTGACAATAAATGTTTTCACTTTTATTCGTTATTCGAAATTTTTATTTAAATAACATTTTTGCCCTTCTCTGCCTTTTTATATTCCTATCATTAATCCTGTTAAAGGGCCTTGCCCCTTGATATAATAAAATAAACAAAGACTCCACGGCGAATATGAATTAAGAAACGATGACCGATGGAGCCTACTCTTCCTTCGAGAAATGTCAATTAGCCCGAGTAAAAGTGCTCGCCCCTGATAAGTACGTATTAGACGCGAGCGAAAAGTTTATCGGCGAGGTCCTGTAGGAGGCCAGCGTTATCGTGCAGTCGGGTCGTACGATAACACTACTGTCTATTTACGTCGTGGTATTTCTATCAAAATCACCGCCTGCTCACACATGCCTATCCAATCGCAGATACCCATGCAAATCGCTTCACTCCTGGCAGATCTTTCCTCCAAAATTCACCTAGCTCTGGTTCTTCGCCAGTAGGAACATATCGAAAGCTTCGAATATATTAACGATGGCTACTGACCTAGGTGGCGAGATTAATGAACGGAATTAAGAAAATTGAAGTTCAAGAAGCGAAGAAGAATTACTGCAATTTCGAAGCCTATAACGTTGCTTCGAAAAGGAAAAGAGATCTCGCAGAGCGAAGATTTGAAAGATACAAGGTCCTGGGGAACCTTTGGTGAAAAAAGTGCAAAGTTTTACTTACACGTACTTGAGGAATTCTACATGCTACTTAAACTGGGTTATCTCGACGTGTGGCTTACCTGAAAACAAAAAGAAACAAAAGCAACGCATTAATCGATATGTTAGGCGGGAGGTCGTGTGCAGTCGAAGGTTCGTTAGAATATTTCTCGCGTAGGAGTAATGAGACTGCGAGTGGCATTTAATACCGATTTTTTGTGCTATTAATGAATTTTTGGTACGAGAATCCACGAGTTTATGGAGGATAGTTTATTTTAAGTTGTACGTTTACTGAACGTTTCCGTGCAACGATCTTTCCACTATTTATTTATTTAATTAACATTCTTTGGCTGGTTCAAGTTTCACTGGAAGATTGACAGGGATCCAGTGATCTATAGAGATGCTTGTTACGAGATGGCTCCCCGTGGCGTGAATAATTCTTTATCAATCGACAGAGTTCAAACTCCTCTCGGTTTTACCATCACACGTGCGTGTATCTTGTCTGCCTTTCGTTTCTCAAAAACACACGTTTCCGCGAAATATCTCTGTGCAAACATATTTTTCATCGGGGAGAGTGACAATCAACGAGCAGTTCCAAATAAGAAATTCATCGATCCTGGATGCCAGACTCCGAAGCAGAAATCAAAGGAAAGATTCAAAACATTGCAACTCGTCGATGCAACGAAGAACCTCGTCGAATCAATTTACAAGGAATAAATAATACTAACTCCATCCTTTCCTGCTTATCATCCTATTACTAAATATCGAAAGGGTTTCTCCAAGCTTCATTTCACCTTTCGAAAACAACTCGACCACCGGGTCTATTTCCCTAGCTCTGCTGGCTCGCGAAGTTTTTGTAATTCATCGGCGCGTTCAGAGGGAAACGAGAGAAACGTGGAAGCTTCGCGAAGGAGTACCTCGAATTGCGGGAAGCGCTAGAAACGGCGTCCGTGAAAAGGGACCAGCAGAACGGACAAAAAAAGAAAGAAGCGTAGAATCTCCTGAGTAATCATTTGCCAGCGATCGATGCGCCCGAGCGAAATCCAATTTCGCGGATCGGCTTCCCTCCGCGTTCCGAGCACGTGGATGCACGCGTGCCGTGGCTCTCTTCGTATATGCAGAACTGCCCGCGCCCCCGTCCCTCTGCCCGCCCTCTGTCGCTGCTCCTCTTTTGCGCCCGGGCACCGAGGGAGTACAACACTGTCCATCGATAGTCCGCGTGCACGCCAACGACACTCGTGTCTCGCGAGCTAATTCTTTCGACGTGACGAAACGGCTGAGGCTACAGAAAGGGAGGGAGCTGGTTTAAAAGGAGGTAAAGAGAAAGATGCTGATGAATGGAAGGCAGAAAAATGTCGAATCGGGCGATAAGCTGAGATTCTTTGACGTATTAGTTCCTTTCAGACTCGAAAACAAGAGCTTATTATGGTTTCCTTTAATGCCAAGCATCGAGCGTTCGTTCTCCATGGATGAACGAATGAAAATGAAGAATTTATCACGAGAATGGTGAAGCAAGAGTAAGGCAACGATCGAAAACAAAGATAGTGGGCAGATATTTTAATGACACGAGCATTCCGTGGCGAATGTTGTTACAATTTTGTGTTATGCTAGTTTTCTTTATAAACTTGACACGAGTACGCGTGGAAGACTGAGAAGAATCGATAGAAGAGTTTGAGAATTTTCCTTCTCGACGGTGGAGCTTTTGAGCGAGGATGTATCCACCGTGCTCGCGTGAAACTAGAAATAAACAACGCTACATATATTTGTCGCGTGACCTCCTACCTCTCTCCTATGTGCAATAATTGTTGCCTGCGCGCTTCATCGAGACTCGCTCGTGCACAGGGGCACGCACAGGCGAACGTGTGACTGTGGTAGGCAGCACAAACACATCGGTGGTTATGCATCCATAATCCAGCGTAATGAATGTAAGAGGAAGCGCGGATAATCGAAAAGCGTGGATTACGAGCGGCGCGTATCAATCGTTATCGTTCCACCTTTTCCAATGCTGTTCCAATGCTGCAAACCGTTCGCTCGTTTTAATACTTCCGATAGAGTCGCTACTGGGCTTGTGTTACTTTGGGATTTATTCTGAACGCGAAGAGAGGTCTATAAAAATTATACAGCAATTAAGTTATATCAGCAGAGCTCAGCAAAATTGTTGGCATATTCCAAGTTTCAGAAAGAAAGGCATTTCATCGATTTTTCTTAACACTTGAAATTTCGAATAATCTTCGAATAAACAAATAAAAGCTTGTGAAATTTCGAATATCCGAAGGTAAGGAATAAATTTTTATTCGAATGATCTCGAATAAAAATTCATTCGAATAAAAATTTATACGAATAAAAAGTTTATTCGGGTAATGCCCAACTTTGCTACAGACAACCTCTGGAAACTGTTACCAATGCTCTCGGCCGATCCGCGCTCTCCAAATTCGAGCAGGGCGTTGCAGGAGCACATTGTCAGCGGCCTAAGCGGCGAGCTAAGTGGTTGAAATTCCGTCTGTGTCTCTGTCAGGCGAAATCGTGACCCTGAAACGTGAAACTTCAACGATGCGTCAGATGGAAACGCGTGTGCATGTGCAAGCTGCGCCGGAGGCTCGCGAGTAACACGTGCACGCGTCAAACGGAGGCACGTAACGCGAGTGGATGCGAGCACGAGAGATCGAGCGACTTCTTACGGCTTCGTTTAGGCCGTGGATTAAAGCGCGGCCTTCTAGAAGGTCGGGTGACGGTCAATGTGCCACGGTCTTCAGGAAACGCTAACTCGCTGCGACACTCGCTCGGCACGCTCGCTCCAGAAGGGTCGAACGCGATCGATCCCATTCAAGACAAGCTCCTGATGTGGGTAATAACGTCACATGGATGCTGGCTGATTATTTCAGCTTCGGATGGGATTTCTTACTTAATCTTCCGTTGCCAAGTCACGTGGCGAGGTTCGAGTAGCGACGGGACTCGAAGCACTTCGATTCACTTCGAGTGCATGATATCAGCGCATGAAGCTCGACAATTTAAAGTCACCGCGGGTCTGGCAAGTATTGACAGGTTTTGAAAGGCCTCGCGGAGTGTGTCGAGATATTCTGAATACGTACATGTGTGCGGTTGTTGTAGGGGTCGTCAAGCATCTTCGCATATATAAAATTCGAGTGTACCGTGAATCATAAGGTAGCCATTAGTTTTAAGGCAAATTGTGGCTTATCCAATACGTGAAAAGTGAAACTTCGTAGTGTAACAAACAGCTGTTTGCTTTACCGAGCCTGGCGCCATTAAATATAAAACGAAGTCACGCAAACTTTGCCGTAACTGAACCAAAGAAATGTTTCTTCTCTCAATAAGAAGTGAATCTAGGGAAATGAAGAACACGGATTTTTGCAGGCTTTACTTCAGCGCACAAAGGGACGCGCGTTACCAGAGGTCAAGACGCCGATCAGAAAGATGGATTTAGGTCACGAAACCGGGAGGGAAAGAGAAAACTGTTTAAAATCTAATTTCAGCGGGAGCAGAAATAAACGCATGCAAAGATATTTCCCTGTTCCGCCGCCTCGGCGTCCGAAATATCTGTCTATATTTCCGCGCGCAACCAACAGCCTCGTTCGATTCTGTTTTCTTTTAATGCTCCACCGTTTAGCGCTGGCGGACAGCGATTTTTCAGGCCGGCGAGGCTGCTTGGGCGCGGAGAACGATCTGCGAGCCCCGAGCGATGCGTTTCACGAATCGGGGTCACAGGTCGGCCACTACTTTGCTTCATAGAAACCTCGATATTAATGTCCAACCACGGGCACAAATATGCTTCTGCTTCTGTACCTGAAGCTGCCACGTGCTTCAGATACCCTTCGATACATCTGCTTGCTCGCCGACAGAATTGCGCGAAGTATGCGAGAGAAGGTGCACAGCGGAGGTTGCTCCTTCTTGCGAAACAAAATCGCCTGCAAGCTAGCAGCACTTCGAATAGCTGCTGCTTCATCGCCGTCACCTTTGCTGTCATTGTTACGAAGAAATTCTACTGTTTTTCTAGACTGTCCCTGGACATTCTTCTCTCGACTGGGCGCGCTGAATTTTTCTTCAGATACAGAGGCTCGGCTCTATTGGGAACTCTTGTTCCAGATTCTCAGTTCCTCTCGAACCCTATTTCGCTCCTAAAAATAGCCTGTTTATAGAGTCTAATACCTCGCGAAGAAGTCCATCATTTTTTATCGATAGAGTAAAGGAGAAATTAATATCAGATCGTTAGGAAATTCGATGTTAAGACGATCGACAAAGTGTTACCGAGCCATGCTCGTAGGAATAACTTTCAGGGGGACATAAAGGAGAATGACACTGCCTTGGAAACATGTTGCCACGTCCACATGGAACCTTCTTCGAGATTTGCAAAGTGCTTTCGAGGCCCCCCCGAATGTCGTTAGAATTAGAGGGAAATGAGTTGCGTAATTGCATTGCGTTAGCGATGAAAAAAAGTGTGTATTTCGGGGAATGACACGATCCCCGGATTCGTCATTGTTGAGTGGCGACAGCGTCAAAGCGCAGGACGGGATGGTCTGCCCATCCCTAGCATTGTGCCCCTCGAACCACTTTGATATCCATTGTGTCCGACGACAATTCGACCGGCATAAGCGAGCGCAGTTGCAACGAGCTCACGAGGTCGCTCGGCGTTTAGAACAGGGCAATGCTTAGCCGTGTGTCGAATGATCAACGAAAGCTTTTTCGCTGCTGGGGACTCGGGACAAGAGCTTCTGTGCTGCTGGGAGCTGGGAACGAAAGCCTCTTCGCTGTTAGAGAATGCGAACGAGAGCTCTCGCGCTGTTTCAGGTTCGAGGCAGAAGTGTCCTGGATTTTGGAACCTTGCAGCGACAGCTTTTTTCGTTTTTAAAGACTCCGAAGGAGAGTTACTTCGTTGTTAGAAACTTTGAACGAGATCTTCTTCGCTATTAGGAACTCGAAGCATTGGCTACCGAAGACACAGAAGCTATTTGACAAAGGTAAAAGTTCCCCAAGTTTTTAAAAAATTTCAAACACCCTCGCGGAACACTATATTCACAATAATGATAGAATAAGGTGAATGAGAATTAACTTTCCCGCATGGTGCACGCAATTCTGCTTAAAAATCAGAAAAGCCTCGTTCCCGAAGAGCCGACATTTCTACTCTCCTAAACGCCATTCTACGCGAAGCTCCTCTCGGAGGAGCTCCGTGTTTTTCCGTCGGTCTTTTCTCTTTCGAACAAAAGAATAAGAACAGCCGAGAGGAAAGACACGAGGCCAGGAGGATCGACGGAGAGACAGAGAAAGAGAAAGAGAGAACCGAGTGGAAGACGTGGGAGGATGCAAATGTTAATAGCCTTGAGTCGATTCCGTCGCAAATAGGATAGGCGCATAGGTGAATTCGCACGTTCGCGTGTATGATTCATTCACGTTCAAACCCGTTAACTGGTATCGACGTGGAGCCGATAAATAACTTTCGCGACAGGGGACGGGGGATCGAGTTGCCCGCGAGATGAATAAAACCATAGATGGCTTTGAAGCTAGACCAGCGAGCGATAAACGATACTTAAAATCGAAATTCTATGAGCACTGCAGCGAATGTATTTGAATTCACTTTGAAAAGAACACGACTGCTTTAATTAGATCCTTATCTCTAATTAGTTGCCATCTGTGGACAATGGTTAGGAGTCTTCAAAATAAGAAGAAAAATTAGAATTGCCATCCCACGGATTTTAGTATATTTGATACGTTTAGAATCGTATAAAGGCAATAGATCAAAGGGAGTGTATCTATGTTTACTAACTGCACTGCTAATAGGAAGAATGCTTTGTCGACCAACACAGTGACCATTTCGAGCCAACCACGCATGACACATCCCGTGATCGTCATTCAGTCGCTCTTCTGCTCAAATAGAATCAGTTTCTACAACAAACTACGAGTGACTTTTGCGCAAAATATATGACGCAAATAAATACGCGTTCGCGTGAAATTTTAAACACAAAACTAATTTACCATAGAACCTCTCATCAGGGATATGGAAATGCTTTTTAATGGAAATCTTATTTAGAATGAACAAGATTTTGATCGTCGCCCAGTGCTTGTAAATTTCTAATCATTCCGAGAATTCCACTCCATTTTAATCTCCCTAGACGCTAATTGATCGGCGTCGTCGCGTTTGATATTGCGTCGCGAGGAAAATGCTTAATAATTGAATGAGGTAATAATTCACGACGGGGAGAAGTCCGCAGGGAAAAGTCGCGAGGAGAAAGTGGCTGGCGAGTTATGATCCAAGCAGACCGTTGGATCACGCCGCGATAGTTACGGATAAAATGTGGGCAATCTGATGTAAGCAACAGGTGGGCGTTTCCATTTCGCGATCACTCTCTTCGCCCTTTTCCCGACTTCCACGGGACTTTCCTCGCCACTTTCGAGGAACGATATGTCTGTGGTCGCGGGCTAAATTTATCACGCTTCGCGTCCTTTAAATCGCCAGTCGTTCCGACATGCGTCTCTGAATTCCGAGCCAAGCTGGGGATGGCACCGATTAAACGTGAATTGTAATTAAACTCGTTTGAATATAATAATGTGTGCGAAAGTTTGGGAAGAGTGAAAAATGCGGAGCTGAATTAGCGCGATCTAACACGAGGTGGTAAGGGGATGTTAAACGGTTCTTAACATTCAGAGCTCATTGTGTTCGGTGTTTAAAGACAGGCGACGTAAATGGTGTCGTAATTCTACCACGGAGAAATTTAAGAGGTGAGAAAGGAACCTGCGCACGTGTCGTTTGTTAATGCTGTTTGTTCTTTGCTGTTTGTCAGACCCGAGGAGAAGAATTCTGCTGCTGAAAAGTGAATAGAGAGTGGATTCGCTTATTCAACGTGGATGTATATTCTTGCAGGTAGTACTGAGCGGAAAACTGCCCTCGGATTCCAGGCAAAATCAGGGATACCGGTGCTTAACTATCTTAGAATGTAGATTCAAGATCTCTGTAATCCTTTCGCAACTTCAACCGCAAGAATTCCTATTGTTTCTATAATTCCGGTACCATGTGTCTCCGAAATGATGAATAGACACCAGCCCTCCGTGTCATTCAGAATAAAGAATCATGCACGACACGGTCTCCAATGTATCCCTTTCTGCTCGCGTGACTCCATTTGGAATCGTGAACTTAGTTAACGCTTATAACTCGCACTGTCAGCCTGTAGCTACCATGTGGCATCGCATATTTCTCTCGCTTGCCAGAAAAAGTGAAGAGCAGAAAGGGATATTGCATTACAAGTTCAGAGAGTAGATTACTCTACAAACTAGATACCCAAAATACAATTGAGGCAATCAGAGCAAACACGGACTAACCCAAATTGAACAAAAATGAATGTTTCCTATTTTATATGAATAATACAGCCCATTGGAATACATTATTGCTACTGAATTTCGCAAAAACTGTGGGTCAGTCCGTTTTTGCTTCCAATGCCACAATTCTCATCATATCAGTGCCTAAAATTCCCTCGACCGCCCTCGATTTCACAGGAAGCATACTGCAGACACGCAAGTCACCCTCGAAACCTCTACCTTCCCAGCACCAGAACCTACACCCACGGCATTCCTCTATTCCCTACAATACCAGCCCCGAAACAGTCTCGTGGCCGTAGTGAAACGAGGCCAACGGTCACCCAAGCCCTTAGTATCTCAAGGGGATGATTCCTACCATTCACGTAGACATGATGCTGCCTCCAAAGGTGCTGGTACTGCGTCCAACGCGAGCTGGTGCTGTCGTCGTGGATAGGCGGAAGTGGTGCGTGCACCTGATGCCCGTGCGAAGTGGGCGGTAACGGCGGTAATGGTGGTGGCGGTGGTTGCTGGGGTTGCTGCTGGTGCGCAGGCGCGACCACGATATGGGGATGGGGCGGTGGCACCGGTTGCTGTTGGTGCTGTTGCTGTTGTTGTTGCTGTTGCTGTTGCTGCTGCTGCTGGTGGTGCGCTTGGTGTAGCACGCCTGGTACCGGCGGTGGCACCAATTGCTGGTACTCCATAGCGCAGCTCATCAGTTTCTTTCACGCGCGCATTTAAGTCCCCGGTCTCAATTGTTTGCACCCTCGTCGCGCAGAGTCCTCGGCGGGGCTGGAGAGTCCACGGGCTATGGACGCGAGAATGATCCCACGCACAGACGGGAAGGTTTCGACTATCGTCCCAGGTGGAGAACGACTGGCGACACTACCGAGGCGTCGCGGTTGCCGCAGCTTCTCTGTCTCTGCATCCGCGTATTATTGTATCCTAGTCGAGGCGTCGCTTGTCATCCCCACGGTATCCTCGCGGTCACACTGAACGGACACTTGCCCTGGCAGCCACTGGGTAGAGAGGAAGGGAACCGGGGGGCCACTGAAAGACGATCGTCGGGCGGACGATAGAAAACTCGAAAATTAGAGAACACGAATCCCACTGAGTGTACCCTGGTGGAGGGTCTCTCCGCCTTGGTAGCTTCCTCTGGAGCCCGTCTCTGCCTGGTAGCACCGGTACCCCAGGTAAGAATTCCCGCGGTGGTCCACCAGCCACGTGGCCCTCGATTTAACTACCCTCCGAGTGCTCGGGCACTTCGCGATCCGTCTACACTTCCGACGCTCCCTTCGTCCTCTCCTGGCAACGATGCGAGGAGACGGTGCCACTGCACGAAAACAGACACGGTTCCTCCGGGGCGCGACTGCCGCGGGAGGGGTAGCGAACGGTCCTCGGGGACGGGCGACGAAGCGACTCCTAAGGGGAGCCGGAGCACAGTAAACACGATAGTCCTTGACGAGCCCGAGCGTACCACCGGAGCGTGTCCTTGCGGGCCACGGGAGGGGGGGGAGGGGGGCCAGGGAGAGAGAGAGAGAGAGCGGCGGAGGCGCGCGCGCACACGGAAGGAGAGCAGCACGGTGCCGTCGTCGTGTGTCGACTGTCAAAATCAGCGACCGTCGGCGTCTATCCGTCGCAGGTGGTCGCCCATTGGGCCGTCACCGTTGCCGGAAGCGTTGCTCCGATTGGCTAGCCTGCCCTCGTCCCCGTGCACGGTGGGGGAGAGCCGTTGGAGCACGATGACGATCCGCGACGTCGGTGTCCTGGGGACCGAGTGCCTCGGACCGCGAGAGACGGCACGAGGAAGGGCGGGAACGGGTGGCCAACGGGGCTCGAGGGGGTTTGCTAGCGAGGGAGGAAGAGGATCAGAGGGGTTGAAGGAGGGGGGTGGCGCGCGAGGAGGAGAGGCCAGGCTGTTACAGACGGGCAGGTAGGCAGACAGGAGTGAAGAAGAGAGGAAAAGAGAGGGAAACGCAGCCGTTGCGCGGCTCCAACCTGCGGCGTCCAGAAAGACACTGAGGTAGTCGCGAGCCCCGCTCCGTTCCGCTCGACGCGGCTACCCTCTCCTCTCTCTGTCGCCCCCCCCCCCCCCGCCGCCCGGGCTATCTGTACCCCCCCCGCCGCCCCGCCAGCGGGTTTCACTCCCGCAGACACGCACGCGTGCCCTCTCCTCCTTCGCCGTTCTCACCCGCGCTCGCCGAACATCCGCTTTTACCCGCCCCCACCCCCCACCCTGCACACCCCGTGTACCCTCCCCTCTTTCCAGCGCGCTAACATTCTGCTGCCACTTCCTCGCTTCCCGCACGGTCCATCCGAGTCCTTCCCGACTCCCCAGGATCCCGTTTACCTCCCCCTCGGACTGGCTTACCTAGGGCACACCCTTTGCTTTTACGTTTTTAAACGCCCACGAGCTTCCCTGCCCTGAGATCGCTTTCAGCTGCCGGCTACCCCGGTGATGGCGGGCTAGACCAATCGGGGAGGCGATTCTGCAGATGCAGTGGCCTTCTGTGCTCGAGGAGAGGGCTTCCTTCTGGCGAGAGGTGTGCTTCAGCTTCTCCTCGCGAAGCACTGGAAGGGAGGCTATGTTGCTAAGGGGTGTGCACCGAATGCACCGAGATGAGGGATAAAATTGTGCGAAAAGTAGACAGAAATCCAGTAAACAACTTGGGGATATAAAACGTAGCTACTTAGTCCAGATGTATATAATATAATTAAGTTGTAGAAACTCTCCAAACATTTGTGTTTTAATAAAATTCCACGCAGAGTCCCTTTCTCGAGTCGCGACGTTCCCCTGCTAAGACCGTCCGACCATAATCGGGGTCGTTCTACTTGAAATGTCAGCCCCGTGGAGGTGGCACCCCGAGAGCTACTTCTCTCGCCCGAGAACGATTAGTAAAAGAGGAACGAATGAACGGCTCGGCTCGGCTCGTCGAAGGAGACAGTGACGCGACGATAAAGAGGGGGCGAAAAAATTGGAACGCAGGTTAGACCGTGCGGACCGCCGCGCTGCCTGTCCCCGTTTTCTATGTCGGTTCGACCCACTTCCTGGTGCGTGGCTCGATCGTGACCGATCCATGAAATTAACGGTAACGCCGCGCACGGCCGTGCTTCGCCCGGTAAAATCGAAAGTGGCGAAATGCCGCGACGCCGAGCACGCCGAGCCGGCCGAGAGGGGGAGAAGGACCGTTTCGTGATGGCTCGAGTGGGGCACAGTGAGAGTTCTTCGTTGTTCCTCGAGAAGAAAGACTCTAATGGCTCGCCGCTGGGTCCGACACCTTCTCCGACTGCTCCCCCGGGCGACTTTCTGGGCTATTAAACGAGACGCGAACCCACTCTGCTCCTCTTTTTCCGTTCGGATGATCGTGGAACTCAATTAGTCGATGGTAACGGTAACTGTGACTCGACGATGCCAGACGGGGAAGTCCGATGACTGATATTTCAGATTCCGAAGGGGCAATTTCATTGAGAAGCTGTGAGTGTCGTTTTCTAAATGAAATTTAAGTAGCTCTGGCACGTCGTAAACGGACGTCGATGTAGAAAGTGGCTAAGGCTGTTTCGACTTGCTGGGACTTCCGTGATATCGCGACGATAGCGGTCGATTTCTTTTCGTTTACTTTTCAGGCGATTCGATCTGCTAACGCGTAGTTACGAAATTTTTCAGCTTATTACGCGTTGATGGAGCTGCGGAGTGCGGAGCTCTCGCCCCAGGCTACGGTAACACGATTCCACGGCGATACGAGGTTGGAGCGAGTACAGCGGCTGTACTCCGGGACCGTGAAGTAAATAAACAAAACTCCCGGGTGTAACGTGTTTACAGACCAGTCTCGGTGCCAATAGGATCTCAAAAGAAGCACAAGGAAACTCGATTAACCCGAACTTTCCATTCAGCAGGAAGAGGAAGGCAATCTCGCGGGTCGTCAAACTTTACCAAAACTTCATTCGCTTCCCCCGAAATTTGTACGCGAAACAGTTCTCCGTTTGTCCTGCGCGAGGTTCGAGATACTTGGGAAACAGCAGGATATGTCGAAGGAGTTGGACGAGTTTCCTTTTCGCTCGCGTGTAGGACCTTTCTCTCCGTCGCTCCCTCGCGGCACTGGAGAAAGGGAAAAAGAGCAACGGCGGAGGGAAGATACCGAGACGTTAATTCTGCTGGAAGAGGCACAAAGCTCTGAATCACCGGTGAACCGGTCCCCATACACCGTGAACGTCTGTTGTGCGAACGCGGAAACCACGAGGAGAACCCAACAGCCTCGCGCGGGTCACGGAAGGATTCCTTTCTCCTCCTTCGTCGTGGCCGCTCTTCCTCCTCTTTCCTTCTCGCTTCCACCGCCTTCCCTTTTGTCCTCCTCTTTCTGCACGCGCGCGTAGGACAGCCTCCTCCTCCATTTTCTCCTTTGTTACATCCCGCAGATGTTGCGTTCATTCACGATCGCTGTATCTAACGCGATTATAACCGCCAACGGTTCCCTCGGTGGCGTCCTATTCGCACGAATACGGCGAATAACAGATGGATCGCTGCAATTGGGGTACGTATCCGCTGCGAGTCGCGTCGCACAGTGGATTGGGGCTGTGCATGCCGTAGCGGAGGATGAAGGTTTCTTGGCGGAGAAGGTAGATCTTATATTCAGCGAAGAATTGTGGAATTGTGGAATTATAGTAGTATTATAATAGAAACGATGGTTACAGAGGAAGGTCGTTTGGAGAACACCTTCTCCATTTCACGTTCCCTTAATTAAAAGCGGGAATTATCGCGGGTTATTCGCTGAGCGGGGAAGCGAAGTTTGATATTTGAATGAGCATTAAGTATCTCGTCAAGCAACAGTGATTAAAAAGTAGCTTGGAATTCGATGAAGTGATCGTTATTAATAAGAAAGTGTTGATTGTACCCGGCGATAGGAAAATTGGCAAAGTTTTTGCTCGTTAAGATGGCTGTATAAGCTTGCTAGGAATCGTATTGGAAATTGGATGAATTCGAAGCATGTTGCCACAGTAATATGCCGTCAGATGTTAACAAGATGTCGGCTTTTTCCACCAATCCCGGAGATCTCGATGCGAGGAGAGACGCTTTCGTTTCCTGGCTAAAGGTTAAGCTGTTGCTACGGTCTCTAACGATGCTACACGAAATGGGAATCGAGACAACCTGTTGATTCTGCTGCTTCCTTTCACTCCCGACCACCGCGAGCCGTAACGAAGAGAAAGAAGAGGCGAGCCGTTCCAACGATTCTCGACACGGTTCTCTTTATGTCCCAGAATCGATAATCGCGGGGATAAGTACGAATTGGGGCTGTTTTACAAGTAGACAGGCACTTGTGTCTCCTTGCATCTCAGACGTTTCAAATGTTACTTGCTTCGTTAATTGGCAAATTAATCAGAGGATGCCCTTTCACAGTGCATATAATGAAACGATGAGGAAGGGCTTGGAATGTCCTTCGTGTTCCTTTACCCGTATAATTTATTTGCATTTGTGAAGGTAAATATACAAAAGGGTGAATGAGACGCTTCCACTTGCTAAATTATTTTATAGAAGTATCTTCGAATGTGTGTTCCCTATTCACTGAATACCCAATTAAGGGACTAACGAAGATCACGAATCACGATTTCGTAAGGAGAACTGGTTCCAATGGAATAAGAATATTCTCCGCGCAAAGTGTCTAAATTCAAGACCAGAAAAGAGAGCAACGATCGAGATGTGTCTAACAGTCTAGAAGCACTCGTCTAACGGGTACGGAGGGCAGAAAGAAAGCGGTCCCATTTTAGTGGATTCGTTCCGCTTTTCGTGGCCCACTTAACGAAAATTTTAGGATAGCCCTTCTCCGGGCCGAAGAACGAGAAAGGAATCACGGTAGGGGAACGGCAGGACCACATTTCACTAGGAGGAGAAAGTGACCCGCCGAAAGTCGACGTTTTCACGTCTGGTCCGGTCTTGAGCCACTGATTCTACTGTCGCGAATATCGCGCCTCTCCTTCCCTCCAAATTCTTTCGCCCCTATCTCTTCTGCTCTCACGAGGCATTTACAAGCACACGAAGATTGAAAGTGCTGGGTCGCGGGACGAGGTCTGCTCGATTTCGAATCAGGAGCTGGACAGTGTCTACTCGCAGGCAAAATAGAAGAGAATTCCTAGCATCTCCTTTTTGCTTTCAAGATGCTGGAGTTGCAGTTGATAGTTGCCTTTCAATAACGAAATACTCTGTACCTTTTGCGCCCAGTTCTGTGACTAGTATAGATACACGAAGCATGGAGATCTCTTTGTGATGATGATACAGTGACTCGAAATTTAAATATGACTGGAGTGGGCGAGTGTCTCCAACAAAGTGGAGCACAGAGCAAGCATATTTTTGGAGCTCGAATCGAGATACTCGACGCGGAACTGATATCTTCTACATCTTTCGCAGAGGCTGCTAGATGCAGCCGCAAAGTTCGACTCGTGTTGTTTCGTTTCAAACAGAATTATGTCCCAATGACGGGAGAATACGACTCCCCTTTGATAATTTCACATATGACGAGCAGATGTTGCCGTCGTCGCGAGATGTTTACGTTACAGATAGCAAAAGGGGGGCCTGTGTGTTTCACCGACACCTGACGATCCAGCATCGTCGCCAGCGAAACGATCCAGCGATCACGAGCCAGCACGATCGACGCTAACGCCGACGAATCGAGGACGAAGTAGGACGAGCCGGGGATCCGCGTACAGGCATAATTTATCTCAATCTCTGTCGACGTTCATCCCATAAACGGGCTGCTTTCACTTTCTTATTTTCGTGTGTCCCGTTTGAAAACTGGTCGAAACGGTGAGCCCACCTTCCGGCTGCTTTTAGATCCATCCAAGGAAAGTGAACTGCCATTTTCAACCTCTCCTTGGCTATTTCAAAGCAGCGCTATTTCTGGGCATCGAAGGGGACGAAAATATTAATAACGAGCCGGGGTCTTCGACGAATTTGAATCGCTTCGCGTGACACTCTAGCCTTAGAATCTTAGAACTATTCAAAATTCCATGGGTCTTAAAAGTTGCTCGAAAAGCTCGTCAAATCTCCAGCACCTGCAGCGATTAAAAACCGCTATCTACATGTCCAGAACGATTAAAAGCTTACAATTAGCAGTAGCAAACACCCTCAGCGATATAAAAATATCTCCTCTCATTCACCACAGCTCGTTCGATCCCCATAACGAACAACGATCCTGGAAAAGAGTACCTACCGTCGGTCGTCTAATTAAAAGCTATTTATTGCGCCTCGAGCACATTCGAGCGCTGATGCACGAAGCATGCGGCGCGTGGGTGGAAAACGCCTATAATAAGACGCGTGACGATTTTCCCGTCTGTTCGCGGAAAAGATAAAGAAAACTCCTCGTTAGCGATCCCATCGGAGACGCCACAATCGATCGATTCTTTCGCGACGGGATCGCGGCCCGTAATGGCCCCGAGGCTCGTTACGAGGTAAACTCGTTAGCTCGAGTTCTCGCGGCTTGTAATTATAAGCGGCGCGGCGTGCACCAGAAACCACGGTGAAATGACAGAAGGACGCCGGGGCTGCGAATAAATTTATTATACAATCGGTTGGCCCGCTTATCGGCCGCGCGGGAAATTATTTTCGTCCCCGATCGCGCGGCCGCGCCGTCGCGATAGCGGGAAAACGGTAATTGCGAGGCGCTGGGGGCCGTTCGTTAAAAGGGAACGACGATAAAGCCGGCCGATCAACAGGCTTATCTCGCTCTGTCTCTTGCTACGATTATTAAGATGGATTCGAGGGATCAATTATCGAGAGCCGTTGAAGCAACGTCGCGACCTACCTGCGCGACGTTACATAAAACGGCGCGAACTGGTCGGCTGCAACCCTCGCAGTCGCTCGATCGGCGAATACGTTGAATATGGAAATTGGAAAGGACGCGATATGGTAAAGGACGTGACGAACTTCAACTTTAACTTTAACTTTCGACACATGACGAATAATATTCTTAACTTTTATTCGTTACGCCAAATTTTTATTTCAATAAAATTTTTGCCCATCTCTGCTTTTCACGGAACCCTATACTTCGTACCGCGGGATGCCAGTTGGCAAACGCAGTTGTAAGTAGTAGAATCGGACAAGTTCCGGGAGTCTCAACGAGGGTTTTGTTTAGCAAGAGTGCATGTGTGTTGGGAATATGTTCCATCGGTGACTTGTCGTCGTCCAATGAGGAAGAGGAGGGAATAGATTGAGTTTGGAGACCCATCGAAACTTTGAAGATCCCCGTAGACTTTTAACATCGAGACTTGAATATTGCAAGTGAGTTGAAGTATTCAGAATCCACTATATTCGAGATTTTACTTCTTCCGTGCTGATTCCCCGCGCGCGAACCTTCCGGAAGATTGTTGCTTGTATTCCCTGAATATCGCCACAAAGAGATTCTACCTTTAGAGACAGCCGTGGCACACAGAGCCAAGGTTCCACAAAAAATTGAATTTCACTAAACAAACGAAGGCATTCCTGCCTGAAAATCAATTAACCCCGCGGACTCGACTGTCAGCACCAAATTACACGGTTCTGCCGCCAAGAGGATCGAGGGGTACGCTTGTTAGCTAAACAAATTAATTTCGCAAAGACAACCGCCGGCAGCCGGTGATTGGGGCGACAGCTTAATGAGCCACGTTAGGCGCGATCAGATTGATTTCGAGGGGCTCGAACGACGCCACGGACGCTTAAAAAGGACGTGGCGATACAAGCCACTGATAGTAACGTACGTTATAAGAATCTAACGACCGGTTCTCGATAGAAACGCGTCTGTCCTGACAGCAGCGCGCATTCACGAGTTTGCGCCTCGCCTCCCCCATTCCCCCCCGTGTCGTTTAAATGCTTTTCCATGATTACGACGAGGCGGAATCGTTAGCTGCGACGTATAATTACGCCGGATGATAATAATAATACCGTCGCGCACGCTCGTTTCGCGTTACGCCTGATCGTTTCATCAGCTCATCGTTGCACAAACGATGGAAACGTATGCATAGGTATGAGCCGAGGCGGCTCTAATGCGCGCAGAGGTCGAGATTTTTCGGTACTCCAGCGAAGTGGTCCGTTTAATAAGGAGAAACGGCCGGTATTGTGCTCGAATGCGGAGGGAAGACTCGGTGATACGCGATGGAGGGAAGATAAGACAGGGAAGGAATCCAAGTGGCTTCGAGGATGGACGCGACCCCTTGCAGCTTGTACGCGCGCACCTTTAGGGCTTCCTTTGTCAGCTGAAAGTCAAGGGTCGATCTGCCGAGGAATTTGTGCAAGAGCTGACTTTCGCTGCTTCCAATTTGCTCTGACGTTTCGTACAGCTTTCTGGGGCTTGTGGATGTCGATAAAAATTCAGTGATATTGGGAATGGGGGGGGAGGGTGAGTCGATTTGTGGGGGTGAGATGTCGGACATGGGTGGAAAATTGTATTTCTTTGGAGAGGAGCAAGGTATCGAGGGTCTAAGTGAGGAACAAGGGGACTGAATTAAATATTGTCGAAATGGTTTCTTTCAACTGATCGGCACACTTTGAAGAGGATTATTCTCCATCAAGTGCATCTACACTGTCACTCTTGCGTTAACTAAAGACCTAATCTAAGATATTCAAAGATAATAAAGTCACAAACTTGCAGAGATACAGTGACTAACCTAGGGCCCACTCTAGTACCAAAATTTAACCCTCATCCGTCCCTCGTGTCAATTTGGCACAGTTTTCCCGTAATAAATTATACTGTTATGTTATTTGTGATTCTTGTAAACAAGCAGTTTGTCCTGCAATGCGTTCCTCGGCTTCTTAACCGGTTAACTGGCAATGTATCATATCGACGTGCGTTACGAAAAGTAGTACGTTTCAATTTTCTTACGAAAAGTAGCACGTTTTGGTTTGCCACGAAAAGAAGCACGTTCCATCGTTTCTGACGAATATTAGCACGTTTGGTCTTCTGCCGCGGAGACTAACACATTTGACTGCCTCGCCACGAAGAATAGCACATTTCGTACTGTTGCGACGAAAACTAGCACGTTATACTGTTTCGCCACGAATAATAGCACGTTTGGGAATTTATGGCGAAAACTAACATATTATCCGGTTTGGCCACGAAGAATAGCTCGTTTTGGATTATACTGCAGACTGCAGAAACTATCGCGTTTCAGCGCGTGGGCAGTTTAAAAGAATTCAACTGTTGAAAATATTGTTTAATAAATAATAATTCCATCTAATCTCCAAAAGACAACACATATGAAAATTTTAATCTACATAATTTGAGTAAGGGAGGGTGCGGGAATTGCGAACGCGGGGTAAACGCGAACATGCTACTTTTCGTGGCAAACCGCTCTAACGTGCTAGTTTTCGCAGCGAAAGACGAAACATGTTATTTTTCGTGGCAAACCGCTCAAACGTGCTAGTTTTCGCAGCGAAAACTGAAACGTGATAGTTTTCGTGAGAACGAAGGCAAACGTGCTACTTTTCGTAAGAAAATTGAAACGTGCTACTTTTCGTAACGCACGTCGATATATGATCAAACAAAAATCTGGCCAATTCTGGCAATGTATCATATATGATCAAATGGAATAACTTTTTTGTTTTTCAATCGATTTGAATGAAACTTGGTATGTAATGGTTTTTGGGGTCGCTGAATCTGAATTTCGCATCGGAATTGTAAAATTCAATATGGCAGACTCAATATGGCCGAACCAAAATGGCCGCCAAATATTAAAATACTATCGGGATATAGAAAAATTGTATATAGGGGTTTTTGGGGTCGCTGAATCTGAATTTGGCATTGGAATTGTAAAATTCAATATGGCAGACTCAAAATGGCGAACCAAAATGGCCGCCAAATATTGAAATACTATCGGGATATAGAAAAATTGTATATAGGGGTTTTTGGGATCGCGGATCAAAAAAAAGCACTTGCGGTGGAATTTATGGATGAAGAATTCAGGTATAAAATTATTCGAAACTTTTTCGTAGAGAATAAAAAAACTAAAAAATTAAACCCCTAAACCCTTATTTTTCAGGGGTTGGGGGTGGCATTGAAAAAAGTAACTGCTGCAATCGAATTATAGACAAGAAAACTTCACAAATAAAAAAAGGTTTAGTAAATAATTGACAAACTCACCCCTAAATTCTATTTTTTTAGGGGTTGGGGGTGTCAGATGAAAAAAATTACCCCCGGAATCGGTTCAGCGACTCAAAAAACCCCTGTATACCAAATTTTGTGTGATTCACTTAATTATTCGATGGTACCAGTTTGGGCCCGAATAGTGAAAAGGACCGTGCCAGTTAACCGGTTAACTTGTCGCCAAAACACTCCCGGGTCCCCTCATTTTTGCCTCCTGCTCCCTTGCATCTCCGAATCTCTACAAGCTACTACATCGACGTGAATTTCGAAAAACCTTCGGCCACCCCTGAAAGGTGGCAGGCCACCCTCGCCGGTGGTCCCGATTCGCCCGTGTACACCGTCGATTCCTCGAGTATCGAGCGATTTCTGTGGAAGTGCTCGAGTTCGCCGATGCACGGGCAAGGCTGACTGTCCAGGCTTCCTCTCGACCCCCCCCTCACGAGATTATGCTCTGGACGCGAAATCTGAGACCAACCGTCGACCGCATGGGATTATCCTTCCATAACGTCAGCCGAGCTAGGCCATAACACGGCATTGCCACATCTTGCCAGATAAAATGCAAGAGGCGGCGATGTTGTCGGTGAAACGAGAATATCTGGACACTGTCGCCGAGACATGCTCCACAGACCCGACGGCCAACGGATATACGCGAGAGGCGATCGTTCCGCGCGATCCAGAGGACCTTTCGACGCCTCATCCATGCCATTTGAGGTGACTGAAGGTGGACTTGGCATCCATCAATTTCCCGACGCAGCGATGAACTCGAAGATTCTAGGAATCCAGGGATTCTAGAAACTCAAGAGGATTTGGCGAAGAAAGGACGAAGGACTTTGGTGCACTTGTTTTTGCTTTTCGAAGCCGAGAACTGTATTTATCTTGAAATTCTGCAGCACTGATTCCAACGGACTTGCAGAAGATTAGAACTTTAAAGTTTGATATAACGAAGAGGTTGTTCGAATCTCTGGTATCTATTGGTTTTAAATGACCTGTACCCGAATAATGGAGGACTTGAAATGGGTATATGAAAACTACTTCTTTGACGTGCTGATATGTATTTTAAATGAAGGTAATCTATGAATTTTTCTATTCTTTTTGTGCCTTCAATTTGCAAGCTTTCTGAATATTCAAGTTTCCACCCATTCAAATTTTCATCCCTTCTATGTTACGAATCATTTCTCACAAACCAATCCAAATATCATCACACGAGTTAGTTCACCCAACCGAGCATTCTTCTCACTCAAGTCTCTGTTTTTCATCACAGTTTGAATGGATCGATCGGAGTTACTGGAAGCAAGCAAGGTATCGTGTAAGGATCTTGGCAACCACTCCACTTCACTTCACCCTTGGGATAACTTCTTCATGCCAGATTCTACCTAAGCAATAACATATCCACGCCAAACTTCCTTGCTCTCTTACTAAGAACACTTGTGCTCCTGTCACACCGTGTCATCACTGTAATTCTCTTCCCCGCTACGCTCCAACAGGACCCTTCGATCCAAACCTAACTATTCCGTACTCTACTGTGAACTAATGTGCTCAAGCTGCTTCTACCTACATCGTCCTAATCGCTAGAATATTCTTCGACGACGTTCCGACACTATCAATGGCGCGTTATTGAATTAAATTCTCCTCTGCCCGATCCAACAACGCGGTCATCAGAGCAGAAATATAATAAAACAGTGCCCACTGGTTTGAATTCCCTCCATCGATAAGAGGTTCTAAATTTCTTCGCGTCAGAAGTGTCAGGACGCCTCGTTTCATTTCCCTTCTAATTCCTACGCGCGCGGGCGCGTGTGTACGTGTGTGAAAGAGTGAGAAGCGAGAATGGAAAACTGAGAGGGGGAAAAAAGTCCATGCAAATGAGAGACGCGTGCCACCGTCGCCCTCGCTCCAAAATCCAGGAGAGGCTGCGAGGGGGGCGATGGCTCGTGAAGGGGGGAGAGATGCAAAACAAAACCAAAAAGAGAAAAGAAAGAAAAGAAGAAAAGAATGAGCTGTCGTTTTGTCACTTACCCTTCAGAGAGGATGTTATCATGGGGTCACCTGAAAACGACACAAGGTACAGTATTGCGTGAACGTCATGTATGAGAATGAAGAGAGATAAAATAGATAGGTATACAAGAATAAAAAAAAAAAGAGCGCACAGAGAAAGACAGAGAGGGGCTGCATGAGAATCATCTAGCGTTCCTGCTGAGAACAATCGAGTCGATGGGTGCGTAGTATCGAGCTAGAGGAGATGAAAGATCAAAGAAAGAGAGGAGAGGAGAGAGAGGTGTCCGATATTCTACTCGCTACGCGCGTACTATCGTTTCTAAATTAATCCTCCGCCGCTCGATTCCTGAAATGTCGGCAAATTGGTAATATCTTTGTAACAAAGTCATTGCAATTTCAATCAACTCGCTGAAAAGAGATTTATAGAATCGTTGTGACAGAGGGTGTACACCCGGTCGGCGCTAAAAATAGTTTATAAATCACCTTAATCCTCGTTTCCACTTGACTACGGATACTTCAACCTCGTATAAGTTACGATTATTCTTTAATTACGTTACGAATAGTAATTATTCTCCCAGCCCCGCAATGAAGACATACAGTAGTACTGGAAATATTTATCGCATCGCTCCTATATCAACCACGTTATCACTTATACCAGTGTTTCCCAACCTTTTTTGAGTCGCGACCCCCTTCTATAGCATTCAAATCAAGTGAGGTCAATTTAATTAGGTAAAGTAATACACATGAAAAACAGGTACTTCTTAACACGTGAATTAAATACACTTAAAGATATTTACTATATTTAATTATCTTATTTAGTGTGATGGTTGTGCTTGCACCTGCGTAACCAGCTTCTCCCTTTCTCACTTATGAAAAATCAGTGCTACATTATTAATAGAATATGGCAACGTAACCATATTAAAATAAATAAGTGCTAAAAATCGTCAACTAAAAGTAACCCAGGCGACGCCGCAGAAAACACTTTGCGACCGTTGGGAGTCGCGACCCACAGGTTGGGAGCCACTGACTTATATCTCTCTTATTATTAAAACCAAGAAAATATAATCGCAAAAGAGTGTAGCTCGCTATCTTGGCTAAAATAAGTTTGATACGAATCATTTTATCAATCACACTGCCACATAAATCTGAAAGCGATGCGATAAATATTTCCAGTACCGTGTGATCCAAGTAGAATAGACACGGTTCACCCAGGCTCAGCCAGGTCACCAGAAACACTATGTACACCGGCGCATCGTTTCTGGACCATTGGGCCCAGTCGTTCGAATCGCTCGAAGGTCGCGCGGGATTCACTGGTGGCTGCGATGAGCGATCGCGCGAGCTCGCAGAGAGGAGAGGAGTTGACGTGGGTGGTGGACGAGGCGATTTTAAGGTCGTGGAGTCGAGGGAAGAGCGGCGGAGCTCGCAGCGCGAAGCAGAGCAGGCGCGGAGCGCGGGGGGCCTAGCCTGGCGGCGCGTGGGCCCAGCATGGCGGAGTAGGGAGGGTCCTTTGGGCCGTGATCGCGGGCCTGAGGTCAGGGATCAGGCATGCCCCGCAGAAAAGAACGGGAAAACGTTCCTCTCGCAACAGATAGGGTATCTCCGCGCATAATGCGCAAGTGGGAGGCTCGCGCGGGCCCGCTTAGGACCCAGGCAACCGTCCTCGCGGCCCGCAACCTTCGCCGGGCCCTTCCTCCTCTTTGTTCGCCGGCCCCGCTATTCCTCTCCTTTTATTAGGCTTTGTTTCACCTCGCCACTAATAAGTGTAAAATTAGTTGCGCCGCGACGCAACGTCACGGGCCCCTCTGTACGCCCAGCCACCTCTTCTTCTCCTTGATAGCGCCTGAATATTGAGTGTCGGAGATTCGGGGCGAAGGTGCGTAGCTTTCATTGTGCTTTAGTGTTCAAAAGTGATTGGGCATTGTGGGTTTTAAATAGGCGACTCAGTGACTGGATTAGGAGGAATATAATTGCCATTACCGTCAGTATGAGTAAGGTTACGATGGGGGTCGTAATCGGTGGCGTAGGTCTCGATAGCAGTCGCTCGTTTTCGAGATAGACTTGGTCATCGGTGGGTAAAATTACGTCCAACATTGATCGCCGATCTATCCCTTTTGTTGCACCTTTAGAACTCGGATCTGAAAGGTTCGAGGCACGGTCGACTGGCGGCCCTCTTCCCTTTCGCGCGTCGTCGACCAGCTCGAAGAATAACGAACGATTCGAGGAACGAGATGCGAGGTGAGTCATCGCGCGAAATCCACCGGAAGATCTGCTCGGCCCACACGCGCTGCCACGGCTCGCATGTGCAAGCAGATGCACGCACCGATGCGGCAGGGTGCAGCCTGGCCAAAGGACGAAAAGGTGTGCGACTCTTTCATAGATTCTACCTCCAAACTGTCGCTGACTTCCGTCACTTGACCAGAGTTACTGAAAACACTCCCCTAATTCCTCGAAATAGAAGAACATTCGTCTCCCGCTCGGTACTTTATAATTCTTCGAGCAGGCAAGCCCCGTTTGAGGCGGATCACAGATCTCCAAGAGCAGAATGGTCTTTGAAGCGTTCGAGAGAGAATATCAGCCTTGCCTTCGAGGGAATCCTTGATCGACAGGTGGGCGTACTGCAGGGAGGAAAAGATCGGAAAAGAGGTGGGAAAATCTGCGACGGGCGAATGGAGCGGGGCACAGAGAAGCGACGTAGATCGAGGTGGGAATGGGCAGCGAGAGGCGAGGAGAACGTGCAGGAGAAAATCGATTATTCGCCGGCTCGCGTATCCCGCGATCGTTCGCTAAGAAATAAACACTGGCCACCGTGAGTTTATCCTGAATCGTTGCATTATCCTCGGCAACGAGACGGAACGCCTTCGACGTCCTTGAGCGTCGGTAACGCGTCTCAGGATCCTCGATCGATTACACTACCATTCTAGCTGGAAACAGGGGGATCGAGGGACCGTAAGATCGACTGGGGACCCTCTGGTGATTGATAACGAAGGGAGCTTTATGGATACCAGAGATCCCCCAATGTTTCAACCACTTCTCTGTGATTCCAGCGACGATTTTCGTGACGTATTGTAACGAATGCTAGCAGACACTCGCGTGTCGAGTCGAAATTGAACGACTTCCGGTGCTGCTGGGAATTTTCCAGGTTCTTTTTTTCCACTCTGGCTCAAGGTCCGAGCCACTGAATCTGCCACTTCCGTTTCAAATATCTTGTAGCTTCTGGTCGTCCCAGTTTCACTGGATGCTTCCGTCGTGGTAATTTCTCTGCTTTCACTGGAATATATTTTGATATTCTTGGTGGGTGTCCCTTGAAGTTTCCAGAGTTTAGTATCTTGTGTCTTTCTATGGGTTTTGGGGATCCTTCTTGGTTACAGTGTGTTGATGAATCTCGACATGGGGGAAGTAGATTTTTTTTAATTCTATTATAATTTTCTTGTTATGCTGCTTCGAAACTCTGCGAGGGATTTGAAATTTAAGATGAAGAATTGTAAGAAATTTAAGAAAATGGAAGCCTAAGTGGGATCAACCTTTCGAGCTCAACAGCCACCTGCTATAAATACCTTTGAATCTCATCTAATCATAGAAAACTAAATATGTAATAATATTGAGACACTGCTACTATTTCCAAATTTCTGATTTTCCCCAACCACTTTTGTTTCAACCACCAATGCACAACACTCCAATACCAATCTACCCAAATCTTTTTAGCTTTCTCAAAAATACCAACTTGAATAGCATCGAATTATACAAATCGTCGTGGAGAAGGGGATATATAGCGAAATTCATTGTACAAGCATCGCAGATGAAGTAACTGGAAGGTATCCACAGAGCTCTGTGTATGTGTGAGCCAAGTACTGGCCACGTTTCGATTTGAATAAAAGAAGACTGTAAAACTACGAGCGAGAGAGGGCAGGCCACTGGAAGACAGTGTTCATGGAAATAGCGAGCGATTAGATACGGTTTTCATGTACCGTCGCTCCGGATGATGGACGTTGCTGTTTATCCCAGCGTCGGGATTATCGTGGATTTCCATGGGAGGAAAATAACGCCACGCATCTCTGTTACGTGCGTACACTGTCCATTCGTGAGACTACTCGTTGGGTCATCTTCTCGAATTATACGAACAACAGCGTCGTGAAAAATACACCCTCTCCCATCGAGACCAATCTCCACCAAATTCAGATACAGCGGTGGTGAAAAGAAACTTTAAAACTTACATCTCTACGCGCCTGCATAGCATAACACCCACCCCCAATAAATTCTGAAATGTAATTCACAGGTTGAACCTTCTTTCGACCGCTACTGTACCCGTGGAATTTCTGTAAACGAAAGCATTTCCCCTCAGGACAGAAAAACATACAATAAAAACAACTCTGGTTTCTAATAAAATACCCGCTTTCATGAAAAACCTAAAGTTTTCTACGGAATCCTAAAAATAAATCAGGTCCGAAAAGCCTCAAAAGCCTATTTGCATGTTTTGTGCAAATACAGCAGGTGTCTTAATTCTTATAAACGACAGCGTACATTATCTTCTAAGAGTGACGCTACGGTAACAATTATAACAAGCCCCGTTTAATTTCCATTTCGTTGCACTTAATCGACAACACCTAGCCACAGTGTCCCCTGAGCGCCGCAATTGTGGGTAATGTCCAACCGTCCCAGCGGTTTACCATTGATAAATTCAAAGTACAAACGACAACGCAACCGGTCGAATAAAAGCAACAGATTCCCCCATGAATAATTCAGCGTGCGATTTCGCTGGCGGTTGCGTCGTAGCTTCCACATCCTCCCCCGTGCTTCATCCCTCTGTCACGGCCCCCCCCCCCCCCCCAGACAGGGTGGATTTACGTGGTTCGATCGTCCCTTTCGTCGAGACGGTTTTGTTTCGGCCGCGATACACGTAGATTGCGTCCCGCGGTTACGCAAACGCGCCTTTCTGCGGGAAAATCGCATCCGCCGGCTTCGGAGCGACGCTTAGCTCGAGAGCCTCTCGAGCCGTGTCGCCACAGAGCGATACCGGGGCTTACAGTTGAAAATTGAGGGGCCCAGAGGAACACTGGCAAATACCACAATACTACAAATTTACAGGAAAGTATCCTTTTTATGGGAGATTCGATACTGAATTGAAATTATTTTAACTGCTAATTGAAATAGATGATAAATGGCAATTACTGTCAAATCGTGGCTCCAAAATTCATACTATTTGACACCTTTTATTACATCTTACTTTTATTTAAATAAAATTTCGAATAACGAATAAAAGTAAAAAAAAATAGCTCGTCACGCGTCGGATAAAGTTAACCCGAGTTAAAAAAATAAAAAAAATTAACTTCATTCGTCGAACAATCTAAAGTTAAGGTTACACTTTTATTCGAACCGTTACTTAAATAATTTTTTATTTAGTTAATGCCCAACTCTGCTTTCAATTATCCATTTCATCGTCAGCATGAATGTTATGCCCCTTTTCCAATGAGTCCCTCAATCGCAGGCTGCAGGATGCATCGCGAAGAAGCGCCTTGTTGGTCGCGAAGATGATCATTTGCTGTGAGATTGCGCTTGATTATAATGATTATCGCGTAGCTGGGTGGCTCGTCGATGGTGCCCCTTGATCGTACGTCGATGGCGCTTCGCTTGACATCGCTGATAATTCATTTATCGGCGTGCAAATCGTGGATGTTAGTGCTCTACGTTAGGTGGATGGCTTCTGTAGAGCTGGGTGTAATGATGTTTGATGGGGGATCGAAAGGGACTTTCTGGAATGTGGGTGGTGGTATTGATATATACAGCTTCGCTACTATTAAGCTTGAATTAAATAGAATAGGTTAGGGAGACAGTAATGAGGTACGAAGGATGGAGGATAGAGAGATGAAGATATGAAGTAAAAATTGAAGGGGAAAAGTGAAAACGAGATGTGGGCGTAATCGAGGCTTAAATCCTCGATTTAAGAATTAGGGTTGCGAGTTGCTTGTTTCTCCTTTATTCGAATAGGTACACGTTACACTATGAAACTGATATAACTGATTGTTGGAATCGAACCTTACTTTAGTGCGATCTTAGAATGGTCCTAACGAGGAAATGACATCAAGTATTACGCACCCCGAATACTTCGCAAGATATTTAGAGGGCTCATAAACCAATCAGTGTAAGTTCATTACCATAAAAACCAAGATTTACACTGCTTGTCCTGAAAATAATTTTGCCTAGTAATTCCGTGGTCAATATAAGTACGTCATTTATTGCTTAAGTATGAAAATAGTGATTTAATTGATTTATTAACTGAAAGTTTTAATAGTAAAGAGGTTTTGGAACTACGTAACTCATTTTCAGGGAAAGTTGGACTTACACTGATTGGCTTCTGAGCCCTCCATTTCTGAATAAACTCCTAAGCATACGAGGTAAACAGCAAATGCGTTCAACCACCAATATTTTCAAAATTTCCAAGAAGTCAGTAGCGGCTGTAAATGTTGCCTCGAAATAGACGGCAGATAAAATGTAGACACTCCGATGAGGAATAAAATGGCAATAAGCAGACGATATGAGGGACCAGTTAATAGTTGCTTTAAGATAGCACTCAGAGCGATCGATTACCGTAATCGACCAATCTTTCGGCTCCCTTTCCGCACTGGGTTCGTACGATATCTCCCTAAAGGAGCAACCGGTACCAAGAGACTCACGTGGAGGGAACGCGATCCCTCGGGGGTATAAACGGGGCGCCGTTTATACGACAGAATGGTATTTTAATCAGGACGATACACGCGGCATCCACGAACGAAGCTGAACCGCCCGACGTTATTAATTCTTCCAAAAGGATCGACCCATTTGGTGATTGACGTCGCGTGACCATCGGCCGCGTCCGCTTTATGCAATTTCGCGTGGAATCCTCCAGGGTTGCGAGCAGGATAATGGCTACACGGAAGCCAAGGACAAGATTGCCTAGAATGCCAGCTAGGCGCCATGACGGGGAAGAATTTGGCCAACTTTTCATCGAATAACACGTGCGCTGTGTCTGTCGTCTTATCCTCACTCAAACGGTATTCAGCATTGTAATTAAAAGTACCATTAAACAATAGAAATGACATACAGTGAAACCTTCATCCGAAGTAATAAATACAGTGGATCCAGTAAAAGAATTCTAATTCGCGTGCTTTCACGTGGATATTTTCTAGAAAATATCGAAAGTATCGCTTGTAAACACCTGACCGACTTGAAGGCGCATTGTCCAAAAACTTGCGCCACTCGAAGTGCGAATGAAGTTCTTTAACCCCCATGAATGCACCCCCTCCATACACCTCCATGCTCCTTTCACTCTCTATGAATAAACGAGTGAACCTATTCTTCGCTAAACTTCCTTCACCCAGCTCCGATCACAATGAACCAATTACCGAGTGACTAAATCAATCCCTGCAGCCAATTTCTCCCCGCTGCCTTTCATCGTCCGCCTATAAATACGCCGCCACCCACGCGAGCATCCGTTAACGCTGGAAAACAACAGAAATTTGGATGGCGATACCTTGTTTATCGTAAGGGGCGGCCCTCCTCGGCGCATTCTGCCCCCTGACGGGGTGGAACTGCTGTTGCTGGTGCGGGGGTGGCGTCTGGCCGGCTTGCAGCTGCATATGGTACTGCTGGGAGGTGGAATAGTGGCCGGAGGCGTTCGCCGTGGACGCTGGCAACGGTTGCTGCTGATACTGTCCCGTTTGGTACTGACTCGGGTGGCTCGGATGGTGAAAGTGGGAATGCGAGTGGGCGTGCGGATGCGAGGGGAAGTGCGGGTGCGAATGGGGGTGCGGATGAGAGTACGGGGCGCACCAGGTGTAATACTGCTGCCAGGAAGCGGCGGCGTCCACATTAGCCATCCCATCGCCTCCTTCTTCGCTCCCCATTCGAGACCACGGCCAGGAATCCGTTTCAGATGCCAGTTTACTGGCCCTCGGCGATAGACACACCCCGCTGCCAGTAAACAGCTCACTGATCGCTCACTGAATCCCGATCCGGGCTGTCCTTTCTACTGTCCGCGTGTACCGATCTCTCCAGGGTCGTTTCTGGAGAGCTTCAGGGTGCACCGCTGATGGGCGACATCGCTGGTACCCGTCTGGGCTTCGAGCCGTAACGAATGTTCGACAATCTTTTGCAACAGAGACGAGGAACGCTTAGCTTTATCCCTCTGCGCCGGGCGTGAGGTAAGAGTTCAAAGGGGTGGATTCGTCTCGTTATAATTCTCTTTGTGTGTGTGTGGAGAAGTTTGGAAGAACGCGAGAGGCGGACTAGAGTGGGCTGTTAAGCTCAACATGTAGCCAAGACGAAGGGGTACCTCCCCAGAAAATAGAGGGGATCCTTGGAGATAATAAAGCATCCAAATAACGTCAGCAGAGACGCTGGCTATCGAGTCAACGCCGTCTGGATACACGCTCCTCGCAATCTTTTAATTGTTCAGCTGGCCGATTAAAAAACAGCTGTGATCGGTGATCAATGATCTATGGTGTCTGTACGTACGGCTCCGACTACTAGACACGCGATAGTATTAGTATGGTATATGTGACCCATAAGGAGGTAGTAACCAATCCGTAATGTGAAAGTGAGAACTCGAAAAATGTTTCGATGCGAGGTATCGAAGTGTCGTGCGGACTGAGCGGACTCGAGCCGAGGATACGCGCTCCGGAGAATGGAATATCATGGTTCGCGTCCTGTTTGATTGTAGGACATTATGTCAGTTTTAATTGAAGCGTGTTCTCGAGGAACGAGTCGCCAAGGACCCAGCGAGCATGAATTACCGTTTCAGAAAAGAATCGAGAGACAATGCACACGTTGCGCCGCGATTCCACGTGCCCACGCTGGTTTTATAAACGCGCGATTTTTCATGCTCGCGGTGCGTCACGATCGACATCGAATTTAAACGATGGTTAGCGAGGGGAGAACGGTCTGTGAATGCGAGGAGATTTCTTCCCAGTAGAAGAGCTTGTAGAATAGAAATAAGATTAAGTCGATCGGTGTCCAGGCATCTCCGAGGGAAAGCTGTGCAACCTTTGCTTAGAAACACGGACTCGAGTAGTTATTGAAACTTGTAGAAGTCGAGTTCATAGGAACTCTATTTACAGCCTGCGCCTTAGAATGGACAAAATCACCCTAGAGTTGGAAGAAACCACCTAAATCCCACGAAGCTAAAACTGCACATGTGTGTATAGTGACGCGTGTGTGTAGAAATTTGTACAGTGTAGCTCGTTACGTGTGGCGCAATTAAGAAGAGGGTGCTCTTCCGCGGAAGGGTGAATCGATATTTTGGAATAAAGTTTCTGCAAGTGAACCTAAGTTCTCGAGGAACGCGACTATGCTTTACGAATTAAATTCTCGCACGCTGTTTCCAGCGTACTATCTATGTGTATCTCTAACAAGATTTGCCGCAATAATCTATAACCCACTGCCAGGGCTTGAAACCGTTATTATAAAGATTTAGGTTCTTGAAAGAGTTATGAAGAACCTTTATTCTGAATAACCGTTATAAAGAATCTAAATATCAGACTATATAAGTATAAGTTACGGTTCCTATATAGCTCTATAACTTTTATTTTTTAGGTTCTATATAAGTTCCAAACGGTTATAGAACCGATTCAATAACTTTTATTTTTTAGGTTCAATATAAGTTCCAAAGCGGTTACAGAACCGATTCTTGTAACGATTGTACAGAATTTTATAGAAAATGAAATGACAACATATTACAACTATAGACTACTGTGTATAACCAAATTGTTTAAAATTATTATAAATAAGTAAGTAAATATATATTATGTACACATTTGTACATACGTATACAATTCTTTTGTAATATGAACCACAAGCGGGCACTTGAAAAATTATAATTTATAATATCTATTATTCTGTATTATAACAAAAAGTGCAATAAGTATTTAATACCATAGATCGAAACATTTATTTGTCAAGTTCATTTTTTCAATTAGAGGCCACCTCACCATCAGGATCATGATTCTGACAACATATTAAAATATCATTCAAATCGGGGAGCTAGACCCTCATCGGTATAACAACCAAACATTTATATTAACGAACACTTCATATTACAAAAGAATTGTATACGTATGTACAAATGTGTACATAATATATATTTACTTACTTATTTATAATAATTTTAAACAATTTGGTTATACACAGTAGTCTATAGTTGTAATATGTTGTCATTTCATTTTCTATAAAATTCTGTACAATCGTTACAAGAATCGGTTCTGTAACCGCTTTGGAACTTATATAGAACCTAAAAAATAAAAGTTATAGAGCTATATAGGAACCGTAACTTATACTTATATAGTCTGATATTTAGGTTCTTTATAACGGTTATTCAGAATAAAGGTTCTTCATAACTCTTTCAGTCAGAACCTTTATATAACAGTGTGAAACAGTTATTTTCGAACCTTTTCAAGCCCTGCACACTGCACGCGTGTCCGATGGATGCTCCGAGTCGCCTCTCTCGAGAAACGAAAGCACACTTGCAGAAACTTTACACCATTTCTTCCTGGCAAAGTCACTCTTCTCCTAATTATGTCATTAGTAACAAACCACCGTGTACAGATACACACGTGTATATACGCGCAGTGACTCGCACAGGATTGCTCACAGGAACTCAAAACTATGATCACTAGCGAAGCTGTTCTGATAATTCTGTTTCTCCAATTTTCAGAAAATCTACCCCGTTATACCACGATCCAACTATGAAGACGTTCGAGGGAAGTCACTTGCACCAATAATCCAACAGGGATCTACATCAACTGAAATTATACACCACCAACAGATTCACTTTTCCCAGCTCACTTGAATTACCCACATCTTAATGCAAACGAGGCAATTATCAAGCAAGTCCTTCGATTCCAACACGGGAAAACCCAGCTGCACACAGAACATCCCACATTCCACTGCACGCGGGTCACCGATCAATCAATGCCTCCGATCCTGACAACCGAAAACCAAACTGCACGTGGAATATCCCACGTCCCGCAGCAAACTTGCGAATTATCAACATCAACCAATTCCTTCGATTTTAAACGGCGAAAACTAAACTGCACGTCCCACAGCAAACTTGTAAATTATCAATTTTAATACGCGAAAACTAAACTGCACGAGGAACGTCCCACGTCCCGACGCAAACTTGCAAATTACCATCCAATCCCCCCGATTCTAACACGCGAAGACCCAGCTGCCCACAGAATATCGCACTATTCCACTGCAAATGGGTCATCAGTCAACCAACTCCCCCGATCCCAACACCCGGAAGCTAAACTACACGTGGAATGCCCCGCGTCCCGACGGAAACTTGCAAATCATCAAGCAAATCCTTCGATCCTATCAACCAAAAACGAAGCTACACGTGGGACATCCCACGTCCCAAAGCGAACTCGTGATTCCTCAAGCAATTCCTCCGAGTGGTATCCGAACGATACAAAGCAGACAGTCCCTGACGAGCAAATCCGCGGGAGTCACTGTATATATGCGCAATCACTGTCACATATCTGCCTCCGTATGTACATATCCCTATGTACACTGTTACGCTCGTGTGTATGCTTGTGTGTGGGTGTGTGTGTGTGCGCGCGCGTGGAGCGTATACAGGGCCCATGCACACGCGCGTACGTATGCACGGGAGCATAGTATAACGCAAAACGTTCCCCTTCTCTCTCTCTCTCTCTCTTACGTTCCTTAAAGGGAACGAGCCGAAAAAAGTTGTCGCGAGCGTCGCGTACCCGATCGTCCAAGAACGTCGCGGCGCGCAGAGCCTGAAGAGGCTCGAGGATGACTGAGAGGAACAGGTTCCTCTCCTCCGCCTCCTCGAGCAGAAGAGGGTTGAAGGCACGAGGCACGGCGAGTGATGGCGGAGGGCGATGCCGGGGGATGTGTTCCCCGTCCACGTGCACCAGGAGGCACGTTCCTCGGTCACGTGTCACGCTTGCACCCCGCGCGGAGACGCGACCATCGACGCCGTCGCCGTGTTCCAGTTTATTTCAGTTAACGGCGGACGAATGAAATTCGACCGTAGACGAGCGACGGCCAGGTTAATGTATTCTTCATCCAGCGGCGAGCACGCGCCTGGGGGGGTCGCTGATATCGGAAGCGCGGTCTTCGCGCGAATCCGGACCGATGGGTCATCGCTGACAACGCCTGAGCTCCGGCCATCCCATCCGAACAGCTGTGGCTTGTCCTCGGGCCACGCTCTTTCAGGGGAACGTCCGGTGGAAGTGTTCTCTCTTTGGGGTAAGTTGAACGATCGATGCCGGTTAATAGTGGCATGTTTGCTAGCCCAGTAGCCACTTAGCGTTGTTCGCGCGGAGGTGCAGGGATCGCAGGGATGATTGTTAAAAGTGCCGCTCGCGGGGGTCAGCTGAAGCATGCAGCTTAAGTGATGAAGTCGATTCCGCGCCGACGATCGTGAGCCGTGGATCCTCGGGCATTAATTAGCGCGTCACGTTCGCCAGCACCCGCGATGAATAATGCATCCTGAAATTAATCATCGCGACTAATTGATAGTAGAACTCGAGGAGGCGAGGACTGCTTTAAATGGAACGTTTGATTCTTCGATTCCTCCATTCTTCCACGGAACGATACTTAAAACTCCGTCCTCTCTTCGTTTCGCTCGGCACCGCCTGGTATTATCGATAACACTGAATATCCCTCCCCCCCCCCTGCGTATCCGCGATTCGATTTTTCCTACCATCGAGCCGACGTCGCTCGTTCGGACCTTTCTCACGCGGCTCCCCGCGATGCAAATTATTGTGCCACGTATCAATTCCCTGCGTCATACCAGCAATTATGCGTAGGCCGCTGGCGAGCGAAGCTGATCGCAATCTCATTCCCGTTTACGCGGGATTCAGTCCGCTCCTCGTAAATGTCACTGAAGCGTGTTTTGCTCTGGTGTTTAGGGGCGGTTTGGCCAACCCCTGCGAGGTCCGGAGCGTCCTTTCGTCGCGGACCTAACGTCGACTGGCCCTTCGGGAGGCCCCGGAGCACCGCGTGGCTCGCGGGGATCGGAGAAGAAGAACGACGGCTGTGGAACGAAGCGAGACGGGAAGCGAGAGGGCACACGGTGGCCAGGAATGGAGTACGTTGACCCGAATCGACCTGACCTGCGACAATCTTGCGCGGACGAGAAACTGTCGTATATCAAAGTAATCTGATGCACGGATCATTGGGACTGGGGGGGGCCGATGATGTATGTATACAGGCGAGGAATTACGAAGAATAGCGTGGCGGGACGTGTTACGCAGTCATCGGCTGCTTTTCGAGGCGCCCCAGGCGCCCGTCTAATGCGCTACTTCATTTATCCTGGTTAATCTTACATGTACCATTAATAAAACATTCCCGTCCAAACCGCGCCGCGGCTGTTTCGCCGTAAACTCCGCCACGCTCAGCCTTCGGCTCGCCGCTGTCCCAACGGTTGCGCGCAGCTGGGGCCCGAGTGCGCGGCGCATCAACAAGATGGAGGAGCTCCCGCCACTCGAAACGCGTCGAAATGGTGGGATCAGTGGCGCACTCGGGATTTAATCTTGGTACAGTCGAGTTGAACGGGTAAAAATATTTTTAATTCAAATTCTATAAAATTCATTGGGTGATTGCAAAAATTTATTTAATGTTGTAAACCCTGTACGCAGGATTTGTAATTTTGGAAGGAATCTACCATTAGTGTGTATAAAATAATTGAGTGGATGAACGACGAAGAAGTAAGCTTGTCAATGACAGCAATAGACTCACTTAAGTATTTGAAGGTATATCGTAGACACTGGCTCGCAGGGTTTCAGAGAATTCCGTTCCGCTCAACAACCAATCGACCAATGAATAACCAAAATAGAGGTGTCTGCAAAGGGGTAAAGGGGGCGAGGACCGACCTGAACAGTGATGAAATAGCTTCCAATTATTTACAAGTGTTGCGTTCGAAAATGATCCCTAAACTGCGTAACCCTTAATGCGGGGCTGCCATTCGCGTATTGAATGGGGATAAATGTGTGCCGCGTAGATGACCGTTCGTTATATCAGCGCAGAAGCGTAGGTGTTCTGACGTTGCGCGTTGTCGTTGCTGCTGAATCCGATGCGCTGTGCCTCGGGTTAATCGCACAGGACTGTTGGTGCACCTGTGTTCCGCCTTCACATAGAAAGAAGAGCTTGTCCCTTCGCAAAGATTACTAAGAAGTCAATTAACTCTCCAGTTACCTACTCGGAAAACGTAGCAACTCGATACTTCCGAGACTTTTACTTCCCTTACGTCTGAAGCACGATCGAGAAGATCAGATCGGTTCTATTTAGTGACAGTGGAGAATTAGAGGGCACTCATCGGGGACACTCAATACGTCGAATAATAAAAGAGGCATACAAAAGGCTACCTAAACAGAGCCCGATAGATCGAAATAGTATCTTTTAAACGGCAAGTTTCCCCAAACGGGAAGTTCGATTCCAAGGGGGGATGCCGGAGAGGTGGGCGCGGAATGCACAAGGATGACCTCATCCGTGGAGGGTGAACCGTCGCGTCGCGGCCCACGAACGCAATTTATATTTTAATCGACCTATACAACACCTTTATCTGTCGAATGCCAGGCGATGCTTCGACCATCTACCCCATCTGCCTGTCCCACCCCCATCTCGCCGGAAGAAAACGGAGAAGGGAGGGCGAATAGACAAACGCAGCCCATCCCCTGTTGTGCCTGTTGGAAGCTGGCCCAAGAGAACGATCCCGTCCAGCTGGAGATTTAAATATGCCGGTCGACCGAGCAGAAAATACACTGGGGGTTGCGCGGGACGTTCATCAAGTGTTTCGAGCCGACTGCGATTGACTAGCCAAATAATGCGAGGATGTTAAACGATAATCAGCTCCACGCTGACTGCGATTTAGACACGGAAGACTGACCAACTTCGACAGGCTTCCTGGGGCTTCTCTGGGGCAATTATGTTCGCGAAATCGAGAGGGATCCAGGTGGATCGTGGCGATTAACGAGAAATGTAGAGGAAACTTCGGTGGTACAGAGTTCTATAAGGGTGTGAGTCATGGTATAATCGCGGAGGGGGTATTTCTGCCGTGGAAATGAATGGGAAATGTGGAGCAATGTTTTTAAGGGAGATTATGAATTGAAGGAACCTGATCCAGCATGAGTGATAGCGCGTCTGACTATGAATAGCTGATTCTACTTGTGCACTACAAAGTGCGTCGCACTTCTCTATCCTTCTTTCATCTCCGAATTGAAATCTGTTTGCAATAAGAGACTACCGTGCCAGTGTAAATATTGAGTAACAGGCAGAAATGTTAATCAAGCGGTGTACTGATTTATTGAACCTGATTCCCTCGAAACTGATGGCTTCTGTGGAACAAATTATCCGAAAACCACCTAAACTTTAACTGCGCCACGAATTCTATATTTTGCCCAATAATTTTTCCACGAATGAACAGAATACTATCTCCACTCCAAAGTACCCTCCACCCAAAAGGGGAGCCAAGGGGCCCTGGCACTCCCCAAAGGAAAAGGAGAAAAGAGATTAATGTAACCACGACTGAAATAATTCAAGAGCCTTGTACCAGAAAAAGCAGACCGGATTTTATTCCTTAAATAAATTTTTATACTCACCCAATGAATTTTATTGAACTTGCATTAAAAATATCTTTATCCGCTCAACTCGGCTCCCCCAAGACCAAATCCCGAGTGCCCCATTGCCCTGCACCGTAGCACCAGTAGAGCTCAGATGTCAATCTTCACGCGAGCGTACAGAAATGCAATAATTCCAAGCCCACGAAAATGAGCTTTCCAAAGTCGCGAGGGCAGCATGCAAAATATATTCGCCATGGTTCATTATACTCCTTTATTCGCGGGGCAGCCTGCCCAACCCTCGTTAATGATCCACTGACTCGGTCGCCAGTGCCGTTTTCCAGTCGGTGACGATATTTTCATATAAAAGGAACGTCTTGACTCGGTCCATTGTGCACAGGCTAGACCCCTCGGTTGCGTAACAGCTCCTCGAGGGGCTAATAAGCAGGTAGTTCCGTTTCCATGTATACGCTTCGCATTTAATAGTTGGACGGGCCTCCACCCCCATGAAACCGCCACCACCCTTCGACACGGTTTCCATTCCGCGCTGGCGTTCACGTGTCCCGCCACGTGAACCTGACACGTGGGAGTTCTGCTCGCGATATCGAGCCATCCTCTGTACTCGAGATATTTCTGAGTTAGTGGAGATACAGAGGTCGCGTCTCGTTTATACACCGCTTCTTCGATTTTATATAACGAACTGGCCCTGCGCAGTCGGCACGAATCGGGGCCACGGTGGTGTCGTGATTTGAGAGACACTTTTGGAGGGAGAATGTTAATAATAGAATAACGCCATTTCGAGGGTACGGCGGTTACGGGGTATTTGGTAATACGGTTTACGGCGTCACAGGGACATTTGGTGAAGGAGTGATTCTTTATGAGAGAGGGATCAAAAAGAATGAGATCCGAGGGTGCCCTTTCATTTGTTGAATAATTATTGTTGTAGATAATAATGAAATTAACATAACTCAATTTTAAATTCTAAACTTAATGCACTACTCTGCCAAGACAATTATATGCAGTATTATAAGAATTTACTAAATAATTATAGATAGAAACCGATCTGGTTCACGACGATTTAATAGAAAAAATCCCTTATTAAAGAAATACTTGATATGATTTTCTCTGGGATAAAAGCGAGCAGTGATTAAAATTTCTATTCGATTGGGAAATCACGCCAGTTTCCCTCGCAAAATTTCGCGAGGCATCGACGTTCCATCTTATCTCTTCCTCGTTGCTGCACGATAGGTCCGCGGCTAATTACGTGGGAAAGTATCACGTGCGCATTGGGCAGCATTGTGCTGTGCATCGACGTCCTTGCGGCATTCACAACGCGTTTTCCCATTCTCCGTTAAATACCACACGCACTTGCTCGACGAACGCGCTGCATTTATAGAATCTATGCCAATTAATGAGGCGGGTTACAGAATCCGAGTAAATCAGCGAAGGTCTTTAAACGACGATCCCTTCGATACATTTCGAAATAGACAACGTAGCCAAGTATTTTGTAGTCGAGAAGTGACCCAATTAAGACTCAGCTGGTACCAACGACAGTTTAGTCGATTCTCCTTATTTGCACATTCTTTGATTCTTTACTGGGGTCGACGCAATTGTCAAATCGTGGATGCACAGTTTTTTAGATTGCACTATGTGCTACTTAGGTCTCACACCAAAGAGTACCGTCAAGGACCCAGTTCCTGATCACTTAAGATGCAAAGGGAGCAGTTTCTGATCAACCTAAAACATTTCACTATGAGCTATCAAATGTTTGCGTATAAATTTAAAAATACTTCATAATTATTTAGTCATTTTTTGGAATAAATTTGTATCGTGATAAACTTATTATTTGGTATTTATATACTAAACTGATCAGGAATTGGGTTCTCATCAGGAACTGGGTCCTTGACGGTAAGGGAAAAAAAACAGGAAATGTCACAAAACAGCTTTAGCGAGAAAATGAAGTGTTTTGTTCCAGTGCAGAGTGGACATTGCCTGTTTTTAACCAGTATACCAAAATTTTAACGTTATCTTCCGGGGTCACTTAAACTTTATAACCTTCTATGATTCGACAGTTCTCTAGTCCCAGTTGCCACCGACAAAATACGCTATAAATCAAATGCAAAAGTTCAAATGCAAGGATCCATACGACAATTTAATCGGCGAAGAAGTCGGTGGTGTGTGCTAGGCCTAACAGCAAAATGCGAATGTAAAAATCCGCGAAACAGGGACTCGCGATACTGATTCATAGCCTGGCGCGACTGGCGATCGTGGTGTGTGCCGTCCAGGCCGATTAAATTGATCCAGCCGGCGTGTACTATTTTATTACGGCATTGTAAGGAACAATTGTTTTCTCACGTGTCTGAAAAACTGATTGCCAGTGATGTCACGTCCGGGGAGCGACCTTCGCCGACGGCACGTCCGGCACCGGCTCTTTCTACGCAGGATTCAGAAAAATTGAGAGAATTACGATGCCGCGTACGGATCGAGGGAATCCTTTTCGACGTCCCTTCGCCTGGACGATACTCCTCCCAGTGTGCAAATACAGGTGTTTCTAATCTCTATGGGGCGTCCTAGATGCAACGTGGAAAATCATCGCTGAAGATAAGCTTGAAAGCTGAATGCAGAAGGAAAGATGGAAAGAAGGGCGATGAAAGGGGTGTATAATTGTTGGAGCTAGAATATCAATAACGACTTGCTGGGTACTCGATTCATTGGCCACTCAGCAGTGTCGGTGCTATTGTCGGCGCAACGCGACTGATAAGACCGTGAAGATGGCACAACTGTTGCGCAACCTGCGTGTGTTCCATTCAATCGTGAACGCGGAACTGGCCTGCTGCGATATTTAAAGAGAAAAGTCAGACAGCTGAACCGCTAATGGAGGAAAATTTAGAACGTAGAGATCTACTGCGCTAGGTACATCAAGTTCAACTACAATCTTCGCTAATCTAGGAAACTGGGGATCGAAAAGCTATTGTCGCTGGGTTGGTGCAAGGTTAGTGTTTCGCTTGATTCTTACTCCTCGGAAGAAGATCACTACAGTGTCGATTACGTGATTACGAACTCCTCTTACTATTTTTATTATTATTATTATTTATTTTAACGGGACTAGCTCTTGGTATGCAAATTGTACAGTAATAAGTAAATGTGTGAGGTGATATCTAGATACAAGTAATTTTACGAGTAATTTTATGCACAGCGGTTTGAAAGGGCGCTAACGACTTATTAGGGTGACTGTACGTAATATCGCCAGGCAAAAGTTAAGTCGCTGTCAATTGAATAATAATTGATATTTTTGCACGCAGTTCGTTTCAAAGTAAAGAGAAATTATTCATCTTTCATGTAGCATAAGTTAGAATCGTTGAAACCTACAAATTTTTAATTAGGACTCAAAAAACGCAAGACATGAAAAAATCGGGTCCTGGAAAAAGTGTACCTAATATCGCCTACTCAAGAAATATTGATTAATTCATGTATATATGAGTTTTTAAAGTCATTTTCACATGTGCTTTTATTATTTCTTGCTCTATAAATGTTTTTTTATCCATCTTTGATTTTATTTTTATTAGAATAATATAGAAATTTAAAAATATAGATTTGTAAAATATTTTATTTTTTACGTTCCGATGTGCATATTGGACAAATAAAGTTTATTTCGGTTGCTCCGCACATTTCGTGACCTCACCTGTAACAAACATTACATCGAAACCATTGTTCTCCGGTAGGCGGTATTGAGAACACGCATACTGCTAAAAGAAAAACGCTATTTTCATTACGAAAAATATTTGAATCGATTTCATTTCTTAAGTACATCATTAATTAGGTATTTCTAGTAGATATTCCTGCATTCACAGAATTATTAGACTTACCTTCTCCGAATGTGATGTAAAATTGTGACAGTCCAATAAATTTTTACACTATTAAGATTCCCTAAAATCCTTCCCTTTCTGTAATTATTGATCACATGCTGCTGCAATTACAGTATGTCTTCCTACATATGTTTAGGTACTAATTCAGTGTATAACCGATAAATTTTAGAGCTTACTTTGCGAGATATAGCGAGTGGCGATATTAGGTACAGTCACCCTAAAGATCAGCCTAGTACAGAACTATATTTGTCCTGTTTATAGGATCAGCATTTATCTGTGATTCCCTGCTAAACATCAGTCGATTTCGAGAAGAAAGGCTGCAAATTTCGAAGAAGAAGTGTCTGGGCGAGTATCTAAGCTTCAAGGGATGTGGGAGTTAACACCATCCTGGTATATTTAATTTGTATATTAAAATACTCGACTTTGATTAACTACGGGTCTCCTCGATCCCCTTTTCACCCCCTCGTCTTCGCGAGCTCCTTATTTTTATGCGACGTCTTGCCCTCCGCTACTTCAGACAATCAATTTTACTAGTCGGCTAATATGGTAGCCAGCAAATTCTGGAGGCATGGCCTTGCGGATCGCGAACATCGCTGCTGCAACCCGTCCCGCGGATGTCGTCGCTGTTGCGTAAGCCTTAGGCATCTCATTCAATCGGGTTTTCTAAGTGTTACATCTGAGTCACCCTCTCACTGATTTATATCGGACCGGCTTTCGCTAATATCACAAAACCACCGACCTGTAAACGAACACCGACAGAGAAACGCTCGGAGGAGCGGCAGCCCTCTGTTTACAAACCTATCGTTCTAAATGGAGAGCAAGTTATTTTCTGTCTCGTAAATCTCAGGAAACAGTTCCCCGACACAAGATCGTCGGTACTAGCAGAAAAGGTTCTACGATGACGACCCTTTGATTCGGTGATCGGCAACCACCATCGAGCACGAACGCAACAATTTGCAACCCTTCAAATCGAGCCTCTGCTTTTGAGCCGGCAATCCACCTGGAAGTTAAGCTAAGATGTGCTATGCTATGGCTGTGCTGTGAAACATAAAAACGTAGCATAGCTTAGCTTAGCTTCCAGGTGAATTCCCGGCTTTATAGAAGCAGAAATGTTTCTACCTAAACCTGATATTATATTGGAAGGAAGTCCTGTTCCATGAAGCATTGTAGGTGAGATTGTAAGTGACGAACGATGACCATCTGTTTAGTTAATGGAGCGCTAACCGGGCGGCAAACTAAGGATTGATTGGAAGATTTCTGGAAATCGGAGGCTGGAAAGTCTCCATGATTCTACTATACCGAAATCGGTGGAGGAATTCCGAAATCAGTGCAAGAAAATGGGACAGCGGAATGGATCGCGAAAGAGCGAGATTTCTCGTCTCGCATGCATTAAAGATGCATTAAAGGCCAGCAGGCTAACGATCTTACGCGCGTATATACGTACCGTCGAACCAACCGAATCGCGAAGCTGCGCGCCTTTCGCTTCCGGTTCACCGATCTCTCCGCATTCGTTAAGCCGCGTTCTCTGTTCCCGACATTTATACGACCACTTTCGCCTCGGCCAGACTCGCCACGCCATTCCGAATTCATTCTTCGCGAGTAACGCGACCACTGGAAGCGGACTTTCGACGAACGGCACCGATTGGGCGAACGAAAGGGAAAGCTCCTTTGCGACGAGGAAGATCGATGATTCTTTTCAGCTTCGTACTCCCAAAAACAGTGAAGGGACGATAGATTTCTTGGCTGGCAAGTTTTCGAGCGATTGGATTCTATATTAAAATTCAAATTAAAAATCATACCCAAAAAGATAATTACGTGGTTAACCGTACCAAAATTAAGGCCTGAAATATTTTAACGAACGCCGCTCAAACCCATCACTACTTGCCCCGAAGAAACTCGTATTGGGAAACCAAGTGGAGGCGTGGCTTAGATTTCAGCGCTGCGGTGGTAAGTTGACAAACTATTGACAGTAGGCTGGATCCCACCAAACATTCCGAATAAGTATTTATTAATCGAATAAGTAAAAATTTAGTGTTCCAAAAAATTTAAAAACACTCGTTTTTCACAACATGTCTATATAAGGTAAATGTACTAATAACGAGCCGTTTAAGGAAACGGTGACAAAGTATAATGAATATTGTGTATAAAATTAACAATTTAAGTGAAACTTTTTTTCATTCATAAAGATTTTGTTGTTTCTCATCAGTACTCACATAACAACATTTTGTTTTTTTATATATTTAACGTAAAATAAACAATAATATTTGTACGTGTAAATGTACCAATATATAGCCAATCTCACGCGATTGACCTAGCGGCCCGATTTTCATGTCCCAGTACCTAGCCATAGGTTTTATAATCGTGTAAAAATTATTTTAAAAACTGATTCTTTGTCTTAAATTGAAAAATCTGTTAAGGAAAATTAAGAAGTACATTTTTGTCCATTTTGAAAATTCTTTAAATGCAAAAAACAATAAGTTTAGTTACACTATCAATAGAAGTTTGTGGTTATTTTATATAAGACTCAAAACAACCAACAAATTCATTAAACTGTACATATACATAAACTTTAATAAACTTAAATTAAATGCTATCATTATTATCTAGAAAAATAATGTTTATATTATGATCAAAATACTTACCGGCTTTATTCCAAATATCGAGTCAGAAATTCACACTTTTTTCGTAATTTTGCTCTGGCGATGCCGATTAACATTTGCAACTCACTTCACCCGATTTATTGAACACGTGGTTAGTTACTGGGCTAACAAGATTTGTTTGCACCGATAAATAGCCATGTAGATATTCAAATAAAAAATAGTTTTCATATTCAAATTTTTTCTTTCTACGTGTTACAAATATTTTCAAGATTCTAAAACCCTTTTTTCTATCTAAAAAACTATTATCCTATAATAATTATGCTCTTAACAAGAAGCACGCTCTTCTTAGCCATATCATAACGAATGTCTGAAAACGCGTCATATATCTGGCCTCGAGACTATAAATGGTATAACGATGGAAGTTAACGATATAACTTCAGATATTAAACCGAACAATTAAATAATGCAAATTACACCAAACATGTATTTTATCTTACGTGCATAGTTTAACAATTATTAATATTTCAACAGATGGCTAGGTACTGGTGCATGGCTCGTTATTGGTACATTTACCTTAAACACTGATAATCATATGGACTTCGACGGATTTCAGCCTACTCTGAGTAGTTCAATTTTTGGTCACTAGTTGGCGTATCGAAATTCTTGGTTTCCCAATATATTCTACTCCCTTATTCGAATAATTAAGAGTATTCGAATAAATCAGCAGTATTCGAATAATTAGGAGTATTCGAATAAATTATCAGTATTCGAATATTCGAATATTATTCGAGTAATTAGGAGTATTCGAATAAATTAAGGGTATTCGAATATTCACAGATCTACTCTAACCTCGCAAGCTTTTTTGAAACGGATAAAGAAAGCAACATAAACCGATCAAACGCGCTCAGTTTCGTTAATCACCGTGTACTTAGTCGATCGTAGCTACATGCTCGTTACAGTGACTGTGCATACGCCACTTAACGGCGGGAACATTGCAGAAATCGTGTTTCACCGAAAGCACCTTTAAAACGTCTGCAATGCTCATTAAACTTAATACGGCAATTCCTGCGAGCGAACCTAGGCAATTTAGAATCATTCGGACAATCGGTTTGCACAGGAACTCGGCTTACCCGGCTAACAATAAACAACTGTCATGGCGGCCGATCCAGCACGGATGGATGCATCGTGTCCGGTGCGCGTGTCCTTGCACGTCCACCAGACTATTCATTTCGCGGTGTCTCGCGAAAAAAAACGCTTCCCACAAAGAAGCATCGAACGCTTCTACGACAAAGTTCGCCATTTCGCCACGCGCGACAATTATTTGCCATTCGAGTTTATCGCTCGTCCAAGTCGACCCTCGTAACGCATCCAACGCACGACGAGAAAACATCGTTTAAACTGTTGACAGGATTCGAATATTCCACTTACGAGAGATGCGACGGCAGGTCCGAAATCTGCGCTGCCAGCCATCCACTCTCCTAGTTCCAAGTTCCAACCTCCGGCTGAGTCTACGCGACACTTTCCCCACAATAATTACACACGGTTTTCGCACGTTTACGGCTAACAAGCGCAACGGCCACGACAGACTAATTTGAAAATTGAGGGAAGCCGGATCAACCGCTCGATTATCGCGCAGAGCGCTCTATAGATCGCCTCTGGAACTTTGACCGCATCGATAAATCAGTTTTCGGCGAAGGCTGGTCACCGGAAGAGCGACGTTTCTCATTTCTATCGATAAAGGCAATTTGTTGTTGAATTTGGGCTTGCAAATTCACTGCGTCCTTTTCATACACATCCTCCTATTATTACAATTAAATTCCTCCTAAGATACCTTCTCTGTCGTCGGTGACTTCAATGACGTGCTCGTTTTTTTTATCCTCTCACGTTTTCCTTAACAGTTCCTTAATATTCCTTCCTCTCTTCCTTCTTTATTGTCCTAAACGTCTCATTGAGTTAAGTAGTACAGCAGCAGATAATTATAATTTGTAATTGAAATGGTGCAATAAACACATATAATAATAATAATAAATGTGGGGTCTTGTTTTCCTTCCTCTTATCGCTAACAATTTCCTATACGTAGGTTTTAGACACGAACGAAGTGGCCTCACCAGTTTAATCTCGAAATGTAAGCTGGATTATCGAGTACTTAGATGGGCGAACCAGCCACGAGTTTTTTGTCAGTCGTCGATTATTCCATACGCCGATGGTAAGTTCCCGATGGTGCCACGAAATTCTATGAACTCGTGCCAGATGCCAGTAGAGTCTGGGTCTGATTGTGCTGCTCTCTGCAGGAGATACCAGTAACATTGTAAGAAGCTTCTTCTTATCGCAATTCTATCGCTTCGAGCGATACTTCTTTCGAGTGTTGCACGTTGGATTTCTTTTCTTTTTTATCGGACAATCTGAACGCGAACTGACGCTGCACTCGAAGGAGCAATGCTTGTAACGAGACGAAACTTTCATCGACCGCAATCCCATTAATTACATACGAACGAACTTAGCTAAAAGCGAGCCTGCCGTCGAGCGAATTGAACGCTATAATGCATCGTAGCGCGAGGGGAATAGGTATAGTCGCGAGGAGCATGATCGATCCGCGTGGCAGAAGAATGTGTTTCTAAATGCCAGACAGAAAGCACCGATGGCAGATAGCGTTTTCTTCGAGACTCGATTACGTTAAGGAGCTCGGATTTATCGTTCGATTTCAAACAGCCTGCTTGACCTTCCGATCTGCCTGGCCTGCGGTGCAGAGGTGATCGTAATTAAGGATTCCTGACTACGATCGGTAATGAGAGGCAACGTCTTAAGAATCAGATCGATCGCTGAGTGAGTCGATTGATACATAATCGATGCGCCCGCTCTGTACACGCGTGGTCTCAGCTAGTAGCTTATTACAGTAATTTTTATATCGACACCTGTTGACTTTCCAGTAAACAGTTATTTGCCATATCGAATCTGCATGCGTTGTACAATAAATCCAGCGTTGCCACTTTATCCTGTCTCTTTCGTTGGATAAACATCAGTGCGATCTTCGTTCAGAGGTTATGTCTTCTATCCGAGAAAAGTGGACACGCAGTTGTGTGTTGTCGAAGACCGCGTCGAGCGTGGAATAATTATTTCGTACGGAGAATTAATATACTGTAGTAAGGAATGCAGCGTGCTTGAAGTAATAACTATAGTAAATTGTATAGTATTTATTATAATTTCTGCGACAAAGTATTCGCTACACGGACGAGTCTCGAACTACTGTACCACTTAATTCACGATGGAGATGTTTTCGTTGATGTTTTCTCGTAACGCGGCCCAACAAAACAATACATAACTGCCACAAAAAGAGAAGGAAAACTGGAAAGCTGTTGCATCAACAGGAAAAAGGATCGGATCTATATATAAAATCGGATATCAAGTTTTTCGACGTGAACGAAGCTGCGTGCCTCCTACCGCCCACGTATAAATCATTCCGCGCAAACGTATATCAGAGCTACACCTCGAAGAATTTATTTCGATTTAATCGATGGACACGCTTCGCTATTTTTTCCGCCGCCCCGCATGTGCAGGGAGATTGCGAGACATTTATTACGATCCACTACCACGGCGGGCTTGTAATCTGTAATTATTATACTTATCTCTAATGCAGCAACTTGAGGAAATAATTACATAAGTAGCTTTTCGCATTTTTCTGCACGGTTTAATCGATAATAACGATCGCGAGGGATTATAACGAACTATACTCTCCTCTACTGCTTAATATATCGACCCATCGATCAACATATTAATCAATTTTTTTTCCCCCTCGTCTTTGCAAAAACAAACTAAACTACTCCACATCGATCTTCATCACTGAGACGTCGTTACAGAATAAGCAACTTCTAAATTAATTTTCATTTTATACTTTTTGTTCTACAATATTTTTCTGTAGGATTTTTATATTATAATAATTATTATTTTAATTTCGATTTTAATTTTAGTTTTAGTTTATATGCAATCCTTTTACTTTAGCTGTGATTATTGTAAACTAAAGTAGTAAAATAGTAATAATAATATAATAATAATAATAATTTTATACAAAGTGCTCTATGCTGTTTATTAAATTACTCGAAACGGGGTAGAAGAGCATTACACCTGTAGATAGAGAAGTGGATACAAATCTTGTTACGCCGAACAGTTGGCGGCAATGTGTACCGGAATTCTGAAAATTTAACGAAGTCTACTTTATTTTTTTATTAGTGCATGTTCGCGAGGGGATGCCATTTAAGCGTCACGCACGATTCGCGATACATTTCGCCTGGTTTCACTCTGCTGGCGAGCACCCCGATAATTCGAACTGCAATTTTTCGAGGAGCTCTCTAATTGCGGACTCAATTTGCAAGTCAAACAGCCGGAAGAGTACTATATTTACGAAGGCATGAGAAAACAGCCTCGGTGACGTCACTGTTTAAAGGTCTGTCGTTCTCTCCTGGCGCTATTCGCCACTGTTTTATTTCTGCTCGGTAGACCGAAAAGAAACCAATGGGCATAGAAGAAGGAGAGAGGGATTCAACGAAGGGGGAGGGAAGTAGGCAGAAACCTAAAAAAATAAATCGAAACCCTCGGTGTCCAGCAAATTTTCACTTCGATGCCGAATGGAAGAACGACGAAGAAGTTAGAAAAGTTAATCCAGCAACGACGATCGCCTCTTGGAAACCGCGTTGTTTAACATGAAAATCAAACTTCGTCAAAATTCGCGTGCACGAAAAATGTCAGCTCCTCCCTGTACTAAATGAAACCCTCTCCAGCCTCGGGCATTTTTTGATAACCCCCCAGAAAGCTACCCCAGTAAATTCGTTCGATGCCGAGGAGAAAGAAAATTGTATCCATACTTTCGACTACCTCGAGGGAGAGAATTAATTGCTAATGATACCAAATTTGTCGAACGGACATCGACGGAAGAACTATGATTTTAAAAAATGTAAGCACGCCAACAGAATTCTTCGCAATGCAGTATTTAATTTGGCGTCCTAACTGGACAAACTAATTGGTTTGCAGACACCATTAATGATGACAGATAATTGGTAGCATGGCCAGCAGGAGGTTCCCGAGAATCGAGGCTCGGGTTGCCGAGGCGATACGCGAGCTGCGGGCCCTCCAAGGGTCGACTCCTCGAGAGATTTGTAATTATATCTCTCAGGAATACGATGTCCCAGCGGCCGACGTTAAGCGACACGTTCGCCTCGCACTGACGCATGGCGTCTCACACGGGATTCTTCAGCATCTGAAGGAGTATACAGAGAGAATGGATGGAACAGTGGGTGCAAGGAATATAGGGAAGTCACAGTAGCTTGAATCCAGAAGCAGTGAGGGGCGGGAATGGATACTAGTGTCGAAGGTCGAGGGACTAGGGCCATTCTGTGAATTCTTCGAGCACTAGGATACTGCGGATCTGGGTACATATATACCTTAGGGTAGATGCATTCAAGGGGACAATCTGGTTTAGGACGCTGAAATAGGTGATTTTGAAGGATTTTCTTAACAAAGAAAAATAAATTCGATTTTTTCAAGATTTTAGGGGTATTTAGGGGTATTATATATATTTATACAATACGTTAAAAAAATTTAATTGAAAATTTTCAAGCTTGTCGCGGCAAAATCATTGATGCGCCTTGCCACTTATTTTTTTAGTTCATCCTCGATGTAAGTTCATGAAGCCTAAGAAAAATTTCGGTTCTTTTATTTCGGGGTAGAATTAAAGACTCAATTTTTCCCGCCCTTTCACCATTCCAGAGACGAGGGGCATCAATGATTAATAAATTTCTGCGAGACAAACTTAATATGTTTCAATTAAAATTATCTTTTTATATCATATAAAAAATACCCCTGAAGTTTTAGAAGGGTCGAATTTATTTTTCTTGTTAAAAAAATTCGCGGAAATCGCCTTCTTTCAGGGTCCTAAACTACATCGTCCCCTTAACACCTTCTCCATATTATATTGAGCATTGAAAGCACGCTTAGAAATAGGTCCCACTTGAACACGACCTGAGTACCTCGCTAGATCTCTTCCATTCAACCAACAAATATTATCAGCCCTACAGCTTCAAAAACTGAACATCCCACTGAATTTCTGTCCCAGAGATTCCCCAACTATTCCAACCTTGTATTCACCCTGAAACTCCCTTTTCCAGGGGATGCTACGCGTACAACCAAGACTTCCTCGACGGATCGACGCCGAGCGCTGGCGCCGGCGACGCTCGCTTATATATACGGTGTTCCAAAAGAAGAAGCAGAAGAGGGAGACGTAGACGATCGAGAAGCAGAAAGCGTAGGAGAGTCAGATCGCGGGAATCTGGGCGGAGATCACGGGGAAGAAGATCAAGGAAACCTAGACGGAGATCACGAAGAAGAAGACCGAGGAAGACGATCCCGTAGAAGACGCAGTAGACGAAGGAGGAGAGCGGTGGTGTCCAAAGAAATCGACGGACCGGAGCTGAAGGCGTTGGCCAAACAGCCCGACGCAAGCTACAGCCTCTCAAGTAAAGAGAGTCTACGGGACGAGGGATCAGCCGTCTGTGGATATCCTCAAGAGAAACGCGAATGATCCTCCAAGAGACGGCCAGCCCGCAAGAGAAACGGAAAATAAATGCAGCTGGTAAAGTCTGGTAGACGGCTCGCGTGAATCCATTTGAATCCATTTTCCTGTTGAACACGTTTTTCATCGAGGCTCGGTTCACCGGTGCACCGCACATGTTGTCTCATGCGATTTACTGCGAAACGTTTCGTGCTTCTGCTAAATACCAGCTTCCCTTATGGGCCACCGAAGACAGCCCACCGTTACAAAGGGACATCCTAATGGTACACAGATCGTCAGGAGTGTGACTTTCGCTGGTGTATATTTTAGAGCAGGCAGCTAGAGGTGATTCTGCCTTAATTCCTCCTGTAAGCGTGCTTCTCTCTGCGCAGGATCTATGAATAAATTCTCCTGCGTTCTGTACCAGAGGATTTTTCGAGGTGAACATCCGTGGAGGCGAACGTTCGTTAGAGGAGCCAGTTTCTCTGGCGACAGAGCCCGTGGCAGTCCGTCGACGATGACGGCCCTGCTCACGGCCTTGTTGGCTAATGATAGTCTTGCTAATGATGCGTTCGCACACGCACACGTGTGGTTGTAACGCGTGACTATTTCGCCTAGCTGCTAGAGCGGATAGACGAGCATCGTCCGAGCCAGAGACATTTGACAATAATGTAGCCACAGTGTGGTCAACCGGGAACAGGCACACGTGTCGCTCCTGCCATCCTCCTTATTCGAATTTCAAACACATTTTATTGGGCACGGCGTTGTAATAACGCTCGCCTCTAAAACTTAATACGGCGCTCTGCCGCGCTCCATGGAACAATTAGAGGATCGCGTTTCTGCACGAGCGCAGTGAATTTCGCGGGGAATGGCTGGGTTGCTTGGTTGGAAAGTATTTAGAATTCTTTTGCCGTGGGGCGATCGTTTTGGAGCGAGTATCTGCTTTGATGATGAACGAGAATAATCAATTCAGGCGTTGAGAGCGACAACGGGCTAACCCTAGTACTACACTCGGTAAACGGAGAAATGGGGTTTCAACAGCATTTTTTTGCAGGCATTGTTTCAGTGCAAACATCATTTTTAGCCTCTGATACTATTCGAAATGCTTCCTAATGGGGACACAATTAATTCTCCATTTTATTATAATAAGTGTTGCACACAGATGTCACCAGAAAATTTAAATGGAATAAGTGATTTTGTCATGCCATAGGGTAAATCCGGGAGACGCGGTCGACCTAATATAAAATGGCTATTAAAACTAATATAGATATTACTTATTTTATCAGAACAAACCTAATGTTCAGAATTTTATGCCGATTCAGAAAAACTGGTCGATATTTGCTTTAAGACAATATTTACTGTAAATCGGGTTGAAAACTGAAGTCATGACATCTGACCACCTCCCCCGAGGTGCCGGGAGAAATGGTTTTCGTCGTTGGCAGAGACCACTCACATAATTATTAATGGAAAATTAACAAAGGATAAAGCAAAATTATTTATGAGTGAATACAACTACGGATTCATTGATATTTAATTTGTTTACGCTAAACAAGTAAAGAACACATCAAAGAAAAAGTGAATTAGGGGAAGCCCGGGCAAAGCGGTTATGTTAAGGTTTAGTGAGAAAAATAACACAGTTACAATTAAGATGAGAAATATTTTTTATATTAATAATCATTGAAATTTAATCAGCTTTCTGATACAATAACAAAAAAATTTATAACTAAAACATTTAAACCATTTTAAAATGAAAAACGTAAACAAGTCAATCAATCCGCTTTGCCCTACCCCCCTGGGCAAAGCGGATGAGGGGGTCGGGCAAAGCGGATGTTATTAAATAACGCAGAGTTAATCTTGACATTCGTCACAAAAGTAACTGCCTGATCCTGCATATGCAGTGCAGCATTCATGGGCCCATCTGGTACACTGGCTGCATTGGATCCAGTCTTCGGATGGGGGGTCGGAGTATGGCTCCAAACATACCAAGCATAAATATCCGATATTTTCCTTGTCTTTTTTTGTCTTCTTTTTTGTTCGACGGCTACAGGTAGGGCCAGCGACTATTTCCGTTTTTTTATTGTGAACTTTGTGAAACTTTGAAGCTTGCTGAATTGTAAAGGAACTGGATGTCAACACTTCTGCCCTTTGTCTTTTATTTTTACGAGCTGTTTTTGGTGCAGCCATAATGGGTATTGGTCTGACTTGAAATGGTGATAAGCTGTTAATAGTCGTGTCCTGATTTTCTGTCTCTACAATGCTGCATTGTAGTGCAGTATTGTCGTGTGACGGTGGTATAATGTCGCGAAGTGGTGTGATATTGTCACGAGGTAATGGAATACTGTCGTGTGGTGGTGATATATTTTCTGAAGCATTTTCTTCCAATGGACGGTCTGTTATGGATGATGGAGCATAGTCTTCGTCGCCAAATACATGTGGATTGTAGGGCCAAAGTCCTGGTTTTTTAAATCCTTGAATCGCATTTTGTACAGAGGCACCTTTGCTGTAGGCTCCTCCGAAAAGTTTTGCGATATCATACTGGTTGATAATTCTCCCTGGGTGACTTTTTTGAAAAGTGTTTAGCTCTTGTTCAAAGTACTTTTTTATTGGTCCATAAACAGCAACATCTAACGGCTGCATTTTGTTTGTAGTATGTGGAGCAAACGATACGAAAATAACGTGATTTTTCCGTGCAAATTCTAAGGCTGGATAATACTTGTGAGATTCGTGGTTGTCAAGTAGCAACAAAACATTTCGGTTTTCATTTGGACGAACCATTTCAACAAAATACTGAAGCCACAACAAGAAAACTTGTCCATTTATCCAACCATTATCACTCACGGAGGCTCGGGAACTTGGAGGGGCACCATCTAAAAGCCGATCTTGCATCCGTTTTCGCGCAAAAATGAAAAATGGCGGAACATATGTGCCAGCAGCATTGCAACAGCATATGACAGTTGTAAGTTGACCTCTTTCAGCACTGCTAATAACTCCAACTTGTTTTTTTCCTTTCGAACTCAAAATCTTTGGTGGCTTAGAAGTCGTCGTTCTCACGCCAGTCTCATCCATATTGTAAATCGTAGTTGCATCAAAATTAAATTTCTCAATCTGCTCCCACAAAAGTAAATAAAACCGCTCCACCTGTGGTCTGTTAAAGCCTCTTGCTCTAGCGATGGAAGTGGGTTCAGGTGATCGCAGGACAATATCAGGGTGTCTTCGCTTAAAACCGGCAAACCAATCTTCACCAGCTTTACCGTTCTTGAAATTGTTCTCAATATTATTTTTTGTTGCAAAATCATAAACTAGTTGCAGGAAATCAGCACGAGTTAGGCCGAAAAATAGATTATCTAACTCTTTCAAGTAATTACATAACTCATTTTCTTGTTCTTCGGTAAAAACAGTAGTAAATCTTCCCAATTTTTTTTTACAACTTCCTGACTTCAAATGCCGTTGTAATGTTGTATACGGAATGAAGTATTTTTTGGCTGCAGACATAATAGACTCTTTTTTCGCATTGACTGCATCCATGGCGCATTTCAGATTGCTCTCCGTCCATTTCGCTTGATCTGTTTTACGTTTGTACTGGGAAACCATGCTAGAATAAAATAAAACGGCAATAATAATATGACCGAGATTAGCAGGGCAAAGAGGATTGACTATCCGCTTTACCCCCATCCGCTTTGCCCAAAGAACCCACTTGGTGGAAACTTGTAATGTTTCATAAAAATATGAACAACAAATTAAAAATGTTAACCTCTAATAGAATCTTAAGAACACGGAGTTCTTAGAAAAAATATTTACTGTGGTAAATACCGATAACTATTAATAATTAAGCCACGTACCTACCTGTGCGAAATACGTAAGAAAGCGCACAATTTTCGTTTTTTCTTTACAAACGACGCACCACAGCAATTACACGCTTTATTGCATTGTCATGGCCTGTACAACCAGCCGCTTTCTAGATCAGGAAAAACTCGTGGGGCCATCTTTGATAGCAAAGCAAAAAAAAAGACTAACCGCTTTGCCTAGGGCATTCGCTTTGCCCGGGCTTCCCCTACCTACTGGCGATTAGCAAGGCAAATGAATACAAAAGTGAATAAATAAACTAAATAAACAAAAATAATAATAAAATAATAATAAAAAATAATAAAAAATAATAAAATAAACAAAAATAATAAAAAAATCATAACTCGACCATCTCACCTTTCTGCAGCGAGACATGGTCTTCTCGTTAACTTTGAGAGGAAGAGTTAATATGGCCAAATACTTTGGCTGCATTGTCCCTCAATATCTCTACTATCTTATTATTCCAAACATTAAAGGAAAATAAACTTAGAAATATATTTTAAATACGATTATGTACAACCGCTGTTTGACAAAAGAGGTTAAGTGTAACATCAATTTATCTTTTATAGCCAATAAATCCAGAAAAACACAGAAGGAAGCGAAATAACGCTATTCATTCAACTATTTGGCTTCTAGAGAAGTAATTGGTCTGCACTTTAATGCATTTTTACGTATAGACTCTGAAATATAGCGACACGACCAACTCTCCGGCTCGACCGCGTCTCCCGGATTTACCCTATGGATTTAAATTCAAAAAAATCGTTTTCCTACTTTGTACGATTAGTAGGATAGTTAGAATACATTACTGCTGCTAACTGAATTTTGCAAAAAACGTGGGTTATTCTCTTTTTGTTCTCAATGCCTCACTTAATATGGTACTTTGGAGCAAGATTGTACATAAAACGTCCAATCTCTTGCTCTCTATATCCTCGTATTAGAAGCTACAACTGCGACTGATTCCGTAATCTCGAAATCTGACAAGTCAAGCCGGACAGAATTCTTCTCATCGATCATTCCAGTGATTCTCAATGGGACTGCACTATCTTGCAGCAAACCGCTCGCCTTTCCCCAACGCGGGCACAGCTTCAGCTAATCCTTCTCGTTTTGTAAGACATAGTGTGTTTGCAATATCGAAGATCAAGCATCCGATACGCGAACAATCGGCGCGCACCGATAACTGCAGCTCGAGTGAAACCGCGGGTCGCATAATTGCTCGAGCGGCGAGATAAAATTGCTCGTTAAGAAGGGTAACCGTGCTGGTACATGCGCTGCATTAGCACGGTACCGTGAGACGAACCGTGATTTACGGCCGCGTACGAGACGCTCGAGATAACTCGTTAGAGATCCCTGCGAGTTGTCACTTCGCAGTCGACGGCACTGTTGGAGCACACAAGGACGCGAGTACCTTTGCATCCGCGTGCAAGGTGCACGGCGGCTGTGCGCGACGTGTACGCAGCTTGCGACGGACAAGGTTCGCTAGCCTGGAGGATGTGGCAGTGTGCAGCGCGCGCGAGCCTTCTTCGGGTAGAAAGGTGTCGAAGGTGATTCGTTGGAAACCCGAGAATGGGGTCCTACTTGGCAGAAGAACTTTGCCTCGCAACTGCACCTTCGCTGGGCTATATTTATGTAGGGGAGACCGGGGCGGGTTGGTGTCACCCTACCTTGACGGACGAAAAATGATGCGAACTTGGTGAATTTTTTAAAATAAAACCATTAAATATATTTACTTCCAGCTTTGTGACTTTATTTGTCGATCTTTAGAGAATATGCCGCTGGGTGTGGAGAGTGAAGATAATTGTGTAGGTGAAAAAGCGGATGGATTTAGGAAAATATTGTGGAGGGTAGTATATATTTTGAGGAGCCTTGGATTCCCGGTCTAGGGATAAAATTCGGTGAGATTCTATAGAGTAGGTTGGAATATTTCATGCTAATATAAATTACATCTCATGTTTGGGAACTTTCGAAATTGCATCGCGCGAGCACGAACGTGTCCAAAAGACAGATAAGCTTCCCGCAGATTTGCAGACTTCGCGAGTCTACCAGGCTTGGCGAATAACGCGGAACACGTACTATGACGTGAGAAAGGAATATTTCGCGAAGTTGATCCCGTTACTTCGGTATTCCTTGCGACCTGATGATGAATTTCGAAAACGCGATCTGAAGTCAAGAATCGACGAAACACTGTGCTTCCCACGGTAATAATATTTTTGCATATTAACCTCTAATCAATCTTCTTATTATTGTGTCGCAGAATTATTTATGATAAATAACGGAAGTGACCCCGTTCGTGACGAATAAATTACGAAATATCTACCATACGCAGCACGCGAGGCTTTATGAAGCAGAACTATTTCTTTGGTCCCTAATCAGTTCAAAAAAAAAAAATAGATAGGGATCTACTTAATTATCTCTCAGAATTCCCTCAAGCTTCCACGCGCGTTCTCCTTAAATATCAAGGAGCGATTCTTCAACGAGACGGCTTTTCGCAGCTACCGCCGAGGATTTCGAACTTCCGAAATCCCGTCACGCGGAGATACACGGGCACCCGAAAATACGGGAGGAGCACGCGGGCTCGTCATGCTCGTTAATGCTAACAATACGTAGAAATATTCGGTATTACGCAGAGGCGCGTGACTCCATGCGGACCGAGGCGCATATCGCGCACCGTCGCGTATTCCGCGATGGTAACGCGAGTGCAGGTGAAATAGCACCGATGTGCCTAGTCGAAATCTGCTTTTTACGCTTGGCCCCGCTCCAAATCGAGCATTATCCCCGCTGACTTTGTCGGTAACGCGCGCCTGCACATAAAGCCGGTGAAACGAGAGCCGTTTTCTTTCCTATACCGAGTCATCGTACTCGGGACAGAGTTGGGCATTAACTAAATGAAAAATTATTTAAATATCGCACCGAATAAAAGTTACTCTAACTTTACATTATTTGACGAATGAAGTTAATTTTTTTATTCGCCGAGCGTTTCAACTTCAGCGTCGAATACATTTTTCAGCTTTAAATTTATTCGACACATGACGAATAATCTTTTCAACTTTCATTCGTTACCCAAAGTTTTTATTTAAATAAAATTTTTGCCCATCTCTGACTCGGGAGAGCATTTCTCATCGCGCCACCTTCAGAAGCATCTTCGTCTTCCGTTACCCCAGCACTTCAATTGTAACCACGGCGGGGCATGGAGAACGCTTCCAGTACAAGGAAATCGAAGGCCAAGTCTGAGTCTATGTATACAGTCACTGTGACATCACCATTTACGTTATCTCGTCGACGAAAGTAATGTGTACTCAATGTAGGTACACCGGTATGGTTTGTGTTGCCCGTTATATTCGCGGCGCTAATATCGAATGAAACTCGAGGCGCGGCGGCGGAGTCACGGGACCAGTGATTCAGAAGTGTCTTCGATCCTTGCGACTTCGCGACGCATCTGCGAGAACCTTGACGTGGAAGCCATATCTTCAGGCACGGCGTAAAGGCTTCGTGTCGCCGCACACTTGTACGATTCGTCCAATCACATTATCTTGACTGTCTCTTTTAAACTATGACACCCTGAAGAAGCGACAGAGAAAGAAGGTGCGCGAGGGTGGCCGGGGGGAGGGAAGGATTTCAAGCAGAGGTGTCGATGAACTTGATGGGCCTCCGCAGGGTAACGACTCGCGAAACAGACGATCCAAGGTTGCAGTTACGAATTTAGAAATTCAAATTTCAAGTTCCTCGAACACTTCCGACTTATCGTTCCCCGTAGCTAAGTAATCGCTGGTCTCCGCAAAATACGTTCGATTATAATAATTGTGGCACGCCAGTGTTATCGTCCTGATCAATGAACTCCGAGGAGCATGTTGTGAATTACCAGTCGCCATTCAGAATTCGATCGGAGGGACTCAAGCTTCGAAATCGAGATCTCCATCGTCGAGCATCGACGATGCATATCGTCCCACGTGGGGGCTCGTTCTTGCTCCTAATCAGCCCGTCAGCTCTAAATTACCAGCGCTATCTTATCGTTCGAGTCCCTTTTACAGGATCGTAAATGCGAGCAAGCGGGGAACGTTGTCCACGTGCCCCTGATGCCGGGGCCGTAAATTATTTAAAGCGGCGGAATAACGAGTAAGCAACTTATGGCCAGATAAGAGTGCCCCGTTCGCTCCGCCTGCCCAACTTATTATTGCCGTGCCCTCGACGATTCAAACGGATGAAGAGCAGACGGTGCGAGGCTCGAGCGTAGTCTCTTCGCCGCTGCTCTCTTTCTTCCCGGTTAAGTGTTCTACACCTGTGACAAGCCGGTTCGTTGAACTTCCAGCTGGAGAGGCTGTGCATCGAGCTCTCCGTTCGATTCGAGTCGCGCGAGGCAGACCGATCACTTCAAACGTCTTCGGCATCGACAGAACGGCGATAGAATAATTCAGCGGAGGCTGTACGGTAGAGGGAGAATTGATACTAAAATGGGGCTTGGTCGCGTGTCGAGCGGGGAGCAATACCTCGGTGCTTATCGTTTGAGAGGAGGGAAGAACGTTGGGGCCGTTGGTGAACCAAAGTCAGCGCTCAGAATTGGGGAGATTCGAGTAAAAGCGAGGAGGTCCCGGGTGGTCGGGGATTGCCGTGAAAGAAAGTGAAACACAGCGTCAACTAGGACAACCAGCTGGCAGAAGAAAAGGAGCAGAAGTGAAGGTGACGTGGTAGGTTCTGGCTAAAGGCGGGATCTCCTACCTGCGACTGGTCGCTGCCGGTCGCAGCGACCCCACTAGTGCAAGGGAGAAAGAGATGTCATACTTCTCCCTTGCACTAGTGGGGTCGCTGCGACCGGCAGCGACCAGTCGCAGGTAGGAGATCCCGCCTTTACACTAGTGGGGTCGCTGCGACCGGCAGCGACCAGTCGCAGGTAGGAGATCCCGCCTTAACCCATATATTACTCCAACCAGACCCTGCGCGGACCTTTTTGTGCCCTTTATTTATAATACATTTATTTGAGCTCTTTGATGACCTCACTATTTTTATTCGCAGCTTAAAACACTTATAGTACTACTTGTAATATTTCATTTGAAACTTTATTTTAGAAAATGCCAACAGTGAAGATACCATTTCGCCAAACGCCGTAATTTCGCCTGTAGGGGTTGATACGAGCCTGACTTCAACTTCACCAACTCGCCCCAAAGATCCAGTTAAATGTCATTAAAGTAATATTCAGAAGTGTTCCTCTGCAGAGACCTACGACCACATCGTCCAAAATTCCTCCGCGTCTCCGTTCATCCCACCCAGCACAAGCATCGCCAGCAATTAACAAACTCCAGGCGCGTGATGCTCGCGAGCAAAGGGGTGATTGGCGAGCGGCTCGAATCGATAGAAGGTAGCCTAGCCCACGAAGGAAATGCACACCGCGGTGCAGGTAGCAGCCCCCGCCCGGCGAATTCGATGGGGACCGGAAGGCGAGGGGGTGGCCGCGATCGGTTTTTGGTCGCGCGCCTCGACGAGGTCAGAAGCGAAGAAAGAGAAGGTAGAGCTTGTCGTTTCGCCGCAAACCCGAAAATATCCGTGTCGACCGGTATGTTGAAACCTGGCATAAGCTCTGGCCAGCCGCCAGAAGAGCGGTGCTCGGTTGGAGGCCACAGCAGGCCAGAGGCGACCGGCCTCGCCGCTCCGAACGTCCGCTAGGCCTCGGCGTAGGGGAACAGAAGAGAGAGACCCGTAGGCCGTAGACCGTTCTCAAGTTGAAGACCTCTCTCAAATGACATCTCTAGAAGAACAGACCGCGACGACCCGCTCCGAACCCTACGATAGCGGCTACCAACCTACCAACCGCCCTGATTGCCGCGCTATCGTTCCTGATTACTCGAACACGACCCCGCGTGCCGGCCGCCGCGAGAATTATGGCCAGCTTAAACGATCCTCGTGGACTACGATAGCCGCACGAACACGCGTCTAACCCCGGGTCCACACCAAGGCGAACACGAGCAAAAACATTGTTCGCGAACTTTTTCGTCCGTTCTTGCCAAGTCCACATCGCTGCGAACATGAAAAAAACTCAGCGTACGTTCACATACGGTCCGTACGCTGAGTTTTTTTTCATGTTCGCAGCGATGTGGACTTGGCAAGAACGGACGAAAAAGTTCGCGAACAATGTTTTTGTTCGTGTTCGCCTTGGTGTGGACCCGGGGTAAGGAAACTGTGGAACAGATCGCTGGGCCCGGCCAGGAGTTCGCGAACGGCGATCCGGGGTTGGATTGACTTGTTGCTTGTAGAAGTGTAGGATCCTCGGTTGGGGGTATCGTTGGTGGGGAATCTTCTACTAGTTTCGTATGGGACGGTATGTGTTATTGTGTAAATTTGGATGACCCGGGCGACGAGCTTTGGTAATTGCGATATTTGTTTGGGGATGTTTGTATTCACGGGAGTACGAAGAAATTATTGTACCAGTAGAGTTAGATGTTTCCACGGCATCTCTTTGGCGTTAGAGATGCTTGCCACGATATTACCCACCGACACATTTTTAATCATTCGTTGACCTTTTAACTAACCAAGCCGAGTTAACTACTCCTCTGTGATAAACCGAATAGAACGAAGTTTTGTAATGTCGTTAGAGGAACGCTTTATATCCAGTAACTCGCGGCGAGCTTATCCTGGACCAATTTTCTTGAGTTTCTGTTTTATGAACAGAGGATATTCTTGGGCTTTATCGATCTACATAGAGGTGTCTTTTATTTCAGGGGATGGCGTCAAAATGATGAGGTTTGTCAAAATTAATTAATGAGCTTCGAGAAATTCGTTGAGGAGCGTTTGAGTAATTCTTGTAAAGCAATTTGCGATCGGTAGAGTCATTATGGGACGAAAGAGAAAAGTCGGTATATTTATATCTAAGGGCAGCGGTTTCTATGCAATTAAGTCCTATGAAGGAAATTAATTACTCTGTTCCGACACGTGCCCCTTATATCTAATTTATTTTTCTTCCTACGGGTGGCGTTTATATGGTAATTATGCCAAGTCGTGACATAAAGACTTTATCATAACGTCGACCTGAAAATTGATGTGCCGCAAAAGTATCGCGGCTGATAATTACGATTACTAAACCCCCCTGTCGCTAATATGCACCCATTATGCCATTTATCTGCCGTGATAAATCTACAAATTAATTCACGGCTTTTAGCTGCGTTTTTACATTTGCGGTCATTACAGAATCGACAGTAATTAAGGGTGGTTTGGGCAAAGTTCTTGGTAATCAGAGAGCTGAATTAATGTCACTTTCGAATTGCATGATTGCAAATAAGCAACTTTGCAACTCGTTAACTAGCGCCTAGGATTGGCAGAAATCGATGATCGTTAAATTTACAAAATCCGAATTGATCCTAACTCAAATGCAAATGCAACGATTAGTAAAGACAATCGTTTTAAGTTTTTTATCAGGTTAAGGGAAAATTTTAAGTATTAAGGAACGTAAAACAGGAAGGCGCGAGCATCAAAATATTGATAACGATAATGGCTCCCGTCTTCCTATACAGCTATCTCAATAACCAGTCCCATTCACGTTGCTCGATATCTTCGATCAAAATAATATGTATTACAAAATAAACATAGATTATTGGCTGACAGTGCGCTGCTCAAGCATTTGTAAAATCGATTGAATTTCACAAAATACCATGTTTCTTACAGAAACATTTGAAACAACTATTATCAGCAGTGCAATTATGTGGTATATCTCGTTTTCGCCAATTAGTCTTGAAAGAAGGATATTACAAATAAGTCATAAGTAAACACTGTACTTTTCCAAGGAAAGAATTGTTTCGATGCCACCTTGCAACGAAACCAATTTCATTCGCAAACGAGGCGCATGGAACTGGTTGCAATGTTGAATGGGAAGTAAGCCATTACGTTGACTCAGGGAACTGTCCTTAATTCATCGTCTGTACGTTTCGAATTATTAGCGTGTAAAGCACGCTTGCCGGGGCAATTAACACCGGCGTGATTCCCGTAATTTCTATTTAAGATCAATTCGCAAGTGGCAGCTTTTTTCCCCCCCCTTACCGTGTCTTTTCGCCGCGATGCGGGCGAACTTGAATCGAGCGAGCGCCGCGAGCGCGCACGCGCGGAATTACTTGAAGTGGACGCGAACCTTGTGCCGCAGATAATGCAGCGCGGCGAAAAAGTCGAATTATTATTACCTCGGCAATATCGGGGCTGCACTTTGTATCGCGATTTACATTTCGACGCGGCGCGCAGCCCAAACGAATAGTAAGGAGAGAAGCCTGCGCGCGCTTCAGCGACTCGCGAAACGAAAGAATCGCTCGTTAAAGCCTGAATTGACACCATTGCAAAAGTACAGTTAATGGGCAATTATCCGAGCCGAGCGCAGTTCTAATTCCGCCTATGAGAGCCTGACATAGAACCACGATCGTCGTCGGAGATATCGCGGTGAATAACAGGCTAAATAAATACTACGCAACAAACACTTTATTTCACTGTCCCCTCCTCCCGCGTGTCTCGCCTCTCCCACCCAGTCGTCTTGATAAACGGAAGGGAAAAAAGCACGCACTCCAAGGAGAGGCCTCGTAGCAGCAACCGGATGAGAATATTACCATTCTGCTCGGAATTATTCGCGTGGGCAACGATGCGCTAGATGTCATAGAAATAATCATCGTTCGATAAACGCGTCAATGACTCCCGACTCGAAATTGCAAGATTCCATTGAGCAGCCTATCGCGCGACGTTAACGACGCTGGTTTCCAATGTCGAGTAAAGGAAGAATTGATACGGATACTTTGCCCGACGGCGGTATCGAGCCGAGCCGAGCGGAGCGTGTATAGGCTTGCAGGCTGAACCAGCGAAAGTGAGGTTAGGTTGTTAACTATCACGTGGTGCGCCACGGGGTCCTAACGAGGTTAATCGAGAGACCAAAGAACCGAGCGCCGGCGCGACCAATGAACACAAATGCGTGCATTACTGCCCTTTGTCCCTTTTTTTCCCCGCGACTCGCTTTTACGCGTCGTTCCGTCGAACTCTTAACCCTCCCGGCCGTTCCCCGCGCGTCCCGTGACAGCGGCGAACGGGCGCAAAAAAAAAAAAAAAAAGAAGAAAAGGTCGCGGCGCGGTACCGGGGAAAACGTAAACGTCACGTACCGTGGAAGGCCACGCCGCGCTCGATCAAGAAACATCGAATACTTCGGCCGGAATCAATGGAAACGTGCAGGACGGCGAGAAAAAAAAAAAAGAGTGGCACGTTTGGCATTCGTTCGACGGCCGCCAGTCAGCGCTGAAGTAGTATTTGCGCGAATTTCGAAGAAAAGCAAGAATGCGTGCTCTAGAAGACGACGCCGAGGATAGGCGAGGGGACGGCGAGAGGGGGAGAGGGAGGGGGAGGGCGATATATCGAGCCCGCGTTAAGAAGGGCATTCTAAAGATATAACACGCGCGTTTGTGAATTGGAGAGAGTGATGTCTCGATACTCACCGATCAGTGGAAAGATATTGGGCGGATCGAGTAGCGACTTGAGGCTGTTTTCAACGAGGATGGGAGATGAACGGTCCTTGTCACTCATTTCACGCACTGCGCCACGAAGCCGCACGTTCCGAGGTACACACGCACACACACCGTCCGTATATACACGGCCACACCGCGCGGAGCCGACCGAGTCGCGGATATATAGATAGACAGAGGGGCCTATATGCGTGCACGCGAGGCCTCGTCTGTGTACGTGGGAAGCAGAGACGGCACACACGCGGCCAGGCCGTGTTAATAACACACAGGCGAGAGCGTGACACGATGGGACCGCGACGTGCCTCCCGTGGGACACAATTGTAATGACGTTCTTCCAGACCGGCGGAGAGAAAAGGCGCCCGCACCCGAACCTCTCACCTCGTCGCGATTGTTCCTGCTATCACCCGAGACGGCCGCGGCCCGTTCGAACACTCTGGCCACCGTTAAAATAAACGCGGAGCGCTACCCGTGCACGGTGCTCTTGAAAATCAATCTAAAAGTGGCTCGGCTGGTGGCGCGATCTCCTGGCTGCCCTATGGACCGACTCGCGACAAGTGAACGACGCCTGCCGTACTGATAACGAACGCTCTCTACTCCTGCCTTATCGCGATGCGCGCGCAACCCGCCCGCGCCACTCCATCTGGCTATCCCCACCGCCGGCCCTGTTCTTCGCGACCATGATCTAGCAATCTAGCGGTTTTCGTGGGATCTCCGGTTACGATCTTTCTTCCCATCTTTTCTTTATATTAAATTGCTCTCTCTGGTTGTCAATACTGTTGCTGAATGAACCGAGGGGCTGCGAGGCCGAATTGTCTAACGGTTGATCCGCTTGATTTTCATTCGAGCACTCTTCTCGGGTTCACGCATCCACGGAGTGGAAAATGTAGTCGTACTTGTCTTTTGAATTCTTCTTTTATTAGTTTCGGAGTATCGTTCTCGTCCCAAATTGTGCAAACATTGGGCAAGCTTCCTCGATTGGCCTGCAACGACATTTCGTAAGACTAATGGTAAATAGTGGGAAGAACGTAGAAATTTAATTACATTGCGAGATTGAAATCGTTCCCTCCAATCACTGCGTGTATAAAAGGTAGATCGATGTATGCAAATACGACGCACGAGGTTTTTGTTGGTTAAATAAAAAGTTTGTAATTAATGACTTGACTAAAAACGATTTCATTCCTGGTTAAGAAAGCCGAGTTCTCTTGTATGCTGAATATTTTATGAGCCATTTTTTATATACATATCCAAGACAAATAAAACAGATTACAATTTGTGATAAATTAATCGTGGCAAGTCAATACTCGTAAATGCAAATTGAACACAGAATCTTAAAAATCGGCAGCAATATCTCGGTATCTGTAAATTAGTCTAACTTGAAATATTCTCGACTAATGCGTGGTCAGAAGGTGGTCCACTGAAGATCGTTCCTAAACATCGTTAACTTACGTAGAAACAAAAGTTTCTCGAGTACAGCATATCCTTGTAAACTGCTTAGAACCCTACTATGCTTTTGGTATCGGCATAATTCAACGGTGTTAATGCTTTACGATTGTCAATTATCCCATTAATATAAACGCTAAACACAAATTCGCACGAAATGTTCTGCGCGTAGCTAACAAGAATCGCGTAAGGTATTCACTACACTCGTATACGTATCAACTTTCTAGCAAAGCTCCGTACGTACTTGTACTCCATGTCGTCGCATCGACACGTTCGCGAAATTCGTGCCGAGGCCCAAAAAGCGACGGGCTTTTTCCGGCGAAGCACGAATCAGTCGTATAACCCTGCCCCGCTAAACATTCCCGGCGAGAAACAAACAAGATGCAAAGTGAGTAGGCAACATACTTAAAAGAGATATTTACAAAATATTACAACGCGCGGATACTCAATGTGTACGACGTTCAGCCAATTCGCTTTGTAAGTTCCAACATGTGAAATGCATCGATCGTTAGGGCTACTTTCGCTCGCGACTGCTCGCGCGGCCGTTTAAACCCAAACGCTCAGGGATTCGGCTGTAGTTTGCGGCGCTGTGAAGCTGCTTCGATGCTGCTTGAAGAGAGCCTGGATTTCAGCCGGCGTCGAGGACCATCTGCGGTGCCTCGCCTTCTCCAAAGGTATCTCCGGCAGGCCCACCTCCGCGTGGCAGCCTCTGATGGGGAAGGTCGGCAGCGCGCTGGGCAAACCGATCTCTTGGAACGAGCTCATAGAGGAGAATCCGCTTTCGTCCTCGACGCTGCTCACGCTGACGGCTGGCTTCGATTTCGAGGATCTCTCCTTCTTCTTCTTCTCTATCTTCCTAGTGTATTTATTTGGCGTAGAAGTTGGCGTGTACATGAACATACCCTCATGCTCTGGCATGGATACATTAAGTGAATTATTATTTGGTAGCGCGTCCTCTTCCTCCGTGGTTTTGCTGCTTGCCGAGTTGAGCGAGGTAGCGTCTAGGGACCTCCTCACGCCGGGAAGAAGGCTCTGCAGGCTTCGCTCGACCCCAGCGACGTTCGACGACGTTTTCAAGAAACAAGTCCTACTGTCGTTCTCCGCGCGCTGGCCGCTGCCGGGGCCCGCGGGGAACCCGGTAACCTCTTGCAACGCTGTAGAATTCGCAAAGCTGCCGGTCTGCAGGGAGGAGAAAGCCTCGCTGTGGTGGTTGTGACGATGATGGTCTATAGGCGAAGGAGACGATTCGTTGTTCTCGATCGGCGTGATCTTGGCCAGGTCCGGCTCCCTCATCGCCAGCAGCGACTGAACGGTCTTCATTAACCTGCAACAATTAATTCACAGCCTCCGTCAATCTTAGTTACGCCGAAACTTAAGCTGACAAGATCTACGTACCTAAACGCTTCCTGCGACAGCTTCTCGGGCGGCACCTCGTTCGGATCTAGCTCGGGTTGCTTCGGTCTTCTGTAAACGACGCCGTCGTGCGTCTTGTTAAGGTCCTGGGGTTTGTTGCGCGGCGGCGTGCAATGCACGGGATCGTTTCTGCGGAGAACCGACCAAGTGAACTCGCGGCAGCCCGTGGCGCACGGTGAGATCTGGGTGACGGACTTTGCCCTGGTGAAACGGGACGAGTCCGACGAGGAGGACGAGGAGGCCGAGATAGCGCGACTCGGCGAGCAGTCTCCGTGCACCGCGTGCACGCTGCGACTGCGAGGCACTCGCCCCGTCGAACCTTTGTCCTTGAGACTACTCTTCTCGTGAAGAATATCCAGGCTCTTGCGGGCCCGATCCAGGAAACGCACCACTTGCTCCATCAGGGAACGATACATCTGCCTGTTCGCCTCGATCTGCAATGTCGATGAACGGAGGATAGAATAGGGTAATTGTGGGAGAGGTGCCGCACTATCAGTATTTCAGGGATGTCGTCGATAAAACAGACCATTGTTGATTTCATTTGTTTGCGACTGTTGATCTAGACCAGTTTACCAAGCACGAGCGTGTTTCCTGCATTATTATTAAAGATTTTGCTGTTTTTCGAGGTAAGCCTAGCGCGCTTCGCCTGAATAGTTATACGTCACTTTTATTTTTACTATCATAGTAGCTAAAGTTCATAGTTTTTCTTAATACAACTTTTGTAATACGTTAAAGAGACCTTGTAGAATATTTCCTTGGTTGAATAGGTTACCTTCGACATAGCATGTGGAAATACGAAAGTGCGGCGCCTCTCCCGGCCATTTCGGATAGACGCCGCATTTTTTCTTAGGATAGATGCCGCACATTGATAACGTACTGTTTTGGAAACTAAGTCGATTTAAATGATGTATTTAATGTTTAAAATACCAAAAAAGTTGTTTAAAATAGCTAACGTGGTATCTCTAGGCAAATTATTAATTTCTAAATGAATAATCTTATAATCCACATATATTTGTGGGACTATTTACTCTTTTTCCACATTTTTTTATTTTGATTTCAAGATGCCAACTGAATATAAAAGAAAATCTAACGCTAAGCTTAAAGCTCAGTGGAGTGAAGAAACTTTGATTGAAGCATTACATCGAATAAAAGCTGGTGAAAACGGCAATTGTGTTGAGTGTTGGGAGAATTATTATACCACAAAATCCAAGGCTGACTGGATTATTTGTCCAGAATGTAGAAAGTGGCTTCATGAAACATGCACCCTGTATAATACTATATGTAATGAATGTGGGAGGAAGAAAAAAAGAATGTTAAATTTAGAAAAGCAAAAATAATATATGTACCTACTGTACCCATTTAATTGTTTCGTTTTACTTTGTTTTTACTACTGTTTTATATAAAAAGTTCGAATTTACAAGTTTAAATCGAAAAGTAAACGTTTTTCGAAATGCGGCACCACACCCTCATGTGCGGCGTCTCTCCTACTAAAGAGATGTTTTTAGTTTCAATTTTTTAAGGGTGACAAATATTAAAATTTTTATTTTTTTTAATGCTAGTAGAATCACAAGATGTTGAACTAATAATATGTATCCTTGGAAAACATTTTCATTGCAAAATTTAGACACGGTGACAATTTTGCGTAACGTGCGGCAGCACTCCCACAATTACCCTAAACCAACTAAAACTACTACAAAGATTATTTGTATTATTTGCATTATCCGTAGTCAGTAGTGTAACCGAGAATATTGAACAAGAAGGGGACTTCGTTTTGGAGGAAATGGATCTTGAAGATCGCCGGCTACATGGCCACCCACCGACTTCAGAGCCCATCTCACGGGAAACGAAGGCTATCGCGAGAATGTTGTATCGAATGTGTTTCGTCGATTTCTGGATAAGGAATTAGCCTGCCGGTTCGCCTTAACATTTTTCGGCTCCGAACGAAGAGGATTAAATAATCGGAACAAGGTAATCCGGTCTAGAGCACTACCAGTTTCCCTTGTACCTGAAGCATGTTCGAACGACCGTCGTTCCTGATTACATACAAACCTGTTTCAGTTGCCACTGCAAAGTCTCGATCTGCGTCTGAAGGAAAACATTGTCGATCACTTGCACGTGGGGCATCTGATTGGACGTCAGGGCGTTCTGCAGCCTTCGGTTCTCCTCGGTCAGCGACTGGCATTGCTGGAACAGGATAACGAGACAGCGCGATTAGGAACGGCGATACCTGGACGAGCGTAGTAGATCTGAAATTCTAGATCCCCCCGATTGCGATCCGCGCGCGGTGAGAATGCCACCTCCTATCTAACCAGCGAGCAGAGCTCTCCCGAATGCAGTAATCGTTTCAAAAGAGGAAAGAACCGCGGCGCATAGACGCGTTAATACAAGTTTTCACCTTGCGTAGGGGATTTTCACACGGTGGAGTGAACACAAGCCGACGTTAGCAGAGCGTACACAGAATTTGCTTGCACGAAGATCGCGCCTACAGCGGCAACATATTCCACATAGAAATCAAAACTCTTTTTCTATCAGTCACTTTATCAATTACTTTACTTCGCCACGATATCCACCACCGTTACGCAATAAAAGAGAAAACGGGGATTGCTGCGGCGCTCAAAATAAGGAACACTTGTCCTGCTCGAGGAATGAATTGAACATTAGGAATAAAATTAAAGAAACTGTAGGCTTTTCCTTAAATGTTTACTTTATATAGAACGTACAGCTTTCAAAGTGCTGGATTATCGCAACCAGTGGCGCACCCAGGGGAGGCCTTGGCACCCCAAAAGAAAAGGGACAAAGGAGATTAATGTAACCAAGTGTGAAGTAATTCAAGAGCTTTGCGAAAATAAAAGAAAACTCGATTTTATTCTTTAAAAATTCTTTACTGAATTTGCATTTCAAATATTTTTACCCCTTCAACTCGGCTCCCCTCAAAATGAAATCCTCAGTGTGCTACTGATCGCAACGGTAGTTTCAGAGAAAGTGGGGTTCTCTGTTCCTCAAAGGGGAATAATTGCTGGGCCCTGTTGTCCGATGAACCAACCAAATATTAGCGACAATGGAAACAGCGCGTGTTCAATAAACAATAGAATCTTCATGGAAGTAGCAGCTTTCCAGGTCTGGCTAGTATTTACATCGCGCCTTCCAATAGAATTCTAATAGAGGCGCAAGAGGAAGAACCGCGAGCAGCCACGAATTTCAGTCATTCGAGTCACGAAAGCATTATCGGACAAACGATTATACATCGACGATCAATCGCTCATTGAAAGCCTCTCGAAAGCATAGGGGCCAACAATGCACACCTTCGAAACACTGTGGAGAGGCCCTCCACCGCCGTGGCTGGACATTTGCATTTTTCTCCCTTTTTCTTTTCGGTGCTCGCCGTAAAGACGGGCATAAAGGAGTTCGTAGGAACACGAGGTTCCTGACATTTCCATACAATGGCGGGAAAAATACGGTACGGGTTGCGAGATATCCGGCGATGGGCCATGGTTGATAACGAACCCAGGACGCGGGAGATGTTGAAAGAATCGTGCGTTCATCGTTCGAATCGGTCGCTGCGCTCAACTGTCGTCGTTTTTATTGAAACGGCGAACAAGAATGCCCGGGTGCGCACGCGCGTCGGGGCTGCGGGGGAGAAGTGTTCAGGATTTTGGAAATTTACGCGCTCCATAACAGATTTTTAAATTCAGATTTCTAGTGGGACTATTAAAATAAAAGTCGATATTTAATTATAGAAAAGTAGTAGGGTAGATGTCCCAATTACTGCCAGTGTCCCAATTACTGCCACTTTATTTATTTTATGTAATAAAAACGTAACATATGAAACAAAATGTACAAAAAAATGTTATTATGAAACGGAGATTCTGATTTACATCAAAATAAAACAAATATATGTACTCATATGTACCTAGTGCTTAAAAAATAATATTGAAAAATGAAAGTGCCATTTGAGCGTCAAAAACGCGACGACGTTAGTAGGAAGTGATGGCGAAATCGTACTAAAGAAAGGGTCGCAATTTTACTATTCAACCTCTATCTATTGCATAAAATGAATTATTCCGGTCTAGAAGAATTACTTTAATGATGTAACGAATAAAATACATAATATTTATTGTTAAGTTATAATAATTAACGGTGACATCATTAGGGACAAAAATTTTGGGCTTGTCCCTATTACTGTTGGCAGTATTCGGGACAAAAAAACGTGAAGTACGCATAACTGTCATCTCTCAAAGTTCAAATTCTTGACCTCAAAATCACGTGTAGCGTGTGATGCTGTGATATTAAATTATAGATATATTGTATATTAAATGTACACATATATTCTGGCTATTAATCAGTAAAAAGGACTGGCAGTACCTAATCGAGTCTTAGTAAAAAGGACCGACTGTAATCGGGTCTCATTGTCAATAATAGGGACCGTCAGATATGTGGTCACAGTTATTAGGACCGACAGTTATTGGGTGGCAGTCATACGGACAAGACGATTTTTGAGGTGACAGTTATAGGTAATTTTAATTAATTATTTATAAATTCTTCATATTTAATTCATAAAACTATTTTTTTTAATTAAAGAGATGTTAAATAATATTATGTTTCAATCGGAGACGATTTTTAGGTTAAACAACACGTGAAATGATTAAATGAAGTTCAGTTATAATCTTAAGGTGGCAGTAATTGGGACATCTACCCTAGCTGTGTTATTCGGCTTCTTTTTTTCTATTTTAATTTCAACACCGAATTGAGAAATCCTCCTTTTTCCTTTGGAGGAAAGTTTCGCTTCCCATTAATATTTATCCTCCAGCGACCAAAACATTGATGGTCACGTGAAGATTGAATAGCTCCCATAAAGTTGGAATATTCTACATCTTATTTACCGAGAGAAGACCGTGTTACCATTTAAACGAGTTAACATAGCTTAGCTATTATAACAGTTCGCAACGTGTTCTTTTGTTGTGTTTCACAGCATTTGGACAGAGTTGCTTCCAACTGGAAATTAGAACTAGCTGTACGCTTACATAATCATCATGTACTCCATATTTCATTAGCACCTCGGATTTAATTTTCGTTCAACTAACCGATTCGGTTGTTCAAACCTACAGGCATTTTATTAATTCCTTAATTACACCTTCCGAAGCAGGTCGCTGGCAAGTTTCGCGTTCCTTCTGCCAGGTACGTAAGTAACTGCTTCCAATATTTTAAACAATGGACACTCGTAGTGGCCCAGTGGATGGTCTTAACGCTTAATCCATATTGAAAGGGGCTGCCGAAGAGTTCAATGGCGTCATAAAACGATTATTGAAGGATTACACTGCCCGAGAATGAGTGGCGGTCGCGTATCCAGGCATTCCGTTAAATGGTAATTCCAGCGGTGCCCTTGTCGCGCTTAAAGTATCAATAACAAGCTACGTTGGAATAATATTCAATCTCCTGTTCGAAGAGAAACAGTCTGCTAGCGAACCGTTTGATACGTTTATTCCATGATTGTACAGCGTTACTGTTTAACGAACATTTAACGAGAGATAGCGATACAAATAAAGATAAGGAGACCTGTTACAGGTGGCTGCAACAGAAACTTCATTCTCGAATCTGGTTATCACCCGAATGTTCATACCGTCATATATGGGCGCTTGAAAAAGGAAACAAATTAATCGTCCGTCCGAAATTAAATTAATTTACTACAAAACAAAAATAAATTAAATTGTGAAGTAATCACGCATAACTTCAAAATTCGGTTTCACTATTTATGGTCCCCCCTGAACGAAATAATGCCCCTTCGTGAATGAAATCCTACCTACGCCCCTGTAAATTCTAATTCTTTTCTACAGAATATCCAAAAAATGAAGGGACAGACTTGCGCAGCGTGTTGAGCAAGTGGCATAGATAAATACCACCTTACGTGAAACTATATTCGAAAGTGCTTTGATAATCCCTTGTAAGGGATTAGAACGGTGGGCCAAGGGGACCATTGTTCTCGCCCCGGGGGTTCCCTGGGCAGAACCATCGACTCGGAAACTGGTGAATAACAGTTATATTAATATTGCCCTCCGTACCATTCTCAAAGGAGCATTCCCGATTCCCCCAATAAGCAAATCTCTCGGCTTTGCACCGGTCGCGAGGGGCCAATTGTTTCGCTGCACGGGTCGCAGGATTTAACGCCGGGGAAACTCCTACTTAGAGGGTCAGGTGAAAAATATGGTTTACGACCAAGTGGACACTGGGGAGCAGCTTGTCATATACCAGAGATATCTGAAAGGTTCCTACCTTCCGAGGCTCTTGCAGAACCTTCGATCACGCCGGTGCGTTGCGAGCAATTTTAACGGTGCTCTGCTTCTAAACGTCTGCCAACGATACCTCGTATTCACTTCTAATCGGGTTATCAACTCTTCTGGGGAATTATTAAAGCGATAGCGATGAGTTCCCCAGTGAACCATCAGTCTTCTACAACTCATCAATAAAACATTTCCACGCTTAGTTTCGTACGCAATTTTTCCACCCCACCTCGACTACTTGCCTCTGACACTTCGCCTGGCGTGGGCGCGGGAACGCGCCGAGGCACTTGCACCTCGCAGTTCAAGCGTGCTTTACTGCGTTCGCGTTTATATTTTCTAGAACAGTGATCCCCAATCTGTGGGTCGCGAAGTACTTTCTGCGGGTGGTCACGGTTTTTTTTAAATATTATTAGTTACATTCTTAAGTTTAATATTATTAATTATATTCTGAAATACCTACTTTTAATGTGTGTTCTTTACCTCATTAAATGTACCTTAAATAAATCTATCGCCGCTCGAAAAAGGTTGGGAAGCACTGTTCTAGAAAGCATCGAAAGTGTTGCCCCAGTGTCTCTGGGTATCCTTCGGAAACTTACGCCACGCAAGGTGTTAAAATGAAATTGAAAACCGAAACCCCTGCTACTTCCGTGTCAAACATTTCCAATTTCGATCTCAACCACAGTTAACCAAAATCTGCACCCCACGCCGCGAGAAAAGCTCGCAAGTCATTGCGACAATTCGCCGAAGAAAAGTCCCCTAACGCGTGCAGGAGCGGAGCGTGTCGGGGCGATCGCGAGGAGCAACGTTGCTCCGTTTTTTGCGAAGGTGAAACGGTACAGTTAAGTAACGAACGCGAGGTTTTGCGTACGGTTTGCTCGCGTTGACCTCCGGCGGGCTCCCTCCGGGGGATAGTGCCACGCCGCTGGCAGGTGAATTTGCACGGAAAGCTGAAATTTTCAGCGGGGGGACCCGAGCGGATGAGGTTTCCGCATGGTCGCTCAGCTTGAACCGTCCACCGGCTGAATACTATCGTGACGTCACTCGCTACGGTCACTGCCTGAATTATTCAGTATTCCTTCGTTTCTACTTGTACACACCGAGCCGTCTCTTTGTACGTACTAACGGCCCTCTCTGCGCGCGTATAAATGCCCCGCGACATCACATCGAAGGCACATCGTCGCCGATTAGATACTTGGAAGCAGGGGGCACTAGGTGTCGGGTCACTGGCTTTCCTCGAACTTCGGATGGACACTGTCTTCTGCTGGGTGGCACGATTGGTGGGAAATTAGGAGTGACGTTTTCTCGTCGTTTTCTTGCTGATGCCATTTTCTTGGAAATTGTTCACTTGTGCGATTCATTTGCAAGGGGGGTCGCTTATAGTTGCGCCAGCTATGATAAAATATGCCATGTATGCAGAAATTTAGTCGAATTAACCACCAAACACCTCGTGCACTTCCCTTGGTAGTTGGTCGAATTTATCAGCCTCTCGATCGCAGCCTTGAACACCGTTCCACTCGTTTCCAGATTTCACATGGTCTCTTTCCCTCCGCCCGGCGTGCTCGCAAGAGACAAAGGACCTTTTACCTTGCCTTTTTCCATAGGTCGTTTGACCCTAAGTCCTCGATTTCGCTGGAGGACTCGATTAAACATACAGATAGCGGTGTAATTATTTGAGCCGGTGAAGCTTGATGAGCCTTCGAATGGAAGGTTAACGAAGATAGCTTTTTAGTTGGAAATATCGCGGAATGGGTCGCCCAAACTGCACAGCTTGGGGCAGTGGCGCAAGGGGCTCCGGCAGCCCCCAAAGAAAAAGGAGATTAATGTTACGGCGACCGAAGTAATAAAAGAGCTTTGTAAAAAGAAAAGCAAACTGGATTTTATTCTTTAAATACGTTTTTATGATTACCCAATGAATTTTATTGAAATTGCATTAGAAATATTTTTATTCGTTCAACTCGGCTTCCCCCAAGATTACATACTGAGTGCGCCAGTGGCCTGGAATATCTCCGTTACATTTGAGTTTATGGGAAAATGAGAGCAATAGAAGTTTATGTAGTTCGCGAAGCCTAAGCTCTTCGGTTGCGAACGAAATGTTTAGTTTAAAGGGTCAATCTGTGCAAGCTTCGCGCCTCACTGTTCAATTACATTTTTCAGCTGCTGGATGGTCAAGCAAGAGAGACATGAAACTGTACGATTATTCGTTTCACGAAATCTTTTATTAATGACCCAAGGACCTTGGCGAAGATAAACGGTTTAAATCAAGAGGCAGTGCGCTTTTAGCGCGCCTCTTATCGGCCCAAGAGGTTTTATCGACCAAACAGTTTCCCCCGCGTTTCAGCGGATTAACGAGCAATTACACGGACCGAGCAACTTTTTGCTCCACAGGCAAACGAAGTATTTAACTCGGCGTCGATTGCGAAAATCTAATCTTTCGAAATCGTGCTGGACCTTCGGGATTTGATACGGCCGAGAAACAGTAACCCAAGTGCCTACCACCGGATACATAATTACTGTGCCTTATTTCATTTAGAGCGAGATGCAACGGCAACTACTAAATTCCTCTGCGTTATAACCCTTTCACTCTGCAACCCACAAGATATTTATACAAAATTACATCACGTGAAATTAAATGAGGCACATAGGATATCTTTTCTGCCAAAGTATATGATTATGTATACATTAATTGAAAGATAAATGCCCAAGAAAAGGCATATAGAATTTTCTTAAAAATCATGTAGGAAGTAAATAAAACAGAGAAAATAATTTGAATACACGAAATTTGCCATCAACTTTAGAAAACTTATAACGAGGGCTAATTTATTGCGACACATTTTTCTGACGATAAACGTTGTCGCTTTGAATAGTCACTTATTTCCTGACTCGTAAATTTGAAACAATACGCCATCTTCTTCTAACTAATAATTGATAATTTAAGGTAATGCCATCTATGTACCAGATGATACACAATTTACGTTACATGAATTTCGTTGAACTTTTCACGTGGCCGCTCAGAAAAAAATAGTGTCCAGCAGTATATACCTTTGTGATCATAAATGCAGATAGTTTAAAGCAGGGATCGAAAAAGTTCTCGGACCCTCGTTTTTTAAAAATTCTGTTAGAACTTATTTGTTTCGATTCGGAAAATATCTGTTTCTGTGGAATTTTTAATGAAACAAATGCTACCTTCAGGAACTTCTTTAAAAAGTGTTCTCCTGGAACAGATATTTTAGAACCTATATGTATAATAAAAGTTCCATGGAAACAAGTTACATTAGAACATTTATTAAAAAAGTTTTCAAAAGATAAAGAAAACTACTCAACTATTGAAGTTTATATTAAACGACCATAGATGTAATTTAAGTTCTACAAACCTAGACAATATTTTGCTCGTAAAATTAAATTAAATGTAAAATTAAATTAAATATTCTTGACAAGATCTCTCCTGTTCAATACTTGTTATGAAACCATTAATTATATTATGATTTTTATACCTTTTATTAAATAAACATTTGAAGAATATGATATTATATTGTTAAATAAAACTCGTACTTAATAGTTTAGTACTTTTCTTTATCTTATGAAAACTTTTTTAATAAACGTTCTAATATAACTTGTTTTCATGAAACTTTTATTATAACGATTCTAAAACATCTACGTAGGTAAGTATTACATATAAATAACAAATTCAAAATATCAATTTAACTGTATGAATTATTTAATATTCTTGTAGTACTATCCATTGAATAGTATTTAGTGTTTGTTACAACGATTGAGAACTTTTTTAATTTCGGTGAACAAAATATCTGTTCCTGTTATACAGAAATTTTTATTCTTATATTTTATAAGTTCCATTCCAACTAGAACTTTTATTTTCAAGAACTTTTATTTTATCGCTTCTTCTGAGAACTTATAATGTGAGAACATTTTTAAAAAAGTTCCGCGGCATTTGTTTTAAATGAAACCTATTGAAAAGTTTCAGAACTTTTTCGATCCCTGGTTTAAAGTAACCAGAAGCTATAATAAACAATTTGCATCCCCCCGTTCCTATAGGTACCTAGACAGCTGCAAGAGAGTTGACGCGCCCTGGAATCAGCTTGCCAATGGCGAAGAAGAATATGAATGAAAAGGAAAAGGGACGAATGGGCACAGAAAACGGTAATCCCGTGAATGCCCGAGGTGTCCAGGTGCATATCAGGCGCGAGGGTTAGGAAACTCGATACGATAGGCGAAATATGTGACAGGATGAAGTTATAAAAGAAGGCTGACCGCAGTAGGTGGGGGGGGGGGGGGGGGGGGGGGGGGGAGAGACAAATGCATTAAGGGGTGATTCCAAGATGGCACTCCGCCGCCGAATTTATTTTTGGTGGCATTCCAGTGAAACGAACAGACGAGGCCCCACCAACGGGAGCTTAACCCGCAGACGATGAGTTTCGCTAGGAGGATCCGCGTGGCGGCTCTGTCTTGTTGGAATACTGAAATTATTTTCCCTTCTCTCTCTCCTCTATTTTTCCACCGCCGTCGCCATGCTCTCTTTCCATTTCCGCTCGCGGCGCATATCCAAGCGCCACAAGCCTTCCTCCGCCGGCTGTTTTTCCTTCGATAAGCACACGGACAGCGCCGCGACGATCGCTGTCTGCGATCTCATCTGACGCGGGGCTAATTATTAAAACAAATACGCGGCCCGCAAGCCCGCGGAACGTATTTCCAGAAGCTTCAGAGATCGTTATCAGCACCATTCGTGTTAAAAGGACGCGAGGCGGCTTCCTCTCGGCGAGCTGCTCCTCGCATGGGCGAACAGTGGGTCAGATTTGACCCAGCGGGGATGTCCAGCTTCTTGTATTGCTTCTTAGAAAAATTCTTGTTTACCATATCTGTTACAGTTTTCTGTTTAAAAAAAATGCTAAATTCTTGAGGGGATTACACGAGATTGTACTCTTAATTCTTCGATCGAACGTTTCGCGTGCTGCGTGGGTGAGTAAATGTCGAAACGTTCGAATGACGAGGGGATTTAACTACGCGCGATGAGGGAGCAACGAATCGTGCCTCCATCGGCATAATACTCGCGTAAAATGTAATTTCCGTGGACAATAAGATGTAGCGGCAACGCGAACGTTGAATACAAATCGCGAACGATGAATCACGAATCACTGCGCTGGCTACGTCGATGGATTCGATACTCCGATGAGTGATAACACTTTCCAGGGGAACTTTCTTTTCTTTCCTCGGCAGGCACCTATGCGCGAAGGACCCCGAGCGACTTTTCTACGAACCAGAATTTTCGTGTTCCTTATTTTTGGTTTCAATGAGGGAAAAGTTGAAGTGATCGAGATAAGAAGACACTGGTGTGAACTCGTTAATTGGTTAGCCTAGAATTTCATGAGAAATTGCGGAGGAATGGCCCAGTCAAATTGGTCCGCAAGTCGCTTCGGTTATCGAACCAACCGATTTTCTTAATCAGATATATCGAGTCGACGTGTTTTCATCAAATTTACGAGGGAAAGGTGAGGGAAGAGATTATCTCGTGAGATTAGAGTGAGATTGTTTAAGAAATTTTGAAGAAATGGACGTATCCTAGTCGTTTGGAGCGTCAACTTTTTAATAATATATTTTGCTAATGAAATTTATCGCTAGAGATCTATTCATCGTCCATGCTTGGCATCAGAAAGAAGATATTTTATCAGAGGAAGCAGAAGGAGAAGGTATTCCATGGAATCTTCGTGGTTCATCGAAGAGAGCCGTTCTTCGAAAGGCAAAGATGGGGCGGGAGAGAAAAAACAGCGGACGTGCAGTTAATAGTGCGAAAATTGAGCGATGGTTAGACCACATTGTCAGACAATGGCGACCGAGAATGCCGGATGTGAACCGTGAGAATGATTTTCAGTGACACCGGGCTATCACAAACTCTTATCTGTTCCCCAGCGCAAAACACAATCTCCAGGATTGTAGATAATTAAGGTGCAACACGTTTGCTGCGGCTAATCAGTTAATTAAGAGCAACAAACCGAATGCTACGCATTGCCAGTTATTAGAAGAAAGTGGCTGGGGCGAGGGGCAAGATGAGTGGATCCCTTTGAGAAGCTTACGTAAAACAATAGTCGAAAAAGTGTTCGCACGGTGCACGATGCAATGATTAAAAATAAATTGAAGAGAATCTCGTGGGACCAGAAAATATCGGATCGACCAACGTACTACTGGCCAACGCCTGAGCCACGTTTAATTAGAATCGGGGAGATTCGACGTGTTGGGTCGCGGGAAAATTTTATATCCTTTGCCTAACGAAGCGAAACTGGGGAATAATAATATCGAAAGTAATATATGTATATATACACCTCGCTGGTTTACCACTTAGGTGAGGAATTTAAAAAAGAAAGAAATTCAGGAACGGGGGAATTATGGAGCCAGAAAATTGGGAAATTAGCAGAATGGAATATTAGGGAATTGAAAAATTAGAAAATTAGTAAACTGAGAAATTAGTCGCTTAGAAAATTAAAGAATTGTGGAATTAGGAACTTAGAGAATTTGAAAATTAGAAAACTGCGAAATTAGTAGCTTAGCAGATTAAACGCTGGAGGGATTAGGAGCTTAGGGAAGTGGAAAATTAGGAAACGGAGAAATTAGCAGCTGAGAAGATTAAAGAATCGAGTAATTAGGAACTTGGGTCATCGGAAAATGAAGAAATTAGAAAATTCCTCAGCTCTCGAACCCTATTACCGAGGAGTGGTGCAGAATTTCGAAACGAAGAGGTCCGAAGGGGCCACCGGTGGGCAATATTTCCTCGACGAAGGCGATTTCGACCTCGCCTCTTCTTTTCTGCAGAGCACCGAGTCCCTAGTAGCCCAGCTGCGGGATTGTGCTCGGAATGATCAGTCAGCAAACGCTTAGGGGCTCCGTTTCATAGGTGGTTCGATGCAGTTCGCTCCTTTTTAGCTGGCGCGCTGAAACGCGGCTTTAGATACGAGCGTTTCTTTCAGGAACGGAAGGATCGTGAAACGTGGAATTGCGCGTGGAAGGACGGAGGGGAGGAGGAGCTCAGTGATGCAGAAAATACGTTCGTCTGGTAGGCCGTAGGAAATTGCAGCCGGCGAACTTTCCTCGATGCATCGCCGATGCTCTCTAGCATCGAGCAAGCGCGTTAAAAACCTTCTTTCAGCCGCTGCTTCGAGCGATTCTCTTCCAGCCACCACGCACCCACCAGTGCTGCATTAGCCAATAAGCAAAATAAGCACGTGCTTGAGGCACCATAGAAATTTTCTGGAATTTAAAATCTAAACGAGAACGAACGGGCAGAACTCATAATCGACGAGCAGAAATCACGATCGTCGACGAAGAAACGGTGGATCGAAAGAACCTCGTAAATCGAGGCGTGCAGAATGTAGAGGAATGGAAGAGCAGCCTGCAGAGACACGAGACCGCAATTGAGGCGGGCATGTTTCGATCGAAGGGAACGAACGTAAAAGAGAACACGGATCCCACGGCTTTCGAGGAAAAAGAAGAAGGCGCCGGAACGTAGGTATGCTAGGGATGTAGAAGACGCTCAAGGCCGAACTAGGGACGAAATTAGATTCAGCCTCTTTTCTATCCTCTTTGTGGCTTTCTGGATTAGTTAGTGGCGAAATCGCGGCGCGATGGTCCACGAAAAGGGAAAAAGAAAATTCGATATTCCGGTAGCAATATCATATTCGTCTAATCTTCCTAGCTGCAGCTTCTGTTTAACCGGTTAACTGGCACGGTCCTTTTCACTATTCGGGCCCAAACTGGTACCATCGAATAATTAAGTGAATCACACAAAATTTGGTATACAGGGGTTTTTCGAGTCGCTGAACCGATTCCGGGGGTAATTTTTTTCATCTGACACCCCCAACCCCTAAAAAAATCGAATTTAGGGGTGAGTTTGTCAATTCTTTACTAAACCTTTTTTTATTTGTGAAGTTTTCTTGTCTATAATTCGATTGCAGCAGTTACTTTTTTCAATGCCACCCCCAACCCCTGAAAAATAAGGGTTTAGGGGTTTAATTTTTTAGTTTTTTTATTTTCTACGAAAAAGTTGCGAATAATTTTATACCTGAATTCTTCATCCATAAATTCCACCGCAAGTGCTTTTTTTTATCCACGATCCCAAAAACCCCTATATACAATTTTTCTATATCCCGATAGTATTTCAATATTTGGCGGCCATTTTGGTTCGCCATTTTGAGTCTGCCATATTAAATTTTACAATTCCAATGCCAAATTCAGATTCAGCGACCCCAAAAACCCCTATATACAATTTTTCTATATCCCGATAGTATTTTAATATTTGGCGGCCATTTTGGTTCGCCACTTTGAGTCTGCTATATTGAAATTTAAAATTCCAATGCTAAATTCAGATTCAGCGACCCCAAAAACCCCTATATACAATTTTTCTATATCCCGATAGTATTTTAATATTTGTCAGCCAATTTGGTTCGGCCATTTTGAGTCTGCCATATTGAATTTTACAATTCCGATGCGAAATTCAGATTCAGCGACCCCAAAAACCATTACATACCAAGTTTCATTCAAATCGATTGAAAAACAAAAAGTTATTCCATTTGATCATATCGACGTGCGTTACGAAAAGTAGCACGTTTCAATTTTCTTACGAAAAGTAGCACGTTTTGGTTTGCCACGAAAAGAAGCACGTTCCATCGTTTCTGACGAATATTAGCACGTTTGGTCTTCTGCCGCGAAGACTAATACATTTGACTGCCTCGCCACGAAGAATAGCACATTTCGTACTGTTGCGACGAAAACTAGCACGTTATACTGTTTCGCCACGAATAATAGCACGTTTGGGAATTTATGGCGAAAACTAACATATTATCCGGTTTGGCCACGAAGAATAGCTCGTTTTGAATTATACTGCAGACTGCAGAAACTATCGCGTTTCAGCGCGTGGGCAGTTTAAAAGAATTCAACTGTTGAAAATATTGTTTAATAAATAATAATTCCATCTAATCTCCAAAAGACAACACATATGAAAATTTTAATCTACATAATTTGAGTAAGGGAGGGTGCGGGAATTGCGAACGCGGGGTAAACGCGAACATGCTACTTTTCGTGGCAAACCGCTCAAACGTGCTAGTTTTCGCAGCGAAAGACGAAACATGTTATTTTTCGTGGCAAACCGCTCAAACGTGCTAGTTTTCTCAGCGAAAACCGAAACGTGATAGTTTTCGTGAGAACGAAGGCAAACGTGCTACTTTTCGTAAGAAAATTGAAACGTGCTACTTTTCGTAACGCACGTCGATATATGATACATTGCCAGAATTGGCCTGATTTTTGTTTCATCATATATGATACATTGCCAGTTAACCGGTTAAGCAGAAGAACGAAGGAGATTTTGAGCGATCAAGAATGGCAGTGATGAAAACACGAAGTCCTCGTTTAAAATTCTAAAAGTGTCTTACTGTATCCTTGATTGAACGACATTACTTCCTTCTAGCTGGATTATGACCTTAATGACGTTTAAATGCAGCTTGTTACTGTTATCCAACGAATTTCTCGCGGGCCGCGAAACGCGTGGAAGATATAATTCCTGTAATTTTCCTCGGCGGTGTTGCGCGGCCAATAATTAAAGCAGAAATAAATTGACTCGATGGTGGGTTTATCAATCAGCTTGTCACCCGATGCTCGCTGCTAATCGCGTTTCTACGCGCCCCGTGCCCTAGGTGTCGCCGAGTAATAAAACCTATCGTAAACCATCCAGCTCCTTTTGCCCCACTCTGCCTCAGCGACCACTGCGAGGACATTGTGACACGATATTTGCGCAATTGGAAATACGCTTATCGCGTTGGTATCAAGATTTCTGACACTATTTGGCTAATATTAGTCACCGATGAATCACCAAGCTTTTCAGCATGAGAATTTACGATTTTCGCGAGTACCAGTCATCCAAGTTCCAGATCCTCGCGAACACCAAGCTTCGCGATAGATCTATGTATATTTGAGTGATTGAAATTTTTTTCTTACAGTTTATAGTATCAATAAACATTACCCAAAAGTACTAGTCACAATTTGCATCCCCTCGTAATTAATTCACAAAAAAGATTTCATTTTCGAGCGACCTGATTGCCTAAGTCTCTTTTAGCTTCAGCAATATTTTCCTTTAAATAACGAACTCATTAAAAAATCCGATTAATGGCATTTGTCATACATCTCTTGAGGACAAGAAAAATAATAAACCAATTTTTTTTAATCATCAAGAAATATACATATAATACCTAAATACCATTAAACAGATTTCCATTAAGGTCATTGTTTAAAAGAAAAAAAAAATGCTAAATAAACCTGTGACTCTCATGCGTCCAATGTGGCACCTTCCCTTAAGTGGACGTTCGAGCTTCATCTTCACTGACGTTTCCCGATCTCACGAGGATGAGATCGATTGCGAAGCTGCAGCTCGGAGTGACGCGGATACAAGGGCCACGAGTGTCTGTAATATCACACGCCGCGAACATCCACGGTCCAATGATCTTAATATTGAATATCAGATCGTAAAGCACGCCTTCGACGAGGATATCGCCGGTCGAGTCGGTCACGAGAACGTGGCGTCACAATAACAGGATAGTTTCGAGTCCAACCGGAGGAATCCAATAAAACTACACGTAGAACACGATGCTTACTCGTCCATCGCGAATCGAACTACCGTGCGCAGCCACGTTAACGGTAGGTACCAGCAATCCGTTTCACCCCGAAAATCGGACCGATCACGAAACCAGGAACTTTCTTCCCACCGATTTATGTAATTCAGATTAAACCTGAGATACACTCTCCCGCAGCAATTGAGCGGCGACCGCTGGATCGCGTGAGTCATCGATGCCCCACGGTGTAAGTGGATTGCGCGCGCTAGTTATGCATCAGTTGTTCACATTACAGAAGTGTCTCGCAGATAGCGCACATCCTGGTGATCGAAATAAGACGAGTGCAAACGCAAGGATCATCCGTGGCCCATCAATGGCCCACCAGCCACGAAGCTGGCGGGCTCGTTGGACGCCCGGGTCCCGCGAGTTGCGCAATTCGGATTAAATTTGGATCGACGAGGCTCGAAGGAGATCGAGACGCGGCAGCTGGAGACGCCGCGAGGATCGCCCGTCGCCAGCTGATCGTTCATTTGCTTCGGCGCGGGCCACCCTGTATAACTTGTGAAAGGAATCGTGGGCAGTGTTTCAGCCCGGCTTGGCGGCGTCATAATGGCGCGATGGCGAAAGGTACACGGGCGAGGAATTAGAATCACGGGCGGCGCGAAATTCCAGCAGTATTTTTGTCGCCGGTGAATGTAAATGGAGGAAAGCCAGCGGGATCAGCCGTGGCTTTGGCGAACACCGTGGGAAAACGACCTCCCGGCTCACCTCCTTCCTCGTCCTCCCTACTCAGACACGCGTTTCATATCTAATCTACCCCGGCTTTTATCGGCGCGCAAGCGAAAGCGCCCGCGACTCACGGAAGGTAAAGATCCACCTCCGAGCGTCCACCGCTCGGTTCCAATTTGTCAGGGGACGACTGAAATCGGAGGAACGCCGAGAACCGCGGGGAATTCGAGTGACGCTAGCTCGCGGCTTCTCCACCCCAGTTTCGACTGCCAGAGGACACGGCGCGGGTTCGTTAAGTCGTTACGCCGTCGATTCAGCCTGATCCGGCGCAAACCGCCTGGAGGCCGAGCAGAGACTGCGGGGCTTTGGAAGAATAGCGAGCGCGAGCCTAGGAATGAGGATACAGTCGATGATGGAGGGTGTTCACCGTGAGTACCCTGGAGCGAGCGTGCCGAGCGCGATGTTGATGGCACGGCTTCGCGGAGATCAGAGCCGCTAACGGAGTGTTATTTTAAACCAGTTTCACCTAGATCCGCGCTCGCCATCGGGCCCGGCCCAGAAGGAAGCACGGGACCCGAGTGGATTGCGGGAATTTTCCCAGTGGGAACTATTCGATTGTGGCGAGCGAAAGCGTGCTGGCGTTGCGCACGATGAGAAAGGAGCAGGGGGATCGTCTATAATCGGCGCGTACACGCACGTCCAACGACGATGCGTTTTGCAATGAACCAGTGTAGAGCATAAGGCGCACCGTTGTCGCGGGCATTGTAATTTGCCGCGCACTCGTCCTCCAGGATGATGATTATTTCCAGAGCCGTGGACAACTAGGTAACCTTTCCCGCTACCGCTTCTATCCACACTGCTCGTTAATGAACAAACCATCAATCAAACCCTTCCGGTGCGCCCGCCAGCCCCCCAGCAACCAACGACTCCTGCTGGACTCGATGCTGGCTTAAGATAGACGGAGTTTGTCTGCTAAACATTCACCTTTCCGATTCCTTTTCAGCCGCCGGGGCCTTTGCGGAATAATTGATGGGGCTGCTAGGTACGATGCACTGATCTGCGTGCACTGGTGCTCGGAATTACGGGACACCTGGTGTATTTGCAACAAATCTGATATTTGGCGCGGATCGGATACTCTCCGTTGTTTCTATTTTCTAGCTTCGATTTTAATATTTGTGAAATGAATCCTGCGATAAGAAAGTTTTTCTTATAGCGAATTCGGGAGAGCTGCACTAGGCGCACCGAATGCGAATTTTAGCCAATCGGAACCGAAAAAGTTCACACTCCTCGCTTCTGATTGGCTTAAATTCGCACTCAGTGCGCCCAGTGCGGGTCTCCCGAATTCGCTATTAATTCTGGCTTTTTCATTATCTATGTTCAGACATTCAGTTGCAATATAGGGTAATTGTGGGAGAGTTGCCGCACCTTACGCAAAATTGCCACCGTGCCTAAATTTGGCAATGAAAATGTTTTCCAAGGATACATATTATTAGTTGAACATCTTGTGCCACTATTAGCATTAAAGAAAATCAAAATTTTAATGTTTGTCAACCGTAAAAAATTGAAACTAAAAACATCCTTTTTTAGGAGAGACGCCGCACATGCGGGAGTGGTGCCGCAATTCGAAAAACGTTTAATATTGCTTTTAAACTTGTTAATTTTAACATTTTATTTAAAATAATAGTAAAAGCAAAGTAAAATGAAACATCTTTTTAATTTATACGCTTGTAAAATATAATAAAATTGGATAAATAAATAGGTAGAGATATTATTTCTGCTTTTCTAAATTTAATTGTCTTTTCTTCTTCCTTCCACATTCATTACACATAAAAGAAAAATAAAATGTGAAAAAAGAGTAAAAAGCCCACAAATATGTTGGGATTATCAGATTTGTCATGAAAAAATGAATAATTTGCCTTGAAATATCACGGTATCTGTTTTAAAACACTTTCTTCGTATTTTTAACATTAAAAACATCATTTAGTCAACTTAGGTACATTCCGATACAATGCGCATAAAAGTGCGGCATCTATCCCAAATGCCAGGGAGAGACGCCGCAATTTCGTATTTCGAAGTGCTACGTCGAATGTGGCCTATTCTGGCCGAGAAATATTTCACAGAGTTACTTTAACGTATTGCACAAGTTATATCACGAAAAGCTATGAATTTTTAACTATTACGATAGCAAAAATAAACTCGACGTATAACTATTGAGACGAAGTGCGGTAGGCTTGCCTCGAAAAATAGGAAAATCTTTAAAAGTAATAATGGATACACGTTCTCGCTTATTAATCTAACCTAAACTAGCAGCCTAAAGCAAATAAAATCGACAGTGTTGTATTTTATTACCGATAACCCTGAAATACCGAAGGTGCGGCGTCTCTCCCAGTGCGGCATCTCTCCTCCCACAATTACCCTAGATACTCATGTTTATCTTATTTCGTCTCTTTCTGTTGTTTTCTTTGGTATTTGTTCATTTAACCTTAATTTTAATTCTACCTTATTTGTCCGTTCTCTACTCGTGTATTTTCGTGTGATTGTAATGTGCCCAAGGGTGGTCACCCGTGATTATTAATAAGATACGTGAAGGCTTCTGACGAAGGGCGCATCGCTTCGTTCCTTCGGGCAATTTAGTTTATTTCAATCACGAGCCCCGAAACCGGCGAAGAAGCTATTTCTACCGACCCGCCCTTGCTACGGTGCCTTGGTATCATAAATGACACGAAGGAAGCGCTCCAGATTTGAGCTAACAATGAGTTGCCAGCAATAAAGCAAACAGTCTGAGGGGGGGAAAATTAAGTGCGTTGCACTTTGAACCCATAAAGCGTCGCCTGGGAAATGCCAGCTTTCTACGAGTATGCCTCAGTTCCGAGCGAGATCCTTCGAGCTTTCACTCAGCTTGAAGCAGCGACTTTTAGGCACGGACTCCGTTGTCCTTTTGGTAGCGGGGCTCGCTCCCGACACGCGGCGAGCAAATCGAAATGGCCAGCCACCGTCACCCGGCCGCGTGAAAAGGGACTTCTCGAGGAAAGAAGGTGGGCAGAGCAATTTCGACCGCAGCACATGCGTGCACCGACATCCTGCCGCCTGTGGCGTCGAAAAAGAGCAGGATGGTGACGTCACGAAAAGGAGGGGGGGAGAAAAGGCAACACACGTTCGCGCAACGCCCGTTCGTGTGTACGCGCGGACAAAACGCACAAAGCTTTGCCAGCGGAGTGGTATCTCGACTGATAATTACGGAAGGGGCTCGAGCGAACTTCCGCTCGGGCAAAACCTACCCGATCAGCGTTTCCTACCAGCGAGCGCAAACACCTAACGCCCACGTGTGTCCACTTGAACTCCGTGGAAAAGTAGAAACATGAATGGCCCCCCCGAGCATCGGGCGTTGAAGTCACCGAGACATCATCGTCTCGCGAATCGATGTATTATCGAATTCGTTAAAACAGACACTGCTGCCATTCGTGGCCAGATTAAGAAATTAATCGCAAGCTGCGTGGTACCATCGAATGTAATTCCGTTGTAAACATTTATACAGCATTCAGAAATGAATTCCATTCGACGATTAAGGGAACAAATCGGCTGAGTGTTCCGAGAGGTAAAAAAAATCAGACCGCGTTAGCGACATTTCACGCATCTGTGACTCGACGAGTCCAACTTCCGGTGCGCGCCGGTAGAGACAGCTCACGAGGGCAGCCAAACGAGAAAAAAAACGAGTTACAGTTTCAAGATTTCGTGTATAAAATTAGTGACTGTGGAGCTAGTGTCCGGATAAAGCAGAGTTCGTTAACCGATCGATTTTTCTGAAGACGAAATCTTGCCTCGCATTTTATTTATTTTCCTTCTAGGATGGATTAAGAAGGGGAAGAGTCTTTGAACTATGTTTCCGAAAAGCTGGTCCGATGGAATTCCTGACGTTACGTAAGCCCGCGGTGGAACAACGACGATAATAACCGGACATTCGGCGTTTCTTGGAAATTTTAGACTGAGCGAAACACACAAGTGTCAAAATAACTGAACTGACCCGCCTGCCGTTCTCGTCTGCGAAACATTCGAGCTCGGTTATTTTCAGTATTGCCGGTGCGATCGTTTCCAGTGGCGAGGCACGGTTTCAGGTCGACAAACGATGCTCAGGATTGGAGATTGTTTCGCAGAAACGACGAAAGAGCGGGGCCAAAAAGTCGGGAGGAAATAATCGACGAGAAAAAAGTGTCGCTTATAGCGGTACGACCGAATTCAGGCGCTATTACTGCAACATTCTGCGCAAGCGCCAGCGCATAGCTCGCTTATTTAAATTCCGCGTTTAAACGCATTTCACTGTTACACGCCGCGACGTATCGAGAAATATCTGAGGAATCTTAATCGAACGGCAGCTGGCCGCAACTGCCCCTTATAAATGCACGATCATTCTATGGGAACGATTGAAAATATTCGAGTAAATGCAAACTCACTTTTCGCAGCTTTCCTACTTCGTTCGCATCTGCGGAGGGTTGGGCCGCCTGTGGGAAGGAAAACGTTTATTAGATGTATGAAACTTCGTCCACAGAATGTGTTTCCATCGAGTGTTTCTCGATTTCAAACGCATGCTTTAGATTCAGATAAAAAAACATGAAATGATATTCCACAGTTATGAAAAGAAACGCGGAGAGTCGCTGTTTTAGGTTAAGTGTCTTTCCTGCGCAGGAAACGCGAAGCGAACAGAATTTGCTGAGATGAACGTTGAAAAACTGGTAACGACTACGAGGTTGTATAATTCCCTCGATATTATAACCAGAAACTTAGAGAAACATTGAACTTGTGCGTCTAAAATGTACGAATACATACAGCAACACTGCTCTCTCGGCTCCCCCGGAGTAAATAAGCAAACGTACGAGTTGTATTTACCTCACTCTTTTTCCAAACGTTCGTCTTGTCCTTGGCAGGCACGCGATTGTCAGGGGTCGTTTTCCCGTTGCCGAAACTCACGAGGGAGAAGAAGTTGTTGCCGTTGGTTTCCGCCTGGCCGGCGACGGTGTTGTCGAGCATCTCGTAATCCAGCGACTTGGTGTCGCGGCAATTGATCACGAAGGCACGCGCGAAGCTGCTCTTGAAGAAATGTCCCAGTGACACCTCGCTGCCGAGAGCGAACTCCACTTTCGGTGCTCCCGGCTTATCGCCCATGTTTACTTGAGGCGTCGTGGCCCGCTCGCGATCGTTCACTAAAAAACAGCCCCCCGAATCGAGGTTAATTCCCTCCCAGGTGTCTAACCCGGAAACTAGGCGACGACGGCGAGAAAAGCATCGATCTCGCGCATCCCGCGAACCTCGAAGGCTGAACACCGTCGACTGATCGCTACGCGAGACGGTTTTTCGAATTGCTGTGCTCGCGGTTCTCGCTTGTTTCCCACGAGCGTGCCGCCGTCCGCGGCATCAACGGATACGCCTGTGCTCCTTTACCCGCGAGATCGCGAGCCGTGCGCGGTTCTGTTCTTCGATTCGATATCGCCGTACGAGAAAACGCCGCAACGAACGGGGGATCGGTAACATCGCACAAACTCGAACTGTACACCACGCCACTGCGTGTCAAACTGACAACACGCTCCACGAGTCGACGCTCTGCAGCCCCTTCACACGGTGATCACTGAACGGCCATGGAGAATCGCGCACTGCGCATGCGCGACTCTACACCAGCCTTCGATTCCTAGGCTATTATTCCGGAGAAATTTTTACGCGTCTTTCTCGATGTTTTATGGAAAAGTAATTATATAAGCAAACACTTTTCCTTGCGCTAACTGGTTTATATGATTGATAAGTTTATGAAACGATGTATATGTTTTGGATTTCTTTTAAATGTGTATATATGTATAGATGAAAAAGATTGTGAATTCTTTTAGAAATGGCTTTGTTTACCGTTTAAAAATAATTAAAGTCTATTGAAGTTTAAAATGATGAATTTAGGTACTGTTTACTAATTAATAGAATACCGATTGCTCGTTTGAATTTGTCGGTAGATGGTGGTAATGTCTCGCGCAAAAGGGGCGTGTGCAATCATTCCGTATTGGGAAACCAAGTGGAGGCGTGGCTTAGATTTCAGCGCTGCGGTGGTAAGTTGGCAAACTATTGACAGTAGGCTGGATCCCACCAAACATTCCGAATAAGTATTTATTAATCGAATAAGTAAAAATTTAGTGCTCCAAAAAATTTAAAAACACTCGTTTTTCACAACATGTCTATATAAACACTGATAATCATATGGAGCTCGACGGATTTCAGCCTACTCTGAGTAGTTCAATTTTTTGTCACTAGTTGGCGTATCGAAATTCTTGGTTTCCCAATTTTTCTTAACATTTACGCCCATTTCTGATGATCCGTATTCAATTTTCAGGATTCTAATAATAATGTCCATCGGTTGTATTGAATGAATTTATTTTTCAAAAGTCGATGTAGATTTTTTAATTCAAAGTTGAGAATTTACTGTGGCGATCCGTGATGTGAGTTTCCACTCTACATGCTGGATTCTCGGCACTGTATCTTGTGATTGTAATTAAAAGAAGCCGAGAGTTTTGCTTTTCCATATCATACATTTATTTTATGCAGTTTATGTAAGAAATATGAAATGAATTACAGTTTTATCGTTTTACATCATGAAAGTCTGCGACTAGACGGTGTCTGCTAATATTGTCTCTGATGAAAAATTTGTTCAGCGTAACATAACCTGAATCTATACGTGAAAGAATAATCGTACCGAATAAATCCAAGAGATATTTGGAAGAATGCCACGATTACCGTTACACCTTGCCTCTGGGACTGGCTGTAATACACCTTTCCATAAAACGATAAGGCTCGTCCGTTACGGATGCTCGAACAGACCATTCTATCATATTGTTGTAATGGACGTAAGTTCTCCCTCTCTGAATGTTTGATCATTCTGCGGATAATCATGCTTCTCAATGATGGAAAATCTTTTACGTGTATTAAATAAGTAGACATTAACTTTTTCTATACGCAAAATATAACAACATACAAATTCTGACGATCCGAATATTCGTATCAATTTCATAGAAATTATACTCACCGCGACAAAACTCTTCTATTGAATGTGCGTAGATAGGTCATTAAACGATTATGTTCTAGACACGAAAAGAGCAACGTAAACCACCCATCGAACAATTGGGCAGTTACGACCCTCTACCGAACCAATACAACGAAAAATTAGTCGCTCTGAATTTCGAACGTATACAATATTGGCTAGGCCAAAGCGGTATAGACATTTCGAAACCAGTCGCCGAACTCTTAGGACTCTCTGGCTTCCTCCCTGTACATCCGAGGACGCATATGATTGCGTGGAGAAAGCGGAGAGACGGCGCAGCGGCTGCTTCGGACGCAGATGCGAAGGCAGAGTCTACAGGCTAAAATTTCTATTCTCTTCTATTTATGTTTCGCATTCATCTTGTAAATAATGGGCATGTATAAATAAACTTGTTACAGACAGAGAACATATTGGTTTAATGCTATATTAACAAATTCTTACGACATCTTACTTTTAGTGGAATAAGAAGAGATAAAAAATGCATTAGTTTACAGTGTTTACGCTTGTATTGTAATATTTTAGTTTACCACACTCTGTTTATATGTCGTTCGATGATGTCCAATCGTATATATTTTATTTGTATACATCATAATCCCGTACAAAGAATGGTTCAGATAATTGAAGGAAAAAAATGAAAAAAACAATTCCCCAGGTGAGGCTCGAACTCACAACCCCGGCATTGCTCACAGAAATACTGTCTTATAAGTACCGTGCGCTAACCGATTGCGCCACTGGGGATTCGTACTTTCCTGCTTCTTATTACAGTATATAAAGTCACGGTTCAGAAATACTTTTTAAATCGGACAAGAATCGCAAAATATATAATTTTATAGTTTCACTGAGCAAATAATATAATATTCGTATACGATTCCTCGAATTTCATTGAATTTAATTAATTTCACGATTGTCAACATAACCTCTGAATCTGTAGTTATCCTATTTTTACAGAACGAAGACGGCCTAACGTGAAAACTGATTTACAGTTTCAGCAAGTATAAATGTATGATTAATGCGCAGATGTATGTTTATGTATATTCCCGAATTTTGTATGCGTATCAACGTTATGTACATAACACAATAGGTACGTGCGAAACAAATCTTTATTGATCATTTCACGGCAATGTACATGAGTTTTTATATTCTTTATTATGTTTACGCGATCGAATGTAACGATGATAATACACTGATCATGATTAATTAGTCGGTAATCATGGTTACTAGTCCGTTTTGGATTTACTCTTAGTTTCGTACGTATCGATAAGCGAGCACAGCTTTTGCCACAAATCCAAATGCTCCTGCTTCGTGATATTCTTTTGACAAAAATTCCGCAGTAGGTCCTCGTTTTCCTTCGCGAATTCGATCCCTGAAAGTAACACGCGCAATTGTCGTGAAACGTTACGAGCAACTCCTCGCGGCTGTTGCGTATCTTACCTGCTGTCGTAGGATCTATAACAAAGAAATGTTCGAACAGCCAAGTTCGCTCTAGAAATTGTAGCGACCACTGAAATTTTAAATACACTAGTCGCTCGTTCTCAGGCGAATGTACGTGCATCAAAATCCCGCCATTTTTCTCCGTGCTCTGTTCGGAGGTCACGTACTTTTTATCTTCCAAGTCACGTATCATTTTCGTTCTGAATATATTCTGCTCGTTATACCGTGAAATTACTGAAAAGCAAACATTTAGTAACGCATATTTTTCAGCCCGCAAATAAATTACAGGAGCTGTAGAATACCAGATGTAAGGAAAGAGAAGTTCTTCGTTCTAGACATGTTCTGTACCCATGGGTCGATCTCTGACGTGTAACATCTATCGACGTTTATATAGTGGCACTTTATATTGTCAATTTGAAAGTCCACTTCACCCTGAAATAAGATAAAAGCATATATAACGAATTCCGTCCTCGCCGTTTGAAGTTCCTTCGCTTTATACGTGTACTATATGTGATTTCGGCGCACAGGTTCGGTCAATTTAACAAACTAAAATACGTTAGTCTTATTCCAACCGACTCGCGTGTCGTAGGCAGTGCCATAGCACTGTGACTCAATTCTAAGAGCAAAAGCAATATTCTAAACTTTCCTGAAGAAGATCTAAACGGAGATCGAAACGTCGAAAGCTTATATATTTATTATTACTAAATAGTTTGTTTTTTAGTTTGTTAAATTGACCGAACCTGTGCGCCGAAATCACATATATTAATTATTACGGTTGAAATAAAATTTATAAATAACTTTTATACGTGTACCTTTAACTGTACCGTCAACTCAACAAGGCACGTGAGACTCTTCGTTACTAAATTGGCTGTGTACAGATAAAGATTATCCCCCAACAACTTCCTATCTACATTGTCGAATGTTATACCAGAGACCTGGCGGGAAACTTCGCACAGCTTCTGTTCGTACCATCCGAATAATTTTGTCTTCGAATTATTGGCGTTTTTTAATGCGCTTGGTACTCTATAAAAAAGGCAATACAATATTACCGCATTACTTATAAATACACAGTTGCGAAATAATTAACTACAAACGAGAAATTAATGCGATACAACTTTAAAGTAACCGACGATTGGTCGTCTGTCTCTTGCTTCTTCAGTTTTGCAACTAAATCGTGTGCCTTCTGAAGTAACTTCGCTTTCAAATCTTGCAACTGGATCAATTCTGGATCTTCCATTATGATTTAAAAATAACGTGACCTGAAAGTTATTAAAAATCTGAATTCTTCCCGTAAAATCTGTGCAATTAAGTTTATCTTACCTATTATCGCGAAACAGAGATTTGCACGTGATAACATTTGCAAACAATCCTTCTGTTCATTGATGTTTACGTTTCTCACGACGCTACGATTCTTACCAATTCTTACTTTGAATTTTGAATGCTTCGAAGTGTATATACGTTCGCACGACTAAGAGATTCTGCGGAATAATGCGCTGATCCGCGGCCAAAATAAATGATAATTAAAGAATTTCAAATAGCATCGGCGTGATGTTTGGAAGCTTAATTCTCGGATTCAATTCGGAATCGTTTAAATGAAGCTACGCGTGCAAGAACGCAGGTGCGGACTTTCGTAAGAATCGTTTACAGTCATGACGTCAAGTTAACCTCTGCTTAATTTGTTTAACACTTATTATTTATGTCATAAGCATATGTAAACCTGAAATATAATTGCAATTTTGATATAGGTAATCTGTATAGTACTATTTCCCTCACCTTTCGAATGCGATCGAACTATTTATTGTAAAGCATATTTCTTTCAACAGGTACATTTATCGCTTGCGTTCACAGTACTTCTCATTTAATTAAGAAAGATGTTTTACAATCAATCAGAATTCTAACCAACGAAGGCATTAACATTTCGAGTACAAAGGTCGTAAAAATTGCTTAAATATCTGTAAAATGGATGACGAAACCTTAAACAGGTAAGTCCGCTGTACACGCTTCGGCGCAAGGAATCGTTCTTGTTATTTAACAGTGTAGCGGGTAATGCGACAGTGATCGTTTAACTTTAAGGTGATACTAAACCTTTGGAATGGCTTTATTCTATTATATAGCTGCTGAATTAAGTGACATTAAGAATTATATATTAGGCTTGCAGTTGAAGCATTATTGGAAGAAGCGAAACTCGGAGCAAGAAGGGCGGAGATAATGGGTCCAAGTGGATGGATAAAACCAAAGGAATCCGTTAATAAAAGATTCCTTCATTCTACTTTACGCAACGTTGTTCTATCGAATAAATACCAATTGAAAAGGAAAGAGAAAACAAAAGAGAAACAATTGCGTAAACCGGAAAGCACTTTGAATTAGTCAATATTATATGTATTAATAATTTCCCTGCAAACAAATATTAACTATATATATATATATATATAATACAGAGTGTTCTGTTCACAATATTTTTGATAGGTTTTTTTAATTACTAATCTTATTAACTGCCCATTCTTTGTATTTGCGAGGAATCAAGCCGATCCAAATACTGTTTAAATTAATTCCCTAATTCTCTCTCTAATTGTCTATTAATCGATAGTGTACTTTATTTATCGGGGATTTGGAATGAACGAGTTTGCTTGATGTAAGTAATTGCACAGGAATCAGTAAGCAAAATATAAGATTTAAAATTATAGGGTTAAAAACAATAAAAATCGTGATTAACATAGGATTACGGAAATGTGAATGAGTAAAAATAAATTGTATTGTGGTATAATGTAACATAGGAGGAAGTAAAGGCTTAATAAAAATCTATATTCAGTAATTGTGCGATATCTGAAATAGAATAAATAAATTTATTACTGAAAAGATTTATTCCATTGAAAGTTATAGATGTTACTTTTCGGCAGTGGCGGATTTAAACGGGGGGCGCGCGCCCCTCCCTCAGGGGAAAAATACTTCTTTTAAATTGCAAAATACTTATTTTAACTTAGCAATATGAGGGAACATATGATAAATTGATACTAAAAAAACACTTTTTCATTTAGCAGGAAAATATCGGAAAGGTCCCTGGTTTTTTTCTCAGACCTACACCCCCCCCCCCCCCCCCCCTAAGAAAAACTTGGATTCGCCCCCGCGCTCCCTTCCTCCCGAAAATCCTAAATCCACCCCGCCTGCTTTTCGGAGTAAGAATTGCTGCGATGTAAACTCTCGAGTGTATTAAACGTCTATTATTTAAAAGCTATCCTACTTATTATTTTTATTAGTACAAGACCATTTTACCAAATTGTATTTTCCATTTAATTAATCGTAAAACTCTTAAGCGGGAGAATTATCTTTGCAGTAGAAAGTTACCCATCTTTTTTGCTGAAAAAGCACAAAGATAGTCGACTGATACGAATGAACGGGCAAAAAGATTTTCCATGGCAAACAAATTTATTTTTATCTTAATTAAAGAATTCTTACATTCCGCAAGAAAACGACGGATTTTAAAATAAATACAAGTCATTGCGTGTGCGTTTTTATTTAATGTGTCAATCTGAACTGACCTCGTAAAAAGGAAACCAGCTGATTTTTCAATTATTTCGTGAACAAAGTGTCTGCATTAAAGGATTGTTAAATAAAACATAGTTACTCTATTTATTACTGTTGTATACGAAAACGGAAGCCACGTGCTAGAGTTTGGAGGAACGTTTTCCACCGAGACGGAAGGAATTTTGTTCTTTTGCGTACACATCCGAAACACAGTTGGGTCGTTACCTCACTCCCGCAGCTATTGAAGAGTAATTCGTACGCGACGTACCATTGATTTACACATTGAATCATGGCAATCAGTATTAGAGGACTCTGCAGATTAAACATTGGCCTGGCAAACAATGTATTCACTAAAACTAACTTTCTTAACGGTATGTAATCTTTTTAACCTCAAATCGTACAGTGAGAATTTAAGTTGTTATCGACACACTCCACCGGTGCAGGAGTAGCAGAATACCGACGAAATGTTGACTGAAACTGATTAACGTTTCAGCGTAACGCGACGCATTCCCAAATCACTTCAAATAATACATGTTCTGTCGTCTTCTTTTTAGCCGGAGTTCGGTTCTTTTATTCCGAGAAATCGTTAGGCGTGACCGCCTACGAAAACACAAGATTCCTTTTCCGCAATCAGTTTATGTCAATAGAGGATACATTTCGCAATAAAATGCAGGAAGTTTGCGAGAAAGAGGATGGCGTGGTATTCACGGAGGACCTGAAAGCCATGCTACACTTAGCCCACAACACTGAAACCGATATGCAGTTGATAGTTAAAATGATAGAGAAGTACCTCGCCTGTAACAAGGATCTGAAATTTGGGACGTACACCTTCGGCCCAGTGGTGATGAGGATGTTCTATTATTTAAACGAGCCGAACATCGCGTTGTCGGCGTTCAAGAATCCGTCGTTCAACGACTTCTTTAATCAGAGAGCGTCGTTCCAACTGTTGATGTGCCTCTTATTCAAGCACAATATGTACAACGAAATGACAGAGATCTACGACGCCGCGTTAGAGAACGAGACGAAAACAGGCCTCATGAGTTATTGCCTCGTCGTAATGCTTGGCGCGCTTTATAAACAAGTAAGGATTACGTTACATAATCGCATTTATACGTTGTTTAACATTAATCGCATCGTTCGCTTGGGCAGAATACCGCCGAGGCATTCCAAAACGCTTTAAGATACTGGAAGTGTATGACGGACAGAAGCTTTCCGCCTTCGTGCAGGAGTACTACGTTGTTATCGGCTCTGGCGATAAAACAGAATTCGCCGGAAATAGCGGTGGAAATATTATCTACGGTGAGGAGGCAGCATTTCATCGACGTCAGGTGTATCAAAGTTCTGGCTTATATGCATTTGAAGAAATATGTACAAATAATCCCTCTCTTTAAACAAACGTTGGAGCAAGACACTACACCTACCAACAGGCAAACTTACTTCGCCGACGTGGTACGTACTAAGCGCTCCGGCTAGTTTAAAAGATCCAGCGACACGATCGATCGTATGAAATAATTATTTATAAATTTTATTTCGACCGTAATAATTAATATATGTGATCTCGGCGCACAGGTTCGGTCAATTTAACAAACTAGAAAACAAACTATTTAGCAATAATAAATATATAAGCTTTTTCGACGTTTCGATCGAGGCAGTGCCATAGCACTGTGACTCAATTCTAATAGCAAAAGCAATATTCTAAACTTTCCGAACTATTCTAAACTAAACGACGATCGAAACGTCGAAAGCTTATATATTTATTATTGCTAAATAGTTTGTTTTTTAGTTTGTTAAATTGACCGAACCTGTGCGCCGAAATCACATGTATGAAATAATAATTCATTTCCAAGATATTGACGGAATCTGACTTTGTACTTTTCTGCTGCAGATCTACACGCTGGAAGATAACTTGAAACGCGAGAACACAGAAGGATTGGCAGAGCTGTATCAATTGATCGAAAATCTTAAGAAGCAGGAACGCCTTACGACCCACGTAAGTGTATTTCCGATGATTGTAATAAACTCTGCTACTCCTTGATTACTATATAATCGTTGTCTCTTCTTCCTAACAGATTACCTTGGACGAGAACTTAATGAAATCTATAAACTTCACGACAGTAGCCGAGCGAAATAAACTGCGCACTGGGCGTGACGTTAGAGGCGGTGGTATATTTAGAACGGATTTGAGGAACATCTTGTAATGCGTTTCCATACCATTTTATTAGCTGTTAATAAATATGCGATTCTGATTAACGTTGCATTGCGAAGACCTTTATTTGACTGATTTTACAGTCAATTTATACCATTGTCGGAGAAACCAAGTAGACTGCATATAAATGTATTGTAAGATATGTGTCATGTACTGTACACTGATTACAGAATAATAATTGTAAAAATATGTATTGTTTCTTTAATACGGAGAGGCCGCGTAACGGTATCATAGAAGAATGTAGCGTTCCCTGTAATACTGTTCTTGACCTATTATCTCGATTTCCATACTGGTTAATCTGAATAATTACTGACCTACAATCTAAAGTGCCTTTACATATACAGGTGTACAGCCTAGCGCTTGTGTAAATAGCATTGCAACAGCGAATTGCAAAAAACACCTACAAATTAGGGGTGGGTTTGACCTAATTCTTAAACTCTCGAAACTTGTAGGTGGAATATCCTGCTCGAAGAAGCGATGTGAGCAAAATTTTTGCATAAATCTCTGTTAACTATAGTTAACATATAAATTCTCGAGGCCCGCTTGCGAGCGATTCTTTATTCATTGATTTTATACCTCTTCTTATCCGGCTTTCGAGAGTTTCGAATGCCAAGAAAAGTGCACACTTTCGAGTTCTCGAAACTCGAAAGTTCCTGCGGCGTCGCGGAGTTCGGACGCTTTGAGAAATCCATCTCTAGGTACTTAAAATGATTTATTGAAGCTGCATTTCCGTTCACATTCTCATTCGATCCGACATATCGACATATACATACAGGCTCCCAAACTCACAACGGGAGCAATTAAATTAAGGTTATGTCAGGATAGCCACCCCCGCGATCGATAAAGCAGATCGAGGAATAATCGAAGTGGTGACAATACGATCGCTCGTGTCCGACAACAGAGTCATCGCGCGATGACTTTTAGATCGAACCTACTCTCGCTACAAATTCCCTTCACGCCAAAGAGCTCCGTATCGACTCCTACCGTTAATACACTATCCAGTTAAACATCGTAGGTACAAGCGTGAAGTAAATAGAGGCGCGTTCGACGAAGGAGTGCCCCGCGAGGAATGAATTAAAAATTCTGGACAGGATATCGACGGGAGGTTCTCGACGCCCTGGAGATTCTGGTGCGCGTGATTGCGGCTGGACGCGATCCTGCCGAGAGTCGCGGGTGTCGGGTGGTGCGGGTGGGACACATGGGTAGGTGGAGTGCGGCGGTGCCCGCGATTCCCGGTTACCGGCACCGAGGAACCAAGGGGGGAGAAGAAAAGGACGAAGCGTGAAAGCTGGTTACGGCCGGGGGGGGCCGGCGGGGGGGCTTGGGTTTCCGGGGAAAGGAATGACGTCATGTTGCTAAAGCGACGCGGCAACTGTGAGCGCGTGCGTGGGTCGGCGGGTTGGCTGGGCCAGAGATCAATAGCGTGGCAGCAACCAGGTAGTAGGTGTGAGTGTATGTAGGTTTCTGAACGGTGGCAGTCCAGGAGACGAACCTTCCCGAGGCAGGACACTTGACGAGTCGAGTAGAGCTCCAGTGTCGTACCGGAGAGCGCCATGCCAGTATCACTGCGCCACGGAAGCCTCGCTGCCTAGGATTATCAGCTTCTCCAGGTAAGAGAACAACATCCTGTTTCACCCTCGGCGAAACCGAGAACGCCCATTAACAGCCGGACAGCGAAACATTCGTCTCGAAACTCGTCGGGCGCGTATCGGTGCCTCGAATGGCCACCACCCACGCACACCGTAGATCGCGAGACGTAGAACCGAGCGGGGAGATTGGTATCGGCGCTAGCCAGGGCCGCTCGTTCGTTTTATCCAAGCGGGCTCGGTACGGTTCCTAGCGGCGCGGAAGTTTGCGATCGGTGGGGGAAGCCCTGTTCGTCTCCCGGGGCCGATGGAAGTGACGGTGGTAGGATGCGGGGACCGGAATCGATAGTAAAATCGACGGACGGACGGTGCTCGCTGGGCGAGCAACGGGCACGGGTCGACGGACAGGGCGACGAGGATCACCGGGGTTTGCGGATAGCGACGATAGAACGGCGAAACGAGATTGGGAGGCTGTGGTGGGGATCGTGTGTAACGCCAGAGATATGGATTCCTCGACTCCCGCATGAATGTTGCTTGCCCAGTTGCTGCGAACCGTACGCTTGACCGTCGCGGGCCAGCTTAACCCGAAACCGCCTGAATTTTCACCCACTTGCCGCTGCTCGCCTGGCTCGTTAGCCAGCGTCCGCGCTACGCTCTCCATCGCCTTGTAACCGCCACGGCTGGCTTCTGCTGTAACCGATCAAATGAATCGCTCCGCTATTTGTTTTGACTGTAATCCTTCTCAGGCGTCCAGGAGTATAAAATAACTCAGAGCCGTGCGCACAGCGTTGGGTTGCCAAGGAACACAGAGCTGTGCGAGGGCCAATTATCGGACGGGAAATTCTTTTCGTCTACCATTAGGGAGCTCTAGCGATGGAACATGTTTACTGTGAAAAATATAGCTTGGGTGTTGCTGCCTGTATTGCATTATAGAATGTTGGGAATTTTCGAGAGATCGAGATACCACTCCATCTCTCGATTTATTATATTTCTCGCTCGCTTATTAAAGGCGCCCTTTCACCATAACAAGCTTACCTGGTTAATGGAGCGCACGAAATGGAGCAGAAATGCTCTGCCGGACGTGGAGCCGCAAAGAAATAGTGTCCGAGATATACAGTTCTTCAGGTACTAAGCCAATAGTCCTTTGTGCCATTACGCGCACTAGAGATCGGCTGATATCTCGAGAGCTCGGCGTGTCGACAATTAATGGATGACCTCAAAAGGAGTATTCAATGAATAAAGAACAACGGATCTTGTTATAGATTAGTTGCTAATTACAGTTCCAGTAGTACGGCGGCTCTCGTCGAGTGCCCGTGCTTTTTCATTTATTCATTGTCAGATTTGCCTCGGCGTTAATTCCAAGTCCAACTTATTCCAATACAAACACGATCCACGCCAACATACATGTCTCAATTCCGTCGCGAATTCCATCGCGAATATCGTCACGGGTATCTCTCAATTTACCGATCTACGTTCACCGAGCCCTTTCTCGCTCCCCTCATATTACTCGCTTAAGCTCGCATTTACATCACCGAAACGCCCCGCGCGTATTTCGTTTGATTAAAATTAACGCCGGATGGACTTGGCGCGTAGATGCATGGCGGGCGGTGGGCAGATGGAGGGCAGGGGGAGAGGAAGCAATTACTTAAAAACGCGTTTGTACATCGAGGATTTGTTTGATAAAGAAATTTGTTCGCTCTTTGCTCGAGCACTCTCGAGGAATAGGAATACAAACACGTTTCGCACGTACACGCCGACGGTGACCTAATTCGCGGCGACCATACAGAGGGACGCGCGCGCGGGGCAATCATTTGCCTTTCGCGTCCTGTCGAAATGCTGTTAACGTATCACCGCGGATCCCCGTAATTAAACGGGACCGTTTAACCCGCCAGCGCCGTTCAGGGCGACGTCAAACATTCGCCTTGCCCGATCCCCCCCGCCCCCCGTTCGATCCTCATCGAGCTTTCAACCCTTGGTCGGCCGCGCGCTACCGAGCGAACTTTCGACCCGCGATCTCTTTCAAATTTCTGCCGCCATTCATCGATCCTCCGCGGGCATTCACGGCCGCGTCTCATAAATGGCATCCTTATAAATAGAGCTTTCGAGTTATGCGCTTCCATCGCCGATGTAGATACCCACGGAATAAAATTGAATTCCTGGGGTCGCGCGCGGCGGGGGGTTCGAAGTCCTGAACTTCTGCACGGCGGGTAAAAGAACTACGACGGGGTTCGTGAATGCGATGGGTGACCGGGGAGGGAACGGTGAATGACGGACGAGCTAATTTGTGTTTTCCCCGAGTAAAATCTCTGTAGGGCCCTTGGAATAAATCAATGGCGAATACACACGTATATTTGGTGGTTTTTATGTACACACCTAACTCATGGGGATCGTTTTGCATACCGTTCGAGCGTGCTAGGAGTACCCAGTATTCAGAAAAAGAGCGGATAAAGCGTTAGCAACGGAGCGGCGCGATGGAATTGCGGCACTGTTTGTTAATGATCGTTTTAATTGATGAAAAACACTCGTGGTTTTGTTGTTTGTCGAGGGGGCGCACTTCACGCGGCCGCAACGCGTGTCTCTGTTATTTCAGCCGGGAGCAAATAATTCTTAGCCGAGTGATTTCGTTGGAATAATTGCGAAGCCGATTCCCATTGTTTGTGGAACCCGTGCGTGCTCTAATTTCCCGTTTCCCATTCTCGTTAACATCGTTCCAATTTCGTTGTCCAATTAACGATATTTCGCGGCCGCGTAAACAGCTCCCTTCGACACAAGTCGCGCATCGACTTTGACGGAAGCGCGCGGAGCCTCGAGTATCGCGATCGTGACTGCGGCAAGTAGAATAGGTCGGCGCATTGTCGGGCGAGCCAGAAATCTGGGAATATCGAATTCCTACCACTGTTATTTCTTGCGCGCGAGTATTCCCTGCTTCAGCAGGCTATAATATTTTTCTTAAACTTTATCTTCTTAGTAAGAATAAGTTAGTTGGCCATTAAAATCTGGATAGCGATGTGTACTGGAATGTGGGCCGTTCAGGAGCCAAGCTGATCGACTCCGTGAAATAAAAAGTAGAGGGAATTGATATGTTAAGCACTAATCCGATAATTTGACTAAAAAGTATTTCTAACAAAAGTTAGATTTTAAAATTCAGAAAATTTCTATGGTGCCCCCCTTTCTCCTGATGCCCTAAGCACGCGCTTATTGTGCTTATTGCTAAATCCAGCACTTCCCGCGTACTGAAATTAAGAAATTTGCAGAAAGTGTCGTTGGCCAATTTCGCTTCTGACACGCTCATATTCCAATATTCCTTGATTCTTAAAAACAGCTATTGTTAGTGGCTTAAATCGCGTACAGATTAGATACGTAGCCGAAGATTTCGTAATAACGTGATATTTATACGATAATTGTTAGTTACGAAGTAATATAACGGCAATATTAAAATTGTCTTCTCGTCTGCAAGAAATACCTCCGTACACTCAGTTCCCCTCGAATTTTCCACGGCGATTTTACGTGCCGTGGGAATGCAGTATCGCGCGTCATGTTTCGCCACTGTGCACTAATGAACGACGCGAAATTTTCACGCAACAAACGTTCCACATTTGCGGGCGTTGGCGCCGTTTCAAGCACGCGAAACACCGCCGTTTCTATTCTCCTCCGAATTCTCGAGGATTCTGCCGCGGTGGAGAAAAGGTTGGTCGCCTGTGCGGGAAGTTAAGTAAATTATGAATATTTATAAACTCGAGGCGAATGAGGCTGCGACGTGCTTACGGAGGGAAAATAATAACGCGTCGATAAGAGCCTCTGCTCCGTCTCCACCGAGTTTTAGCAAACACGACGCGATGTAATTTCCCCGGTCGAGGGGAATTTTTATTTGCGTAACGAGGGAGGAAGCGGTTCGATCAAATTTCGCCCCCGTTTTTTTTTTCACACTCCAATTCACCGAACGGGATTTTCAAAGGAACTGGATTCCGAGAAAGCTGCTCGTAATTTATGTGGAAATGCTGAAGCGATTCTAAATTCCATGTCGATATATAAAATCAGCATTGGAAAAGTTCATTCGGGAAATTGTGTCATTAACCGGACATTTGTTGTTCGCAGGCTGCCGCAATGTGGCCTGGAGTATTGAAGTTACTGGTGTTACTAACGGCCCTGCTACATACATCAAGGTACGTTTCCCTCTTGTACATCGTGTCCCAGGAATAAGTTGCCTCGAGAGATTATCCTTTCTAAGGAAGGAGAAAGGTCCTACGATCTTACACTCTGCCAACCTTCCTTTACGAGTTATGAAAAATTCCTTAGCGATCCAGTGCTTCCACAAGAAGCTCCCTAATTCTGTACTCTTATTCCTGGAACACCCTATGCACCTTTCGGTGTACCTATTCGAAATCCGCGCGAGCCGCGGGCTTTCTGAAAATTATCGCTGTTAAAATTCATGGAATTCAAATTAAATACAAGTTTACCGATTCAACGAGAGAGGCGCGATCTAGATCAGTACACTTGAATCTCTGAATAGTAAGAGCCGGTGGGAGTGTTGCTCAAAGGTCCTAGAGATTAGAGCCTCGAGGCTGCAGGACATCAAAGTTCGCCTTATCAGTATTCAGCATTCTTTGGCCGGGCGTAGAACGCACAGATTTCAACCGGCGCTGGATGCTTCTCACCGCGATTGTTCGCCTCTGATTGCAGATGTACGCGGGAAAAGGGGGGAAAGGTGGACTACCGGGCGAAGGAGAAGGAAGTGCTGGACACCATTCTAGGACCAGGACGGTACGACGCGCGTATCCGGCCCAGCGGAGAAAACGCAACAGGTGAATATACGGATACATGCACTCTCTATATATTCTTTTTCTTTTGCATTCCATTGTTCCCTCCGCTCTCCCATACCGAACACCGACCGATTATACCGAACGTGTCGTAAATTGTCTGGTACGAATGCCAAGGAGACAGCGGTTAAGTCCGAGCAAGCTTGATACCACGGAGAAAGAGAATCCATTCTGTCGGTCGTGGCGCTGATATAATTACTCATGCGCTTTGCATTCTAGATTTAAGAAGACTTTCTGAGACACTCTGAGGGTCCTAAATTGTTTTATATTCGGAACTAACATTCTGTCGATCGATTCGTACGATCCACTCGTTATCCGATCGCGATTCGTGGAATTCTAATAGAAAATCGCGCTCTTGTCGGATAAATTAATGTGAGCCTGAGCGCTGAGACAAATGGGCAAAGCTACTCGCTACCAGTCTTACAAGGGGAGCGTATGGCCTTCGGAACATCAATTTGGTCTGAACGTTGCATGATTATTTGTAGGGAACCTCAAATGTAATCATTTTCAAAGTTATAGCGCGCAGCTCTCTGAAATAAGGGAGAAGTTCACGTTTAAAGTTTTTTTAATGCCTACCTGACGGTGGTTGTGTTTCAACACGAAGGGTCGTGGGTTCGAATCTGTCATCATACCACCGCATACTTTTTCTTTTTTTTCTATCATAATTTATTTTTGAATAAAATCGATAATAATAAATAAGTATAAGTTTTAGTTCAAAAAGTTATTGTGGCAGAAATGAGAAGAAAATATGGAATTTTTTTACAATAATTAGGATGATACTTATTATAAAAGCATTCTAAACATAAAATATTGCGACACCGTGCTTTCGACAATTTAATTTTGTTTGTAACCATTTTTTGTTCTTTCAAATGTAAAGATAAAAACCGACCTTATTAACATTAAAAAATGCTCCCTGTTTTCCACGAAATTTTGATGCGAACAATTGCGAACTAGGGTAAACCAACCAGTAATTGACCGCATACCAGTGAATGACCATTAGGCAAGGAAATGTCAATTATAAATTTAAAAATTATTATATTTTTATAAATGGAGTGTAGTTGCACTTTTAATATCCCATATTTTTAGTTACGCGTATTAAGCAAACATTAATAAGTACAATTCTTATTAAAAGTATGCGGTCATTCACTGGTTGGTTTACCGTACGCAAATTTAATATTGGCTCAGAAATTGGTGATGTTTTAAAGAATGTATCTTTATGGCATCTCCTCGTGGAGAGCCAATGTTAAAATTTTGCATGTTTCGCATCAGGATTGGTGGAAAATAGGGAGACTTTTTGAATGTCAATCAGGTGTATTTTTATCTTGACATATTAAAGAACAAAAATGGTCACAAACGAAATTAAACTGTCGTAATTACGGTGTCGCAATATTTTAATTAAATATATAACAATACTTTTTAATTAAAACTTATACTTATTTCTTTTTATTATCGATTTTATTAAAAAATAAGCTAGGATAGGAGAAAAGGAGAAAAATGTATGCGGTAGGTATGACGAGAGACTCGAACCCATAACCCTTCATTTTGAAACCTAACCACCCTTAACTAGGCATTAAAAAAACTTTAAACTTCTATTTCTCCCTTATTTCGAAGAGCTGTGCGCTATGACTCTGAAAGACTATTACATTTGAGGTCCCCTACAAATAATCATACAACGTTCAGACTAAATCGGTGTTCCGAAGGTCCTGCGGTCCCTTGTTCCGCCGAAGTCGATCGAGATCACGTATAAACTCCGCGGGAACATCTGATTCGAAATTTCTCCTTACACCGCCGCCACCCCCTCTCCGTCGTTACACAGACGAGCCCAACTAACTGAATTATTTCCAGATGAAAGTAGTTAAGAAACAGCGAACCTTCGAACGCTGATGTATGACGAACGGTGGTGTACCGTAATTGAAAACACTTGCCTACGACCGAATTCTGGCAATGCTCGGCCCAATTCTTCATTTCTTTAATTAAACCATGATTTCGATTTCGTTTCCATTCCCTTTCATTTCTCGCCAAAACGGGCGACACGTCGCGCCCCGAATGGAATTGATTGAGTAAACGGAGCAGCCGGGATCTCTCAGTTTCCACCTACTCTCGAACCGTTGGCGTTGGTTTGTCGTTACTGTCAGTCAACCATAGAGAATGTCTCGTGCCGCACCCATCGGGGTCACGTATTTAAGGCGATCGCCGATTATATTTCGAAGTGGCTCGAGGAGACGAGCGACAAGCAAGAAAGAGGTGTTCGAGGCGGCAGCCTCGCCGGCGGCGCCGTATTCGCCGCGGAATTTAATAAAGCGAGGCGCGCGTCGTCGAGCGACGCGATGTTTGATGGAACGATACGATAACGATGACGAACAACGAGATGGCGCACGGTTGGCTGTCGTTTGGTTCGCAAAGTGACGGCACGATTTGTTCACCGAACAGATATTGCACAGCGCAACGCTGCTATTTACGTCAACGCGGCCGCACACGTCTATAGTCTATACGTCAGACAATTCTAGACGGGTCGACGTGATTTTCGAGCGAACGGGAGGATGGAGTCGCGAGCGTACCATTAATCGGTAGGAAGTGTGTCTCCCTTGATTTTGGACGGAGCGAATCTTTCAAAGTTTCCTCGAAAATACGCGGCAGGTGTTACCGGACCTAACGATGTCGTGTATCAAAGTGATTAATCAAGATTAAGCCTTCATCTGCTGACGAAGTTTGCGTTAGGTGCCCTCTGCAGCACGATACTCTGCAACAGCCTCAGCTCGTGCAAGGGAAAGGGAATAGAAGTGGTTAGAGACGGATTGTTGTAGGAACCGTGGAAAAAGAGGGCCTCAGCACTGATCAGTATATACTGGATGCGGTATGCGCACTGGTCTATGCATACTGGACAACGGTACGCTGTTTCTCGGCGTAGAAAGGCTCTGTGTAGGGCTGTTCGGGTGCTCGAATATTCGGGCGGCTTGAAGTTCGGACCGAGCCGGGACTCGGTTTTCGAGCCGAGCCGGATACCCGTCAAATTCGGGCGGCCCGAAAAATCCGAGTAGCTCGAATTTGTTTCGGGCGGCTTGAAAAATCCGGGTAGTCCGAATCGTTTCGGGCCGCCGGCGTACGTCTTGAATGTGGTTCGAACAGTGCGTACAAGGCGTACGGATTTTCCGAGCCCGGATTTTTCAAGCCGCCCGAAACAAATTCGAGCTACTCGGATTTTTCGGGCCGCCCGAATTTGACGGGTATCCGGCTCGGCCCGGTCAGTCGAGCCGAGCCAGGCTCGGCTCGTTTTATTCGAGTACCCGAACAGCTCTAGCTCTGTGACGATTCGATCAGCGCCATCTTTGAGAACAAACCATACTCGCCACCTGAACGCGGTCATTGGTACTAAAGTTTTTCGATTCACATGCGTGCTTATTCACTCTGCGCGGTAAACCCTGACTGATTTATAGTTCAAGCCTCCTGTTTTCTATAAGAAATATTTTCTATTGCTCTGAGAGCTACTTATACGAGGAATAAGTATACATATGAATCCAGAAGCGTAGTACCGATGACCCCGTTCAGGTGGCGCATATGGTTTATTCTCAAAGATGGCGCGATTCTAATCGTCACAGAATTTTTCTGGATCTTCGGGGTTCTGCGTACTTGGGCATCGGTATGGGGGTTCCTGATCCCACACTCGGCCATCCCCCTGGCGCAACTCCTCGTCGCTTGGGGTACGCTCCTGGACGTCTCTCTCTCGCGATACTTTGTCTGGAGCGTACACCCCCGTCGTCTCTGTCGCGCGCACTCAGCGCTCTCTCTCTCTGCGTCGTCGGCCTCGTGTGGTGACGATCGGTGCTCCCCCCATCCCGGACGAGCCCCCAATTGTAGGCGCCGCGGGAAAAGTGCCACGAACGATGGGACTTGAACTAGAGATCTTCGGGGTCCTGCGTACCGGACCCAACCCCGCCTTAACCACCTTCTGGGTCCCTTCTAACGAGTATGGGGGTTCCCGATCCTACAGAATGTATCTCTGTGTATTCGTTAATATCTACAGTAGGGGGTGGTTTGGATAAGATGAAGCGAGAAGGGAGGGGAGGATGCTAACTTGCTGAGAAAGGAGGGACGTGTCACTTCGGTGGACGATGGCGAAGGTTTTCGTCCCGCTTCGCGATGCAATGTACGAGGACAGAGGTGCACTTCTATGCGTAGAAACAGATTGCTTGTTATGTTGTTTTACTTTTATACTGTTTAATGCGATTTAATTGTACTCGGGGATAGACGTTAAGTCGAAGAATTGGGGTTTGCCTGCTCTCTGTCGAGTAATCTGCAGTATTAGGTATATCGAAATATCGAGAACCGAAATGTTCCTCCGGTGTTGCCTCTTTACTTATTCGAGAATTGTAACTTGAAACGAATGTTAATTAATCGGGGCGTGAAATGTTTGATGGAAGCGTTGATTGCTTGACATATTTATGTCTTCTGCACTTGATGCATCGATTACTTCGACACCGGTATCGGTACGTTTCATTGTCTGTTAAAGAATAGATTCTTCATTTTCGAAAGCGTAGTATTGCAATGTATTTGTGGAAATGAAATTTAGAAATCTATTACAATTCTGTACGGTTTCGTGTTCCACGACGGGAGCTTCGTGCGCGCGTGTCTGACTAATACGTGACTTGCTCTACTTGCCACCTGAAACTGTATACGTCTAGTGAATTGAGCTATACTCTACGTACTTTAATCGTAATTATTGAATCGACTCTTCAATGTTCTCAATAATATTAATCATATTATTCTCAGTATTAACAAATACACCTGGGTACTGGTTATAACTCAACATCCATTTATTTTTTACTGCTCGGAGATTAATACTCGTATACCTCTAGCAATTACCAAACAGTGTGATTCTTTTTCGAAATGCGGTTATCGAAGTATTCCGCGACGAAAGGTGAACAGAGGCGCCGTTCGAGATTAATTCGTTTCATTCCCAGCCCTGCATTCGGTGCACAGCTCGTGCCAGTGTACAGCCGCCTGCCCCGATGTCGCGCGACGAAAATTATTATACGACGGCATTGAACGCCTCGGAAAAAATTGGACCGCGAATTCCCATTGTTCGATAGGTCAGGGAAAGCATGCATATATCGTCGATAATTACAGTCGACAACGTACCGCCTGAAGCTTGATGTTGCCACCGTGACACGAGACTTCTCACCATTTCCCGTATCCATCGGTCGCCGCGCTCCTCTTTCTTTCTTTCTCTTAATTATCGGGGAACGTGTTTGCGCGTCACTTTTGGCCCGCGCCGATCCGCGGCTGGCCTCAAAAGGGATGATTTCTAATTAAAAGAGGAGGTTGCAAACATCTCCCTCGACGTAGGGCCTGCTTTTTAATTATCCCATGGAAACGATGCTCGTCGGCCACTCGATCGCATATCCAGCAACCAGATGCATGCCTCCAAAGGGGAGCGCGCGTGCACACGCGCGGCAGAAAGCGAATAAAAAGAAATTGATAGCCTGCAACCAGTTACATCTGCCTGGAAAGCAAACGGGCGAAAATAAATCTTCGCCCCTCGATTTTCAAGAAAACTCTACCGCAGATAATGCCACATTCAACAGATTTTCCTATTATCTAATGCTACTACCATTCGCGAGGGCAGGTAAGACAGCGAGCCATTCAATGGAGATCGATGGAGTCAGGTACACGATGGATGAAGAAGAGAATCGTTAGGGTGCACACGCTTATAGACACGGTGCGCACGTTTGTTCACGCAGTTTGCCAGGCGAAGGAAAGAGCTGACTAACGTCGACAGTAGTTATTACCATACACGTACACAAGTACACCGTACCTTGGCAGATAGTATACCATACGTTATCCCGATGTTGAGAACCCGATCACTAGGTCTCCCCCGGCCTCTGCGCCGAAGCGTACGATCTCGGCTCGACAAACGTTCACAAAGCCCCAGCACTTTGCCCGTAGCTACCGATTTCTCGCTTCTAGACGTTTTCCTTTCTTTTCTACAGTAGAAGCTCACCGTCGCGTATTTTCTACCCTTCACCCACGACGAGCAGGCTAGTCTCCGTCACGATCGAATCGAATCGATCCCGTGCATCGTTTTGTATGTGTGTGTGTGTGTGTGTGTGTGTGTGTGTGTCGAATACCCGCAAGATACATCGCACCACTAACGGGGAGCAGAATCGTCGATGCCTCTCGTTCCCTTGACTACGACAGCGAAACGCACGAATTCCGAGGTTCGTCTAAATTCTATATCGTCGCCCCCCCCCCCCCCCCCCCTCCACCCTTAAAATCTCTCCCAATCACACCCAATGATAAGTGAAATCCTCCTGGATCGTAGGGAACTCCATTACTCGAGAGAGCTCTGTGAAATGATGAAAAGAAAGATATTGCAAAACAAAATATCCAGTAGAGTATTGTAAGACACGAAAAAGATTGACTGACTAAAAGGGCCCTCTGTTGTTTTTGCCCTTAGATGGGCCGGCCATTGTCCGGGTAAACCTGTTTGTGCGAAGCATTGCGACAATTAGTGACATCAAGATGGTAAGTATGCATATACCAATCCAAGAATCTTTAACGCGGTGCAATGCCATTTCTCTCTTGGCGGGTACTTTTTCCTTATTTTTCTGTTGCTTGCAAGATACAATGTAGGCGCAAAACGTAGGTTTTAGAGGCTCGGTATGAGAACGTTACGATGGCCTCTCAGCACCAGACAGAGAACGGCGACAACAGCAATGGCAGCAGGCTAGCATCTTGTCCCTTCTCCGTTACGTTTCTTATTTAACATCAAATGCATACCATCCGTCTCGCCCCCGCCCCCCCCCCCCCCCCACCCCTCAGTGGTACCAGATCCGATCTTCTCGCAGATCTTGCATGGGTAACCGCCCCTCGTATTAACCATTTCCGCGGCGCGGGAATCTTTCGCCCACGAGACGGAAATGAGATTGCCGGGAGAGGCGCGTCAAGTCGTTGCGAGCGCGAGATTTTTAACGCGATCGATCGCGAACAGAGACTGGCCGCTTGATTCTCGAGTAGCACCGCGGCGATTCTCGTTCCATCGATGGCGTTAAAAAAGTGAAAGACACCTTAGTGACGATTTTGCGCAGAATTGATCCTTCGATCTGGGAACATTGCGTCTCGCAACCACTCATCATAGACCCCATGTTTTAGCCACCGCACAGTGGGTTGAAATCCCAGAAACATGGTAAAAATATGAAGGTAATCTTTGATATTTACAAAAATGAGTATACTAAAGTTTTCGCGGGCGCTGATTACGAATCTGAACTCAAAATGGCAAAAAACAAAATGGCGGATCCAATATGGCGGACGCGTATACCCAAAAAATATCAGATTTGGTCTAAACTTGGTATTCTAGAGTTTCCGAGGTCGCTGAGTACGAATCTCAAGTCAAAATGGCAAAAAAAAAAAATATCAGGGAATATCAAGATGGGTCGATTTATGTATTAAAAAATATATGGTTCCATTTAAAAAAACCACCACTGCCGTCGTGGAAACATGTGTTAATTAAATATCTCGTTACAACAATAGTATTAGGATTCACATCTGAAAATAACAACAGATATAAATATTTCAATTAACAGTGTTTGCAAAAAGAAATTATTTTCATGGACTGGGAACCGTTTTGAATAAACTGAAATTTTAGGGATTGGAGCAGAAACGAGCAAAATCTGAAAGTTAATCTCAGTTCTTTAATAATCAGAGATGATAACTGTGCAAACAAAAATGCTTGATCGGACTTGGAAGTTAACTAAATGTTTAATTGTTTTTGTAGATCAGCTATGGTAATTAAGGTTATACGAGGCAATTTTGAATGAAACATTATGAAGGTATTATTGCTTGCCGCAAACGTATAACAACAAAAAGTAATTAAATAAACACTTGAAATTTACGTCTTTATCGCGAAACAGAAGTTTAAAACACAGAAAACACAAAAAATAGCTACACAAAATCGTTTGATAAATCGCTTGGAATAAACGTGTAACGGAGTTCCTACAGCTAACTGTTTTTGACCGACTCGGGTAAGGAAGGAAGAGTTGTAGAAGGCTGTGGATATACGTTTTATTATGCGCACATATTTCAACTATACCAGGGATAAAAAATCAGATATTTAAACATTCTTTTGTATTTCGATTTTTCGCCAACTTTTGGGGTCTCCTACCCCACTGTGCACCGTTCAAGTCTGATCTCTCAACCCCACCCACCCCCCTTGCCCACACACACACACACACACATGCACACGCACTCACACCCCCCACCCCCATCGATTCGTCTACTTTGTTGATCCCCAGTTTTGTCACGCCCACCAGATACCCAGTTATTTTTCTCATCCGTGCACACATTGACGCTCCTTAATTTAGAACGAATCCACGCACACACGCGTACACACACACAGAAACGAAATACTAGCATTCTAGCATAGATACAGGCATGCGGCATTCTAGCTTCTATGTTCCACGTATGTACATACACGTTTATACGCTACGTAGGCGCACAGACGTTGCTGAGGGATGAAGAGAACAATGGGGCTGAAAAAGAGAGAGAGAAAGAGAGAGAGAGAGCCAGGGAAATGAAAGGGGAGAGAGAGAGAGAGAGAGAGAGAGAGAGAGAAAAACAGAGAGGATTATTGGCAGTTGGTCTCATAGGTTTCGTCCAATTTTCTCCCTGATCTGGTAGTTCCTCGTAGTGCTTGATGATTAGTACGCTCATTTACGTTAACACGTTCCACGGGAAGTATCCGTTCCCGATCGTCCCCCTCCCCATCTGTTCAACGCGTGCGATGATGTGAGTATACAGGATTATCGAGCTTATTCCTCCCCCTATTCCTCCCCCTTTTTTCTTGCTCGCTGAGGATGCGGCGTTTCTCGATCGGGGTCCCTGGATTAGGGCCGTACGTCGGATGTATTGCGTAGTTTGCGGCAGGAAGTAGACCCGCCGAAATGGCACTTGGAGCGCCAACGCGGTTGCAATGCTTCGAATTTTTCTGCATGCCTTTTGCAACACTCGCATCACACGGGGGACGATGGCAATGAGAATCGATGCCCCCGTCGTCCTCGGAGCCATTCTATGGATGAAATCCAACGATTCGCCTCGGCACGCCGCCGCGCCCTGCGCCCGCTTCTCGATCAGAGTCGCAAGAAACCGATGTGAATGCGCCCGACGCTACTGGTAGACGGGTGGGCGAACAGCGAGTCGACGAGGACTTTAATGGCCCCGCGATTAAGCCACAGGAGAGTATCCAAACGTATCGGGGAACGTTTTGGCCAACGAGAATCTTCTTGGTACACCGTGCTGCTGGTCGAAACACGATTTAATGTTTAATGTTTAATCAGAGAATGATCGCTGTTGATCAGTCGCCTCGTATCAACGCGTCCGCCTCGTAATTAGATCGGAACTGGTGGGACGTTATTGTTAATATCTCCACGCGATCTTTGGTTATCGACCTTTTCGAGGACTCGACGACGAGAGCCGAGCGAATCAGTGATATTGATATGTGAATTAATGATATGAGCTTGCAACTTTGGTCGTCGATAACAGAAGGATTTAACGTTTAATCGATGGCCGCTTGCAAATTTGTATTTAAATCATGATCTATCCCTCACTTAAGAGGTTAGACCACCTTGGTCAAGAAATACCGCATCTTTAGGAATTTATTTTTAAGTGCCAAAAACACTTTTTTAAAATTTTGTTTCAAGAACCTGTTCATCAGAAATAACGTACACGCTATGGTATACTCTCGACCGCCGTATTTGTTTTTAACGAAAACTTGGAAAAAAAATTGATGTCACTATCTTTACTGAAAACTTTTAATCGATAAAAGTGTTGTTGTCGCTTAGAAATAAACTGCGGTATTTCTTGACCTGGCCAAGGTGGTCTAACCCCTTAAGAGTCCTCTCTATTTGGGGGTGCAACAACCCTTCTTCCAAACATTCGAAGCCCACGAATTCTTTGCCGATTCTTTTTAAGGGACCTCGCCCTCGTCGAGGGGTCCCTTAAAATGGTCCCAGCACTCGAGTGGAAGAACTTCCACGGAGTGCGTTACCTCTCTGTCACTCGTCGCAAAGTAGACGCGCTCGCAATGAGCACGATCGACGAGGAACTCTGTGAACAGGGAGCAACGTGTCCGACGTCTTGTCCTGGTTCATGTAGGGCGGAATGTTACGCAGACACTCTGTATGGCTCAGGACGATACGCCCGGCTCGTTCAGCCTACAATCGATATTACAAATCAATTGTCAAGGGTGCTCGCTCGTTAAATCGAAATCCATCGTAATTCATCGATAGATAATGCGCTTGAGATAAAGTTACAGGCGACCCGTCGATCTGTCGATCATTCCAGCGTTCGTCTAGGATAGTTGAATCTCGAATCCAACCGAAGGTTCGGGAGTGCAGGTTGCGAGTCTGTTAACCGAATTAACCAGGAGACACGTCACACGTATGCTTGTTCAATATATACGAAGGTATATCGAGTCGACAGTAAAATAATCACTCCGTTTAAATCGAGATCGATATATAATTGCGTTGCTGCTTTATCATTGTGGCCAGACATCTTGGGAAAGCCTATACGGTATACGTACGAAACAACGCTTCAAGTTTCTTAGAGTTTCAATCATATTCTCCATCAAGCAACGATTACCATGTATTTCCATTATTTCTCCTTCGTTCTCTTCTTCGTTCTCTGGTCGCTTTGTTTGCCATTCAGCGTAACTACTGTACACGCGTGCCTTTCGCTCGGCACGCTTCTGGTTTCGGTGTATACTGTTCCATTAGCTTGCTTCTTTGAGTGTTCCGCTCGGCCATACATTCCCAGAGTCGCTTCTGATTCTCGCATAAGAGTGTTTGCTGTTGCGATATTTGAGAGCGAAGCGACAACCACGAGACGTGTAAGTTTCTTTATGCCATTCGTTAAACTTACTCGGCGACACTCTCGGATCGTTTTCGCTTCTTTCTTTCGTACCTGCGTGTTTAGCCTGACTCGAGCTGTTCTCGAAGCATCTGATGGATCCGGGAAAAACGTCCAAGTGGACCGTATTGTGCACTCTCGCGATATACGGAGCTTCGATTCTGTCTGTCTCGAGGGTGGCCATATTGCTCGATGTTTCTATCGCTTATGGGATGATATACAGTACTTTCTAGCTTCCAATACTTAATTCACACATTGCAATTGCCCGCCAGCTGATGCATGAATCATTACGAGCGACGTAGCTTCACCCTCGAGGCATTCAAGTCCACGATCGGTTGTCGGGGAATACAGGGTGTCACGGGAAAGGTGTTCAAGAATTTGAGGGCATACGTTACCTATGAAATCGAGTAAAGCATATAGAATATCCGATTCTAACCGATCCATTCAAATATCATTGAATTATTAGTAATATCCACGAACTTTCCACAGTAAAAGTGGGAGTACATATTTCGATATACCTAATAATTCCCGCGATATCTTCATCGATCGATTACAATGCATCACCCTCTACATTCTACATATTTCACTCTTTTTAGTGGATACTAGCTTCTCGATATTTCCAAAACCGCCCCCCCCATTTTAAAATTCTCTTTATTTCCTTCGTTTCTCTGATTTCACCATTCTGTATGAAACGCCCTGTAAAAGCATAGCGCGTAAACGTTGAATCGTATAATTGGGGCGAGTCGTGTCTGCTGTCGGGCGGAAGATAGCGAGAGGTTAAACGTCACGAGTTTTATCTGCCCACTGTTTCGCTGCCCTTCTGAACGCAACGACGCGCCTGCCAGCTGCAACCGGTATCTCTTCCGTCGCACGTGCAAGCGTGGTCGCGCTTTCGAAGGGGCATAAAGCCGCGGCGGAGGAGGAGCCTCGCGACGGCGCGTAACCTTATTCGTCGCTTGTCCCCCGCTCCCGAGAAGGGAGACAGGTCTCGCCCCTGTTACGTGGCTCGGCCTGTATTAACTTGTAAATGTTCCGCGCGTGGAAGGAAAAAAAGCTTCGGCCCCCCTCCATCGTTTCTCTTTCCATGTCGTTTCCAGCCACGAATATTCCACCGAACGTCACGCTCGTACATGAAAAGCGCTGTTTCTAACGACAAAGTTTAAAAGCGATCTCCATCGGCGCGAGGGCTCGTACCCGTGCCCAATGAGAAAAGACAATGGAAACGTTTTATATCCCCATTGTGTCCAGCTGTCGGAAGCGTGACTCCGAGAAGCGTCTCTCGTTTCTTTTGCCATTACACAAACCCCCAAGATACGTTTCATATTACTCAACGATTGATTAATTTTATTTATTCTGTTTGCTATGTTAGATGGGCCCGCGGTTGTCCGCGTCAACATATTTGTTCGAAGTATCTCAAAAATAGATGACGTTACTATGGTAAGTTAAAAATCTAATGCCCCGAAATCACAGACACACGCCTTCACACATTATATACTATATTATTATTACCATTATTATTACCATTCACTATCATCCATTATTATTATTACATTATACTGAGTGTTCGTTACCTATGCAATCTGTATGTATTATAAATACAGAGTAAATCACCCTAGAGGACAATGATCGTTAGCTATAGTCTCCTGACATCTGATCAGCCGGATCTCTTTCTCGAATCTCCGCGCCATTCTTCCGGATACCGTAGACTCGCTGCTCTTCTTGCTGTCTTTTTTTTTCCTCTTCTTTTTCTAGCTCCCGTTTCCGAACGAACTAGCCTCGCCGCGAGTTTCCTTTCGCGTCGGGCAAACGAGCATTTGGAATTTCGAAAGTGTTGCAAACTTTGCTCCTCTACTTTTCTGTTTCGGTCCGTAGCGTTAGATATATCCACGCTCGGCGCGCTGTTTGCACCTGCCGGTACCGTTGTACGACGCTGTTATGAAGCTTTCCGATCGTTCGATATGCCATGCGCCCGACGCTGCAACAATATCATGATTCGGCGGGGAATCATCTTCTTTTTGTAACGCGGACAGATATCGAACGTTCAGCGATAGAACACCAGCGGGGATCGACGAGATAGCGTCGAGATCAGTAGCTAGACGTGCAATGATTATCATATTACTGTGCGGTTGTATGATAATACATACATATTAATTAATGTATTGTATATACACACACGCTCGTGTTTACTGTTAATTCGCTACTATTAGTATCCTATAACGCTCTGTTCTTTGTCTATCACCCCGTTATACAGAAAAGACCATGTACACACACCGTACACCACGTTCTCTCTTTTTACCTCTCTTTATGTTGTCTCTGCTCCCTTTTGTAAACAGGCTCTCGTGCGTATTTAAGGCCCACTATCATAACTTTTTTAATTCCACTACTACCGTATGTTATATTAAGCAAGCATATGTTTTCTATGCATAAGAGAAACTTGGAGCTTGCGGACAGCACGACGCGCCAACCCCATTTCGCTATCCGTTCGAGAATCAAATGAAAAATGAAAACCGGCTCTATCGTTTACAGTGTAATCATTAGGACGATCCAAGTGTCGCGGGAAACAAATTGTATCGTAATTATGCCTCCCTCTCGTCGGGACGAAATTATGGTGGATCGAGCAGCGTGTAATCTCGCGGGTACCCTTTACCTTCGTGCCCGCTAGTCGCAGTATACTTATACGTCGTGCTGAACGTAATCAGAAAACTACACCACATACTGTCGCCTCACGCTATTGTGTCGTAGATGATTTAATGGAACTTGACGTTTTACTACCATACTTTTTACTACGTTTTGCCGTGTGAGCCATTAAGGTGGCATCAAGGTTTTTTGCCTCGTGGCTGACACCAGCAACCCATACATGTACACCCATTTACATAAAGATACACTGTGTATTCAGATATTGTTCGTTTTATCTCCTTTTATTACTTATTGCTCACACAGTATATCAACATACACACCTACACAAGCACGCACACACACAAACGTACAGATATATATGTACATCTACAGACTCGGCCGCTATACAATTTGTTCTTTAATCCCTTATTGCATAAATCGATTGTGTCCGGTGGTGTGCTTTTTCCGAGCTGCTGCATCAAGTCTATCAATCACAGACCGTTTCTCCGTCATACGTATGTACCGATGCACCAGTTACTTTCCGTTACGTACCAAGGTTATTAATAGGCGTTTTTGTTCTTATCGGCCATGGTGATCACGGTTTTGTCGTTGGTAATGCTTCTACGTCTCTGCTCCCTCGTTTCTTTGGCCGCGCGCGGCGTAGCCTCCGCGATCATCAATCGTCACGTCCATTTATTTCTGTTTAATAGATACTCGATGGCGTCCTAATTATTCACACCTCCCGGGGGCAAATTATTTCGGCACAGAACCCTGTTTTGCTGTAGACCTTTAACGAAAACTCGACAAATACCTTATCGCACATCGTAGTATGCCGAGTTTCGTAGACCGAGTTCGAAAGGATATCAATCATTCTGCGATGAAAAGTGCCATTTTACTTCCTGAAGTATCCCCCACGAAATGTGCATATCGGAAAGACGAGATTACTGTGTTGTTATTCGAGAGAAAATGAAAAAGAACTGGAGAGGAACGAGGATCTGCTGTTTAAAAAAAAAGGCCCATTTCGTGGAGGAGCGCTGAAGGAATAAGATTCGATTTTTATTACAGAGCGATAAATATCGCTTTGGCATCGCGAGGCCAAGCGGCGGATACGTTTCGGAAACCATAGGCACCCGCGAATGGCGCATTTTTATTAAGTGCCAATTCCTTGGTGCCGTACTCTTCGCCAGGCATTTTAAACCGTGGAAACTAGCTCACGTCGACTCTCGGCCGTCACGATTAGAGAGGCCACTTTTTCGCTTTGCAATAATCGTACGTCGGCAGAGAGTTTTTATAGTTTTTGCCCCGACCTCCCTCCCCTCGAGCTAGAACGGTAGCAGGGTACTTCCTCAAAGTACGTACCGCTGAAAGCTATTGAGCTCTCTTCAAAGTGCGAGACGCGTTAAACTGGTGAGTCATTTTCTTTTACTTCTCTCGCATGCGGTACCCAATTACATATATCCGTGTAGAGCGACCAGCCTCCATCTCCCTTTTCCCGATCACTCTTAATCGAAGTCGGCAATCTCGCCGGCTCGCAAAGACGGGAGCCTAAGTCGCTCGTTTCCCAACGGATCCTCGCCACAAAGTAATTCTCCCCAGAAGCTTCAAAAGACACTCGTGACACGGTCCTCTTTTATTCCCCGCGAAAGCAAAGTGTCTTTAAAAAAGAAACGTCCTACGATATTAGACTTCACGGGTCTGTATGCCGAAATTAGAAAAGAAACATTCGAAGTTCGTTTATTTCCTAGGAGTTTACCGTAGTAACGTAGCAGCAAGGAATGCATGCCTATTCTCACCGGTAGTTGAACCAACGGAGAAAGGTAATACAGTAAATTCTCGTTATAGGCTCCACGCTCGGGGCTGGCGGCGAGCTTACAACGCGTAGCGTCGACTATTCCCAGCCGCTAATCAGAGTGTTGCGCGAGTAAGAGAATCCGCGAGCGAGCGAGAGGGTTCTCTCACTCTCGGACGAAGGATTCCAAGAGATTGTGGCGACCGAGCGTACAACGCATAGTCGGAATGAGCTTATAACGAGAATTCACTGCGAACGACGTCGCGTCGCCGACGGAAAATGGAGAAACGCGGTGCAGTAAGGGATTAAATGATAGCGGGGCATGTGTAGCATGTTGTACAGATGTGTGTACAATCGTGAACCGTTCGAGGCCGGCCCAGCAGTGTTTTGGGTTATTACACGGCGTGTAATGCATTGCGGTCGAAAGTCGTCGACTTTCCACCCGGCGAAAATGGCGCACGTGAGATACCACCGAAACGACAGACCCAGTCACGATAGAGTTCGATAAAGGAAAGTTACGATTATCACTCGTCGCGACGAGCACGTTGTCGCCCTGTCGATAAAAAATGGTAAGGCCTCTGTACTTTGGCTTCGACTTGGTTTCAACAGGTGATGCTTGAATATTTTATAAAACACTATTTTATCTTGCGCCCTCTTCTCCGTGCCTCGGTATCGACGCTCGACGACACCCGAGCCGCTGAAAGCTTGTACACGCATACGCGGTCGATTGACAAACTGTTTAAAATTCATCCGAGCTCGGACGCATTCACTCTTCTCCGCGCCTCCGTCGCGAAGTTTTCAGTGTATTTTTTCCCGAGAATCTGAGTTCGCACGGACTTTTCTAAACCCTTTGCTGTGATTAAGGGAGGCGACGGGGGTGGAATTGTTTCATCGCCGTCTGGAAGCTGCTTAGCTATCAAACGATCATCTTGATGTGTCCTCTTCATTGTATTAGGGTAGATGTCCCGATTACTGCCAGTGTCCCTGTTACTGCCACTTTAATTATTTTACTGAATAAAAACGCGAGGTATAAAGAATAGTGTTCAAAAGAATTTATTATTTAATTGGGAGTTTTTATTGAGCAAAATAAATAAAATGGAAGTAATAGAGACACTGGCATTAATTGGGACATCTATCCTATATGCTGTATTCTTTGTTATACGAATTATTGCTCGGTTAGTGGTCCAGTTTCTTTTGCTCTTTTGTTTTAACCCTTAGATTCATGAGTTGGATCCGAACACGATTATTGTTCTGGAAGAATTGCATTGAGACATCGTACATGCAAGCGTGCGGAGTGTTCGGCGACTGTTTAAGTAGGTAGTCCACTTTATACAGGGTGTTTCATAAGAAATTCGTAACGGTGCCATGTTATTAATATTAAACTGTGCAGCTGATAGTAAGGTTCTTGATGTTAGTTTCTTATTTTTTATTAACATTGACAGGCGCACGTTTGGCTAGAGTAGGTGCTTTCATGTACGTTCTATAGTAGCTTCAAATATACTTCATCTCATTGTGAATCGATATTGATCTTACTTTAGGCTGAACTACAAATTTTTACTGGATTTATCAAATGGGACATTTTTCACTTTTTCCTTTTCAATCGAATTACGACCTTCTGTCGATTGTGTTCAGAGATATTGGACAAGGAAAGGGTAAACGAGACTTCATTTCAGGATCTGGATACGAAAATATATTTCATAAAAGGACCACTTCAAGGTTTTCCGATTTGCCGTGCACAGAACGTCATTTCTATCGTTAATTAATTATTTCGAAGTGATTGAACAAGTCACGGAGAAATATAATTCTTCTTGCTCTACCACGAATCATCAAAAACAATTATTCCTTCGGAGGACTCCGTTTCTCTTAAATAAAACAATACATCGCTCTTATTAAAAAAAATACCACTCTACTAAGTCACCCTTCGCGAAGCACGTGCTTGAAGAGTGTGAAGCAATTCGGAGAACGTGGGGAGGAAAAATAATATCCAACGGCGCGGGTTTCTCAGAAAATACATCCCGTAAAGCGATATACCGTCGAAAGCTGTCAATTCCAAGGAAAAGGTCACTCTTTAACGTTGAATGCTGGCGGAGGTTGAACGTCACTTTGTGCAGCGCGTCAAATTTTGCTTACATTTTTCATCGAACCTTTCCAAAGTAGCTTCGCCGTTCTAAGGCGCGCGTTTGACGGAGGACGGCTCAAAGAATGGCTCGGCATTCTTTATCAAAGGCTGGTGTATCGTTCGAGAAGCCAAGCGCCGCTGAAAGAACCACGCGCGTCGTCGCGGAAAGTCTTGGATTGGGCGCTTGGGTCGTCCTTAAGTTACGTAAGGCTTTTAGAGGAGGAAGGTCACGAATTTCTTATGTTTTCTTACAAAAGGGGGAGTTAAATGAATCGTATAAACCTTGAAAAGAATTTTAATAACTGAAAAAAGCAATGCAAAAAATATTACGCAAGGAAGGGGGTTGGAATATAAAATCTTGCAAACTCATATACTGAGGGAGGGAGGGGGTAAGAAATCGCCAAAGTTACCCTTACGTAATTTAAAGACAACCCCTAAGTGGCTGCATAATCGTCCTTCACTTTGCAATTCAATTCGGTTTCGCATAAATACGCCATGGCCCGTTAAACTGGCCGGGTAAACGTCCCCGCGGACCATGCGACTCGGTACCTTCGTATCGCTTCACAGTCACCGGCCTGCCCTACCGTGCCGCGCACACAACCGGGGAACAGAGGCGCGCTGGGAAAGCAGCGCCTCCGCTTGGCGAACGTGCGCATCGCGAGCTTGAGAACTTCTCTTACAAATCTCTCTCCCTTATCGAGAGAAACAGACATCCCTACCCCCGAATTCCACGATCCTCGACCAACGTCTACCTCTCATTGCTCCTCCACAAACCGTGTCCCGGTTCAAAATTGAATTGGAAAAAGAATAAAAAAAAAGAAAGAAAGAAAGAAAAGAAACGAGCACGCAAATCTCGGTGCACGGTAACTGATTTAATTAATCGATTTGTTTTGTTCTGTTCCGGTCGACGTGTTAGATGGCCCGACGAATGTGAAGGTCAACATCTTTTTCCGCTCTATCAGCAAAATAGTTGATTATAAGATGGTGAGTGCAACAAATAAGTAGCCACGAAACAAGGCCTACATAACAATCTGTATTATCCACACGTTGTGTATATCTATTTAACGTCACGTGTACGTGATGCCGTGAGACTTGCACTTGTCTGTACTTGTATTTGTATTATTTTACGTGTGTGCATATGTATACACGTGCGGGGCAAGGGGACCGTCCGGCCCCTCGCCCTGCACGCGAATAAATATATACGATTGGCCCGTACGCCGCGCTGGGACCAGTGGATGTGTGCTAAATGATCCGGTCGCACCTCGTTCATTTTTTTCTCGATGTCGTTGACTGTCATGTTACTATGTATAATTCTCTACGTGGTCGGCGTGTGTTATCTCTGTTATGTGACTTCACTGTTCGAACGTTCGATGGACTGTGCGTTGTAACCACTTCTGCGCCTTGTTCGGCACTGTAAGCTGGGGGAATATTGACAGCTAATTAACATGTATTAACGAAGGAAAAAGATGAAAATTTTATGCATTTCGACACTTGTGGTGCAATCACAAAAGACGCAACGGTATGATAGGATACTTAAAACAAATGTGAAAATGGTAATTTTTATCTTATACATATAGGAAAATGTCCCCAAAACATGCCAATGTTCCCCCAATTTACGGTACATCTTTCGCCTAGAGAATTGGACACTCAAGGGGCGCGACGGATAATCGAACGGTGCGATAGACTCGACCCGCGGATGCTTTCTTCTTCGAGCATTATTCTTTTCTATTACTTTCTAATATCTTCATCGCGGGCGCGAGCGATCGTGTCGAATCACCGTTTCACTGCTCCAACACCATTTCATTCTTCTTTCCGTTTTTTTCAACTACACCTTCGCCTGTCAAGATAATAGTTGCCCAGAAGGAAGCGCAATTTAAATGTCCAGCGACGCTCGATTGTCTATTCTGAAATCTGTTTCGATTTTTTTTCGTAACGGTTTAGCTTCAGTTTTTCCTGGACCACCTTCTTGCGTCATCTCGAATAAACAGGCGACGTGGTTCGAAACCTTCATCGATAGTCTACGATTTGCAGGGGCGGATTTGTGTTTAAGGGGTAACACCACTCTAGAGGCAGAAAAAAATACCTAAATTTGACAATTTATTTTGGGAGTATGACAAACGGTATAGAATTTCTTTTCAGAGGGTTTATTTAACACATATTGAAGTACGAAAAACAATTTTTTTATTGTCATTTTCATACAAAATGGCGGCGACAGAGCCCGTCGTCGAAACCACTTCTTTCAAACTGGGAGGACGGATTTCTCGGAGACTATTGCATGGATCGATTTGAAATTTTACAGTAGCTTCACAACAATATTCTCTTTGGAAGTACGTAGCCGTTTTTTGATCGAATGTAAACTTTTTCTTTTATAAAAAATTTAATGCTCATTTTTAGGGCAAAAAATCGATTCATTCCTTAAAAAGTGCACCACGTCCACAAAAATTGATAAAAAAAAAACTTCTACGTACTTCCAAAGCCAATTGTATATAGATTATAAATTTTTTTGGTATTTTGTTCCACGACTCATACATGCCGAGAAATCCGTCCTCCCGTGGCGGTGTTTTAAAAAAAAACTGTTTTCGACGACGGGCTCTGTCGCCGCCATTTTGTATGAAAATGACAATAAAAAAAATTGTTTTTCGTACTTCAATATGTGTTAAATAAACCCTCTGAAAAGAAATTCTATTCCGTTTGTCATACTCCCAAAATAAATTGTTAAATTTAGGTAATTTTTTCTGCCTCTAGAGTGGTGTTACCCCTTAAGCGAAATAAATTCGGAAAGGTTTAAACACATAGGCTTCAGATAACTTTAAAAAAAATTCACTTCTTTTTCACATAGCGAATTAGCAATAACTCATATGCGAGTTGCCATGTTGAATTAATTTCGAAATTATCCCGACTCTTTTGAATTCAAATATTTTATGGAAAGCGCGGCAAACACTGGTTAACCTAGGTGCGCCAAATGTCCAAATCCGCCCCTGACGATTTGATACTTCGATCACTGTATTTCGTTAGTGACGCATTAGAGCTTGCGGGGCTCGATATTCAATCGTATCCCGCAAAATTCTGAGCGAATTGAAGACACTGGAGTGGTATTTGAATGCTCGTTGGTCAGTGCGGTACTTCATGATTGGATTTCCTCTGAAATCGTGTGTACATTTTCCTCGACCAATTTTTGGTGAACCCAGTAACCAGATTTATTCGGGATGGTAGCGGTAAGTGGGCGAAGGATCTGTGAAATGAAAATGAAAACCACATCCGAATTTTCTGCAACGACTATCGTCGACTTCTTGGGACATTGAAATACATAGAATATTTAGTCTCAGTCAGCTTTTATCAATTTCACAGTCACAAATCGTAGCTTCGCTTTGGACACCATCCAATGGGCTATATTATCTCGGGAACAAATCCTTGCAGCATCCCTCTTACACCTTCCCACCTTACCACCAGTATTTCATAGCAATCGATAAAGCTTCCTTCGTACGCGGTTCGTCGAAGTCGAAAGTTGCAGTTCCTTGTTTCTCCTTCCGCGATTACATTGGAAAGTTCCCCGCAATCACGATACATCTGTCGTTCTTCCCACCCGATTCAATTCTTACACGCCCCTTAATGGCAGGAAGCATTCACTGCACAAGTAACACGCAACCCCTTTCATAAAAACTTTCAAGCGATCGTCTTATCCTAGCCCCAGCGACGATCGTGACGTGCACAGGGTGACCTAACGTGCTCCCATTAGCGATTGTAAAAAGCATTCGACCAACCTGTGCGCACAAACCAACTCTGTTGGAGTAATATACAATTTTACGTCGCAGTAACGCGAATGGTACACTCGTCCTTCCACGACACGTGTCCCGCAAGAGAGATAAGAATCGTTATCAGTTGCATCGAATTTTGCCATTGTTCGTCGCGTGCCTTTTTGCGTTTGCAAATTGCTCTCGCCTCGATCGAGTCGCGAGTGTTACTGGGACAAGTTGAAATTACTCCATTGGGGTCTCGCCCTCGGATTACGGGGTTGATTCGTGGGCCTGAGCCAGCTATTTAGCTATTTCCACGAACCTCTGTGCCACCCTAAATCCTTCGATTTTTATCTTACAACTTGGTTAGATCCCTCCGCGAGTATATGTTCCCGTCGCCTGTCACTTTCGCACCGAAAAGCCGTGACATTATCAACGTGGTTGATATTTGTCAGTTCGAGTGAAATCACGTCACCTGGCCCCCACCTGAAAAGGTCAAACGACGAGGAGGAAATTGGTAACCAATGGCCTCGCGATACCCATCAAGTGTCCCCCCTTTTTAATCAGCCGTTTAATTACCGAGACGTTCGCTATTGGACACTTTGCGACGGCGAGCCAGCCAGGAATAGAAGCCAGTTCAGACAACGATTGTCTTTAATTGTAATAGGATTAACGCCGGAATCACGAACCGCGGGGACCTCGACTTTCGACTTTCGGACGCCGATGGAAAGCTTCGATAAAATCGCGTGGCTTTAACGAGGCAACGACTGAAAGTCTACCCCTTCGATTTCCGTTTGCTTTGGTGGCACGATGGCACACGTGTCTCCCATTGCTGTGCGTAAAATATTCAGCGCAGACGTTCGACGATTTTCAACTTATAAGCAGTTAAAGACGTGGATTAACGAGAATTACTATCATTAAGAATTCAAGGGGATGGGGAATGGAATTAACCCTCCGTGGTGATTTTTTAGTTAAAAGCTCCTCCTCTGGGTGCGCCACTGGATGCACCCCCGAAGCATATAAATCATTCTTCACATTTTCAAGACGCATTAACATAATACCTCTGAAATGATCGAGCGTCTGCGCTTAGTGTCCGACGGATACCAACTCGTGTCCCAACGCCTCCAGAAGCGGCTAGAAATCTTAAGGGAATGCCTCGTCAGCTCGTAAAATCGCTGCCCCGTTGGCACAGCATCGCAAACACGCGTCTAAGGGTGGCGATGATAAAATCGACCTCGTCGCGCGTTCAAGACGCACCCTCGACCGGCGATGTTTCTTTCTTCTCCCCCAAGCGTGATTCGATCCTTCGCCCTCGCTTCTCTCCGATGTGACAGCGCATGATGGAACAGTGAATTCTCGCGTGACGCAGCTCTCCAACGGCGCACCAGCTGCCGTCGGAACATCTCCGACGGCAGAGAATTATTGTTACTCGGATATACGAGGGGTGTTTCAAAGTGGTCGATAGAAAGACACGAGCGCGAGCTCCTTGTATCGAAACGGAGAGGAAAAGGTCCTCGGGACACGTTCGATTTTCGAGCTACGATCAAAGGAATTAGTTTATCTACGAGCATAGATTTTTCCATTGGTAGTCGACCGAATAGAATGGTAATTATTTTAAAAATGTTTCGCCCGAGCTCGGCTATCTGCGTGGATATTTAATAACTTACGAGATAGTTCGTGATAAAGCTCGCGTTCCGAGCGTTTACGACTTCAAACACCTTTCAGAGGCTCCAGGAAGCTTCGCAGCTGAAAGAAGCTCTTAAAAAAGGATAAAACAACTGAGTAATTTGAAAGTGCTGTTCGCCATGCAAATTCTGACTTTTTATGCTCTCATTCGAGTCTCCTCTGCCTTGGAAGAGGTCTGAAGTCGAGGGCACTTAAGCAACAACCGAAACGCGGTATTTATTACTGAATGTCCCGTGAACTATCCACTTCATGGCCTACGCGATCATTTACTTTCATTCCCCTTCAATTCTTACTCGACGAACAATATTTGCTCCTACCTTTGCTCACAGCTCGAGCAGAGGACCTTTCAATCCCTCCTGTTCCGATACATCGATTACATCAGCGATTTTCAATCGGTGGGCCCACAGGTGTGTCCAAGAATTTTTTAATACAAGTTAATAATAGAATTAAATAACCATCGTGTACCAACGACGAAGAAACTTCCCGTGCTAGGTACCTTATCTACGGACCTTCATAAATATTCATATATTTTTTTGGCGTGCCTTAGAATTTGAAAAAAGGCTGAAAATCGTTGGAGTGCATCCTCGGGATTTCATTCAGCCTTTCTGAAACGCCCTGCATATCACGGATCGTGCATATTCGTCTTTTTTTTTCTAAGGCTGCATGTTACATATGTATTGTATACCTACCCCAGTGAACCCTATCCTGCTCATCTCGCCGTCACTTCGTCCACATCATCTGCTCTACCTGCCTTTCACCTGTCTATCTGTCTGTCTGTCTCTTTCTCGCTGTCGTTCATTTGTCATTGGAGCGCGTTTACACGCGGGGAGCGACGCTCTCGCGAAGACAGAGCCGAGTCTCATTGAACCGGTTCACGCACGATCCTGCCACGAGAATTCTCCAGGAACGAAGGGACGCCGGCCCTTGGAATAAGCTCGTTCGGATCTCAACAGTTCTCGACGGCCTTCCCGCGAACGAATCGCACCAGGAGTCGCGGTCGTGGCACTCCCGGGACTCGTGGCAGTACCACGAGCGCATTTGATTTCTCGGCCATTCTTACGGCGAATTTACACGGCCCACTTTGGTCGAACAATGAGGTCGACTCGACAGAATTGAAAGGTTCTAGGTTTATTCAATGAGCTGTGCCCATTCAAGATGATTCGTTCGAACTGACAGGTTTTGTGTCGGCTGCGTCGATGTATCGTTCGTAAACAGGGCTTGTTGTTTCGTGGCAGAAAATGGTTTTTAAAGGCAATAAGGATATTATGATCGATTTTATGTATAAATGGGGAGAACAAGAGGCTCCATTGTTTCTCGATTTCTTTGCTGATTTTTCTTCAGGTTTATTTTGATCTCCTGACACACTGCTATTAAATGTTACAATTTTCCTCGACGCGATTTTCAAGTGAACCAGTCAATTTCATTTAAATACGTAAATATTCGCCTTTCAATTTCATTGTTTCAATTTTTTTGAATCAATCGCGTTGTCCAACCAAAGAAGGCTCTCAAATGCACTCCTTGTGCCACGTATCGGGTATCAATCGTTTCTGATCCACCCCCGTTGTCACGTTAATTCTCGTCATTTAACGATACCCAACTTCCAGGAAAGGAAATTGATAGTCAGGACTGTCAGTCGTTGCACGACGCTGATCCTTTTTATTGAAAAAGTCGCCAACGTATTAATCCAAATTTAATTGAGTCTTGTCAATTATTTCACTGTGCACATCGAGTTCTATCAACCATCAAATTGTCAGTTTCATTCGAGTTTTAATACGAATGGTACAAAAGAATCATCCCCATGGAGTTTCCTGTCAGTGAAACCAAGAATCTTTACCTCCGCGAGGGGAAAATATATGTCAGAATGATGCATTATTAGTATAAGTGGTGTTACGTTGTCGTTCCACTGAGAGGAACAGTCCGAACGAGCTCATTACTCGGTCCAATAAGATACGGATCGTCCACCATTGATATCGTTCCCTCGGAGAAGGTTCCCCTTGGAGCCTGCGCAGAAAAGCTGCTCCAGGAAACGCAGTTCTTAGCTTTCATTCACCAATCAATCCCTTCGACACACTTCACGCGATCCCAAGACTCGCGGACACCTCTGCGTAGGGAATTGTAGTAGGGTCTGACAAACCACCGACTTGCACTACTTAAGAAATCAGAGCCTCGAATCAAGAGCCCCAGGCAGACATGATACGGCAATTTTCGCGTCACAAGTTGCGTTAACGAATCAACCGAGGTATTTTCTTTCGACTTTCGCGACACTCGCGGGGCTCTCTGCTTTTTTATACGCCGCGAGATAAAAATGAACGAAAACGGAAGGTCGGTGCGGCGTGGTGCGAGTAGAATCGTTCTCGGTGAAAGATATACGAAGGGAATTTATGGAAATGCGCTTAGCTCGTCGCTGGAGGCTTCACTGTAATTATGTACAGCGAGAAAAATCACTTTTTCCATGCAGGAACGTTTCGCACGGTTTTCCTCGCCGTTTGAAAGGACGACATGGTACGTACCCGTTTCACTGGGACGATCTTGTCCCTTTACTGTTTCATCCTCGTTTCGTTCTTACCTTCATTTCAGTTCTCTGTCACGCATACACGCACACTCATTCACCTCCGAGCGGGGCCCGATCTAGGGGGGCGCAAGCGGGGCCATTGCTCAGAGTGGCAAGAATTTAGTGAATTGGTAATTTATGAATATTACATTTTTTATAAAACAAAATGCTTTTGTTATTCAACAAAAACCTAGAAAAAATTTCACTCGCTGTCAAATATGATATTTTAAAATAATTTATTCGTGATTAAATGTAAAGGGTGGCGAAAAAAAAAGGATGGCAGTGAAGCAATCCGCTTGTGCGACCGTTCACGCGTCATTAAAGTAATCACTTGGCCAGCTTCGGAATATTGAACCAACATGCGTAATAAAATTTCTTAACGCTGCGCCTATCGGCCGTATTCCAAAGCGTCGGGGATGGTGAAACGCAATGTTTTACATACGTTCGGGCACTCGTCTATCGTTAAACAGTTGAGATTAAAGTGGGATCGTTAAGCTTGAAGATTGAAAGGGCGATAAGATACGAGACCTCGAGTGGGCCCAACGAGATCACTTTTCTCTGTAACTAAGGGCGCGATCTTTAGGGGCTAGAGTTTGATTATTAGCTGACTTGTGCCACTTGTGTGTAATGTATTCATGAAAGTGAAAGTGAACGAGCCGAATGGGAATTAATAGGCGCCACTTCCGCCGCGCCAAATCGATCGGGGGTAGTATTGAATAATTAAGCGCCTTCTATGAGCTCGATGTTAAGGCACTTCTATTGTCGCTTGTTCGCGCTTGGTACATGATAGAGGCCGCTGTTATAGTTTCTAGTGGAGTGGAATTAGATATAACAAGGAATGTGGAAGGAATGAGGTAATAAGAAATTCTATTGATACGAGGACGATAATAGTAGCTGATACAGAAAATAGGCAGAGAAGAGTAGAGTGTTCTCTTTCTAGAATATTGAGGATTTATTATTAAATTCGAATAGTTTCGAAGAATTCCTAAGGACACTCGGCTATCACTTATCAGTCTTTCGAGCTCTTTTTAATTGCTGGTGATCGACTCGAAGCAACGGAATATCCATCTATGTTTTGCAAATAGGGAATTAAAGAAACACGCGTTAGAAGAGCGGGAGTTCCATAAGTGAAGGGTAAAGGGAAAGCTGAGGAATGTCAATTTTTCACTGGGACTACAGAAGTGTCGAACCGGAAAGGGTTGTGAAGTTCAAATGCCCCCGTAAGATAACGTCAAAGTTAAAAACAGGTAATGTCCTCTCTGCACTGGAACAGAACGCTTAATTTTCTCGATAGAGCTGCTTTATGACATTCCCTGTTTCCTCTTACCCTTCAAGTAACGATGACCCTCGGCGTCTCGTTGTCAATCCTCAACGTTTCTTAGCCACTTTTCACTCCGAAACTACTGTGTCTTATGGAGCACCCTGTATAATAAGACACGCTTTCTTCCGCAAGATATTTTCACCACGCAGAATTTTCGTGGGTTTTGCAAACATCTTATCCTCTGTCCCTGTTATTCTGCGATCCCGCGTCCCTTGATTGAAAGGGGCCCTTTAACGGCACAACGAAGCGATGGAAAAACAAGAGCAATTACGCGACGAATGTTACGGCCGCGATGAAAGGTCACTGCGAAAATAAGAGAATAAAGAACCCGGGAGGTCCTAGCGGAACCTCCTCTGCGACGTGTTGCTGAATTTTCAGAAACTCTTGCGGGGCAAGTCGTAAGTCTTTGCAGCCAGGAGCTGGTGTCGACAAAGGCGCAATAAATAGTCCAATATAGCATACGAAAAAACGAGCAAAGTACAACGAGAGCAGTGCAAAAAGAATGAGCGAACGAAGTCGAGGTAAAAGGATCTCCTAGATTCCGACTTTCTCGATTAAACTTGTCGAAGCTGTACCCTGCCACGGAATTAAGGACGAGCCGTCAGGGAGAAAAGCGAAAGAAAGAATGCAAAGTGTGGAAGCACTTGTCTTTAACCCCCTCTCGAATAGAAAAGAAACAGGACGCCGTGGACGATTCCAGCTTCGGGAAAATGAAACCGTGAGCCAACATGCATGCTACATACGTTACATAAATATATATATATTGTTGTGTCTACCGCTGTGTACATATACATATATATATATATATATATATATATATCTTGCATTAGTTTTCACCAATAGTTAGATCTGCGCGTAGTTAGAGCTTCGATGTTGCTTCTTGCATGACTCTTACATTGCCTCTCGCAGTGTACACAGACCGTGTATATGTGTATACCACGTGTACGCATATACCGAACACCGTTCTTCAATTCCCAGAGCGTTCTTTGCAACAAGACTTTTCATTCCAGCAAGATACCAGCCACGACCTTGATTCTTTAACGCTCCCTGGTCAAAAAAATTAAACGCGACCTTTCGCCCGGCAAGTGCTCTTTACCTCGAAATAGCCTCGGGAAAGCGTTCCCACGGCTAATCTTTTTTTCGCCCGATCTTGGCGGGGCTCTTAATCTTCCAGCAGAAAGGGAAGAATGGAAAGACTTCGTAATATGCCTCCCCAGCTTTCCGTCTCTCTCCCTTGGCTGGGAACGTCGGAGGAACCGTGCCCGTTGAAGTAGCACTCATTTTCCTACGAATCCCTCTAATAGCGCACTTGCGGTAATACGCGCGGGAGAAGTTCAACGTGATCGATTAATTCGGCTACATCCGTTAAAGCTGCCGGGGATCTCGAAGAGCGTTAAAGGGTCTGGGTTAGGTATCTTATCGCACTCAGAAAGCTACCACCATGATAAGACGCGTCAGGGTCAAATAGGTAGGATTGGGCAGAATCGCCAAAGTACCTGATGGAGTATTTTTAGCTCGTAGGAAATATTCGTTTCGTTTCAATTGTTCTACTTCCCTTTTGGTTGTGCCTTTTGTTCTTTGCGGCCTATTCTCGTCGATTCAGCGCGGGACTCCAGATTTCTGTTTATTTTGAGAGCTAATTATTCTTGAACGTTTCTCCATCGATTCCAAGGTAGTGGGGTAGAACACTGTTACTGACCCTCTTCACGTTTTCCAAGCTTATTATACTCATTTTAGTCGGGCTCTTTTTGGGGAAGATTATACCATGATTGTGGGCATTTTTAATTTATGGAGATGGTAAGTATCGTACAGCATAGGGATTATTAAGGCAAAGATAAAATAAGACACATTCAGAAGAAAATTAAAAAATTAAAAAAAAATAGAAAAAATTATATTATACTTCAGTTTTATTGATTAAGATACTGAGTACAGTTTCTCAAAAATATAATAATTACATGGAACGTGTTTTTCAATGATAGTAGTGCACTTGAGAACGTTAATTGGGTCAGTAATGTACCACTCAACTAACCACAGTTACTGAAAGAATAAGTTTCATAATATTGCACGTCTCAGAAATAAAAATAATATTCAAAGAAAGATTCCTTTCTCTCCCCCGATTACGAAAATAATAAGCAACCCACGTAGGGTATTTATTCTTTCGAAAATATTACTATATAAACACCTAAAGCGAATTTCGACGAACTTCCTCGGTTTTATTAACCCACTCGTTTCTTCTATTTCTTGTACAATACGTAATTACTTTCTCATCAATCTTAAGTTCTACCTTCAATGATTTATGTAGATTGATTTCACAATTAGAAAGGACTGGGGGAGCTCAAATCCGACGTAAGAAATGAAACAAAAGTTTCAACTAAAAATCTGTATTAACCAAAGTAGTTCCTTTTTAAATATATTACCATTTTTTTATCACAATGAATTATTAATCATTAAAAGAAACTATTAATTACTTGATTGAATTTTTTTAATAGTTCATGTCCATTTTCTAACGCCCGACTCGATACTCCCCGCAACCACCTTCTTTTTACTGTATCGATTCACAAATGGACAAACTCCCATATTTTCCATTCACCACCATAGAAGCCCCAACCATTTCGAGCATAAAATTATCTGCTATCTAACGTAGGTGTAAATACCCTTAACTGAATGGTTTCCTTCTCTTTTTCCCTGCAGGAATATTCTGTACAGTTAACATTCCGGGAACAATGGCTGGATGAACGACTAAAATTCGATGATTTCGGAGGTAATCACAGATTGCGAAATTCCCGCATGATATCCACTGTTTCCCGGCGAGACTCGCGACACCCCCGCCCGCATATCACCCAACTGCTCCCTTAAATTCTTTATGTGTAACTTTACAGGTCGTCTGAAATATTTAACATTAACGGACGCGAGTCGTGTTTGGATGCCAGATCTGTTCTTTTCGAACGAGAAAGAAGGACATTTTCACAATATTATTATGCCCAACGTGTACATTCGTATTTTCCCCAAAGGTTCCGTTCTATACAGTATACGGTAAACTATGAAAATTTAATTTAAAAAAGAAAACTGAAAATGTCCAACTTGCGGAGGAGCTCACACTTTGTTTCTCGCATTGTAGGATATCCCTGACGTTGTCATGCCCAATGAATTTAAAATTGTACCCCCTGGATCGGCAGACTTGTTCACTTCGTATGGCAAGTTGTAAGTATCGAATTTGAAATACAAAATATAGCATCTCTGTGGATATTTCGTACCATTTGTAACAGGGATATTATAGACTTAGGCGTCTGCAGCGGGGTCAAGGCCCTGGCTTGAGAAAAAATCGTTTATCCTTAAAAACTAAGCTTTATTAAATTTCAATTTCAAATTTTTAATTAAATTGGCCCTATAAAATGGGTTCGAACAGCAACCAATCGTTGCCTGCCAACTTGAAAAAAGTCCGCGGACGCCTATTATTATAGATAATTTAATCGTGACCGAATGCTTCCAGATGGCTGGACGACCGACGACTTGGTTTTCCTATGGAAGGAAGGGGATCCTGTCCAAGTTGTTAAAAATTTACACCTACCTCGGTTCACATTGGAGAAGTTTCTTACCGATTATTGTAATAGCAAAACTAACACTGGTATGCAAATCCTTTCACTACAGTACAGCGACTATACGCTGGCGCCTCCGAAGCGCCCAGCAATGATGAGATCTGATCGGCTTGCAGGAGAGTACAGCTGCCTTAAGGTGGACTTGCTGTTCAAGAGAGAGTTCAGTTACTATCTCATTCAAATTTACATCCCCTGCTGCATGCTTGTCATTGTGTCCTGGGTGTCGTTCTGGCTTGATCAGAGTGCCGTGCCAGCTCGAGTGTCATTAGGTAATGCAAGGAACAATTGGCGATTGTACAGGCTGTTAAAAAGGTGATGGTCACGTACACGAAGAAACATTAGCACTTATTCGCAGCAAGTTTTCTTCGCCACGTTTCTTTACCCCTGAAAGCAGTGACCATTCTTCTTTTAACACCCTGTACCAGGACTCGCGGATCCTTATCGCTGCCGCGCCGGTCTATTGCCGATGTAGCAGGACTTTTAATCGATGTGTACACGCGCGCACGTTTCTGAAACCAGGTGTGACAACCCTACTGACGATGGCCACGCAGACGTCAGGAATAAATGCGTCACTGCCACCAGTCTCTTATACAAAGGCTATCGATATTTGGACGGGCGTATGCTTGACGTTTGTGTTCGGCGCGCTCCTCGAGTTCGCCCTAGTGAACTACGCGTCGAGGAGCGACATGCACAGCGACAACATAGAGAAAAAGTATCCACCGTCTGAAACGGAGCAATCATCGGCGATCGACCTGTCCTCCGACCAAGTCGAGCCGGACAACTCGTCCAACTTCGCTATGGTCAGTATCCCACGACAATCGCAGCCGTTTAAATGTTCATTATCTCCTGGCAACATTCATCTTTGGTCAGTGATAAAAGCAACGGTTCTTATCAATCGTAACCGTCTTGCACGACGATCGAGACGCTAGTGAGCGATTAAGAGAAGAGAGAGAGAAAAAAAAAAAGAATAAGAGAAAGAACAAGCGTTTCAGTTTCAAAGCTTATTTTTTCATTTGTTTAGTACCTATCCCATACGTTGTCCGGCGTTCTGCGAACAACGTAATTGCGACGTAGGCGTCCGATAGTAAAAGCGAGCGCCCTGCTGCGTACATTGAGATAGTTGCCTGAAATGTATCATTGCAAAATTTTCGAACTACCATGACGTTACATTCATTCTATTATTTTACTTTTATTATTGTAAACTGCTAGACCGGATATGATGGACCACTTCAACATTCTCTACAGGTAAATAAACCTTTTAAAGTCTAGTAATTTTATATCTAATCTCATATATTCAGTAATACGTCTTTCGACATTCGATTAACAACGAGCGACACTGCTGAGGCTCATCGCGTAGCTTGAATAGTGACGAAAGTGTACCGCGATGTTACAACATTCCTGTTATGTATGCATTCTAAATTGACGTAGGCCTCGGGAGTCATTGGTAATATCCGCAGTTCTTCTTTCCCTTTTTTTCGTTACCCCGTTTGCAAGACACTGCTCGGGAGCGCGCGACCGCGAGTGACGCGGCTCGCAAGGATTATTAAGAGTCTTCTGCAAGAAGTGTAACTGAATAATGTCTTTATTTGTTTAGTAGCCGTCTGAAATGACTAGACACAAAACTGATTAGACATTAAACGGGTCTGAGACGAGCCTCTAATGTTCTCGTGGGACTGACATTTTAAAAATTATCGTTGATCAAAGCTGGATGTGCGCGTAGCTAATTTAGGCACTACCAGTATGTCACACTGCATGATTTCTGTATCCGTGAGCGAGTAAATCCGTAGACGGTGTGCTCCGTTGGAAAGTTGCTCTTAGATATGCTCTCCTAATGTCTATACACGCTCCCTCGAGGAACGCCACGAATTGGAAAGAGATCGCGGTCGCCATGCATGCCTGTGAACGTTCACCGTTTTAATCACCGACTAGCGCCCGATACAATTGCACCGCAGTCAGCTTTACATGTTGAATATACCCTGCCTCCGTTTCCGTTGCGATCACATTTCTTCGCGGAATCCTTGAAAAGTCTCCGTCTCGAGTCTCCCCCCCACGTGATTGTTCTCGTCCCGCTTGCCCCGGAGACGTCGGGCGTCCTCGGAGGCTCGTGTAAGAGCCGTTCGGGCACGCGAGATCGGTAGAAAGAGGAAGCGTATGCTCGCCGCTCTCTTTGAACACCGTATCGATCCTTTCTGTCTCGAATATTTCCAGAGACCTCTGGTCCGACAACCGGAGGACACCATGTCGGTGGATAGGATGCAGCACTGCGAATTACATATGCAACCGCGAAAAAAAAACTGCTGCAGGTCGTGGCTGTCCAAGTTCCCGACGAGGTCCAAGCGCATCGACGTCATCTCAAGGATCTTCTTCCCCATCGTATTCGCTGTATTCAATCTCGCGTACTGGTCAACGTACCTGTTTCGGGAGGAGGAGGAGGACGAATAAATGTCGACAAGGAAGCGCTCGGATCGAGGAACGTGGTTCGCGGCCATTCCCACCATTACCACTCCAGACCTCATCGTTCACGTCCTCGTGATCAACAACACTACCATTATAAACATCATCATCACTATCACCAACACAGCAACGTGCAGCAGCCGCCGCAGCACGCCCCGCCGCCGTTGCAGCAGCAACCGCAGCCGGCGCAACACCAGCCGTTGCTAGCTCAGCGCCACCATCACTATCAGCGTTACCACGTGCACCACAATCAATCGCGATCAGCGTCCTTCTCATCGTTGCACAACGCTGAAGGCAGCGGCCGGTGCTCGCCGAGGAGCTCGCGGCACTCCTACAGAAGCTCAGCGAGGTCGTCGCCATCGCCATCGCCGACGCCGTCGCCGTCGCCCACGACGTCTCGCAAATCTCCGTCGCCACCCCCGACGGCCGTTCGAACGGCCCCACCGGAGGACCCTCGCCGCTTTCAACGATTACCGTTCCCACGTACCGAGAGGAGCTGCTGGGACATCGTGCCGTTTAGATGGTTCCGGTGTAAAGCGAAAGGTAGCGCGAGGATTGACTTCGTCTCGCGTATCGCCTTCCCTCTCACGTTCCTCCTGTTCAATCTGGGCTACTGGTCGACTTATCTCTTCCAGGGCCAGGAACACGGCGGTATGAACAAGTAAACATCGCGTTCTAGACTTGACAGAGATATCTGTCAATACCGGCGGGCAACCGTGAGAGAGGAGAGCGTGCGACTGAACGTCAATCCGAGTCGAATCAAACTTCAAGGTCTGTCGTTCGCCTTGGACGAGACGCGCCCGCTGCGCCGGCAATACTTTCCCGGCTGCAGGGAGCTCGTGTCGTTCAAATGGCACGCCTGTCTTACACGCGGACGGGAGACTTTTCAATAATCCGTGCCTGAAGTTCGATCGTCGCCCAAAGACCAAGGAAAGCGCAACGAAATAACAACGCTCGGTACGGTAGGAAGTAGTCGTATATAATATAATAAAAGCGAGAGGGGAATTTAAAGAAGGGGGACGGAAACGGGCGAAATGTTCCAACTCTTATATGCGAGCGCACACACTCACGTCACGTACACGCACATCGACACACGTACACACAACACACGCCTGTAACATATATCGGAAAGACCGCGTGCCACAGGATGAAAATCACTGTAGTGTGGGCCCTGTATAGCCACGGCCTGTTAACGAACTACGAACAAGCGAATAAATTTATAAATAATATAACTTAATATAATTGACAAGTAAATCGTTAATACAACAATGATTCCTGCGTATAAAATCCTCAGTCTACGGGATAGCAAGTCGATGTTAATGCACTCCCCGATTACGAATGTTAACATTGACTTGAGGTGGAAAAAAAAATACAAAAAAAAACATAATAAATAAACGTAAAAAAAGAAGTCTAAAGGATATCGTAAGTGACGAGGGGATGATTAGCCGATATTAACGGTCGCATTGTCACAGCAAGGTACATGTAGATATTAATTAACGATCGAGCGGTAGTTCACACACGAGCCAAGAAACTCTCATGTTACTCTCCCTTGGACTCTTTCGAGGCCCCGCGACGTGGGGACCTCTCGTATTGCTCATTGACCAGTCGAGACTGAGGATATTGTTCAATGTGAAATATATAGGTCGAAAGACAAAAAAAATGAAAAAAAGGGGGAAACGAGAGGAAAGTGAACGAGAGTGAACCGTGGTCGAGAACGGTTCACTGGAACGGGGCGCAAGAGAGCTTTATACCCCTACGGGGCGAGTGTACGGCAGGTGTTTTGTCGATGCCCTTGGGAACGGGAGGGGAAAAAAGAACAAAAAAAAAATCGAAAAAAAAAAAAGAAAGAAAGAGAGAAAGAGAGAGAGAGGGAGCGCGTTTCAACTAATAAGAGGAAACAGAGGAGTACGAGGAGGGATATGAAACGATTTTAGTTTCTCCATGCGTGCTTCGTTTGGTTGCCATTGGTATCGGTTGTCGACCCGCTAAATCGATTCATCGGAGCGAAATTTCCCAAGACGGGCGGGCCCCGCGTCTTTTACAAAATACCCAACGAGGGACCCCGGCCGCTCGTTCGTTATACGCGAGCGGGGGTCGCCGCAGTGGGGCCCGCGTGGCGTAATAGATTCCATTCGACGAAGGATTCATTCGAACGAGTTATCGAACGCGTCCTTCCGCGTTCTCCGTTTTCTCATCTTTCGTTGTTGCGTCGCCGCCGATTCGTCGCCCAGCTCGACGCCTCCGATCGTATAACTGTAACGGACCTCGACCGATAGGGGCGATGTATACGCGAGGGAACTCGGAGCGAGGACGACGGGTGAAACGGGAAGTGGCGCAGCCGTTCGGCGCTATCACCTTTTTACCGCTGTATACGCACGCCGTTGATTTTGCTCATTCACAAGATTCGTTCGTGTAGCGCGCAAGTGTCGGATCAGTATAACGTCCTGCTCAATAACGACTGACATAATGAAAACCAATTATGCTGATTAATTGTATATACGTATTCTTATCGCGACTAACGAGGTAACGCGCTGAATGAATCCCCCGTGTTTTAAACCGAAGCCGTTCGATTTTATCGGAGACCCGTGCGACGTAAACCCCGCACAATATAAAGTAAATATTGTAACCCAATCCCCCCCCCCCCCCCCCCCCCCCCCGATTGTAACGTGTATCAATTTTGCCGTTGTCGCGCGGAGGGTGGCCGGCGACCACCGGCCACCGTGTAGAAACGGGACGGACGCCGACGCGTTTTAAACTTGTACCATCGTGTTGCCATTTAGAATGCTCGATGAGGATGCCGGACGAGTCGATCACAAACGATACGATTAAATTGTAAATCACCGACGATCCGTGTCACGTTCGTTCTTCGTAATTCAAATCAGGCAATCACGTTCATGTTTTATATATATTATATATATATATTATATATATATATACGGTATGGTACGTACCGTACTTGGGTCGGATCGCCCGAGGCGTGTTTCGGCGCGAAGGTTCGCGGGCAGCTGGGTGATAAAAGGAGGATCTTGGTCTCTTCGTTGATTTCTTAAGAAAACAGTAAATAATGTGAAACAGGAAGAGTGGTATAAGTGTAATTGTATTATTAATATCTTAGCTAGGGGTGGGTTCGAACCTCTAATTTCTAAATTTCCGAAACTCTCGAAACTTGAGGTGCTCATTCTGTTTTGTAACTGGAATATTATTATTATTATTAATATCTTGCTTTGAGAACTGAAGTGAACAAAATTTTTGCGTAAACCTCTATTGACCATAATTAAAGAAAATAAAAATTCTCGAGACACGCTGCGAAAGATTCTTGATTTTATACTTTTTCTCGTCTAGCTTCCAAGAGTTTCGAATCACGAGGAAAGTGCAAAGTTTCGATTTCTCGGAACTCGAAGCTTTCTTGGCGCTCGGGGCTTCGAGAAACCCATCCCTAATCTTAACGATTGGCATTTATCATAAATTCTCTTAGTTTATTTCCTTAGTAAAATGTGTGTCACATTCAACGAGCAATTTGTAAAATTCGAGAAGCGTACGATTAACTGAGTGACTTATTCGTTTAGAAAAGGAACTTCGCATAAGTTAAGCCTGCCCAGCGAGCATCTTCCAATGAAAGGATGCCTGGCGCGGTCCCAATCAAACCGTTATCATCCTTCGAAATCTAGCCGAGGAGAAAGAATTAATGAATCGAAGGTAATGCTTGCGTTCGTTCGATTCGGGACTTTGGTAACGCGAGCGATCATTTATGGAGCGTAACGTATTACTTTCCACGATATTACCGAGAGAAAACGGAATGGCGATTTTGAAGTATAGAATAACAGCTGGGCCAGCGATGCGGGAGATTTTTTTAGCTGCGGCTGTCAATAGCTGCTGGCAAGGGAGAGTGTAAGGTTCGGCGTTAGCGAAGCGATCGTAGGTTTAGCGGCCTAGGGAGATCGTGAGAATGATTTTAAGTTCGGCGAACAGTTCGGCAGGAAATACCGGGCGACGGAAATTAATTTGCCGAGCAGCTATTGGCGGCAGGTTCGCGCGGCGCGCCGACCCACCCCCGCGAAGCAATTCCTCTTAAATCGCGGCAAACAATCCGGCGGAAACGATCGTACGAATTTTCAACGATGACTCGACAACGTTGTGTTCTCATTTCGTTACAGCCAGATCTGGGTACTAGGAGTATTTTTCTTTCAAATAGCGCACGGTACTTGGGTCTGGGTGTGCTCGTATTTTAAAAGCCAAAAAGGAATCGGTAACTCCTATCTTCGCGATAACAGAGAAGGAAACAGTGAACCTGACGCCGCGCGACGCGGCAAGTCGTCGCTTCGGTCGCCAGGGGCCAGACTCGGACGCGAGATTTTAATTGCGACTTGCCGGTTTCGATCGTACACGTTTTACCCAGGTCTGGTTACAGCACTGTTGCTGAGGTCAAATTAACTAGCGAGCGGATCGAAGCACCGAAACAGGGTGGAGATTTAGGGACAAAGCGGGAGCTTGCTAAATAGAACGAATTGTTTGCGTGCTCCGGACGCGGGAGCCATGGGATTTTGTTTGTCGAGTGTCCAGTGCTAATTGGCAAGCGATGCGAGCATATTTTTCATTGCGCGCGCTAGGCTGGCCGCACAGTGTCCGTCGTTAAACGATCGGCCCGTAGCGAATTGTGTCGAGTACGCTGCCTCTGGCTATGGAAAGGAGGAAACTGCACTGGAGCCATTCGGTAGGATCGTGACAGTCGATAGATATGCTTTGTTGTTTGAAGCGTGGCACTATGTTATAGCACGTACCCAGGGTTTATAGATTCTTTTCGAAGTGTACATGATATTTGACCTTAGTGGAGCCTCCGAACCATATTAGGAACTCTATTTATACATTCACATAATGTAGCTGAGAACGTACTTATCGATTCTATTACTTCCGACGCTACCATTAACACCTCCGCGAGTAAACGTTATTTTCAAACACCGCCTATAGTTTCCGCAGCTGTTCTTGCTTCGTTTAAGCTGGACACGAAATCGCAAGAGCTCCAAAGCATCGCTGTGAAATCTTAGCAGGGTGTATGGAACAAATCGGATCGATGCGGTTCTTCTTTTTTTTTCTTTTTATTTTTTCTCCTTGTTTTCATTCTTTTCTTTCGTTGTCGTTAAAGAATTACAGTTAATGAGTGTCAAAGTAGACGCATGAATCTGCTCTATGACTTCAAAATCGCAACTATTACGAGAATGGTAAGATATTTTTAATTCCAAAGTACACACCTAAGGATCTGATTTTTTTTTAGTATTTTAGTGCGTTTACTACGTAACGTTATTATAAGTACAAAATGTTTCTCTATGTAGTTTAAGATATGTAATAAGTTGAAACAAGAAGAAGGAATATATCTATCAGAGAATCACAGGTGTTGGGTTTTTTTAAAAGACGGGACAGTATAATGTAAGATCGATTGAATAGTTCGTTTATGTTATTACTCGAGCAAGTCCCCAACGTAAAGTACACTGTCAGATGTATGTTTGATGAATAAGAGATTCTTGAATCAAAAATCCAACTCTTTGATCATTTTGTATTACCACTATCTCATCCACGGTTTTGATTTATTAACCGACTTCAAAACGAAAGAGGTTCTCAGTTCGATGTGTGTGTATTAGGGTGGCTCTTATTTTCGATTTTTGAATTTTCTTCGGGGCACCCTCCAGAATAGTTCCAAATAATTAAAAAAAAATCTGTGTAAAGTTTCAGCTCGATCGGATAACGGAAAAGGGTGCCCCTGGGCCGTTAAACATTTAAATCATTATTTAACAGCTCGCGAAGTCGATTTTATATAAAGTCTTCCAAGTTATTGATTGAATAAAAAAATATGTCAAACGAAAGTTGTAGATCCGGACAAGGAGCATCTTTTTGGTGTATTACTATTTTTCGTGCGACAAACGGTTTTCGAAAAAAATCCGAAAAACTAAAAAAAAAAACCTTTTTTTTCCAAATTTTGAACGTTTAAATGCTTCTAGAACGCTTTTTATTTATGAAGGTGAACAAAAAAATGGAATTTTTATTTTCGAGGACCTATTTTTTAAACATTTAGGGGGGGGGGCATATACCGAAATATGCAAAGAAGATAAAAAAAAATTTCTTCTTATTTTCAGTGTTTGATATGTGATGAATGTTTCCTGAAAAGTTGGGGTCGAAATTCGCAAAAATATCGGAGATATAGACGTCATGATTTCGGGTAAAATGATCATATCTGATGTCTATATCTCCGATATTTTTGCGAATTTCGACCCCAACTTTTCAGGAAACATTCATCACATATCAAACACTGAAAATAAGAAGAAAATTTTTTTTTATCTTGTTTGCATATTTCGGTATATGCCCCCCCCTTAAATGTTTAAAAAATAGCCCTCGAAAATAAAAATTCCATTTTTTTGTTCACCTTCATAAATAAAAAGCGTTCTAGAAGCATTTAAACTTTCAAAATTTGAAAAAAAAGTTTTTTTTTTAGTTTTTCGGATTTTTTTCGAAAACCGTTTGTCGCACGAAAAATAGTAATACACCAAAAAAAGATGCTCCTTGTCCGGATCTACAACTTTCGTTTGACATATTTTTTTATTTAATCAATAACTTGGAAGACCTTATATAAAATCGACTTCGCGAGCTGTTAAATAATGATTTAAATGTTTAACGGCCCAGGGGCACCCTTTTCCGTTATCCGATCGAGCTGAAACTTTACACAGATTTTTTTTTAATTATTTGGAACTATTCTGGAGGGTGCCCGGAAGAAAATCTTGAAAAAATTTTTTACCAAGAGTAAATAAGAGCCACCCTAGTGTGTAGTATGTATGTATGTATGTATGTATGTTAGTATGTTTTATGTTTGTCCGCGAATTTCTCCGTAACTTCAGCTTTGGTTTTATAAAACAGCAAGTGTCTTTCGCAGCATTTTATTTATTAAGGCTTGAAAACAGTTTCGTCGTAAGTTCGCCCTACGCTATTTTCCTTTGCAGGCTCATATTAATTATAACAACATCGTAATGAATTACACTTATAAATTCTTTTATCATTTATCGTTTATCCGCTTCTCAACTTTTTCAGTGGGAAGATTTAAACTATTCTGTGAACAAAAGAAGAGACGAGGTAATATCAAATATATTTATATCGCAGTATTAATATTATTATTATTATTCGAATTGAATGTGGAAAGTGAGAAAATAAACTGATCGAACGAAAAGTGCTGTATCTTTCTAATTATTTCAAACATCAAATTCTTTTCCTATATGCAACCAAGCAGGTAGGACCACTTGCACTACGTTTTCGTGTTTTTTTAATAACTTTTATTCTTTCTGTAAAATCTTCCGCCATCGATATTTATTACTATTATATTAATACCTCCTCGCATATCTAAATTAAACTTTGAAAATGCTTTGCAGATTAATAATTTGCAAGTTTTTATTCTACTGAGAAGTTAGGAAGTGAAATTAGAGAGTAATTAAAAAAAAAAAGTAAAACCGCCGCACTGGGATTTGAACTCCCGACCTCCCGATTGCGACTCATCCGCTCGGTTTTCGGCAATGTGGATTCGTAGCGAAAACTGCCGAGACGAGCCGAACACTGTCCCATGTCCCATGATTCCAACCAATTCCAACATCACTGCCACGTCCCACGATTTTGGCACCACTGGCCTCAGCAGCGCGCGATAGGAGAAATCGTGAACTATGTTACGTAACATCATCGCGCTAATTTTTAAACCGATCGGCGTACAAGTAATTAAGGGTACTAAATCAACACACGGTATTGTAGAAAATGGTTTTTCTTTTTTATTCAGATATACCTTGTAGTCAGTTATATTCAAGGATTATACTTTCCGTAGGTACATTTTGTTTGATAAATTTTTTTCTGCATGTATACCATAGGTAATTACTAGGTACCCATAGTTTCAACGAAAAATGCAATAAGCTCTCCTTAGAAAATATAAACGAAGACTTTTCAGTGTACAAATGGTTTCTGCTTAATATTATTCCTCCTATTCGCTAAATTAAAACCTTAATTACAAAGGAACGATCCCTTCATGATCCGAATCTATGCATAGGAAATGGTCTTTAAGTCTCCACTAGTAATAATAGTAATAGAAAAGAACGAAAAAGAGGGAAACAGATCTCTTTTCTCTTTTATTTAATTTATACCCAATATTATGCATTGTTAATTGATTAATTTCTTGTAGGCATCCACAGAAGTGTACATTCTCTCCTCGGAAATCAACGGCGATCGCTATTGAAACTGATATTATGTTGTACAGCTACTATTTTCCCAGCGTCTTATACTTTACTTTGTTAAACTTACAATTGATAAGATCGTATAAAATATAAAACAGTCAGTATTAGATGTTTATGCACATTTTTGTGGATGCTAAGACACTCCCTTTAAAATATACTGCTGTACTCCATACAATGTACATAGTATTATCTTGTAAAATAATCTGCTAAAAATCTAGTCGCTAAGTGTAGTGGCAGATCATTGCCGTGCATTATGTTCCGTTTCCAGTAGACATTCCCGTACGAGAATCCTAGCGTGCTGAATGCCCATCTTGAGGCGTTCGGCTGCGCTGCGACTTCCAGCGTACGAAAGACGAATGTCTCTTCCAAGTTCCTCGATAATAACCAGTAACTGAGCGTATTTACCCTGTCCGGGTACAGTGGGGAAGTTTATCGTACTGGATGGGCTAGCCTGTGCTACCTGAACGGTTTGAACATTTTGCAAGTTTCTCGGGTTTGGCACAGTAATCACAGGTTCAGGAATTCGAGGAATTTCTGGTACCTTCGGCGGAGGCGGATCGTTCAACTTCGTTATCGTTATTTCGTTCAGCTTAGCCAGCTCCGTCAGCTTCGCCATCTCTGCCATTTTCGAATATTCAGGCATCTTAGTAATGTCGTTCTGTATGTTGGCCATTTTTATCATCTCGTTCATCTTTGTCTTCTCGTTCATCTTCGCGATCTCCTTAGCCATCTCGTTGATCTGCGCGATTTCATTTAACTTCGTTATGTCGTTATTGTATTTAGCCATTTCCGTCATCTTCACCATTTCGTTTAATTTAGCTATTTCGTTCATCCTCTGAACCTCGTTGATCTTCGCCATCTGCGACATCTTCATCATTTCGTTCATCTTTGCGATCTCGTTGATCTTCGTGATGTCGTTGTATTTGGCCATCTCGGAGAGCTTCACCATCTCGTTCATCTTCGCGATCTCTTGCATCTTTATGTACTCCGTCGTCTTGGCGTACTCCGCCATTTTCTCCATCTCGTATCTCTTAGCCATATCCTGAGACATCTTATTTAATTCCGTCATCTTGCTAAATTCGGCGAGCTGAGCCATTTGAACTATGTGCTCCGGTACCTTTCCCCTCTCCATCATCTGCTTCAGCTCGGCGGATATTTTATTCATATTCATCTCCGACATCTGAGCTATCGTCGCTGCGTCCGGCATCTTAGTGAGCTCGGCGATCTTGGATATTTCTCTAGCTAAGTTCTCGTCCAGGCAGCGCTTTTTCTTGGCGCGATGCCTGGCCATGCGCTGAGCCTCCTGCATCCTCCTTATCGCCGCTTGCTCCTCGGTCTCCTTCGCCCTGGCGTTCTTCATCCTTTCCGCGGCGTTGTACAGTCTGATCGCTCGTTCCTCTAGTGTCTCGGCCCTTAACTTTTGTCGTCTGTATTCGCGCATTTCCTTTACCCTTTTAAGGTAAGACTTTTTCTTAGCCTTAGGCATAACATGTAATTACGCACGGCATAGGCACGGTCGTTCGTACGGGCTGTCATTTTTGTAAACTTTAAATACCAAACTATCCGCAAAATATATTTTCCGTGCGTACGCTTCGGCCCAAAATCTAGCCGAAGCTTGTCGGTTCCCTCCGCACGCTCAGCAGCTCTCCATACTTATGGACTCGTATATAAAATAAATGTTACATTATCTCCGTGCGTTAGAACTTATCTGTAACACAAAACGATAAAGTCGATTAAACTGCGGTCCCTCGTAACAGTTGCCAGTACAAAGCCAATCGACGACAGATCAATCTACGTGTGTACAAAATGCAGTACCCAATAACGAGTTCCCTCTGTCATTCGGCCGCCGTCGGGCGAGTAAACAGAAATGTTCATTAAACGAGACTTATTTACGCTCGCGGGAAGACAAGGGGCATCAACCTAGCGATCTCTTTCAAGGAATCCCGTTAACCACTTTCATCAGTGCGGGCGAAGGAAAAGAAACATAGAACCCATACGAAATTAATTGAATCCTGCACGTCTCCAAAAAAGACGCGGGTAACGAGCTCCAAATAGCGGGGAGGGCGGGCGGCGGGGAGGGGTGAAAATTCGGTAGCACGTGCGCAAAAATCAAGCGGCTAAATACTGTTTTCGAAATACGTGTGTGTGTGTGTGTGTGTACGTGTGCGTGCGCGTGTCGGCTACCTGCGACGCGGCGGTTCGCGCGCGCGCGCGTCGCCTCTGTGTGCTCGCGTGTGTGCCTGCCTTGCCAAAATTCGAAAGAAGAGCGTCGTGAAGTGGCGCGCGGACGCGCATGCGCGCCAATCTAAGAACGCCGTCTTCTCTGGAACGTTCACCAATCACAACAATGGCGGACGCAATTCGGTCAGTCCACTGAAACGCACGATTAACCCACCGTGCAGCTAAACCGCGCTCCGGAACGGTCCCATTTTATATCCGCGGGTCCCTCGCCGCGCCGCGCGATCGCCGATGCCGCCCGTGCCTGAAACCGTGCGGTTTTTCTCAAGATATACCGCAGACAAACGCACAAAAGCGATATCGGCCGACATGTAAGATTTTCGTTCGGAGCCACTTTAAGGGGCCAAGCGGGGTCGCCGATAGGCTGCGTGTGACGTGGTTGCGTTTATTGACCATAACCCCTTCCTACTCCCGTCTGCAACTTCACGACGGACAGGTGTACGACCTGAGAGGCCGCGAAACAATTGACCGTGCCGAGCGCGTCTTAAAATACTCGACGACATTGCAGGGGAGCGGACGGAAACGCTAACGGGACGCACGGGGCCGCCTTGTAACCGCTAACGGCCGCCCGCTACGTTCCATCTGAACGATAAGATGATCCGTTCCTTGGGAAGCATTCGATTCATGGTAAAGCATCCGCGGCGCTCCGATAGAGCTTGCTCCTTCGACCGGGGCGAGGAAATTTTCACGGGTCTTCTTTTCGGTTCTTTGCAGACCAGAGGATATACTCGCTTACGGTGAACTTGACCGGAGGGGATCGGCATTCACGAGGGACATTCGAGTTACGAAAACAGTTTGGTAGCCCGCAGAATTTCACGTAATTTAGAATATGTAACAGTAACGGTTAATAGAAACGGTGGCAAGAACCGATCGAGGAGGCATTTCGAGGTCAGATCTCGCGACGCTTCAGGCTCGTCGAAATGTTCGTGGGTAGATCGAAGGAACGACACGTTATTTCTGGTGCGGCTGTTTTATTCGAGTCTCATAGAGGGATTCCGATGATTCCTCGTGCTTAATCAATTACAGATTTCCTTTGCTTTATATGGAGTATTACTGTTACTACATCAATGAATTTTTTTTGTTATTACTTTCCTTGTACTCCGCGCTTATGTTCTTCTCGGCATTCAATTTGACACTTTTCGTTTTCTATTATCCATTGGTGCAGGAGAAATCGGGGAATATATCGTTCACGATTATCGCGATAGTTCATACGGAAGATAACCTTACCGTTTAATTGAATTTCGAAGGACCGTAGGGATCTAACAATTAAGCTACCGATCTGTTAAAAATTGTGGAATTAGTCGCGAACGAACTATAGCTGCGAGTTCATTTCTATCTCCAATAAGCATTCCCTGATCAGCATTCTCGCTTGTATTATGCCCGCTTTCAATCTCTCCGCAGAAGTTCTACTACCAGCGTACGCCAATTTCACGTCTTTCCCTAATTCCTCTATAATCGCCAGTAACCGAGGATATTTACTTTGCCCGCGAGACGGATGTACAGCGATCGACGAATTCTCCACAGTCGAGTACGCCTGAAATCGTTCGATGCTCGGTACGGCAACGACAGAGCCGACGCTTTCGAACGCAATGTTTCTTCTCTTCAGTTCCGATATCACAGAGAGCTCTGTAAAGTTAATTATCTCCAGCATCTTTGCCTCCTCCGACGCTTTCTTCTTTCTGGCCCTGAACCTCGCCATTCTCTGCGCATCATGATATCTTCGCGTAATAGCTTCTTCTTCTGTTTCGTGCGCTTTCGTTGTCGATGCGCGCGCGGTTCCCTTTCTTTGGCCACTTGAATTATGCTGCTTCTTTACGCGCGGTGTAGCTTTATTTCTGTTCCACTTGTAACCATTCATTTTACCTCGGCACACTCCCTTCCGATGCTCTCGGAATTTTACAAAAATTGCATAGCTTGCATTCAAATTTGCCTCGTTTATTTTTTGCCGAGATACGCGCACGCGTTGCGCGCGGCTGATTTGAAAGCCGATCACAGGAATAGCTGATCGCCGTGGTTAGCGGTGTTGAATTTTCGAATCGTGCGCATCGCGACGGGAGACCTTTAATAATTCGTTCTCGATTTACGTTCAGCGCTCAAGTATTGCGCCGATCTAAAATACTTGCGGCTGCTGGGACGCTTTTGGGAGAGAAAGAGACCATCTTACCTGCACGTGAGGCTATAAGGGCTGTGCGCTCTTTCCGCTGCTACAGTTTCGCGAAAAAATTCCCGAGTCTCGCTTTATTGGAGATTAGAAAGAGATAGCTTCACCGTTCTTGCTGTATGTATTATAGTCTCAAGGTGATTCATTCCCAAAATAGGGACCTATAATTAATTGGCGGCATTTCTTATATATTCGGTCTCGATAGATATCGACAACATTTTCGCGGCAATTGCGTTCCACAAATGTTCGACTGTAATGCCGTTTATTAATCCACGAAAACGTACCTGCCAATGTTTCCTTTCGTCATCTTACATGGATGCATAGTAGTTACCTGTTTTATTACGTATAAGTTAAGGATACATTGATAATGGTTAGACGTAGATCGTTGTTAAACGAAATTGTATGGAAGTCGTATACACACATATATATTTTTGAAACCGATGATTACCTGCAAAGTGTCGACTGCTTAAAGTTTATAGAAATTATATATATATATATTTAGATATGTTTAGGAGTGATTCACGATAGTCGTATTTTACTGATACTACGCAATACTGCAATATATTCTACGTGTACGTAATATTGTTAAAATAAATGTTAGATCTACACGCGATATAGTTCTCAGCGAAGTCTTTCGATATGCTGACGATAGTATAGGTGAAAAGAACTGTTAGGCAAACATAAAGAAATAGATTATATTGTTCTCTACAACAAAATATTTTTTCATGTTCCAGGTTGTACATAAAGGTTTCGAATGTTATGTTGCATAAGTCACAATGACTAGGTGTTCACACTACAGGATACCAGTCCTAATATTGAAACAGATTAATATGTACATTCCGTCGTACGAATACTATTTCCTTTTGCTGCTAATAATTCTCCCGGTATATCTGTTCTTTAAATTATGGTCTTGGCTAGGCTGGCAATTGTTTGTAAATAATTAACACTATGCGTATCTTACCGTGGGATAATTTCATTTGGTTGTCTCATCCAACATTTCGACCTTCGAAGCGTTGATTGAGATTCCAGCCTCGCGCGGCGTAAAAATATTTTTTATGTATACACACGAGCGTAATATATGTGTATGATATATTATTAAAAATCATAGTAAATTATTATCAAATTTCCTATCCTTCTAAGGAACATTAACGTTAAATCTTATTAGTAATTAAAAGCTCGTCCAAGCCCATTCGTCCTCTGTGTTTCCATATCCTAAATCTGGCAACATCTTTCCGTGTAATAATTCCGATTACCTAAAGCAAGCCCAAAGATGTAATCTTCCTTCCAATATAACATTTCATTAAATATATAAATCGTTGATACCTCATTTGTTTCGTTCACTACTGGCAGGTGGCGAAGCCCTAGAGCTCTGAAGAGCCTAAATGTTCGTGGCAGTGTTGCGGACTAAAACGAAATTATTGTCATAAACAGTTCGAATGAAACTTGCTCGCAATGTCGCGAATAGAATATTAATACTAACGTGCTGTAACGTGTAAGGGGAAGGATTCATAAAGGGTCTCAAATCTATCGTATAAGTTTTCTCCTCGTCAGTCACGGTAACTTGTTCAATCGTTGGATACCTAGGGTACTCGTCTCTGAACATTTTAATGCTCAAATCTTTGTCCCATTTCTCTGCGTATTCATTGAAAATCTTATTTTGCAGTAACACTATCAGTTGGGAGCGTAATATCAAGCCCCGAAATCGTCCATAACAGTGTACGTCAGTCTGAAAAGTAAAAACAGGTTTTCCAAAACGATAGACCGGTTTAGTGTAAAATAATGTAAGTCCTGTATTTGTTACCTGATCGCTACTGGGGGGGTCAACTACAGGAAATCCATTAAATGTTACGCATTTAAGGAGCTCCACTATATGTCCTACATTGTCTACAGTTTTTAGCGTTACTACAGGGTGGCTCATTATTTCGCTGGCATATATATTGTTCGACAACGGTGGAGCTTCCCATGGTAATATCGGGATCCCAGCCATTTGTATGTGAGTTTCATAAATTCCCTGAAGGCAAAGCAAAGCAACTATTCCAATTACTTCCAATGATTTAAGAGTATCAGACAAGTATCGATATGTATTCACGTGCCTCGTTAAAAAAGTCGCCAACCCATTTAGCCATAACGAGGACTATTATAACTGGCAAGCCGAAGGATATCCCTTGAGTAGCTTCTATGAGTATAGCCGTCAAACTTATGGTCATTCTAACTACTCCGCCTAGTTGCGCAGCTGCGCCTAGTAAGGCATATTTCCCCGGGTCTAAAACAACCTGCAATAATACATAGTAGTTGATGCTCCACCTCGGTCGCCGGCTTCGTCTTTATGTTCTCTTCTTACGCAATTCGGGAATAGTTTCGACAGGCACGATCCTATTAGCCTGCCCCAGGCAGACCCAATTAAAAGAGACGGGATGAAAAGTCCACTGGACATAGAGAGACCGAAGGTGAAAACAGCCAGGAAAAAGTAAATCACAACGAAAATAGCTAAAGTCATGTCGTTGTGAGAACCTGCGAACAAAAGATTTATTAAATGCAAGCTCGTTTCCATGCGTCGCCGGTGTATTACCTTTGGGGTCATGAAACAAGGATCGTACACTACTTTCTGGCGTTTGGAACCATAAAGCTGCCACTGTGTTATATTCGCCTTCGTTGCAGTACATCCGAATTGGATATTTCGTGGGACCTTGGCCCAGCGGCTGGCAATCGTTTAGAAAGTAAATCATCGTGAATCCCATCGTCGCGCTTAGTATGCCAATTGAAATAGCTTCCACTACTTTCAGCCACTTCCTTTTAATGTATTTCAGACGGAAACAGGTGATTATGTAATTCAGGTAGTTCCAACAACTGCCTAGGAGGCCGCCTATCGTGCCCATTATCATAAACAGGGGGATTTCGTAAATGTGATAAGGTATCGTGTCGAATTTCCCGAGGTTTAGCAAGCCGGGGTAAGAAAGATCACCGGGTCGTCCGTGATACGTACTGAGAACAATATTTAACGTAAATGTCGTAATCATACTGGCGAAGAATGTTCTCCATGTGAGGCTTTGATTGAAGAAGCTAGTTCCCTCTTCGATGCTAAATAATACTCCACCTAAATTGGTTTAAACAATTCATTAGTTTTTTCACCACAAGTGTTGTTTTTAGGGGTGGGCTCGAAGCTACTGCTTAAATTCTCGAAACTCGAATCCGAAATTCTGTAAGGCTTAGAAACTCTCGTAACTTGAAGCGCTGATTCTGCTTTGTAAGTGGAATATCTTGCTTTAAGAACTGAAGTCAGCAAAATTTTTGCATAAACCACGGTTTAATAAAATACAAAGAAAAATATAATATATAAATTCTCGCGGCACGCGGCCAATTTATTCATTGATTTCATACTTTTGCTTATCTGGCTTTCGAGAGTTTCGAATAACGAGCAAAGTGCAACTAATTCTTCTAATTCTTCAAACTCGAAACTTTCTTCTGGTTTCAAGGTTCCGGCGCTTCGAGAAACTCACCCCTAGTTGTTCTCCTTATTACTCACCAATCGGTGCTCCAAATGCGGCGGACACACCGCACGCTGCACCCCCTGACACAAAATCTCGTTTCTCGTGATCCTCTCTGAAATACTTGAATATTCTCAAATCTTTTTTGAACGTGGTGCTCTTTCCCTGCGATATCCCTGCTGCCACCACAGCCCCGGAATGTATCATAGGTCCCTCCTACAAGAAGCATCGTCGTAGCGTACGTTAGAACGCCTCTTAGCAAACAGCAGCGAAAGCAGCAACGCGCGATACTTACCTTACCGCCAGCTAGACCTCCCACCACTGTACAGATCACCCCAATCGTTTTTACCACTAGTGTCTTAATGCGAACAACCCGAGGTACTTTGATCCCATTTAAGTAACATTTCACCTGTGGGATGCCGCTACCTGCGGCCACAGGTTCCACGTAGGCTACCAAAACAGCCCCTATTAAAATAGGTACAGAGTTTAGAGCTAACCATATGAAATACGGTAGCCATAAACAGTTATCTAGTACGCATTGATCTACATCTGTTTCAAACTGTAAGAAACAATAACGAGCTTTACGTTCATTTCTCTCCACGTCCGCCCGTACGCTAGCGTCAAAGGATACAGGACTTGAGGCAGCCATATTTCAGGTTCGATAATTGTTCTATGGAAATGTCTAGGAAGCCCGCGATGAGAGCCGTGAAAATGCCAATCAATAGAAAAATGGACCATCTGGCGAAATTCTTTTTAACTACGAACTTGTATCCCTTCAGCCCTTCTTCGTCTTGCAACAGACGATTCTCGCAGGGATCGTAATCTAGACTCTGGGGAAGAAAGAAAACATTTCGTACGGACACCAGGGAACGTTTTCAGGAAAGAGTTGCTTGCAAGATAAGATACGACGCACGCACGGTAACATTAATATACCAGAAGTTACCTCGTAATTGGTCGATAAGAAATTAGTGGCTCCGGGCCTGATTTCTTGCGCGCTGAGCCTCCTCGGATTCGTAACTGTCTCCGCAGCGTTCGGCGAATACACGCTGCCATGGCCGTAGATGACATTCTATCGAGAAGAAGGAGACAAAGGGTTATGCCGATTGGAAATGCTTCCTCGTTCCTGCTCCGACACGAGAACGAAACGAGGGACGAGATGTGCGAGGGTGTCAGGTAGGTTAGGCCACACTACCGAAACAAAGGGCAGGGACAGACGTCCATGTGGGTGCTGTAGCGGGACTGCCGTGTTCCTTACCTGACTCTGTACAGCAATGTCATCGTCCGACGCGGAATTCTTCCTCGGATCCAACAGTCTTTCTCTGTCGTCCTCGATCACGTAACTATCAACACTGTCATCGATGCTGGTGTTTATCCTCAAGTTAACGTGCGTCGACGGGTCCGTCATCCTCGATGCGCGAATATTTGGCTCACATGTTACGAATGGGAGAACGTGGAAGGTCCAGGCGAATTATCGCGTATCCGTGACATTTACTCCGCCGTTTCTCGCAGCGTCACAGCACGCTGCGCCTGCACGAGGAAGATAGAATTACAAATTCCCAGTTACGTGACTAATACTATGATTCATGGTTCAATGGAAGCGGTGCTCGATTCATAATATTCTCCTATCATTCGATCGTCCTAAATCGAGTGGATACGCCCGTTTTGTCCGGTTCGTATTGCGTACGGGGGTAGGTTTAGTGGAGGCGTTGGTGTCAACGTATGTCCTTCTATTCGGGGTTTATATTATACGTCGGAGAATGATCGACAGGGACGGCGAAGTTGGGAGGCACTGATCTACGCGACGATCCAGGCATTCTGCTGTACTGACAGAGTTCGGCAAAATGTAATCACAGACAGGGCCGTTCTAGGATCGTAGTAGGCCCTAGGCATTTTATTTTCTTTAATCGTTAATTTAGGTAGTTGATCACAATCAATTACACGATTACATTTTAATCGTGATTTGTAATTTGCAATTAGATTATATTTTGCCCAACTCTGTGTACTGATAATGGTAATGCGCAAGCGTTGCTTATCAACGCCTGCAGTCTGCTGACCCGACACGCAAACGGAACGGGACAATAGCGTTATTAAGGAATTGATGATTCTGTAGGAGAACATTAGATAACAATGTGGAATAAAGTGTTGTTATAAGCAGGCCGGGATTAAGATTTTTGGGGCCCGGGGCTATCCAACCTTCGGGGGCCCCCGTGGTTGAATAAGCGGGGGGGGGGGGGGGGAGTAACAAAAAGTTAAACAATAACGAGTTTAAATTGCTTAGAACTGTAGGCTTAGAACGGGGCCCCCCTGGATAGTGGGGCCCGGGGCTGCAGCCCCCCCTAGCCCCCCCTTTAATCCGGGCCTGGTTATAAGAGGCCTCGGTTTTTAGAAAAATAGCGTCGATGTTGTTGAGTACACGTGGACTACAGTTGGCTGAGGCTATGAATCATTCGGGACTATTTCCGCATTTGAAGATAAAATATTTAAATCCACTAAAACGTTGCTTTATGTAGAATTTTAATTTATTCATTTAAAAATAGAGAATACTCTGGATTATTGTTTGTAATTTTATTGATAGAGTGCTATAAAGACTAAGAATGCATATCATTTAAAGTAAGTTAAATAATAGAGATACCGAGTCAAGATTTTTTCTTCCAATTTTTCCTCAAAACGGAGCCTGATGTGGAAAATTTTAATTTTATATTTTCGACATATTTTTTTCATATAGGATTATATCAGTCTTTCTAGATGTGGCATTTGTTACGAGGCGCGTAGTATAATCGCAACAGATATGCTGCAATTACAAATTGTGGATATTAAATTAGCATGATAACGAACACAGAATTCTTATTATTATTATTATTTACAAATGTTGTCTTCCGCCTACTACATCAATATACTACGCAATCGATAATGTAATCGTAGCACTTTTTATAGACCGATGCAGTGACTCAATTAACGAGCCCGATTACATTATCATTATCGCGAGTTACACGCGCCAGAATTCGTTTCCACTGAGTGGTAAGCGATTAGTTAACAAGAGCCAGCATACGTATTTCACAGAACCATCGAAACTTCCAGCAGCTTCCAATCCTCCCCTTACACCATTTCGTCTGAAACTACATCTTCGACAGGAAAAACATTCAGAAAAGACAACATCCCACTGGGGTGGATTTTGAGATTTGGCGCCCCTAGGCTAACAAGCGTCTGCCGCCCTTTCCGTGAAATCTCGTCAAATATTTTAATTGAAAGGAGTCCAGACAATTTCAAAATTAATTCAACGTGGCTAGTCACATGTGAGTTTTTGCTAATTCGTCACATGAAAAAAAGTGAATTGTTTCGAATGTTGTCCGAAGCCCCCGTGTTTAAACATTTTCCAATTTCTTTCGCTGAAAATTTGTCGCTCCCCAAAATTCGCAGGCTACTATCTCAATCCAAAATCATCCTTCACGGAGATGCCACCCCTTCAAGTTCAATACTTCTGGGCCCTGACGTTCCGCACTTCCAAGTAAAGTGTGAAAAGCGTGTGAAGCGCCTCTAATCTCGAGTCCTCCTCGACAGGAATATCGAGAAGATTGCAAACGACATCAACGAGTCGAGGTAGCTCGCAGTCCAGTTGTGCCAAGTCCAATTCAGCTTCGTTTAGCCTCTCCTCGACCTCGACAGGCCATTGCTGGAGCAAGGAGTCTATATCGGGCATGGGTCGCGCCAGATGAACAGCTGGAGGGTGTTTGCTTCTGTGAAGCTGATTGATGTCGTCGATCCACTTGTCGATGGACCGTCCGTTCTTCTCAGCGTCCTCGATCCTCTTCACCAACGCCTGTCTGGACGCGCCAGCGCTCCTCAGGTGGCTGCGCAATTGCAGGTGCAACACGGCTGGGTCGGACTGGTCGGTGCACGGCTCGTCGAGGACAGCCAGCCCTATTTTATCCTCGACAGCGTCGGGTCGCGGTATCTTTATGAAGGCGTCTATGTCGCCCACTGCGGGGATGAAATCGGGGATGAAGGGTATCAGCTTGTAGTTCAGCTCGATCTTCTGTGGAGTGTACCTGTCGAAATGTAGCACTCTTTGGATTTTCTTTCCTGTTACTCGTCTTTGTTATACTGAAGTCTGCTGAAGCAGATTCTAATAAAATTCTAAAATTCTACAAGTTTAAAGATGCCTCCTTATATCCCCAAAAGAGTTTAATGCAATATCAACAATAGTGTTTTTTAAAAAAAGAAATCGTTGATTTCGGGGGCTGTTACACGAGAATCCCCCCTTAAGGGGACTAGGCAGTCAGAAACTCGATATTTTTTTGTTGCATTTTTCGAAAGTACCACCTTCCCGATTAAAATGCCGTTTGGTTTATGTTAAAATTCGCAAAATTGAGGATTTTACAGCCGAAACGGTCGAGCGCGCCATAAACCGTTTCTGCGCGCACGCAGGTAGACTAGATTCCTCTTTCGAAACTTTAAGCGCGTTTTTCTCGGAATCATATTTCCTCTTCGTTTTGCAGTGATTGGGAAAAAACGGAGGTATCAGTCGATTTGAAGAAAATTCAGCATATATGAAACATGTCTAGTTACGACCTGGACCTACGCATAAGTCTGTAAAAACTCCTGGTTTGTCAAAAAAAAAAAAATAGAATGGCTCTTTTCCCTGGCGAAAAGTGACGTTTCTTTAAAATTTGCCGTTTTGCAGCCACCATTTTTATAATTTTGATTTTTTTTCTTTTTCAATAGGTTCATGGCAGAATAGGGGCCAGGGCAAAGTATAAATTTTAGAGGATATTTCACAATTAAATTTCTTACGACCAGAATCACTGCAAAATTACAGCGGCTCCAAAAAAAAACGCCTACATATCAGACGACTGTAGCGCTGTCATACATATGTATATAATATTCAAATCATTTCTTTTTTACTGGTTATAGTATTAATAAACAGTACCCAAACGTACTAGTCACAATTTGTGTTCATCTCCTTGTAATTAATTCGCAAAAAATACTCGATTTTCGAGCGATCTGACTGCCTAGTCCCCTTAAGGGGCTACATACACCTAGGACTAAAAAGACCAGGGTGAATTCGGGCAATCTTTTTTTCTTTGAAAATATTTTCTATTTAAAAATATTTATATGCATCTTAAAACGGATACTTTAATGCAACAGTGGTGTAAATTTAATTCCAAAACTCAGAAGATTGAATATGCAAATTCAAGAAGCTCTCGCCCAGAACCCACCCTCAGTTACCAGCGACCTTAACAATGCAAAACAATCGGAGACACCTCATGATATTCTGAAACAGTTCCTTCACTTCCGTCGACACTTCCAGATCCTCGAAATCCTTCGGACTGTACATCTTGATCGGCTGCGCGTTCCCAGTTCCCTGGATCTCATCTTCGTCGCTTTCCTCGCTGTCTGAGGGATCGCTGCTGATCCCCATCGACTTCCCAAAGCTGTTTTCATTGTCCGAGTACCTGCAAGCGTAATTGTTTATGAAAAGTTGCGCGTCGATCGCCGCTTCGAAGCCGCAAGCTACCTTCTGAAGTTCCGCTTTCCCCGCGGCGAGTCAGGCTCCACGGGTTTCGGCTTCACTGCGGCAGGGCTCTGCCTGATTCTCCTCGAGCTGGATGGCCTACGGCTCACCGGGCTCTGTATCTCTTCAGCGTTGCGAACCTCGATGCTCTCGTCGAACTTCGTGAACGCTGACAGATTGTGCGTGTCTTCCTCGTCGCTGCTATCTTTGATGTCCATGCTATTTATTCTAACAATCACCATCCGTTTCTCAGAAAATCGTCAGTCGATTATTGCCGAGGTAACAATTACGTTCTCATCGCTGCCGGGAACAGAGGATTCTAATGGCCGATTGTTTTGGTATTCATGTTTTCACTGTTTCTATGGCACCGTCGTGGGTCGATGAGCGCAGGCTTGGTCGCCGTCGAGCATGTTTCCTGCAGTTTCCATTGTTTGAAGTGTAAAGGTCTGCGCAAACATATCCGTCCCGTGTCAGTACCGTTTCGGCGTACCAGTGGTAAGAAGAAGTAGCCCTCTACAGTAGGGTGGAGGGAAAAAAACTTTTTTTCGATGATCAAATTCTAATAGTGCGGAAAACTTGTCTACTTGGCCCAATGAAACGTGTAAAAAATTTCAGCTCGATCGGATAATTTCTTCTGTGTGCACCAGAGGCCTTAACTTTCAAAATTTTAGTACAAAACTTAAAATTTAAAAAAATATAAAATACAAAATACATAAAAAAACAATCAAATTATTTAAAAAAAAAAAAATAAAATAAAATAAAATACAAGAAACAAGGAGCCCGACGTACAGCTACCTCCGCGTGGTGGGTTCTGGGCCACTTGTTCCGTTAGGAAAGTCAGCGAAGAGCATTTTTTGATAGTTTACAGTGCCGACAGGCCATTCCTATCGTTCCGAAACCAGCCCCGGGTGTTTCTTTGCTTCATTTACGCAACAAATATAGTCATGGGTAAAAAAAAGGTAGAATCCACCAGCTGAAGAAAGTTGCACTTTCTCAAGTTTTGTACTAAAATTTTGAAAGTTAAGGCCTTTGGTGCGCACAGAAGAAATTATCCGATCGAGCTGAAATTTTTTACACGTTTCATTGGGTCAAGTAGACAACTCTTCCGCACTATTAGAATTTGATCATCGAAAAAAAGTTTTTTTCACTCCAGCCTACTCTACAGCCCTCTTCTTCTTACCACTGTGCGCGCATAAGGGGTCACTTCAATCTTAGGTCCATGCTTCAAGTCGAGTATCAAGAATATACTGCCGTGTTAATTCGAAAGGGCGTATCTATATTTTGGACGTATGTGAAATCGATGCCTGATAGTTAAATGAAATAGCAGCAATTGCAAAATATTAGTAACAAAAGCCGTAACTACAGTTAATTGTTCAGTATTCCATGAAATCGGATAAATAAATGTAATTATAAATTGAATGTATTAATGTCACTGTCTTTTTTACTACGCCTACTTGTACTTTTATGCGAAAAGTGACGAAAGGTAGTAGATAGCCAAGGAAAATACTTTGATTACGAAAGCTTGTAATATATGTTTACTTTTAATAAAAACTTTAGTTCAATAAAGCGAACGAACTTTTTCACTGACCCAATATAAATGTTGAAACCTTAATAAGTAGAAGAGCTCTGTTATTCGAATAAAGAGTTATAGGTAGTAAATTAGTGAACTAATTTAATCCATTTATCCGAACTGTTTTGTCTCTTGTTTTACCGTACCCAAATGTTATTTAATATTTATGGGCCACGTAGCTTAAGAGCATTTCGGGGTTCACGAGCTCAGCGGAGTCGTAAAGTTGTTTAAACAGGTGATTACTTTAATTGCTGTAAGTGGTTTATTAACTGGTTCTTTGGTACCATCTGTCTCTTGGCAAGGTCCTTCAAGAAGTAAATTTTTAATCAATTACTTCGCCATTGAAGTGGAGATAACTGTGCGGACTGGAGCGTTACGATGTTTGGTAACATGTCCCTACTTATCAGCTGCTATCGTTTTCGCACGAGTTTACGCTAATAGATGAATTATTGATCCCGATACCCGATCGCGCGGTTTCGCAAGAAAAAATTCGTCTGGGTATAATAAAGCCGTACTAATTTTTTACAACACAGCGATCCACATAGGGTCATAACGAGTTTACGACTTTCCCCAGATAAAGCTCCCTCGGGGTCTTCCTTACGCTGTATTTGCCGATAACGCGACCGTGGAATGAAATCCTTATCCCTGACGTAATTAATCGATGGTACATACGCAACGATGCAAAGCTCTTTATTCGTGCTAATATTTGAACAACGGGTGTACACATATATATACGGTCCCATACAAACCCCCCCGTTCCCAAGAAACAGCAATAAACAAAGCTACAAGAAAGCACGGTCTTAAAAACGTCGATAAAATTTCACTAGCAATAAACGGTCGCATAAAATACGTGTAAACGAACATTATTAATATCTCCGGAGCGTGACGCGCTCCTCGAAACGTCATCGAATTATTACAAGATCATTACCGATCACGGACACCTGTTCCCAGGGCACTTTAACACAGACACGAATCAAAAGCGATAAAAAGCGGTAAATGGCTCGAAAAGAAAGCACGAGTAAACAGACTGAAACGCGTCGCTCGATAGTCTCCCAAGATATACCACCGAAAAGCGGAAAGAACTTATGTAACGGCTCTCGTGAAAGGTCCTCATAACGTGACAGTCCGCGCGAGATCGAGTGATTCATTACCTGCGAGCGTCCGATAAAGCGTTGGCCTGCTATTTGACGGGAATGTTAAACAGCCCGCGAATTATGCAACAGGAACGCCACTGGTCGGGAGGCTTTCGATCAGCATCTAGGTTTCTTGCGACGCGCGTTTGCTACGCGGTGGATGCATGCTCGTGCCGAGAGACGGGGATGGAGCGCAGGAAAGGCAGTGACGTTGGAAAGATCGATTCAGAATTTGGGTGTCGGTGGTTACACAGGGTATTTCCCGTAGACCTGGCCGCTTCTGGTTCGCCTGAGCAGCCATCTGTGATTGGTTTTTTGGAGGATCTGCACCGCGGTCTGGGTGCTCTGTGAGCTTTGCGGCTGGGCAACGCTCAGACCGAAGATAGATTTCTTTAGGATGCTGGTGGGGTGCATCCTGGTACCGGATCGAACCCTGGCGAAGTTCTCGTCGGAGAAGTTCCTCTTGGTGAACCGGCCGAGGGGGGATCTCCCGTCACCGCAGGCGTGGAGGAAGCTGGTGGTCGAGCTTGAGCTTGAAATGCAGCGCGGATCTTCGTGCATGTCCAAGGAGGGACACCTAGATTACGGGTGCTGTTGAGATTGGGACGAGTCGAGGATATTTGCTGAGATTACTAGTCGCAGGGAATTTAAAATTTGATTCTTCAGATACCTTAAGGGGACCTTCCGGTCTAGAGCCCCAAAAAATAGGGGATTTTTAGGAATTAATTAAAGAAAAACTACTATATATAATTTAATGGGACTTTTTGCATTGTATTAAGGATGTCTTAAGTTATAGAAATATATTTTTTGTTTTATAATTAATTATTGCAGACGACCCTGGGGAGTCGTTAAAGTCAAGGCGTCAAAAAATTCATCCAAATCGGTGGGACCTGTATCTCCAAAAGTTATTATCCGATTCGACTGAAACTTATTTTATTTTGAAGATTATACTTCTGGCTAGGGGGGAACTAGAAAAAATTAAAAAAAAGACATTTTTTTTAGAAAATAACGACACTTGAAGTTTGAAATCACTTTTCCCTGTACTTTTCGTCCTTTCAACGCCTTTGGAAATTATAAATTTTCAATTTTTTGTAATTTTTCTAGTCCCTCCCCTAGCCAGAAGTATATTCTTCAAAATAAAAAAAGGTTCAGTCGAATCGGATAATAACTTTTGGAGATACAGGTCCCACCGTTTTGAGAACACTGTTTCGAGAAAAACGCGTTTAAAGGTTTACGTGAGCGCCGAGTGCCCGGTTGTTGCCCATGCATTTGCCGCTACTCAAATGCCTATAACTTCTGGAATTTTACGAATTTCAACAAATCCTTTTAAACACGTATTCCTAAAAGGTTGAACATTCGAGAAATGAAATAAAAAAAAATCGACTGTTAGACCGGAAGGTCCCCTTAAGGGAGTACTCTACTCGGTCGGTTCCCAATTCAATCAACAAGACTTACGTTTCCATATCCGCGGACGCGTAGCGCGCTCCGTGGTCCTTCTCGCATTTCGAAGCGAGGACCACCAGCAAGAACAGCACGGTGCAAAGAATGGCGAAGGCTAAAATATCAGCAGTGATGTTCCTGGAGGTCAAGCTCCTCAACTTTGAATCGGAAGCGTCCAAGTGATCCTTGCTCGTGGCCAGCCAAAAGAACTTGTAGAGTATCAGATCCTGGAAGAAAGTGGCAGACTAGAGGGACGAGCTCCGAAGTTCTCTCGCACGTTAAACATCCCTCGTCGATAAAGTCAGAAGGTTAATCCCGACATCCTACCCGTATGTAGACGAAAATTTGACGAACGATCAGCTGGACGAGGTAGTAAACGTCACTCAGGTTCTCCATCATCGAAGGCCACTGGATGATCATCACGTTCCGATCGATCGCCGAGCTATCTTCCCAGGCTGATAGAGGTGTAATTTCTTAAGCCATCGTTTGCCAGAAAAATCTCACGTTGCTCTGCCGACTGCCCGGAATTTGACAAAAAAGCTCCGCCGCCGGACGATCGCCCTCATTTGTCACGCATCAAATCGATACACTATCGAGGCGACCGTTCGTATCTGACAAGGGAAGTTAGGCAACCCGAGAATTTAGAAAACCAAGTCGGGGATCCGCGTGGAAGCTAAGCTAAGCTATGCTGTGCTAAGTTTTAAAAAATTTGCTTCTATACATTCTTATGGAACCGTTTCCACCAAAAGTTTAGCTAAGTTGTGCTATGCTTTTTTCGGAAACACAGCTACGTCGAGGTAACTTAGCTTCCGAAAAAAAAATATAGCACAGCCTAGCTTAGTTTTTGGTGGAAACGGTTCCATAAGGATGTATGGAAGCTAATTTTTTAAAATTTAGAAAAGCATAGCATAGCATAGCATAGCTTAGTACAGCTTAGTTTCCACGTGGATGCCCGGTCTTATGCAACTTTGTGAGCAAGTAGAGTAGTTCGTCCGTCACACAAACCTATTTCTATTGTTGGTACCATAGTGCAGTTTCAGGGGATGAAATCAACCCCTTAAAAGAGTGCAGAAATTTATTTTTCCGTGGAATATCTCGAGTGAGAGATGTCGAAAGGAAGTTCATCTATCATCTATTTTGAAGAGGTAGAATTAAATGGAGTGCCTTTTTCACTGTCCTCGCTGTTCGACTTCGCCTGGTTGGCGACTAATCCTGTAATCAGGAACTACATACGTCGTGTTTGCCGTGGAGTGACGTAAGGAATTCGCGATCGAGACGCAATTCGACTTTCTCGCATTACCGGGAATGTTACAGTACATTCTGCAGCTCTGTAATTAATTTGCGCGGTCTCGCTCGAAGTCCTTGGAGGGCGGTGGAGCGGACAGTTATTGCTAAAATATTTTCATGCTTATCTGCTGGAACGATTTTTCTGGGCCCCCTGTAATCGGCGCCGGTTGGGAAATAATGATATGCACGCGGGCAGTAACTTGTGATTACCGTGGAACGGTAGCCGGACTTTCGAATTCCATTGTCGATTTCGGCGGGCAGTAGAAAATCGCCGCTGTGACAAACGACGCTCGAAGTTCTCTGTGTACTTTATGCCGCGAAGGAGCTGACTTCTCCAAAATGTTGCGCCATTCGGAGCACTCAGACATGCACCGAGACACGTAGTCTTTATGACTTTACAAGTTTGACCCATTCTCATCCGCGCTGATAACGGCAGATGCTCGCGACGTTTAACAAAGAGCAAGACTTTCTTCACACTGCAAATGATCGTCAGATTACCCGCCTTTGTGATTTCACCGTGAACCGTCGTGCCAGTCCACTAAGAATAAAAACAAAATTGAGGACCTTGCAACAAGAGGGACGCAACTCCATTTCTGGCAGTTTCTGAATTATGACGTGTAATAAAGGTAAAAAAAATTCTACACCGTTTGGTGCACGTTCGATGCAACTCTGATAACAGACGAGCGACTTATTGCAAATTTTCTACCCGTTTTGTGCAATATTTTTGTTTCGGGCAGCTCCAGAACTGTAAAATTCGCCAAGAATATAAATAAAATCTAATCAACTGAATAGCTACTACTTATTGTGTGAAAATATATATTTTTCAATTAGCGATTTCTAATTTACTCCAAGTTGCTAAAGATGGAGCCTGCACCCTTCCTACTGCAAGCTCCTCAATATCTTTCAAACCTCAACGAAGCCTAATACCCTCTAATCGATCCTCCACTATAAACGTTGCTGCATTAAGTCTAAAAACCCCCTTCGTTTCGTAGGAGCGCATTCTCAGGTGAAATTATCTCTCTAGAATTAGCGTGTTATCGCTGTAATTGCAGCAGAAGGCAGCATATCTCGATCGTACGACGGTACCAAGTCCCCTGATCCTCTTCAATGAACTACACACATTGCCTATGTTGCAATCGCTCAACGAGGGCTGCCCGCGAACGTTGGCTGAGCCTCTCAGAAGCCACGCAGCTCGACTCCGTAAAATAAGGAGCAGAAAATGTCGATAAGTCTTATTGCCTGCTTAAACGCTGAGGCCGGAAAGTGCAGAGAAAGCGGCGCGGATGAATTCGGCTTCTAAGAAGCTCGGCTATCACTTATACACAAAGTCCATCACCTTACGTGGAAGTAACGCGAGAAGCCTGCAATTACATCGGACACGCGCCGCGCCATGCCTGAACGGAGACAGGGTGCGCGCGAGGCAGCATTGGCTGGAACGAGATGAAATCCGAAGGATGAAGGTGAGAACGTTCCCGTCGATCGTATCTAATCGGCGTGCGCGTTAAAAGCGAGGCTATTTTCCCGATGTCCGCCTCTGCAGCAACACTTCCGTCGGCACGTTCGCCCTAGCGCTCTGGCAGCTGCGCGAGCCAAGGAGGTGAACAGGGACCGGAAGTGAAGCGTCCTCGACTACCTTCGTCCAAGATTTCGCTGGTCCCGTCTACAGTGCTGTCCCTTTTCATCGTTGAGTATCGGCGGAGCAATTTCTGCTCCCTTTGGAACTTGGAGCAGGGGACGCAGAGCTGAAGGGAGGAGAGGAAAATAAAGGGGAGGTGTGCAAGGCTCCCTTTGCGAAGCAGAACGATCGAGGAACATTAGTTTCGCGGAAGTGTGTGATTTCTTGAGAAGTGCTGTTGCATAAATAGTCTTGAAGCACTGGAGGAGGAATATTGTGGCTTTTAGATGGGGGAATGAGGAAGAGGATGTTGGGGGAGGAGACTCTGCGATGGATTATTACTAGAATTTTCTGGATTTTATTGGTGGAAAGCTAAGTAGGATATGCTGTTGGGATTTGTAAGAAGGTGCAGTGGATTCAGCAAATTGTGAATAAGAGTTCTGGAAGGTGACACTCGACTGGGCATAATGGAATCGCAGAACGGAGTTTATGTGAGATATTTTACGAAGTAATTAATATAATCGATTGGAGGTTCGGAGTTAATGGGGGATGTGTTTGCAGAAACAGAATGGTTACACGAACGAAGCTTTCCAACTGGAGAACGTTCACGTTGGAGAAAAGGGGAGTAGCTTCAGTGACAATGGCAAGTCGAAAGACAAATGCAGCGTGCAGGAAAAAGTGTCGGCGGAAAGTCACTCCCCAGTACGTACATTTTTCAATAATGACGATAACCACGCTAACGATAGATTCTATCGTAACGCGAAACCTTTTTCGTTTGCTCTTCGACGGTGTGAATCACCTTCGTGTCACTATTGACACAACGCCATTGCTTTTGCAAACACTGTCTCGGATTGCAAAGCATTTTCTATTTAAGACAATAGGGAAATGACTGAATCACACTGTTAGATCGAAGAACCTGTTTCGACTCTTCTTCTCCACCTGCTTTGATTAAACAGCTCAAAATAGTTTAAATATTATCTGGAGTAAAATACACCGTCTCGCAATTGAAAAGTATATCTTTAATATACAAAGGTATCGATCGATCTATGTGTCGTTCGATTTCAACCCGCGGCTTCTAATTTTTTTCAACTACCCGCGGGGCCATTTTCCCCACAAAATTACTGGTTTATTCAATTGCAGAGGGGAGGATCCAACTTCTTCAAACAACGTGTCGTTCAGAATAATTTTACCGCGACGCAAGTTTATTAATTATTTCGTTTCTCTTTTCGAATGGCTGCTCTGCAGAGAGCAGAATGGGGTGGAGGGCTAGAGTTTCTAATGGCGTGCATCGCCACTTCCGTCGGCCTCGGGAACGTGTGGAGGTTTCCGTTCACCGCCTACGAGAACGGGGGTGGTGCTTTCTTGATACCTTACATTATCGTTCTAATACTCGTGGGGAAACCATTTTACTTGCTGGAAAGTCTTCTCGGCCAGTTCACCAACAAATCGTGCGCTAAAACTTGGTCCATGGCCCCAGCGATGAGAGGTAACTACACTTCTCACCAATGAAACTGATGGGGACAAACATATAATCAGGAAAATGTCGACTATCACTTGTAACTAGTGGTCCAAAGAAACTTTAAACTGTGAGCGGTAACAGAAATAACATAGTTCCATTAGAAAGAATTATATCTTTAAATTTATACCCCATAGATTGGGGGGTTGCCATTGTCAACTAGCGATATGATTCTTAAATTCCTAGTATTAACTTAAGGGGTAACACCACTCTAGAGGCAGAAAAAAATACCTAAATTTGACAATTTATTTTGGGAGTATGACAAACGGAATAGAATTTCTTTTCAGAGGGTTTATTTAACACATATTGAAGTACGAAAAACAATTTTTTTATTGTCATTTTCATACAAAACGGCGGCCACAGAGCCCGTCGTCGAAACCACTTCTTTCAAACTGGGAGGACGGATTTCTCGGAGACTATTGCATGGATCGATTTGAAATTTTTACAGTAGCTTCACAACAACATTCTCTTTGGAAGTACGTAGCCGTTTTTTGATTGAATGTAAACTCTTTTTTTTATAAACAATTTAATGCTCATGTTTAGGGCAAAAAATCAATTAATTTCTTAAAAAGTGCACCACTTCCACAAAAATTGATTAAAAAAAAAAACACTACGCACTTCCAAAGCCAATTGTATATAGATTATAAATTTTTTTTATTTTTTGTTCCCGGACTCATACATGCCGAGAAATCCGTCCTCCCGTGGCAGTGTTTTCAAAAAAGCTGTTTTCGACGACAGGCTCTGTCCCCGCCATTTTGTATGAAAATGACAATAAGAAAATTGTTTTTCGTACTTCAATATGTGTTAAATAAACCCTCTGAAAAGAAATTCTATTTCGTTTGTCATACTCCCAAAATAAATTGTCAAATTTAGGTATTTTTTTCTGCCTCTAGAGTGGCGTTACCCCTTAAGCTACATAGTTTCAAGCTTTCTTTCCACCACCACTGTATCTCGATTTCTGTCTTCACTTCGGGTACCACAATTTTGATACAGAGACGGACGGTTTTAATGGAAACACGTGGTTCTAGGTTTAGGATATGGGCAAGCATTCGCAGCCGCGTGCGTGGTCTCCTACTACTGTTCTCTAATGGGTCTAACGCTCTACTATCTGGCAGGTAGCTTTCAGTCCGAGCTACCTTGGTCTTACTGTCGCGAGGAATGGCAGGGTCAATGCATCGATGCCGTCTCGAAGGATGGCGACGTGCGTAGAAATGCTAGTTCTCCTGCCACTGACAACGGCACCCTTCGAAGCTCTGCAGAATTATACTTCAGGTTGGCGATCCTTACCTCGATCTACAAACCCAGTTCCCGGATCACTGGTACCTCCTACCTTCCCGAATCAAAACCTACTACCTCCACACTCATTGGAACTCCATTTTCCACTTCAGCGATAAAAGTGTCACAAGGCAATCATCCTCAGCGCAGCCCTTTCATTAGAATTTTAATTCCCATTTTCGTGGCCTTTATCTCAACACAACCTTCCATCCTAAACACCTGTGCAGAGTACCTACATATCATTCTTCACGTTGATCGATCGGTTGAAGTGTTAAGAGAGATGGAAGATAGCAACTGGTTTACAGGAAGATCGTTCTAAACGAGTACGACTCCATCGAGGATGGAATTGGGGCGCCATCTTGGCAGCTCACTATTTGCCTCTTCTTGAGCTGGGCCTCGATATTCGCTGTGCTTTATCGCGGAGTGAAGAGCACGGGGAAAGCGGCGTATTTCCTTGCGATATTTCCGTATATCGTCATGATCGCGTTGCTGGCAAGGGCGGTGACTCTCGAGGGTGCTGCGGACGGCATCCTCTTCCTCATCACCCCGAAATGGGACAAGCTGTGGCAGCCAACCGTCTGGTACGCTGCCATCACTCAATGCTTCTTCTCTTTGTCGGTCTGCTTTGGTCCCATCCTCACCTACTCGTCTTATAACAATTTTAGACACAACGTCGGCAGGTGAGTGGCTTGAAATATGGTCGGTCAGAACTTCACCGAATAAGCTCTTATTCGGTAGGAAGAAATAAGTTCGTAATCGATGATTAATTTATGAGTTCTTAATCGATAAAAAATTTTTATTTATTTTTTTTTGTGAAAATAGTCACATTCATCTGGATTAGTCGGGCATAATGAGCTGGACACACATTTCGTGACCACAGAGTTTCCGTTCGAAAGTTTCTAGACACACAAACACTTTCTGCTTTATTATGTATATTAAGATTAAGCCATTTCGCGTGACGATTCCAGAGACGTGATAATAGTGACCACCTTGGACACTTTCACCAGTTTGATGGCTGGCTGCACCATCTTTGGGATCCTCGGTAATTTGGCCCACGAAATGGGCACCACGGATATATCGGCGGTGGTTCGGGGTGGCACAGGTCTCGCCTTCATCTCCTATCCAGACGCTCTGTCCCGGTTCACGGTGGTTCCTCAGCTTTTCGCCGTCCTCTTCTTCGTGATGATGTTCGTGCTGGGCGTTGGAAGCGCGGTTGCACTCAGTGGCGCAGTTTTCAGCATCCTCTGCGACCACTTCCCGAAAGTCAGCCAGTGGAAGCTGGTGCTCGTTGTGTCCACACTGGGATTCTTCATTAGCCTCGTCTATGTCACTCCTGTGAGTATGCTGGGAGACGTTTGGCGGGAAGGTTCTTGTCGATTTATATGGAGAATGGGAGAACCTGTTTTGGATGTCATTCAAAATTCTCATTTTTTCTAATTGAGGTGCATAGGGGTGCAAGTGGTACACCCAATTGCTAGAGATTGAACTATTTCAAGGTGGAGGTTGATTATCCTCTAAGTGCACTGTGGTCTCTAACACTAATTTATTCAAAATTCTCCTTCCTAATTAACTTATATAGAGATGCAACTAGAACACCCAGTTGCTAGAAATCCTACTATTTAAAAGCAGATGTTGGTTATTCTCTAAGTGCACACAATCCTCTGACACTAATTCGTCTTCGTACCTCGCAGCCCCTAAGTCCTCGATCATATAAGACTTCCTAGTGGTAAAGTTCCCTTAGACATATTCCCTGAGAACACGAAAAGTTCTCTAATGAAAAGCGATACAAATATGATTCTTCAAGGGTGGCCAATGGTTCGTCTCTCTGGTCGACTACTACGGAGGCACCTTCATCGCCATAATTCTCGGTGTCCTAGAGATGATCACGATCTTCTGGATCTACGGGGTGTCGAACTTCCTTAACGACGTGGAGTTCATGCTAGGCAAAAAGCCATCCTGGTACTGGAGGTTCTGCTGGGCATTCATCACCCCTGTATTAATGATCGTGATCCTGGCTTACACGATCATCACTTACGAACCACCCACGTACGATGGCGTGCCATTTCCAGCTTACGCTTATGGTAATAAATAAATCAACATACTAAAATTTATTACACCAACTACATAAATAGTTCATTCAAATATATATATAAATAAATTTATATATGTATATAAATAAGCCTAAAACCATACAAACTAACCCACCTAAAAATATAAAAACCACAAAAATCATCATTCTAAAAATTATTTAAAGTAACATCGTTACATTATTGACACCACAAATCAAAGTTTTAATTAAACTATATAAATAATAAAATATAAATAAATTTAGAAATAAAAAATTTAAAGGAATTCAATGTATAAGTAAAATAAAATAATCTACTATCAACCCCCTACTTATATTCAGTCAAAAGTTAGAATTTCCATGACAAATATATCTATATATATACAAAGAATAAACAAAACTAAAAAATGCATAAAGAATCAAAAAAATAAAAAGAAATTTCATTCAAATAACTAAACTCAATATCAATAAACCCACTTCGCCCCTGAATTAAATTACTAAATAATTTCACAAATCTTCCTCTGAACTTAACCACCCAAAGCACATCGACTTTTAAAATATTTACACGTTCATTCTTCACCCGTCTTCAACTCAAAATAAATTACACGGATGCTCATTAGGTATCGGTTGGTCCCTGCTGGCCTTGGGGCTCCTGACGATAGCCGGATCGATATTGCACCAATTAATCGAGAAACGATCGTCCTCCATAGTCGAAGTGAGTATTTGCACGAAGGCCTCCACAGAATCCCAGCCGGAACAATATCCACGGGACGTTTCTCGTTTTGTAGACAATCAAAGCTGCGTTCCGACCAAACGAGGAGAAATGGGGCCCCAGCGATCCGAAGGTCCGCCTGGAGTGGAAGGAGTTCAAAGCTGAGAAGAATTTCAGATGTCGGGGCGGCTTCGTCGAGACTTTCTTGAAGTAGAATTAAAGAAATTGCATTTGAATAACTGTGTGGTTTACTAAAACCTGAAGCCCTGTCCTCTGTGAACCTTTCCAGATAAAGATCCTACGGAGTAGGCAAGCAATTAATTTCCTAATTAAACCACTGATTCCCACTTATTCAAAAGTAACGGTATCCCCAATGAAACATTGCCTTAGCATGCGAAATTAATTCAGTAAAAGTGTCTCGTTAAAATCGTTCTTGGGTTGCGAAAGCGATCACGCTCGTCACGCCCCAAAGCGCCCATCTAATTAAAAGCAACGTGGCAAATGTAACAGCAAGGAGAACCAGTAAAAGTCTTCCACTCCGCATAAACTGTAACTGCCGATGAGCATTTCAATATACGTTGGAATATAAAAGCAGAGAAATTCGGAAGACGAGTGTAGGAATTTGGAAATAGATCCTGGATCAGATCACGCTGACTATGTAGATCCGCCTCGCGTTCCGTGTCGCGGATCTGTCCGACGTTCGCGATTTATAAAACAAGCCTGCACGTGACGCGCTGCGAACGTAAATATTCTAGCGACTAAAGGCAAAAGTTGAGCCGACGAATTCCATAACAATTGGACGTCACCCGGCGCCGTATCTCGCGATGGAAGAAGAGATCCAGGGAAGGTGGGACAGATACGTGGAAGACGGCAATCGCGAAAATGGAAATACGACGGTGGTAATTGTTGTCAAGATTTCACACGGCGGGCTATCTGATCTGGGTGAACAAAATCGTCCATCAGTCTTCCAAAGGCTGTTGCCTCGCAAAGATCGCGTTTAGATCGCTGAGGAACTCGCGGCGAGGTGGCGTGTACGCAAACGCGGGTGATTATGGGTTACACGAAGGTTCGTATCATTCATCTGCTCGCAATTATAAGATTCCGACGAGTAAAAAAGCACGATGGCGTGCGCTAGATCTGCCGTTGAATTAATAAAAAAAAAAAATAACGCAGGGGTCCGATCCTAAGAAACCGTACGGTCGATAGACACGACAGATTGTCTTACGCAATTTAATGCTTCAAGCTACTCCTTGCGAGATCTGAAAGAACAACACTCGGCTTCCAGCTAACGCAATTAAGAAATTATACGAGGTGTTATTATATCTTCTTCCTAATCAACTCTGTTTATACGCGGGAAGGATCTAATCAGGCCTCCCGGTCATTTAAATTGTGTGCTTTCTAGTGGCGATACTGAAACTGGAAATTGGAAGGTACGTCCCGAAAAAACAAGAAAAAATTCCATCGATTTGTTGTTTCACGTGTCGAACACATTTCGTGAGGCTAATCTAAATTGCCGCTGTAAAGTTGATTAAGGTCTTACTTCGTTTATCGTAATAACAATGTTGGCCTATTTCGAAACATCTCGACACGAATTCGACGGTATCTCTTTATTCCTCGCTGCCCTCTTACCTTCGCATTGCACACGTCCCGGAATAATTCTGAGGCCTAAGAGAATTTTCTAGTAGACAGAGGGTAAGAATGGACCAAACTCTGGTTATCCCTGGATCGAGGCAGAAATCCGTGGCTTCCTGCGTCCGTCGTTACCGTGGGTACCAATTGAAACATTGTTTGGCCGATGGCTAATGGTTCCAGTAGATTTCTAAAAAGATCTCGCTGCAATTACGCGTTAATAACGCCTATCTCGCGCTAAGCCGGCTTCCAAAAGGAATATTTGTTTGATGTGTCGCTGTATCCTTACGTAAACAGCGCGATAATCGACGAAACTGGGCATGTAATTGCAAATTGCTAGATGACGAGCGAAAGATAGTCGAAGTGTACGTTTCTATTCGTAGAACAACCTCGCGGATGACGAAGGTGTGCCTGGCTCGTATAGACTCTCCGTCGTATCTGGCGGTGAGAAGCAGGTCGAAAACGGGGTGAGTTTGGAATTAATAGCTGGGACACCTCCTGAGCTAATTACTTTAATATTTAATACTTTCAGCCCTCTGGAAACCATGTACCACCTGATCTTAGTGTTATATCACAAAATTAATAGATTTGCAGCTTGGAATTGAAGGAGAAGACTCTAATATGCATACTCATAGTTTGTAAAGTGCGAGGGAAATTTCAATTCTGAGATATTGATACTTCTATGAGACAAAGAGGAGATGATTATTCCATCACTCTGTTTTATGAATTACTTACGACTTCAATCTTATTAGCAAATATGAGTTAATTACAAATGTCACACATCGCGTTGAATATTATTCGAGGCACTTGGCTTGTTGAATGTCAACAAGGGTCCTGGTAGTGACGGTGTGCCTCCTTTTTTCCTTAAAATGTGTCAATACTCCTTGTCGCGGCCGCTATGGATTATATTTAACCGTTCGCTGAGGCTGGGGAAGTTTCCTGCTCGCTGGGAATCTAGCCTAGTGACGCCAATTTTTAAAGCGGGCGATAGAGCGGATATTAAAAATTATAGGCCGGTTACTATCCTCTGCTCGATGTGTAAAATTTTCGAAAAACTTGTAACGTCTAAACTGACTTTCTTTTGTAAGAACAATATAATCTGTACCTCTCAGCATGGTTTTGTTCCGGGTCGGTCCACTGTCACTAACTTAGTAGCTTTCGCTAACTATGTGACTACGGCCTTGGATAGACGCGAACAAATTGATGTCGTTTATACTGACTTTTCCAAGGCGTTCGATTGTGTGGATCATGAATTGCTTGTGCAGAAGCTAGCTCTTGTTGGCTTCACGGGTAGCATGGTGGAGTGGGTCAGGAGTTACCTGAGCGACAGATCGCTCGCGGTCAAGGTTCAGGGCACTCTCTCGGAGTACTTTGTAATTAACTCTGGGGTACCACAAGGGTCTCACATCGGTCCTTTGTTATTTATTATTTTCATTAATGATTTGGTTCAGCAATTCTCCTTCGTTAAACCTCTTCTGTATGCGGATGATCTGAAGATTTTCTCGATAATTAAGACTTCCCAGGACGCGCAGCGCGTGCAATCTGATTTGGATTGTCTATCTGCATGGTGCAATGCAAATGGCCATAGGCTAAACATTGCTAAATGTCACATCATGTCCATCACCCGCAGGAAGAGTGCTCTGAACTACGACTATAATGTGTGTGGAACCTTGCTGAGCAGGGTCGAGTGTATCCGCGATCTAGGCATAACATACGATTCGAAAATGTCCTTTGCCCAGCATGTACGGAACATATCGGGAGCAGCTATTAGGACGCTTGGCCTAATCAAAAGATGTTCGGCCGATTTCAGGGGAGTAGATACGTTGCGTCTATTGTATTGTGCATTGGTCAGGCCGCAGCTCGAATATGCCAGTGTAGTATGGTCTCCTCACCAGGCTAAATACAGGGTATTGTTGGAGAGGGTTCAGCACAAATTTTTACGACACGCCAGCTTCGTGCTGGGTAGAGTCATGTCTTACTCGGATCATGATTACTGCCCAATTTTATCGCGCTTAAAAATGGATACGTTGGAAGTACGTAGGTCTGTTTTCGACATCACCTTCTTGAGGAATTTCTTGCTTGGGGAGATTGATTGCCCTGATATTTTAGGTCTGGTGGGGCTTAACGCTTTGGCTAGGCCACTCCGTTTCAGACGTCTTTTTCATACAGGTTTCTTTAGATCGAACCTGGGTGAAATTGACCCGTTGAACAGAGCCTGTAATACAGCTAACCGGCTGGCGAGTAATGCCGATATTTTTGCCGACTCCCTACACACTTTCAAAGTTAGAAATTTGTTCATGTTAAGAGAGTCTACATGGTCTATTTCGGAGATACATTGATTAGCGTGTCGTGGTGAAACACCCTCGACGACTACCATTTATATTTATGGCTTTATTGTTTATCGCTTTATTGCCATTTTTCTCTGTATTAGTGGATTTTATGTCCGTCAAATAAACTATTATTATTATTATTATTATTAGGTATAAGAGTCTCGCAGGAATGTATTAATTACTTTCCGTGGAATGATTTCCCTTGTCTCGTAGACGATACCAGTGAAGGTGGAGAATAAATTCGAGCGGGCGCAATGGGGCAGCAATCTGGAATTCCTGCTGTCCTGCGTGGCGTTCTCGGTTGGCCTGGGCAACGTTTGGCGGTTTCCTTCCACTGCGTACGAGAACGGGGGCGGTGCGTTTCTGATACCTTACATCGTCGTGTTATTCATCATTGGGAAGCCTGTTTACTACTTGGAGATGATCATGGGGCAGTTCAGCAGCAGGTCCTGCGTTGAAGTCTGGTCCATATCGCCTGCTTTCAAAGGTACCTTCCGGCATCCTTCGAGACCACTCGGGGTAATTTTCAATGGAACCGAATGGGGCCTATAAAAGTGAATAATTAATTAGAGGGAATGTTGCAAAGCTTGCGCTCTAGCAACCACGGGATTCGGTTCAAGGGATCGTAAATTTGTGGGGGATGACAAGTCGCTGTTTCACCGTTGCTTCAGGGATTGGATATGGTGTCACCATTTCCGTCTTCTCGGTGGTCACTTATTATTGCTCGCTGATGGCGCTGACACTGTACTACCTGTTGGCCAGTTTTCAGTCGGCCCTCCCTTGGGCCCTGTGCTGGGAGGAATGGGGCGATGGGTGCTTCGACAGCACGTCAGCTGGCAACGAGACGGCGAATGTTAATAAAAGTAGCTCGGCTGATTGGTACTTTCGGTGGGTATTACAGGGCAGTTACAACTGCTTGTTAAGGAATCGTTTGATCACCCAGTAAATTCTAAGTTTCAATTTTTAAATTAAAAAGTTCTATTTTACTAATGGGGATATGAGGCAGTGTTTTTTTTTTATATTAAAATTTAGCAAAGTTATATCCCGTTAATAAATGTTGTCAATCTCCTATCAGTGCTATCTTTCATGCATTAGAGTCTTCTTATCCTTAAATTACCCTTTTATTTCATTTTTATATCAGTTCGTTCTTTTCACCCTTGATGACTTTAAAATAGCCCTGCGTGTTCCAAGAAATAGGAATTATAATTTCGAGAAATATAATTTCCTTGGAATATTTGAAAGCTTTTGTGAAACTCTGATGAACCTCTAAGTTACCTCAAAGACTTCACTTATCATCCACTCTAGCATCCTCGTTAATAATGCAATAAACATAGGAATAGTTGTCTGTAAGCTTCGCGAACAATAGAATTCTTTTGTGATTTTGTTCAGCAAGGTGGTCCTCAACGAAGCTGGGATCGGGGACGGCCTTGGAGCTCCATCTTGGAAGCTGGTGCTTACACTCTTCTTCAGCTGGGCCTGTGTGTTCGTAGTACTTAGCAAAGGCGTCAAGAGCACTGGAAAAGCTGCTTACTTCCTCGCTCTGTTCCCTTACGTGATCATGATTACGTTGTTAGTAAGGGCAGTGACCCTCGAAGGAGCTGTGGATGGTATAATATTCTTGTTCATGCCAACTTGGGAGAAAATATTCGAACCTGCTGTTTGGTATGCAGCTGTCACTCAATCATTCTTCTCCCTTGGAGTTTGCTTTGGCGCTGTCACCATGTACTCCTCTTACAATCGGTTCGATCACAATTCGTTAAGGTAATCACGAATTAATTATTATCTGTTCTGGAACTGAAACTTAAACATCTATGTTGCTTTGCAAGTTCCTCGATAGATCCTAAAGTTCAAAGCTGGAAAGTCTACTTAATTTGTAGAAGAACCTGTTTCCCCCCTAAAAATTGGGACTCCCACGTGTTCCTTCTCCGCAATACATTCAAAGAGAAAAAGAAACTCAACATAGGATACTTGAACAATGTCGCCAAGTCAATTAATTAAGAGAACTTCTCAGAGATTGCAACGTGGTGACCACCCTGGATCTGGGCACCAGTTTAATCGCTGGAACGACGATCTTCGGCATCCTAGGCAACCTTGCCCACGAATCGGGCAAAGATGACATCAGCACAGTGGTCCGTGCTGGCACAGGCCTGGCTTTCATCTCTTACCCAGAAGCTCTCGCGAAGTTCTCAGTGGTACCCCAACTGTTCGCGGTGCTCTTCTTCCTCATGCTCTTCGTCCTGGGAATCGGCACAACGGTGGCCTTCACTGGTGTCATCAGCAGCATCATCAAGGACAGGTTTCCAAGGTTCCCAGAGTGGACCGTCGCTGCTGGCGTCACCAGCGCTGGCTTTCTCATTGGCATCGTTTATTGCACGAGAGTGAGCTCTGTTATATGCACTTATGCATTAGCACTGAATTTGGCCTGGCGCATACTACTTACAAGGGGACACTAAGGTCGACGGGAAACGGATTTTCCTGAACCTTGCAGTATTTGAAGATGTCGCCTCCGAAGTTAATTTGGCAAAGCAGTAGGGCGCGCTTCTCAAGATTTTCCGAGAAAATTGCATTTGAAAATCGAATTATTTTCGCAATTAGCTTTCTTCGAGTTTCAGTTTATTTTTTTTTTACTTTCCCTTTTTTACTTGTATGCTAGTATGACACGAGCCAGGGTGATATTCATCATAAAAGCATGGAAAACAATAATTTTTGCGGCACCTAGCACACACTATAAACGATTTTCAAATGCAATTTTCTCGGAAAATCTTGAGAAGCGCGCCCTACTGCTTTGCCAAATTAACTTCGGAGGCGACATCTTCAAATACTGCAAGGTTCAGGAAAATCCGTTTCCCGTCGACCTTAGTGTCCCCTTGTTAGCCACTTTTTCATCGACGAAACTGTTTAGTCAAATCGAGCACTGTCCGCGGTTTCTAATTAACAAAACAGCAAGATGTCGAATAAAAAAGGATCTTATTTGCGCGTTAGCACGTTACAGTCCGCGTGCACGAAAATTTGCATTCCATTTCATTTATGACAAAGTCCGTCACACATATTTGTGCATTTCATTTAACCGACGCCAAAGTCCTTCGCTCACATTTGTGCATTCTATTTAACTTATGATAAAGTCCATTTACACAGATCTGCGCATTCTATTTAATTTACGACAAAATCCTCCACGGATATTTCTGCATTTAATTTAATTTCTGACGAAATCCGTGTGCACAGATTCGTCTAAAATATCGCTCAGTCCCAGTAGTAGTTTTTAATTAAACAATAGCAGGCTGTAATGCGTTAATTTGCAAGGAAAAGGGTAAAAGAAAAAAAAGACTGGATAATTCGCTGTCGATTAATAAATAATTGCTCGACTCTTTTTACAAAAACCGATCGACTATCAATTTGACTATTTAGCGCAGTCGACAAATATGCGTGTGCTCTAATGGAATCTTTTATTGAACAATTGGAATTGTTTACCCAGGGTGGGCAGTATATATTAAACTTGGTCGATTACTTTGGTGGGACGTTTATGATAGTGTTTCTGGCTTTCTTCGAAGTGACAGCGGTTTCGTGGGTGTACGGTAAGTGTGTGCCCTGTTTCTTAAAACCTAACTATCGCTACAAGTGTCTCTCGTCATTTATTTCTTCATTACATAGGCATCGATAACTTTCTGGACGACACAGAATTCATGGCTGGCAGAAGACCGTCCTTTTATTGGAGAATCTGCTGGCGCTTCTTGACTCCACTATTCCTGCTCGCCATCTTGATCTATTTTCTCTCCGAACTGACTCCTATCATGTACAATGGCGAATATTATCCAACTTCTGCATATGGTACGATGGGGCTGCGAGAAATGATTTGATCAGTCTGAATTTGGGGGATATTTGAAGACGTGGGAAGTGAACTTTCGTTCAAAACGGGGGGCACGTGGTACTTTTATAATAGCGTGGCTAACGTTGCAGCTGCTGGTTGGACGATTTTAGTGTTGGGAGTGATTCAGCTTCCCATCTGGATGATCGTTACTAGGATGCAGAGCAAAGGCAAAGCTATGGATGTAAGCAGAAAGCGAGATAGAAAGCTGGGAAGGATTCTTGTTCACTCGTTTTTGTGCTTGGTTCTTAGATCCTGAAACCCAGCTCTGATTGGGGCCCCAGGGACCCCACCAAGCACAAAGAATGGATGGACTTTAAGGAAGCGAAGAGGCTATCCAGGATGGGCTCGAGTAAGAAGAGGTCCAGAATCGTTGCAATGCTGATCGGGGAGAATTGAAAGTGTGATATTAGAATGTTCGCTTTTGGAGTAATTGGAAGTTAGAGTTAAGTTTGCAATAAACACAGTAAATCGTCGCGTTGTGTTGGTGATTCGTCCATGTTCCAGTTCACAGCGCTCAACGACGTTCATTCTTCTTCCACGAACTCTTTAAATATAATCCTTTATAACTTCCCAGCACTTGTGCCCCCACTTTATAATAATCTTGTCGAGTGTTTTATGAGGCTAATGCCTCGAGTAGTTTCGTCATCTTCTTATCGATAGAATAAACACTTCAAATCCCGATCAAAAGTCAGTCTTTGCGTCCAGACTGCTTGAAGCGCGCGAGGAGGTTCACTTTCGTTATCAGTCCCTTGTTAACTTCTCTTTTCTACTTGGCCTTCGCGCGAAGCAACGTGTATATCAGTCGAAGCCACCCGGGCTGGGCTCTGAGTCTTCTTTCCTTTGCTTTCTCTTCTTTGAAGAGGAGCCAGTCTTTCTTGCACTTGGTGCCTTTTGGTCCCCATTCTGACGTTGGTAGGAAGGATGTCTTCAAATTCTACGATGAAGAAATAATAATAGATAACCCTTACTTACAGTACTTCTTCAAGCTCTGCGACAAAGCAACAATTATGGATTGATGATAATTAATGAAATTCAAGGTCCTGAACAGGACTTCAAAAACTAATAAAAAAATTAGAGTGCAGTGTTAAAGTAAAAAGAACGTTGAACTTCAATTATTTACAATTTCTATGCCACTCTATTTTTTTCTTTAATATGTTTCTTCTTTTAATTATTAAAGTTTAATAGAAGCTTTAATTGCAATAAATATCGAGGCTCATCAGTGGCCCACGTGGCTCTGAACGCGTTAATAAGAATATTAGGAAGTTGTTATGATTGATTCAGATGGAAAATTATATGGAACACCCTATCATTATTACAAGCAATAAAAGAGGCAAGGTGATGTAAATGAAGCAGAGTACCTGTAACAGAGACAGATTCCTGTTCTTCACCATCTCCACCATCATCCAAAATGGTATTTGGAAGACGCTGAAGCAGAGTAGAACTGCGCCAGCCGCGTGGGCGGAAGTGGGAAATGCTTTTCCAGCGTAAGTTACCGGCGACAAAGTGGCCACGGTGTAGAAGAAAATGATTATTAAAATTAAGGGGACCACGAGGAACCAGCAGATCCTCCAGAAGCTGGACGTCTGCCTGTCTAACATGAACTCCAGGTCGTCCAGGAAGTTTTGTATTCCTGTTTTAAGAGCAGATATTTATTGTTTTACATTGCTCTCTTCGGGATCTCTGAGCGATCTCTATGATCTATTCTATTGAGCACTGAAATTAGACGGAGTTACTTTCACTCTCAAGCTTATTTTGAATCACAATTTTTACTTCGAAATTACTTTGAATCGTCATCTTTGCTTTGAAGTTACTTTCAATTGTCATCTCTCAAGAATTAAAATAATTATACGAACCATACAACCAGGTGACCGCGGTGATCTCAAAGGAAGCCAATATGAACACGACAAACGATGTACCATAATAATCCACCAACGTCAACAAGAATTGTCCGCCCTGTGTACAAAATAAAAATACCATTAAAAACGAGATAAGACATCACTAAATTCCACTAGTCAAGAATTTTTTTAATTTATACGTAATTAAAGATAATTACTCTAAGCTACGTATACAGGTAGTCAAAAGTGTCTGAGATTTATGAAAGCCACATTTCGGACTTGGAAGAAGGATTCATTAATAATTCTCTTGATTAATCTTTACCTGTTTATGGCACACTTAGGGGTGAAATGGAACTAAGGTCAATAAAAGCTACAATTTAGTTCTAATGACAGACAATCAAGATTTTTCGAATTACATACCGGAGTTACATAAACTGTGCTGACTGCAAATCCCATTAGGCAGACAGAGACGACGATTTTCCAGATTGTCACATCTGGAAGCTTCTCTTTAAGGGCTGTGACCACTCCAGAGACCATTCCTACGATGCTGCCCACGCCCAGGACGAACATCATCACGAAGAAGAGAACTGCAAACAGCTGTAAAGGGAAACAGATTCTTTCTTAATGAATTTTATCATAAATTAATTCATTTTTAATTCTCTTCCTATCAATACACTTCTTCGCGGCTTTCGAACTCCCTAGGCACTCGTTTATTCTTTTTTTCTAATTTGAAACGTGCACTTTGTCTTCATATTAAGCTACTCTAAATTAGATGTCTTGCTATTAGGATTATAAGATCGATGAAGTATAATAATGTCGATATTATCGCTTTCGATATCTTCTATGATTCTCGTAATTATGGCGCATGCCAAGATCCTTGTCTTTATTTTGAATAACTCGCAGAGATGCACGTGAATTCGTATCTTCGTGTCATAAACTACTTGATACAATATTTCTATCCTGCATATATGTATGTGTAGCATTTTGTGGTTTCTCCAATACAGTTTCAAAACAGTATTAGTCACTCGAGTCGATGACCCCTTTATTATTTCAAATAATGTACGAGTGCGAAGGAAGATATCGATTATTATTAAATCACTGCAGTCTGAACGTATGAAGTACCATCACACTATCAATATCAAATGATTAGAAGCACACCTGCGGCAGGAAACTGAATTTCGCTATTGCGTCAGGGTAGGAAATGAACGCCAGGCCAGCCCCGGACCTCACCACTTTGCCGATGTCCTCCACACCCATTTCGTGGGCCAGGTTGCCCAGAATTCCAAAAATCGTGCAACCAGCTATCAAACTCGTCACCGTGTCCAAACTTGTCACGATAAGTGCATCCCTGCAACACGAGGATAGGTCATCATGTTAATTTCTACCTACTTAGTATCATTATCCAAGACGGAAGAATATTCCTGAATGAAAGAATCCAAAATAAACACTTCTGCAAGTTGTTAAACTAGGATCCAACATTTCTCAAGCTTTCCAATAAGAGGAAGGAAATAAAGGCACTTAAATAACTTAAATCTAGATTCATGAATCAAGCCATGGACCAGAAAAATCAGGAACGTCTGTTCTACTGCAACACGTAACAAAGTTTTTAAAAAGATATACCACGAAATTCGATGATTTGTAGATGAGGAAGATATATTTCCATTTAAGCAGAGATAGTCTATCACGTATTTAGCAAACGAGGACAGACTTTCAGACGATTAATTGTTTACCTGTAGATGTTGTGCTTGAAGTCGTTGTGCGAGGAGTAGGTGATGATGGCGCCAAAGCAGACGGATAGCGAGAAGAAGCATTGCGTGACAGCAGCGTACCAAATACTTGGGTCCAGGAGCTTCGACCATTTTGGCGTGACGAAAAATAAGATACCGGTTACAGCACCTTCCAGAGTAACTGCTTTCACGAGAAGACTAAGTAGAATGACGTATGGGAAAATTGCTAGGAAATAGGAGGCTTTTCCCGAACTTTTCACGCCTTGGAACGATATGAGGATTACAGAGAGCCAGCTGCAGAGCAGGCATATCGTCAGCTTCCAGCTTGGCAATCCAATTCCGTCGTCGATGCTGTCCTTCTCTTGGAGAACCACTTTTCTGAAATTGAAGGAGGTAGTCGTTAACTTGGATTTCTAATTCACTTCTTCTTTGAGTTTCCAACTCTTTTAGGTATTTACTTGAAGCAATGATCTATTAGTATCAGGAAGGAATCTTCTAGTTCTTAACTCTATACCGTTCTTTTACTGGAGAACGACTTTTCTAAAATTGGGGAAGGTGATTAACTTGGATTTTCAATTCATTTCTTCTTTGAGCTTCCAACTCTTCTAGGTACTGGAGTCAGACACCAGGAAGAAGTCCTCTAATTTTTAATTCTATGCTGTTCTTTCTTTGGAGAACGACTTTTCTAAAATTGGGGAAGGTGGTCCTTGACTTGCACTTCCAACTGATTTCCTCCCCAACTCTCCAACTCCTTTACTCATTTATTTAAACCAATAATCAATCAGCACCAGAAATTAATCCCCTACTTCTAAACCCTGCGGTATCCTTTTCCTTGCTACCAAGAAACTTCCCTCAATAATTACCATCACAAAAGCACTCAAAAGGACGATGTCACAATTAAAAAATGACCTCACAGGAAGTAAAGTTCAGCAGAGCTCCTGTACTGTTCCTCCACATCCTCCGCCACTGCATCAAAGCCACGAGCACTGCTCGCACTAGCATTCGCCTCCCTCCCAGAGTCTATGCAGTAATGCCCCCATTCCTCCCTGCACTTGGACCAGGGCAGCTCGGCAGAAAAGGAAGCAACCAGGAAAAACAGCGTCAGAGACATCAACGAGCTATAGTACGTCATCAGCGCAATGGTCGAGCAGAATTGCGCCCAGCCGACCCCTGAACCCATCAAAATTCATCGTCAACGACCAACAACCTACCTCCACCTTGCTTCTAAGAAATGACAACAATTACCAACAAACCCAGGGGAGAGGCTCCACATTTTAATAGAAGATGACGAAGAAAACTGTCCCAGGATCATCTCCAGATAGTAAAACGGTTTACCAACTAGGAACAGGACGATGATGTAAGGTATCAGAAACACCCCTCCGCCATTTTCATAAGCAGTGAACGGGAACCTCCATATATTGCCGAAACCAATGGACATGGCGATGCAGGACATGAGGAACTCTATGCTATTATTCCAGCTGCTCTGCACTTCCGTCTCCTCCGCGGCCATCGAGCATCGAGGGGTTGATTCCCTGGTCTCCTCCATGGACCTCCCTTCCCAAGTCTCCTCCATGACGAACCCAGGGTTGCTGCGTCCATTTTGTACGCCGTTACTCTGCGAAGCAAACTCCGACTCACGTACCAGGCAGCTAGCTGATTACTTCCGTGTTCTTCCACTTCGATGGGGTTTTAATTTCGAGATAGCGGAGGATTAGCATTGAGCTCTTTATGTTGCTCGCGGCGGTGCTTATCGCGTGAGTAGAATCGTTCCTATCGCGGCTGTTCGAATAGCAAAAATGCATGTAGAACTGATTATCTCTTCCTGAAATGCCCGTTTCGTGGATAATTATAAGCCGAACACATATTATTATTATTATTATTATGATTATATTATTATTATTATTATATGATTATTGTTCATTCTTATTAAACTTCTATTATTATATTATTATATTTCACTCCTTCATGGTGTAGCACGAGAAGGTGAAGATTATTTAGAGTTAATATAACGGTGTCGTTCTTTTCTAGGTTTCCAGGTCGTTGCTTATCGTTTTATTGCACTGTAAAAGGGTTAATCCGTGTTTCGTCATCCTCGGGCCTTGTACCACGGTGCACCGGAAGTCGCTTCGAAAAAGCGTTTGGTTGGAGAAATGATCCATCATCGGTCGTAAATTTAGCGATCATGTTGCCGTGATTATTGCAGGGAATGTTGATTAACGAGGGGAGTTAATTTTTACAGAATTTGGTGATGATCTGTTTAATTTAGGGGACTTCTTTTGAGCTCCTTTGGATACAGATTAATTTATCGTTTGAATGGGGATGAGAAATTTAATGTTTTTATGTAAGATTGAAGTGGAACAACTAAGTTAGTTTGATTGTTGGGGAAGAACGTCTTCGACTCACCGTTTCCTTCTGCATTTGGATGCTTCCATAAACAATACACCGGTCACAGGTGGAAACGAGACTCTCGAGGACCAGGGGCAACGAATGGACGATTCGCAGTCCCCAGCGATCGGCAACGCGCATCTGCTTTTATATCACGAAAACGTCTGTGCCGATAATACCACCCACCCACCCAAACTCGAAAAAAAGAACCTTGGCGATAAAATGATCGCGATCCCGACGCTTAGATTGCGCTGCAAGCGATAAGAGCTCATCTAGCCGGGAATATGTTTATTAACGTCGGTGCGTCGACGGCGAACGCGAAAGTGACGGATGAGAGCAGTGGAAAAGCTTTGTAACAATATTACACACTGATAAAATGTTGCACGGGTTCTCTATCATCGATATTTCGACATTTTATCAGCGTTCTGGATACTCCTTGTCTCGCTGATTACGCATCGCACGACAAAGGTTTGTTGTAATCGATGTAACAAACTTTAATAATACTGGACTTTGAGGCAATATATAATTTAAAAAGGTTCCATATTTAATTACTCCAACGTAGAAATCGTAAACCTTTAGTTTACAGTGAAATATTTGTGGAATGAGATTGAAAAGTATCTGTTAATTTATGTGACATTTTTTATGTCTACTGAGGTCCTGAAAAAATTGGATCTGGAGTGTTAAGGGGAAGATACTTGCAGAAGGAAATTTCTTAAATTTAAATTTCATTTAATGTCATTTTGAATCTTTCATATGGAACGTGTTATGAAGCTTTCAAACACATTGAAGCAGGCTCCATAAAGTGGAATGAAGTTCGTGGTGAAATACAAAAGCAGCAGTTCAAGTCGAAGACGAATAACAGATATGAGAATTATTACTACACATTTTGCAGGCTACGTGCTCCAAGAAACGCAGTTAAATTTCCCAAAAAGAAGAAGACATAAATAATAAAGAAGTGAATTGAAATAGTGAGACCTAGAAAAATCGAAATACCAAGGGATTAGAAGCTCTAAAGATGGCCGAAGAAGAAAAAATAGGGGATACTACTTCCAAGGAACCTAAAAAGGTGGCCGAAGAAGAAAAAATAGTGGATACTACTTCCAAGGAACCTGAGAAGATTACCGAAGCAGAAGAAATGGAGGATACTCTTTGTAATCCTTGCTTGAACGTAATTTGTTCCTTATTGCCCAAGGAACCTGAAGAATCTAAAAAACCCCCGAAAATCACAAAGCAGCCGGAGCCAATATTAGTACCACGAGAAGAAATCGAAAAGTTCTTACAGGAAAGATGCGTAAGCGAGTGTCTGATAAGAACTTTACTAAAAGTTGGTTTCACAGATGAATTCGTTAGGTGAGAGACTTGGTTCCAACAAACATTCAATTCGGACACACAATTTTCAGAAGAAATATTGTAAATGCAGGCTCTTGAAAGCTATGGGCTTCACCGATGAAGACGTCGCGATGTTGCAGAACTTGTGGAGCCTCGACTTAAAAGATCCAGTGGAAACCGATTCCTCCGTATCCCTACCTTCCTCTTCTGACGAATATTTATCTTCGGATGGGCTTTATTTGAAAAGTTTGCTGAGTAAACCTCTGGCGAACGCTCTTCGAGAGATCGTTACCAAGAAGCCTTTCGATCCAGTCGAGTACCTTGGTCACTGGCTGCTTAATTACAAAGTGAAATGGTGTTAAAGTTTCTTCTTTCTTCGTTGCTTTCAAAGTGTTTTTTTTTCCCCTCCATTTTTCTTACACGTGTCTGTTGATCTGTTGCTGGAGCATTGCGAATGGTAATTTCAGATTTGCGAGGAAAGGGAAAAGAGGCACAGGGACTGGGAGCTGGAGTTGCTGATAGAAAGAGAAAGGCTCAGGCTACATGTTCGTATAACGTGCAATTTTCTTCTATTTCTATCGATAATGCTTTACATACACTTTCTCGGATCGGTGCCATAGTTACCAGTACGCTTATTTTATTTAAAAAAGGACGTGGAAGACGAGGTATTTGTGCCGGCGAGATGCGAAGAGGAGGAAGAACAGGTGGATGACTGGAATTACTTGAATTACGAAGGATAAAAGGAATGATTCCTCTTGGACGAAGAACTCGAAATTCTGAGCTCGATGGGTTTACCCAAAACGCGTACGTTAATTATTTTATTGGTGACGTATGGTTTGTCCGCGAAAAATGTGAAATTTTAATCTTTAAGATCTTTTAATGAAAGCTATGAAAACGAAATTGATTCGATATTTGCAAAAGGCTACTTCTAGAGGAATCTGATGATATTATTAATAAATAAAGAAGGGGGTTATTCTTTAAATGCTTTTTTTCACGGCAGTCATGAATCACAGTAACTATCTTTTCTACTCGTCGCTTTTCTGCTGTGTTTATTGGCACTCTACTCAGAAGAAAGTCAACTGGTTACTCAAATATGTAAAACAGAATGTTGGGGATGGACTTTCCAGTGATCTCGAGTAACCAGATTGTTTTGTTCTGATTATAAAAGAAATCAGTTCGTTTTAATCCTCTGAGCAGTGATAAAACACTCCATAAAACAGGAAGCAGAGGAAATTGATAAATTAAGCACTAATTATATGCTTAAATACTAAAATTTAGAAGTTTACAGAAAGTGGACTTTATCACTGGCTCGAAGGGTTAAGGGAATGGACATCCACTCTGAAGCTCACAGTTCGATAAATACCTCCTCGTCATAATACTGTTTCCTCCCTCGTCGTGGTTCGTCAATTTCTAAGCAAACTATTTAAAAGGATATTACGAAACGAGACTTACAGAGTCGATGAACATCCATTTTCCTTAGGGAACCAATTTCTTTCACTCTGAAACTATAGAAACATGTTAGATGAACGTCGAAGAGAGTTAAGTAGGGTAAAATATACGAAATCTACATCTACACACAGGTACGAACTATATACAGAGGCAATCAGAAGAAGCAAGGAGAACATTTTGAAGATGCTGTGATCTTGTAAATAGAACACGAATCTAATTTAAGTACTCGATGAGAACATGTGTTTAATAAAGTATTTTAGCGCGGAAGAGAGAAGAACAAAGTCGAAAGGGTAATTCTGGGATTGGGAAATCGTTGGTCGTCTTTGAAAATGTTCTCTAGCTTCGACTGCCACACTAAGTTGACCAAAATGGTGCTAAGTGCCATGGTATCACGAAGAATGATTGAAGACGAGTCCCTGTTTGAAAAATTTTGATTTCACACGAGCTTGTCCTCCCAGCAGAGTATCACGTAAACGAACTGCTTGATTCTGGAGCAATCGCGCTTCTCTCGTATCTTTCGCCTGGTCTCTTTGAATTCGCGCCAGGAAGCCAGCTCCTTGGCGTTCTTGGGTCCCCAGTCGGAGGATGGTTTGAAGGCTGACTTGATCATCTGTAAATTGAACGTTATTCATGTGGGCAAACAAATATGTGCAGTAATTATAGCTGTTGTAATTTAGCTGTTGGAATTATATAGAAAATACTTGTAGAAAACCTTCAAATTTATCTAAGTTTAGCACTTTGCCCCTTTAGTATACATATTTATTCTAAAATTATAAAGATGGCCTAAGTGAGAAAATTGAAAAAATTGAATTTATCACTTCTTCGTATTTTTTTAACAGGGAAACGCACAAGTCAAAGTGCCTATTTTCAGAGAAAAAAATATACAATTTACTATTGACTCTTCCATTATTTAATAAAACAATGGCATTTTTACTTTGGTGATCAATTTTAAGGGTTAAAAGTGATTTACTGCTTGTACCTCGGTTACTTCCAAGTTTCTGTTAGACATAATGGTGTAGATCATCCAGAAAGGAATTTGCAGTGCTCCAAACGCACAGAGGGCCCATCCAGCAGCTGCAATTAATAAAAAGGGGATGTTTCGATCCTGATGGTTTGTAGAATTGATTGAAAATTAAGTAAAAATCGTACGAACCGTGCGCGCTATCTGGATAAGAGATTCCGCTGTATGTTAATGGCCGTAGAGTGGCCAATGTATAAATTAAGATCACAGCAAGCAGAAGGGGTGTGATAACGCCCCAGCAGAGCCTCCAGTACATGGATGGTCTCCTCTTCAGCATGTATTCCACGTCGTCCAGGAAGTTCTCTAAACCGTACACCCAGAAAATACCTGTGATCTCCAGAGTGGCCAGGATGAAGACGATGAACGAACCAGCGTGGTAATCTACTAGCTCCAGGATGAATTGTCCACCCTGGGGATGATTAAATGTACAGATAAAATGACCAAGTAGAATCTGCTTCCTCAAACTATTTCGTTTCGCCTATTTTTCTGTTGAGCTTTCAGGATAGAGCTTTATAAATGTTTTAGTGGTTTCGAATGCAAATAATGAGAATAATTGAGAACTTCCTTTCAAATAATTATGATCAGAGTTGCCTTTTGTTTGTTAGAGGTAAATAATTTTTTTTAAGAATTCTAGTTCGCGTAATGAATTTTTTCCGCAATGAATGTAAGTTTTCTGGTGTTTAGTTGAGACAGTGAAAGTTTATGGGGATTGTACCTTGAAGGTAATGGAAAAAATTGAGAATTCTACTTACGGGTGTACAGTAAACGGTGCCAACGCAGAATCCGAAGACAACGGTGCCAAGTACTACGTAAACGTGACTCCAGTTTGGGAATTGGTCAGTGATAATGGTGATAATAGCGCCCGACAGGGCGATAGCGCTTCCGATCCCGAGGACGTAGAGCATGAGGAAGAACAACACGGAGAACAGCTACGAGAAAGTAGAAAAAATATCGTGTTATGTTCGTCTGTGGGAGTGAAAGTGAAATCTGGATCACCTCGTCGGTCTATAAATGGATCAATGAAATTTACAGGCACTCGTTGCGATACATGCATGCGTGTCTTGATCACCCTGAATACTTTCAATCAATTTGTATTTGTATGTATAGAACACACAGTGATCGACCATGAGCTCTAACATTCCTGTGACTCATTTTGTGCTTTCTTTTAATACTATCTTCAATTTATTGTTTTGTTTTAATTTGTCTTTTGGTTCTGCTTTATGGTGGAATTGTTAGAGTATCCTTCGAGTGGGAAGTTAAGAAAAGGGGACGAACAGTTTAAGGAGGGGAAGGAATAGCTTAAAAAAAGGGGAAGAAATATCTTAAAATAAATAATTAAAGAATCTACTTGAATTCCTTCCTATCACACTACAGCTACCCAATAATTTAGCACCTCAAGGGTGCAAGTTAAACTTACAGATCCAGAGACATTCATTTTCTAACTCAATGACGTGATTTGTTGGTATTCCAAAGGCAAATAAATTACCTGCGGCAAAACAGTGAATTTCGCAATTGCGTCTGGATAAGACACGAACGCGAGGCCAGTTCCGCCCTTAACAACATCGCCGATGTCCTCGGTACCAAGTTCGTGCGCCAGGTTGCCGAGTATCCCAAAAATCGTGAAACCAGCCATCAGACTAGTGAAAGTGTCCAAAGTGGTCACTACTATAACGTCTCTGAAAAGGAACACCAAAAAGAATCCACGTCTAAGAATCCTCGAATAAACAATCACTCTGCAACATCTTTAAGGGGTTACGTCTAGTCAGCTTTTGAAAAAGAACGCGATTTTCGGGAATGTTTTGTGGAATATCTACTGTATATTTTTTTACAACTATTCTCTTATTTTAAAAGTACATATATGGAGAAACTTTCAGTAATTTTATTATAGAAAAATATTAAAAAATAAACGAATAACAGCCATTCTCGCGGAAGCTGTGTTGATAAAGGCGTTGTGCGGTGAGCAAGTTTTCTCTGAGCCGGATCATCTAAAATTAAAAATTCAAAAACATTCCGTTAATATATGGTTCAATTCAGTAGATGAACGAAGGGTTTTTCAAAAATTTGATTTTTGAGAAAATGGCGGCCATTTAACTCAAAAACACGCTTTTTCGATGTCTGAATTGTTCGATTTTCGTTAATTAAAAATAGAGTTTTTGTTAAAATAAAAAATCCTTCGTTCATCTACTGAATTGAACCATATATTAACGGAATGTTTTTGAATTTTTAATTTTAGATGATCCGGCTCAGAGAAAACTTGCTCACCACACAACGCCTTTATCAACACAGCTTCCGCGAGAATGGCTGTTATTCGTTTATTTTTTAATATTTTTCTATAATAAAATTACTGAAAGTTTCTCCATATATGTACTTTTAAAATAAGAGAATAGTTGTAAAAAAATATACAGTAGATATTCCACAAAAAATTCCCGAAAATCGCGTTCTTTTTCAAAAGCTGACTAGACGTAACCCCTTAAGGGTTGATCATTCTGAGAGCCAGAAGTTAGACAGAGACCTCATAACTGAATTGCCTGCACCATGATTTACTAAATATATAGCAGTGGTGTATTCCAAAGACACCATCGAAATTCTCTCCAACTCAAATATTCATCCACGAAACTTATTTGCCTGCGAGTAGACTCTGATTTCTCACCGAAGCTCGCCCGTTTAACGCTTCGAGAGGCGCAAGGTTTTCAGAAATACCCCTTCAAGTCCGTCCAAAATTTTGCACAAGTCATCCAAAATTCTCTGGAAACTTTCCACCGATATCCGCGCGAGGCACGCCGACGTCAGTCAGAGTGTTAAAACACGAGCGGGGGAGGAAGACAGAGGCCTACGATTCTAACACCACTAACTCGTCTAATCGATCATTATTTTATGTTCAGAGAGTAACCTGTATATATTGTGTCTAAAGTCGTTGTAGGACGAGTACATGACGACACCCCCGAAGCACACCGACAGCGAAAAGAAGCACTGTGTGACAGCAGCGTACCAGACGTTCGCATCGAACAGCTTCCCCCAGCTGGGCTTGACGAAGAAGATGATGCCGTCCACGGCACCCTCCAGGGTCACTGCCCTCACCAGCAGGCTGACCATGATGATGTAAGGGAAAATCGCCAGGAAATAGGCTGCTTTTCCAGAGCTCTTCACCCCACGCGCTAGCACAGCGAATATGCAGAGCCAAGCTACTAGCAGGCAGACGGTCAGCTTCCAGTCTGGCAAACCGATGCCATCGTCGATGCTCTGCTTCTCCCTTAACACTATCTTCCTGGTGGAAAAGTGGTCGTGGTGGATTAGAACTCGTTGGTTCCACCGATGATGCTTTGGTTTTATGTCGAATTTAGTGGGGAAGAGGCTGTGGGTATTTCTTTCGTGGGGGTTTGGAAGGTTTTAGGAGGTTTAAGAAGGTTTCAAGTGGTCTTGGGAGGTTTTCGAAGATTTTTAGAAGATTCTCAGGAAGTTTTCGAAGATTACTAGGAGATTTTCAGAAGATTTGTATGAGGGTTATTTAGGAAGCAGAAATGAGTACATGACCTGGATAGATCTCCTTAATAATTGCTTAGTAACAGACTCTCTGTAGAAATAGATTTACATTTGAATCTAGTGTGGGATCAGAAACCCCCATACTATAAGAGAGGGCACGGAAGCATCAAGACCGGGAAGTCGGCGGTAGCCGAGGTGGTTAAGGCGGCTGATCAGCGCGCAAACCTAGAGATCGCGGGTTCGAGTCCCGTTGAGGCGACTTCCTTTTTTCCGTGATCCTACATTTGGTGTCAGAAGTGGGATGGGGGGAGCACCGATCGCCACACGGAGCCAGCCGTCCACTAAGGTCGTTGTCTGCGACGTGAAATAATAGACGCAAGGTCGTCGTAAGAGGTGTCAGCGACGCGAAAAATAAGCGACACCACCAAGTGCGACGAATGACATTCGAGGGCGAATGTCGTCGCAGGAGGGCTGAGTGTGGGATCAGGAACCCCCATACTATAAGAGAGGGCACGGAAGCATCAAGACCGGGGGGAAGTCGGCGGTAGCCGAGGTGGTTAAGGCGGCTGATCAGCGCGCAAACCTAGAGATCGCGGGTTCGAGTCCCGTTGAGGCGACTTCCTTTTTTCCGTGATCCTACACTAGGATTCAGTGATTCCCTTTCCCTCTAAACTGATGAAACTGATAGGTTTGAAAGCTACGGACTATCCTTCAGGGGATGTTCAGAATGTTCACCTGAAGTAAAGTTCAGCAGAACTTATCATGGTAGCGTTGCTCCGTTGGGTGACGTTGTAGGATCCTCCTGAATCGACGCAGGAGTCACCCCATTCTTCGAGGCAGGTGGACCAGGGAAGCTGAGCCTGGAAGCTGCCGATTAAGTAGTAAAGTGTCACAGACATCAGAGAACAGTAGTAGGTCCCTACAGCCAGCATGGAGAACATCTGGGCCCAGCCGACACCTCGAAAACCTGGTGCTGTGAAGAATTAAGAAGGCTGTTGTAATCTTCCAGAAAAAATTTTCATACCTTCTACTTCGAAATACAGAAAGAACTACGATACTTAAAAAGGTTTAGAATATTCTCATATACTAAACCATCAAGACTTTTAAGATTCTACTTCCATTAACTCCCTCAATCTTACAAATTCATATACACGGTCGCACACTGCATGCATCCGTGCGGAGAACGCCCATAAGCGTTCCGCGAGCATAGTTAACGAGTGCAGCAGAAGCATTTCCGCACACTACGTTTGTATTCTCGCGATCTCGGCGTTGAAAGAGTTAAAATGACCACCATCTTCTAACAAATCGTAGATTAATTATGTGCTTGAAACATTCACACCTGCTGCCCACATTTTCACCGAGGACCTGCTGCAGAACTGTCCCATTATCATTTCCAGGTAGTAGAACGGCTTGCCGACGATGAAGAGGACGATGATGTAGGGTATCAGGAATACTCCTCCACCGTTTTCGTACGCAGTGAAGGGAAACCTCCAGACGTTCCCCAGGCCAATGGACATCGCGATGCAGGACATGAGGAATTCCAATCCGTTGCCCCAGGTCGCCCTCTCCTCACTGTTCTCCGCGATGGACTTTATCGAATTTCAAAGAACACATGTACGAGGAGTGAGCGAGAATCGCTGCAGGATGGGGAACAAGACTCTGTTAGATTCTGGGGCATACCATTTCCTCGGGGATGGACAAGGTGAGTGGCAACTTGCGATCATTCTGGACCCCATATGTGAAGGCGAAACCCTCGTTATTTTGAAACTGAAAGGAGTTCTGTAAGTTTGATAATTCCTCTGTTAATTATAATAATTTTGAAAGGCTATGTGGCTCACTTGACAGAGAAAATTACGTTCGAATTAAAGTGTTGTTTATAAATTCATCTGATTTTCTATGATTATTAGTTGTACCTTCTCAATGGGTCCACCCGAATTCGAATTTTGAAAGTCTGTAGTCTCGCGGCCGTCGTCCCCCACGAACCCAGCATTTTGCCTTCCGCGCTGAAAGAAATTCATCTGCTTCAGTTTAGATAGTGACAGGAACCGCCTGCTGATTTCAAATGCGAATAACTTTCTCAAAAAAGGAAGTTTAAAACTTGTACCAGTTAGACTTAATGCAGTACCAATTCAATTTTAGTCCTAATAGCATCAACTGGAATTTTTATTCACCCAATTCCATTTCAAATTTTCTAGAATACTAAAATATTCCGATTTTGCGGAGAATTTTAATTAGAATTAGGTGAATAAAAACGGAACACTCTACTCCTTTAATCACAAATATCCAGATCGATTTCAAATGAAATCTTCTCCACGTCCTATTTCCGCTGATAACATCTCCGTGACATCCATTGCGCTCCGACTGAATCGGCGTTCGTGAAACGTCTCTATAAACATTGTTCTGCAGCAGAAGCTTGCATTTCGCGGGTTACCAAGATTATCGTCGCGTGCGCCGTTTACGCAACAGCATGTCGCGTAAAGCGATTGTCCCGCGTCCCGTTGTTTAACAGGCTGCATACCTCTCGGCTGTTTGTTGCACGCGAATCGAGTCATCTCGAAACGCACCGCTGGCGTTGCCAGTCGATTGAGAGATATCCAAACACGGGGGCTCCAGCAACGATCTAACGTGGCCGTGATCGTTGCTGCACGGAATACAGAGATTATCGAATTATCACAAGGGACACAGCTCCTGCAGACTATCCGGTTTCTAAGTATTCCTTCAGACGCGTCGATGGAAGGATTAGCAGAGGGGAGTTGCGAAAGTTTGGTAACAGGGCACTTCCACCGGCTTTTGTTAATAAAACTAGAGGTGCTCGGGTGTGTGGGCTTAAAGGAAATTGAAAATTTGATAAATATGAGGTAGAATACTCAAATGCAGGATTTCTTTTCATAGATCTCCTGGTGATGGAATTATTTGCAGAAGGGGATTACGAAAATTGAGTAGTAGAGCATTTCCAGAGATCTTGTAAGAGAATTATTACAAGTACTGAGGTGTTTAGTATTCCAGATTTGAAGGAAATTGAATATTCAAATGCAGGATTTTTTAGTAAAATACTACGTTCTAGATTTGGGTAACATTGTGATTTTTAACCAGATCCCGTAGATCGTTGGCTCGAAATTACATGGGGCGTCATGGAATTTACTTATCCTAGTTTCACGAGGATCTACGATAAACTCTAACGCAACATGATGATTATTACGTTTTATTGCGCAAAGAAAGCCGGTTCTACGACTACAGGATCATTTTATAACATCGAACGCGATACTACACGCGACTGGCCCTTAGACTTCCTGTTGTAGTCGTTCCTTGATCCAATTTCCCTCGCGTTGCCTAAGATAAATGTAAAATATGTTCTACCTCTCATAGGAATCGTTCCACGCCGTTCCTTTCTCGACCTACACCGATCACTCATTTTCTGTAAATTTAGTAAACGTGCCATCAGGTCTCTAGCCCCTTTCTCAACAGCCTGTACAAAAATTTCCTGTGCAATGTCCGCGATAGATATAGATCTTTCTGGTGAAAGAGCCGGAAAATAACGATCTTCCTCCTTCAAATATTAATTTCACCTTGACAATTAGCAGCAGCAACGACCATTCAATGGCCACGTCATTTGGTGATTAATCACACCAGCATTTCGCAAGTGCAACGCTGTTCTAATTAATTTCCAATCCCCACTTGCAAGCTTCCAATTCTAAACGTCCTGCAACTAGGATTCAAGTTAAATATAAATAGATAATAAAATTCGCATTACTTTGATTCTGCATTTCTAAGGATCAGCTTAATATTTTACCAAGTCAATTAAATTTATATAATCCGACTTCAGTCTTAGAGAATGATGAAACTTAATTGAGAAGTCAGTGGTGAAATTCCAAAAAGAAAGTAGCTTTCCGTGTCAACCAAATTAGTGTGTCACGATGATTTTTCGAGCTGATTAGAATTATTTAGTACACGACCAACGACCTTTGGCTGCTCTCGACAAAGATGGACCATACGCCACTCAGACGCTGTTTAGGTACTTAGTTCCTCGAGTTGCATAACGCCAATTAAGTGCCGGAAGGTGTGTAGAAAAAAAGCCTCCAGCGAGTAACGATTTTCATAATTATTTTGGATGGAAACGTTCATGTCGTCGAGTGGTCGCGTGTATCTTGCACGGAGGACTTCGAAAGAAAGTTGGATTTGCCTTAGGCCTTGCGTAAGATTTTTATTGTCAAGTTGCGTGCGGCGGTCGTGCAAGGTCTGTGCAGCCTACATTATGCTCGAGAAATCCTGGAATTACGCGGAAATTTATGAACCTCTGAGGATTTAAAAGAATACTTCGAGTTTTTCGAGAAGTCAATGGTGGTCACAGATACTTCCATGGACCGAGAAGAATTTAGGAATGTAGAAATAGTTCTAATTTCTTCTATTTATTTTCTCTTTGATATGTAGAAATGATCGCCTTCTAGCTTCTAATTCTATTAATGTTCCTGCAATATAATCTCCTTCCCACGATCTATGTAATTGAAGATGATACGACACTTTAACGAACCAAGCAATCGATGGAGCAAAAACTGTAGTTCTTATGTGATCCAGGAAGGTCTCTCTTGCCGAGGAAACTATAGGAATGAAGTTGTAACGACTTCTTGAACGATCGAATTGTTAGTTTGCTGAATGAAAAATGAATTCACTTGAAATTCTTCTAAAATAGATTGTGCTGGGAGAATTGATTAGTAATTAGGAATTAGTACCATCGTCGAGGTGACTGTATTTCTGGTAAAGGAGAAAGGTGTTCGAATATTCGAGTTACAGAGGATTATTTTATGGTCAAACAAGTTGGCAGTTTCTACGGGGCGTGAGTAAAGTACGTGATGATTACCGTTAAAGTCGTGCACACATCGGCATATTAATCAGTGGAGTAGCTCGTGGAAGATTCATTCGAGACAAAATTGTAAGTGTTCTCTCACGGGGAATTACGAAACGTGTTCAGGTTACTTAAACCTCCTTGTTTTGATCAGAAGGGAACACGTGGCGATTCGTACCCACGTGGCTGCTTCGAATCTCCCTGGTGCATTCAGTGATAAAAGATTATTTTTCATAGTAGAGAAATAGAGGACACTATGGCATCTTTTCTTTTGGAAGTGCTGACTGGAACCAAGACCTAAGAAACCCTGAGAGCTAAGGCCTAAGAAGACCTAGGACCTAAGACCTCAGAAGGCCAAAGATCTAAGAAGACCTAGGACCTAAAACCTAAAAAGACCTAGGTCCAAGGACCTAAGCCCTAAAAACACCTAAAACCTAATAGAACCTAAGCCAAGATCCATGACCTAAAACCTAAAACCTAAAACCTAAAACCTAAAACCTAAAACCTAAAACCTAAAACCTAAAACCTAAAATCTAGTTAACACCTAAAACCTAAGCTCAAGGAATTACAGAAATGTAATCAAGCTTCTCACAAAAAATCTCATACCTTCGGCATCTCGTCCAACTCACGACTCGAATCGTGATCCTTATTTAACTATGCGCACCGCGTGCCCGATCGGGAGGAAGATTTCTGGCGGCTTGCGACACGGGTTGAAGCTCGAATTCACAATCCTGTGACATCTATGGGACTGGTCGCGACAGGTGTAGCGCCTTCGCGAGGATCAAACAACCACTGACTGGCAACGACGGTATATACACAGCTTGTCAACGAAAGTGATGGAAGTAGGGATCGCGGGTACCTAAACACGGTCGAGAAGGGGAACGCACAATTCCCGTTTCCCTCACTGTCATCCACCTGTTCCTCTCTTGATTTATTTCTTCAGAAGCAGAGGATGAGCAGTGATAACGTCCTTAAAACTCACTCACGACGACTTGTGACTTGGGAAGAACAGTAATATAAAGACTGGTAGACGTTTTTCTCCTAATTAACGACTTCTTTCGAGCAATCAGATAACCGAGAACAAGAATCCCAGAGACACCTTAACACAAACTCACTAATTTAAAAAAATAATTCCCCAATGCTCAAAATGAAATTAAAATTGAATCCATCTTTCACGAAAGTCACCACGCTACAATTAACTTCCAACACTCGCTTTATAATTATCACCAAAGTTACCTGTGGCTCCATGGTTCCAAGCAGATATTCTCCAAACTGAAGTTTCTTCTCATGAAGTCTTTTCTAATGCACACTTTAAAATCCACTATTACAAAACGGATCTCTCTTAAGGCATGAAAGGATGAAACCACCACTAGCAGAAGCACAACTGAATCGAGTTGGCCGAAATTCAGGTCCAATGAAAAACCTGGAGAGTCGGGTGGATGTGACAATTGGCTCAAGGGAGGACTGATCGTTGGCCCACGCGATCCTGATGGAATAAAGGACATGGACAGCCCGTGGAAGTAGGGGCACTACCGCAAAAACACGGCCGCCCCGCCGTTTGTTTTTGCTCCGGACACGTGTTTCCATTCAGAAAGTCATTGAGCTCGGGCCGATCCAGGAAGGACGGGAACAAAAGAGAAATATTGTGCCTTCGAAGGCCACAGTAGCCATACTGTCTCGTATAATGTGTTACAGCTGGAAATTTATTAGACAGCTCTGTTTCATGAGGCTTAACAATGTCAACTGCGCAATTCTCCTGTAACAAATGTCTCCGGTGTATTAAAAATTGATTGTCTAATAATAATCGCACACGAATTAACTCAATCATTAACATTCTTTTTTATTGCAAGGGTTCGTTGATTTCTACAATCAAGAAATTTTTTTTCTTGGTCGTCGAAGGACCGTGGAAGATTCTGTGTCTTCGCAGATGTTAATTCTTAGTAGAAGAATTTGCAGGAATTTAAATACCTAGGTCATTAAAGGTCAGTAGTGATTTACTGCGTTACTATGGTCTTCGACTAAAAGTTCCTTATTTAGGGAAGAAGTAGGTTTGAGAGTTTTTCCAATGATCTCTACCAGAATGACAGAAAGGAGCAGTCTTTCGCGTTGGAACGTACAGAAGCTGTGGTTTAATAAACCTTGCTAATTTCTCGACCTCCTTGCATCAAGGATGAATGTAAATTCCACTGGCTGTCTTACTCTAACGCGAAAGGATAGTGGAAGAAGGACAAAGTGGAGGAAGTCGATGCAATCTCGAAACCTGTGTGAATCGAAGGTGGCATTATTCGCTCTTTCTCTATAATATTAATCAGAGTGAAAATTCAAGAAAAAATAGCAAACTTCAGAATAGCAAGAAACCATTGTTCGTTCAAAGGACACAGGTAAATTAAACGTCTTTTTTGTAGCAATTAAATGTCTTCTCTAGCGAGTTACTCACCTCCAGTTTGACGTTACTCAAGTAAATATTTCGGTTAAATCAACGTTGCAGTAGATTGAATTTTTATCGTCTGTTTTTTAAGATAAGCAGCGCGTTTTATAACAGTCGTGAGATTAGAGTGCTTCAGATATTTATTATTCTACGCACTAAGTTTCTTAATGTCCTTTTTAATAGGCGGATAATAAGAAGCTTGTGTTTATATTTGGAACGATTCGGATTAACGTTGGGACTCACTTGATGCTCGCGTATTATGATATTGAGGTGGTAAAATGATTGGTATTTTCTTCAGGGTCGTCGAGGAATGTATGAAGGACACCCTGGGAACTGATTTTTTTCGAAATACTTTTCAGACAACGATACATAAGTATAAAAGAATGGATATATAATGGAGTGGAGAATTCGTCTCCACTGATTCTAAAACTGAGATTACCGTATGTACACTATATTATTTCTGATAACGGTAATATTATTCACAAGCTCGCAGCTCTAGGTCCTTAAATCACAAATGTAGTATTCGAAAGAAAAATTGCAGTTATGTGGCACGGCAGTGTGTTAAATATAAACCAAACAAGTGTCCTCGCTATCTTCGCAGACCTTTTCCTCCCAGAAATCTGGGCAAAGAATCAAAAGCTCCCTCTAAGAATTCAAATTTTAATTAAACTCCATAACTACGTAAAATATTCATTGATTTTCCAAGTCCTTCCAAACCGAATCGCCCAAGTACCACAGCGACCTTCCAATGCTATCAATGTGCAGTTTCGCCCGTGAGAATTAGCAAGGTTTAACTCGCGCGGGGCGATTGATCCCTTTCGCGAAATCACGCACAGGTGATCGCGCTAAGGGGATCCCCGATTGGGCAACCGCGAGGAGAAAGACGAAATCCTGAGATCAACAGACTTTCTATACGCGCCGACTGTAAAATAGACGGGGGATCGACGGCGTAATGAACGACCTTCGACGGTAGCTAAGGGACAAGAGGATCTATTGCACGTGAAAGTGAATTGCGAGCCAGCTGGAACTGGTTAATTCCAATCGAAACCAACTTCGCGCGAAATTTACCTCGAGTGATGTCACGCGATTTATTTTGCCGTTTATGTTGCGAAATGGAAATAGGTGACCACTGATTTCTAGAGTTGATCTTAAACGAAAAGCGTTCTCTTCGTTTCGAGCGCGCTGCTTTACTCTAGCTACTTCGGGACGAGCGCGAAGAATATTAAATAACAGAAGTCTATGAGGCGATTTCAAAGGAAAATGTTACCCGAATGTACATAGTTTTGCTGAGGACTTACATAATTAAAACAGTTTAATGTATAATAGAATTAGGAGCTTAATGCAAAGTGATCTTTAAGAAATTAATATGAAAGAAAGGAGTACCAGGTATCAGTGGTTTACAATTGAAAGAATTTTATTTTTATTGTCGTTATTATGAAAAGAATTATGGAACCATAGAATTTGCAATGAAACTAAATATTCGTTTGCTTTAATCTCCCAAAGGCCACTTGGTATCGTTTAAATTGCAGCTATGTACATACATATTAACAATACCATCTACATTTTTTATTGAAAATCACCTGTCGGATAATCCGCTATCGTTTTCTACGCTAGTTCAGAAGCACTCTGCATCTTATCCACAGTTCATCGTTTCCATGCACTTTCTCTGCCCCGGTACAAATAAGCGCTTACTGATTCGGTGGAAACAGACGTTCGTGCTTATTGCCAGGGATCGAGAGCGCGATCAACCGCCTCGACCAGTTCTTCAGGGGAAGCCTTGACCGTTGGCTACTTTACTGCACATCTCGTGGGTTAGAAAACACTTGGATCCGCGATACGTGACGCACGTGGCATTCCCCTTGGCTGGACAGCTTCTGGAGACTTCGATGCGAGCAATAGTGACTATACATATACATATTAGTGTGGTGCAATAGAGCACGTAACGCGTAAACCTGTAAATGGATGCCACTAATTTTTCTCCATTTTTATCACTGACTCAGCCCGCGGTTGAAATTTAGTTTTAAGCGAGACTGGGTCGAATTATTATCCAATGAAGGCGTAGTTGTTGACAGAGATTAGAATCTGAAGAGATCGAAGGAGATTGTATTTTTTTTTTTTTTTTATTTGCAGTCTAAGGAGATTGGAGGAGATTGTACTTTTTTTATTTATTTACAGTTTAAGGAGATTAGAGGCTCTACGAGGGAGGAGGGAAATGAAAGGGGTATCTTTTTTATTTGCAGTTGTGCCTACGGTTTGTGACAGTCATGATTCGACCCTGTGCTGAGGGATCTTTTGATAATTGTTAATATTGATTTGAAAGACACTATGTACATCAAGAGTTTGTGGCTGTCCCTGTTCATAGTGTCTCTTGTAACTCCTGATATTATTGGGAATTCTTTTTATAATAAATGTTATGCTTTTGCAGTAGATTCTATTTTTTGATAAAATACCGTCAATTTATTCTATATTAATTTCATGGGATCTCCTCTTTTTCCCCAGAAATAAAGATGCATTGAAAACGGGAAGTGGGTGGTAAAATGTTTATAGAGGAACTGAATGTACCATGCTGGATTTATAGATCCTGGAAGCGTCGGAAAGGACGACAATAATTATCTTGTCCAAAGTGTAACAAAGTGGTGGATGAATTTATTGGCCTGGGAGGAATAACGATTGCAAAAGGAGGAAATGAGAATACACTCGCTTGGGAATCGCGGTTTCGATATGTTTCCATTGTTACTTAATGCGATATAGATCCCCGATCGCCAGTGTGCGTTAAAAATATTTTATGACGTGCGCTAGGAAAAAAGCGCAAAAAAGAAACTGTTCAAATTTTAAAATGGCTTGTTAAAGCACTAAATGAACAATTTTGTTGATAAAAACCGACTTCAAAAAAATAAAGTTGCACTAAAAAGTAAAAAATAATTTTTTCCCTTATTTAATCTACGACTCTCATATTTTTGAAGCCGGCGGCGCCAGATTTACACAGTGCAAATGATGAGGCACCGACTTAAAAAATATGAGAGTCGTAGATTAAATAAGGGAAAAAATTATTTTTTACTTTTTAGTGCAACTTTATTTTTTTGAAGTCGGTTTTAATTTTTTTTTTAAATTTTGTTTATTTTTAACTTTATAGTTTTATATATATTGACACAACATGCATAAAATAATAATAATTAGGTGACAATAGTCTTTTTTATTAACCATAACGGGCAAAATATTGGGCCAATGTTGATGCAGTGCAGGATGAGACCACCGGGGCACCATCCTCTTTCGAATAAAAAAAAGATCATCAAAATCGGTCCATATGCTGACTGCTGAGGAGTTATGAGGGGACAAACATAAAAAAAAAAAAAAAACATACATACGGGTCGAATACATAACCTCCTCCTTTTTGAAGTCGGTTAAAAATGAGTACATTGTAACCAGCGGAGTACCTAGAAAAGACCCCACCACCTCGGATTGTAAACACACAAATAAATAAACAATTCGTTTATTCCGTCGCCCCACCTGTGACCTGCTTTACCGGCGGATTGCAGAATCGCGGAAAATTTAAAGAAATTATTAATTTTCCATCAATACTTTACGTACATCTACAGTTGTATCTTTAGTATAAACCCGCTCTACTTTCCTATGTGATAATCGCAATTTTTCTAGTATAATCAATTAGTTATTAACAGTTCTTGGACGTGGATAGAACAGATAGCACCGGTGTTCACTTTCAATCCTATTAGTCGCACGCGCTACCTCCTCTCCTGCGGTCTCCGGTACCCAGTTTGTTGTGGTTCGATCAAAATAACAAATAAACTAAAAATCCAGCAGGAGGTAATTGCATTTGCAAACGGGATCGGTTTAACTACAATTGGAGAATGGATGACGAGGCGGAGACGTATAAGTTATGGAGAATACGAAAGACGGTGATGCAGTTGTGCCACGATCGAGGTTATCTCGTTACTCAGGACGAGTTGGATCAGACTTTGGAGCAGTTCAAGGAGCAATTCGGCGACAAACCGAGCGAGAAGAGACCGGCGCGTAGCGATCTGATCGTTTTAGTCGCTCACAATGATGATCCGACGGACCAGCTCTTCGTGTTCTTCCCCGACGAGCCGAAGATCGGCATCAAGACTATTAAGACCTACTGCCAGCGGATGCAAGAAGAGAAGATTCACAGGTCATTATCCGCGAAGTTTTATCCCTTCCAACGGACGCGAACATTCTATTTGGCGCACGGATGACGGCGAAGGTTGTTGATGTCGTTTATTTTTCTAATAACAGGGCTATCATAGTCGTACAGCAAGGCATGACTCCGTCTGCGAAACAGTCGCTAGTGGACATGGCGCCGAAGTATATACTGGAGCAGTTCTTAGAATCCGAATTGCTCATCAACATCACGGAGCACGAACTGGTGCCCGAGCACATTGTACTTACCCCGGACGAGAAGGAAGAGCTGCTTACCAGGTATAAGTTAAAGGAGAATCAGTTGATGCGCATACAAGCTGGCGATCCGGTGGCGCGTTATTTCGGGTTAAAGCGTGGGCAGGTGGTGAAAATTATCAGGCCATCCGAAACTGCCGGGAGGTATATCTCTTATAGACTTGTATGTTAAATAAAGATTCTTTCTACGTTCGCAAACGTTTTCGTCCGAGAGACGCACTGTACGTTAAGTCGGACACAAACTGTTTATAGATTGTATGCATTTTATAATTACGATATAAGATTAAGAGAGAACGCCGAATGTGCGACGATTCTACCGGAGAAGGAAGAGACCTTGTTTCCAAATAGCACTTTATTATGCCACAATTTCACTTAACTATTACATAATAAATGGTTTGGCATGGAGTATTAGCTATACATCGGGCAGTAAATAATTGTTAGTGTTAATTCTCTTCACAGCATTACACTTTGATCATTATATAAATTAGAGATGTACCGACTAGTGGCCGACTAGTCGGTTAAGCCGACTATCCGGCCACTTTTGTAGTCGGCAAAAAAGGCCGATTGATCGGCCCCCTTTTTGTGAATATTTACCCATTTTTCGTTCTCCTTTTCTAACAAGTTTTATAACTTTGCTATTAGAGATGTACTGAATAGTGGCCGACTAGTCGGTTAAGCCGACTATCCGGCCACTTTTGTAATCGGCGACTAGTCGGCTTCTTGGGGGCCGATTAATCGGCTAGTCGGCTAGTCGGCCAAAACCCTAGTCGGTAGATCTCTAATATAAATGCATCTCAATCCGTCTGACGTTCGCCGAATCGAGAATGACGACGAAGCGCGCGTCTTTATACAGCTCCCGTAAGAAACATTCAGTCGAGTCAAGATGAGCGGAGCGAACTTCCTCCAAATATGTGTTTTATTTTCATTTCATTTATTATACATTTCTTGGTCCAGACGTATCGTGGTATTACCGTTGCCTTAGGACAACTCATTTCCAGATTCGTTTAAGCAGTCGTGCACGTTACAGTCGAAACATATCATGTAGAATATGTGCATGTGTATATTGCTTTGTTCGTTACTGCTTCCAATGGCTTTGTTCCGACAGTCGGTAATGAGATATTGAGAAGGGAACGAAACTGGTGGGGTGCGCGTACAAACGGATGACGATATGTAGAGCAATCGATGAGAACTCTAAAGTACGATCACAAACAGAAATTAATAGGAGAACTAAATCCCGTACGAAGGTATTCCTTAAAATGAGCAACACGTTTAAGTACACAGGTGACTCTACAGACTACGTATCTTTCTCGGGTCTACGCTAATGATCCCCAAAAATTTCCGACGAGCTTCCAACTATATTATATTCACATCCTCGATAACATTAACGACAAAACTAGAATAAAACGGGCATAATTTGCATTCTAACAATATACTTTGAATCTAAGCAGCCTCGCTGCCAGCATACCAATTTGAACTTTACAGAAAGCAAACGCTAGAATATATTAATCGATCCCGTTGCCTTACGATCGTATTCCCCCGATCTCGTCGGCTTAGCACTCGCTTTGTCAGGAACTATATAAAACATGGTAGATGATCTCGAAAAGTGTCGACGGTACAAAGGGGGACGAGCAACTGTACATCTAACACCTTATTCTTAAATGTCCGCAGCCATGGTCTCGATAGATCAGTGAAACGAAATGATCTTGGTACTCGTTGCAGTCTTTGAATTTACAGGAAGAATGCCTTTCAATCGTAACCGCCCCATTTTTTTCTCTCTCTCTCCGACCTATTTTAAATACAGTGCATGCACAAGCATATAGCGTTAATTGCCTACAAATGTATCTTTTACAAAGCAGCTGTACCAGCCAAAGTATCACCTGCGGCGTAGACGAGATTTTCAGCTTTAACAGAAACGGTCGTGATTCGTGGGCGTAAGTAAACAAAGCATGCATGTGTAATTAATATAATATATTGTTATCAATAAAATGTAACATAACGAATAATAATAATAATAATTACACAGTAAGGCTACGTATTTTCATTGTTTACACGGAAATACGAAAGCAAGATCTGCAGAAAGAAATCAGATAAAAAGATGTTTAAAAAGAAATGTACACGAACTTCCGCTCCTTTGTTTTTTCTCTCTTTCTCGGAAAATTACACGTCTCGCGTTATACAGATCGTCGTTAAAAGTTTCTTTCGCGCTAAGAAAAAAAGTCAAGCAAATTTACGGCCGATTCGTGTCGTATCGCTTTTTGGCATCTCTAACAAAAAATGCATTACGAGACAGAAATTGTCACTGACAAGCACACTTTACGCTTTTACGCCTTTGCTTTTTTCACGTTTTCTCAATCATTGTTGCAAATCTACCGTACTCCGGAGAATAATTGTCAGTTACTCGTTGTATTTGAATCTCGGTAACTTTATTACATGAACCCACGTTCGTGTAAAAAATTTCTCTCTTTTCATTTGTAGTCTCGGGAAGAAAGAACACGATATTCCAAAAAAAAAGAAGAAGAAGAAGAAAACTATGTTTTATAGTATAGTTGATAATCGTAAAAATAAAACTCTCCAATCATACGCGTACGATTGGGAAAGAAACGGGGGCGCAGAACAGCTTGCTCAAGCTGCGATCGTATCTTTGCTAATACTTAGAAAAAGGATTCGCCTCAGAAGATGTCGGTATGATTATTCAAACGTAGTTTGAAAGTACAAGTCTATATATATGATACACAGCAAGTATATATCTGATGCAATGTTATCAGATGTATCTTAACCACCGGAAGAACCACTCCTTCTTCCTCGAATATTAGTAAAAAATATCCACAACATAGAGGCATAATAGTGTGCATTTTATGCCAAAAGGCGACGCGTTTTAATGCTATATCTATATAAAGTTTCTTGTATCTCGCGTATGGATAGCTTACTAGGCTCTTTATCACCAAGATCCCCCCCCCCCCCCGACCCCCCTTAGCTCCTCGTATGCAGCGTTGCTCGTATTGAAAAATACAAACGTTCGTCGCGCCAGCCCCCGTAATAAACCTGTCCTCCGCTTTAATATGGCCGATGCTCCTCGTCGCTGATGTACACAGTCGATACAACGTCCTCGCACGTGTATACCTCCGTTAATGGACTACCAAGACATAGGAAACACCATTCAAATATTCGTTTGTCACACGTAACTATTACGAATGTATTTTCAGATCTACCCTCTACTCGATTACTCGCAAAACTGAAATACTGTATCTATTGTGCACACATAGTGTCTATTAATAACTCTGAATAATAGTGTGGATTATCAGTCCCAGTGAAAAAGAACTTCTCCCGGTTGATCCCCAGTGATAACGAATCGGACATGCTACCCTGGTTCCCTTCGCGGTGCACGCGGAGAATTTAATTTCCCAACGAGACTAACGAACAGTACCAATGGCACGCGTCGAGCCGAGCTAAACGACTCGACGTCTAGACCACCAATACATCCTGGTAGCCCATTCGATAGGCGGAGTTTGCAAAATATTGTTGATTAATTCTGCAGTGAGTCTGATCCTGTATGTGATAGTGGTGGGATAAAGTGGCCGATGCCTTTGGCCTCTGTGCGCGCAACATGAGGCCTGCAAATAAATTAGCATCCTGTTCGAGAACGAATTTGTAACGTCGGGGATGATAATCGAGGGATTACTCCAGCCGCTGTTTATATTCACCTAGGAGTGATACGGCGTGACGTACGTAGATGGAAACAGGCCCCGTCTATTGCCAATCTCTCCGTGCCACCAATGCTGGTCCGTGCGGTCGGTGACAGTGATTACATCGCCCCGCTTGAACTCAAGCTCGCCAGGCTCCTGCGGCGCGAAGTCGTATAGCGCTTGTACTAGACACTGAAACAGAATCCGATGTAACGTATTCGAAGACGACGGAGCCGCGGAGAACGCGACTCCGATAATTATTCTATAAAATGTAATTACTTCTTCGGGGACCATATCTCGCAATTTAACGTCCTGCGAGCGAGAAACTGATGCTGTACGATGGTATTCTACTAATTCATTAAGACTGTTAAACTTAACCACCCAGAGGAAGAATTTGCCTTGAGCGTCTCTCAACACCTTGAAGTGCTGAACGCCGTCCGAACACCTGGAAGAGAGACATTGAACAATCGCTTATCCGATCGGCTTAGCGTACGGAGACGTCGAATCTCTCTTAAGGATCTTTTACTAACTTAACGGACAAGGAGAAATCACCAGGAGAGCTTTCGCTGATTCTAATGAGAAAAGCGCCTTCGTGCTTGTTCATTAGTAGTCTTTCCGCGTCCGCTCTTGTTATCCTTCCGTAGTACCAGCTGAAAGGAGCGAACACAGCGTGAGAACGTAAAGATATCTCCGATTACAGACAAGCGAACAATAATGGTTCGACAAACGAAATTGAAAATGCTTTTATGTAGTGGAAAATAAGGAAAACACCCACTCGTGGTTTTTCATCTCTATGTAATTACTTGGAATGAGTCCTTCTCTGGAATCTAGTTCGGCCCTGTACCAATTCATATCATCCTCCATATTTAGAATCTGCGAACACAACGTACTATTTATATTTCACCTGCTACCGCGATCACGCGTGCGGAACATTTTCACAAAAGTACTACCGCCGCGCTTGTGCTCGTAAAATGATACGACAAACGGAAGGAACGGCGTATATCAAAACTCAGGCACCGATTCGCAAACAACTTCTCCGAGGCTGTCACTAAGGAAACATTATCTTTCCAAAGTCGAACGGGTCTGTTGCCACAAGCGCAATAACGTTTGTCTCTTCTGTATTAAACAGGAAGAAGTAAGAATACCGTGAATCGCAAACGGAAAACTTGCGTACTACTACAAGCAGCATTGATAAAGCCAGCTGTCACCTATTCTAAAGCTACTTAAAATAAACGTCATTAAGCGAATCGGCGACAGCAAAGGGGAAAAAAGTGATCGATGATCGGAGCGGCTACGTGTGTCGCGAATATCCTTAAGCGACACGCGCGATATCCGTTCGCCCTCGGCAATTCGGTGGGCCCGCGATCGGCGAGCTTTCCATTGGAAATCGGCCATACGCCAGAGTCCACCGGTATCCGCACACGGTCCGACGGATTAATCGAATACGAACCTTCAGGATTTGGCTCCTCCGAAAGCTAAGCTCGTCCTCGGCGGTCGCCGTGAAATCATGCTTGGCTATCGCCTCCATTCTTCTTCCTCGTCCCTCGGGAGCGAGCGCGAGCAAGAGGGACAGAGAGAAAGAGAGAGAGAGAGAGAGAGAGAGAGGCGGTACTATATCCAGTCCCTCAAAGGCAGCGCTAAAACCAGCCGCCTTTGTTTGCCAGCGGTGGAGAAAAAATTTCGAAGACGGATCCTCGGCCCTCGCCCGTTTCGTACGGGGGCAGACCTCCTCCGGTTATCGCCTCCTACGTTCCCAAACAGAAAGAGACACGTAGGTGCTCCACAGAACGCGCGAGGCACACACCGAGCCCCGACCACTTGGCGCTCTCCTGCGCTTCGCGTGTGTGCGATTTTTCTTGAATCGGTCCCCCGTCGCCCGTCAGCGCGCCTCGATCAATGCCACGTTTGGGCGTGCATAATCGGAGGGCGATACTTCCGCTGGCGCCGCGTGTCCCCGTCTATACCGCGGTGCCACTTTTCCACGGTCCAACTGTCAAAACCGAACGTACGATATCACGCGCTCGCACGTCTGCCCATCGCTCGTCTTATCAGACATTACACTCTCTCGGCTCTCCCACTGATCTCTCGGTCTCCGGTGTTTCGGTCCACCGATGCGCAATGGGCCACCGCGCAGGCCCCCTATGCCCGCCTAGCCCCGTACGCACCGACGAGAAAATTCGTAAATCCGTCCGGCACGTATCGGGCGCCGATCGAATCTGTCCCCGCGAGCAGCGAGTTAAACGACCCGAGCACGATCGCCGCGGGCTTTTACCACGCAACGGAAAGAGCAGCAGGATCCGCGAATCACGCCGGACGAAATGCACGTACCGTGCGACGTACTACTTTTCTGTGGCGCAGGCGCGCGCATGCGCCCCGACCGCTACGCTGTTTGGGGTATCGTGCGTTCTTAGATCGTCGCTCGTCGGAATGCATATGCGTACACGTATTGTCACTTTGCGGAAGTATTGGATTTTCCTTTAAACTTTCTGCCTCAAATTTAGTAGGTTATGTTTTATTTAGAATCGATCGTACGGTTTGTATTATTGCTGTGCGGACAATTTTTAGGCAGATCGAGGGACTGAAAATCGATTTTATGTAAGCCTGATCGATCGTTTAGATTTGTATAGACGGGTCGTATGGATCCCTGGTAGGTAAGTCTGGGAAGTAGACAACAATGAGGAACAGGCATAATGATACTGCGGATTTCCCATTTTCCGTCATTTCCTGCCACGGAGAATGAATTTCGATTGAGTAATTGTCCATCGAGCACGCGATAATGCCGACTGCAGACCGTTTTCGTTGTGCAATTAAATCGACTGTTACGTACTGCCGAGACGTCGAGTGAAATTTTGCAAGTCATGTTACTGGATAGACCAGGGGATTTAATTGACAGTTGAACCTCATAGTTTCCATGAATGCAAAGTAGGATTCTTAATAGAAATTCAGTTTTACCGCGGAACCTATTCCACCGCGAAATATGCAATTAGGGGGAAAGGAAGGTTTAAAAGAAAAGAAACGAACGAGCATTTCGCGCCAAGATCATTGTCGTCGGTCACGTGAGTTGTAAACAAACGCGCAGTGAAAGCAGACTAGGTTAGTAGTCGCAGTGTCGATAAATCTATTTCGTTCTCATTACGCGCAGACTGAATTCACGATTACTCGGTACAGTATTTTAATGTTCGCGTGGGCTCTTGTTTCTTTTCTCATTCACTCTGGAAGATAAAGACGGAGGACGTAACGTGGACCTGGCCATAACATACACACACAGCAGCCGTGTAAGTACTTGCGATAACAATACCGTGTACCCAATATTATCATTCAGTTTGCACGACGTGACCCGATCGTTTTCAAGCTCTATCTATAATCGACCATTTAAAGCGACGGTACCAATGCGTCAGACCATTGTTACCTCTGCACAGCCGGCACGCGTTTGTTTTGGCAGCATGAAAAGGCTCGACCGTAAAGAAACTCGATCTGCACGATTCTTTATTGGAGTAGAAGCGATTAATAGACGGAGACCGGCCGTCGATCTTAAATTAAACCCGTCGATCGATCATTCTTCCATGTAAATAGATGTTAACCCGCTAATAAAACGTACACTAAGTCTATCAAAGGATCATCAAGGCCTCTGACGCAAACGAGCTTCCTTTGTATTTCCCTTCGTGCGCGGAGCAGCCCGATAACGACCTTCCCGACGAAATTGGAACGCCACGGGAAGGGAATCCGACTGTTCCTAACCTAAAAGTCACACGTTTCTCAGAATACCAGATATTCGAGTCGGGATGGCGGAAGATCTGTTTTAATAATTCAACGGCTGTGCGTGGAGCCTCGAATTGGCACTGGTCGGTGAAAAGCGGCCAAGAACAAGGGGTCCTCATTCTCGAAGCGTTCCTAACCGTCAATGTGACCGAGAGAAACGAATCCCCTGTAAATCTTAAAACCCAATTGCAACTGCAGCTTGTCACGCGAGCGGTATTATGGTTTTCCCGTAGCTTATGTAAGGCTGGTCATGCGAATCCATTGTTTATTTGGGTTATTGTCTGCTGGTCGTCCGCGGTGGGCGACGCTCGCAGGAAAGCTGCGCGCGCAGTTGCGCGCGTTAGCGCGGAAATTCAATTACCTTTGTGCTACTGCTGCGATGAAAGCGAGGCTGGAGACTGTATGCAGCTCCTCGCGAACGAGCTCCCAATTAAACATGGCTTACGAATCGTAATTGGCGCGACAAAGGATAGAGACGCAGTTCCATCGTACGCGTAATCAGACGTCAATCTAGCCGGGGATTAAGTCTCGTCACATCGACGCTCTCTCCGTGGACGGATGTGACGGTCGAGTAGATAAAACCATCTGGCGTCCATTACTTGCCGATAATATTCTTGGAATATCGGGAATCCTTATCGAAGATTAGTACCGGAAATCGTGCGACGGAAGTGGTAATGCTTCCGTAAACGAGTGTAATGTAATCGGCAAAGTTAGTATTTATTTAGTATTTATGGAGAACTTGGTATCCAGAACGTTCCACGGGAGATTCGCTCGTAAAAGCGCAGATCTAATGCTCTTTAGCAATTTAAAGGAAGCTCGCGTTAAATCGCATAGCGCTTCCGGCCGGGAAGGCCCTTGTGCGCAGAGATGGCCATCGCAGCGTTATGTTTATACAGTCGAATCTTGGATGGAACGAGCTGCGGCACCGTGATCGGAATTTTTATGGAAAAGGCAGCGGCGAATTCATGAATACGCGCGCGCTCGCTTCCTGTTCGAGATTTACGGGCGCCACAAATGCACGCTTCCGCCCACATTCAATGAAAGTTTCCGAGACATTCGCACGCTATTCGATCGGGCTGACCCTAGCCCCCACGCTCCATGAAATGAACGTGACTCAGTGCTCTATGTTTTTCTAAAAATTACGGGACAGATTAAGGGGCTCGAGTATTAGGTGGAATAAGTAAAATAATTTGACAGAAGAACTTGAAAGTTGAAGGAGTTGAAGTGGTAAGCAAAATTGGGCTCTAACATTTTAATTAATTTATCTGATTGCAAAATTGCAATCACCTTAATTTATCAGTTCCATCTAAAATTCTTAAATTTTCAAACTTCCCTTATATCTCAGGCGTTGTAATATTAGGTCTTCCTGGGAAATCTATGCTAGCTCCTTTATCACCCTCGATCACATTAACGCAATGCACCACGTGGGATCGGCGTTTCGTGAGGCGTGAAGGTCGGAGCGCAAGGTTCCGCACAGAAGGGGTTTCGATTCGCGGGAAATATAAATTGGACGCGTTAAAATCCGGTTAATCGGATTTAAATGAAATTCAAGCCTTTTGTGCGGGGCTTCGCACGGCGTCCGCCGTATCATTACCAGCCCCCGTTTCCATTATCATAACCGTTACGTTATCGCGATTTTATAAAGCCCGGAATAATGTTACAGGGACGGGCGGGGACGATCGTTAATGGGGAACGATTAAATTAACCGCGTGCGACACATTCTCGCTGAATACTAATGGCCTCATTATCGCGCAGTTACTTAACCCGGAGACCCTGATCGCTTTTACTATTAAATAATAGCCATGGAGAGGCTCGTGAAACATTAATTAACAGGTGGACATTCGGACGGCCAACAAGGGTACTCCTCGAAGGTGTTGGAAAAGACCTGCACCAAGCAATCTCGAACCGAGAAGGAAACACTGTTCCTCGGGTTACCGCGAGTCCCCGAGGACGCAGCCGAGGCCAGCGGTCGGGTATTAAAAGCCGAGTAAGATGAAGAGGGATCACGGCGCGCGAGGAAAGCGACCAAGGTACAAGGGGGAATCTAGAGAGCAAAGAGGAAGAAACGTAACGAGAGATGAAAAGTAGGCGGTGAAGGTGAGAAGAGATCTGGTGTCTGAGAACGGCCCCTCCTCGGTGGAAATGCAATTTCGGTTCACGTCTGGAGACGACGCCGCCACCGCGAGCTCATCCCCGTGGCCTGGCACCTTTCGAGGCTGTTGAAGACGCAGACCCCTCGCGCACACAGAAGCTCCTCTGTCTGGCGCGCTCCGCGAGATGAAAGGCACCCGTGGCTATCAAAAGGACAGGGGCCAGGCGGGGGAGGCAGAGAGGGGCCCCACCAGACAATGGCCCCGAGCCCCAAGGTTTTCAGCCTCGGCCGTCCAGGTCGCGGCGGTCCAGTCGCGCGCTTCCAACCGACCCGTTCGCCGATTCTCATAATTTTTTGCAGATCAGAGAGCCGCGTCGATCGCGGTGGCCCACGGTTTGCCAACCGTCGACGAGTCTCTCGGGACGTTTATTTCGAACGCGCCGCCTCCGCTGCCAGGCCGTCCCGAGGACGACTTCCTACGTCGGGGAAAACGGCGAGGAACCGACCGCGGAGGACGGCCTCCCCATTTAAACGATTACGAAACGAGGAAAGAAGGCGGTTCTAAATTCGTATCGGGCGATTTCGCGCACGGCGCGCTGCCGAGGTGAATGCCACCGACGAAAGGGAGCCTTCTTCGGCGCCGAGAACCGGAACAACGGGCCCCCGATGAATTTCCTACGAGGTGTTCGACGCGCGCTGCCAATGATTCAGCGCTCCGCGATCGGCCGTCACGGAGAGGATATCGGCGGGGCACGTGCTTTGGTTTGGCTCTTGGGCGAAGATATACATACGGTTGTTATGTGTGCGGAGTTTATTATTTCCTTGCGTGATTGCAAACACTGCGAATGAGAGTTGTAGGGCTACCATAAGCTTCGAATGTATTTCTATTTCCACTTCCTCGTACTCCTTTCTAGCCCCAGCTGTTCTAGGTCAAGCCACCACTTTCCCTTCTCTTCTAGGAGATACGGTTGCCAATTTGGCTGATCTGTTTGCGTTGGGATTTTAATAGGGGTGCTGGAAATTGTAGAGGTGATAAGGAGTTTCTTACTCGTGGAATCACATTTCCTTCTTTGTTAATCACGTTGCTCGATGCTCCAATGCCGCTCCATTTGTACCCGCATTTCGTTCGGTTTCAATATTTTGGCGTGTCAGGTTGCTTCGAAACTTCCTAGAAACACATTGTTAAGTTTGCGACGTTGAGCTGTTTTTTCGATGCGTTAGGTGCGAAGCCGACATAATAAGGCATTTGTATGTCCGTCGCGATTCGCTGACATTGGAGGACTCGGCTCTTTAAGCGTCGTGTTTAAACCAAGGCCCGAGAATACCGTATACCTTTTCATTAGTTTCAATCGAGTATTAATTCTCATATTTGTTTGAATTCCCAAGCGCTGGGACGATACCGGGGATTCCCAAGAATTTTTCCTATCGCATTCCTCGGAATACCGATTAAGCGTCCATTCAGAGCTTTATGTCCCGCCGACGCGAGATTTCCTAATGCCAATGTCTCCTGAAGGTCAGCATTGAATCAGAGTTCCCGAAATAAGAGGTCAACCGTGCCTTCTACATTTTCATTGGACATACAGTCGTCAGAATCGGGACACTAACCGAATTCGATAGTCAGTTATCAGAAAAAAGCGACTATATTTGAGGGAATCGATAGTTTCTTCCTTGTAATACGCTGAAAACACGTGGACCGCCTCGTATACGTCAGGAAAAGTGGGAGGGACATCCCGATGGAAATGTTACCGTAAATCCGCGTCAAGACCGTGGCTGACGTCATCCTCTGACGCACCATCATCTGATTTCGCAGTCCGTGTTTTTCGACCAGCCCAGCGAGTCGTATTTACTCCGCGAATTACTATGATTTCTGTATTATTAGACTGTCTAATCGAAAGAAAGATTGCAGCCTTTAAACAAACAAGATTAGGCCATTCTAAGGAATATCGGAAAGATAGTAAAGGTTAATGTCGCGTTTAATTACATATCCTCATTTTCTAGTATTTCGTTCGAGCCCAATGTTGTTCCTAACCTACAATATACTTATGGACTGAAAATAGAGCAAAAGTTATTCTGAACTTTAAGTATGTATACAAATGTACGTTCTGTTTACGTGTATGTAATTACGTTTGGTGTTTAAAGTTATAAACGAGGTTAGTTTATTTAATTTTGTAGATTATTGATCATTGTAGTCGAAGGTGTAGGGGAATGATATTGCTCCGGATGAAATACTATATAGGTTCGGTTAGATGTTTTATTTGCAATAATATTCGCGTGACGTGACGTGAGAATTGTGGTTTGGTACGTGCTGCCACCTTCTAGGCTAGGCTTCCCGGTAAGGTAGGGTGCTGCATGTCAAAGTCAACAAGGACTCGATAGCATACGAAAATAAACAGAACGTCTCATGTTTGCGTGGCTCTGTAACAGGTGTTTTCGTTTCTGGCGGGGAGTTCGTTCCACTGCTTCGACATTCATAGTTTCTGCCCTCGATCTTAAACGCCGTCCTTCCGCCATCGAAGCATCGTCCGGAGACTGGTAAATCAATACCTTCGTATACGATAATTTCATTAAAAATACAGCTGCAAGCTCTCCTGTACTCTTTACCCGAGGCATTACATTCATTCTCGATACGCAATAAACTTTGAAAATCAAATAGGTAGAATTTTAATTTTGAAATTTTTAAAAAAACTTCGAGTACAGTCAATATCAAATTGCAACAAGAAAACAGCTCGTGAGCTTCTAGAGGTGGTTCATTTCCCAGAAAGATCGGCTTAGAATAAAGTTATATTTTTAAGATTCTTTGAACTTCATTTGAGTTTACAAAGAGCATCGAAGCATTTCTAGAAATTAGGTTATATTTTACGAAACGAATCGACCGACCGTTCGAGTATCGAATCAGTTCCTCCGAGTTTAGAATAGTGACGATCCTCGGGTGAGAACGTTCTGACAGTGGTGATTTCGGGGGGATAAAGTTTTCAGAATTTCGAAAGAAGGAGGGCAGGTGCGGTGCTCGCGGCGTGCAAGTAGCAAGAAGATAATATTCGAGCGTAGAGGAGCAGCCTTCGCGAGCGTAACAGTGTGAGTGATCACGTCCTGTTCTTTCCTAAGCACCTGCGGAACCAGCATGGATCCGGCAGGTGCAAAGAGGATACAGGGGAACGCTGAGGAACTTCACGTAACCCTGGTTAATCCACGAACGTTCATTATTCAGCCTTCCCTTAATTCCTATCTTCGTACACTTAAGAATTTCCATGCGATCGCTTAAACAGCCTACGATCATTCTGCGCAGACACTCGTCAAATTAGAATATCAGTCAGCTTAATTAACGGCGGATACGGGGCCAATTGCGACCCATCTTAAATTTCAAGCTACTTACGTTACTTTTCAATAGAGTAGAGGGTTTACATAAATCATAATACGATCAAAGTTTATTACAAAACCTCAACCCATAGTACCTGCGAAATAAGTTACGGTACGGGTCGAAATTGACCCCGTGTCCGCCGCCTAATGGTTAAAGAACCATGTTTCTCTGAAATTATTTATTACAGTAGAACTCAATTTATTGTTACGAAACTTTTAATCAATGCTCGATTTAGTGAACACTTACAAAAATAAAATAAATACACCCAACAATCGTGCAAAAGAACTTTCCGAATGCCAATACTAAAAGAGGTGAGAGTAAATACACGCTGAATATTCGAATAAAGCAATATTCCCAGAACATAATAAGAGCTCAGCAAGACGTTCAGTGAACCAAGTACTGGGGCAAAATTCGTTCAAAATAAGCGGAGTTCTACTGTACTGCACAGTTCCACATAAAAAGGGCATGTGCGCGATCCATTCGAGCACGTCATCTGTTTATCCCGGAAAAAAGCGAGTAGCAAAGTTCGAAGTGACATGTTTTTAAAGCTGGCCTGTGCGCCGGAGGAAAGCGATTTCCCTGCCGTTTCCCGGGTAACTTTTGCGTCAGCGTTTATTCGCCGGGATAAAAAAAACTCGTTAGGTTGTCGCGATCTGGCCGGCTTCCGGAGCGCGCCGCCAGAGGTCGGCCGTTACGCATGAGACCAGCGAGGCCGATGGATTCGGGTGACGTAAGAGAATAAAACCACCATAAAGGCTTGCTGGTTCATTAGCGCAAACCGCGGAGCATGGCATCCTTGTGCAGAATAGGTAGAGGGGGAGAGAGCGAGGTTATAATCCATAGTCTGATCTCGGCCTATCCGCAGTAGGTATGCCTTTAAAACGTGCGCTCCGCTGGCACCGATTACGATTCCACGTCCGTGAGTAAACGCACGGAACTGTGCACGTCGCGATCACCGATGACAAATCTGTTTCACTGCCAGAGCTGTATCTTTGGAATTGGAACAGAGGAGAGGGAGTTCTGAGTGGAACTCCGGATATTAAATTCCGGATATTAAAGCTCGAAGAAGAGGGAACTTAGTTTTACATTTCGTAGTTCTGTGCTGATTGCAGTTCGATTTCAAAGTCTCCGGTTTGCGTCGCGTTCCGATACGCACGCGCGGTGGGCGCGATCTACCCACCGTCACTGAGGTGTCAAATACATACAGTAAATATCGTTTCAAGTGTCGAGTAGGAATTAAAGGAGCTTGCTGAATGGGAACGAAACTGTTATTGGAAAGGAGTTTTAATAGCCAGTGACCAGAATGCCTTTATTCGCCATTCCGACTGGAATGCAATCCAATGAAATTTTATTACTCACTTCCTCGGAGGTCGTGGCACGGAGTACAGTCATTCTTCCTAGAAACTTTGCTAGTTGAACTATGAAATTTATTTCGTACCCCCTGGTTGTTTTTAAGGGGAATCACCTGCTGGCTGGTTTCCAAGGATTTATCGGACGACTCTGCGCACGTGTGTACCTTTTTAATGTTTAATGCAGGTGCGTTTGGAGACGTCGTTTGTTTTGTCAGAGGCGTATTTCGCGTTGAATTATCGACGCGAGCACGCGGCAGCCCCGGCTCTGCGCTGCAGCGAAACGCGGCAAATAAGGAGAGATAATATAGTTGACTTCCACTCGGAGAGGTCGCGGTAGATAAGGGAAGAGTGAACCCGCGAAATTGACTTTCGTAATTACCGACCGAGGCTGCAGCGGTGCGTACGATCTACGGGCTCGTAGATCAGTCGGGCGCGATAAAGCCTGCGATCCGTGCTCGAAGAGGAACGGCCGTGGCGCGTTCCAATAACAGTGCCTGTCCCGTGGAACTGGTTCAACGCATTTTTCCTTCCTTTTCTTGGCGATTAATCGCAATTACACGTAACCGCGACCTTACTACGTCACGAGCGCGCGTTTCTCTTGATCTTTTTTAAACCCGCGCGTCGCTCACGCGCTCCATCCCTCTTACTCCCGTTTCTCGTCCCTTTCTGTTCTACTCGCTTTACTTTCCTGTGCCGCGTAACGTTGATTTTTCGAAGAAATAGGTGAACGGAGTAACCTTGAATTGAAAGGATTAGTGTGGTTTTAAGTACAAAAAATTGCAAATAGGTCATTTCCGGGAAGTTCGCATGTGTAATTATTTCGATTATTTTATTTCCTTCGATTTTTAAACTTTTCCTTGTAACGGGTCACAGTTGTAAAAAGAGAAGTGCTTGGAGAATTCGTCAGTATTAATGTATTCATATAGTTTCGAGTGATTCGTAGATTAATATCTAAAGTTGCATATATCGTTTCCTTCTGTTTAAATTAACTGCAGCGTTTGCAATCTTCAGAATAAATGTTAAGGCAAGCGGTTGAGTTTTCGCTTTTTAAGGCTTTCAAAATAGAAGCCTGTAGCTGTTACCTTAAAGCTGATCTACGACAGTGTCTTACTAACTGACCAATAACCCACCAATTACTTGGAGCAGCGTGTCCATAAACTTAATCAACACTTTCCCAACTCCCCGTTACGCGTAACGTATATAAATTCATAGCAACAACACAGGGCAACTTGGCCTCTGTGTGCGTGCATGTAACGCGTATAAATCGATAGCGGTTCGCAGCAAGCGTTGCGTAAAGTGACGTCAATTGGCGCGTAACAATTATCTGAAGAGGCAGGAAGATCGTAAGGGAGATCGATGCGTGAGATTCATAAAACGAGGGCTTTCTTCTCGAAACGAGTGCCCCCGATTGTCCCCCCACTCTGGAGTTCCGCTTTCGTTCGGCGGCAGCCTTTTATCCCGACACTTTCATTTTCCTTGGTAGTAGCAATTTTAACTTGGCTACAGAAAACTCCGATTAAGAAACAGATGAAAGGGACACCGTGTATCCATTATACACTGCCAAGTAAAGTAGAATTTTTTCGAGATTGAATACTTTTCACTGCCTTTAATTTAAAGCACATTGTTGAGTTAAGGGGACCTCCCACCCTTGACCACCTCAAAATTACCAAAAATGAGCCTCTTTGCTGAAAAATTGCAGGAAAAAACTATGAGATATATTGAAGAAAGTGGATATATTTCTGAAGGGGCTAGCCTTACACAACATAAAAAAAAATAATTCAGTCAATTTCACCTCTGAATAAAACCACAGTAGTTCAAACCGCAAACTTTCACTTTTGAGATGATCACTGCTGGCCGACATGATATCTCAAAAACCGTTCGACATAAAGTCTTGAAATTTTCAGTTTCAATTTTAGTTTTAAAACCAAAAGTTTATAAATGCTTTATAAAACTGGTTGTAGAATTTTCCCAGTGATGATTGTAGGTCACATCGTAGCTATGGGTGTGCCAAAGCTGTGCTGAAAATTTCAAGACTTTATGTCGAACGGTTTTTGAGATATCATGTCGGCCAGCAGTGATCATCTCAAAAGTGAAAGTTTGCGGTTTGAACTACTGTGGTTTTATTCAGAGGTGAAATTGACTGAATTATTTTTTTTTATGTTGTGTAAGGCTAGCCCTTTCAGAAATATATCCACTTTCTTCAATATGTCTCATAGTTTTTTCCTGCAATTTTTCAACAAAGAGGCTCATTTTTGGTAATTTTCAGGTGGTCAAGGGTGGGAGGTCCCCTTAATATAGTTTTTGGAGTGCCTAAAGCCACAGTTGTCCGAAAAGGCAATTATTTTCACATTATTATTTCTATAGACACAAGCAAGGGGTCCGAGAAAGGAAATTGGTATCACCATCAGTGTCTTCATTGGCGCAAAACGGAACTTAATGATAAAATAATTACTGCCTTTACCTTGGCAAATCCAAAAACACACCCCGGCAAGGGTGATATGATTTTCAATTTGCACAAACCATCGCGTAATGCATAGTTCTAAGCGGAATATTAAATTGCTCAAAGGGTCCTTTGAACCGACGAATTTCTGATCTTTTCATAGAAATTGCAGGTTCGTAGCGCTGCTAATTGTAAGGAGATTACGGTAGAGTATCGTGCCCGTAAAATTTTTGCCCGCGGATTTCTCTGTGTCGAGCTTAATGTTCCACCCTCGAGACCTCTTACACCGATGCACCCTCCGTAAGAGCCTCAGCCATCGTGGATTCTGCTTTTTTAATTCCCATTTCGGCTATCTTCGCCGCGCGAGCCGTAGGTGTATCGCGGGTGCAAAGGAATGTCGTGGAAAAGAGTTCAGTGTCAAACGTCAGCGATTTGTTTTCATGATGCGCGGATCGTTACGTTGCACAATGTCAATTTATCGCTGACACCGGCGGCGCGGACGCAATATCTTCGCGAGCAGCTCGTCGAGAGGCCGTGGCCGAGCTAGCGGCGGTTTTTAAAAATCGTTCCATCTCCTAGCAACAGCGGGAAAATCGTGCACGAGCGGCTTTGAATGCGTCGTTAAATCAGCTATTCTTCTCGCGACTTTGGCCCCCACGTAACACTTTTCAGAGATGGGCTTTTCATTTGAGCTGCTTTATGGAGTAGTTTCGAGTCTTTGTCTAAGCTTGATAGCGTCGCCTTAGTGCGCTACAAAATTTCAAGCTTCCTTTTATATAATTCAATTCTACCCTTATGGGTACATGTTTCATTTCTACCCCCTTACGTGAGAGCTTGAAGTCCCCGAGTTGGACAGTATTATTTTCTCAGCCAACCAAAACATTCCAAGCTTCCTTTTATACAGCTTACTAACATCAATTCTACTAATATTTCTCACAGTTTAAAATACTTCAGGCATATCTATTAATCCTACTTATTATACACCTATTACAGTAATGGTCAAAGGCAAATTTAAACTGAGAATGGCAATCGTATCTCAAGCTTTATATCCCACAGATTAACATCATAAAATATGAGTTTCAAATTTTCTTTAGGCCACCACTGTACAGGCATTGCTCGCACATGCTACTTGCACCGAAGATGTCCAAAAAGTTAATCCTTTCTTCCTTACGTTCAGAGCTGCAGATTTATTTCTTTAGATAGGGAATCCAATATTAGGAGTTGGGAAGGGAATATCCAATTTTACGAGTATATTCGGATAAAAGTGTTGATCCACTGACGAAGAGAATCGTTTTGGGGTGAAGGAACTCCTCAGTCGTTGGAAGTGAATTTCACTTTAGGTCCCCCGCCGGAGCCGGCGCTGCGTAGCAGCCAGCCAATCGAGGACGCGTTATCTTATCATGGACCAACAGCCCAACTTCTCCGTTCGAATGCGTGGCAGTGTACGAGAGATAACATTTCGCCTCGTGGCCAGTGAGATTCTATTCGTGATCTCGCCCGGTCGGTCGTGGGGAAACCAGAATCCGGAATACGAGAACACACGCAATTCGATCCCGAGCTCATCTCGATTTCAGACCCCAGATCGGACGGCGCGGCGTTTCTTGCCGCCTTGTAATCCTGCTCGACGAGTCCTTTAGACGGTGACCTAGACATCCTCCGCGCCGCATTCGGGTCGCAGAATTTCAACCTCGCACTTTTACTCTTTTTAACGACTAATCACTTTGCGGCTGCACCGGGTGTCCCAAGATACAACGAGCAAGCGTGCGGGAAATTTTATACGGCCGTGTAGCAGTGGCTCGAGCTGTGCACGGGTAACGGAAATAAGATAGTTTCGTTAGAAAGGAATATATTTTAAAATTTATGTCCCATATTGGTTTATTTGTATTAAACCATTTGTGTCTGTTTACATAGTCAATCATTAATTAACTAAACAATCTTATTAATTAACTAAATATATGAATTAAATTCATTTAAAAAAAAACTAGATATCAATAAAATCGAATAGCATTTCACTTCTAAACATAAATTTATAATTATTATTTCACATAAAAAATAATTTACAATTAGCTCTTTTTGCTACAATTACCTTTTTGCTTTCTGTCTCTCTGGTTTCTTACCTTCCTTCATTTTCTTTTTTATTTCTGTTTCTGAGATTCACTCTGTGCATGTTTTTCATTAATCAGCACAATAAACGATGTACAGCAAGGGCCATCGGAACCCAAATCCTTGAAACTGTACGTAATAAAGAAGAGAAGGAAATAAAAATATTAAATTCAAGGAAGCAATGAAACAGAAAGTAAACAGCAGTTAACGAAAATTATTGGACACATACTACAGTCACTCACAAAAGTATCTGCCCACCCCATACATATGCCACAGCTATTTTACATATTTAATTAACATTCAACTCAGAGTTACCAAATATAATTTACATTACCATAAACCTTGATTAATATTCTCCAAATTAGGACACCTTCAATTGCCCAAATTGCGCGCAATTTATTTAAAAACACATTCTATCAGTGAAACCGTCGCTACATTTGCGAGTATCTCCGAGCGGACGCGGCGGTTTCGCGAGGGTACCAAGTAGCGAAGTAACGGAAGGAAGTACCGATTCCTAAGCCGGAGGCAACCCAACGACGAGAAGCCTCCGGCCCAAGGAATCCCGCGAAAACAATCGGACGCGTCGCTAGCAAGATCCCCCGGCAATGGTTCTCAAAGCGATTGCATCAGGTCAGAGCGGTGCACGATGCAGGATGCGTGACGCAAGTCGAGCGCGACACCGTTTTGTTTACAACCGGAGATAAAGAGTTTGTCCTGGGTCAAGGCCGCTCGGTTTTATAATCCAATTCAGATAACGGTAACATAGTTCCTGGACCTTGAGCGTGCCGCTAGAGGAGGGATAGCGGCGCCGACGGGGGAGGGTGGCGCGGAGGAAAAGAGAACACGAGGAGCGTGCACCACGGGTGACTCATTTCGCGAGCAGTTTGTCAAATCATCTCTGCCCTCCCCTCCACCCTTCCACTCGCCCTTCCCTCCACCCCTCCGCGGGAACACGGAAAGAGGCAGCGCACGTTTATCGTGCGAGCAGAATGGCTAACGTGCGCGCACGTGACATTTCGAGTATCTCGAATTAAACTGTAAACATCGTAGTAGTACGACGCCGAAGCCCCCAGCCACGCGGTCGGTGTCAATGATCCTAGTATTTATTGGATCGTTGCTTACGCACGCCCTCTCTCTCTCTCTCTCTCTCTCTCTCTTCTTTCCTGTTCGTGTGCCGTACGTGTGGCTGCCAGTGTGTGTTGCACGGGCATACATACGTCGCTCCTTCCTTGTCCCGCTTTTGTCAGCCGCGACCTACAGGGTCACTTCGTCGTGTCTGCCTCTGTGTCTTCCGAGCCTCCTCCCGTGGCCAACTACGAGGATCATTGAGGAATCTCGGGGATGAATGACACCGGGCGGCGGAGGGGCGAGTTTTTGTGGGGCTGGGATCTAATGTTGTGGCGAGGCTTCATTTGAGAGACGCTGTATATCGAATCGAATATATTCCTCGCAGTAATACCGGCGGAGTAGCTGGGCAAGGTGTGGCGAGGCCGTATAAACCGCGACGTAGGCTCCTCGTGTCCCCGTGAATTCGTGCGTAGCGACGATCGGAGCATGTTTACTTTAACGCTCCGCCGAGTTCACGACCACCGCGCGCCTCTTCCAGCCATGTGTACGTATATACTGTGGTTTTTGGCTAGTCTATCCGCGGAATTCATTCATCCTCGGAGGCAATAACCAGTGCCTCTGTAAATCCGAAAGTGGTTCCGAAACATAGCGACGTGGAATCGTAGGGTTCGGATATAACGTAATCGCGGGTGGTATCAACTGCAGCTCCGCTATCAGTCTCGAGGAGAACTGTACACAGCGCGGACGCGCTCGGTGCTCGTAGTAAACAGTGAGCTGTACGTTAGTATTTTATATGGAGACTGGGGAGGGCTTATCTAGGTAGCGACTGGAGATAGACCTATCCCACATACGGTCTCCTTGAGTCCACGCGATCTGGCGAGTTGGTTGAGAATATTCCACGATCGCGTAAGACACCCCTTACGTGGTGTCCCTTGATAGGGAGGATAGGTGAACGACAAGGGTGTCGAAGAGGGCACGTGCGTGTGCCTCTGCGCTCGCATCGCCTCGTGGTTGTGTGGTTGACACGAGGGGTGGTGCGGCGGTGGTGAAAAGGGTGACGGAGAGGGAGCAGCCACGTGTGAGGACGTATACCACGATTTACTCGCAGATCGGTGGAACGTCTTCCTCGTTCCCTCCCTCGCCTCCCCCCTTTCTCTTTCTCTTTCTCTTCGACGGCCCTCTTTCTTTCACCTACTCCACCCTCCGGCACCCTGCCACCTCCCCTCTCTATCGTGTACTTCTCTTCCTCATTCTTCCTCCTCCTCTGCCTCCTCTTCGTTCCTCCATCCCACCTCCTCACCCTACCACCGAGCATTATACTACTACTACGGGTACTCCACTTTCATTCAGTCGCTTCTAAAAATAAAGTCCCTGATTCACAATGCATGAATGACAATCACACTGAAAGGAATACCGCACGGACTTGTAGCCTTTCTCCCTCCCTCCCCCCCTCTCTCTCTCTCTCTCTCTCTCTCTCTCTCTCTCTCTCTCTCTTCCCCTAGTATCGTCTCTCGCTCCTTCCCATCCGAATCTCTTGCTCTACTGCGATTCTCTTTCTCGTTTCTCTCGTGTGTCTCGCCGGCCCTCTCTCCGTCTCTCCTACTCTCCTCCGCCGCTTCTTTTTCCAATCTGATCTCTCCCTCCGCCGTGTCTGTCACCCTCCCCACCCATCGGCCCTGTGTCGTTCACTCTTGTAAGAGAGTGAAATCTCGGTTCGCCTGTTGCACGCCAAACTATTGGCTCCCGCGTAAATAGATCCGCTGGAAATTCCAAGTGGCATCGCCGTCGGGTGGATCGATCGCCGGAGCGACCGATCGATCGACGGAGGAACTTGTTGCTCCGCTTATGTATACCGCAAGGCTGTCACCGTCGCGGGGCATTTGAATTTTCAATGCCTGATGGAGATGTGCGCGCGGAAATTTGGGGAACAAGTGCCCCGCACTTTGGGGTACCGGAGATTTATCCAGCTTAACCCTTGGGCTATTGAGAGTCACTGTAGTAATAGTGAGATGTAATAAACAACACAGTAATAATAATAGCTCGAGATGGTTTTGTTGCGCGCGAAATTCTCTCCGCGATATCCCCTTCAGTGAGGCGAGGTAATATCGTTTACCGATAAATAAATTCCGCGGGCGCGGCGAGTGGAACGCGGGTACCGTCGGTTTTTCAGAAGCAACCAGCTTTGACAGGACTTTTACGCCCAGTTTACGAGCCCCGCGATTATGTTGGATTATGCGGATCGGTCGCGTGAATCAGGAAGGGTTCCGAGATTAACGGCGAAGATAGTTGTCGGAAGTAGCGGCTATAATTTGGGAATACCCAATTGCCTGGTAACGCTCGGGAGATTCACGGAAATTGGGGCGAGTAACCCTGAATACCCTGATGAAGCTCGTTCCACCGTGGGCACCCAAGGAGAACAGGTTTCAAACTCATCATCGTCACCTAGGCGTTCGCGATCCAGCATTCCGAAATAAAAAGCGGATAATCGAGTGTCCCTGGGTATAGCGAAACACCTGGGCGTAGGCTCATAGGCTGTATCTGCGAATTGGGACTACTTAAAAGTCCACGCGTGTGCTTCGAAAATCCCCCCGCTGGGGAACCTTGGACGAGATGGAATCTTAAATCCGAGCCACTCGCGGCAAGCGAGCTGGGACTTTTGAAATTACAGCGGAACGTTTCTATCGAGCGATCTCTAAATAAGAGGCAGCTCTTAGGACCTCGGAATAGATATTTATCATTGTTCTTGAAACAGCCTTGTCGGTAGATAATACTTGCAGCAAACACTGTTTATAACTAGCTAGGAGAGGAAAGCAAAGATATTTATCACGTGGCTTCTCATTGAAGCGCGTATTGTACTAGGTCATTGGATACGTCAGATATCATCCGCAACCGTGCCTGAGAATATCCGAGCAGGCCAGGTTCAAAGAATAAGTAGCGAGCAGAAGAAGATACAGCGAGCAATCCAGCGAAGTGTCGAGCTAAGTTCCTTTTCGACATCTCATGCCCACCATCTATGAAAATGCAGTTTCCTGGAAACCGCGGTTAAAATTGAAAATTCGCATTCAATTTGTCGCCTTAAGGGGACCTTCCGGTCTAAAAGTCGATTTTTTTTTATTTCATTTTTCGAATGTTCAACCTTTTAGGAATACGTGTTTAAAAGGATTTGTTGAAATTCGTAAAATTCCAGAAGTTATAGGCATTTGAGTAGCGGCAAATGCATGGGCAACAACCGGGCACTCGGCGCTCACGTAAACCTTTAAACGCGTTTTTCTCGAAACAGTGTTCTCAAAACGGTGGGATCTGTATCTCCAAAAGTTATTATCCGATTCGACTGAACCTTTTTTTATTTTGAAGAATATACTTCTGACTAGGGGGGGGGGGGCTAGAAAAATTACAAAAAATTGAAAATTTATAATTTTCAAAGGCGTTGAAAGGACGAAAAGTACAGGGAAAAGTAATTTCAAACTTCAAGTGTCGTTACTTTCTAAAAAAATGTCATTTTTTTAATTTTTTCTAGTTCCCCCTAGCCAGAAGTATAATCTTCAAAATGAAACAAGTTTCAATCGAATCGGATAATAACTTTTGGAGATACAGGTCCCACTGATTTGGATCAATTTTTTGACGCCTTGATTTTAACGACTCCCCAGGGCCGTCTGCAATAATTAATTATAAAACAAAAAATATATTTCTATAACTTAAGACATCCTTAATACAATGCAAAAAGTCCCATTAAATTATATATAGTAGTTTTCCTTTAATTAATTCCTAAAAATCACCTATTTTTTTGGGCTCTAGACCGGAAGGTCCCCTTAAGCCTCGTTCACATTAGTCAAGTGCTTGAATTCAAGCGACGCGACCAGTGTGAACGAGACTTTACCGCGCCAAGGGAGCTCGAAGAAAGTATTGTTCACGGTACGAAGTTTAAAAGAAAATGTAATAAAAGAAGATCGATTAGTTTGACCGAGCAGCCCCTTAAGGGACCAAGGCCCCAGCGCCGCGGGAGCTTCCCTCGGCGATGCTCCCTCGTTGCCCGTCGCCGCTGCCGGCCAGGTCGCTCTGAAAGAGGGACTTTAGAGCTCGAGGGAGAGTTAGGTAGCGGCGGTACCAGCGGCTCGAGCCGCTCGCAGCTAAATATATCTCTCTCTCTAGAGCCACTCCAAGGTCACAGCGGTTGGATTGGCCCACGATAAAGCGGAGCTCCGGTATAGTATACCCGTCCCTCTGCCTGCCGGCCTTATGCTCCGTCCGCACACACTCGCGCAGTGGCCCACATGTCACATCGCGACAATGTCGCCTAGCAGCCGCGTCAGGAACACGTGTTCTCGTATCGGACGCGGTGAATACCGTCACCGGGCCCCGCCATGCGAATCGCGGATTCCTACCGGCACTCACGGCCGCCTAGCAGCCCACCGTCGTTTCCTTCCGCCGCGGTTCCGCGCTTCTAAATCCATCGCTCGCATACCGCGAACGGGGAAAACGAAATGCAGTCGCGTTTTTCTGCATCGCGGTTATCGGGGACCTTGATCTTATAGATTGCACGCTCGTGCTGCACACGTTGTCGGCTGCATATCTAATTGAGTTGCTTTGGTGGGACGGGAGGAACTGGCTCGGGGCATTTGGAACACGTGGTAATCGGGAAAATGGATGGGGGTTTTCTGTTGTTGAATAGTTTGAAGTTTCGACCTTCAGAATCACTTGCAGCATCAATTTTAAACGGTAATTTCGCTCGGGTACACCTCAAAGTGAGCTTTCATATTATTATAGAATCCGATCTCGTCATAATCTAGAATTCTTACGTTCTCAAAGAAGTACACGGGTCAAAATTGACCCCGTATCTGCCACGCGACGGTTAAGTGTTTCCTTGCGAAGCTATTGAATAGTTTGTTGGAGTTTCTATAGGATAAGCCCGAGCTGCATGGGTATTCTAGGAGTCATATGGGAATTCCGTGACTAGGAGGGTTGAAAATTGTTTGGTCGGTGAGCAACAACGAACGGGACAGTGTATGCGCGTGACGTTATTACTATTCTACGAACCGCGCGGAAACTTCCGGGGTAAAACCGAGACACGTAAAGAGAGTGTGACCTGTTGCTGGCGACAAATAATTAGCGGGTTACAGTTCCCTCTTCAGAAACAGCCGGGGCTTAGGATCTGTATAGGGGTGGGTGTTCCACGGGGCGTCCGGTATGTTGCGAACAATAGCGTTGCTTTAAATAACGCTAACTGTATCGTGAAACTGGATTACCATATCCCTTTCGTCTTTCACGCTTTTCCTTTCTTAAACGCCATCCATTAACCTAATTTTCCCATACCTATTAAAGCGTCCGGGGCACAGGGAATGAATAACCATCAGAGTCAAAGAGCAAAGTCAATGTATACAAAATAGTTCCCTATCGGTAAAGGCCGCGATATCTGTTACAGAGATTCTTAGAAGCAAATGCTACCACGCAATAATCAAAATTCCGCAGCGCAAAGTGCCTGAAACTCAAAAGGAAATCGTCCCCGGGCACACAGCTGCAATCTTTCCCCATCTCCCGACGTGGGTAGAAATAAGCTCTGAAAGTTTGACCGCTCCCGGGACGTGCTGCACAAAGGCGAGGCATATTTCTCTTTTGAAAACCGCTCATTCAATTTAGGGGGGGGCTGTTCTGCGGTTCGGCGCCGCTGATAACAGAACCGAGCCGCGCTCGTTCTGCAGCTGAATTTGAGGTTAGGTTATTGTCCGGGTTGTGTGCGGTGAGCATCGATAACGGCGGCGCGCTGCAACCGCGCTCCGCGTCCTGGCAACACGATCCGGCAACCCCGCAGCGGCCGCCAGTGCCGGGGTTGAATTTCAAGCGCCCGAGGGACAGAGGGGGTCGGGCCTCTCTCTTTTGTATAGGGGGCACGAGGGCTTCGCCGATGCCACGGCACATAACGGTGAGCCGACGGCCATGATGCAGCAGGGGCTTATGGCCGGCTGGCTGGATCTGCTCGCTGCCTGGCTAAAAGCGCTTCGAGAAGAAAACCGGCCTTTCTCTTCGTCTTCCCTCTTCTGCACGTCCCTATCCCCCCCCTCCGCCGAAACATTACTCGCTCTAGGCCTGCACGGGGTTGAGTCCCAGTGATCGGTCACCTCTCACCACCGTATATTCCCCCGCGTATTAATTACGCGCGATCCTCCTCTCCCTGCGGACATTTAAAATCCCGTAAACAGCGAATTTGCGCGCATAAAGCACGGTCGAAATTGCGGCACCGTTATTTCCTCCCACGAACGTGCTTCGTCGGTTAAAATACTCGTTTGACGGTAGAATTGTTATGGTATTACACTTTTAGTATTCGATGCCAGCCAGAACACCCTTTGGAATTATCGAGTGCTCCTGAATATTATACCTGTATTTTCAAATTTATTTCTTGCCAGGGCAGCGAGTATCGTGGTTATTGGAAACATTTCGAGGCATCCGTTTAAAAGTTTCGCCCAAGGAAAAGTTTCCTAGAACCCCCCCGACCAGTTCCAGCGGCGAACCCGAAGTTCGACACAACCCCTGGCACTCGGCTCTCGACTACCTGCATCATTGTCCATGCTCGCATACCTGGCCGAAGCTTTAAATTCCTACGGGTCGCCGTTGGCCCCTCGATTTTCATTTTCCGCGTAATCCTCTTTCTGCGCCTACGGACGCCTCGTAAATTTCTATTTTGTTTCGCGGAATACGGGATACGTAATAAAGTAAGCGCTCAGCAACACCGGGGCCGTCGGATCGAACGCGAAACGCGTCAACGGGATTACCGCCCGTTTAAAGGTCCCGCAAAGCATGCCCGGAGACATTTATATATCCAGTTCCATGCCGTCCTGATCGTTACCCGGCTTAACGCCGCGATTCCTGCTCCTGAAAGTTTCGCAAAGATTCCCGGGTAAGTCTGTTCGTTGTTGCTCTACAGCAGCAACGACAATGGAAAGTTACCGAAGCGCAAGCGCTCGCTGGCTCGCTCGGCACTTTCCACGAGTAGAGCCGACTGGCTGGTAGAGGCTATACGGGCGTAGGCATCGGTGGTAGTGGCTCTGGCGTTGGTAGTGAGCGGTTCGCTACGGTACTCATAGGATGGCGGCGCGGCGAGATCTCACGATAGACTGGCGTGCACACACGGGCACACCAGTGTAGCGCTTTACCAACACCCGGCCAGCTGCTGATTATATGCCAGCAGCGCTCCACTACCACACCGTGGGCATGCGGCACGACGGCAGAGGCGTATGCCGCGACACAAAGAAACGCCCGAACTCTCGCGCGCGGCGGGTGAACCGTCGCGCGAAAATACGCATGTATATAGCAAAAGTTTCGAAGAAAACTGTGGTAAGTTTCCCGGTTGCTTGCAATTTTGCACGACGGTCACGGACACCGACGAGAAAGGAGCGGAGGAATGCGAAGCTAACGGGCCAGCGAGGACAAAGGGGAAAGGAAGGAACGATAATACTCGAAGTGAAATTTCGGAAGCTTTCTTCCCGATGCTACGATCTGGTATCGTTGGTAATTGGAATTCTTCCCCGAGAGATGAAATATCTCTTTGTAAACCACCGAGCCTGGTGATGTACAATTTCCTGAATCGAGTTACCGCCGATTCGCGGAACGGAGCGTCGTTAAGCTCGTAAGCGCGTCGCGTCGGCGCGGCGCATGTCGTCGCGTTTACAAAATTGTGAAATCGCTGGTTTCGCAACGGACCGCGACGGCATCCGTCTCGTGATCTTCCTGCGTCGGGGGGCACGAAAAAACGCCCCCCCCCCCCCCCCCCCCCCCACCCTCTGACGCTCGACAGCTGGTCCAATCGTCATCCTTCCGCGAGTTTTCAAACCTCGCAGACTTTTTCGAAACGCTCGCAACCCTCGTGTCGCTCGCCTGTCCTCTGCATATGCCCTTTCCGTCGTGTACCGAGCCACTTCTGGCGCACACGTAGCCCGCAGACCGTGACGCGTTGCGCGCACAGAGCCCGTGCACACAAGCCCCCATCTCCTACCTACACGGGCTTAACCTTGTCGGAGTATAGAGCGAACGGAGTATAGTACGTGTTCACGTACACGCGAAGGCTTGCCGCGCGCACAACGCCGCGGACGGGTGTGCATCCGTGTGCCGGAGCACGCGGTGTGTGCCAGCCGTGCTACGGCACCATTGGCGCGCCTCTACCCTGGCTTTAACATCGATTTCCAGTCGGACGACCCAGCGCGATCGAGCGAACGGTATACGGCGCGTTCGCCGTGGCGGTATCGAGCGTTCCCCGTGCTGCTCGTGGGAGTCCACGAGGCAGGGTGGCCGACGAGAAATCGGTACGCCGTCGAAACAACGAATATTTTTCGGCATGGAATATGTATGATACAGGCGCGGATCTCGTCGCGTCCTGTCTCTGTCGTTGCCGTGCGCTAGAGGTAGACAGACGGAGCAGGGGGCAGAAGATAGAGAGGACAGCGACGGGGGAATTAGAGGGAGTGGGAGATAGTAGCCAGATAGAGAGTCGGGGTAGGGATAGGGCCGTCGGTTTGGTGGTGGCAGCCAGTCCCGAGTGGCAAGAGGAAAAGGGGACGAGCAGAAGGCAGCGAAGGCGCTGCCCTCAGTCGGTCGCCCGTTTCACTACAGTCAGCATAGAGAGGAGACCTAAAGCGACCGGGCTATACGTGGGTCTTCGCCTAAGCGCGCACTACACACCGTGTGTTCCCGTTTTCTCGAGCGAACACTTGGAGCCTTCGTTCTGCCCGCTCTTTCGCTCGTTCGGCGGGTGCGCGCGCACACGCACACAGTCACCTCGCTGCTGAACAGTGGGACAGAGCGAGAGAGAGAGAGAGAGAGAGAGCGACGTAGTCGTGCAGAGGCAGGCGCGCGACACAGCCATCGAACGTGGTGATTCGTACGGAGGCGGACGTGCGATACGAGCACACAATCGAGGCCGTACCGCGCGAGGGAAAAGGACGACGATAGGCTCTCCCCTCCCTCCTCGTGCATCGCTGTCCTTGTTTGCCTGCTCGTCATCGCCCGACGTCGGTGTCGTCGATGAGACCGCCAGCAGGATCTCGCCGATGCTCGAGCGTGAAGTTTTCCTGGCCCGACACGAAGCCTGCCCGAACGGTTACATGGGAACGATCGGCGCAGCGTTGTCCTGGCAAAACAGCAGGATCAGAGACGATCGTGAGTAAATAGAGCGGAAAAAAGGGGGTGTACAGTATACCCTGCGGGACGCGCGTGTCGGTATAGGCTCGCGTCCGACGATCGAAGTACGCGGGTACCCGTGTGTATATTCCGCCAGTTGCTCCGCGGATCCTCGGTGCATACGTGCGTGTACGCGAGAAATAACAGAGGTGGGGGTAGGCAGCCTATACTTCGCGGACATCCGGCGGGGAATCCGCACGCATTCGTAACTGGAAGCTCCCCCGAAAGAGCGAGGGAGAAAGGAGAGGAAGGATCTTGGCGCCGAGGGAAACACGGTGCTCTCTTGAGTACTCGAGCGACTCGAGAGGAGAAAGGAAGGTTCTCCTCGCGTTCCTGCAGCGAGCCGCCGTATATTGCACGTTCTCCTTTTTTCTCTCTCTCTCTCTCCTGCTATATAGAAGTCAGAGCGCTGGTTCCGCCGCCGTATCAGAATATTTATTATCATCTAATTCGTCGGCCCTCTAACGCTCGTCGGGCCCTCGTGCGTGCGTGGCCGCACGCAACGGTTGAAATTTTTGGTACAAATAATAAGGGTGGCGGAGAAGAGGTGGAAGGACGTGACGAGGAAAGAGAGAGGGAACTAGGGTAGAAAAGAGAAGTGAGAAACACGCCGAGCGGTGCTGCTCCCTACTGGCGACGTCGAGTCGCGCTCCCCACCCGGGACAGTCGAACGAGGTCCGAAGGCGAGTTCTCGGCGTGTAACTACGGTGATTTTCCCTTACGAGAGCGCACGCACGAGACCTCGTACATACCTCTCCGGCGTTACACCGTGCCACCGTACGCCCTGTAAAGGATCCTGCGAGCATCGTCGCTGAAGAATCGTGAAGGGATATACCCGCTCGAGGAAAATCGAAAAACAGCCGGAGAGAGAAGAGGACGGAGAAAGAGATAGACAGAAAAGACTGGCAGTGGGTAGCCCCCTGTAACACGCGTTCGCTGCTGAATCGTTGGACAGTATCCCGCTGACCACTCTCGTGTGTGCGCGCCTGATCGTGAACGCGTCCCACGCGTGTGTCGCGTATCACCGTCGCCGGTGGAACCGAGAGAATTCGAACGAGGCAGAGGGTAAAATAGGATTTCTCGCGTGGTCGGTCCTCTCCCGCGGCACCCGCGGAGGGGGGTGCACGCAAAGAAGCGCGAGAGGGAGAGAAGGAGCGAGCGTGTGAGTGACAGAGGCGTGGGTACAGATAGGGAGATAGAGTGACAAGGAGGGCAGAGAGAGGCACGGTGCAGAACGAAGATAGAAGAGGACAGAAGAGGAAGGGAGCAGAGGGCGAGAGAAGGGACGGTGACTCGGTTTTGGAGCGACGGAGACGGATATAGCGTACGGAGGGCGCCGGTGCTGCGCCCCAACGGCCGTTCCTCGAAGCTCAGTTATCACAATGGCTTCCGTGAAAGACACAGCGACTTTCTTCGCGGAGGGCACCGCGAGTCAGTTCGAGCATGTACTGAAGCTTTATCCGCAGGCCCTCCGGCTGAAGGCCGATCGCAAGACGAAAAAACCCGAAGAGCTGATCAAGCTGGACAACTGGTAAGTACCTTTAATACATCGCCGTCCTCCGGCTCGCGTATTAACGCCCGATGCAACGCGAACGGGGGCCCTCCTTTTCAACGAGGGGCTTCCACCACAGCCACCACACGGGACAATGAACCCGTGGCGCGCCAGTTGCCACCACTTACCACCGCGTGCACGGGCAAGAGCCCGTGGACCCGTATGGCCCCCTCGCGAGACCAACCACAATTCCACATAGTATATTTACTCTCTCCTATTCCCGTGATCGACGACCGCTCCGCCAAGAGCGGTCACTTCGAAATGCTAGCTTAACCGTGGCGTACGCTCTCTATTTGAAAACCATCGACGTTCCGCGATCACGTGGCCCCCGCTGCTTCTGTATACACCACTTAACATTCTACAGTCATCCGTAATTCAGCAGCTGTCCTGCCGGTTCCATCTTATCCTCGTCGATCGTTTTATCGGGTCCGCGCTGGCATTTAACGCGATTCCTATCGATCGAAGGAATTCTCGTGGCAATTTTATGCTACCTCATCGAGGAAGCCTCGGCGTTGCCGTTACGAGGGCCGCTCGGTCGTTTCGCCGTCGCGTAAAAAGGTTACCGTGGCCGTTGTTGGTAGAGCTTCCAGATTTGGAGATTAGAGACGGGGCTCGGCAGGCTGACGGGATTTCGTTCACTTTTAGATCGATATTAGAGCAAAGGATTTCTCGGGCCGCGCGCTGGCAACGATGGCACAGTGAAAGAGGCGACTCGCCGGCGTCGCTTTCACGGCGTCGCACGACCACCTCGGACACGGCTAACGAACCTTTCTCCACTCTTATTTTCGCCATTCTTTCTTCGACGAACCACGATGCACATTGTCATTTCCTGGATTTAAGCACTTGCGCTGGAACTTCGTTCGTGGCCATTTTGCTTCACTCATTTGCTTTATTCTCTATAAATTTATAAAAACTACCCATGCTCTTTATGAGAAACTCCGCTCAACTTTCATCCGACGGAATCGTACCACGAAACGTTTATCCAATCTGGAACTTTCATCGTTCATTAATTATCATATCTTCGCCTAGACCCTTATCAACACGCATATACAGCCGATTGCGTGGTGTACTCAAATAAACCATGCTTCCTATTGATGAAAATAATGCTTTTCTCTTAAGTTACTCCGGTTACGATACTACTTCTCATGTTACAGTTGCAGTTTTTGGAGCACCGCGTATTATCCGATACTTTCCATCGTAATTACGATCTCCAACTCGGAATTTCCTGAAACTCAGTCTCCTAATAGACATCCCCTCAAAATATCATTTTCATTTTTATTCATCATATTCCATTTCAATTCCACTGTACAGTACTGTCTAAAAGTATCCCCTATCCGAGGCAACTGTTCCAACATCGTACCCCTTGAAACCCGATTTAGATTCAGTCCACAGAAAAACCAAACCACCGCCCATAACTCGGAGAATTTTTATCCGTGCACTTCGAAAGACTGGTCGACTATCCGGAACACCTCGTCTCGCCTCACTACGTGACCTTTAGGAATAGCAGTTCCTTTCGTCATCGTTTCAAGTTGAAGGTAACCGAGGCGTTGGACAGACCACGCTCTGTATCATGTCGCGAAACGATAACTGCGATTTATCGAGGGGGGGGGGGGGGGGGCGATCCTCATCGGCTCCTGCGATCAAACCAGTGTCTGGGGGCTCGCTGAACTCCGAAACGTGAAACGGGGATCTGGTGAACCCTGAAACGCGAAACGGAGCTGCCTCGAATCGGGGCAGTTGCCGAGAGCGTTCGCTGCAACTAGGTTTCCACGGCGCGAGCCTCAATTCCGCTGGCGTCACGTCTGCCTTAATTAATTAAAGGCAGGTTCGAGGCTCGTTAAATTCCGCGTTAATCCTTTTCAGCCGTCCGGACGGGGACGATGCCGAGCGACCGGGCAATAATAATAGAATCTTTTTCCCTTGCACGATCACCGCTTCACCACTCGATTATTCATTCCTCGCGAGACCAGAGGCCGCCTCTCTGCCTCGTCTCTGTCAGTTATTCCATCAAACTTCCCTTCGCCCGCCCTCTTTGCAGCGTGTCGTTTGAGCTTGGCCCCTCGATCGATCGATTTCGCGGTGCATCCTCCGTGGACGAAAAACTGATTACGATGGGGGTAATTGTCGCGAGGGAACGCTTTTGGAGAACGCACCGCTTTATTGGAGATGGGGACAGAGGGGCTCTATTAAGGTCCCTAGTTACCGGGAAACGGAGCGGTCTTGTCGAATGGCCACTTTTTATGTCGTGGTTTATTATTGTCGTAGAAATAGTAGTATCATGTATGATAATATACATTTTTATTGCAATAGATAAAAAATACTGCTATTAATTGCTGAAATAGTGTATAACAAACATAGAGGGTAGCATAATAAATTCACATTTTTATCATCGATTGTTATCAGGAAGTTTTTCATACTTTATGTCGTGTACTATTGAGATTACATATGGATGATATTTATTATCATTCTTATTAATGAGCTTTATCGCGTGAAGTTCGAAATTAAATTTATGACATTTTATAGCGGGGTAACGGAAATCGTAATTAAGCTCCAAGGCGAAGTTCAGCTTAAAGCTGGTATTAAACTTAATCGTAGTGAGTAGGGAAGTGTAGATATTGATAAAGGTTTCTCAGCCTTTGTTTTTGACTTTTTTTCGTATTTAGGCACTGGCGGCGACGGCTAGTTGTGTAACACCACGTGTCTCATAGTAAACAAGTAACGCTAACGATGAAATTCGAACTTCTGGAAGCCTAGCATCGATAATTAGCCACTGAAAAGTAATTTGCAAGCCAATTACGAATATTTTAATATTTCCTCGGAAGCATAAATCAATACGCAATAATGTTTACGATACAATCTTTTTCTTAACCACACAATTCTCATAATCCTTTTCTTCCGTTAATTAAACCGTGAGTAAGTAATATTCGCCAATCCGTTTGATAAATTGGGGCGATAAAGAAATCAGAAACTGCAACAGTACATAATACCCTCCCAATTTAACATTCCTTCATTATATATTCCTCTACGCTCATAATCCTAATATCACTAGTCGAAATGAAATTTTAAACAACGCGCTAGGGACTTCTGCCTTTCCATTAGCAAAATACAGCAATCACAGCTCAGAGATTTCACACCTATTCCCACTATCGCGCAACACTTTTTCAACGCGAACTTCAGAAAATTCGTAGCAATGGGAATTCAGAATGAGCAAACGAACGAGGTGCTTTCGAATCGGCGAAAAAACCGCGGGAGAAAAACGCTCGAAGGGCACGATCGACTCTGTCGTATTTCCCTGCGAGCTTCCCCGAGCCCAGAGTTAAATGGTACACAGCCTGGAACGGTGGAAACATTTTCGCTGATTCAGAAGCTCGTTAAAGCGATGAAAACATTTGGGTCAAACGGCACGCAATCGAATATCGACTATCGGTCGGTGGCCGGCGGTCATCGCTCGTCGATTCTTCTCTCGTCGCGATCTCAATCAATCTACGCGGCCTCTTTCTGCAATCGTGCCGATTCGCAAGGCTCCGCTCCGCGCTCGAAAGGAAGGGAATCGTAAACCACGAGGACGAGCGCGCGGTTCCCAGAGTGCATATTTTTTAAACGCCCCTTCGATTGTAACTCGCTTGCAGTCTCCGGTTTCACAGTGCACTCGACGAATTGCCCTGTTACGCAAAACGAAACAGGAATTTCAAAGCTTCACCAGAATTTATTTGAACATACACTTCTCAATCGTAAATTGACCGTAATTATTAGAAGTGGTGTACCCCCTTACCAATTTCTGGGATATAAATTCCAGGTGTTTTATTTCCGTTACCCTTCACAGTTTAAACTTCCTTCTAGCCGCTACTGTACGGGTCAAAATAATTACAAGGCACTTGCAAACCTTCGCCCGCACATTAAATTAATCAAGCCCCTTTCAAAGCACCAGCCTCTCCCAATGATACAGTTCCTTGCAACCTGAAGTCTCTAATCAGGGCCCTCGGAACCCTTGGAAAGGCCAGAGGAGCCATCTTCTTCCCCCGTCTTATTCACTCGCCTAATCTTCCATCAACTTGAGAAAACGCGTCCTATGCATTTTGGTGGGCGATTCGAGTTGCCGTTGAGCAACAAAGGCGTTACAAAACGCGGCTAGAGGAGATCGTTAGGGTACTCTGGGCCAGCAGGAGTTCTCCGGGCCACTATTCCCTTGGAACTCACGAATAGGCGATCTGGAACGTCGAGGGAAACGTTCTCCAGGTTGAGCGGTGTTCCTTCGGAATATGCCACGATGCTATAAATTTACAGGAAAGCAAGTTTGAGGGAAAGTAATTTTCTCAGGTGTTGTACCTACACTCTTCATCGATATCATCAAGTTCTCCTCTCCCTTCACTTTCGTCGCAGCTCAACGATTAAACAAATAGAGCATACAGGAGAGGCACGGGCCTCTTTCCCACTAGGTATCTGTTTGCTCTCAATATCAAGGAATTTTGATATGACTCTGTGCAGGGAACGGTACATGCCATGCGCGCTAGAAGCTACTTGATAGCGCAAGAAGCAAATAGTCTATATAGATGTGCCGATTTTTCAATCAGCCCCTGAATTCGCGAGCAAGCGCCACTCGCACGGCCGTGGTAGATGGGAAAAAGGGAGTGGAAGCGGTCGTAAGAGCGACGTGGAAAAACGAGGCTCGCTTAGTTCTCGCGAGAGACTTGATCCTCGAGCGTTGAAGCGCGGCGGCGATTGTGTCAAGGTTGTTTTTGCGTTGCGTGGCGCGCGAGAGCGCCTCTCAAAATGGTTGCGCGCGAGAGGCCGCCGTCCCGAAACGGTCTCGAGGCTGGCTCAAAAGAAGCGTCGCCGCTCAAAGAAACCGCTGCTTTTACGCCACACTCGAGGCTCGATTGTTTTTTAACTTTCTATGGGACCATCGCTGAATAACCGCGCGGATCGCGAGCTTGCGCGCCTCTCTAATCCCCTTTCGCGATGGAGGGCCATTTTCCTCGACTCACACCTCTCCGAAAATTCGATTAAATCTGATTTAACACCGCTTAATAGCGAACCGTCGCGTTCCCATTCTCCTTGGGCGAGATTTTGACTTTCACAAGTCAAAGTGGAATGAAAATTCAAACGAGAATCCACTGTGCCCTTATTCCCACGAGGAAGCTCCTCTTCTTGGAACGATAAGAGGGAAACGAACGGTTCTGGTTACGTGCCAAACTGGCTACTATGATTTCACTCGCGCTCTGTCTTTCGCGATATTTGATACCAGGTCTTACACATTTGCTAAACATACTGGCACAGCGAAATTTCGTCTCTAAACTTCAATTTCATTTTCTGGACCACTTGTAAACAAAATTTCCTAGTCTCCTTTCTATCTTATATCCCCCCCCCCCCCCCCCAATTTTCTTGTACTTACCTGCAATATCTCCTCGAAACCAAATTTAAATACCAAACTATAACTGGTAATAAACTATGCTAGTATTATAGTATCAGCAGCTCACTCAAATTTCCACTTCACCTGTGCGCCTACAAAGCGTAACACATTTAGCACGGAACAATCGAAGACTCTAAAAGCGACCTTTCTCGAATTACATCCACCAGGAACGAAACATCTCTCCACTGAACCGTCACTGTCACTGTCCCCAGCTCCATCATAGTTGAAACAGACAACTCTTGCCACCTGACGTACCGATTCTCCGTAAATAAATAATCAGCTGGTTGCGCAGCGCGTCCACGTGATTTCTTCCGTAACGTAACTGCTCGTCCGTCAGAGGAGCACGTGTCTGAAGAGGTCGCGGATTATATGAATGAAATACAAACTATCCGCAACTAAGTTTAGCTCTTCAGCCAAACAGCTGATCTGCCTCTTTCCCCTCTCTGTCTCCCAGCGACCTCCGAAAGTACCTGCAATAAAACCACGCGAGAGAGTGCATCTTTCTCCTTCCTCCGTGCTGTTTGCCACCTCCCCGCCCCCCCCCCCAGCCGCTCCCTTCTGTTCACGGATGCAGCCTTTGCTCCTGAAGAAACAGAGAACTTGTCCCGTGTCGATGACCCGAATAATGGGGACAAAGGAGCAGAGGGGGTGGAGAGGGACGGCGGGAGGGGGTGAACCGAGACGTTTCAGTGAAACAGAGATTCTGAAAGGATTCTGAGGAATTTACCGCCACTTCTTGTCATTTCAATGCGCCCAGATGCAGATCCGAAATATAAGCATTAGTGAATGCTCATTTTAAATGTTTAATCGATGCTTAAGTCTGGAGATTGTCAAGCGGGGGTGATGGCGGAGGTGATTAAACGCGATATAGAGCGTAGAATTTCGATTTGGAAATCGGTGATATTGCTCGGCGAGATAGTATTCATGGAATTCCCAGAATTTCGAGAATTCAGCGCGATAAATAGTTTTTCCATTTGGATGGCGGTCTATGGAGGCAGTGAAATGGAATTGTAGAAGGATGTGGTTCTACGTTGCCCTGGTATCTGGTTTCAGAATTTGAGAGAGGTTTTTCCCCGGAGGATGAACAATTTTAACACTTTGAAAAATGCTCCTTCGAGTCGGTCAGGTGTTCCTGAGCAGTCGCTGCGGTTGAGAAAGTTTCGCTTAACTCCGAGCAAGCATTCGGGCACACTCGGGTAATACTTTCCAAAAAGTATGAACGCGGAAACACGCTGAGGCCAGTCGCAGTGTTAATAATGGACTTGGAAACGGGATTTAGATTTTTAGGTATTCAGTAGTCATGAAGAATATGAGAAGTTTTATAGAATATTTAAGTTGGAGATGTATAGTTACTTGGAAATTTGGAGGTAGAAATTCAGCGACGAAAGTAAGTGGATAGGGCTCAGGAAAGTTCACACTGGGACACACGTTCCCGGTGTGGAGAGTGCCCCCAGCGTCGCGTCAGGCGTCCCACGTGATTGTTAGTAGATGGAAGATCACTTGGGCCTGCATTTTTAATCTGCGCCCTGCTCGCGTCATCGAGCTGAGTAGCGGTGATGTTACTCACCCTGTGATCATCCACACGCGAGCATCGTTAGTAATCAGGTTCTTCGGTCTGTTCGCAGGTATCAGAATGAGCTTCCAAAGAAGATCAAGTCCCGTGGCAAGGACATGCATCTCATCCACGAGGAGCTGGTGCAAACGATGAAATGGAAGCAAATAGTGAGTAAACCGAACCACCCTCAAATAATTTTATCTTCCTAGCTTTTTCTAGCATCTGTGCGGCCAACATTGTAAGTGTTAATCAATATTCCCTAATTTGGAGCAGAGATTATGTTAGTGTTGTAGTGTTATTTATGATGGGAGAATAATTATTTATTGATATTGCGCGTTGGAATGTGAGAACCTGGAAAATTTAAGAGAACGTGGGAAACTTGGGAGAATTCGGAAAAACTCGGCAGAACTCGGAAAATTTAAGAAAACTGAGGAAATTTAAGAGAACGTGGGAAGCTTGTGAAAACTTGTGAAATTTATGAAAACCCTTGCTCCAAATTAAGGAAATTCCACAGTCCCCAGAGGACCCCTTTCATTCGTAAAATTCTTGAAACGACTCAAATGCACTAGGGATGAAGAAAACTCGAGTACCTGCTCTACGCGGATTTTAGGGCTAAAATAGCTTTCTGACTGAACGGAAGGGGGAGAGACGGTTGTGTGTTTAACCGTGCCGTTGTTCTGTTCGTTTGTTCGCAGCGTGGGAAGTTTTATCCCCAGCTATCGTACTTGGTTAAAGTGAACACACCGCGCGCCGTGATGGCGGAGACGAGGAAGGCATTCAAAAAGCTTCCAAATCTCGAACAGGCGATCACTGCCCTCTCGAATTTGAAAGGTGTGGGCACCACGATGGCGTCTGCCGTATTGGCGGCGGCGTCGCCGGAGAACGCGCCTTTTATGGCGGACGAGTGTCTGATGGCGATACCGGAAATCGAGGGCATCGATTACACCATCAAGGAGTACCTCAACTTTGTCCAGCACATTCAAAACACCGTCGAGAGGCTGAACAAACACAGTGAGTGTCTTTATCGACTCGTTTCCTCCCATCACTTTCAATTGCTCCGACGGAACGGCGGGTAAATTCATTTCCAAAGCGATGAATTCCTCGCTATTCGCCAGTTTGCCAAACCTACGCTCCAGTCCCTCGCGTATCGCGCACCCTCCGCGAATTTTATTCACAAAAGCAAAAGGAAAGACTTGCCATAAATACTGCAATTGCTGCCATTTCATGTTCGTCAAATAAGATATTGAAAGATCATTTCTCAGGGTGGAATACTTTACCCGCGGAAGCCCCTGTATCAAGTAGAATAAATATAAATAAAAAACAAATAGACATAGAATTTGCAACGGATCCATAACTGCAGCTCAGAAAACGATGTATACCCTTTCTATTTTCACCCCCCCCCCCCCCCCCCCCCATATCGTAGGTGGAAGAAACACAGCGAGTTCCTTGAAGAACGTTCAAGCTACCCTAATCTATCCCCACAAGGGTGCATGTCGCCAAATGTGTCTTTCCCATTCATTACGGTACTACAAACCTAAATACTCCTGTTCACCTTAACACGACAGTAGCAAAAGATTCTCCAGAGTACATCCATAGCCCATTCACCCTCGTCAGCTTCCACTGTATCCACGACCACGTCTTCCACCAACGACACGCGTTCGCTTTAACCCCCCCACGCGACACCCCGCAAAACCACACTCATCACTTCGCGGAGCCACCCAGCAATTGTCCCCGTAACATCCCAAGAGACGCCGGAGCCACGAAGAGACTAGTGGAGGCAGGGATTTAAACGCCCGTCGGGGACACCCCTTCGTGTTTCAGCGTCGAACGGCAAAACATGGAGCCCCCATAGGGTGGAGCTGGCGCTGTGGACCCACTACATCGCGTCCGAGCTGAAGCCAGAGCTGCTGGATGGTATACCGGGCTCGACGGAGAACGGGAACTCCCATCCGCCTAGCAACGGCGAGGCGACGGAGCCGTCGGATGACAGCAACCAGGAAGTGACGGTGAACGGCAAGGACCCGGGCAGCATCGATCCAGCGGCCATAGACGAGAACAGCACCACCACGTCCTTCACCGAGGACTCGATGGACAAACCGGCCACGCCGATCACCGTCGCCGTGGCCAGCGAGGACACGAACGACTCCCTGGCCACGAACGACAACGAGGACAGCAACAACACGCCGCGGCCGACGGACAGCGAGGACACAGAGGACTCGCAGGACGTGCAGGAGCCGCCCACCAAGAAGAGCAAGAAGTGACCCACCACCAGCCAGGGAGCCACGAATAACAATACGAGCAACAACAACGTCAGCGCCCTCGTGTCGGCCGCCAATCTAACGCTGATCGCAGCGAGGCGCATCTAAAAGAACCGCCCAGGGTCACCGATCAGGGTCGCGGATAGTAGACCTTGTAGCTACCATCGCACCATCACGATCGTTTTCTTTATTCTCTTATCGATGACTCTCCTTCGCTCCTGCTCTCTCCCTTTCTCTCACCCCTTCAATCTCCTTTCATCCCGCGAACATCAATTGATCTTCTCTTAGCCACTCGCCTGTCCCAGGCCACCGCCCACCTTCTGTCATTCTCATACGATCCTACCTACCTGCGCCTCCCCTCCGCGCTCTTTCTATCCCCACCGCCGCAGACCTCCTCCTCCATGACTGTTCCGTGTAAAATAGCATTGTCACACACAGAGACGCGTGACGCACCGGACTGTCCCGCGCGGGAGCACCTTGCTGGTCCGTCAGACACGGGCTCCGATCCGGAGGCAGAAACAAGGAGGGCTGCAGCCTCCCCACTGGCCCAATGTCTCGAAGCGTCCCCATTTACCGACCATGTACCTCCTACGGTTTTTACTTCTTCAGGCTTCGTTTGCACGCGGTCCCCTTGAGACACGGGCTCGCTCGCGGTGTCCACTGACCACGCGAAGATTGATTGGGGAGAGTCGGTCCCCTCTGTTTATTCGTTTGGAAAAGGTTTCGAAAGGGAAAGACTTTGATACGGCGGAGCTTCCTCGCTGTTTCTGCCGCACAGGAAGCCTTCGGGACCTCTTCAGGATCTCTTCAGGTTCGTCCGAGCGAGGCGATCTCGGTTACTGCCTTTCCAGCGCGGCCCCAACCCCCCGGGTTTTCATCCCCTCCCTTCGACTTGTCACACGGCGTAGCATGAAACCGACGGCTCTGGGCTCGCTGCTTGGCGCCGGGGACACGAGCGTGAGATATCATTCCTTTTTACCACGATTTGTAAGCGCGTGTTCGAGGCTGCCGCCGACGTGGACCACGAGGACGAGAGCGGAGCGAGATTCGCGAACGGGACACCGTTTCAGCCCGTGGCTTCGCGTGGTATATATGGCGAGAATTAGAGTACCTACGAGGGGTGGAAAGAGAGGGAGTGAACGGTGGAATGGCGCGAGAGAGAGAGGGAGAGATTGTGCGTGTACGCGTGAGAGAGACAGAGAGAGGGAGATAGAGTGAATATAGAATCCGTGACCAGCAAGAGGAAGAGAAATACGAGCGGGCGGTACACACCGAACACACAATGATAATATTAATATTAATAATAATGATTATTATTATAATTATAATACAGAATCATTACCATAATTTATATACCTAAACGAGAAACACTGCATGCCAGAGCGATGCATGGAGCAAAACCAAATACCTTGTAAGTAAAAGAAACTTTAGAAACAGAAATAAAAAGGAACCGTAACGCTTTTTTGAGTCCACCAATCAACTGGAGGGAGCATGTGGCAGTGGCGGCTGACCTATATATAGACACACACACACACACACGAGTACACAGGAGACACAGCCGTGAAGCATATACCCCACCTTGCCGAGATTTTTCGTGCACAGGGATTCAACTAGTATTTTTGCATTGATCGAGGATCGCTGTTGGTCGTTGTAGAGAGGCATGCACGGGATAGACGACGATCAGAGGGAAAGGGATGGTGTTCAACACTGTAAACGAACGATTGAAAGAGACATTGAGGACACAGAGGGTGAAAGGGGGCACTGCGTGTACGATTGAGTGTCTGCGCGCGAGAGAAACACTGCGGGAAAGAGGAATTAAGGAAACAGCAAGTAGCTTGATCGAGAAGGTTCATTCGAATTTTATAAATATATATATTTGTAATTTAGAGCAGCGTGTACGGCCACGGGGCCCGTTCTAATACCGTGTTACTGACTCTATCATTAAATGACACAGACATATACACACACACATTCACCGCCGATGGCGGTCGCGCTTGTTTTCGGCTGTACGAGATAAAAAAGGGGATAAGGAGGCCAGGAGGAGAAGAGCGCCCCTCGGAAATGGACCGTTTTAAATTTCTGGTGCATCGATCGTCTTGTGTACTCTATTCGTCACCGGGGGAACCGCGCCGGGTACAGGGATCGGCGGGAACGAAGACTGATCCACCCTGCACCGTCGTGCGCACACCCGCGAGGAAGAAGCAGACGGGCGAATAGAGTTGCAACGGGTATGGACGAGAGGACCTTAGCGAACCGTTCTATTTATTTAGCACCTAATTTATTCCGTATCGATCGTTTCGTTGGCAAGGGCAGATGACATGTAGTTAATAGATAATGTATAGATAGACTATATACACACGCGTGTGTAAAACGTTTTACCGTGGGCTGTCGATGATCCACCCAACGTTTCAGGGGCGACGACGATGAACGGAACGACGACAAATGTGCGAAGTATGATAAATACCGACTATAGAATAAATTTAGTGAATCATCCTCTCCCCCACACTTCTCACCCCCCCCCCCCCCCCCCCCCCCCCGACGACGACGATAACTAATAATGATTGATGAATACGTGTCTGCGAACTATGACGGATGATGAGGATGCTTATGATTATTATTATAATTACGATTATGGTTATTATATATTATCGCTGCTACTACTGCTGCTACTATTACGAATGACGGCGAGAGCATAGTTTTTACTGTCTTATAAACGTAACGGATTTAATGTAGCGAAGTTGTTTGTTTCTCCCTTTTTTTTCTTTCTTCGGTCTCTCTATTATGAATGAAGCTAGACGGGGGTATTATTCTTGCGCGTGATTACTAGACATTCCATACGCACGTCGTGTGCGGAGCTTTTTCCTGTTTCGAGAACGTGCCGTCTGGGGGAAAAGGTGGGGACCGCGGGGAAGGGAAAGCAGTTGATCATGGAAATAATAGATATTGGTGGGAAAAGAAACGACTGCTCGCCTTTACACGCCGACGGATTTATTTTCTCTGGTTATCCTCCAATGGGAAGATGGACATAGTTCAGGGGAAAATGAATTTTGGAGCGAAATAAATGTGGAGACAGTCACTTATAGAGGAATAGAAATTTTCTAAGATACTGGACTTTAAAGAAATTTGAAGGATTTATAGAGTGCCCTGGGTCAACGTTTCTTTTCCTTCTTAAATATCACCAGGTCACGTGGACTCGTGGGTGCGCGTAATTTGGCAGAACCAGGCTACCAATAACTCATCCAGGTCGTTGGCAAGGAGTTCAAGAAAAATCCCCAAGGGGTAGAAGCTGCCTCCGCGATCTTCTCGTGAACCTTCCTGCACGATCTCGAGGAGATATTCCAGGAGACTCCTAATTTATGTTTGCGTTTTCATTTCTCGAGGGGATGAATTATCTCACGGGCTCCTTTCATCCCCCTGATCAGAACTCTAAGGTTCCATCTCCAGAGCCTGCAAGACCATATTTATCGGAATTCATAGCGAATGATCAATCAGGGATCAAATTATCGAGGGAACGCATTAATCAGCCACCTGTTTCCTCGACCAAATTGTCGAACCCTTGTCTTCAGGGTCTCTGGACTCTTCATTGGCAACCTCAAGGAACGAAACGCAAGGGGACGTTGATATTTACGTGGACACAGCGACTAGTACACAGTAATGATTCGATGGAAGTGACAATATCTGTTTCGATCATTGTGACTCTCTATCCCTTCCACTTGGGGAGATCCCTCTATATTTTTTTAGCATACTAATTAGATTTTATTTATGAATATTTGGATAATTCTTCTACCACTATTTTTGGCAAAACACGGAACCGTATCGCTTCACCCTTCGGGAGGTATGGACGCGGGGAACGCCCGAGGGGCGTTCAGAGCTTATGGTTAACAGATACGATTAGGGGAGACCCGCACACGGCATATGCTAAGCATCCAAATGGTCAGCACCTGAAGGGCTTAACCCTGCCCCGTCTTAGGAGGATCCGATCTGGTCCCAAGTTTGGAACGAGAATCAAATCATTACTGTATTCCAAGCTCCGAGGCTTCGATTTCCTCAGAGGAAGCTCGATATTGAACCAGACTGTGCATCTCTGAACCAAGATCGATGAGAGAGATCCGTGTCTGAGGTTCACGAAGTGCAGCGATCGGTGATCGATCGTGGTCACCTCAACTACTGCCATTTAACGTTACTAATAAGCAATTTCGTGAATCGAAGGGAAAACCGCCATTCGTCTTGCTCTCGACGAGCACCTTAGTTGTAGCGTCTACCTTTCTCTGCACCTGTCGATGCACTTCTCTCTTCTCGAGCCCTTCCACGCCCCCAAAACCCTCAGCAACCCTCGGTGCCCCGTCGTGCCTTCGTGTTCGTAGAGCGCTCCTGCGATCACTTACCTCTGCCCCTGATTTCACGGTAACGTGTAACAGCCTGATTTAATTGTAAGCCAGCGAGTTACCATTACCGAAGCACGTTAAACAAATTATTTGGAAACGTTACGCCCTGTAGTGTGTGTCCTGCTTGAAGTGTATGTGGCACGAGGGTACGAGTTTGGAGTTTAGATGTTTTTTATAGAGGCTGCTCTAGAGCAGCGTTTCCCAATTCAATTTTGCCACGGCACCCTTCCAAACTCACTAAACTCTGGCGGAAGCCCCAGCCTCAATAGCTTTTCTTTTGTACACGAAGGGTTGTAACATCGAAATAACTCGTAAATAAAACAGAAAAATTTGGAACTTTGTTATAAGATAACTTTCTAGCGGAAGGTTCTGGTTGGAATATTTCTTGCGGCTGGGGTACGAATTTGATAGAATCGTATGGATATGGGAGAGGGTTTTAGACTAATTGGTATTAGAGTATTTGTAGCGAAGGGGTACCAGAGGATTCTGATAGGAATATTTTCTACGGTAATTGAGTGGATTTGAGCAGATTTTTTTTCAATATTCCATCACTATTTTTTATGTATTATCCTAGCTTTATGGCGACGTAAACAGAGTCACCAGAGGATGAACGGGTGTCGCGCGACGACAGAGGAAAAGTTGCTTTTTTTCCCTTCTTTCTCGCGTTGGAAACGATCGACCCCCTTCGTATATACAATCTAGCCTCTGTTAATCTTCATACGCGTGATAGTTCATTGGGTTCGATTCATCGCTCTTTCAGGATGGATTTAATACATCTCGCGCGAGGAATTCTATCGACCAACACTTGTGGTTCGAATAATAGCCTCGAATTTCTATCTCCCTCCTCCATCTCGCAAAAATCTTCATCGGATCCATCATCGATCCAATCCATCGTATCTTAACGCTCCATTTACCACCCAAGGTGATCTGCGATCCTGTCCCATCGTTCTTCCCTTACAAACCCTGCAGCTTTCATTTCTGCCACGTTTTCTTACCATTGAAAACGGAACGGGGACACGCTCGACTGCCCCATCCTGTGTAGACCAAGGCGAAACCACGCATTCGACGAGCAACTGCTTGTGTGGATCTAGCTATCTCGCTATCCACCGATTATCTAATGTTTGCGCGATATTCACTGTATGAATGGTCGCAGTTGCAGTCGAAACGTTCGTCACGGGCCGAATAAGCGCATAGTGTGGGAATGTACGCGAATACTTTGAAGAGCAGTTTGTCGAATGCCGAATATTTTAATTCCGAATATTTCAACTCCGAATATTGGAATACCGAATATTTCAATTCCCAATATTCGAATGCCGAATATTCGAATGCCGAATATTCGAATGCCGAATATTCGAATGCCGAATATTCGAATGCCGAATATTCGAATTCCGAATATTACAATTCCAAATATTCGAATGCCGAATATTCAAATTCCCAATATTCGAATGCCGAATATTCCAATGCCGAATATTCCAAATCCGAAAATTTGAATACCGAATGCGTGGTTCCGTCTCGCGACAAATTTTCGCACCGTTAGATGGACACTTGTAGAATCGAAAGCGCTCGTCGAATAAGATCGTCGCGAAACAGATAACGTCTCACGTTCTCCTCTCTTCCCTTCAATGTCCCAAATACACACCGTTGCCTTGTACTCGAGGAAAAGGGAGGCATGCTCGATGGAAAAGCGTCCGATTCCAGGGGTGAACGGCTCTAGGCGCGCGCTCCTGTAATTACGCGTCCATTAAACGTTCCCGCAAGACGAGCCGCGCGCAAACAGCCCGCTAATTGATTCGAAATTAATCGACGCTAAGGGGAGCAATTAACCATCGCGGCTCTGAGTGCTCGCCAGGGGGTCGCGAACGAACGATTGCCAATCGCGAGGCGATTGCGATTCACGGGGTGGCAGAACTGAATCGGTTCGTCTCTCGGTGATGCGTGGCCCGCGAAAGAATGATTACGCGCGGCTGTCGTTGGCGACCATCGGCGAGGATGCTCGCGCACCTCGCGGGACGATGGTCGTGGACACGGCGAGGGTGATCCATGATTGCGACGACAATGACGACGATGATTACTTGCGGTTGCGAGCGTAGACACGATCCAGGGCGATCGTCGTGATCGGGACGCGCGATCGCGACTTTCAGTGCGAATTACTGCTGTAGTGGATGACTTATTTAAAGGGTAAAATAAAAGTACGTGAATCTTGATTACGCCTCTATCGTTCCATTATTTATTTACACGCCTGAACTACTCCTGCGAATTAATCGTTGCTCACGGTTCTCATGTTTCAGCGTTCCTAGTAGAAGAGCAGTAGTTACAAGTAGAAGTTTCTTTCCCTGCGTGGCATGCTACAATTTCCCTCACAAGTGCGAACTGTTTTTCACAGATCCCATGCTACCGAAGAGAGCTGGGAGTTGGAAGATTGAATAGAATTGGTAAAGAAGAGTATGTGTTAATAATTATTAAGAAAAAAATATGTCAGGTTTGAGTGCCTACACACTTTTTTATTATTCGATCCGTACAGTTCTCTGTGTTATAATTTTCGGCAGTAACGAGTACCCCTCGATCGCTTTATATATAATTAATCCCCCTCGCGATTCGTTGATTCGCCGCGCTAATTACGAATTAATCTCCAGCGCCTGCTGCACGCGATGCCGGGTTGAAAAACACCCGACTGGCAGGCGCAGAGGACCGCTGCGCCCTGCTTCTCGTCAAGTGAAAGTGAGACGCTCTCCAGTCCCGTCGACTTTCCCCTTGTTCCTCGAACACGTCCATGGACCAAGAGACTCCCACTTTAGGCGTCACCTCCAATTCCATCCTATCTGGCGCCTCCGTTCGAGCGGTGATCGAGAAGCGGCGCAGAAATGAGGCTCGAGGTACGTGCCGAGGAATCGCTGGCGATCCGCGCTCTCGCACCCCGCGTTATTATTTTCGTCGCGACGGCCATCTCTGGCTCGTTCCTTTTCGACGCTTCTAAAATTAAGGACAGAAGTAACCTTGCGGCGCGACACGCTGCCAGGAACTGCGCGCCCGCTGTCGCGGCGAGAAACTTTCCTCCATCGGGAATGCGGTTTCTCTTCGGGCACTCGATTAACGATCATTCCGTAAATGTTGGACGTTCTCTGGAATCAGTGAGGGTATTTCGGGCGTTCTATGCTTGGAAATGGAACTATCTTGTATGTACTTAGAAATAGAATGGAACGAGTGTCGGTCATTTTGAACAGAGCTCCCAAAGAGCCAGAGGTCTTCGGCTCCGAGCGGCTCTATGTTCGCCTCTGGTCCACACGTTGGGAAACAAGGAGATAGGAAAGGGTGATCCCATCTAACATTCGTCATCCCAGAGGATCGTCAAGTGACCACGATCTAGGCGAGCAAAATTGAAGGGGTTGCGATAGGAAGAGAACTACGGACATTCCTTCATCATCAAGTGACTCCAGCTCACCGAACCCAGCACAGAGCCCACCACGCCCACAGACCTCTCCACAGCCTCCGCATCCTCCGCAAGAATCGCAGCGATCGTCGACAGATCGCACCCCCATCACCCCCGATCGCTCCGAAATCCAAGCGACTCTAAGTAGCCCGCGAGTAAAGGGGCCGCGGGGTCATCGCGGTCGTTCCAGTGACCCAGTCAGCTCTGGCACGACCTTCGAGGCGATGTGTTCACCCATTTAAACCATCCTCTCTCTCACACGTCTCTCTCACTTTCACTCTCTTGCATCACGAGCAGAGAAAACACCAGCAGCCCGCCTGTACGTGCACGTCCATATGGACACAGCGAGAAAGAGAGAGAGAGAGAGAGAGAGGGAGCGATTGAGCCACGACTAGAAGGGCAGCCGCGGAGGTGGCTGAAGGAGGAGGGTGTGTGTACACTGGCAAGGGAATTCCGAACGGTGGTCGCGAGAGAAACGGAGGGACCAAGGGAAAGTCGGACAGAGATAGCGGATAGGCGAGCGTGCACACCCACCCGCGTCGCTACCCACACGCTCGTGTCCCCGAAGAGAAGTGGAAACAGAGACAGGGAAACGCGCGGATAGGAGGCCGGCGATCGCGTAGGGCGGACGGAGAGCGATGGAAGGGCGGCCGAGAGAGACAGAGCCAGCGGAAAGAAGAGTACCCCGCGGAGCTCGCTCGCTGCCAGAGAGAGACGGCGGCGCGTGGATGCAACAAAGCACCGACAGGTCGTGTGATACCCCGTTACGTCACAGACGGAACAACTGGTTGCCTCATGGGGAGTTTGAGGAGCCTCTCTGGTACACGAAAGGGAGAGAGGAGAGACACGATACAGACGTATATACATGTACACCGGGGCCGGGGGTATTCCGGGGGTCCGCGGGACAGCGGGGGTGGCCCGGGTTGGATCCCGCGGGCGTCACGGGGGAAGGGGGGGGGGGATGATATATACAAAACACAAGGTCACGAGTACGGCTATAGGTATCTCTCTGTAAACACGCGGTGACGTAGAGCCAGCACGTGCTACGACGTTACCATGGCGGGGGCGATCCGAGGGACACCCTCCACCCTCTGCACCCCCTTCGCTTCCTTCTTCCTTCTACTTTCGATTCCTACCCCTCCCAATCCTCTGGCTACCACAGGACCTACATCTCTCTCCGCGGGCACATTCTCCTCGCTGCCACTCCTCATCGACAGCCTCTCGCTCGTCTTCGTTGCTTCGCTCTGTATCGAGATTCCCTCGATACAGTCTCTTTTTATGGCTTGTTGGTAGGTGTGTATCTTTCAGGGGGATTCGGAAGTAGGTCCTGGGGCAGGGACCATGGCGCCATGGACGGAGGAACGGTGCCATGGGGGATGAAGCGTGCTTAAATCTCGGTGGACCACTTGGGCAACTTCCCCCGTCAGGATCTGGGCTCTCGTGGCGGGGGCCCTTTTGAAGATTCTGGGTGGTGTTCTTTTAAGGAGAGGGTGTATAGTGGAAGATTGAGGGTATAGTAAGTAGTAGACACTTTAAACTGGTGTGTAAAACGGTATACCTACTTGAGGGTGCAAGCTATCGAATATGTTATCACAGGGGTACGCTTAGTTGGCCACATTTGTATACACTAGGGTGGCTCTTATTTTCGATTTTTGAATTTTCTTCGGGGCACCCTCCAGAATAGTTCCAAATAATTAAAAAAAAATCTGTGTAAAGTTTCAGCTCGATCGGCTAACGGGAAAGGGTGCCCCTGGGCCGTTAAACATTTAAATCATTATTTAACAGCTCGCGAAGTCGATTTTATATAACGTCTTCCAAGTTATTGATTAAATCAAAAAATATGTCAAACAAAAGTTGTAGATCCGGGCAAGGAGCATCTTTTTTGGTGTATTACTATTTTTCGTGCGACAAACGGTTTTCGAAAAAAATCCGAAAAACTAAAAAAAAAACTTTTTTTTTCAAATTTTGTAAGTTTAAATGCTTCTAGAACGCTTTTTATTTATGAAGGTGGACAAAAAAAATTGAATTTTTATTTTCGAGGACTATTTTTTAAAACATTTAAGGGGGGGCATATACCGAAATATGCAAACAAGATAAAAAAAAAAATTTCTTCTTATTTTCAGTGTTTGATATGTGATGAATGTTTCCTGAAAAGTTGGGGTCGAAATTCGCAAAAATATCGGAGATATACGCATTAGAAGTCAAGTATGCTCATTGGTGGCAGAGACGTAACAGCATTAACCTTTAGGGTTGAAAATGAAAAATACACATTTCTTTCAGTCTTCATAAATAAGAAATGTTCGATATATATGTAAATTTTCAAAATTTGAAAAAAAGTCGGACATGAAATCTTGCACTTTTTAGGTAATAAAAAAGAAACTATGAATCAAATAAAATATCCACGCCGTCACAAAACTGAGTAACAGTGTTTCATATAGCCATGCAAAACTTGAAGTAAATCGGTTGAATAGTATTCGAGTAATCGTGGGTAACATGCTAGAAAATCATGATATCCAGAAAAATGCATTTGAATACCTCACTTCTGACGTCTATATCTCCGATATTTTTTGCGAATTTCGACCTCAACTTTTCAGGAAACATTCATCACATATCAAACACTGAAAATAAGAAGAAAAAAATTTTTTATCTTGTTTGCATATTTCGGTATATGCCCCCCCCCTTAAATGTTTAAAAAATAGTCCTCGAAAATAAAAATTCAATTTTTTTTGTTCACCTTCATAAATAAGAAGCGTTCTAGAAGCATTTAAACTTTCAAAATTTGAAAAAAAAAAAGTTTTTTTTTTAGTTTTTCGGATTTTTTTCGAAAACCGTTTGTCGCACGAAAAATAGTAATACACCAAAAAAGATGCTCCTTGTCCGGATCTACAACTTTTGTTTGACATATTTTTTGATTTAATCAATAACTTGGAAGACGTTATATAAAATCGACTTCGCGAGCTGTTAAATAATGATTTAAATGTTTAACGGCCCAGGGGCACCCTTTCCCGTTATCCGATCGAGCTGAAACTTTACACAGATTTTTTTTTAATTATTTGGAACTATTCTGGAGGGTGCCCCGAAGAAAATATTGAAAAAAATTTTTACCAAGAATAAATAAGAGCCACCCTAGTATACACCTTGGTCATTAACACGATAACTATATTGAGGGCCACCAGCGACCCCCGCATGGGACTTATACTTTTTTTTTCAGAACGCTAACAATGAATCAACCTTTAAATGTTCAAGCTTCTGAAGTGTATTATTGTTAGTAGAAATGATGCAGAGTACATCGTTACCTCGTAAAACATTCTTATCTCAGATGATACATAATGGAACGAATGCGAAAGAACGAATAACGTGGGACAATCGCCTGGCAGGCTTAGTTACTCGAAGCAACTTACGTGGAATTCCACGGATCGAAGATCCTCCGTTTCACGACAGGCTCTAGCGCAGCTAGAGCCGCGTAATGTCTCTCTGAATAATAAAACACGTTATTCGGAACTGATGACAATACCCACGATAGAATGTTCTACACATAATCACGCTTTGACATTCAATTTGCCAGTGTCCCCGGCTTTCATAAATCTACCACCGAGGCAAACTTTTTCCCCTCTCCCAGCAGCGAGAGTATCTCTACTTAATCATCACCTGACTCGTGAGAATCCTCTACGCTAGGGAAGTGTAGGACCACGGAGGACGATATCGATCATCATTCGTTGTAAAGTACCAACCAACACAGCGATCCACTAAAAAACTTAGAAATCACATTCAAATCTCCAAAACACCCAGAAAGATTTGATCTGAGTGCAGCTTCTCTCACAATTAAATCCGCCACTTACAACCACGCTACAAAATTATTATACCACATCACTGTTCCAAAGAAGGAGACCCTCTTTTCAAGTCAACACTTCGAATGATCATACACTGACGCATTCCCCGCCGAAAAAACTGATATTCTGTTTCCCAGCGTAGCAACCCCGAAGCCTGCCAAAGCTCGACGATAAAGCGTGAAACTACCCCGCGAAATCCGGCTGGCTGGAAAGGGTGCTTCAAGTTCGCCGAAAGCTCGGGGAAGCCGTTCCTCCCGTCACCGAGGAGAGATTTCTCTCTCTCCGTCTCTTTCTCTGTGAATATTTCAAGCGGCGTCCTAACGTATTCCATTGAGCCCAGAGGAAAGCGTCCTGGACTCGCTTTCCCGCTGCGCTCCCCGAGGGTCAGGGCTGTCCCTTTGTCGCCCCTTTTCAGACCTGTCCTCCGCCTAGCTACGCTCCCGACAGCTGCCTCTCCTCTCTCCCCCCTCTCTCTCTCTCTCTCTTGAGGGGACGTTTTTCAAAGTCCCCTTCGCGCTAACGATCACCGAGCTTCTCTTCCTACCCCTGATGGGAAACGAGGGTCGAAAATCCCGCTGGGGGATTATTTTTCCCTCGCTCCCTCGCTCCCTCGCTCCCACCATCACCCTCCCCGTCTCTCTCTACCCCGCCATTTCTCCCTGTGACCTGGCCTCCCGGCCAACGAGCACTCCAAGGAATATTACGGTTCAGGATGGGCTTCCTGGAAGGAGAGAGGTAACTTGCGACCCAAGATCGACTTTATCCTGGCGATTCCAGGAAGAATCTCTGGCTACTTCATATTTTCGTGACCTTTCTCCCTTCGGATACTTTTGTCACGTGGGTTCCAGTGCTATTTCTTTTCAAGCTCTTCTCAGTTGTTCTTTTTTTACGGTACGTGGGTGTGCAGGTGGAGGACACAGGTTTTTGGGACGGTAAGAGGTGTTGATGGGCGATATAGTACCTGGAAGGGATATAGCGGGGTCGTAAAAGCTAGGAGAGACCCAAATTTTACAGCTTTGAGGTTTTGGGACTCCAAAAAAGATTCCAACCCTCTTGTTTCGGAACCTCAGAGCTGTAAACTTTGGGACTCGCGCAGCTTTTGCGACCTCGATATGCCCCTTCTATTTCAGGTAGTATAGGTTCTTGTGCTTGGTGTGGGATTATGGGTCAAAATGAACCCCGATTAGCGATAAATACTCCTTAGTTACTCGATTTAGGAGACTCAGAGTCCACGATTCTCTGTACGTTCTCATTCCGAAATACGCGTGACAGTGGCCGGAATTTTTCGACAAATATTAGCTATCGATATAACTACGAGTTAACGTCAGCGCCTGAGGGAGGCCACGGGTTGAGCGTCCTCCTTTTTTATTGGCAAAATTCGCGTCGCGTCGCAGCCAGGAAAGCAAATTAGAAATATTGATCGGTGTTGCGGGGAGGCTACATCTGTGTGCAGATGGTAGCACGAAGAAGAGTCCGCCGTTTATAATTTATTTCGCCTATCTACCCCGAATATCGATCCTGGCAAAGGGTCACTGAACCAACCGGCGGAAAAACATCCCGTGCTATTGCAACTGACAATCATTAATGTCCCTCGCTACACGCTCAACGACCGACGATCAAATTACTATCAAACGCAACTGTTAAATCCGCAGACACATTTCAGACCGCCATTTCTCGCGCAGATTTCATTAAAACAAATCATACTTCGCCGTTTCTATCCCATAATATAAAGGAACGCTTTTCCAGAGTAAAGAGTGCCCCTCCGCCGACAGGAAGATTCTGAAAAATGGTTGCAACCCCGTTCGTGGCTGGAGCGTTGAAATTTTTTAAAAAAATAGACGCGATCTTGCCGCCGGTCATTGACTCCGGCTCTCGAAGAGACGATCGAACGCGGAAACGTGGAAGGCTGCGAGGCGCAAAGGGGAGCGCGATGGTCGTATGACTCTGAAATGAAGCATGATCTATGGGTCGAGCGTTCCCACGTCTCGGCGACGTTCTTAAGGACGCGACACTCAATACGGGACGAAGCTCCGGAAGGCACAAAGGCCAGGAAGCGAAACGCGACGATGAATTATGGAGGACCAGGAAAACGGAGCACGTCGCGCGCCTCTCTGGCACAGATCGATATCCGGTCTGCGGGGGGAGGCTAGGCGATGTCCAACGATCGATAACGTCATGCATTATCGATGCTCCTTCCTCTGGAACGTCTGACCTGGTACCCAGGCCCCTTGTATCCTATTTTATTGTATTCTATTTCGGCGAGAGACAAAAAACGGACCAGCCGGTAGCTGCATTGAAATGTTAAGGGTGACTTTGGGGCCTCGAAAGTGGATCGTTTTAGAATAGATCGCCGTGTCGTGGCCTTTTTAACTTTCAATCCCCGGGTGGCGGGGCGGTTCGAGTGATCACACGTGGGTCACTTTGGACCCAATATTAAGAATCCTATTATACAAGTTTTAAGGGATGTTCTTCTTAGAGCAGCGGCCCTGCCCAGAAGGCCCAGGGCCCCATCTTCAAAAAAAAAATGTGGTTTTATCCAAACTATATTTTTTTCCGGTAGTATTATATTTCCCCCATTTTTAGTACCTCTTCATTCTCCCGAAAAATAGGCCCCTCAGAACGTTTGCCACCCGGGCAATCCTTAAATCCGCCACTGGGCAGCCGAGAAATCAATTCTTAACTTTCTCAAGTTTCCCCTGTTATCGTTGCATTTGGTAACGTCACGCTTGGGTCCAAAAGGAACCAGCGCGGTTGGTTGAGGGTGAAACTTAAGTCCTTGGCTTATGTTACGTCCCAGTTAAAGTGGACAGGGGCGGAGTGTAGCTACTATTTGCTGCTTTGGGATCCTAGTGGTGATCTGGGTGTTTGTCGTTGCAGGAGAGTTCCTCAGAGCTTTCGTGGGTAATTGCGTGTTGCTAGTAGTAGGCAGATGGCGATAGTACCTGGAAGAGGAATAACAAGGAAGATTTACTTATACAATTGAAAGAAGGTTTCAGTAGCTTCTTAGCCAATGAACGCTTCCGATAGAATTAAATTCTATTAACATTTTAATAAAGAAGGCATCCTAAAACGGAGCCTAATCTCCACGAACTCGCAAATTCCGAACGCTGTATGTATTATCGCGCCCCAGTTACTTCGGTACAAGGACAAGAATCGCCCGCGAAAGTCCCATTCACCCCGAGGGGAAGATCCGAAGATTACCCATGCAGAGATCGCAGAGTGGCTGGGTACATAGCCGAGGTCGCGTGGACCGAAGGGAACAGGTGGAAGCAAGGAACGAATAAACCAAAGCGAGCGACCACGTGTGCACGTGTGTATTTCACGTGACACGCAGCCACACACGCGTCGGCCGCACCGAAGTGTACACGCACACTCGCGTGTACCGAGACGGACACGCGCGTGTGTGTGCGAATATATATGTACACCATTGACCGGGATATCGTCTGTCTCGGGATGAATGAACCATTACGTCACGCACTTGTACTCTCTGATCCCCTTCCGCCTCCCTGCCCACCCACCCCCCCCCCCCTGACTCTTGGTGCTCCACCTCATCCACCTCCACCTCCTCATCTGTCGATTCCGTCTCTGTCCCTCTTTTCCACTCGGGCACTCGTGGTGCTCGCGTTTATATTATGTGCGGCATACCTTCCTACCTCCTTCCTTCCTTCCTTCCTTCCATCCTTCCTTCCTTCCTTCCTTCCTTCCTTCCCATCGATTAGCAGCGGAATTCCAGCCGGGGAGGGTAGGGAGGAACGATAGAGCTATAGTTTCGATGGAGGTCAACGTATCGCGGTGGCTCAGACACCCAGGCAGACGTGTCTGCTCTGCTCTGTAAAACGACGCGGCGAGGAGGAGCACGGGGGGCGGAGGGACGAGAGAACTCGGTGGATCGCTTTCGTTGCACCACTGATACACTTTCGGCGGCTGGCCTCTCTTCCCCTCTCTTCGGCGTGTATCTTCTGGGCCACAGGTGCCCCTCCGACTCGCGCTCTTTTCTGGCTCTTGTTAGGGAAGCGGGGTGACAGAGGCTTCTTTGGGGTGGAATGCTGGGAAGGGATTGTTGAATGCTGGGGAGGCTTGATTGGACAGGTTTCTGGTTTTGGAGGTAGTAGTTGCGGGGAAGATCTTGGGAACGGCAGATGATGCTTCCGGTTGGAGTTCGGACTTCGTCCGGGGAACGGTTACGGAGACTTTTAAGACCCTTGTAGATTTCTTCCACCGACTTATGTGTTAATTGGTATGGGGTATCCATTCACTACAAAATTCTGGTTGAGGGAATTGTTATTTTCTTTCGCTTAAAAGAATCGTGGTACATCATCCGTAGAGGATAAGGATAACGTGTGATGGTGTCCACGAAATCGATATAAAAGTCACTTTTCAATTTGCAGTTCAATTCACTTCAGCTTCAGTCTGAGCGGAGTATTAGCCCTCTAGGATAGTTTCGCGTGGTTCTCGGCCAGTCTCTTTCAAATTGGGATACAATTTAGCTTTAGGGCCATCGCTGTTCATCCTCCCATGAAAATCTGGCTTCTTCTCCTTAGGCGCACTTCGTTGTAACCAAACGTCCAGCAAGCTCTTAGGGGCGTAAAGACCACCTTTGAGGATTTGTTTCCCAAGGGATATCGATGTGCTGGGCGGCGGTGACATCGGTGAATCGGTTGTCGCTCTTATTACACTGGCTCTGGCCGTTCCATCTTCCTTCCCGAAACTAGACAAAGACAAGCAGAGGCTAGACAATGCTAATTACGCGACAGAAATCCGAGATTTGCTACTTTCTCTTCAGATATCTTATAATTTACCCGTCCAACTCGCGCAATGCCTGGTCCAACTCCACCTTATCCTTGTCGTCTTTGCTCCGCACTTCGAGCAGGCAAGTGAGAACTTCGGAGTGCGCGGCAGAATTATTGGCGTGATGCTTGAGAAATGTTTCCAACTCTCCCCATAACAGCCTGTAATGTTCTTCTCTGCGCACACCACCTTTACCACCGCGGCCTCCTCCTATACTTGGCAGAGGCAGTGCTTCGTGTTTCGCTTCCAACTGCAGCAAACTGAAGATCACTTGTTTGCATTGAACAACTTCCTCAGCAGTAAGCTCCTCTTTTACCATTAGATCTGGCATTGGATCTATTAACTTCGATGCAAAAGATTATTGAAGGCGATTCTTTCAAATGAAATTGTAGGTGTTCAATTCGTTTCGAGTATCTACCTGTTTTAAATTAAACATGAGGGTACTAGAGATAGTGATTGGCCAGTATTTAGTGTGTCGCTCCAGTCTGGATCTCATTTTCTCGGCTGGGCCATCGCTGTTACTGTTCGTGCTTCGTTTCAAAGGCACCAGTACATTATTTCGCATGAGTCTACCAAAATCCTGCAACAAAAGGCTGCGATTGTGGCAAAAGTCATTAAACAAAAGATAATTCCAAATTCAGTCTGCTCACGGTTATTCTATAATCGGTGACACGTCCACCACAGCCTTCGCTGATCGAAGGTGGATCCTCTAATACGCTTCTGGCAGTGGACAATGTGTGTATAAAAATTTCCCCACCGTGCGCCGCGAGCAAATGGGAAATGGTTTTCCCTCCACTTTTCCTGGCCATTTCGAGCATCACTGACCTACCGTTCAGTAGGAAATTAATCAAGCAGGACGAAGGCCTGCTGTTTACATCCACCGGCGTGATCCTGTGCATAGCCGTGCAATTCTGCATCTCAGCTGCGCTGCAACCCCTCGGCGTGCACCATTTCAGGGTCACTGTTTCGTACTCCGAACCCTCTTCGAACCTCCTGAACGTTTTGATCAAAGCTGAATCCTGCGGATTTCCTAAAACACATTTCAGTAATAAGTTCCAAGCCCGTGAGTTAAAGCTTCCTCGCTCGCAGTGGTTAATAAAGGAACCTTTTAAAATCGCGGAATGCGCAGCTGAGGAGTGAAATATCTCGACGTCGTAATTTGCAGAGGAACTGGCGTTCTGTTCTTCCTTCATCGGTATACCGGTTACCGTTGTGCTTGCCAAATCGTAGTGGGACAAAATTAGGTGCGACAGTTTCGAATGTAACGCAGGCGCCTTGATCGAATGCACCTCTACAGTCAACAGAGGCGAGACCTCCCTCGGTCCCTGACTCGTAACTTGCGACTCGATGTTGTTAGGAAAAATGTTCAATATAACCAGATGGCAATAATCCACAGGTATTAAGCTGAAACAAAAGGGACGAACACGTTACAAATTCAACACATCCGAGTCCTTAAAAATGTTCTATAAAGATACTAACTGATCCGAGGCTAAAGCATTTTTATTTTCCTGAGCCAGCTCGTTCAAAAATATGTTTTCCAAGCTCTTCATGTTACTGTTATCTCTCGCGCTGGTGATGCATATCACTCTGCCTCTGTTAACCAGTTTACTAGCGCTCTCGTTCAACGACGTTCTCTTCTCGTGCTGAATCTCCGAACACTCGTTAAGCGTCTCTATAGCTACCCTCAGTCCATGTATCACGGAATAGTCTTCTCCAGGTTCCGGAGTCTTCGTCGGTACTCCCAGAATGGCCGTGCCGTTCATTATCTACAATAATAACACTCGCGTTTAGAAACATTACTTTCCAACAGAGCGGTACTAACGAACCATGAAATCTGATAAACCTTACGTGGTTCAAATTCTGTTGAGACGGGCTCCATGAGTTTAGCACGTACGCCGCACGATCGGTCACAACAAACCTTATCTGCGACGAAGGGGAATCGACGATTTTGAGTTTAGTTCGAAGACGATGATTATAAATGGATATCGAAAATTGTATACCAGTTTTCCAGTGGGAAAGAGGTCCCACGCTATGCGGCAGTATTCCAAAGAGGCTTCTACGCTGGTGGTCCACAGAGACTTGCACACAGGTGCCAGGGGAATTAGATTCTGACCGCGGCTCTTCAGGAAATCAAATTCCAGCGGACACTCGGTGGATATGCCGAAATATGGCGTGTGGTCCAAAACGAAGATAGTCTTATGGTTCGCTGGATACATTCTTCTACACCATTTTAAGGAACCGTGTCTTTTTCATAAGCAACGCATCGCACCCTATTAATTACAGATTTGTGGAAAGGAGGATAATGCTTCGCGAGGATCTGTATTATAGGTTAGGATACAAGACGCTACAGAATCGCTGATATTACGGCTTTACTGTTATAAGAATGATACAACAGTACGAAACGAATCCATGAAAAGATTGTAATTGTTGCTTTTCTTCTGTGATTCTATATTATTACAATGAAACGTTTCGTAGAGATTATTATTGCCGTGATTTATTCAACATAGAAATTAATTTCGTAACATTAAAAGAAACTTATGCGATACGTATAAAAGAAAAAGTAACACGCTGTGGGAAATTTTAATACTACTTTATTAAATCGAATTTATAAATTTATGCTTCGCGACTCTAGTTCAAATTTCAAATTTTGCGCTTCATTTCGGTGTAGGTACTTCCGCTACGTTGTTGCTTGAATTGTAATTTGATTTTTCCTATTTTACGAAGAAGGATCATTAAGCTATTTTATAACAGAATTTCGCAATTGTTACATTTATCTATGATTTTCGTAACAATGACAGACTATATTTTACAGTAAATATTGTTTTCGATTCGCCGTTTGCCGAAGCACGCCTCTGTGCAACGTGCACAACTTCCTTTCCGCTTGGAAGTCTCCTAGTGGCATTGATAACGTAAGTTCGCTGCGATATTTTCCTTTATTTATTGTATTTATTTATGTATAATCCGGAAGATATATGTTAATAAACAGTGGGTTTTACACGATGAATGAAATGTAATAGAAAATTTAGTGCAAATAACAAGTAGTTGCAAGATACTCGATGTTTAATTCGGTCGACGCACGTGGTATCGTTTAATAAACAATTAATATAGTAATGTTAACTAGCTGTTAAGAATCATTCTTTTATTATATTCTATACATTTACTCTTATTATACATCTATAACGTGTCAATTGTTTATTAAATTGAACTTAGTATTTAAATCGTAGGTTATAAAGTGAGGTTATGTGACCGACTTTTTATCGAAATAAAAGAAAGTTTGCTCCAAATGTAGTTGCAAACGGAGCACATAGTATATAAATGTTTGTTGACAGGAGAATAATGTAAAGTTGAAGAATATATGTTACTTACTGATACTTATGTTTAGGTTACTCGTAAGTTAACCACAACGTTAAGATGTCAGGAGGTTTAGATGTATTGTCCCTCAAAGAGGATGACGTTACTAAGATGTTAGCTGCGTACACCCACCTGGGTGCGGAGAATATTAACTTCCAGATGGAGCAATACGTCTATAAGAAGAAGAGCGACGGTACGTTTTACCTACAGAGTATTCGATTTGGCCCGCATTCCGTAGCTTATAATCTGCTTTTTTGAAATCCAGGTGTTAGCATTATCAATCTGCGTCACACCTGGGAGAAACTGTTACTGGCAGCCCGCGCCATCGTCGCTATCGAACATCCCAGCGAGGTGTTCGTCATCAGCTGCCGTCAAACTGGCCAGAGAGCTGTTCTGAAATTCGCGCAGCACACCGGCGCCACGCCTATCGCGGGACGTTTCACACCTGGTGCCTTCACCAATCAGATCCAGGTAATTTCGGGTTGTAATAAAAGAAGAAGCTACGTATTTATGCTTTACGAATGATGAACAACGTTTTACCATAATTATACTTGCTGACTTATTTTGGCTTAATCTTTTCTGATCTTATTGCACAGTTAAGTAGATACTGCTGCGATATAAAGGTACCAGATGGTAATTTATATAACTGTTTCCAGGCCGCCTTCCGTGAGCCACGTCTCCTGATCGTCACTGACCCGGCCACTGACCACCAGCCAATCACGGAGGCCAGTTACGTGAACATTCCAGTAATTGCCTTCTGTAATACTGACTCGCCTCTTCGTTTCGTCGACATCACCATTCCATGCAACACGAAGAGTCTTCACTGCGTCGGTCTGATGTGGTGGTTGCTGGCTAGAGAAGTACTTCGATTGAGGGGTTCTATCGCTCGTGAAACCAAGTGGGACGTCGTCGTCGACTTGTTCTTCTACAGAGACCCAGAAGAGGTTTGTACCTCTATCTTAATATTATATACAGTAATTCGTCGATATAAACCCGACGATCGGGGCTGGCGGCGGGCGTACGTCGCGATGTGGAAGCGATTCCGTCCGGCCGAGAAATTCGAAGAGCGAGCGAGAGGGAACGAAACGGTTGCCGTCGACTCTTTCGTTCTCTCACTCTCGACTGAAGGATTCCAAGAAATGGTGGGGATAGTGAGCGGGACTACTACGCATGGTAAAAACGGGACAATAACGACGAATTACTGTATAGCTCCTCGTAGATCTTCTTCTCTTATCTATGATGAAAGAACAACATCCAGAAATGCAGTTGTTGACATTATTTATGGCTTAATCTTTTCTGAATATTTTCTAAGAAGGTGCGTTGTCGTGGCATAGAAAGACGGATCGGTAATAAGAGTCTGTTATGCTTTCGCAGGCTGAGAAAGAAGAACAGGCTGCCAAGGAGATCGCACCAGTCAAAGAGTTCACTGGGCCGGTGGAAGTTCCAGCGGCTCCAGAACCTGGCTGGGTCAATGAAGTTGAGCCGAGTCCAATCGCTACTGAAAATTGGGCTGACGATGTTGCTGCGCCAGCTGCGGCGCCTGTCCCAGCCGCGGCTGCTCCTCCGGCATTCCAGGCTAGCGGAGACTGGGCTGCTCAGGTGAATAGAAACGCTTTTGGTTTTTAATATTCCTTTATTGTGCACGATTATTTATTTCGATTTTTTATATAGACTTCGGAGGAATGGTCCACACCTGCGCCAGCTGCTACTACTACTCCTGCTGCCCAGAGCTGGGGAGGTGCCACGACAGAAAAGTGGTAATTTCAACCCCTTTGAGAATTTCATACACTGACACGCTTTGTACAGTCAATGTAATAAAATGACGGAAAATTCAGATGATTTTGACAATTTCGTGTGCTTGTAATAATCGTATTACCCAAATGCCTTGAATATAAATTCAGATTTCCTTTGAGAACCTTAGTTGCAGGTTTTTTCAGCTATTAGTTATCAAGGTATTAGTCGGAAAGATCATAGGTAAGTGGACAAAGTATAATTTATTGATTTATTTATAATCTGAAGACCCTCCTTGAAGAGGCCTTTTATAGAGGCGTTGCTAGTTCTGAAACGATTTTTAATCACGAAATTTTGTTTATTGCTTTAGTCTTGAAAATTTGATCGGTTCGGCGGTCGCGGCATCATCGAGCGCATGCGTGGACGTGCGTAGCATATCCCCCTCTCTTTAGTCCATCCGTCACGGAAACAATAAAATCACAGACGAGATACAAAATAGATCTTACATCTAATGTAAATTTTTGCCACACGGATTGGGGGCATATAGCGAATTCGGTACCTCGCACTGATTTTCACAAGTATTTTATTTTTTTGAAGTCGATTTTAATTTTTTTAAAATTTTTTATTTTTAGCTTTTTAGTTTTATATATATTGACACAACATGCTGAGGAAATATGCGCGTACGTACATAAAATAATAATAATTAGGTGATAATAGTCTTTATTATTAACCATAAGTGGCAAAATATTGGGCCAATGTTGATTTAGTCTAGGACGGGACCACCGGGGCATCGCCCTCTTTCGAATAAAAAAAAGATCATCAAAATCGGTCCATATGCTGAGGAGTTATGAGGGGACAAACATACAAACGGGTCGAATCTATAACCTCCTCCTTTTTGAAGTCGGTTAAGTAATAAAGAAATTCACTTTCCGTATAATCGATGACACATCGCCGAGCAATTCCAGGCGCCAGTTTAGACGGGTGAACGATACAATGTCGCTCGGCTCGCCAAGGTTAGTCGAGCTACGCGACTGAACTACGATTGAATACGAGAACACTGTTCATTCAGTCATGATTGCATCCCCATGATTGAAGGTAGGTCAATCATGGCCGACGATTGAATCCCCATGATTGACGTATTCAATCATGGCCGACGATTGAATCCCCATGATTGACCTACTTCAATCATGGCCGACGATTGAATCCCCATGATTGACGTAGTTCAATCATGACTGACGATTGAATCCCCATGATTTCAATCATGAGCGCTTCGATTAAAAATTGACTCGGGTTAGTCTTATTCATGAGCCTCGAATAAAATTTTCGTCTTTTGGTCGAATTCAATTTTTTATTTGAAATAACTTTTTGCCCATCTCTGGTGCGAGGTACCGAATTCGCTATTAGAAGCGTTGATTCTCACGAAGTCGGTATTTCAGTTCGCGTGACACGAACTCCCACAAGATGTTAGGCCGGTATTCATAGTCGCTACTTATTCTTAAGCAAATGCTTAAGCATGCGGCATCCTCTACTAACCTAGTAGCTAGTAAAGGATGCCGAATGCTTAAGCATTTGCTTAAGAATAAGTAGCGAGTGTGAATACCGGCCTTAGATCTATTCTATATTTTGTCTGTGGTAGAACAACACTATAGACATCTAGCAGTACTGCCTACGAACCAAAGCCCCGTTCAAATGATAAAAAAATACAATACCCTTTCTATTTATTAATATCTTTTAATTCTAAGTCCCTAAACCTCTGACGTAGACTATGTATCTCTCTATGCCACGATCCACAGCAACAATACCGTCTTATAATTCGTTTCCTTCCCATTCTCATTAAATACTCTAAAAATACCCCTACATCAAACGTGCAATCTAAATACCGCCTCACAGCCGATTCTATATAGCATCAGCCTCTCAGGAATTGAATACGTGGTTGCATTGCAATACGATGGTGATCGAGGAAAAAGGTACCGAGTTGTTGAAAGAAAATCAAGTAAACGATGTCGCGGCGGCGAAGGGACAGAAGACGTACTCGTTGGAAAGTATCCTTTTTCGACGAAGAATTTCCGTATGCTCCGGTAGTTCTGTCAGTACCATATGTCAATTCCTAACCTGCATTTGACACATCCTATCTTTCGGAATCGAACGCACACCGTGTAACTCAAAATTACTGCGTAGGAATATTTCCGCTTACACATACGAGCGATCACAGTATCGTAACATCTGATTTCGAGCGATTACTGTAATTCTTTTTTTTATTTACGTTACCACAGACATTGACATTTCTCTCGATGCCAGTTGAACGCAGTTTATTACGAACGATCGGTACTAATTTTCCCGTTTCCGCGACACTTCTAAGCGTCATATGACTATATAGCGACTTAACGAAGAAACAGTTCTGAAAATAATAAAAGAAGCGCAACAGCAACATGGGTTGAGGCACGGCGATTACCAACGATACCGTGGATATTGCTCAAGGAGGTTGAGACGCCTCCGAAAGGTGCTGAAAGTCCCGCAGGCGGACAGGCGTCACTTCAAAAGGAAAGACATTACACCTGTGATGGTGAACGACGATAAATTCTTACAAATTCCGTTGATAATGGCAGAACGCTGCTGGAGTTACGCCATGCAGTTGCGTCAGGAGTCGAATACAGAGCTGAGAAAGAAGTTCCACTTGGTATCGAGGCTAAGGAAAGCTGCTACGTACTCTCTACAGTTGCAAGAGTTAATAGAGGTGAGGTGAATCCTTTAATTCCACTTTTATCGTTCTCTCGCCATAAACGATTTTTACAGAACGTTAATTGCGACGCAAGGACGAAACTAGAAGCTCAAGCGTACGTGGCCTGGATACAGGGAGCCCTGCATTTCGAGTTGCAATTATGGAAGAATGCGATGGAGAACCTGAAGAAGGCTCAGGTGGTGTACGGGAAGCTGGCCTCTGCGCTACCAGAAGCCGAGCAAGTGATGTACAACGCGCGCGTCGAGGAGATCGCCCCCGGCCTTAGATACTGTGCCTACAATATCGGAGACACCACTGCCATAGACGACTTAATGCAGATGAGGGGTCAGCTGAGCGGTGAATTGCTGGCTAGCTTGGACTCTCTGATAGCCCAGACGCGTGAGAAGCAGACAAGCTCGGAGGAGGTGACTTGGCGTGGCAAGTCCTGCGGCGTAGTGCCGCCAAGAGCCGCGGGCCTGTTGATCGCCGACTCGAGATTGAATCAGACGTTGGAGAAAGCAGCCACGAACCAAGCCAAGATCGATCTGCTGGAGGCGCACCTGATAGATTGCAAAGACGCGATTTCAGCGGTGCGAGATTTCTTCAAGAACGACCTGAAGAACAAGGACAACGAGAAGCTGACGCCGTCGCAGCATTTGATCACTTATTTGCAGTACATCAGACTGTCGCGCACCCTAGAGAGGAATCTGGCGTTGATCGATGCGGCGGAGGAGTCCGCCAAGGCGAAGCCGCAGGACATCGTCAGACTGTACGAGGCGGCCCTGCACAATCTCGTCGAGATCTCGCAGCTGCAGGACGACGAGGAGTTTGTGCGGGAGCAGGAGGCCAAGACGAAAGGTTACAGGGCATTCAGGTGTTACTACATGGCCCAGTCGCTGGCGAACCTTCACCGATGGCGCGAAGCGATGGCTCTGTACCAGAGGTCCGCGCAGCACATGAAAGACGCGCTCGAGTACGGGGAAACGCTTCCGAAATCATTGGAAGAAGCTCTCCAGAAGTTGCTGGCTTCCATAGAAGGCGCGAAGTACGCGGCACACGCGCATAGCGTTCTTGAGGAAGGGCAGGAAGAAGAGCCCGGGACCAACAAGTACACCAAGACGAAGAAGCCTCTGTTCGAGCGCCTGCCCGAGTACAGAGAGGATCCAGCGCTTCTTACGAAGCAGCCGAACGTATACAAATTGCCGCCGTCTATGCAGCCTATCCCTTGTAAGCCACTGTTCTTCGACCTGGCCTTCAACATGGTCGAGTTCCCAGACCTGAGCGAGAAACTCGGCGACCAGGCTAAGAAGGCGGGCCAGGCTGGTCTAACGGGATTCGTCAAAGGTTTATGGGGCTGGGGTAATAAATGAAACAAGGACAGTTGAACTGGAAGGCATCTGGACTTTGGATAATTGTCGTACGTAGTACGATGTGTTTTTACGGTATTCAATCACCTCGACGAGAATCAAGATTTCACTTATACCAACCAGCAATATTGAATAACAAAAATAAAGAGATATTATTAATACATTGGTTGTTATAATTCACCACTAACAAGTCTGCCGCCCTTCCCGCGAAACATCAAATGTTTTAATTTAAAAGGGTTCAGACAATTTCGAAATTAATTCGATATGGCAACTTATTGCTAATTCGCTATATGAAAAAGAAGCGAATTCTTTTTAAAATTATCTTAAGCCTCTGTGTTTAAATCTTTCCCAATAATTTTCGTTCAAAATTTATCGTTCTCCAAAATTTTCCGCCCTAGGCTGTAGTCTACACATTAGGGTGGAGTGAGAAAAACTTTTTTTCGATGATCAATTTCTAATAGTGCGGAAAAGTTGTCTACTTGCCCCAATAAAACGTGTAAAAAATTTCAGCCCGATCGGATAATTTCTTCTGTGTGCACCAAAGGCCTTAACTTTCAAAATTTTAGTACAAAATTTAAAATTAAAAAAAAAAAAAAAAAAAAAAAAAAAATATAAAATACAATTTAGGATCGTGATGTGGGTACAAATAACGACACTGATCTTTCGTTTTTGACTGCGTTTATTCGTCGTATCCGTTAGTCGCCAAAATATCGTACGCACTCCAGAGTCTCCTGCGGTCGTTCGAGCTCGACTCCCGAGCCGACCTCGCTCGCTCGCCACGCCGTCTCGGCGCGGTGCGGGGGGTATCCGGCGGTGCACGCCTTATACCCAAGACTTCCCGGAAAGAAGTTCCTGTGCGTCGCATCGCCACATCACCCCCTTTCCAGTGACAACGCTACCAATTATGTTACATTGTGGTCCTTTGAAACATTACTGTGCCTGTCGTCGAGGTAAACTCCGAATTGGAAACTACGTATTCTTTTATTAAAAATGGATTGTAGTGGGTAAATGTTTACAGAACGACGTTGTTACCCTGCTGGTCTGATGTTTTAGACTGGTCATCCCTCTGTTTGGGGCCGGTATTTAACTGGCCTGATGAAGGGGTGGGAGGCAAGTTAGGCGAGCAGCCTAAGGAATTTGGAAAAGGGGGTGTTTGGGAAAGCTGATATCAGAAGGAGCCATCTTGGCGACTCTAGGAATTTGGGAAAAAAGGGTGTTTGGGAGATCTGATATCAGGTGGAGCCATCTTGGCGACATTCGGAATTTGGAAAAGGGAAAGCTCGGGAAATCAGGCGATTGCCAAGGGATCGGTTGTCCGGATGGATAACCATCTTGGCGACGTCTGGCATGTGTAGTTAGCGAATGGTCGGATTTTCCGTTTGGACCCATCTCGCTGGGTCCGGACAAGGAAAACCCATTCGTTTATTGGAGGGGGAGGGGCGATTATCGCGATATGCCTGACCACGTCCGTCGCTAAAATCTAATCCTTAACCTACTTACCAACTAATTAGTACTATGTGCCACTATCCGCTATATTTACAAAGCTATTTACACCGTGCACTGTTCTTGTCACTGTCCTCACCATTTTATCTGTAAACGATCTGGAAACCGTACGTGTCTACCCGACCGTGTGGTCGCTCCTCTCGCATTATCTATTGGTTCGGGTGTTTTCTTCGTCACGTTGGTTTCAGTTTCGATGATTCTACTCTTTGGAGGTTGTATATTATCCGTTGTTAAATAATGTGCCGGTTTAAGGCGGTCGATGGAGACTGTCGTTTCTCGTCCGTTCCTGAGAATGGTAAAGTGCTTAGAGGTTCGTTTTACCACTTTGAAAGGTCCATCGTATGCAGTGTTGCCAGATTTTTGACAACAGTTGTCGCCAACCGAGTTGTCTAAAGTCGCCCAAAATCGCCGAAAGTTGCAATTTCTTCAAAATAGCCGTCGCAATTTTGTTACAAAAGTCGCCCAATTGGCGATAAATCGCCCAATCTGGCAACACTGATCGTATGGTGGCTGTAATGGTTCTTTCACCGCGTCGTGTCGTAGGAAAACGTATGGAGTCGTAGCCAGTTCCTTGAATATAAACATCTTCCTGTCGCCGTGACGGGTAGCTTTAACGGGTCTGATGCCCTTAAAATGGTCGCGTAGTCGTGTGAGGAACGCTGAAATGTTTTCGGCTTGGCATACGTTGAAAAATTCCCCGGGCAATCGCAATTGAGAACCGTAAACTAACTCGGCTGACGTCGTGTTTAGGTCCTCCTTGAACGCTGTACGGATTCCCAAAAGTATCAAGGGTAGAACCTCCGTCCAGGCCTCTGTTTCTTGACACTTTATTGCAGCCTTGAATTGCCTATGGAACCTCTCGACCATTCCATTCGCTGCTGGGTGGTATGCCGTCGTGTGTAAATGAGTCGTACCTGTCAAGTGCGCTAGCTCCTTGAACAGCTGGGACTCGAATTGGCGACCTCTGTCCGTCGTAATTCTCTGCGGGACACCGAATCTCGAAATCCAGTTCTCCAGCAGGGACCGTGCCACTGTTTCAGCCGTAATATCGATGATCGGTATCGCTTCCGGCCATCGTGTGAATCGATCGACGCAAGTCAAACAGTAATGAAATCCGCGCGAAACCGGCAAGGGACCACACGATCGGGTAGACACGTACGGTTTCCAGATCGTTTACAGATAAAATGGTGAGGACAGTGACAAGAACAGTGCACGGTGTAAATAGCTTTGTAAATATAGCGGATAGTGGCACATAGTACTAATTAGTTGGTAAGTAGGTTAAGGATTAGATTTTAGCGACGGACGTGGTCAGGCACAGTAATGTTTCAAAGGACCACAATCTAACATAATTGGTAGCGTTGTCACTGGAAAGGGGGTGATGTGGCGATGCGACGCACAGGAACTTCTTTCCGGGAAGTCTTGGGTATAAGGCGTGCACCGCCGGATACCCCCCGCACCGCGCCGAGACGGCGTGGCGAGCGAGCGTGGTCGGCTCGGCGCGGTGCGGGGGGTATCCGGCGGTGCACGCCTTATACCCAAGACTTCCCGGAAAGAAGTTCCTGTGCGTCGCATCGCCACAACAAAATACATAAAAAACAATTAAATTATTAAAAAAAACGAAAAAATATAAAATACAAAAAACAAGGAGCCCGACGTACAGCTACCTCCGCGTGGTTGGTTCTGGGCCACTTGTTCCGTTAGGAAAGTGAGCGAAGAGTTGTATTTTTTTATAGTTTACAGTGCCATTCCTATCGTTCCGAAACCAGCCACGGGTGTTTCTTTGCTTCATTTACGCAACAAATATAGTCTTGGGTATAAAAAAAGGTAGAATCCACCAGCTGAAGAAAGTTGCAGTTTCTTAAGTTTTGTACTAAAATTTTGAAAGTTAAGGCCTTTGGTGCACACAGAAGAAATTATCCGATCGAGCTGAAATTTTTTACACGTTTTATTGGGTCAAGTAGACAACCTTTACGCACTATTAGAATTTGATCATTGAAAAAATGTTTTTTTCACTCCACCCTACTACACATATCCGCTAATGCACATGGAAATTCGAACTACTTGCCTCTGTTAAGTCGGTGCAGCTTATCGCCCCCATCTTATTTTCATTCGTAATTATGTCGAAGTGTAATGTAATAATAATCGAGTACGAGTGTGAAGAAGTATTCTCCTAGCAGTCAGTTTAGCTTGGGAAATTCTGTTCCGTCTTCGAGAAGGGGACTCGTAAATTACAAAAGGTTTACGCTGGCAGGCGCCAGAGAGTCTAGGCCCAAACATTGTAACTCGGGCGCAGTGATGCCAGAACCGAGGGAAATATCCCACGGGTGCTACCACCACTCCACGACCAAGCGTACCCCCTCCTAGCGCCCGTACCGCACCACACAAGCATACCCGTCCCTCTATCCGTGTGCCGCACGCGCTGCCTGGCCGGCGCACAGTGGCGTGTTTTCTAGGGAATTGTGAATAAATTCAATTTCCGATTTGACAGATAATGAAAATGTAAACACATGAAAATGTTCTTAAATATGTCTAGTATAATGGTCAAAGTTTGTTTTTTCCTTAAAAGTATTACCAACTGCTCTATAAATGTTTAAAGTTGAGCAAAATTTTTGAGGCACTTCTGGGGGCGTTCTATTTCTTCTGTGTTTGGCGTATCAAAAATTGCAACAAATCTGTGGGATAGTTGACAGTATAGTATATTTTAAGGCGAACAAAATGATCCATAGAACAACGTTTTCCGACTTTTTAAACATTTTCTGTAACGTTCTTAGATAAGCACATTTTATTTGCGGCAATTTTACGTATATAAAAAATGTGACACAATGTGACACGCTGAAAGTTGTTTCATAAGGAAGGCAGAAGTGTATACTATCGAATAGAAAAGGAATCAGCTGCTACTAGGCGCAACTTTTTGTGTTAGGTGCCGAAAACCATTGTAAAGTAAAAGTAACTAGGCAGCAAACCGTCTCCTTTTTTATGATTTAAAAAGAGATGTTCCCTCCGATTGCTTTGGATTTTGGATATGTTTTAGACGACTGGAAAATAAGAAATACGTTTTTTTTTATTTTGCCCCGTTTGCATATTTAGGGAGTAAAACCACCCCTCAAAGTTATAAGAAGAGGTACAAAAATAACTGACTACAAGAATATCATGCACATAGCAAGTTATGACACAAATGAAATTTATATCATGTTTTATTCAACACAATGTTATAATGTTATACGTCGATAATAATAATAATAATAACAATAATAATAATAATAATAATAATAATAAAATAATAATATTCTTTAAACTAACAATAGGAACTTACTCAATTTTAAAACTAGAAAAATACTAATATCAATAAACAATTTACAGAAATCACATAAAGAGTGATATATCTTCTTCCTGGAGCTCAACGTCTGAATGCTCAATAGCTGATTAACAAGAGAAGTTAGGGAACCCGGAAATTCAGAAAATTATGAAACATGGTGTGCAAATAGTGTAGTAATTGTGCAGTATGTTGTGCCCTGCGTGATGGCTCGCAAGGCTGGTACGGGATCTGGCGTAATCGTGAGTTCGGGAGCGATTAAAGGATGAGAATCCACCGGGTGAACTGCACCAAATGTGTTTAAACTCAAAGACTAAGTCTTTATTCAGAAACAACTTAAACTAGACTGAGGTGTACAAGTAGGTTTTAGCCGTGTTGCCCGGTCGAGGGTCGGATCTCGAGCAAATCGGTTTTTATTTCGCTTATTGGGCGTGGTGCCGTCGCTTCGCGTTGCCGTATATGGTCATAGCGAAGCGCTCGCATTTTTGCTGATTTCGTAGATTCGTGTTCGCCTCGCAACTGATTTAGCTTAGAAACGTCTCGAAACGTTCTAGAGTAATATAATATGTATAATGTATAATGGTGTGTATAATACGTGTGCTTGGGCGTTGCCTGGGCACAACAAGTAATTCACCCGTAACATAACTATATTTTTTGTTGATGCCATCGTACGGTTTTAGGGAGTGAAATTACCCCTCGAAAAAAAACTGAATTTTATTTTCGTGGAATATCTCGAGAATGGTGAGAGATATCGAAAAGAAGTTAAAACAGAAGTTACATCTTTCTTTTATATCTACAAAACCGCGTAAAATTATTTTTCAAAACATCCATACCTTTCAAGTTACCCCCACCACCAACCCTTAAAATTCAGTTTTTGTATTTTGTAAATATATGCAGAAATACCATTGGATAACCTCTTTTCATATATATAAATAGTTTATGGGTTATGATTTTTTTAAAACAAATAAAACCTTCATTTTTACCACTTTTTAGTTTACAACAAAAATAACAATATATTTGAAATCAGCAGGTCAAAATACGTAGGAATAGGGCATAAAATAATTTATTCACAATTTTTCCCTATAAACACGCCACTGTGCGGCGCTCTCGGCGAGAATTCGTTTTCCCGACATCGAAGCGCTTGCGACGCAAGCAAAAAGTCCAGAGTTCAAATCCCGGTGCCGATATTCTACTTTTTTTCTTTATTTATTCTCTAATTTCTCTTTCTATATTCTCAGAAGACTAAAGGCTTAAAAACTGTTAATTTGCAAAGCATTTTCGAAGCGTGATTTGCTGCTAAAGATGCGATCCCGTTCTGGCTTGTATCGCACCACTACAAGCGTACCCTACCTTCTGTCCGTGTGCCGTACGCGCTGCCTGGCCGGCGCTCTCCACCGAAAATTCATTTCACCGGAACCTAAGAGCTTGGGTCGCAAACAGAAAATCCGAGGTTCAAATCCCGGTGCGAAAATTCTACTTTTTTCATTAATTATTCTCTAACTTCTCGTTCTATATTCTAAGTAGAATAAAAACTTGAAAAGTATTATTTTACAAAGCATTTTCGCAGCCGGCTAATGTACGATGTTGGTATTCTGCCTTTTTATACATAAACAGAAATAATTCCTTGAAATGCTACTTACAGAATAAGCTCCTTTCTAGGATGGACTCTTTAAAATTCACGTCACAATGGACAGTTACAGAATCGGTGATTTTCGTTTCAGGTAAGCGAGTCGCCCGCTCCGTTATTACGGTCGGCTTACCACTCGCACCCCGAATTACCACTCGCTTACCTGAAACGAAAATCACCGATTCTGTAACTGTCCATTGTGACGTGAATTTTAAAGAGTCCATCCTAGAAAGGAGCTTATTCTGTAAGTAGCATTTCAAGGAATTATTTCTGTTTATGTATAAAAAGGCAGAATACCAACATCGTACATTAGCCAGCTGCGAAAATGCTTTGTAAAATAATACTTTTCAAGTTTTTATTCTACTTAGAATATAGAACGAGAAGTTAGAGAATAATTAATGAAAAAAGTAGAATTTTCGCACCGGGATTTGAACTCTGGACTTTTTGCTTGCGTCGCAAGCGCTTCGATGTCGGGAAAACGAATTCTCGCCGAGAGCGCCGGCCAGGCAGCGCGTGCGGCACACGGATAGAGGGACGGGTATGCTTGTGTGGTGCGGTACGGGCGCTAGGAGGGGGTACGCTTGGTCGTGGAGTGGTGGTAGCACCCGTGGGATATTTCCCTCGGTTCTGGCATCACTGCTCGGGCGTCTGGACAATGTCTTCGAGGTGACGGAGCGTAAGACGGTCGTCCTGGGAGATTTTTTTCCCTCTCCTTGGGGACCGAACCGCCGGCAAGGGTCACGCCTACATTAGGCGATAACCAATAACCGGCGGATAATTGGGAGAGTAAGCGGGCTCCCCCCACACAGAGGCTGTAGGAGACGCTTGTTCTCGTAGAGAGGACTGTGACATTTTTTCATTGAGTTGTGTAGTCGAGAAAAGATCATTGTACAAGACGCATCAAGCGTAAGACAGTATCAACCAGAACTGTATCATTAGAATACACTGTTATTGTTAACCATACTTGTGCCTCAATTACTTAATCATATCCTTCCCCACCGCCATTAATTTGCCGTTGGAGACGTAGTCGCGAATTGAGACAAGAAATTCGTCTACGTACGTGAATTAGGAGAATTGTAGATTCACGGTCAAAACAAATTCTATAAACGACACGAAAAGGGTGGACGCGCCTAAGAACACCGCTGTGCGTGCGCACACAGTTCCAGATTATTGGGATGATGAACCGGATGCACGTGTCGGCGCGTATCCCGAATGGTTTAGATTGCTTTTAGATTAAACATAATTCTTTCACGACTACCGTCAATATATTTTCATATTAATTTGCACTAAGGAACTCTCGAAAGTGCAGTTCAAAATAAAAACCACTGTATTAACGCCCTAACGGACTAACCTTGCTTATCGAAGGCTTAGCTCGTGCTTTTAAGTTTGCAGAGCGTGATTTCTATTAAAACACATACATAAAACGAGCTAAAATATTCAAACACCATGGACAAGGAATTGAAAGATTTGGCTATTGCGCTCTACGACATCGACGCAGTGAAATTTGGAGAATTCGTGACCAAAGTCGGCCTAAAAACTCCCGTGTATTTCGATTTACGAGTAATAATCTCGCACCCGAAAATAATGGTGAAGTTTCATGTTATATTACTCCGATTTATACATTTTATATTTACTTTCATACCTTTCACAGGCACGCTTGGCTAAAACCCTTTGGAAATTCTCAGAAGACACCTCGGGTGTATCACAGATTTGCGGCGTTCCTTATACTGCGTTACCACTGGCCACGTTGATCTCCGTCGACTCAAACGTGCCCATGTTGATCAAGAGAAAGGAAGCGAAGGCGTACGGCACGAAGAAGACGATAGAGGGCAAGTTTAAGCCAGGAGAGAATTGCGTGATTATCGAGGACGTGGTTACAAGCGGTAGCAGTATCCTAGAAACAGTACACACTTTGAGGAAAGAAGGTCTGCGAGTGACGGATACGTTCGTGGTGGTAGACAGAGAACAGGGTGGCAAGAAGAATATCGAGAGCCACGGACTTACGATGAGAAGCTTGTACACAGTCACCAGACTCATGGCGTATCTACTAGAAGCTAACAAAATCACAGCGAAGGTCGTGAAAGAAGTGGCAGACTATTTGCTGAATTCCCAGGCACCTATTATTTCTGCTCAAGGTCATGGATTTCCGGTATCGACGAATCAATTTCATAGCGAAGTAACTTAAATTCCTTACCTTAGTTTCAGACAAACGATTGAAGACTCCGTTCCACGTAAGAGCCACGGAGACCAAGAACCCAGTCGCCTCTAAGCTTTTCAGCTTGATGGAGGCGAAGCAATCGACCCTGTGTCTAGCGGCAGACCTGACGAAAGCTGATGCGATCTTAGAGCTAGCCGACTTGGCGGGGCCGCACATCGTGGTGCTCAAAACGCACGTAGACATCGTCGAAGATTTTACTGCTGATTTTGTAAAACGTTTGAAGGAATTAGCTAAGAAGCACGACTTTCTGCTGATGGAAGACCGGAAGTTCGCCGATATCGGGAACACGGTATCGTCGCAATATCGAAAAGGCATTTACAAGATAGTGGAGTGGGCGGATATTGTTACCGTGCATGCAGTCGCTGGCCAGAGTATCGTAGACGGTTTGGAAAGCGGCTTGGAACGCGTCACCGAACCGCGCGGGATTTTCGTATTAGCCGAAATGTCTTCCAAGAGAGCTTTGACTAACGGCGATTACGTGCAGGGCGCGGTGTCGATCGCGCAAGGTTCGGATATAGTGGCTGGTATCGTTTGCCAGTCGAATGTATTCCCGAATCCAGGGCTTGTTCAATTAACGCCCGGAGTGAAACTGTCGAAAGGCAGCGACGAGTTAGGGCAGCAATACAACACTCCGGAGTCTGTTGTAAATTCTGGGGCGGACTTAGCCGTGGTCGGCAGAGGTATCACCGAGGCGCGAGACAAATTAGCTGCCACGCTGGAATATAAGAAGGAACTGTGGGCGGCTTACATGAAACGAACAGTATTGAATTAACGGTTGCGATAATTTTGTAATGTGTCTATACAAAACTAGCAAGAAAATATATATATATTTTTTTATACTTTCGTTGGAATACATAGGTAACGGATAAAAAAAAAATTGTAAATAATTACGTAAAAAGGAATTTTGGAAAGACTGTAAATAGAAGAACGCTCGAATGTACAAAGTTCTCGATGTACGTACATTACGCAACAGCACACTGATTACCTATTCACACTTTTGTAAAAAAATTATAAGACGCACGCGCGTGCTCAAATAGATGCTGATAAAATAGGATCGAACGTACATTTGTTCTATACTGTATTTCCCGCGAAATGCAAAGATTCAATCGGTCGTACCTTGCGTAAATGCTACCGCGCAGAAACCGTTGCATTTATATTTGTACGCTCTATCCATTCTGTAACAAGCGATTACACTAGCCCTTTGCGATCCTATAAATTCACTGTTTACAATAAAAGTATTTGGAAGTGTTAATAGATGCAGATATATTTTCCACAAGAAAGTGCTTCCTTTCAAATTAATTTACCTATTACCTCACCTATTACGGAACAGTAAAAAAACGCACCGTGGCTCGCAAAGGGCCGAAGTGAATTTTAAGATCACAAGCAAGTACTCCGTTGCGCCGCTCAAGCTTCCTTGCTCTTTGTCACTTCTTCGACTAGTTTTCGAAACACCTGAGCTACCTGGCTGTCCGGCAACGACACCAGAACGCTCTGCCCCGTTCCTGCCAGCTTGCCGACCTGCGGGTCTATAGGCACTTTCGCCAGGAATGGTACTTTTACCATTTTCGAAAGCGCTATTCCACCACCCGCGGAGAATATATTTGTGCATTCCTGAAATTGTTATTCTTTGTACAGCCAGTGAAAGGTTTACCTTGTAAAATAAAGCAGATTCACTAACCGAGCACGATGGACAGACGAAACCACTCATATTCTCAATAATTCCGAATATATGAATACCAGTTTTCCTACAGAACGTTACCTCCCTTAAAACATCATCCACCGAGACTGCTTGCGGAGTGGTTACTATAAGCGCGCCGTCGCATTTAGCATCTCTATAGGATATAACGTCATTATTAATGGAAATTGAGGCATTTGATGGAAAAAGGGCACATAAGCCTATGTGCCCTTTTTCCTTAAATCGTTTAAATCGACTCAGGTATGTGTTATGTATATAATATATCAAGGACATTACTTCTCTCGCGTTCAGCTTAGCTAGATGCTGTTTTATCACGTAGCGTGATCGACTCGCAGCTTCATAGTCGCTGAGCGGTCGCGCAACCGTGCTGTCATGCAATAATCGTACTTTTGTTTCATAGAGGATTGTGTAAGCGAGGAAATATGGAAAGTGAGGCGAGTATCGAATCCGCAAGTAAAGAAGTTAATTTAGGAAAGAAAAAATTGATTTGTAAGACAGCTTGCTGCAAAAAATCGAAGTAAACTAATACTTACTTAAAACATTACATTTTTTTGTTTATTTTTTTGCTTCATTTTGTATTTTCTATTTAAGGAATGTAAAAAAAATGCGTAACGAAGTAAGTAAACAAAATTATATTTAAATAACTAAACAAAGAAGCAATTTTTTTACGAATTTACCATATTTACGGAATAAGGGCACATAAATCACTTGCTTCAAACTTATAAATAAAGACACGTATCATTTTCAAATCATGACTTCTGTGTTCAGAACGTTTCAAGGACACGGTAACTACATCCTTGAAAAAATTGGATTTAACCCTTTCAGTACGGCGTACATTTCCGCGAAAGTGCTTTTGACTTTTTTTTTTTTTTTTTTTTTTTTAAACTATCGGAGATGCCGACTAAAGTCGGCGCTGGGAACGACGGCTCGTTCCGTGACGCCGGATATATCCGGCACTGGTACACACAGGTCATCAGATGGATGCCGGATATATCCGGCGCTGGTACCGAAAGGGTTAATTGCATTACTTTTTATTAAGTTATACTGTAATGAAAACTTTGAAATCGATTTTCTTGAAATGACATTTTGGCCAATGTGCCCTTTTTCCATCGAATGCCTCAATTACTAATATTAACTATCGTCGTATCGGGTGAGACATTTGTGATATCTTCGCTCGTAGTATGCGTTCGAGCGAAACACATGTGCTTATCAATCTTATGACCAGCCGCTTATCTAGCTACAGCGACGCTCTGTGTGGACATCACATGATGCTTAATCACAGTCACATGGGAACGGCCGAAGCCACATGAGGCTACACCTATCTGTTACAACCGATGTCACAAACATACATACAGATACGAGAAACGAGCGAGAAAGAGATCTATGAATACAGGCTCGTGCTACCTTAAATTTTCCATCACTGTGATGTGTTCGTCCGAGGTTCCCGGAGGTGTATCGATGATCAAATAATCAATATCTTGCCATACAACGTCGGTTAAGAATTGCTTGATCATGCCAGTTTTCTTCGGACCTCTCCAAACAATGCTGTCGTCTTGATTTTTTAATAAAAACCCTATGGACATGACGGCTAGCCTTTGCTCTTTGTCCGCGAATACTGGCACCCATCTACGATATCGAAAAAGCGACGATAATAAAACGGAATGTAATCGCAACTAAATCTAACGCTTGTTTAATCAAGCAACTAATTATCGCAATTATAATGTACAAAGATCGAAGGGAAAACACCAAGGAGGATCTTCCATAAAAATTCGGATGATCTGTTCGTAAGTGAGAGAATTTTTATGGAAATTGTTTCGAATACCCTTCGGGGGATTGGTGGACATCTCTGTCTTCTAAATTCAGCAGATAAGGCACACTCGGTCCGCAAAGATCGACGTCCAGTAAACCAACCTGCAACAGTTTGACATTTAAGCAACGTAACCTAGAAAATCGTAAGCCACTCGAGGAAACTCACTCGGAATCCCGACTCTTTGAGCGCGAGGGCTAGCTGTGTGCTGACCGTTGATTTCCCAACGCCGCCCTTACCAGATAGAACTAACAAAACGTGCTTGACACCTTCCAACATTACGGAAAAGAAATGCGAAACACCACCGGCGAAGTAACCTCAACGACCATCAACGACGGTCGCTCGCGCACTGACTGCTCCCCGCGACGCATTTCCATATTGTTTATCGAGGGCAACCTTCGCGGAAACTTTTCGAGCGCGCACCGCGCTTCGACCGGAAATCCCCTTCGAATTTGCATAAATTAGCGCGCGATAAATTTTCTAACTTCTCAAGCGCCCAACAACATATTTGCCGTTCCGCGGTATTTAATATATAATAATAACTGCATGGTAACGCGACTATTTTGCAATATTAACATTTCACTCTCTGTACAGGCGAATACTGATGCAGAAAAGAAATGAACGTGTAACGTAGTTTTAGGCGGAGAAGTTTGAATTTTACCGCCACTGAACCGACATCTATGTATAGGTAAGTATATTAGAATTTAAATTGAAATTATTAGATTTAAAATTCGAATTCCCGTAGATTCTACTATTTTACAGAGTAGAAGTACTTACTGGTTAATTGAATGGTACTTCTCGTTAACAATTAATATTTTAGCACCCACGTAGCGCTATTGTAGGCGTCGTGTTTCTATGTAGTCACTCGTGGCAATCAATAGCCACATGTATCTATTAGCAACAGTGACTAAAAATGGTAAACATTGCATTGCGCGTCGTATTTCCTTTTTTGTTTTCACATACCTTTCCTCGTTGTCGAGAAAACTAATTCCTAGTTTAACTTGCACTCCTTGCGCTAAATTGTACCAGCGTACAATTATAAAGGCTGTTCTAACGTTCCTAACGAACATCTGTAACAGATATTGTCGAGAGCTAAGCCAGCCTCATCCGAAGGGGCGAAAAGGTCTGCGGCGGACAAAAAGATCCCTAAGCTAGAGGAGTTCCTGGAGAAGCGCGACTACACCGGCGCTTTGACGCTTCTAGAGTTCAACAATAGTTCAGAGAATAGTTTAGATTCCGAGCTATGGATGGGCTACTGCTCCTTCCACCTAGGAGACTACAAGCGCGCAGCCACGATCTACGAGAACCTGAGGAAGAGGGAACCAGCGCTGCCGGACCTGCCAGCGAACTTGGCGTGCTGCTATTTCTATCTCGGAATGTACCCTGAGTCGCAGAGGATGCTGGAGGCTGCTCCGGACAGTAAATTGAAGAACAGGCTCTTGTTCCACTTGGCGCTGAAAATGAGCAACGAGTCAAAGTTGACGGAGTACCATCAAATGCTGCAGGATGTCATAGAAGATCAGCTTAGTCTGGCGTCTATACATTACCTCAGAGCCCACTACCAAGAGGCTATCGACGTTTACAAAAAGATCCTCCTAGAAAACAGGTCGCTATCTACCTGTCTTTGTATAGTTTGTCAAGCCGTAGGGATTTTTAGGGTCTAATGCGAATGCTTGCTTAGGGATTCGGACAGCGAGAGTGATATAAGTAGCGTCGAAGGGAGCGCTAGGATTAATAGAAGTTCCGACGTGTACTTGATTAAAGAGCTAAAAGATTCCAGGTACCCTGTCCCTTCCTTATCCTCTCTCCCGTGATTTCCGAATTCCAGAAACAACCTGTTGGAATCTACCTTCAGAGTCTCACTCGTTGCGATCTTTTACAGGGAGTACTTCGCGTTGAACGTGTACGTTGCCTTGTGTTACTACAAGCTGGACTACTACGACGTAGCCCAAGAAGTTCTGCAAGTTTACCTGCAAAAGTATCCCGACAGCGCCATTGCGATCAATTTGAAAGCATGCAATCATTTTCGCTTGTACAACGGCACTGCCGCGCAGAATGAGATGAAACAGCTGGTGGAGAAAATGTCCAACTCCTTCAGCTTCAGCCACGACCTTATACGCCATAATACTGTTGTGCGTAACGTTATTAAGGTACATACAAGTCGCCTGATTTTCACGGTTACCGATGAAGATCGGTCGTAGGTGTTCAAAGCCGGGGAGGGTGCGCTGCAAATTTTGCCGAAATTGGTGGACGTTATACCGGAGGCCAGGCTTAATTTAGTAATATACTACTTGAAGCAAGACGACGTGACGGAGGCGTTCGAATTAATCAAAGACCTCGAGCCAGCTGTCCCGCAGGAATACATTTTAAAGGGGATAGTTAACGCGGTGATGGGGCAAGAGGCTAATTCCGTAAGCGTCTAATCAAGTCGAGAAGCTAAGGGCTCGTTAATACAATTATTATCGCTTTCAGCGCGATAACGTGAAAACAGCCCAGCAATACTTTCAATTAGTGGGCTCCTCCGCATCAGAATGCGACACCATACCTGGCCGGCAATGCATGGCCTCCTGTTTCTTCCTCTACCGCCAGTTCGAGGAAGTCCTAGTGTACCTGAACTCAATCAAGACCTACTTCTCCAACGAGGACAGCTTCAACTTCAACTATGCCCAGGCACAAGCCGCGGCGGGTTACTTCAAAGAGGCGGAAGAGGCCTTCCTGACTATACGGAATGAGAAATATAAAAATGATTACATTTACATTAGTCTCCTGGCACATTGCTGTAAGCTTCACATCATTTTGTATCCGCGCAAAGTGATCGGCGATATACTGAGCTTCTCTTTGCTCAAGATATAATGAACAAGAAGTCTCAGCTGGCCTGGGACTTGTACCTAAAGATGGACACGTCGCCGGAGTCCTTCAATTTCCTGCAGTTGATCGCGAACGATTGTTACAAGATCGGCGAATTCTGGTACGCAGCAAAGGCGTTCGATATGCTGGAACGCATGGATCCCAGTCCAGAGAATTGGGAAGGGAAGCGCGGCGCCTGTTGCGGCACGTTCCAATACATCGTAGCCGAGAAGCAGCCGAAGTAAGTTTCCCCGTCTCCTAATCCCATTTGCCATTCCACTTTACTCAGCGCGACTGCTTCCTTTCAGAGAGCTTCTGGCAGATGTCATACAGCTTCTTAAGAACACAATGAACTCGCAAGTGGAGCAGATTATACGAGTGATGCGGAAATGGGGTAAAGATAACAGGGTAACTTGCTGATAGCACGCTTCTGCCCGCGTGTGTGGCCATAATTCTTTACTGTAAGCGAGCACGGAACGTTAATGTATTTTCCCACGCGCAATAAAAATGTTTCTACGAAACCAAAGGCAAGGTACGAAGTTGTTTATGGCGGAGACACCAGCGCACGGCGTTGATGATTTAATATAAAATAGATATATTTAAACTGTGATACACTCATTTTATAATAATATAATAATAATATTAATAATAATCATCGTAATAGCAATAATAATTAATTTTAACAAACACAATCGGTGAGTCGTAAAAACACCATAGTCGATGGCATACACCACACTCGCATACTTGCACGTCGCCGATCAATAATATAATTCGACATTCTTCAGTACGGAATTGCGTTCCTGGTGGATCGCGGGCAGACATGACAGCCCTCGGTCCCTTCCCCCCGCGACCCGCCAGGAACACTTCCGATGGAATGGCTGCTGAAGTTCAGCGAAAGAAACGAAGAAGAACACTCAGGCCCGAACGCCACGGGCGTCCCGAAGATTGAGCAGACAAGAGAATGTAAGGAAATTCTCGAACGATTACTCCTCGAAACTACAAATCCCTCTACATCGAAACCGTTTGGAGCTCGTGGCGACCGCCCGCCGACGGTCGAGATCGTTCAAATATAAAACGTCTTGAGATTCGCCAGGCTTCCGCCGCAGTGGGCCTTCTGAAAGTCGAAGGGGTCGCGCATTCGGATGGGGATTACTCGAAAAAGTGGCAAAGGACTGACTTTGGTACATCTTTAGTAAAAATTGTTAGGTAGGGTACCGGAGCTATGACAGACGTCATCAGCTCTGTCAAAAGGGAGAAGGTGGAATCAAGCGTTGGCAATCGTTTTGTAACCGTCGACGGGTGAGCCGAACCACGAGTGTCGGAGAAGTCTCGTGCCTCGGTGAAAAGGATGTGTCCCTTCCTCCGAGCAGTCGACAGTCCACGCGTCCTTACATTTTACACGAACGCGTCTCTGAGCGCAGAGAAGGAGTGCCTAGGGTACGCCGAATCATTCGCAACGCTCTCGATATAAAAATAGCACCAGAAGAATGGGGTATCGCGGCGGCTTCCAGTGGCACACGAAATTTCGATCTCCGTCGATGCGTCACGCGGCACGCTTCAACGCGAATTTTCTAAATTTCCACGCGGCACTCGTTCTCCGACTTGTAGGTACATATATGAACTTAGCGAGACACAGCTAATATAGTCCACCGGATAAAATTGCTGTATGAATGATGAATCCGCACGTTTGATTATTACGTTCCCGTAGCTTCTTCTCTTTCTTCTTCATACGGAACAGATAGACAGAGAAAGAGAGTCAGAGAGAGAAAGACAAACAGAAAACATCGTGGTTCCTCGGTCTCCATGCATACGATGACGATGATATCTGTGTCCGTCGAACGTCGACGATTTAACGCTAAGAACGTAGCTTAACTTTCCACTATTGCTAAACGTACATGTAAATACGGTAATCGTCCTCTCCTCTCGCAAAACGTCCGTCTCCCAAAGTCTTTTCACATCTTTATCGTGCAGTCATTCATCGTTACAGTTTCCCTTGCACGCGATCCTCACTTACTCCCACCTATCGTCCTTCAACCTCCCGCATCTCCTTAAAAACAAAGAACGCTAATGATGATTTTGTGCTCCCACATTTCTCGCGTCTCGATACGATTCGAGGAAAGCACTCTGCTCTTCTTTTTTTTGCGGGTTTTTCACACTTTTTTTTTTATTTCTTTTTTTTGGCAATCTGCCACCGGCCGATCAAGGACCAGCAGCATGGGCGGCGTTATCTACCGTACAATGTTAACGTTAAAACTCGCTGCTCGCGCGGCAACCGACTGTCTGCAACGGGCCCTCTAAGTGAATGCAACATCCTCGAGTCTTCACAGGGCGCGGTGGTTCCTCGTTGGAGCTCGGCTTCCATGGCGGCGCGTGAAACTTGCGTCGAAGTTAGGAAACATCAGACTCACCAAGTGAGATTTCCGCGGACTCGTACGAGACTCTTAAAGAGAACCAGAGGTCCAAGCACCGTCCAGTCCCTTTGCAGCCCTCCGCGAAGAGCGAGCTTGTGCATTGCGATCCTACGAAGACTGCAAAGAGCAGAGCTTTCACTTGGAGGAGTCCCATCGACCCATGAGCAGTGTCTAGCTTCAGACAACGGGTCTAATCGAAGCGAAGCTACATTACCATCGACGCAGAAGACAGAACCGTCGCTGGGCGTCGAGGTAGCGCGCGCGCGAGCGGGCGTTGCACTCGCTTGTCGAGATGTCCGCGCGTCGCGTAGACCAAGCAACAGCGCGTACAACCGCTATGCGACGCGGGGACAGCCCTCTCGGGAGCTTAGATCGGTAAATTACACGGTAAAGTTAATAGTAAGAAAAACGTCTACTTAAAGAACCATGTACATAGAGTATTCTGAGGCGACGACCTCGCGGAGAAGCTAGCTTCCCCGCGTTCGGAGGGCCAGCGCGGCGGCCCCCCGCGTCTACGAGAGTGGAAGCCAGCTTCAAGGATTCTCTTGCCCTCTTACGAATGATCGAGCGAGGTCGCGGACGGTGAGCCGTGGCGCTCGGAACCGGCACGGTGTACGCTCGAGCGCCACGGGCCACGGCGAAGAGAACGTCGTTTGGCATTTAAATATGGCGTTGTTCGGTGCTCGAGATTGCGAAGCGTCGTTCGGCGAGCCGCGCGCTCGCTCGAGGAACGTCTGCGTGCGTCTCTATCGGGAGCTGTGCGAGCGACGGTCCCGAAACCGCCCTCGGTGCTTCGCGCGTCTAACTGAACACAACGCGACTCGTTCAAGGCGGCAGTGTCGTTTCGAGCGAACAGAATTTAATAACGGGACTTACAGCTAACGCTTAATCGTCCACGATTGCGCACCAATATGAAGCACCGAGCTACGCGCCACGCTCACCCCTTACAGATGCTTGATTCTCCGTTTGAGTCTGGCCGTTAACTTGGGGGGGGGGGGGGGGGGGGGACGCTTAACAATTCCACGGGGGACGTTTCTAGGCCCACCCTGCTCAAGTTGATCTATCCAGTTGGTCCACGCAAAGGGTGAACGATGCGGCGGGTTCGACACCGGTCGGCCGCACGCGCGCTCCCGCGGGCGACGGCTAAATGACGTCTCGGCGTGAAAGGGGTCGTTCGTCGTCATCGTTATTCTGTGCAATCGTTATTGCTCCGGTAGGCAGTTCGCGTAAAAAGACAGTGAATAGAGGGGCAATTGAATAAGACACAAGCGGCTGAATGTACACACGCGTTCGCTACTTTACGAACGTACGGTTCCCGGTCCCGTTCGGTTGGAAAATAGAAGGGCGAACGCCAGCGGGTGAACAAGGGAGGCACGGCAATGAACTTTCATTAATACTGGCTAATGCAGACGATGATTTCAATCCTCTGTGTCTTAGGAACTAAACGACAAAGGTGAACCGAGAGTCTCTTTGAAAGAACGATCCTCCTTCGAGGATTGCCGGTCGAGCCTTCGCATCGACGACACGGGCGGCTGATCGTTCGGGAAGAAGGATTAAATGCCGAAGAAAAGCGATTAAAAGGGGGTCAGTCGTGTGAGGAGAATCGATTGTCCAACGATTAACGTGTGGCGCAAACGGTGCGAATCGTCGACCCGTTCGTCTAGCGATTTAAAAGAACGACACGTTACGGAAGGGAAAAGGGGACGTCGAAGCACGATCGAGAAATCTGTCCGCAGTCGCGGGACCGTTCGAACGCGACGTGGACGTTTCTCTCGTGGTACGCACGGACGTCTAAATAATACTAAGTCAAGAGGAAGGAAAGGGGAAAACAAAAGACAGGATCGCACGCATAGATCACACTAGTTGCGGCTCGCTGGGGGATCCATTTAGCCTACCTCAGTCTGTATGAAAGTTGGTCTGTAATTGATCTCGCCGTTCGCACGGTCCGTGGCACGCTCGGCGGGGAACGCCGCAGTCTAAACGTAGTCTCGCCTGCATCCGGACTTCTCCTTCCGTTTCAGCGTCCTCCTGTAACTGCGCGTGAGACTGTGGGTAGCGACGTTAGTCAGCGCTACCTTCGTGCATGCCACGGCACTTGTTTCCTAATTTCTGTCCCTGAAAAGCATCGTGTCAGCGATCGTGCACAGCCTCAAACGTCACGCTGGAGGACTCACCCTGGCCCGGGATAATAGTAAGGAGGCGGTCGTTCGTACTCTGTGCTCAGCGGCGGAGGAGCTGCAGCGGCTGGTTGGTACCTGGGAGGACCGCCGTTGGGGAAGTCCCAGTTTCTGTAACCGAGAACCGGCATCGTTAATCGCGGCGGGACGACGGGATCGTCGACACCTCGCGCGGCTACCTCCTCGCCAGGCGTGTCCAGAAAGGAACGAAACAAAGGAAACATAAGAAGAATAAATTGTCTCGAACATCCAAGTGTCTTTTTCTTTTTTTTTGCGACAGCCTTATAGCGAACAAACGAACGACGAAGCTGCTTGAAGCGGGAACAAAGTAAACGACTGTATTCGTGGCTTCCTTTTTTTATCGGAAAAAAGAAGGTGACTCGAACACGGGACTCGAACATGCTCGCCCGCGAGGACTCTGGCATCGGGTTCCGTTTGTAGAGACTGAGCGGCCGGCGTGTAGGTGGGCGCCAATTCTGCGCCGATCGGAGCCCGTTTCCTCTTTCGCAAGCAATAGCTCTAGGCGGAAGCTACCTCGGCCTGAGACGCTAACGAGTCGGAACGTAAAAGAAATAAAGGAACCAAAGATGTACGGGGACACATTTGATAAGAATGTGTCTTTGCGACTTACGTGCAGAGGCGTATCGAGAGACGCGGGAAGTTGCCCCCCCGCAAGGTTCCCACTCACCTGGAAATAACCGGGAAAAAAAGCGTGACCAACGGGGTTGCATGAGTTGTACGGATGGGATCAAGAGTAACGCAAATGGTAATCGACAGTAATGCACACCCCTGAACCCTCTACGAGCACGCTGGGAGATACGAGCCTCGCTGGTGAATGAAACATGCTCCAATTCTGTACAATTACTCCGGCAAGGCGAACAGTGCCGTTAAGTGGAGCCGAGATTTACCAAAGTTTGCTTAAAAACGACGGAACGTAAGATCAAAACGAACGACAAGCTGAACATTCTGCAGCGTATCGAGCGGGTCGAGCAGGTGACTTAACGAAGGTGAACTCCTGACGGTGATCGTTTGAAGTGTTTGCATGAACCTGTCCACCTGCTTGACTCCCTCGAGATATTGTGAAAACTCAGCCAGATTTGTTACGAGCGGACACATATCTCTTCTACGGTTGCTAACAGAGAAAAATGTTCCTCTACGAACCGGTCCGTTTTAAAGTCTACGAAGATAGCGAACGCTTAGCTATTTCTTTTTATCCGCAGTTTCCACGTTGAAATGTAGAAGAGATACGTGCTCAGCGATTGAAATGCAACAGGTTTCGAGTATCGTTAGCAAGAGACATCAAGTACTTACAGGAGTATTATCGAACCGTCCAATTGCTCGCATCAGCTTCGTTTTACGGAACGCCGATTTGCCTAATTACCGTTCGAACTCCCGTGTAAGCGTCTGGCTACGAAATTATCACGAAAGAAGCGAAGGTACATTGAACTTGATCCCATCCACGATTAAGTTCAGCGTGTCAGAGGCTCGCAGGAGCGGAACACAGAAAAATGAAGATCGCGCGATGAGTGGGAACCCTGCTCACCGACGAAAGGGAAACGAAAAGGAACGAAAGAAGGTGAACTGATCGTGATACAGATCAGGCCCCGCGCGAGCCGCGCCGCGGCTCGGAATTCAACAGAAAATTTGCGTATAACGTGTCACAGAAAGCTGAATGAAAGATACGTCGCTCCGAGACAGAGAGATAGAGATAGAGAGACAGAGAGAGAGATAGAGAGATATGGGATGACTTACTGCGATTCTATCGATATGCTAAAGACTTTATTGTGAGGTTCTGTATCGGAGGGGGCGGTGGGTTCGTGGCTTCGCCACGTGGGGGTGGAACTGCAAAATAAAACCAGAGATGAACTAATGAGCGGGAGAGACGGAAGGATCATCCCAGAATCGTTGGATAGCGCGACCAACGCCGCGCCGTTCAGCTGCCGGTCGCTAACGAGAATTCAACCCCGAGGCCTTACAACGAACCTCAATAGAACGCACTCTATGCACCGGCCAGGTCGACAAACAGTTCTCCCCCCCCGGAGAAATGAAAGACGATGACGTAGAAAGAACAGTCGCTTGAAGAGGAAACTATCCACAGCCCGTGCACCTTTCTTTCTGGAGAAGCTATCCACAGTGTGATCTTTAAATAACGTTTGGCGATTAAATTTCAAGAGGGAGCTCGATCGCCAAGCCTTCGTCTTGCGCACCGTCAGAGCCTTCAGAACTTTCCGTAGCTTCTTCTTAGAAAACTAACGCCGCCGTTTAACGTGACCGCCCTGTCCTCCTAAGAGATCTCCCGTTCATGAATCTCGAGTGGCTCGCTTGGGGACTTACTTGGGCGCCAGATCGGAGTATCTTGAGTCCTGGTGATGGGACGTGCTCTGGTGCGCGTCGGTGATCCTTTCTCGCTCGTTGTATCCGACAGCGGGGCCGTCGTAGCTCTCCACGTACGCGGACGGGTGGTGTCTGCTATGGGAGGCGTATTTCTTGTCGTGAACGCTGCAACCAAAGGGCAGACTTCAGCCACGTACGCTCGCCACTGCCTCGCTACTCGTCATGCGAGTTAGAGAAATTCGTGTACTGTTCTGCTAAGCTGTTTCTGCGTGTGTTACGTGTTATTAATGTCCTGAAAGTAGCCTGGTGCGCGTTAGAGACGAGCCGTCGCTAGAGTCAATGCTGTTTTGCGTGTGTAATAAAAGAAATTTCAGAAGATCTTTCGCGCGACTGCTGGCGAAACGCGTCAGAAAGACAGTTACGCAAGCGTTAGCAAACTTGTGCAACCAATTAACACATTCTGGGCTAGGCATGCGACATTTGCTGAGTTGTCCGATAGTCATTCACTTGAACTCTTGTTCATTGATTCCTCTCAAGGGTCGTAGCCGAGAAGGTGCCAAAGGCCACGCTCAAATGGCAGAAAATAAACTACAGACTATAGAGACGTGGACCTAAGTCGGTGAACGATATTGTAGGATCCATGATGAAGAAGTGGAGATGTAAAAATGATGGCTTAGAACTTAGAATCTAGGAGAGAAGAGCCCCCCCAAAGTTTCCTTCGGAGCTTCCTCCTAGTCCCTCCCAGCGTTGCCAATCTTCTCTAAGCTTGTTCTTCTGATCCCACAATATCTCGTTTGGGGTGCTCGTCCTATTAGAGCTAGACAGGGTGCTCCATGCAGTCACAGGGATCGATAAGTCTAAGGGACCTGTCTACGCTAGTTCTCCCGACACACTACGCCTCTACAATGATGGAGACTGTGTCTGTAGATCGGGGTAGAGAGAGAGAGAGAGAGTACATCACCGGGTGGTGCGACGAACAGTTGTGTTCGGGGATGTATACATGCGACAGGATCAACGAGACTTCTGCATGCGAGCAACTTAGCTGTTGTCGTTGTATACTTACTGAGCAAGGGGTATGTTATCCCTGTCCCCATACGCGTCATACAAATATTCACTGGAACGGAGCGTGTTAGCGGTTAGATTCCAACAACCATTCCACACATTAGACAGCTACTTTTAACTTAATATGAACTACAGGATTGAGAGCTGGCGGGGACTCGATTGTCCGCAGCGGATCTTCAATGGCACGCGTTTCCAGCAAGAGGACAAGCTGGCTGCTTATCGCGAAGCTTCCAGTTGGGAGCAAGAAAACGTAAGTCATCGGTACGAATGAAATGTAAAGTACTTTGGCAAAGTTGCTGACCATCGAGTCCCCACCGCGAAGAATATATTGCGACAGACTTTTTACTATTCTCTTTCGTGGTATGTTGCGCTCGTATGAAACAGGACGCGGGCGAATCGATACGAGTTATTAGTGCAGTTATTTAAGAGTGCAGTTATTTGAGAGCTGCGCGAGCCCGAAAAAGGTTTGCATCGCGATTCTCGCGCTGAGATGGTAGGTCGATTCATGCCGACTATAGAAGATGAAAGAGGTATTACAAGCGCGAGTAGAGATTAGGGCTGGGACTATTTGTCGAATTTTCGGTATTCGAATATTTGAATACTTCAGTTGCTCAATTATTTGGCAAATATAATTCGAATATCCAAGTATTCGAATACTATTCGAATATTTAAGTATTCGAATACTATTCGAATATGTAAGTATTCGTATACTATTCGAATATTTAAGTATTCGAATATTATGGTGTGAATTATAAATCAAGTTCTTTAGGTTCATTTTATTAGAAGCATTTATTTAGTTTCAGTTGTGAGTTCGTTAGTTTGTCAGGGTGAAATCTTGTAAGCTAATTTTGACCCACTTCAACATATCCGATCGGCTTGAAACTTTGCACACATATGTAATTCTGATGACAATACAATATTTTCACTAAAAAGCATGAAATACTTTATGGTGAAATTTTTTTTAAAAAACAAGCTTTTATTAAAATGTACTGAAAAGGAACCAATAATTTTGATACCGGCCGATCTGACTGCCTGAGAAGAATTCCCTCATAGGGTGGATGTACCAGTAAATGAACACGTACCAGTGAATGGACATTTTATATTAAAATGAGTAAAATAAGTTATTAAAATAAGCAACTAATTAATTAGAGACTTCTTTTAATTTCTTGCTTCATATCCAAACAAATTTTGCAGCACGTGGAATCAATCGCGCTGCAAACATAATTTTATAAAAGTGTTCATTCATTAGCCTTAAGTGCTCATTTATTGGTACTTTTTTTTATTTTTTTTATTTTATAATTAGTTATAGGGTAAACGCACCAATAAATAAACACTTAAGACTAATGAATGAACACTTTCATAAAATTATGTTTGCAGCGCGATTGATTACACGTGCTGCAAAAATTGTTTGAATATGAAGCAAGAAATTGAAAGAAGTCTCTAATTAATTAGTTGCTTATTTTAATAACTTATTTTACTCATTTTAATATAAAATGTCCATTCACTGGTACATCCACCCTATGAGGGAATTCTTCTCAGGCCGTCATTTCGGCCGGTATCAAAATTATTGGTTCCTTTTCAGTACATTTTAATAAAAGCTTGTTTTTTAAAAAAAAATTCACCATAAAGTATTTCATGCTTTTTAGTGAAAATATTGTATTGTCATCAGAATTACATATGTGTGCAAAGTTTCAAGCCGATCGGATATGTTGAAGTGGGTCAAAATTAGCTTACAAGATTTCACCCTGACAAACTAACGAACTCACAACTGAAACTAAATAAATGCTTCTAAAAAAATGAACCTAAAGAACTTGATTTATAATTCACACCATAATATTCGAATACATCAGTATTCGAATACTCAAATATTCGAAGTTTATTCGTAGCATTCGAATACTCAAATATTCGAAGTTTATTCGTAGCATTCGAATACTTGTAAAATATTCGAATAGTAAATTATTCGAATAGTCCCAGCCCTAGTAGAGATGCATGCTACGTGGGTATATGGAAGCTCGATTAACTACCAGATCGAGATAGGGAGCTAACAGTTTCTACAGAACGGGTGCTTGAGAATTTGCTGGCCAGAGGTTAGCGGAGAAATGATAGAGAAGCGATTGTTTCCGAGTGGATGTAATGAGTAATCTTTGTTCTTAGTTTCCCTGGGTTTACTCGACGACTGAAGCGCCGGTAGATTTTCTTCTAGCATAGCGAATGCCTAAAGGCTCCATTCAGAATTTGTCAATTTCTCTTTTCCTTTATTTAATGAGTGACGTCGAATGAAAATGATTCCACGTCAATGGAGACGTTGGTTCATGCACCAGATATCTAATTATGTCTTGGGAACATCTAGCAACACTTGGTTCATCGTTTGGGATTAATTCGGCGAGAAAGTGTACGAAACTTACGAATCGACTAGGGGTCCTGGGTACGGGTCGGACTTCTGATACAGCGCGCTCAGCTTCACGCACAGCACTATGGTCGGGATGAAGAGGACCAAGCACCAGCCGACGCTCGCCCAGAAACCATTCTACGCGTTGAAATTAAGATATTATAACGTTGCACCATGTAGAACCTGCTCGCAGCAGCAATCTCTTGAGTCGTCGACTTACGAATGGGTCTAGAATCTTGTTGCAACCGGCGACCAGCGTGGCGTTGTACGCGTTCGAGACTGGGCCGCATTTTCCGACGCCGCGCAGCGCCTCCTCTATCACGTGGTCGAGGAAGTCGTCGACTTGGCGGAGAAAAGCGTTCCCAAACCTGGTAGCTAGCTGTGACATTGAAGCAGCCGATTCTAGGTGAATGCGTTTACTCCCCGACGAGAGTGTTCCGGAGAAACGGGCAAATGGAACGTACCTGTTGCACGTATTCCGGCCCGTCTTTGTTGAGGAACTGCTGCGCCTTCGTGACTTCGTCGACGAGATCGTGGATGGCCTCCGCCATCGAGCTGTGATTGAACTTGATGTTCTCCTGCAGCGTGAGGGCCTTCTCGCTCAGCTGCTCGCTCAGCATCGCCATGGGCATCACCAGGTCCCTGTGGTAGTGCTCCAGGTCGTGGGCGTTCTTCTCGAGGCTGACACGGATGTCTTCCTGGCCGTCGGGCAGCTTGGCGGAGACCTCGCGCAGCTGCCTGGCCAGGTGCTCCAGATTGATATTAGTGATGTTGTCCGCGAGGATCTCGGCGTACTGGTAGAACTTGATGTCGCTGAGGCCGCTCTGCGCCAGGTCGTTCAGCTTCGACTTGGCGCTGTCCGTAAGTATCACCACGCCCGGGGACAGGCTGATCTTCCGACACAGCTGCTGGATGGTGTTGTTGATGTCGTACCTGCCGGCGTAATCGCGGAGCATCGGCTCGTCGATGAGGTACTGCAGCTTCAGCACCGTGTACAGACTCTCGTTCAGGTGGCAGTTCCTGTGGAATTGCGAACGTTCGCTTTGCTCATCGGATGTGTTTTTAACAAAGATACGGCCATGCCCAGAGATGTCTACGTTTCATCCCACCGTGCGGCGATGTCACACTTACGACACTATGTAGCTCATGTTCACGTCCGCGTGGGGGTTGTTCGGGTAGAGCATCTTCTTGATCTGCACGATCTCGTCGATCAGCGCGAACATCCGGTTGTCCTTGGGGTTCTTCAGGGGCTCGCAGATCGCCCGCTGGACCAGCACCCCGGTGACCATGTGCACCACGGTGATCACCATCAGCACGCTCGTTAGAAGGAAGATGATCCAGACAGCCCTAGAACCATGGTCAGCTTGCTGCCTCACCGTCGTACTAGCTTCGTTGAGAATATGTTCCGAGCTTACATCATCAGGAATCGAGCACCGGACCCTTTGTTGCAGCAGTCGTCCCCGTAGCCATCGGGACGCTTCCCGCAGATCCCGCAGAACAGGCCGAACGTCAGGCACATGAACACTGTCAGCAGAATACCTGATATCCCAAGGCCCAGGTAGTACCTAGCGAACCAGGCAATTTGTTGACTAAAGGAATATCGTTAAAAGAAGCGTTTTATTATTAAACATTAGTGTTTTTGTGGTAAAAAGCATTGAAAGGTTTGTGAGAAAATATAAAATATAAAAATCGAAAAATCGTGTTTTCAAACATTTCTAGGTAGGCCTCTCCCCTTAAAGAGACTTTCAGACACAAGATCTGTTTCACGCCTACCTGTACGGCGAATACTGATCGATGTGCGTCTGAGCGACGTCCAGGTTTCGGATGTAAACTCTATCTATGTCGACGTTTAGCCTGTCGAGGAGGGCCGACATGTTGTGCGCCACGCCGGTGGGGAAGTCACTGGCTCTCCTGATGCTGGCGCTGACCACCGGTATCGTCTGGTTCACCGCGTGCTGGATGTCCTTCTGTATCTTCAGGAACGACTCCTTGCCCTGGCTCACCTCCGACACGATGTTGCCCCTCATCAGCATGGTGATGTTGTACAAGGCGGACGTGACGTTCGGCAGCTGAAAGGATCGCGCGAGTGACGCTGTAAACCGACCGTCCCAGCCAGCCAGGGCGAGGCCTGAACATTGTGCTCCACCGAAACGATGCAGAATAGTTAAAGAGGTGTCGTTACAGAGACGTTAGTGTCATGCTCGAGGCCTTCTAAAGCAACAGATTTCCAAGCACGGAGGGACATAGAAAGTCATAGCAGCGTGGACACTCTGAAAGCTGTGTCATGTGGAGTCACGGTATGCAGAGAGTGCTGACGATGGATGTAAAAGTGCAGGAGGATGTATTCTTCGAGAACTAGGCTGGCCGAGTATCGGCGCAAAGGCAGAGGCAGAATGAATTGTGCGCTTTACGAGCGGAGCTGTGCAAAAGTAGGAGAACGTTTCATTCCTATTCGATGCTCTCTTGTACGTTTGCACGTTTTCATGGACCACTCGTCGCTGAAAAAATGCAACCTTCCTTTGCCCGGGTCGCGCGTAGGTCGCTAATCTCCCCGAGTCTATACACCAAACTTAACAGAGACTCTCGATGTCAACGAACACACATATGGAACTGTACACAGAATCGAAAGACTACATGCGTTAGCTTACAACTTACAGACTGAAGCTATGGTGGCGAGCATGGAATCAGACAAATTTATACAGTAATTCCGTTCGTGAACCGACGGTTGCGCATTCACACGGCTAAGAAGAAAAAAAAAAAATAAATAAATCGACCGACGCGTAGTTATTCGTTAAGGGAGTATGTCTTTTGCACGGGCCCCGCGGGTCTGCGAGCGTTTTATTTCAAAGCAGGGGGACTCCTCGACGAGGATCGTGATTTCTGAACGGTCTAAGCTGGCGCGTGTCTCACAGGAGCCGAATCATCTTTGCCTACAAGCTCCTACGAATTTTACGAGAACCTCTCAAGTGACACGACGTTTGGGAACACGCAGCATTCAGCAGGGAGGTACGTGTTACAAAAAATGGCTCGATAGATGCGGAGTTCGAGATCAGTCGCTTCTAAGTCCCGAGGTGTTCATCGGATTCGGGTTTCTTTGAGGCATTCTCTGAAGCATCAATGAAATTAAATTAATTAATTCGACACTATCGCTTAAAATAGAAGCGTCGGATCTCCGATCGAATTAGATACGTTTTTAATGGCATATTTGACGAAAGGAGACGCTTAGTACTTGAGACGCGGTCTTTCATTTGCTCTGGTGAATACTCTATGTTCCCAAAGGCAACGAATTCACTGCACACCCTTTATACGCTCTTTAATCAGGCAATAAAGTCATACCTTCGGGAAGTATCGGTCCATGTACTGCATGCGTGTAAAGAGGAAAAAAGAAAGCAATTCATTAGATCAATAATCGAAGAGACGATGCTGGATGCGAAGGAGTAAAGCGGTGAATACCTTGTCGAAGTCTACTTGAACCGACATTTGGTTCACTTTGTAGTCGTTCAGGACCTGCTTGCAATTCTGGGTCTTGCAGGCTGCTAATGTGTGCAGGAGGTTGTTCTTCACGCCTCGCACGACTGTAACAACCATGGACGTTCATCAGTGATTTCCCAGAGATACAAACTATCAATAATTTTTGGTAATCCTAGCAATAGGTCACACAAAGGTAGCAGACGTTCACTAAAATTCCCATTTCTTTATTATCTCCTTTTCTACGGGGACACTGTGAGTGAGCAAGAGTCCTTTTCACTATTCGGGCCCAAACTGGTACCATCGAATAATTAAGCGAATCACACAAAATTTGGTATACAGGGGTTTTTTGAGTAGCTGAACCGATTCCGGGGGTAATTTTTTTCATCTGACACCCCAACCCCTAAAAAAATAGAATTTAGGGGTGAGTTTGTCAATTCTTTACTAAACATTTTTTTATTTGTGAAGTTTTCTTGTCTATAATTCGATTGCAGCAGTTACTTTTTTCAATGCCACCCCAACCCCTGAAAAATAAGGGTTTAGGGGTTTAATTTTTTAGTTTTTTTATTTCCTACGAAAAAGTTTCGAATAATTTTATACCTGAATTCTTCATCCATAAATTCCACCGCAAGTGCTTTTTTTTGATCCGCGATCCCAAAAACCCCTACACTGCATTCCATATTAGAGCATACCGACGCCCCTACCGATTTGCGACCGATCTGCGCAGCTCCCACGAATCTGACACATGCGATTGGTCGTAGCATTTTCGCTGCCGGTTTACTACCAATCAGCAGTGTACCCCTGCGCGAAACCAGTATGCTCTAATGTGGAACAATTTTTCTATATCCCGATAGTATTTCAATATTTGGCGGCCATTTTGGTTCGTCATTTTGAGTCTGCTATATTGAAATTTAAAATTCCAATGCTAAATTCAGATTCAGCGACCCCAAAAACCCCTATATACAATTTTTCTATATCCCGATAGTATTTTAATATTTGTCAGCCAATTTGGTTCGTCATTTTGAGTCTGCTATATTGAAATTTAAAATTCCAATGCTAAATTCAGATGCAGCGACCCCAAAAACCCCTATATACAATTTTTCTATATCCCGATAGTATTTTAATATTTGTCAGCCAATTTGGTTCGGCCATTTTGAGTCTGCCATATTGAATTTTACAATTCCGCCAAGACCCCAAAAACCATTACATACCAAGTTTCATTCAAATCGATTGAAAAACAAAAAAGTTTGATCATATATGATACATTGCCAGAATTGGCCAGATTTTTGTTTCATCATATATGATACATTGCCAGTTAACCGGTTAAACCCCAACGCGATGGAATATCAAATATTTCCTCGATGGAGATTCCTTTTGCTCTACAAATCCCAGAGCGACGTCCCCCCCCCCCCGAAGAAACGCAAAATCATAATATCTAACTGCAAACTGTTCCCTTTCAGAACGAAACGGAGATTTGAACCCCAACGGAGCATCGATGAGGCGAGTACCAATGTCCAATTGACTGGCGTTCGTCCTGAGATCCCGCGTGATCGTCTGCATGGTCTTCAGGTCCTCCTTGATGGACTCCAAGCCAGCCACGATGTCGCTGAGATTGGTCAACGAGACTGCGTGTGAGTATTCGGCGAGTTGCTCGGTGACGATTCTGCCGCTAGCTTGGAGGATGCTGTTCAGATTGATTTCGAGCTCGTCGAAGTTGGTGTGCAGAATGTTGTTGATCTGCAGCTTCGTGGTGGTCAGGTACAGCTGCACATCCATCAGGCTGGTCTTCACGTTGGTGGGCAGCTCCTTGGTGCCGTCCTGCATGTACTGGTTGGTCACAAAGGCGCAGACTACGCCGAAGCTGGAATACACACGGCGTGCTGCAGTCACAAGGGGGGGCCGGACGAATCGAGAATAAATTGGCAGGCTCTTCCCAAAGGCCTTTATCGAATAAATAATTTATTGGGGTAAATATTCCTTTGAGCCCCTCTTCGAAATTCATACTGATATTATGTGGAGGAGTTCGTTGTGCTCGAGAGAAATTGACGAGGGGAAAATAACGTTTGATGTAGGACGCTTAATTAGGGCAGCGACTGAGCGGGAAATTGGAGCAGCTTTCGTTGGCATTCATTTTCTGCGGTACGAACCGACTTTGTAACGCGAACGTGTCTAAACTTCTTCGGTAGTTTTGTGAGTTAAAAATGTACGACCTTTCTTAAAACCACTTTACATCAGTAGGGTATATTCTAAGTTAGGGAAATACTTTGAATATCATCTCGTGGAAGGAATCCAAGGTAGGTTGAATGCAGACGATGAATATGTAAAAGAACACTTACAGCACAATAGTAGCGACCGCTATGAGCACTATGCTGAGCATCACCTTCTTGCAATGATCGTGCTTCTTGTCGAAGGGCTGGCTCCTAGCACCGCAATGGCCCGCGCACCTGCAGCAGCAGAAGAACAGCCCTACGCAAGGTAGAATCGCCGCAAGAAGGACTCCGACGAGGGCCATGCCAGCCAATCCGCCGTAATGGGTCGCGATGATCTTCCACTCGGCCAAGGAATACTGGAAAACTGGCATTCTGTCCTCCACGGTGAACATCCCTGCGACAGAGGAACGTTACATTCATTTTTCGAATATACAAAACTTTTAAGGATACGTGTTTAAAAGGATTTTTAGAAATATGAGAAATTCCTGGAGTTATAGGCATTTCAGTAGCGACGAATGCGTAAAAAAAGATATTTCTATAGTTTAAGATATTCTTAATACAATGCAAAAAGTCCCATTAAATTATCTGTGTTAGTTTTTCTTTAATTAATTCCTAAAGATCGCCTATTTTTATGGGCTCTGGACCGGAACATCCCCTTAAAAACTATTCTTATTCCTAAAAAATTGACGCTTTCCAAGATTTGCCCGAAACTTTCAGTACGCAGCGAAAGAGTTAAGATTGCGGTTAGCGCAGAATTCGCGTTGAAAGCAGGGCAAGTTGAAAGGGTTGGCGGAAAGGGTGGATCGCGAGAGGGACGAAGAATTGGGAGAAGGAAGCAGAAAGGGGTGGCTGGGGGAAGAAGGGATTAAAGAGCGCATTTTCCATCCGCAGCCCCGATGCCGCCTTTTCGAGGCGGGAACAACGGGGAAACGGGGACACGGACGGATGTAGGACGTAGGTCAGGAGGAAGGGTTGCCAGGTCGATGGGTGAACGTAATGGGGACGGACGGGAGAAATTTATTTCCTAGTTGGCCCTGGGAAATATGGATCGAACGTCGATGACCGGTCGGGTCGGATTAAGACCCCTGGACCGCTGCATTGATTTTCCCGATGCGGCGCGCCGCGTTCTCCTTGGAACGCGTCTGAACTTCCAGCCAACTCATCCACAGCTGTTTACAAGCGGCGAGGATTCAAGTATACACTCGATCCGCGCGCGATAACAAGAATTCTCGCGAAAACCCCGCCCCAATTCTTTCAGAATAACCTCGAGCTTCTCGACAGAACCGAGAATCTAGTGCCTCTGTAATAGATTGGGAAGAGCGAATTTTCCGCAAAGAAGCTCACTTCGAAGAAGCAAGAAAAGGGATTCGTTCAGGTCGCGGAGAATATTGCCTTGCGTTTGGGGATGATTTTACAAGATTCCTGCGCACGATTTCGTTATTGATTCAACAAGAAGTGCATAGGACATGGGATCAGAACGATTATCGAGATTTAAGCGGGCGGGCTCGTGAAATTGCCCTGGCAGCTATATTCGCGTGCAAAGGGAACTCGGCCGGGCACGGAGCAACTATTGCAGTTCCAGCCGCGGTGCATCGCGAAGTCTGGTTTCTGGTGCATGCTGCACCGCGCAACTCGGCGCATCGAGCGTGCACCGGGGATCACTCGAATCCACGTGCACAGACGGATTTATTGCGTCCGTGCAGGTCTTCACAAAAGCCTGCAATGCATTCAATTCTGACTGTTACTGGGGGGCGAGAATTTCTGCCACGTAATGGCAGTGCAGCTGCGAGTACACCGGCAGAGTTATCGTCACTTTATCGCCCACGATACGCAACCCTTTTTTCCTTCTAATTCGCACAGCTTTTAAATAGTCTATCTCGCGATAGGAATACGGTTAATCATTTTGTTGTGGAAGGATCCATCTCTACCCATGCACGCCCGGCTGCTCGAGGGGAAATATGCAAATCCCGAAAAAGCAGGCATTTTCAAGGAAGCTTTCATCGTGGAGAGGCAGCTCGTGGCTCGACTGGTTAATCCCTCTTTTCATACCGCCACCAGATAATTTCAATTCGCATCGCCGAGTCCGCCTGAAAATTTAATCGCTCGCGAGGGAAACGTTTTCAACATCTCCCCTCTCGGCCCGTCGTTTCGGTCTAAAAAATCTAAAAAAAAAAAACGGATTTTCAGGGGTCAATTTCACCCTCTTAGAGTGAATTTGGGCAGCAACAAAAATTGAGTAATACATACCTATATATCCTCTACTTATCCCCAAAGATTAAAGTTTAAATTTGTTCACTCGAAGGGGGTGAAATTGACCCCTGAAAATCCGGCTATTTTCCGATTTTGTGTTATAACTCACGAACCGTAAGAACTGTAAGAACTATAATTTACCAAATGTTAGTCCTAATTAAGAGAAGTAACTTTTTCCTGAACACTTCTTTTCTATCTCCTACAGTTCGCGAGTAATAATACAAAGTAAAAAATTTTTCAGGGGTCAATTGCACCCTCTTGGAGTGAATTTGGGCAGCAAACGAAATTGCGTTGTACTCAGCAGGACTTCCGCTACATATTTACAGAGTTTCATAATTTTCTGAATTTCCGGGTTCGGGATCTTCCCTTGTCAAAAGTATGGGGGTTGAAATTTGGTAACCCGGCACACATGAAAATGGTTACTCCTACGAAAAAAACTCATACAACCTTTTTTGTAGAGAATTTCCTAGGTTATAAATTGTGTGAGACCTATTTTTGTCGCAAAACTGCTAGATAACGAGATATTCGCGAAAAACTGTTATTTTTTTTCAACCCTCTGTAAAATTTTTAGCGGCACTCGGATCGATGGGGACTTTTGACATATTGTTTAAAACGACCAAATAAAGGCCCATACCAAAATTTAGCTTGCTGGGATTTATTCCGAAGACAAATCCTAATTTCACTGGACTAGGAGTGGACAGGCCAATCAGAAACGGAGGCCACTGTCAATCAGCTCGCGCGAGCGGAGGGGGCAGAGCTAGTTAGCGATAGTCAGCGATAATAGCGAGCAGAAAGATCGCCGTTAGCGCGTTTACATGGGCGTTTGATATAGGGGAGCACAGGAAAGTGCTCGTTCTTGCGATGCGTCCCGCTGGGAACACTCGTCCGTGTATTTCTCGCGGGGAAAATTGCGAGGCTACGATCCCAGGGAGAAGAATCGAGCGTTAGTGGATGTAGTATCTTCGCGATCGGACGGCTATTGAAAAGCTTCCTCAGCTCACAATTCTACCTCTGGGATATTTCTCTCCGAGAGGAGCTACGATGCTGACTGGCTTTTAAAAATTTCAGATATTCCCCGGTAACGTGCAGCGACGCACTAATTTGTCAGAGAGTTGGGCCTTTTTAGCTGGTGGAATCGCGGAGGGAGAGAGAAACAAGGAATTGCAAAACCACTGGCGGCACAAATATCCATTATCTGAGAATTTACGGCGACTCTGATAACGCGAACGCAGCACGTGAACCGCTGTGTTCCGCATCTGAAATCTTTACCCCTTCTTTTTTTTTTTCGGAGGAAATATTGCCTGAAATGTGTCGCGGCCGAAGCGCAATCTGCATGCAAACTGCCTCTCCACGAAAGAAAACTTTCCGCCGCTGGGATAGCCGTAGCTTTTACATCCTATACGTGCCTGATTCTTTCATCACATTTTCTTAGGACGACTGACTGCTCCGCAGAGCCGGGGAACTTCTCAGCACCTATATGCGCGAGAATTCTGAAATCTTCAAACAGAGAAATGGACCCTTATCTCTCTGAAAGTACTTCAAAGCAGAATGTAATTCCGCCGAGGGGAATGACAGCCGCGTGGTGTTCGCCGAATCCGACGGAAGTGGGTGAAGCTGCGCAGAGAGCAGCTCTGGCGGAAGGATCAGCGCGCGTGGCCACCGGGTGTCGTTAAAAGGCCACGGCAGAGAGCCACGGCAAGGTATTAGCATAATCGTGCTGGAGGTCAATGACTCCGGGAAATCGATCGAAAGCACGGTCGACAGTGAGCCTCTTGCACCGCTGCACCGGGTGCAACGAGCGCTCACCTGACTGTAATGCCCTTCTTTAATTATTCAAAGGGCCTTCCCCTCAAGTTCTTTGACCCGCGCGTCACATCGTGTTTGTATCCTACCGGGAGAAACACTCGCCGCGGCGCGGAACTCCAGGAACGATTATCCTCTTCCACCTTCCACGTCCTGCCCCGATCTCGTCGGCAAATGGACAGAGTTGCGCGCGGCCAGGCGCGAGTCGAAACACCTTGCAGTTTACGCGCGCCTGACGTTGCGTCACGAAGATGTAACCGTGGCTGTGTAACAGGAGAAAAACCACGACCTCCGTTGCTCGCTCGATTTCCGCGCTTCGCCACGGAGTCGAGGCGAGCGCGAGGAAAGACGATCTCGCTTCCGATGGTTACAGGATCACGTCGAACGGAAGTTCGCACGATCGCAAGAAACGATAATCTTTCCCGCGGCGACTTAATTTTCCCGACGCTCGTTGAGAATAGGCTTGAGATTATTCCACGCCCAGATGCCGATCCGGGGAAATTTAAATATCACGACTCGCCGGCAGGAATCGTTCCAATAACCGGCGAGTAAAAGTTCCTGGTGCGATCCGATTTAGCGGGAGTTCGAGAGCCCGAGGCCCCCTCGCGGTCGATAAACGGGGGCATCGAAAAGCGATGGGAAAGCGGTTTTAAATCGGACCCCCTCTGCTTTCCATTTTATTATCCGCGGCTTCCGCTTGGTAATCCCCGACGGAGGCGAGCGCTATTATCGTAATGAAGAAATCCATTAGCTTCCTACACGGTAAATATTGGTATATCGAATTTTCCTGGTGGACGGTATCGGGGCTTGCCGGCTCGCCGAAACGCGGTGGCTTCGATTCACTGTGGCTTGTCGCGACTCCGTGGATTAAAATAATGCTAGAGGGGGGATAAGGAAATCGCGACGGTGATTCGCTTGGCCGTTGATAGGCAGAAATGGATGGCAGATTGGGCTCCGAGGTTGTAATATTCTGTGACAGATGGATACTCGAAGATCGATGGAATGTGCGATTGTTAGAGAGGGATTAAATGATACTGTGTTCGCAGATACATTTAAATAGTAATCTGCGATGGAATTGTCATTGATTTCTGAAGTAATGCTTCTATCTTAGACTGCCCAGCGTGTATTTGGAAGACAACAGTGGGCAAGCTGATAAGATTACACAGTCCAACAAAATGAAACTTTTTTTCTGTTCCGCAATATCCACTGGGTGATTCTTGTAGAGTTTTGCGCCCTGAACACGAATCCGCAAATCGTTTATCGCCATCACCCTCAGTTTTTGAGGAATTCGATTTTGAAAAAAAACTGCAAATTTTCAACTTTGAACATTTTTTGTGTCGAAACGGTAATAGTTATTCGGTTGCTCGTTGCGTCAAATTATTCTAATAACCCTCCCGAATACAAGGATATAAGTTATTATTGCATTATGATCATTTAAATTTGTTTAAACAACGACCAAAGGGAAAATGACACCCGAAATGCACCCATTTTTGAAGATATCTTTCAATTTATTTCCAAAACTAAGGGTCTTAGAAAAAATCTGACTACTCCACGCGATGCAGCAGACATTTTTCCTCTGGAAAGCATCAACAGAAGTGGTAAGTCACGTTTTGTTTTCAATACAGAAGCGAAATAGTTTGGCAAAACGCGCGGTGCCAACAGTGGTACTCAGGCGCGTTAAGCGATTGTGTTACGTTGAGCGGCAGTGTACCGCGCGCCGCCATTGACTACCACTGTCGACACCGCGCGTTTTGCCAAACTCTTTTGCTTCTGTATTGAAAACAAAACGTGACTTGCCAGTTTTGTTGATGAGTTCCGAAGGAAAAATGTCTGCTGCATCGCGTGGAATGGTCAGATTTTTTCCTGGACCCTTAGTCTTGGAAATAAATTGAAAGATATCTTCAAAAATGGGTGCATTTCGGGTGTCATTTTCCCTTTGGTCGTTGTTTAAACAAATTTAAATGATCATAATGCAATAATAACTTATATCCTTGTATTCGGGAGGGTTCGTAGAATAATTTGACGCAACGAGCAACCGAATAACTATTACCGTTTCGACACAAAAAATGTTCAAAGTTGAAAATTTGCAGTTTTTTTCAAAATCGATTTTCTCAAAAAAAAACTGAGGGTGATAGAGCATTTCTGCTTGCGGATTCGTGTTCAGGGCGAAAAACTCTATAAGAATCACCCAGCGGATATTGCAGACCAAAAATCGTGTTGGACAGTGTTATCGAAGAAGATTGTTAAGAGTTAGGAAGCAGGGATGCGAGCAACGTTTCGTCGATCAACATAGAATAATGCTTAGAGAAAGGTTTATTCAATGGAACGCGTGTGACTCCCGTATTTCCGGCTCATTTTTCAAAAGTCCCTCCCAGACACACAACTCATTATTTTTCGAGGACAAAGCGGCCCGCCGTTTTCCTCCCCCGAAAGCCGAAGACACCCACTCTCCTAGTCTTGTCACGCGGCTTTCACCCTCTTCTTCAGCTTCCTCGCCGCCTCGACACGGTGCTTCGAATCGTGCAACGAAATAATTATACTTCGCGCCGGGATTTCCGCGTTAAACGAACGAATTTCGAGGGTCGAGGTAACTGGCCCCCTCCATTAAGGATGAACAGAGTCGGGGCTCGATTTTAAACAACCATAACGAAACAGTGTTCGAGAAAATATAAAAGCGTAATGAAGCGGCTCTTCTCATTAAATCGACTGGTAAATTCTAGAGATTCACGTTTCAATTTTCGTAATATTCCAAACTCGTGTTCTTCAACCGGTGGTCCGCGAAAAGTTAAAATTAATATTATTGCATTGTTATTACTATTTCATTTTTATTTTTCTAATTTTATGGCATCAGATCTGATAAATAAAATACTATCTACATCGGTTTTTATTTCTGGTAAAACGGTTGAAGAACGTTGCTCTAAACTCTAAACACATACTTACTTACTTAATACAGAATTAATTTAAAAATAGACAAGTTCGAGGGATGTTTAAAATCAGAGTGGTACTGAAAATTCCGCGAAGCGTCAAGTGGATGGAACAATTATGCATATTCTAAATAGGGCTCTAACGAATATTCGAATAATCTAAGTATTCGAATATTCGAATATTTGAATACCACAGAATTCGAATAATTTCTTCGAATATTCGAACCTTCGAATATTCGAACTTCGAATATTCGGATCTTTCGAAGTTATGATTGCACCGAATACCAATCTGTACATGAGATATTTATTCACAGTTTATCGTGAAATTCTTTTCATACTGGCCTTTACAATTATTTGTTTCTCAATCGATAAATTTTTAACTTTATTAATCTTTGGTAAATTTATACATTTTGAAACGATATGATACAATGTTATCCCGTAAAAGGAAGCAAAGAATAAAATTACTACTACTGCTATTAATGAGCATTATGATTCAATATTTAAATATTTTAAATACCCTAGGTCCCTAAATTTAAATAGAATTTATACTTTTCGTTGCAAAATTCATAGAACCAATGATTAATAAAATTCCAAATTTATCGTTTGAAAAACAAATAATTGTAAAGGCCAATATGAAAAGAATTTCACGATAAACTGTGAACAAATATTTCATGTTCAGATTCCTATTCGGTACAATCAGAAATTCGATTGAGCAGAATATTCGAAGGTTCGAAGTTCGAATATTCGAATGTTCGAAGTTCGAATGTTCGAATATTCGAAGAAATTATTCGTATTCGAAATTATTCGAATTATTCGAATATTCGAATAGTCGAATAATTACAGCTCTAATTCTAAACTGCGCAGAATTAGCAAGCTATCCAAGGAATCTATAAGTTGGTAATCGGATTTCAATCCATGCCGTAGGATTATGCTTCCAACTGGCTTGCCGCGAATGTAATTTCAAATCCGTCTGCCGTGCCGGGGGATCTTTTTACATCGAATCGACAGAAAGTGGAGTCGACGGGCGGACGTTAAGCGAATTAAACGGGGGGGAGTTTGATTGACGTCGAACGAAGGCCCGTCGCGACGAAATGAAACGGTTTCGATGGTTGAATGCGCGACGGGATTCGAGGTGAAAATAACACGGCGTCCAGAGGACAGTGGCCTGGCCGAAACTTCCGGTCCATTGTCCGGAAAGGAAACGTGATCCTGGGAAGTGGAGGCGTCGCGAGCACAACCACTGAGCTACGTCGATCCGTGAAAAGAGAGAGGGAGGGAAGGAAAAAAGAAGATGAAGAAGATCCTCTATTCCCCCTCATTCTACAGAAGAATAGAAACGGAAATAAAAGAAGGATGAAGAATGGCGGTACAAGGAGCCTCGCAGGTGGGAAGAATGCAATTTTTAAGAGGCAGAATGACTTCACGGAGGCAAGGATATTTTTACGAGCAAAAGGGGGTGGTTTTCTGTTACGTGGTCAGAGAAGCGCGATACGTAAAAAGAAACAAGAAAAAAGGGGTGTACTTGTATCAAGGAAGCCCGCGCAGCTCGAAACAGGCAAGTGCTTCGAGTATTCCATACCATTGCCAGCAGAGTTGGGCATTATTCGGCTAAATTTTTATTCGAATAAGTATTCGAATGAATTTGTGCGAATAAATTTTTATTCGAATAATCTTCGAATAAAAAATTCGAATAAAATGACATTATTCGACAATAACGAATAATTTTTTATTCGACTGAAAATTTATTCGAATAATTTCTTATTCGAATAATAATTTATTCGAGTCAACGGACGAATAAAATGATCACGTGATTTCGGCGATGTATCATGACACCACTGACTGATACCCATGAAACCTAATGGTTTAGATTAAGTAACTCTTGTCATAGGTCGCACTTTGCAGGAGGATGTAAGACCGCGGTACCATATACATAGAGTGGCGTTTTGATTTATTTTAAATAAAATTTGCTCACGGCAATCCATTTAAACTAATGAAAAAATCAATCTCTTCGAATTATAAGCGTTCATTGAACGTTTTTAAATACATACAAATAGTCATGCGAATATTCACATATGCATATATTCAAAGTTAGTTATAGAGCAATTTATGCTATGTATTTTGGCTAATTACTAAATTGTAAACAAGTTACTTATAATTGATATTTATAAATAAATTGATCATGTTTCCTAAATTGTACCACTACAATCGTACCAGTAGGATTTGACAACTCGTGTGTTATATAGGTTACGTACATATATCATATACATAGTTTATTGCGGCCTGTGTGTGATTCATATACATATGTATATGTAACTATATAATAATTATTACTTTATGTTGAATAGTTTCTTCTCTATTTGTTATTGACACTATTTTTAGTGGAGGTACGATTTACGAGACCGGTTGCCTAAATCGTACCTTTTACAGTATGTGACAAAAAGATTAATAACAAATTAATTTGTTCTGAACAAAAGGTTCAGCGTATAATAGTAGATGCCTAAACGATCAAGCTACAATATCCAATAGTCATTTGCGTCCAAATTAGTACCAAATAAGAAATATAACCTAAAATGTCTTAAGTGGTACGATATAGGCAACCCTCCCCTAATACACAATCACATAATCTGATAATACTTTATCCTAAATATCGCTTAAAACCGATGGCCGACGCCTCCAGAAGAGAATACTTCTTTAAGACGGGATTTCCTCGGCTCGTTCAGACGTATACGCACACTTCCAGACACACACGTCCAAACGTATGCTGGACACAGTACAGACTTCCATCGATAGATGCCGAGTTTTATTCGTCATTTATTCGTCGTTCATTCAGGTCGAATAACGAATAAATTCTTATTCGAACGAATCTGGCTAGAATAACGGTACAGATTTATTCGCGAATAACGAATAATTTTTCGTCGAATAAAATCGTCATTTGTTATTCGCGAATAAATCTTGGGATTTATACGAATCCGTATTCGAATAAAAATTTAACCGAATAATGCCCAACTCTGATTGCCAGACGATAAATCCTGATTTAGCAACTTTTCAAGCTATTTCTATCGTTACACGGTGACTTCCACCTCTGATATCTCGTCGAGAATGAAGTTCTCTTTGGTGCCCACTCTATTGTCATCGTGGAATAAACGTGACGTTCTATTCGCAGCTAGTGACTCACAGATCTCGTCGTACAAGTTCAGACCAGCTAGTACGTCGCTTTCTAATCTAATTGTCTAGTTTCTTCGATGCTAATAAGGGAAACGAGCTTAAATTGTGGTACCTTCGACAATAGAGAAAGAGAATACTTTTCCATGCGACTGCAGTTCGGACAGCAAGCGTCGCTGCACTTTCAAGTACAGCTATGGGAGCGTTCCGAACTCTATAAGTCCACGGTGACGTTACCTGGTCTGGGACATTCCTCGAATAAGAAAGAATCGTGTACAGCTGAAATGCAAATAACGTTTAGGAAGCTGTTAAACGGCCGACCACTTGCAATATTACGGTACTTAACGCGTAACACGGTTATAAGTCAGAGGTTCGCAACGAGGGCCCAGTGGAGGACAGCTTTCTTCAGCTGGGACGAGGTAAAATCACTGACGTGGCAGGCCGTTTCAGTAATCGCTCGAATCTGTCCTTCAGCGGGGAATATTTAAACGCTTAGAAAGTCATTAACGCTTCCCACGCGCGATACCCCTGCTTGCACAATGCTCAACGAGACCCGCTATCGATAGCCTGCGCCAGACACCTATTGCCTCTGCAACAGCGCTTCTTTTTCTTTTTCAATAAAAGAGGAAGGGATCGCGATAGCCTCAGACGTAACTGCGCTCTTGAATCTGTGAATCAACTGCCTTCGAAGTGCAACATACGCTCTAGAATATGCAGCAGCGTTCACCACCCTCGCCTGTTTGCACGCCAGAAGGGTTGCGCTTGAAAAGGGAAGATATTTCGACAGGGGAGTTAAAGGAAACCGTTGCCATCGCGATCCCGTCGAAGCGGACCGAGAGATCCCGCGCAGAATGAAAACAATCGCGACTAGGAAGTCTGCGCGACCGCAGCACCGGCGCTGGTGGTTTTGCTCCACCGGAAACGGTTCCCCTAGCACTTACACGGTGGTAGAACACGGCTAAGAGCGAGTCGAACAGGCCGACTGGACCCGAAGGAGCTGCCGCGATGAGATCACCTGCGAGCAGAGATGAATCAGAGGCCCGGGTAGCGTGCTCGTCCGCAGGATCCTAACGGCACTCTCGAGGAATTAACGACCTCGGCACCGGGCACGCGCGGTCGCCTATTAAAAACCCGCGCGACTGCCGAGGAAATAAAAGTGGGAATTAAATTCGAATTCAGCGTCGCCGAGGATCGATTACGCTCGGTGCTCTACCTACCATCGATCCACCAACGTTATAGCTTCCAATAAATCACCCAACACCAAATGCAACATATCCTTGATCAAACTCAAACGCGGTTCGTACCCATCGCTGACAAAAAAAAAATTATTCAGCTAAAACCTTTTACTCCCTGTTGCGAGCGGAACGCGTCGCAGCAAGTTCCAGGGAAACGTGGCGCGTCAAAGCAAACGGTCGCGAATCGCGACCTTTCCTCGCCCTAGCGACGACCATTTGGAGACCAACGCGGAGGGGCTAAGCGTGGCCCAGGCAGTTAGTTTGACGAGAGCAAGCGACAGAACCACAACGAACTTTCAATAAACAGTTATATTATTTACCACCAAGCATAGCATTAGTTTACCCGCACAATAACAGTTTGGACCGCTGAAAGGGCCCAATGGGTGGCGTAATTAGAACCGATGCTCCTCCGCGATTCCTCGGGACTCTGGCAGAGCGATTCAGAAAGCAACGTAATTAGTCGGGAGTACTAGCAGTCCCTTCCGCCGCGACGCAACAAACCGTGAACCCGATAGCCCGGCGGGACAAGATCCGTGACAAAGGTCCGATTAATCACGTCTGCTCCTTTCGATTTCAATATTCATGTCATCCCGAGTGGCCCGTCGCGTCCTAACCGGGCAGAATGCAGCGTCTGCATTCTCTCCGCGACACAAAAGGAGCCGTAATGAGAGGGGATCAAAGAGGGAGGGAGCGGGGGGAGAGTCGAAAGGCGGGCGAAACGAGCGAGGGGGAGGATGCGGCGGGGTGCGCGGTGCATAGGCTGCTGCACCTGCAGCGGTGCAGCTACGACGGTGTCCCAGAAACGGCGACTGTCACTGTGCCACGCATTGTCCCGACTCTCAGCCGGCTCTAAACCTCCCCTCGCCCCCCCCCCCCCCCCCCCCGCCCCTTTCTCTCCTGCAGCATCGCTCGTCCCTGGCGAAAAATTTAACGAGAAAATGAAAAGCCCCGTCGGACAATGGACAGAGTTAATTGGTTTCGGAGTTTCGGGACCGCTCGGCTAGAGTTAACGAGCTGGTGGATGGCTAACTTTCGCGGGGGCGTAATGTTCGAAGAGCAACGGAGATGATATTAATGCTCGATAAGTGGAGGGTCGACGGGGCGGTGATCGTTAATTGCAGGGTAACACGTCCGGGGGGTGAGTCTGGGGACGGCAAAGTTGGTAGAAAGAGAAAATTAAAATCAATTGCAAGTAAAACTTTTTGGAAAGGCGGTAAACAAGTAGGTAATACATGCTTGAATTTAGTATCAAACTTATAATTTGTTTTTAACTCACCCACGGGAGTTAGATTTGTTGTAGAAGTTGAAAATGTTTTTAAAACTTTTTTAATGTATCCTGTGATTCTATGTTGGCGTTGTTTTTTATTGATTTATTTAAAACCTTAATATATAAAGCAGAAAGCATCTTTTTCACAGAAAAAAAATTTTTTTTTTTGTAAAATCAGAATCTAAATTTCGGTCGAAGCCGAGTAGAAAAGCGAGTTCGATATAAAGAGCGGCAGAGATCATTTTAGCCCAGAGTACCGGAAGAGCTAGATCGGGCCCTGCCTGGGGAAAAGTTCTGGGATATCTTCGAAGAATGGAAAATTTGTTTACAGCGAGGGAAGGTGGCAACGGGGGTGCATGTGGCCAGTGTCTACAGCGGTGCAATTTCAAAGTGTGCCAGCCAGAGATAGCGCCGATGCATCGACCCGATTGAGGAAGTTATTTGAAGAAGATAGAGCCGCTACGAATCTAATCTCCACTGCGCGGCGGGAAGTTTCCGCCGGCAAATCGCTTCCCTTCTAAACAGACGGCGCGCTCGGAAACGGAACGAGAAATAGGACCCATGCTTCCGGGAACGTCTGCTGTCGTGTACCCGGGAGAAGTGCAAATACAAACACTTGTATAAAATTGTTCTTTATTATTAGCAAGTTCGAACTAGTTGCTCGTGCGATGTACCAGAGTGATCTAACGCTAAAACGTACGGAGGAAAGGAACGTAGGAAAATCGGAGAATCCTATTGGTAGCTACTATTGCGAGGGTGTGGAAAATAAGGCTAGGATTAGTCATTGAGTAAGGGAGGAAGTGGTAGTTTTAAGAAAGTCGGTTGTGACTAACGAGGGGAGGCCGCGAATGGGACGAGCGATTTTTTAACGAAACCGGGCAGAAAATGTTGAGGCCGATGTGTATAAACAAAATGCAGAATATTAGCTGTGAATGGCCGGCCATTTTTATAAAAAATGGCTTTAAACAGTAAAATTATGAAGTCGTCGAATCAAAAATTGCATTTTCTGGTTAAATTATTGATACTATGACAATAACACATAAGACTTTTGTATTCCTTTCATCAAGATCTACCATTTAATGAAGTATAAAATCGATTCGACGACTTCATAATTTTACTGTTCATAATTTTTTATAAAAATGGCCGGCCATTCACAGCTAATATTCTGGAATTTGTTTATACACATCGGCCTCAACATTTTCTGCCCGGTTTCGTTAAAAAATCGCTCGTCCCATTCGCGGCCTCCCCTCGTAAGACGTTAGCTTTCACTTTTCAAGGGGGCCTTGGGACCCACGGCCTAATCCGCTTGTTTACTGTTAAGTCACGTTCGCTCGAAAGGGGCTAAGGGTCTTAGAGGGTGACGATGACCAGATGCGTAGGAAAAGAGAAAGTCGCGAAGTGGGTATCTAACACTGCACATCTACAGGGTGATTCTGGAGCTCCGCCGGACAATGGATGCCCCCAGGTACCCCGTGGCGAGGACAAGCCCCCGCAGTGCCTCGCCGAATTTTATGGGTTTCGACCCTCGAAGGCGTTGGAGTGCCTATTAAGAAGTTAGAAATCTTCGATTTCCGCATTTCTCATCAGATCTTTGCGAAAACGACGCCAATTGATTCCTTCTGTTTCGCCGATGAAACTGACCCAAAGAACGACGTAATTCGGAAAATAATTAAGGAAATTGCATGAAAAATTAATTTCCATAACCTCAAGCTAATTTCGTTAATAATAGTCCGATTTACATGAAATTTGGTATGATTTTCATCAGAAAAACATAAGGAATCTATTGGTGTAACTTCCATTTCGATACGATAAAGAATTTTTTAATACGCTGAAATGAATATTTCACGTTTTCACCCTCGACTGCGGGGGGTAGACCACGATTTTCCGGGGTCGACCGAGGATTCATGCCTGTTTCAGAATAAAATAATTCTTTATTCTTTATCGTATCGATATGGAAGTGATGCCGATGGATTCCTTATGTTTGTCCGATGAAAATCATACCAAATTTCATGTAAATCGGTCTATTTTTAACGAAATTAGCTTGAGGTTATGGAAATTAATTTTTCATGCAATTTCCTTAATTATTTTCCGAATTACGTCGTTCTTGGGGTCAGTTTCATCGGCGAAACATAAGGAATCAATTGGCGTCGTTTTCGCAAAGATCTGATGAGAAATGCGGAAGTTGAAGATTTCTCACTTCTTAATAGGCACTCCAACCCCTTCGAGGGTCGAAAGCCCTAAAATTCGGTGGGGCACTGCGGGGGCTTGACCTCGCCACGGGGTACCAGGACGCATCCATTGTCCGGCGGAGCTCCAGAATCACCCTGTACTTTATTCAGCGATTCGTCGATCGCGGAGGCAGAGTTTCAAACGTCAGATCTGCTATTTCCACGGAGCCTCCATCTCGGTGGGATTAAATTAGAATTGCGAGAGGAACGTGTTCGTATCGGCGGAGAAGAGGAGCGATGTTTCTGTACACGGCCACGGCGATTACTGTGTTTACGTATTGCGCATAAACGGTGACCGTGTCTCTCGCGCGTCCCTAATTACTCTAACGACCAATGTCCCGGGTGGAAAGTTAATTTCGTGGTGTAATCGCGGCGAGTAACTGCATCCAGCCGCGGTGCATCTCGTTGCAGAGGGGCATCATTATACCAGGCTTGCGTATGCGCCGGAATGCATCGTCCGCGTGGAATCCTCTGTCCCCGGGGAGCGTTTGGTCATGGAGAAATAGGAGAAATAATCCTGGGACAGTTTCGGCGAGCTTCCAAGAAGATACTTTCTAATCTCTGCGATACTTCGATCCCTGGGCTAACCGCGGGCTGGTATCGTTTCCCAAGGATCCCCCAAAGTTCGCCCGCAATTTCCAGCCGACTCACGCACAGCCCTGTTAATTATTCATCGGCCCCCTGAAACAGATTCCGCAATATTCCTGACGGTGCCATTTCCACGGGACCCAGCGAATTTTCAGTATTAATATTTGCGCAGTCTATGCAGCTAATTTAACGTCCAACATTTTGGGACGCCTCTGATGGAGCACGGGCATGTTAATATCTATGCAGAATTCAAATCTCATTCTCGGTTATTCAGATTCTGCTGCGGGTACTATTTTCCCAGAACCGGTAGCTTTAAATTTAGTACTCCGGATCCACTAAATTTTCCGCAGAAATTGACTCGCCGATCAGTTTCATGTTAATGTTATCGCAGGATCTGTTTCCCGATTGCAAACGGTTCCACAGATTTCGCAACATCTCCGCTACCGACACTTTCGCGCCACTTTTAGCACGCGCGCTGTCGTTACTTTCGCAGAACAACCAAACGTCCCCTCCTAGGCTCCGATCGGAATCGCAGGCGTTATTATTCACCGCCCGGGCACCAGCCAGTGCTAAGGTACCACCCGACTGTTCGTGACTCGTGCATCGGGGAATGTCGGTCGCTTTAATTGCCAGCCAAGCGTTAATTGAGCCTGCCCCCGGCTTATTCGGGGCTTGGCCCGTGCTCAAGAAAAAATGCACCGTCGCGAGCCTTCCGCGGAGGTTGATGGACTTTCAACTTTTGAGATACCATTACGGCCACCATGGCAAGAACTTTCCCTCGTTCCCTTCGACCGGCCAAGTCAGCAGAGCAACTTCCCAACCTCTCTGCCAACATTTCCAGTATAGAAGTCTTGCCGAAGCTTCTGGGGAGCACCTCTTTGTTTCCTTTCTTCGACGGGAAAGTAGCAGAGAGATCCTTCGAGCAGGAGCGAACCCTTTAATTAAGTTTCGCGGCCGAGTTGGTTGCGTCAGCTTCGGTGATTAAGGGATAAACGATTTATCGGGAAAAGAATACAAAGTTACTTGGTCCCAGCGAGTTTCCCGTGTCGAACCGTTCGAGCGGAATCATTCTACGAACGCGAGCGTATAAAACAGAGGAAAGTCGGAGTTCCTGGAGGTTATGACTTGAGGATTCATCGGAGCACCTCTTCAACGGGATTCCCGATGCGTCCTACGCGGGATAATGGCTGGCGGAAACACTCGCGTGCGTGTTCCCCATTGCTGGGCATATTGAGAAGGGGATCTACGGAATTGTATAATTAACCGATTTCTACTCGAAATGTATAATAACTACCATCGCGGTGGTTTATCCTCCCGACTTCTGCTGTCGTTTAAGATTCCAGCGCGATTAAATACAACTTCTCGCCCGATCTGTCGCGGAATCTCGCGGGACGCTTGCTATTCCGGGCGCTCGCTCGCGAAAAGCAACGCGCGAAACCGTATCAACTAGGAAGCAACCTCTTCAGACGGTAATTACGATCTCGAGGTGGCGGTTGCAGCCGCTCGTCAAGGGCACCGTGCCAACTGCAACGCTTTTCGCCCGGTTACTGCAGCTGCAGTCGTTAAAACGGTGTTATCGTTACCGTTGCGCCGCCGCGCAATTGTTCGCGGATACTTGAGAGCGCGCGAAGCGCTGCGCCGCCGTAAAACTGCAATTTTCTTGACGAACAATGCAGCCGCGTTTACGGCCGCCCATGGGGGCGGTGAAATTTGGCTGACGCCAGTTGGCAGAGGGAGTTCCAGCACCCTTTGACGCGGGAATTAGTAAATATTGTGGATTACGTGGACGGAGGTGAAAGTAGAGATGCTGAGGATCGAGTGTGAGTGAGGACAGTTGAATTAGTGCTCTAGGAATCATGGATCCCGGGTTCTGAGGTCCTTAAGGCAGGATACCACCTTTGACTGCGATTTTGGAGGCGTTTTTCATGAATTTTTTTTGCATACAAAGAATGCGCAGAAACAAAATCGGTTTCAGTCATTCATTAATGTAACTTTAATCTGTAATTACACATTTTTTGAAACTGAAAAAGTGAAAAATAATCTCTTGTAGGTGGCGCCAAAATACACTCCTTTGGAGGAACATCGTTAGACGGCGTGTCAAATTCCGCTTTGTACGTGGCTCTTAGAAAAAGAGCCAAAGAATGTCCCTATTAACAACAATATTTTTTAATGCTGTACGTAGGGATTTTACGAAATTTCGATTTTTAAGAAAATGGCGGTCGTTTTAACAAAAAGGTCAATTTTTTAGGGTAAAAAAATTTAAAAAAGTTTATAAAATTGTGCACCAAAAAAAAAATAACAACGCTACACCAAAAGTCCTACGTACATCATTAGGTTATACCACGGGGAAGAATTGTGCAAAGTTTCAAGTCAATCCGATGAAAATTTTAAGAGTAATCTAACACGCCGATTTGAAAAACATCGTTTCGAGAAAAACGCGTTTAAAGTTTTATATAGATTTATATATCTGCTCCAAACCGGTTTTTACACAAGAAAAAGGTTTCGGCCACCTTTCTAATGAATGAATTTCGATTCTATACACTTGAAAGAGTACTTTAAGATAAAAAAAATTTCATTTTTTTTTTAAGAGCAAAGGTGGTATCCTGCCTTAAGGAAACACCTCTGTGACGGCAGGAAAAATAAGCCTATTTTCAGAATTTTTTCAGTACTTATTTACAGTTTTCATATAAAATTTTTATTACTGACTATAATAAAAGATGGATATAGGTAGTTTATAAAAAAAGATTTAAATTTGATTTCAGAGCTGCCGTTCCAAAGTCACACATCGCGCCAGCGAGCTGTTTTGTGAGGGGTATAGAATATTAATTAATATATTAAAATTTATGTAGGTTTGCGTTTCTATTTTTTTTGTAGTCTCTTAAGACATTGTACTAAAAGCAGGTAATACAAATTTTATACGAAAACTGTGAATTATTCCTGAGCAAAATTCTTCAAAAAAAGGCTTATTTTTCCGACCGTCAGTGGTATTACCCCTTAATGATAACTGATAAGAAAGAGAACAATTGATTCATGTACAAATTGTGAATTAGAAATATCGTAGAGGGTATTAAAAAATTCCTAGTATGTAGGTACGCAATCTTAATCGCGGAGATTGTATCGTCTGAACTAACAGATGACTCATCAGATAAGGGAATTTTAGGATAATAGACCACTCACGTTCCTGACGCACTCCTTAGTTACACAGAGCTTCTGATAAAGATTTTACTGCACAGTAAAATAATCCTCCCCGTTTTCAGATGAAATGTACTGTGTATAAGGAGCAGAGGGGTGAAAGCTGCCCGAGCAGGGTCGAAAGGCCATCAGGATATCGAGGTGCGATTGGATCGAGTGGCCGTTAGCGAGAAATTGCTCGTCGCCGTAGCAAATTTGCGATTCGTCGCCGTTCCTTCCGGTGTTCCGCGAAACTCACAAGTGCGCAGCGAGGGTGCAGAATTTATGCAGCTCGCGCGACAAGGGATCCCCGCCGCGTGCAAATGCACAGCTGCAGACGTGCGGGGACGAGACGTGTGCGCGCCGCACACATAAATATTTATCGCGAGTCGAATTTAATTGCGAGCAACTGACCTGACGCAACGCTGCGCGCCTTGCGCGGTCGACGAATCGATATCTATCGGGATTGTATAGCAATACTCAGTGCTGGATTAACCAGTAAGGGAAATAAGCACGTGCTTAGGGCATCAGAAGTAAGGCACCATAGAAATTTTCTGAATTTTAAACTCTTACTTTTGTTAGAAACACTTTTCAGTCAAATTATCGGAATTGCGTTGCAGAGATCAAGGGGGCCTGAAAATCTTTTAAATACTTAGGGCCTTTACAGATCTTAATCCGACCCTGGCTGTACTGTCTATTGAAAGATCTTGCAATCCTCTAAATTCCTTAATTTCGAAGACCCTTTAATGTTCTTCGTTTCCCCGTTCGCTGCGATTTCCAATTTACTCGACGCCTCGTAAGGAAACCTCGGAGCTACGCGAGAAGAATAACAAGCACCGTGTTCGATTGCACTCCTATCGCGTCCAATTGCATTTCTGTCGCGTTCCATTGCACATTCATTGATCGCCGTTCCCATTGGCAGCAGTGGCCGGGCCATTGTTTACGTTGCTGGATACAATTGCTCGCCACGTCAAACGGGACTATCGCGGGGTTTATGGAGCGTTATCGAGCACCGATAAATTCTGCATTAAATTAACGAGTCGCCGGTTCCACGGTCCGATCCCGGCGCTGAATTAACTCCGTCCTAATTGGGATTGACGAGCATAGCAACAGCCAAGTCCGGGACCTTCGCTCTTCTTCGGGGCTGATCGATCGATCCACCGTCGCAGAAAACATTCGCTGCTCCATTTGCGTAATTGAACGTGGATCAGAAGTTCCTACCGAGCAGCCGAGTTGCCCTGAATTTTCGCATGCTTTTATCGCGTCTGTTTGCTGAAGACGAATAATGTCGGATGTCGATAGCAAAGTCTCGGCTATGGTTTAATACACTTCTAGTAAAATGAGAAAGAAAACTAATCTGAAATTGAAGCTGCCAAGCGATTGGACGGAGAGGAAGAAGAAGGAAGCAGAAGCGAGTATAACTAGACTAGCTATTGGTCTCTAATCAGTCGATACCATCATTACCATTCAGGGGCGAAGAACAATACTATCTCCCCAGAATAATTATAACCCTCTCCCGTTATAAACTGCTGACACAGATAAATTAATCTCGGACAAGGTCGCACGGTACCCACCGCATGAGAATAATTAATTACACTCAGCCTCGTCTATTCGAAACTCCTCCTCGAATCGAGGGGCAATAGCGCCTCCCTACTCCTCCACCATTCAGCGAGCGAGAAGATCAGCATAATCCGCGGACCTGAACCAAGATAAACCATTTGCAAAAGCAGTTTCAACCACCAGGATTCCCATCCGAAACTGGAGC